>JAQPPZ010012983.1:3605388-6410776 GCA_028583015.1 Wollemia nobilis | reverse complement strand
TATCCATAAGCTTTGTAATTGGGAGTGATTCCCAAAGAGACTGATTGAAAAAGTTTTAGTAAAATATTTTCTTCGTGGAGTAGCCCATATTGGGTGAACCACATAAATTATGGTGTCTCTATTGTGTATGGTTTTTGTGCATTAATTTGATTACTGTTATTTATACCGCTATCTTTACGCAAAATAATATTAAATTGGAAGAAAAAATAAAAAGTGGTCTTATACTTTTCACCCCCCCTCTCAGCATAAGATTATGTTCTTCAATTAGTATCAGAGCGGGTTCCTTCAGAAAGGCTAACAACTTGAGGCAAGATTCTACAAGAACACACATGGAAAAGAAAGGCAAAAGAAGAACCATGAGATCTAAGAAGAAAAACGAATCTGATCTTGAAGCTCTAAGAAGAGAAGAAGAAAAATCAGTAAGATGTCTTGAGTGTGGTAAGCTTGGTCATAGGGCATTTTATTGTCCATAAAATGGGTATAGCAGCAATAGAGAGGAAATAGAACTTGACTTGATTTTTAAAGATATTATTGCTCAAAAGGCAACATTCAAGGTTTCAAAAGAAGAATATTCTACTTGTGGTAAACTTGACCATGTCTCAGGTTACTACAATGGCTTCAGTGATAGTGAGGATGAAATGGATCTCAAGGAAGATAGGCATAATTAAAATAGTGAAGATGAATGCAAGAATAAAAAAGAAAAATAAAACATGTATGAACAAGGTAGACATGACAAGAAAATTTTATATATGGAAGAAGCAATCAGTGCTTCTAGAAGCAATAATGAAAGTCTCTCAGTCAGTGAAAAAGAAGAAGTTGTTCCTGAAGATCAAAAGCAGGAATCTTAAGTAAGAATTTATCATGAAGAGGAAAACAACCACAATTATGATCATGAAGAAAATAAAGTGTCTAAACAAGCTTTTGAAGAAATAAAAAGAGAAAACTCAAGACTAAAGGCTCAAGAAAAATAGGATGATAATATGAAGGAAAGGCTCCTACAAGATCTCAATGATAAAAAAATCACGGTTTGATGAGGATTGATGTTTGATCTTTCATATGACCCCTCTAGTAGTTCCTAGCTAGGTTTGAATAGTTTATTTCTTGCAAATTAATAATTGTAAGTGAGTCTCCTTCTCACATGCACTTGTGGGCACTAGTTATCTTCTAGTTGTCATTTAGAGTGTTAGTTAGTAAGTGTGAAATCAAAGTAGGAAGTGTGTACTTCAAGATAGCTAAATGGATCTTCTAGTTAGCAATATTCCTTTCTCTTAACTTAGAAGTTTACGTGCATTCTCCTTTGCACTTTTGTAGCTTATGGTTAAGCATATTGGATCAAATCCATGATTTTATGGGTTTGGTTATGTATTTTGGGCCATTAGTGCCTATATATTGAATTGTAAATAATAGAACACTTAGTTGGATTTTCAATCCTTTTCATTGGTATCAAAGCCTAGTTCATGTTTGCACTAGGGCTTGCGAGGTGAGAGGATAGGAGATAGTTTTATTATGAGAAATTATTTGTCATTGAGGACTCGGTTTAAGCTCAAGGGGAGCTTGAAAACCATTCGAAGAAGGAAGTTCCTTCGACGACAAACTCCTCATTCCAACTTTTTGCTTATGCTCAAGAGGTATAGGAAAAGTTTGCCTCAAAGTTCTTCGTATTGTGATCCTTGGAAGGGATTGTATCATAGCTACGGTACAATGAGGATTAGGGAGCCATTTAACCCTACTGTCCCCCCCATTTTTGAGTACTAAATAGCTCCAGGAGGTCATCAAAACCAGGTCATGTGTCGACTTGGGTCTGGTTGCCTTTCAAACGCTGGTCGTGTGTCAACCGGATCTTGAAAGGAGAGCTAATGAAGGGATCGGATTGCTCACATTTTTACAAATTAAGTTTTTCAAAATTTGGAATTAACCCCGCTGGTTAATTTTTAAAATTTTTTAGTTTGTATTAGAAAAGCTTTAATTTCATTTAATATATTATTTTATTAATATATTAAGATTGCTGCATTGTAAAATATATATATATATATATATATACTATAATTTATTTTTTTAGCAGCATCGGCCAGGCCTCGGCTGCATTCGACAGCGCCGGCCAGGCCTCGGCTACGTTCGACAAGCGACCGGCCAGTATCACCCGATAGCACCCGATGCGTAGGTTTGCGACAGGCAACGGCCAATAGCTGACGGCCTGCGGTTGTCGATCTTGACGCTATTCGACATGATAGCGTCTGGGCTTCATCCTGATTGCTGTTAAAGTCGACAGTGCTTCGGCGTTATTGCCCTTGCTGTCCGTTGACAGCGGCAGGCCTGACGCCTGACACTTCTATCAGGTGTGACAACACTGGTCAAGAACTTTGGCCTGCCCGCCAGTGTTGTCTACTGACGGTGCTAGGGCGTTTTCCAGTTTGGCGTCTAGCCTAACGCCTGACGCTGTAGTCAGGCATGATAGCACTACTGTCATACGCCTTGACTAGACTGCCAACGTTGTCCACTGACAGCGTCAAGGCTAGGAAATAGTTGCTGCACACCCAATCTGTGAATTGGCACTAAAATTCATGCCTCAAGAAGCATGCATTGGGGAATTTGGAAGTTTGGAGTTGCATGCAAAAATTTCATGTAAAGTGCAGTGCAGTTCCTGTTTCGGCAATAACTTGAAGGGTAATTTATTGTAAAATTTTAATTTTTACTATTTAAGGTTGCATGTTAAAATTTTGTTTTTATTAATTTCATTTTTAATAAATTGATTAAATTCATTAATCTTTGATTAATTGAAATTTAATTTTTAATTAAGTTATTTTTAAATTAATAAATTCTAAATTGCACCTTAGATTAGTTTAAAATTTCAAAATTTTGAGCCTTAAGAGTAAATTTTCCAATTCAGAAGCACTCCATTGTAACAAGGAAAATTTCCATTTTTTTTCTTTCCTTGATTTAGTGTTTTCTCATTTTTACTCCTGGCTTATACCCGGGTTCACATAGCTTCTGACTTGGCTGCCCAAGTGGCAGAACTTGCCCATGTTGTAAATGCTTTAGCAGATAAATCTAATGACACTACCATGGCAGAAGTCCTTGGAAATCTTGCCATGAAGGTAAATGACATTTTTGTGCATAATGCTTCATATTATGCTCATGATTCTTGTCTGAGAGTTCGTTGTGAAGTTCCATTTTATGATGGATCCAAGAACCATGATGTCTTGAATAGTTGGATTCTTGACATGAGTTCTTGGTTTTCTTACTCTCAACTTTCAGATGACGATGTAGTGCCTTATGCTAAGCTAAAACTTTTTGGTTTAGCCAAGGTACTTGTTGAACGAAAAAGAGGACAGGATGCACTCACTACATGGGATGAGCTTATACAATGTCTTAAGACCAATTTTTATCCTTCAAATTATTCTAGGGAATTGGTTGTTAAATGGTTTCGTTTTCGACAAGGTACTAATATGTCTGTACAAGAATATATTTTCCAGTTTAACAGGTTTAGGATACTTGTGAATGTGGAGGGTGATGTTCCAACTTTGATTCTCAAATTTCAAAGTGGCTTGTTAGAGCATTTGTACAGGGAATTAATGTTTGTTTCTATGGAAACATTGGATTCATTTTTCAACTAGGCGCAACTTACGGAGGACAAGTTTAAGGCGCAATCATAGGCATTCCATGCACCTGTTACTCAAGTGGTTGCAAACTCATCAAAAGGGAGTAATTCTTTCTCACAAGAAAAGAATTTTGCTCAAAAGAAAAATGTTTCTTCTCCATATCCTTCTTCTCCTTCCCCTTCCGCTTCTACTCCTTCTTTTTCTTCTTCTAAGAAATTTTGCAATTATTGTAATAAGAAAGGGCATGAAAAAGTTGATTGCTTTAAGCTTAAAAAGAAGAGTTTAGTAATTACTACTCAAGAGGAGTATGCTACCAAGGGTCCCCTTGAGTCTATAGGAGAGAGTAGAGTATACACAAAATTACGAGGTAATCTTGATGAAGTTACCTTGGTAAATTTAAGTTCATCAGAAGGGGCTCGTGATGCTTTGTTCATCACTCGAGCCCATTTGCTTCATAATTTTGCAACTGATTGTATAGTGGATAATGGCTCATAGAAAAATCTAATTGTGAGGTCCATTTTCGAGCGTTTGAAGTTACCTATGGAGCCTCATCCTCAACCTTATTCTTTGGGTTGGAAGGATAGTGGAAGAGGCTCAGAAATCACTCACACTTGCACATTAAAATTTGCACTTGGCCCACATTTCATAGATCAAGTCACTTGTGATGTGACTCATATGGATTGTTGTGGGATTTTGCTTGGACAACCTTTTCAGTATGATAGAAGAGCTGTTTATGATGCTTTCAAAAGAACCTACACACTTAAAAAATATGGTAAGGTCTTTCTCATTAAAAGCACCATCACTCCTAAGATCATTCTAAGTTCCAAGAAAACGAAAAGAGTAATTAAAAAAGGTGGTGATGTTGCTCTAATTTTCATTTGCTCTCAAAACACTTCTACATCCACATCCATTATAAAGAAACACTCTTCAATGGATAAAATATTGCAAAGTTATTCACACATATTTTAGGAGCCAAAGTCTCTTCCTCCAATTCACACAATTAATCATAGCATTGAAATCATTCCTGGTTCTTCACTACCTAATGCACCCATGTATAGACAATCTATTTTGCAAAATGAAGAAATAAAAAGGCAAATAGAAGATTTTTTGTCTAAGGGTTTCATTAAGGAAAGTACTTCTGCTTGTGCCTCACCTATTTTTTTGGTTCTTAAAAAAATATGGCACTTGGAGATTGTGTATTGATTTTCATGCTTTGAACAAAATTTCTGTAAAGAATAGATATCCATTACCACGCATTGATGATTTATTAGATCAGCTTCAAGGAGCTAAGTTCTTTTCTAAAATAGATCTCAAAAGTGGATATCATCAAGTGCATATCCAAGTTGAGGATACATGGAAGACAACTTTTAAGATGAAGATGGGCCTCTTTGAATGGTTGGTCATGCCCTTCGGTATTACTAATGCTCATGCAACCTTCATGAGGTTGATGAATGATGTATTTCATGATGTACTTGACAAATTTGTAATAATATATCTTGATGATATATTGATTTTCTCAAAAACTTGGGAGGAACACCTTAGGCATATCCAGAAAACCCTTGATCTTCTTGCGAAGAATCAATTATATGCCAATTCTTCCAAGTGTTCTTTTGGAAATACTTCAATTTCTTACCTTGGCTATGTGATTAGTGAAAGTGGAATTCAGGTAGATCCCATAAAAGTTGATGTTTTACTTAAGTGGTCCCCTCCTACAACTCTCACTGAGTTAAGGAGTTTTCTAGGACTTGCGAATTTTTATCGCAATTTCATTTCTCAATATTCCACCCTTGCAGCTCCATTGCATTATCTCACTAAGTCCAAAATTCCATTTCATTAGGAGAAAAGCCAAGAAGTTGCCTTTGAGAAACTCAAAAAGAAACTTTGTACAGCACCTGTGTTAACTTTACCCGACCTCTCTCAACATTTTGAGATTGAAATGGATGCCTCTAAAGTTGCCTTAGGATTTGTGCTCAAACAGAATGGTCATCCAGTTGCTTATCATTTAGAAACTTTTTCTGCTGCTAAGTTGAACTATTCTACATATGAAAAAGAGTTGTATGCATTAGTTCAAGCTATTAAATATTGGAGACATTATCTTTTGATAAAATATACATTAGTACACACTGATCATATGCCTCTCAAGTTTTTACAATCTCAAAGTAAAATTGAAGAATCAAGACATATGAAGTGGGCCTCTTACCTCCAACAATTTCACTTGGTGATCAAGTACAAAAAGGGGAAGAGTAATATCGTTGCTGATTATTTGAGTAGGCCTCCGACCGCTCTTGCCTTAACGAGTTATGTCCACTTCACACTTGGTATTTCAGACTGGGCCTAATCAGTATTCACAGGATCCTGATTTTGGAAAAATATTTGAGCAAGTGAGTAAGCCTTCTTCTTCCAATTTGCGTCCTTTCCAAGATTTCTACATCAAAGAAGGACTTCTTTACAAATTGGACAAGGTTTGTGTTCCTTGTGAGCCTAGAGTTTCACTTCTTAAGGAAGCTCATTCTACACTTTATGGTGGTCACTTTGGGAAGCATAAAACACTTCATCATTTGCAAAGATTTTTCTATTGGCCTAAAATGCAGAGGGATGTGTTGATATTTCTCAAATAGTGTGCAGTTTGTTGTCGCTCAAAACTAGCTAATAGGAAGTTTGCTTAGGCCTGCCTTTTCCCATTCCTTCCCATACTTGGGAAAGCATTTCCATGGATTTGGTTAGTGGTTTTCCTATGACAGTGCACCAACATGATTGTGTGTTCGTGGTGGTTGACAAATTCAGTAAAATGGCTAAGTTTATTCCATGCTGCAAGACAAGTTCTGCATCAGACTTAGCCTAATTTTTCTTTGATATCATTTGGCGTTCCTTTGGTCTACCTACCAGCATTATCTCTAATCATGATTCATGCTTTGTGGGTCACTTTTGGCATTCTTTGTGGAAGATTTTGGGAGTTTCCTTTAACTTTTCCACCGCCTATCATCCGCAGTCCAATGGGCAGACTGAAGTGGTAAACTGTACACTTGTGCAAAGTTTACGAATCTATCATCACGCTTCACCAGAAAAGTGGGACTTGAGTCTTACTCATATTGAGCGTGCCTACAATAGACCCTACATTCTTCTACAGGTCATTCACCCTTTGAGGTTTGTATGGGATTTTAGCCCTTGGCACCTTATGAGTTACCTTTGTCTTTGCCTTCTCCTGTCACTTCACATATTCAGAAGGAGTAAGACAAGGCACACTCATTTATTCAACACTTGCACAATATTCAATCAAAGGTGGTTGATATTTTGCAAAAGACACAACAACAGCAGAAAAAGGCCATGGATCGACATCGAATTCCTCATCCATTTTAGGTTGGTGACAAAGTTTGGTTGCATCTTGACAAGCGGTGTTTTACTGATAAGACTCATAGCAAAATCAAACCAATTCGCTATGGGCCTTATACTATTCTTCAGCAGGTGTCCGAGAATGCTTTTCGCCTTGATATTCCCGCACACTTGGGAATTCATGATGTCGTCAATGTAGATCTTTTGAAGTTGTACTTTGAATCTACATTGGAGACCGCACTAGCTATCAGTCATCCTATGGACGTGGTTCTTGAAGCTCAGTTACCACTAGATGCAGATCAGATCTATGACACGAAGAATCGATAGACTCGCCAGGGGTCTACCACCTCATATCTTGTGGCTCGGCAAGGACAACTGTCGCATCAGGCTTGTTGTATTTCTTTTCATAAGATGTCCTATGACTTTCCTATTCTTCTAAAATCATTGGAGTCCAATGCTTCTATTGTGGGGAGGCATGATGATGATTGATGTTTGATATTTCATATGACCCCTCTAGTAGTTCCTATCTAGGTTTGCATAGTTTATTTCTTGCAAATTAATAATTGTAAGTGAGTCTCCTTCTCACATGCACTTGTGGGCACTAGTTATCTTCTAGTTGTCATTTAGAGTGTTAGTTAGTAAGTGTGAACTCAAAGTAGGAAGTGTGTACTTCAAGATAGCTAAAATGGATCTTCTAGTTAGCAATATTCCTTTCTCTTAACTTAGAATTTTACGTGCATTCTCCTTTGCACTTTTTTAGCTTATGGTTAAGCATATTGGATCAAATCCATGATTTTATGGGTTTGGTTATGTATTTAGGGCCATTAGTGCCTATATATTGAATTGTAAGTAATAGAACACTTAGTTGGATTTTCAATACTTTTCACGGTTGAAGAGGCAAAGAAAATTGAAGAAGATATGCTTGAAAAATTAAAGGTAAGGAAGCAAGAATATGAAAGATTATAACATGAAGTTGTTTCCTTAATGTTAGAATTGAAAGACTCCAAGGATAAGTTGCACAAGTTTTGGAAATGTTTCAAGGCACCAAAGGTCCCATATTTTAGGTTTGAGGAATCACACTCAAAAGGAAAGGAAGTTCTAAAATATGAAAGCAAAGAAGAACCTAAGATTTGTAAGGAAATCTCTAAAGTTCCTATGGATCCAAATATTTAGTTTAGATCTTGTTTTGATATAGGTGAATCAAAGTCAAAGGGAAAATAAATTCTTGAAGAGAAAGTCAAGGAAGAGGTTTTACATGCTACAAATAAGGTTCAAGAATGCAATGCACAAGTTGAATATAATCATAAGGATAATGGTCAAGAAAGGATCCATGGACCAAATATGTTTGATTTTGCTAAAAGAAACTTCAAAGGAAGAAGGTATGGTTTTCAGGGATATTGTTTCTCATGCAACAGGATTGGTCATAGAGCTTTTCAGTGCAAAGTAAATTAGCAACATGGTTTTGGTTTTAGAGCTACACAATTCAAAAGTCATGGTCATAATGGTCATGAAAATAGACCTTCACAATATAGGGTTCAGGAAAGGAATGGATATGGAAATTATTTCAAGAATAATTTTAGGACATGGGCACCAACCAAAGGCTACAGTATCAAGTGTTTTAATTGCAATAAATTTGGTCATATTGCAATATGGTGTAGGACTCAATTCCAAATAGATCCAAGGTAAGAATTTCAAGCTGTTTCAAGACAAGAAGGTCAAACAAGTTATAAATAAGAAGAGCAAGGAACTCATCAAGAAAAGGATATCAGAAATATTTTGAAAGAAGTTGATAGGGGAAAGAAAAAAATGAGATGGGATTAAAATTACTCCTACCCAAAAATTAATCACCTCAAAATATAAGGGGGTGAGGGGGGTTAAGCTTAAGAGTCATATTTTAGCCCCATAGGTGTCCCTTTTGCCATTGATGTCAAAGGGGGAGAGATTTGAGTAAGGAAGAGAGCATTGAGTTAGGGTTTATCATCCTCCAAAGAATTATTGAGTCAGGGAAGCAACTTTGATTCTCAAAGATAGTTTTTGCAGTGTGATGCAGGAGCATCCGGAGGTGGAAGAGCAATCTTGCATCACCCAAAAATATTTTTTTCTCTAAGTGCCAAAGCTATTGTGATATCGCGACACTTTTTGAGAAAAGGTGCCAAGGGGCCAAACTGTCGTGATATCATGACACTTTTTGAGAAAAGGGGCCAAAGCACAAAGTGGTCACGAAATCATGACACTTTCGAAGCAAAGGGGCCAAAGTGCAAAGTGGTCGCAAAATCATGACACTTTCAGAGCAAAGGGGCCAAGGCGCAAAGTGGTCATGAAATCGTGACACTTTCGAAGCAAAGGGGCCAAGGCGCAAAGTGGTCGCGAAATCGTGACACTTTCGGAGCAAAGGGGCTAAGGTGCAAAGTGGTCAAAAAATCGTGACACTTTCAGAGCGAAGGGGCCAAGGCGCAGGGTGGTTGCGAAATCGTGACACTTTCGGAGCAAAGGGGCCAAGGCGCAAAGTGGTCATGAAATCGTGACACTTTCGGAGCGAAGGGGCCAAGGCGCAAAGTGGTCATGAAATCGTGACACTTTTAGAGCAAAGGGGTCAAGGTGCAAAGTGGTCGTGAAATCACGACACTTTCGAAGCAAAGGCGCCAAGGTGCAAAGTGGTCGTGAAATCGTGACACTTTCGGATGCAAAGGATCAAAGGCGCAAAGTGGTCGCAAAATCGTGACACTTTCGGAAGAAAAGGCTCCAAGGCGCAAAGTGGTCACGAAATCGTGACACTTTCAAAAGCAAGGGCTCAAAGGCACAAAGTGGTCGTGAAATCATGACACTTTCGAAAGCAAAGGCTCAAAGGCGTAAAGTGGTCACGAAATCATGACACATTTTGTAAAGAAGCACCAAGGGGAGAAGTTGTCATGAAATCATGACCCGAAGGCAGAAGACAAGTACGAAAGACTAAGACATCATGATTTCACGATGTGTCACAAAATCGTGGCTCGAAGGAGAAATTAGAAGCCGAACTCCAAAACATTGTGATATCACAACCGAAGAGGAGAGAGAGTAAGGAAGCAAAAACGTCGCGATATCGTGACAGAACATTCATGACTCTAGTCAGGCCGACGGTTGCAGAGGCCATTACAGAATGGCACGTGGCAGCGAATTACAGGTGGCCATAGAGCACTAGGCAGTTACAGAGGCCATTGCAGAGGGGCACATGGCAGCAAATTACAGATGGCTATAGAGCACTCCTATGAATGATGACCTAGCGGGTTGATGGATAGGTGGCTGTAGAGCATTCCGCCACTCCATGCCATGATGATTGAAGATGCTTGGTAGCAACATGCAGGTGGTGGTAGAACATTTGTGTGGGCGGTTACAAGAAATCCCGCATTCTGTGTAATGATGTCCAAAGGGGGTCGGGTCTGTTATAAAAGGCAGTACATAGATTGTAAAAGGGGTGGTTGGCCATTTGATATAACTTCTGTATTTTCAAATTTGAAACCTCTATTAATGAATTTTTTGTGAATTTTCTGTGTGTTATAACAGTCTTGCTTCAAGTGGTATCAGAGCCAAAAGGTTCTGACTGTGCGAACCGATTGCCGACAGTGAGGCAATTTGTGCTAGGATTGTGGTTGTGGGTTGTGAGGAAGAGAGCAGGATGCCTCCGTGAAGGAAATATGGTGGTGCGAGGAATAGGGGAGTAGAGGTCGATCGTAGAGCCTTGCAAAGGCCAGTTCAAGCCTTGTAGGAGGAAATTAGAAGAGGAGTTGAGCCAAGAAGGGAGGAACCCAGTGAAGATGAAGTTTGGGAAGAAGAGGGTGCATCTGATGAGGAAGAAGCGTTGGATCCAGTAGAGGCTAGGCTGTATAGGGCCATATCCCAGATCAGGAAGAAGCTGAAGTTTAACGTCTCCACCTATTCTAGGAATCTCAATCCCGAGGAGTTGATAGATTGGATCAACGACATGGAGGAATACTTCGAGTATGAGGAGATCTCAAACCCAAATCGGATTAGGTTCATAAAAACAAAGCTGAAGGGACATGCTAGCATCTGGTGGAAAGGAGTACAGCTAGAAATAAATAGGAGGGGAAAGGAAAAGATCACCAGGTGGGATCGAATGGTAGAGAAATTGAAGAGGCAATTCATCCCCGTAGATTATGAGTTAGATCTGTTGAGGAAGATGTAGAGTCTTAGACAGGCGAGTAAGTCTGTCAAGGAGTACACAGAGGAGTTCTATCAAATCTCAATTCGAACCAGTCATTCTGAGGCAAATAAGGAGAAAGTCGCATGATACATCAATGGATTGAGAACCAGCATCCAAGAAGAACTGAGTCTGGTTCGGATGAGCACGGTTGAGGATGCATACCAGTTTGCACTAAAAGTAGAAGCAAAATTGAATAGATTTGATGGTAATCAGAGAAGAAAGGATTGTGGTGGAAGAGCTGGTGGAAGGACCAGTGGAGGAAGATACAGATATCTGGGGAAGACTGGTGAAGCAAGCAGTAGCCAGAACCAAAAATAAGAGGAGGAGAATAACCAACGCCCACGCAATCAGAACAATAACTACCCTAGAGGAAGAGGTAGGCCTGGGCGTGGGTTTGGGAGAGGTGTCTTTCGAGGAACCTGCTTCAATTACAGATAAGAAGGACATCGGGAATATAACTTCCCGCAGTGACAAGAAAGGCCAAATCAAAGACCTGAGGGTTAGGCTAGAGCTGCTGTAGCAGATGAAGGTGTCGAATCTAAGGACTCTAAGGAGGCAAAACGAGGGGAAGCGATGATCATCAAAAGAGTATTTTTGAATGAGGAAAAGAAGGCAGACCAGAGGAACATCCTGTTTCGTACAAGATGCAAGTGCTCGGGCAAGGTCTGTAACATCATAATCGACAATGGTAGCACTGATAACTTGGTCTCTGAGGAGATGGTTGCCAAGTTGTAGTTGGAAATAAGAAGACACCCGCATCCATATCGGATTGCGTGGTTACAAAAGGACCATAGGGTGTTGGTCAGTGAGCAATGCCTGGTGAAGTTCAACATTGGGACTTACCATGATGAGGTCCTGTGTGACATCCTACCTATGGATGCATGTCACATGTTTCTTGGGAGACCATGGCAGTTTGATCGGAGTGCTGTACATGATGGTCGAGCCAATACATATTCCCTATCAAAAAATGGAGTTCGCCGCAAGTTGAAACCCCTGAAGGAGGCGGATGAGAAGGTATGCAACAGTGCACGAGTCTATCTAGTTGATGCAAGAATATTTTTAGATGGCCTGAAGCCAGATCATATGTGCTATGCAATAATCCCTAGGGTCAGGGAAGAAGAATGCAAGGAGACCCCAGTGGAAGTCATGGGTCTGTTAGAGGAGTTTATAGATATCATTTTTGATAATGTACCCGAGGGTTTACCCCCAGTAAGGAAGATCAGCCACCATATAGATTTGGTGCCAGGATTGAGCTTGCCAAATAAAGCTACACACAGAATGACTCCTATGGAAACTGAGGAGCTGAATAGGCAATTTCAAGAGTTGCTAAAGAAGGGGTTGATCAGGGAGAGTCTTAGCCCATGTGCAGTACCTACGGTACTAGCACCCAAGAAGGATGGGGATTGGAGAATGTGCACAGACTCTCAGGCAATTAACAACATCACTATCAAATACAGATTCCCATTGTCAAGGATGGATGATATCATGGACTGCTTGAGTGGAGCTGAGTACTTCACGAAGATTGACCTGAAAAGTGGTTACCATCAGATCCGCATTAGAGAAGGGGATGAGTGGAAGATAGCCTTCAAAACCAGAGAGGGGCTGTACAAGTGGTTGGTCATGCCATTTGGGCTAACAAATGCATCGAGTACCTTCATGCGGTTAATGAATGAAGTCTTGAAGGAATTTCTAGGCAAATTTGTTATTGTCTACTTGGATGATATCTTGATTTTTAGCAGAACCCTGGAGGAACACCTGATGCACATCAGGAGGGTTTTTGAGAAACTGCGGGAGGAGCAGTTGCTGATAAATCTAAAGAAGTGTAACTTCATGAAGAGGGAGTTAGTATAACTAGGATTTGTTATCTTAGCAGATGGTCTCAAAATGGACCCCGAAAAGGTGAGGGCTATCATAGAATGGCCTACTCCAAGAAGAGTGACTAAGGTGAGATCGTTTCATGGTCTGGCCAGTTTCTACATAAATTTCATTAGAAACTTCAACAGTATTTGTGCATCCCTTACGGAGATAATGAGGGGGAACAAGAAGGAATTCAAGTGGACAGCTAGAGTAGACAAAAGCTTTGCTATGTTGAAGAAGAAGGTCATAGAGCAACCTGTATTTGCACTTCTAGATTTTAAAAAGGTGTTTCAGGTAGACTTTGATGCGAGTGGTAGTGCCATAGGGGTCGTATTGAGCCAAGAGGGTAAGCCTATTGCTTATTTTAGTGAGAAGCTCAACGATGCCAGGAAGAAGTATTCAGTATATGATCAGGAGTTCTATGCCATAGTTCAAGCTTTGAAGAGAATGGAGGAATTATTTATTGCCAAAGGATTTTGTTCTTTATACTGATCATCAGGCACTACAATATATTAACAGTCAAGGAAAGTTAAATCAGAGGCACCTAAAATGGGTGGAGTTCCTGCAGAGCTACACCTTTGTGCTGAAGCACCGGAGTGGGAGATCCAACAAAGTTGCAGATGCCTTGAGTAGGAGGCAATGTTTATTGATGGAGATGAAGGTGGAGGTTGTAGGGTTTGCTGAGCTCAAGGGTTTATACCCTACAGATCCTGACTTCGCAGAAGCTTGGAAGGCCTGCACTGCACTTGTTACTTTGGACAGGACTAATTATGCTGGAATGCTGTTCAGGGGGAACCAATTATGCATTTCGAGGAGCTCAATGATGGAGAATCTGATCAAGGAAAAGCACAGTGGAGGTTTGGCTGGACACTTTGGTCGAGACAAGACCATTTCCCTTGTTAATGAAAACTACTGCTGGCCGCAATTGCAACAAGATGTGGCAAAATTTGTGCAAAGTTGTAGGATATTCCAGATGGCAAAAGGTGTGAGGTAGCCTACTGGTTTATATCAACCACTACCTATACCCGAAAGGCCATGGAAGGATATTAGCATGGATTTTGTTCTTGGTTTACCCAGGACGCAGAGGGGACACGATTCCATATTTGTGGTAGTGGACAGATTTTCAAAAATGGCTCATTTTATCCCCTGCCAGAAGACTAGCAATGCGGTCCATGTGGTTGGTTTATTCTTCAAGGAAGTGGTACGCCTTCATGGTCTGCCAAGGAGCATTGTGTCGGACAGGGATACCAAGTTTGTAGGGTATTTTTGGATAACCCTATGGAAGAAACTGAAGACAGATTTAAAATTCAGTTCTGCATACCACCCCCAAACCGATGGCCAAATAGAGGTGGTAAATAGGAGTTTGGGCAATCTACTGAGATGCTTGGTCAGAGACAAGCCCAAGGGATGGGATTTAGTTTTGCCACAAGTAGAATTCGCTTACAATAGCTCTATCAACAGGAGTACCAATAAATCACCATTCCAGATAATCTATGGGAGCAGCCCAAGAAATGCTTCAGAGTTGAGAAGGATGGATACAAGAGAAAAATGCGATGCTTGAGGTCGAAGACTTTGTTGAACACCTGAAGGAAGTGCATGAGGAGGTGACAAGGCACATTGCTAAGATGAATACTCAGTATAAGGCCAGGGCAGACCAGAAGCACCGGACTAAGGAGTTTGAAGTAGGAGATTCTGTCATGGTCCATCTAAGAAAAGAAAGGTTTCCTACCAAGACCTATAACAAGCTGAAGATGAAGAAGTTTGGGCCATGCAAGATCATTGGAAAATGGGATTCGAGTAATGCATACGAGGTGGAGTTGCCAAGTGAACTTAACATCTCACCAATTTTTAACATTTCAGATTTGGTTGAGTATCATGAAGGAGATAGCAGTGCAACACCAAGCCTGGATTTGTGGAGCATTCTAGCGGCCACTCCAGTCACAGATGAGATAGAAGAAGTCCTTGATACATGTGAGGGCCGAAGTACTCGAAATAGGTGTTATTCTAAATATTTGATCAAGTGGAAGGGCAGGCCCATAGAAGATGCAACTTGGTTGTCAAAGATAGAGGTTGATCGCCTGGGTCTACCTCCCATCGAACAGAAGTGAAGATCACTTCTCAATTCATCCTGGGTGTCTGATGCAGGAGCATCTGGAGGTGGAAGAGCAATCTTGCATCACCCAAAAATATTTTTTTTCTCTAAGTGCCAAAGCTGTCGCGATATCGCTACACTTTTTGAGAAAAGGTGCCAAGGGGCCAAACTGTCGCGATATCGCAACACTTTTTGAGAAAAGGGGCCAAAGCAAAAAGTGGTCACGAAATCGTGACACTTTCGGAGCAAAGGGGCCAAAGTGCAAAGTGGTCACGAAATCGTGACACTTTCGGAGCAAAGGGGCCAAGGCACAAAGTGGTCACAAAATCGTGACACTTTCGCAGCGAAGGGGCCAAGGCATAGAGTGGTCGCAAAATCGTGTCACTTTCGGAGCAAAGGGGCCAAGGCACAAAGTGGTCGTGAAATCGTGACACTTTCGGAGCAAAGGGGCCAAGGCACAAAGTGGTCACGAAATCATGACACTTTTGGAGCGAAGGGGCCAACGCGTAGGGTGGTCACGAAATCGCAACACTTTCAAAGCAAAGGGGCCAAGGTGCAAAGTGGTCACGAAATCGTGACACTTTCAAAGCAAAGGGGCCAAGGTGCAAAGTGGTCGTGAAATCATGACACTTTCAGAGCAAAGAGGTCAAGGCGCAAAGTGGTCATGAAATCGTGACACATTCGGATGCAAAGGCTCAATGGCGCAAAGTGGTCGCGAAATCGTGACACTTTCGGAAGCAAAGGCTCTAAGGCGCAAAGTGGTCGTGAAATCGCGACACTTTCGAAAGCAAGGGCTCAAAGGCGCAAAGTGGTCATGAAATCGTGAAACTTTCGAAAGCAAAGGCTCAAAGGCACAAAGTGGTCACAAAATCATGACACATTTCATAAAGAAGCACCAAGGGGAGTAGCTGTCGTGAAATCATGACCCGAAGGCAGAAGACAAGTACAAAAGACTAAGACATCGCGATTTCATGACGTGTCTCGAAATCGTGGCTCGAAGGAGAAAATAGAAGCCGAACGCCAAAATGTCATGATATCACAACCGAAGAGGAGAGAGAGAGAGTAAGGAAGCAAAAATGTTGTGATATCACGATAGAACGCTCACGACTCCAGGCAGGCCGACGGTTTTAGAGGCCATTGCAAAAGGGCACGTGGTAGCGAATTACAGGTGGCCATAGAGAACTAGGCGGTTACAAAGGCCATTGCAGAAGGGCACGTGGCAGTAGATTATAGATGGCTATAGAGCACTCCTATGAATGATGACCTGGTGGGTTGATGGACAGGCGGTTGCAGAGCATTCCGCCACTCCATGCCATGATGATTTAAGACACCTGGCAGCAACATGCAGGCGATGACAGAACATTCGTGCGGGCGGTTACAGGAAACCCCGCATTCTATGTAATGATGTCCAAAGGGGGTCGGGTCTGTTATAAAAGGTAGTACATATATTGTAAAAAGGGTGGTTGGCCATTTGATATAACTTTTGTATTTTTGAATTTGAAACCTCTGTTAATGAATTTTTTGTGAATTTTCTACATGTTATAACAGTCCTGCTTCACAATGATTGTGGTTTTTTCTTTAGAGGTGTTGCCATCAATGACAAAGGGGGATATTGTTGGAAATTTGAGTTAATTTGAGGTATTTTATATTGTCATTGATGTCACATGGATCACATTTGGTTTTGGTGGCCAAAATATTTCACAAATAAGCATTTATGATATTTTGGAAAGCATGGCTATTTACAAGATTTTTATGAAAACCAAGGTATGCAAAACAAAAGGTTTTATTTAAAACCATGGTGGGCTTATGTGGAAAGGGATTTTCTTAAAAGCCAAGGTGGAATTTTGTTTCATCGAAAAATGACCTTCGGTGATGAAGATATTAAAGTTTAAAGTTTAAGTTTAAATTAATGGAGGGCCGACCTATGTGCAATTAATGGAGGTTGGCATATATATATGTAAAGGTTTCCATTTATTTTGGAAAGTGGGAATATTATATATTTTCGGAAATATTATTTTGAGGGCTATTTGAATAAATTATGTAGAAGGAGAAATAAGGTGTATGTAAAGAGAAGTTAAGTTTGCAAAGGGGTTCCAAAAGTGAAGTTTGCCTTGTTATTTTTCAAGAGGAGTAATTCTTTCATGAGCTGACAAGGTATGCAATATTATGATTTATTTTATTTTATGGTATAAGTGATTTTAGGAGTGAAAAGGTTATGTAATGTTTTTATTTATTTTATTTTATGGTACAAGTGGTTTTAGGAGAGATAAGGAAGTTGTGCAATTAAAGACCTTGGTGATGATTATTGAAAAGTGGAGTAATATTGATAATTTTATCATCTACTAATCCTTGTGAATATTGGCAAAAGAATTTTGTGATTGTGGCATATTTACAAGAGGTTTTTTCATCTACGTAAAAGGTATGGGCACATTCTCCTATTGATTGTTTATGGTGGTTGATTTCTGAAATATCATTGGAGGGAAAAGGATTGTTTGTGGGTTCCTTTTCGAAAGTGGTTGGTTGAATGCTTCAAGGTTTTCTAAATTGAGAGTTGTGCTTAAAACTTGTGTTATAAACATAGTGGTTGAAGCCCATTGGTTGTAAAATAACTTGAGTTAGAAAAGAACGTGAGTATCATTGTTATGTGAGATTTGTGGTTGAGCATTGTTGGAAAAATTTAAGTTGGTTGATACATACTTGGACTAGGGTTTTGTGAGAAAGAGTTGTCCCTTGTGATGATTGGTTGAGCTGAGATTAAGGTTAGAAAATATTGAGTATCTAAAATTTCTCTTTACAGTTCTATAAGACTTGAGTTGAGTTGAGGTTGAATTGAATTGAGTTGAGGTTGATTTGAGTTGAGATTGAGATTAGAACATATTGAGTCTCTAGAAATTATTTTTATGCTTCTATGATTTGATTTGATTTGAGTTGAGTTGAGATTGATTTGAGTTGAGTTGAGTTGATATTGAGATCAGAACATATTGAGTCTATAAAAATTCTCTTTATGCTTCTATGAGTTGATTTGAGTTGAGATTGATATTAGAACATATTGAGTCTCTAACAATTCTCTTTATGCTTCTATGAGTTGAGTTGAGTTGAGATCATTCTGGATCATTGTTGTCATCTATTTAAGATTACATTGTCATTCATTGTTGAGTTCATCTTTGAGCTTTGCCTTGATAGATTTGTGGATGAGTTTTGAGTACTACTTGAGCATGATTGGTTAAACCTTTGAGAAGGCTTTTGGGATATATTTATGGATAAATTTTTGGAATTTTTGTGCATGATTGATTGAGCCTTTGAGAAGGCGTTTGGGGCAAAGTTGAGGACAGTGTTGGGAAAAATTTATGGATAGTTTTTGGCAATTTCTTGGTGAGATTTCTCGAGCAAATATGGGCAAGTTCTTTGCGAGCTTGCTAGAGCATATTTAGACAAGTTCTGTGTGAGCTTGTTATTCAATTTTTGACAAGTTCTATGTGAGATTGTTATTCAATTTTGGAGGTGATATATTACAGAGGATAAAGTATTAGTGGATAGAGATTCAGTAGTGAGCACAGTTGAAGATAGATATGAGTGAGGAGTCTTCAAGTGGAGAGAGGTCCACCAATCAGTGCAGTAGAGAGACAAAGTCTTCTAGAAGATCACATAGCCAGAGCAGAAGGGGAAAGAGTTCTCCAGTGGAAGAGATCCATGAAATTGAGATTAGGGTATCAACATATCCTTTGGATAGAGATCCATAAACTTTGTAATTGGGAGTTATTCCTAAAGAGATTGATTGAGAAAGTTTTAGTAAAATATTTTCTTCGTGGAGTAGCCCACATTGCATAAACCATGTAAATTATGGTGTCTCTATTGTGTATGGTTTATGTGAATTGCTTTAATTATTGCTATTGATATTGCTATATTTACACAACATAATATTGAATTGGAAGAAAAAGTAAAAAGTGGTCTTATACTGTTCACCCCTCCCTATCAGTATAAGCTTGTGTTCTTCAGTGTCTAAAAAATAAGAGCAGATGGGATTGGTGTCTCCTGTGGAGTGGTGTCCACAAAACTAGAGCATAGGAGATTGGTGTCTCCTATGGAGTGGTATCCATAAAACCAGAGTAGAGGGGATTGGTTTCTCTTATGGAGTGGTGTCCATAAAACTAGATCAAAGGAGATTGGTGTCTCCTATGGAGTGGTTTCAACAAAAACAAAGCAGAGGTAATTGGTATTTCCTATGGAGTGGTGTCCACAAAACTAGAGTAGAGCGAATTAGTGTATCCTATGGAGTGGTGTCCATAAAACTCGATCAAAGGAGACTGGTGTCTCCTGTGGAGTGGTGTCCACAAAACCATACTAGAGGGGAATGGTGTCTCCTATGGAATGATGTCCATAAAACTAGAGTAGAGGGTATTGGTGTCTCCTATGGAGTGGTGTCGATGAACTTGAGAGGGGATTATTGTCTCTTGTGGATTGGTGTCAACAAACATTGTAATAGGGGATTGGTATCTCCTATGGGTTGGAGCCCATAAAATTTGTTGAGAAATTTATAAGAAATATTTTTCCATGGATGTAGCCCATATTGGGTGAAGCACGTTAAATATGTGTCTCTTATGTATGTGGTGATTTATGCATTATTTCATTATTGAAATTGATGATATTTGAAGTTATTTATTTGGATAGAAAAGTAAAAGTTTTATCTTATACTATTCACCCCCTTCTCAATATAATATTGTGTTCTTCAATTGGTATCAGAGAGGGTTCCTTCATGAAAGCCAAACATTTTGAAGGAATATCTTACAGGAACACAAATGGCACATCAGGAAGGATTTTCATCGAATAGAGCTCCATTGTTTGGTGGGACTAACTATGCTTCCTAGAGCATAAGTATGAAGAATTATTTGATGGCACATGGATATGATATATGGAAATAAGTTGAGAATGGGTTCACTCAACCTACAAATCTTCCCACAAATGCAAATGGTAAGAAACCATATGAAAATAATTCCAGGGCAATGAATGCAATATTATTTGGATTATGTGAATTAGAGGCTGTGAAGGTCATGCAATGCACTTCAGCAAAAGAAATATGGGATAAATTACAGATCATATATGAAGGATACGAGAAGGTAAATATGGCAAAACTTCAAACCCATAGGAGAAATTTTTAAGACTTGAAGATGAAATATGATGAATATATTGTTAGGTATCTGCTATGTGTTGATGAGGTTGTCAATACAATTAGTGAAATTGGAGAAAGTATTAAATATTCTAAGATTGTTCAAAAAATATTGAGGTCACTTCCAATGAGATTTGATGCAAATATTTCAGCAATTTAAGAAATGAATGATCTCAAAACTTTGAGCATGGATGAACTACATGAGATTATCATAGCCTATTAGATGAGGATAGAAAAAGATAAAACATCCAAATGAGAGGCAACATTCAAAACTTCAAAGAAGGCAAATAATAAAGAACCAAAATCAAGTGAAGAATCAAGCAGTGGAAAAGAAGCTAACTTTGTGACAAGGAATAAGAACAGTCCAAGAAAAAACAAAGGTATAAATTCTATGAAATATTTTAATTATGGTAATTTTTGTCATTATACATCTAATTGTTCACAATCTAGAAGTAGTAGCAGTGAAGAAGAAAAAAATATGAGAAAAAGAAAGAAATAAGATTTTATCATGAAAAGAAAAATAGACATGGTCAAAAAGAGCATGAGAAGAAGATCTTTCAAATACACAAGAAAAGTTTTTATGTTGAAGAATCAAGCGGTTCTTCCAGCTGCAGTGATGAATGCCTCCCCGATAGTGAAAGAGAAGAAATATTATTTTTATCCATAGAAGATAAACAAGATGATCTTGTTGTTGAAGACCAAGAATAAGAAAAATATTCAAAATGTGGAGAGAAAGCCAAAGTTGACATATAAGAGGAACTTATTGTTGCTCTTGAAGAGTTAAAGAGGGTTAGAAAAAAGAACTCAATATTGAAGGCTCAAGTACAAAAGGATGATGAAACAAAGGCAAAGCTTCTACAAGATATCACCAAATTAAAAGTTAAGGTTGAAGAGGTAAGGAGAATTGAAGAAGGTATGGTTGAGAAGTTAAAGTCAAAAGAGCTAGAGTGTGAAAGACTAGAACATGAAGTTGTCATTCTAAGAAAGGGACTTGAAAAATTTAATGATAAGATATATCAGTTTAGGAAAATCTCAAAAAATGTGGATGATATTATCAAAGCACAAAGATATCCATTTATGAATACTAGACTTGGTTTTGAAGAAGGTCAAGAGAAAAAAAGGGAAGTCAAGCTCAAAATAAATAGAAGCATCAAAGAAATAAATTGAATAAGAGTCCAAGGCCTATGCTGATATGATGAAAAATAGAAGCATCAATGAGGAAGAAAATAATACACCATCAAGGAATAGGTACCATCACATAAAAAGCAAATAAAGAAGCATACAACAATATCCTCCAAGGTAATAAAAATGGTTTCAATATTTCCTTCATGGTTATTGCTTTTCATGTAATCAAATTGGTCATAAATATGTAAATTATAGAAGAAATGTCAATTCATTTGCACCTCCTATGGACTACAACATCATATGTTACAGATGTAACAATTTTGGGTATACATCTAGATGGTTTAGAACAATTTTCCTTGAATTTCTAAAGTCAAGAAAAAATGAAATTTGGTCAAAATGTTCAAAAGGGTATGATATCCAAAGTTTGGAGAAAGAAAATGAAACAAGAAGAGGAGCAGAGAAATTTGGGAGTCTGACTCCTATCTCAAAATTAATCACCGCAAGGAAAGGATATGGTGAGGGGGTTGTGTTTAGTGTCTTATATTTTAGCCTAAAGGATACCTTTGCCATTGATGTTTGAGTGGGATATCATTTAATATTTAAATTAAATATTAAAGTAAAGGTTAAGATATAAAAGTTTAAATATTTAAATCAATGATTTAAATATTTTATATGAAGTGGAAAGTTGAATTTGAGGGCCGACCCTAATGTTGGAGATTAAAAATTATTTTTGATATATATGGTTCTAACATTATGGTTGAGTGTGATTAGTGAGAGTGCCTTGGTGTTGCCTTTGAAGAAAGAGTAAGAGCATTCATTCATAGAGTATGAATTTGTCTGCGCTTGGAGAGTAAGTCCAAAAAGTGAGTGCCTTTGTTCATTCACAAAGTGTACCTTCATCTACAATTTGAGATTGAGTAAAACCAAAGAAGAGAGTGAGCACATTTTGTTCATTGGAAGTGTGAGAACCTTCACTTGTGTTGGGAAAGAGTGAGCACCTTTCATTTTTTGGGAGCGTGAGCACCTTCATTTGATCTAAGAGAGAGTGTACCTTAATTTAAGTGCTGAGAGAGAGTGTGCCTTCATTTAAGTGTAGTGAGAGCATTCATTTAGGCAAGCACATTCACTTTCAGAAGGGAAAATCTTTTTTTGTGCTCAAGGAGATATTTTTTCCTACAAAAATGAAATATCAATAACAATTTGTAAATTCATGTTACAATTCAATTATAGCGCTGGGCAACATCAAAAAGTGGTTGAATATTTTCCAAGAAAAATCAAACTAGAGCAACAAAATATACATTATTGAAGTGGTAGTGTATGGATGCAATCATCAAGATTAAAAAAAAGAGTTCTACTAGAACTCTATGACAAAGACAACAAAGATGTCAAGCTAGAATATAGATCACCATAGCAAAAATTTATTTGTAGAATATTGAAAAAGAATCTAGTGGTATGAAAGGATAAAATGTTGAAACAATGAGCAAGATAAAGAAAAACCTAGAAGTCATGAATGTTGAAGGTGAAATGTTACATGTAGTGTGTTAGGGTTTTCTCACGGATGATATAGTAGTGCAGACAATTTTTTTGATTGAGATATTCTAGCAAAGACAAGAGTACATAAGGCAGAGAGTTAGCACCAGGGTAGCAAAGAGAATGATTCAAATAAGTATGGACGTCAATTAGTGGGAGTTGCCCAAGAAAGCTATCAACACCAACAAAATACATTCAGATAGAGAGAAAAAGAACAAAAACGTAAGGAATTATTTTTGCTTTCATAAATTTTATTATGCATGTCTTGAAAGGAGTAATAAGGGTTTAAAAGGTTTTTGATTTAATATTTAAATCAAAATAAAGTGATAGATTTGGAATGCATCATCTTTGCTGAGATAGAGTTGTGGCACATTATTATTGTTGAAAATAG
Source organism: Wollemia nobilis (assembly GCA_028583015.1). Classification (NCBI taxonomy): domain Eukaryota; kingdom Viridiplantae; phylum Streptophyta; class Pinopsida; order Araucariales; family Araucariaceae; genus Wollemia; species Wollemia nobilis. Next base: position 6,387,490 of record JAQPPZ010012983.1, on the reverse strand, counting down.
AAATGCATGATTATTGTTGAAGATAAATCTGGAATGTATTATGTTTGTTGAGAAATATTTGAAAATAATAATTATTTTTGAGAAATATTTCAAAATCATTATTATTGTTGAGGATGGATTTGAGGCACATTATTATTGTTGAATATAAATATGGAATGCATTATATTTGTTGAGAAAAGAGTTGAGATGCATTATTATTGTTGAAAAGTTTGGAATGCATTATATTTGTTGAAATAGATTTGAGATGCATTATTATTGTTGAAGATAGAATTGAGATACATCATTATTTGAAGAAATATTTGGAGTGCATTATCTTATTGAGGTAAATTTGGAAGAGTTATCTTGAGTAGATTTGAGTATGAATTTTGGATAGAATATGTATGAATTATTTTAGTGGAGGAAAACACATTATGCAAGACTTGAAATAGATGAGCAATGTTTAAGATTTGAGAATAGATGAACGTTGTTTTAGAGCAATTGTGAGTAGTATTTTGAGCAGATTTGAGAAGGATATTAGAGAAGTACTTCGAGCAGATTTGAGTCAGATTTTAGAGCAATTTTGAGCAGACTTGAGCAATATTTTAGAGATATTTTGAGAAGAATTATGAGCAACATTTGGAGCTATTTTTATCTGAATTGTGAGTATCTTTTGGATCTATTTTGAGTAGAGTTATGAGCAGGTTTGAATGCAAATCTATGCAATACTAGGGAATAGGGGATTAGTGTCTCCTGTGAAGTGGTGTCCATAAAACCATAGCAAAGGGTATTGGTGTTTCCTATGGAGTGGTATCCACAAAACCAGAGTACAGGGGATTGGTGTCTCTTGTGGAGTGGTATCCACAAAATGAGAGCAAAGGGGATTGGTATCTGCTTTGGATTTGTGTCCATGAAACCAGATTAGAGGGGATTTGTGTCTCCTGTGGAGTGGTGTCCGCAAAACCAAAGCAATGGGGATTTGTGTCCAAACTAGAGTAGAGGGAATTGGTGTCTCCTATGGAGTGGTATCCACAAAACCAGAGTAGAGGGGATTGGTGTCTCCTATGGAGTGTTGTCCACAAAACCAGAGCATAGGGGATTGGTGTCTCTAGTGGAATTTTATCCAAAAAACTAGAGCAGAGGGTATTGGTGTCTCTTTTAGATTGGTTTCCATGAACTTGAGAGGGGATTTGTGTATCTTATGGATTGGTGTCCATGAAAATTGGAATAGGGGATTGGTATCTCCCATGGGTTGGAGCCCACAATTTTTTTTGAGAAATTTATAAGCAATATTTCTCTGTGGATGTAGCACATATTGGATGAACCATGTTAAATATATGTCTCTTATGTGTGTGGTGATTTGTGCATTATTGCAATAAATGATATTTGAAGTTATTTCTTTGTAAAAAAAGGTAAAATTTTATCTTCTACTGTTCACCCTGCCCCATCAATATAAGCTTATGTTCTTCAATTGGAATTAGAGTGGGTTCCTCTGTGAAAGCCTAACAACTTAAAGGAAGATCTTACAGAAATACAAATGGCACATCAGGAAGGGTTTTCATCAAATAGAGCTCCATTGTTTTATGGGACTAACTATACTTTTTGGATCATAAGGATGAAGACTTATTTGATGGTACATGGATATGTTATATGGTAATCCATTGAGAATGGATTCACTCCACCTACAAATCCTCCCACAAATACAAATCGTAAGACACCATATGAAAATAATACCAGGGTAATGAATGCAATATTAAGTGTATTATGTGAATTAGATTTTGTGAAGGTCATGCAATGCACTTTAGCAAAAGAAATATGGGATAAATTATAGAGAACATATGAAGGAGACGACAAGGTAAATATGGCAAAAATTCAAATCCACAAGAGAAAGTTTGAAGACTTGAAGATGAAAGATGAAAGATGACATGTATCACTATGATCAATGTAAAAAATTTGAAGAGATTGATGAATACGAAAGTGTTGATAGGATGAATAAAATAGTGGAATAACCAAGAAGCAAAACAAAAGTGAAAAATAAAATTATAGGGATATTGCTATGAGAAACAAAAGCAAATATCAAAAGTGTTAACAAGAAGTGGGGCTAAACCCAAAAATAAAAAGTGATGATGAAAATGATATTTTGGAATATTAGGGGCATCGATAAGACCCCTATAAAATGTATTAGGGAACTGGCAATTTGTTTTTTTATTATATAAAGAAGATGTTTGAAAGGGTCCCTAAACCTTTTATACGATGGGTTTTGAAAGGTTCCCCCAAACCTTAGATTTAGCCATTAAAACAACTAGAAAAATAATTTACCCTGATTTAATATATTCAGTGAGCATCAGGGACAAACCTAAGAGAAAGCTACCCCAATCTAAAATAACCAATGGGTATCGGAGGACAACCTAAACCAAAGCATGATTTTGAATTTAAAATTTAAATTTGAAACTGGGCGCTCTCTTGCCAGGTGTCAAGAATTTGAAATTTGAAGTTCTTGCCTAATTGAAACTTTCCTACCTCTCAAGAAGAACACACAAAATCCAAGCTAGAAGAAAAAATGACCCCATAGAGGGAAGAACACACAACATCCAAGCTAGAAGAAAAAAATGGTCCCATAGAGGACCGTAGGGTTTTGAAAGGACCTAGAATATTTACATAGGGATTTACAAGGAACCCAGAACCTTGAGCTAAATAGGCCTCGAAGAGTGTTGTAGGGTTTTTAAAGGGGTCAAAAACCTTATACATAGGGTTTTATAGGGAACCTAGAACCAAATTTGAAACAATCTTGCCCAACGAGAAAAATGAACCACAAAAACAAAATTTGAATCAAAATATTTTGCTAGAAAATAGAGAATGGAGCATCCAACCAATATATTTTTGCAAGGGCTTTGTATATGCTGGTATAAATAAATTTTAAACCGACCCACCTAAAATGGGAAAACCTTTCCTAATAGGGGAACTAAGCCTGAAAACAAAATCATCCCGCAATAACTAGGAGAATAAACCACCAACCATGAAATGGTTGGAAAGAAAAACCTCCCACTAAGAAGTGGGAAAATAGAGTATGAGCCAAAAGATCTACTAAACAATCTAAATAAACCATTGAAAACCATTGTATGGTAGGGCTGACATCACTATACCAAACAATATAGCTGACACCACACTTCCTCCTGCATGGTACTCAGGCACGTGGTCTCCTCCAAGAGATTGAACTAGGTGAGGCAAGACCAAAAATATCTAGAAGGAAAAACTAATTGACCAACACTCACCTCTAGCAACTTCCCCCAACAACTCAATGGACTAAGTAGATCCACTAGACACAAAGGCTACCAATACAAGAAAATCCCAATAGACATTGATGGCACAAGGTCTCCCCTTTATATTTGCATAAGGGTAGGGGCAAGACCAAAAACAATGAGAGAGACCCATTTAATAGAAACCACATCCAAAAACTATAAGAATCCTCCCCCTCCTCCATAGGGGAGGAGTCCAATATGTCTAGTAGGAGAACTGAGCCTAGAAACAACAACATACTGCAATAACTAGGAGAATAAACCACCAGCCACAAAATGGTTGGAAAGAAAAACCTCCTACTAAGAATTGATAAATCACACAACAACCACTATGGCAAATAACACACTTCTTCCTCCATGGTAATTAGCCATGTGGTCTCCCCCAAGAGTTTGGATCAGGTGGGGCAAGACCAAAAATGTCTAGAAGGAAAAACTGACTGACCACCCTAAGAACTAACAAATAGTTATAGATAACATATTTATATATATGGAAACCAAGTAGCAAATGTTTTAGGCATTTACAATGTTGATTTTAATATTAGTAATATTTGATATGGAAAAGTAATATTTTACCTCTTAATAAAATGATGTCAAGGAATTGAATGCATAAATGGAATAATTTGAGAAAGAAAGACAAACAATTTTGATAGAAAGACAAATGAAGAATATCTTTGATAAAAAGGTAAGTTAAACATGGTTTAATTTAATTGAGAGCAATGTAATGATTTTATTTTATTTTAAAGGTAATGACCCAAAATAGAAGCCACACATAACTGATTAAAAAACATATAATTAAATGTAAATATATACTTGTAAATTTAATTATAATGAAATTTATAAAACAATTATACATCAAGAATATTTTGGCATTTATAAATGTGATAACTATATTTTTTTTGGTTACATAGAAGAGTTTGTCACAATCACGCTATTTTTTAGTAACTAACAAGCGCAAGGTTCAAACCACAGGGGCTGCTTCCACCAAACCTATAAAACATATTTTATGAGGTGTACAATCATCCGTATGCATGCACTTTTTGATCATATCAACATTTTATTTTTTCAAATAGAGATAATTTTATTTATTTTCTAGTTAAACAAAAAATTTACTGTTAACTTAAAATTAAACCTATTTTTTAAAAATATATAAATTCAACTAAAAAAACTATTTTCTATAAATTTAATTTTAAACTATAAGTGTAAATATATATCCTTCAATAAATCCCAAAATTAAAAATCATTTATATTTTTTTCTTTTTTTTAAAACTTAATACTTATAGATTTTTCCAAAAACCTTTTTTAGAAAATAAATTTGAACCTTATTGAAACAAATAAGACGTGAGTTTAAATTTTTTTTAATATAAATCCTACAATCAAACAAGAAATACAAATTAATTTATAATGTTTTTTATTTTTATAAAAACATTCATAATTATTTGGTTGTAGGATTTTTCAAAAACAAATGGTAATATGATATTTTATCTATTCTAATTGGATTAAAAAAACATTTTGAACGTAGTGTAGAGGTTATTCCTTACACTTTAAGGTTTTAATAACAACAAATAAATGATGATGATGGAAATTGATAGTGATTTAGGATTTTTAAGACAACATAAGAAGTCAATTCCTATGGAGGAGCATCCTTACACTTTAGGGATTATAAGGAAACATAAAGAAGATAATTATTTTGAGGTTATTCCTTGCACTTAAAATTCTTTAGAGAAATACATACCTATAGAAAATAAATTCAAACAAATTTATGAATATTAAAGTGTTGGTGGGAATAAAAAAAAATAGGAAGACTCAAGAAGTAAAAACATGGGAAACAAAAGCAAATATTAAAGTGTTAACAAGAAATGGGATAAATCCACAAATAAAAAGTGATGATGAAAATGGTATCTTGGAATGTTAGGGGCATGAATAGACCCCTAAAGAAATGTATTAGGGAATACATGAGTTGTTATATACAACATATTTATATATATGAAAATTTGGTAGTAAATATTTTAAGCATTAGTGGTGTTGATTTTAATTATGGCAAAATTTTAAATTTTAGACGGTGATTGAACAAGTGAGATTTTATATCTTAACAAAACATATATCAAAGAGTTTATTTAGAGGCGTAGTAGTTTGAGTATGATGACATATATTTTATTTTTTGTGTTGGATGATAAGGGGTTGTACTCGAGTCCCCCACCCTTGACAAATTATAAATATCTTATTCAGAGCTTGAGATTTTACAAATAGATACACTTATCTTCTCAAATGAGATGCTATAGCTAAAAACCTACATCATTTTATATAAAATATTTGAGTTCTTGATGTTCATTCTTTGGATATTTTCAATTTTATGTATGAATACAATTATTCCATAATTCAACATCATTCTTGATATTTTCTATAGTAGCATTCACGATACCAAAAATTTACCTATATTATATATGCATTTCATATTAGTAGAGTAATATTTTCAAATCATCGTACTAGCATAGTCCGCTTTATCAAATCTTAATTGCTAGTTTCCTTCTTGAAACACAAGTGCAACCATAAAAATTGTAATAAATAGTTTATATGAAAACACATTAATTTTATAAAATAAAGTAGATATTACCAATGGAAAATATTAAAGGAAATATTAATCATTATTTGATTCAAGCAATCAACATTTTCTTGTCAGCTTCAACTAAACTTACTACTTCATCTAACCATGAAAAGAAAAATTTAACTTCACAATCCTTAATTAAAACCTCTCTTTTGACTAGCCTATGTGCACATTTGTTTCCTTCCCTTAATGTATGTGTAAACATTATTTCTTCAAACTCTTTAGAAAAATATTGAATTTCCATAATTATCTCTTGTATGTTCCATGGAGCCTTTGCTTTCCTCAAAATTGCATTTATTACTATGAGATAATCACCTTCTATCCATACTATATTCCATTTCATTTGTTTGCATATTTTTAAAACTTCTAAAGCCACCTAAGCTTTAGCTTAATTATTTTTCTTAAAACTACTATTGAAAGCTTAATGGGATAAAATGTCTCCTCTATTATATTTAATTATTCCTCTTCATCCTGCTTGTCCTATATTTACATTAGATGATCCATAAAATTTCAACTTAACCAAATCCACATCTAGTGATTTCTACTTTATATTATTTACCTTCTTTTGCTTCTTTTGTACCCAAAATCATAATTCCATTTAATGACTTAACTCCATCTATCAAGGTAATCTGCTTCTAGATTATGGACTAGGCAATTTGATAGGGTTGGTTTAGACTCCTCTATGGCTATACATATCTTCCTTTTCATTACCTCACTTTTATAAGTGCTCTATTATTGCTTTAACCATTCTTCAATTATTCTATTCATCACCATGCATTTACCAAGTATATTAAAAATCCATTGCCATAGTTTCTATACTATTGAGAAATGTTTCAAGAGATGGTATATACTCTCCTCCTCCTTTTTACAAAGAATACATTGAGAGGGGCAATCAAAACCCATTTTCATAATGTTATCCGAAGATAAAATTCTTCTATGACCTATTAGCCAAATAAATATTTTAACTTTAGAAATGCTTAGGCTATCCCAAATATCTTTCCATATTCTAGTGATATTACTATTTTGTTGGTGCTTTACATTATATCCACTTATTATTTTGTATTCTCTTGAGCTATTCAATTCCCAAATAAATTTATCCTAGGATCCCCTTGAAATAATCTCATATGTTATCTTTCTACTCAATTGCCTCCTAGCATCAATGTCTTGTATACTTGTAAAATAATCTTCTTTCCATTTGTATCTTCCTTCCTAATCCTTGTACAAAATGTTTGAAACCCTATCACAATATTTATCTTGAAGCAATCTCATCCAAGGTTTCAAAATTATATCTAAATTGAGTGGATTTTTATCACACCAAGTATTCATCCAAATAGAATTTATTTCTCCAGTTCCCACCATCCATCGTAAACCTTTAATAATTAGATCAATAGTTGTTTTTTAACCATTCCAAAGAGAAAAAAAAATTGGTAGAGATAATGTAATGAATATTAAACTTGGATCATTGTGCTCAATATAATGAATATTAAACAATTGTCTTTAACTCTCTTTGTACAATATCTAGATTAATTTTCTTCTAAAATCTAATTTTACATATGTAAGAAATCTTAAACCAAGACCTCTGCTAGTTTTATCATCACACACCTTGCTTCATTTCACCATAGTAAATTTCCTTTTATCATGTAAACCTGAGCATAAAAAGGATTGCATAATATAGATTAAAAAATTTCAAATAATTTTGGCATAGTATACAATGACATAATATGTTGGAATGACATGTAATACTGACTTATTTAACTAAAATAATTTTACTAATGATAACCATATAACTTGCCAATTTGGTAGTTTATTTTGAGCTTTACTGATAATTGAATTCTATAGTTCCATCCTCATTCTCCCATCAAACAAAAACATCCCTAGATAAGTCGTTGGTACAATTTACCTCCTCCATTTGAAGTAACCTGTAAAATATTACTTTGATATTAGCCATAGTGTTAAGGAAGTAAAATTTAGATTTTCTCCTATTAAGTTTTTTCCCTGATGCTCTTTTGTATTCCTTTAAAATTTATTCAAAGATCTAGCCTCAATTATCCTTACACTTCCAAAAAAGGTTGTATCATCTACAAACTATTGATGGGTGATATTGTTGATGGAATTACTAACCTTAAGTCCACTTACAAGCCCATATTTGTAAGCCTTATTTAAGTTCCTTCTCAAAACCTCAACCATAATATGAGCAAATAAGGAGATAGATGATCTCCTTGTCTAAGGCCTATCTTGGCATTAAAATATTTTGTTACGAACCCATTAACCAACACTGAATAAGAAACTATAGAAATACAAGATTTAATCCATCTGACCCATTTCTTCACAAATATAAAATTTTCTAAAACTACAAAAAGAAAATCCCATTTAACCCTATCATAGGATTTATTCATATAAATTTTTAAGATCATTACGTTCTTTTATTGAAGTTGTTGAATGTATAACTTCATGAGCTACAATGAACCTATAAAACATTTGTCTCCCTTTCACAAATTCTCCTTGCTCTTCTAAAATTTTGTCTAACAATGGCCCTAATCGATTTAACATCACTTTGGAGGTAGTATTATATGCCATATTACATAGGATTAAGGGTCTAAAATAATCAAACAAATTATAATCCTTCTTTTTTTAGAATTAGGGTAAGATATGTTGTATTTATTTTGTAAGGTATGTATTGTTTTACACTAGATTGTTCCACTACCACCAATAAATAATCCTTCACTATATCCCAATTATGTTGGTAAAATGCTACAAAGATACCATATAGACCTAGGGATTTATCCATATTAAATAGAAAAGAGCTAAATGAATTTATTATAGAGTAATAGGCTTCATCAGTTTCTTATTATCTTCATTCATTATAACTAAAGGTACATCTTAAAGAAGTTTATCATTTAACAACTTCAGTCTCCTCTAATTCTAGAATATTGAGATAAATAGTAAATTTTACTCTTATCTTCAATCCAAACCCCTTCTTTTGATTTAATTCTATTAATTATGTGTCTTGATCTCTATACTATAGCCATAATATGAAAAACTTTGTATTTTTATCTCCTAACCAAGTCTGTCTTGATTTTAATCTCCAAAATTGATCTTCCTTAAAATATTATTACAATCACTAAGAAAATCCCTTTCCTATGAGATTGTATTATTATGAACATCTTTCTATAATTTTAAAAGTTTATCTTTTAGTTCTTCTTTCTTCTCAAAAATATTTCCAAAAGGGTTGTTGTTTCATTCTTTTAATCTAGATGTCATGGATTTAATTTGTTTTTGAAGAGCATATAACCCACCATTTCCTAAATAATTTCATGTTTGTGCTATCATATCAATAAATTTAGCATGGTCTTCCCACATCTACTCATATTCAAATTATGATATTTTTTTGAATTCACTTACCACAATTTTAACTCTTACTGGCAAGTGATATGAACCAATCCTTGTTAAGGTTAATTTTAGCATAAGTTCCTTCATCTAGCCAATGATATGAGAGTATGCATCTATCTAATTTTTTTTCTATTAGGTTATAGCCTCTCATATTCTAGGTCCATGTATAATTGTATTCAAACTCAACCTCCCATAGATTATAGTTTTGAATAAAAGCTGAGAAATCTCTCATACTTTGGGTTAATTTCCTAATTCCCCCTAATTTTTCATCTAGATTGGTTATGGCATTAAAATATACTATGATCATGAATCAAATTTCTTGGTATTTACTTCTGATAAAGGCTTAAATCTCACTCCAACATTTTAATCTACTAGATTGAGTTGTAGGTTCATAGACATTGACAAGGATGAAATGAATATCTGCAAAGTAGCAAATCAATAAAGAGGCTATCCAATGCCTAGTTTTATGAATGGTTACTTAGGAGGTTCTAGAAGGATTCCAACAAGTTAGAATTCCCCATGTCACTCCTTTAGAATTCATTGTATCCCATTCACATCTTTCCCATATTGCTTTCATAGTTTTTGAAATTTCTTCTTTTGTAATTTTAGTTTCCTAGATACAAAGAATATCAAGCTTATTACTTAAATATAGGTCCATGATACACTTTTGCTTTGATTGTTAGTCTCACTATGACACTGATAGGGGGGGTGAATCAATGTAGCTCTTAAAAATTTAAATCTTCAAATCTTAATGCTGAAACAATGAATGCTTAAAACTCAATAAAGCAAATATACCAAAAGAGCATCACACAACACAATATGTACCGAGGTTCACCAGTTTTGGGTACTCCTCAAAATTGACTGTTTGGACTCCCATCCAAATCCAGCCTTTGCAAAATATCAATTTTACAATCAATTTACCAGCACCCATTGGAAGGAGCACCAACCCCTGATTTATCTACACCAACAGAAAGGAGCACCAACCCATGATTTATTTGCACCAACAAAAAGGAGCACCAACCCTTGATTTATCTACACCAATAGAAAGGAGCACCAACCCATGATTTACCAACACCAACTGGAAGGAGCACCAACCCTTGATGCCAAGCACCAACTTGGACTTCTATTCTGAATCTAGATGATTGACATAAAGATGCCTTCACTTTTACAAGACCCTGATTGGTCTATTGCTTTCTCAACATTACCCACTCTTCACATAGCACACACCCTTCTCGCTCTCCTCTTGCTTCCTACGCAAGATTAAATCCACCTCGCTTTAATCCCGAGCGCTTTCACTCTCTTTCAGAAGCACTTTAATTCTCCATGCAAACCTACTTTTATAAAAAAAATTTGACTCTATTTTTAAGTTCCATATTCTCGCATGCAACCCATAACTAGCCCTGTAACTATCGTTCTAACTTCTGTTCACTGTTCTTATTTTAGCTGCATGATATTTCTTCTGTAATGGCCCATGTAACTATCATATAACTTCAGTTAACTATTATCAATTTAGTTGCATGATTTTTCTTTGTAACTGCCCCTGTAACTGTTGTATACCTTCAGTTAATGGTCACATATCTTATTTTGGCTAGGTTCTCTTTTTAGTCCGTGCCAAGGCGACCTGTCACGAAATCGTGACACTTTTGCCTCTTTGTCCTCTTCTCGGCTTGTACCTGCAAAAACACAACATGTCACGATATTGCGACACTTTTGCCTCCTTGCTGCTTTACTTGGTTCATACCCACGAAAACACATGTCATGATATCGTGACACTTTCACCTCCTTGTTGCTTCTGGTTGTTTGTACCTGTGAAAACACAACATGTCGTGATATCACGACACTTTTTATCCTTTGCTCTATCTCTTGCCTTCGGGTCGCAAAAAAGTGACATGTCGCGATATCGTGACACTTTTTATCCTTGGCACTTTCTCTTACCTTCGGTTCACGAAAATGCGACATGTCGCGATATTGCGACACTTTTTCATTCTCTGCCTTCCTACTCTCTTCAAGTCACGAAAATGCGACATGTCACGAAATCACGACACTTTTCCTTCTCTGCCTTCCTACTCTCTTCAAGTCACAAAAATATGACATGTCACAAAATCGTGACACTTTTCCTTCTCTGCCTTCCTGCTGTCTTCAAGTCGCAAAAATGCGACATGTCACGAAATTGAGACACTTTTCCTTCTTTTCTTTCCTGCTCTTTTCAAGTCACGAAAATGCGACATGTTGCGAAATTACGACACTTTTCCTTCTCTGCCTTCCTAAACTTTTCAAGTCGCAAAAATATGACATGTCATGAAATCACGACACTTTTTCTTCCGTACAATCTCTCTTCTCTTTGGACCGCGAAAATGAAACATGTCACGAAATCACGACACCTTTTTCTCTCTCCTCTTTCTCTTCGCTTTGGACCACGAAAATGAAACATGTCACGAAATCAGGACACCTTTTTCTCTCTCTTCTTTCTCTTCGCTTTGGACCACGAAAATGAAACATGTCACGAAATCATGACACCTTTTTCTCTCTCCTCTTTCTCTTCGCTTTGGACCGCAAAAATGAAACATGTCATGAAATTGGGACACCTTTTTCTCTCTCCTCTTTCTCTTGCAATATGTCATGAAATTGCTACATTTTTTCTACTTGCCTTTTCCTCTTCCAACATGTCGTGAAACCGTGACAGTTTTTCGTCCGTACAATCTCTCTTGCAATATGTCACGAAATCATGACAGTTTTGCTTGCTTGCGCTTTCTCTTCGAACATGTCACAAAATCATGATAGTTTTGCTTTCTTGTGCTTTCTCTCCGAACATGTCATGAAATCATGACCGTTTTGCTTGCTTGCACTTTCTCTCCGAACATGTCATGAAATCGTGATAGTTTTATTTGCTTGCGCTTTCTCTCCGAACATGTCGCAAAATCATGATAGTTTTGCTTTCTTCCCAACATGTCGCGATATCACAACAATTTTTTCTTTCTTCTCAACATGTCGTGATATCATGACAGTTTTCCTCCTTGCTCAACATGTCACGATATCGCAATAGTTTTCTTCCTTGCTCAACATGTCGTGATATCGTGACAGTTTTCTTCCTTGTGATTTTCTTTTGATTTTTAGCATATGGGCCACTTCGATATTTTGGATAATCACTTTACATACTCTGAAGAACCTCTTAACTCTTGTCCACTTGCATCAACCAATCTATCTAAAACTCATGTCCACTACATCAACCGATCTGTCTGACTATGTTGACAACAATGAAAATATTGTTGCTGCACCTTGCTCATCAATCTCCCCCTTTGGAATTGTTGGCAACACATGTGCAATTTCTTGTAATTCTTCTCCCCCTTTGACAATAATACCAAAGGGTTGCTGCAGACTCCCCCTAAGTCCATGCACAACATTATCAGGCACACGTTATGATAGTTAGAAAAAATTACAAACATGAGAAAAAAGATAATCAAATATATAAATGCTCCCTCTGCGTACAACACACTGTCGCTGCAATATATTCTGCTTCTACTGTGGATAAGAAAACTGACTCTTGTTTCTTACTGTTCCACATGACCAACCTATCTCCAAGATAGAATGCACCTCCACTGGTACTCTTTCTGTCATCTACACATCCTGCCCAATTTGCATCTGAAAATCTGTCCCAACATTGTCCTCAAATTTGTCCCAACATTGTCCTCAAATATTTCCCAAAGTCCTTCTTCAAAGGATCAATAAATCATGATCAAGTAGTACTCAAAATGAACTCAATAGTGAATGACAATCTCAAATCAAATGCACTTCATAGAAGCATAAAGAGAATTGTTAAAGACTTAATATCTTCTAACCTCAAACTCAACTCAACATAGAATGATGGAATAATTTATTTCATAGAACTTTAAAAATCACTTCACACATAACTTGACTAGGCTCAATCAAATAAACTTAACCAATCATCACTAGGCTGGAAACCATCTGGCTGCTCATTATAAAACTCTTCTTCGAGCTTCCCATTCAAAACGCTGATTTCACATCTGTCAACAAAATTGACAAGTGACTCACACTTGTACCAACTTTTGTCCAACTCTATACCAACACTGCAATTTTACTGCCAACTCTGTGCAAGCATCAAACATAGTACCACAACACCAACCAAATCATCTAAACTTTTATAATCCTTATATTTTTATAGTGGAAGTAAGAACCATCACCTGTACAACAATGACATATAGCAATACTACCAATAATGACAACTCTCAATTTAATCACCACACTTCATTCATGGCACTTCCACAAACTACATGAACTAAAAACATACTTCGACAACTATACAAAAACTTCCCCGACTACTTGCATTTCATCCTCAGGTAATCAAACAAATACATAGGAGCATTAAAATGAAACTTCAAGATTGCTCCCCCTGAGGATGTGCTACCTGGAGTTGCTTAGTGCAATAGCAGAGTAATCTCCTTCAGTCTAAGAGACACGATTTCCTCTCTTATTTCTTTCTCCAATATTTCTTGAACTTAGGCTAAAGGTTTTCAAGTTCATCCCTATTTTGAATCTTTTCGTGAACTTGAACATTTTTCTTGGGTGGTTGTCTCTTGTACATCCTTGATGGATGATTATTTTCCTTTCTTTGATGCTCATGATTTCTTCCCTGTTTGTGTTGCATTCTTTGCGTCTGATGAAATCTACTGTCTTGCCATATATTAGATACAAAAGTTCTTTGAAAATACCTTGCTATGTGCCCATGACCATTACATTTAAAACATTGCACATGGTGTTCAATAGATGTATTTATACCAGCATAACTCTTTGATCTATTATTCAATCCACAATACATTGCCTTGTGACCATAAAGGTTGCATCTAAAACAATAGCCATTACAAGCATTATTATGAATAAAGTGAGAGTGATAGAACCTCTTTTGTTGTGGTTGCTTTGTTGTAGATCTCCTTTGAGATTTTATTCCTTTTGAAGTTTCAGCTTCAAACGTTTCTTGCTTTGATCCTTCAGCAGTGGACTTCTTCTTCTCTGCAGATTTAGAAGATGAAGGTTGTTCCGCTTCATATCCAAGACCAAGCTTAGACATGGGGTTTCTTTGTTGCCTTATCATTTTATCTAGCATCTATGTGCTCTTCTCAAATTTAAGATTTGTATTGGCCTCTTCTAGTTGTCTCCTTAATAAAACAATCTCCTCTTCTTGTTTGCCACAAACATCGCTTTTATCATCCAGGTGTGACTTCAAAGCTTCTTCTATTTTCTTGGCTTTCTAAATTTGCAAGAAGAGATCTTCAATATTATCCCCATATTCTTCCAACTTCTTGGACAATATTTTGTTCTTTTTCCTTTCTATACTCAACTCCTCAAGTGCAGCGATCAACTCACCTTCTAGATATACTTCAGCCTTAGCCTCAAGTTTTTTATTACATTCCTATTTTTCCTCTGGTTTTTCTTCTTCGAATGCCATGAAAAGATCTTCATCTATTTCTTCCTCAGAATCCTCACCGAAGTTGTCTTTTGATGAACTGACATTCTTGGAGATGAAACTTTTCTTCCTGAAGTTGTTGTTTCTAAAATTTGGTTTTTTCTTCCAGTCACTTCTTTTTTAGTGTGATCCTTCATCACTTTCGTCCTTCTCATTAAATGGACATCTAGCTGCAACATGCCCAATGCCTCCACATATGAAACACTTAAATGGTAGCTTTCCTCTGTATTTTCCTTTTCCCCTTATTAGTTTTTGAACAAAGTTTACTTTCATTTCATCTGATGTCTCTTCTTCCTCAGATTCTTGTTTTGCTTTTATACTTTTATGTGCTTTAAAAGCAGCTTCTATTTTTGTGGGTTTGGTTTTTCCTATTCTCATCTCATATGTAGTCAAAGAACCATGCATCTCATCCATACTAAAAATATTTAGATCTTTAGCTTCTTCTATTGCTGAAACTTTAGAATCAAATCTTTTGGGAAGAGATCTTAGTACCTTTTTCATGATGATAGCATCTTCCATTTTCTCGTCGAGTCCTCTAATCGCATTAATGATTCCATTAACTCTCAGCATGTATGCCTCTATGTTATCATCATCATTCATATTTAATGCTTCGAAATTGAGGATGCATTTGTAACTTGGCCTCCTTGATCTTATCATCTCTTTCATGAATGCTCCTCAGTTTATCCCATATTTATTTTTCCGTTTTACAACCCATAATTTTTACTAGGTCACTGTCCATTAATCCGCACATGATAGCATTCTTTGCTTTTGAGTTATTCTCAAACAATTTCTTATTGAAAACATCGGTTGGAGAAGTTGTGGGTATTGTGTATCCACTGTCTACCGAATCCCAAATGTCGTATCCCAAAGCACATAGATATGTCTGCATCTTGAGTCTCCAAAATGTGTAATTAGTTCCATCCAACACTGGTGCTTTGTTTGATGAGAATCCTTCACCACCTGCCATTATCTCACTTCCAAGATCAACCCTAGATGATTTAGCCTATCAAAGGAAACTGGCTCTGATACCAATTGTTAGTCTCACTATGACACTGAGAGGGGGGGTGAATCAGTGTAGCTCTTAAAAACTTAAATCTTCAACGCTTAATGCTGAAATAATGAATGCTTAAAACTCAATAAAGCAAATATACTAAAAGAGCATCACACAACACAAGATGTACCGAGGTTCACCAATTTTGGCTACTCCTCAAAATTGACTATTTGGACTCCCATCCAAATCCAGTCTTTGCAACATATCAATTTTATAATCAATTTACCAGCACCCACTAGAAGGAGCACCAACCCCTAATTTATCTGCAACAATAGAAAGGAGCACCAACCCCTGATTTATCTGCACCAATAGAAAGGAGCACCAACCCCTGATTTATCTACACCAATAGAAAGGAGCACCAACCCCTGATTTATCTGCACTAATAGAAAGGAGTACCAACCCCTGATTTACCAGCACCAACTGGAAGGAGCACCAACCCCTGATGCCAAGCACCAACTTGGACTTATGTTCTAAATCTAGATGATTGACATAAAGATGCCTTCACTTTTACAAGACCTTGACTGGTCTATTAATTTCTCAACATTGCCCACTCTTCACACAGCACACACCCTGCTCGCTCTCCTCTTGCTCCCTACGTAATATTAAATATGCCTCACTTTAATCCCAAGCACTTTCACTCTCTTTTAGCAACACTTTAATTCTCCACGTAGACCTCCATTTATAACAAAGTTTTGACTCTATTTAACTTCCATATTCTCGCATGCAACCTGTAACTGGCCCTGTAACTGTCGTTCTAACTTTTGTTCACTGTTATTCTTTTAGCTGCATGATATTTCTTCTATAACGGCCCCTATAACTGTCGTATAACTTCAGTTAACTGTTCTTAATTTAGCTGCATGATTTTTCTTTGTAACTGCCCCTGTAACTGCTATATACCTTCAGTTAACGGTCACATATCTTATTTTGGCTAGGTTCTCTTCTTAGTCCGTGCCAAGGAAACCTGTCACGAAATCGTGACACTTCTACCTCTTTGTCCTCTTCTTGGCTTGTACCCGCGAAAACACAACATGTCACGATATCGTGACACTTTCGCCTCCATGCTGCTTTACTTGGTTCATACCCGTGAAAACACATGTCACGATATTGCGACACTTTCACCTCCTTGCTGCTTCTGGTTGCTTGTACCCATGAAAAAACAACATGTCATAATATCACGACACTTTTTCTCCTTTGCTCTATCTCTTGCCTTCGGATCGCAAAAATGTGACATGTCGCGATATCGCAACACTTTTTATCCTTGGCACTTTCTCTTACCTTCAGGTCACAAAAATGCGACATGTCGTGATATTGCGACACATTTTCATTCTCTGCCTTCCTGCTCTCTTCAAGTCACGAAAATGCGACATGTCATGAAATCATGACACTTTTCCTTCTCTGCCTTCCTGCTCTCTTCAAGTCACAAAAATACGACATGTCATGAAAACGTGATACTTTTCCTTCTTTGCCTTCCTGCTGTCTTCAAGTCACGAAAATGCGACATGTCACAAAATCGTGACACTTTTCCTTCTTTGCCTTCCTGCTCTTTTCAAGTCATGAAAATGTGACATGTCATGAAATTACGAGACTTTTCCTTCTCTGCCTTCCTGCACTTTTCAAGTCGCGAAAATGCAACATGTCACAAAATCTTGACACTTTTTCTTCCGTACAATATCTCTTCACTTTGGACAGCAAAAATGAAACATGTCGCGAAATCGTGAAACCTTTTTCTCTCTCCTCTTTCTCTTTGCTTTGGACCATGAAAATGAAACATGTCACGAAATCGCGACACCTTTTTCTCTCTCCTCTTTCTCTTCGCTTTGGACCGCGAAAATGAAACATGTCACGAAATCGTGACACCTTTTTCTCTCTCCTATTTCTCTTGCAATATGTCACAAAATCATGACACTTTTTCTACTTGTCTTTTTCTCTTCCAACATGTCACGAAATTGCAACAGTTTTTCGTCCATACAATCTCTCTTGCAATATGTCACGAAATCACGACAGTTTTGCTTGCTTGCACTTTCTCTCTGAAAATGTCATGAAATCATGATAGTTTTTCTTGCTTGCACTTTCTCTCCGAACATGTCATGAAATCATGATAGTTTTTCTTGCTTGCACTTTCTCTCCGAACATGTCGCGAAATCGTGACAGTTTTGCTTGCTTGCGCTTTCTCTCCGAACATGTCATGAAATCGCGACAGTTTTGCTTTCTTCCCAACATGTCGCGATATCGTGATAATTTTTTCTTTCTTCTCAACATGTCGCGATATCGCGACAGTTTTCCTCCTTGCTCAACATGTCGCGATATCGCGACAGTTTTCTTCCTTGCTCAACATGTCGCGATATCGCGACAATTTTCTTACTTGTGATTTTCTTTTGATTTTTAGCATATGGGCCACTTCGATCTTTTGGATAATCACCATACATACTCTGAAGAACATCTTAACTCTTGTCCACTTGCATCAACCAATCTGTCTGAAACTCCTGTCCACTACATCAACCGATCTGTCTGACTGTGTTGACAATAATGACAATACTGTTGTTGCACCTTGCTCATCATTGATGGGGTATTAGAACCCCTTATATTATATGATATTATAATCATATCCCATCATGGGCTATTGGACTTCCCTACGTATTACCAATATCATTTTGTTGTTTGGTAAAGAGAAGTTCAAACAACATAGTTTGTGTTATTTTCTCTATGTTTACTCTTGCTTCCATAGATCTTGCTTGATAATTTGAGGGTTTTACTATTTTTGCCTTACCTATATTAGGAGTAGGTATTTTAATTCTTTTCCTCTTTATTATTTCACAATTTTATTTTTCATCATATTTATCCTCTCCTTGCTTTTCTATAGAAGCTTTTGAGTTATCCTACTCATTTTTTGGTACTTTCTTATTAATGAAAAAGGTATTAACTTCTAAAACTATATTTTATTTACCATTTTTTGTCCTAAATTATGCATGGTACTTCAAGAGAGTCTTCAAAATATAATAATACACATTCCTTAGTTTCATCAAGAATATTCATCCCTAAATTAGGATCATACTGAATAGACCGTTCCTTGTTAATATGTTGAACCTATTGTATTGTATCCTCTAAGTTTGAATCTAGTTTTTCTTCATATGATAAAGCCTCAAAAGAGTTGGCATTTATTTCAACATATTTCCTTCCTAGTTTCCATTGTTTATTTTCATTCATTTTTCTATATCTATTTTTTGGAAGTTGAAAACCATCTTCATCCATATCCATTTGTAAATTTCTTTTGTGGTTTTATACATATGATTATTTTGGGCTCTTCTTAGGGAATTATCTCTCAATATGTCCTACCTCATGACATGTTTTACATCTAAAAGATATGTTTAAATAATATATGGTTTAGATCCATATTGTATCCCCATACTTAAGAATAATGGATTCTACAAAGCTTTACTTATATCAGTCATGACAAATATTCAAGCATATATAGCCAAGAATCCATATTTCATAGTATCTAAAATCTCAAGGAATTCTTCTAGAGTGTTTCCTATTTCCTTGAAGGTATCTATTTTCAAAAATTCAATGGTTAACCCAAACATACTAACCCAGATTGGTACTAGGGATAGATTTATATTTTTTAGGTGAAAAGCCTTCACACTAGTGAGTAAGGAAGAGTCATGCTCTTCCCATAAACCACAGACTCCCCTTTAGGATTTTTTATCTTCCTTCCCTAGAAAAAAAACATCGAGGAAGAGACATTTGAAAATAAAGGATAGAATCACTTTGAAGACTTGCAACTCCTATCAATCTATTTTCTCAAGGCTAAAGCCCATGGCCAATACCCATTAAATTTACCAAAAAACACTCTATATTGGATCAAAGAGGATCTCTCTAATGTACACTCGCTAACCTCTACCATTAGAGATGATTATAATGATTAAACTATAAATAAATGCATGGAAAGAAAACTAAAACTCAAAATCTATTAAAATTTATTAGAATGTCCTATAGCAAATATAATATTGGATAAAAAATTTATAATTATTTGCATGCAAAATTTCTAGGATAAATAAAAAAAACGTGGCTAAAAAATTCTATGTCCGGATGGAATATCTTGCCTCACAAAAGTCCTAGCCCATCATCCAAATCCTAACTAAAAAATATTTAGAATTTCATTTTTTGCAACTTAAAAATTTATCATTGCCCTTGTTACAGATTTTTGATTTTACAAGGTTGTATATCCCTTAATATTTCCTAGATTCCTTCATATGACCACTCATTTTAAATCTATTCAAATTTTTTTACAAGTTGCTTCAAGAATCAGCTGAATCGGATAACCCTTCATGAAGATACGACTCCTAAAAGATGAGACATTAAAAAAATGGTAGCATGGAAAAAAATTCATATTTGAAATTCCTAATTGTAAGTAAGGATATCCTAGTTAGAAGTATGGATGCTTAAGTTAGATACAAGGGGAAGAGCAAATAAATGGTTAGTCTAGTCTAGAAAGTAGGTGTTACATCAAAAGTGATTATCAAGGATGAGATGATCAACCAATAAATATTTGATATTAAAAATTGAGGGTTAATATGTATGTTTCATGGATATTGGAATTTTTTTTAAAATATTCAAAATTAGATCTAGTGGAAGTGGGGATTGTACAAAAATTGCCACATGGTTTTTGTCCTAAGAGTTTTTCCTCATCATATTTTCTTGTTTAAAAATAAGATATAAAATAATTTGCAGTGATCCATGATTTAGTGGATGAGACTCCCTGTATTTAGGAACATGGAGTAATAATTTTTTATGGATAAATAAACTTTTAAAATATTTTGGTAAGTTAGGCTTTTTTAGATTATCAATAGGGATTTTTTGAAGAATATTAGAAATATCCTAGGGGATTTCATCAATGAAGTAAAAACTAGTAAGGATTAACAAGTGATATGCATTGCTACCATTGTACCAACTAGGTTTTGTATATACCGAGATATGCATTGCTATTGATATTTCAAAACCTTTGTCACAATCCATCAAGACTAAAACTAAATATGGAGAATGAGATTAACATGTAGATTATAAAATAATTGCATTAATATATCATACATGTTATGATACTAGACACATGTCAAACGATTGCAAAGCATAAGCCATGGAGAAAGAAAGAAAATTTGGTTCATGAGATAAACATCAAGATAAAGCAATAAAATCATAATATAGTAAAAGATAGATTAACTCCAAAAAAGAGAATAAGAAAACATGTCTACAACATCAAATGTGAAAGGCCATCATAGTTAACTTGAATAAGCTATTAAAATAAATAAATAAGAATACAAGGGATGAGGAAGTATAATGTGGAGGTTCAAATTTAGAATAAATTGATGGTGCAAGTAAGATGTAGAAGAATTGTTTAAAATAAAGAATCCAATAGAGGTCAATTTTATTCTAGATGACTAGTCTTTATTTTTCTCAAGCAATATAAATTCCTCTACTTATAACGAAGATAAAATTAGTCTAGAGATTCTCCCTTTCACTTTAGCTTTTTGAAAGTAGTAGAGTAAAGAAATGAAGATGTAGCATATCCATTGAAATTCATGGGTTTTAGGATATCACAAAAAGTTAATTGCAATGGATCAACTCTCTTGCACTTTAGGGCAATACAAAGAAGAAATTACTTTTGAGGTTATACCTTACACTTTAAATCCTTCAAATCAAGATAAATCTATAGATGATATTTTTTACTATGAAAAATATAAAATAATTCAAAGAGATTGATAAAGATAAAAATGTTTTTGGGAATGAAGAAAGAATAGGAGGACCCAAAAGAAAAAACAATAGATAAAATAAAACCAAGAATGATATTAACATGGTAAACAAAATATAATATCCCAAGTGTTAATAAGAAGTGGGACTAATTATGGAAATAAAAACAAGTGATGATGAAAATGATATCTTAGAATATTATGGGTATGAATAAGATCCTTAAATAAAGGGGTGTCAAAAAATTGTTGTGCATAATTGTTACTATACGTAAAGGCACATACATGATATATAATTTGAGTATTGACCCTTAGCTAAGTGCATTCATTCATTACTATTAAATTAAAATATATAGTATATCCAAGTACATCTACCACAAGTGGTATTAGAGCAATCTTCTTACTATAAAATGAAGATAAGATAATTTTAAATTTTATTCCATTTCTAAATCAAAATCCATTCTCTAACAAACATATTAATTTAATACAAAATAAATAAATAAAAAGGAGTAGCACATTCAACTTCCAAAATCTATTTTCCATTCAATTAATACTATAATACACTACTGATAATTATTGCATATCACCACCAGAATCTATAGGTTGTTGCTAGAGATAAGTAAACAAAAATACACATATATTTTAATAAAAACATATGCTCACACCACTTGCCTCAACTTACCTGCATCTCATATCACATAGCTACCTCCTTTTGTATCCCCTCAACAAATATCGATGTAGTTGCTATCCTCCCCCTCCCCCTCCCTGTTATCAAACTTCCATGTAACCCAAAGAAAGAAATATATTACAGGAAATAAGAAAAAATACTCATGCCAACTATCCTATCTCATACACCCAACTCCTTTGATAAACTCTTACCCCCTCATCAACTTCCACATAATCCCCCATTCTTCCTTCCCAACACACTCCACTTTGTAACTCCAACCTCATTCTCCACCACCTTCTTTCCGCTTAATGTTAATCCCTATTTAATTATAAGGAAATTTCCACACATGTTCTCTCTTAATAATTAATGAAATTATATAATATAATACAAATTGTAATATATATAAATTATACAATTCGTCAAATAATTTATAAAAAAACTAATTAATAAATAAATATAGGCACATTTTTTCTTTAGTAAAATGGTTAGAAAATATTTAACTAAGATTATTGGAGTACGTATAATTTAAAAAAAAATCAAGGATAAACAATGCCCAACAAGTAATGGTGAAGTCATTATAAAATGACATAAATAAAATAAAATAGTATATGGGGTTAAGTATGCAATAAATAAAGGAATTTATAAAAAGTATTGAATCTAACATCTAGGAATTAGTACCTAAGATCATACTCTTAGGAGTACTAATCTCTTCAATTATATAAAAATCAAGGCTAAATATTTACCATATTATAGAAAACAACTTATTCATACTCCATAACAATCAAATTAACGTTGTACTATATATAATAAATCATTCAAAATAATAGTGTGAATTGATGTTTCAAAGTCCATTGGTGAGAATATAAATGAATATATTGAGTTGGGTATAAGCATTAAAAATCACCTTGAATTAAATTCTATCAATAATTATCAAGATACCATTGAAGTAGTGTCCCTCCATTTCAAAGAAAAAACACAAACATGGTATACCTGGTAACATGAAAAATTACAAGAGATTATACAAACAAGGAAAGGATTCCTTGTAGATTTTAATAAAATATTTAATAAATCGACTTGAATAAAACAACTAAGATTGGTGGATGAATACACCTCTGAATTTGAGTCATTATCATAACTAGTAACTAATATAATATATATTTGATTAGTTTAATGTTATGTGGGTGGCGTTAGCTTTTGATGTTGTATATTTAATAAAATAACTACCACAAGATATAAAATGAGCATGCAATATTAAATATATGAAAAATGTAATATACTAAGTATGTAAATATCATGAGAAACTTATGCAACTACTCATAAATAAGTCATTAACAAAAGCTCATGAAAATAGTATATTGCTATAAAATAGAGGTCTCAAACTCTCCATATTTTATACATACTCTATATTGTATCTATTATATCAACTACTACTACTCTACCTTGAACACACCAAAATTGTGTCTCTACCTCTCTCTTTTTCATATACCCATAGAAAAATATATAAATAATGAGATGTGACTCGTGACGTTCCATATTCCTATGAATCTTCACCTTCCTATTCTATCAACTCATGTGCACATGGACAACATGCACATTTACATCATCAAGTAATTTGCACATTCTAACACTTGTCCATTTATTACATTATATTAAGTAAATACTCAAAATCTAATCTAATGCACTCACCTATTATAAATATGTACCAATGATGATACATTAGCATGTACCAAATAATATAATATATTCTAATACCCCCTTGTATTATATTATTTGGGTATCGAAGACTTTAGTATTCAATATGGATCTTTGTCTTTCTTCAATTTACTTTGCACTATATGCCTCCTTTATTAGGTTCCTCTTTTTCTTCTTTATCTTCATATTTAGAGTCAATCTGTGTGCTTTCATGAACTATCATCAGATTCCTGCAAAAATATTTTATATTCAATCTTCTTTCTTCCTTCTCTATCCTCAATATTCAATATTCTATCTTTAATAGAGATACTTTGACCTCTTTCTATTTTCTCAATCTTCAATCTGATATCTTTAATCTTTAAAGTTTGCAATGGGACATTTTTCTTTAAACCTCCAAATTCTTCAATCTTCAAATTGTTGCTTCAATAACTGGATCAATTTCAAATAAGATATTCTACCTAGCTATTGTAGGAAGCTTCTCAAATTTTGAGAATTACTTTTTTGCAATAAAAAATATAGATAGTAGCAAGAAAATACATGTAAATATCCAGATCTTTATAAATCAATAAGCATCACTAGTTATCCTTCAATCTAGTGAATAAAATCTATATTGAGTCCTATTTTTCACGAGTTTTCCTGCAACCCTGTGAAAAAAATCTAGCAAAAAAGCAACTTTGTTTTTTTTTTAAATGAAATCTCCTTATCTCCTCTCAATCTTCTTATGGATCTCCCTATATTCTATCAATATCCCTTGTGTTTCTAATACCACTATTAGCTTTTGATGTTGTATATTTAATAAAATAGCTACCACAAGGTATAAAATGAGTATGCAATATGAGATAATTACTTATTTAACACTTTTAAAGTTTATCCTTCATGCTTTACCTATTTACAGGTTTTCTATCCTGGCTACTCCTAAGTGCTTTCTCAAAGAATTTGATTCTCTTTCTAGAATATTTTTATGCACAGGAAACCTGGACTGTAATAAATGGAGCTTGGTCATTTGGGATACTGTGTATTTACCTAAAAATATGGGGGGTCTTAGTTTGAGGAAATATGATTTGAATAGTCTTGCTTTGGCTGCTAAAATTTATTGGAGGTGATGCAGTAATCCTAATAAGATTTGGACTAAAATTATTAGCCTCAAATATTTTGGTGGTGCTTCATCTGATGAGATTCTGAGATTGGAGCTGAGGGAAAAAGATTACATTGTTTGGAACACTCTAAAAAAAGGTTCCACACTTATTAAGTAGAATATGTTTTGGATTATTAATAAGGGAAATAATGCCTTATTTTGGGAATATTCTTAGGATAATCATCCTCCTATCATTTCTTCTTTCCCCCACCTTCATCTTCTTTGGAATATTTTTTTGAAGCAAGCTGGTCTAAGGTGGCTGACTTCAAGCAACAAAGTCCTCTTCGCAGTTATTTTACTCATTGTTGGTGGGATTCGTAAGGCTGGCCAAAGGGTGGCTATCCTGAGGATTGTGATACTCTATCTTCTATTTTGGTTGAGAGACTGTGTTGTTCTATTGAAGACTCTGATATTCTTTCTTGGGACCATAATTCAAAAGAGAAATACATTGTTGCTTTGGATTATCAAACCCTTATTATGCATATAAGAGAGGAGATTGTATCCCCTTGGTGGAAGAAGATTTGGAATAAGTTTGGTTGACCCAAATGTAATTGTTTTCTTTGTCTTCTATGCCAGAAGAAATTTTCAACTTGGGATAATATTCAGAAAAGAGGTTTTCAGGGTCCTTCACTATGTTTTCTTTATGGAAAGAATGAGGAAACCATTCTCCATATTTTCTTCCAATGTTCATATTCCCTAGAGGTTTGGAACATGTGGTGGCAGATTTGGAAAAGGCCCATCATCCATGATACTTATATTTTTGAGTTTTGGGAAATCTTGGCTAGACCTCCTACCTCTGCTTCATGTATTCAAACTTCTTGGGATATTGGTCCTTCCTTCATCTTTTGGCAGATTTGGTTGGAACACAACTAAAGAATTTTTTTGGGATGTCAACTTCAATCCTTACAAGTATGGCTTAAAGTCAAAAGGATGGTTAAGGAGACTATTGAGGCCAAGTGTGTTATGAGTTCTCGTTTTACTTCCTCCAATTGGTATATTATCAATAGATTGGAGATTTCTTTATCATCACCAGCTATAAAAAGAGGTCCTGTTAGGGGGATTGGTCCATTGAAGGTCAATACATTTGGGAAGTGGAGTCCCACCTAGGGGTGTTATCAAAATAAACACGAATGGTTCTTCCAGGGGCAACCTAGGTAATGTTGGTATAGGAGGAATTGACTGGGATAGTGAGGGTGTGGCCCACATCTTTTTCTATGTATACAAGAGAATTCATTAAAATAATCATATGGAAGCATTGACAATTATCCATGCATTGTAAACAACTTATTATTCGGGATGGAGAAGGGTTATTTGTGAATCTAATTCCATGATAGTGGTGTCTCTTCTAAACAATAAGTATTTTCAGGATGCTTCCTAGTTTATGGCTAGAATAGTGAAACAGATTTTGAGTTTGGCTGGAAATTTTGTTGATATTTCTTTTGTTCATATCCCAAGAGAATATAATAGAGTGGCTTATTGTTTGGTGAAATGGGCTTCTGAAGTATTTCCTTAATGAAAAGCTGATAGCTGGAATGATCTTGATTAGAAGAAATCTAGACTCCTTAATCAATTAATTCAAGAGGACCAGGAAAGATAATTTCAAGGTGAAGGAACCTGATTGTCACGGATTATTGTGTCCTGTCAAAGTTGTCAAAATGATCCACGAATTTCCTTGGTGGATTTATTGTATTTCATATGATGTGCTGACTTGGATCACTTGAAAATCTTTGTGAAATGTATTGTTGTAGATTCTAAATAAATAAATAAAAATCCCTAAAAAATATCAACCTTAAAACGATATATATAATAACAATAACTCCTATAAATTTTAAATGCCTAATTAAATTGTATACTGAACTACTTATAATAATTAATTTTGTTTGAAAAAATAAAACACCCTTAATATATACAATTATACAACTTTAACTAAATAAATTATTAAACTAACATTCCATAAACAGAAAATATCCAGTAGAAACAAGACACAAAACTAAAACAATGCAACAAAAGCTAAACAAAATTACATTTGTAACTGTAGTCTAAAAACATGCCAGCACCTAGTTACGACATCAAACGACACTATCGCTGTCCCACTCCTCTTTTGGCAGTCCTGGAACCTCTGTAGAGGTTGAGAATTTTGAAGGTTGAGGTTCCATTGTCCCTTCCAACATCCGCACAACTTGAACCATGCTTGGTCGATCCTCCTCCTCTTCTTGAATGCAGAGCATCCCGACCACTGCAGCTAGTCTCACCTCTTCAACATCTGCTTGGTCAGAGATGTTTGCATCTACAACAGCTTTTATGTCTCCCTTATGAATTTGAGTTGCAGCCCATGTGGGAAAGAAGTGCATACTCGATTCCTCCAGAGTGAAGTCCATATTTCTCCTGCCTGATATTATTTCCAGTAATGTCATACCGAAACTGTATACATCTACTTTGGTAGTGATCGGGAGGCCGTAGATCCACTCTGGAGCCAAGTACCCTCTCGTTCCTCTGGTTGTGGTCAATACCACGCTAAAATCCCTACCCATTAACTTTGCAAGCCCGAAATCTGCCAGCTTTGGGCGGAGGTCTTCGTCCAGAAGAATGTTCGCAGGCTTAATATCGCAGTGGATGATACGATCTCTGCATTCTTCGTGTAGATAAAGTAGTCCTCGTGCAGTGCCTAACATGATCGCAAATCTTGTCTTCCAGTCCAACACCTTCTGGGCTCCGTTCGACTTAGAGAACAAGAAGGAATTTAGAGAGCCGTTGGAGACGTACTCATAAACCAATAACCTCTGAGAACCTTCTATGCAAAATCCGTGAAGCCTCACCAAATTCACGTGCTGTATGTTTCCAATGGTGCTGATTTCGGCACGGAATTGCTTTTCTGCGTCTGTTGAACCCTCTAATTTCTTGACGGCTACAAGTGTGTTGTCTGGCAGAGTTCCTTTGAACACAGAGCCAAATGCTCCGCTTCCCAACTTATGGCTGAAATTCTTGGTCGCAATTTTCAACTCTCTGTAACTGAAAGTTCTGAGAGAAGTTGGCGTGGCATCCTCCTTGCCTTTCTTAACGGATGCGAGGAGCTTCCATCGAATCAACAGTGCGAACGGGAAAGCCAAAGCAACAATGAAAATAGCCCCTATGGCAAGTAATACTGAAAGACTAGGATTTCTGTTTTTTCGGTGAGATGAGGACTCTTGTAAATCAGCGGCCGCCAACCGAATGAAGAAAGACTGGCCGTCGGATGAATCTCGAGCATTTAACAAATTTCCAAACCATAATAGACAAACGGGAGGAGTAGAAATACTCTGAGAAAAGGCTGTGCAGGAACAATTGTGGAGACAAGCAATCTGGCATTGTTCTTGTGTTCGTTCGTTGGGAAATGCAACGGATTGTTCAGTGGGCAAGGATTTGTCCTTCACTTCTAAGAAACCATCGGTGGTGCCATTTGTAGAAGAGCATTGTAGTGGACTACGTCGAACACAACCGCTTGACCACCACTCTCCAGAATCCCAGGTGCGACTGTCTTTGGGCCAAAACCCCTGCAGACAGCTGCAGAAATGGAGATTATTGTTGCTGCATACCCCATAAGCCCCACATAAACCATAGACTCGACATTGATCTCTGGGTATAGCCCATATGAGGCTCCATTTACTGTTATGGATCCATACATACATTCCGGCATCGCCACTCGGGCTCAGAACTAACCGTGGGAACATCTTCTGGATTTTGGATTTTCCTCTGAACATGAAGTACATTCGTGAAGACGAATTCTTTTCAAAGATAAACTCACCCATATCTTTATCAGCTGACATGTCTGGCAAATTGGCAAAATGGTCACCACTCCACTCCCCGCCGGACCAATATGGAACACTGCTATTATAGAACATCGTAAACTGTGTCACAGAGAAAGGTCCAGGTGCTGGATCAATGGAACTCTTCCAAGAAGTAAATTTAAGGTCATTCCACATCTTCATCTCAGGCAACAAGGTATTTCCTGGATGACCGAAACTCTCCCAAACAACCTCAGAATGATTGCCGCTTCCTAGCATGACAAAGTTACCAGAGTCCAATAGCAATGCCCAAGATGCTTTGAGGATATTATCACTCTCCCATATCGATATTCCCTCTAAATCAATCAAACTGAGATTACCAACATTTTTAGAACAGCGGGCATGTTTGTAACAGGATTGTCCCTGTTAGCCACCCAAACGGTCGTCCTCTCGGAAATTTGGGCGTACCAGATGGCAATATACCAATTATTCGTTCCATTGGGATTGTAAAATCCCAACGCGAACGTGCCATCTTTTGAAAGTATGGTCTGATTCCCGCTGAGAGAAGCCCCTATCTGAAGGGTGTTTCCCCCATCTACCAGTAGAAAAACATTGTTGGGAAGCAGAGCGAGCACGGAAAGTGCTAAGAACAATGACCATAAACAGATTAGGCCCTTCATGGCCACTCCTATACGCTATGTGTTCTTATTTCGTTGTCCCATTTATAGAAGTAAGGCGAAGATGTGATCGGTAGATGTTTATGAATATACGTCGAGAAGAAAGAGGGTATGTAGTGCGGAAATGAGCGCCATCTGTGTTTGATTGTCTGCAAGGACTGCAAACCTTGATCGGTCAAATTACGTGTGAACTACATGTCAGTTCCGGCAGCGGCTATCAACATTTCATTGAAGTGATTTGAGTTGCTGTTTCTCTGAGCCGTTAATTAGCCGTTAATTATGCCACTCAGAGTTTCACATAAGCCAGATCAAGGGCGTGTAGCTTTAAGTCTGCTACCTTATTTGTAAAGAGTTTGGCAACTGGGACTCATAAACCACTCAAGTCCCGCAACTGAGTCAATGTGGGATTATTAACGCATCCACACACTACACTAATTAAGCAGAGGAGGTATTAATGTGGAACAAAATTCCATTATAGGAATATACCACTGGAAATAAACATCACATGAATCGGTTACAAAGCAAGAGGGTCAACTACCCCCACACACATGCCACAACTTAATGTTAATAAGGAAATTCCATCATAGTAAAATGTCATTTGAAATAAACATCACATGACTCAATGTTCACAAAGAAATTCCATCACATGAATATGTCACTGGAAATAAACATCACATGAACTGGTTAGAAAGCAAGAGGATCAACTACCCCACACATGTCATGACTCAATGTTAATAGGGATGAGGAATTTATGTTAATAGGTGTGAGGAATCCCACATAAGTAGGACCAAGTCTAGGGTCTTGCACCTTTAAGCCTGCTACTCTATTGACAAACACACATGTCATAACTCGATGTTAATAGGTATGAGGAATCGATGTTAACAGGGGTGAGGAATCTCACATAAGTAGGACTAGTGGCTTACACCTTTAAGCTTACAACTTTATTGATAAAGAGTTTAGCAAGTGTTAGGGCTCAAAAACCACTCAAGTCCCACAAATTGGTCAATATAGGAAAGCAAGAGGGTCAACTACCCCCGACACACATGTGGGAAAGCAAGAGGGTCAACTACCCCCCACACACATGTTGTGACTTGATGCAGGTCCAAGGGCTTGGATATTTAAGCCTACTACTCCATTGAAAAAGAGTTTGACAAGTGTTACACCTCATAAATCACTTAAGTCCCACACCCAGGTCAACGTGGGAAAGCAAGAGGGTCAACTACCCCACACACATGTCATGACTCAATGTTAATAGGGGTGAGAAATCCCACAAGGACTTGCACCAAAAGAGGGTCAACTATCCCTACACACGAGGGTCAACTACCCTCCCACACATGTCATGACTCAATGTTAATTAGGGTGAGAAATCCTCCATAAACATGACGAAGGGCTTGCACTGCAAGAGGGTCAACTGCCCCCTACACACATGTGAGTTGATATTAATAGGGATGAGGAATCCCACATAAACAAGACCAAAGGCTTGCACCTTTGACCCTGCTATCCCATTGGTAAAGAGTTTGACAAGTATTGGTGATCATAAACCACTCAAGTCCCACAATCGGGTCAATGTGGGATTATTAATGTACACACACTACACTAAGGAGAGGAGGTATTAATGTGGAACATAATTCCATCATAGGAAGAAGGCCAACTAACCCGAAAACAGATATCATAACTCGACTCAATATTAATATGAGTGAGGAATCCCACATAAGTGGGACCAAGGACATGCACCTTTAAACATGTTGCCCCATTGACAAAGAGTTTGACAAGTCTTGGGCTCATAAACCACTCAAGTCCTATAACTAGATCAATGTGAGATTATTAATGCACACACTACAATAACTATGTAGAGGATGTATTAATTTGGAATGAAATTCCATCATAGGAATATGCCAATAGAAATAAATAGCTTGTATAAGAAAATAAAGTGAAGTGGTTAGAAAGCAAGAGGGTCAACTACCTCGCACACATATACCATTAATTGATGTTAATATGGGCAAAAATTCCCACATAAACATGACCAAGGGCTTGCATCTTTAAGCCTGCAACCCCATGGATAAAGCGTTTGGAAAATATTGGGTTCATAAACCACTCAAGTCACACAATTGTATCGATGTGAGATTATTAAAGTATGCACACACTATAATAACTAATTAGAAGATGTATATGTGGAAAAAAATTCCATAAAAATATGCCACTAAAAATAAATAGCTTGTATAAGAACATCACATGAATTGGTTAGAAAGGAAGAGGGTCAACTACCCCCACACACAACTCGATGTTAATAGTGGTGAGAAAATCCACATAAGCAAAACCAAGGGCTTACACATTTAAGCCTTCTACCCCATTGGCAAATATTTTGGTAAGTTTTGGGATTATAAACCACTCAAGTACCACAACCAGGTCAATCTGAAATTATTAACACACACTACACTAACTAAGCAGAGGAGGTATTACTATGGAATAAAATTTCATCATAGAAATATACCACTCGAAATAAATAGTTTGTATAAAAAAATCACATGAACTGGTTAGAAAGCAAGAGGGTCAATGGTAAAGAGGCTCATAAACCACTCAAGTCCCACAACTGGGTTAATGTGGAATAAAATTCCATCATAGGAATATACCACTGGAAATAAACAACTTGTATAAGAACATCACATGAATCACTTAGAAAGTAAGAGGGCCAACAACATAATACACTAACTAAGTAGAGGAGGTATTAATGTAGAACAAAATTCCATCGTAACTTGTATAAGAATATCACATGAACTAGTTAGAAAGCAAGAGGGTCAACTACATCACTAACTAAGCAAAGGAGATATTAATATGGAATAAAATTCCATCATAGGAATATTCCACTGGAAATAACTACATATTATACTAACTAAGCAAAGGAGTTTTAAGCAGAGTAGATATTAATGTGGAACAAAATTCCATCATAGGAATATGCCATTGAAAATAAATAAAATTCCATCATAGGAATATGACATAGAAATAAACTTGTATAAAAATATCACAGTTAGAAAGCAAGAGAGTAAACTACCCCCCACACACATGTCAGAATCGATGTTAATAAAGGTGAAGAATACCTCATAAGTGGGACCAAGGGCTTGCACCTTTAATCCTGCTATCCTATTGGTAAAGAGTTGGACAAGTGTTGGGGCTCATAAACCACTCAAGTACCACAACTGAATCAACGTGGGATTATTAACGCATGCACTTATGTATGGGGATAAGTTACGAAGCCAAAACTACATCGGATGCCTACCTATACATCAGGGGATTAAGTTCACACTCTACAATACATTAATATCATAAGTTTCCTTGTAAATTTAATATTTACATAGATTATTGGAATAGTATAATGGTAAAGGTATTGGGCTCATTTTATGGAGAGATAAGTTTGACTCAAGGAAGATGGCCCTAATGTACACCTAACTAAATGCTTGGGTTGCTACTATATGTTTCAAATAAATAAATATATATAAAATCTCTACTAGACTTATTTTGTAGCTTTGTGGAATTTAGATTTCAATTATATAAATGATGGAAATAATTTAAATTCTTTTTAGCTTAATATTTTATTTTTAAATAAATCTCGAGTGCATAATTTTTATTTGTATAATTAAATTTTTTTAAAATTTTAACTAGAAAATTATGTTTAAATCTAAATTTTATTGTGAATAATAAATTTTTGTATGATTATATATATATATATATATATATATATATATATATATATATATATATATATATATATATATATTTTATATATATATATATATATGTATAGGTAAAGATTTAAATTGAGTAGATGAATATTTTCTTGAGCAATGGAGGGCTAGTGTATAGGTAGGAGATTCAGTTTGGGCATAGAATTTTTTAGCTAAATTTTCATTTATTCCTTAATTATCTTTGAAGTTCTATATGCAAATTATTATTATCAAATGGATGGAGTTTTTGGGGATGTAAACTCTAGTTAAAATAATATAATTGCTATATGATATATTGGTAAATATCAATAGATATCGAGTTAGAGTGTCCTTTCCATGGATTAATTTATAGATAAATATTTAGAATCGTCCCTAATAATAAAGGTCAAGAAGGGCCTTTGCTCAAATATAAGATAGTCATTGGTAAATTTAAAAGGTTTTATCTAGGGGCATTGACTTTGAGAAACTAAGTTGATAGGAAATGAAAATGTATAGGAGTAATTCCATCCTTTCTTCCCAAAGGTTCCTTCCTAGCCATTTATGCTCCAAGGAGGAAAGGGATAGAATATTGAAAGGGAGTCCTTTATTTATGGGAAGAACAAGACTCTTACTTACACACCACTATAAAATATTTGCATTTAAAAATGTAAATCTATCCTTAGTACTAGTTTGGGATAGGATATATTGGCTGCCCATTGAATTTTGGGAAATAAATATCTTCAAGAAAATAGGTAACACTGGAGGGATTTTGGACTTTCGAATCGGAGCTCTGGCGATTTGGCAAGAAAATTTCTGAGCAGGCGACAGGCAATGTTCTAGGGTTTTTGGAGTGAAGGAAAATCCAAGGCCTTTGGTGAGTTGATGTAGTGGTACTCTGAAGGATTGTCTGCTGCCCCAGGAGGGCCCAATGGGGTCTCCTCCAGACCCTCTCTCTGGGAGAAAGAGCTCATATGCTGAGATGTTAAAATAAAATGCTTCATCTTCCAATGTCGAAGCCTAGAGGAATGCGTTTCAATCGCTCTTCAA
This sequence comes from Wollemia nobilis, assembly GCA_028583015.1. Classification (NCBI taxonomy): domain Eukaryota; kingdom Viridiplantae; phylum Streptophyta; class Pinopsida; order Araucariales; family Araucariaceae; genus Wollemia; species Wollemia nobilis. The sequence continues at coordinate 6,353,281 of JAQPPZ010012983.1, read as the reverse complement.
GAATGCTGGTAAGAACTCATCTGCACACCGAGTTAATGGATGCCTCCCACAATCCGCCTCCAGACCTAAGATTGTCATCGAACCAAAGATGGTCGAAGACAGAGTCATCTATCAAGCTAACCATGATCTGATTTGTAAATTCATGGGTATCTGACCTACCCTAAATTTTTTGCACACCTGGGTTAGATAGAACTGGGAGCCTCACGATGAGTACTCCTTATGGTTTATAAGCAATGGGTATTTCATCATTAGTTTCTCTTCTTTAGCCGATAGAAATAGAGCATTTGAGTCAGAAAAAAGGAACCATGGTCCGACAGGGTTATTTGTTCAACCCTGGAGAGTGGGTTTTGATCCTCGTATCGAACCCACAGTTGTCCCGGTCTGGATCCGATTATATGCTCTCCCGATGGAGTTTTGGGGTGAGCAAGTTTTGGAGATGATTGGTAATTCCCTTGGCAGACATCTGGGCATCTCCAAAGATACCATAGAGGGTAACGCAGCTGTCTTTGCAAGAATTTGTGTAGAAATGGATATTAGCCAGCCTCTACCGACAAAGGTGGAACTTGAGTTGGCAGGACTATCCTGGATACAACAGTTGGATTATGAGGCCTTACCCTTTAGATGCAGAGTTTTCCATAAGCATGGCCATTTGGCAAGGTTTTGTCCAAGCATTTTGAACACAAAGGAGGAGGCTCCACTTCGAATGCCAAACCACCCCAGGGAAGGTAAGTCTACTCTTGTCAAATATCCATCCAATATTCCGCAGGGTAATGATGTTCAGAAGGATGGCTTTGAACAGCCCAAACGGAGGAGAAAGCAAAAGAAAAATGGCAAGGAGCAAGCACAACTCAAGCCAGCCAATCGGTATGAAATTTTTAAGTCACTAGTGGATTAAGAGGACCAAGTCATGGAAGGAGTGGATGGGAATACTGAGGATAATAATACCCACACTCACTCTTCTCCTTCATCTCCTCCTGTCTTAGAACAGGTGATTGAGTCCACTGAGATATTGCAGCCAGAGAATCCAGGGGCATTGATAATACACTCCCAAGTACAGCCAAAAATTAAGGATGTCAGTATGGGAAGTGCAGAAAAGAACAGAGAAAGGCAAACCTTGGGGATTAATCAGGTGGAAAAGCGATCCAAGAATAATAACTCTCAAGGAGTGGGGAGGAAATATAATAAGGATTTAATAGCAACGCAAGGAGACAAGCTAATCACTGGAGGATCGGTGAGGACAATTGATTCTTACTGCTCTCAAGGTTTTCAATGATTATTCAATCTTGGAATTTTAGGGGTTTAAACAGTAGAACCCATCAATCTGCTATTCAAAGACTCTTAGGAAAATGCAAAACAGACTTTTTGCTCATCCAGGAGACAAAAATGTCTTTAGATATTATGTGTAAAACAGTTAGTAGAATATGGAGGGGCGCTGGTTATATGGATGTGGCTGCTCAAGGTGCCTCAGGGGGGATTGTCACTTTTTGGAACCCTATGGAATGGACTCCAATAGAACATATAGCCTGGAGGGGTGTTCTCACATCTCATTTTAGGAATAATGTCACAGCTGAACATGTTTTAATTACAAATTTTTATGAGGCTCAAAGCATTGATGGCCAGAGGCTCCAATGGAAAGTTGTACACAACATGAGGTCCTCAAGACAACATTTAGACTGGATTATTGCTGGGGATTTTAATGCTAAATTATCTGCTCATGATCAGGAAGGTGGTACCCCAGTTTTGGATCCAGGGGACCGGCTTCTGATTGCCCAGGTCCAGGCCTTTCACCTAGTGGATATCAAAGGCCCTGGAACCTAATTTACTTGGACTAACAAGAGGAGGGAGCCACACAGCAGGAAGGTAAAGTTAGACCATTTTTTAGTCTTAGAGGAGGCATTTGTTAAGTGGAATATTAAATTCTAGATTTTGGAAGGCCCAATTTTCGATCACTTTCCCATTCTGATGGAGGGAGGGACTATGACAGGGCAGCACCACAAACCGTTTAAATTTGAGAATTTTTGGTTACAAAAGGAGGATCTTTAAGAGAAAATTCTGCAGTGGTGGGAAGAAGGCCGTCTACTTTTTGGGACAGCAATGTTTAAATTCCACAAACATCTTCATTTTGTCAAAGTTAAATTGAAACAGTGGAGGCAAGATAATAAGTCAGATTTCTAGCTACAAAGAGCTCCCTTGGTGGCTAGATGGGAGGAGATGTAAAAACACTTCAGGGAAGGAACAATTACTGAACAACTTAAAACCAAGGATGATGCTTTGTGCAAAGCGGTTGAGGACATTGATAACCAAGAGGAAACTTACTGGAAACAGAGAGCAAGAAACACTTGGATATTAGAAGGAGATAGAAATACAAAATTTTTCCATCGATTAGCCTGTGCTAGAAGATAGATGAATAACATGGAAGTCCTTCAATATGAGAATGGACACTCCTTTGATACTCTTCCTGGTATGCATTCCCACTCAATGGATTATTTTTCTAAACTTTTTAAGGAAAGTAGGGAGCAAGATGTGGAGGCTCAAAATGAAGTTATTGATGTTATACCCTCTATTATCTCTCAAGAAGAAAATTAGGCCCTGAGATGAACTGAAGAATGTGGTCTTTGGAATGAGCACCGGCAAATATCCAGGTCCAGATGGTTTTCCTATTGAGTTTTTTCAGGCCTTTTGGGATACCTTGAAGGAGGACGTTTTGGCTGTTACAAAGGAGTCCAAAACTAACAAAAGAATGCTTAAGGCAATAAATCATACCTTCATCACTTTAATTCCAAAGGGGGAGGAAGGGGTTCATATCTCTGATTTCAGACCTATTGCCTTATGCAACGTGATTTATAAAATAATCACAAAGATAATGGCTGAATGACTTAAACCTCTCCTTCATAACATCATTTCCTCAGAGCAAGGGGGATTTGTAGAAGGCAGACAGATCTTGGATGGGGTGGTCCTCGCCCAGGAGGCAATCCATACATTGCAAAAATTTGGTAACAAAGGAATTTTCATTAAACTGGATATGTCCAAGGCTTATGATAGGGTGGAGTGGGGCTTCCTATCAAAGATGTTGGCAGCCTTTGGTTTCTCTCAGGACTAGATAGACTGGGTTATGAGTTGTGTTTCTACGCCTTCTTATTCTGTTCTAATTAAGGGGCTTCCTTTGCCTCCTTTTGCAGCCACATGTGGTCTTCGTCAAGGGGACCCTTGCTCTCCCTATCTCTTTCTTATCTTTGCTGAAGGATTAGGTAGACTCTTCTTGAGGAGAAGAATTCAAGGCCTGATAACAGGTATCAAGGTTGGTGAGGAAGTTTTGACTCACTTACAGTTTTTGGATGATACAGGCCTGGTTGGAGTGGCCAGTCTCAGGGAAGCTAGAGGAATCAGAGATACTATTAATGTCTACCTTAGGGCCTCGAATCAAGTTATCAATGACAAAAAATCTAAAGTGGTCTTCTTCAATCTTGACCAAAGGCTACAGGACAGAGTTATGGAGATCTTGGGATTCACTAGGACCTCTCTTCCTGTAGTTTACTTGGGGGTTCCTTTGCATTTCAAGAAATTAAAAAAAGATATCTGGAAGGATCTTTTGGATGGCATCAAAGATAGAATGAACCATTGGTCTCATAAATGGTTAAGCTACGGGGGCCGATTAACTTTCTTACAGTCAGTTATTCAGGCCATGCCAATCTATAAATTTTCTATCCTGGCTGCCCCACATTCTATTTGGAAAGAGCTGGACAAAATGGCTAGAAGATTCTTATGGGAAGGAGCAAAAGGGGAGAAGAAATGGGCCTTGGTTGGCTGGGATAAAGTTACCCAACCCAAGGAAAAAGGAGGGCTGGGACTGAGAAGCTCCAAGCTTAACAACAAAGCTTTGGCTGGTAAATTGTATTGGAGGTGGATTTCCCAGCCAACATCCTTATTCAGTAGAATCTTAACCAGTAAGTATTTGGGCCATGTTCACCCCAATGACGTGAGCCGTTTCCCTCTGGATGGTAATGGATCCTTAGTGTGGCAGGCTCTCAAGCTGGGATCTCAGGTTATTAAAGACCAATTATTTTGGAAAGTGGGGAGAGGGGAGAAGGCACGTTTTTGGACTGATTCTTGGGACCAGTACCCACCCATCATTGCTGAGTATCCCGAATTGCAACCAATTAAATCTGCCATAGAAACCAAGGGTTGGGTCAATATTGAGAATTACTTCAACACTAGCCAATTGGGTGAGTATAAATTCAAGAAGTTTAAGCGGTTGGAGGAGTGGCCAATCACTATCCCTCCGGAGCTGGCACCCATTTTGACCAAAATCTTGACAGCAAGGTTTCTCACAGGGAGAGACGAGGAGGATGAGCTAGCTTGGGGTTATGGGAACCTTGGTGTATATACAGTGAAGGATGGATACGACCAGATTCTCCCAGAGCCTCCCCCACATTTATTTCTGGTTCAAGATTGGCGAAAGATATGGCATTCCAAGGGCTGGTCGAAAGTGAACTTCTTTTCCTGGCAGTTTATGCACAATGGCATTCTCACCTTTGACAATATCAAAAATAGAGGAATCATCGGTCCATATCAGTGTGTTTTATGCCACAAGAATGATGAGACAGCCGATCATCTGATGTTTGAGTGCCCTTTCACGCATCATATTTGGAAGCGTTGGTTCTCTCAGTATAAACTTTAGGCTAATGGTGATCTGACTCGAAACAATATTTGGGAAAGATGGAAGAGAGGCAGATTTAAATCTAAAGCTCTTAGAATTGGTTGGGAGCTTGGCTTACTCTTCATCTGGTGGCAAGTGTGGTTGGAGATAAATGCTCGTATTTTTAGAGAAACCTTCTCCTCGCTAGATGGAATTTGGCAGGTCATCTGGAGCAAAGTCATGGAAACGATTTCCAGATATGCTGAAGAGGAAAATCTGGCTGATCCTGGACCACTGGAAGAGGGATCTATAGAGAAAGTGAGAAAGGACAGAGCTAGCTGGAACCTCCCCCATAAGGTTGGGTTAAAATCAATACAGATGGAGCTGCAAAAGGCAATCCGGGCAGTGCTAGAATTGGTGTCATGTGTCGAGATCATGCTTTGTCTGTGCTTTACTGGGAATTGCAAGGTCTGGGAAGAGCCACAAACAATGAAGCAAAAGCCTTTGCTATCAAAACTACTTCCATCTGGGCTGTTAATCAGGGACACAGGAAGATAATCCTTGAGTCAGATTCCCAAATTCTGGTTGGTGCTCTTGACTGCATGAGGAACTTTGCTTTGAAAGCATGGAGGTTATGGATTCTAGTATCTCAAACCAAGGACCTATGGAGGGAATTAGAAGATGTGATCCCCGTCTATGTGAGTAGATATTTAAATACGGTGACCGATTTCCTTGCAAAGATGGGTGCGGAGAAAGAGGTAGGGGTACAGCTGCACAGTGACATGCCTGTGGAGGATGCAGTGATTAGGCAGGGGCTTGCACGATTCTTGAGTCAATGAGCAAAGTTTATGCTAAGGGTGGTTTTTGTCGCGATATCGTGACCTGTTGCACCGTCGTGACCCTTGGAGGGAAACTGTCATGATATCATGACAGGTTGCGCCGTCGCGGCCTTTGGAGGGAACCTGTCGTGATATAGTGACATGTCACGCTGTCACGGCCCTTGGTGAGATGCTGTCACAATTTCATGACCCATTGCGCTGTCGCGGCCTTTGGTGGGAAGCTGTCATGATTTTGCGACCTATTGCGCCATTGCGGCCTTTGGTAGGAAGCTACAGTGATTTTGCGACGCTTTTGGAACAGGGGTGCCAAGGAGGAAAATCGTTGTGATATCGTGATAGTTTTGGTGAATCGGAGAAAAGGGGAAAAACCGTCATGATTTCACAACATTTTTGAAGGCTGCGAGCCAAAGGGAAAAATCGTCACGATTTCGTGACACTTTTGGCGGACTGGCAACTTTTGGAAAAGACGTCGCGATTTTGCGACACTTTTGGAGCTTGTGCATCAAGAGGAAAAGTCGTCGTGATTTTGTGAAACTTTTGGCGATTGGGTGCCAAGGCGAAAAGTTTTCGCGATCTCGCGACAGTTCTGGAGAATTGGCACTAAAAGGAAAAACCGTCACGATGTCGTGACACTTTTGAAGAATGGGCACCAAAGGGACAACTCGTCGCGATTTCGTGACACTTTTGAGGATTGGGCCCCAAGGAGAAAACTCGTCGCGATATCGTGACACTTTTGGCGAACTGGCGCTATTTGGAAAACTCGTCGCGATTTCGTGACACTTTTGATGAATGGTCGCCAAGTGGAAAACTCGTCGCGATATCGAGACACTTGTGAGGATTTGCTGTCGAGGGGAAAACTCGTCGCGATTTCGTGACACTTTTGGCGAAAAGGTGTCATGGGGAAAACTCGTCATGATATCGTGAAAATTTTGAAGACTGGGCGCCAAGTGGAAAACTCGTCGCGATATCCCGACACTTTTGAGGGCTGGGCGCTGAGGAGAAAATTCATCGTGATTTTGTGACACTTTTGGAGATCTGGCGACATTGGAAAAACTCGTCGCGATATCGCGACACCTTTGGTGATGGGGCACCTAGTGGATATGTCGTCGCGATTTCATGACACTTTTGGTGTTCAGGTGCTGTAGGATTTGGCTATCGCGATTTCGTGACATGTCATAATTTTGTGGCTGGTTGCTCGGGCGCGGCCTTGGCTGGGCTGATTATCGCGATATCATGACATGTCACGATTTCGTGACTTGTCACGTTTTTGCGCCTTGTGGTCTTTTTGCGCTCTGCGATGGAAAGTGCTGCCTTTTTGCACTTTGTGGTTGTAATCTTGCTTCTTGGTTCTTGGTAGGGATGTGTTTTCTCCCATTTGTATCTGTTCTTTGCATTAATACAAGTTTTTCAAATTTTTCAAAAAAAGAAAATAGGTAACACTATGGAAGAATTTCCTAATATTTTAGAAACTACAAAAGATAGAGTCTTGAACATTTATGCCTAGATATTGGTCATGATTGGTACCAGTAGACCTTTACTAGAATTAATCACTCTTATGTATGGGGATAAGTTATGAAACCAATTCATGGATTATCAAAACTTATATTTTATATGTAGAAGATTTCATGAGGTGAACGTATTAAGAGATAATGCCCTAAGAGGATTCCTACAAAAATATATGTAGAAAACCACAAGAGAAACTTATAGATGGATAAGCATGACAATGGTTTTCAATTTTTAGAAAATAGGTCTAGATAGATGAAATTAAATAAATAATGGAGACCAAAAAGCTATTGTAAGAAACACCAATTCTTTTGAGGCTTTATCCTATGAAGAAAAATTATACTAGAATTCAAAGGATGTGATTAAATAGGATTAAAATATTAACAAACAAGGAACAATATACATAGTTTGATCCTAATTTAGGAATGAACATTCCTATGGAATGTAAGTAATATTCCTTGTAAAATTTTGAACAATATTGAAGTACCTTGCATCATTCACGAGAAAAAAATTTGTAGAGAAAATGCAATGTTAGATGCTAATACCTCTACCATTAACAAAGAAATATCAAAAAATGAGCAAGACATGTTAAAATCTTCCTTAGTAGAGTCATGAGAGGATACATCTAATGGAAATGAAAGTTGTAAAATAATATTGAAAGATATAATAATAAGACCTACCCCTAATATCGGTAGGCAAAAAGGAAAAAACCTTTAAATTATTAAGTAAAAGTAGGTAAGTAAGAGTAAACATAGAGAAAGCAACACAATCTAAATTGGTTGAGCTTCTCTTTATCAAACAACAAAATGATATTGGTAATTTACAAGAGGATATTTCGGGCTCTAATGACACATGATCATCGTCTCATGGAATATAACAGGTGTTAATGCCCCCTCAAAGTAGAGGTGTATTAGGGATCTCTATTTGTTAGAGGTATTACATTATTTGGTACCTTGAGTACCATGAGGTACTATTATAAATATTTAGTTTAGGAAGTGTGTTTAATATTTGTCAAAAGTATATTCCAAAATGATAAGAGTGTTTATGTGTCATTCAATTAAGTGTGAGTTATGTGAGAAAATGTGAGGTGTTAAGTGTAAGTTATGAGTTTGGAAGGTGTCAAGTATGGAAGTTAAGAGTCATAAGCAATAGGAATCAAGTGTGGAAGTAAAAAGTCATATTAGATGTGTCAATATATGAAGTTAGAGGTTATGTAATCATGAGAAGCTTTGTGGTAATGTAAGGCATGTGAAAAGTTGCATCTCCCATGTGTTTAAGGAGATCAATAGTCAAGAGTATTGAAGAGTTTATTATGTAAAGTTATATATTGGAGATAAAGCTCCATGCTATGTAATAAAAAAAATTATGTAAACATTTTTTATATGAATATTAGAAATTCTAATTTATGAATGTAATAGAGAAGTATTTTTTGTGTGTAATATTATGAGAATTATCGTGTGTGTTATTTGATCCTGGAGAAAATTAATTGTGATATAATCAAGCATATTTTTCAATAGTGGTATCAAAGCCACATTGAGTGGACTTCATGAGAGCCATCTTAGTGACAAGGAGAAGGTTTATGAGATGAATTTTGAAGAAGACTATTGGAGAATATTGGAAAATGAAAGAGTTATTGGAATAATTCAGAGAAGATTGGAGAATATTGGAAGAATATTAAAATATTGGAATGAGAGTTTGGTAAAGAAAAGAGTGGAGGAGAATAATACTTTGGAGAACAAGTTGCTAGATAGTTTTTTAAAGAGAGAGGTGCGTGTGGAGGAAGTTATTTTAGAAGGTCTATAGGGAAGAGACATTTGAAGATTGAGCGTGGTGAAATAAAGTGCTAGTGGTTGAAGAGTGGAGAATATTTTTGATATATAAGAATACTAATTTGGAGGACAATCTATGTTTGTGTTGAAATTCAAGGATGAAATAGGTGAATATTGCTTGATATTGTGCGCTAGAAGATATGATTAAAAGTATGAGATAAAGTGCTAATGTGAAGCTAAGTGCCAAACATTGAAGTAGAGAAGTTGTGTGAAAAACACTGATGTAGATAAACCAAGTGAAGAATGTTAACATAGAGGATCTTTGAGTAGAAGTAGAGATGAATCCAAAAGAAAATAATTTTGAGCCATGAGCTAAAGCAAGACATAGGTGTGAGTAGAAGGAGAGAGGAAGTAAAAAAAAAAGAGTCATGAGTGCAAAAAATTGAATAATATCTGGAAGCAAAGTAGTTTGATAGTCATAACACTTACTAGAAGTAAGTAGAGAACATAACATTTATATAAATTAGTAGAGTGCATAATGTTTAGTAAAAATGCCCAAAATTCTATTTCGAGTGTGACATGGTGAAATTAAGGTAAAATTTCAATTTTTTTTTAGTTATTAAGGGTGCATTTGTTGTATAAGATATATTTGGGTGCTTTACCACTTTGATTAATTTTGGGAGTTATAAATATTCAAGGATAAAGTTGAATATATAATATATTGATAATTAAATCAAACATTAGGAGTTAAAATGAATTATGATGGAATAAATTAATGAATGGGATATCTAAGAAAATTCAACATTTGAAAGTTGAACTGTTGACTGAATTAATTGGAGTTTTGGTAAAATTGAAACTTGAAAGTGAAATTATGAAACTTAATTTAGCAGACATAAGAAAATTAAAGAATTGAATTTGAATGAATGGTGGATTAATATTTGAAGATTTATTGTGAAATTAAAATTAAAATTTGGGAGTTATAATAAGTAATTAGGGAATTTAATTTGAAAAATAATTTATTAAATAAGATTTTTTGTTGAAGAGAAAGAAAAATAATTGCTTCAATGACAACTGAGAAAAATAAGAGAGAAAATATTCAATATGCTTCATCAAAAAACAGTGTAGTTAAATAAAGGAAATAAAGAGACGATTTGAAAAACATCACTGAAGGTGGAAACAAAGAATCACAAAAATCAATGGAATATCTACAACTCATTTACAAGAGAAATAAAGACAAAATGTATTTAATACTTCAACATTGTTTACATTGGTTTTCAATAATGATAACAACATAACAACCATCCATATAGGGGGGTGGTTATTAAAAACAAATTAGTAACAAAATATGCATACTATAGTACTAGTGATCTACATCAAATAAAGGATAAAAAAGGTACTTCAAAAACATGTGCAATGAATGAAAATAATAATAAGAAATGTAATTGTTGCAATAGATTTGGACATGAAGAAGCAAAATATTGGAATATTTATCCATGTAAATTCTATGGAAGAAATAATCATCCTCAAGAATATTGTTGGCACAAGGAGAAAAATTATAATAGATGAAAAAAATATTGATGATGAGACTAGATAAACTTCTTCAAAAACTTCTCTAATTTTTTTTTAAAAGATATTAGAGTCAATATCAGAGTAGGAGCAGAATAGTCCAATTTAAAGGTTAATGGAGTAGAGATAGCATCAAAAGTCAAAATCAATGATGGAAACAAGACAAATATAGAAGACTATAAGTCTTCACACCAAATAATTTAATACAATGGGTGTTAGAGGTATTACATTATATGCTATCTTGAGTACCATGAGGTACTATTGTAAATATTTAGTCCAGGGAGTGTATATAATATTTGTTAAAAGTATGTATCAATGTGTGAATACTATTTATGTCATTTAAATGTGAGTTATATGTGGAAGTATGATTTTTGAGTGTGCAAGGTGACATGTGTGTAAGTGAAGAGTCATAAATGATAGGTATAAAGTGTGGAATTTATGAGTCATATTAAATATTTCAATATTTGAAGTAGGAGGTTATGTAATCATGAGAAGCTTTGTGATAATGTGAGGCATGTGAAAGGTTACCTCTCCCATGTGCTTCAGTAGAGAAATAGTTAGGAGTATTGAAGAGATTATTATGAAAAGTTGTATATTGGAGATAAAGTTCCATGGTATGTAATTGAACATTTTACGTAATCATTTTTGTTCTAAATGTAATAAATTTTAATTTATGAATGTAGTAGAGAGTAGTTTTAGTGTGAAATATATTTTTTGATTTATTAAAGGGGTTTTGAAAAGGTCCCCAAACCTTTTACACCAAGGAGAAGCAAAGAATAATATCATGCATACAAAACAAGAAATGTAAGACAAAAATAGAGGACCTTGCTAAGAGGTTGTGAAAGAGATAATATCTAGACGGTAAGCCTATGAGAATGAACAAAACTAGAGATAGAAAGGATGGGGACTCCAAAGAATAGGGATATCAAAAAAAAAAAAAGAGGGTATCTAGAGCTTGAGGAAACCACTAACCAAACAAATAAAGGAAGAACACTGACAAAAACAAAAAGAGAAGAGGAAGGTGGCCCTTCACTCACTATTGTTAGGAGTAGGGAAAATCACATAGTCTGTTGGATCATCCCCATCAAATTGGTTTTTATACTCATCTAGGATGACTATGCCCTACTAGAGTAGATATATACTCAATTTTATTGCTTTGGTTAAGGCACTCATCAGGTCACTAAGCTACTATATGTAGGTTTTTCTAGTTATGAATAGTACACAAGATCTTTTTTGTGTGACTATATGACTTGGAGGAGCCACTCTAGGGAGATCCTTCTCAATAGATGATTACTTAGAAAAATCTTCCTGCTTGAATTTTATATGAGGTGGATGGAGTCATTTGAATTCTTTTAATCATGCTTGAGGATGATGGGGCATTTTATTTTACCACTCTATGGCTTGGTACGAGAGGACCGATAGTGGGCCTTCGACCTAAGAGTGGGAGAGGAATTATCAAATTTGGATTTGAATTCAAGCATCCAATTGGTCTTATGAGAGGGAGGACGTTTAGAAAACTCATCAATTACATAAAGCATGAGGTTCCCATGAAGGCTAGATTCAAGGATATGGGGGTATATTGAAGGGCTTACCACACACAATAAGATAACCTTATGGGACTCCTTCTGGAGCATATGTCTATAAATGATGAGATGGAGGTCTTGATGCATAGATAAGGATGAAGATTCTTTCTTGATGTTGATGAAAAACCTCTCAATATACCTAAAAAAGTATTCTAGGATATTTATGGCCTTATTGCCATAGAATTGATTTAGGAAGGTGGGGTGTAAGCTTTTGAGAATGGTATTTGGACCATCCACCATGAAATATTATAGTATAGACACCATTACCTTATCCCAAGGCTTGGGTAGGGACTCCCACATGATTTCACCTTTGTATCTATCAATATTATCTCCTTTATCTTTGAAGTCCGATAGTTAACCAACCAAGGAATGCTTTTCTCTCCATCCTATATCCCCATCATCAAGGAGACCAATCACTTTAACTAGTAAACCAATATTGATGGTAAACCTAAGTCCCTTAATAAAGCTCTATCTTCTTCACAAGAATGGTATATATATTGGAAAAGGTCCATGTAATTGTTGTTAAACTTTTGGAGGAAAGGAAGAAGCCCATGATCATTGAAGATCTCCTCAACTAGCTTGTCCAACTGGAGGACCTTGGGCTCAAATCTGTAGTCATAATTAGCCATGTGTAGCACCGAGGAGACCAATTGGTGAAGGGAACTAGGTGAGGTCTAGAAAAGGGTTGGTGGAGGGATGAGGAAGGAGGGCGGCAAAATCCTAGGCCAACAACACATCTTACGAGGGTTATGCATAACAATTATTTATTGCCAAGTTGGCTAAAATTAGGATTTTCAAAATTTGGAATTGGCTAATATTTAGGACCCTTGACCAAGGTCCATTAGCCAAAAATTTTTGGGTGTAAATTTTTTTTGGGTCGATTCACCCCAATTTTATAATAATTTGACCATTTTAAGTTTAAATTTTCAACATTACCCCTAATAATAGTGAAACTTCTACATGTGTTTGGAAACTAATCGCTTGGATTTCGAAACTGATTTACCAAATTTTTATAAATACAGTTTGGGGCCAATACCTTATGCATAACCCTACATCTTACTTAGAAATGACAAAAGAAAATAAGAAGATCACCAAAGGTAAAAATACCTGTTAAGAAATTTAGTATGTAATGGATAAGAATAATGAGGTATTTCAAACTTAAAGGGGAGGAATTTCACCCTTTAAGAAGTATTGAGAAGTTATAGGTGCATATGCCAATGCATCGAGAGAATATATAAGGTCTTAACCATTTATGATATTCATGATATTGGTAAATCCTCATAAGAATAGGCACATTCATTGGAATAAATGTGACAATAGTTTTGTAAAGGTAGTGATCAATGGAGTAAGTGACATTGTCAAGGAAATTCAATAAAGTTTGCATAGATAGGTAATATTTTATGAAGTAGTAGGGGTATGATGTTATATGGATATGATGAGTAAGGAAACCACTCCATAATAAAAAATGAGTCCACAAAAGGTGACAATAAAATTCATGAGACCAAGAAATGATGATGATGATGATGAGGGTGCAAATAGAGGGATTATAATGGATATGGAGGTGATTGGTACTCAAAGGAAGACCACATAAAAAGATCATGGTATAGGTATACTTGGTAAGGGACCTAGTACAAGAGCTAAAGAAGGCAAGGAACAAGGTATGCGAAGCATTAGGTAAATAGTGGAGACTTGAGAAGACCAAGAACTCTAATATTCCTACTAGACCATATTGAAATTGAATCCCATGAATAATGTTACCACTAACCATGATACCAAAGATCCCACCTAGACCATCATAAAAAACATGAGATTTTCTCACCATCTTCAACATCTAATTCCTTAAAAATATAATGACTTTGAAGGTCCCAAGAGAGGTACTTAAGATGAGGGAAGAGGAGGAAGAGCTCCAAAGAGAGAAAGACATGTGGATCAAGATGATATGGACATACCATTCTAAAAACCAAGGGGCTTTAGGCATTGATAAAATATAACAACCAACTTTAGAGGTTAGAGCAAGAATTAATTTCAACTAATACAACACCCAACAAGATATTGAGGGAAGTTTCTATGTCAAATGGAGAGGTTTTCTTATGAAAGGCCTAATTTACCCAATACATCCATTTTTTTATTGACTTCTCGATAAACATGTTGGATGATATAGTTTCTAAGTTCTGTAGGGATAATTTGGATTCATCAACGAGGTTTTGAATACTCCAGGAGGGAGGTTGTGAACCTTTAATACAATCAATTATGCTCAAAGAATCACCCTCAATGATGATTTTTTCCAAGGGGAGGACATGAAGAAGAATTAACCCTTGGTAGAGGGCTTTGGATTTGGATTTAGCAAAATGATTGGTTTGGATGCTAATGTGTTTAGCATAGACAAGAAATATATGACCTTGATTATTTTTGAAAAGTCCACCTACACTTTCCCATCTTGGATTACCTTTGGTAGTGCCATCTAAATTCAGCTTGATATAATCCTTTGGGGGAGGAGATGACTTGATATTCGATCCATCAATTGAGGGAATAGTGGGATAATCCTGAGGGGGGGAAGACCTAAGAAATTAGTAATTATAGTTTCCATAAGAGGTTCCTAGGAATCAGCATGGGGGGTCAAGTAGGAATTCATTTTGGTAGTATACAAAATACGAGCTCGAATAGATAAGATCCTTATGAATAGATGATTACTTAGAAAAATATTCTTGCTTGACTTTTCTATGAGGTGGAGGGAGTCCTTTGAATTCTATTAATCATGCTTTAGGATTATGGGATACTTTCTTTTCCCACTCTATGGTTTGGTACGAGAGTACCGATAGTGGGAATTTGACCTAATAGTGGGAGAGGAATTATTAAATTTGGATTTGAATTCAATCATCCAATTGGTATTACGAGAGGGAGGACGTTTGGAAAAATTATCAATTATATAAATCAGGAGGTTCCCATGAAGGCTAGACTCAAGGATATGGGCATACATTGAAGGGCTTACCACACACAATAAGATAGCCTTCTGGGAATCCTTCTGGAGAATATGTCTATAAAGGATGAGATGGAGAGGAGAGGGCAATCCTCCAAGGGAGGTCCCATGTTTAAATCTCCACCCTACCAAAAAGCTGAACTGGGTATCCAAAATCCAATTGATAATGTTGGTACGAGCAGGGTCGGGTGCGACTCCCAGGTGAATTCGACAGTGCAGAACCCCCTGTTCACGGTCTCTCAGACCAATGCGGCCCTGTAAAGGATTTTTCGCTTATAAAAAAAAAAAAAGATAGCCTTCTAGGACTCCTTCTAGAGCATATGTCTATAAAGGATGAGATGGAGGTTTTGATGCATATATAAGGATTAATATCCTTTATTTATGTTTATGAAAAACCTCTCAATATACCTAAACAAGTATTCTAGGATATTTATGGTCTTCTTGCCACAAACGTGATTTAGGAAGGCGAGGTGCAAGCTTTTGAGAATGGTATTTGGACCATCCATCATGAAATATTATAGGATAGACAGCGTTACCTTATCCCAATGCTTGGATAGGGACTCCCACATGATTTCATATTTGTCTCTATCAATATTATCCCCTTTATATTTGAAGTGAGATAGTTCACCAACCAAGGAATGCTTTTCTCCCCATCCTATATCCCCATCATCAAGGAGACCAATCACTTTAACAAGTAAACCAATATTGATGGTAAACCTAAGTCCCTTAATAAAGACTCTATATTATTCACAAGAATGGTATATATCTTGGGAAAGGTCCATGTAATTGTTGTTAAAATTTTGGAGGAAAGGAAGAAGCCCATGATCATTGAAGATCTCCTCAACTAGCTTGTCCAACTGGAGGACCTTGGGCTCAAATTTGTAGTCATAATTAGCCATGTGCAACACCAAGGAGACCAATTGGTGAAGGGAACTAGGTTAGGGCTAGAAAAGGGTTGGTGGAGGGATGATGAAGAAGGGCAACCAAATCCTATGCCAACAACACATCTTATGAGGGTTATGCATAACAATTATTTATCGCCAAGTTGGCTAAAATTAGGATTTTCAAAATTATGAATTGGCTAATATTTAGGACTGTTGACCAGGGCCCATTAGCCAAAAATTTCTAGGTGTAAATTTTTTATGGGTCGATTCACCCCAATTTTATAATAATTTTACCATTTTTTTTAAATTTCTAACATTAACCCTAATAATAGTGAACCTTCTACATGCATTTGGAAACTAATCGCTTGGATTTCAAAACTAATTTGCCAAAATTTTATAAATACATTTTGGGGCCGATCCCTTATTCGTAAACCTACATATTACTTAGAAATGACAAAAGGAAATTAAAAGATCACCAAAGGTAAAAATACCTATTAAGAAATTTATTCTATAATGGATGAGAATAATGAAGTAATTCAAACTTAAAGGGGAGTAATTTTACCCTTTAGGAAGTATTGAGAAGTTATAGGTACATATGCGAATGCATCGAGAGAAGATATAAAGTCATAACCATTGATGATCTTCATGATATTGGTAAATTCTCATTAGACTAGGCACCTTCATAGGAAGAAAGGTGACAATAGTGTTGTAAAGGTAGTGATTAATGGAGTACGTGACATTGTCAAGGAAATTAACAATGTTTGCATATATAGGTAAGATTTTGTGATGTATTAGGGGTATGATGTTATATGGACATGATGAGTAAGGAAATCACTCCATAATAAAAAATGAGTCTACAAAAGGTGAAAATAAATTTCACGAGGCCAAGAAATGATGATTATGATTATGATGATGATGAGGGTGCAAATAGAGGAATTATAAGGGATATGGAGGTGATTGGTACTCAAAGGAAGACCACATGAAAATATCATGGTAGAGGGACACTTAGCAAGGGACCTAGTATAGGAGCTAAATAAGGCAAGCCACAAGGTATGCGAAGCATTAAGCAAAGAGTGGAGACTTGAGAAGACCAAGATCTCTAATATTCCTACTATACCATCTTGAAATTGAACCCCATGAATAATGTTACCACTAAGCATGATACCAAAGCACCCACCTAGACCATAATAAAAAACTTGAGATTTTCTAACCATCTTCAACATCTAATTCCTTAACAATATAATAACTTTGAAGGTCCCAAGAGAGGTACTTAAGATAAGGGAGGAAGGGGAAGAGCTCCAAAGAGAAGAGGACATGTGGATCAATATGATAGGGAAATACCAATCTAAAAACCAAGGGGCTTTAGGCATTTATAAAAGAGAACAACCAAATTTAAAGGTTAGAGCAAGGATTAATTTCCAATAGGACAACACCCAAAAAGAGATTGAGGGAAGTTTCTATGTCAAATGGAGAGGTTTTCTTATGAAAGGCGTAATTTACCCAGTACATCCATTTTTTGATTGCCTTCCCAATTAAAATATTGGATGATATAGTTGCTAAGTTCTGTAGGGATCATTTGGATTCATAAACGAGATTTTGAATACTCTAGGAGAGAAGTTGTGCACCTTTAATACAATCAATTATGCTCAAAGAATCACCCTCAATGATGATTTTTGAAATGGGAGGACATGAAGAAGAATTAGCCCTTGGTAGAGGGCTTTGGCTTTGGCTTTAGCAAAATTATTGGTCTGGATGCTAATGTGTTTAGCATAGACAAGAAAAATATTATCTTGATTATTTTTGAAAACTCCACCTACACTTGCCCATCCTATATTGCCTTTGGTAGTGCCATACAAATTCAGCTTGATCTGGTCCTTTGGGGGAGGATATGACTTGATATTCAATCCATAAATTGAGGTAATAGTTGGAGAAGCCTAAGGGGGGGGGATACCTACGAAATTATTAATTCTAGTTTTCATGAGAGGTTACTAGGAATCATCATGGGGGATCAATTAAGAATTATTTTTGGTAGTATAAAAAATACGAGCTCGAATAGAGAAGATGTCTTTGGAGGTATTACAAAAGGCTTTATTGTTTCTCTCTTTCCAAATTTCCCACAAGAAGTGAGCGAGGTAGAAAGACCAATAAAATTATATATCATGACCTATGAAGGGAGAGGGTCATTGGTAGCATAAGTCAATGATAAAATTTTATGGGCCCAAGCAATCCCAAAGAAAAAGAGAATGGTGTGAAGGAAAAATAGAGAAAAAGGATAATCATGAAAAATATGATGTATGGATTTTATGTTGGCTTTGCAAAGGTAGCATTGATTGGGTATTGCCATTCCCTCTGATGAGAAGGTTATAAATGGTGAGCATTTTTTTTTGAACAACCAATCAATAAAAGAAACCAAAATTGGGGGTGAGATACCTAATGCAAATGTGATAAACTGAAAACCACTTGTCAATGTTGTCTTTTGATATGTAGTAAGAAGACTTAACAAAAAAAAGACCATAACTATTGTGAGTATTATTGTTTGTGATTATTTAATCCTAAATAAGTTTATCTGTGAGATAATTAGATATATTTATGAGCACTATTTAAGTAATAAGCTTGATGTTCTTTGTATCAAAGAAACTAAAATGGAAAACAAATAATTTTCTAAAACTATGAAAGCTATATTGGCAAGTTTTGAATGGGATTTTGTGGATTCAAAAGGAGAAACAAGGGGAATTCTAACATGTTTTAATATAATTAGAATATCATTTTAAACCATTCATCAAACTAGGCATTGGATAGCCTAATTAATCACATGCTACATTGCATATAATTGTTACATCCTTATCAAAGTCTATGGACCCACAACTCAGTCAAGTAGATAAATAGTATGGAGGGGGATTGAAGCCTTTATGATAATAAATAACAAGAAACATGATTCATGATCATAGGATATTTTAATACCATAACCAAGTTGGATTTTAAATTTGGGGGATTAGAAAAAATAAACCAAAGTATAAGATATTTCTCATATTTTACTCAAAATAACAATCTATGGGAAGTTGAATTTAAAGAGGAAAACCATATATTGATAAACAACAAGTTAGGCCAAAACCTTATAGTAAAAAAATATATAAATTCCTACTCTCAAATCAATATCTATATGAAGGTATTTGTGCTTAAATTAATACCTTGAAGAGGATTTGTTTAAATCACTGACCAATAAGATTTAAATGGTGGTATGTGAATTATAAAAAAAATATCACATTTTAAATATGAACATATGTGGGAAGACCATCTAAATTTTTTTGATATGATAGCTTAGATATGGAATAATTTAGGAAATAGTGGGCTGAGTACCCTTCTAAAAAACATAATTTCAATGACATGTAGATTAAAAAAAAAAATAAGAACACTTTTAGAAATATTTTTTAGACAAAAGAATAGCTAAAAGAGAAACTTTCAAAATACTAGAACAATAACAAAAGATCTAAGGAAAGGAATTTTCTTAGTGAATATCATAATATTTTAAGGAAGAGAAATTTTGGAGGTCAAAATTGAGATCAACAAGGTTAAAAGTAGATAAAAACACATTTTTAATAGGATGGCAATAGTACAAATATTAGCAATCGCAAAAAATATAATTAAATTAGTAGAGGGGATTTGGATTAAATATTAGAGTAAATTTAGTAAGGATATTAGAAGAAACACTAATTATTTTGATACTTTAGCCTATGAAGAAAAAGAAGATTAAAGTTTAGAGGACATGGTGGAACATGATTAGAATATTAACAAGGAACATTCTACATAGTCTAATCCTAATTTAAGGATGAAAATTCATATGGAATGTAAGGAATATGCCTTGTCAAAATTTAAGGACTCTCTTAAAGTACATTGCACCATTTAGGATAAGGAAAGTGGTAAATAAAATGTAGTGTTAGATACTAATACCTCTACCGTTAACAAGGAAATACCATAAGAAATGCTTCCTTAGCAAAGCTAGTGGAGGATAAATCTAACAAAAGGGAATGTTGTGAAAGAACATTGAGAAATATAATAATAAGGCCTACCCCTAATACTGACAAGATAAAAAGAGGAAAACCTTCAAATTATCAAGTGAGAGCTATGGAAGCAAGAGCAAAAATAGATAAAGAAACACAATTTAAGTTGGTTCAACTTCTCTTTAACAAATAACAAAATGATATTTATAATTTGCAAGAGAGGCCAACAATTCCTAATGAGATAGGATACCACCTCATGGAATGTAATAGGTGTTAATTCTACCTCAAAGTAAAAGTGTATTAGGGACCTCTATTTAAGTAATAAACTTGAAATTTTTTATATCAAGGAAACTAAAATGACAAAGGAAGAAAGTTCTAAAACTCTAAAAGTTGTATGGATACATTGTGAATGGTGTGATAGCAACTAATTCGTGAAAAGGGTGTAAAACCTAAGTGCATTGAAGCGATGGAACAAAGCAATAAATCTGGTTATAATATTCATAAAAGGTATGCAAACCCTAGATGCAATCAAACATTGAAGGAAGAGGGTTTTTCACAGAATGTGTCCTTAGTCTATGAGAAAGCCTCTTTGATTAGAAGAAATATATCTCAAGGATATTTGGGTTCATAGGTGGATGAACCTTTACTCTCTATTAGGATTTTAGAGGATGAATTTGGGTTGGATATGATTGATCATGAAGCTCGAACAATTATCTACAAAATCAAGGGCAAAATACGAGGCTTGGAGGAGCTCAAAGAATACATTAAATATTGGTGGACTAGTACAAAATTCCAAGTAACTCTCCTGCCTAAAGATTTATTTTTGTTTCCTTTTCTAATTTAGCATATAGAGATAGGGTGATGGATTATAGATTTAAGTAATTTTCTGGATAAAGGGATGTCTATATAAGACCTTGAACTCCTAGTTTCAACCCCTTTATAGAAGAAGTTAATGGCTTCACAACCTAGATGAATCTTTATGCTCTCCTTATGGAGTTTTGGGGAGATAAAATATTCAAATATTTATGCTTTCCTTATGGAGTTTTGGGGAGATAAAATATTCAAAAAAATTGGTAATTCCATTGGTGCATTCTAGTATATGGATGCCCAAACAAAGAAAAAATTGTCTAGAAAAAATAATATGAGTAAATCAAGTTTGGTTGTTTGGATGGATCTTTATGCTCTCCTAAAGATGTTATGGATATCAATAATATGGCCACTTGAAGAAGATATTTTTGGTCATCTTAGAATTCTATGATTCCTCCTTTGTGGAGGAGAATGCCTTGCATGTGAATTATTTAAAACCTTCAAATGTTCCAATCCAAAAGAAATAAGTTCATTATCTATATGCAACAATTATCCAACAAGAATTATGTGAGCAACAAAAGACTCAACCCCAAAAGAATAATTTTAATCAGATCATTGATAAAATACAAATGGTTACCAAAGATCATCTATATGATGCCATGGAAAATATTAGCATATAAAATGATTTTCTTGAAGCTAATTATGAAATAATAGGTGACAACCAGTTTTTTAAAAATGAAGATCCTACAAAAAAGTGTTACAACTAGATATTACCTCAGGAGCTTGAATTACAAAAAAACATTCTCATATCTTGCCACCTAAAGGAGGAAGAACCTCTACTATGAGAACAAATATATTTTATTATGAAAACTTTGCAGTTTAAGGAAGATGGAGAATATATTTTATAGAAAGGTAAATATGGGTATGATTTAATTTACTTGTTAGAAATGTAATGAGGGCAATATAATATTTTGTTTTCGTAATGGGAGTGTCCCCCAATAGAATGCTTCATGAGAAGTAAAGACCAATAAACCTAATTTATTATCATAGGATATTTTAATGCCATAACCAAGTTGGATGTAAAATTTAAAGGAATTAGAAACAACAATCCAAATTATGAAAGATTTATTACCCTTTCTTCAAAAAATAACCTATGGGAGGTTTATTTTAAAGAGGACATCATTACATGGACCAAAAATGCGATAGGCCAAAACCTGATATTATAAAAATTATATAGAATCATAGTATTAGATCAAAATCAAGATGAAGGTACATGTGCTTAAAAAAATACCTTGAAAAGGATTACTTTGGATCACTAGCCAATAAAATTTAAAATGGTGGTAAGTGAATTAATTATATATATATATATATATATATATATATATAATATTAGTAGATGTGGGAAGGCCATCCTCAGTTTGTTGATATGATAGATGAATGCTCCAAGAAATGATGGAAAGACTACCCTTTCAAAATAAATAAAATGAATTACATCTAGATTAAAAGAATAAAATAAGAATAATTTTATAATTATTTTTTAGAATAAATAAGATCTAAAAAAAATTAAATATTCCTAATGTAGACACTATATTGCCTTTAAAAATGGGTTGCAAACTGTTTCCCAAAATGCCTAATAGAATATGAAACAAAAGAAAAAAGAACATGATAGGAAGTGGATAGAAGAGGAAACAAATAGGAAGATAAAATAATGGAAGTAAAAACAAAAGGGATAAATAAAAATGAAGAAACAAAAAGAGAGGACAAAAACCTAGAAAGGAAACAAAGGGTGAAATAAGGGATCACACATGCAAGAAGAAAATTTGAAAATGAAGTGAAAGAGTTACATAGAGGAATACAAGAAAAGATAAAGTTTTGGAAGAAGGTTGAATAATATCAAAAAAAAAAAAAACCTAGGGAAAGAGAAGTTGAAAGAGAGAGAGAAGGGTTTCAAAAAGAAAAATATTAATTTTATTCTTGATGAAGAATAAATGAATAACATTTTTGCCAATAAATCTTTGAGTCTCCATTATTGTTGAATGTGAGAATATTCAATTTGGAAGAACATTTGTGTTGTTGTTTAGTTATGTGTAGGTGGTAGGGAAGATGGTCAAAGTAGTAAATAATGCAACTAAAAGTGTGCTTATATTTGAAGGAATCTATTGTGGACATAAAGGAGTGCCTCAGTGTAAAAATTGTAGGTACAAAGAAGTGCCTTAGAAATTTGTCAATTGAAATAATAAACTATATGACCAAATTTATGAAGGGCATAGAGTAGTATGTTAGAATTCTTCCATCTATAATGAGGATACCTATGAGTCAGAGGTTTAATTTATTTGAGTTTATCATTGCGTAATGAGGATATAATAATTCAAATATTTAATTATCATTCAAAGCATATCAAACACCATGATATTGTCCAAAAAGAAGATATAATAAAACTGTTCATTTTACCTTGCTAGAATATAGTATATCACAGAAGGTTAAAGAAAATGTTCATAGATGGAATGTGTAATTCCTCTTCATGTGGGAGAGAGCCTACTTGATAATTCCTCACAATAAACCATACAAAATTTAAATAAAATAAGTTTTTCCATAGATTTAAATTTTCATACAATTTAACCCATTGTACAATGGACCAAGTAATAAAATGGTGATAAGTCCATCGTATGAAATTTTTTTTGCTAGAGAATTTATTTACTATTTAATTAATTAGTTGTATGATAAATTGGTTATACTTGTCATATAGGAGAAACTTTTACATTGTATAACTAAATGGAGCATGTCATACATTGAATGAAGGTAAAGGTTGTCATCCATTACAATTTTTCATATGAATAAATTAGATAATATAATCACATGACAAATAAGGTCATACAAGGAGACAACATTGTTCAAAGCATCTTCCATTGCTATCTACATTATTTTTGTATGAGATCTAGTAGACATTTGAAGCATGATAAGTTCCAAAGAAATAATGATACAATGGAAAAGAGGAATACTACAATGACATCAAGCCATGGATATAGCTAAAAATGTAAGAAGAACAATTGCAAAATTAGGTGCACTTAAAACTACCCAAAGGAGGGGCGTTCAAGTAGAATATGTATGTGATAGTGAAGGTAAGGAAGTATGTCAACAAGAATCTCATGATGAAGAGTGAGAGGAAGAATTAGAAGGAAGATTAATCTAGGGAATTTATAATATGGGTAGGAATCCAAAGGTAGAAGCCTTGTCATATAATATAAGTTTAAACCATGAAAAATTCATTGACTAGATCATGAAAATAGAAAAATATTTTGCTTTTGAACCAATAGAAGATCTCAAGAAGATGAATTTTATCTGTATAAAATTGTAGGGGTATGTGTCCTTGTGGTGGGACCATATTCGAATGGAAAGAAAAATAAAATTAAAGGAAAATATGAATACATGGGAGAAAATGGTCACCAAAATGAAATCTAAATTCCTCCCATCAAATTACCAATTGGGTATTTATAGGAAACTAAAAAACTTAAGAAAAAAATATATGAGTGTGAGGGATTACACAAAGTAATTCTATAGGCTCACCATTTAGTGTGACCATGTGGACGATGATGAGAATAAGGTTTTAAAGTACATCAATGGACTATGATTGTCCATACAAGATGAATTTAATATGATAAGAATGAGCATAATAGAAGAATCTAGTAGTATACCTTAAATATAGATGAAAAGTTACTATATAGGCAATAAAATAATATGAGAGGAAGAGGATGATCCTCTAAAGGAAGAGAACAATAAAATAATGGTAGAAGGTAGTATATGCAAGAAGGATAAGTTAGTACTTCTCAAAGTGATTCCAATCAAGGTACCTAGGAAAAAGTTGAATCATCAAGAGGATGATGTGGATTTGGTAGAGTAATAGGTAGAGGATTCACTAAAAAGTGTTATAGATGTGAAGAAGTTGGATATCATATATTTGAATGTCATACACAATCTCATGGTTGCAAAAGGGGTATCAAGTTTTTGTGAGAGAACAATGCTATAGATATGAGATACTACATGATATTATGCCTATAGAGGCTTTTCATGTCTTTTTGGGAAGACCATGGTAGTTTGATAGGAAGGTAGTGTATGATGTTAGGATGAGCACCTATGATATTGAGAAGGATGTCGAAGGGTACACCTTAAGTTTATTGAAGGACAAAGGAAAAGAGGTGGACAATATTCCTATGGTGTGCCTAAATATAGATAAACAATCCCTAAAGTATTATGAGACCATGTTGAATAGAGAAATAACAACATTGAGAGAAGTTGTGAAGCAAGTGGAGGAGAAAATAGAAATAAAAAAATAAATAAACATAGAGAGGAGGTAGATGATCCAGGTTACTAGGTATATGTGATGATGAAGATGATGGTGCAACAATTCCTTTTATTGATAAGGAGAAAGAAAAAGAAAAAATAAAGGGTAAAGACATAGTTGAGGAATGTAAATCTCTTTAGGTCATAAATGATCACGAGAAATGCCATATTTCTAGAGTTGATAGTAATAATGATACTTCAAAATATGGTGGAAATTGTGATTAGAGTGGGGATGAAGAGCTTTGGTGCTTCAAAAGACCCACTAAGGGCATTGGCTCCAAGTTGATGAGAAAAATGGTGTAAAATGGTAAGATATTGGGAATACGTGGATAGGGTGTGAAAATAATTGTAATATAAAATATAAGGCCAACAAATGAAGGCCTTGGATATGTAAGTCTGGTAGGAAGCAACAAGACTAAATTTATGAGAGAGTAATATAGGGGATGAAGTATTGAGGGAGAGTTATTGTAGTTAGTGTAGAATATTTGGGTACATTACAACTAGGTGTTGGAACCTACATCCTTGTGATATTTGAAGAGGACATGATCAATCCACATGAATGTGTTGATACCCAAAGAAATTTCCCAACAAAATACACGTTGATTGTCATTGGATGGATGTAACGCAATGGGACAAGATGAAATGAATATTGAGTGCATTATATAAGAGGATTTTTAGTTCTCAAAGGAAGGAAAGAACAAAACAATAAAATTGACCTTGTGGATAAAGCCAAGCTAAAATGACAATAACTTAGAAGATCACTTCATGAGCTAGATCTCATCAAACAATTTATCTTACTTGGTGAGTATGATGCAAACATTAGACTACCTTTGAAAATTATTTGTAAAATATTTCCTAAACCACTATATGGAAGGGGAAAATATAGTATGGAAGATAAAATAAAAGATAAGGATGCATTATGGGAAGTGGCTAAAAGAGAAAACAAAGAGGAAGAGAAAAAAAAAGAAATGGAAATGATTGGGATATGTAACGACCCAAAAACACACAAACAAAAAAATACAAAAATAGAAAGGTTTTTTTTTTACTAAGGAGAGGGATACATGAACCCTTCATGAACCCCTAACCCAACTAATATTTACCTAAATTTTTGATCCCCTAAGTTTTCCTGAAAGCTACATCTCATGAAGTACCCTAACACAAGTCCATCTGTGTAGGCATATCATGTGTCACTACAGATAAGCCCATCTATCCCATCACTCTTGATGAGCTAGACTTATCACCCTCAGTCCATCGAAGGTATACACGCATCTCCATACCATACACAAGTCATTATGTGTAGGTATGCTACAAGTATTACGAGTTAAGCTATCCATATCATCTACACGATGAGCTATCTTAACTCAGATGTAGTCTCTCCACAACTTAGTCCTTTATCTCCCTAAGGGGGTCTCAATTCCCTTAGGTCTCCTATGTTCACCCTAAGGGGTTCTCAATTCCCTTAGGTTACCTATGTTCACCCTAAGGGGTTCTTAATTCCCTTAGGTCACCTCTGAGTTCACCCTAGAACTCTACTCTTAGATTTCTATTATTAAGCAACCAAACAAGAATACATCTAGATACTAAAACATCAAAGAGTAATCACTAAGCATCCAGAAAATAAATAAGGATTAACACTAAAAGAGAATGTCATCATCAGAAAGAGAATCAACTACATAGTATAACCAAATATGAAAATAAAGTAAAAGTACCTTCTCTAAACCAATAAATAGTTATTGCATTAAATATTGCATGGTAAATCCTTCTTACTTTAAATAATATTACATTAACTGCATTAGGGATATCTCCCCACAATTCTAGTCTATTTGAGCATAAGTAAATCAGCATAAAATACAATTACCTATACTTTATTTCCATTGAACTCCTTGCTTCACCTTGCTTCCCATTGGTTCTTTGAGGGTAGTAGGGGATCAGGGTACTCATGGTTCAGGATAGGCATGCCTCTAAATGCATCTATTCATTTACTTTGCCAAATTGCAACTATACAAAATTCAATTAAGTTTCCAACCATCTAATGCATAGTGGATATTATAAAAGATCCTTTACTTTTATCTTCAACTCTCAAGTTCCCTTAGAGAGCCATCCAACATGTACTACTTAGATCAAGGTCTAAATTTAATCAAATCCATTCATGTCTTAAAGCATTAAATTCCCATACCTTTAACCTCTAAAACAATCCATCATTCATTCCCTAAATCAAAGCCCCATAACTTCAATTCAAAGAATAAATCTAACATCCTTTTTAATTCACAATTCCAATCAAATCAAATACTATTTTAAAGCATTAAAGTCCCATACCTTTAACCTCTAAAATAATCCATCATTCATTCCCTAAATCAAAGCCCCATAACTTCAATTCAAATAATAAATCTAACATCCTTTTTAATTCATAATTCCAATCAAATCAAATATTGTTTTAAAGCATTAAAGTCCCATACCTTTAACCTCTAAAACAATCCTTCATTCAACATAAACTTTGTCATCAATATTATAACATAATTATGTTTTCCTTTGAAGTCCTTTTTGTAAAGTCTACATCATAGACTTACTAATCAAATATTTTCAACCTTAATCTTAGATTCATAACCTCAATTAAATATTCACAACCTTATCTAAAGATTCACTACTTTAGTTACAAATAACCCCTTCATGATATTATTACACAAAAGGTCTTACCCTAATTAAAACCACATAAGGTAAATCTCATTAATTAAAGGTCCCTTCAATTAAGATCTCATAAATAAATCATAATAATCAAAGATCTTACTTTCATTAAAATATCTTAAGATAATTCATGCTAATCAAAGGTTTCTCTTTAAATAAAATCTCCTAAGATAATCAACATTTATCAAAGGTTTCTCTTTAATTAAATCTCCTAAGATAATCAACATTTATCAAAGGTTTCTCTTTAATTAAATCTCCTAAGATAATCAACATTTATCAAAGGTTTCTCTTTTAATTAAATCTCCTAAGATAATCAACATTTATCAAAGGTTTCTCTTTTAATTAAATCTCCTAAGATAATCAACATTTATCAAAGGTTTCTCTTTTAATTAAATCTCCTAAGATAATCAACATTTATCAAAGGTTTTCATTTCAATTAAAGTCCCATAATATAATTTATATAAATCAAAGGTCTTATTTCAATTAAAGTCCCATAATATAATTTATATAAATCAAAGGTTTCTCTTTAATTAAAATTACATAAGTAAACCTTACTAATCCAAGGTTTACAACCATGGACTTATACACCTTCATGGTGGATGCGAAACATCTTCTGTAGAATGATATAAGGATTGTCAGATTCTGAGTTTAGGTAAGACAAAACTAGGTGCTAAGTTTCTCTTCTACTGCCACTAACTATCCCAAAGGGACTGGGCTTACGTAGCAATAGAACTTCCACAGAGATGCAGATGGCTTCCCGTTGAGCAGTGCTCCCCAAACACAACACCCTCTCTAAACCATGGGTGGTTTTCCAAACTATGAGCAACACTTTCCAAAACGTAGTGCTCGCTTGACATAGGTGGTTTTCCAAACTATGAGCAATGCTTTCTAAAACATAGTGCTCACTTGACATAGGTGGCTTTCCAAACTATGAGCAATGCTTTCAAAACATATTTCATTACATAGCTTTCAAATGAGCAACTTTCAAAACATCTCTCTCATGGTGACTTTCAAACTATGAGCAACACTTTCAAAACATAGTGCTCTCACATTGACACAGGTGGCTTTCCAAACTATGAGCAATGCTTTCAAAATACAATGCTCTCACATTGACATAGGTGGCTTTCCAAACTATGAGTAGTGCTTTCAAAACACAATGCTCTCACATTGACACAGGGACTTTCCAAACTATGAGCAATGCTTTCAAAACACAATGCTCTCACATTGACACAGGTGGCTTTCCAAACTATGAGTAATGCTTTCAAAACACAATGCTCTCTCATTGACATAGGTGGTTTTCCAAACTATGAGCAGCGCTTTCACAACACAACACTCTCATACAAGCATCTAAACACACAATGCTTCATATACTAGCATCTAAATGCACAATGCTTCAAATACTAGATGTAGGTGGTTTCCAAACCTTTCAATAGGGTTATTATGCTATAGGGGAGTATAACCAGGTTTCAATCTAAACATTCATCATACAAACATATGTAAGTGGATAAAGTTTTAAGACTCTCCAACCTTAATACTCCTATGAAATGAATTTTGGTGGTCTCTTGCTACCTCTCCCTTAGCTTGTTATGCGCTCCTGTCTTTCCTCGATCGCCTCGTCTGCGTTCTCCCCTATTTCTCCCATCTTCCTCCTTCCTCTGCACCTTATGTGCTCCTCCTACTCTAGGTGGCCCATCCACTGTCCCTTCTCGAATCTTGAGCCAACATCGAGCCCCCCTTTTCTTCAATGCTTCCATCCCTTCTCATCTGGTGGTAAACGATTATTTTTCCCATAATTTCCACCTTTGGAAATTGATAGCCCCCTAGATTATTTACATAGGTTGCACTATATAGGGGAATGGGATAGTTGCATTATTAAAATGAAGAATGGTACCCTTTTTAATAAAATATCCTTGACACGATATTTTATCACTATTTAAAATATATTTCTTTTATTTAAAACAATTTCATAATTGCCCTATCTTTAAAATAAAAGATTCTATTTATCTTAAATGGATTTTTTTATTTATTTCACTTAATTAAAGTCCATTAATGAATTTATATTATCATTAAAATGAACTTCTTTAATTATTTCAAATGAACTCTCATTTGTTTATTGAAAATAAGTTTACTAATGAGTTTAAATGAGTCATATCATTTTTAAATCAAAACCTCATTAATTAATTTAAATGAATCTTCATTTATCATTTAAATTTAATTTACTTTCCTTCATAACAATGATGCTCTATTATCACTTCAACATAACAATTCACTTTATGCATCCACATACATTTTACAGTTGTTCTTTTATTGAAATTCCAACATTATGCTACCCAAGCCATGATGCAGTAGAGAGCAATCAAATTTATAAAACAACAAAGAGGGAATATTTCCATCAACCCAATCACCTATCTTAGCCAGAGATTTTATGATAGCTACTAGGCTATCAACTAAGGCTCAAGGTGATCAGTCATCGATGATTATCCCTTCCGACAATGCATGCCTATATGAAGGTATCTATCCATGTTACCTTCGAGTACCTTAATCATCATTTCCCTTGATCTTAAGTACCCTCATTTCTGGTGGATGCTTCTGCCTTCTCCACCTATGAGTGTACCTGATCCTGCACACTTGGCAATATGTTAGTGATAACATGCCCTTCTAAATCAACTAAACATCATATAGTTGGTTCAACTATTCAAACTAAGTATCACCACATCATAGGTTAATACATTGTTTCTTTGTGCCATATAGTCTGCTAGGGAGGGTCATGACATCCTCCCCCACTAGAATTAAACATCATCCTCGGTGTTTCCAGTTTCCTTTGTTTTTAATAGAAAGTAAAAATTATTACATCATATAGCTTCAAACAAAAAAGGAAAATTTTTTCGCATAACCTCCACTTTCTCCCAAGTGGTATTTTTCTCAGAGAACTGGTCCCACTGGACCTTACACTGTTCGAGAGTCTGATTCCATAGAGACTTAGAATGAAACTCAAGAATCTTCATCGATAGTACTTCAATGGCCTTCGGATTTGCCATCTGTAAATTAGAAACATCCCACACATGTTCAGGGTCAGCAACATATTTCCTAAGCAAGGATATGTGGAAGGTGTCATGGATTTTGGATAGATTAGGTGGTAATGCAAGTCGGTATGCCACCAAACTAATATTTTCCATGATCTCAAAGGGCCCCACAAAATATGGATCCAACTTCATGGATTTGATAGCACTCTTCTTTGGCTTAACCCTCAAGAACACCTTATCTCCAATAGAATACTCTCTTGGAGTCCTTTTTAGATCTGCATAACTCTTCTACCTATCCGCAACTTCTTTAAGCCTTTGCCTAATTTCCTTTAGCTGATCTTCCATTACCTTGACCATTTCTGGCCCAATCACAACTCGGTCTTCTAGGTTGTCCCAAGACAATGGTGTTCTACACTTTCGCCCATACAAGGCATCGAAAGGTGCCATTCCTAGCGAGGAGTGATGTCCATTATTGTAGGTAAACTCTACCAAAGGTAAACAATCTTCCCAATGAGACTTGTGATCCATGCGAGTACATGCGGAGCATGTCTTCCAAAACTTGGTTTACCCACTCTATTTGGCCATCGGTTTTAGGGTGGTATGCTGAACTCATATTCAGTTTCGTACCAACTGCACTATGAAGGGATTTCCAGAATTCAGAAGTGAATTTGGAGTCTCTATCTGAGATAATTACCTCAAGAAATCCATGCAATCAGAATACCTCTTTGATGAATCTGCTAGCCACCACCTGAGCATCATCCTTGGTATTTCTTGGTATGAAATGGGCAACCTTAGTCAATTTTTCGACCACTACAAATATGGCATCATGTTGGTACCGAGTCTTGGGTAAACCCACTATAAAATCCATAGATATAACCTACCATTTTTACGTAGGTATATCATGCAGATATAGTTTTCCTATAGGATGCTAGCGTTCTACCTTAACTTTCTGACATTCGAGGCATCGAGCAACAAAATCCATGATGTCCTTCTTCATTCCTACCCAAAAGAAGGTTCTTTTCATGTTTTCTCACATTTTGGCTCCTCTCGAATGAGTAGAATAAGGAGATCTATGGGCTTCTTGCATTATCAAGTTCCTTAAATCACCCATATTTGGTATGATGACCCTTCCCTTATAACACAGAAAGTCATATTTCACACTAAATTCCTTATTTCCTTTAGGATATCTGTCCATATTAACTCAAATTTCTTGGAAATACTCATCTTGAGATTGCTCTTGTCTTACTCGATCCATCAGGTCCATGTGAATTTTAGTTATGGTTGCTATATATTTTCTTCTACTCAAAGCATCAACTACTTTATTCTCTTTCCCTTTTATGTACTCAATCTCAAAATCATACTCAATGAGAAATTCCACCCATCTTCTCTGTCTCACATTGAGTATTGGTTGGGTGAATATGTATCACAAACATTTGATGGTCGGTATTTAATTCAAAGGGTCTTCCCACCAAGTAGTGGTACCAAACCTTTAAAGCATGCACCACTACAACTAGCTCTAAATCATGCATAGCATAATTAACTTCATGCTTTTTGAGCTTCCTTGAAGTATATGCCACTACTGACTCCTCTTGTGAGAGTACCCCACCCAACCCATCTATTGATGCATCAGTGCACACTAAAAAGTCCCCTTGTGGATCAGGAACCTTTAGTATTGGTGCAGTAGTAAGCTTATGCTTTAGTAGTGCAAAGGCAACCTCACACTTTTCTGACCACTTGAATTCCTTTCCCTTCTTCTGAAGGTTAGTTATGGGTCCAACAATCTTGGAGTAGTCCTTTATATAACATCTATAGTAGCCCATTAACCCCATGAAACTTTGCACTTTAGTCACATTAGTAGGGGGTGGCCAATTCAGGATAGCCTCTATCTTCTCTAGGATCCACAACAATCCCCTTTGTTGATATGACATGTCCAAGATATCGTACCTCTGGAACATAGAATTCACTCTTAGCCAGATTTCCATAAATTTGATTCTTCCTTAACAATTCTAACATGATCCTAAGATGTTTATCATGCTCTTCTCTATCTCGAGAGTATATAAGGATATCATCTAGGAATACCAAGATAAACTGGTCCAAGTGTCTTCTGAACACACTATTCATTAAGTTCATGAAAGCATCTGGGGCATTAGTCAGTCCAAAGGGTAGAACCGTAAACTCATAATGCCCATACCTAGTCTTAAATGTCATCTTGTGAGTGTCTTCCTCATGAATCCTTAACTGGTGATACCCTGACCTCAGATCGATCTTAGTAAACACCTTGGCATCCTTTAGTTGATCAAATAAATCTTCAATCCTAGGTAAAGGATATCGATTCTTGATTGTAGCCTTATTTAGCATCCTGTAATCAATACACAATCTTAGCGAACCATCCTTCTTTTTCATAAACAAAACTGGTGCACCCCACGGTGACACACTTGGTTTTATCAAACCCTTCTCCAATAATCCTTGCAATTGAACCTTCAGTTCTTGCATTTCAATAGGATTCATCCTATACGAGGATCTATGAATAGGCTCGACTCCCATCATAAGTTCAATTATGAATTCAAATTCCCATACATGAGGCAACCTAGGTAGGTCCTCTAGAAATACATCCTAAAAATCCTATAAAATCAGATGTTGTCTTAGTATTTCTCCTTTCTCATAGTCTTCTACTTCATTAAGTTTTACTACATACACTATTCCTCCTCTCTTTAGGGCCTTTTTCAATTGCATAGCAGACAACATCTGAGGTTCAAACACCCTTTTTTGCTATGAATTCTTAGTCTCCTTCCACCTTCTTCTAAATACTCAATCCATCGGTCTTGAAAATTGACTAAGGCTTTATGAGCCTGTAGCCAATCCATCCCTAGGACCACATCAAAGGCGTGTAAGGGAGCTACATATAAACAACATTTTGTAGTCCCATTAGATAGAGTGATTTTTGCCATAGGATAACACTGGTTCACCGAGTAGGTCTGCCCAAAACCGTACTCAACCTTCCACCCTTGAGCCAAATATCCAAGCCTTTTCGACATAGTCCTTGCTAGACTAGATGAAATAAAACTATCAGTGGCCCCACTATCTATCAAAATGTTTACTTGCTTATTAAAAACCTTACCTTTCACAAGTAATGGGGTGGCTTGTCCCTCTAGCTTCTGCTTCCCAGTTGTGGCATAGATCCGATGTTCTGGTTCCTTCCCTTTTGCATTAGTTGTGCTAGTCCCTGCTCGATATGGACACTGATTATAGTAATGAGGTCCCTAAAAATTGTAGCACCCTTCCTTGGGTCCTTGCTATTTTTTAGGTTTCTCATTCCTTATTTTAACTATTGGAGTTGGAGCTTGCAACTTCTGTGGTTGAGGTTTCATATTATTGGGTTTGTTATCCTTCCTACGAAAGTTCTTCTTGAACTTCTTCTAATTTCCATTAGGTTTCTTCTCAAGATTTTGGGGGTTCTTAGCCTTTCACTCTTGATCAACCTCCCATTTTACAAACCCATTACTATTCCTCTTCTTTAGCTCCTATCGAGCTTGCTCGGGTAGAGTGTCATATTTATAACAGAAGTGTGACTCTACTTTCTTTGCTAGGTCATATGCCTTTTGTAGTGATTTAGGTTCCTGCATGTCTACATCATGCTTTAACCTAGACTCCAATCCTAGAGTGAACTTGTGAACCCACATTTTCTCATTATAAATAGGTACATATTTAAACAATCTTACCAGCTTCTTATAGTACACCTCTACTATGTTGGTTCCTTGCTTTAGACTAGCAAATTCCTCAAAATTTAAGGTATAGAAATGCTCTATTAGGAATATCTTCTTAAATATGTTTATAAATTCTTCCCATGGAGTATCAATAGGTTCAATCTTAGTTTCCTCATAGTGGGTTTCCCACCACTCTAGAGTAGCCCCTTCTAGGTTAATCATAGCCCAAAGTGTTTGGGTTCCTGATGAGTAGCCTTTTACCATAAAGTGAACCTCTACTTCTCTCATCCATGCTTCCGTTGCATCCCCATCGCCCTCCCCATAAAACTTGGAGATACTGATGTTTTTCATGTCCCTAGCTATTTCCTTTTCCACTAAGGCTCTGGCTTGCACTTGTTCTGTAGTTAGTCCACTATCTAGACCAATATCTGAGCCTCAAACTTGTAAATTTTGGTTCGTAACTATTTCCAGCAATTGTCTTATCTAATCCTATATAGCAGTGACCATAGCGGTGAGGTCTTCTACCTCCCTATTGGGGCTTGTTGGTTCCCCATCCTAGTTTTCTTCTTCGACATTACTTTTTCGAGTTTTTCTAGGCGTAGGCCTCCCTCTTCTGGTCTTAGGTGGCATCTTAACCTGGTTCCATCCAAGAAAGAATATTAGATTACAGTTTCATCTTAAGTTGTATCTCTAATTCAAGCCATAATACAAAGTTCTCTTGCTAGATGCATTAAAAATATAACTAGGGTAATATCCTAGGCTAGGATGTGTCACTGATACCAAAGCCCATACTAAGGCATCCTAACATCCACGCTCCCTTGGGGTTAATTCCCGTCAGATTCTAGAAAATAGGGTATTCTAGATCATCCTAAATTTAGCCTTTACCTTAAGTAAACCTTCATTGGAAACATCTAATTTTCCTTTAGCACACATAGAAGCTCTATACCCTCATACCTAGAGCTCTGATACCAAATGTAACGACCCAAAAACACACAAACAAAAAAAATACAAAAATAGAAAATTTTTTTTTTTTACTAAGGAGAGGGATACATGAACCCTTCATGAACCCCTAACCCAACTAATATTTACCTAAAGTTTTCATACAAAGTAAGTTTCTCCAAACTACAACTTATGAAGTAGTATAATAAAAACACAAGTGTATATTGAGTTTATCATGTTTTATCATAAGATAAGCCCATCTATCCCATCACTCTTGATGAGCTAGACTTATCACCCTCAATCCATCGAAGGTATACACGCATCTCCATACCATACACAAGTCATTATGTGTAGGTATGCTACGAGTATTATGAGTTAAGCTATCCATATCATCTACACGATGAGCTATCTTAACTCAGATGTAGTCTCTCCACAACTTAGTCCTTTATCTCCCTAAGGGGTCTCAATTCCCTTAGGTCTCCTATGTTCACCCTAAGGGGTTCTCAATTCCCTTAGGTTACCTATGTTCACCCTAAGGGGTTCTTAATTCCCTTAGGTCACCTCTGAGTTCACCCTAGAACTCTACTCTTAGATTTCTATTATTAAGCAACCAAACAAGAATACATCTAGATACTAAAACATCAAAGAGTAATCACTAAGCATCCAAAAAATAAAGAAGGATTAACACTAAAAGAGAATGTCATCATCAGAAAGAGAATCAGCTACATAGTATAACCAAATACGAAAATAAAGTAAAAGTACCTTCTCTAAACCAATAAATAGTTATTGCATTAAATATTGCATGGTAAATCCTTCTTACTTTAAATAATATTACATTAACTGCATTAGGGATATCTCCCCATAATTCTAGTCTATTTGAGCATAAGTAAATCAGCATAAAATACAATTACCTATACTTTATTTCCATTGAACTCCTTGCTTCACCTTGCTTCCCATTGGTTCTTTGAGGGTAGTAGGGGATCAGGGTACTCATGGTTCAGGATAGGCATACCTCTAAATGCATCTATTCATTTACTTTACCAAATTGCAACTATACAAAATTCAATTAAGTTTCCAACCATCTAATGCATAGTGGATATTATAAAAGATCCTTTACTTTTATCTTCAACTCTCAAGTTCCCTTAGAGAGCCATCCAACATGTACTACTTAGATCAAGGTCTAAATTTAATCAAATCCATTCATGTCTTAAAGCATTAAAGTCCCATACCTTTAACCTCTAAAACAATCCATCATTCATTCCCTAAATCAAAGCCCCATAACTTCAATTCAAATAATAAATCTAACATCCTTTTTAATTCACAATTCCAATCAAATCAAATACTATTTTAAAGCATTAAAGTCCCATACCTTTAACCTCTAAAATAATCCATCATTCATTCCCTAAATCAAAGCCCCATAACTTCAATTCAAATAATAAATCTAACATCCTTTTTAATTCACAATTCCAATCAAATCAAATATTATTTTAAAGCATTAAAGTCCCATACCTTTAACCTCTAAAACAATCCTTCATTCAACATAAACTTTGTCATCAATATTATAACATAATTATGTTTTCCTTTGAAGTCCTTTTTGTAAAGTCTACATCATAGACTTACTAATAAAATATTTTCAACCTTAATCTTAGATTCATAACCTCAATTAAATATTCACAACCTTATCTAAAGATTCACTACTTTAGTTACAAATAACCCCTTCATGATCTTATTACACAAAAGGTCTTACCCTAATTAAAACCACATAAGGTAAATCTCATTAATTAAAGGTCCCTTCAATTAAGATCTCATAAAATAAATCATAATAATCAAAGATCTTACTTTCAAGGTTTTTTTAAATAAAATCTCTTAAGATAATTCATGCTAATCAAAGGTTTCTCTTTAATTAAATCTCCTAAGATAATCAACATTTATCAAAGTTTTCTCTTTTAATTAAATCTCCTAAGATAATCAAAATTTATCAAAGGTTTCTCTTTTAATTAAATCTCCTAAGATAATCAACATTTATCAAATGTTTCTCTTTTAATTAAATCTCCTAAGATAATCAACATTTATCAAAGGTTTCTCTTTATTTAAATCTCCTAATATAATCAACATTTATCAAAGGTTTCTCTTTTAATTAAATCTCCTAAGATAATCAACATTTATCAAAGGTTTCTCTTTTAATTAAATCTCCTAAGATAATCAACATTTATCAAAGGTTTCTCTTTTAATTAAATCTCCTAAGATAATCAACATTTATCAAAGGTTTCTATTTTAATTAAATCTCCTAAGATAATCAACATTTATCAAAGGTTTCTCTTTTAATTAAATCTCCTAATATAATTTATATTTATCAAAGGTTTCTTATTTCAATTAAAGTCCCATAATATAATTTATATAAATCAAAGGTCTTATTTCAATTAAAGTCCCATAATATAATTTATATAAATCAAAGGTTTCTCTTTAATTAAAATTACATAAGTAAACCTTACTAATCTAAGGTTTACAACCATGGACTTATACACCTTCATGGTGGATGTAAAACATCTTCTGTATAACGATCTAAGGACTACCAGACTCTGAGTTCAGACAAGATAAAACTAGGTGCTAAGTTTCTCTTCTACCACCACTAACTGTCCCAAAGGGACTGGGCTTACGTAGCAATAAAACTTCCACAGAGATGTGGATGGCTTCCCATTGAGAAGTGCTCCCTAAACATAGCACCCTCTCTAAATCATGGGTGGTTTTCTAAACCATGAGCAATGCTTTCCAAAATGCAGTGCTCGCTTGACACAGGTGGTTTTCCAAACTATGAGCAACGCTTTCAAAACATAGTGCTCGCTTGACACAGGTGGCTTTCCAAACTATGAGCAATACTTTCAAAACACAATGCTCTCACATTGACACAGGTGGCTTTCTAAACTATGAGCAACGCTTTCAAACACAATACTCTCTCAACATAGGTGACTTTCCAAACTATGAGCAAATATTTTAAACACAACGCTCTCTTGAAACAAGAAACTTTCCAAACTATGAGTAGCACTTTAAAAATACATCACTCTCTTGACATAGGTGGTTTTCAAACTATGAGCAGTGCTTTCAAAACACAATGCTCTCTCGACACAGGCGGCTTTCAAAACTATGAGCAATTTTAAAACATCGTTCAACAGGCTTTCAACTATGAGAAACTTCAAAATAGCCTCTCTTGACACAGGTGGTTTTCTAAACTATGAGCAGTGCTTTCACAACACAACGCTCTCATACAAGCATCTAAACACACAACGCTTCATATACTAGCATCTAAATGCACAATGCTTCAAATACTAGACACAGGTGGTTTCCAAACCTTTCAACAAGGTTATTACGCTACAGGGGAGTATAACCAAGTTTCAATCTAAACATTCATCATACAAACATATGTAAGTGGATAAAGTTTTAAGACTCTCCAACCTTAATACTCCTATGGAATGAATTTCGGTGGTCTCTTGCTACCTCTCCCTTAGCTTGTTGCACGCTCCTATCTTTCCTAATCGCCTCGTCTATGTTCTCCCCTATTTCTCCCGTCTTCCTCCTTCCTCTTTACCTTACGTGCTCCTCCTGCTCTAGGTGGCCCATCCATTGTCCCTTCTCGAATCTTGATCCCAACATCGAGCCCCCCTTTTCTTCAATGCTTCTGTCCCTTCTCATCTGGCGATAAACAGTTCTTTTTCCCATAATTTCCACCTTTGGAAATTGATAGCCCCCTAGATTATTTACATAGGTTGCACTATATAGGGGAATGGGATAGTTGCATTATTAAAATGAAGAATGGTACCCTTTTTAATAAAATATCCTTGACATGATATTTTATCACTATTTAAAATATATTTCTTTTATTTAAAACAATTTCATAATTGCCCTATATTTAAAATAAAAGATTCTATTTATCTTAAAGGGATTTTTTTAATTTGTTTCACTTAATTAAAGTCCATTAATGAATTTATATTATCATTAAAATGAACTTCTTTAATTATTTCAAATGAACTCTCATTTGTTTATTGAAAAGAAGTTTACTAATGAGTTTAAATGAGTCATATCATTTTTAAATCAAAACCTCATTAATTAATTTAAATGAATCTTCATTTATCATTTAAATTTAATTTACTTTCCTTCATAACAATGATGCTCTATTATCACTTCAACATAACAGTTCACTTTATGCATCCACATACATTTTGCAGTTGTTCTTTTATTGAAATTCCAACATTATGCTACCCAAGCCATGATGCAGTAGAGAGCAATCAAATTTATAAAACAACAAAGAGGGAATATTTCCATCAACCCAATCACCTATCTTAGCTAGATATTTTATGATAGCTACTAGGCTATCAACTAAGGCTCAAGGCGATCAGTCATCGATGATTATCCCTTCCGACAATGCATGCCTATATGAAGGTATCTATCCATGTTACCTCCGAGTACCTTAATCATCATTTCCCCGATCTTAAGTACCCTCATTTCTGGTGGATGCTTTTGCCTTCTCCACCTATGAGTGTACCTGATCCTACACACTTGGCAATATGTTAGCGATAACATGCCCTTCTAAATCAACTAAACATCATATAGTTGGTTCAATTGTTCAAACTAAGTATATATTTTTTTTGTGAAAAACATCCCAAAAGGGATGCCACTTTCGGGTAAGAGCCAAGGATGCAGGGGTATCCATTCCACAAAAAATACCCAAGAATCGGACCTGGCATACCACCTTTGACATACTCAAGGATCAAACAAACACATAAAATCAATTTAAAAATAAGTAAATAACAACAAAAATAATAAAATAAAATAAAAAACATGCTCCTTGATTGTGTCAAAAACAAAAGCACAACCAAACATGCACAATAAGATAAAAGAAACTACAACACAAACCACATATAAAAACACAAGAACCACATAAAAAACACAAACAAGACAAAAACAACAGAACACTATAAAGACAACCCAAAAAAAACATGAAAAATAAACACAATCAAAACCTAAAAAATTAAAAAATAAAATAAAAATAAAAATAAAAAACAACCAACAACAGAAAATAAACAAAAACAAAAAACATAGAAAACACTCACACATAAAAACACGAAATAACACAAACAAAGAAAAACCGAAGAACAAGAACAAAAAAAATACAAGAACAATAACAAAAAACATAAAAAAAAAAACAAAACAACAAAAACACAAGAACAACAAAAAACAACACAAAGAACACAAAAAAAAAACAAAATAAAAAAACCCACCCACATTAAAAAACTAAACAAAAAAAACAAAAAAGAAAAAAGAAATACAAAATGAACAAAACAATGACCTATCTAGACAAGAAGACTATTAAAGCAAGAATCAACAAAGGAAACAAAATAAAGAATAGAATGAGCTAGGGAACTAAAAAAAACTGAATGAAGCAAAGAGAAGCAAAAAAAAAAACAAGAAGAAACT
This sequence comes from Wollemia nobilis, assembly GCA_028583015.1. Taxonomy (NCBI): domain Eukaryota; kingdom Viridiplantae; phylum Streptophyta; class Pinopsida; order Araucariales; family Araucariaceae; genus Wollemia; species Wollemia nobilis. The sequence continues at coordinate 6,312,564 of JAQPPZ010012983.1, read as the reverse complement.
AGGTACCTTCAGAACTGGAGCCATCCAAATAAATTATAGAAAGAAGAGTTTCCCTAATTTGAGAAGCCCACCATATAGGAGGGTGGCCATAACAAGTAAGATCATCTTTGTCCAAAGCTCAATTAGCTAAATCATCAACACTCTTGTTTTGATCTCTGACCACATGATTGTAATCAACTTTCAAAAATCCCATATGGATTAACTGAATCTTCTCAATAATTCTTTTTATTCTCCAATCGACCTTATGATTCTTAGAAGGATTCTTCAAGAGATTAATCATAAGTTGATAGTCAGACTCAACTAACACCTTCTATTCAAACTATGTATCATGACATCATAGGTTAATACATTATTTCTTTGTGCCATGTAGTTTACTAAGGAGGGTCATGACAAGAGAAATGAAAAGGAAGTTATGGAAAGAGATGAGAGAAATCCAAAAAGGAAGAAAATAGTGAAAGAAAGGACAATGTATGTAAGAAAAAAGGAAGACAAAGCATAAGAGATGGATAGAGGAATAGAAGGAAATAGATAAATGTCTAAAATAAGGATGAAGAAGGTAGGATAAAAAAGAGAAAAATTGGAGATATAGGAAACCATCAAAGCCTAGGAAAATAAAAACCCAAGGTGACAGAGAAGGGTTTAAAGAAAAATCTTTGCCTTGTATTCCTAATGAAGAATAAATGAAAAACATTTGTGTGAAAAAATAATTAAGTCTCCTTTATTTTTTAATGTGATAACATTCAATTTGGAAGAATGTTTGTGTTGTTGTTTAGTTATGTATAAATTGTAGGGAAGAAGGTTAAAGCATAGAATAACATAGCTAGAAGTGTAACCATATTTGAAGGAAACTGTTGTGGGAAGAGAGGAGTGCCATAATGTAAAAAATGTAGGCACAAAGTAGTACATTCGGAATCCATTGATTGAAATAATAAATAATACAATCTAAGGTATGAAGGGCATAAGGGAGTGCCTTAAAAGTATACCATTTGGAATGAGAAGATCTACAAGTCAAAGGTTGAAATAATTTTACTTTATCATCATGCAAATGGGATGTTATAGTCTGGATATTTAATTGTAATTCAAATCATATCAAGCACCATGATATTTTCCAAAGAGAAGATACAAAAAACCATTTAATTCATCTTACAATTATTTAAGAAGAAACCTTAGAAAAAAATAAAGTATCTTTGCACAGGCATTTGAATTATCATATAATTTAACCTATTGTACATTGTATTGAGCAATAGAGTGGTGATAAAACCATCATACACTAATAATTTTATTGGAGAACCTATGTAATATGTAATTAATTAGTTGTATGATTGATTGATTGTAAAATTTAAATTTCATATAGGAGAACGTTTTAGATCATAAAACCAAACGGGACATGTCATATGTTGAATGAAGGTAAAGGTTTTCATGTGTTATGTTTTGTTGTATGAAGAATTAGATCTTATAATCATACAACAAAGGAGGTCATACAAGGATACAAATTCATTCAAAGCATCTTCCATTTCTACCTATATAAATTCTATAAACTTGAACAAAGTAATCCCATATTTGAGGAAAGGGAGTTGCTTAGTGAATATCATAATATTTTGAGTAAGGAAGATAATTATTTTTGATTAATTGAGATAAACTTGGTTAAAAGGAATGAAAATGCAAATTTTCATTGGATGACAATAATATAAATATCTACAACCCGAATAAGTAGAATTAAGTCAATAGAAGGGGTTTTTAATGAAAACCAAAGTGAAAAAAAGGAGGTAAGATTTCTTACATAAATGTTCTAGAATTAAAGGATATTGAAGTTTTTAATGATAAAATTTTACAAGAAGTACCTTCAGTTATATTAGATGAAGATAATAGAAAAATTATGGAACATAGTACTCTATAAGAATTTTGATCATCTCTTTTCTCTTTTGTCAAGGATAAATCCCTCGGTTCAAATGGACTCTCTATAGCATTCTATCAACATAACTAGGAAATAATGAAAGGTGATAGTGGAACAATCTAGGGTAAAACAATACATATCTAATAAATTAAATGCAACATCTCATGCTCTAATTCCAAAAAATAAGGAATTTTAACACATTTTTAATTATGTCTTGGGAGGGATACTGTAGTGGTAGGTTCTTGGTTTTCATTTAGGAAACCAAAGTTCAAATCCTAGTACAAGTTGGGCTATGATCCATCACTAAAACCCATGCTTTCCTTAACATTTTAATTTCATGTTTTTACTTTAAAGCATAAGAGTGTAGCTAAAATAACTAGAATATTACAAGTTAATGGGGAGGTAACTAAAGAAGAAATTTAGCTTAAGAAAACAACAATTAATTATTTCAAGTTTCTATTATCTAAAGATTAAGAGTATGATGAATTTATGCATAGTATATTGCAACATACACCAAAAATAATTACTAGGGACAATAATTAAAGTCTTAAGAGGGAAATTAGTGTAGAATAAGTTAGAGATATTATTTTTCTCTAGGAATGGAAAAGGCAGCAGCGTTAGATGGTTTCCAAGTAGGCTTCTTTCAACAATTTTGCATAGAGTAAAAGATGATGTGGTGGCTATAGTTCAAGAGTCTCAACTTTTATGGAATATTCATAAGGATAATAATAACACATTTATGGTATTAATTCCTAATAAATAGATCTTGAAATGATTCAAATACTTTAGGCCAATAGACCTTCGTAATGCCATTTATAAAATAATTTCAAAGATAATTGCATTAATATCGAATATTATTCTTCCAAAAATAATAACGGAGCAACAAGGAGGTTTCATAAAGGGGAGACAAATATTAGATGAGGTTATAATTTTACATGATACTTTACATTATGTAGACAAAGGTTGAAGAGAAGTTATGTTTATCAACTTAGATATGAATGAGGATTATGATAGGGTTTCTTGGAGCTTCCTAGATAGAGTGCACAATAAATTTAGATTTAGTAGAGGATGGAGAAGGTGGGTTAGTAATTATCACCTTTGTTCAAGATTTTTTGTTATCCTTAATTCTACTCTAGTTGTATTCTTTAGGAACAAGAAAGGATTGAGGTAGGGTTATGCATAGTGGCTATTTATTGCCAAATTGGCTAAAATTAAGATTTTCAAAATTTAGAAATGGCTAATATTTGGGACCCTTGACCAGGGCCCATTAGCCAAATTGTTTTGGGTGATTTCTTTTTGGGGTCGATTTGCCATATTTTATAATAATTTGACCATTTTAAGTTTAAATTCCCAAAATTACCCCTAATAATAGTGACCTTTCTACATGTGTTTGGACATTATTCACTTGGACTTTGAGACTGATTCACCAAATTTTTATAAATGCATTTGGGTCTGACCCCTTACGCATAACCCTAGATTGAGGTAAGTACATCCCTTATCACCTTACCTTTTTGCTCTTATGGCATAAGCTTTGGGTAGATGTATTGAAGAGGTAAAAAATTCAACTGTAATAAGTGGACTAAAACCTTTTGCATCTCATAGAGCCATTACCTATTTGTAATTTTTTGGTGACATTATTCTCCTTGGTAAATACTCTATACTAGAAGCAAGATGATTTAGAAGGATTTTCAACCTTTATGAAAAGACATCTTACCAAATTATTAACATGGACAAAATCAAAGTATTTTTTTTAACATGCATTACGATAAACAAATAAGAATAGCTAGAGTGTTGGGATGCAATAATGTTGTTCTTCCTAAAATTTATCTTGGTATACCAATTTTTATTGGTATTTGTATGGATAATGTTTGGGACCCATTTCTAGATAAATATTAACAAAACTTGGTAGGATAGAAAGGTAATATTTAACGTTAGGTAAGGAAAATTCAGTTATTAAAAAGCACTCTTCAATACATTCTTGTGTATCTTCTCCTAGTTCTTAATATTCTTGAGAAGATTGCAAACACAATGGAGAGTATTCAAAAAAAAATTCTATGGTTGGGATCAGAATAAAAGAATAGAAAATATCTTGTGGCATGGGACACATTATGTAGACCTAAATCAAGTGGGATATTAGGTCTAAGGAACATCCAACATTTGAGTAAGGTCTTGGATACCAAAATAGGGTGCAAGATCATCAAGGAATGGGATCCATTGTGGGCAAGAATTCTAAAGAACAAGTATTTGGATAATCAAGATGCAAAAACGTTTTTGACTATCTTAGACCCTTGTAGAGGCTCATATTTATGGAACCACTATATAAGATATATATATATATATATATGCTTTGGAAGGGATTCATATGGAAATTAGGTAAAGGAACTAAAGTTTATTTTTTGGAGGATGCTTGGTTAGAAAACCATCCACTGCATGAGGATAGTGAAATATCCAAAATCAAGAATGATTTGGACAATGAATAAGGTAGTTTGATTTGTGATTAAAAAGAAAGGAATGAAGGAGAGGTAGGATGGAAGAAATTAAGAAGAAATTCATATAATGTAGAGGGTCTTGATAAACACAAACTTAAGAGTGTATCATGTTTGTTAATCCTTGGAGAAAGATTTCATTGTTTGGGGTCATATCCCTAAGGGTGTTTTAAGTATCAAATCAACCTATAATTTACTTTTAGAAAAATGAAGTGGAGTATTTTTATGGAAAATAAGTATATGGTAATAAAGGTATTCTAAATATAGTTATTTTCTTCGATTTATCATCTCAGAATAAAATTTTAACTATGGATAATCTAAAAAAAATAGGTTACTATTTTTTCAATAGGTGTTACTTATGTGAAGCTAATGTAGAATATGTGAGGTTACTTAGAATGTAAATACTAATTGAAGGTTCTTAATGAGTTATTTTTAGAAATGGGAATATGTTGGGTCCTAGTACATAACATGGTAGATTGGATACAACAATGGGAAAGATAATTCAAGAGTCACAAAATAAATAATATTTGGGATCTCATTTCATTTCACTATGCTTAGGGCATTTGGTTAGAGAGAAATAGAAGGATTTTTAGAGGATATAAAATATCTATAGACAATATTTCTTAAACCATTTAAGGATACATTTTAAATAATTTAGCAATTTTAAATTTGAAGGGAAAACCTAAATTTTGTTAGGAGATCATTATAGTCTTGAAATGAAATCTTAAACCTTTAGAAAAAGAGGATGTTGTCCAAAAAAAATTGATAAGTCAAGTTAGTTGACATCCTACCAAAGAGGAATGGATGAAACTAAATTTTTATGGGGATTGCAAAGGTAACCCAAGTAAATCTAGTGGGTGGGGAGTTATTAGGAATAGAAGTGGTGTTATTTTGGGGATATTTATTGAATAATTAGGCACTATGATCAGCCATCATGCTAAGGCTAAAAAAGCCCCTACTGATGTAAAGCTATCCAATGACATAGGAGTGAAGAAGTTTATGGTAGATGGAGACTATCTAAATATTATTACTTGGTTAAAAGGGATATATAGGGAAATCTAGAAAATTTCAAGTATCATTGATGAAACATTATAGTTGTTAAAATATGTAGAGAATTTTGAATATTCAGATACTTATAGAGAGGATAATAGTGTGGCAAATTGGTTGGAAAATTATGGTGTGCTTGGAGAAAAGAACCAAAGATGGATCCTCCTAGATAATTTTCATCCTAACCTAATTCATCTAGTGGAAAAGGATAAAAAATATTTTAGTTATAATATATTATTGTATATAGGGTATCTATGGTAGACTACTACTAAGGCTATTGTTAGAGATTACTGCTCAGGCTATTTTTAGATAATTGTTACAACTATTTTCCAAAATTGTTGTTAAGGTTATTTTATAAGGCTATATTACAATTGTCTTATGGGATAATTGCTAATAATTTGTATTTTAAAACTATTGCTATGACTGTCTTTTAGGATTATTATTAAGGCTATTTTTGAGTCTATTGTTAAGAAATATTTTGAGTTGTATAAGAAGTATGATGGTGTTTTACAGGTGGTTTTTCTAATACCTGAATAGCTTCATTTTATCTTGTAAAAGGGTATGGGCCCTTTCAAAACCTTGTATTTACCCTAATAAAAAATGATAATTTTAATTATATTTGGTTTATTATGCCTTAATTAAATAGTCTATGGAATGCTTATATAAAAATGCACCATATCATGCCCTAATTAAATATTATTTGAAATCCTTGAGAATAACAATATATTTTTTAATTGAAATTAAAATAATGGAAGCTTAAAATTTTTGTAATTATATTTGATTTATTATTTCTCACATATTTGGTTCATATTTTAATAGTTTGTAATATTGATTTAAATAGACAATATTACATAGAGGTCTAAAATTAATTATTAAAAGTGTCAAGGAAAGGGTTGTACCAAGGTGTTGTAGGTGAGTTGGAGAGGAGAGGGCAATCCTCCAAGGGAGGTCCTAGGTTCAAATATCCATCCTACCAAAAATTTAAATTGGGTACCCAAAATCCAATTGATAACGTTGTTGCGGGTAGGGTTGGTCGCGACTCCCGGGAGACTTTGACAGTGTAGAACCCTGTGATCGTGGTCTCTTAGACCAAGGTGGCCTCGCAAAGGGTTTTTTGCTTTAAAAAAATGGGTCAAGGAAAAACATAATACAAATACTATAAATAATTATCCCAAAATTATTTTAGTTAACCTTTGGACTATAAAAACATTCCAATATATCATGAACATTTAAGAATAATTTTCTTCTTTATATAAATCCCATGACATTGTCCTTAGCATATATTTATCCATTTTGAAAATATGTTAAATATTTTTCATGTTATTTTTGCGGGGTTAACTCTAAAAGGTACTAGACACTCTCCATGTGTCCTTGCCAGGGTTCAAGGCTAGGGTGGGCCCTGAGTAAGGATTTGGCAGTGGCGGCCCTTGGCAAAAGTTTTAGGTTTTATTAAGCTATTTTTAGTCCTATACGGTTTTTTGAGGGTTAAATATTTGAACCCATTTTTTTTCACCCATGGTATTATAAAATTTGTTCTTGTGATATTATTATTTAATTGCATTTGCATCAAGGTTTATGTGATATGAGAGATGAACATTACTGTATTGGAGATAGTTAAGTTTATACAATAAGGATATATTACTATGTTAAGTTTTTACCCATAAGGGTTTCTTAGGTGAAATATTATGTTATGTGTGTATCTGTTATCTTATTTTTTTATTTGATTTTGTATTTATTGTTTTTCTAGATTTAGTCTATTGGGGCCCTTTACTATTCATTTGGTATTATTTTTTATTTTTTTAATTTACATGGTGGAATCGATAGCCGCCATGAATCCGAGCAGGTTGTCCAAATTTTATGACCACCATAGTATTCTACGTTGTCCACCCCAGAAGCCACCACACAGATCTTTGCGCAGTACACCCCTATAACCACCATGCCACAATCATTTTAAACCTTTTACATCGTTGAAAGCACCAGGAAAGGGAGAAACATTCAGTCCGACGAGGCCCGATATTTGAACCTTGGACCTCCGCCCCCCTTATGGGGTTTGGATGAACCAATTGGTCTACATTTTGGACCTCCTATTCATTTGGTATTAGATCTTGGTTTTTTTAGATTTTTTCAAGGAATAAGGTTTTCAACCCTATGATAAATTAATCCTTGAGTGGAAGCCATATGCAGAAGAATGTGGGTGAAGTAAAATGATGGGGAGCACATGGATAGATATTGAAAAATTTAATGGATAAAATTTTAAGTTATGGAAACTCAAGATGGAGGATATGTTGTTTGATATATATAAGTCAATTACAGTCTTAGGAATAAAAAACAAATCAATGATAAATGCAAATTAGCTAAAAATTGGTAAGAAGGCAATGAGGTCTATTAGATTGTGTTGATTTGATCCGATATTATTGAATGTGTTGATACAAATAACAACAATGTTATTATAGGATAAGTTAGAAACTTTGTATTAGAAAAATTCACTGGTAAATAAACTCTTTTTTCGAAAGAAGTTTTATTCACCTTGGATGAATGATGGCAAATCTGTGGTTGAACTATATTAGGTATTTTCCCATAAGGATTTCCTAGGTGAAATATTATGTTATGTGTGTATATGTTATATTCTATTTTTTTCCTTTGATTTTGTATTTATTATTTTCTAGATTTAGTTTATTGGACCCCTTTGCTCTTCATTTGGTATTAGAGATAGGTTTTTTAGCTTTTTTTAAGGAGTAAGGGTTTCAACCTTGTGATAAACTGATCATTGAGTGGAAGCCATATGTGGAATAATATGGGTGAAGGAAAATTATGGGGAGCACATGGATAGAGATTAAAAATTTTAAAGGATAAAATTTTGAGTTGTGAAAACTCAAGATGGATGATATGTTGGTTGATAGAGATAAGTCGATTATAGTCTTGGGAATAAAACCAACATCAAAAATAGATGAAAATTGGTTAAATATTGATAGGAAGGCAAGGAGTTCTATTATATTGTACTTATTTGATACAATATTATTGAATGTATAGATAGAGAGAACAATAAATTTATTATGGGATAAGTTTAGAACTTTGTATCAGATAAAGTCACTGGTAAATAAAATTTCTTTGAAATAAATATTCATCTTGGATGAATGATGGTGAATTTGTGGTTGAAATATGTTAGGTTTTATCCCATAAGGTTTTCCCAGGTGAAATATTGTGTTATGTGTGTATATGTTATCTTATTGTTTCCTTTGATTTTGTATTTATTGTTTTCTAGATTTAGTTTATTGGGTTCCTTCACTCTTCATTTGGTATTAGATCTAGTTTTTTTAGATTTTTTCAAGGAGTAAGGGTTTCAACCCTATGACAAATTAATCCTTGAGTGGAAACCATATGAGGAAGAATTTAAGTGAAGGAAAATGATGAGGAGCACATGGATAGAGATTGAAAATTTTAATGGATAAAATTTTGAGTTATGGAAACTCAAGATAGAGGATATGTTGGTTGATAGAGATAAGTGCATTAGGCAATGTAAACTAACTAGCTTGATGCATGAAATAAAGCGGATGTAATCGAATCAAAACAAACATAAAAGGAGAAAGCAGGAGCACAACCCTTTTTATTAATGTGATTCCAACTCGGTTACAATACATCTCCTCCCTTTTTAGGGGCTAGGAGAGTTAGCATGTTTCCATTACAAAAGTGAATAGTGATCTCCTTTCCGCATGCCCACATGCAAAATGGGCGGGCCAAAGTGTTGCCGCCGCTGGTGTTGATGAGTCCTTGGTTCTTGCTACTCCTCCTACGTTCAAAGAAACAACAAAAGGCGTTAGTAGCACCTACTGCAAATAGGAAAAGTTTGTTCCTTGAAATTAATGAAAGATGCATGTAAAAGACTGACTAAAATGATGCATGAAATGATCCTAAATGACCTGCAAATCTGACAGAGACCAAAAGACATTACCAGAGGGCCACTGCCATTGAAACAGTCGGCCAATCTACTTTCAACTGGAATTCATCCCTGGGCAGGACGAATTCTACTGTTATTCGTCCCCGGGTGGGACGAATTCTACTGTGTTAGGAAAGCCGAAGTGATGCCGTCTCCAATGTCGAACCTCGGGGTCTCCAAAACACCTGCAGACAAAGGGGTTAAGTAATTGGGGCCATTTTGGGATGACCCAGATGGTCGGATTCTCCCAATTTGGCCTCTATCCATGAGAATTCGATGTCGCTACCTGCAAGTTAGTGAGGGACACGAAAGCGACAAAAGCATGATAATATTTGATCAAAATGTTATGGAATTCAAGATTGTGAGTTATCTAAACAGCATAGAATGTAATGTAAGATGAACAAAATGATCTAGAATAGACTTTAGAATGAAACTAACAAAAGTGCGGGGTGCCCAAGTGGGCCACCCACCGTTGGAACTTGATTTCGACGCCAATCCACTAGGGATGGGCCCAAAATCTCTTGGGATTGTGTTGTCGGCAAATTGGTGGATTAAGGTGGTCAAATGTTGGGTTTGGGTTCGGATCCACGCTTCCAAAAGCCACCCAATAACCTCTCTTGCGAAAGAGATTAATGGATGTGAAAAGGTGAATCAAAAAGGATGCAATAGGGTGTTCAATTTGGCAGCACTTCGTTGCTTGAAAATGCCTCCAACCTCTCCTCTTTTGGGTGGGAAAGTCCACCATTTTATAGACCCATGGGGTCTCTTTGGAGGGGCATGCAGGGATGCCATGTGGCGGCCATGCCTTCCCAAGAGGGAGGAGACTCCTCCCTGACTTGGGCTTCCATGACTGCCTTTGTGACAGTCCACTAATCGCCAACCTACCCACCTACACGCGCATGCACGGCAGGAGGCAATAATTGACTGTCCTTGGCTGCCACTTGGCGGCATTTTTCTTTTTGCCCGTTAAACCTGGAATTCGTCCTGACCAAAGACGATTTCAGAATTCGTCCCTGGGTGAGACGAATCCCAATTAGTATTCGTCCCTGGGTGAGACGAATACTGGGCAAAGTGCCTGAATGTGCCAAATTGCTTCTTGACCTTACAAAATTGCTATGAAAGTGGTTAGGACCACTGTTTAACCTCTGAGGGCTGCCCTAGGGGCTGTGTGTGTCAAAGCGATCGGTGTTTGCAGTCACATAATCGGATTGGTGTCTGTTTTGGTGTCTACAGATGCCCCTTTTTGGGATGCGTTGTGCATGGCGCAGCGTCGAGCAAAAATAGATAACCAAAGCACTAATGATTAGGGTTTCTTGGTAACCTAACCAACTTTTGATGCCCCAAGCATGGAAAGGGCATGCATTCTTGAATCCTTGCTTCGACGAGCTAAGGAATTTGATTTCAAGTATTAACCTATTTTGGTGAGGTGTGACTTGAGCTTGGACATTGATCAGTCATGATTAGGCAAAGGGCGCAACCTTTTGTCCATAGGGGAACCTTGTGTTCATGCTTCAGGAATGCCAAGTGTTTGATCAATTTGTGATTATTGCTTGTTTACTGCCCCAAGCAGGAGCGTAATTGTCTTTGTCAATGATTCTTTGAATGCATGTCATTGCCTTGATTGGGTGTGTGTTTGTTGATTGGTGACTAAGTGTGACTACCCCCTCAAGCGACGAATCGATGAGGGAATGACCTTCATGAGAAAAGCGACGAGTCGCTTGACCCAAGATGACTTGTGCAAGGGTGCCTTTAGATGGTTTATCGTTAAGCATGTGCAATTTTTCCAACATTTAGACCTATTTTTGGTGGGTGTTAACCCTTTTGGTGATGCCATAATGGGGTGAAAGTGTCGAAAGTCCGTCTTCCCGTGGAGCGGTCCGGCTATGGTAGCCTTCTTGGGGAAGTAGGAGAGTGACAATTTGAGCCCCGACATCGATTTTCTATGCCAAGAGGTTAAGTGCAAGAGCACTTGTGTCCGGCAATGCTTATTGTCTTGTTTTTGTGTTTTTGTTATTTTTTGTGTTTTTGTTGTTTTTGTTGTTTTGTTGTTTTTGAGTGGGTTTTGACCCTTTTGTGACACCATTTGGGGGTGAAATTGTCGAAAATCCATCCTCCCGTGGAGCGGTCCGGCTATGGTAGCCTTCTTAGGGAGTAGGATAGTGACAATGTAGACCCCGACATCAGTTTGCTATGCCAGAGGTTGAATGCAAGAGCACAGGTGCCTTTGTTAGCAATTTTATTGTTTGTTTTGTGGATATTTGTTGTTTTTGTTGTTTTGATTTTCTTGCTTTGTGTATATGTCATTATTTTATGTTATGCACAATGATTGATGTTGATGGATGCATGCTTATGTTAATGGATGTATATGGTATGATAAATGCAAATGTTTTTGATATATATGTGATATGCAAAATGAAATGGATGAAATGAATTTGTGTTGTTTGGTTATGGCACCATAGACTGTTTAGGACTCTGTTATTTTGTTTTTATGCGATTGTTGTGATGCATGACTTTGTATGTATACATGTGGTTTTTTTTTTTTGTATTTTCTGATGGTATTGTAAGGATGAAAAGTAGCGCAGTTGGTTTAGAAATGTAGCTAAGGTTTTCTGAGACTCAGACGGTTTTAACTCACTAGCCATGACTGTACTTTGTCTTACAAGACTTTTGAACAAGGTATGAATCGAACTTGTTTTTGACCAAGCTATTTCACATCCCTGTGTGTGCAATTGAGTTCATTTATGTGGTATTTGTCAGGATACCGCCAGTGCCAGATGGGCTTTCAACCGAACTTGTACTGAGGATCACCTAATTAGCTCCACTAACTCCTTTGTTGTATTTAGTTAGATTAATCTGCGGTGTTATCCAGGATACCATAAGCTAGCTCATCCTTATGCAAACATTGGTCTGCATATACGCAAAGCGAATGTGACAGACATATCGTCATGCGGGTAGGATACCACCATTGCCAGATAGGCTGTCAACCAAACCTGTAATGAGGATCACCTAGATGGTTTTCGAATGTTGAGAATTCCAAAGATTCAAGTTCAGGTTATTTGTTGGTTGAATGATTTGGGAGACTTGCTCGTCTATATAGTGATGCAAATCACTGTTTATTTTTCTATTTATTTTTCTTTTTGAGCAAGGATTTTGAATAGTGGTGATAACCACTGTTACTTGATTTTGTATTTTGAGCGGTTGTGAGTTTGAGCTTGTGAATGGCTTTGATCCTCGTGGCCTTGGGGATGACTACCCATCCTGGTTAGGGGCGGATAGTATGAATCCTTACGACGTTGGGGACCAAGGGGATGATGGAGATTATGAAGTAAGGGCATTGATCTTTTAGGCCTTGGGGATGACTACCCATCCTGGTTAGGGGCGGATAGTACGAATCCTTACAACTTGGAGACCAAAGGTGAATGGAAAGTGTTAGGATGATGATTTATTGGAATTTTGTTTGTGAATGGCGTTGATCCTTTTAGGTCTTGGGGATGACTACCCATCCTTGGCAGGGACGTGTAGTACGAATCCTTACAACTTTGGGAACCAACTATGATTGGGATTTGGTAGTGGTAAAAACCATTGTATATTAAGGTGAATGGATAGGGAAGAGCTCGTCCTTTTATCAATTCTCAGCATTCTAGAACCATTCGCACAGGGGGATGAGCAAGATAACCATTTCGCTTATGGTGACCTGGATTACTATGCAGGTTTCATCTTTCGTTCACACAACTTGGGAATTTTTATGTGTTTTAATTTGTGTTGGGATGCTACGTAACAAGGCGTATTTCAAGTGTAACTCTACCTTCGTAAAATCTGTCTGACTCGGTACATTACATGGCTAAAGAGCAAAATGATGACTGAATTATGAAAACTCTTGATACATTATAAGACCACTGACTCTATTGTGGTAAACAATAGTAAATGGCATTTGTTTGCTGTTTTGTAAAATGGAAAAGTGTGGAACAAGATGGACTTAGCAGAATAATTACAGTCTATGGTGCCTTTGACCTTTACGACCACAAATATGCAATGTATGGATGTAATGCTTAATGCAGCTATGTATTTTTGTATTTTTGATGGATTGATTTTTGTGAATATGAAGATGAGATGCGAGAAGAGTTCTCTATTGATGAATTTGAGCATGCCTAGAAATGAGATGCAAAATTTTTTTGTTGTTTTTGATGATTTTTGAATTTTGACTTTTCTTATTTTTGACCAAGCGATTGTGGAAATCCTTGGAGCATTTTGGGGTTGACCAAGCGATTTAAAGAGATCCTTGGAGCATTTTGGGATTGACCAAGCGATTTTGAGAGATCCTTGGAGCATTTTGGGATTGACCAAGCGATTTTGAGAATCCTTGGAGCATTTTGGGATTGACCAAGCGATTTAAAGAGATCCTTGGAGCTTTTGGGATTGACCAAGTGATTGTGATAATCCTTGGAGCATTTTGGGGTGACCAAGTGATTGTGATAATCCTTGGAGATTTTGGGGTGACCAAGTGATTGCGATAATCCTTGGAGCTTTTGGGTTGACCAAGTGATTAGATAATCCTTGGAGCTTTTGGGGTGACCAAGCGATTGCGATAATCCTTGGAGCTTTTGGGATGACCAAGCGATTGCGATAATCCTTGGAGCTTTTGGGTTGACCAAGTGATTGCGATAATCCTTGGAGCTTTTGGGGTTGACCAAGTGATTGTGATAATCCTTGGAGCTTTTGGGGTGACCAAGCGATTGCGATAATCCTTGGAGCTTTTGGGGTGACCAAGCGATTGCGATAATCCTTGGAGCTTTTGGGGTGACCAAGTGATTGCGATAATCCTTGGAGCTTTTGGGTTGACCAAGCGATTGCGATAATCCTTGGAGCTTTTGGTTTGACTATGGCTCTTCGAGGGATAGAGGTACCCCAGCTTGATGGTCTTTGCGCTCCGGATCTGGCTCTGGAGGGATGGGCACGAATGGATCGGCCCTATGCACGGATAGGAGGACAGGGTCTACCCTCGACACTGATATTGCTATGAGGTCTCTGGGCGGAAGTTGATCTTTGTATGCCCAAAGTGGCGGACGTAACGCTTGGCCTCGTTGCGGTGGGTTAACGCGCCACTCATGCCCTAGTATTATGTTTAGCTATTGAATTGCTTCATCGATATTTATGGGATGTCGATGCTGTCGCATGTGATTGCTGTGGGCTATCTCTGTTTTATCCTCACCTTCGGCCAGTGAGTACAGCTCATCAAAATCTAGAGATTCTGAGACATGGAGGACTGCATCATCAGGTAGCCCTACGGTTAAAGGTTGATCCTCTTCGAAAGGAGCCTCATGTAAGTTGGGCCTTGGGAGCTCCAAAATCTTGGTCTCTACCGACTCTAAGTGCTCTAGCGCTTTGCATGTATCGGGAGATTTGAGCTCCTCCTCTTTGGTTGGTTCTTGTTGAGGAACTTGGGGCCTATGGAGGGGTGGCCAGATAGCACCCCCCATGCCTTGGTAGGGCTTTTCATCCCGCTCTTCTTCTCGCTCTGATTCCTTGGAGGCTTCTTGATGAATTTCTAAGGGTGGCCCATAAACCTGAGTGGGTTCCTGAGGAAGGCGCCCGTCATTGGTTATAGGAGTGGCCTCCCGCTCATGTCTAGGAGGCATCGAGGGTGATGCTTGATGAGGTCGCGGAGACTTGTCTCGCACCCGGGGGTTGTGCCTCTCATAATGTTTTGTCTTATGCGTGTGAGGGGTTGGAGTCCTCTCCTGCATAGTGTGTTGGAACAACTCATCCTTCTGGCGGTAGAAGGTGCTCTTTATTTAGAAGATACCATTGCTCTAACTATTGTCGTTCTAGCTCAAGTTGCGTGAGTTGCATCCGATGTGCGAAATGCTTGATAGATTCTAAGATAGTTGGTCCTACCGCCTCATGTCTAGAAGGCCTAGATGCCTCTCCTAGATATCTATCTCGGTCGTAGTGATCCAAGATCTCTATAGGCCGCCTCCCTCTGTTGGAGGTAGTGGCATTTATCCGAGGCTCTGGCCTCAGTAGGTGATCCTGATAGCTAGCATTTGCGGAGGCGTCTTGCTCCCATGATGTATATTGCTCTTGAGGAAGGTAAGGGTTTTCCTCATGCTCTCTTTCATAAGTGAAAAAGGGATGGGTAGAGTTGGCTCGCCCCACCTGAGGAGCCTTGTGCTCTGGATTTGTCCTTGTAGTCCTGACAACTAGAGGGGGTGAAGGAGGGATAGTGTAATCATGTGGTTCCTCTCGTCGAACCCTATGTTGACCTAGCACTTCATCGCATGGTGACCACTCATAGCGAGCATCTAAGGGAGCTCTCCTATGGATGTACCCCTCATGGAAGGGTGTGTGCTGGGTGCTATGCTGAACGGAGTGCCCCTAGAAGGGGTGCCCCTATAGTCCCTTATCCGTTAAGGTGTGGAGGGGTCTGCCTTGTGTGTCAGGCCACCAAGGTGGTATGACCAAATCCTTGGGGCTATACCGGAGGTGACTTGTGCCTCCTTGGATATTCCCCATAGCATCCGCCCGTGATTGGGCTTGGCTACGGGTGAGCACCATGACGATGTCTCTCTAAAAAACCCTAAAAATTGAAAATGAGTCATATGGGGCCCAAAATTGGGGTGCGCATCCTTCTTACAATAGATAAGACAAAAATGAAGTTTCAAGTCCTAACTCTAAATACATTAGGAGATATTGACCTCCGAACAGCTCAAAAAGCATAAAAAATTAGGTTATCAATTTTAAAACCTAATTTCGGGGCACTAGATGATGGAATTTGGCCCCGAAAACTGACTTTTTTGGGCAAATAGGACTCTAAGGAGTCATATTTGTTTAAAATTATCCCAACTAACTCCTTGTAAAATTTCATGTCAATCGGAGCTACGGTTGAGAAGTTATGGCCCCGACAAGATGCACTAAAATTTAGGGAAAAAATATAAGATTTCCCATATTTTTTTGGATGCTCCTGCATCACTTATGGGCACCTTTGGGGTGCTCTTGGGTTGACCAAAGGGTTCATGGACACCTTTGGGGCCTTTTGGGGATGACCAAGCGATTGCGGGAATCCTTGGAGCTTTTTGGAGCGAGTGACAAAATGCATAGATTTTTATCTTTTGTTTATGATTTTTCTGATTTTTTTTTGTTACACTAAGCAGAAAATGAACACACACATACACAAACGGTGATTATCTCTTTTAAAGATTAATGGTGTGTCCTAAACTGGTTTTAGTGCATTTTGATGTTTTTGTTTTGTTTTTGAAAGTTTTGAAGAACGTTTAAATGCAGAATGTTGGCTCATATGACTCCCATAAATGGTCGCCCCTTCAATATACCATTGCTAGACCGATATACCAACCTCTCTATATACCCGCCCTTACGAGAGGGAAACTATAGGTACGTGAGAGCAGATGGTACGTGGAACATAGGCGGTATGGAAGGGGGATTGTCCTGTTAATGACACCTACCATAGAAGACTTATCCTCGCATGCATGGGAATCACCCCAACGACACTCGGTCAGCTTTCATCAGGATTTACGCCTAACAACAGTGACAATCAGGGGAAATGGATGCAAAGTCAAGCCAAGGTGGTGATGAACCCACCGTTGGTCTTGCTCAAGGGCTGGGGTCTTACGACCAGCTCCTTGGTTAAAAATATGCCACGTGATGTGTGTGTGGTTTATTTTACTTAAAATTGAAACATGCAAGCAACCACTACTTTCCTTAAGCATGCAAGAATTGACAGAAAGTGAAAGCAAAAAATCAAAAAATGACAAAGACAGTTTTGGAACCCTTACCTTTTTCTGCCTAGACTTGTTGTTTCTGATCCTCGGCTCTAAAAATTTATAGACAAAAATTCGTCCCTCTGTGAGATGAATTATGGAACTAGAATTCATCCTTGTCTCGAGACGAATTTGAATTCGTCTCGAGGTCGGACGAATTACGATAAAGTATTCATCGTGATCAAAGACGAATAATAGTTAGCTTAAAAAAATTGTACCTGTCAAGCACAAAACATAAAAATGGATCAGTTACTTGATCTTAAAAACTAGGGGACAGGGTCCCACCGTGATCGCCACTAAAAGCATGAGATTCTAGAAATAAAAGGAAAACTATAGCTATGCAATGTAAGACAAAATATAATGCTTTAATCCTATGCCTTTAAAATGCATGAAACAAAGAAAGGAGATAAATCAAAAATGAAATAAAGATGTATGGAAAGCACAACCCTTTTTATTCAATTTCTTATCCTCGGTTACAAATACATCTCCTCCATTTTTAGGGGGCTAGGAGCGTTAAATAGATCTTGGTTACAATTGTGACTTAGTCTTCCTCCTTTCGCATGCCCACATGCAAAATGGGCGGGCCAAAGTGTTGCCGCCGCTGATGTTGATGAGTCCTTGCTTCTTGCTACTCCTCCTGCATTCAAAGAAACAAGAAAGGCGTTAGTAGCACCTGCTGCAAATGTGAAACATTTGTTCCTTGAAATTAATGAAAGATGTATGCCTAAGACTGACTAAAATGATGCATGAAATGATCCTAAATGACTTGCAAATCTGACAGAGGTCAGAAGACATTACCAGAGGGCCACTGCCATTGAAACAGTCAGCCAATCTACTTTCAACTGGAATTCGTCCCTGGGCAGGATGAATTTTGTTATTCGTCCCCGGGTGGGACGAATTCTGGAAACTGTGTTAGGAACGCCGAGTTGATGCCGCTCCAATGTCACACCTCGGGATCTCCAAAACACCTACAGACAAAGGGGTTAAGTAATTGGGGCCATTTTGGGATGACCCAGATGGTCGGATTCTCCCAATTTGGCCTCTATCCTCGGGAATTCGATGTTGCTACCTGCAAGTTAGTGGGACAACAAAGCGACAAAAAGCATGATGAAATCTGATCAAAATGTTATGGAATTGAAGCTATGAATTATCTAGATAGCATAACATGAAATGCAAGATGAACAAATGATCTAGAATACTTTAGAATGAAACTTAGAAAATGTGGGGTGCCCGAGTGGGCCTCCCACCGTTGGCACTTGATTTCGGTGCCAATCCACTAGGGATGGGCCCAAAATCTCTTAGGATTGTGTTGTCGGAAAATTGGTGGATTAAGGTGGTCAAATGTTGGGTTTGGGTTCAGATCCATGCTTCCAAAAGCCACCCAATAACCTCTCTTGCGAAAGAGATTAATGGATGTGAAAGGGTGAATCAAAAAAGGATGCAATAGGGTGTTCAATTTGGCAGCACTTCGTTGCTTGAAAATGCCTCCAACCTCTTCTCTTTTGGGTGGGAAAGTCCACCATTTTATAGACCCATGGGGTCTCTTTGGAGGGGCATGCAGGGATGCCATGTGGCGGCCATGCCTTCCCAAGAGGGAGGAGACTCCTCCCCGACTTGGGCTTCCATGACTGCCTTTGTGACAGTCCACTAACTGCCAACCTACCCACCTACACGCGCATGCACGGCAGGAGGCAATAATTGATCGTCCTTGGCTGCCACTTGGCGACATTTTTCTTTTTGCCCGTTAAACCTGGAATTCGTCTTGACCAAAGACGATTTCAGAATTCGTCCCTGGGTGAGACGAATCCCAGTTAGTATTCGTCCCTGGGTGAGACGAATACTGGGCAAAGTGCCTGAATGTGCCAAATTGCTTCTTGACCTTACAAAATTGCTATGAAAGTGGTTAGGACCACTGTTTAACCTCTGAGGGCTGCCCTAGGGGCTGTGTGTGTCAAAGCGATTAGTGTTTGCAGTCACATAATCGGATTGGTGCTGTTTTGGTGTCTACAGTTTCCTTTGATTTTGTATTTATTGTTTTCTAGATTTAGTTTATTGGGTTCCTTCAATATTCATATGAGGAAGAATTTAAGTGAAGGAAAATGATGAGGAGCACATGGATAGAGATTAAAAATTTTAATGGATAAAATTTTGAGTTATGGAGACTCAAGATGGAGGATATGTTGGTTGATAGAGATAAGTTCATTAGAATCTTGGGACTAAAGCCAACATCAATGATAGATGTGAATTGACTAAATATCGATAGGAACGCAAGAAGTTCTATCATATTGTGCTTATTTATTTAGTATTATTGAATGTATCGATAGAGAGAACAACAAAGTAATTATGGGATAAGTTGAGAACTTTCTATTAGACAAAGTCATTGGTAAATAAAATCTTTCTTCAAAAGAGTTGTATTTACTTTGGATGAATGATGGTGACTCTATGGTTGAACATATAAATGCTTTTAACATTGTGGTAAGTCAACTAAACTCTATTGTAGTGAAAATTGATGAAGAGGAAAAGTGTATTACTTTAATTTATTTATTACCTAATTTGTGGGATAACCTAGTTATGGCTATCACCAATACTACTTCTACATTGAAAGTAGAGGATATAGTAGAAACATTTCTACTTAAGGAAATACGATGAAAATCTTCTAAGGATAATCATCATAAGGATGCGTTGGTTATGATAGGTCATTCTCAAGAAAGAAGTAAAAATAAATCAAGAGAAAATGAAATGTTAAAAGTATGGAAAAATAGGGTATTATAAAATAGACCATAGATCTAAAAATGTTAGTAATATTTGAACATTTGATGATGAAAAATTTGCAAAAATGAAGACCACAAATGAAGATTTAGGGGACTTATTATTAGCTACAACATGGTCAAGTAAATTTCATGACTCATGGATGATTGAATGTAGTGCTTTCTTTCATATGAATCCTAATAGAGAGGGGTTCTATAAATATGAAAAGATAATTGGAGGTGAAGTTCTTCTTGGAATACAATTCAATATATAAAATTAATTATTGAGGTAGAGTTAAGTTGAAGTTAAAATATGAAAGAATTAAAATCCTTCTTGGAGTGTTGCATATTCTAGGTTTGGTAAGGAATTTGATATCCATGAGTGTGATGAATGATGTGGGTGTGATTGTGTTATTTACTAAGGATAGTTTCAATATAGTTCATGGAGTCTAGGTGTTGGAGAGGGGTGGTCCCAACGGGTTAGGGCCCCACTGGGACCACCAATTGTTAGTATTACAATGGCACTAAGAGGGGGGGTGAATCAGTGTAGTTATTTAAACTTAATTTCATAGATCTTAAAACTGAAATAATGAAACCTTAAAACCAGATAAAGTAAGTATCACAAGAGAACATCACACAACACAATATTTAATGAGGTTCACCAATTTGGCTACTCCTCAAGAATGACTACTTAGACTACCATCCAAATCCAACCTTTGCAAAGCACCAACTTTACAATCAATTTACCAACACCCACTGGAAGGAGCACCAACCCCTTATTTATCTGCACCAACAAAAAGGAGCATGAACCCCTGATTTACCAGCACCAACTTGAAGGAGCACCAACCCCTAATTTATCTGCACCAATAGAAAGGAGCACCAACCCCTAATTTATCTGCACCAACAGAAAGGAGCACCAACCCCTGATTTACCAACACCAACTAAAAGGAGCACCAACCCCTAATTTACCAGCACCAACTGGAAAGAGCACCAACCCTAATGCCAAACTGAAACCTGGACTTCAATTTTGAATCTAGAAGTTTAACAAAAAAATACCTTCACTTTTACAAGACCCTGATTGGTCTATTGCTTACCCAATCTCTCTCACTATTTACGAAACAAACACATCTTCTGCGATCTATAGTCGTACTTCACATTCTTTGAGTCGCTTCTCTACGCACCCTTTGCGCACTGTCTTCGTACACTATGCATCCTTACAGCTGCACTTTGCGTTCGTCTTCACCCTTTACACTCTCTGCACCTTCTGCTTTCTCTGTGCAATCATGGCTGCACTTGGTCTTGCTTTCTATTTCTCTTCTAACATGTCATAAAATAGTGATAGTTTTTCCACTTGCCTTTTTCTTTTCCAACATGTCACGAAATCGTGACAGTTTTTCCTGCTTTTTCTCTCTCTTCCAACATGTCACAAAATCGCGATAGTTTTTCCTCTTGCATTTTTCTCTTCCAAAATGTCATGAAATTGCGACAAATTTTCTTGCTTTTTCTCTCTCTTCCAACATGTCATGAAATCATGATAGTTTTTCTTACTTTTTCTCTCTTCCAACATGTCGTGAAATCGCGACAGTTTTTCTTGCCTACTGTATATGTTGCGATATCGCGACACTTTTCTTACTTGCCTTTTTCCTTGATCTTTTGTATATGGGCCATTTCGGTCTTCTTGGAAAATAACTGTACATACTCTGAATAACCTTTGAACTCATGTCTTCTGCATCTGAATAGCTTTTGAACTTCTTGTCCACTGCATCAACAAATATATCTGACTATGTTGACAACAATGACAATACTGTTGCTGCACCTTGCTCAACAATCTCCCCCTTTGGAATTGTTGGCAACACATGTGCAATTTCCTATAACTCTTCTCCCCCTTTGACAATAATGCCAAAGGGCTACTGTAGACTCCCCCTGAGTCCATGGACAACATTCTCAGACAAAAATTATTACACTTAGAAAAAATCACAAACATGAGCAAAAAGATAAACAAATACATAAATGTTCCCCCTGAGAATGTGATCCCGATAGCTAGTCAATTCTTGGGAAATGTGACCACTCCCAATTTATTGTGAAGGTACTCAAAAAATTCATTGGGCAATTGTTTTGTGAATATATCCGCTACTTGCTCTATTGTTGGAACAAAATCCAACTTAACCTCACCTTCCGTAACTTTCTCCTTCAAAAAGTGATACCGGATAGCAATGTGTTTTGTGCATGAATGCATAACCAGATTCTTGGAGATGTTAATGGCACTGGTGTTGTCACACTTAAATGATATTGGCTCACTAAAGTTAATACCAAGATCTTTCAAGGTTTGTTTCATCCATAATACCTGCGCACAACATGTTGTCACTACAATATATTCTGCCTCTACTATCGATAAGGAAACTGACTCTTGTTTCTTACTATGCCATGTGACCAACTTGTCTCCAAGATAGAATGCACCTCCACTGGTACTCTTTCTGTCATCGACACATCCTACCCAATCTGCATATTATTTGCTAAATATTTACATGATTCATCTTTGATACTGCCAAATATGATATCATCTTTCTTAAACCCTTGTTGAGTGAGATAGTTGTCTAGCCTTGCATACCATGCTCGGGGTTCCTGTTTCAAGCCATATATCTTCAACATACAAACTAATTTGTGATAATCACCAAGATGGAAACCATCTGGCTGCTCAATATAAACCTCTTCTTCAAGATTCCCATTCAAAAACATTGATTTCACATCTGTCAAAAAATTGTCAAGTGACTCACACTTATACCAACTTTTGTCCAACACTATACCAACACTATAATTTTACTACCAACTCTATGCAAGAATAAAACACTGTACCACAACACCAACCAAATCCCTTTTTACATTTTTAACTTGGTCTATATTTTCTACAGTCACCGCTAGTCACACCTTACTTTCAACTGTTCAAATCAGGAGACAACATTTTGTCAAACACTTCACGGCCAACTATAGTGCACCTTACTCAAAATCATACTTCTGGACCTTGGATAGGTATGATTCACAAAGAAAATTTGCTCATATTGATGAGCTAAACATGAATCAATAATCAGAATTCAATATTTTTCACCACAACATCATAATAGATCTAACAATCTTCACGTCAATGTGTAGTTCAAATACACACTGCTTTTATCGAAACACATATATGCAGCTAGGGCAACATTATTTCACTAACCAAATTATATAAATTGTTATAATCCTTAACTTTGGATAGTGGCAGTAAGAACCATCACCAGTACAACAATGAAATATAGCAATACTACCAATAATGACAACTCTCAATTTAATCACCACCCTTCACGGCACTTCCACAAACAACTACATGAACTAAAAACACACTTCGACAACTATACGACAACTTCCCTAACTACTTGCATTTCATCCTCAGGTAATCAAACAAATACATAGGAGCATTAAAATGAAACTTCAATATTGCTCCCCCTAAGGATGTGCTACCTGCAGTTGCTTAGTCAATAGCGGAGTAGTCTCCTTCAGTCCAGGGAGACACGATTTCCTTTCTTCTATCTTTCTCCAAAATTTCTTGAACTCAGGCTTGGATTTTTCAACAACATCCCTATTTGCACCTTTTCGTGAACTCAAACATTTATCTTGGGTGGTTGTCTCTTGTGCATCCTTGATGAATGATTATTTTCCTTTCTTTTATGTACATGATTTATTCCCTGTCTATGTTGCGTTCTTTGTGTCTGATGAAATCTATTGTTTTGCCTTAGATTAGATACAAAAGTGCTTGGACAAAACCTTGTTATGTTCCCATGACCATTACATTGAAAACATTATACATACTGTTCACTCAGAAATGCAAATGTATTTCTACTAGCATAACTCTTTGATTTATTATTCAATCCACAATAAATTGCCTTGTGACCATACTGGTTGCATCTGAAACAATAGCCATTAAAAGTATTATTATGAAGAGTGAGAGTGATAGAACCTCTTTTGTTGTGGTTGCTTTGCTGTAGATCTCCTTTGATATTTCATTCCTTTTGAAGATTCAGCTTCAAACTTTTCTTGCTTCGATCCTTCAACAATGAAATTCTTCTTCTCTATAGAGTTGGAAGATGAAGGTTGTTCAGCTTCATATCCAATACCATGCTTATCCATGGAGCTTCTTTGTTGGCTTATCATTTTATTTAGCAACTCTATGCTCTTCTCGAATATGAGATTTGTATTGGCCTCTTCTAGTTGTTTCTTCAATAAAACAATCTCTTCCTCTTGTTTGCAGCAACCAATTTCTTTCTCATTAATCTATGACTTGAGTGTTTCTTCAATCCTTTTGGACTCTTCTACTTGCAGCTTTAGATCACTAATAACTTTGTTAGATTCCTCTTCACTTTTGATACATACATCATCTTTATCATCCAGGTGTGACTTCAAGGCTTCTTCTATTTTCTTGGCTTTCTAAATTTGTAAGAGGAGATCTTCAATATTATCCCCATATTCTTCCAACTTCTTGGATAGTCTTATATTCAACTCTTTAAGTGCAGTGATCAACTCACCTTCAATACATACTTCAGAATTCACTCCTTCAACCTTTTCTAGTTCAATTTTCTCTTCCATAGAAACTGAAACTGATTGAGATACCCTTTTGGAGGAGGATCTATTCTTCTTACCCATTGCGTACTAATCCAAGATCAACCTTGACTGATTTATCCTGAGAAGGGAACTTGGATCGGATACCAATTGTTAGTCTTACAATGGCACTGAGAGGGGGGGATGAAACAGTGTAGTTATTTTAACTTAAATTCATAACTCTTAAAACTGAAATAATGAAACCTTAAAACCAGATAAAGCAAGTATCACAAGAGAACATCACAAAACATAAGATTTAATAAGGTTCACCAATTTGGCTACTTCTCAATAATGACTGCTTGGACTACCATCCAAATCCAGACTTTGCAAAGAACCAACATTACAATCAATTTACCAACACCCACTAGAAGGAGCACCAACCCCTTATTTATCTACACCAACAGACAGGAGCACCAATACCTGATTTACCAACACCAATTGGAAGGAGCACCAACCCCTAATTTATCTGCACCAATAGAAAGGAGCACCAACCCCTGATTTATCTGCACCAATAGAAAGGAGCACCAACCCCTGCTTTACTAGCACCAAATAGAAGGAGCACCAACCCCTAATTTACCAGCACCAACTGGAAGGAGCACCAACCCCTGATGCCAAGCTGCAACATGGACTTCAATTTTGAATCTAAAATTTTAATAGAAAAATACATTCACTTTTACAAGACCTTGACTGGTCTATTGCTTACCCAATCTCTCTCACTGTTTATGGAATAGACACATATTCCGTGATCTACAGTCATACTTCACCTTCTTTGAGTCGCTTCTCTACGCACCCTCTGTGCACTATATTCATACACTCTACATCCTTACAACTGCACTTTGCATTCGTCTTCACCCTTTGCACTCTCTACACCTTCTACTTTCTCTACGTAATCATAGTTGCACTTGGTTGAATTTCAACATATTCGCTCTCTACGCACTCACAGATGCACTTAGGACATTTCGATTTGACTCTTCGTTCACTTTGTGCACTTCGCCATCATCTCACCGCTTCTTTGCTTTTTGCGCTCTTACGACCACATTTCAAACTTCGACCCACATTCGACGACTTATACAACTCTACAACAATTCTCCAAACAACCCTCCTTTTATAACAATATTTTTATGATGAAAACCCTAATATTAGTCGGCTTGCATAACAAATGTAAACCCTAATCTTAGTCGGCTATCATCGGTCTTCGTCAACTTCAACTCAACCACAAAAATACAACATGTCACGATATCATGACACTTTCACTTTCTCTCTCTTTCTCCTTGCTTTGGCCCCTGAAAATACATGTGATATCGCGACACTTTTTCTTTCTCTCTCTTTCTCTTTGCATCGGACCGCAAAAAAGCTACATGTCGTGATATCGCGACACTTTTTCTCCTTACTCTTTCTCTTTACATTGGATCATGAAAATACAACATGTCGCGATATCGCGACACTTTTTCTCCTTGCTCTTTCTCTTAGATTTGGCCCACAAAAATACATGTCACAATATCGAGACACTTTCACCTACGTACGCTTTCTCTATTCTTTTGTCGCGATATCACAACACTTCTACTTCCAAATATTTTGACTTTGCTTTTGTCATGAAATCATGACACTTTTGCCTTTGAAGTCTTCTTCTCTACTTTTTTCGTGATATCGCGACACTTCTGCTTTCGTACTTTACTTCTTTGTCTTTGTCATGAAATCATGACACTTCTACCTTTGAAGTCTTCTTCTCTGCTTTTGTCGCAAAATCGTGACACTTCTACTTTTGTAGTCTTGATTTCTACTTTTGTCACGAAATCACGATAGTTCAATTTCCGTACGCTTCCTCTCTTTCTTTTTTTGTGAAAATGCGACATGTTGCGATATCGCGACACTTTTGTTTCTCTGCCAGCCTGCCCTTCTTGAGTCGTGAAAATGTGACATGTCACGATATCATGACACAATTTGTTTCTCTTCCTACCTAGCATTTTCGAGTCGCAAAAATGCGACATGTCATGATATCGCGACACTTTTCAAACTTACTTTCTCTCTCCTATTTTAGTCACAAAAATGTGACATGTCGCAAAATCACGACACTTCTCCAACTTACTTTCTCTCTCCTATTTTAGTCAAGAAAATACGACATGTCATGAAATCTCAACACTTTTCCAACTTACTTTCTCTCTCCTATTTTAGTTGCGAAAATGCGACATGTCACGAAATCGTGACACCTTTCTTACTTGTTCTCTTTCTTCAAACTTGTCGTCAAATTGCATCACTTTTTCTTGCTTTCTCTTTCTCTTCCAACATGTCACGAAATCACAAAAAATTTTCCACTGGCCTTTTTATTTTCCAACATGTCGCGAAATCGCCATAGTTTTTCCTACTTTTTCTCTCTCTTCCAACATGTCGTGAAATCGTGACAATTTTTCCTCTTGCTTTTTCTCTTCCAACATGTCACAAAATTGCGATAATTTTTCTTGCTTTTTCTCTCTCTTCCATCATGTCACGAAATTACGACAGTTTTTCTTGCCTGCTATATATGTCACGATATCATGACATTTTTCTTACTTGTCTTTTTCTTTGATCTTTTGCATATGGGCCACTTCGATCTTCTTGGAAAATAACTATACATACTCTGAATAACCTTTGAACTCATGTCTTCTGCATCTGAATAGCTTTTGAACTTCCTGTCCACTGCATCAACAGATCTATCTGACTATGTTGACAACAATGACAATACTGTTGTTGCACCTTGCTCAACATATAGTTCATGGAGTCTAGGTGTTGGAGAGGGGTGTTTATACATGAACTAAATTAAGACTTATAGCTAGCACTATAAGTATTAATTGCAATAACTCTTTAGTTGTAGAGGAGAATAACATGGTAGAAGTGGATCTAATTATTCTTGTACATAAGACAATGTTATGGAATCAACGCATGGGGCATATTGGTGATAAAGTCCTTCAAACATTAAAAATGAAAGGTATGGATAAAGGAATTTATGATTACCCATTAACTTTCGGTTTTTACGAGCACTATTTTTTTGGAAAGAAAAATTGATTCAAGTTTTTTAGTAGTGCTAAAATATCTGAAGGAATATTACATCTAGTTCATAGTGATCTGTTTGGACGTAAAAAAGCACCATCATTAGGTAAATCTATCCATTCTATTACATTTATAGATGGATTTTCAAGAAAAACCTGGGTATATTTTTTATAGAACAAATCTAATGTTTTCAATAACTTTAAAGAGTTTAAGGATTTTCCAAAAAATTATATAGAGAGAAATATAAATATTTTGAGAAGTGACAATGGTGGTGAGTATTGCTCTAATGAATTTGAGTAGTTTTGAAAGGATTGTGGAATAGAAAGGTATAAAACAACTTTGTATAATCTAAACCAGAATGGAGTTACAAAATGGATGAATAGAACATTTATGGATAAGGTCAAAAGCATGCTAAATGGTATAGGATTAGAAAGGAAATTTTGGACAAAATTCATGTTAACTAATGGTTACCTCATCAATAGATCTTCTACCTCAACTTTGGTAGACAAGACTCCACAGGAAGTATGGACTGGTAAGAAACCCTCTCTCAGTCATATAAGATTTTTTTGTTGCAATGCTTATATATATGTACCAAAAAATAAAATGATTAAGCTATACTATAAATATGAAAAATGCATATTTATGGGTTATAGTATTTATGTTGAAGGATATAAGTTATGGAACACAAAAACATAGAAGATTATTTATAGTCATAATGTGATCTTTAGAGAAACAAAAGGTGTTATAAAATAGGAAAATAAGCCAAGTAAAGAACCTAAAATAGTTCAAGTAAAATTGGAACTAGAGGACTAACCTATGGTAGAACCTAGTGCTATAGAAGAAGATGAACTATAGAGAGTATAAAGAGAAAAATTCAAAGGAAAATGGTGAGGAGGAATCTGAAGATGTAGAACCTAGAACTCCAAGTGTGAGGAGATAAAATTGAGTGAGAAGACTCCTAGAAAGGTATAGCCCTTCAAATATTTGTTCTGCATTTAATATACTAGTTATTGATGAATAACCTAATGTTGTAAAGGATCCACTTTAGTCAAGTGAGAATAAGTCATGGAAAAGGGTTATTGAGGAATAAATGGAGTCCCTAGATATAAATAAGACGTGGGACTTGGTGAAATCACCCTTGGAAGAATATTGGTTGGTTTTAAGTTGGTATTCAAGAAGTACAATGTAGAAGGAAAGTTGGAGAAGTACAAGGCTCACCTAGTAGCAAAAATATTTTATCAAGTTGAGGGAATTGACATTGGTGATATTGTTTCTCCTATAGATAAACTAACTTCAATTATATTTATGTTGGCTATTTCTATTACTTTTGATCTTGAAATAGAATAGATGGATGTAAAGACAATATTTCTACATGTTGAACTTGACAAAGGCATATATATTTCACAACCAAAATGCTTTAGAGTAAATACTAAGGAGGACTTGTTATGCATGTTGAAAAAGTATATTTATGGCTTGAATAAATCTCCAAGAATGTGAAACAACGTAGATCCATGTGTGTGTTTTTAAAAAAAAATGAAATTGTTGTTACCATTGTTTTTTATGTGGATGACATGTTGTTAATTGGTAAAAATAAGGAGATGGTAAAGTTTCTAAAACTTTATTTATCTTCTAAATTTCACATGAAGGATTTGGATGCTACAAAAATTATTTTGGGTATGGAAATAATAGGGGATTGTACAAATAGAAAGTTGTGGTTAAATCAAAGGAAATATGTTCATTTGATACTACAAAGGTTTAAGATGCATGATTGTAAACCAGTATGTACTCCATGTCCTATTGGTTAAAAATTATTTGTTGAACAATATCCTAAAATAGATGAGGAAATTGAAGAAATGCATCATTTTCCTTATGCTAGTGTTGTTGGTAGTTTCATGTATGCAATAGTGTGTACCAAACCTGATATTGCACATGTAGTGGGAGTAGTTAGTAGATATATGTTCAATTTGAGAAAGAAACATTAGACTATTGTGAAGAGGATATTAAAATACTTTTATGGAACTTTAGATTATGTTATCTATTAACAAGTAAAATATGGGGATAGTAATATTGTAAATATACAATTTTTTGTGGATTTTTACTATGTTAGAGACCTAGACAAGAGAAGATCCACAAGTGATTATGTGTTTAGACTATTTGGAGGGGCAATAAGTTGGATGAGTAAAAAATAATTAGTGGTTTTTGTGTTCACAACAAAGGAAAAGTACACTACAACAACTCATGCTTGTAAAGAAGTATTTTGGCTACAGATGATGTGTTCAACATTTGGTCTGAAGTAGAAGTCTATGAAAATTTACAACGACAGTCAAAGTGTAATATTTTTGGCCAAAAATCCTATTTTTCTTAACCGGTCAAAAAATATTGATAACAATCACCATTTTGTGAGAGATGTGGTTGAAGGAAATCAGGTTATGTTGGATAAAGTTGATACAAATAATAATGTTATTGATTCATTAACAAAGGTTGTACTTGCTAAAAAAAATTCTTGGTGTAGAATATCTATGGGTATGGTTGCCCTTGATAGTTGATAATGGTAGCTTTTGGTCCCTATTGAAATTATCCAACAACTGGGATAATGTTCAAAATATGTTGAATGTTTTCTATGTTATTTTGATTGTGTTAATTGTAAAAGGTATTGGACACTCCCCATGTAACCTCATCAAGGTTTGGGTTCACGTCAGGCCTCGAGTAGGGGTTCGGGGGTGGCAACCCCTGATAGAATTTTTAGGGTTTCTTAAGCTATTTTTAGACCCATATGGGCTATTTAGGGTTAAATATTTGAACCCATGGTTTTTTGTCCATATTATTGTAAAATTTGTTCTTGTGTTGTTATTTAATTGCACTTGCATCAAGGTTTGAAGTGATATAAGAGATGAACATTATTGTATTGGAGATGGTTAAGTTTATGTAATAAAAGGAGATATTAATATGTTGGGTTTTTTCCTGTAAGATTTTCCCAATTAAAATACTATGTGATGTATGTATTGTTTATCTTCTTCATATTTTTATTTTATTTAATATTTAATATTTTTCTAGATTTAGTTTATAAGTTCAATTTGCATTTCATTCCATAATATCCTTGATAATGGACTTGAATGTAGCTAAAAATTATAGATTCTTTATCCTTAGGTCAATAATCATGTCCTCCATATTTTACAACCCTTCTTGCAATTGTGTTCCTATACAAAGTTCACACCAAAATGGAGTGGTTGGTATCCTTTTACTTTATTGGGAGATGAGATAGTGATCCCATGCTAAAACCTACCTCTAACAACATAAGGTCTCAAGTTAAGCCAAAAACATTGGCATACAAACTACCAACATTATGGATTCTAAAACATGCTTACAAATGTGCATTAAGAAATGGATAAAATCACCAATAAAATATGTTACAAAAGATGTTACAAAATAGCCTAAAATTTATCATCCATTCATACCATGTCACCAAAATATGCTTAACAAAGGGATATAATACCTTGTATGGATTTTTCATATACTTTTATAATATTATAAAATCATAAAATAAAACAATATAAAATTTAGCCTATAATCTTTCACATCGGGATCTCCATAAGTTATAATATAATAGAAACAAAAAATGCAAAAAAACTTTCTACAAAGGTAATCTTAAAATATTCAAGACTAACACATAATAGAATTGGTTCCAACCAATTTTATAACTATGTTATCAAAATTAGTTTGAACCAATTATGGTATATCACCCAAAATAGAATAAAATCTAACAAAAATAACTATGCCAAGTTGAAAAATTATTTATTAAAATTATTTCATGAAAAATCTTCCTAATATCCTAATAAGACTTTTATTTTCATCATGTTGAATGTTATATCACTCAACCATTATTTGAGTATCATGTCTAAAATTTACCATCCAACACCTGAGTTGGACTTGTTAGTATACCACTAATACATCCTATTTATCACTATAATTGATTATATTTATGGAGTCCTCCATTTGATAGATTATTGGAAGTAAATTATCAACTTGTTCCATATCTTTAACAATAAGCTTCTTCTTTTTCCAAACACTTTTTAAGTTTGGTTTATTATAATGTTTGTTGGATCAACACTCAAATATCTTGATATATGTTTTAGCATCTGGTATAATTGTCATTTTTACAAAAACCAATCATCTTCCCTCAAGGATTCTAGTAATGGATCCCAACAATTTCCTAGGGCATAATATTTCAAGATGTCTCATTAATCATTACCAACAAATTTCCACTAACTACAAAATACTTGATATTATTTTCCTTTATATAAGACACTTTTAATAACAACAATCCATCAAAAAAATTCAAACCAACTAACCAATGGCTCTTAATTAGAGGAATTTCAATGGAATTAGGTGTATGCAATTCTTTTAAATTAATGAAAAACTTGTCCTCAATATTTCCCTTATTAGAAACCATTGAACATATCCCATACTTGCCATTTAAGGTATGAAATACTAGATAACTTTATGTCCAATGTCTATGTCAATTTATTATCCCATACTTGATACTAACACTCAAGTTTGTGTTCAGTCACATGCTTAATATAATGGTGGGACATAAATTTGAGAAGGTAAACATTTTCTTAGATTAATCATCGATGAATCATGTGTACTTGGATCAAACTATTCTCTTGGAGGAGTAAATTCCCTCATCATAATTAGACTGGAACTCATATGTCGAGAGTAATAAATAAATCCTTTTGGTGAGGATATAGGTATCTCTTTTATAATGGCTCATACTACTACTTGAACATCCATCCATCACTCACTTTGTCTATTGATTCCACATGTACCTCACATTTATCTTACATATATTCTAATACACTATAATGTATGTGCAACTTTTTTTTTCGTTAAGATGATAAAAATAAAAGTTACCTTATCATCATTGATGAGTAGGCTTCAAACCAAATTTCACTATTATTTATGGCTAATTTGGAGGAAGATGTTTAAAAATAATTGAGAATGAGTATATACACATAAAAAAAATCTCATGATAATTTCTTGAATCTATAAATGGTTGATGTATCTATCTATGTACCTATATATATATATATATATATATATTCCTTGGAAAAAAAATAATTTTCATTTTAGAGTTTGAAATAAATTTACAATGATATGCATATTTTATATACTCATATAGGCCTTACTAAATAACCCCATTAAGAGCTATTCTAAAATTTCCCAACATTGATTCAAATTTCTCTAAAATTTTATCAGATCTAATATAATAGAAACTATGAATAGTTAGGTGTAAGTCTTTAGTCACCTAATAGAGTGTCTTTTTGATACTTCATCCTTGTAGTCATCAATTATATTATAGATATGACCTTAATTAGAAAAATAATTAAAAAGAAAAAAAAATCATAAATCATAAATTTTATTAAAAAGAAATAAGTATAAAGAGGGATCAGACTATGGTGTGATCATAGTCCCACCTACTACTTCTCTTAACCAAGTATCGATTGGAATATCCAAGGTAAATTTTGATATGCCATCCTCTTCCTCATTTAGTTGTTTTCTAGATAGGTTTATAATATATCTCTACAACTAATACTTCTATAAATTTCAATTACTCATAATAAGGCCTAAGTTTCAATTTCTACATCCTCACTAATATTGAAGCCTAATCCATCACAAAATTTGAGCCACAAAAAATATATAATATTTTAAATCTTTGTTTTGTTGCTATTATTATAAAATAGAATAAATAATTCCACTACCACATTGTTGGTTTCTTCACTAAGACCCCATTTTAAAGTGATTTTGGAAATTCAATCCTTGATAAAACACTCCTCCTACTACACATCTACCTAGTCTCTCTTGACAAGCCCCATAAAAAAAAGTCCAACACCTCATAATATTCACTATTAAATTACCAAACTACCTTAGAACCTTTATTTTTAGAGCTTGTTTTATACCTTGATAAGTATATATAATATAAGTTCTAACTTGTGTAGGTGATATTTTCTTACTATCATAAAACATAGAATTTATTGCCAACCATAGATCTCATACCACTATTAATAGAGTATCGTTGTATTTGAACTAATATTTTCCAATGGATTCCTTACTAGACATTGTCCCTTCCCCTTAGTCATGGCTATAGTATACCTCCACACTTTTCGCAATAAATCACAATGAACCACTAGATGATCCATTGTTTCTTAATCCCTTTTATACATGTTGCTTTGACTTGGACCTTTCCAAGACTTCTTTTATATTCCATTTCAATGCCTTCATAGATAATTCTAACCAAGAAAAATATTATTTTTAAGAGAACATTCACATTCCATATCTTGATCCACCACCAAATGACCTCCTCATTATAATATTCAAGCATTGGATGATATCCTTCCTTAGTTGTAAATTATCCACTAGCTAGGTTCTTTCACCATACTAAAGAGTCTTCTTCTTATCTCAGTATTATAAAATACCTTGTTATACCCCTTGTATAATTACTCCATTTCTTAGCTTTATTTGCTTCCAAAAGTAATTCTTTTTCTAAAATCCATCTGTAATTATATAAACTAGTTATATCCACAAAAGTTGTATCTACCAATATCCTTAGCCCTATCAATTTATATGTTCTTTTAAATTTTAAGATAGTCAATAATCTCCTCCACTCCCTAGATAGGGGTCTTTTCCTACTCTTACTTTATTTCCATTTTCGATTCTCCAAACAAAAAAAAATCCCACTAATAAAAAACCCTTCACTGATACTTTCAAAATAATATTAGAATTGATCACTAACTTTATAGGGAGTATAATCCACTCTTCAAAAGACATGGGAATCAAATATTTCTCCTTGATAACCTCATGCCATGATCATTTATCAGTTATAAATATCTAAAGACTCTTGGTAGCTAGTTCTTTCCCGAAGTTATGTATATTCTTAAGACCCCACCCTCTTACTAATTTAGGTTTGGAAATATTACTCTATTTAACCAAATCCATTGCATCCTTCTCACTTCATTATTTTTAGAGGAAATAGAAGCATTTATTTCTTATTTTCTCCACTATTTTAATAGGAATATAATCCATGGAGTGGAAATACACTATAATGGAATTCAAAGTATATTAGAATCCAATTCAAAGCTTATTTAATTAGTGTTAAATGACCTTATAATGATAACCATCTACTGCACCATTAAGTTACCTTTCCTCCACTTTATCGTATAACCAAATTCAATATTGGCATCCATAATTATTTAGCTTTAGCCTAAACCTCAAATATTTTACTCCTTTATCAAACTCAATTAGATTAAAGCCAAAAATCCTTATCATTGCTTCTTCTTGTCCAGGTTGTAGCATATTTAAATCTATATCAGCCTTCTAAAGGTTTAATTTAAATCTTGTAGTAGCACAATATAGATCTAGAAACAATTTATATTTTAGTTCTTCTTTTAAGATGTCATTTCCAAAAATGAGTCTACAAATACTAAGTTTGTCCCATATAAAGAGTTTTCCATTTTTGTCTTGGATCATGCTAAGTAATTTCTAATAAAGAATAACATGGGTAATAGGGGACATCTCTATCTCAACCATATAGGAGATTTGAAGAAGCTAGAATCTAACCCATTAATTAATATATCAAATAAAGTTAAACTTAATACATACCATTACCTAATTTACAAATGGCATAATACAACAAATATTAATTAATATGAGCCTGATGTACAACTAGCTTACCTTGTCAAAAGTGTTTTGTAAATAAAACTTAATTATCATTGCTTGTTGCTTCCTTGATTTTACTAAATGAATTACTTATTGAGCAATACCAATAGCTTCATGGATCTACCATTTACTCAATATACCAAAATTATCTTCCAAGAATATGATTGAAAAAATATCTTTTGACCTTCGAGTTGGAGATGATTTTGTAGAGAGTACGACAGAAGTATATAGGCCAATATACCTTAAAATATTTTGGGTTATCCTTCTTAGGAATCAAGGCCAAGAAAGTTGTACCGATATACCTAAGCACTTGCCTAGAAGTCCTTGATTCCTTAACCATATTTAAAAGGTATTCTTCCAAAATATTATAAAAACCTAGATAAATTTCAATGGACCAACCATTTAGTCCTAAACTATTCAATTTTTTAATTTTTTTTACTATTATTTGTAGATTCTCATTACTAACTTTTTCTGTCAAATCCTCTGTGATTTCATCAATGACCATCTTAGGTAGATAGAATTCTATCATAATGATTTCTTTTATATTTTCTCTATTCGATTATTGATACATTTTCTTAAAATAGGATTCTTATAATCCATCTATATCCTATAACTTTATATTTCTTCCATACTCCCGTTTCATCTCCTAGATGGTATTTTCATATTTCTTTGTATTACATTATTTTAAAATAATTTTATACTCATACCCCTACTCTAGGTAAAGTTCTCTAATTTTCATCCTCCACTTTAGATATTCCTATTCTAGTAATTCTTCTCTTTTTCCAACTCCTTGACCTACAAATTCTCCTTATATCGAAAAATGTCATTGCCTTTTTGACTATAATTAATTCAATTTAGATTCTATGCCAACTATCTTTACCTTTGCTTTCCAATATATACCTTTTGCCCATGCAATTATTAGCAAACTAGATTCTCATAAAATTTTAAGAAAATGAAACATAGTTGTCTCTACTATTATTGGATCAATATATCTCCACTCATATTTTACTAAATTTATAAATTCGTCATCTTCCAAACAAATAGCATTGAAGTTGAAAGGGCATTTTGGTTTATCTTTATCATTTTCTAACTAAAATAAAAATGATGAATGATCAAATCCACAACCTTGATCTATCCAAGACCTTAGTATTTCAACTTTAGTTATATTATTTTTTGAAACTAAATATCTATCCAAATTTTTAGAAATACCATATCTTCTAGTTCCTTGATTCCTCCTAGTGAGATCTAATTTAATGGGTTCTACTTCACACAACCTCATATTATATATTTTATGTGGGTAAATTTAGCGAAGGGATAAATTAAGGCCTCCTCTAACCATATTTCTACTCTTTTAGTTATAAAATTTAAGTTTTCTCCCACCACTACATCTTTATTTTTTTAACTCTTATATAAATAATTCTTACTAAAACTCCCTTCTACCACCATATGACCATACATATTGACTACAAAAATTAGCTTCCCTACCTCAATAGAATATCATTTTGTAACCATCCTTATCTTAATATATACCTTATGAATTAACTAGAAAGAGGAATTCCATCCCATTAAATTTCTCGATCATTTTCTGTTTGAACCTATCCCTTCAAAATTCTAATCTAATAGGAGAGATGCGAGGATGACAATTAATTTTTTTTTTTTGCATACAACATGGTATCCTAGATTAAAAGTATATATGGCTTATGAAGTTTAAGAAAATGCTTTAGGGCTATTTTTTTTATGAGGGACCTTTATCCCTTTGACATATAAACTCTTGATATTGACTTATCTCAAGATCCAATCCCCCTGATACCTAACCATACCAAGTATCTCCTTTATAATTGTTTAGGATATTAGGGCATATATGCCAAATCATGTGCTTGTATTATGATGATTTAGAGAACTTGGTGAGGAAGCGGACCTACTAGGGTTTTTTAAGGCCTACAAGATTCCTTTGCCAAAAATGTGTTTACTTAAAGAGGGTATAAACAAAGTAATTTGTACACCTTTATCCTCTACTTATTCTAATCCCTTGATAGAAATATTTTGTAGAGTCCCATTTGGATTTTAAACTTTATCCCTTCCACCTAATCATAATATTTATCCCTCTTACCTTCCTATAATGAATAAATAGCACCATGTTCTTCCAATATCCTATGGAACTATGGTCTGTTAATACCTCCATATCAGGGATCTATTAAGGATAATATAATATAGTAAGTTTATCATTATTATACTTCAATTCTCTATCCCCCCAAAAATATAAAATTAGATTTGGGATTTTATGGATACCTAATAAAACATTTTCATACACTTTATTGGTTGCATGTATGGCCTCCATCACTCATGTACAACTTCCCTATTACAACTATGTGGACATAACTCTTTCTTATTCATCTAGACATTGATGATAGGAAATATTTCTTTAAGAAATTCAATAGCCTTGAATGGTCCTCCTCTATCTATGCTTCAATCATCACTACCTCCTTTGAAATTTCTAAACTAGAGTAACCTCCAACTTCCTTCTATATAGTGCATTATCCTATGATCTCTTCGATTTCAAATCCACCTTGATATGACCATAATGATGATAATTACTACATAAAAATAGCACCTCGATGTAGTCAAGCTTTATTAAATACGTTTAATTTCTTGATACTAACTTCATATGTTTTGAAAATTGTAAGCTAAGATTAATCTCCACTAAGATACAAGCTATCATTTTTTGGATAACAATTATGTTTTTCATATCTAGTCCAAGAAAAACCCCTAAGGAGTTTCCAATCTCACACAAAAGTCTTTCATTCCATAATTCAAGAGTTAAAGAGGGTAGCTTAAACCTAGATAGGTTGGGTATAATTATATTAAAGTTTAGATTGAGCCTAGGAATCCAAAATTTTAGATTTAAAATCTTGAGCCTCCAACTTCATCTTAATTTTTGATGATTATCATGTCTTCTTCATTTTATAAGAGAAAAAATATCCAACCATTTGTCATCACATGATATGGAGGAGTATAGCCTATAACCTCTAACTAAGTAACCTTGATATATTCTTATTAAGGTTTCACTTTCATGGAGTAGCCAATAAATCAACCTACCAAAGCCTTATCTTTTAGTGATAAAACTTGCTCTAGCATCATATCCTCACTTACAACCAGTCAGATTAGCTCCTTCTATAATTTAATATATTTTTTTCACTTTCTTTTCCCCTTTTTTTGGCTAATTTATTTATCTCCCAACATAGCTACACTATCCTTCAATATTTCCTTTGGTTCATTTGGTAAAATTTACCCTTCTCTATTTTCTCCCTTGTATGCCCTAGTGTTAGGGTTTGAAGTTGACTAGGGACTTAGGCATGGGCCTGAGTTGAGTCCAACATGTACCTTATATGCCTTATGCTAGATGTTAAAATGTTATTCCTTAGAGAAAAATGGAGGCCTTTGCTTATTCCATAGAAACTTCATTATAGTCCACTACATCCACTTGATGTATCATTCACTTATTTTTCCTGCCATTGCTAGTGATTAGTGGGTCAAATATACATCGTTAAGGAGTTTGCATTGATTTTTTTTTTAAATTTGCATCATCCCCTTTTATTGTGGTCTCTACCGATTGTAACTTGACATCGATGGTCTCATTTGATCAAATGGAAGTAAATGTTATTTTCTACATGATCTCGATGACCGCCCTCTACTACATTTCTATGATGACAATAACCATATTTTTTTTCAAGCTAGATATGTTGTGACCTATTGTTTCTTCTTAGGTATGAAAATATTCAATCCAAATCTATCATAATCTTTTATTTTTCCTTTTGAGTGGTAGAGATGCAAACCTTCAAGCCGCCATTATCATAAAATATTATTTCTCTTAGATCTAAAAACCTTCAATCAAACTTTGTCATGATCTATTGTTTATTTTTAGATCTGCAAACCTTCAAACTAGCTCTGTTATTTGTTATTAGATTTGCAATACTTCAAACCAACTCCACCATGACCCGTTGTTTCTTCTTAGATCTACAAACCTTCAAGCCAATTTTGTCGTAACATATATATTTTTTAATTTGTAAACCTTCATGCTAGCTCTCTCATGTCTTATTGTTGCTTCTTAAATATGTAAACCTTCAAGTCACCTCCATTGTGACCTATTATTTCTTCTTAAATCTACAAACAATTGGATTTTGTGAGTAAAAAGTTTTTATTATAAAGAGGTTAAAGATTTAAGATTTCTTACTGTTTAGTAATGTTCCTTGTTATCTCAAGTCCATTGTGAGCTCCTAACATCTCTAGTGTTCTTTGTGTTGTTTTTTTGTTGTTCTTGTGTTTTTGTTGTTTTGTTTTTTTTTTATGTTTATTGTTATTGTTCTTGTGTTTTTTTTGTTCTTGTTCTTGGGTTTCTCTTTGTTTGTGTTATTTCATTTTTTTATGTGTGAGTGTTTTCTATGTTTTTTGTTTTTGTTTATTGTCTGTTGTTGGTTGTTTTTATTTTTATTTTATTTTTTAGGTTTTGGTTGTGTTTATTTTTCATGTTTTTTTGGGTTATGTCTTTGTATTGTTCTGTTGTTTTTGTCTTGTTTGTGTTTTGTTATGTGGTTCTTGTGTTTTTCTATGTGGTTTGTGTTGTGGTTTCTTTTATCTTATTGTGCATGTTTGGTTGTGCTTTTGGTTTTGACACACTCAAGGAGTTTGTTTTTTATTTTATTTTATTATTTTTGTTGTTATTTTCTTTTTTTAATTTGGTTTTGTGTGTTTGTTTGCTCCTTGAGTATGTCAAAGGTGGTAGGCCAGGTCCAAGTCCTGGGCGTTTTTGGCGGAATGGATACCCCTGCCTCCTTGGGTCTTACCCGAAAGTAGCATCCCTTTTGGATGTTTTCCACAAAATTAAAAAAAAAAAAAAAAAACATCTCTAGTAAAAACAGGAGAGTGCAATCACCCGATAACGAGTATGCATCCTTACTGAAAAACGTGATGTTATTAATAGGTTAATATTTTAATGCATATTTTATTTTTTAAACAATCAATAAGATAAATTAAAGCTTGTTTGTTGATATATTGAACAATGTCCAGTACAGAAACAAACATACATACGAACAATTATATGAAAAGAAGTATGTGTGGCCCGTGGGCATACAGGCATTACAAGATATTGATGCAGACGGTTGATATGATACGGAAAAATGTCTAAACAAGCAAAAGGTAAAACCAGATATCCGGCAAACAGGTCGCAAGGACGTCCCAATATTTTAAGGCACTAGTAAGGACTTTCAGGTTAAAATGAGTAGCCCATAGATCAATTGGATCAATATTTCATAGCGAAAATGATACTACTAAACCAAAGCCAATTCACACTGGACTAATTGGCGAAGAGAATTTAATCAATACAAATGGCCAAAATTTGAAGAATCAATTGGAAGTCGATGGGTGGGAGATGAACCTTTCATATTGCATTCAATATGAATGGACTAAATTTTGTGAGTAATCTTATCTCAATGAAAATCATGGCCATCGCCAATAAATCCTATCTGAGTGACGTGAATAGACCCTGAGTTAATGCGAAACGCTTAAAGTTTCCAATTTAGCATGAGTAGGGCTTCCACTACGGTCGAAGTAAATATAGGGGACCATTCAATGAAATGAGAAAAAATATAAACCGATTTCTCAAATTTTGAAAATGACATAATCAGACATGAGTAGACCGACGACTCATGCGAGGCAACTGGAGAAATTTCCATATTGACATGAGTAGACCGACGACTCATGCGAGGCAATACTGGGGAATATTGAAATGCCCTGTGCAAATATTTCTGATTTACGCTCATTGCTCCACGAAACGGGCTGTTATGACAAGTTGAGAAGATTCTCTCGGTGGAAAATGGTGGTAGATGAAGCCTTAGTTACAAGTTTCAGCCCAATGATCTATCCGACTCTCAACGTTTAAATATTAACACGTTCAGCTTATGACAAAAATAGAAACAAATTCATTGAACCTTGGGCATCGTTTTAAGAATTATTATTAAATCTTATCTCAATAATAAGGAAATTCCAGTACCATAGATGAAGTGTAACATTTTTAGTGCTTAGAGATGAGTGAGTAGTTCAAATGAATAGCTCAAGTTCAAGTTTGAGTAGAAATTTGTAACTTCTTAAATATCATTATAAACAAAAATCCAACTAATTTTTTTTTGTAAGTTGGAATTTTTATTTATAAGGGTTTTAATTGGATTCCACCTCCAGATATACAAAAACCTTTGAGAGGCCGAAATACACCAATAGTGCAGAATCCCTTTCCAGAGGGATAGACGTGTGCTATTTTAACCATTCTGGCGCAAAGGATATTACGGACAATATTCCCTCATAGGGGATATCAGTGCCGATAGTTAAGGGATGCTTGCCCATGCAAGGGCTGCTAGAACCAGACATGACATGATCATAGACATAAGCTATAACCCCCACTCGAGATATTACTGAGAAACCCAAACCAATAGGGAAACAAAGGGTGCAAAAAAAACACAAAAACCCACAACAGGAAATCCCATATGAGTCTTCAAAAACTTACCTCCCTAAAGTAGCTTAGGGGTCAACCTCAGTAATGTCTTCTTATGTGGGTTATGCACTCTACTAGAGGGTATGTTTCAGAGCTGGGCTTGCACTTTCAGACACGATGATGAAACTCCTTAGAAACATTCTGGTGAGCCAACTTGAGATGCCAGAGGTGGGAGCCGAATCTCCGCTCAGGTCCTCAACCTTGTTAGAAATATTAACCCAGATTTCATGCCTTCGCCAGACTGCGCTCTAAAACTGGGCGAAGTCGGACTATGCTCACATAGTTGGGGATCCTGGCAAAAAGGTCTGACATGACGTCGCACCTACCTTCTGACAGATGTGACATCTGACAGATCCGATCGTTGCAAAAGTTAATGCTAGTTCGGCGATTGGTCAGAAACCCTAGTTGAGGGCCTGTTAGAACCTGTCAGAGGACAAACCCTAATCCTCCTCTCCCCATGGCTATATAAGGTAGTTTGTTTCTTCAGACATTAAAAAAAGGTGAAGGCAGAGAGCAAAGAGGAGTGAGGAGAAGAAGAGTATCTCAGTGAGTAGTGTGGCTCATCTGATTAATGTTCGAGCAGCCGACTCGACATTTTGTCTTTTAGTTTATCCTACAGCTCGGTCTGTAGATGTTATATTTCCTCAGTTGAGGACTTTTGTAACCCCTATTTCATATGAATAAAGTTTGTTGTTTGTTTTAGGCATATTTAGGGTTTCTAGTCATTTTACGTGTTAAGGTTTCTTGCTCTCTGTACAAGTCACCTCAGAGCAATTGTATTCGGGTTCTAATAGTTAAGAGCTCAGATTCGAGACTGTGCTATCAGTTTCGATGTTTTCTCTTATCCCAGCCAAGCAGGCCATCACCGTTGTCGCAGTCGCACAAGCCTTTCGAGCAAAAAATATTGCAGAGCCAAAGTTGGCTAAGTCCAAAAGAGTCTTCCGAGTTCGTTGCCACAACTCGACTACGACCGAGATCCGAGCATAGCCCGAGAGTGCAAGTGAAGCACGAGTTGCCCTGACCACACTTTTTCGGGCATAGTCTGCACTTTTGTTGAGCATAGTCTATTGGTGCCCCGAAGTTTGAACTTCACCGTGCGCTGAGCACAGTTTGTCTTGCACCCTCGAAGTGCACACTATGCCATCTATCACCTTTCACTGACCACAAACCACACTTCACCCCTGAAGTCGGAGTTCGACAAAAATCTATGCGCAGTCCGCACTACGCTAGTCTTTGGGCAAAGTCCAAAATTTGCCCCTAAAGTTCGCACTGCATTGGTCTTTGGACGAAGTCTAAACTTCACCCCTGAAGTTCGCACTGTGTTGCTCTTTGGGCGAAGTCTAAACATCACCCCTGATGTTCGCATTGCGCCACAACCTGAGCACAGTCTGCACTCCGATCTCATGAGCATCAGACTTCGATGATTCGAAAGAAAATTAAATTCTTCAAATTGGTATCATAGCTACTAATCCCTTGATGCAGAGACCGAAGTAGAATGGCTTCCAGCAGCAAAAACCTACAATTGCAGATCCTATGCTTCAACAAGAAAAATTATGATTACTAGAGCATCCAGATGAAGATCCTATTCGGATCTCAGGAGCTATGGGAGTCAGTCGAGAACGGCTACCTAGAATCAACAAATGTAGCAGCACTAGCCGCCCTCTCTCAAGAAGATAAGGATCTGTTGAAAGAGAACATGAAGAAGGACCAAAAGGCCCTCTTCTACATCATGCAAGAGATCGAGGAGTCCATCTTCTCACGAATCGCATTAGCCACCAAAGCAAAGCAGGCCTGGGAGATTTTGGCCAGCTCATACCAGGGCACCAACAAGGTAAAGTTGGTGAAACTGCAGATGCTCAGGAGAGAGTTCAAAAATCTATAGATGAGTGAGTCCAAGTGCATGAGTGATTTCTTCACCCGAACGATGAACATTATCAACCAGATGCGGTTGAACAAAGAAATCGTACAAAGCCAGAGAATCATGGAGAAGATTCTTAGAAGTCTGCCTGCTAATTCTGACTCGGTTGTGATAGTAATCGAAGAGTCAAGGGATCTAAAAACCCTCTCGATAGATGAACTCATGGGTTCATTGTAGACCCATGAACAAAGGCTGAGTCGTTCATCTCAGACCTCTCTAGATCAAGCTCTCATGGCTCAAGTCTCATTCTGAGACAACGACAGACAAGATTCCTAGCATGATGCCTCTAGTTCTCATGGAGGAAGAGGCAAAGGCAGGCGTGGGAAATGCAACAAGCAAGGGGGACAATCAAACCCTAGCGAAGGGGAGA
Organism: Wollemia nobilis; assembly: GCA_028583015.1. Classification (NCBI taxonomy): domain Eukaryota; kingdom Viridiplantae; phylum Streptophyta; class Pinopsida; order Araucariales; family Araucariaceae; genus Wollemia; species Wollemia nobilis. The sequence continues at coordinate 6,268,489 of JAQPPZ010012983.1, read as the reverse complement.
CCAACTGTAATTTCCATCAGCAAGGTGGAAGAGGCAATTCGAGAAATCAGCAAGTTGGATCTGGTCAGAAGGACATGTCAAAGGTCCAATGCTATTTCTATAAGAAGTTCGGCCATTACATCTCACAGTGCAAAAAATGGATGTTCATGGAGAATCAGCAGCAAGCCAATTACACAGATGAAACCAAAAATGTGGCAGGAGGAAATGTGTTGTTGACTTGCAACATTGAGGAGGAGTGCCAGAAGAATGTATGGTACTTAGACATTGGGTGCAGTAACCACATGACGGAGAACAAGGAGATGTTCTCCCAAATGGATGAAATAGTCCAGTCTAAAGTGAAGTTGGGGAATAACAACAAGGTTCCCATGATGGGGAAAGGAAAAATCCTCATCCAAACTAGGCACGGTGAACGAAAGAACATCTGTGATGTTTACTATGTCTGGCCTGTAGCACAACCTACTGAGTGTTGGACAGCTCATGCAGAAGGGACATATGGTCCAGTTAAAAGACGGAGCTTGCACCATCAGAGACAAGTCGCATGGGCAGATTGCTACAGTGTCCATGATGAAGAACAAAATGTTTCTGTTGTAGATTCAGAATGAATCATTGATGTCTCGAAGTGCAGTTGTGAAAGATGCTACCTGGTTGTGGCATCTCAAATTTGGTCACCTGAGCTTCAGTGGCCTAAATCAACTGCACAAGATGCAAATGGTGAAGGGTTTACCCCTTATTGAGCAACCGAACCAAGTGTGTGAAGGTTTCCTAGTCGGCAAGTAGCACAGAGATGCATTCCCTATAGGACAGTCTTGGAGAGCATCATGGCCATTGGAGCTGGTGCACTCAGACATTTGCGGTCCGATGCAGACCACCATGTTTTCCGACAACAAATACTTCTTAACATTCATAGATGACTTCAGTCGAAAGACTTGGATCTATGCCATCAAGTTGAAGTTAGAAGCATTTTCTAGATTCAAGGAGTTCAAGGCTCTGGTGGAGAAATAGAGCGGATATCAGATTAAGACTCTCAAGATAGATGGCATAGGTGAATACATCTCCAACGAATTCCACAACTACTACAAGCAGCATGGAATTCGAATGCAGTTCACTGCCAAATACATGCCACAGCAGAATGGCATAACTGAGAAGAAGAACTGAACCATCATGGAAATGGCACAAACCATGATGGAGATGAAGGGATTATCGCATGAATTTTGGGTAGAGGTTGTAACATGTGCAGTCTACCTGCTGAACAGATGTCCCACCAAAAGCGTGAAGGACAAAATCCCTCAGGAGGCCTGGAGCGGAGTGAAGCCAAGTGTTGTTCACTTGCATGTGTTTGGGTGCATTGCATATGCACATGTTCCAGAAGAGAAGTGGAAGAAGCTGGATGATAGAGCTGAGAAGTAGATTTTCACAGGGTATAGTGAGCAAGCGAAGGCATATAGGTTGTACAACCCTGTGATGAAGAAGCTCATCATCAGTCGTGATGTGAAATTTCTTGAAGATGAAGCTTGGAACTGGAAGTCAGAGACTGGCCAATAAAAGCCAGCAATAGTACAATCTGTTGACTTGGAAGAAGGAAGTCTATAGCCACCTGCAATTTCCAATAGCAACAGTGGTGCCAGCAGTAGCACAGCCACTCCATATCGATCGCCTCCACTTGCAAGTAGAATCCAGAACCTGGTGACGCCAGCAAATACAAGGAGCTTGCAATAAATCTATGAGGCAACCCAAACCATGTAGATGAAGAGAACTCTGACTTTGCATTCTTTACTAAAGTTGATCTAGTAGAGTTTGAAGATGCAAGTCAGAATCAAAAGTGGGTGCATGCGATAGATGAGGAGATAACAACCATTGAAAAGAATGAGACATGGCAACTGATAGATATTCCAACAGTCAAGAAGACCAATGGGGTCAAATGGGTGTATAAGACAAAGTTCAATGCCCAAGGAGATGTTGACAAGCATAAGGCCGGATCGGTGGTGAAGGGTTACAAGCAGAAGTCATGCATCGATTACCATGAGGTATATGTGCCTGTAGCTCGACTTGACACAATCAGGATGATCCTAGCATTGGCAGCCCAACAAGGTTGGAAGATGTACCAAATGGATGTCAAGTCAGCCTTCCTCAACGGAGTGTTGGAGGAAGAGGTCTACATAGACTAGCCACCAAGTTACAAAATTGAAGGCCATGGATTGAAAGCTATTTTTAGGAAAATGGGTTTGTAAAATGCCCATATGAGCACACCCTGTACATGAAGATAAATGAAGTAGGTGAGCTCATTATCATCTACCTGTATGTGGATGATTTGATTTATACTAGCAATATCAATGTCCTGTTTGACCAGTTCAGAACAGCTATGAAGAAGGAGTTCGAGATGACGGACTTAGGGCTGATGAAGTACTTTCTCGACATTAAAGTTGACCAATCGATAGATGGTGTCTTCATTTCTTAGGGCAAGTATGCAAAGGATGTCCTGAAGTGATTCAAGATGGAGGACAATAAACCTGCCATCACACCTGTAGCCACAGGTTTGAAGCTGAGCAAACTGGATTCAAGGAGGAATGTAGATCCAACCCTGTTCAAGAGGCTAGTTGGCAGTCTAATGTATTTGACTGCAACTTGGCCAGATCTGATGTTCAAAGTTAGTCTGATCAACCGTTTCATGGAGACTCCGAAGGACACACACTAGCAAGCAGGCAATAGGATCTTGCGCTATGTCAATGGGACATGGAACAGTGGCCTATTTTATGCCAGACAGGACCATTTGGACCTGGTCAGCTTCACAAATAGCGACTGGGCTAGCAGTATCGACGATCGGAAGAGCACCTCCGGGTATGCTTTCCATATCGAATCAAGGGCAGTCTCATGGGAATCCAAGAAACAATCGATCATTGCGTTGTCCACAGCCAAAATAGAATATGTTGTCACCACATCAGCCGCATGCCAGGCAGTTTGGTTACGAAGAGTTTTGAGTGAACTAAACCATCCTTCGGAAGGCACGACAATAATTTTTTGTGATAACAATTCAGCCATTGCACTGTCAAAGGATCCCGTGTTCCATGGCCAAACGAAACACATCGATATTCGTTATCACTTCATCAAAGAGTTGGTGAAGTGTGGAGAAATTCAACTCTAGTTTTGCAGATCCAAGGAACAGTTGGCAGATATATTCATGAAGACTTTGAAGGAGGAAGACTTCAACAGATTGTGAGAGCATCTTGGATTCAAAGCGCTCATGAAATCAGGCTTAAAGGAGGGTGTTAGAAATATTAACCCAGATTTCATGCCTCTGCCAGACTACACTCTAAAACTGGGTGAAGCCGGACTGTGCTCACATAGTTGGGGATCCAAAAAAAAAGGTCTGACATGACATCGCACCTACCCTCTGACAGATGTGACTTTTGATAGATATGATCACTGTAGAAGTTAATGCCAGTTCGGTGATTTAATTCTAGTTTGATGATTGGTCAAAAACCCTAGTTAAGGGCCTATTAGAACCTATCAGAGGACAAACCCTAATCCTCCTCTCCTCGTGGATATATAAGGTAGTTCGGGTCTTCAAACATTAGAAAAAGGTGAAGATGGCAGAGAGCAAAGAGGAGTGAAGAGAAGAAGAGTATATCAATGAGCAGTGTGGATCATCTGATAAATGTTCGAGCAGTCGACTCGACATTTTGTCTTTTAGTTTATCCTGTAGCTCGATCTGTATATGTTGTTATATTTCCTCAGTTGAGTACTTTTGTAACCCCTGTTTCATATGAATAAAGTTTGTTATTTGTTTTAGGCATCTTTAGGGTTTCTAGTCATTTTATGTGTTAATGTTTGTTGCTCTCTGTACAAATTGCCTCAGAGCGATTGTGTTCAGGTTCTAATAGTTAAGAGCTTAGATCCGAGACTGTGCTATCAGTTTTGGTGTTTTCTCTCCTCCCACCCAAGCAGGCCATCATCGTTGTCGCAGTCGCACAAGCCTTCCGAGCAGAAAATATTACAAAGCCAAAGTTGGCTAAGTCTGAAAGAGTCTTTCGAGTTCGTCGCCGCAACCCGACTGCACCCGAGATCCGAGCATAGCCCGAGAGCGCAAGCGAAGCACGAGTCGCCCTGACCACACTTCGTTGGGCGCAGTCTACACTTCACCTTTCCACTGAGCACAGTCTATTGGCACCCCAAAGTTTGAACTTCACCGTGCGTTGAGCACAGTTTGTCTTGTGCCCCTGAAGTGCGAACTACGCCATCCGTCACCTTTCATCGATCGTAAACCGCACTTCATCCCTGAAGTCGGAGTTTGGAAAAAATCTATGTGTAGTATGAACTACGCTGGTCTTTGGGCAAAGTCCAAACTTCACCCTTGAAGTCTGCCACTACGTTGTTCTTTGGGTGAAGTCCGAACGTCGCCCCCGATGTTTGCACTGCATCGTAACTCAAGCGTAGTCCGCACTCCACTCTCGCGAGTGTCAGACTTCGGTGATTCGAAATAAAATTAAATTCTTCAGACCTCCAGGGGTGAATTTTGGCTTCTTGGTCCTGGATGACCTATGAACTTGAGGATCATCTCCTTGATTTTGACCTTGTGTTTGCCCAATGAAGATCTCTTGCAGGCAGAGGGGGTAGGAATGGAAGGGGAAGGGGTGGGTTTAGAAGGGGAAGGGACGATATTGTAAGGGGAAGGGGATGGTTTGAATGGGGACACAGCCGTCGTGCCTTTTTTGGAAGTAGGGGTGCTGGGAACACCATCGTTGGCCAAGGGCTAACTGAACAAAGAGTGAGCGGGGCTTTGGGAAGGAGGGGGAAAGGGGTGAATGGACTGTAAGGGGTAGCCAAAATGGGGGATTGGATAGAATATGGTAGTAGATAACAACGAACAACCCTTGGTAGGAGGGAAGGGTAGACTTCTTATGGGAATATGACACCGAGATATGAATGGAGCGGTGGAGGAAACTAGGAATGTTCATAGGCTTGTATCCTCAAAAGTGATTGACCAAGACAAGATGGAAACTAGTCATGGGCTTGTTAGGTTTATCGTAAGCAAGGTATTGCATAAGGGGAATAACAATGACAGGAAAAGGGGTGGAGGGGACTGACGCTCTAGGGCAAGACCATCCCAAGTAAAATTTTGATAATTGGGGAACCCCTCCAGCTTTGGGTCCCAACAATGCTTGTCACGATAAACCAAACAGACAGTGAGTGGTAAATCTGCAATCTCACCAATCAATTGGGGAGTAAACTTTAAACACAAATTCTTGACATAGACATGGCCATTCGACCATGTACGAAAAAAATCTATTGTAATATCCTCTTTTGCTCCTCATAATTTTGATAGAAGGGTGGTAAGTTTACAACCTTACAAATAAGCAGACGATAGGGCATCTAGCCGAAACATACTTGGCTCTAGGTAGGCCATGGATGAGGTGGGGATTGTATGGAAGGTGGTAGAGGATAACAACCAGAGAAATGGCTTGCAGTGGAGAACGTCGATGAGCACGCGAATATGAGGATATAAATAATCTAGGGGAAGTCGACGGGGTATGCCGAGCACCATGGATGAAATACATGTGGACGAGCAGTTGTCATACCAAGGATGAAGGGGATTGGACGAGAGATTTAGGAAATGTCCACATGGGTGGATTTAATATTCTGGGCACTTCTTGCAAATGTGGAAGGCATCAGAGGAATGAGCGGAGGGGCAACCGCATACACAATAATGGGATTAGGCAAAAGGCTTTAGAAAGCAGCAAAGGATGACATTAAGTTCAAATTGGCAAGATGATTGTATTGGAACTCCATGGGATAGCCAATCATGACATGGAATTGGAACGTACTCCATGAGAATCTTAGGACATGGTACGTCTAGAGCAATACCTACAATAAATTTAAACCAAAAATTACTGATTAGTGTGGATGGGTTTGACAGACCTACCTAATTTAATAATAATACTAATAAAAAATTATTATGATTATTTTAAAGTTTAATAATAGGCTTTTACATCTATATGCGTAGTTAAATTTTAAAAACATATGGAAGACATAGAAATTCTCATTAATTTTAAAATGATAATATATAAAATGTAAATGAACAGTCATCAAATTTTATGGTATAGATAAAATGTTGTTTGCTAATCCTTATATATAAAGTATATTTTTCAATCATATATTTTCCATAAGTTAAAGGAATTTTTACCACTCCTTCAATATGATAAAGCTTATCATCGATAATATTGATTTGTTTCCCATATTTGCCTTGCAATGAGACAAACCACAAATTATCTTTAATCATTTTCTTACTACCACCTAAATCAATCTTTGCCTTGTAATGAGATAAACCATACATTATCTTTAATAATTTGCTTACTACCACCCAAATCAATGTACCAAATTATATTCTATCATTACCTTGGATATTAAGACCTTATGCACTATTAGAGTGTCCTCTTCAAAAATAGATTTTGGTTCTTCATGTGCAATATGCCCTTGTTGTTGCTAAGGTTGTGGTTCAAATTATGTCCTTTTTGAGAAGGTTTAAATACTTGACCCCTTCAAGTCATGGAGTTATATCATCATTATTTTGTATATCATGTCCTTCTCTCTCAAATCTATGATAGTAAGTCCTTTATTTTATAGTTTTCTTTTGTCATGATGATGAAAATGAGGAAGGATGTTTTTTGTACCTTATTTATGGAAATGAGCACATTATTTATTAATTAGTTTGTCAACTAATTGGTTGCTTCCACCCATTGAAGCATTTTCACTAATTTATCAAAATATGCTTTCTATTTTGATACTTGTAATTAAGTAATCAACATTAAAAAGAATATGGTAGGGCTCTAAGTGTGATGGGTATTAAGATCCTATCTTCTCTTATTTCTTCCATGGTGTTCAATATTACTTTCATTTCGAAAAATTTACAAAAGAAATTCTTCAATACAGTATCCATATTAAACTCTTAATGTGGAACTAAGATTGAAGTGTTATTGTATATTACATTATTCTAAACCTTGGAAGTATATTGTAAAATATTTGTAGATATATTTTTTGAATGAGTCTTGTAATATATACCATCATTAAATGTTTATCTTTATATTTTATCTATCAGGTTCTTGATATATTTTCTCAATGTAGGATTCTCCTAATCCATGTATATCCTAGAACCTTATATTTATTCCATCCTCCATTTTCATCTCCTAGATGGTATTCTCATATTTATTTGTATTGCATCCTTTTAAAGAATTTTATATTATCATACCCCTGCTCCATGAAAAGTGCTTTAATTTTCATCCTCCACTTTAGATATTCCAATTATAGTAATTCCTTCTCTTTTTTACAATTTCTTGACCTATAAATTCTCCTTATCTAAAAAAATGTCATTCCCTTTGTGACTATAATTGATTCAATTTAGATTCTATGTCAACTATATTTGCCTTTGCTTCCCACTATATACCTTTGGACCATGCAATTAGAGCAAATTAGATTCTTCTCAATTTTTTAGAAAAGTGAAACATAGTTGTTTCTTCTATTATTGGATCAATATATCTCCACTCATATTTTACTAAATTTATAAATTCCTCATCTTCCAAATAAATAGTATCGAACTTGAAGGGGCCTTTTATTTTATCTTTATCATTTTCAAACTAAAAGAAAATTGATGAATGATCAAATTGCAACCTTGATCTATCCAATACCTTAGTATTTCTACTTTAGTGATATTATTTTTAGACACTATAAATATATCCAACCTTTTAGAAATACCATATCTTCTAGTTCATTGATTCCTCCTAATGATAGTTAATTTAATGGGTTCTACATCACACAACCTCATATTCTAGATTTTTTGTAGGTAAATTTAGTGAAGATATCCAATATGGCTTCCTATAACCATATTTCTACTCTTTTAGTAATAAAATTTAAGTCTCCTCCTACCACTACATATCTTTTTTTTTAAGTCTTATATAAATAACTCATACTAAAATTCCCTTCTACCACCATATGACCATACATATTGACTACAAAATTATCTTTCCTATATCAATAGAATATCATTTTGTAACCATTCTTACCTTAATATTTACCTTAAGAATGAACTAGAAAGATAAATTCCATCCCATTAAATTTCTCGTTCATTTTTTGTTTGAACCTATCCCTTCAAAATTCCAATCTAATAGGAGAGATGTGACGATGATAATTTTATTTTATTTTTTTGCATCCAACATGGTCTCCTAGATTAAAAGTATATATGGCTTATGAAGTTTAAGAAAATTCTTTAGGTTTATTTTTATATGAGGGGCCCTGATCCCTTTGACATATAAACTCTTGAGATTGATTTGTCTCAAGACCCAATCCCCTTGATACCTATCCATACCAAGTATCTCCCTTATAATTATTTAGGATTTTAGGGCATAAAGGGTTTTTAAGGCATGCAAAATTCCTTGGATAAAAATGTATTTATCTAAAAAGGGTATAAACTTAGTAAGTTTTACACCCTTCTCCTCTACTTATTCTAAGCCCTTGATAGAAATATTTTGTAGTCCCATTTGGATTTGAAACCTTCTTCCTTCCTCTTAACCATAATATTTATCCTTATTACCTTCCTATAATTAAGAAATAGCACCATGCTCTTGCAATATCCTATGGAACTATGGTCTGTTAATACCTCCATATTAGGGATCTATTGAGTACAATATAATATAACAAGTTTATCATTATTAGAATTCAATTGTCTATCCCTCAAAAGGGTAAGAATAGGTTTCGGATTTGATGGATACCTAATAAAATATTTACATACACTTTGTTGGTTGTATGTATGGCCTCCATTCACTCATGTAAAACTTCCCTATTACAATTGCATGGAAATAACTCTTTCTCTATCATCTACACATTGATAATAAGAAACCTTTCTTTAAACAATTCAATAGCCTTGAATGGGTCCTCCTCTATCTATGCTTCAATCATGACTACCTCCTTTAAAATTTCTATACTAGAATAACCTCCAAATTCTTTCTATATTGTGCATTATCCTTTGATCTCTTCTATTTCAAATCCACCTTGAGATGACCATAATAATGATAATTACTACATCAAAATAGTACTTCTATGTAGTCAAGCTTTATGAATTTTTTTCAATTTCCTTATAGTAACTTCATGTTTTTTGAAAATCCTAAGCTAAAATCAATATCCACTAAGATACAAGCTATCATTTTTTGGATAACAATTAAAGTTTTGTATCTAGTCCAAGGAAAAATCCTAAGGAGTTTCCAATCTCACATAAATGTTTTTCATTTCATAATTCAAAGGTTAAAGAGGGTAGCTTAACCTAGATAGGTTGGTTTTTAATTCTCCTAAAGTGTAGATTGAGCCTAGGAATCTAAAAATTTAGATTTAAAATCTTGAGCCTCCAAATTCATCATATTTTTTTATGATTATAGTGTCTTCTTCATTTTAGAAGAGAAAAAACATCTAACCATTTGTCATCACATGATATGTAGGAGTATAGCCTAGAACCTCTAACTAGGTAACCTTGATCCATTCTTATTAAGGTTTTAATTTCATGGAGTAGCCCATAAATCTACCTACCAAATCCTTATATTTTAGTGATAAAACTTGCTCTAGCATCAGATCCTAACTTATAACCAGTTAGATTAGCTTCTTTTATAATTCAATATAATTATTTTCACTTTCTTTTCTCCATTTTTAGATTAATTTGTTTATCTCCCAATCTAGCTACACTATCCTTCAATGTTTCCTTTGGTTCATTTGGTGACACTTATCCTTCTCTATTGCCTCCCTTGTATGCCCTAGTGTTACGATTTGAAGTTGACTAGGTCTTTAGGCATGGGTTTGAGTTGAGTCCTCCATGTACCTTGTCCGACTTATTCTAGATGTTAAAAGGTTATTTCTTATAGAAAAACAATGAGGCCTTTATTTATTACTTAGATACTTCATTGTAGTTCACTACATCCACTTGATATATCATTCACTTATTTGTCCTACAATTGCTAGCTATTAGTGGATGAAATCTACGTTAGTAAGGAGTTTTCGTGGAATTGGTTTTTATAATTTCTATCATACCCTTTCATTCATGTCTCTATTGCTTGTAACTTGACATCTAGGGTCTCATTTTCTCAAATGGAAGCAAATGTTATTTTTTATAGGATCTTGATGACCACCCTCTGCTACACTTCTATAATGACAATAACCCCATTTTCCTTTCAAGCTAGCTATGTTGTGACCTATTGTTTCTTCTTAGATATGAAAATATTCAATCCAACTCTATAATAACCTTTTATTTCTTCCTTTTGAGTGGTAGAGATGCAAAACTTTAAGCCATGCTTATCATAAACTATTATTTCTCTTAGATCTACAAACCTTCAAGCAAAATCTCTCATGATCTATTGTTTCTTCTTAGATTTGCAAACCTTCAAGCTAGCTTTGTTGTGATTTATTATCTTTTTTTAGATTTGCAAAACTTCAAACCAACTCTACCATGATCTATTGTTTCTTCTTAGATCTACAAACCTTCATGCCATCTTTGTCATAACATATTTTATTTTTAGATTTGTACACCTTCAAGCTAGCTCTATCATGTCCTACTTTTGATTTTTAGGTATATAAACCTTCAAGCCACCTCCATTGTGACCTATTATTTCTCTTAAGTCTACAAACAATTAAATTTGTTTTAATACAATTGTGAGTAAAAGATCTTTATTATAAAGAGGTTAAAAGTTTTTAGATTCCTTGCCATTTAGAAATGTTCCTTGTCATCTAAAGTCCATTGTGAGTTCCTAACATCTCTAGTACAAAAAGGAGAGTGCAATCACCCGATCACGACTATGCATCCTTACTGAAAATACAACATGATGTTATTTATAGGTTAATATTTTAATGCATATTTTATTTTTTAAACAATAAATAAGATAAATTAAAGTTTTTTTTTTGAATATTTCAACAATGTCTAGTTTAGAAAAACATACATACGTACAATTATATGAAAAGACGTATGTGTGGCCCATGGGAATGAAGGCATGACAAGATATTGATGCAGACGGTTGAAATTATACGGAAAAATATCTAAGCGAGGAAAAGGTAAAACCAGATATCCGGCAAACAGGTCGCAAGGACGTCGCAATCTTTTAAGGCACTAGTAAGGACTTTCAGGTTAATATGAGTAGCCCATAGATCAACTGGATAAAAATTTCATAGCGAAGTTGATACGACTAAACCAAAGCCAATTCACACTGGACTAATTGGCGAAGGGAATTTAATCAATACAAATGGCTAAATTTTGAAGAATCAATTGGAAGTAGATTGGTGGGAGAAGTAGATGGGTGGGAGACAGTTTACAAAATTCAATTGTTTGGAGATGAACCTTTCATACTGCATTCATTATGAATGGACTAAATTTTTGTGAGTAAACTTATCTCAATGAAAATCATGGCCAACGCCAATAAATCCGATCTGAGTGACGTAAATAGACTCTGAGTTAATGCAAAACGCGTAAAGTTTCCAAATTAGCATGAGTAGGGCTTCCACTATGGTCGAAGTAAATATAGGGGACCATTCAACGAAATGAGAAAAAATATAAACCGATTTGTCAAATTTTGAAAATGACATAATCAGACATGAGTAAATGCGAATCATGCGAGGCAACTGGAGAAATTTCCATATTGACATGAGTAGACCGACGACTCATGCGAGGCAATACCGGGCAATATTGAAATGCCCTGTGCAAATATTTCTGATTTACACTCATTGCTCCACCACGATACGGCCTGTTAGTTGAGAAGATTCTCTCGGTGGAAAATGGTGGTAGATGAAGCCTTAGTTACAAGTTTCAGCCCAGTTATCTATCCGATTCTTAACGTTTAAATATTAACACGCTCCGCTTATGAGAAAAAATAGAAACAAATTCATTAAACCTTGGGCATAATTTTAAAGAAATGGAAACTACGATATTACACAAAATATATGCATACCTACCTACCTTCAACAATGATGCATTCGCTCGTAACAAACTACTTATAAAGAAGTTTCTGAAGTAGAATGTAAGCACTTTAAATTTTCAGAACAGAATTATTTTTAAATTACATTTTTAACATTTATTGCGTTAGATTATCTAAACACAAATATTTCGAATGATATATTATAAGTTTTTTTTTATTATTTAAATTTGGTTATTGTGAGCCAATTTTAAAACCCACATTTAAGGTTGGGCATCCTACCATTACGTCTCATAATGGGGAGAGGCTTAACACACAACCTCACACACAAATGGACCTCTCCAAGAAAAACCCAAACCCAAACTATTGTTAACTTATTTTTCTTTACTTATAAATCTTATCAAAATATTTCATTTATTTAAATATAATAATTATTTAATTTTTCTAAAATTATAAAAAAACAATTTAAAAACTAATTTTAAAAAAACTTATATACAACATCCAATGTACATTTCACAAATAAATTTTTCATTAAGATTTACCTCAATTTCTTTAATCCAAGGTTCTAATACATAGATGAACCTTATTACTATTAAATATTATCTCAATAACAAGGAAACTATAAGGAAGAAAAATTCCAATATTATATATGAAGTGTAACAATTTTAGTCCTCAGAGATGAGTGAGTACTTGAAAAAAAAAAATGAGCTCAAGTTCAGTAGAAATTTGTAACCTTCCCAAATATTATTATAAACAAAAATACAACCAATTTAATAATAATACTAATAAAAAACATTATGATTATTTTAAAGTTTAATAATAGCCTTCTACATCTATATGCATAGTTAAACATTAAAAACCAATGAAAGACATAGAAATTCTTGCTAATTTTTAAATGATAATATATATGAAATGTAAATGAACAATCATCAAATTTTATGATATAGATAGAATGTTGTTTGATAATCCTTTTATACATAGTATATTATAAATTGTATATTTTCCATAAATTAGAGGAATTTTTACTGCTCCTTTAATATGATAAAGCTTATCATTAATAATATTGATTTGTTTCTCATATTTACCTTGTAATAAGACAAACCACACATTATATTTAATCATTTTCTTACTAGCACCTAAATCAATGTATCCAATTCTATTCTTCAATTTTATCACTACAGTGGACATCAAGACCTTGTGCACCATTAGAGTGTCCTCTTCAAAAATAGATTTTGGTTCATCATATGCAACATGCCTTTGTTGTTGCTAAGGTTTTGGTTCAAATTATGTTTTTTTAATAAGGTTTAAAGACTTGACCCCTTCAAGTCATGAAAATATATCAACAATATTTTAAGTCCTTCTCTCCCACATCTATGATAGTAAGTGCTTTATTTTATAGTTCACTTTTGTCTTGATCATGAAGATAAGTAAGGATGTTTTTTGTATATTATTTATGGAAATGAGCACATTATTTATTAATTATTGTATCAACCAATTGGTTGCTTCCACCTATTTAAACATGTTCACCAATTGGTCAAAATATTCTTTCAAGTTTGATACTTGTAATGAAGTAATAAACTCTAAAAATAATATGGTAGTGATCTAAGTATGATGGGTACTAACAGCATGTCTTCTATTATTTCTTCCATGGTGTTCCATATTACTTTCAATTCTACAACTTTACAAAGAAAATCTTTAATACTTTATCCATATTAAACTCTTAATGTCGAACTAAGATTAAATTGTTATTGTTTATTACATTATTGTGAACCTTAGAAGTATATTTTAAAATATTTGTAGATATTTTTTTTGAATGAGTATTGTAATATTTACCATCATTTCTTTATATTTTCTCTATTGGGCTCTTGATACATTTTATTAAAGTAGGATTCTCTTAATCCATCTATATCCTAGAACCTTATATTTCTTCCATCCTCCATTTTCATCTCCTAGAAGGTATTTCCATATTTCTTTGTATTGCATCCTTTTAAAAGAATTTTATTTTCTCATACCCATGCTCCAGGTAAAGTGTTTAATTTTCATCCTCTACTTTAGATATTCCCATTCTGGTAATTTCTTTTTCTTTATTTTCCAACTCCTTGACGTGAAAATTCTCCTTATCTCAAAAATGTCATTGCCTTTGTGACTATAATTGTTTCAATTTAGATTATATGCCAATTATATTTGCCTTTGCTTTCCAATATATACCTTTGGCCCATGCAATTATAACAAATTATATTCTTCTCAATTTTTTAGAAGAGTGAAACATAGTTTTTCTTCTATTATTGGATCAATATGTCTCCACTCACATTTTACTAAATTTATAAATTCCACATATTCCAAACAAATAGTATTGAACTTGAAAGGGCCTTCTGGTTTATCTTTATCATTTTATAACTAAAATAAAATTGATGAATGATCAAATATGTAACCTTGATCTATCCAATACCGTAGTATGTCTACTTTAGTTATATTTTTTTTAGATACTAAAAATCTATCCAACATTTTAGAAATACCATGTCTTCTAGTTCCTTGATTCCTCCTAATGAGAGATAATTTAATGGGTTCTACATCACACAACCTCATATTCTAGATTTTTTTTAGGTAAATTTTGTGAAGAGATCCATTATGGCTTCCTCTAACCATATTTCTACTCTTTTAGTAATAAAATTTAAGTCTTCTCCCACCACTACATTTCTTCTTATTTTTTAAAGTCTTATATAAATAATTCTTACTAAAACTCCCTTCTACCACCATATGACCATACATATTGACTACAAAAATTAGCTTTCCTATATCAATAGAATATCATTTTGTAACCATTCTTATCTTAATATATACCTTATGAATTAACTAGAAAGATAAATTCCATCACATTAAATTTCTCGCTCATTTTTCATTTGAACATATCCCTTCAAAATTCCAATCTAATAGGATAAATGCGAGGATGATAATTATTATTTTTTACATCCAACATGGTCTCCTAGATTAAAAGTATATATGGCTTATGAAGTTTAAGCAAATTTTTTAGAGCTATTTTTTTATGAGGGGCCCTAAGCCCTTTGACATATAAACTCTTGAGATTCACTTGCCTCTAGTTCTCATGGAGGAAGAGGCAAAGGCAGGCGTGGGAAATGCAACAAGCAAGGGGGACAATCAAACCCTAGCAAAGGGAAGACCAACTGTAATTTCCATCAGCAAGGTGGAAGAGGCAATTCGAGAAATCAACAAGTTGGATCTGGTCAGAAGGACATGTCAAAGGTCCAATGTTATTTCTATAAGAAGTTCGGCCATTACATCTCACAGTGCAAAAAATGGATGGTCATGGAGAATCAGTAGCAAGCCCATTACACGGATGAAACCAAAAATGTGGCAGGAGGAAATGTGTTGTTGACTTGCAACATTGAGGAGGAGTGCCAGAAGAATGTCTGGTACTTAGATAGTGGGTGCAGTAACCACATGATGGGGAACAAGGAGATGTTCTCCCAAATGGATGAAATAGTCCAGTCTGAAGTGAAGTTGGGGAACAACAACAAGGTTCCCATGATGGGGAAAGGAAAAATCCTCATCCAAACTAGGCACGGTGAACGAAAGAACATCTGTGATGTTTACTATGTGTCTGGCCTATAGCACAACCTACTGAGTGTTGGACAACTCATGTAGAAGGGACATATGGTCCAGTTCAAAGACAGAGCTTGCACCATCAGAGACAAGTCGCATGGGCAGATTGCTACAGTGTCCATGATGAAGAACAAAATGTTTTTGTTGTAGATTCAGAATGAATCATTGATGTCTCAGAGTGCAGTTGTGAAAGATGCTACCTGGTTGTGGCATCTCAAATTTGGTCACCTGAGCTTCAGTGGCCTAAATCAACTACACAAGATGCAAATGGTGAAGGGTTTACCCCTTATTGAGCAATCGAACCAAGTGTGTGAAGGTTTCCTAGTCGGCAAGCAGCATAGGGATGCATTCCCTGTAGGACAGTCTTGGAGAGCATCACGGCCATTGGATCTGGTGCACTCAGACATTTGCAGTCAGATGCAGACCACCATGTTTTCCGACAACAAATACTTCTTAACATTCATAGATGACTTCAGCCGAAACACTTGGATCTATGCCATCAAGTTGAAGTTAGAAGCATTTTCCAGATTCAAGGAGTTCAAGGCTCTGGGTGAGAAATAGAGCGGATATCATATTAAGACTCTCAAGACAGATGGCATAGGTGAATACATCTCCAATGAATTCCACAACTACTACAAGCAGCATGGAATTCGAATGCAGTTCACTGCCAAATACATGCCACAGCAGAATGGCATAGCTGAGAAGAAGAACTGAACCATCATGGAAATGGCATAAACCATGATGGAGACGAAGGGATTATCACATGAATTTTGGGTAGAGGCTATAACATGTGCAGTCTACCTGCTGAACATATGTCCCACCAAAAGCGTGAAGGACAAAATCCCTCAGGAGGCCTGGAGCGAAGTGAAGCCAAGTGTGGCTCACTTGCATGTGTTTGGGTGCATTGCATATGCACATGTTCCAGAAGAGAAGTGGAAGAAGCTAGATGATAGAGCTGAGAAGTGCATTTTCATAGGGTACAATGAGCAAGCGAAGGCATATAGGTTGTACAACCCTGTGATGAAGAAGCTCATCATCAGCCGTGATGTGAAATTTCTTGAAGATGAAGCTTGGAACTAGAAGTCAGATACTGGACAGTCAGAGCCAGCAATAGTACAATCTGTTGAATTGGAAGAAGGAAGTATATAGCCACCTGCAATTTCCAATAGCAATAGCGGTGCCAGCAGTAGCACAGCCACTCCATCTCGGTTGCCTCCACTTGCAAGTAGAATCCAGAACCTGGTGATGCCAGCAAAGACAAGGAGCTTGCAATAAATCTATGAGGCAACCCAAACCATGTAGATGAAGAGAACTCTGACTTTGCATTCTTTACTAAAGTTGATCTAGTAGAGTTTGAAGACGCAAGTCAGAATCAAAAGTGGGTGCATGCGATAGATGAGGAGATAGCAACCATTGAAAAGAATGAGACATGGCAACTAATAGATATTCCAACAGGCAAGAAGACCAATGGGGTCAAATGGGTGTATAAGACAAAGTTCAATGCCCAAGGAGATGTTGACAAGCATAAGGCCAGAATGGTGGTGAAGGGTTACAAGCAAAAGTCATGCATCGATTACCATGAGGTATATGTGCCTGTAGCTCGACTTGACATAGTCAGGATGATCCTAGCATTGGCAGCCCAACAAGGTTGGAATATGTACCAGATGGATGTCAAGTCAGCCTTCCTCAACGGAGTGTTGGAGGAAGAGGTCTACATAGACTAGCCACCAAGTTACAAAATTGAAGGCCAGGAGGGCAAAGTCTTGAAGCTGAAGAAGGCCCTGTATGGTTTTAAGCAGGCACCCTGAGCTTGGTACAGCCGGATTGAAAGCTATTTTTAGGAAAATGGGTTTGTAAAATGCCCATATGAGCACACCCTATACATGAAGATAAATGAAGCAGGTGAGCTCATTATCATCTGCCTGTATGTGGATGATTTGATTTATATTGGCAATATCAATGTCGTGTTTGACCAGTTCAGAACAGCCATGAAGAAGGAGTTCGAGATGACGAACTTAGGGCTAATGAAGTACTTTCTTGACATTAAAGTTGACCAATCGACAGATGGTGTCTTCATTTCTTAGGGCAAGTATGCAAAGGATGTCCTGAAGTGATTCAAGATGGAGGATAATAAACCTGCCATAACACCTGTAGCCACAGGTTTGAAGCTGAGCAAACTGGATTCAAGGAGGAATGTAGATCCAACCCTGTTCAAGAGGCTAGTTGGAAGTCTAATGTATTTGACTGCAACTTGGCCAGATCTGATGTTCGAAGTCAGTCTGATCAGCTGTTTCATGGAGAATCCGAAGGACACACACTAGCAAGCAGGCAAGAGGATCTTGCGCTATGTCAATGGGACATGGAACAATGGCCTATTTTATGCCAGACAGGACCATTTGGACCTGGTCGACTTCACAAATAGCGATTGGGCTGGCAGTATCGACGATCGAAAGAGCACCTCCGGGTATGCTTTCCATCTCGGATCAAGGGTAGTCTCATGGGCGTCCAAGAAACAATCGATCATTGCGTTGTCCACAGCCAAAGTAGAATATGTCATCGCCACATCAGCCGCATGCCAGGAAGTTTGGTTACGAAGAGTTTTGAGTGAACTAAACCATCCTTTGGAAGGCACGACAATAATTTTTTGTGATAACAATTCAGCCATTGCACTGTCAAAGAATCCCGTGTTCCATGGCCAAACGAAACACATCGATATTCATTATCACTTCATCAAAGAGTTGGTGAAGTGTGGAGAAATTCAACTCTAGTTTTGCAGATCCAAGGAGCAGTTGGCAGATATATTCATGAAGACTTTGAAGGAGGAAGACTTCAACAGATTGTGAGAGCAGCTTGGATTCAAAGCGCTCGTGAAATCAGGCTTAAAGGAGGGTGTTAGAAATATTAACCCAAATTTCATTCCTTTGCCAGACTACACTCTAAAACTGGGCAAAGCCAGACTGTGCTCACATAGTTGGGGATCCCAAAAAAAAGGTCTGACATGACATCGCACCTACCCTCTGACAGATGTGACTTTTGATAGATCTGATCACTGTAGAAGTTAATGCCAGTTCGGTGATTTAATTCTAGTTTGATGATTGGTCAAAAACCCTAGTTAAGGGCCTATCAGAACCTATCAGAGGACAAACCCTAATCCTCCTCTCCTCGTGGATATATAAGGCAGTTCGGGTCTTCAAACATTAGAAAAATGTGAAGAGGGCAGAGAGCAAAGAGGAGTGAGGAGAAGAAGAGTATCTCAGTGAGCAGTGTGGCTCATCTAATAAATTTTTGAGCCGTCGACTCGACATTTTGTCTTTTAGTTTATCCTGTAGCTCGGTCTGTAGATGTTATATTTCCTCAGTTAAGTACTTTTGTAACCCCCGTTTCATATGAATAAAGTTTGCTATTTGTTTTAGGCATCTTTAGGGTTTCCAGTCATTTTATGTGTTAATGTTTGTTGCTCTCTGTACAAATTGCCTCAGAGCGATTGTGTTCAAGTTCTAATAGTTAAGAGCTTAGATTCGAGACTGTCCTATCAGTTTTGGTGTTTTCTCTCCTCCCACCCAAGTAGGCCATCACCGTTGTCGTAGTCGCACAAGCCTTCCGAGTAGAAAATATTACAAAGCCAAAGTTGGCTAAGTTTGAAAGAGTCTTTCGAGTTCATTGCCGCAACCCGACTGCACCCGAGATCTGAGCATAGCCCGAGAGCGCAAGCGAAGCATGATTCACCCTGACCACACTTCGTTGGGCGTAGTCTACACTTCACCTTTCCGCTAAGCACAGTCTATTGGCACCCCAAAATTTGAACTTCACCGTGCGTTGAGCATAGTTTGTCTTATGCCCCTGAAGTGCGAACTGCGCCATCCGTCACCTTTCATCGACCGTAAACCACACTTCATCCCTGAAGTCGGAGTTTGGCAAAAATCTATGTGTAGTCCGAACTACGCTGGTCTTTGGGCAAAGTCCAAACTTCGCCCTTGAAGTCTGCCACTACGCTGTTCTTTGGGTGAAGTCTGAACGTCGCCCCCGATGTTTGCACTGCATCGTAACTCGAGCGCAGTCCACACTCCACTCTCGCGAGTGTCAGACTTCAGTGATTCGAAATAAAATTAAATTCTTCAGACCTCCAGGGGTGAATTTTAGCTTCTTGGTCCTGGATGACCTATGAACTTGAGGATCATCTCCTTGATTTTGACCTTGTGCTTGCCCAATGAAGATCTCTTGCAGGTAGAGGGGGTAGGAATCAAAGGGGAAGGCATGGGTTTAGAAGGGGAAGGGACGATATTGGAAGGGGAAGGGGATGGTTTGGATGGGGACACAGCCGTCGTGCCTTTTTTGGAAGCAGGGGTGCTGGGAACACCATCGTTGGCCAAGGGCTAACTGAACAAAGAGTGAGCGAGGATTTGGGAAGGAGGGGGAAAGGGGTGAATGGACTGTAAGGGGTAGCCACAATGGGGGATTGGATAGAATATGGTAGTAGATAACAACGAACAACCCTTGGTAGGAGGGAAGGGTAGACTTCTTATGGGAATATGACACCGAGAGATGAATGGAGCGATGGAGGAAACTAGGAATTTTCATAGGCTTGTATCCTCAAAAGTGATTGACCAAGACAAGATGGAAACTAGTCATGGGCTTGTTAGGTTTATCGTAAGCAAGGTATTGCATAAGGGGAATAACAATGACAGGAAAAGGGGTGGAGGGGACTGACGCTCTAGGGCAAGACCATCCCAAGTAAAATTTTGATAATTGGGGAACCCCTCCAGCTTTGGGTCCCAACAATGCTTGTCACGATAAACCAAACAGACAGTGAGTGGTAAATCTGCAATCTCACCAATCAATTGGGGAGTAAACTTTAAACACAAATTCTTTACATAGACATGGCCATTCGACCATGTACGAAAAAATTCTATTGTAATATCCTCTTTTGCTCCTCATAATTTGATAGAAGGGTGGTAAGTTTACAACCTTACAAATAAGCAGACGATAAGGCATCTAGCCGAAACAGACTTGGCTCTAGGTAGGCCATGGATGAGGTGGGGATTGTATGGAAGGTGGTAGAGGATAACAACCAGAGAAATGGCTTACAGTGGAGAACGTCGATGAGCACGCGAATATGAGGATATAAATAATCTAGGGGAAGTTGACGGGGTATGTCAAGCACCATGGATGAAATACATGTGGACGAGCAGTTTTCATACCAAGGATGAAGGGCATTGGACGGGAGATTTAGGAAATGTCCACATGGGTGGATTTGATATTCTGGGCACTTCTTGCAAATGTGGAAGGCATCAGAGGAATGAACGGAGGGGCAACCGCATACACAATAATGGGATTAGGCAAAAGGCTTTAGAAAGCAGCAAAGGATGACATTAAGTTCAAATTGGCAAGATGATTGTATTGGAACTCCATGGGATAGCCAATCATGACATGGCATTGGAACGTACTCCATGAGAATCTTAGGACATGGTACGTCTAGAGCAATACCTACAATAAATTTAAACCAAAAATTACTGATTAGTGTGGATGGGTTTGACAGACCTACCTAATTTAATAATAATACTAATAAAAAATTATTATGATTATTTTAAAGTTTAATAATAGGCTTTTACATCTATATGTGTAGTTAAATTTTAAAAACATATGGAAGACATAGAAATTCTCATTAATTTTAAAATGATAATATATAAAATGTAAATGAACAATCATCAAATTTTATGGTATAGATAAAATGTTGTTTGCTAATCCTTATATATAAAGTATATTTTTCAATCATATATTTTCCATAAGTTAAAGGAATTTTTACCACTCCTTCAATATGATAAAGCTTATCATCGATAATATTGATTTGTTTCCCATATTTGCCTTGCAATGAGACAAACCACAAATTATCTTTAATAATTTTCTTACTACCACCTAAATCAATCTTTGCCTTGTAATGAGATAAACCATACATTATCTTTAATAATTTGCTTACTACCACCCAAATCAATTTACCAAATTATATTCTATCATTACCTTGGATATTAAGACCTTGTGCACTATTAGAGTGTCCTCTTCAAAAATAGATTTTGGTTCTTCATGTGCAATATGCCCTTGTTGTTGCTAAGGTTGTGGTTCGAATTATGTCCTTTTTGAGAAGGTTTAAATACTTGACCCCTTCAAGTCATGGAGTTATATCATCATTATTTTGTATATCATGTCCTTCTCTCTCAAATCTATGATAGTAAGTCCTTTATTTTATAGTTTGCTTTTGTCATGATGATGAAAATGAGGAAGGATGTTTTTTGTACCTTCTTTATGGAAATGAGCACATTATTTATTAATTAGTTTGTCAACTAATTGGTTGCTTCCACCCATTGAAGCATTTTCACTAATTTATCAAAATATGCTTTCTAGTTTGATACTTGTAATTAAGTAATCAACATTAAAAAGAATATGGTAGGGCTCTAAGTGTGATGGGTACTAAGATCCTATCTTCTCTTATTTCTTCCATGGTGTTCAATATTACTTTCATTTCAAAAAATTTACAAAAGAAATTCTTCAATACAGTATCCATATTAAACTCTTAATGTGGAACTAAGATTGAAGTGTTATTGTATATTACATTATTCTAAACCTTGGAAGTATATTGTAAAATATTTGTAGATATATTGTTTGAATGAGTCTTGTAATATATACCATCATTAAATGTTTATCTTTATATTTTATTTATCAGGTTCTTGATATATTTTCTCAATGTAGGATTCTCCTAATCCATGTATATCCTAGAACCTTATATTTATTCCATCCTCCATTTTCATCTCCTAGATGGTATTCTCATATTTATTTTTATTGCATCCTTTTAAAGAATTTTATATTCTCATACCCCTGCTCCATGAAAAGTGCTTTAATTTTGATCCTCCACTTTAGATATTCCAATTATAGTAATTCCTTCTCTTTTTTACAATTTCTTGACGTATAAATTCTCCTTATCTAAAAAAATTTCATTCCCTTTGTGACTATAATTGATTCAATTTAGATTCTATGTCAACTATATTTGCCTTTGCTTCCCACTATATACCTTTGGACCATGCAATTAGAGCAAATTAGATTCTTCTCATTTTTTTAGAAAAGTGAAACATAGTTGTTTCTTCTATTATTGGATCAATATATCTCCACTCATATTTTACTAAATTTATAAATTCCTCATCTTCCAAATAAATAGTATCGAACTTGAAGGGGCCTTTTATTTTATCTTTATCATTTTCAAACTAAAAGAAAATTGATGAATGATCAAATTGCAACCTTGATCTATCCAATACCTTAGTATTTCTACTTTAGTGATATTATTTTTAGACACTATAAATATATCCAACCTTTTAGAAATACCATATCTTCTAGTTCATTGATTCCTCCTAATGATAAGTAATTTAATGGGTTCTACATCACACAACATCATATTCTAGATTTTTTGTAGGTAAATTTAGTGAAGATATCCAATATGGCTTCCTATAACCATATTTCTACTCTTTTAGTAATAAAATTTAAGTCTCCTCCTACCACTACATATCTTTTTTTTTAAGTCTTATATAAATAATTCATACTAAAATTCCCTTCTACCACCATATGACCATACATATTGACTACAAAAATTAGCTTTCCTATATCAATAGAATATCATTTTGTAACCATTCTTACCTTAATATTTACCTTAAGAATGAACTAGAAAGATAAATTCCATCCCATTAAATTTCTCGTTCATTTTTTGTTTGAACCTATCCCTTCAAAATTCCAATCTAATAGGAGAGATGCGACGATGATAATTTTATTTTATTTTTTTGCATCCAACATGGTCTCCTAGATTAAAAGTATATATGGCTTATGAAGTTTAAGAAAATTCTTTAGGTTTATTTTTATATGAGGGGCCCTGATCCCTTTGACATATAAACTCTTGAGATTGATTTGTCTCAAGACCCAATCCCCTTGATACCTATCCATACCAAGTATCTCCCTTATAATTATTTAGAATTTTAGGGCATAAAGGGTTTTTAAGGCATGCAACATTCCTTGGATAAAAATGTATTTATCTAAAAAGGGTATAAACTTAGTAAGTTTTACACCCTTCTCCTCTACTTATTCTAAGCCCTTGATAGAAATATTTTGTAGTCCCATTTGGATTTGAAACCTTCTTCCTTCCTCTTAACCATAATATTTATCCTTATTACCTTCCTATAATTAAGAAATAGCACCATGCTCTTGCAATATCCTATGGAACTATGGTCTGTTAATACCTCCATATTAGGGATCTATTGAGTACAATATAATATAACAAGTTTATCATTATTAGAATTCAATCGTCTATCCCTCAAAAGGGTAAGAATAGGGTTCGGATTTGATGGATACCTAATAAAATATTTACATACACTTTGTTGGTTGTATGTATGGCCTCCATTCACTCATGTAAAACTTCCCTATTAAAATTGCATGGAAATAACTCTTTCTCTATCATCTACACATTGATAATAAGAAACCTTTCTTTAAACAATTCAATAGCCTTGAATGGGTCCTCCTCTATCTATGCTTCAATCATGACTACCTCCTTTAAAATTTCTATACTAGAATAACCTCCAAATTCTTTCTATATTGTGCATTATCCTTTGATCTCTTCTATTTCAAATCCACCTTGAGATGACCATAATAATGATAATTACTACATCAAAATAGTACTTCTATGTAGTCAAGCTTTATGATTTTTTTTCAATTTCCTTATAGTAACTTCATGTTTTTTGAAAATCCTAAGCTAAAATCAATATCCACTAAGATACAAGCTATCATTTTTAGGATAACAATTAAAGTTTTGTATCTAGTCCAAGGAAAAATCCTAAGGAGTTTCCAATCTCACATAAATGTCTTTCATTTCATAATTCAAAGGTTAAAGAGGGTAGCTTAACCTAGATAGGTTGGTTTTTAATTCTCCTAAAGTGTAGATTGAGCCTAGGAATCTAAAAATTTAGATTTAAAATCTTGAGCCTCCAAATTCATCATATTTTTTTATGATTATAGTGTCTTCTTCATTTTAGAAGAGAAAAAACATCTAACCTTGTGTCATCACATGATATGTAGGAGTATAGCCTAGAACCTCTAACTAGGTAACCTTGATCCATTCTTATTAAGGTTTTAATTTCATGGAGTAGCCCATAAATCTACCTACCAAATCCTTATATTTTAGTGATAAAACTTGATCTAGCATCAGATCCTAACTTATAACCAGTTAGATTAGATTCTTTTATAATTCAATATAATTATTTTCACTTTCTTTTCTCCATTTTTAGATTAATTTGTTTATCTCCCAATCTAGCTACACTATCCTTCAATGTTTCCTTTGGTTCATTTGGTGACACTTATCCTTCTCTATTGCCTCCCTTGTATGCCCTAGTGTTACGATTTGAAGTTGACTAGGTCTTTAGGCATGGGTTTGAGTTGAGTCCTCCATGTACCTTGTCCGACTTATTCTAGATGTTAAAAGGTTATTTCTTATAGAAAAACAATGAGGCCTTTATTTATTACTTAGATACTTCATTGCAGTTCACTACATCCACTTGATATATCATTCACTTATTTTTCCTACAATTGCTAGCTATTAGTGGATGAAATCTACGTTAGTAAGGAGTTTTCGTGGAATTGGTTTTTAAAATTTCTATCATACCCTTTCATTCATGTCTCTATTGCTTGTAACTTGACATCTAGGGTCTCATTTTCTCAAATGGAAGCAAATGTTATTTTTTATAGGATCTTGATGACCACCCTCTGCTACACTTCTATAATGACAATAACCCCATTTTCCTTTCAAGATAGCTATGTTGTGACCTATTGTTTCTTCTTAGATATGAAAATATTCAATCCAACTCTATAATAACCTTTTATTTCTTCCTTTTGAGTGGTAGAGATGCAAACCTTTAAGCCATGCTTATCATAAACTATTATTTCTCTTAGATCTACAAACCTTCAAGCAAAATCTCTCATGATCTATTGTTTCTTCTTAGATTTGCAAACCTTCAAGCTAGCTTTGTTGTGATTTATTATATTTTTTTAGATTTGCAAAACTTCAAACCAACTCTACCATGATCTATTGTTTCTTCTTAGATCTACAAACCTTCACGCCATCTTTGTCATAACATATTTTATTTTTAGATTTGTACACCTTCAAGCTAGCTCTATCATGTCCTACTTTTGATTTTTAGGTATATAAACCTTCAAGCCACCTCCATTGTGACCTATTATTTCTCTTAAGTCTACAAACAATTAAATTTGTTTTAATACAATTGTGAGTAAAAGATCTTTATTATAAAGAGGTTAAAAGTTTTTAGATTCCTTGCCATTTAGAAATGTTCCTTGTCATCTAAAGTCCATTGTGAGTTCCTAACATCTCTAGTACAAAAAGGAGAGTGCAATCACCCGATCACGACTATGCATCCTTACTGAAAATACAACATGATGTTATTTATAGGTTAATATTTTAATGCATATTTTATTTTTTAAACAATAAATAGGATAAATTAAAGTTTTTTTTTGAATATTTCAACAATGTCTAGTTTAGAAAAACATACATACGTACAATTATATGAAAAGACGTATGTGTGGCCCATGGGAATGAAGGCATGACAAGATATTGATGCAGACGGTTGAAATTATACGGAAAAATATCTAAGCGAGGAAAAGGTAAAACCAGATATCCGGCAAACAGGTCGCAAGGACGTCGCAATCTTTTAAGGCACTAGTAAGGACTTTCAGGTTAATATGAGTAGCCCATAGATCAACTGGATAAAAATTTCATAGCGAAGTTGATACGACTAAACCAAAGCCAATTCACACTGAACTAATTGGCGAAGGGAATTTAATCAATACAAATGGCTAAATTTTGAAGAATCAATTGGAAGTAGATTGGTGGGAGAAGTAGATGGGTGGGAGACAGTTTACAAAATTCAATTGTTTGGAGATGAACCTTTCATACTGCATTCATTATGAATGGACTAAATTTTTGTGAGTAAACTTATCTCAATGAAAATCATGGCCAACGCCAATAAATCCGATCTGAGTGACGTAAATAGACTCTGAGTTAATGCAAAACGCGTAAAGTTTCCAAATTAGCATGAGTAGGGCTTCCACTATGGTCGAAGTAAATATAGGGGACCATTCAACGAAATGAGAAAAAATATAAACAGATTTGTCAAATTTTGAAAATGACATAATCAGACATGAGTAAATGCGAATCATGCGAGGCAACTGGAGAAATTTCCATATTGACATGAGTAGACCGACGACTCATGCGAGGCAATACCGGCCAATATTGAAATGCCCTGTGCAAATATTTCTGATTTACACTCATTGCTCCACCACGATACGGCCTGTTAGTTGAGAAGATTCTCTCGGTGGAAAATGGTGGTAGATGAAGCCTTAGTTACAAGTTTCAGCCCAGTTATCTATCCGACTCTTAACGTTTAAATATTAACACGCTCCGCTTATGAGAAAAAATAGAAACAAATTCATTAAACCTTGGGCATAATTTTAAAGAAATGGAAGCTACGATATTACACAAAATATATGCATACCTCCCTACCTTCAACAATGATGCATTCGCTCGTAACAAACTACTTATAAAGAAGTTTCTGAAGTAGAATGTAAGCACTTTAAATTTTCAGAACAGAATTATTTTTAAATTACATTTTTAACATTTATTGCGCTAGATTATCTAAACACAAATATTTCGAATGATATATTATAAGTTTTTTTTTATTATTTAAATTTGGTTATTGTGAGCCAATTTTAAAACCCACATTTAAGGTTGGGCATCCTACCATTACGTCTCATAATGGGGAGAGGCTTAACACACAACCTCACACACAAATGGACCTCTCCAAGAAAAACCCAAACCCAAACTATTGTTAACTTGTTTTTCTTTACTTATAAATCTTATCAAAATATTCCATTTATTTAAATATAATAATTATTTAATTTTTCTAAAATTATAAAAAAACAATTTAAAAACTAATTTTAAAAAAACTTATATACAACATCCAATGTACATTTCACAAATAAAATTTTCATTAAGATTTACCTCAGTTTCTTTAATCCAAGGTTCTAATACATAGATGAACCTTATTACTATTAAATATTATCTCAATAACAAGGAAACTATAAGGAAGAAAAATTCCAATATTATATATGAAGTGTAACAATTTTAGTCCTTAGAGATGAGTGAGTACTTGAAAAAAAAAAATGAGCTCAAGTTCAGTAGAAATTTGTAACCTTCCCAAATATCATTATAAACAAAAATCCAACCAATTTAATAATAATACTAATAAAAAACATTATGATTATTTTAAAGTTTAATAATAGCCTTTTACATCTATATGCATAGTTAAACATTAAAAACCAATGAAAGACATAGAAATTCTTGCTAATTTTTAAATGATAATATATATGAAATGTAAATGAACAATCATCAAATTTTATGATATAGATAGAATGTTGTTTGATAATCCTTTTATACATAGTATATTATAAATTGTATATTTTCCATAAATTAGAGGAATTTTTACCGCTCCTTTAATATGATAAAGCTTATCATTAATAATATTGATTTGTTTCTCATATTTACCTTGTAATAAGACAAACCACGCGTTATATTTAATCATTTGCTTACTAGCACCTAAATCAATGTATCCAATTCTATTCTTCAATTTTATCACTACAGTGGACATCAAGACCTTGTGCACCATTAGAGTGTCCTCTTCAAAAATAGATTTTGGTTCATCATATGCAACATACCTTTGTTGTTGCTAAGGTTTTGGTTCAAATTATGTTTTTTTAATAAGGTTTAAAGACTTGACCCCTTCAAGTCATGAAAATATATCAACAATATTTTAAGTCCTTCTCTCCCACATCTATGATAGTAAGTGTTTTATTTTATAGTTCACTTTTGTCTTGATCATGAAGATAAGTAAGGATGTTTTTGGTATATTATTTATGGAAATGAGCACATTATTTATTAATTATTGTATCAACCAATTGGTTGCTTCCACCTATTTAAACATGTTCACCAATTGGTCAAAATATTCTTTCAAGTTTGATACTTGTAATGAAGTAATAAACTCTAAAAATAATATGGTAGTGATCTAAGTATGATGGGTACTAACAGCATGTCTTCTATTATTTCTTCCATGGTGTTCCATATTACTTTCAATTCTACAACTTTACAAAGAAAATCTTTAATACTTTATCCATATTAAACTCTTAATGTCGAACTAAGATTAAATTGTTATTGTATATTACATTATTGTGAACCTTAGAAGTATATTGTAAAATATTTGTAGATATTTTTTTTGAATGAGTATTGTAATATTTACCATCATTTCTTTATATTTTCTCTATTGGGTTCTTGATACATTTTATTAAAGTAGGATTCTCTTAATCCATCTATATCCTAGAACCTTATATTTCTTCCATCCTCCATTTTCATCTCCTAGAAGGTATTTCCATATTTCTTTGTATTGCATCCTTTTAAAAGAATTTTATTTTCTCATACCCATGCTCCAGGTAAAGTGTTTAATTTTCATCCTCTACTTTAGATATTCCCATTCTAGTAATTTCTTTTTCTTTATTTTCCAACTCCTTGATGTAAAAATTCTCCTTATCTCAAAAATGTCATTGGATTTGTGACTATAATTGATTCAATTTAGATTATATGCCAACTATATTTGCCTTTGCTTTCCAATATATACCTTTAGCCCATGCAATTATAACAAATTATATTCTTCTCAATTTTTTAGAAGAGTTAAACATAGTTTTTCTTCTATTATTGGATCAATATGTCTCCACTCACATTTTACTAAATTTATAAATTCCTCATATTCCAAACAAATAGTATTGAACTTGAAAGGGCCTTCTGGTTTATCTTTATCATTTTATAACTAAAATAAAATTGATGAATGATCAAATATGTAACCTTGATCTGTCCAATACCATAGTATGTCTACTTTAGTTATATTGTTTTTAGATACTAAAAATCTATCCAACATTTTAGAAATACCATGTCTTATAGTTCCTTGATTCCTCCTAATGAGAGCTAATTTAATGGGTTCTACATCACACAACCTCATATTCTAGATTTTTTTTAGGTAAATTTTGTGAAGAGATCCATTATGGCTTCCTCTAACCATATTTCTACTCTTTTAGTAATAAAATTTAAGTCTTCTCCCACCACTACATTTCTTCTTATTTTTTAAAGTCTTATATAAATAATTCTTACTAAAACTCCCTTCTACCACCATATGACCATACATATTGACTACAAAAATTAGCTTTCCTATATCAATAGAATATCATTTTGTAACCATTATTATCTTAATATATACCTTATGAATTAACTAGAAAGATAAATTCCATCACATTAAATTTCTCGCTCATTTTTCATTTGAACATATCCCTTCAAAATTCCAATCTAATAGGATAAATGCGAGGATGATAATTATTTTTTTTTTACATCCAACATGGTCTCCTAGATTAAAAGTATATATGGCTTATGAAGTTTAAGCAAATGTTTTAGAGCTATTTTTTTATGAGGGGCCCTAAGCCCTTTGACATATAAACTCTTGAGATTCACTTGTCTCAAGACCCAATCCCCTTGATACCTGACCATACCAAGTATCACCTTTATAATTGTTTGGGCTTTTAGGGTGTATATGCCAAACGATGTGCTTGTATTATGGTGATTTTAGAGAACATGGTGGGGAAGATAACCTACTAATGTTTTTTAAGGTATACAAGATTTCTTGGCCAAAAATATGTTTATCTAAAGAGGGTATAAACTTAGTAAGTTTTACACCCTTCTCCTCTACTTATTCTTAGCCCTTGATAGAAAGATTTTATAGAGTCTCATTTGGATTTGAAACCTTTTTCCATTCCTCCTAACCATAATATTTATCCTTATTACCTTCCTATGATTAAGAAAAAAACATCATACTCTTATAATATCCTATGGAACAATGATCTATTAATACCTCCATATCAAGGATCTATTGAGGATAAGTTAATATAGCAAGTTTATCATTATTAGCATTAAATCCTATATCCCCCTAAAAAGGTAATATTATATTTAGTATTTTATGAATCCCTAATAAAATATTTGCATACACTGTATTGGTTGTATGTATGGCCTCCATTCACTCATGGAAAAATTCCCCATTACAATTACGTGGAAATAAATCTTTCTCCTTCATCTAGAAATTGATAATATAAAACCTTTATTTAAGCAATTCAATAGCCTTGAATGGGTCCTCCTCTATCTATGCTTCAATCATCGATACCTCCTTTAAAATTTCTAGACTAGAAGAACCTCCAACTTCCTTGTATATAGTGCATTATCCTCTGATCTCTTCTATTTCAAATCCACCTTGAGATGACCATAATGATGATAATTAATACATCAAAATAGCACCTTGATGTATCCAAGATTTATCAAATATGTTTAGTTTCATGATAGTAACTTCATGTTTTTGAAAATCCAAAGTTAATATCAATCTCGACTAATATGCAAGCTATAATTTTTTGGATAAAAATTAAGCTTTTGTATCTAGTCGAAGGAAAACTGCTAAGGAGTTTTCAATGTTACACAAAAGTCCTTCATTCCATAATTTAAGGGTTAAAGAGGGTGGCTTAAGCTAGATAGGTTGGGTATTAATTCTCTTAAAGTGTATATTGTGAATAACATAAGCTTATACTGAGAGGTAGGGTGAATAGTATACGACCACTTTTTACTTTCTTTCCAAACTAATATCACTTAATATCCTTAATTAAAATAACCAAATATAGCAGTGTGCATTAATAACTCAGAAATAGTAGTAAGCAAGAGCACAAGTCACCACACACAATTGAGGCACAAGATTTAACATGGTTCCCCCAATATGGGGTACTCCACAAGATGATATCCTTATAATATTTCACATAGAAATATCCAATACAATGATTTCTTTGATCTAATAAAAGCTAGACAATTACAAGTTCACACAGAACTTGTCCAAATTTGAATAATATGTTTGCATGAAACTTGTCCAACTTTGAATAATAATCTCACATAGAACCTATCCAAAACTGAATAACAATCTCACACATAACTTGTCCAATACTGAATAACAAGCTCACATAGAACCTGTCCAATTTTGAATAACAAGCTCACAAAGAACCTGTCCAATGCTGAATAACACGCTCACATACACCTTGTTCAAATATGCTCCAAAAAGCGCCCAAAAAAGTTGTCCAAATCTACTCTAGTAAGCTCACCAAGAACTTACCCAAAATCTGCTTCAATAAGCTCACCAAGAACTTGTCCAAATCTGCTCTAGTAAGCTCACTAAGAACTTTCCCTAAATATTTCCACAAATATATCCTCAAATCTATCCCAACATTGTCCTCAAAGGCCTTCTCAAAGGATCAATCAATCATACAAAAACTGCCACAAGTCTATCTACAAATTTACCCCAAAGATCTTCTTTAAAGGCTCAATCAATCATGCTCAAGTAGCACTCAAAACTCATCCACAAATCTATCAAGGCAAAGCTCAAAAATAAACTCAACAATGAATGGCAATGTACTCTTCAATGGACAACTATAATTATCCACAACGATCTCAACTCAAATCAACTCATAGAAGCATAAGGAGAATTGTTAGAGACTCAATATATTCTAATCTCAATCTCAACTCAAATCAACTTCATAGAAGCATAAAGAGAATTTTTAGAGACTCAATATGTTCTAGTCTCACTCTCAATCCAAATCAATCTCAACTTAGCTGAAGTCAACTCATAGAAGCATAAAGAGAATTGTTAGAGACTCAATATGTTTTAATCTCACTCTCAACCCAAATCAATCTCAACTGAACTCAAATGTTTCTAAAAATGCTCAACCAAAAATATTACATAACAATGATACTCATATTATTTTCTAACTCGTGTTCTTTTACAACCAATGGGATTCAACAACTATGCTTATAAAACTAGGTTTAAACACAACTCTCAATTCAAAAAACCTTGAAGCATTCAACCAACCACTTTCTAAAAGGAAACCACAAACAATACTTTTCCCTCCAAAGATATTTCAGAAATCAACCACCATAAACAATCAATAGTAGAATGTGCCCATACTTTTTATGAGGATGAAGAAACTGCTTTGGAAATCTGCCACACTCAACACACTTTGAAAAGAACAAAAAAACCTTCACTTGAACCCCTTTACAAAAAAGAAAATATATCTTTATGTACATCTTATTTCTCCTTCTAAGATATATTCCTATAAATAATTTTTCCAATGATATATAACATGATATACTTTTATAAAAGGAAAAACTAGAAATATCTCCTTTTCTAAAAGTGCACTATAAGTCTTAAACTTGCCTTCCGATTAAATAAAAAATATTTAATCAAACATTTTCCTCAACCACACCTTGTTCCTCCAACATTAAACGAAAATAAAAATTATTTTAATAAAATGTTTACTTGCCTCTAGAGGAAATTGAACCCTCGTCGCTACCCACACAACACCTCAACCACAATGCCAAAGACCACGCGAGCTACTCGCTCACATAATATGGAGAGCAAATACTCTCCCTTTATCTCATTGTCCTCTTGCTCATGTCAAAACATGGGCCAAGACTTTCCTTCCTTACTCCTCACAATTTGCAGTCGATGGGAATTGAACACATACACATACGCTAGCAAATATCTTAACACTCCCAAGATCACCATTGGACCACACTGTCACGTCGAGGAAATTCGACGCCTATGAATAAAATGTTCTCTTTAAATCTTGCTTAGGGGCTTAAAAAAAAGCCCTTTGCATATATATGCAATCTCCTTTGTAATATAATAAATAAAGATGCTTTTAAATTTTAATAATTACCTTTGATAGCGTATGAAATTTATGACGTCGGCAATAATTTTAATTTTAATTTTAAAATATAAATTTAAATTTAAATTTTAAATAATTAAAATTTAAACTAAATATTTAAAATCAAATATCTCCATCATCGGGGCACCTTTTTCGATGAAACAAAATCCTAACTTGGGTTTCATAAAAAAGCAGTTCAAATGTGCCATCCATGGTTTTAAATAAAACTTTTTATTTTGCCTGTCTTGGTTCTCACAAAAACCCTATATATATCCATGCTCTCCGAAGTATGAATGCTTTGGTGATCAAAAATCAATGTGTTCCTGGGGACATTAATGTGACACCAATGACAACATAAAACAAATCAAATTGCCAACAATCTCCCCCTTTGTCATTGATGGCAACACCTCTAAAGCAAAAACCACAATCACTGCAAAAACCATCTCTGAGAATCAAAGTTGCTCCCCTTGACTCAATAATCTCTTTGGAGGCTACTCCCCCTAACTCAAATCTCTCCTTGGAGGCTGCTCCCCTAACTCAATACTATCTTTGGAGGCTTCTCTCCCTAACTCAAATATCTCCTTGGAGGTTGCTTCCCCTAACTCAATAGTCTCTTTGGAGGCTGCTCTCCCTAACTCAAATCTCTCCCATTTTGACATCAATGGCAAAAGGGACACCTATGGGGCTAAAATGTATGACTCTTAAGCTTAGCACCCTCACCACCTTCTCTATTAAGGTGATTATTTTTTTTGTGGGAGTACATTTACTCCCAACTTACATTATTTCTTTCATCTGTCAACTTCCTTCCATATTTTTATGTTATCCTTTTCTTGAAGAGTTACTTGATATTATTGTATTGAACCGGTTTGACCTTATTATCTTAAAATTATTTGGAATTAAAACACTTAATGTTGTTATTCCTTGGAGGTGCAACTATCTTAGGACTTCTCCTAGTGAAGCCATATCGTTTTCTATTATGAACCCTACAATTCATTTCCTTTTGACCAAAATCATTACATGAGTAGAAATAGCCATGGAAAATCTATCCTTTAATGTATTTCTATCTTTCATGTGTCCTACACTATGAATCCATGTGCCCAAACTTGTGACATGAAAAACATATTCCATTGAAGAAACCCTTTCTAGACCCCATTGGTATCTTATTCTCTTCTACCTGATTCTTGTTCCATATGTTCCTAACTTATGCATTGTTCCTTTCTTTGTTGAACTTTTGATTGTCCAAAATATCCTTAGAGGTATCACTTTCTCTTTTACTTACTTATTTCGACACTTCCTATTTTTGGTTTTTGAGCTTGATTCTCCTTTTTCTTCTTCCTGTTCCCCTTGTTCTTCCTTAGAACTAAGTCCTGTTATAGTGACTGATGACTTTTGTGCATTGATAGTCCTTTCCAAGGTCTTTTAATTTTATTCAAACTTGTGTAGCTTTTCCTTAGAACCTTTCAATTCCAACCTTAGTAAAACTATCTCATGCTCTAATATTTCACACTCTAGATCTTTAATTTTTAATTTTTTAACCATATCTTCTTCAACTCTTCTTTCTTTTTCAAACTTATCTCTCAAGTCAGAGATATCCTGTAGAAGCTTTGTCTTACATTTCTCATCTTCTTGTATATGAGAATTCAATTCTAAATTCTCTCTTTTCAATTCAATAAGCTCCTTAAGAGTGGCTTTCTCCTTTTATTTATCTGAATATTCCTCTTCTTCAACATCACTACTACTAGAATTATCACTGGAACTACTGCTAGAACTATGACTAGAACTGCTACTTTTTTTCCACAAATAAACTTTTCTTGTTGTAATTGTTGTAGTACATGCAATAATCATCTAAATACCCAAAGTATCCACATATGAAGCATTTTAGTATTCTTAGACCCTTCTTATACCTATTTTCTTGCTCAATAGCTATAGCAAGCTCTTCATATCATTCTTCGATTGATGTATCCTCGTATTTAACTTTGATACCTAGGAATAGGTGTTCTGTTTGGAGTGGAAGTTCTTCTTCTACTTCTTTTATCCCATAAAAAAACCCTTCTTCATATTCATTGTCACTAAGATAATTATAATATTATATAGAAAAAAAACTCTCAAGGTTTCTTTGACCATGCTTGTTTCCTTGATGTGTCATCTCATCTTCACTATCATTGAAACCATTGTAATATCCTAATCTGTGATCTCTTTGACCATACACAAAGCATTGTTATATTTTACTTTCTATTCCTACGAATAGATGTTCTTCCTTTTCATCATCTGACTTGTCTTTATCACTATAATCAGAGCTATCACTTTCTTCTACAATGTAGTAAGATTTCTTTAACAATGAGCTATCACTTGATCTATTTCATGCACAGATTCATGTCTAAATTTGCTGCTAATAATTGGTGGATGTGAGCGCATGATAGGACGTGCTATGAAGAGGAGACATGGTCCTGCATGGTAGATATGGGCAGGAGTATGCATGAATATGGAAGGAGTCAATGTATGAAGGAGACTAATTACGTACCTTTCAGAACATATTTAATTTGAGAACGTTGAAGATTACTTACGTGCCTACTGAAAGAAGAGACATTGAATATTAGAAGATTGGGAGAGGAAGATCACGATTTGATTAACCTTGAGAATAAGGTTGATAAATTTTATATCAATGCATTAAATCTTGTGTGTAAGATTTATGAGAGTGTGTTTGATTTGAAGGGGCACTTGACGCTTGATAACATGGAAGATAGATGAAATTAAAATCAAATGATGTTCATGCTATGATTTGGATCGTTGTGGAGGTTTCATGGATAGTGGAGACAATTTGAAAAGTTTCATGGTCAACGATGTCCATGGCAATTTGTGAGATGATATTGCTATTGAGAATGTATGTTTGCTGGTGACGTGCATTTAAAATGATACAAAGTCTGCTGGTGTGAAGGAATCAAGCAAAAATACGAAGAGTTGTTGCTATCCACAAAGGAAAAATGAAGAAGACACATTATGGGAGGATAACTTTGACATCGTTTGTAAGCTATAAATAAAGGACAACTTTTTCGAGCAAACGTTGATTAGGAGACATGCACGGTTTAGCATGAAGTGTTTAAAACAATTAGCACTGTATTTTTGTTAAGTTGTTGTTTTTAAAAGACACTACACCGTGCTTGGTTCAACCAGTGATTGGTTTGTGAAGATCCTAGACTAAGAGAGAATCTATGATTAGTTTGCTGAGATGTCCGCTTTGCTTGTGTAAACTTCAAATAATAATGTTACATGGCGAAAATTAGGAGAATCACAAAGAAGTACACGGGGATGGTCCCACTTGTTACTACAATGTTGTACACAGTGAGCCAAAGACAGCCACCTCGGCAAAGTAACAAGGATCCTGAGTAAGAAGGTAGTTTTTGAATCATCCTATAACTTGCACTAAAGCCCCTAAAATTTGCTAAGTTTTATCTGTGAAAGTCTTTTGGCGCACCCATTTAACACTTCCAAAAATTTTGGCTCCTGCGCTGCCCCTTGAAACCCCGTTCATGGGCCTAAATTTGATTTTTAGAGGATTTGTTCTGTTTAGCCACCGAGTGGAGGAGCTATCAAAAGAGTCAGGAGTAAGTGAGTTTTACTTTTGTAAAATAATTTTTTATCAGTTTTTTTTAATAATTTAATATTATTTGATTTTAAATATTTTAAATTGATTTTCAATCAAAATTATTTTATTATTATTTAATAATTGATAAAAATTTAATTTTGCAAAATTAAAAGTTTAAACCAAGAGGAGTTAAAGAGATATTCTCATTTTTGTTAAAGTAAGCAATGGCTACTAATAACAATCTTCCTATCCCTGAGTTCAATGACCTTGATTATGAGTACTGGTCCATCAATATGAGGACCTTACTCATTGGCAAAGGACTTTGGGATATAGTAAAATAAGGTTATGCATAACCTTTAGATTGGACCACCTTGAGTGCAGCAGATAAAAAGAACAAGAAAGATACCCAAAATAGCAATTCTTCTTCCCTATACCATCTCCAAGAAACTTTTGAGAAGAGCATATTTCCAAGGATTACTTCTTTTTTATCATCCCAGGAATCATGGAAAGCCTTGAAGGATAGTTATCAAGGTAGTGATCAGGTGAAGCAAGTGAGGCTTCAAACCTTGAAGAGATATTTTGAAAATATCGAGATGCAAGAGAATGAAACTGTAGGTGCCCAAGGTAAATGACATCTATTACACCCTCAAACTCCAACATAACTTGGTTAGTTTTGGAAAAATGATGGAGAAAAAATATAGGCTTGTTTTTGATGAATGCAAATGTATAATTTTTTATAATAACAATTGTAATAGATTTGTTACCCAAGTACCTATGACAAAGAATATATTCTTTCCTCTTAAGTTTGGGGAACAAGGAGGTGCTCAACTTGCTAGTTTAGCTATTTCTAATACAAGTGTGTTTTGGCACTTGATATTTGGTCATCTTCATTTTTCAAGCTTGAATTTGTTGAGTTCTCAAGCTATGGTGAGTGGACTTCTAAGATTTAAAGAAAATAAGGAGGTGTGTGAAGGATGTGCTTTGGGAAAGTACTCATGATCAAAGTTTCCAAAGGGACAAGCATGAAGAGCTAGCCATCCACTACAATTGGTGCATTCAGATATTTTTGGTCCACTGTAAACCAAAAGCGTTGGTAACATCTCTTACTTTCTCACTTTCATTGATGATTTCTCTAGGATTTTTTGGGTTTATTTTTTTAAAACTGGATATGAATATTTTGATTGTTTCATAGATTTCAAAAATACTATAGAGAATCAAAGTGATTTTGTTGTAAAAAGTCTAAGGACTGATAGAGGGTGAGAGTATTCTTCAAATGCATTTCTAAAATATTGTAAATATTATGGAATAAAAAGGCAATTTACAACTGCCTACACCCCACAACAAAATGGTGTGGTTGAAAGAAAAAACTGCACTATAGCAAAAATTGCTAGATCAATGCTTCAAACTAAGCATCTAAGTAACATGTATTGGGATGATGTTGTAAGAACTAGTGTTTACATTTTGAATAAGGGTCTTACTTCTATTTTATATAGCATTACTCCTTATGAAGGATAGTATGGCAAGAAGCCAAATTTAAAATACTTTAAGGTTTTTGGTTGTCTTGCATATGCACATATTCCTGATGAGCAAAGAAAGAAACTTTACTCCAAAAGTCAAACATGTATTTTTGTTGGATATTGTGAGTCTTCCAAATAATATAGGCTCTACAATCCCAAAATACGTAAAATTGTACGTTCTAGGGATGTAATTTTTGATGAATATGGATAATGGGTTCATCAAAAATGTTTTGTTGATGATGGATCTCATGATGCAAGTTCCTCTCAAATGCAGCAAGTGCAGCCTAAAAACAGCAAAGAAAGTCCTCCAAGCCCAAGTATGAGTACTACATCAAGTACAATAGATGCTACTCCAAGTCCTCCATAAATATCAATATGTTCTTCACCAATGGATATTGATTCTCCATATAGAGGTAACAAAACACTTTAGCATCATCCATATTTTCAAATTTTGGATAAGAATTTCCAGAAAAGATACACTAGAAGTCAATCTAGTGAAATGAATGCAGTTTTGAAAAGACTTTAAAATACGCATATGTATGGTGATGATGATTCTCAAGAACCTAAGGGTGATGTTGTAAATTATGCTTTAATGACTAGTGTTGAGCTAGAGCCATCTAGTTATGAAAAAGCATGTAATTTTGATGTATGGCACCAAACCATGAAAGAGGAAATGACCTCTATAAAAAAGAATGATACTTGTAATCTAGTGAAGCTTCCTAAGGGTAAGAAATGTGTTGGATATAGGTGGGTCTACAAGACCAAATTCAATGCTGATGGAAGCATTGAAAGACACAAGGTGAGAATTGTAGCAAAAGGGTTCACTCAGAAGTATGGGATTGACTATGAGGAGACCTTTTCTCCTATTGCTAGATATGAGACAATCAAATCAATACTTTCTTTGGCTACCCACAAAGGATGGAAAATTCAGCACAT
Source organism: Wollemia nobilis (assembly GCA_028583015.1). Classification (NCBI taxonomy): domain Eukaryota; kingdom Viridiplantae; phylum Streptophyta; class Pinopsida; order Araucariales; family Araucariaceae; genus Wollemia; species Wollemia nobilis. The sequence continues at coordinate 6,228,986 of JAQPPZ010012983.1, read as the reverse complement.
GGATGTTAAAAGTGCCTTTCTCAATGGGTACTTGAATGAATAGGTTTTTGTGCAACAACCTCAAGGATTTTAATACCAAGGTAAGGAGAACCTTGTCTATAAACTAAAGAAAGCATTGTATGGCCTCAAGTAAGGACCAAGAGCATGGTACTCATGCATTGATGGCTACTTTCATAAGTATGGATTCAATAGGAGCAAAAGTGAACCTACTCTCTACTACATGAAACAAGGTAAAGACATTCTCATTGTATGCTTATATGTAGATGATATATTATTCATGGGTAGTAGTACTAAGATGAATGAGTTCAAACACTCCATGATGAAAGAATTTGAAATGAAAGATCTAGGTTTAATGCATTACTTCCTTGGCATGGACTACATCAAATGGGTAAAGGGATCTTCATATGTCAATACAAATATGCTCAAGATATGATCAAAAAATTTGATATGGAGCAACACAAGTCTATTGCAACTCCAATGGGTCATGGGATCCAACTAAGCCAAGATGATGGAATACCAAAATTTAACATGGCCACTTACAAGAGCATGGTTGGGAGTCTAATTTTCCTCATCAACACAAGGACGGATATTCATTTTGTTGTTTATCTTATTTCAAGGTATATAGCTGATCCATCTGAACTTCATTTACAAGCAACTAAAATAATTTTGAGATATGTAAAGGATACATTGGATTTTGGAATCCATTACCACAAATTTAATTTTGTAAAATTAGTTAGCTTTAATGATATTGATTGGGGCAACAATATAGATGATAGAAAATCTACTTTAGGGAATTGTTTTAGTCTTGGGTCAAGACTAATTACATGGAGTTCCAAAAAGTATATTATTTAGCATTATCATCTACTGAGGCTGAGTATATAGCAATCACAAATGGTAGTAATCAAGCTTTATGGTTGAGAAAAGTTATTGAAGAAATTGGATAGCAACAAAGTGTCCTATAATATTATACTATGACTATATGAGTGTCATCCAATTGGCACATAATCCTATCCATCATAGTAGGTCAAAGCACTTTGACATGAAGTATCACTTCATTCAATACATGGTGGATAAACATGTGGTTGAGCTTCGATATTGTAGCACTTTGGATAACATGGCAAATATCTTCACTAAAGAGGGTGCTAAATCTCAATATATAAAGCTAATATATTGTCTTGTTAGCCCTCTCAACTTTAAGGGGAGAATGTTGAACCTTGAATGTAATCAAGTGTGATAGTGTGAATGCATTAGTAATCATATGTGATAGTGTGAATGCATTAGTGATCATACATAGAATAGGTTAGCATATTTACTGTTAAGAGGAATTGTAGGATGTAGTTAGACTCAGTCTAAGTTTAGATTTTTGTTATGCATTATGGTTATGATGAGCTATGATCTGTTTGATTATGATCTATTTATTATAAACCAATTTTTGATCAATGATAGAAGATTGTATGTGATTGATATTCACACTAAGATTGTACCTCAAAGCTTTTAAGGATCTGACAAAAAAGAGAGCATGGCTAGAAAAGAGTGATCGATAGCTGAAGTAGTGCCACTTGTTGAAGAAAAAAAATAGCCATCAATGAAAGATCAAATTCAACATAATAAAAGGAGTGTGGGTGAGGAAATTCCTTTTTCAAACATCTCTAAGAAGCTGATAACTTGTGTAGTATCTTTGTTTGGCACAAAATCTCTTCCTATAGTTTTAGCCACATAGAATGGCATTTCAAATACTGTTCATTTGGTCTAGAGAGAGCAACTTGGCTAGAAGATTGAGATCATTAATATTGATGAGGATATGGATGCATATCAGGTCAGGAAAGAATCGGTATTGTATCTACCTTCATCATCATCTCAAATGGTGTTGAAAACCATAGGTATGTTTTCTCTATCTTCATTCCTTGATCATGAGCATTTGGTGACCATCACTTCCCATTCAAAAATTTCCACTTCCATTTCACCCTTATTTAGCATACCTTCCACTTTATTTTCACTCCTTATTTCTCAGTCACCAATCACCAATGCTCCTTCTTATATTCCCTTTCTTTCTATTTTCCTTTCTTTTAGTTTTTTCACGTTCGCACCCAACCCATTTTTGTATCCATTTTTACTTTTTTCATATTTTATTTTGGTTAATTATCCCATGGATATAAGTAAACTAGACATTTTTCAATTAAATATAATTGTAGCCAAATCCTATGTTTCCATTCTGTCAATCACTCTCATTTCTATTTTCCTTTGTGAGCCAAACTCTTAGCAACCTCTTTTTTCCTTTTCTTCATTTCTTGAGTTGCAGGTGCTCCCAGATTCAGAGATGGAAGTTACGCCAGAGCACCTTATTGCAAAAAAAATCATTCAAGCCCAACAAATTTTATCACAGTGGATGAAAAACTATATGCGAAAGGAGGCTCAAGATCTAGCAAAAACATTGAATAAGGTCTCTTTTGACCCTAAACCTATGGAGTACCACAATGTGAAAATGAATCTCCAGGTCCAAAATACCTAAGTAGAGATGGCTCCAAGTGACTATGCTTATGAAGTAATTATAGAGGACCTTACATAGATAGACACTATGAAAAATATGGGGAATATTTAAGTGGACATGAGCTCAATCTATTTGCATGATGAGCATTTTAAGAACTTTTTCAAGGCTGAAGAAAATTTCATTGATTTGGAAGATGCTCTAGCTGAACATAAGGTACAACTAGAAATATCAAAATTAGAGGCAGAGTGTTGGTAGTAGGAATATGGCTTGGAAAAAAAAATTACAAAATATAGGCAAATGGTCGAGGAACACCAGAAATCCTAGGAAGAAGAAAAACAACAAGTTCAAGCATAAGCTGCCCAAATCAAAACTTCATAGAATTAGTTGGCTGAAAAGGTAGTACACTTAGTGGGTTTCTCCAAGGAGAAAATCAAGGAGGCTTGTCATAATTTGACTGAAGACTACATAAAATGGGCAGCAAAAGCACTATTGTTTTTGTTATATATTCAAGAGGCTCAAGCAATAATTATACTCGATGAGGAAATATTACAATATACCAAGGAGCAGCTAGAACTAAAATTTTAGATGGCACTGAAGATTCAATCATTAGCTCATTCTACCCTTTGATTTAAACCAATGAGTGGAATATACCAAACTTCGTCTAATGGTCAAATAATATTACATAGTTATTTTTATATATTGGATCTGCCTAGAGAGGGACATAAGCTATTTGATATGTGTGAGAAGGAGCATTGTATTTTGCTTGTTTATTTTGAGGTTATAGGTGATGCTAGATTTTGAGTTTTACTAATGATCAGGGGGAGATTTTGCCAAATCAAGAGTTGGATGTAGTCTGGATGGACTTCACAAAGGATACCTCATATATTGATAGTTGGACAGAACCAATGATAGAAGAGTAGGTATTGTCCTTCATGACAATGCTCACCCACATTGATTCATCCTTGCTAGAGCTAATCTAGAGAGCAAATCACATCAGCTTGGACTAGATCCAAAAATTGCACTTCATTATTAATTCACTCCATAATCCTTTGATGATAAATTTAGATTCTTTGGCCATGGTGGTTGTAGAGTATGATACCACTAGTGCACATATCAAGGTGAAGGAATAACAGGAACAGGTACAAAGAGAGTAGAAGGAGGCTATTGAACATGATAAATCATCTGATGTAACAAGAAAAGGTGAGAGTTGAGCCCAATGGGTAAAGGATTGGGGTCAATTGCATCTAGAAAATATAAATACCTCGTGAGTTGCCGTAAGTGTTGGTAATTTTACCATACTAGAACTTTTTTGTAAAAACTTCAAGGTATAAAATATAAAATGTGCATTGTCACTAGTCTTTTTAACTTTTCGATGTTTTCTCTAATTTGTTTTGGCATTTTCTCTAGTATAAATATTTTCTTTCACCAACAAAATTAAGTAAATATGTTTTCACCAAAACATACATTTTCAATGGTCAAAGTCAATTTCACCTTTCTGTTAAGCAATATACGATGGTTGGGTTTTAATTTTTACCACATTCAAATTTTGATAAAATTTTGCCTACGTATGAAATGGATTTTGCTAGCGAAATCATCTTTTGGATAGTTTCACCCATGTTTGAAATAAAATCTATTTTTATCCCAGGTGCAGTGAAAATCATCTTTGGGTAAAGTTGCAACGACATCCATTTTTTCCCCAGGTGTAGATAAAATCATCTTTGGTTAAAGTTGCAACAAAATCCATTTTCACTCCCAGGCACAGTGAAAATCATCTTTGGGTAAAGTTGCAGCGAAATTATTTTTTTCTCCAAGGCGCAACGAAAATAATCTTCTAGAATTTTTGCCAATGAAATCATCTTCTAGGTATTTTTGCCCCTGTTTGCAGTGAATTCCATTTTTGCCACAAGTTGGAGCAAAATTGATTTTCACCCCCTTTCATAGTGAAATTCTATTTTTCACCGACTTCTTAATGAATTCCTATTTTCAATTCATAACCCAACAAAATTCCATTTTCACCCATATTTTTAGTGAAATTCCTTCTTGTCCCAATGTTGTGATGAAATTCATCCTTGCCATTTTCTCCAGGCGAAATATTTTCCAACAGTGTTTTCAGTGCAAATCATTTTTAGAAGATACCAAGGATTGGTGAATTCAATTTGTGGGGTAAAGAAAGTAACATCTTAATAATTATTGTTGAAGGGTGTGCTATTGATGCTAGTGTGAGCCTATTTATTTTGAGGTACCATCCATTGTGGTGGATATTCATTTTCGAGGTACCCTCATGGAAATTAATATTGTGTCGATGATTCCTACTAAGTCTCAATATACCTTATGATGAAATTACTTATCACTTCTTATGGTGTTGATTTTTTTTTTGTTTTTGTTGCGGAGAAAAGTTTTGTCATTCAATATATTACTAGCAAGCATTTTATTTAATAAGCATTTAATTGTGGAGGTGAAATTCTCTATAAAAAATAAGAAACTTGATGTATGAAGGGGAGGAACATTTTGCTGAAAAACTCTTTAAGTTTTAAAATTTTCCTCAATTGAAAGACTTTGAACTCTAGTTCTTGGATCAGTTGTGTACGTGATTTTTCCACCTGTCATTTTTGTTATATTCATTCCTTTGTTAGATATATTAAATTATGTATTTGAATTAAATTTTCAATAAAGAAATGAATGTGTAAATGTCAAATGGAAATCATATTTGTGATTTGTGATTGGTTCCTATGTTGTTCTTTCTGTTGAATTTTGGTTAGAACCTGACTTGGTTATTTAGATTCTAGTTCATCCCATTCTGTTTTATGACTTACAATCATATTTCCCATCTCTTTCTATTAATTTCTCTCCCTAAGATTTATTCCAATTTTTAGATTAGTAAGGGAACTAGTCCTCTATGGATATTGACCCGAAGGACATATCTTTCCTTTGACCTTTCAATATTGGTCGAGTCTAGGCTGTATATTTTCATACTTAGGCAAACTCGTGACCAAAAATTCCACTACATCAACTTGATATATCATTCACTGATTTTTTCTACCATTGCTAGTGATTAGTGGGTCAAATCTACATCGGTAAGAAGTTTTCATTAATTTAGTTTTTGAAATTTCTATCATCCCTTTTCATTAATATCTCTATTGATTATAACTTGATATCGAGCATCTCATTTGCTCAAATGGAAGCAAATGTTATTTTCTATAGGATATTGATGACCACCCTCTATTACACTTCTATGATGACAATAACCTCATTTTCCTTTCAAGCTAGCTATGTTGTGACCTGTTGTTTCTTCTTATATATGAAAATATTCAATTCAACTCTATAATAACCTTTTATTTCTTCCTTTTGAGTGGTAGAGATGTAAACCTTCAAGCTACCTTTTTCATAAACTATTATTTCTTTTAGATATACAAACCTTCAAGTAAACTCTTTTATGATCTATTACTTCTTCTTAGATATGCAAACCTTAAATCTAGCTTTGTTGTGATCTATTATTTTTTCTTAGATTTACAAAACATCAAGCCAACTCCACCATGATCTGTTGTTTCTTCTTAGGTCTACAAACCTTCAATCCAACTTTGTTATAATATTTTTTTTATAGATTTGTAAACCTTCAAGCTAGCTTTAACATGTCCTACTTTTTCTTCTTAGATATGTAAACTGAAGCCACCTCCATTGTGATCTATTATTTCTTCTTAAATCTACAAACAATTGGATTTGTCTTGGTATAATTATGAGTAAAAGATCTTTATAATAAGGAGATTAATGGTTTAATATTCCTTACCATTTAGTAATGTTCCTAGTCATCTCAAGTCCATTGTGAATTTCTAACATCTCTAGTACAAAAAGGAGAGTGCAACCACCCGATCATGACTATGTGTTCTTACTAAAAAGACAACATGATATTATTAATAGGTTAATGTTTTAATACATATTTTATTTTTTAAACAATAAATAAGATAAATTTAAGATTTTTTGTTATTATATTCAACAATGTCTAGTATAGAAACTAGAGACATGGAAAATTGATCCACTTTCAGTGGGTAATCTTCCTTAGAGCCTCTAAGAGGTCATGAACCCTTACCCTAGGCAAGGGTAAGCCTCTTCTCCCACTACCTTGCATTTATTTAACCTTTTAGCAAAATTGCACCTGTTTACGATGGGACACAACTTTGTAGAAGTGATATCACACCCCATCAATGTGTGGCATGCTTTTTCTATTTTAGAGTTTTAATTTATTAAAATTAGGATTTAACCTTTTGAGCATGCTTGGTTTTAGATTGTGTTTATTTTTCTTCTTCTTTAGTCCTAATTTTTGTCTATAAAAGGAGGGTTTAATCTCACTCTTAAAGAGAGATATACACTCGACCTTAGAAATAATTAAATTCAAAATTCTTATGATTAATTGGTTCTCACATTCTTACTTTCACTTTTCTTCTTATTTTCGTCTACAAGCTAACCTTGAAGTGGGAATTTTGGATTTGATCTTCTACTACATTGATTTGGATTACTATATGATTTGGTGGATTCGTATTGTAGTTTAGAAGGAAAGAGAGTGCTTGTTTGGATACCTTGATCTCTTCTACTTGCTTCTGCTTTGTCCATCAAGTTGTACGTATTATTTTTTTTCTACATTTAGTTACACTCTGCATTTATCTTTTATTTTTTGTGTCTCTAAAGTGAAATCATACCCTATCCCGGTGAGGCGTGACTTTGCTAACCCTAATTTAGGATTTTCTCTCATAGAAGCGAGATCATTCCCCATTCTAATAGAGCACAACTTTGCCTGTAGCGTTATCGCACTTGACATCTTTGAGGTACAATTTTACCCAAGACTAAAATGGGGGTATCTGTTAGATTCTTATTGAGTGGGTGTTTTCTAAATAGTATTTAGAGCAGGTAGCATAATCTATTCTATGTTTTTTTGTTGTTGCATTGATGTTTTATGATTAACTCTCCAAAGGACAATTTTCACTTTTATTTTCAAAGGTCATCTAAAAGGATGTAGGGGGCTTGATTGTTGCACCTCCAAGCATTGTTGTATAGCGGCCTAAGTAGATCCCCTAATGCTAATCTCATTTTCAAGTGTTTCATAAGTTATCTTGCAGAAATAGACATTTTTGATATCATTGGATAAGAGGTAGAAAAAACTAAGTTAACCACTTGTCTAGACAAGTGCTCTAATTATTTTATTGGTTGAAATATTTGATCTAATTATTGATTCTTAGGCATATGAAAGTAAAAAATATATAGTGTGCATCTAGGGTTAATATTATGGATTTATCTTGTGTCCTTACTTTAAAAATTTTCTAGATAAATTCCTAGGTTAGCAAGCATTCAAAGAAAGAATCATATTAGGTTAGCTATTGTATTTTTATATTCTAATTTTTGTATTGTTCTTTATATTTAATAGCATAGATCTAGAAAGTCCAAAATTAAGTGATTGCTTGAAAACTGAATACATCAAACTATCTCAAAATCCTGAGGACTTGGAGTGAGTCTTAAAACCATTCTTGGTGAACCCTTTCCCCTAGCACTGAGAGTAGAGAATAACACAGCCCCTACGGTTCACCCCATAAGGCTTTCTACCTTTTATGGATCCAACCTTTTTGGGAATTATACACAGTAGGGTAGTTTTACCCCTCTACATCTCTACATTTGGTGCTAAAGGGATAGGAAGGGTTCACCAAGAACGGTTTAAGGACTCGCTCCAAGTCCTCTGGTTTTCAAGAATGTTTGATGTATTCAATTCAATATAAATACCTACATTTGACCTTTCTAGATCTATGCTATAAAATATAAAAGACAATGCATAAATAAAAAAATGCAAGAGTACAAGAAAGAATGCAAGAGTACAAGAACTAACACTAATATGATTCTTTCTTTGAATACTTTCTAACCTAAAGTTTTAAATAAACAATCTTTACGCAATGACTCAAGAAGAAATATATAAACAAAATTAACGCTAAGTGCACACTATATGTTGTTTATCTTTCAAATACCTAGAAATTAAATAAATATATTTTTATTAAATTAGATCAAGGGTTTACAAAAAAAATGTAAAACAATCAGCCTAAAGATTAATCATAATATCCTTACTAAAAAACAACATGATGTTATAAATAAATTAATATTTTAATGCATATTTTATTTTTTAAACAAACAATAAGATAAATACAAGCTTTTTTGTTAATATATTCAACAATGTCTAGTATAGAAACAAACATACATACGTACAATTATATGAAAAAAAAAATGGCCCATGGGCATGAAGACATGACAAGATACTGATGCGGAAAAATGTCTAAGCGAGCAAAAGGTAAAACCAGATATCCGGCAAACAGGACGCCGCAATCTTTTAAGGCACTAGTAAGGACTTTCAGGTTAATATGAGTAGCCTATAGATCAGTTCGATCAAAATTTCATAGCGAAGTTGATACGACTAAACCAAATTCAATTCACACTGGACTAATTGGCGAAGGGAATTTAATCAGTACAAATGGCTAAATTTTGAAGAATCAATTGGAAGTAGATGGGTGGGAGAAGTAGATGGGTGGGAGACAGTTTACAAAATTCAATTGTTTGGAGATTAACATTTCATATTGCATTCATTATGAATGGACTAAATTTTTGTGAGTAAACTTAAGTTATCTCAATGAAAATCATGGCCAACGCCAATAAATCCGATCTGAGTGACGTAAATAGATCCTGAGTTAATACAAAACGCGTAATGTTTCCAAATTAGCATGAGTAGGTCTTCCACTATGGTCGAAGTAAATATAGGGGACCATTCAATGAAATGAGAAAAAATATAAACCGATTTGTCAAATTTTGAAAATGACATAATCAGACATGAGTAGATGCGACTCATGCGAGGCAACTGGAGAAATTTCCATATTGACATGAGTAGACCGACGACTCATGCGAGGCACTACTGGGCATTATTGAAATGCCCTGTGCAAATATTTCTGATTTACACTCATTGCTCCACGATACGGCCTGTTACTCACAAGTTGAGAAGATTCTCTCGGTGGAAAATGGTGGTAGATGAAGCCTTAGTTGCAAGTTTCAGCCCAATGATCTATCTGACTCTAAACGTTTAAATATTAACACGCTCAGCTTATGAGAAAAAATAGAAACAAATCCATCATTCAAGTTTAATACCATAGATGAAGTCTAACATTTTTAGTCCTTAAAGATTGAGTGAGTAGTTGAAATGAGTAATATTTAAAAAAAAAAAAAAAATTATTCAAGTTTAAGTTTTTCGTAGAAATTTGTAACCTTCTCATATGTTATTATAAACAAAAATCCAACAAATTTAATAATAATATTAATAAAATATTATTATAATTATTTTAAAGTTTAATAATAGGTTTTTACATCTATATGCATAGTTAAGCTTTAAAAATTTATGGAAGACAAAAATTCTCGCTAATTTTAAAATGATAATATATAAAATGGAAATGAACATTCATCAAATTTTATGATATAGATAGAATGTTGTTAGCTAATCCTTGTATATATAGTATATTTTCAATCATATATTTTTCATAAGTTAGAGGAATTTTTACCACTCCTTTAATATGATAAAGCTTATCATGGCTAATATTGATTTGTTTCCCATATTTGCCTTGCAATGAGACAAACTACATATTATCTGTAATGATTTGCTTAGTAGCACCTAAATCAATGTAGTAAATTCTATTCTTCAATTTTATCATTACCTTGGACATCAATATCTCGTGCACCATTAGAGTGTCCCCTTCAAAATTATATTTTGATTCTTCATGTGCAACATGCCCTTGTTTTTACTAAGGTTGTGGTTCAAATTATATATATTTTTGAGAAGGTTTAAAGACTTGACTCCTTCAATTCATGGAGTTATATAAAGAATATTTTATGTATCGTGTCCTTCTTTCTCACATATATGATAACAAGTCCTTTATTTTATAGTTCACTTTTGTCATGATGATGAAGATGAGGAAGGATGTTTTTGTACCTTCTTTATGGAAATGAGCACATTATTCATTAATTAGTGTGTCAACTAATTGGCTGCTTCCACCTAGTGAAGCATGTTCACCAATTGATCAAAATATGCTTTCTAGTTTGATACTTGTAATGAAGTAATCAAGATTAAAAATAATATGGTAGGTCTCTAAGAATGATGGGTACTAAGAGTCTGTCTTCTATTATTTCTTCCATGGTGTTCAATATTTCTTTCAATTCTACAACTTTACAAAGAAATTCTTTAATACTTTATCCATCTTAAATTCTTAATGTGGAACTAATATTAAAGTGTTGTTGTATGTTACAATATTGTGAAACTTGGAAGTATAATGTAAAATATTTGTAGATTTTTTGTTTGAATGAGTCTTGGAATATTTACCATCATTAAATGCTTCTATTTATATTTTATCTATTGGATTCTTGATACATTTTATTAAAGTAGGATTCTCCTAATCCATGTATATTCTAAAACCTTATATTTCTCCCATCCTCCCTTTTCATCTCCTAGATGGTATTTTCATATTTATTTGTATTGCATCCTTTTAAAATAATTTTATATTCTCATAACCCTGCTCTAGGCAAAGTTCTTTAATTTTCCAACTCCTTGACCTGAAAATTCTTCTTATCTCAAAAAATGACATTACCTTTGTGACTATAAATGATTCAATTTAGATTCTATGTCAACTATATTTTCCTTTGCTTCCCAATATATACCTTTAGCCCATGCAATTATAGCAATTTAGATTCTTCTCAAATTTTTAAAAAAGTGAAACATAGTTGTCTCTTCTATTATTCGATCAATATATCTCCACTCAAATTTTACTAAATTTATAAATTCCTTATCTTCCAAACAAACAACACTGAACTTGAAAGGACCTTTTGGTTTATCTTTATCATTTTCTAACTAAAATAAAATTTATGAATGATCAAATCCGCAACCTTGATCTATCCAATATCTTAGTATTTCTACTTTAGTTATATTGTTTTTTGACACTAAAAATCTATCCAACCTTTTATAAATACCATATCTTCTAGTTCCTTGATTCCTCTTAATGAGAGCTAATTTAATGGGTTCTACATCACACAACCTCGCATTCTAGATTTTTTGTAGGTAAATTTAGCGAAGAGATCCATTATGGCTTCCTCTAACCATATTTGTACTCTTTTAGTAATAAAAATTAAGTCTCCTCCCACCACTACATATTTTTTTTTTAAGTCTTATATAAATAATTTTTACTAAAACTACCTTCTACCACTATATGACCATACATATTGACTACAAAAATTAGCTTTCCTATATCAATAAAATATCATTTTGTAACCATCCTTACCTGATAATATGCCTTATGAATTAACTAGAAATATAAATTACATCCCTTTAAATTCTTGCACATTTTCCACTTGAACCTATCCCTTCAAAATTCCAATCTAATAGGAGAGATGCGAGGATGACAATATTGTTTTTACATCCAACATGGTCTCCTAGATTAAAAGTATATATGGCTTATTAAGTTTAAGCAAATGCTTTAGGGTTATTTTTTTATGAGGGGTCATTAGCCCTTTGACATTTAAACTCTGGAGATTGACTTGTTTCAAGATCCAATCCCCCTGATACCTAACCATACCAAGTATCTCCTTTATAATTGTTTGGGCTTTTAGAGTATATATGCCAAACGATGTGCTTGCATTATAGTAATTTTAGAGAACTTGGTAGGGAAGAGAAACTACTAGTTTTTTTTAAGGCGTACAAGATTCCTTGGCCAAAAATGTATTTATCTAAATAGGGTATAAACTTAATCAATTTTACACCCTTCTCCTCTACTTATTCCAAGACCTTGATAGAAAGATTTTGTAGTCTCGTTTAGATTTGAAATCTTCTCCATTCCTCCTAACCATAAGATTTATCCTTCTTACCTTCCTGTAATTAAGAAATAGCACCATGGTCTTACAATATCCTATGGAACTTTGGTTTGTAAATACCTCCATATAAGGGATCTATTGAGAATAAGATAATATAGAAAGTTTATCATTATTAGAATTAAATCCTCTGTCCTCCCAAAAAGGTAATATTAGGTTTGGGATTTGATGGTTACCTAATAAAAAATTTGCGTACATTGTGTTTGTTTCATGTATGGCCTCCATTCACTTATGTAAAACTTCCCTATTACAATTTCATGGACATAAATATTTCTCATTCATCTAGACATTGATAACATGAATTATTTCTTTAAGCAATTCAATAGCCTTGAATAGGTCCTCCTCTATCTATGATTCAATCATCGCAACCTCATTTAAACTTTCTAGACTAGAATAACCTCCAACTTCCTTCTATATAGTGCATTATCCTTTGATCTCTTCTATTTAAAATCCACCTTGAAATGACCATAATGATGATAATTACTACATCAAAATAGCACCTCGATGTAGTCAAGATTTATTTAATATGTTCAATTTCCTGATAGTAAATTCATATTTTTTAAAAATCCTAATCTAAGATCAATCTCCACTAAGATACAAGCTATCATTTTTGGATAACAATTAGATTTTTTGTATCTAGTCCAAGGAAAACTCCTAAGGAGTTTCCAATCTCACACAAAAAAAATTCATTCCATAATTCAAGGGTTAAAGAGTGTAGCTTAACCTAGATATATTGGGTATTAATTATCTTAAATTGTAGATTGAGCCTAGGAATCCAAATTTTTAGATTTAAAATATTGAGCCTCCAACTTCATCTTATGATTATTGTATCTTATTCATTTTAGAAGAGAAAAAAGATCCAACTATTTGTCATCACATGATATGTAGGAGTATAACCTAGAACCTCTAACTAGGTAACCTTGAGTCATTCTTATTATGGTTTTACTTTTGTGGAGTAGCCCATAAATCTACCTACCTAATCATGATCTTTTAGTGATAAAATTTGCTCTAGCATCATATCCTCACTTACAACTAGTTAGACTAGCTTCTTCTATATTTCAATATAGTTTTTTTCACTTTCTTTTCCCCTTTTTTTGATTAATTTGTTTATCTCCCAATCTAGCTACGCTATCATTCAATTTTTCCTTTGGTTCATTTGGTGACACTTACCTTTCTCTATTGCCTTCCTTGTATGACCTAGTGTTCAAGTTTGAAGTTCACTAGGCCTTTAGGCATGGATCTGAGTTGAGTCCTCCATGTACCCTGTTTGCATTATGGTAGATGTTAAAAGGTTATTCTATAGAGAAAAAAATTGAGGCCTTTGTTTATTACTTAGATACTTCATTGTAGTCCACTACATCCACTTGATATATCATTCACTTATTTGTCCTACCATTGCTAGTGATTAGTGGGTCAAATCTACATCAATAAGGAGTTTTCATTAAATTGTTTTTTAAAATTTCTATCATCCCATTTAATTCATGTCTCTATTGATTGTAACTTGATATTGAGCGTCTCATTTTCTAAAATGTAAACAAATATTATTTTCTATAATATATATATGACCACCCTCTACAACATTACTATGATGACAATAACCCCATTTTCATCTCAAGCTAGCTATGTTGTGACCTATTATTTCTTCTTAGATATGAAAATCTTCAATCCAACTCTATCATAAGCTTTTATTTCTTTATTTTGAGTGGTAAAGATGTAACCTTCAAGCCACATTTATCATAAACTATAATTTCTCTTAGATCTATAAACCTTCAAGTAAACTCTATCATGATCTATGGTTTCTTCTTAGATCTACAAACCTTCAAGCTAAACTTGTTGTGATCTATTGTTTTTTTCTTAGATTTGTAAAACTTCAGGCCAACTCCACCATGAGTTGTTGTTTCTTCTTAGATCTACAAACCTTCAAGCCAAATTTTTTGTGACATATTTTTTTTAGATTTGTAAACCTTGAAATTGGCTCTACCATGTCCTTCTATTGCTTCTTAGATATGTAAATGTTCAAGCCATATCCATTGTGACATTTTATTTCTTCTTAAATCTACAAACAATTAAATTTATCTTGGTATAATTGTGAGTAAAATATATTTCCTATAAAGATATTAAAAGTTTAAGATTCTTTGTCATTTAATAATGTTTCTTGTCATCCCAAGTCCATTGCAAGTTCCTAACATATCTAGTATAAAAAGGAAGGTGCAAACACCCGATCACAACTATGCATACTTAATGAAAGACAACATGATGTTATTAATAGGTTACTATTTTAATACATATTTTATTTTTTAAACAATCAATAAGATAAATTAACTATTTTTTGTTAATATATTCAATAATTTCTAGTTTAGAAATAAGCATACATAAGTACAATTATATGAAAAGGAGTATGTGTGGCCCATGGGCATGAAGGCATGACAAGATATTGATGTAGACAATAGAAATTATATAGAAAAATGTCTAAATGAGCAAAAGGTAAAACCAAATATCTGACAAACAGGTCGTAAGAACATTGTAATATTTTAAGGCACTAGTAAGGAATTTCAGGTTAGTATGAGTAGCCCATAGATCAATTGGATCAAAATTTCATAGTAAAGTTTTTTTATTGGTAGAAAGTGCTTTGAAAGGGTCCCTGAACCTTGTAGAAAAATGAACTGAAAGAGAAACCATAGAAAAAAATATTAAACACCCATGAAACCAACAGAGCCATGGGAGTTAAAGCAGAATACCAAAATTACAATCGAATAGAAAGATAAGGGAAAAGCAAGCAACCAAATGAAAAATATCATACGAGAAGGATCCCATTTGAACCCAAATAGATAAAAAATACAAACAGGAGAGACAAACCAGCTTATTCTGGAGTAAGACCACTAATTCTATCTTTCTTGATGGGGAGGATGACCTGAAAGATCTTAGATTTACTAGCAACAATAGCCTTGAAGATCTGAATAGCATGATCGTGAAAGCACGAGATTCCAGAAGTTGAAAAGAAACACTAAAGCTATGCAATGCAAAATGAAATGTAACGCTTAAATCCTAGAAACTTGAAATGCATGAAATGGGGAAAAGAGACGAATTGAGACGAAATGAAAGAAGTATAGAAAGCACAACCCTTTTTATTTATACTCTCTCAATATCGATTACAAAAGCATCTCTCGCCTTTTCAGGGGCTAGGAGCATTAACATGTTTTGGTTACAATAGTGACTAGTGATCCTCCTTCCGCATGCCCACATGCAAAATGGGTGGGCCAAAGTTTTTTCGTCGCTGGTGTGAATGAATATTTGATCCTTGCTGCTCCTCCTGCATTCAAAGAAACAACAAAATTATTTGTAGCATCTATTGCAAAGATGAAATGTTTGTTCTCTAAAAAACAATGAAGGATGCATGCATGAAACTAAATAAAAGGACAAGTGAACTGAATCAAAATAGTCTACAAATTTCACAGAAACCAGGGAAAATCACCAGACGGTCACTGCAAATGAAATAGTTGGGAAATTCCCCATCGATTTGAATTTGTTCTGGGGAAGTATGGATCTGACTGTAATTCACTCCGGGGTAGAATGAATTCACCTGCACCAAAGCGCCGAAGTGATACTGCCCAAAATGTCGCACCTAGGGAGCTCCAAAAGACCTGCAAACTTAAGGTTAGCTAATTGGAGGCATTTTGGGAAGACCTAGATGGTCATATTTTCCCAATTTGGCCTCCATCAATGGGAATTTGATGCTGCTACTTGCAAGTTAGTGAAGACTACAAAAGCAATAAAACATGATAAGATTTGATCAAAGCATTGTGAAATCAGAATTACAAGCTATTTAAGCAGCATATGAAGGAATGCCAAATAAACAAATAAAAAAATAACAATCTGCCATGAATCCCCAATTGTTCTTAAAAAAGAAATATTAGGCTCGCAACAGTGCGGGGCGTCCGGGCAGGCCGCCCACCGTTGGCACCTGATTTCAGCACCAATCCACTTGGGATGGGCCCAAAATCTCTTGTAATGTGTTATCGATGAATTGGTAGATCGATGTGGTCAAGTATCGGGTTTTGGGTCTGGATTCACACTCCTAATAACCACCCAATGACCTCCCTTGTGAAAGATATCAAGGATGTGGAAGAGGTGAATCAAAGGTAAAGCGTGGTATTAATTTGGCAGCACTTCGTTGCTTAAAAATGCTTCCAACCTATCCTCCTTTGGGTGAGTAAGCTCACCAATATATAGACCCAAGGGGTATCTTTGGATGGGAATGCAAGGGCGCCACTTGGTAGCCATGCCTTCCCAAGAGGGAGGAGATTCCTCCCTGACTTGGGCTTTCATGACTGCCGTTGTGACAGTCCTCTAACATTCAATTTGCCCACCTATGCATGCATGCAAGGCAGGAAGCATTAATTGACTGTCCTTGGCTGCCATTTGGCACAATTTCTCTTTTTTTCCTTTGAACCTGGAATTCGTCCTACCTTGGAGCAGATTCTGTATTCATCCTAGGGGAGGACGAATCCCATTTTGAATTCATCTCGAGGAGGGACGGATTCTGAGCAAAGTGCCTAGAAGGTGTCAAATTGATTTCTGACTTCCCAAAACTACTATGAAAGTGGTTACGACCACTGTTTAACCTCTGGGGGCTGCCCTTGGGGCTATGTGTGTCAATGAGATCAGTTTTTGCAGTTACATAATTAGATTGGTGCTATTTTTGTGTCTACAGATGCCCCTTTTTGGGATGCGCTGTGCATGGTGCAGCGTCGAGCAAAAATAGATAACCAAAGCACTAATGATTAGGGTTTCTTAGTAACCTAACCAACTCTTGATGCCCCAAGCATGGAAAGGGTATGCATTCTTGAATCCTTGCTTTTGATGAGTGAAGGAACTTAATTCAAGTGTTAACCTTTTTCGATGAGGTGTTACTTGACCTTGAACATTGATCAGTCATGAATAGGCAAAGGGCGCAACCTTTTGTCTGTGAGAACCTTGAGTTCATGATTCATGAAATGCCAAGTGTTTGATCAGCTTGTGATTATTGCTTGTTTACTGCCCCAAGCAGGATCGTAATTGTCTTTGTCAATGATCCTTTGAATGCATGCCATTTTCCATGATTGGGTGTGTAATTGTTGATTGGTGACTAAGTGTGACTACCCCCTCAAGCGACGAATTGATGAGGGAATTACCTTCATGAGAAAAGCGACGAGTCGCTTGACCCAAGATGACTTAGGTAAGGGTGTCGTCATATGTTTAACATTGAATGTTTGTGTAGTTTTCCAACATTTAAACGTGTTTTTTGTGGGTGCTAACCCTTTTGGCGATGTCGTTTGGAGCTAAAATTGTCAAAAATCCTTCTTCCTGTGGAGCGGTCCAGCCATGGCGACCTTATTAGGGAGTAGGATGGTGAGTATTTATAACCCCAATGTCTGTTTTAGTTGCCAATAATGTCAGGCATGAAGGTGCCTTCATTCGGCAATGTTATTACTTATTTTTGGGTGGGTTTTTGACCCTTTTGCTGACGTCGTTTGGGGATGAAATTCTCAAAAATCTGTCTTCCTGTGGAGTAGTCTGGATATGGTAGCCTTCTTAGGGAAAGGATAGCGAGGATTTGTGACCCCGATATCTATTTTGCATGCCTATAATGTCAAGTGCAAAAGCACTCTCATTGGACAGGTTTATTGCTGCTTTTGGTGCATTTTTGTTCAATTTTTGGTGTTTTTTGAAATTTTTGCCCTGAATTCATTCCGGGGTGGGACAAATTTTAGCTTAGTATTGATCCTAGGGTAGGACGAGTGCTAAAAAGAGTGCTCATCCCAGGTAGGAACAAATATAGGCTCAAAAGGCTTATTTAAAGGCCAAAACTAGGGTTTAGGCTCATTTGCATCTGGATTTTCTTGTGATTTGGAGCTCTAGGGAGGAGGAGGTTAATTCTGCGAAGCGAAGCGCTACTAAATTTCTCTCGACATCATGAGTGCACAAACCGGATTGAGCGATGGAGCCGAAGCGAGACCAGTAAGTGCTTCTTAGGGTTATTCCTTTTGTTATGTGTTTTCGAAATTGCAAGTTATTGGTTTGTTTTTCTTTTGTGATGTTTTCTTGAAATAAAAATGAAAACCCTAAAAACTTAACTGGACACAAACCAAGACCTTAGCTGAAGATTGAACGGAAGACGTAGCTAAAACCTAGGTGAAAAATCTTTATTTTTGCTTTTAACTTAAAACCCTAGGATAAATGGAACGTAAAACCCTAGTTTTTTTTTTAGGCTGAGTTTGTCAGTTTTAAAACGTAGGTGAAAACCCTAAGTTAAAACTGTTATTTTTATGTTTTTTTTGTTTGTATAGAATTTTTAAACTTAGAATACGGAAATCCTATGACTGTCAATAGGACTGACAAAATATTTGTGTTTTTGTTAATTAATCAGTTTTAGAGTTTAAAAACCCTAGGGCTGACAAATTAATTTTTGAATTTTGTGTTGTTTTTAAATTTATCAATTAGGATTAGAAACCCTAGGACTGAAAAAATAAATTTTGAATTTTGTTTGGTTTTGTTTTGTTTTTGGAATTTATCAGTTAGGATTAGAAACCCTATGACTGACAAATTAATTTTGTTTGACTTTTTATGTTTGTTTTTGGCTATACATTGGTAGGCAATGTTGTATATTCATGTTATTGTTGTACAATTTTTCATAATTTTTAATGTTTTGCATTGTTCTTGTGCAGATTGTGAAAAGTCGATATCGGGTGCCTACTACTTTTGCTGAAGCACGTGGGGTGCTAACTGTGGCAGACTAGGAGTGACTTGATGCTCTTGGGGTCAAGCAAGTGACTCGACTAGAGCCTGTGGTCGGGGATTGGGCCTATCTGACGACCTTGATCAATCTGTGGGATCCCTGGACCAACACCTTCCATCTCCCAATAGGGGAGATAACAATGACACTGGAGGACGTCTATCAGATTCTACAAATTTTGATAGATGGACTGTCGATCAGAACGTCACCGCGTGACCAACAGATAGCTGTACTGATATAGTGCTTTGGGCATGGGGAGGAGCTAGGCGTGGAGAGCCCAGTGGAGATGGCCGAGATGGACTGTCAGATGGGCAAGATTCTGGTTCGATGGTGGTTGCTAAGGGGGGTGTTGGGAGTGAGGCACTGAGTACTCATGGGCCTCATTTTTAGTATGTTGTTGCCTGACTTGTCAGGTGCAAGGTTCCCGTGGAACCTACTAGATGTGGTCTGGAGGTTGGTTGATTGCCTGACGGAGGCACCATTGATCATGAGGTGGGGGTAGACACTGCTGGCACAACTATATGGGGAGTTGTACAAGGTCTTCTACCAAAAGTGGAAGGGGATCAGTTGTAGTTATCTGTTGTAGAGCTAGGCCTGGTAGCACATAGTAGTTGAGAGGCTAGAGGGGCTACCATGGATGACTCAGGGAGAGATGGAGGATAAGGATATAGGCTATGTGGTGCTATGGCAGTGATCTGAGGAGCAAGGACAGAGTCGGTGGTGGGCAGATGCTATAGGGAACTATGCTGATGCCTTCGCTCAGCTTGCTCTAGGGGAGGTGTCCTGGTTCCCCTATCCAAATTGTCCAGCCTAGCCTGAGGCTGGAGAGTGGCTTTGATGGGGTGGTGGCTGATTTGGTAGCACAGGACTGAGCATGAGTTCTTTTCGTACAGCTGGGTGACATGACAATTTGGGGTGTGCCAAGGGTTGCCTGGTGAACCTATGGTCTATCGAAATCGGGGGGATGAGAGGACTCTAGATCGACCAGTCATCGTGCCACTTGGCGAGGATTCAGACGTGGTGATTGACATCTCGAATGTCGATGACATCGAGACTACTACAAAGTATGACCAGTGGTGGATCCTATGGCGATGGCAAGGCAAGGGGCCATTGGGAGGTGTTGGGGTAGTAGTCATATGCGGGGAGGGTGCCGAGGCACCAGGTGATGACTGGGGAGCTCTGCTAGAGGATGCAGAGATGGTGGAGGTGGATGGTATGGATGCAGATCTTGGGACTCTAGATTAGCCGAAGATGCAGGACATCATGGAGCATGGGAGCTAAAGCAGGTTGTTGTTCTAGAGATGCCCATGCCTCGAGAAGATGCAGAAAACATAGATGTAGGGTTACATGCTGAGAATGCACATTTGTTGAAGCTACTACAAAGGTGGGATGAGGAGTTGGGGGATGCACTACAAGAGAGAGATCTCTTGCAGATGCATCTAGCAAAGCGAGAGAATGCATTAGCTACTTCTCATCGATAGGATGGGGGTATTGATGCGACACGAGAGAAGGATCTCCTATGGACGCAGCTGGCAGAGAGGGATATGGCTTTGGCATGGTGCGAGGAGAACTTGGTGACATATCGCCATTGGGATATGGACTCGGTGTGGTAGCGGTTAGAGCTGGAGGCAGAGATTAGCCACCTTGGTGGGCAGGTCCCTACATTCAGCATAGGAGGATCTTCGCACCGCTCAAGAGGGAGTGATACTGAGCAGTCAGCATCCTCTAGGCATAGGCGACTAGAGGATGGGGGGCAAGTAGGCGTGATGCAGGGGCTAGCAGCAGTAGCCCTAAGGGGTCCCATAGGACCCACACCATGGGGGGTAGTTCCCATCGCACCGATCCTACGTGATCATGGTGGCCGATGCCTTAGGCTTGGGATTTTGGATTTTGGATTTTGTATTTTGTTGCGGGGTCAGAGGACCAACTTTTTGTAGCCTACGGGCATTTTTGACGATATATATATATACCAGCTTTATTTTGTTTATGCACATGTGATGATTTGATTTTATGCATGATGGTTTGATGAATATGCATGTTAATTTATTTTTATGGATGCATATGTTATAATGAATGCAAAATATTTTTGATTTACATGTGATATGTGAAAATGGAATGAATGAATTGAATTTGTTATGTTTGGAGGGCGCACCATAGACTGTTTAGAACTGTATGGCTTTTTGTCCTAGGCGATTGCTGTGGTGAATAGCTTTGTAGGCATACATGTCTTTTCTTGTATGTTATTTTTGTATTTTCCGATGGTGAAGTAAAGCTGAAAAGATATTATAGTTGGTTTAGAATATAGTTAGGTTTTCTGAGATTCAAATTTTTTAACTAACTAGCCAAGGCTGTACTTTTATCTGACAAGACTTTGAACAAGGTATGAATCGGACTTGTTTTTGACCAAGTTATTTCACATCCTTGTGTGTGTAATTGAGTTCGTTTGATGTGGCATTTGTTAGGATACCGCCAGTGCCAGATAGGCTATCAACCAAACCTGTACTGAGGATCACCCAATTAGATCCACTAACTCCTTTGTTGTATTTAGTCAGATGAGTCTGCGGTGCAATCTAGGATACCATAATCTAGCTCATCCACATGCAAACATTGATCTACACACAAGTTAATGCGGTAGATATATCGTCATGCGGGAGGTTTGCCACAAGTGACCGATAGGCTATCAACCAAACCAGTACTGAGGTTTATCTCATGACCATTTGAATGCTAAGAGTTCTAGGGATTCAAGTTCAACTCCCTTATTTTCTTCAATTGTATTGGGATACTTGCTCTTTCGTAGTGATAAAAATCACTATTTATTTTTGTATTAATTCTTCTTTTGAGCAAGGGATTAGGATGTGGAGTGACGAGAATCACTATTGTTTGTGCCTTTTGATGTATGCACTTTGAGGGTGATGTCAAATTTTTTGGAGTTTTGACATGTGCAAATTTTGGTGTTTGGCAACTTTTGCAAATTGTTGATGTTTTGCAACTTTTTGATAACTTGGGATCCATGGGGAATTGGGTAGGGAGGATGGGTAGGGAGGATGCTTGTCCTTTTGCCAACTCTCATCATTCTTTGGGGTCATTCGCACTTGGGGATGAGCAAGATAACCGTTTCTCTTATGGCGACCTGGATTGCTTTATAGGGTTCATCTTTCGTTCACACAACTTGGGAATGTTTATGTGTTTTAATTTGTGCTGGGATGCTACGTAACAAGGTGTGTTCCAAGTAAAATTCTACCTACATAAAATCTGTCTGACTTGGTACAGTATGTGGCTAGACAGCTAATGATGAAAACTCCCGATACATTAGAAGACAACTGACTGTAGTATGGTGGAAATATGGAAAGAATTTTATTTTGATGGATTGTGTATATAGTGGATAGATATGGAATGAATATGGACTTTTCCAAGTAATGACAATCTATGGTGCCCTGACCTATATGACCACAAATATGCAAGTGTATGGATGCGATGCTTAATGCAACTATTATTTTTGTGTTTTTGATGGATTGATCTTGGTGAGTATGAAAATGAGATGAAAAAAGAGATTTTTAATTCTGTGATGATTTTGAGTATGCATGGAGATGAGATGCAAGTTTTTGTTGTTTTTTTTTATGATTTTATTGTTTTTGATATTTCTTATTTTTCTTTTGACCAAGCGATTATGGGAACCCTTAGAGCTTTTTGGTTTGACCAAGCGATTGTAGGAATCCTTGGAGCATTTGGGGATTGACCAAGCGATTGCGGGAATCCTTGGAGCATTTTGGGATTGACCAAGTGATTGCGGATACAATGATTGTGCCAAACTGGCCGGATTGTGGATGGGGGTGGTTAAATAAATGGAGATCATGTTGATGGAATGATTTTGGTCTCCATTACCATAGGTGTGGTTACTTGGACATCTTGGATGCTCTCCATGCTCTGGATCTAGCTCTAGAGGGACAGGCACAAATGGATCGTCCCTATGTGCAGATAGGAATACAGGGTCTACCCTCGACACTGATGTCATTATAGGGTCTCGAGGTGGATGGTGTTTGTCTTAAACTTGGAGCCATGGATCCAACACTTGGTCCCACCCTACTGGGTCTACGTACCACTCATGCCCTGGCAGTATACCCATCTATGCAAATATGTCATTAATATCCAAGGGGTATCATTGTTACATTTGTCGCATGTGGTTGAGATAGGCCATCTCAGTTTCATCTTCTGAATCACTGTTAGAGATCCAAAAGCGTTCATTAGCTCCAACAACTGCTTGAGGCATATGATGTTCATCTTGTTCAAGCAAATTAATCTAGTCCCATTGTGGTTGTTCCATGCTCTATGGGGGGACATGGTTCTCTTGACGTGGCATTGGCTCAACTGGAGCCTCTAGAGGGAACAGAGTCAAAAATATCTCTTGATAGTTATTCATAGGAATCTCTCGTGAGTGATCACTTTTAGATTCAATGGGAGCATATGACACTGGTTCATATTCTGATTCATCCTCTGAAGATCCTTTTGGACACTGCTTATACCTTCCTTGAAAGTGATTTCCTAAACTTTTTCCCATCTCTAGCAAAGGAGGAGGGTTATTGATGTTAACAGGGGTGGTTGCTGACCATGGGAGGTAATCTCCCAATGTATATGTTGTGTTTGGGTTGGCATAAGGATCTGATGCCAATCCACCCTTATTGCCTATTCCTAGGCCTTGCATGTTTTCCACCAAGATGTCCAAGGGTAGGGGGTGATTGAACCCTACACCTGAATTGTCATAAGGCATTTGGTATCTTGGTTGACAAAGGACACACACTCCTTACTCATATCGGCCTAACTCGTATCCATGCCAATTGCATTGGCCAAGATATCTCAGAGCGAAGTCCAGGTTGGACAAATAGTTTACATCCTCTACGAAATGCTCTTCATCCTCGTCCTCTTGCAAGCATGGCTCAGTGCCATGATGAAGGCCCCCATACACAAAGTTAGTCTAGTTTGGCAGGTAGCCTAGAGGAACAATTGTACCAATGGCGAGGTGAGGTCTCCCAATGTCTTGCATGGACTCTAGTGCGGGTGTTGCTACAACATTTCGCACTAGATACTTCCCCAGGCCTGTATTGGCCATTTCAACAATGATTGTTGATGACTGAGGGGGAGGAAACGAAAGCTCTTCTAGACTCCATTCCATGTCGGGTGGGCTAGGAGCCTTCGCTTCCATTTTACTAGGCATCTCTTTGGTAGAGATGTTTGAGACTAATTGTGGTGCCTCTTCTAGAGGCTATGCCTCCTCTAGGGTTTTCTTCCCTTTGTCCTTCTGTTTGGCCATGATAGGTGGCATCGTTGATGAAGGAACAACTGATGAAGATGGACCTGGCTGGGGTTTTGGTGGATCTGCCTTTGGGGATGCTTGCAAAATTAGACCCTGTCAAGATGGATTCAATTGGAAATCCAAATTCATTGATGGAAGGGTCGACTGTGGCATCAGCTACACTGCATTGCAATACTTGAAGGGTTCTAGGTCTGTCGAGACCACATGTACCTCCCCTTCAAATGTATACTTTAGACATTGATGTGCTATTTATGGGACACACTTCATCTCCCTAATCCATGGTCAGCCAAGCAAGATGTTGTAAGCCATATCACCTTCTAAAATATGGCACAATGTAGGGATTGTCTTTTGTTCCACTTAAATGGGTAGGACGATTGTGCTAACTGTCGAGCAGATTGCATCGTTAAATGCTCATAGTGTATATGTGGAGGCCGTGATGTGAGATACAATAGTTTTAGATGTTTCAATGCCACTGTAGTAATGATGTTACTAGACAAGCTAGTGTCTACCAACACCCTCTTATAGGGGATCCTGTTGACCCACGTGATAATGTGTAGGGGTGGATCCGCTATGTCATCAGCCACTAACTTCACTTCATCTTCCCTAAAAGTGATGACTAGCTCGATGCATCTTTTGACATGCCCCACAAAGTTGTTAAAGGAATTTGGTTCCTGGGGCTACAACTCGATAGCCTTCAATTTCTCCATAAGAGCCTCCTAATGGGGCGTTGATTATTGAATAAGCTCATATATAGAGAGCCTAGCCGACGTGGTCTGTAGGCTTTGGGTAAGTCTAGTCTGAATCGTGGCCACAGGTCTAGGCGGAGGTAGCTGCATAGGTTTCTGTTGAGACTGTGACATTGATGGAACTTCTCTTGTGGCTATCGCGAGAGTAGCTCCTAGGTATTTCTTGTTCCTAGTCACTATACTTATCATCCCTACATACCCCTACATTGGGAAATTCTGTTGCACCTCACTGATTTGAAGGGGTTTTGCCTGCGCCTCATGGGCAGGCAAGGGATCTCTAAAAACTCCCATTTTCTGGTTGTTTGGCACTACGGGGTTGTCTACAACCAATGTCTTATTGTCAATCAGGTCTTGTATCAAGCCTTTGAATTTCCAACATGCATTAAGGTCGTGTCCCTATCGCTGGTGGAATTTATAGTACAAATCCTCTTGGTACCCCTTAGGCTTTGGTGCATTGGGATCTATGGTTTGAATTTCTGGGAGGTTGATCAAATTTGTCGTTGACAAGCAATTGAATAGGGAGTCCCTAGACTCCGTATAGGGTGTAAATTGTCGCCTAGGGTGACGCTGCTGATTTTACCCTTGTTTTTGGTTTTCTCTTTCATAATTTTTATGGGGCACTTCCTGATAATTAGCTTTTTGAGGTTGTATTTCTTGTGCAGGCTTAGGAATATTTATAGCAACTTGGTTAACCACAACGATTTTTTGTTGCATAGTCCCTGTCTTGGTGTTTTTGTTCCATTATTTCTTCTTAGGTTTGGCGATCTCACCATCCTGTATCTTGATATCTTCGATAATTTTTGCTTGTGCCAGAGCCTCTTCTAAGGTGGCATATTGCTGTAGCTGCAATAACACAGAGATCAATCTCAAACAACTTCTTGAAAACATTTGTGTAAGCTCGGACATAGGGGGAAGGTAGGGTAGCTTGGAAAACATATTCCTCCATTGATTCCCATAGTCCGCCATAGTCTCTTCCTCATACTACTTGAGGCTGGCCAAATCACTTAGTGACGCCTTCTTCTTGGTGTTGAAGGTGAAGCGTTCGAGGAATGCATCCACTAACTGATCCAAGTTTCTGATGTTGTGCTTCAGAAATTGGGTGAACCAATCCGAGGTAGGGCCTACGAATGTGGTTATAAATGTCCTCAGCAACAAATCATCTTTCTCATTCATCTAGACATTGATAACATGAATTATTTCTTTAATATTTTCAATAGCCTTGAATAGGTCCTCCTCTATCTATGATTCAATCATCGCAACCTCCTTTAAACTTTCTAGACTAGAATAACCTCCAACTTCCTTCTATATAGTGCATTATCCTTTGATCTCTTCTATTTAAAATCCACCTTGAAATTACCATAATGATGATAATTACTACATCAAAATAGCACCTCGATGTAGTCAAGATTTATTTAATATGTTCAATTTCCTGATAGTAACTTCATATTTTTTAAAAATCCTAAGCTAAGATCAATCTCCACTAAGATACAAGATATCATTTTTGGATAACAATTAGGTTTTTTGTATCTAGTCCAAGGAAAACTCCTAAGGAGTTTCCAATCTCACACAAAAAAAATTCATTCCATAATTCAATGGTTAAAGAGTGTAGCTTAACCTAAATATATTGGGTATTAATTATGTTAAAGTGTATATTGAGCCTAGGAATCCAAATTTTTAGATTTAAAATATTGAGCCTCCAACTTCATCTTATGATTATTGTATCTTATTCATTTTAGAAGAGAAAAAAGATCCAACTATTTGTCATCACATGATATGTAGGAGTATAACCTAGAACCTCTAACTAGGTAACCTTGAGTCATTCTTATTAAGGTTTTACTTTTGTGGAGTAGCCCATAAATCTACCTACCTAATCATGATATTTTAGTGATAAAATTTGCTCTAGCATCAGATCCTCACTTACAACTAGTTAGACTAGCTTCTTCTATATTTCAATATAGTTTTTTTCACTTTCTTTTCCCCTTTTTTTGATTAATTTGTTTATCTCCCAATCTAGCTACGCTATCATTCAATTTTTCCTTTGGTTCATTTGGTGACACTTACCTTTCTCTATTGCCTTCCTTGTATGCCCTAGTGTTCAAGTTTGAAGTTCACTAGGCCTTTAGGCATGGATCTGAGTTGAGTCCTCCATGTACCTTGTTCACATTATGGTAGATGTTAAAAGGTTATTCTGTAGAGAAAAAAATTGAGGCCTTTGTTTATTACTTAGATACTTCATTGTAGTCCACTACATCCACTTGATATATCATTCACTTATTTGTCCTACCATTGCTAGTGATTAGTGGGTCAAATCTACATCAGTAAGGAGTTTTCATTAAATTATTTTTTAAAATTTCTATCATCCCATTTAATTCATGTCTCTATTGATTGTAACTTGATATTAAGGGTCTCATTTTCTCAAATGTAAACAAATATTATTTTCTATAATATATATATGACCACCCTCTACAACATTTCTATGATGACAATAACCCCATTTTCATCTCAAGCTAGCTATGTTGTGACCTATTATTTCTTCTTAGATATGAAAATCTTCAATCCAACTCTATCATAAGCTTTTATTTCTTTATTTTGAGTGGTAGAGATGTAACCTTCAAGCCACCTTTATCATAAACTATAATTTCTCTTAGATCTATAAACCTTCAAGTAAACTCTATCATGATCTATTTTTTCTTCTTAGATCTACAAACCTTCAAGCTAAACTTGTGATCTATTGTTTTTTTCTTAGATTTGTAAAACTTCAAGCCAACTCCACCATGAGTTGTTGTTTTTTCTTAGATCTACAAACCTTCAAGCCAAATTTTTTGTGACATATTTTTTTTAGATTTGTAAACCTTGAAATTGGCTCTACCATGTCCTTCTATTGCTTCTTAGATACGTAAATCTTCAAGCCATCTCCATTGTGACATTTTATTTCTTCTTAAATCTACAAACAATTAAATTTATCTTGGTATAATTGTGAGTAAAATTTCTTTCCCATAAAGATATTAAAAGTTTAAGATTCTTTGTCATTTAATAATGTTTCTTGTCATCCCAAATCCATTGCAAGTTCCTAACATATCTAGTATAAAAAGGAAGGTGCAAACACCCGATCACGACTATGCATACTTAATGAAAAGACAACATGATGTTATTAATAGGTTACTATTTTAATACATATATATTTTTTTTTAAATCAATAAGATAAATTAAATATTTTTTGTTAATATATTCAATAATTTCTAGTTTAGAAATAAGCATACATAAGTACAATTATATGAAAAGGAGTATGTGTCGCCCATGGGCATGAAGGCATGACAAGATATTGATGTAGACAATAGAAATTATACAGAAAAATGTCTAAGCGAGCAAAAGGTAAAACCAAATATCTGACAAATAGGTCATAAGGACATTGTAATATTTTAAGGCACTAGTAAGGAATTTCAGGTTAGTATGAGTAGCCCATAGATCAATTGGATCAAAATTTCATAGTAAAGTTTTTTTATTGGTAGAAAGGGTTTTGAAAGGGTCCCTGAACCTTGTAGAAAAATGAACTGAAAGAGAAACCATAGAACAAAATATTAAACACCCACGAAACCAACAGAGCCATGGGAGTTAAAGTAGAATACCAAAATTACAATCGAATAGAAAGATAAAGGAAAAGCAAGCAACCAAATGAAAAATAGCCTACGAGAAGGATCCCATTCAAACCCAAATAGATAAAAATACAAACAGGAGAGACAAACCAGCTTATTTTGGAGTAAGACCACCAATTCTATATTTCTCGATGGGGAGGATGACCTGAAAGATCTTATATTTACTAGCAAAAATAACCTTGAAGATCTGAATAGCATGATCGTGAAAGCACGAGATTTTGGAAGTTGAAAAGAAACACTAAAGCTATGCAATGCAAAATGAAATATAATGCTTAAATCCTAGAAACTTGAAATGCATGAAATAGGGAAAAGATACGAATTGAGACAAAATGAAAGAAGTATAGAAAGTACAGCCCTTTTTATTTATACTCTCTCAATATCGGTTACAAAAGTGTCTCCCGCATTTTCAAGGGCTAGGAGCGTTAACATGTTTTGGTTACAATAGTGACTAGTGATCCTCCTTCTGCGTGCCCACATGCAAAATGGATGGGCCAAAGTGTTGTCACCGCTGGTGTGAATGAATATTTGATCCTTGATGCTCCTCTTGCATTCAAAGAAACAAAAAAATTGTTAGTAGCATCTGTTGCAAAGATGAAATGTTTGTTCTCTAAAAAACAATGAAGGATGCATGCATGAAACTGAATAAAAGGACAAGTGAACTGAATCAAAATAGTCTGCAAATTTCATAGAAACTAGGGAACATCACCAGAAGGTCACTACAAATGAAACAGTTAGGAAATTCCCCACCGATTTGAATTCATTCTAGGGTGGGATGGATCCGACTGTAATTCGCTTTGGGGTAGAACGAATTCACCTGCACCAAAGCGCTGAAGTGATACTGCCAAAAATGTCGCACCTAGGGAGCTCCAAAAGACTTGAAAACTTGGGGTTAGCTAATTGGAGGCATTTTGGGAAGACCCAGATGGTTAGATTTTCCCAATTTGGACTCCATAAATGGGAATTTGATGCTGCTACCTACAAGTTAGTGAAGACTACAAAAGCGATAAAACATGATAAGATTTGATCAAAGCATTGTGAAATCAGAATTACAAGCTATTTAAGCAGCATATGAAGGAATGCCAAATAAACAAATAAAGAAAATAAAAATCTGCCATGAATCCCCAATCATTCTTAAAAAAAGAAGATTAGGCTCACAGTAGTGCGGGGCGCCCGGGTGGGCCGCCCACCGTTGGGACCTGATTTCGGCACCAATCCACTTGGGATGGGCCCAAAATCTCTTGTAATGCATTGTCGAAGAATTGGTAGATCGACGTGGTAAAGTATCAGATTTTGGGTCCGGATTCACACTCCTAATAACCACCCAATGACCTCCCTGGTGAAAGAGATCAAGGATGTGGAAGAGGTGAATCAAAGGTAAAGCGTGGTATCAATTTGGCAGCACTTCATTGCTTAAAAATGCTTCCAACCTGTCCTCCTTTGGGTGAGGAAGCTCACCAATTTATAAACCTGCAGGGGTGCCACTTGGCAGCCATGCCTTCCCAAGAGGGAGGAGATTCCTCCCTGACTTGGGCTTCCACGACTGCCCTTGTGATAGTCCTCTAACTTTCAATTTGCCCACCTACGCATGCATGCAAGGCAGGGAGCATTAATTGACTGTCCTTGGCTGCCATTTGGTACAATTTCTCTTTTTTTCCGTTGAAACTGGAATTTGCCCTACCCTGGAGCAGATTTTGTATTCGTCCTAGGGGAGGACGAATCCCATTTTGAATTCATCTCGGGGAGGGATGGATTATGAGCAAAGTGCCTAGAAGGTGTCAAATTGATCTCTGACTTCCCAAAACTGCTATGAAAGTGGTTAGGACCACTGTTTAACCTCTGGGGACTGCCCTTGGGGCTATGTGTGTCAATGCGATTAGCGTTTGTAGTCACATAATTAGATTGGTGCTATTTTGGTGTCTATAGATGCCCCTTTTTGGGATGCGCTATGCATGGTGCACCGCTGAGAAAAAATAGATAACCAAAGCACTAATTTTTAGGGTTTCTTAGTAACCTAACCAACTCTTGATGCCCCAAGCATGGAAGTGGCATGCATTCTTGAATCCTTGCTTCTGACGAGCGAAGGAACTTAATTCAAGTGTTAACCTTTTTCGGTGAGGTGTTACTTGACCTTGGACATTGATCAGTCATGAATAGGCAAAGGGTGCAACCTTTTGTCTATGAGAACCTTGAGTTCATGATTCATGAAATGCCAAGTGTTTGATCAACTTGTGATTATTCTTGTTTACTGCCCCAAGCAGGAGCGTAATTGTCTTTGTTAATGATCCTTTGAATGCATGACATTTTCCATGATTGGGTGTGTAATTGTTGATTGGTGACTAAGTGTGACTACCCCGTCAAGTGACAAATCGATGAGGGAATGACCTTCATGAGAAAAGCAATGATTCGCTTGACCTAAGATGACTTAGGTAAGGGTGTCATCATATGTTTAGCATTGAATGTTTGTGTAGTTTTCCAACATTTAGACTTGTTTTTGGTGGGTGCTAACCCTTTTGGCGATGCCGTTTGGAGCTAAAATTGTGAAAATTTTGTCTTCTCGTGGAGCGGTCCGGCCATGGTGACCTTCTTAGGGAGTAGGATGGTGAGTATTTATAACCCCGACATTTGTTTTGTATGCCAAGAATGTCAGGCACAAAGGCGCCTTCATTCGGCAATGTTATTACTTATTTTTGGGTGGGTTTTTGACCCTTTTGCTGACGTCGTTTGGGGATGAAATTATCAAAAATCTATCTTCCCATGGAGCGGTCCGGCTATGGTAGCCTTATTAGGGAATAGGATAGCAAGGATTTGTGACCCCGACATCTATTTTGCATGCCCGGAATGTCAAGTGCAAAAGCACTCTCATTGGACAGGTTTATTGCTGCTTTTGGTGCATTTTTGTTCAATTTTTGGTGTTTTTTGAAATTTTTGCCCTGAATTCGTTCCAGGGTGGGACGAATTCTAGCTTAGTATTCATCCCAGGGTAGGATGAGTGCTAACCAGAGTGCTCATCCTAGGTAGGAACAAATATAGGCTCAAAAGGCTTATTTAAAGGCCAAAACTAGGGTTTGGGCTCATTTGCATCTGGATTTTCTTGCGATTTGGAGCTTTGGGGAGGAGGAGGTTAATTCTACGAAGTGAAGCGCTGTCGAATTTCTCCCGACATCATGAGTGCACAAACCAGATTGAGCAACGAAGCCGAAGCGAGACCAGTAAGTGCTCCTTAGTGTTATTGCTTTTGTTATGTGTTTTCGAAATTGCAAGTTATTGGTTTGTTTTTCTTTTGTGATGTTGTTTTCTTGAAATAAAAATGAAAACCCTAAAAACTTAACTGGACACAAACCAAGACCTTAGCTGAAGATTGAACAGAAGACGTAGCTAAAACCTAGGTGAAAAATCTTTATTTTTGCTTTTAACTGAAAACCCTAGGATAAATGGAACGTAAAACCCTAGTTTTTTTTTTTGTTTCTTTGTTTTTTAGGCTGAGTTTGTTAGTTTTAAAACATAGGTGAAAACCCTAAGTTAAAACTGTTATTTTTACATTTGTTTTGTTTGTACAAAATTTTTAAACTTAGAATACAGAAATCCTACGACTGTCAATAGGACTGACAAAATATTTGTGTTTTTGTTAATTAATCAGTTTTAAAGTTTAAAAACCCTAGGGCTGACAAATTAATTTTTGAATTTTGTGTTGTTTTTAAATTTATCAATTAGGATTAGAAACCCTAGGACTGACAAATTAATTTTTGAATTTTGTTTGGTTTTGTTTTGTTTTTGGAATTTATCAGTTAGGATTAGAAACCCTATGACTGACAAATTAATTTTGTTTGACTTTTTATGTTTGTTTTTGGCTATACATTGGTAGGCAGTGTTTTATATTCATGTTATTGTTGTACAGTTTTTCATAATTTTTAATGTTTTGCATTGTTCTTGTGCAGATTGTGAAAAGCTGATATCGGGTGCCTACTGCTTTTGTCGAAGCGCATGGGGCGCTAACTGTGCCAGACTAGGAGTGGCTTGATGCTCTTGGGGTCAAGCAGGTGACTTGACTAGAGCCTGTGGTCAGGGATCAAGCCTATCTGATGGCCTTGATCAATATGTGGGGTCCCCGGACCAACACCTTCCATATCCCAATAGGGGAGATGACAATGACACTGGAGGACATCTATCGAATTCTATGGATTTCGATAGATGGACTGTCGATCAGAACATCATCGCATGACCAACAGATAGTTGTATTGATATAGTGCTTTGGGCACGGGGAGGAGCTGGGAATGGAGAACCCAGTGGAGATGGCCGAGATGGACTATCAAATGTGTAGGATTCTGGTTCGATGGTGGTTGCTGAGGGGGATGTTGGGAGTGAGGCACTCAGTACTCATGGGACTCATTTCCAACATGTTGTTGCCTGAATCGTCAGGTGCAAGGTTCCCGTGGAACCTGCTAGATGTGGTCTGGCGGTTAGTTGATTGCCCAACGAAGGCACCATTGATCATGAGGTGGGGGTAGACACTGCTGGCATAGCTATATGGGGAGCTATACGAGGTCTGCTACCAGAAGTAGAACGGGATCAGCTGTAGTTATTTATTGCAGAGTTGGGCCTGGCAGCACATAGTAATTGAGAGGCCAACAAGGCTACCATGGATGACTTAGGGAGAGATGGAGGATAAGGATATAGGCTATGCGATGCTATGGCAGTGATTTGAGGAGCAAGGACAGAGTCGATGGTGGGCAGATGCTATAGGGCATTATGCTGATGCCTTCACTCAACTTGCTCCAGGGGAGGTGTCCTGGTGCCCCTATCGAGATTATCTATCCTGGCCTGAGGCTGGAAAGTGGCTCTAGTGGGTACGTAGGGGGCAGTGGATGATTGGGCAGCACAGAACCGAGCATGAGTTCTTTTCATATAGTCGGGTGACATGATAGTTTGGGGTGCGCCAGGGGTTGCTTGGTGAACCTGTGGTCTATCGACGTCAGGGGGATGAGAGGACTCTGGATCGACTAGTCATCGTGCCACTTGGCGAGGATTCAGACATGATGATTAATGTCCTGGATGTGGACGACATCGAGAATACTATAGAGTATGACCAGTGGTGGATCCTATGGCGATGGCAAGGCAAGGGGCCATTGGGAGGTGCTAGAGCAGTAGTCGTGGGCAGGGAGGGTGCTGAGGCACCAGGTGATGATTGGGGAGCTTCGCTGGAGGATGCAAAGATGATGGAGGTGGATGGTATGGATGTGGATCTTGGGGCTCGAGATTAGCCAGATATGTAGGACATCACGAAGCAGTGGGAGCCAAAGTATGCTGTTGTTCCAAAGATGCCCATGGCTCGAGAAGATGCGATGAACATGGATGCAAGGTTACATGCTAAGAATGCACATTTGGTGAAGCTGCTATGAAGGTGGGATGAGGATTTGGGGGATGCTCTACGAGAGAGAGATCTCTTGCAGATGTAGCTAGCGAAGCGAGATAATGCATTAGCTGCTTCTCACCGGTAGGATGGCGGTACTGATGCAACACGAGAGAGGGATATCCTATGGATGCAGCTGGCAGAGAGGGATATGGCTTTGGCATGGTGTGAGGAGAACTTGGTGACATATCACCAGTGGGAGATGGACTCGGTGTGGCAGCAGTTAGATCTGGAGGTAGAGATTAGCCGCCTTGGTGGGTAGGTCCCTACATTCAACATAGGAGGATCGTCGCACCACTCGAGAGGGAGTGAGATTGAGCAGTCAGCATCCTCTAGGCACAGGCGACTAGAGGAGGGGGGCGAGTAGGTGTGATGTGGGGGCTAGCAGTAGCCACCCTGAGGGGTCCCATAAGACCCACACCACGGGGGGTAGTTCCCATCACATCGATCCTACGTGATCACGGTGGTCGATGCCTTAGGCTTGGGATTTTGGATTTTGGATTTTGTATTTTGTTGCGGGGTCAGAGGACCAACTTTTTGTAGCCTATGGGAATTTTCTACGATATATATATATATATATATATATATATATATATATATATATATATATATATATATATATATATATATATATATATACCGGCTTTATTTTGTTTATGCACATGTGATGATTTGATTTTATGCATGATGGTTTGATGAATATGCATGTTAATTTATTTTGATGGATGCATATGTTATGATGAATGCAAATGTTTTTGATTTACATGTGATATGCGAAAATGGAATGGATGAATTGAATTTGTGATGTTTGGAGGGCGCACCATATATTGTTTGGAACTGTATGGCTTTTTGTCCTAGGCGATTGCTATGGTGAATAGCTTTGTAGGCATACATGTCTTTTCTTGTATGTTATTTTTGTATTTTCTGATGGTGATGTAAATCTAAAAAGATATTATAGTTGGTTTAGAATGTAGTTAGGTTTTCTGAGATTCAGATGTTTTAACTAACTAGCCAAGGCTGTACTTTTATCTGACAAGACTTTGAACAAGGTATGAATCGGACTTGTTTTTGACCAAGTTATTTCACATCCTTGTGTGTGCAATTGAGTTTGTTTGATGTGGCATTTGTTAGGATACTGCCAGTGCAAGATAGGCTATCAACAAAACCTGTACTGAGGATCACCCAATTAGCTCCACTAACTCCTTTGTTGTATTTAGTCAGATTAGTCTATGGTGCAATCTAGGATACCATAAGCTAGCTCATCCACATGCAAACATTGATCTGCACACAAGTTAATGGGGCAGATATATCGTCATGCGGGAGGTTTGCCATGAGTGACTGATAGGCTATCAACCAAACCGATACTGAGGTTTATCTCATGACCATATGAATGCTAAGAGTTCCAGGGATTCAAGTTCAACTCCCTTATTTTCTTCAATTGTATTGGGATACTTGCTCTTTTGTAGTGATAAAAATCACTGTTTATTTTTGTATTAATTCTTATTTTGAGCAAGGGATTAGGATGTGGAGTGACGAGAATCACTATTGTTTGTGCCTTTTGATGTATGCACTTTGAGGGTGATGTCAAATTTTTTGGAGTTTTGACATGTGCAAATTTTGGTGTTTTGCAACTTTTGCAAATTGTTGATGTTTTGCAACTTTTTGAGAACTTGGGATTCATGGGGAATTGGGTAGGGAGGATGCTTGTCCTTTTGCAAACTCTCAGCATTCTTTGGGGTCATTCGCATCGGGGGATGAGCAAGATAACCGTTTCTCTTATGGCGACCTAGATTGCTTTGCAGGATTCATCTTTCGTTCACACAACTTGGGAATGTTTATGTGTTTTAATTTGTGCTGGGATGCTACGTAACAAGGTGTGTTCCAAATAAAATTCTACCTACATAAAATCTGTCTGACTTGGTACAGTATGTGGCTAGACAGGTAATGACAAAAACTCCTGATACATTAGAAGACAACTGACTATAGTATGGTGGAAATATGGAAAGCATTTTAATTTTATGGATTGTGTATACAGTGGATAGATATGGAATGAAGATGGACTTTGCCAAGTAATGATAGTCTATGGTGCCCTGACCTGTATGACCACAAATATGCAAGTGTATGGATGCGATGCTTAATGTAGCTATTATTTTTGTGTTTTTGATGGATTTATCTTGGTGAGTATGAAAATGAGATGAAAAAAGATATTTTTAATTTTGTGATGATTTTGAGTATGCATGGAGATGAGATGCAAGTTTTTGTTGTTTTTTCTGATGATTTTATTATTTTTGATATTTCTTATTTTTCTTTTGACCAAGCGATTGTGGGAACCCTTGGAGCTTTTTGGTTTGACCAAGTGATTGTAGGAATCCTTGGAGCATTTGGGGATTGACCAAGCGATTGCGAGAATCCTTGGTGCATTTTGGGATTGACCAAGCGATTGCGGATACAATGACTATGCCAGACCGACCAGATTGTGGATGGGGTTGGTTAAATAAATGGAGATCATGTTGATGGAATGATTTTGGTCTCCATTACCGTAGGTTTGGTTACTCGAACATCTTGGATGCTCTCCATGCTCTGGATCTAGCTCTAGAGGGATGGGCACGAATGGATTGTCCCTATGTGTAGATAGGAAGACAAGGTCTATCCTCGACACTGATGTCATTATAGGGTCTCGGGGTGTACGGTGTTCGTCATAAACTTGGAGCCATGGATCCAACACTTGGTCCCACCCTACTAGGTATACGTACCACTCATGCCCTGGCAGTATGCCCATCTATGCAAATATGTCATTAATATCCAAGGGGTATCGTTGTTGCATTTGTTGCATGTGGTTGAGATAGGCCATCTTAGTTTCATCTTCTGAATCATTGTCGGAGATCCAAAAGCATTCATTAGCTCCAACAACTGCTTGAGGCATATGATGTTCATCTTGTTCAAGCAAATTAATCTAGTCCCATTGCGGTTGTTCCACACTCTGTGGGGGGACATGGTTCTCTTGACGTGGCATTGGCTCGATTGGAGCCTCTAGAGGGAACAGAGTCAAAAATATCTCTTGATAGTTATTCATAGGAATCTCTCATGAGTGATCACTATCAGATTCGATGGGATCATATGACACTGGTTCATATTCTAATTCATCCTCTGAATATCATTCTAGACACTGCTTATACCTTCCTTGAAAGTGAGTTCCCGAACTTTCGCCTCTCTCTAGCAAAGGAGGAGGGTTATTGATGTTAACAAGGGTGGTTGTTGGCCATGGGAGGTAATCTCCCAATGTATATGTTGTGTTTGGGTTGGCATAAGGATCTGATGCCAATCCACCCTTGTTGCCTATTCCTAGGCCTTGCATGTTTTCCACCAAGATGTCCAAGGGTAGGGGGTGATTGAACCCTACACCTGACTTGTCATAAGGCATTTGGTATCTTGGTTGACAAAGGACATGCACTCCTTGCTCATACCGGCCTAACCCATATCCATGCCAATTGCATTGGCCAAGATATCTTAGAGCAAAGTTTGGGTTGGACAGATAGTTTACATCCTCTACGAAAGGCTCTTCATCCTCGTCCTCTTGCATGCATGGCTCAGTGCCATGATCAAGGCCCCCCCATACACAAAGTTAGTCTGGTTTGGCGGGTAGCCTAGAGGAATAATTGTACCAATGGGGAGGCAAGGTCTCCCAATGTCTTGCATGGACTCTAGTGCAGGCGTTGCTACAAAATTCCACACCAAATACTCCCCCAGGCCCATATTGGCCATTTCAATAGTGATTGTTGGTAACTGAGGGGGAGGAAACGAAAGCTCTTCGAGACTCCATTCCATGTCGGGTGGGCTAGGAGCCTTCACTTCCATTTTACTAGGCATCTCTTCGGTAGAGATGTTTGATACTAATTGTGGCACCTATTCCAGAGGTTGTGCCTCCTCTAGGGGTTTCTTCCCTTTGTCCTTCTATTTGGCCATGATAGGTGGCATCGTTGATGAAGGAATAACTAATGAAGATGGACTTGGCTGGGGTTTTGGTGAATCTGCCTTTGGGGATGCTTGCAAAATCAGACCCTGTCAAGATGGATTCAACTGGAAATCCAAATGCATTGAATGGAAGGGTCGAATGCGACATCAGCTGCACTGCATTGTAGTACTTGAAGGGTTCTAGGTCTATCGGCACCACATGTACATCCCCTTCAAATGTATACTTTAGACATTGATGTGCTATTGATGGGACACACTTCATGTCCTTGATCCATGGTCGGCCCAGCAAGATGTTGTAAGCCATCTCACCTTCCAAAATATGGCACAATGTAGGGATTGTCTTTTGTTCCACTTGAATGGGTAGGACGATTGTTCCGACTATCGAGCAGATTACAT
This sequence comes from Wollemia nobilis, assembly GCA_028583015.1. NCBI lineage: Eukaryota > Viridiplantae > Streptophyta > Pinopsida > Araucariales > Araucariaceae > Wollemia > Wollemia nobilis. The sequence continues at coordinate 6,190,320 of JAQPPZ010012983.1, read as the reverse complement.
CATTAAATGCTCACAGTGTATATGTGGAGGTCGTGATGTGAGATACCAATAGTTTTAGATGTTTCAATGCCACTGTAGTAATGATGTTACTATACGAGCCAGTGTCTACCAACACCCTCTTATAAGGGATCCCGTTGACCCACGTGATAATGTGTAGGGGTGGATCCGCTATGTCATCAGCCATTAACTTCACTTCATCTTCTCGAAAAGTGATGACTAGCTCGATGCATATTTTGACATGCCCCACAAAGTTGTTAAAGGAATTTGGTTCCTAGGGCTACAACTCGATAGCCTTCAATATCTCCATAAGAGCCTCCTGATGGGACGTTGATTGTTGAATAAGCTCATATATGGAGAGCCTAGCCGACGTGGTCCGTAGACTTTGGATAAGTCTAGTCTGAATTGTGGCCGTAGGTCTAGGCAGAGGTAGCTACGTAGGGTTCTGTTGAGACTATGACGTTGATGGAACTTCTCTTGTGGCTATTGCGAGAGGAGCTCCTGGGTATTTCTTGTTCCTAGTCACTATACTTATCATCCCTACATACCCCTACATGGGGAAATTCTGTTGCACCTTACTAATTTGAAGGGGTTTTCCCTACGCCTCATGGGTAGGCAAGGGGTCTCTAAAAACTCCCATTTGCTGGTTGTTCGACGCTACGGGGTTGTCTACAACCAATGTCTTGTTGTCAATCAGGTCTTGTATCAAGCCTTTGAATTTCCAACATGCATTAAGGTCGTGTCCCTGTCACTGGTGGAATTTACAGTACAAATCCTCCTAGTACCCCTTAGGCTTCGGTGCATTGGGATCTATGGTTTAAATTTTTGGGATGTTGATCAAATTTGTCACTGACAAGTGGTCGAATAGGGAGTCCCTAGACTCTGTATAGGGTGTAAATTGTCACCTAGGGTGATGCTGCTGATTTTGCCCTTGTTTCTAGTTTAATATTTCATAATTGTTAGGGGGCACTGCCTGATAATTAGCTTTTTAAGGTTGTATTTCTTGTGCAGGCTTAGGAATATTTATAGCAACTTGGTTAACTACAGCGAGTTTTTTTTGCATAGTCCCTGTCTTGGTGTTTTTGTTCCATTCTTTCTTCTTAGGTTTGGCAATCTCACCATCCTGTATCTTGATATCTTTGATGATTCTGGCTTGCGCCAAAGCATCTTTTATGGTGGCATATTACTACAGCTGCAATAGCATAGAGATCGATCTCAAACAACTTCTTGAAAACATTTGTGTAAGGTCGAACATAGGGGGAAGGTAGGGTAGCTTGGAAAGCAGAGTCCTCCATCGATTCCCGTAGGCTGCCATAGTCTCTTCCTCATACTACCTGAGGCTGGCCAAATCACTTAGTGACGCCTTCTTCTTGGTGTTGAAGGTGAAGCATTCGAGGAATGCATCCACTAACTGATCCAAGTTGCTGATGTTGTGCTTCAGCATTTGGGTGAACCAATCCGAGGCAGGGCCTATGAATGTGGTTATAAAGGTCCTCAGCAACAAAGCATCATTGTCCTAAATGCCAAAGCATTGGCTTAGGAACCTCGTCACATGCTCTTGGGCATCCTCCTCACCTTTAAAGATTGCCAACTGAGGCACCTTAAAGTGCTCAGGATAAGGGGGTGCAGGCACAAACAGATGCACTGGATGACTGCGGAGTTGACGTAACATGGGCTTTTGGGGCCTATCAGCTTTGGTTTCCATAGACTCCAAACACTCTAGCAACACTTTTTATGCTTCAGAAGACTTAATCTCTTCCTCTCTAATTTTCTCTCGTTGTGGGTTGTGGGAGACTTGAGGCCTGTGGAGAGGTGGCTGGATAGCAACACCTCCACCTTTATAGGGCATTTTGGCCTGCTATTTTTCTTGTTCATACTCCTCATAGGCTTCTTGAGGAGTCTCTGGGTGAGACCTATGACCATGAGTGGGTCCCAACGGAGGGATTTCATCATTATTTCGATGAGTGGCCTCCTGTTCAGGTCTAAGAGGTCTTGGAGGCAGCGCTTGGTTAGGTCACAGGGACCTATCTTGTACCAAGGGGTTATGCCTCTCATATGGTTCTACCATTTGGGTGTGAGGGGTCAGAACCCTCTTCAGCATGGTGTTATGCAACAGCTCATCTGTTTGGCACCTAATGCACTCTTTACTGAGCCAATATAAATACTCTAGTTGTTATTGATCCTGCTCAATCTAGGTAATCTACGCTTGGTGGGCGGCATGTCTGGCGACTGCCAAGTCGATATGTTCTGCCATATTGAGTCTCAAAGGCCTAGATGCCACCCCCATGCACTTATCTTGGTCGTGATGATCTGAGATCTCTATAGGTCGCTTCCCCCTATTGAGGTTGGTGGCATTTATTTGAGGCTCTGGCCTCGAAGGATGGTTTTGATACATAGCAGGTGCGGAGGCGCATTGCTCTCATGCTGTATATTGCTCTTGAGGAAGATAGGGGTCTTCCTTGTTCTCCCTTTCATAAGTTTGAAAGGGGCGGGCGGAGTTGGCTTGCCCTATCAGAGGAACCTTGTGCTCCAGATTTGTCCTATTGTTTCTAACAATGAGAGGAGGCAATGAAGGGATGCTATAATCTTGAGGCCTTTCCTCATGGACCCTTTGTCATTCCAGTGCTTCATTACATGATGGCCACTCATATCAAGCTTCTAGGGGAGCCCTTTTATCTATGTTGAGTGCCACATGTAAGGACTCTTCCTGAAAGGGGCTATGATGGATGGGCGTGTCCCCCAATGGGGTGTCCCTATAATTCCATCTTGACCTGGACTGATGCAGACTCTCTTGTGGGTTAGGCCACCAAGGCGATATGACTAAGTCCTTAGGGCTATAGCGGATGCGACTTGTGCCCCCCCTATACACTTTTTGTAGCTTTCGCCCTTGATTGGGCTTGGCTACGTGTGTACACCATGGTGGTGATTTCCTACAAGCTATGTAGATTTTATCTCTTTTATGATTTTTTGATTTTTTGTTACACTAAGTAGAAAATAACATACACATACAAAGCAATGGTTCTCTTTTAAATATTAATGGTGTGTCCTAGACTAGTTTAGTGTGTTTTTTATTTTTGTTTTTGTTTTTGAAAGTTTTGAAGAACGTTTAAATGCATAATGAAGGCTCATATGACTCCCATAATTGGTTGCCCCTTGGATATACCATTTCTAGGCCGATATACCAACCTCTCTATATACCCACCCTTACGAGAGGGAAACTATAGGTACGTGAGAGCAGATGGTACATGGAACATAGGCGGTATAGAAGGGGGATTGTCCTGTTTATGACACCTACCATAGAAGACTTATCCTCACACGCTGGGAATCACCCCAGCGACACTCGATCATATTTCGTTAGGATTTACGTCGAGCAACAGTGACAATCGGGGTAAATGGATGCAAAAATCAAGCCAAGGTGGTGATGAAATCCATCGTTGGTCTTGATCAAGGGCTAGGGTTTTACGACCAACTCCTTGGTTTAAAAATGTTGCGTGAAGTGTGTGTGGTTATTTTTATTAAAAAATGAAACAGGTAGCAACCAATTTCCCTAAGAAGGCAAAATTGACAGCAAACAGAAACAAAAAAGCAAAAAAATGTTAGGGACAGTTAGAAACCATTACCTCTTTTCCACCCAAATCAGTTGTCTCTGACTCTCGAATCTGAAACTGCATAGACAAAAAATCATCTCTGGGTGAGACAAATACCAGAACAGAATCCATCCCCGAATGAGATGAATTTGAATTCGTCTTAGGGTCAGATGAATTCTAGTACTGTATTCGCCACAGGCTGGAACGAACTATAGTCAGACTTCAAAAAATGGTACCTGTAAGCACAAAAACATAAATTTTGATCAGTTTCTTTATATCAAAAAGCAAGGGACAGGGTCCCACCATGATCACCACTGAAATCACAAGATTCTAGAAGTTGAAAAGAAACACTAAAGCTATGCAATGCAAAACGAAATGTAACGCTTTAATCCTAGAAACTTGAAATGCATGAAACATGGAAAAGAGATGAATTGAGACGAAATGAAAGAAGTATAGAAAGCATTATGAAATCTGAATTACAAGTTATTTAAGCAGCATATGAAGGAATGCCAAATAAACAAATAACAAAAAATAACAATCTACCATGAATCCCCAATCATTATTAAAAAAATAAGATTAGGCTCGCAGCAGTGCGGGGTGCCTGGGTGGGCCGCCCATCGTTGGGACCTAATTTCGGCACCAATCCACTTGGGATGGGCCCAAAATCTCTTGTAATGTGTTGTCGACGAATTGGTAGATCGATGTGGTCAAGTGTCAGGTTTTGGGTCCGGCTTCACACTCCCAATAACCACCCAATGACCTCCCTTGCGAAAGAGATCAAGGATGTGGAAGAGGTGAATCAAAGGTAAAGCGTGGTATCAATTTGGCAGCACTTCATTGCTTAAAAATGCTTCTAACTTGTCCTACTTTGGGTGAGGAAGCTCACCAATTTATAGACCCAAGGGGTCTCTTTGGATGGGCATGCAGGGGTGCCACTTGGCGGCCATGCCTTCCCAAGAGGGAGGGGATTCCTCCTTGACTTGGGCTTCCATGACTACCCTTGTGACAGTGCTCGAACGTTCAATTTTCCCACCTACACGTGCATGCAAGGCATGGAGCATTAATTGACCGTCCTTGGCTGCCATTTGGTGCAATTTCTCTTTTTTCCCATTGAACCTAGAATTCGCCCTACCCTAGAGTGGATTCTGTATTCGTCCCAGGGGAGGATGGATCCCATTTTGAATTTGTCTCAGGGAGGGACAGATTCTGAGCAAAGTGCCTATAAGGTGTCAAATTGATCTCTGACTTCCCAAAACTACTGTGAAAGTGGTTAGGACCACTGTTTAACCTCTGGGGGTTGCCCTTGGGGCTGTGTGTGTCAATGCGATCAGTGTTTGCAGTTACATAATTGGATTGGTGTTGTTTTGGTGTCTACAGATTGAGGTCAATTAAGGCATTTGATTGAGTCTGGAAGATGTTCTCCAACATTTCAATGAGAATATTTGAGAGATCATGTTTGGAAGTGGCTATCACTTTTGCGTCCATAAGGGATTTATCCAGCTTAGGGATAGTGCTTTTAGAGGTGAGCTATTCAAGGCTCTTTCTTTTCTTGACAACACTCCATGTGCTTCTACGATTGCAGGAGTTGTGATTGTTCATCACAATTCCAATTGTGGATAGGTCCTCTTCAATGCACATAAATGGGTTTGAATCCACCTTAGTAGCAATTTTTTGCAGCATGTTGTCATAGATGATCAAGAACATCCCTTGGTGCTTTGTGTGAATCCTCCCTTTTTTTATAGTTCTCAATGGAAACCTCCATCGAGAATCAAATATATTCAGGGGCATTGATCTCTTTAACATCATGAAGAACATTGAGGAAAGCAATATGGAAGCTTCTCAACGGTTCATCCACCTTATCAATCATGATGTACTACATCACTAGAATCAAATCCCTACACCAAGGCTCTAGCAATTTCTTGTGGATGATGCCTTTATCGTCTTTAGCCAATTTATTCCCTCTATCCGTAAAGTGTTTTAATTTATCTTGAATGTTATTATTGTCTCTATGGAGCTTGAAACCCTCATTGGGATGCTCAGTGATCTTCGCTAACAGGTTGGCAAAAATTGCGAACTTCATACCTCTGACCAAAAATTGATCATTAACCCAGGTGTTTGCAAAATATTTTATGGTTACATCATCATCCCCCCTAAATTTCTTAAGGGAAGGAAGCCATGGTTGCATAGGATATTCTTGATATCGGCCTCAAGATTAAGAGTATCAAGTTCAATGATGGCCATTACATACAAGGCATGGTAATTTTTTGTAGAGGAAGGCTCGATGAACAAAAGTTCCTGCAGGGGGACTCTAAAGTGCCTAATGGATGTGACACCATTGGTTCTCAGTAATCACATGGGTGCTTAAACATATTTTTATTGCAATGCTTTCTTGTAGTGAAATTAAGGTGGAATTTGGTGAGGAAAAAGGTGGGCTTGGTGGTGACCTAGATATGGGGATGTCCATCCTTGATTGGATGGCCTGGATGGGAAACAATGAGGATAGCCCCCTACTTAGAAAGGATCAAAGACCAGGATGTCAAGGTATGCCAAGTCATAATAGCCTTGATGCTAATAGGCTGAAGCACCATGAACGGTGCCAGACTATCTGAAGGAAGGGCATTGGGGTGCTTATTATCAAAAATTGCATAGATGCAAAGGCTAATGATTAACTCAATGATGACGACTTTCTGTATTGGATTGAGAAATCCTATGTTAAGGCAATCAAGGTTGTAAGCATGAATGGCCAAAAAGAAGATAGGGGATGTACCATGATGATTTTTTCTAGCCTTGGTTTAGGAGTTGTGATCACAAGAAAGGAAGGGCAGATATGCTAAGTCAGACTGCTAAGTTTTGCCATGGGATTATCATTTTTCCTATTTCCAAAACTACAATAGTACCATCAATTACCGAAACCCACTCTGTGCCCCTGTGCACCTAGTGGGTCAGCCTCGAGGATCGGCCTTGGGTCTTGGTGTTGCTAACATGGTCGATGGATGAATGAGTCAACTTCTTAATTCTAGCTGAGAGACAATGCATTTTGTAAACTATGTCATGTGGTATGGAAATGGAAACCATTGTATTCGAAGCGTTGGGCTTGGCAGAGTGATCCAAAATCTTGGAAAAGCAACCCTTAGGCATCGACTGAAACTTGAATTTTGCCATAGAGTAATTACAATGTACAAACATTAGGATTGGAGGTGTCGATTCTGAGGTTATGGGGGAAATAATTCCTCAAAACCTCTATGGAGGTTTTTGAAAGCACGAGGATACAAAAACAAAAAGGAAATTGGCTCCAAGTATGATGCAAAACGGAACTAAACTTAACACTAAGTCCTACGAATTGAAAATGCATGAAATAAGAAAAGCATAAACTAATTGAAACCCAAATGAAAAGACAATGCAAAAAATAGCCATTTATTTTATTGATGTGTTTCGAAATTCGGTTACAATTCGTCTCCTCCCCTTTTAGGGGCGAGGAGCATTAAGTTTGTTTCTTTGTTACATCCATGGATGCCATTCCTTCTTTCACATGCCCACATGTAAAATGGGTGGACCAAACATCACCGCCGCTTGTATATGAGAATGTTGACCCTTCATTGCTCCTCTAACATCTGGATCCTACGTTCAAAGAAACAAGAGACAATCAGTAGCACCTGCAAATGAGATGAAACATGCAATCCCTAAGCCTTCAGTTAATGCATGCAAGATATAAATAAAATGATGACTAACATGTATCCAAATGATCTAAAAAATTGACAAGGGCATGAAAAACTCACAAAGAAGACACTACAAATGGAATAGTTAGGAAATTCCTCATCGATTTGAATTTGCTCCAAGGCAGGACGAATTGACCTGCAACAAAATTCTAGATAACACCGCTCAAAATGTCACATCTGGACAGCTCCAAATATCATGTGAAAGTGGGGGTTAGCTAATTGGGGGCATGGGATGACCCAAATGGTTAGATTTTCCCAATTTGACCTCTAACACCCAGATTTTGATGATGCCCTCTGCAAGTTAGTAAAGACAAAAAAATGATAAAACATGATAATACTTGCTCAAAACATTATGAAATCTAAATTGCAAATTATTTAAGTAGCATAAGATGAAATGCAAAATGAAAATGATAGAAATAAAAATTTTCCACAAATTCCTAATCATTCCTAAAAAGGATGATTAGACCTACAGCAGTGCAGGGGCACCTAGGAAGGCCGCCCACCATTTGGGGCCTGATTTCGGCACCAATCCACTTGGGATGGGTCCAAAATATCTTGTAAGGTGTTGTCGGAAAATTGGGTGGTATGCTATGGCAAAATGTTAGGTTTTGGGCTCAATATTTGACCTTCCAATGGTCACCCAATGACCTCCTCTCTAAAAGAGATCACGGATGTGAAAGGCACAAATCAACTAAGGGCGTATGGGGAAGTAAAATGGTAGCACTTTTTTGCTTAAAATGCTCTGTCTCTCCTCTCTTTTTTGGGTGAGTAAACTCACCAATTTATAGACCTAGAGGTCTCTCGAATTGGGCATGCAAAGGTGCCACTTGGAAATCATGCCTTCCTAGGGGGAGGGAGATTCCTCCCTGATTAGGGACTTCATGACTGCCCTTGCAACTACCTCTAACACTCGAAAACACTCACCCACACTCCCATGCGATGAAGGAAGCATTAAGTTGCATATCTGAGCTGCCATTTGTCAAGATTTGACTTTTTTCCCATCAAATATGCTATTCACCCCACCCTGGAGTGAATACTACTATTTGTCCTAGGGTGGGGCGAATCCCTGTTTGAAATCATCCCTGGGTGAAACGAGTATTGAGAAAAGTGCCTGAAGGTGCCAAATTGATTTTTGACCTCCCAAAACTACTATGAGAGTGGTTAGGACCACTGTTTGATCTTTGGGGGCTGTCCTTGGGGCTGTGTGTGTTAATGTGATCAGTGTTTGTAGTCACATAATCGTATTGGTGCTATTTTGGTGTCTATAGATGCCCCGCTTTGGGATGCGCTGTGCAAGGTGCAACATCGAGCAAAAATAGATAACCAAAGCACTAATGATTAGGGTTTCTTAGTAACCTAACCAACTTTTGATGCCCCAAGTCTAGAAAAGGCATGCATTCTTGAATCCTTGCTTCTGACGAGCGAAGGAACTCAATTCAAGTGTTAACCTTTTTTGGTGAGGTGTTACTTGAGCTTGGACATTGATCAGTCATGAATAGGCAAAGGGTGCAACCTTTTGTCTGTGGGAACCTTGAGTTCATGATTCACGAATGCCAAGTGTTTGATCAGTTTGTGATTATTTCTTGTTTACTGCCCCAAGCAAGGGCATGATTTGTCTTTGCCAATGATTCTTTGAATGCATGTTGTTTCCATGATTGGGTGTGTATTTGTTGATTGGTGACTAAGTGTGACCACCCACTCAAGCGATGAATCAATGAGGGAATGACCAACATGAGAAAAGCGACGAGTTTCTTGACCCAAGATGACTTGTGTGAGGGTGCCTTCAGATGTTTAGCATTACATTGTGTGCAGTTTTCTTGACATTTAGACCTATTTTTGGTGGGTGTTAACCCTTTTGGTGATGCTTTTTAGGACTAAAATTGGCAAAAATCCATCTTCCTGTGGAGCGTTATAGCCATGGTGGCCTTATTAGGGAGTAGTATAGTGACAATTTGTAACTCCAATGTCTATTTTGGATGCCAAGAATGTCAGGCGCAAAGGCACCTTCGTTCGGCAATGTTATTGCTATTTTTGGTTGGGTGTGGACCCATTTTGCGATGCCGCGTGGGGATGAAATTATCGAAAATCCATACTCCTGTGGAGTGGTACAGCTATGGTAGTCTTCTTAGGGAGTAGGATAATGAGGATTTGTGACCCCGGCATCGGTCTTGCATGCCTGGAATGTCAAGTGCAAAAGCACTTTCATCGGGCAGTTTTATTGCTCTTTTTGGTGCATTTTTGTGCATTTTTTTGTTGTTTTTGAAATTTGTGCCCTGAATTCATTCCTGGGTGGGACGAATACCAGTTTGGTATTATTCCCAAGGTAGGACGAGTGCTAATTATAGTGATCATCCTAGGGAAGAACGATTACAAGCTTAAACTGCCTATTTAAAGGCCAAAACTGAGTTTTGGGCTCATTTGCCTTCGTTTTTCCTGGCAAATTGGAGCTCTAAGGAGGAGGAGGTTAATTATGTGAAGCGAAGCGCTTCCTAATTTCTCCTGACATCATGAGTGCATGAACTGGATTGAGCGGTAGATCCGAAGCGAGACCAGTAAGTGAACTTCCTCTGTATTAGTTTTTTGTATTATAGTTTTAAAACCACAAGTTATTTTTTGCTTCTTTTTTTTTTTTTGTATTTTGTTTCAAATGTGAAAATGAAAAACCTTAGTGAAATGGATAATTTTATTTGTTTTGTATGGCTTCATTAAAACTTAGGTTGAAATCCTAGTGGAAACCATGTGTGTTTGTGTTCATTTTTTTGTAAACCAAAAGAAACCCTAGGCTAGCAAAAGTCAAAACTTAGCTGAAAACGTAGGCTAACCCTAGTTGAGCTTAGATCCAAATTGAATTTAAATTGAGTATAAAAATTAGCTTAAAAACTTAGGTTAACCTTAGTTGATTTTTATTTTTTTTGGTTTTAATTTATCAGTTAAGAGTTAAAAACCCTAGGTAGAAAAATTAATTTTTGAATTTTGATTTTTTTGTTTAATTTATCAATTTAAGGTTAAAAACCAAAGGCTGACAAATTAATTTCGTAAGTTTTTGTTTTTGAGCTGTACTTTGTTTGATGTAGTGTTGTATATTAATGTTATTGTTTATGCAGTTTTTTCATGAGTTTAATTTTTTTGTGTTGTTTTCTTTGGCAAGTTGTGAAGAGTCGGTATCGTGTGCCTACTATTTTTGCTGAAGCACGGGAGGCACTAGCTGTGGTTGATTGGGAGTGGCTTGATGCCCTTGGGCTCAAGCAGGTGGCTCAGTTGGAGCCTGTTGTCAAGGATCGAGCTTATCTGATAGCCTTGATCAACTTGTGGGATCCTCAGACCAACACCTTCCATCTCAAAATAGGGGATATGATAGTGACCTTGGAAGATGTCTATCGAATTTTGTGGATTTTGATAGATGGATTGCCTATCAAGATGACATCGCACGATCAATGAACACCAGTGCTGACATGCTACTTTGGGAATAGGGAGGAGGTGGGTGTTGATAGCCCAGTGGAGAGGGCAGAGGTTGAATTCTAGATTGGCGGTATTCTAGTTCGATGGTGGCTAGAGAAGGGGGTGTTGGGAGTGAGACACGCAGTACACATGGGCCTTATCTCCAACATGCAGCTACCTGACTCGTCAGGCATGAGGTTCCCATGGAACCTACTGGATGTAGTCTATTGGCTGGTGGAGTGTTCGACACATGAGCCTTTGATCATGAGGTGGGGACAGACGCTGCTGACACAGCTCTATGGTGAGTTGTACAAGGTCTGTTGCTAGAGGAGGAAGGGGATTAGCTACAGCTATCTATTTGAGAGCTGGGCTTGGCAGCACATAGCGATGGAGAGGCTAGCGAGGTTATCGTGGATGACTCAAGTAGAGATGGTGGATAAGGATATATGTTACGTGGCTCTATGGCCATGGTATAAGGAGTAGGGATAGAGTCGACAATGGGTAGGTGTCGTGGGGCACTATGCCAATGCATTTGCTTGGCTTGCTCTAGGGGATGTGCTCTGGTGCCCCTATCAAGACTGTCTAGCCTGGCCTGAGGCTGGAGAGTGGCTCTGATGGGTATGCAGTGAGTGGTGGCTGATTGGGTGGCATGGGACAAAGTAGGAGTTCTTCCCTTACATCCGGGTGACATGATAGTTTGGGGTGTGCCAAGGGTTTCCTAGTGAGCCCGTAGTCTATTGTCATCAAGGGGAAGAGAGGACTCTGGACCGGCCAATCATCGCACCACTAGGCGAGGATTCGAATGCGGTGATTGACGTCCCAGATGTGGATAACATCGGGACTACCATGGAGTATGACCAGTGGTGGATACTACAGCGATGGCAGGGAGAGGGGCCACTGGGAGGCACAGAGGTAGCAGAAGCAGGCGAGGAGTGTGCCAAGGCATAAAGAGATGATTAGGGAGCTCCGCTAGAGGATGCAGACATGGTGGAGGTAGATGATGTGGGTGTGGATTATGGTGTTCCAAATCAACTAGAGATGCAAGATGCCTTAGAGTAGTGGGAGCCAAAGCAGGCTACAGTCTCAGATTCACCTATGCACTAGGTAGAGGTGAAGGACAAAAAGGCAGGGGTGCACACTGAGAATGCACGATTGGCGGGCCTGCTGCGGAGGCGAGATGAGTAACTTTGGGAGGCTTTGCAAGAGAGGGATCTCTTGCGAGCTCTACTAGTGGAGTGGGATAACGCATGGTCTGTGCACCGTCGACAGGAGGGGGATATCGATGCTGCACTGGAGAGGGATCTCCTACAGACGCAGCTGGCACAACGTAATGATGTAGTAGCGATGTATTATCGGTGGGAGATGGAGTGGTGCCAGTACTAGATGGATTTGGAGGTAGAGATCATCCATATCGGGGGACGGGTACCTAAGCCCTCTGGAGGTGGCTCTTCACGTCAGACGAGGGTTATTTATACTGAGCAGTCAGCATCATATCATTGTAGGCGATTGGATGAGGGAGGGGGTAGTAGGCATGATGCAGGGGCTAGTAGCAGTCACCCTGAGGGGTCCCATAGGACCCACACCATGGGGGGTAGTTCCCGTAACATCGATCCTGTGTGATCATGGTGGCCAATGCCTTAGGCTTTGGGGATTTTTGATCTTTTGGATTTTGTTGCGGGGTCATAGGACCGGTTCACTATAGCCTATGGGAATTTTTGATGATATATATAGATGAATTTATTTTATTTATGCACATGTCATGTTTTGATTTTATGCATGATGATTGATGAATATGGATGTATGCATGTTGATTTATATTGATGGATGCATATGTTTTGATGAAATGCAAATGTTTTTAGTTTATATGATATGCAAATGGAATGGATGAATTGAATTTATGATTTTTAGCGGTCGCACCATAGACTGTTTAGGATTTATGGATTTTTGTGCTGGGTGATTGCTATGTGACCTGAATTACTTTATGTATATGGGCTATATGTTTTTTTTTTGTATTTTTTGATGGCAAGGTGAGAACAAAAGATAGCAATTTGGTTTAGAATGTAGGTAGGGTTTTTCGAGACTCAGATGTTTCAACTATCTAGCCAAGACTGTACTTTTATATTACGAGACTTTTTAACAAGGTATGAATCAAACTTATTTTTGACCCAGTTATTTCACATCCTTGTGTGTGCAATTAAGTTCATTTATGTGGTGTTTGTCAGGATACTACCAGTGCTAGATAGGCTGTCAACCAAACCTGTACTTAGGATCACCTGATTAGCTCCACTAAATCTTTTGTTGTATTTAGTTGGATTAATCTATGGTGCTGTCGTAAGATACCATAAGCTAGCTCATCCACATTCAAACATTGATCTGCACACAAGTTAATGTGACAGATATATCTTCATGCGAGAGGTTTACCACCAGTGACCAATAGGCTATCCACCAAACCAGTACTAAGCTTTACCTCATGACCTGTCGGAATGCTGAGAGTTCCAGGGATTCATGTTCGACTCACTTATTTTCTTCAATTGTATTGGGATGCTTGCTCGTTTATAGTGATAAAAATCACTATTTATTTTATTTTTTCTTTTGAGCAAGGGATTTTAATATAAAGTGATGAGAATCACTATTTTATGTGCTTTTCTTGATGTATGCACTTTGGTAGTGATGTCAAATTTTTGGTGTTTTGAATTTTGGAAATATTTATGGTGTTTGCAACTTTTTGAGAACTTGGGATTCTTGGGAAATTGGGTAGGGAAGATTCTTGTCCTTTTGCCAACTCTCAGCATTCTTGGGGTCATTCGCACAGGGGGATGAGCAAGATAACTATTTCGCTTATGGTGACCTAGATTGCTTTGCAAGTTTCATCTTTCATTCACACAACTGAAGAATTATTTTTATGTGTTTTAACTTATTTTGGGATGCTACGTAACAAGGTATGATCCAAGTAAAACTCTACCTTGGTAAAATCTATCTGACTTTGTATAGTATGTGGCTAGAAAGCTAATGACGGTTGAATGACGAAAAATCTTGATAAATTAGAAGACAACTGACTATGATATGGCGAAAAAGATGTTAATGGAATTTATTTTTGATGGATGGTTTATACAATGGAGAAATGTGGAAAATGACGGTTTTGCCAAGTAATTACAGTCTATGGTGCCTTGACCTTTATTACCACAAATATGCAATGTATGGATGTGATGCCTAATGCAGCTATATATTTTTGTGTTTTTGATGGAATTATGGAATGATTTTTGTTATTATGGAGATGAGATGCAAAAAGAGCTCTTTATTTTTGTGACAATTTTGAGCATGCATGGAAATGAGATGCAAATTTTGTTATTTTCGATGATTTTATTGTTTTTGAATTTTCTTATTTTTGACCAAGCGATTGTGGGAATCCTTGGAGCTTTTGGTTTGACCAAAGGGGTTATGGGCACCTTTGGGTTGTTTTGGGTTGACCAAGTGATTATGGGGATCCATGGATATTTTTGGGTTGACCAAGCGATTATGGGAATCCTTGGAGCTTTTTGGGTTGACCAAGTGATTATGGGAATCCTTGGATATTTTTGGGTTGACCAAGCAATTATGGGAATCCTTGGAGCTTTTTGTTTAGGTTATGGCTCTCTTAAATATGGAATGGCCTCAAATGACTGATTTTCAAGGGTTCTAGTTCCTTGATTCTGTTAAGAGGCGCTAGTCAGTATGTTCCAGATCCTATTTTACTGTCAATTACATAGGGACCTAACCAATTTTTCGTGAACTTGTCCCTTAGATGGGATGACAAGCTAGAGTTCTATTTGTTCTCTTTCAAGACCAAGTCACCAACCTGAAAGTCTCTCAGGTGAACTTTCATGTTGTATGTTTTCCTCAGTCGCTCTTGATAGATACGTAAATGATCGAGAGCATTAACGCGTCGTTCATCAAGCAACATAAGCTAGTATGACCGGGCCTACCATGCAGTGTCATCATCGATGAACTCTTGCATTGATATGTGCAGGGAAGGAATTTCCAACTCGAAAGGCATGACTGCCTTAGAGCCATACACCAATTAAAATGGAGTTGCCCTAGTGGGCATCCGAATGCTAATGCGATAAGCCCATAGGGAAAGTGGGATCTGAATGTGCCAATCCTTATGACTATCTACGATTATCTTTTTGAGGATAGCGACTAGCATTTTGTTTGACGTCTCTGCTTGCCCATTTGCCTGGGGATAATAGGGTGTTGAAAAACTGTGCTGAATTTTGTACTTTGTGGTCAAAGCACACACATATTTGTTCTTGAAAGACGTCCCATTATCCGAGATTATCTTGGATGGAATACCAAAACGACATATGATATTATGTAAAATGAACTCCACAATGCGGGGTCCAGTCGTAGAGGTTAGCGAAACCACTTCCACCCATTTGGTGAAGTATTCTATGGCCATTATGATAAACGTGTGACAACCTCATGACATAGGGGAGATATTTTCGATTAGATAGCCTGACTATGAAAATGGGCAAGCCAATTGGATCGATTGTAAGGCCTGAGAAGGTAAGTGTGTCAAATTTGCATGATGTTGACACTTCATGCACTTCCTCATACGTGCAACAATCTCACTCTAAATATGGCCAATAATATCACCTACAGAGAATGCACTTTGAGATGGCCATACCACTGAAGTGGCCACTGCACGTACCATCGTGTGCTTAGGCGATTGCCCAAGTGGACTCCTGCTGGTCCAAGCAACGAAGGAGGATTCCTTCGTAGCTGCGATGGTATAAAATGTCTCCTAACAAGACATACTTTGCCACTTTTTTCTTGAATGCTCATTTCACGGCATGCATCAATCCAAGCGGGAGGTTACCTAACTTGAGGTAGTCTCTTATGGGTGAATACCAATCCTGTTGATCAGAAGCCTCAATGGTATGACCAACCAATCCCTCTTGAAGTTCACCTCTAGCAAAAGCTAAACGGGAAAGAACTTGTAAGAATAGCATTGTGTTGCTATTAAAGGGAGTAGGGGAGAACAAGGACCCCTAGTTGGCATGATTCAGACAATCATGGATTCAAGAGAACATGTCCGGGGATGGTTCAATCTGGATCAAGTGGATTCTTGGCATCAAGTCAGAGCTTGCGCACTCCATCATAGATTGCGATAGTGTTTTGACTTGAATGGTGGTCATATAACTAGAAATGTCTTGTGGGATTAGCGACCCCAAAGAGGCCATAGTGTCGGCAAAATGATTCGATGATTGAGGGAGTTCCTCAATGTCGTACCATTCAATATTTGCGAAGAATTTGTCCACAAGGGCTTTGTAAGCCTACAAAACTAGGCATTTACATTGGAATACCCCTTTGACTTGGTTGAAAATTAACAATGAATCACCAAAGATGTTCAGTCATTTGATGTTCATGGTGATTGTTGTCTGAAGACCTATGAGCAAGGCTTCATACTCTGCATTGTTTTTGGTGCACAGGAAGTCTAATTTAAATGACAGAGGCATTGGAGTGCCCTATGGTGTGAAGAATACTATTCTCGTGCCACCACCTTGCTCACATTTAGAATCATCAAAAAATAGGGTTATGTCGGCCTAGGACTCAGGGCTCATCAGAATCTGTCAATTCTGAGACATGGAAGACCCCATCATCGAGTAGTTCTATGACCAGAGGTTGATCATCTTTGAGAGGAGCCTCTGCTAGTTGATCGGCTATGACCTAACCTTTGATGGATTTTTTTCCAATAAACTCTATCAAATTTCGTCAACAACATGATCCATTTCACCATGCGACTACTATGATAAGTATGACTCATCATGTACCGCAATGGATTATCCTTAGACACAACATATGTCTGGTTGCTCAACATGTAATGGCGTAGCTTTTTGGTAGCAAACACCACTGCCAAGCAGAGCTTTTCAATGTATGCATAGTTAAGTTCATGGCTAACCAAGGTGCGTCTAAGGTAGTAAGTATCCTATTCTTTGTGAAGTTCATTCTTCTGGGCTAACATGGTGCCCAATGCCACCTCAGCAGCTAAGATGTATAAGTAGAACGACACTCCTAGTCTAGGTGGTGCCAATACTGGTGGTGAAGCTAGGTATTGTTTAATGTCATCGAAGACTGACTGGCACTCGTTATCCCAGTGAAATGCTACCCCCTTGTGCAATAATTTATTCATGGGTTGGCACTTGTCAGATAGCTATGCTATGAAGCACTTGATCGACGTGATCTTTCCCTACAGGCTTCTGAGCTACTTGATGGTAGTTGGGGGAAGCATTTCAAGGATTGCATTGAATTTGTTTGGGTCCACCTCGATGCCTCATTTTGAGACTATGAAACCCAAGAGTTTTCTATATGTGACGCCGAATACACACTTCTTGGGATTCAGTATGAATTTATGTTCCATGAGGCGATCGAGGATCTTGCTTAAGTCATCGAGATGATTTGGGCACAACAGAGATTTTGCCAACAAATCATCCATGTAATCTTCCAAATTTTTATGCATGTAATCATGGAAGATGTATGTCATGGCACTTTGGTAGGTGGCGCCAATGTTTTTAAGGCCAAAGGGCATGACCTTGTAACAAATTGTCCCCCAAGGCATTGTGAATGCCGTTTTTAGCTTGTCCTTGGGATTGATACAAATCTGATTGTATCTCGAAAAACCATCCATGAGGGAAAGCATTTCATGACCTTCTATAGCATCTACCAATGCCTCGATGCTCGACAAGGGGAAATCATCCTTAGGACTCACTTTGCTTAGATCTCAAAAATCGATGCATATGCAAATCCTCCTGTCAGGCTTCTTAATGGGCACCATGTTGGACAGCCATGGCGGATAATCCATGCAGATGACAAAATGTGCATCCAACAACTTTTGCAATTTTTCTTTGACCATTAAGGCCACTGTTAGGTGCATCTTACGTAGTTTTTTCTTAATTGGCTTAACAGTCGGATCAAGCATTAGGTTATGCATGACTAGCTACGGATCTAGTCTCAGCATGTCTTTGTAGGACCATGCAAAAACCTCCTTCTCTTCTAGAAGGGCAATGTAGTCAGCTTGCTCCTTGAGGGATAAACTTACCCCCAAATTTATGATCTATGGATTCATTGGATCAAAGCCAATGTCTACGTCAGTTGTCTCCTTGATCGACATGTGGGAGCCATCTTCCAACTGGTGTGGAGTTGGGATCAAATGGATATCATTTGTTGAGTTTAAATCATCGTTAGGAACCTTAGCTTCCTCTTCAGCATGGAAGATATCCTGAGTTGGCCCTGGGGTGAGATGAAGCATCTCACTGAAAGGCCAGTACTCTGATAGGGATGGTGGTGAATTGACGCAATCCCAGTCTATGACATCTATGTCTAGATACAATGACTATGCTGGATCAGCTGGATTGTGGATGGGGGTGGTTAGGTCAATGGAGATTATTTTGATGAAATGATTTTGGTCTCCATTATCGTGGGTGTGATGAATTGAACTTTTGGGATGTTCTTTATGCTCTAGATCTGGCTCTAGAGGTATTGACATGAATGGATCAGCCCTATGTGCGGATAGGAAGACAGGGTCTGCCCTCAGCACAAATGTCACTATAGGGTCTCTAAAGGTATGCTTCGTATGCCTAGAGTGGTAGATCCAACACTTGGTACCACCGTGCTGGGTCTACGTACCACTCATGTCCTGGCACTATGTTTAATTGTTCGAATATATCGTTAATATCTAAGGGGTATGGTCTCTGCATTTGTCGCATGTGATTGAGATATGTCATCTTAGCCTCATATTCATAATCACTATCAGAGATCCAAATGCCTTCATTGGCTCCAACAACTGCTTGTGGCATTAAAGGCTCGTCTTGCTCGAGCAAATTGATGTGGCGCAATCGGGGTTGTTCTGCTCTTTGCAGGGGGACCTAATTTTCATGGAGTGGCACTTGCTCGATTAGAGCATCCAAAGGGAACATTGTCAAGAGACTTTCTTGATAATCATCCATGGAGATCACCTATGAGTGATCGCTATTTGATTTGAAGGTGTCATGTGATGCTGGTTCATACTTTGACTTGTCTTCTGAGGACCCTTCCTGATCTTGTCTATATCACCTTTGTAGGTGAGCTCTTGAACTTTCTCCTCTCTCGAGTGAAGGGAAATGGCTGTTGAGGCTAACAAGGTTGGTGGTCGACCATAGGAGATAATCTTCCAATGTATATGTTGTATTAGGATTGGCATAGGGATTTAATGCCAATCCACCCTTGTTGCCTATCCCTAGGCCTTGCATGTTCTCTACCAAGATGTCCAAGGGCAGGGGGTGGTTGAACCCTACTCCTGACTTGTCATATGGCATTTGGTATCTTGGTTGGCAAAGAACACGCACTCCTTGCTCATATCTACCTAACCGATATCCAAGGTATCTCAAAGCAAAGTCTGGGTTAGACAAATAGTTGACATTTTTAGCAAAAGGCTCTTCATATTCATCCTCTTGCATGCATGGTGCAATGCCATGATCAAGCCCCCGATACACAAAGTTTGTTTGGTTTGGCAGGTAGCCTAGGGGAACAATAGTGTCGATGGGGAGGCAAGGTCTCCCCATGTCCTGCATGGATTCCAGTGCAGGTGTTACTACAACATTTTGCACCAGATACTCCCCCAAGCCCGTATTGGTAATTTCAATGATGATTTTTGGCGGTTGAGGGGGAGAGAATGGAAGTTCTCCCTGAGTCCACTCCATGTCGGGTGAACTAGGAACCTCAAATTCCATTCAGCTAGGCATCTCATTAGTAGAGATAGTTGATATCGATGGCAGTGTCTCTTTCAGAGGTTGTGCCTCTTCTAGAGGTTTCTTCCCTTTGTCCTTCTGTTTGGCCCCCACAGGTGTCATCATTGGAGAAGGGCTAGATGATGAAGATGGATCCAGATGGGGTTTTGAAGAACTTTCTAACAAGGATGCCTACGGAATCAGACCTTGTTTAGATGGATTCAATTGGAAATCCAAATGCATTTATGGAAGGGTCGATTGTGGCATCAGTTGCATCGCATTACACTACTTGAAGGGTTCTAAGTCCATCGAGACTACATGCACCTCCCATTCAAATGTATACTTTAAGCATTTGTGAGCTATTTATGGGACACACTTCATGTCCCTGATCCATGATCGACCCAACAAGATTTTGTAGGCCATATCACCTTCCAAAATGTGGCATAATGTAGGTATAGTCTTTTGTCCTACTTGGATGGGTAGGACTTTTGTGCCAACTGTCGAGCATATTGCATCATTGAATGCTCACAGAGTGTAGGCAGAAGTTGTGATGTGAGATGCAGGCAACTTCAAATGTTTTAGGGCCATGTTTGTGATGATATTACTGGACGAGCCAGTGTCTATCAACACCCTCTTATATGGGATGCCGTTGACCCATACAATAACGTGTAGGGGTGGATCTGCCATGTCATCAGGCACTAATTTCACTCCATCTTCTCAAAATGTGATGACTAGCTCAGTGCATCATTTGACATGTCCCACAAAGTTGTTGAAAGAATTTGTTTCATGGGGTTGCAACTCGATGGCTTTCAATATCTCCATTAGAGCCTCTCGATGGGGCGTTGATTGTTGTATGAGCTCATATATGGAGAGCCTAGCCGAGGTGGTCCTCAAAATTTGAGTGATTTTGGTCCAAAGTGTGGCCATTGGTCTAGGCGAAGGGGGTTATGCAAGGTGCTATTGTGGTTGTGTCATTGTTGGCACCTCACTTATAGTTGTCACGGGGGTAGCTACACTCGGATACCTCCTGTTTTGAGTCACTATACTGATCATCCCTACATACCCTTGCATGGGGTTGTTCTGTTTGACCTAATTAACTTGTAGGGTCTTTACCTATGGAGCATGAGCAGGCAATGGGTCTTTAAAGACCTCCATTTGTTGATTGCTTGGTGCCACGAGGTTGTCCATCACTAATGTCTTGTTATCAATTAGGTCTTGCACCAAGCCCTTAAAATTTAGTAGGAATTTAGGTCATGTCCATGGCATATGTGGAACTTATAGTACAAGTCCTCCCTGTACCCCTTAGGCTTGGGAGTTTTGGGGTCTACGGTTTGAATCTCTGATAGCTTGATCAAATTTTTTGCTAACAAGCGATCAAATAGGGAGTCCCTGGACTCTGTGTAGGGTGTGTATTGTCGCCTAGGGTGACGCTGTTGATTATGCTCTTGCCTCTGATTTTCTCTATCATTGTTGTTGGGAGGCACCACCTGATAATTAGCCTTTTGGGGCTGTGTTGCTTGTGCAGGATTAGGGACATTGATATCAACCTGATTGACCACAATGGGTTTCTATTGTGTGGTCCCTATTTTAGTGTTCTTAGTCCACTCTTTTTTCTTAGGTTTGGCTATCTTGCCATCTTGTATCTTTATCTCTTCAATGATCCTGGCTTGTGCCAGAGCTTCTTCTAAGGTGGCATATTGTTGTAGCTACAATAGCACAGAGATCGATCTCAAACAGCTCTTTGAGAACATTTGAGTGAGGTCAGACATAGGAGGGAGGTAGGGCAGATTTGAAAGCAAAGCCCTCCATCAATTCCCATAGGCCACCATGGTTTCTTCCTCATACTTCCTAAGGCTGGCTAAGTCACTTAGTGATGCCTTCTTCTTGGTGTTGAAGGCAAAGTGTTCAAGGAATGCATCCACTAACTGATCTAAGTTGTTAATGTTGTGCTTTGGTAATTGAGTAAACCAATCCGAGGCAAGGCCTGCGAATGTGGTTATAAATGTTCTTAATAACAAAGCATCATTGTCATGAATGCCAAAGAATTGGTTCAGGAATATCGTCACATGATCTTGGGCATCCTCTTCACCTCTAAAGATTGCCAACTAAGGCAGCTTAAAGTGTTCAGGGTAAGGGGGTGATGGCACTGATAGATGCACAGGATGACTGCGAAGCTAGCGTAAAGTGGGATTTTGGGGTCCAGAAGTTTTGGTCTCTATAGACTCCAAATGCTCTAGCAGTGCTTTATATGCATTTGAAGATTTAATCTCTTCCTATTTAGTTTGCTCCCATTGTGGGTTGTGGGAATATTGAGGCCTATGGAGGGGTGGTTGGATAGAAAATCCTTCACCTTGGTAGGGTGTTTTTGGCTGCTCTTCTTCTTGTTCATATTCATCGTAAGCTTCTTGAGGAGTCTCTGGATGAGACCTATGACCCTGGGTGGGTCCCCGCAGAGGGTACCCATTGTTGTTTTGGGGAGTGGCCTCCCGCTCAGGTTTAGGAGGTCTCGAAGGCAGCACTTGGTAAGGTCGCGGAGACCTATATCGCACCAATGTGTTACACCTATCATATGGTTTTGCTCTTTGGGTGTGAGGGGTTGGAACCATCTCAGGCACCGGGTTATGGAGCAGCTCATCTGTTTGGCACCGAATGTGCTCTTTGCTAAGGTGATATAGATGCTCTAGCTACTATTGGTCTTGCTCAATCCGTGTGATTTGCGCTTGGTGGGCGGCATGTCTGGTGACTACCAGGTTGATTTGTTCCACCATATTGATCCTAGGAGGCCTAGATGCCTCTCCTATGCATTTACCTCGGTCGTAATGATCTGAGATATCAATAGGTCACTTCCCTCTGTCGAGGTTGGCGACATTTACCCGAGGCTTTGGCGTTAGTAAGAGATCATGGTATATAGCGAGTGTGGAAGCACATGGCTCCCACACCATATATTGCTATTGAGGAATGTAATGGTATTCCTAATGCTCCCTTTTGCATGTGTGAAAGGGGCGGGTAGAGTTGGCTTGCACTGATTGAAGAGCCTTGCATTCAGGGTTTTGTCTATTGGTTCTAACAGTGATGGGGGGCAA
Source organism: Wollemia nobilis (assembly GCA_028583015.1). Classification (NCBI taxonomy): domain Eukaryota; kingdom Viridiplantae; phylum Streptophyta; class Pinopsida; order Araucariales; family Araucariaceae; genus Wollemia; species Wollemia nobilis. The sequence continues at coordinate 6,167,758 of JAQPPZ010012983.1, read as the reverse complement.
AGGAGGGATGCCATAATCATGTGGCCTCTACTCTTGGACACTATGCTGCTCTAGTGCTTCCTCACACGGTGGCCACTCATATAGAGCTTCTAAGGGAGCCTTCTTATCGATGTTGAGTTCCATGTGTAAGGACTCCTCCTGAAAGGGGCTACGACGAATGGGCGTGTCCCTCAAAGGGGTGCCTCTATAGTCCCATTATGAAATGGAACAATGTGGAATCTCTCGTGGGTCAGGCCACCAAGGCGGTATGACCAAGTCCTTGGGGCTGTAGCGGAGGTGACTTGTGCCCCCTTGTACACTCATCGTAGCTTTCGCCCTTGATTGGGCTTGGCTATGGGTGTACACCATGGTGTTGTTTTTCTACAAGCTATGTAGGTTTTTATCTCTTTTTATGATTTTTAAGCTACACTAAATAGAAAAGAGCACACACACACAAAGCAATGATTATCTCTTTTAAATATTAAAAGTGTGTCCTAAACCTGGTTTAGTGTGTTTTGTTTTTTTTTGTTTTGTTTTTTTGTTTTGAAGGATTTTGTAAAGAACATTTAAATGCAATATGATGGCTCTTATGACTCCCAAAATTGGTTGTCGCTTCGATATACCATTGCCAATATGATATACCAACCTCTCTATATACCCGCCCTTATGTGAGGGAAACTATAGGTACGTGAGAGAAGATGGTACATGGAACGTAGGCGGTACGAAAGGGGAATCGCCCTGTTTATGACACATACCATAGAAGACTTATCCTCATGTGCTGGGAATCACCCCAGCTACACTTGATCAGCTTTCATCAGGATTTACATCTAGCAACAGTAGCGATTGGGGTATTGGATGCAAAAATTCAAGCCAAGGTGGTGATGAAATCCACCATTGGTCTTGATCAATGGCTGGGGTTTTACGACCAACTCCTTGGTGTTTAATTTACCATGTGATGTGTGGGGTTATTTTTATTTTGCAAAAAGGAAAAAAGCAAGCAATAAAAGAAAAATTTCCCTAAGAAAGCAAGTAACCTAAAAACAAAAAAACTAAAGATAGAAAATGACGGGAACAGTTCAGAATCCCTATCTCTTCTCTGCCCAAATCCGCTGGCTCTGAGTTTCTACCTTGAAACTATGTAGAGAGCTATTCATACCTGATGGGATGAATAATAGAACTAAATTCATCATAGGGTGGGGTGCATTCCAATTCATACCTGGGTAGGACAAATTCCAACTCTGTATTCACCACAGACTGGAACTAACAGCAGTCCCGCGTTCATAAAAAAATGATACCTACAAGCAAAAAGCAAGTTTTGATCAGATTTCTGATCTAAAAAAAATAGAGGACAGAGGTCCCACTGTAATCGCCATTGAAAGCACGAGGATACGAAAACAAAAATGAAACAGGCTCCAAGTACGATGCAAAACGAAACTAAACTTAACGCTAAGTCATATGAATTGAAAATGCACGAAATAAGAAAAGCGTAAATGAATTGAAACCCAAATGAAAAGCCAATGCAGAAAACAAACCTTTTTTTTATTGATGTGTTTTGGAATTTGGTTACAATTCCTCTCCTCCCCTTTTAGGGGCGAGGAGCGTTAAGTTTATTTCTTTGTTACATCCATGGATGCCATTCCTTCTTCCGCATGCCCACATGTAAAATGGGCAGACCAAACATCACCGCCGCTTGTATATATGAATGTTGAACCTTCGTTGCTCCTCTAACATCCGGATCCTGCATTCAAAGAAATAGGAGACAATCAGTAGCACCTGCGGATGAGATGAAACATGCAATCCCCAAGCCTTCGGTTAATGCATGCAATATATAAATAAAACGATGACTAACATGTATCCAAATGATCTAAAAACTTGACAGGGGCATGAAGACCTCACAAAGAAGACATTGCAAATGGAATAGTCGAGAAATTCATCACCGATTTGAATTTGCTCTGGGGTAGGACGAATTGACCTACAACAAAACGCCAGATAGCACCACTCAAAATGTCACATCTATACAACTCCAAATCTCTTACAATAGTTGGGGTTATCTAATTGAGGGCATTTTGGGATGACCCAGATGGTCACCCAATTTGGCCTCTAACACCTAGATTTTGATGATGCCCTTTGCAAGTTAGTAAAGACGAAAAAATGATAATACTTTCTCAAAACATTATGAAATCGAAATTGCAAACTATCTAAGAAGAATAATATGAAATGCAAAATGAAAATGATAGAAAGAAAAATCTACCACAGATTCCTAATCATTCCTAAAAAGGACGATTAGACCTGCAGTAGTGCGGGGGCGCCCGGGAAGGCCGCCCATCGTTTGGGGCCTGATTTTAGCACCAATCTACTTGGGATGGGTCCAAAATATCTTGTAAGGTGTTGTCAGCAAATTGGGTGGTATGCTGTGGCAGAATGTCAGGTTTTGGGCTCAATATTTGACCTTCCAATGGTCACCCAATGACCTCCTCTCTAAAAGAGATCATGGATGTGAAAGGCACAAATCAACTAAGGGTGTGTGGGGCAGTAAAATGGCAGTACTTCGTTGCTTAAAATGCTCTGTCTCTCCTCTCTTTTTGGGGTGAGGAAACTCACCAATTTATAGACCTTGAGATCTCTTGAATTGGGCATGCAGAGGTGCCACTTGGAAATCATGCCTTCCCAGGGGGAGGGAGATTCCTCCCTGATTAAGGACTTCATGACTACCCTTGCAACTGCCTCTAACATTCAAAAATGCTCACCCACACTCCCATGAGATGAAGGAAGCGTTAAGTTGTGGATATGAGCTGCCATTTGTCAAGATTTGACTTTTTGCTTGTCAAACTTGCTATTCACCCCACCTTGGAGCTAATACTGCTATTCATCCCAAGATGGGGCGAATCCTAGTTTGAAACTGTCCCTGGATGAAATGAGTATTGAGCAAAGTACCTGAAGGTGCCAAATTGATTTCTGACCTCCCAAAACTACTGTGAGAGTGGTGATGACCACTTTTTGACCTCTGGGGGCTGCCCTTAGGGCTGTGTGTGTCAATGCAATCAATGTTTGTAGTCACATAATCATATTAGTGCTGTTTTGGTGTCTACAGTTTCACTAACTCCCTTATTCGCTAGCCAATCTGTCTCTTTGTTCTCCTCCTAGTATTGGTGTTGAATAACGATGTCTTTATATTTGGTGATGAGATCTTGCATTCCTGAAAAATGTTTGTCAAAGACCATAGCGAAGTTGATATGACTAAACCAAAGACAATTCACTCTCGACTAACTGGCGAAGGCAATTTAATCAATACAAATGGCCAAAATTTGAAGAATCAATTGGAAGTCGATGGGTGGGAGACAATTTATAAAATTCAATTGTTTGGAGATGAACCTTTCATATTGCATTCAATATGAATTGACTAAATTTGGTGAGTAAACTTATCTCAATGAAAATCATGACCATCGCCAATAAATCCTATCTGAGTGATGTGAATAGACGCTGAGTTAATGCAAAATGCTTAAAGTTTCCAAATTAGCATGAGCAGGGCTTCCACTATGGTCGAAGTAAATATAGGAGACCATTTAATGAAATGAGAAAAAATATAAACCGATTTCTCAAATTTTGAAATTGACATAATAAAAAATGAGTAGATGCGAATCATGCAGGGCAACTGGAGAAATTTCCATATTGACATGAGTAGACTGACGACTCATGCGAGGCAATACCGGGCAATATTGAAATGCCCTGTGCAAATATTTTTGATTTACACTCATTTCTCCACCACGATACGGCCTGTTACTGACGAGTTGAGAAGATTCTCTCGGTGGAAAATGGTGGTAGATGAAGCCATAGTTACAAGTTTCAGCCCAATGATCTAGCTGACTCTTAACATTAAAATTTTAACATGCTCAGCTTATGAGAAAAAATAGAAACAAATTCATTTAACCTTGGGCATAATTTTAAAGAAATGGAAACTATGATATTACATAAAATATATGCATACCTCCCTACCTTCAACAATGATGCATTCACTCGTAACAAACTACTTATAAAGAAGTTTCTGAAGTAGAATGTAAACACTTTAAGAAATAGGTCCTCCTCTATCTATCCTTCAATCATCGCAACCTCCTTTAAACTTTCTAGACTAGAAGAACCTCCAACTTCCTTCTATATAGTGCATTATCCTTTGATCTCTTCTATTTAAAATCCACATTGAAATGACCATAATGATGATAATTACTACATCAAAATAGCACCTCGATGTAGTCAAGATTTATTTAATATGTTCAATTTCTTGATAGTAACTTCATATTTTTTGAAAATCCTAAGCTAAGATCAATCTCCACTAAGATACAAGCTATCATTTTTGGATAACAATTAATTTTTTTGTATCTAGTCCAAGGAAAACTCCTAAGGAGTTTCCAATCTCACACAAAAAAATTTCATCCCATAATTCAAGGGTTAAAGAGTGTAGCTTAACCTAGATATATTGGGTATTAATTATCTTAAAGTGTAGATTGAGCCTAGGAATCCAAATTTTTATATTTAAAATATTGAGCCTCCAACTTCATCTTATGATTATAGTATCTTCTTCATTTTAGAAGAGAAAAATGATTCAACTATTTGTCATCACATGATATGTAGGAGTATAACCTAGAAACTCTAACTAGGTAACCTTGAGTCATTCTTATTAAGGTTTTACTTTCATGGAGTAGCCCATAAATATACCTACCTAATTGTGATATTTTAGTGATAAAATTTGCTCTAGCATCAGATCCTCACTTACAACTAGTTAGACTAGCTTCTTCTATATTTCAATATAGTTTTTTTCACTTTCTTTTCCCCTTTTTTTGATTAATTTGTTTATCTCCCAATCTAGCTACGCTATCATTCAATTTTTCCTTTGGTTCATTTGGTGACACTTACCTTTCTTTATTGCATTCCTTGTATGCCCTAGTGTTCAAGTTTGAAGTTCACTAGGCCTTTAGGCATGGATCTGAGTTGAGTCCTCCATGTACCTTGTTCGCATCATGGTAGATGTTAAAAGGTTATTCTATAGAGAAAATAATTGAGGCCTTTATCTATTACTTAGATACTTCATTGTAGTCCACTACATCCACTTGATATATCATTCACTTATTTGTCCTACCATTGCTAGTTATTAGTGGGTCAAATCTACATCAGTAAGGAGTTTTCATTAAATTATTTTTTGAAATTTCTATCATCCCATTTAATTCATGTCTCTATTGATTGTAACTTGATATTGAGGGTATCATTTGCTCAAATGGAAAAAAATATTATTTTCTATAATATATATATGACCACTCTCTACAACATTTCTATGATGACAATAACCCCATTTTCCTCTCAAGATAGCTATGTTATGACCTATTATTTCTTCTTAGATATGAAAATCTTCAATCCAACTCTATCATAAGCTTTTATTTCTTTATTTTGAGTGGTAGAGATGTAACCTTCAAGCCACCTTTATCATAAACTATAATTTCTATTAGATATACAAACCTTCAAGTAAACTCTATCATGATCTATTGTTTCTTCTTAAATCTATAAACCTTCAAGCTAAACTTGTTGTGATCTATTGTTTTTTTCTAAGATTTGTAAAACTTCAGGCCAACTCCACCAGGAGTTGTTTCTTCTTAGATCTACAAACCTTCAAGCCAATTTTTTCGTAACATATTTTTATTAGATTTGTAAAACTTGAAACTAGCTCTACCATGTCCTTCTATTGCTTCTTAGATATGTAAACCTTCAAGCCGCCTCCATTGTGACATTTTATTTCTTCTTAAATCTACAAACAATTAAATTTATCTTGGTATAATTGTGAGTAAAATATATTTCCTATAAAGAGATTAAAAGTTTAAGATTCTTTGTCATTTAATAATGTTTCTTGTCATCCCAAGTCCATTCCAAGTTCCTAACATCACTAGTATAAAAGGGATAGTGCAATCGCCCCATCATGACTATGCATCCCTAATGAAAAGACAACATGATGTTATTAATAGGTTAATATTTTAATACATATTATATTTTTTAAACAATCAATAAGATAAATTAAATCTTTTTTGTTAATATATTCAACAATTTCTAGTTTAGAAATAAGTATACATAAGTACAATTATATGAAAAGGAGTATGTGTGGCCCATGGGCATGAAGGCATGAAAAGATATTGATATAGACAATAGAAATTATATAGAAAAATGTCTAAGCAAGCAAAAGGTAAAACCAAATATCTGAAAAATAGGTTGTAAGGACATTGTAATCTTTTAAGGCACTAGTAAGGAATTTCAGGTTAGTATGAGTAGCCCATAGGTTAATTGGATCAAAATTTCATAGTAAAGATTTTTTATTGGTAGAAAGGGTTTTGAAAGGGTCACTGAACCTTGTATAAAAATGAACTAAAAGAGAAACCATAGAACAAAATATTAAACACCCACGAAACCAACAAAGCCATGAGAGTTAAAGTAGAATACCAAAATTACAATAGAATATAAAGATAATGGAAAAACAAGCAGCCAAACAAAAAAGAGCCTACGAGAAGGATCCCATTCGAAACCAAATAGATCAAAAATAATAATAGAAGAGACAAACTAGCTTACTCTGAAGTAATACCACCAATTCTATCTTTTTTGATGGGGAGGATGACCTGAAAGATCTCAAATTTACTAGCAACAATAGCCTTGAAGATCTGAATAGCATGATCGAGGTCGGTTAAGGCCTTTGATTGAGTCTGGAAGATGTTCTCCAACATTTCAATGAGAATATTTGAGAGATCATGTTTGGAAGTGGCTATCGCTTTCGCGTCTGCAAGGGATTGATCCAGCTCAGGGATAGTGCTTTTAGAGGTGAGCTATTCAAGGCTCTTTCTTTTCCTGAAAACACTCCATGTGCTTCTACGATTGTAGGAGTTGTGGTTGTTCATCACAACGCCAATTGCAGATAGGTACTCCTTAATGCACATAAATGGGTTCGAATCCACCTTAGTAGCAATTTTTTGCAGCATGTTGTCATAGATGACCAAGAACATCCCTTGGTGCTTTATGTGTGAATCCTCCCTTTTTTGATAGATCTCAATGGAAACCTCCATCAAGAATCAATATTTAGGGGCATTGACCTATTTAACATCATGAAGAACATTGAGGAAAGCAATAAGAAAGCTTCTCAATGGTTCATCCACCTTATCAATCGTGATGTACTGCATCACTGGAATCAAAGCCCTACACCAAGGCTCTAGCAATTTCTTGTGGATGATGCCTTTATCATCTTTAGCCAATTTCTTCCCTCTATCCGTAAAGTGTTTTAATTTATCTTGAATGGTATTATTGTTTCTATGGATCTTGAAACCCTCATTGGGAAGCTCAGTGATCTCCACTAACAGGTTGGCAAAAATTGCAAACTTCATACCTCTGACAAAAACTAGGTCATTAACCCAAGTGTTTGCAAAATATTTTGTGGCTACATCGTCATCTCCCCTAAATTTCTCAAGGGAAGGAAGCCATGGTTGCAGAGGATATTCTTGATATCGGCCTCAAGATTAAGAGTATCATGTTCAATAATGGCCATTGCATACAAGGGGTGGTAAGTTTTGGCAAAGGAAGGCTCGATGAACAAAAATTCATGCAAGGGGACTCTAAAGTGCCTAATGGATGTGACACCATTGGTTCTCAGTAATCACATGGGTGCTTAAACATATTTTTATTGCAATTCTTTCTTGCAGTGAAATTAAGGTGGAATTTTGTGAGGAAAAAGGTGGGTTTGGTGGTGACCTAGATATGGAGATGTCCATCCTTGATTGGGTGGCCTGGAGGGAAAAAAATGAGGATAGCCCCCTTCTTAGAAAGGATCAAAGACCTAGATGGCATGGTATGCCAAGTCATAATAGCCTTGACACTAATAGGTTGAAGCACCATGAACGGTGCCAGACTATCCGAGGGAAGGGCGTTGGGGTGCTTATTATCAAAAATGGCATGGATGCAAAGGCTAATGATTACCTTGGTGATGACAACTTTATGTATTGGATTGAGAAATCCTATGTTAAGGCAATCAAGGTTGTAAGCATGAATGGCCAAAAACCAGATGGGGGATGTACCATGATGATGCTTTCTAGCCTTGGTTTAGGAGTTATGATCACGGGGAAAGGAAGGGCGGATCTGCTAAGTCAGACTGCTAAGTTTTGCCATGGGATTATCATTTTTCCCGTTTCCAAGACTACAATAGTACCATCAATTACCGAAACCAACTCTGCGCCCCTGTGCACCTAGTGGGTCAGCTTCAAGGATCGGCCTTGGATCTTGGTGTTGCTAACGTGGTCGATGGATGAATGAGTCAACTTCTTAATTCTGGCCGAGAGACAATGCATTTTGTAAACTATGTCATGTCATATGGACGTGGAAACCATTGTATTGGAAGTGTTGGGCTTGGCAGAGTGGTCCAAAATCTTGGAAAAGGAACCCTTAGGCATCGACTAAAACATGAATTTTGCCATAGAGTAATTATAGTGTACAGACATCAGGATTGGAGGTGTCGGTTCTGAGGTTATGGGGGAAATAATTCGTCAAAACCTCTACGGAGGTTTCACTAACTCCCTTATTTGCTAGCCAATCTGCCGCTTTGTTCCCCTCCTAGTATTGGTGTTGAATAACGATGTCTATATATTTGGTGATGAGATTTTGCATTCCTGAAAAATGTTTGTCAAAGACCATGGCGAAGTTGATACGACTAAACAAAAGACAATTCACTCTCGACTAACTGGCGAAGGCAATTTAATCAATACAAATGGCCAAAATTTGAAGAGTCGATGGGTGGGAGACAGTTTACAAAATTCAAATGTTTGGAGATGAACCTTTCATATTTTTTTTTTTGGATGAGGAACCTTTTATACACAACATATCCACAACTCACTCTCGACTAACTGGCGAAGGCAATTTAATCAATACAAATGGCCAAAATTTGAAGAGTCGATGGGTGGGAGACAGTTTACAAAATTCAAATGTTTGGAGATGAACCTTTCATATTTTTTTTTTGGATGAGGAATCTTTTATAGACAACATATCCGCAACATGTGAGGGGAGAGATTTGAACCTGGACCTCTGGATAACTGGAGAGTTTTAACTACCCACTTGCTCTCCAACTCCTCTACATGAGCGGACATGAACCTTTCATATTGCATTCAATTTGAATGGACTAAATTTTGTGAGTAAACTTATCTCAATGAAAATCATGGCCATCGCCAATAAATCCGATTTGAGTGACGTGAATAGACCCTGAGTCAATGCAAAATGCTTAAAGTTTCCAAATTAGCATGAGCAGGGTTTCCACTATGGTCGAAGTAAATATAGGGGACCATTCAATGAAATGAGAAAAAATATAAACCGATTTCTCAAATTTTGAAATTGACATAATCAGACATGAGTAGATGCGAATCATGCGAGGCAACTGGAGAAATTTCCATACTGACATGAGTAGACCGACGACTCATGCGAGGCAATACCGGGCAATATTGAAATGCCCTGTGCAAATATTTCTGATTTACACTCATTGCTCCACCATTATACGGCCTGTTAGTTGAGAAGATTCTCTCGGTGGAAAATGGTGGTAGATGAAGCCTTAGTTACAAGTTTCAGCCCAGTTATCTATCCGGCTCTTAACGTTTAAATATTAACACGCTCAGCTTATGAGAAAAAATAGAAACAAATTCATTAAACCTTGGGCATCATTTTAAAGAAATGGAAACTACCATATTACACAAAATATATGCATACCTCCCTACCTTCAACAATGACGCATTCGCTCGTAACAAACTACTTATAAAGAAGTTTCTGAAGTAGAATGTAAACACTTTAAATTTTCGGAACATAATTATTTTTAAATTACATATTTAACATTTATTGCGTTAGATTATCTAAACGCAAATATTTTGAATAATATATTATAAATTTTTATTTTTCTTTTTAAATTTGGTTATTGTGAGGAAACTTTACAACCCACATTTAAGGTTGGGCATCCCACCATTACCTCTCATAACGACGAGAGGCTTAACACACAAGGTCACACACAAATGGACCTTTCCAAGAAAATCCAAAACCCAAACTATTGTTAACTTGTTTTTCTTTAATTATAAATCTTTGAAAATATTTCATTCATTTAAATATAATAATTATTTAATTTTTCTAGAATTATAAAAAACAATTTAAAAATTAATTATTAAAAAACTTATATACAACATCCAATGTACATTTCACAAATAAAATTTTCATTAAGATTTACCTCAGTTTCTTTAATCCAAGGTTCTAATACATAGATGAACCTTATTATTATTAAATCTTATCTCAATAACAAGGAAACTATAAGGAAGAAAAAATCCAATACTATATATATGAAGTGTAACATTTTTAGTCCTTAGAGATGAGTGAGTACTTGAAAAAAAAAAATGAGCTCAAGTTCAGTAGAAATATGTAATCTTCCCAAATATCATTATAAACAAAAATCCAACCAATTTAATAATAATACTAATAAAAAAAATTATGATTATTTTAAAGTTTAATAATAGCCTTTTACATCTATATGCATAGTTAAACTTTAAAAACCAATGAAAGACAGAAATTCTTGCTAATTTAAAATGATAATATATGAAATGTAAATGAACAATCATCAAATTTTATGATATAGATAGAATGTTGTTTGATAATCCAGTATATTATAAATTGTATATTTTCCATAAATTAGAGGAATTTTTACCACTCCTTTAATATGATAAAGCTTATCATTAATAATATTGATGACAAACCACACATTATATTTAATCATTTGCTTACTAGCACCTAAATCAATGTACCAAATTCTATTCTTCAATTTTATCACTACCGTGGACATCAAGACCTTGTGCACCATTAGAGTGTCCTCTTCAAAAATAGATTTTGGTTCATCATATGCAACATGCCTTTGTTGTTTCTAAGGTTTTGGTTCAAATTATATTTTTTTTATAAGGTTTAAAGACTTGACCCCTTCAAGTCATGGAAATATATCAACAATATTTTAAGTCCTTGTCTCCCACATCTATGATAGTAAGTCCTTTATTTTATAGTTCACTTTTGTCTTGATCATGAAGATGAGTAAGGATGTTTTTTGTATATTATTTATGGAAATGAGCACATTATTTATTAATTATTCTATCAACCAATTGGTTGCTTCCACTTATTTAAGCATGTTCACCAATTGGTCAAAATATTCTTTCAAGTTTGATACTTGTAATGAAGTAATAAACTCTAAAAATAATATGGTAGTGATCTAAGTATGATGGGTACTAAGAGCATGTCTTCTATTATTTCTTCCATGGTGTTCCATATTACTTTCAATTGTACAACTTTACAAAGAAAATCTTTAATACTTTATCCATATTAAACTCTTAATGTCAAACTAAGATTAAATTGTTATCATATATTACATTATTGTGAACCTTAGAAGTATATTGTAAAATATTTGTAGATATTTTTTTTGAATGAGTATTGTAATATTTACCATCATTTCTTTATATTTTCTCTATTGGGTTCTTGATACATTTTATTAAAGTAGGATTCTCTTAATCCATCTATATCCTAGAACCTTATATTTCTTCCATCCTCCATTTTCATCTCCTAGAAGGTATTTCCATATTTCTTTGTATTGCATCCTTTTAAAAGAATTTTATTTTCTCATACCCATGCTTCAGGTAAAGTGTTTAATTTTCATCCTCTACTTTAGATCTTCCCATTCTAGTAATTTCTTCTTCTCTATTTTCCAACTCCTTGACCTAAAAATTGTCCTTATCTCAAAAAATGTCATTGCCTTTGTGACTATAATTGATTCAATTTATATTCTATGCCAACTATATTTGCCTTTGCTTTCCAATATATACCTTTGGCCTATGCAATTATAACAAATTATATTCTTCTCAATTTTTTAGAAAAGTGAAACATAGTTTTTCTTCTATTATTGGATCAATATGTCTCCACTCACATTTTACTAAATTTATAAATTCCTCATATTCCAAAAAAATAGTATTGAACTTGAAAGGGCCTTCTGGTTTATCTTTATCATTTTATAACTAAAAGAAAATTGATGAATGATCAAATATGTAACCTTAATCTATCCAATACCTTAGTATGTCTACTTTAGTTATATTGTTCTTAGATACTAAAAATCTATCCAATATTTTAGAAATACCATGTATTCTAGTTCCTTGATTCCTCCTAATGAGAGCTAATTTAATGGGTTCTACATCACACAACCTCATATTCTAGATTTTTTTTAGGTAAATTTAGCGAAGATATCCATTATGGCTTCCTCTAACCATATTTTTACTCTTTTAGTAATAAAATTTAAGTCTTCTCCCAACACTACATTTTATTCTTATTTTTTAAAGTCATATATAAATAATTCTTACTAAAACTCCCTTCTACCACCATATGACCATACATATTGACTACGAAAATTAGATTTCCTATATCAATAGAATATCATTTTGTAACCATTCTTATCTTAATATATACCTTATGAATTAACTAGAAAGATAAATTCCATCACATTAAATTTCTCGCTCATTTTTCATTTGAACATATCCCTTCAAAATTCCAATCTAATAGGATAAATGCGAGGATGATAATTATTATTTTTTTACGTCCAACATGGTCTCCTATATTAAAAGTATATATGGCTTATGAAGTTTAAGCAAATGTTTTAGAGCTATTTTTTTATAAGGGGCCCTAAGCCCTTTGGCATATAAACTCTTGAGATTGACTTGTCTCAAGACCCAATCCCCTTAATACCTGACCATACCAAGTATCACCTTTATAATTTTTTGGGCTTTTAGGGTATATATGCCAAATGATGTGCTTGTATTATGGTGATTTGAGAGAAAATGGTGGGGAAGATAACCTACTAGTGTTTTTTAAGGTATACAAGATTCCATGGCCAAAAATATGTTTATCTAAAGAGGGTATAAACTTAGTAAGTTTTACACCCTTCTCCTCTACTTATTCTTAGCCCTTGATAGAAATATTTTATAGATTCTCATTTGGATTTGAAAACTTTTCCCTTCCTCCTAACCATAATATTTGTCCTTATTACCTTCCTATGATTAAGAAATAACATCATACTCTTATAATATCCTATGGAACAATGATCTATTAATACCTCGATATCAAGGATCTATTGAGGATAAGTTAATATAGCAAGTTTATCATTATTAGAATTAAATCCTATATCCCCCTAAAAATATAATATTATATTTAGTATTTTATGAATCCCTAATAAAATATTTGCATACACTATATTGGTTGTATGTATGGCCTCCATTCACTCATGGAAAAATTCCCTATTACAATTACGTGGAAATAAATCTTTCTCCTTCATCTAGACATTGATAATATAAAACCTTTATTTAAGAAATTCAATAGCCTTGAATGGGTCCTCCGCTATCTATGCTTCAATCATCGAGAACTCCTTTAAAATTTCTAGACTAGAAGAACCTCCAACTTCCTTGTCTATAGTGCATTATCCTTTGATCTCTTCTATTTCAAATCTGCCTTGAGATGACCATAATGATGATAATTAATACATAAAAATAGCACCTTGATGTAGCCAAGATTTATCAAATATGTTTAGTTTCATGATAGTAACTTCATGTTTTTGAAAATCCTAAGTTAATATCAATCTCGACTAATATGCAAGCCAGCATTTTTTGGATAAAAATTAAGATTTTGTATCTAGTCCAAGGAAAACTGCTAAGGAGTTTTCAATGTTACACAAAAGTCCTTCATTCCATAATTTAAGGGTTAAAGAGGGTGGCTTGAGCTAGATAGGTTGGGTATTAATTCTCTTAAAGTGTATATTGTGAATAACATAAGATTATACTGAGAGGGAGGGTGAACAGTATACGACCACTTTTTACTTTCTTTCCAAACTAATATCAATTAATATCCTTAATTAAAATAACCAAATATAGCAGTGTGCGTTAATAACTCAGAAATAGTAGTAAGCAAGAGCACAAGTCACCACACACAATTGAGACACAATATTTAACATGGTTCCCCCAATATGGGGTACTCCACAAGCTGATATCCTTATAATATTTCACACAAAAATATCCAATACAATGATTTCTTTGATCTACTCAAAGCTATACAATTACAAGTTCACACAAAACTTGTCCAAATTTGAATAATATGTTTGCACGAAACTTGTCCAACTCTAAATAATAATCTCACATAGAACCTATCCAAAACTAAATAACCAGCTCACATAGAACTTGTCCAATACTGAATAACAAGCTCACACAGAACCTGTCCAATGTTGAATAACAAGCTCATAAAGAACCTGTCTAATGTTGAATAACACGCTCACATAGAACTTGTCCAAATATGCTCCAAAAAGCTCCCAAAAAAATTGTCCAAATCTACTCTAGCAATCTCACCAAGAACTTACCCAAAATCTGTTTCAACAAGCTCACCAAGAACTTGTCCAAATCTACTCTAGTAAGCTCACCAAGAACTTGCCCTAAATCTATCCACAAATATATCCTCAAATCTAACCCAACACTATCCTCAAAGGCATTCTCAAAGGCTCAATCAATAATACACAAACTGCCACAAGTCTATCTACAAATTTATCCCAAAGATCTTCTTTAAAGGCTCAATCAATCATGCTCAAGTAGCACTCAAAACTCATCCACAACTCTATCCAGGAAAACTTCAAAAATAAACTCAAAAATGAATGACAATGTACTCTTCAATGGACAACAATAATTATCCACAACGATCTCAACTCAAATCAACTCATAGAAGCATAAGGAGAATTGTTAGAGACTCAATATATTCTAATCTCAATCTCAACTCAAATCAACTTCATGGAAGCATAAAGAGAATTGTTAGAGACTCAATATGTTCTAATCTCACTCTCAATCCAAAACAATTTCAACTCAACTAAAGTCAACTCATAGAAGCATAAACAGAATTGTTAGACTCAATATGTTTTAATCTCACTCTCAACCCAAATCAATCTCAACTCAACTCAAATGTTTCTAAAAATGTTCAACCACAAATATTACATAACAATGATACTCATATTATTTTCTAACTCGTGTTCTTTTACAACCAATGGGATTCAACAACTATGCTTATAAAACAAGGTTTAAACACAAATCTCAATTCAAAAAACCTTGAAGCATTCAACCAACCACTTTCGAAAAGGAAACCACAAACAATACTTTTCCCTCCAATGATATTTCAGAAATCAACCACCATAAACAATCAATAGTAGAATGTGCCCATACTTTTTATGAGGATGAAGAAACCCCTTTGGAAATCTGCCACACTCAACACACTTTGAAAAGAACAAAACAACCTTCACTTGGGCCCCTTTACAAAAACAAAAATATATCTTTATGTACATATTATTTCTCCTTCTATGATAGATAATCAAATATCCCTATAAATAAGCTTTCCAATGATATATAACATGATATACTTTTATAAAAGGAAAAACCAGAAATATCTCCATTTCTAAAAGTGCACTATAAGTCTTAAAATTGCCTTCTGATTAAATAAAAAATATTTAATCAAACATTTTCCTCAACCACACCTTGTTCCTCCAAAATTAAACAAAAATAAAAATTATTTTAATAAAATGTTTACTTGCCTCTAGAGGGAATTGAACCCTCATCGCTACCCACACAACACCTCAACCACAATGCCAAAGACCATGCGAACTACTCGCTCGCATAAGATGGAGAGCGAAGACTCTCCCCTTATCTCATTGCCCTCTTGATCATGTCAAAACATGGGCCAAGAATTTCCTTCCTTATGCCTCGCAATTTGCAATCGATGGGAATTGAACACATACACATACGCTAGCAAATATCTTAACACTGCCAAGATCACCATTGGACCACACTGTCACATCGAGGAAATTCGACGCCTACGAATAAAATGTTCTCTTTAAATCTTTCTTAGGGGCTTAAAAAAAAGCCCTTTGCATATATATATGCAATCTCCTTTGTAATATAATAAATGCCGATGCTTTTAACTTTTAATAATTACCTTTGATAGCGTATGAAATTTATGACGTCGACAATAATTTTAATTTTATTTTTAAAATTAAAATTAAAATTTTAAATTTTAAATTTTAATTTTAAATAATTAAAATTTAAACTAAATATTTAAAATCAAATATCTCCATCATCGGGGTACCTTTTTCGATGAAACAAAATCCTAACTTAGGTTTCATAAAAAGTAGTTCAAATATGCCATCCATGGTTTTAAATAAAACTTTTTATTTTGCCTACATTGGTTCTCACAAAAACCCTGTATATATCCATGCTCTCCGAAGTATGAATGCTTTGGTCATAAAAAATCAGTGTGTTCCTGGGGACATTAATGTGAAACCAATGACAACATAAAACAACTCAAATTGCCAACAATCTTCCCCTTTGTCATTGATGGCAACACCTCTAAAGCAAAAACCACAATCACTGCAAAAACCATCTCTCAGAATCAAAGTTGCTCCCCTTGACTCAATAATCTCTTTGGAGGCTGCTCTCCCTAACTCAAATCTCTCCTTGGAGGCTGCTCCCCTAACTCAATACTCTCTTTGGAGGCTTCTCTCCCTAACTCAAATATCTCCTTGGAGGTTGCTTCCCCTAACTCAATAGTCTCTTTGGAGGCTGCTCTCCCTAACTCAAATCTCTTCCCTTTTGACATCAATGGCAAAAGGGATACCTATGGGGCTAAAATATATGACTCTTAATCTTAGCACCCTCACCACATTCTCTCTTAAGGTGATTAATTTTTTTGTGGGAGTACATTTACTCCCAACTTACCTTATTTCTTTCATCTGTCAACTTCGTTCCATATTTTTATGATATCCTTTTCTTGAAGAGTTACTTGATCTTCTTGTCTTGAATTGGTTTGACCTTCTTATCTTAAAATTATTTGGAATTAAAACACTGAATATTGTTATTCCTTGGAGGTGCAACTATCTTAGGACTTCTCCTAGTCAAGCCATATCCTTTTATGTTATGAACCCTACAATTCCTTTCCTTTAGACCAAAATCATTACATGAGTAGAAATAGCCATGGAAAATCTATCCTTTCATGTATTTCTATATTTCATGTGTCCTACACTATGAAGCCATGTGCCCAAACCTATGACATGAAAAACATATTCCATTGAAGAAACCCTTTCTAGACCCCATTGGTATCTTATTCTCTTCTACCTGTTTCTTGTTCCATATGTTCCTAGCTTGTGCATTGTTCCTTTCTTTGTTGAACTTTTGATTGTCTAAATTATCCTTAGAGGTATCACTTTCTCTTTTACTTATTTCTTTCTAAACTTCTTATTTTTTGGTGTTTGAGCTTGATTCTCCTTTTTCTTCTTCCTATTCCCCTTGTTCTTCCTTAGAACTAAGTCCTATTATAGTGACTGATGACTTTTGTGCATTGATAGTCCTTTCCAAGGTCTTTTAATTTTACTCAAACTTGTGTAGCTTTTCCTTAGAACCTTTTAATTCCAACCTTAGTAAAAGTATATCATGCTCTAATATTTCACACTCTAGATCTTTAATTTTTAATTTTTTAACCATACCTTCTTCAACTCTTCTTTCTTTTTCAAACTTATCTCTCAAGTCAGAGATATCCTGTAGAAGCTTTGTCTTACATTTCTCATCTTCTTGTATATGAGAATTCAATTCTAAATTCTCTCTTTTCAATTCAATACACTACTTAAGAGTGGATTTCTCCTTTTATTTATCTGAATATTCCTCTTCTTCAACATCACTACTACTAGAATTATCACTGGAACTGCTGCTAGAACTATTACTAGAACTGCTACTTTTGTTTCCACAAATAAACTTTTCTTGTTGTAATTGTTGTAGTACATGCAATAATCATCTAAATACCCAAAGTATCCACATATGAAGCATTTTAGTATTCTTAGAACCTTATTATACCTGTTTTCTTGCTCAATAGCTATAGCAAGCTCTTCATATCGTTCTTCGATTGATGTATCCTCTTCTTTAACTTTGATACCTAGGAATAGGTGTTCTGTTTGGAGTGGAAGTTCTTCTTCTACTTATTTTATCCTATAAAAAAACCCTTCTTCATATTCATTGTCACTAAGATAATTATAATCTTATATAGAAAAAAAACTCTCAAGATTTCTTTGACCATGCTTGTTTCCTTGATGTGTCATCTCATCTTCACTATCATTGAAACCATTGTAATATCCTAATCTATGATCTCTTTGACCATACACAAAGCATTGTTATATTTCACTTTCTATTCCTATGAATAGATGTTCTTCATTTTCATCATCTGACTTGTCTTTATCACTATAATCTGAGCTATCACTTGCTTCTACAGTGTAGTAAGATTTCTTTAACAATGAGCTATCACTTGATCTATTTCATGCATAGATTCATGTCTAAATTTGCTGCTAATAATTGGTGGATGTGAGCGCATGATAGGACGTGCTGTGAAGAGGAGACATGGTCCTGCATGGTAGATATGAGCAGGGGTATGCATGAATATGGAAGGAGTCAATGTATGAAGGAGACTGATTACGTACCTTTGAGAACATATTTATTTTGAGAACATTGAAGATTACTTATGTTCCTGCTGAAAGAAGAGATGCTGCTGAATATTAGAAGATCGGGAGAGGAAGATCATGATTTGATTATCCATCAGAATAAGGTTGATAAATTTTATATCAATGTATTAAATATTGTGTGTAAGATGTATGAGAGCGTGTTTTATTTGAAGGGGCACTTGATGCTTGACAACATGGAAGATAGAAGAAATTAAAATCAAATGATGTTCATGCTATGATTTGCATCATTGTGGAGGTTTCGTGGATAGTGGAGACAATTTGAAAAGTTGCATGGTCAATGATGTCCATGGCAATTTGTGAGATGATATTGCTATTGAGAACGTATGTTTGCTAGTGACGTGCATTTAAAATGACACAAAGTCTACTAGTGTGAAGGAATCAAGCAAAAATCTGAAGAGTTGTTGCTATCCACAAAGGAAAAAAGAAGAAGACACATTACGGGAGGATAACTTTGACATAACTTGTAAGCTACAAATAAAGGACAGCTTTGTCGAGCAAACGTTGATGAGGAAACATGCACGTTTTAGTATGAAGTGTTTAAAATAATTAACACTACATTTTTGTTAAGTTGTTTTTAAAAGACACTACACCATGCTTGGTTCGACCAATGATTAGTTTATGGAGATCCTAGACTAAGAGAGAATCTATGATCAGTTTGTTGAGATGTCTACTTTGCTTGTGTAAACTTCAAATAAGAACGTCAGGTGGTGGACGTCAGGAGGATTATGAAGAAGTACAGAGGGATGGTCCCACTTGTTACTACAAAGTTGTACACAGTGATCCAAAGACAGCCACCTGGGCAAAGTAACAAGGAGCTTGAGTAAGAAGGTAGTTTTTGAATCATCCTATAACTTGCACTGAAGACCCTAAAAATTGCTAAGTTTTACCTACGAAAGTCTTTTGGCGCACCCATTTAACACTTCCAAAAATTTTGGCTCCTGTACTGCCCCTTGAAACCCCGTTCATGGGCCTAAATTTGATTTTTAGAGGATTTGTTGTGTTTAGCCACCGAGTGGAGGAGCTATCGAAAGAGTCAGGAGTAAGTGAGTTTTACTTTTGTAAAATAATTTTTTATCAATTTTTTTTAATAATTTAATATTATTTGATTTTAAATCTTTTAAATTGATTTTCAATCAAAATTATTTTATTATTATTTAATAATTGATAAAAATTTAATTTTGCAAAATTAAAAGTTTAAACCAAGAGGATTTAAACAAATATTCTCATTTTTGTTAAAGTAAGCAATGGCTACAAATAATAATCTTCCTATCCCTGAGTTCAACGACCTTGATTATGAGTATTGGTCCATCAATATGAGGACCTTACTCATTGGAAAAGGACTTTGGGATATAGTAAAATAAGGTTATGCATAACCTTCAGATTGGACCACCTTGAGTGTAGCAGATAAAACGAACAAGAAAGATACCCAAAAGAGCAATTCTTCTTCCCTATACCATCTCCAAGAAACTTTTGAGAAGAGCATATTTCCAAGGATTACTTCTTTTTTATCAGCCCAAGAAGCATGGAAAGCCTTGAAGGATAGTTATCAAGGTAGTGATCAGGTGAAGCAAGTGAGGCTTCAAACCTTGAAGAGAGATTTTGAAAATATCGAGATGCAAGAGAATGAAACTGTAGGTGCCCAAGGTAAATGACATCTATTACACCCTCAAACTCCAACATAACTTTGTTAGTTTTGGAAAAATGATGGAGAAAAATTATAGGCTTGTTTTCGATGAAGGCAAATGTATAATTTTTTATAATAACAATTGTAATAGATTTGTTACCCAAGTACCTATGACAAAGAATATATTGTTTCCTCTTATGTTTGGGGAACAAGGAGGTGCTCAACTTGCTAGTGTAGCTATTTCTAATCCAAGTGTGCTTTGGCACTTGATATTTGGTCATCTTCAATTTTCAAGCTTGAATTTGTTGACTTCTCAAGCTATGGTGAGTGGACTTCTAAGATTTAAAGAACATAAGGAGGTGTGTGAAGGATGTGCTTTGGGAAAGTACTCATGATCAAAGTTTCCAAAGGGACAAGCATGAAGAGCTAGCCATCCACTACAATTGGTGCATTCAATTATTTTTGGTCCAATGCAAACCAAAAGCATTGGTAACATCTCTTACTTTCTCACTTTCATTTATGATTTCTCCAGGATGTGTTGGATTTATTTTTTAAAAAATGGATATGAAGATTTTAATTGTTTCATAGATTTTAAAAATACTGTAGAGAATCAAAGTGATTTTGTTGTAAAAAGTCTAAGGACTGATAGAGGAGGAGAGTATTCTTCAAATGCGTTTTTAAAATATTGTAAAGATTGTGGAATAAAAAGGCAATTTACAATTGCCTACACCCCACAACAAAATGGTGTGGTTGAAAGAAAAAACTGCACTATAGTGAAAATCGCTAGATCAATGCTTCAAACTAAGCATCTAAGTAACATGTATTGGGATGATGTTGTAAGAACTAGTGTTTACATTTTGAATAAGAGTATTACTTCTATTTTATATAGCATTACTCCTTATGAAGGATAGTATGGCAATAAGCCAAATTTAAAACACTTTAAGTTTTTGGTTGTCTTCCATATGCACATATTCTTGATGAGAAAAGAAACTTTACCCCAAAATTCAAACATGTATTTTTGTTGGATATTGTGAGTCTTCCAAATCATATAGCCTCTACAATCCCAAAATACGTAAAATTGTACATTCTAGGGATGTAATTTTTGATGAATATGGATAATGGGTTCATCAAAAATGTTTTGTTGATGATGGATCTAATGATGCAGGTTCCTCTCAAATGCAGCAAGTGCAGCCAAAAAATAGCAAAGGAAGTCCTCCAATCCCAAGTATGAGTACTACATCAAGTACAATAGATGCTACTCGAAGTCCTCCACAAATATCAATATGTTCTTCACCAATGGATATTGATTCTCCATATAGAGGTAACAAAACACTTTAGCATCATCCATCTTTTCAAATGTTGGATAAGAATTTCCAGAAAAGATACACTAGAAGTCAAGCTAGTGAAATGAATGCAGTTTTGAAAATACTTTAAAATACGCATATGTATGGTGATGATGATTCTCAAGAACCTAAGGGTGATGTTGTAAATTATGCTTTAATGACTAGTGTTGAGCTAGAGCCATGTAGTTATGAAAAAGCATGTAATTTTGATGTATGGTACCAAACCATGAAAGAGGAAATGACCTCTATAAAAAAGAATGATACTTGTAATCTAGTGAAGCTTCCTAAGGGTAAGAAATGTGTTGGATACAAATGGGTCTACAAGACCAAATTCAATGCTGATGGAAGCATTGAAAGATACAAGGTAAGACTTGTAGCAAAAAGGTTCACTCAAAAGTAAGGGATTGACTATGAGGAGACCTTTGCTCCTGTTGCTAGATATGAGACAATCAAATCAGTACTTTCTTTGGCTACCCAAAAAGGATGGAAAATTCAGCACATGGATTTTAAAAGTGCCTTTCTCAATGGGTACTTGAATGAATAGGTTTTTGTGCAACAACATCAAGTATTTTAAGACCAAGGTAAGGAGAACCTTGTCTATAAACTAAAGAAAGCATTGTATGGCCTCAAGTAAGTACCAAGAGCATGGTACTCATGCATTGATGGCTACTTTCAAAAGTATGGATTCAATAGGAGCAAAAGTGAACCTAATCTCTACTACATGAAACAAGGTAAAGACATTCTCATTGTATGCTTATATGTAGATGATATAATATTCATGGGTAGTAGTACTAAGATGAATGAGTTCAAAAGCTCCATGATGAAAGGATTTGAAATGAAAGATCTAGGTTTAATGCATTACTTCCCAGGCATGGACTACATCAAATGGGTAAAGGGATCTTCATATGTCAATACAAATATGCTCAATATATGATAAAAAAATTTGATATGGAGCAACGCATGTCTATTACAACTCCAACGAGTCATGGGATCCAACTAAGCAAAGATGATGGAATACCAAAATTTAACATGGCCACTTACAAGAGCATGGTTGGGATTCTAATGTTCCTCACCAACACAAGGACGGATATTCAATTTGTTGTTTATCTTGTTTCAAGGTATATGGTTGATCCATATGAAATTCATTTACAAGCAACTAAAAGAATTTTGAGATATGTAAAGGGTACATTGGATTTTGGAATCCATTACCACAAATTTAATTCTGTAAAATTAGTTAGCTTTAATGATAGTGATTGGGGCAACAATATAGATGATAGAAAATCTACTTTAGGGAATTGTTTTAGTCTTGGGTCAAGACTAATTACATGGAGTTCCAAAAAATATATTATTTAGCATTATCATCTACTGAGGCTGAGTATATAGCAATCACAAATGCTAGTAATCAAGCTTTATGGTTGAGAAAATTTATTGAAGAAATTGGATAGCAACAAAGTGTCCTATAATATTATACTATGACTATATGAGTGTCATCCAATTGGCACATAATCCTATCCATCATAGCAGGTCAAAGCACTTTGACATGAAGTATCACTTCATTCAAGACATGGTGGATAAACATGTGGTTGAGCTTTGATATTGTAGCACTTTGGATAACATGGCAAATATCTTCACCAAAGAGGTTGTTAAATATCAATATATAAAGCTGAGATATTGTCTTGTTAGCCCTCTCAACTTTAAGGGGGAGAATGTTGAACCTTGAATGTAATAAAGTGTGATAGTGTGAATGCATTAGTAATCATATGTGATAGTGTGAATGCATTAGTGATCATACGTAGAATAGGTTAGCATATTTCCTATTAAGAGGAATTGTAGGATGCAGTTAGACTCAGTCTAAGTTTAGATTTTTTGTTATGCATTATGGTTATGATGAGCTATGATCTGTTTGATTATGCTCTATATATTGTAAACCAATTTTTGATCAATGATAGAAGATTGTATGTGATTGATATTCACACTAAGATTATACCTCAAATCTTTTTAGGATCTGACAAAAAAGAGAGCATGGCTAGAAAAGAGTGATCGACAACTGAAGTAGTGCCACTTGTTGAAGATAAAAAATAGTCATCAATGAAAGATCAACTTCAACATAATAAAAGGAGTGTGGGTGAGGCACTTCATTTTTCAAACGTCTCTAAGAAGCTAAGAACTGGTGCAGTATCTTTGTTTGGCACAAAATCTCTTCCTATAGTTTTAGCCACATAGGATGGCATTTCAAATACTGTTCATTTGGTCTAGAGAGAGCAAATTGGCTAGAAGATTAAGATAATTAATATTGAGGAGGATATGGAGGCATATCAGGTCAGGAAAGAATCAGTATTGTATCTACCTTCATCATCATCTCAAATGGTGTTGAAACCCATAGGTATGTTTTCTCTATCTTATTTTCTTGATCATGAGCATTTGGTGACCATCGCTTCCCATTCAACAATTTACACTTCCATTTCACCCTTGTTTAGCATACCTGCCACTTTATTTTCACTCCTTATTTCTCAGTCACCAATCACCAATGCTCCTTCTTCTATTCCCTTTCTTTCTATTTTCCTTTCTTTTAGGTTTTTCATGTTCACACCCAACCCATTTTTGTATCCATTTTTACTCTTTTCATATTTTATTTCGATTAATTATCCCATGGATATAAGTACACTGGTCCCTTTTCAAGTAAATATAATTGTAGCCAAATCCTATGTTTCCATTCCGTCAATCACTCTAATTTCTATTTTCCTTTGTGAGCCAAATTCTCAGCAACCTCTTTTTTCCTTTTCTTCATTTCTTGAGTTGTAGGTGCTCCCAGATTCAGAGATGGAAGTTGTGCCAGAGCACCTTGTTGCAAAAAAAATCATTCAAGCCCAACAAATTTTATCATAGTGGATGAAAAACTATATGCGAAAGGAGGCTCAAGATCTAGCAAAAATATTGAATAAGGTCTCTTTTGACCTTAAACCTATGGAGTCCCACAATGTGAAAATGAATCTCCAGGTCCAAAATCCCTAAGTAGATATGGCTCCAAGTGACTATGCTTATGAAGTAATTATAGAGGACCTTACATAGATAGACACTATGAAAAATATGGGGAATATTTAGGTGGACATGAGCTCAATCTATTTGCATGATGAGCATTTTAAGAACTTTTTCAAGGCTGAAGAAAATTTCATTGAGTTGGAAGATGCTCTAGCTAAACATAAGGTACAACTAGAAATATCAAAATTAGAGGCAGAGTGTTGGTAGGAGAAGGAATATGGCTTGGAAAAACAAATTACAAAATATAGGCAAATGGTCGAGGAACACTAGAAATCCTAGGAAGGAGCAGAACAACAAGTTCAAGCATAAGCTTCCCAAATCAAAACATCATAGGATCAGTTGGCTAAAAAGGTAGTAAACTTAGTGGGTTTCTCCAAGGAGAAAATCAAGGAGGCTTGTCATATTTTGACTAAAGACTAAGTAAAATGGGCAAAAAAAGCACTATTGTTTTTGTTATATATTCAAGAGGCTCAAGCAATAATTATACTCGATGAGGAAATATTACAATATACCAAGGAGCAGCTAGAACTAAAATTTGAGATGGCACTGAAGATTCAATCATTAGCTCATTCCGCCCTTTGATTTAAACCAATGAGTGGAATAGACCGAACTTGTTCTAATGGTCAAATAATATTACATAGTTATTTGTATATATTGGATCTGCCTAGAGAGGGACATAAGCTATTTGATATGTGTGAGAAGGAGCATTGTATTTTGCTTGTTTATTTTGAGGTTATAGGTGATGCTAGATTTTGAGTTTTACTAATGATCAGGGGGAGATTTTGCCAAAGCAAGAGTTGGATGTAGTCTGGATGGACTCCACAAAGGATACCTCAGATATTGATAGTTGGACAAAACCAATGATAGAAGAGCAGGTATTGTCATTCATGAAAATGCTCACCCACATTGATTCATCCTTGCTAGAGCTAATATAGAGAGCAAATCACATCAGCTTGGACTAGATCCAGACATTGCACTTCATTATTGATTCACTCCATAATCCTTTGATGATCAATTTAGATTATTGGGCCAAGGTGGTTGTAGTGTATGAGACCACCATTGCACATATCAAGGTGAAGGAATAACGGGAATAGGTAAAAAGAGAGTAGAAGGAGGCTATTGAACAAGATAAATCATCTGATGTAACAGGCAAAGGTGAGAGTTGAGCCCAATGGGTAAAGGATTGAGGCCAATTGCATCTAGAAAAGATAAATACCTCGTGAGTTGCCATAAGTGTTGGTAATTTTACCATACTAGAATTTTTTTGTAAAAACTTCAAGGTATAAAATATAAAATGTGCATTGTCGCTAGTATATTTAACTTTTCGATGTTTTCTCTAATTTGTTTTAGCATTTTCTCTAGTATAAATATTTTATTTCACCAACAAAAATAAGTAAATATGTTTTCACCAAAACACATACATTTTCAATGGTCAAAATCAATTTCACCTTTCTGTTCAGCAATATACGATGGTTGGGTTTTCATTTTTACCACATTCAAATTTTGATAAAATTTTGCCTACGTATGAAATGGATTTTGCTAGCGAAATCATCTTTTGGATAGTTTCACCCATGTTTGAAATAAAATCCATTTTTATCCTAGGTGCAGTGAAAATAATCTTCAGGTAAAGTTGCAACGACATCCATTTTTGCCCTAGGTGTAGAGAAAATAATCTTTGGGTAAAGTTGCAGCAAAATCCGTTTTCACCCCCAGGTGCAGTGAAAATCATCTTTGGGCAAAGTTGCAGCGAAATTAATTTTTTCTCCAAGGTGCAACGAAAATAATCTTCTTGAATTTTTGCCAATGAAATCATCTTCTAGGTATTTTCGCCCCTGTTTGCAATGAATTCCATTTTTGCCACAAGTTGGAGCAAAATTGATTTTCACCCCCTTTCATAGTGAAATTCTATTTTTTCACCGACTTCTTAATGAATTCCCATTTTCAATTCATAACCCAACAAAATTCCATTTTCACCCATATTTTTAGTGAAATTCCTTCTTGTCCCAATGTTGTGATGAAATTCATCCTTGCCATTTTCTCCAGGCAAAATATTTTTCAACATTTTTTTCAGTGCAAATCATTTTTAGAAGATACCAAGGATTGGTGAATTCAATTTGTGGGGTAAAGAAAGTAACAACTTAAGAATTATTGTTGAAGGGTGTGCTCTTGATGCTAGTGTGAGCCTATTTATTTTGAGGTACCATCCATTGTGGTGGATGTTCATTTTCGAGGTACCCTCATGGAAATTAATATTGGGCCGATGATTCCTGCTAAGTCTCAATATACCTTATGATGAAATTACTTATCACTTCCTATGGTGTTTGTTGATTTTTTTGTTGTTGTTGTTGAGGAGAAAAGTTTTGTCATTCAATATATTACTAGAAAGAATTTTATTTAATAAGCATTTAATTGTGGAGGTGAAATTCTCTATAAAAAATAAGAAACTTGATGTATGAAGGGGAGGAACATTTTTCTGAAAAACTCTTTTAAGTTTTAAATTTTGCCTCAATTGAAAGACTTTGAACTCTAGTTCTTGGATCAGTTGTGTACATGATTTTTCCACCTATCATTTTTGTTATATTAATTCCTTTGTTAGATATATTAAATTATGTATTTGAATTAAATTTTCAATAAAGAAATGAATGTGTAAATGTCAAATGGAAATCATATTTGTGATTTGTGATTGGTTCCTATGTTGTTCTTTCTGTTGAATGTTGGTTAGAACCTGAGTTGGTTATTTAGATGCTCTTTCATCCCATTTTGTTTTATGACTTACAACCATATTTCCCATCTCTTTCTATTAATTTCTCTCCCTAAGCTTTATTCCGATTTTGAGATTAGTAAGGGAACTAGTCCTCTATGGATGTTGACCTGAAGGACATCTCTTTCCTTTGAACTTTCAATATTGGTCGAGTCTAGGCTGTATATTTTCATACTTAGGCAAACTCATGACCAACAAGTCCACTTCATCCACTTGATATATCATTCACTGATTTTTTCTACCATTGCTAGTGATTAGTGGGTCAAATCTACATCGGTAAGAAGTTTTCATTAATTTAGTTTTTGAAATTTCTATCATCCCTTTTCATTATTATCTCTATTGATTATAACTTGATATCGAGCATCTCATTTGCTCAAATGGAAGCAAATGTTATTTTCTATAGGATATTGATGAACACCCTCTATTACACTTCTATGATGAGAATAACCTCATTTTCCTTTCAAGCTAGCTATGTTGTGACCTATTGTTTCTTCTTAAATATGAAAATATTCCATTCAACTCTATCATAACCTTTTATTTCTTCCTTTTGAGTGGTAGAGATGTAAACCTTCAAGCCACATTTGTCATAAACTATTATTTATTTTAGATATACAAACCTTCAAGTAAACTCTTTTATGATCTATTACTTCTTATTATATATGCAAACCTTAAATCTAGCTTTTTTCTGATCTATTATTTTTTCTTAGATTTGCAAAACATCAAGCCAACTCCACCATGACCTATTGTTTCTTCTTAGGTCTACAAACCTTCAAGCCAACTTTGTCATAATTTTTTTTTTATAGATTTGTAAACCTTCAAGCTAGCTCTAACATGTCCTACTTTTTCTTCTTAGATATGTAAATTGAAGCCACCTCCATTGTGACCTATTATTTCTTCTTAAATCTACAAACAATTGGATTTGTCTTGGTATAATTATGAGTAAAATATCTTTATAATAAGGGGATTAATGGTTTAATATTCCTTACCATTTAGTAATGTTCCTAGTCATCTCAAGTCCATTGTGAATTCCTAACATCTCTAGTACAAAAAGGAGAGTGCAATCACCCGATCATGACGATGTGTTCTTACTGAAAAGACAACATGATATTATTAATAGGTTAATATTTTAATGCATATTTTATTTTTTAAACAATAAATAAGATAAATTTAAGATTTTTTGTTACTATATTCAACAATGTCTAGTATAGAAACTAGAGACATGGAAAATTGATCCACTTTCAATGGGTAATATTCCTTAGAGCCTCTAAGAGCTCATGAACCCTTACCCTAGGCAAGGGTAAGCCTCTTCTCCCCCTACCTTACATTTATTTAACCTTTTAGCAAAATTGCACCTGTTTACGATGGGACACAAATTTGTAGAAGTGATATCGCACCCCATCTATGTGTGGCATGATTTTGCTATTTTAGAGTTTTAATTTATTAAAATTAGGATTTAACCTTTCGAGCATGCTTGGTTTTAGATTGTTTTTATTTTTCTTCTTCTTTAGTCCTAATTTTTGTCTATAAAAGGAGGGTTTAATCTCACTATTAAAGAGAGATATACAGTCGACCTTAGAAATAATTAAATTCAAAATTCTTATGATTAGTTGGTGCTCACATTCTTACTTTCGCTTTGCTTCTTATTTTCTTCTACAAGCTAACCTTGAAGTGGGAATTTTGGATTTGATATTCTACTACATTGATTTGGATTACTATATGATTTGGTGGATTCGTATTGTAGTTTAGAAGGAAAGAGAGTGCTTGTTTGGATACCTCGATCTCTTCTACTTGCTTCTGCTTTGTCCATCAAGTTGTACGTATTATTTTTTTTCTACATTTAGTTACACTCTGCATTTATCTTTTATTTTTTGTGTCTCTAAATTGAAATCATGTCCTATCCCGGTGAGGCGTGACTTTGCTAACCCTAATTTAGGATTTTCTCTCATAGAAGCGAGATCATTCCCCATTATAATAGAGCACAACTTTTCCTGTAGCGTTATCGCACTTGACATCTTTGAGGTACAAGTTTACCCAAGACTAAAATGGGGGTATCTGTTAGATTCTTATTGAGTGGGTGTTTTCTAAATAGTATTTAGAGCAGGTAGCATAATCTATTCTATGTTTTTTTGTTGTTGCATTGATGTTTTATGATTAACTCTCCAAAGGACAATTTTCACTTTTATTTTCAAAGGTCATATAAAAGGATGTAGGGGGCTTGATTGTTGCACCTCCAAGCATAGTTGTATAGCGGCCTAAGTAGACCCCCTAATGCTAATCTCATTTTCAAGTGTTTCATAAGTTATCTTGCAGAAATAGACATTTGTGATATCATTGGATAAGAGGCAAAAAAAGCTAAGTTAACCACTTGTCTAGACAAGTGCTCTAATTATTTTATTGGTTGAAATATTTGATCTAATTATTTATTCTTATGCATATGAAAGTGGAAAATATATAGTGTGCATCTAGGGTTAATATTATGGATTTCTCTTGTGTCCTTACTTTCAAAATTTTCTAGATAAATTCCTAGGTTAGTAAGCATTCAAAGAAAGAATCATATTAGGTTAGCTATTGTATTTTTATATTCTAATTTTTGTATTGTTCTTTATCTTTAATAGCATAGATCTAGAAAGTCCAAAATTAAGTGATTGCTTGAAAACTGAATACATCAAACTATCTCAAAATCCTGAGGACTTGGAGTAAGTCTTAAAACTGTTCCTGGTGAACCCTTTCCCCTAGCACTGAGAGTAGAGAACAACATAGCCCCTGCGGTTCACCCCATAAGGCTTTATACCTTTTATGGATCCAAACATTTTGGGAATTATATGCAGTAGGGCAGTTTTACCCCTCTACATGTCTACACTTGGTGCTAAAGGGAGAGGAAGGGTTCACCAATAACGGTATAAGGACTCACTCCAAGTCCTATGGTTTTCAAGAATGTTTGAGTATTCAATTCAATATAAATACCTACATTTGACCTTTCTAGATCCATGCTATAAAATATAAAAGACAATGCAGAAATAAAAAATACAAGAGAGCAAGAAAGAATGCAAGAGTACAAGAACTAACACTAATATGATTCTTTCTTTGAATACTTTCTAACCTAGAGTTTTAAATAAACATTCTTTATGCAATGACTCAAGAAGAAATACATAAAAAAAATTAACCCTAAGTGCACACTATATATTGTTTATCTTTCAAATACCTAGAAATTAAATAAATATATTTTTATTAAATCGGATCTAGGGTTTACAACAAAAATGCAAAACACTCAGCCTAAAGATTAATCATAATATCCTTACTAAAAAGACAACATGATGTTATAAATAAGTTAATATTTTAATGCATATTTTATTTTTTGAACAATAAGATAAATTCAAGCTTTTTTGTTAATATATTCAACAATGTCTAGTATAGAAACAAACATGCATACGTACAATTATATGAAAAAAAATATGTGTGGCCCATGGACATGAAGACATGACAAGATATTGATGCGGAAATATGTCTAAGCGAGCAAAA
Source organism: Wollemia nobilis (assembly GCA_028583015.1). NCBI lineage: Eukaryota > Viridiplantae > Streptophyta > Pinopsida > Araucariales > Araucariaceae > Wollemia > Wollemia nobilis. The sequence continues at coordinate 6,136,853 of JAQPPZ010012983.1, read as the reverse complement.
GGTAAAACCAGATATCCGGCAAACAGGACGTCGCAATCTTTTAAGGCCCTAGTAAGGACTTTCAGGTTAATATGGGTAGCCTATAGATCAATTCGATCAAAATTTCATAGCGAAGTTGATACGACTAAACCAAATCCAATTCACACTGGACTAATTGGCGGAGGGAATTTAATCAGTACAAATGGCTAAATTTTGAAGAATCAATTGGAAGTAGATGGGTGGGAGACAGTTTACAAAATTCAATTGTTTGGAGATGAACCTTTCATATTGCATTCATTATGAATGGACTAAATTTTTGTGAGTAAACTTAAGTTATCTCAATGAAAATCATGGCCAACGCCAATAAATCCGATCTAAGTGACGTAAATAGACCCTGAGCTAATACAAAACGCGTAATGTTTCCAAATTAGCATGAGTAGGGCTTCCACTGTGGTCGAAGTAAATATAGGGGACCATTCAATGAAATGAGAAAAAATATAAACCGATTTGTCAAATTTTGAAAATGACATAATCAGACATGAGTAGATGCGACTCATGCGAGGCAACTGGAGAAATTTCCATATTGACATGAGTAGACCGACGACTCATGCGAGGCACTACTGGGCAATATTGAAATGCCCTGTGCAAATATTTCTGATTTACACTCATTGCTCCACGATACGGCCTGTTACTCACAAGTTGAGAAGATTCTCTCGGTGGAAAATGGTGGTAGATGAAGCCTTAGTTGCAAGTTTCAGCCCAATGATCTATCTGACTCTAAACGTTTAAATATTAACACGCTCAGCTTATGAGAAAAAATAGAATCAAATCCATTGAACGCTGGGCATCGTTTTAAAGAATTTGAAACTACGATATTACACAAAATATATGCATACCTCCCTACCTTCAACAATGACGCATTTGCTCGTAACAAACTACTTATAAAGAAGTTTAATGTAAACACTTCAAATTTTCACAACACAATATTTAAAACATAAAGAAGTATTTTTAAATTACGTATTTAACATTTATTTAATAGGTTATCTAAATACAAATATTTTGAATAATATATTATAAGAGTTTTTTTTTTTTAATTTGGTTATTGTGAGTAAATATTACAATCCACATTTAGGGTTGGACATCCCATCATTACCTCTCATAACGGGGAGAGACGAGATTTATCAGCAGAGAACTTAACACACAACCCCACACACAAATAAGAGAAATTAACATACAACCCCACACAAATGAACCTTATAAAAAAAACCAAAACCCAAACTATTAAAATTTTTCTATGAAATTTATCATAATTGCTTTTAAATCTTATCAAAACATTCATTTTAAATATAATAATTATTTAATTTTTCTTGTTAAAATTTAAAAAATCAATTTAAAAACTAAATATTAAAAAAAACTTGCATACAACATCCAATTTACATTTCACACATAAATGTTTCATTAAGATTTACCTCAGTTTCTTTAAGCCAAGGTTCTAATACATAGATGAACCTTATTATTATTAAATATTATATCAATAAGGAAACGATAAGGAAGAAAAGTTTCAATACCATGGATGAAGTGTAACATTTTTAGTCCTTAGAGATGAGTGAGTAGTTAAAATGAGTAATATTTAAAAAAGAAAAAAAAATTATTCAAGTTCAAGTTTTAGTAGAAATTTGTAACCTTCTCAGATGTTATTATAAACAAAAATCCAACCAATTTAATATTAATATTAATAAAATATTATTATAATTATTTTAATGTTTAATAATAGGTTTTTACATCTATATGCATAGTTAAGCTTTAAAAATTTATGGAAGTAAAAAATTCTCGCTAATTTTAAAATGATAATATATAAAATGGAAATGAACAATCATCAAATTTTATGATATAGATAGAATATTGTTTGCTAATCCTTGTATAGATAGTATATTTTCAATCATATATTTTTCATAAGTTAGAGGAATTTTTACCACTCCTTTAATATGATAAAGCTTATCATGGAGAATATTGATTTGTTTCCCATATCTGCCTTGCTTCCCATATCTGCCTTGCAATGAGACAAACTACACATTATCTGTAATCATTTGCTTACTAGAACCTAAATCAATGTAGTAAATTATATTCTTCAATTTTATCATTACCTTAGACATCAATACCTTGTGCACCATTAGAGTGTCCCCTTCAAAAATATATTTTGGTTCTTCATGTGCAACATGCCCTTGTTGTTACTAAGGTTGTGGTTCAAATTATATCTTTTTTGAGAAGGTTTAAAGACTTGACTCCTTCAAGTCATGGAGTTATATCAAAAATATTTTATGTATCGTGTCCTTCTTTATCACATCTATGATAGCAAGTCCTTTATTTTATAGTTCACTTTTTTCATGATGATGAAGATGAGGAAGGATGTTTTTGTACCTTCTTTATGGAAATGGGCATATTATTCATTAATTAGTCTATAAACTAATTGGTTGCTTCCATCTACTGATGCATGTTCACCAATTGATCAAAATATGCTTTCTAGTTTGATACGTGTAATGAAGTAATCAAAATTAAAAAGAACACATCTATGATAACAAGTCATGGAGTTATATCAAAAATATTTTATGTATTGTGTCCTTCTTTCTCACATCTATGATAACAAGTCCTTTATTTTATAGTTCACTTTTATCATGATGATGAAGATGAGGAAGGATGTTTTTGTACCTTATTTATGGAAATGAACACATTATTCATTAATTAGTATGTCAACTAATTGGTTGCTTCCACCTAGTGAAGCATGTTCACCAATTGATCAACATATGCTTTCTAGTTTGATACTTGTAATGAAGTAATCAACATTAAAAATAATATGGTAGAGCTCTAAGAATTATGGGTACTAAGAGTCCGTCTTCTATTATTTCTTCCATGGTGTTCAATATTACTTTCAATTCTACAACTTTACAAAGAATTTTTTTAATACTTTATCCATATTAAACTCTTAATGTGGAACTAATATTTTTTTTTTTAATGTGGAAAACATCCTAAAAGGGATGCCACTTTTGGGTAAGACCCAACGAGGCAGGGGTATTCATTCCACCAAAAATACCCAGGACTTGGACCTGGCCTACCACCTTTGACATACTCAAGGAGCAAACAAACACACAAAACCAATTTAAAAATAAGTAAATAACAACAAAAATAATAAAATAAAATTTAAAACATGCTCCTTGAGTGTGTCAAAAACAAAAGCACAACCAAACACGCACAATAAGATAAAAGAAACCACAACACAAACCACATAGAAAAACACAAGAACCACATAACAAAACACAAAAAAACACTACAAAGACATAACCCAAAAAAAACATGAAAAATAAAAACAACCAAAACCTAAAAAATAAAAATAAAAAAATAAATATAAAAATAGAAAACAACCAACAATAGACAATAAACAAAAAAAAAACAAAAAAAAATAGAAAACACTCAAACATCAAAAAATGAAATAACACAAACAAAGAGAAACCCAAGAACAAGAACGAAAAAAGCACAAGAACAATAACAAAAAACATAAAAAAAAAAAAAACAACAAAAACACAAGAACAACAAAAAAAAACACAACGAACACAAAAACAAAACAAAACAAAAGAACCCACCCACCTTAAAAAAACTAAACAAAAAAAACAAATAAAATAAAAGAAAATAAATAAATAAAATGAACAAAACAATGACCTATCTAGAATAGAAGACTATTAAGGCAAGAATAAACAGAGGAAACAAAATAAAGAATAGAATGAGCTAGGGAACTAAAAAAAACTGAATGACCCAAAGAGAAGCAAAAAAAAAAACAAGAAGAAACTAGGTACCTTCAGAATTGGAGCCATCCAAAGAAATGATAGAAAGAAGAGCTTCCCTAATTTGAGAAGCCCACCATATAGGAGGGTGGCCATAACAAGTAATATCACCTTTGTCCAAAGCCCAATTAGCTAAAGCATCAACACTCTTGTTTTGATCTCTGACCACATGATTGTAATCAACTTTCAAAAATCCCATCTAGATTAACTGAATCTTCTCAATAATTCTTTTTATTCTCCAATCCACCTTATGATTCTTCGAAGGAGTCTTCAAGAGATTAATCATAATTTGAGAGTCAGACTCAACTAACATCTTTTCCCATCCAACCTTAGTAGCCTTCTGAAGGCCTCTGAGGATACCATACCCCTCAGCAATGTTATTGGAAAGAATTCCCAAATTGTCAACAAAAGTAAAAACCAGGGAGCCATATGAAAGTCTACTAATTCCTCCCACACTGACTTTTCTAGGGTTCCCTCTAGAGGCTCCATCAGTATTGACTTTTCCAAAATCCTTAGGAGGAGGTTTCCAATTTCTAGTCCTATCCATCTTACTAATACTCACATTCCTTTTAAGTTTGTTGCCCTTAGAAGGTTTAATATTCAATCTTTGCATCACTTGATCCCATATTTGGTGGGAGTTTTGGGGGTGATTAAGGATTTGATGGACTGATTCAACTAATTTGGCTATGGTCTTTTGCCAAATATAGTGAATATCCTTTCTATCTTGATTAAAAATTTGGTTGTTCCTTTCATTCCAAATATTCCAAAGAAGAATGGTAGAACCCATCCAAACTAACTACCTAATAAAATGATCAACACCCTCTTGATTAGGCCAATCCCTCCAAATATGTTCAAAAGTAAAAAAATTGGACCATTGTAAGCCAAGTAAAGTGGCCATTCTCCTCCATATCTCAGAGGCTAAAGTACACTCAATAAAAATATGGTTGATATTTTCTACATTCTCTTCACACATTTCACATATAAAATGGCCATGAAAACCACACTTCATAAGTTGCTCACCAGTAAGCACCCTATGATGCAATAAAAGCCAATTAAAGAACCTCACCTTAGGCCAAAGATTTTGAGCCCACAATTGAGAAAATATGTTAGAAGAATGGTTGGGATTATTATGGCATAAGGTCAAATAACCTTGAGCAACTGAATACTCACACTTAGTAGTGTTGTTCCATCCAAAATAATATTTTTCATGGGACCAAGAGAGGGATCTCATATGAAGGATGCCTTGGATATCTTGTATTTGTATTTCTGGGATTTGAATAGGCCAGTCCTTAATAGGGATCCAATATCTACCAATATTTGAATTACCAGTATGGTACCGATAGTAATTAGCCATCTTTATCCAATTAGCTCGGTGAAGCTCCTCCATCCAAGGCCTCCAATCGGGAAACTGAGTTATCAAAGGCTTGTGACCATCCCAAGAATCTGTCCAAAAATTTGCATGTTGACCATTATGAATGATCCAAAATAAATTTTTTTTTATCAAATCCTCACCAGTCTTAAGAAATGCTAAAATGGGAGAACATTTGGTAGGAAGTTGATAGCGAACAAGGTCTTCAGGACTTTTGTTCTCAGTATATTTAGCACGAAGATTATTGGCCTAAAGAGCATTGGGGTTATGCAACATACTCCAATATAATTTAGCAGCTAAAAATTTGTTGTTATTAATTGAATGCCGGAATCCTAACCCCCCTTCATTCTTAGGAAGACATAAAGTATCCCATTTCACCAAGGCCCATTTTCTTTTCTCCTTAGTACCACTCCAAAGGAAACGATGACTGATTTGATCCAATTCTCAAAGAATAGCCTTTGGGATATTCAAAATGGAAGAAACATAAATAGGAATAGCTTGAAGGACTGATTTTACCAAGGTGATTCTACCCCCAGAAGAAAGCCACTTGTTGGTCCACTTTCTTTTCTTCTTGACTTTGTCCAACAACCAATTCCAATATTTATTTTTTTGCCTTTGAATATTTATGGGAATACCTAAATAAGATATTGGAAGAGAGGTCTTCTTGTATCTTAATTTATCCAAGACCATGGATTCTTGTCTAGCAGAGCAGTGAAAGAAAATAACTTTAGATTTTTCTTCATTGATCAACTGCCCGATAGCCTTAGAAAAATAGCTAATGATTTGCTTAATATTAGAAGCTTCCTTAATCGTAGCTTTACCTAAAAGAGTAGATTCATCCACAAATTGAAGATGAGAGATAGGTCTAGCTCCATGAGCAATGGTAACTCCCTCAAGGGTTTTTTTTCCCTCTTTTTGGTTATAGTGCTACCCAATCATTCAACAAGCTTGCCTAATATCTCTGGAAGCTAAGAAATACTGAGAAGGCCTACCATTGATAAGAACTAAGTAGGAAACTAAAGAGATACATCCCATAATCCAATCCATCCAATACTTAGAGAAACAAAATTGCCTCAAAACTTTGATAAGGAAATGCCAATCCACTCTGTCATAAGCTTTGGACAAGTCTAACCGAATGAACATGGAAGGAGAATTTTGCATATCCATGGAATGGATGGCTTCCTGAGCAAGAACTATCTCATCTACTATTTTATGTCCTTCCACATATCCCCCTTTCTCTGGGGAAATAATATTATGCAAAAGAGGCTTCAACCTTTCTGCCATGATTTTAGTAATGATTTTGAGAAGAACATTACATAAAGCAATAGGTCTAAAAGCTGAGATATGATCAACCTATTGAGATTTTGGAACAAGAGTAATATAAGTTTTATTGATAACCTTAAAAATTTCTTTGGCTTTCTTGGCTTCTTCCACCACCTCTAATAAATAAACATGAAGGATATCCCATAACTCTTGATATAACTCTATAGGAAAACCATCAGGACCTGGGGTTTTCCCTTTTCGTATTTTAAAAACTACTTGTTGAATCTCATTGATAGTAACAGGAGCAGTCAAAATAGATTTCTCCTCAGAAGTGATAAGAGAAGGGATTGCTTGAAGAAAAATTTGTTGAGAATCTGAGTCAAGAGGAGTAGCAACAAAAAGATTGGAAAAGTAATCAACAACAATAGAGTTCATGCCATCCCAAGTATAAACAACATCTCCAGAATCTAATTTTAAGGAAGAAATAAAGTTGTGAGATCTTCGAGCTAGAAGATATTTGTGGAAGAAATTTGTGTTTCGATCTCCTTCTTTGAGCCATTGAATTCTAGATTTTTGCTTCCATAAGATTTCTTCTCTTTTTTCCCATTCCTCTAACTGAGTTGTGAGTTTAATTTCATCTGCACTTCTATTCTCTGTGAGGCCATCTAAACATATTTTCTTATTCAAATTTTTAAGATGAGCAATAACTTCATTTTTTTTATGAACATCCCCAAACTCTTTCCAGTTCCAAGTCTTGATTTTGGATTTAATGTATTGCAATATTTTGGCAAAATAGGACATCTTAGTCCCATGCCTAGGTTTACCTTCCTTCCACCATTATTGTGAAAATGTCTCTAAGACACATTAATTGAAAATGAAAAGGAGAGAAACTCACATTGGTTTTCCACATTTCCACCATGACTGGCCAATGATCCGAACTAGCATTATTAAGAGTCTTCACTTTAGGAATGTGACCATGGATTAAGAAATTTTTAGAGAGCAAAAACCTATCCAATATCTCCATTATACAAGCTAAGACTTGCCTTCTGTTAGACCAAGTCATAATGCCATTATCTGGTTGGATATCCACAAGATGGAGGTTTGCAATATATTTGCTCATGAGGTCAGTGCTTTTGTCAAAATTTCTATTTCCCCCCATTTTCTCATCCAGAGAGAGGATGGTATTGAAATATCCTCCGATCAAGATCCAAGATTTAGGAAAATGAGAGATAATATGAGTAATATCCTTCCATGGTCTTCTTTTTTCATCCAAATAAGTCAGGGCATAAACAGTAATGTAGAGCATAATCTGGTTGGAATGTCTACTTTGAATAGCTATAGACAACAAATCCCAACTGCCAACCATATGGGGAAAAACTACCTCTTTTGGGTCCCAAAGACAAGCAATGCCACTTGTTGTGGCTGATCCACAATGTACCCCAAAATTGGAGACCCACCTTTTTTGCATGTTTTCCAAGAAGACCGAAGTGGCCCATATGCTAAAGATCAAAGAAAAAGCAAAACACCACAAGGAGAAAAAGTGTCACGATATCGCGACATGTTGCATTTTCATGGTCCAAAGCAAAGAGAGAGGCCAAAAAAGAAAAAGTGTCACGATATCACGACATGTTGCAGCATCACGGCCAAAAGAGAAAAAGTGTTGAGATATTGCGACATGTTGCACCATTGTGGCCAAAAGAGAAAAAGTGTCATGATATCGTGACATGTTGTATCGTCGTGGCAAAAATAGAAAAAGTGTCACGATATCGTGACACGTTGCATTATGGAAGCAAAAAGAGAAAAAGTGTCGTGATATCGCGACATGTTGCATCGTTGCGATCGAAGAAAGAAAAAGTGTCGTGATATCGCGACATGTTGCATTTTTGTGACCAAAATAAAAGAAAGAAAAAGTGTCGCGATATCGCGACATGTTGCATTTTCGTGACCAAAATAGAAGAAAGAAAAAGTGTCGCGATATCGCGACATGTTGCATTTTCGTGACCAAAATAGAAGAAAGAAAAAGTGTCGCGATATCGCGACATGTTGTATTTTCGTGACCAAAATAGAAGAAATAAAAAGTGTCACGATATCGCGACATGTTGCATTTTCACGACCAAAATAGAAGAAAGAAAAAGTGTCACGATATCGCGACATGTTGCATTTTCGCGACCAAAATAGAAGAAAGAAAAAGTGTTGCGATATCGCGACATGTTGCATTTTCACGGCCAGAATAGAAGAAAGAAAAGTGTCGCGATATCACGACATGTTGCATCATCACGGAAAAAAGAGATAAAGTGTCACGATATCATGACATGTTGCATCGTTGCAGTAAAATGAGGAAAAGTGTCACGATATCGCGACATGTTGCATTTTCACGGCCAAAACAGAAGAAAGAAAAAGTGTCACGATATTGCGACATGTTACATTTTCACGGCTAAAAGCAACAAAATATGGAAGGGGCCAAAAGTTTCATGATATCCTGACATGTTACATTTTCGTGATTCAAAATGGGCAGGCAAACAGAGAAACAAGAAGCGTAATGATATCATGACATGTTCCATTTTTGCCAAGGTAACAGACCTACATAGTGACGCGGACATAAGGACAAAATATAGTAAATAAGACAAAGCGTTACATAAGGAATATTTAATGATTGGAAATCATTTAAGATGGTCATTACACATGGAGGGAAATGGATGCAAGCCCATGTGGAGAAAATGAAACGAAGGGCCACAAAATAGAAATGAAAAGTTTCTTGGAAACCGAAGCACACGCATGTAGGGAAGGTGAAACGAATAGCCATGGGCAAATGAAACAAACCATCATGGAAGGAGAAACACTATTTTCACAAGTTTAAATACACCATTCAAAGAGGCCAGAGGGGGTTGAAAACTACTGCAAGTAGCGTTGCAGGTTTGAAGGCAAGATAGCCATTCTAGACCTAGTTGGGCTATTTTTCTTTCGTACACTGGTTTTTCTTCTTCATGTACATGGGTGGGAAAATTTTCAGAGAAGATTGTAGGAATGAAGGCAAGGCCTTGGCACTGGGTTTTTTTTGGATAGTTTTCCTTCCACATTGGGGGTTGGAAACCGCTACAAGCAGAGTTGCAGAGTTGAAGGCGAGAAGGACATTCTGGACCTGTTTGAGTTGTTTTTCTTCCACAAACTGGTTTGGGAAAACCAGAAATTATGCTATTGTAAAATGACATATTTTTAATGCAGAAGTCTTCAGAAATTTGCATCTTGTGGTCAAGAAAGAAGGAGATTTTCTTTGCATGCTATGGATTTAATGTTTATTCTTTCATTTTTTCAGATTTCAAATTTATAGATAATGTTAATGCCATTTTTTATGGGTTACATTAGGCGAATATTTGAAATCTGAATTTTATTTCATACCCTAGGAACCAGCACTTAGTCTATAGGGATTGTGCTTGTTTTGCAAGTCCAATAGGTTAGGTTGCATGCAAAGAAACCTCACATCTTCGGTTTTGTTGAAATAGGATAGCATCATACTGAATGCATTTCATTTTCATTTTTCTGCATTTTATTTTTCCCAGAAATTTTAACTTATTTTCAGGCATTAAAAATAAACATTTAAAAAATTTCAAAATCCAGAAAAAACAATGAACAATCACTAAATTTGCATGATGAAATAAACCAAAATTGCCCCTTGTTTACAGTTACTTGCAATCACTAAGGTGTTACAAGCATTTAAATTGAATATCTTTATTTGAGATTACTAATACACATATGCAAAATGCTGATACAGCGGAGACCTTGCAGAAGTTGTTTGTTTAACTTCTTTGCAAGAGGGGATTTGGAACCCAAATCCTAAAGGAGAGTGTACTTTCACAACTAGGTGAAAATACCACTCAACAGATTGGCGCTAGAAGGAGGGCTTGAATTGTTTTATTTCAGAGTGATTTAAATGCTATAGGGATTTAAATTTTGAATATTTCATGCCTTATTGGTTATTATCTTTAGCCCTCTTTTAACAATACAACTTTGTTGTGTTAAAAGGAGGACATGAATTGTTATGCATTGTTTTAACACTTTTGATTGTTCATACAAGAATAATGTGTTTTGATTTGATTTAAAAAATAAATAAAAAATTGGTCTTGACTAACGATGTTGTCTCCATGCAATTACTTTCATTTGATTTTAATGGATACATCTCTTGGTCATTACATGTTTGATATTTTCTAGTCAATTTCATGCTTATTTGTAAGGAATTATTTTTTTCTAAAATGTATTTGTTGTCGGTATTATGCTCTTCACTTGCGTGTAATGCGATCTTGTGAATCAAAAAGCCTACAACACTAGGAGTATGCTCTTCACTTGCGCATATGCGATATGGTGAATCAGAAACTTACATTTTTAGAATACTGCTTTGTCATGGTTCATTCTTTCATTCATGACTAACAAATTGATTTTGAAGTTATTCTTTGAATTTCATTAATTGCAAGATTTTCTGTGTGTCGCAGGTTTGCTTTGAGGTATTGAGAGTTTTTTCAGGTTTTGTAGGGTAGTTTCATCTACAAGCTGGACCCACCACATCGCATCGTGACTAGGTCCAAAAAAACTGAGGATACCATATTCCAAATCCTCTCACCCACTCATAATAATCCAAGGAATAAAACTGATCCAATTGTGGTCCCACCAGATATTCTTGTTATAGAATATCCTTCTATTTTAGGTGCATCTAGCGGACTTGCACCGGTGGTGTCATTTACCACTAGTATACCAATTATCAGTACCATTTCCATGGTTCTTGTAGGGTTATCATCATCGATTTTGAATCAAATGGCCCAACCTCCACCACCTCCTTGGTACGGAGCCAATAACATTCCTTTGAATATTATAGGGGATATTCACAAGATCCCTAAGAATATAGAGATATTTTTGCCCAAATACAAACTGGATGGCCCAAGGACCACAGAAGAACATATTTAGGCCTATAGGGATGTTTTGATAAGATTGCAAGTTCAACATGAATATGTGGCTTGTAGAATCTTCCCCATGAGCCTAGACCAAGTGGCTTACGAATGGTATATTTGCTTACCTACTGGTTCCATTACGTCATGGACACAAATGGAGGATGCTTTTTTCAACCATTTTAGGTCACCATTAGATCCCACAATCATCTATAATCAGTTCATTACATGCAAAAGAGGCTAGGGTGAGCCAATTCGAGCTTTTAATCAGAGATTTCAGAAGTGCTATAATAGAGCAATTCGAAATTTTGCCATTGGTCCCGTAGTAGCTTTGCAAATGTATTTTGGGGCATTGGACCCTATGATGACAATGTTTGCAAGGCAAAATCCTCAAGTTACCCCACTTGCTCTAGCCTACAATGAAGCTATGACCATTGAAAAACAAATGACACCACAGGGTTATGGGTTTTCCTAGATGCCTATGGTAGGACAATATGGTCCATATGGTCAAGATCCTATGATGAATCAAATCATGGCACCATAAATATTAGGCATAAATGCTTTGCCTTATCAACAACCATATTCATCAACACCCGCTTATGCACCCAATCCAATTCTGATTCAAATTGTGAATCCCTATCCAAATCAAGTGGCTCAAAATCCAACTCAAATGTTAAGTCAAGATATCACCAATTACGCAAATCCTATTGGAACTAGCAATAACATAGCTCAACCAAAAGAGATTTATTCAGAGGTTGAAGAGCTCAAAAAAATAGTTCACAAATTGAGTAATGATTTGGTTCAAAAATAGAAGTATGAATCCCATGCCCCTCACCCAAATCAAAATTTCAACAATAGAGGGAGACAATGGAATACGAAACCAAACAATGGGGGTGTGCCTTCCCCTATTGCTAATCAGATAGATACTTCTGCAACACCAAGTCACTCTAGTTCCATTCTTAATATTTCTGATTTTGCATGGGAAAAGGAGTGTAGATTGCATAATACAAAGGAGCATAATGAAAGGAATTGTCCTGAAATTTCTAGGTATACCCATTGTCTCCAAGATCAAGTGGATGATTTGGAACTTGTGTCGAATGAGGGTCCACCCCAACATCAACAAGGAGAGGACAATATTTTGGTGGTGGAAACTCTATATCGTCAAGAAAGTGATGACCAAGAGGATCCACACCTTCCAAATTGTGATAAAGTTGAATCATGGGTTACAAATTTGGATTATGATAACTTTACCAATTTGAATTCAAGAGATAACCCACTTTTGGAAATAACTGAACCATCTAAGGAAGGTGAAGATTATTTGGATGAGAAACATGTTGATGAATCAGAAGATGAAGAAGAAATGCTTGAGCATCACAACTTGAACTTGGAAGATGATTACTATGATTCATGGAAGAAATGGGAAGAATATTATCAATCTGAATCTTCTAACAAACTTGTTGTGTCAATTAATATGCAAGATAACTCAATTGCTTCCTCACATGAGGATACTATAAATCCTATACAATTTGAGAAAGTTTTGGAAGAGGAATTTGAATATCATAAAATTTTGGAACATGATAAGGATTCTACAACCATGAATCAAGAAAGAGAGTCATTTGCTTTAGATTCCTTTGAAGGAAAAGAAATTGAAAATCTTGATCCACTTACTTGTATTGTTACAAAACCTAAATCATTTGGGTTTGATATCATTGATGATCCAATTGAAAATCTCACGTTACCCAAAACAACCCAAGTGATTGATCACGAAAATGTGTTAGTTAACCCACCCCTAGATAGACAAGACTTATGGTTTGAAAGGGATGGACATATTTTCAATTGGGTACCTAAGTTTGGTGCCTTTGATAAAAAAATCATGGAGAAAGAACAAGTGCTACATGATGATGAATGTCATGAGAGAAAAGAGGAATTTTCAAATCCTCTTCAAGTAAGATCAAATGAAAGCATGCCAAAGATAAAATCTCAGCGTTTTGGTTTCACCATGCAAAATTCGAATGAAGGTTTGCCTAATGAATGGTTTGATTCAAATATTATTAATGTTATGGTTTTATTGAATGAAAATGAAAGCTTATTTCTACACCATGAATCAAAGTACGAAATGGACATCTTAAAGAATAGTCATAAAGGAATTGAATATTAATCATTGTCTAATCAAATTGAAAACTTGAAGCTCCACCATAGGATTATTAATGAAACTAAATCGAATTGGTATGGTGAGAGGGGCAAGTGGAAGTTTGTTTCTTTGTTTGGTTTGATCTTGTTTTTGTTGGATTCCTGCAAAACTTGGTATGCGTATCACGTCATATGTCTTTTAAAGAATTCTAATCAGGTTTGGGATCCGAGAAAATGATAATCCAAACTTTTTGTACATTTGTATATACTTTTGGTTTTCATGTTTTGGTTTCAGAATGGATCTCATTTTGGTTTTAAGTTTTGTGTGTTGGTCCTTTGACACTTTTGGTTTGTCTTGAAAAAAAAAAAAAAAGAGAGAAAGAAAAGCGAGATGTCAACTTAGGTCCTTATGAATGTTGACTAAGACTAGGAGAATATGAAACATCGGAATTGTATTGCAGAAAGCCCCACGAATATAGAAAACACATTAAAGAATATCATTTGAAACTTGTGATGCATGAAGTTTCCAGTTTTACAAATTATGGTAAAGTAGGTGATATACCCCATCCGCATTTCAAAAGGAGTAATGCATTCATATCTCATGTACATTCTGCATTGCATATACATTTCATCTCAGTTGCATCTTCATTTCATGTACAATCATTGAAAAGGTGTTGAATCCTCTTAGGGTTATTACATAACATATATTAAAAGGATCCTAAGGTTGGGAACTGATGCCCGAACTATCTTGAACCAAGCACGTTCTACATATTTTAAAAAAAGGATCTTGAGTAAAATGGTCAAAACCATACTTGGAAGAAAAGGTGAGGCAAAAGGAGTATTTCGTGTCTATCCTATTATGCAACATAATCCTTAAAATAGTGGTTTTTACCACTCCCATAGTGCTTAAATCCTAAAATCAGAGTAGTAAGGATAGGGTTAAATCCTCATCGAACATAGGTTGAGGATCCAACTCCCCAAAGCTCTTATTTGACCTTCATGGAGTAGTAAGGATAGGATCTAATTCTCACCTCGCTTAGGTTGAGAATCTGATTCCCCAAGGCTTCTATTTTGCCCACTCAAGAAATTGAAATTCCAAAGCAAATATTTTTCATTTCATCATTAATATTGGATTCGAAGGATCATACTACATGTCCCTTGCAAGGATGGGTAGTCATCCCCAAGGTCCAATAAATCAAAAGAAAAGCCAAACCATGGATTATGGGGTTAATATCCATCGGGGCTATAGATGCCTAGTTGGCAGTGGAGTATGCTCATGCATGGCAACATGTCTTGTCTAAAAGCAAGACCACTGACTGCTCAAATAGACAGGTTAGCCTAATAGTTTCATCCATAACAGGTTAAATCATTTTGTTCAAGATGAGGTAATGAACTCCAGATTAGAGTAGTAAGGATAGGGTCAAATTCCCATCTCACTTAGGTTGGGAATCCGATTCCCCAAAGCTCTGATTTCACTTACACTTGCACATGGGTTCAAGATGGTAGTGGTAGATAACCAACTTTGGGATCTAGTAAATTAATTCAATATACATATATTTGGTCCTAAGAGAATTTGACAGTTTTAATATGGTTGTTCATGATACTAGAAGGTCTGAGCCTTTGCAAAGTAGGTTGTTACATCTCTAGCATCTTCATCATACATCAAATCCTGCACAAATCATTCATATCCTTGCATACGAATCATAAGTGAAACTAAAAATGGAAGGTTGATCAGTTTCAAATGATAGGGAATGAAGCACATTGCACACACCGAGCTGATGCTTCATAATTCTAATGCTCTATGTATTTCTCATCTAGTTTCATTCTTGGGATATTTGCTAATTCTTGTATTTGAGTCTGTGTGTTTTTCAGGTTGAGTTCTCACGAAAATGCTCAGGAGCATTTCCTAGAAGAGTCACCATTTGTTGTGGTTGATCCACAACGTACCCCAAAATTGGGGACCCACCTTTTTTGCATGTTTTCCAAGAAGACCGAAGTGACCCATATGCTAAAGATAAAAAAAAAAGCAAAACACCACAAGAAGAAAAAGTGTCACGATATCGTGACATGTTGCATTTTTGCGGTCCAAAGCAAAGGGAGAGGCCAAAAGAGAAAAAGTGTCACGATATCGCGACATGTTGCACCATCGTGGCCAAAAGATAAAAAGTGTCGCGATATCGCGACATGTTGAACCATCATGGACAAAAGAGAAAAAGTGTCATGATATCGCAACATGTTTCATCGTCATGGCCAAAAGAGAAAAAGTGTGGTGATATCACGACATGTTGCATCATCGTGGCAAAAATAGAAAAAGTTTCGTGATATCGTGACATGTTGCATCGTCGTGGTCGAAGAAAGAAAGTGTCGCGATATTGTGACATGTTGCATTTTTGCGACCAAAAAAAAAGAAAGAAAAAGTGTCACGATATCGTGACATGTTGCATTTTCGCGACCAAAATAGAAGAAATAAAAAGTGTCACGATATCAAGACATGTTGCATTTTTGTGGCTAGAACAGAAGAAAGAAAAGTGTCACGATATCATGACATGTTGCATCGTCATGGCCAAAAGAAATAAAGTGTCGCGATATCATGACATGTTGCACCATCGCAGACAAAAGAGAAAAAGTGTCACGATATCACGACATGTTGCATCGTCATGGCCAAAAGAGAAAAAGTGTGGCGATATCGCGACATGTTGCATCATCGCGGCCAAAATAGAAAAAGTGTCATGATATCGTGACATGTTGCATCGTCGTGGTCGAAGAAAGAAAAAGTGTCGCGATATCACGACATGTTGCATTTTTGCGACCAAAACAAAAGAAAGAAAAAGTGTCGCAATATCGCGACATGTTGCATTTTTGCGACCAAAATAGAAGAAATAAAAAGTGTCGCGATATCAAGACATGTTGCATTTTTGTGGCCAGAACAGAAGAAATAAAAGTGTCGCGATATCGTGACATGTTGCATCGTCGCGGAAAAAATAAATAAAGTGTTGCGATATCACGACTTGTTGCATCGTCGTGGTTAAAAGAGGAAAAAGTGTCGCGATATCGCGATATGTTGCATTTTCGGAGCCAAAACAGAAGAAAGAAAAAGTGTCGCGATATCGCGACATGTTACATTTTTGCGGATAAAAGCAACAAAAGACGGAAGAGGCCAAAAGTGTCATGATATTGTGACATGTTACATTTTCACGATTCAAAAGGGGCAGGCAAATAGAGAAACAAGAAGTGTCGTGATATCGCGACATGTTCCATTTTTGCCAAGGTAACAGACCTGCATAGTGACGCGGACATAAGGACAAAATCTAGTAAATAAGACAAAGCGTTACATAAGGAATATTTAATGATTGGAAATAATTTAAGATGGTCATTACACACGAAGGGAAATGGACGCAAGCCCATGTGGAGAAAATGAAACAAAGGGCCACAAAATAGAAATGAAAAGTTTCTTGGAAATCGAAGCACACGCATGCAAGGAAGGTGAAACGAACAGCCATTGGAAAATGAAACGAACCGTCATGGAAGGAGAAACAATGTTTTCACAAGTTTAAATATGCCATTCAAACATTCCAGATGGGGTTGAAAACTGCTGCAAGTAGTGTTGCAGGTTTGAAGGCAAGATAGCCATTCAGGACCTAGTTGACTGTTTTTCTTTCGTACACTGGTTTTTCTTCTTCATGGACATGGGTGGGAAACTTTTCAGAGAAGATTGTAGGAATGAAGGCAAGGCCTTGGCACTGGGTTTTTCTAGATAGTTTTCCTTCCACATTGGGGGTTGGAAACCGCTACAAGCAAAGTTGTAGAGTTGAAGGCGAGAAGGCCATTCTGGACCTGTTTGAGTTGTTTTTCTTCCACAAACTAGTTTGGGAAAACTAGAAATTTTGCTATTGTAAAATGACATATTTTTAATGCAGAAGTCTTCAAAAATTTACATCTTGTGGGCAAGAAAGAAGGATATTTTCTTTGCATGCTATGGATTTAATGTTTATTCTTTCATTTTTTCAGATTTTGAATTTATAGATAATGTTAATGCCATTTTTTATGGGTTACATTAGGCGAATATTTGAAATTTGAATTTTATTTCATACCCTAGGAACCAACACTTAGTCTATGGGGATTGTGCTTGTTTTGCAAGTCCAATAGGTTAGGTTGCATGTAGAGAAACCTCACATCTTAGGTTTTGTCAAAATAGGATAGCATCATACTGAATGCATTTCATTTTCATTTTTCTATATTTCATTTTCATTTTTCTGCATTTTATTTTTCCTAGAAATTTTAACTTATTTTCAGGCATTAAAAATAAACATTTAAAAATTTTCAAAATCCAAAAAAAACAATGAACAATCACTAAAGTTTCATGATGAAATAAACCAAAATTGCCCCTTGTTTATAGTTACTTGCAATCACTAAGGTGTTCCAAGCATTTAAATTGAATATCTTTATTTGAGATTACTAATACACATATGCAAAATGCTGATACAGTGGAGACCTTGCAGAAGTTGTTTGTTTAACTTCTTTGCAAGAGGGGATTTGGAACCCAAATCCTAAAGGAGAGTGTACTTTCACAACTAGGTGAAAATACCACTCAACACCACCAAAAGTCCCTTAAGAACTGAGGGAAACCACTTTTCCAGCTGGTCAAATTTTATTGGCAATTAAATCCATATCCTCCATTGACATCTTTGTTTCTTGAAGGAAAACAAGATGTGGATGATTTATCTGAATCATTCTTCTAATTTCATTTTGTTTTGAAAGACTCCCTTTGAGTCCTCTAATATTCCAAGTGATGATCTTCATTAATACCAGGGCTAAAATGTTGTGAAGGGCATTAATATTACCTTTCTCTACAAGCTTTTCACCTTCTTTTACCATATGATATTGATTGGTCTTGAGACCTACTTTTTGATTAGAATCCATCTTCAATTTCTTTTTCCCTATTTCTTGACTTATTCCAATTGAATCTGAGATGGCTTCTAACCTTGAAGAATGCTCATACACAACCAAAATTTTACTAGATGGTTCAATGGAGTCTATATTGGGACCTGCATTATTTGAAGTTTTTACATTTGAAATATTGTTTTTCTTGTGTAAATTTTCTCCTTTTTTTCTGTTGAAAACCTTTGATTTGATGGTTTGTATCTGAGTTCTTCCCTTCATATTTAAATTATTTTTCTAAGATTTCAATTTCCATTATTTCCTCTTCCTCACTTGGGACATAATTTGTGGAAAGGATTTCAAACATATTAGCAAATGACTTTGATTGATCCTTCATAACTATTTTTTTTTTAGTGTTCTTCTTCTTAGGTATTTGGAAACCTGCTAAGTTTATATCTTCTTTCTTTTGATCAGGAATTTTATTTGGGAAAGCACTGGCCAAATGACCATAGTCATGGAAAATTCTACAATGAAAATGAATGTTCTCATAGTCCACTACTTGCTCCCAAGTGCCTTCCCCAAATTGTAATGTGATATTTTTAGGTAGGGTTTTGTCAAAATTCATTAAAACATAAATTCAAGCATAAATAATATGTTCAAAATTTTGAGTACAATCAGCAATCATCACAAAATTTCCTAAAGAGTTTCCAATTGAAGAAAAAACATTAGTATTCCAAAATTCAATAGGGAGGCCAAAGAGTCTAACCCATATGGGAGCTATAGAAGGCATCTCTTCTTCGATTTAAATTTAGTATGCCAGGGCTTCATGAAAATCCCTGCCCTTCCAAAAAACTAAGGACCCCCTTGAAAATTTTTCTCTCTATCTTCATTATTAGCAAATAAAACAAGAAAATAACCATTTGGATAAATAGAGATTTGTAACTCACCTTTAGTTTTCCAGATTTTTGCAGCCTAGAATTTGAAAGTAGATAGACTCGAACGAAAACCCATGAACCAATAAATTAGTCCTCTTTTTTCCAAATCTTCAATGCCAGTCTGAATGTTACCCATATCAAGCTTAAAAATAGGAGTTCCATCAGCTGCTTTAAAACATCCTGACTTTGTTTTCTTGGGATCAATATTAGGCATTCTTAGAGGTTTATGGGAAGCCCTAATATTGATATTAGCATTGGGTTGAGGATGTCCACCACGAAGGGCATCCCTAAAATTCATTTTTGGGATCGAGTCTTTGAAATTCTTACCCTTGATAGGGGTTTTCATAGTAGAATTATTTTGTGGGTGCACCTTAGCACCAAATTCACTTGAGATATGAGCCATTTTTTGATCAACTACTTGAAACTTATTTCTTGATCTCTTTAATCCTTGCCCTAAATGTCGTGGAAAGGTATGGTTTTCACTTTTCTTTTGTGCAGAAAATTGGAAGCCATTGTCACTCAAGTTCAAAGTATGATCTATTGAAAGATAAATTTATAACCCATATTGTATCCCCTGCAACATTTCCAGCTAAAATATTGAGCATAAACCACAAAAATATTGGCTTCTAGGGCCCGAAGGCCCTAAAAACCAACCTCTGGAGCTGCTTATGCTCAACCCATATGAAACCCTCGCATAGCCACTTACCAAATATATCATTCACACATAGGGATGTGCTAGGATATGTGTTGCTCCAAATTATATGAAAATTAGTGGAGACATTCTAGGGTTTTTCAGGCATCTACCCTCAAAATTTCAGCTCAATCCAAGTTCGGATGAGTGAGATATGGCCGAAACGAGTTCAGAATTTTAGGCAGTCCTGCTGGAACTAATATTAAAGTGTTATTGTATGTTACAATATTGTGAACCTTGGAAGTATAATGTAAAATATTTGTAGATATTTTGTTTGAATGAGTCTTGTAATATTGACCATCATTAAATGCTTGTCTTTATATTTTCTCTATTGGGCTCTTGATACATTTTCTTAAAGTAGGATTCTCCTAATCCATGTATATCCTAGAACCTTATATTTCTTCCATTCTCATTTTTCATCTCCTAGATGGTATTTTCATATTTATTTGTATTGCATCCTTTTAAAATAATTTTATATTCTCATACCCCTGCTCCAGGCAAAGTGCTTTAATTTTCATCCTCCACTTTAGATCTTCCCATTCTAGTAAGTCCTTTTTTTCCAACTCCATGACCTAAAAATTATCCTTATCTCAAAAAATGACATTACCTTTGTGACTATAAATGATTCAATTTAGATTCTATGTCAACTATATTTTCCTTTGCTTCCCAATATATAACTTTAGCCCATGCAATTATAGCAAATTAGATTCTTCTCAAATTTTTAGAAAAGTGAAACATAGTTGTCCCTTATGGTTTATATTTATGTCTCCACTCAAATTTTACTAAATTTATAAATTCCTCGTCTTGCAAACAAATAGCACTGAACTTGAAAGGACCTTATGGTTTATCTTTATCATTTTCTAACTAAAATAAAATTGATGAATGATCAAATCCGCAACCTTGATCTATCCAATATCTTAGTATTTCTACTTTAGCTATATTGTTTTTAGACACTAAAAATATATCCAAACTTTTATAAATACCATATCTTCTAGTTCCTTTATTCATCCTAATGAGAGCTAATTTAATGGGTTCTAAATCACACAACCTCAAATTATAGATTTTTTGTAGGTAAATTTAGCGAAGATATCCATTATGGCTTCCTCTAACCATATTTCTACTCTTTTGGTAATAAAATTTAAGTCTCCTCCGACCACTACATCTCTTTTTTTTAAGTCTTAAATAAATAATTTTTACTAAAACTTCCTTCTACCACCATATGACCATACATATTGACTACAAAAATTAGCTTTCCTATATCAATAAAATATCATTTTGTAACCATCCTTACCTTATTATATACCTTATGAATTAACTAGAAATATAAATTACATCCCTTTAAATTCTCACTCATTTTCCATTTGAACCTATCCCTTCAAAATTCCAATCTAATAGGAGAGATGCGAGAATGGCAATTTTGTTTTTGCATCCAACATGGTCTCCTAGATTAAAAGTATATATGTCTTATTAAGTTTAAGAAAATGTTTTAGGGTTATTTTTTATGAGGGGCCATTAGTCCTTTGACATTTAAACTCTTGAGATTGACTTGTTTCAAGATCCAATCCCCCTGATACCTGACCATACCAAGTATCTTCTTTATAATTGTTTGGGATTTTAGAGTACATATGCCAAATTATGTGCTTGCATTATAGTGATTTTAGATAACTTGGTAGGGAAGAGAAACTACTAGTGTTTTTTAAGGCGTACAAGATTCCTTGGCCAAAATTGTATTAATCTAGATAGGATATAAACCTAGTAAGTTTTACACCCTTCTCCTCTACTTATTCTAAGACCTTGATAGAAACATTTTGTAGAGTCTCATTTGGATTTTAAATCTTCTCAATTCCTCCTAACCATAATATTTATCCTTATTACCTTCCTATAATTAAGAAATAACACCATGCTCTTGCAATATCCTATGGAAATTTGGTTTGTAAATACCTCCATATAAGGGATCTATTGAGGATAAGATAATATAGAAAATTCATCATTATTAGAATTCAATCCTCTATCCTCCCAAAAAGGTAATATTAGTTACCTAATAAAACATTTACGTACATTGTGTTAGTTGCATGTATGGACTCCATTCACTCATGTAAAACTTCCCTATTACAATTGCATGGACATAAATATTTCTCATTCATATAGATATTGATAACAGGAAATCTTTCTTTAAGCAATTCAATAGCCTTGAATAGGTCCTCCTCTATCTATGCTTCAATCATCGCAACCTCCTTTAAAATTTCTAGACTAGAAGAACCCCCAAATTACTTCTATATAGTGCATTATCCTTTGATCTCTTCTATTTCAAATCCACATTGAAATGACCATAATGATGATAATTAGTACATCAAAATAGCACCTTGATGTAGTCAATATTTATTTAATATGTTCAATTTTCTGATAGTAACTTCATATTTTTTTAAAATCCTAAGCTAAGATCATATCTCCACTAAGATACAAGCTATCATTTTTTGGATAACAATTAAGTTTTTTGTATCTAGTCCAAGAAAAACTCCTAAGGAGTTTCCAATCTCACACAAAAATATTTCATTCCATAATTCAATGGTTAAAGAGTGTAGCTTAACCTAGATATATTGGGTATTAATTCTCTTAAAGTGTATATTGAGCCTAGGAATCCAAAATTTTAGAAATCTTGAGCCTCCAACTTCATCTTAATTTTTGATGATTATAGTATCTTCTTCATTTTAGAAGAGAAAAAATATCCAACTATTTATCATCACATGATATGTAGAAGTATAACCTATAACCTCTAACTAGGTAACCTTGAGTCATTCCTATTAAGGTTTTACTTTCGTGGAGTAGCCCATAAATCTACCTACCTAATCCTGATATTTTAGTGATAAAATTTGCTCTAGAATCAGATCCTCACTTACAACTAGTTAGATTAGCTTCTTCTATAATTCAATATAGTTTTTCATTTTATTTTCCCCTTTTTTTATTAATTTGTTTATCTCCCAATCTAGCTACGCTATCTTTCAATTTTTTCTTTGACACTTACCCTTCTCTATTGCCTTCCTTGTATGCCCTAGTGTTTAGGTTTGAAGTTTACTAGGCCTTTAGGCATGGATCTGAGTTGAGTCCTCCATGTACCTTATTTGCATTATGGTAGATGTTAAAAGGTTCTTCTTTAGAGAAAAAATTGAGCCCTTTGTTAATTACTTAGATACTTCATTATAGTCCACTACATCCACTTGATATATCATTCACTCATTTGTCCTACCATTGCTAGTGATTAGTGGGTCAAATCTACATCAGTAAGGAGTTTTCATTAAATTGTTTTTGAAATTTCTATCATCCCATTTCATTCATGTCTCTATTGATTTTAACTTGATATTGAGGGTCTCATTTTCTCAAATGGAAGCAAATATTATTTTCTATAATATATCGATGACCACCCACTACAAAATTTCTATGATGACAATAACCCTAGCTATGTTGTGACCTATTATTTCTTCTTAGATATGAAAATATTCAATACAACTCTATCATAACCTTTTCTTTCTTTCTTTTGAGTGGTAGAGATGTAACCTTCAAGACAAATTTGCCATAAACTATTATTTCTCTTAGATCTACAAACCTCGAAATAAACTCTATCATGATCTATTGTTTCTTCTTAGATCTGCAAACCTTCAAGCTAAACTTGTTGTGATCTATTGTTTTTTTCTTAGATTTGTAAATATTCAAGCCAAATCCACCATGAGTTGTTGTTTCTTCTTAGATCTATAAACCTTCAAGCCAAATTTGTCGTAACATATTTTTTTTAGATTTGTAAACCTTGAAACTAGCTCTACCATGTCCTACTATTGCTTCTTAGATATGTAAACCTTCAAGCCACCTCCATTGTGACATTTTATTTCTTCTTAAATCTACAAAAAATTAAATTTATCTTGGTATAATTATGAGTCAAATATATTTCCTATAAAGATATTAAAACTTTAAGATACCTTCTCTATTTCTCTAGGAACTAGTCTGTGCCTCGTGGATGTGTTCTTCTTCCTCTGCCCCCCCAGGACTTCTCTTTCCCCTTTCTGCTTAGTATTTTAGTGTTTTGTTAAAGGCCAGCCTTTGTTCCTGGTTACTTTTACTTTACCACCTTCTTCCGCGGCTGGTATCCTGTATCTTTTTGTACTCAGGGTAAGGGTCCCTGTTAAAACCCCTCTTTTAATATATACCTCATATATTTAACCGACAAAAAAAAAAAAAATCTTTAAGATTCCTTGTCATTTAATAATATTTGTTGTCATTCCAAGTCTATTGTGAGTTCCTAACATCTCTAGTACAAAAAGGAGAGTGCAATCACCCGATCATGACTATGCATCCTTACTAAAAAGACAACATGATGTTATAAATAGGTTAATATTTTAATACATATTTTATTTTTTAAACAATCAATAAGATAAATTAAAGCTTTTTTGTTAATATATTCAACAATGTCTAGTTTAGAAACAAACATACATAAGTACACTTCTATGAAAAGAAGTATGTGTGGCCCATGGGCATGAAGGCATGACAAGATATTGATGCAGCCAATTGAAATTATACAGAAAATGTCTAAGCGGGCAAAAGGTAAAACCAGATATCTAACAAATAGGTCGTAAGGACATTGTAATATTTTAAGGCACTAGTAAGGACTTTTGCGTTAGTATGAGTAGCCCATAGATCAATTGGATCAAAATTTCATAGCAAATTTTTTTATTGGTAGAAAGGGTTTTTAAAGGGTCCTTGAACCTTGTACAAAAATGAACTGAAAGAGAAACCATAGAACAAAATATTAAACACCCACAAAACCAACAGAGCCATGGGAGTTAAACCAAAATACCAAAATTACAATCGAATAGAAAGAGAAGGGGAAAATAGGCAGCCAAATGAAAAATAGCCTACGAGAAGGATCCCATTCGAACCCAAATAGATCAAAAAGACTAATAAAAGATACCAACCAACTTAATATGGAGTAAAACCACCAATTTTATCCTTCTTGATGGGGAGGATGACCTGAAAGATCTCAGATTTATTAGCAACAATAGCCTTGGAGATCTGAATAGCCTAATCGAGGTCTGTTAAGGCCTTTGATTGAGTCTAGAAGATGTTCTCCAACATTTCAATGAGTATATTTGAAATATCATGTCTGGAAGTGGCCATCACTTTTGCGTCCACAAGGGATTGATCCAGCTCAAGGATAATGCTTTCATAGGTGAGTTATTCAAGGCTCTTTCTTTTCTTGACAACACTCCATGTGCTTCTACGATTGTAGGAGGTACAACTATTCATCACAACATCAATTGTAGATAGGTCCTCCTCAATGCACATAAATGGGTTCGAATTTACCTTAGTAGTGATTTTCTGTAGCATGTGGTCATAGATGACCAAGAACATCCCTTGGTGCTTGATGTGTGAAGCCTCCATTTTTTGATAGTTCTCAATGGAAACCTCCATAGAGCATCAAATATATTCAGGGACGTTGACCTCTTTAACATCATGAAGAACATTGAGGAAAGCAATATGGAAGCTTCTCAATGGTTCATCCACCTTATCAATCGTGATGTACTGCATCACTAGAATCAAAGCCCTGCACCAAGGCTCTCAAAATTTCTTGTAGATGATGCCTTTATCATCTTTATCCAATTTCTTCCCTCTATCTATAAAGTATTTTAATTTATCTTGAATGGTATGATTGTCTCTGTGGAGCTTGAAACCCTCATTGGTGAACAGGTTCGCAAAAATGGTGAACTTCATACCTCTTACCAAAACTTGGTCATTAACCCAGGTGTTGGCAAAATATTTTGTGGTTACGTCGTCATCCCCCCTAAATTTCTTAAGGGAAGGAAGCCATGGTTGTATAGGATATTCTTGATATCGACCTCAATATTAAGAGTGTCAGGTTCAATGATGGCCATTGTAGACAAGGGCTGGTAATTTTTGGCAGAGGAAGGGTCGATGAATAAAACTTCAAGTAGGGGGACTCTAAACTGCCTAATGGATGTGACACCATTGGTTTTGAGTAATCACATGGGTGCTTAAACATATTTTGATTCTAATGCTTTATTGCAATGAAATTAAGGTGGACTTTGTTGAGGAAAAAGGTGGGCTTGGTGGTGACCTGGAGATGGGGATGTCCATCCTTGATTGGGTGGCCTGGAGGGGAAACAATGAGGCTATCCCCCTGCTTAGAAAGGATCAAAGATCCGGATGGCAAGGTATGCCAAGTCATAAAAGCCTTGATGCTAATAGGTTGAAGCACCATGAACGGTGCTAGACTATCCGAGGGAAGGGCATTAAGGTGATTATTGTCAAAAATGGCACGGATGCAAAGGCTAATGATTACCTCGGTGATGATGACTTTCTGCACCGGATTGAGAAATCCTATGTTGAGGCAATCAAGGCTGTAAGCATGAATGGCCAAAAACTAGATGGGGGATGTACCACGATGATGCTTTCTAGCCTTGGTTTGGGATTTGTGATCATGGGGAAACAAAGGGCAGATTTTCTAAGTCAGACTGCTAATTTTTGTCATGGGATTATCATTTTTCCCGTTTCTAAGACTACAATAGTACCATCAATTATCGAAACCCACTCTATAGTAACCACCCTTGTGCACCTAGTGGGCCAGCTTCAAGGATCGGCATTGGGTCTTGGTGTTGCTGACGGGGTCGATGGATGAATGAGTCAACTTCTTAATTATGGCTGAGAGACAATGCATTTTGTAAACTATGACATGTGGTATGGACGTGGAAACCATTGTATTGGAAGTGTTGTGCTTGGTAGAGTGGTCCAAAATCTTGGAAAAGCAACCCTTAGGCATCGATTGAAACTTGAATTTCATCATAGAGTAATTACAGTGTAAAGACATCATGATTGGAGGTGTCGGTTCTGATGTTATGGGGGAAAGAATTCCTCGAAACCTCTACGGAGGTTTCACTAACTCCCTTATTCGCTAGCCAATCTGCCATTTTGTTCCTCTCTTGGTATTGGTGTTGAATAACGATGTCTGTATATTTGGTGATGAGAGCTTGCATTCCTGAAAAATGTTTGTCAAAGCCCATAGTGAAGTTGATATGACTAAACCAAAGACAATTCACTCTCGACTAACTGGTGAAGGGAATTTAATCAATACAAATGGTCAAAATTTGAAGAATCAATTGGAAGTCGATGGGTGGGAGGCAGTTTACAAAATTCAATTGTTTGGAGATGAACCTTTCATATTGCATTCAATATGAATGGACTACATTTTTTGAGTAAACTTATCTCAATGAAAATCATGGCCATCGCCAATAAATCCGATCTGAGTGACGTGAATAGACCCTAAGATAATGCAAAACGCTTTAAGTTTCCAAATTAGCATGAGTAGGACTTCCACTATGGTCGAAGTAAATATAGGAGACCATTCAATGAAATGAGAAAAAATATAAACCGATTTCTCAAATTTTGAAAATGACATAATCAGACATGAGTAGATGCGAATCATGCGAGGCAACTGGAGAAATTTCCATATTGTCATGAGTAGACCGACGACGCATGCGACGCAATACTGGGCAATATTGAAATGGCCTGTGCAAATATTTCTGATTTACACTCATTGCTCCACGATACGGCCTGTTACTGACGAGTTGAAAAGATTCTCTCGGTGGAAAATGGTGGAAAATGGTGGTAGATGAAGCCTTAGTTACAAGTTTCAGCCCAATGACCTATCCGACTCTTAACGTTTAAATATTAACACGCTCAGCTTATGAGAAAAAATAGAAACAAATTCATTGAACCTTGGGCATCGATTTAACGAATTTGAAACTACCATATTACACAAAATATATACACCTTCCTACCTTCAACAATGACGCATTCGCTCGTAACAAACTACTTATAAAGAAGTTTATGAAGTAGAATGTAAACACTTAAAATTTTCAAAACAAAATATTTAAAACATAAAGAATTATTTTTAAATTTCATGTTTAACATTTATTTAAGAGGTTATCTAAACACAAATATTTTGAATGATATATTATAAGATTTTTTTTGTTTCTCTCTCGAATTGGTTAATGTGAGAAAACCCTATAACCTACTTTCAAGGCTGGGTATCTTACCATTACCTCTCATAAGGAGGAAAAGCGACCTTATCAATAGAGAACTTAACACACAACCCCACACATAAATGGAGAGGTATGAACCTTGACCGTCCCAAAGAAGAACCAAAGTCCAAACTGATGCTGATTTCGGACTTTTTTTAATTTTATTTTATAAGATTTATTATAATTTCTTTTAAATCTTATCAAAATATTTCATTCATTTAATTATAATAATTTTTTTTTTTTAGAATCATAAAAGATAATTTGAAAATTAATTATTAATAAACTTAAATACAACATCCAATACATTTCAAAAATAAAATTTTCATTAATATTTACCTCATTTTCTTTAAGCCAAGGTTCTAATACAATAGATAAACTTTATTATTATTAAAACTTATCTCAATAATAAGAAAATTATAAGGAAGAAAAGTTCCAATACCATAGATGAATTGTAACATTGAATGAGTATTTGAAATGAGTAAGATTTCAAAATTTGAAGTCTCAGTAGGTTCATCTATGTTGTAATTGAGTCATTAAAAATGTTTTATAAAAAAAAGAGAATATTTCAAATTAAAAAATCCATATAATAATTAATTATTTATTACATTAATATTAATGAAATAAAACATCATAATTTTTAAAATTCCATATTTTTATGATAACTCAGTCTAATACATTGGTTGAAACAACCTAATCTAACTCATAGGTTTCACAAACAAGGGAGGTAGTTTGATTAGGGTAATTTTTTTTGTTTGTAATTTTTAATTTCTATACCCATAAAAATCAATACATGGCATTGAATACCACTTTTGAGTTATGACCACTACGGTCTATCAAGAGGATAAGATTGGCTAAATTCTATAAGATGTGCCATTAGTGATTTTATTCCTCTTACCTTTTTTCCCAACATGAGAACCTATAACTACGACTTGGGATTATCTTCTAACACCATAACACTTACAGGGTGGATGTATGACTCCCCTCCCTTAACATGTTATTGAAATGTGAAATATTGAGTTTAATTTTACTCATCTATTACCAAAATAACATGTAAGGGTGTTTAGCGTAGATGCTATAGTGCTTAATTGGTGACCACATATCTAGATTAATATCTAGCACCATGGATGATTATGGTTATGCCATTCACCTAACACTGATCATGGTTATCCCTTGTCAAGTCATGAATATTACGATGAGTTATCCCATACCAACCATCGTGGATCCATCTAGCCTTTTTTTTACTATATTTCTTCTTATCTGTAAATTGTTCAAGGGGCCATCACCATACTACTCATAGAATGGCTTATATAGGCATCCCATACTTCTCATCCTTAATGACCATTATCAAAACATTATTGAATGCATGCACATAAATCAATGGTATTCAATGATTTGGTTTCTATGATCATTCATCCTCCTCAATAATTCAATCAATAGATAAGTTGAAAATTATGGTATCATCCTCCTTAATGATTTAACCAATATATAAGTTCAAGGTTATTGGGTATCTTCAACTATAAGAAACTTCCATACTTATCTAAATAGGATAAAAGTTTGTTCTATTTTTATGAGTCTATAAATGAAGTTACCTAAGTTTAAATATTGGTTCTATTTTTAATTTTAGAATTTTTTTACTCAAAAATTCCAAGTCCCACAATATTTATATGATTAAAATAGCAACATTAAATTATAACATACATAAGAATTTTAACCCACTAATATTAGAATAATTCAAATAACTATTTAATTCTTTTATTTTAAAATTTCAGCTCATCCTTAATGAGCAATATACTTTTTCTAAAAGCATTAATTTATGAAAGAGAATCACCTCTCATCTTAAATTTTAATTCCTTCTTCTTCAAACAAAATTCAACCATAATGAAATTGATTGGTGAGTAATGCACCCACAGACTTTATTCAAATTTTTCACGAATATGCATCCTCGATACACGTAAATAAATTAAGAAGATATCACTATATTTTATTTTTAATGGTGTTTATAAAAGAAAAACAACACAATGCATAATCTAAGGCAACCATCATCATTTATTTTAGCCAATGGCTTCAATATGAATTTACAGGGAGACAAACTACACTACATTACATAGATGGAGAAATATATTTTAAAATGAAGTTAAATAAAATTCTCTAAAGAGGATAGCAAATGTAATTGAAGGACCCAAATATTCTAAATATATCAACGTGTTTTTAAAACTAATTTTAGAGAATTAACCTTATTTTTTCTTAAATCACTAAGCTCTATAAAGTATTTCAATAATCACAACAGTAAAGAGTTTTAATTACTTTTAAAGAAACTAATTCAGCACATGAATAACCAAGGCAGGACATAAAATAGAGTTACATTTTTACTATTTTCTTATAAATTAAACTCTATGTATGGTTCCTTAGGTATATAAAAGAGTTTTCAATACAAATGAGATATTTTAATATACACTTTAGCACAAGGTGTTCTTCAATATTAATGATATACTAAATATGGTACTAGATAAATAATATTTTTACGCAAAAGGTTTCATTTTCCTTCTGATCAATATCTGCAATTAAATTTTATCAAGGGGCTACATTACGACATTGCAATCTGGTCACCCTAGGAAAAACCTCATAGAAACTCAAGAAGCCTCCTTACATGGGATCAAAATGGCTCATTTTCTAAAAATAATGAGTGCACATAATATAAAATATTTTACTAAGAAAATAAAATATTTTGACACATGCATTCTCTAAATTTAGGAATCTATTCATGTAGCTTGTTGTATATACTATAACACACATCTAAAACTAATACAACTAAAGCATTGAAGTTTCACTGAATAATATGTGTAGGCATTGCTTAAAATATCTATATAAATTTTGAAAAATTTTAAGTTAAATTTTTAAAAAGAAATTTATTCAATTATCTCATCAATAATGATGGATCGGTAAATAATATATCTTCCAATCGATAGGAAGTCGATTCCAATATGATAGGAAGATAATTGTAGTATTGTGGAGATTTATTGCTTACCCTTTTGATCATATATCACATCACATGGATCTCTGAAGTCACAAGTAGTTTGTAGACTCTGGTGGATCTACCTCTTTGACCCAAGAATAGATTATCTAAGTTACTCTAGACAAACCATGTCAGGTAAGAAAATCCTAGAAATCACCCATGTATTACTAGATTCAATGATATTATATTAGTTCTTTGTTGTTTTTGACCAAACCAAGCAATATTAAAACCATCAAGACTAGACTGGTGCCATGTCCATTGGGTAGTCATAGCATATTTATATTTCTCATGAACTAAGAAAGGAATAGGAAAGAAGAACTAGTTCATACACATTCATATAAGTAATGTAATAAATGAAAATGATTTAACTAGTGAGGGAAAGTGTTATCCACACATTCAAATTGTTGTAGTATGTAAATAAGCTATACATAGACCAAGAACATAAGAAATGCTAAGAATAGAGTTGCAGTTTGTATTCATATAAAAATATTTACATATGAAAGTTCTGAAAGAGTGCTCGGGTCTTATATGATAATAATTACAATGGCTCCCTCGTTTGAATATCGTAACAGGGGGTTGTTTCTCTCCATATTGAATGTAGTGATGCAAGAGTCTCCAACTTTGGTGCATCTACAGGAAATTATCTCATCGAACAATGCTTCCTGGATAGTCCATGGAAAATGGTAGAAGAAAGGATGAGGTAAGAAAGATATAAAAATAAGCACAAGGGGAAATATGATTAACTTTTAGACATAGCTATACCTGGAAACAAGTTTACTCTCTAAGATATTTGATGAAAAATATCACTACTACGATGGTCTTCTATATATAGGTCAAGATGCTCGAGATGGGCCGTAACTATTTTTCATCGACCCTCCACTTGGTCGGATTTCCTACTTTACACAAAATTGTGGTAGAGATAAAAATAGATAGGTGGCCCACGTATCTCCACTTATAGTTGTTGTTGTTGTTGTGTGCCAACTTTTTCACCATCTAGAGAAGGCGACTCTATCTAGCCTTGATCCGTTGCATATTTTTTTATGCTAGATCCCACTCTATCTTGTTCATTCTCCTTTTGATTCTGCCAAATTTTCCATCCTTGATGCAACAATAAAACATAGCCTTTCTGCTGACTTGTCACCTTTCTTTATATTTTTGTAACTATCCTGCATTCACAGATGCTATCAACAGTACCATGTCTCTCAAACATAGGTAAGTATACATATATATAAATATATATTCAGTTTATTTTAACATGCATCTATTAAGACCTTCGTGTTCTCCATATGAAATAGGATGCACAACTTTTAAATGGGGTGCACGGACTGACACGCCCCTTAGATTTTCGTGCATTCCAAAAATAAGGCAAAAATAAAAGTGTTCATAATCCCACAAAACATTCCAAGCATCTAAATGGACCAAATGGGTACTCAAATCAGTTTATATCATCAAAAAATTTATCACGGTTCGTGATATATACCACTTTAAAGTTTTACGTAAATCGCACATGCGCCTTAAGACCTTCGTGCACTCCATAGGAAAATGAGGCGCACCAATTTAAATAGGGGTGCACAAAATAATGCGATACTTAATAATTTCATGTGATCCATATGGAATGAGGTGCACGAACTCACGTGCCCCTTAGATTTCCATGCACTCCAAAAATAGGGCAAAAATCAAAGTGTTCGAAATCCCACAAAAATTCTCAAGCATCTAAATGGGCTGAATGGGTACTCAAATCAGTTGAAATCATCAAAATATTCATCATGGTTTCATGAGATATACCACATTAAATTTTTATGTAAATCACGCACGCCTTAAGACCTTATGCTCCATTGGAAAATGGGGTGCACGACTTCAAATCAAGGTGCAAGAACTCATGTGACCCTTAACACCTTCATGTGATCCATATGGAATGGGGTGCATGACTTTAAAATGGGGTACACGAACTTGTGCGCCCTTTAGATTTTCATGCACTCAAAAAATAGGGCAAACATCAAACTACTCGAAATCCCATAAAAATTCGTAGGCATATAACTGAGCCAAATGGTTACTCAAATTAGTTGAGATAAATAGAAAACTTCATCATGGTTCCTGAGATATACCACTTTAAAGTTTTATGTAAATTGTGCACGCGCCTTAAGACCTTCGTGTGCTCCATAGGAAAATGGGATGCACGAACCATATGACCCTTAAGAACTTAACACGATCCATATGGAATAGGGTGCACAACTTTAAAATGGAGTGCACAAACTCACACATCCTTTATATTTTTGTACGCTCCAAAAATAGGGCAAAACGCAAAGTGCTTGGAATCCAATTATATTTCTCAGGTGTCTAAATGGGCCAAATGGATACTCAAATCAGTTGAGATCATCAAAAAATTCTTCACGGTTCATGAGATACGTCACTTTAATATTTTACGTGATTTTACTATAAATTTTTATTTCTAGAAAAATATAGCAATTAATATTCTTAAAATTTAGTTCCATTGTGAATATTAGATCAAGTTCTTTCCCCTAGTTTTTGGATTAGCTCAAATGGAGTCTTCTAGCTCAAGTTATGGCCATATCAATTTACATCCAAATGCAGGGCAAAAGTGATGAAATTGGAGCAGTCCTAAAATGAATTTCAATTAATTAAACCTTTCACAAACTTTAGAACTTGAATTTTTTGTAGTGTAAATGTTCAAAAATGCTTGACCCAAACCATTACCACTAAATCTTGATCTTCAAGACACACAAATCTCAGCACTTTTGCAAGCCAAAAAAATAGATTAAACCCAAGCCTTAATTCTCTAGAATCATAAAAAATTGGGCCTTGCACCCTAAGCTCACCTAGACATCAATTCAATGAAAAATTTCAAAAAAATGGGGTGAAAACTAGGTTGTAACTATGGGGTACTACATGTAGGATTATTCACTTTCAAATGAGTGAGTTTAACCTATGGATTTTCTAAACATGCAAGAACTAAGAAAACATTTTTAGTAAACACATTATCAATTCTAGAGGGAATGGGGATGATCATAATTGTCTTGACTAATGAAATTAGTAATTTTTAGCACTACTAATAGCCTTCTACATTTGTAATGACTTGAAAGAAAAAAAAATTAATTATAAACTTTAAACACACATCCTTATTTAAAAAAATAAAATAATAATATTTAGAACATGAAATTCCTAAAAATATAGAGGTACATATAATTGGAAACATGATGATTCAATATATTAATACTACCAGTCTCAAGAAAATACATACTTTAGATTGAATACCTAGATAAATTAGCTAGTTAAAAGGTAAATATTGACCTGCATGCTCTTCATCCCACACCTGAGTTTCTTTTTCCTTCCTCCTTTTTTATCCCCTTTAATTAGCTTGCCATTCTCTTTTAAAATGAATATTAGGGAGGGACATCCAGACATGTGTAAATCCATGGAAATGGCTAACATAAACCTTAATTATCTGGCCAAGTGGAGCTCATTAATATATTTTAAAATTTTATTAATTATTCAATTAAATACCATGAGCAAGTTTTTTATATAAATTAAAATTCATTGAATGCATAGCTATTGAATTAAGTTAAAATAACTATGTATTAAGTTAACATAGCTTATTTCATTATCTTCAAACCTACTAATAATTCTCTTTATTCTTTTGCAAGATCTTCCTCCAACGTTGAAGCCATTTCTATCTCCTTTTGTTTAACCAAAATTTGAGAATCTAAACCATGTTCTTTGATTATCTCCCTAAGGATATTGTTTTCCTTTATTATGGATTGTAATAATTCATTTAATTTGATAGCTTCTTGCAAATATTTTTTGTAATATTTAAAAAAATTGTCATGTTGTTCATATGCTTCTTTAGGTATTCAAAATTAGACTATAAAAGAGAAGAAAAATATGTCAATATAAATAAAAATATATATCTAAAAAAATTAACTTCTCTTGTACATAAAACATATGACTTATGTCAACATCTCTTGCGGCTTATGTCAACATCTTTTATCAGTAGCCCATTTGTTGAAATATGGTTAGGTTTTGGCATTGATGTTTTCTAACCTATTCAAAAGAATTTCTAGAATTTCATCATCGTACATGGAGATAGCCTTCCCCTTACCAGATTCAGCCTAATGTAACAAAGCATTAAGCTTTTGTGGTTCATTCTCCACCAATGAAAAAATATCCTATATTTTTGAAAAGTTTTTATATCAACCATTTATTTCTTTGATAAAAACTTTTGCCTCATATTCTCTCTTTTAATTCTGAAATATATGAAAGAATACTATCTTTGACTATTGCTTCACAATTATCAACTAATAAAATATCTTTCAAAAAATTAACTTTCTCATCATTAGTGAGAGGATGAGGGATGGCATATTTATGGGGAGGGGATGAGCTAAGTGTAGCAACAACTAACCTGATAGTATCTTGTTCTTCATTACACTTTTGTGGGTCTTGAAGCACATTAGTGGCCTTGAAAGACAAAAATTCTAAAATGGT
The DNA here is from genome assembly GCA_028583015.1 of Wollemia nobilis. NCBI lineage: Eukaryota > Viridiplantae > Streptophyta > Pinopsida > Araucariales > Araucariaceae > Wollemia > Wollemia nobilis. Next base: position 6,101,244 of record JAQPPZ010012983.1, on the reverse strand, counting down.
ACCTTGAAAAAGATAATCCTTGTCAAGTGGAGGATTAGACAATTTTAAAATGCAAAACATACTTGAGAATTTTCCAATGAAAAATGTGAAGAAATTTGGCATAGTCTGTGTTTGATTTAATGCTCATCCATGACCCATTGGAAAAAAGAATTGGTTTCCATGTATGTGATTTTGACCTCTCATCAATATTTTCTATGGTGTAGGTAGTGGAAGTATCACTTGTCCTCTTTAGTGGATTAACTAAACTAGCTCCCCTATAAAATTTTACAATAAAATTTTAATTAAAAATTATTGTAAAAGAATAATACAATAAAATTCATTAAATTAAAACTACACTTACAAAGAAAGACGTGACATGTAAGGCTAATTCCATCATCATTGATGGATCCATTTGGTGTTGCACTAAAAATGTATAAAAAAAGTCATTAAACTAAACCAAAATATTAGGGTTGCTTTTTGCATGCAAGGGTTGGTTGACTTCTTCAATATAAACCAAAATATTTTATGAAATTATTTGAGCTGCATGAGAAAGAGGTAAGGAAGACCTAATATATTTTACATATCTTGCAACTCTTGGTATCAATTTTGACTATGTGTTGGAATTTATAGTGGCTTCTTGCATGAAACCCCTTATGGAGGTCCCCCTTCGAGTAGAAGAGGTGGAAAATTTTCTCTACATTCAAGCATAAATTAAAAATAATATATATATCTATATATATATATATATTGAGTTTATTCAAAATTTTAATTTTACTTGCAATTATTGGATTGTCACACCAACAGTGATCAAGCTAGGGTGCACTAATGTAGGAGGTGGGGCATCTTGCATATTGTAATATGCTTCATAAAAAAAAGGTAATAAAATTGGTGGTTGCTACACACGCATTAGGATTTCTATGAGCATTAAGGAAGTCCTATTTAATACTTCTTGAAATGTAGGTGCCCTAGTCAAATTTGGTGTGTCCAAGACACCAAACCAAATAGACCAATACCCAAAATAAAATGTTTATAGTTCTTCCTTACAAAATAATTCTTCCTTGGAAGAATTCAATGCAAGCATGAAGAAACTTGTCTGAAGTACTTGCAATATTTAAGCCCCTTTTATAATTGGTAGAGTGGATTGCAAAAAATTTATAGGACGACATCATTAGTTGATAAATTAATATAAGATAAAATTCTTTTATAGAAAACAATATTTGAAATATGTATAGTTATACTCTCAAATTTTTTTTGAGAGACCGAAGTGGATATCCAAGTATATTTTATCATCATCGCCTAAAAAATACTAATTATGATGGGTTTAACATCCTTGTGTGGCATCTCTATTAGTCTCTGCACATATCATGATCCTCCTTAGAATGAATATTTTTATTACTACTATAAATGTTTTATGATCAATTTTTATCTTATGCTTTAATATTTTAGACCTAGTATTGTTGATGTATTTCTATTGTATTGTAAGTATAGTATTGTTCAAAAATGGAAAATGGTGGTGGGTGAAAATTTTCACATACAATGAAATATTCACTATTTATCAAAGGGTAAAATAGCCCTAATAGTGAAATATTCACCAAGTGGCCACAAGTACATCGAAGCTCATATTGATGCATTCATGTAGGTGCATTGTGAATGTATATTTACATGTATTTGAACTAAATGGTTGCTTGAATTTAAAATCCTCCAATGACAAGGAAAGTGCCACGAATCATGGGAGTTATTCTTGAATGGTAGAGGAAAACACCTTATTATCATCACATTATCATAGAAGAATAAATATTGGAGATAGATATAAATATATATTTGTACATACATATATATGTGTGTGTGTGATTTAAATTTTTTTTTGAAAAATATTTTTATATGCATAAAAAAGATTTATCTTCAAATAAATAAATGAATTTATATTTAATAATAATAAAATAATAACAAATAAATGCTAATTTTAATAAATTCAAATTTGATAATTAAAGCTAGATTTTATTCCATAAACTTTGGAATATGGATATTTAGATATAATGATGTATATGGAGGGCCACATGGTGAGGAGAGCCAAGCGAAGCTAGCCTTCAACATGCATACCCATGTGTTAAGAAATATTAGCTTAAAACTTCTTTAAAAATGAAATGAAAGAGAAGAAAAATAATAAGCAACGGAGGAATAAATAAAAAATACAGTGTGGGATTATTGTCAAGAAGTTAGGAGGAAACTTGATTTAAAGCTTATTTCGCAAGCAAGTTAGTTAATCACCTTGTATGAACATATTGTTATATTAAGGTTTAATTATATTAAAACCATAGAAATATAATCTGAATAGAAATTACATATACTACATTACTCTCAAAATAAAATGGTATAGTTTGTAATGCAGAATGTAGAGTGAGCAAGTGCATATTTTTATTCCTTGTTTTATTTATTGAGTAACCACCTAAAATGTATGCTTTATGTTAAATGACCCATGTTAAAAGGGATGGTTGGATTAACTATTAGATACAACACCTTTATTTTATCTGGTTTGGTTTTATATTTGTCACGATATGATTCTTGTTGTTTTTACCAGATTAGTTATTTGTTTAAAGTTTGGCTAAATTTATGTTATTGTCTATTTCGTATATATACACACACACACACACACACACACAAACACACACACACACACATATATATATATATATATATAATATAAAAATCAAGTTGTTTTTAGTTGTTGTCAGTTATCCATAGACTTGGTTGATACTAGTATGGTATTACTGCCAAAAGGTTGTTTGTTATCCATTCATTTGGTTGATTACTATGTTATACAATGAAGGCAAAAGGTTTTATTTTAACTCTAAGAATTTATAGTTAAATCCTAAAATATTTTTTATGCATTTATTTATATGGATATAACTTTAGAGAAAAATATACCTTATTTTAGCTTTCAATGGTTAATAGCAATGCATTACATGTATGTCTGGCTATTTCTGATCCTAAAAGAAAGCCATCCTCAAAATTCATCCTCAATAGATCAAGAAAGTGATGGATATGAAAGGAGAAATATTATTTTGAATTTTGTCAAAGGGAAATGACTTTTATCACATAATATTTACTCCTAAGGTTATTTTGGACTATTGAGCATAAAGGTTTTGCAATAGATGAAAATACTAGGTTAAGTTTGGGTATAAAGTTGTTATATTCTTCTTAAAAAGCTATATGTTATGGCAACACACTACTTCAGGATGAACACACCCAAAAATATGAAAATTTTAGTTTCAAAGACTTTTTGTGATTTTAATGATATTTTCAAATTAATTATTCTAGTGAACACTCTTACTTCGATGGATAGTTTATCTTCAAAATCTATTTCAACCTTTAATAAGCTTAGAGCTTAATGTTGAATTTCTTGATTAAGTCACCTTTGTCAAAGAAATATTGTTTATATGATGTTCATGTAGACCCAAAATTTTTGTACCCCTTTCTCCAAGGCTAATGGATCCGCACTTGAAAGGGAGAGGGAAAATGAAAGATCTACACCTTGAACGAGAAGTGCTTCTATTGCAATTTCTTTGGTGTTTATCAACAAATGGGGTGGGATTCACTAAGAAACACTTGCTATGTCAGTTTCCATGCCTAGGTGAGGGAGTAGATTTATGTGTTCTTTGTTTTTAAAGCATACACCTAGGGTTTGGCCAAAATGCAATTTCTACCTAGCGATATGCAATTCAATTTCAAATAAATACAAGTCATACAAATCTATATAAAAAGTATTTTAAATTTTAACTAAGATGCAAAGGTTTTATCTATGCTAGCATATTTTCTTTTTGTATTTTTGTGTTTCATAAAAAGTATAATAAAGTCTATGATTTTAGGAGTTTTTCTATTTTTTTATTTAATACAGAGGTAAACAAAACCAAGACTGTAAATCTATGTATGAGAGAATAATTTTTTAGCACTTACCTAATCTAAATGTTTGATTTTTGATGAATTCAGATGTGTAGAAAGAAATTAGATGTATACAAGACGAAACCGGATGTACAATTTTATTAGACGAAATCAGATGCTTACGAATTTATCTGAAACCTACAACTACACAACAGAACACTAAATATGTAAATCAAGGAAGGGGGATCTTAATAGGCCACATTAGATTGTGGTCTATGATAGTCAAATCCCCTCGATTCTTTTATCCAATCATAGAGAAAATGAAATATTGATTATTTTAATATGTAACATGTGATAGCAAAGTAACAGATCTAACAATAACAGTGAATTATAGTGTAATTCTAAAGTAATAAATGATGATACAATGCAAATATAAAGAAATTAACAATATGATATTTCAAATTTTACCTCCAAAGGGACACAAGTACGAATTCATATGCTATGCATGAAATCATATGTAATTAATGAAATCATACGCATTCTAAATTATCCAACAGTTAGTTATGCAACACAAGATATTAGATCGAACACAACAAGAAAAATTCAAAAGTAGCTAAATTTGTACAAATGCAAAAAAATTAAGTATTAATTAAATAAAATATAGATCTGTATGTACCAAAAGTAGCTCCATGGTTGTATGCTGCTTTGATGATGATCTATTAGCAACATTTTTTGCTGTAACCTACAAAAAAGCTCCAAAATTTCTTCTTTTATCTAAGTTCTTCTTAAAAAATAGTATCAACTAGACTTATTATTGTGAATCTAGAGGATTAAATGATTTATTTAGTTCAAGGAATCATGTGGATGGCAAAATTAGACTAGGTTGTTAGGCCAAATTAGGTTTTGGCTTGATTTGGATGAAATTGGTTGCATTCGACTTTAGCATATTATCCAATTTTATCAAGAATCTAGCAATTCCTAGATTAGATTTAGAATCCAATTGGGCACCTAAATTAGGTGCACATATAATTTGTATAAAATTGGATGCATTCAATTTTATAGAATACGTCCGATTTTTTCGAGATCATCCGATTTTGTTGAAAAGAGTACAATTAAGTTATTTTTTATTTATTTTTTGACATGGATATCAAGGAAAGGTTTTTTAAGGGTGATTTACACATTGTTAAGATAATTAGGATGTCTTAACAACATTAATAATTTGGAAGTGTATCCAAATCTGGTGGTTACATTTTACCCCCTCTTTAGTGCATTTATGATCAATAAATGCATTAAATGAAAATTGCAACGAAAGGGGATGTTATGTTGCGAGAAATAGAAAAAAATTTATTTTTTTTATTTAAGATTATTATTATGGATACCCCGTTCAAGTTTTGTAAGAAATTCTCAATTTATTGCAAAACTCGAAATTCAAAGTGAAAATAGGGTAAAAATAGGGTATAAAATAAAAATTAGAGTAAAAACCCTAATTCATTTTGTTTTTAGTTTTTAGTGAACTTTGCTCTTAAGAAAATAGGTAAATGACTACTACAGTGCATCAGATAGACAAAGTTCAAATCAGGAGTGATAGCAATGACAAAAATATTAGAGTAAGTGATTCTATCCTCTCTTGTTTGGATGTTTTTGGTTATTTTTTTAGATTTTTGTATTTTTGGATGCAGCCTATAGTCGCGTGACTATAGTGACAAATTCATATTGTCACAAAAAAATCAGATGTCTGAATTCATCAAAAATTGCGTCAGAATTTGACAAATTTGGATGCTTTTTGATGAATTCATACGTACAATTTTGTACATAATAGGTATTTATTTGTAAATTCGAATGTATGATTTCATCCTCATGCTTACAAATTTATGCTTTAGGTCCAAATTTAGAAATTAGGACTAAAGTTGTAAAAACATTAAAATTTTTTATTTTTGTTTGTGTAATTTTTTTTAGTAATCTATTTTTTATTTTAATTTTTACAGGGAGAATCGCTTAAGGGTCGTGAGTGGCAACATACTGGTTTTGAGAATCAATTTGGAGTTGTCCATGTGAATGAGAAAGATATTATGACCATGGTGGGGCTCAACCCTGTGGCTTAAATACCATGTATAAAGGTAGATTACAGTCTACTTACTACGCTAGCTAAGCGATGGTATCCGATTTCTTTGACTTTTCGATTATAGATAGGGGAGGTGGCCTCTACTTTGGAGGATATATGGAGGATCCTTAGAGTACTCATTAGAGGAAAATATGTGTACCAATATTTGGCTTAGGATCAAGCCATACAAAAATTGATAGGAGATCCATATTTTTTTATTGAGCTAAGTGGATTCGGTATAGATCGACTCATGGGATATATGCCTTGATAGTAATGTTGGCAGAGATAGTGGAAGGACTTCTAGTGTACGACCAGAGTAGTTGACACTTACCGTGGAGGTTAGTTGAGGTTGTTGCAGATATGTGGGATACCAACATCTGATTTGCTTGGGATCCTTATATTCTGTGTCGCTTGTATCACACTTTATTTAGGGTCATGTACAAGAAGAGCACTATTTTGGTACTTACATAATTTATCTAGGTATGGTGTTGGGATCACATTACAGTGAGGAGATCCAGAGGGTTTTCTCTTCAATATGTATAGGATGGATGATTTTCAATATTCCATTGGGATCCATTGGTTGGGCAGTTGAGGATGAGGGGTGGCCTAGAGGAGGCTAGACAAACTATTAATGAGTTGACCACAGTGCTAATTTGATAGAGATATTGGAGAGAGCACCACAAATGGGAGTATGATCGAGCAGATTTGGCTTGCATGAGGTGAGTACGATGGCTCCACATCGAGAAGTAAGATATAGAGATCGATAACATCGATCATGTACTATGTCAATTTGGTGTAGTATAGGGGATTCCAAAGGTTTAGGATTTTTTCTATTCTTGATTTGTAAAAATTTCAATAACCGCTAGTGGGAGGTGATATCTCACTAGGTTTATGGAGATGGATGAGGATGATGTAAAGGTCACCCTAGCAGAGGGTGATGTAGGGGTTGTAAATGGATATTTAGCTTGGTATACTAGCATTTATATGGTGAGGATCACTCTGAAGATGTGTATTACTAGTAAGATATAGGTGGCCTTTCAAGAGGTATCTCAATGATGTTTAGCTAGATCTGGGGGGAAGGAACAAAGACAGAGGTCACCATAGAGAGAGAGGTGTCGAACATGAGGAGGATTTTGGTCGTAGGGACCTTGGATGCAAGGAGGTTTATGAACATAGGGGTTTGATCAATAGGATCTCAAGATTGAGGGGGAGAGAATATAACGTCGGCTAAAGGGGGCTCATAGAAGGATGCTCCTTCACTAGAGCAGATAATTCCCTCTCTACAGTGAGAGACTCATACTACCTCGAGGCTTGATTCACTAAAAAATAGAACTACGATAGATATGGGAGAGTCGAGCAATGCAGGAGACATGTATTCTCTATGGAAAAATAATTATGGTTTGAGGTGTTATATTGCCATTCAAGTGAGTCACATTCAGTAGCTAGAGGGATAACTCAAAAAAGTACATACCCTTGTGAGCTAGGCTCAAGTAGCCTATATGTAGAGACATGGATTATCATGCTAGACACAATCATAGTCCCATCATTCCAGGAGTCTAAATTTAGGGCAGTCCTTAAGGAGCAAGATGGTAGTAGCAAAGTTAGTCGTGATATCTCAGTGGGTATATTTTTATTAGATGTTATATTATCAAGTTAGTCCAGATATTTAGAGGGCTACTTTACCCCTAGAGTGTGTTCCTCCTAGTCAAGGTAGGTTAGGATATAAGGGCTACTCCATTTCATGAGCCCAGACCGCCTTCAAGTGATGATGCCTAGAGTTCTAAGGATTCTAGGGGATGATACACTAAGCTATATTTTGTGGTGTACACCCTAAATATTGAGTATACTAATTTTATGATTGTGGTATATCGATCAACTAATTTTTGTATTCTATTGTATCTTTTAACGGTATATATACATATATCTATGGTTTATCTGATGTGTTGATGATTTTTATGTGTAATGTAATTTATTTTTTGATTATATACATAATCATTCTTTTTAGTTTAAGTTTTTATGGATATGCATTTTCTCATGCTTTAATCAAGATATCATTTTAGGAAAGTAGAATCTAATTTAGATTCATTGATGTTTGTAATGTAGTGTGATTGAATTGTTTATAGAAGAAAGATAATTGTGTTAGGAAATATACCCTTATGATCTTGATCAATTAGCAATAATACCTCGAATATGTGTGCATTTTTATGACTCTTTATGGAGGATATTTTCTCACTTTAGTCATGAAGCAAATCTTGTGTGAGGTTTTGTTATACTTCTAATCTCGAAGGGTTATGATCCAAAAGTATTTTGAGTTTGTTGATTGAAAGTAATTTAGTTGATGATAAGTAATGTGTGCGTTTTTAAGATTAATTTTTATTTAAAAAAGTATTGTGCAATGATAGTAATCAAGTATGATAAATTTGGATAAAATACTTATGCAAGGCATAATATTCCTAAAGAGATTTTTATTAGGGTTGTCTCATGCCATCATTACGAAGTCAAGTTTGTAGTTGTTATGAAGGAGTTATTATGTATGATAAAAATGCAAGTTTTTTATGAATGATAAGTAATCATGAAATATAATAAAATTGATATATTTATGCTAAGTGATAAGCTTAAAAAATGCAAGAGTGACTATTTTTTAGGATTAATTGCATATGCTAACAGTCATACAAATCAATGATGAAATGATGATGTTTTCTCATAAACCTTAAGGAGAATTTTTGTCATTTCAAATATGATTTCAAAAATTTCAAGAACCAATGTGTGATTTGTGTATTCATGTTCCATATTAACCTTAATTATGATACAAAATCTCTCAAGGATCAAATGTGTGTATTTATGAAGTTCATATACCAATTTTGAGTAAGGTAATGATGCAAACCAACTTTTAAAACCAATGTGTGTACAGATTATGAGTTCATTTACCATGATTATATGCATTTAGTTATATTTAACTACTATGTAATACAAGCTACCGAAATATATCTAATCCACAAGATGATATTGATATATACAAAATAATGTCACTAATGTGATAGACATGTCACAACACATAAGGATACTAACATTGCCAAGTAGGCTTGATACCACCTAACCTGCAATGAGGATCACCTCATGGTGTTCAAATAACTGAGGAATTCCAAGGATTCAATCTCATTACCCCCGTATTTAATTTTGATTTCTTTGAATAGGGATTCTTATTCATTTTGTTTTTGAACATGGGGATTTTATTATTTTGTAGAAAAAACTACTTTTTCTTCTTTTTCTTTGTTTTTTTTTTAAGGGATACTTGATCGAATTAGATAAAGAGCAAGGGATTTTATTCAGGTAGGGGGGAGCTAGTCCTTTTGCCAATTCTCAATATTCTAGACCATGCACATAATAGGATAGCAAGGGAAACCTTTCACTTAAGGATCTGGGACTATTATAACAACATATTCCCTTGTGCAAAATTATTTTGAATATGTGTAAGTGTATTTTGGTTCAAAAAGTGGCTAGATCAGTTCCCACAACTTCAAAATTTATTTAGTGAAGAAATAGTGTTTTTTTTTTTTCGTTCAAGAGAGATTTATAATCAATATTGAGAATCAAGATTTTATTAAAATGTATATTTTTGGTGAGTGGTTCGAGATAATTATTGAATTCTTCTAAAATAAACCAAAATAGACTATGAATTTTGATATCATCGGTCTAATTTATAAGTGGAATAATAAGTGGATGTGACCTTATAGCATATGTAATTGAGTTTCAACATTATTTTGATAAATTGATGGATAAATGTAACTAAAAAGGAACATTATCTATAGAAAAAGAGGAAGTAGGATCCTGAACCAAGTTAGAAAGGGAAGGAAAATCCTAAGTTTGTAAATAAGAAAAATGAGAAGCTAGGGCACTTTAAGAAGAAGATATAGCCACAAAATAAGAGCAGCAATAATGCTAAAAAATTGCAACCACAGAATAAGAGAAACAATAATGCTAAAAAACTACATCCTCTAAAATAAAAAGGACCACCTTCAACCAATGAAAAGGATAAAGTAGATCAAGGGATAGGCTAGAATCATAAATTAGGATGTTATTAATGTGGAGTCCTGCATTATGACAGGAATTTTCCCCTTCATGTAGAGTCTATCCATAAGGTAAATTGAAAAGGCCACAAGATCTATGCAACCACTAGGAAACCAGAACCTAGAAGGACAAACCACTTCTTTACTCATAAATGGTAAAATATATGGTAGAGATGTTAAAATTATGATAGATAATGGAGCTATAGATAGCTTTAGTTCTAGTAGAATAATAAGATACATATTGAAGAGACTTGGATCTTTGGAACAAGGATGTAAAGTGGAGTATGTGTCAGGTCAGACCTACTCCATGGATTAATGTTTCTCCACAACTAAAATTTCCCTACCCACTACCTCTAACAATTAGCACCTATATGTAGTGTTGTTACATTATTTTGATATAATATTGGGTATGGATTGGCTAAAATCTCATAGGAATTTGATCAATTTCAAAGATCAATTGATTGAGTTCCCTAATGATAGGAAAGAAAGGGTAAAAATTATTAGTGAACAAGGCTCTTTTAAGCTCATGCTATTATACATGATGGAACTAAATAAGGCCATAAGGAAAGGAGAGATGGTCTATGTGGTTAAATTGGAAGAATTTGAATGAGGAAACATTTTATAAATTTCTAATTCTGCAAGAACATATGGAAGTATTCACCTCATAACTCCTTAAAATGCCTCCCAAGCAAGAATTTGACTTCACCATTGATCTAGTACCAGGAATAAAACCCATCCATAGGGATAGATATGCAAGAATTGAAGGTGCAACTTCAAGAGTTACTTGAAAAAGGGTTAATCAAACCAAGTGTATCTCTATACGGTGCACCAATACTATTTGTAAAGAAGAAATATGGTTTGCTAAGGCTTTGTGTAGACTACAGTATGTTGAACAAAGCCACCATAAAGAATATATATCCTTTTCCAAGGATATAAGATATTTTTGATCAACTAAAGGACACCACCATATTCTCTAATATTTATTTGAAATCAAGATATCATCACTTGAGGATCCAGTATGAGGATACTCATAAAACTACTTTTAAAATATGTTATGAGTACTATGAGTTCATTATACCATTTGGGTTGACCAATTATCCAGTTGCACTCATGAATATGATGAAAAGTGTGTTTAGAAAATATTTGGACCAATTTATATTGGTATTTTTATATGATATTCTAATTTATTCCTACAGTAAAGAAGAGCGTGATAGACACTTGAAAATCATGCTAGGGTTGTTGAAGAAACATAAAATCTACAAGAACCTTTTTAAATGCGATTTTCATATGCCACAAGTCCACTAATTGGGACATATAATCTTTGTATATGGGATTGTAGAAGATCCTTAGAAAATCGAGTCCATTTTGAATTGGCTACCTCCCAATAATGTAACTAAAGTGAGAATCTTCATCAGTTTAACAAGGTATCATCAAATATTTTTGAAAGACTATTCTAAAATAGCCTTCCCAATAAAAAATATTTAAAGGAAGCCAAAAAAATTCATATGGATAGAAATATTTTAAGGCACCTTTTGGTTTCTTAAGCAAAAGCTCACCTTTGCTCCTATACTAAAAATTCTAGATCCCTAAGGTAATTTTTTTAGCGTGCAAAAAATTTTCTTTAGAAGGATTGGAAGGAGTGCTATCCCAAGATATAACAGTGGTGGCATATGAGTCAAGAAATCTCAAGAAACATGAGGTCAAATATGCCATCCATGACTTAGAACTAGCTACAGTAGTACATGCCTTAAAAAATTAGTGGTACTACCTTGTCGGTAAATCCTTTGAGTTGAGAACTAATAACCAGAGTTTAAAGTATATATTTACTCATCCATTTATAAATGCAACATAGAGAAGGTGGATTGATTTCTTGTCCAAATATAATTTTGGCATAAAATACATCAAAGGCAAGAAAAAAAAGGTCATCGATGCTTTAAGCAGAAGAAGGTACATTACTACACTAACCCAAAGTCATATAGATATTATGGATCAAGTTAAACAAGTTCAATATAAAGATCCGTTATATATTTAAATCTAAGCCAAAATGACACCAGACCCTAAGTTAGCTACATATTATGATCTCAAGGATGGATTACTATGTCTCAAGGATCAAGTAGTCATTCTCAAGGCTAGCAATATAATAAGGGTGAGCATGAGGGAATCTCATAGATCCCCATACTCTAATAATATGAGAGGGACCAAGATGAGGTAAAACATGAATAAGATCTTCTATTGGCCTGGTATGAAGAAATATGTCACATAATTTGTTGTTGGATGTATGGAGTGCTATTAAGTGAATCCAAAACATAAACACCCAACAAGACGGTTATACCCACATAATGTACCCATGCAAAAGTGGCAAGTGATATCAATGGATTTGATAGTTGGTTTGCCTGAGACCAGGTGCCAACATGATGTGATACTTGTCATGGTGGAAAATTGATCAAGGTAGCACACTTCATACCAAGTAGCACCAAGGATGATGTTGTAGTAGTCACCAACAAATTTACCAAAGGGATCTTCAGGTTGCATGGATTTCTCTGATCGAGATTCTAGGTTCACATCCAATTTCTAGCAAGTCCTCTATCATACAATTGGAACTACAATAAATATAAGTTATGCTTATCATCTAGAGATATATGGGTATACATAAAGAGTCAATAAAGTCTTAGAAGATATGCTTCACATGTATTGCATGGAACAAAAGACTCGATGGGTATATTTCTTACCTTTAGTGGAGTTTGCTTACAAAAATGGATACCATGCTTCTTTAAATATTGATTCTTTTGATGCTTTTTATTACTGAAGGTGCAGAACACCATTATCATGGGATAATTCAGAGGATAAAGATATTGTTGGGCCTAATACAATCAAGGACATGGGGGAAAAAATGAGGGTAATCCAACAAAGGCTTAAGGAAGCTTCAGATCCCTAGAAAATATATGCTGACTTGAAGAAGAATCAAAAATTTTCTATGGAAGATAGGATATTCTTGAGGGTAAAGCCTATGAAAAGTGCCATCAAGTCAAAAAATATGAATCCAAGATATGTTGGATCATTTGCCATCCTAGAAATAATTAGCCCTATTTCCTATAGACACGACTTACCACCAAATTTGGCAAAGATCCATGATCCTTTCCATTTGTCCCTTATTAGAAAGTATATTGATGATCCTAATCATGTGTAGGATGTATTAAAGTTGTAGATTATGAATCCAATGTACATTAAGGTGAAACCAGTTAGGATCCTCGAGTTTCATTCTAAGACTATGAGAAAGCGAAGAGTAGTGCAAGGTCCTGTTGGACATATTTTTTGAAAAAAAATGCCACCTAGAAAAAGGGGGAGGACATGAGGAATCACTTACCTTATTTATTTGAAAACAATGTGCAATATTGTATTGGATAGACATGGTTTTATGCATAGATAGATACTCTATAGAGAAATTTATGCACTGATGGTGGTATGTATGCACTAATTTATATCACATTACTTTATGATGATATTTATGTTTTATACTTTGATCTTACCATGTAAAGTAATCATGATGAATATTTTTCATGCAGTATAGATAAAGCTTTTTAAAATAATATGGTACTAACTGATATTTTTTTGCATCATAGGTCCAGGAGCTATCGTGGTGGAATAAGTTGGCCTTATAATGGGAATAAGAAGTTGATTCAACCACTAGAAATGATATACTAAAAAAAGGAAAATTATTATGAAGACAACCCATGGATAACATGGATAATTACCCATAAATAGGAATACTCATGACTACACCATTTCGCAATGATGTCTGAGAATATCCTCTTCGATATGACGGTGATGGTAAGTCTTTCTTAAAGTGGCAATCCACATGATAAAAAAATGGAGTGGAATATTGAGATTGCATGGCTTCTTGTGATTACAATTTGGTAAAACCAATTTGGTTATTTACTTCCTTTGTTATATTTTGGTTATGCATTAATCATTTTATTGTTTTCTAACTATGGTAACACAAGGGATTGTGTTTAGTCTAGGGAGGTATGTCACATCCCACCTTGACCTAAAACCTTGTGCTTGGTAAAGAGAGATGATAATTTAATGTAGGCATAGAAATATTTTTGAAATTTTCTAGGTATTGAAAATAGTGGTAATTCATTTATTACTTTTGAAAATACATCAATGAAAATAAATAACATATATTTTAAATATAAAAGGGAGCTTTTCTATGAATTTAATTATTAGTATACCTTGAAAATTAATAAGGTGACAAAATTCTTTGATAAAAGCATTTTGGTCCTAAAATATCATTAATGGCCATGAGAAAAATAAATTTGTACCCCTATATTCTAGAATGAATTTAAAAATAATATTGGTAATTCAAGAGTCTTCCAAAGCACTATTGGCTTCCCTTTTATGTGCATCATATCCTCAAATGCAAAATAAAATAATATACCACTAAGCCACCTACATAATCATCCTCATGACCTCTCCAATAGGTCATTACCTAGACTACTCTTCACCATTGAATAAGGAACCTCCTGAGTGCTATAAATAGCCACCATGGGATAACGAAAAGGAAGAATGAATTCTGGGAAAAATATTGAGGAAGTCTTAATAGGTAAACTTGGGCTTAGGAAATATGCTCTTTACCTTTTTGGTAAATCAGAAACTAAACAACCCTAAGTATTAGTGAAATTTGGTCAAAACACTCATAAAAGAGAGTACGAAGGAAGGGAGACTAGTGGACTTAGAGTCCAAGGAAGAAAGGTCTAGTGTTCACAAAATTTTAGATCAAAGAAATATCCTAACCTCTCCATTCTAATTTAATTTATGTGGGTTGTTAACCTTGTTCTCTATTGCATGATCTATATGTCTAAATATTCATAATTCGCACATGTTTGTGGATGGTGCAGTGGTTTTTGATTCATGTATTTTATGGTTATGAATAGTGTTGAGATAATACTTTATGTATTTTTTATATTATATAGCATATGTTTAGAATATTTTTTATAACATATGATTAGAATCCCATGATTTCATAGCACCCCCTATAATCAGTGCTTAGTAGGCCAACCTAAAACAAGATAACGCTCAAAGAGGGAGGACACTTGACTTTGACTAAGGCTATACCCTATGAAGTTGACTACTTTGGAACCTATTTAGGTGATGATGTCAAATGGTATCATACCTTTCCATAATGTGAGTAAAGTGTCCATAGCCACACAGTTGGTAAAATATTTATGGCCACCACCAAGTTTCTACTCATAGTGCATCAAGGTGCTCTTATTTTCCAAAGTTTTCCAAACTACCATCTATGTGGGATGTAATTAACTATTGTATGTTGGCTGAGTCGTGTGCCATTGGCTATCACTAAGATCAATGGATATGTCTGAACCAGTATTAGGATGAAATGGGTAACCTTCAAAATATTAGAATACCAAATGGAACTTGGGTAGATCGATGCAAGAATCCAGGTTTTATCCAACCTCCTAAGTGATTAAGAGATACTTTTCATGGTAGTCGAGGTACTCTTTTCAACCTCTACAATCATCCACACCTGATACCTCATAGGGTAATGACCACATTGAAAGGGGTAATACACTATAGATATTATCCATCGATTGAATGAGTTCTATATGAGATATTGCTGAGTAATCCACCTTGTATATTTGACACAATAAGTCAAAATTTTGAGGGTACAAAAATAGTGTCCTATTAAGTGCACATTGTTCTATCAAAAAATTCAGTAACTTATTTAAATATGGAGGTATAGTCCCACAAATATACACCATGGAAGCATGTCAAGGTTGTAATAGGCACAAAACTCAGGGTGAATAACAACCATAGGTAGTAGGATTAAGATAATCTCATGATATCCACTTAACCACAAAGGATAGTGTTCTAATTGGTGATTGAAACTTGTATAAAACTTCAATTATACTATGGTAGTTTATTTTTTAATATGATGATTGGTAAACATACTTTTACGATTTAACTATGCCCTCGAGATCTCGTGTCTATGCTATCCAATCAAAGACCTCTAATTGGGAACTAAAGCATTATTTTATTTTAAAGAATTGTATGAATGTGCAAATAAAATCCATTTTCTCTATCTATCCCAATCAATCATAAAGCATGAGGTAGTGCTTGTAAATAATGTTCATAAGGGAACAAATACATTTTCCTCTACCAATAATTTTTTTAGTATGGGATAATTATTGAATAAAAAAGATTTTGAAGAAGGCCTAAAATGTAAGCCATAAACTAATTTGCCTATGGGATAAATAATAGTCCAAAACCACATGTTAGGATTTTATTAAATTATAAAGCAAATTGTGGGTAATTCTTGTGGAGTGATTATGAAAAAAATTGGAAATAAATTGACATGAATACAAGTAACTCATCTTAAATACTTTGGGTTAAGAAATATTTGTATTAAAACAAGTAATAGTCTTAGTTAGTGGAATATGGAATTATTTTATTGCCATCTATAGTATATCCTCGATAGGAGATTGGTTGATAAATATATTTTGCTAATTTTATGTATATCTAGTGTACCTCTTATTAAGGGCTAAGTTTGTAATTTATAGTGTAATCTTGTGAGTAGATTATGTGACCAATAATAGCTAAGCTTGAGAAATTTTAGAGTTAATATTGCAAGAGACTTTTAGCTAACCTTGGGGCAACTATAGTATGGTCTAGGTGATAGATCATGAAAAAACTTGATAGCCTAACTTGAGGGAAGAATATAGAGTACAATGCAAATTAATAAACACATGTATTGAGAGGATCTATAGTGTAACCACAATAACGGATCATAGAACAAATTAAATGTATAACCTTGTATTGGATTGTGATTAAGCCTTGGAAGTATTTGTAGATCTACAATTAAAATCCATTGGTTTAAATGTTATTTATGTGTGAAGAAATATGATTTGTTTAAATTTTATATATGTGAGAAGAAATATGACTAGTTTAAATGTTTTTCTATGTGACAAAATATGATTTATTTAAATGCTATTCCTGTGACAATAAATATGATTTGCTTAAATGCTATTTCTTTGTGAAGAAATATGATTTGTTTAAATGCTATTTTTTTTAGACTAGCAATAGTAGATTGTAATAATATTGGTTTCAAAGGTATATCTTTGTGAAGAAAGATATGAGATGAGAATATGGTTTTTAATCTTAGGAAAGTATGGGATTTAATTTGTTTGAATGGTGGAATTCTTTATAAAATTACATTGTGGAAAATGTAATGTGTTTAGTTGCATTCAACGAAGAATTATTACATGCTATTGTTTGTCTAGAATGTATATCATATACATGTATAGGTTATCTTGATCCTGAAAGCATCTACAATATAGTACTGGTGGCTCAAATGGAACCAAAAAACATTTAGATCTATTCAACTCCTATTGACTATGTACACATGTAAAAAGGGCCTCTTAAATGAAAGGCCCTATAATTGAACAAAAAATATATTTATTGATATCAATTGTAATTGATGTTATCGCTCCTTGAGAAGGATATGTATACAATGTAATACTTGAATTCAAATGATCATAGAAGAAGAGTAGAGTTGTAATATCAGATGAAGTTATCTCATGACAATATTTGAATATTTAAAGAGTGAATTAAGAATTTTGTCTATTTGATTTAGTGTATTCTTAAAAACTAGATGCAATATATGATTCATGCATGTCACTTGGATATTAAATATAAGAGTAATTATAGAAAGAAAAACTAAAATTTATCTAATTCATGGAGATTATAATCGGTTAAACCAAGGGTAAAATGACAAACATTCACATGTCTATGTGGGTTTGTATGATAACCTCATTAGATTTCCATGGTTGATATGGGAAGGTTAAAAATTTCAATAATTGTTGTTATATCATTAAGGAAGAATTAACCAACCTCAAGGCATACACCTAATGTACGGGGTGAAAGAGACCTAACATAGAAGTTAGTTTAATTTTTTATTTAAACTAGTAGGGAAAGAGGGCGTTGCTATTTGAGATAGGATAATTCTCTATTGGAAGGTAAATAAACCTTACCTATAGGTAATAATAGGGGTTGGCCACTCCTATTTGTAGGATAGACACTGACCATGTTGGACTCCTATGAAGTGTAGCCTTGAACTTACTTGGGAACTAAACTATAAGAGAACCACATAAGGATACTTTCAATTCACTCATGAATTAGCAACAATGACAAATACTAAGCAAAAAAAAATCCCTAAGGTTGATTGGTCTTGGAATTGGGGTTGTTATAGAACACCACCTCAAAAATATAGTAATAAACAAGTGAACAATAATACCTACCATGCATCAATAAAAGACCTTCTACGAAGTTGAAGTGACTAAGCCTTATGAAGTATGCATGCTACCAAAGTAGGTTGGTCATTGATCAGTTAGCTTGAGCCCAAGGAAGACAAAACTAAGTGTCCAATAAATGTTGGAGCTATCATATCCAATAGAATCAAATTGTTGCTCAAAATGGGACCTCACTTTATTGATTATATTCATGGGAAATAAAGTGGGAAATAATTTACCCCATATTTGTAAATGATGCATCACATGAGTGCTTAGGTAAGAGCCACTAGCTCTATAAGACCAATCCATGAGGCACACATGAGATAACTTACCACACCACATGAGGGCACAAGGCCCATAATAAGTATTGTTGTTTACATGATTATGGGATAAGCCTAGTAGTTGTTTATAGTAACACAATGTAAGAGATAAAATTCACACTTGATTATGAGGAAGGGTCACTAAATGGTAATAACAACATAGGGTAAGAGTTGAATACCACCCTTGATTACAAGATATGGCCATCAAATATAATGGGTAATATGGAGTAATAGTCAAATGCCATGTATAGTGTGTGAGGAGATGAATATTGTCACATAAGGTAGAAGGCTATCTTGATTGGTCATACCTACCTAGATAGATAAAAAATATTATGAAATGAATAACCATGTTAAAGAAAAGTGGAATCATTATTTACATTATTTTTAAAATTACCACATCAAAAGTGGTCAACCCAGATACAAAGGTTTTCCTTAGAAAGAGAAATATTGGCCATTACATCCATAGCCTTTTTGCCCTCACTGAATATGTGTTGGATAATCACATTATCATATTTCCATATATACGTCCTTGATTATTTGATCATGTTGAAGATATTTCCCCTGAAAGTAGTCTTATTCCATTTATTGATATTGATGATATTTAGAGATTCATGATTGATGATGATGTTTTTGAAGGAGAATTCATCGAGGATGGAGTGACCCTATATAAGACTTTATCTTCAACCAAATGGTTTCTTTGAATACCAAGATTTTTTTTTGAACACTAGAATGACCTTAGCGAGATTATTTTTGATAATACATCCATAATCATATCTCCCTAGATTTTATTTGGTTACTCCAATAAAATTGAATTTGATCCACCTAGGTGGGAGAGGAGACCATCTAACACTATATGATCCATAGGAAGGGCATTTAGATGGATAAGATATTAAAAAATGTTGAAGTGAGAAATGATATTTGACTCTAACTCTCTTCTAGGATATTCATTCATAGGGACCAAACAAGCATTTTCTATGGAAGCACTAAGGATCCACAAGTGAACATAAGAAGAGTCACAAGTTGCATAATTAAAAACTATGTTATTCCTTTTGAGCTATATTTTTCAAAGGAAGTGAGGATGACATAAGGTCTAGAGGAATATTATATGCTAGTGATGGAAGGTATTAGGCCATTGAGTGAACAAGTCATAAATCAAGTTGGATTGAGCCTAATCTAAACAAAAGGATAAAAAGAGCAAGTACAATAGTGGAGAGGAGAAAGGACACTCAAGCAATAAATTATGAACCAGCTTCCACTCATAGGAATAGAGGACGCAATGGTTAGGATGATTTATACCTATGGAAATGATATTTTCCATAGTCGTGAATCTATTATGGAAGAACAAGGAGAAAAAAAACAACCTTAGGAACAATATGCTTCAGCTAGATGAGACTCATAGAGAAATTAATAGAGGTTGGGTCATATTGGATGTGGTAAGTAGACCTAATAGAAAAGAAACCATTATCATGTACATTCCAAAAAGAGGTTTTTTATGAGGAACAACTCAGGATGACAATGGTTCTAAGAGAACCAAGAAGAAGCTTAGAAACAATGGTTTGAACAACAGTCAGGTCAGTAAGGGAAAAATTCTTTCGTAAATAAATCTGAGGTGGGCCAATAAAAATTAAGTTGGAGACTAACATCCCAAAAATGTGACCTATGATAGGTTTAATGGAAATAAGGCTAAGAATATTTATTAAAAGTTATTCTTTGAGCCATGGGTCTTCCAAAAACTGAATGGATCTATCATTTTCAATCCTCCATCAAAGACCCTTCCTAACAATGGATCTGGATTTGATGATAAAGTTCCAAAAATATTATCCATTAGGTAGGGGTCTCTCATCCAAAAGTGGATTCCTCTATAGATATTTATTTTGGATAATCTCTACCCATAAATATTTGGATTTGGAAAGGATTCTTCATCCATGCTTGGCAATGAGAGCCATATTCATTTTCCCCACCTTTCTAAAGCCAAGACTGACTTGGAAATTTTTTAACAAACTTTGTTCCATACCACTAAGTGAATTCTATTCTAATTTTTATCCATTGACCAAAGAAATATGTTTTGAATTTGTTCTATCTTCTTCCAGATAGATATCGACACTCTAAATATAGACATGAAGTAAACCAAAATGCTTTAGAGGTAAGCCTAAATGAGGGTGGTTTTAGAAGCTTTGCTGAGGAGGGATCCTTTGCATCCTACAAGTTTTTGTATGATTCTTTTGATTAAATTTTTCCACATGCTATCATATGGGCTACATAGAAAAGAAATGAGTCCTAGGCATGTGGATGGTAATTCAAAGATTGTACACCCCAAAATCCTAGTAATTTTGAGTTGTCTATCTATAGGGATGTTTATAAAGAATACCTTGATTTTTAGAAAGTTAACCTTTTACCCTATCACTTATTCATACTAGTTTATGATCCTCTTGGTCATATTCACCTCAATAAAAGATGAAAGAATGGCATGGATAGTATCATCAACAAACTATTGGTGAGTTATAGGGTAGATGTTGGGAGATGCCTTGATGCCTGATATGTCCAGCGTATAAAAATTTGTTTTGAGAGTCTTGCATAGAGATTATACAAAGATAATAAAAATGAAGGGGGAAAAAAAATTCCCCTTACTATAAGCCTCTAAAATTTTTAAAATAACCTACAAAATGTCCCCTATTTTAAAGAGATTCTTTAATAATCACCATTCCAAAGTTTTTATGGATCTTTTAAAATACCTTTAGTTGTATCTTATTAAACTCTCTATTTGATTTAAAATTTATTATTTTTCTATATCCTATAATAGAGTGGGGAAATATTTGGTTGATATGTTAAAAAACTAAGAGGATAAAAATCAAGAAATGCTCTACCTTTAAAAGAATAATTTTATAGCTTTATTAAAATAAATAATTCTATTAGCTTTTATTCATTTAACTATATAAGCTTTTCCTCTTATCACATATCTTATATTTTTAAAAAAATATTTTTTAATGAATTTGTTACTATCCATATAGATAAGCTTTTAAAATGAAGTTCTACTTGGGTAGAAATATAAGAATTAGTCAATCATGTAGAAATTATGAACTTATTATTCACACCCTTTCCTTGTTAGTGGATTGATGGTATTAAATAATTTATAAAAGGGACTTTCACTATGGAAAAAAATAAATCCAAATTTTAAAAGAGTTTAGAAATATTACCCCAAAAGGAGGAATCTTGTTAACCCTAAGTCAAGCCTATATATTTAGGGTTGGATTACAAGCAAGTAATAAAATTAGGAATTAAATACTTAATATTGGTTGGATTACGTGCAAGTAATTAGTCAAGGAATTTAATACCCAATACTAGTTGGATTACATGTAAGTAATTAGTTGTGAATTTATAATGGTCATTCTTGACAAATGAATATGAGGAGATATTGAGGGGTGGTATGAGATGTTTCTCTAGGCCATTGAGAAATTTATAAATAGGAGAATAACTAGTATGAAACTGGGCTAGATAAATCCATGATAGTTGATATGGGACAACTTATCATTATTCATAATTTAAAAAATTTAGACTAGGTCCAAAGCCAGAGTAATGGTATGGCCTTAGTAGTCTCTAGAGTAGTGGATAATAGCTAACCACTAGGCATATACATTAAACACCATTACATGTTATTTTAGAATAGATGAGTAAAATAAAACTCACGATTCAACATATCAACGGAGGGGAATTGTGTCAACCCTCTAAGTATTATGTGTCTTAGAGGATAATCCCAAGCCATAGGTTAAGGTTCTCACACCAGGTTAGAGGGTGAGAATGATAGATCCACTAAATGGCACCTTCTATGGGATTTTTCATTTTCATCCACTTGGGAGACTATCTGTAATGGTCATAATATAAAAAGTGGTATTCTATACCTTGTACTAATTAAATATTTGGTGCTAGTTATAAATTTAAAATTTTAAAATTTTTATATTGGATCGAGTCTAGTAAAAGAAACTAGAGATTTTTTTATCGTAATGAACCAGTGATCTGGACTAGGTTGTATAACTGATAAGTTGGAATTAGATTGTTAAAGTTGGTATCGAAATCTAGGTTGTAGGTTGTCAACGTTTCTTAGAAAAAAATCAAAACCTAAATCGTCAATGTCTAACATAACTCTTCTTATGGTTAGAAAAAATGGAGGACGTTGCATCTACAATCAAATTGTTTCTAGGGAAATTGGAATAATTCACATTCATGATTAAATTATTAGTAGAAAGGATGGAATTACAAAAAATGATGATAGAAATTCTTGTTGAGCATGAACTTAGAAGCAAAAGAAACAAGAAAAAGCAAGGAATGATACCAAGGTTCAAGAAGGTAATTAAAAATACCAAAGAAAATCAGGGAATTAAACCAAAGAATTTGGATAAGAAGAAGAGCGATTTGGAGCCTGTAAGTACTAAATAAGACAAGGAAGAAAAATTATGAGCACCAAATATGGGTTGTTATATTTGTGGAGGGCCACATTTTTCTAACAAATTTACTCAATGAATTGATAGAAATGAAGCACATAAATAACAACCCTAGGAAACATATACAATATCTAGAACTTCATGTTAATAAGGATAAGCCAGTACTCAACTTTAATAGGTAAGGATATAATATAAATATTTTTATTGATAGTTGCATAATAGCTAGTTTTATTCTCACTAGCATAATTAAGGATATACCAAAGAGACCTAGATTTTTGACAAATTGGTTGAAAGTAGAATATGGGTTAGGACAAATATATCCTATTAATTAATGTATGTTTGACCCTCGCATAACCCCACCTAAGGGAAAAATAAATTGGCACTTGTATGTAGTCCTTTTACATGGATTTGATGTTATACTCATATTGGATTCGTTAATATCCCATAAAGTCTTCATTAACATTCAGGAAATTCATAGATGAATCTAACTAGTATACCAAAATTCGTTATGATCATGACTCTTTCTAGCCATATTTGCTTTCAGCCTTATAACTAGAGAAAGAAATAAAAAGAGGTAGATTGAAATATGTAGTCAAGATGAATAAAAGGGATGATATTGAAGCAAATTCAGATCCTTTTCATAAATATCCTATAATAAATGAATTTAGGGATGTATTCTTGGAATAGTTGTTGAGATTTTCGCCTCAATGATAATTTGAGCTAAAAACACAACTTCAAGACTTGCTAGAAAAAATGACTAATTAGACCCAATGTATTACCATGGGGCACCCTTGTTGTATTTGTAAAAAATAAGGATGGCTCTTTAAGGTTATGTATTGACTCCTGAATGCTCAATAAGGTCACTGTAAAAATTAGATATTCCTTTCCTAGAAAAGGAGCCACAATTTTTCAAAAAATTACCATAAATTAGGTTATCATCAACTAAGAATTCATGATAAAAAAACTCATAATGTTGCATTTAGAACAAGGTATGGGCATTATGAATTCATAGTCCTATATTTTAGAATGACAAATGCCCTAGCTACCTTCATGAATCTCATGAATAGTATTTCTAAATGGCATATTGATTTATTCTTGGACTAAAGAAGAATATGATCAACATATGAGGATTGTACTTGAGATACTCAATAAAAATAATCTATATGGAGAGCTATTAAAATGTTATTTTTATACCTCTTAGGTGCAATATTTGGGCATGTGATCTCTACTAATGGAATAAATCATTAATTGACTTGCACCCATCAAAGTAACTAAAGTATGTAGTTTTATGGGTAAGGTAGGTTACTCTAGGCATTTTAACAAGATTTTTCAAAAATTGCCTATCCTATTGCAAACCTACAAAGGGAAGGTATTCAAATGGACAAATTAGTGTGAGGAAACCATTAATATTTTTTTAAAAAATTGATTACTGCTTTGATACACAAGATCCTGACCCTTCTAGATAATTTATGGTTTGTACTAATGCTTCTATTGAAGGCTTAGGAGGAGTCCTAACAAAGGATGAGGTAATAACTATCTATGAATAATGAAAGATTAAAAATATGATATGAATTATGCTATCCATAATTTGGAATTGGTAGCTATTGTGCATGCACTCAATATTAGGATGAATTATTTTATAGGAAAGACCTTTGAGGTAAATACTGATCACCAAAGTCTAATATACATCTTTATGAAACCCTTGTTGAATGCAAGACAACACTAGTGGATGGATTTCCTAGAAGAATATGATTTTGGCATTGAATAAACTAAGGGTAAGGAAAATAAGATAGTAGATGCTTTGAGTAGAATAGGGTATATAATAGCTATGCCTCAGTACCATTATGAATTAATTGAGTAAATTAAAAGATAAGTGTCGATTTCAGGTTGAGTTTGAACCTTACAAGGACAAATATTTTGCAATAAGAGATGGACTATTATATTTTAGGTATAGGTTGGTTATTCTAGATGCATATGGATTAAGGGATGCTATTCTAAGAGAGGCTCATTGTACTCCTTACTCTAAACACCTAGGTGAGGCAAAGATATGAGAGAATTTAATGAAAATATTCTATTGGTCGGGAATGAAGAGGGATATCGATAACTTTGTGGCTATGTGATTGGAATGTCAAAATGCAAAGGCTAAAAATTTACATCCAATAGGATGGTTATACACACATACTATTCCCACTCAAAATAACATGTTATGTCCATGGATTTTGTTTTTGGTCTACAAAAAACTAGATTTTAGCATGATGCTATACTTGTGGTGGTAGATAAATTTTCCAAACTTGCACATTTTATGCCTAGAAATATACATGATGATGCACCTGCTATTGCAAATAATTTTTTCAAGGAAATAGTTTGACTACATGAGTTTCTAGAAGTTATTATTTTAGATAGAGATTCTTGATTCACATCAGAATTTTGGCAAGCCTTGCATTGAACTTAATTATTAAATTAGACATGTGTACAATATATCAGTCAAATATAGATGTCTAATAAGAGAGGAATGACAAAAATATTGAAGGTATAAATCTTCTCTATCATATGCTAATATGAAAAATCGAGTGAGGATTAGACCAGATGTTGTCAATAAAATGGAAAAATAACTTAGAAAAATTAAACAAGACACAAGAATGTAGTAAATTACTAGAAGAACAATACACCTTAAAATACCACTAAGAGAATTCTCTATAGATAGGTAGATTATTAATGAGGGTAAAATTCAAAAAAATATGAAAGGGTTAATGAGGTACATGAAGATATACTACATATGTATTGTATGAATTATAAAATCCATGGGAGGATTATCTCTAATAGTAGCCATCATGTTTCTTTGGGTATGGCTCCATTTGAAGCCCTATATGGGAGAAAATGTAGATTACCTTTATCTTGTAAAATCCAAAGGATTGAGTAATGATCAAACTGGATAATGTGAAGGGGATAGAGGAACAACTGAAAGAGATACACCAAAGGACCAATGAAGCCTCGGATTGACAAAAGAGCTATGTAGACCTACAAAGGACACTAAGGAAATTCTTTGTGGGAGGCAAAGTCTTCTTAAGGGTGAGACCTAACAAAAGCTCTATTATGTCCACCAAGCTAGACCCCAAATTTATAGGCCCCTTTGAAATTATAGACAAGATCAGTCCTAACACTTATAAGCATGCTTTACTACCAAGATTATCAAAAATCCATGACATATTTTATGTATCCTTGCTTAGAAAATACAATACTGACCCATATCATGTTCAGAATATCTTAAATTTATAGGTCTTAGATCCACTCAAAATTAAATTTTGTCTTGCTTATATACTTGGTTTTAGAACAAAGAAATTAAGAAAAAAATTTAGAACAGTGTAAGGTCTAATGGGACTAGTTTTATGATAAAAATACTACACGGGTAGATGTACATATCGTGAAGGAAAAATTTCCATTTCTTTTTGAATAAATATGTATATATATTGAAAAATATATAAGAGCACTAAAAACATAAGGTAATATGTTTACTTTTAATAAGGTAGTGTGTCACGACCCTCCCTAGAATGAATCTTTTAATTAATACTACATATGTTTTATGGTCAAAATATTATCTTATGATTTAATATTTTAGACCCAATATTATTGATAGGTTTTTGTTGTATTATAGGCATAGGATCCCCCAAAAATGGAAAATGATGGTGTGTAAAAATTTTTGCCTACAATGAAATATTCATTATTGGTCAAAGGGTAAAATAGCCTTGATAGTGAAATATTCACCAAGTACCCATGAGAACATGGAAAATTATATTGATGCATTAATATAGGTGCATTGTGAATGTATGTTTTCATGTGTTTGAACTAAATGGTTTCTTGCATTTAAATTAATCAACAATAAAAAAAGTGCCATGAAACATGGAAGCTATTCTTGACTAGCTTGTTGTCATCATATTGTGATATAAGAAAAAATGTTGGAGATATATCTGTGTGTGTGCCACATGTTTGATTTAAAATTACTTTGAATTTTAAATATTTATATATGCATAAGAAATATTTATCTTCAAAAAAATTAATTAATTTATATATAATAAAAATAGAATAACAAAAAATAAATGCTAATTTAAACAAATTTAAATTTGATAATTAAATCTAGACTTTATACCATGAACTTCGGAATATGGCTATTTAAATAGAACAATGTATATGGAGGGCCACCTAAAAAGGAGAGCCAAGGGAATTTGGCCTTCAAAATGCATGCACGTGTTAATAAATCTTACCTTAAAACTTTTTTTAAAAGGTAATGAAAGAGAAAAAAATAAGCAATGGAGGAACAAATAAAAAATGCAGTGTGAGATTCTTGTCAAGAATCTAGGAGGACAACATGGTTTAAATCTTATTCAGTAGGTATGTTAGTTAACCACCTTGTATGAGCATCTTGTTTCTAGTAAATTTTGAGTATATTAAAACCATAAAAATCTAACTTGAACAAAAATAAAATATATTGTATTGATCTCAAAATTTGAGGATATAGTTTGGAATGCAGAATGTAGACTAACTGTATGTTTATATTCCTTTTTTTCCTAGTTGAATAACCATCTAAATTGCATGCTTTCTATTAAAGTAACCATGTTAAAGTGATGGTTGGATTAATTATTATATATGACACCTTGATGTTTATATGGTTTGGTTTTATATTTGTTAGCATCTCTTGCAATTTTAACCAAATTAGTTATATGTTTAAAGCCGAGTTAAATTTACATCATTGTCTGTTTCGTACAAAAATATATATAACATAAAAACCAAGCTATTTTTTATTGTTGTTTGTTATCCATAGACTCAATTAATACCATTATGGTATTGTTTCCACTCTTTAATTGGTTAGGTGTTTCATAACTCAAACCTGACTATTTTCCTTGAGTTTTTTTATAAAATTGCTTGTACTTCTTTTAAATTAAATCTTTAATTTTTTTTCGGAATGCATAGGTTGTATCTTGTGAACTGTGTTTATCCTATGTATGTAAGGACATTTAGTTTTCTTTTGGTTGATTGCTATGTTATACAATAGGAAAATATTTAATTTTAACTCTGAGAATTTATAGTTAAATCCTAAAATAATATTTATGCATGTATTTTGATGGATATGAATTTGGATAAAAATCTACCTTGTCTTAGCTTTAAATGGTTAATAACAATGCATTAAATGTATGCCTTAGGCTAATTCTGATCCCAAAATAAATGCATCCTCAAAATTAATCCTCAACACCTTGACAAAGTGATTACTATGAAAAGAGAAAGACTATGTTGAGGTTTGCAGGGAAATGACAATCATCGCATAATATTTACTTCTAAGTAAGGTTATTTTGCCCTGTTTTTTAATAGATTAAAATATAGGTTAATTTTTGGTATAATGTTGTTATATTATTCTAAAAGGCTATATTTTTTGGCAACCTACTACTTTAGGGTGAACATACCCAAAAATATGAAAATGTTAGTTTCAATGACTTGTTTGTCATTTTAATGATATTTTTAAAATAATTATTTTAGTAAACTTTCTTACTTTCAATGGATAGTAACCTATTTCAACCTTCAATCAACTTAGAGCTTAATGTTGACTTTCTTGATTAAATCTCCTTCCTCAAATAAATATATTTTAGTTTATGTTCTCTAGATAAAAGTTTTTATCTAGATAAAATGGTTAAATAACCCTTATTCCAAGAGGTATTGTTTATGGATTGATCATATTTTATTGAAAGTATTTTATTAAATAATAGTTAGACTTTTAGTATAGTAGTTGTTATACTAATTTTTAAGAGATTCTTTAATAATTACTATTCCAATGTTTTTTTTAATCTTTTAAAATACCTTTAGTTGTATCTTATTAAAGTCTCTATTTGATTTAGAATTTATTATTATTATATATCATATAATATAGTGCACAAATATTTTGTTGATATGTTAAAAAAAAAAGGATAAAAATTAAGAGATGCTCTACCTTTAAAAGAAAAAGTTTATAGCTTTGCGAAATCAAATAATTGTATTAGCTTTTATCTGTTTAACTAGATAAATTGTTTCCCTTGTCACATATCTTATCTTTTAAATTTTAATGAATATATTACTATCTATATAGATATATTTTTTAAATGAAATACTTCATGGGTATAAATATAAAAATTAGTTAATCGTGTAGAAAGTAAGAACTTATTATTCACATGATTTCCTTGTTAGTAGATTAATGGTATAAAATTATTTGCAAAAGGGACTTTCACTATTGGAAAAAGGGAAATCCAAGTTTTAAAAAAGTTTAGAAATATTACCCCAAAGGAGGAACCTTATTAACCCTAATTCAAACCTATATATTTATGGTTGGATTATGATCAAGTAATCAACCAAGAAATTAAATACTCAATACTGGTTGTATTATGTGTAAGTAATCAGTCAAGGAATTTAATACCCAGTACCAATTGGATTACATGTAAGTAATTAGATATGAATTGAAAATGGTCATTCTTGAAAAGTTAGGATGAGGAGGTAAGGAGGGGTGGTATGTAACATCTCTAGACCATTTTGCAAGAGGTACGATGATGGTTACTTGAATAATTTATGAATAGAAGAAGAACTAACATTAAGACAGGCTTGATAAATCCATGATAGTTGGTATGGAATAACTTATCTTTATTCATAATTTGACAAGTGATACCAGGTCTAAATCTAGAGCAATGACATGGCCTTAGTAGGCTCGAGTGTATTGGACAATAACTAAGCACTAGGTATATACACTAAACACCATTACATGTTACTTTGGAATAGATAAATAAAATTAAACTCAAAAGTTTATATATCAAGGGAGGAGAATTATGTGTCCACCCTCTAAGTATTATATACCTTAGAATATAACCCCAAGTTATGGTTCTAGGTTCTCATACCAGTTTAGAGGGTGAGAAGGATATCCAGTAAATAGTAACTTTTATGAGATTTTACCCATATCATCCAGTTGGGATATAGTCTACAATGGTCACAATCCTAAAATTGGTATTCCATGTCTCGTAATGATTAAACATTGGGTGATAATTATAAATTTAAAAAATCAAAATTTTAACTTTGGGTCAAACCTAGTTAAAGAAACAAGTATTTTTTTACCTTAATGAATTAGTGAACTAGACTAGGTTGTACAACCAATGACTCAAAATCATATTATTAAAGTTGGTATTGGAACCTAGGTTATAGGTTGGCAATGCTTCTTAAGAAAAAATTAAAACCTATATCATTAAAGTCTAAAATAGCTCTTCTTATGGTCAGAGAGAAATGGAGGACCTTGCATCTACAATCAAATTGTTTCAAGCATGTATTGGAATAATTCACATCCATGATTAAATTATTAGTGGAAAGGATGGAATTACAAAAAAGGATGATAGAACTTCTTATTGAGAAAGAACATAGAATCAAAATAAATAATAAAAAGCAAGTAATGTGATGCAGAAGCATTCAACAGTGTAATAGTAATCTTGCATCATCCAAACTTTATAATTTTTTATTTTTATGCTCTAAGTTAGTTTGGTTATCAGGGGATGGAAAAATAGGTCTAGAGGTGAAATAATCATCCAAATATCTTGATCGGTTTGGGAGATATGTAAATTTGAATGTCATATACCCTAACAAAAGTAGTAAAAATCCTATTAGTAAAACTAGTAAAACTTGGAGGCCAATTTTGAGGGCCTTAGAGGCCTTTTTAAGGGTCGAAATATGGAAATAATTTATATGACCATAATATAGGGCTTCCTAACCCTTCGATAACTTTCTGTAAAGGGATTTTATTTTGTATCCTCATATTTATGAAGAAAATTTGAAAATATTTGGCTCAAATTCTGCATATTTCACTATTTTCAATAGATTTCTTGTGTTCTATTAATGTAACTCTGCTTCAAGTGGTATCAGAGCAAGATTTCTTGAGTGCGTAGATAGATTGTTGAATGTGAGGTAGTTTGCACTAGGATTTATGGTAAGGCTTTGTGAGTAACATGATAAGAATGCCTCCACAAAGAAACTATAGTGGTGGGAAAAATGTTGTGGTGCCAGAAGAAGATTTCAAATCTTTACAGAGGTGATTTCAAGCTCTACAAGAGGAGCTGCATAGATTTTTTTATCCAAGAAGAGAATATGGGAGTGAAGATGAAGCTGAAAAAAAAGAGGTATAATTCAAGGAAGAAGAAGAGGCAGTAGATCTTATGCAATTCAGGTTATATAGAGCTATATCCTAGATTGGAAAGAGACTGAAGATGTAGGTTTCAATGTATTCAAGAAATCTTAACCAAGAAGAGTTGATCAACTGGATCAATGACATGGAAGAATAAATTGAGTATGAGGAGGTTGAAGATCATGAGAGGGTCAATTTTTCTAAGACCAAGTTGAAGGGTCATGCTAGTATTTGGTGGAAGGGAGTGCAGTTGGACAAAAATAGAAGACGAAAGGAAAGGATAACAATGTGGGAGTGGATGGTGGAGAAGTTGAAGAGACAATTTATTCCTGTAGACACCAAAACAGCACCAATCTGATTATGTGACTGCAAACACTGATCGCTTTGACAAACACAGCCCCCAGGGCAGCCCTCAGAGGTTAAACAGTGGTCTTAACCACTTTCATAGCAATTTTGTGAGGTCAAGAAGCAATTTGGCACACTTGGACACTTTGCCCAGTACTCGTCTCACCCAGGGACGAATTCAAAATAGAATCCGTCCCACCCCAGGACGAATTTTGAATCCGTCCCTGGGTGGGACGAATTCTAAGCTTAACGGGCAAAAAGGCAAATGGTGCCAAGTGGCAGCCCACAACAGTCAGTTAAGGGCTCCTACCTTGCACGCATGTGTAAGTGGACAGAGGGGCCGTTAGAGGACTATTACAAGAAGCATTTATCAAAGTTCAAGTCAATGAAGGACTCCCCTCCCTCATGGGAAGACAAGACTGCCACATGGCGCCCATGGCCAACACTTGGCTTTTGTGCTTCCCTCCCAAAAGAGACCCCTTGGGTCTATAAAAGGTGGGACTTTTCTCACCCAAAACATACAGGTGGAAGGAGTGTTCAAGCAACGAAGTGCCGCCGAATCGAAGACTCACTTGCATCCCCCTTTGTTCACCTTCCTACATCCATCAATCTCTTTTGCAAGGGAGGTTGTTGGGTGGCCTTTGGAAGCTCGAACCTTACTCAAATCCGACGCATGGACATCTGAACCTACCAATTCGCCGACCCCCAATCCTAAAAGGTTTTGGGCCCATCCTTGGTGGATTGGCTCCAAAATCGAGGGCCAACGGTGGGAGGCCCACTTGGGCACCCCCGCACCCCCTAAGTCCTAATTTTAGTTTTTGAGCACTTTAGATTATTTTTTTAGATTGCATTCTGTGTTACTAGGTCTAATTAGTCCATAATTGCAATTTTGTAGCTTTTGGTCATAGTTTAGGGTGTTTTGTATTGCTTTGTCGTTTCGCTAACTTGTAGGTGTCAAGGTCAAATTCCCGAGGGAGGAGGCCAAATTGGGAAAATCCGACCATCTGGGTCGTCCCAAAATGGCCCCAATTACCTAACCCCCCTGTTTGCAGGAGTTTTGCAGGTCCCGGGATCCGACATTGGAGCAAAGAGCAGGTCGATTTCTCCTATTCAGAAGAATTCGTCCCACCCAGGGACGAATTACGATCGAATTCATCCCGCCTGTGGACGAATTCCAGTTTAAGGTGGATTGGCCAGCTACCTCAGTTGCAGTGGCTTTCTGGTAACTTTTCTTACTTTCTGTCAGGTTTTGAAGCAATTTGGATTCACCGTTTTCATCTGTTTCAGGCAAATATTCGTATGCATATTTTGTTAGTTTTAGAGAGAGAATGCTTTTCATTTGCAGCAGGTGCTACTAACGTCTTGATCATTTCTTTGTTCACAGGAGAAGCAGCAGAGGCGAAGAACCCATCAACATCAGCGGCGGCATCATCTTAGCCCGCCCAGTGCAATCGTGGGCACGCGGAAGGAGGAACCATTCAACGATTGTAATCAAACCCTATTTGCACTCCTAGCCCCTGAAAAGGGAGGAGGCATTATTGTAACAGAGATCGAAAGAAATTAATGAAAGGGCTATTTTTCTTTATCTGATTGCGTCTCTTACAACATGTCTCTTTTTCGTTTCATGTAATTCATATTTCTAGGACTTAGGCGTGCTTAACTTTGAATGCAATTGCACTTGGTGTTTCCTTTGACCGGAATCTCGTGCTTTCAGTGGCGATCACGGTGGGACTCTGTTCCCTGGTTTTTGAAATCACAGAAACTGATCAAAGTTTTGTGTTTGTGCTTGACGAGTACATTTTTTTTTGTTGCAGACTGCTATTCGTCTCTGACAGGGACGAATCCTTTTCTCGTAATTCGTCCGACCCCGAGACGAATTCAAATTCGTCTCTCGGGTAGGACGAATTCCGTTCCGCAATTCGTCTCCCGCAGAGGGACGAATTCCCGTCTACGGATTTTCGGAGCAGAAATTCGGAGACAACAGGAGCAGCAGAGAAGAGGTAGGGATTTTCATGATCTCTCGTTATATTTTTCTCGTTTCGTTTCTCGTTTCTCGTTTCGTTAATTGTTTTCATTTAATCTTGCATTGCATTAGGAAAAGTCATGTATGCTAGTTTCATTTTGTTGGATAAAACGAATCCCACACACATCACGAAACAACTTTAAACCAAGGAGCAGGTCGTAAGACCCCAGCCCTTGATCAAGACCATTGGTGGATTTAATCACCGCCTTGGCTTGATTTGCATCCATTTCCCGATTGTCAACTGTTGTTAGGCGTAAATCCTGACGAAGACAGACCGAGCGTAGCTGGGGTGATTCCCATGCGCGCGAGGATAAGTTTTCTATGGTAGGTGCCATTAACAGGACAATCCCCCTTCCGTACCGCCTATGTACCACGTACCTTCTGCTCTCACGTACCTATAGTCTCCCTCTCGTAAGGGCGGGTATATAGAGAGGTTGGTATATCGGCCTGGTTGGTATATTGAAGGGGCGACCTTTTTGGAGTTATAAGAGCCTACATGATGCATTTAAACGTTCTACAAAAATCTACAAAAACAAAACAAAACATCAAAATGCACTAAACCAGTCTAGGGCACACCAAGAATCCTTAAAAGAGATAATCACGGTCTTGTGAATGTGTGTGTTTAATTCTGCTTAGTGTAGACAAAAAAAAAAAAAAAAGAGAAAATCATAAAACGAGATAAAAACTTATTTAGATAGCATAGAAGCACCGCAATGGTGTACACCCGTAGTCAAGCCCAATCAAGGGCAGAAGCTCCGAAAGGTACACAAAAAGTAGGCGCAAGTTGCCTTCACTTCAGTCCTGAGGATTTGGTTATACCGCCTTATCGGTCTAACCTACAAAAGAATCCAATTCAGAATCCTCGGTGGGGTATGCCTATTCAAAGCAGCCCCTTTCGGGAAGATGCCTTACATGTAGACCTTGACATAAATAGAGAATCACCTCTTGAAGGTAGGCATGAGTGGCCACCGCGCAATGAAGCGCTAAACAAGCACACTGTCCATTTAGAGGGGCAACATGGATATGGCGTCCCTTCTTTACCTATCATCATAACAGAGAGACCAAATCCGGAGCGCAGGGCTCCTTACATAGGGCGACCTAACTCCGCCCATCCCATTTACACTCATGAAAGGGAGTATGAGGAAAACCATCACATTCCTCGAGAGCAACAAACAATGCGGGAACCTTGCATTTCCGCACCAACAGGATATCATGATCACCCCTTGAGGCCAGAACCTCGAGCACATACCGCTTACCTCGACAGAGGGAAGCGACCCATTGAAACCTTAGAGCATCAAAATCAAGGTAGACCCATAGGAGGAACATTTGAACCTCCTGAACAAAATAGGGTAGAACAAATTGATCCGGCTGTCGCCAGATATACCACCCGTCAAGCCCAAATCATGCGGCTTAAACAAAGTCAGCAAGAGATAGAGTATCAATACCGCTTGGATAAAGAACGCATGCAACGCGAAGCGGATGAGTTACGCTATGAAATACCTGAGAGGGGGCCAACCCCTCGCATCCAAAGAGCTGAAAAGTATGAGAGGCGTAATCCGTTGGCGCAAGACAGGTCTCCACGACCTCGTCAAGCTCTGCCTCCAAGACCCCATAGATTCGAGAGGGAGGCAACTCCCCGAAACAATGATGGGTACCTTCAGCAAGAACTTGATCAGGGTCATAGGTTTCGCCCTGAGACTCCTCAAGAATTTTACGAGGAGTATGAACCATAAGAGGAGTATATCGAAACTCCCCATCAAGGCAGGAAGGATGCCATTCGGCCACCCCTCCATAGGCCTCCAGTTTATCGTAACTTGCAACAAGAGCGAACAAGAGAGGAAGAAATAAAATCTTCCGATGCATACCAAGCGCTATTGGAGCGTTTAGAGTCGGTGGAGACAAAAGCTGCTGGGCATCAAAAACCCACATTACGTCTACTCCGCAATAATCCGGTGCATCCCTCAGTGCCTACACCTCTTTACCCCGAACACTTTAAGTTGCCTCAATTGGCAGTTTTTAAAGGTGAAGAGGACGCACAGGAACATGTTACACGGTTTCTAAGCCAATGCTTCGGCATTCAAGATAATGACGCGTTATTGCTTAGAACATTCATAACCACATTCGCAGGCCCCGCCTCGGATTGGTTCACACAGCTGCCCAAACACAAGGATAAGCAGCTTAGATCAGCTAGTAGATGCGTTTCTTGAACGCTTCGCCTTCAACACAAGGAAGAAGGCATCACTTAGTGATCTTGCTAGCCTTAAACAATTTGAGGAGGAAACAATGGCAACGTACGGGAACCGATGGAGAGCTTTGCTTTCTAAGTTACCCTACCGTCCTCCCATGTCGGACCTCACGCAAATGTTCATGAAAAGTTGTTTAAAATCAATCTCTCGGTCTATTGTTGCTGCGACAATACGACAACTTAGAAGAAGCTTTGGCGCAAGCCGTAGTCATAGAAGAGATTAAGATAGGCGAAGGCGCAATTGCCAAGCCTAAGAAGAAAGAGTGGAATAAAACCACTAAAACTGGGACAACGCAACCACAACACGCTGCAATCAACCAAGTTGCGATAAATGTCCCAGCGCCTGTGCAAGAAACGCAGCCTCAAAAGGCTAACTACCAGGCAGTGCCTCCTGCTTACGAAAGAGATAACAGGAGACAAGAACAGTATCAGCAGCGTCGCCCTAGGCGACAATTCACCCCGTATGCGGAGTCTAGGGACTCCTTATTTGACCGCTTGTCAGCGGCGAATCTAGTTACTCTGCCAAAAATCCAAATTTTTGACCCTAACGTTCCCAAGCCTAGGGGGTATAGGGAGGAATTGTATTGCAGATTTCATAGACGCAGAGGACATGACCTAAATGGGTGCTGGAAATTCAAAGAACTAGTCCAGGATTTGATCGAAAACCGAACATTGGTCGTGGACAACCCCATCGCACCTAACAACCAACAAATGGGGGTATTCAAGGACCCCTTTCCTGCCCACGAGGCGCAGACAAAACCGCTCCAAATAAACGAGGTGCGACAAGATCTTCCCGCACAAGGATTTGTGGGAATGATTAGCATTGTAACAAGGAACAAAAAATACCCAGAAGTTGCCCCCGAGGTACCTACGAGGGAAGTTCCATCGACATCGCAGCCTCAACAACGCCCAACGCAGTTACCTCCGCCTAGACCTGAGGTCACGATACGAACCAAACTCATGCAGAGTTTGTGGACCACGTCAACTAGGCTGTCCATCTACGAGCTTATTCAACAATCACTCCACATAGAGAAGCTCTTATGGACATCTTAAAAGCCATTGAAGTACAACCCCACGAAGCTAATTCTTTCAACGCTTTCGTGGGACATGTGAAACAATGTACGGAGCCCGTCATCACATTCAAAGAAAATGAGGTCAAAACAATATCGAATGACATGCCGGATCCACCCCTGCACGTTATCGCGCGGGTCAACGGGATCCCGTACAAGAGAGTGCTGATAGATACCGGCTCGTCCAGTAACATCATAACCACTGCAGCATTAAAGCATTTAAAACTGCCAGCCTCTCACATCACCGCCTCCACGTACACACTGCGAGCTTTTAACGATGCAATATGCTCGACAGTCGGCACAGTCGTTCTGCCTATACAGGTAGGACAAAAGTCAATACCCACACTGTGCCACGTGTTGGAAGGCGAAATGGCTTATAACATACTGCTAGGGCGGCCTTGGATCAGGGACATGAAGTGTGTCCCCTCGATCGCACACCAGTGCTTGAAGTATGCCTATGAAGGGCAAATACATGTAGTCCCAATGGACTTAGAGCCCTTCAAGTATTGCAATGCAGTACAATTCATACCTCAATCGACCCTACCATCAACACATTTGGATTTTCAATTGAATCCATCTAAACAGGGTTCGATACCGCAGGCACCACTGGTGGCAAATAAGGCAAAATCCCAGCCAGGTGAGACTTCATCATCGGCTCCTTCATCATCAACGCCACCCATCGTGGTCCAACAGAAGGACAAGGGAAAGCAAATCATGGAAGAGGTTAAGCCTCTAGAAGAGGGGTTGCCCACGATCTCAGAAATATCAACAGAGGAAGCGTCCAACGCAACGGAAACCAAGATTCCTGAACAACCAAACATGGAATGGACTCAGGAAGGACTACCGTTTCCTCCTACCCAATCATCGACAATCACTATTGAGATGGCCATTACAGGCCTAGGAGAGTACATAGTGCAAAATGTTGTGGCAACCCCCACACTGGAGTCAGTACAAGACATGGGAAGACCTCGCCTTCCCATTGGAACAATCGTCCCTCTAGGCTACCCACCGAACCAAACGAATTTTGTGTATGGGGGCCTTGATCATGGTTTCGAACCATGCGAACAAAAGGAAACAGATGAAGAACCTTTTGTCGAAAACATCAATTATCTGTCGAACCCAGAATTTGCCCTAAAATATCTCGAACAATGCAATTGGCATGGGTATGGGCTAGGCAGATACGAGCAAGGGATGCGGATCCTTTGCCAACCAAGGTATCAGATGCCATACGACAAGTCGGGGGTAGGGTTCAACCATCCCCTGCCATTAGACATCTTGGTTGAAAACATGCAAGGCCTAGAAATAGGCAATAGGGGGGGATTGGCACAAGACCCATACGCCAATCCAAACACAGAATACACATTGGGGGATTATCTCCCATGGTCTACAAACACCCCTGGTAACAACAATAATCCCTCTCCTTTGCTAGAGAGAGGTGAAAGTTCAGAGAGCAGTCATCAAAGAGAACAACAACGGCTTCCAGACATTTTTCTGAAACTATTCCCCTTAGAGGTTCCAGATGAAATAACACAGTCTCCAAAGAATCAGGTCCCTCCATTGAGAGTGGAACAACCGCAATGGGACCAGATTAATTCACCGGAACAGGAAGAGTCCTCAATGTCGAAAGCAACAGATGCTGAAGAGGATGAACAATTTTGGATCTATGAAAGCGATTCATAAGACGAGACTGAGATGGACTATCTCAGACATGCGCGACGACATCACCGCGCTCTAACCCATGAAGATCTAATGGGACAAATGGGTATACGGTTAGGACATGAATGGCACTTAGACCCAACGAGGTGGGACCAAGTGTTAGGCCTATGGCTCCAAATTCAAGATGAGCATCGTCCACCTCAAGATCCCATCAGGACAACAGTACCAAGGGAAGACCCCGCCTTCCTTTTCGCACATAGAGACGAATTTGCACCTAGAGAAGATCCATTCGTGCCTGTTCCCGTAGAGCCAGATCCAGAGTATAGGGAACATCTGAAAGAATCAAGTCGTCACACCCGTGGTTCTGGAGACCAAATTCATTCCATCCACATGATCTCCATTGATTTGACCACACCCATCCGCAATCCGACCGATCCATCTCGGTCATTGCATCTAAACATGGATGCCATCGATTGGGATCGCGTCAATTCACCATTGTCACCATCGTAGTATCGGCCTTTCGGTGAAATGTTTCATTTTACCCCAAGGACAACTCAAGATATTTTTCAGTCGAAGAGGGACCCGAGGTCCCAAACGCAGATCTTAACTCACCTGATGATATCCATTTAATCCCAACTCCACATCACTTGGAGGACGGATCTCACATGTCAGTCGAAGAGACGACTGACGTAGACATCGGCACATATCCAATGAATCCACGGATTCTCAAGCTGGGGGTAAGCCTTTCCCCCGAAGAGCAAGCCGATTACATTGCCCTTCTCAAAGAGAAGAAGGAAGTTTTTGCATGGTCATACAAAGATATGCCAGGACTAGACCCGCAGCTAGTCATGCACAATTTAACGCTTGATCCAAAAATCAAGCCTGTAAAGCAAAAACTAAGAAAGATGCACCCAACAGTGGCCTTGATGGTCAAAGACGAATTGCAAAAGCCGTTGGATGCACAATTTGTCATCTGCATGGATTATCCGCCATGGTTGTCCAACATGGTTCCCGTCAAGAAGCCTGACGGGAGGATTCGCATATGCACCAACTTTCGATACCTAAACAAAGCGAGTCCCAAGGATGATTTCCCCTGCCAAGCATCGACGCATTGGTAGACGCTACAACAGGTCACGAAATGCTCTCCCTAATGGACGGTTTCTCAAGATACAATCAAATTCGTATCAATCCTGAAGACCAACTCAAAACGGCATTCACAACGCCTTGGGGGACATTTTGCTATAAGGTCATGCCTTTTGGCCTTAAAAACGCTGGCGCTACATACCAACGTGCTATGACGTATATCTTCCACGATTACATGCACAAAACTTTGGAAGATTACATGGATGATTTGTTAGCCAAGTCTATCTTGCGCTCAGATCATCTCGTGACTTAAGCAAGATCCTCGATCGCCTCATAGAGCATAAGGTCAGACTGAATCCCAAGAAGTGCGTGTTCGGCGTCACATCTGGAAAACTCTTGGGTTTTATAGTCTCCAAAAGAGGCATCGAAGTGGACCCAAACAAAGTCAAGGCAATCCTTGAAATGGCTCCCCCAACCACTATCAAGCAGACTCGAAGTCTGCAAGGAAAGGTCACGTCGATTAAACGCTTCATAGCGCAATTATCTGACAAATGCCGACCAATGAACAAACTATTGCACAAGGGGGTCACATTCCATTGGGATGACGAGTGCCAGTCAGCCTTTGACGAAATCAAACAATACTTGGCTTTGCCGCCAGTATTGGCACCGCCGAGACCAGGTGTGCCGTTCTACTTATACATCTCAGCTTATCGAGGTGGCACCGGGTGCAATGCTAGCCCGTAAGAATGAACTTTACAAAGAACAGTGCTACTTACTATCTTAGCCGCACCTCGGTCGGGCTACGTAACTTAACTATGCATACGTTGAGAAACTCTACTTGGCAATGGTGTTTGCCACCAAAAGGCTACGCCACTACATGCTGAGCAACACGACGTATGTTGTGTCTAAGGAGAATCCATTGCGATACATGATGAGTCGTACTTATCATAGTAGCCGCACGGCGAAATGGATCATGTTGTTGACGGAATTTGACATTGAGTTTATTGGGCAAAAATCTATAAAAGGACAAGTCATAGCCGATCAACTAGCAGAGGCTCCTCTTGAAGACGATCAGCCTCTCGGTCATAGAACTACCCGATGATGAGGTCTTCCATGTCTCGTAATCGCCGGATTCTGAAGAGCCCGAGTCTCGATGCCGACATAACCTTATTTTTTGATGGTTCTAAATGCGAGCAAGGTGGTGGCGCAGAATTGTATTCTTCACACCGTAGGGCGCTCCAATGCCCCCCGTCATTTAAATTAAACTTCCAGTGCACCAACAACAATGCCGAATATGAAGCCTTGCTCCTAGGTCTTCAGACAGCAATCGCCATGAACATCAAAAGACTGAACATCTTCGGCGATTCGCTGTTAATCGTCAATCAAGTCAAAGGGGTATACCAATGCAAATGCCCAGTTTTGAAGGCCTATAAAGCCCTCGTGGATAAATTCCTGGCAAAACTTGAGTGGTATGACATCGAGGCACTCCCTCGATCATCGAACCGTTTTGCGGACACAATGGCCTCCTTGGGGTCACTAATCCCGCAAGACCTTTCCGGTGATATAACAACCATTCAGGTCAAAACCTTATCGCAACCCGCGATGGAGCGCGCAAGCTCAGACTTGACGCCAGGAATCCACATGATCCAGATCGAACCATCTTCGGATAAGTTCTTTCGAATCCGAGACTATTTGAAACACGCCAACTGGGGGTCTTTGTTCTCCCCCATTCCCATTAATAGCAACACAACGCTATTTTTACAAGTTCTATCCCAATCAGCATTTGTTAGGGAAGAACTCCAAAAGGGATTGGTTGTTCAAACCGTCGAGGTATCTGATCAACAGGACTGGTATTTACCCATAAGAGATTACCTCAAGTTAGGTAATCTACCCTTTGGATTGACGCAAGCCGCAAAACGAACATTCAAACAGAAAGCGGCAAAATATGTCTTGATAGGAGACATTTTGTATCGTCGCAGCTACGACGGAATTCTTCTTCGTTGCTTGGACCAAGGAAGAGTCCACTTGGGCAGTCACCCAAGCGCATGACGGTACATGTGGCGGCCACTTCAGTGGTATGGCCATTGCAAAGCGCATTCTTCGCATGGGCTATTATTGGCCATCTTTAGAGCGAGATTGCTGCGCGTATGTCAAGAGGTGTGTAAAATGTCAACATCATGCCAATCTGATGCACGCACCTTCCCAGGCCCTACATACAGTCCAGTCTGCTTGGCCATTTTCACAGTGGGGCCTCGATCTAATCGAAAAGATCTCCCCTGCATCGTCAGAGCCGTCACACGTTTATCATAACGGCCACGTAATATTTTACCAAATGGGTGGAAGCAATTCCGTTAACCTCTACGACATGACTCCCGCATTGCGGAGTTCATTTTGCATTACATCATATGTCGTTTTGGTATTCCATCCAAAATAATCTCGGATAATGGGCCATCATTCAAGAACAAAGACGTGCGTGCTTTAACCACAAAGTACAAAATTCAGCACAGCTTTTCAACACCCTATTATCCGCAAGCAAATGGGCAAGCAGAGGCGTCAAACAAAATGCTAGTCGCCATCCTTAAAAAGACCGTCGCAGACAGTCATAAGGATTGGCACATACAAATCCCACTTGCCCTTTGGGCCTATCGCACTAGCATTCGGACGCCCACTGGGGCAACTCCGTTTTCACTAGTGTATGGCTCAGAGGCAGTAATGCCTCTCGAGTTGGAAATTCCTTCCCTCCGCATATCAATGCAGGAATTCATCGATGATGACACTACGCGGCAGGCCCGGTTAGACCAGCTTACGT
The DNA here is from genome assembly GCA_028583015.1 of Wollemia nobilis. Classification (NCBI taxonomy): domain Eukaryota; kingdom Viridiplantae; phylum Streptophyta; class Pinopsida; order Araucariales; family Araucariaceae; genus Wollemia; species Wollemia nobilis. Next base: position 6,058,755 of record JAQPPZ010012983.1, on the reverse strand, counting down.
TGCTTGATGAAAGACGCGTTAATGCTCTCGAGCACTTACGTATCTATCAAGAGCGGCTTAAGAGAGCTTACAACATGAAAGTTCACCTAAGAGACTTTCGGGTTGGTGATCTGGTTCTGAAGGAAAACCAACAAAATTCTAATTTGCCGTCCCATATGAGGGACAAATTCGTGGCAAATTGGTTAGGTCCTTATGTCATTGATAGCAAAATAGGACCAGGAACGTACAGGCTAGCTTCTCTTGACGGTATCAAGGAAACATAACCCTTGAATATCAGTCATTTACGACCATTTCATATCTAAGACAGCCATGTACCAAAAAAAAAAAAAAAAAATTCAACAAAAACAAACAAACAAAAAGCTCCAAGGATTATCGCAATCTCTTGGTCACCCAAAAAGCTCCAAGGATTATCGCAATCTCTTGGTCAACACAAAAAGCTCCAAGGATTATCGCAATCTCTTGGTCAACCCAAAAAGCTCCAAGGATTATCGCAATCTCTTGGTCACCCAAAAAGCTCCAAGGATTATCGCAATCTCTTGGTCAACCCAAAAAAAAAAAAGCTCCAAGGATTATCGCAATCTCTTGGTCAACCCAAAAAGCTCCAAGGATTATCGCAATCTCTTGGTCAACCCAAAAAGCTCCAAGGATTATCGCAATCTCTTGGTCAACCCAAAAAGCTCCAAGGATTATCGCAATCTCTTGGTCAACCCAAAAATCTCCAAGGATTATCGCAATCTCTTGGTCAAACAAATCAATAAATTCAACAAAAACAAAACAACAAAAATCAACAAAATCAAAAAAGATTTGCATCTCAATTCTAGGCATAATCGAATTCATCAAAATCAATAAAAACACCATGCATAAATTTTACCACACTACAGTCAATAGTCTGGGAATGTACTAAGAGTTTCAGTAATTCAGTCATCATTTTCCTCTTTAGCCATGTAGTGTACCAAGTCGAACGGATTTTATAAAGGTAGAGTCATACTTGAAATACACCTTGTTACATAACATCCCAACACAAATCAAACATTAAAATTCCTAAAATTGTGTGAACGAAAGATGAAACCTGCAAAATAATCTAGGTCACCACAAGCGAAACGGTTATCTTGCTCATCCCCCTGTGCGAATGACCCCTAGAATGCTGAGAGTTGGCAAAAGGACAAGCTTCCTCCCTACCCAATTCCCTAAGAATCCCTAAAGTTCTCAAAAGTTGCAAAACACAAAAATTTGCAAAAATGTCAAAACTCAAAAATTTGACAAACTATAGTGCACACATCAAAAGGCACAAACAACAGTGATTTTCATCACTCCATATCCCCAATCCCTTGCTCAAAAAAAAAAAAAAAATCAAAATAAACAGTGATCTTATCACTACAAAAGAGCAAGTATCCCAATACAATTGAAAAAAAGAAGGGAGTTGACCTTGAATCCCTGGAACTCTCAAAGATTCTCGTAGGTCATAAGGCAAGCTTCAATACCAACTCGGTAATGAAGTAAACCTCCCGCATGACGATATATCCGTCACATTAACTTGTGTACGTATCAATGTTTGCATGTGGATGAGCTAGCTTATGGCATCCTGGATTACACACGCAGATTAATCTTAGTACATATAACAAAGGAATTCGTGGAGCTAATTAGGTGATCCTCGAGATAGGTTCGGTTGAAAGCCCATTCTGCACTTGGCGGTATCCTAACAAATACCACTAAATGAACTCAATTGCACACACAGGGATGTGAAATAGCTCGGTCAAAAACAAGTCTGATTCATACCTTGTTCAAAAGTCTTGTAAGATAAAGTACAATCATGGATAGTGAGCTAAAACTGTCTGAATCTCAAAAAATCTTACACTCATCCCAAAACCATCTGCGCTACTTATCATCCTTATGATACCATCAAAAAATACAAAAACAGCAAAGAAAAAACCAGATAAATAAAAATATCATTCATCCATTTCAATTTGCATATCACATAGACATATAAAACATTTCAATTCGTCATAACATCCGCATTCATCAAAATAAATAAACATGCATAACAAAAATCAATCACATCATCACATGTACAAATCCAAAAATAAAACCGGTATATATATATATATATCGTCAAAAAAAGATGCCCGCAGGCTACAAAACCGGTCCTCAAACCCCGCAATCATATCCAAAACCCAACCTAAGGCGTCGGCCACCATGATCACGCAGGATCGGTGCGACGGGAACTACCCCCCGTGGTGTGGGTCCTACGGGACCCTGCAGGGCGGCTACTGCTAGCCCCCGCATCATGCCTACTACCACCTCCCTCATCTAACCGCCTGCGGCGAGATGATGCTCGATCGCTCGACCAGACTATCCCTCGTCCGTCGAGAAGATCTGCTGATCGAAGGCTCAGGGAGCCGCCCGCCAAGGCGGATGACCTCCCTCTCCAAGTCTATCCGGTACAGACACCACTCTACCTCCCGCCGATGATAGATAGACAATGCATCATCGCGCTGCGCCAAAACTCTATCCCGCTCTGCCAACTGAGCCCGCAGAAGATCCCTCTCTAGATCCCGCATCCGTAGCAGCTCTGTAAGCCGCGCAACCTCATCGCCTACATCCGACCCCACCCCTCTCGTATCTACCGGACGCATAGGACTCACGGGGACAGTAGCCTCCCCTGTGCTCCAACCGCTCCTCCACATCCCGCATGTCCGATCGCTCCGGAACACCCAAGTCCACATCCTCATCTCCCACATCCGCCATGTCCGCATCATCCAACGGCCCTCCCCAATCACCCCCTTCGCCTCAGCATCCTCCACCGCCGCCTCCGCACCTCCCAGTGGACCCTCACCTCTCCAAAGACCGCAAAACCCACCACGAGTCATACTCAGTGGTAGTACCTACGTCATCCACATCCAACACCTCAATAACAGCATCCGACTCCTCGCCCAATGGCACGAGGACAGGTGGCTCCAGATCCCTCTCATCTCCCCGACGGCGATAGCCAACGGGCTCACCAGGCAACCCCTGGTGCACCCCAAACTGTCGTGTAACCCGACGGTACGGAAAGAACTCGTGCTCCGTCCCGTGCCGCCCAGTCAACCATCGCTCCCTCCGTACCCGTCGGAGCCACTCTCCAGCCTCAGGCCAGGCTGGATAGTCCCGATAGGGACGCCAAAACACCTCCCCTGGAGTGAGCCACGAAAAGGCATCAATGTAGTGATCAACTGCACCTGCCCATCGCCGACTCTGCCCCTGCTCCGTAGACCGTCGCCACAAAGCCGCATAACCAATCTCATCATCCTCCATCGCCGCCCGAGTCGTCCACGGTAACCCGGTAGGCCTCTCAACAGCTATGTGCTGCCAACCCCAGAGATCGCAACAAAAAGCCGCAATCGACACCCTTCCGCTCCCGCACGTTGTCGACGGCGGACCCCGTACGCCTCCCGTAAAGCCGCGCCAACAAAGTCCGTCCCCATCTCAGATCAACGGTGCCTCTATCGGGCACTCTGCCAACTGCCAGACCAAATCCAAGCAGGTTCCACGGGAACCTCGCGCCTGACGAATCAGGGAGAAGAATGTTAGAAATGAGGCCCATCAGGAATGCGTGCCTCACTCCTAACACCCCCCTCTCCTTCCACCAGCCAACCAAAATCCCGCCAGCCTGGAAATCCGCCTCGACTGTCTCCACTGGGTCTGCTACACCCAGCTCCCCCCCATGCCCAAAACATCTCGTGAGTATAGCAGTCCACTGATCGAACGGAGATGTCCTAATAGGCAGACCATCTATCGGAATCCGAAGCAACCGATAGACGTCCTCAAGAGTCACAGTCATCTCCCTTGTCGGGAGATGGAAAGTATTGGTCCTCGGATCCCAAAGCTTGATCAGGGCCGTCAGATAGGCCTGATCCGAAACCACAGGCTCCGGCCGAGCCACCTGCTTGAGCCCAAGGGCATCAAGCCATTCCCAGTCGTCATCAGTCAAGGCCAACCGCGCCTCAGTAAAGGCAGCGGGTACACGGTACCGGCTCCTAACAACCTGCAAGCAAACAAAAATAATAATAAATAAAAAAATGAAAAAGATAAAATTTTCAATTCTAGGGTTTCTAACCTTAGTTGTTAAACAAAAAACATTACAAAAAATCTTAAAGTTTTGAAAAGCGCAACACAAAAACAATGCATTCAATTAAAGCAAAATAAGCCCTAGGGTCACTTACAGGACTCGCCTCGGCTCCGCCGCTCGAACCAGTTTGTGCACTCATGATGGCAGAGAGAATTCCAGCAGCGCTTCGCTTCGCAGAATTACCTCCTCCTCCCAGAGCTCCAAAATCGCAAGAAAAAAATGACACAAATGAGGCCAAAATCAAGTTTTGGCCCTTAAATAGGCCTTTTGCACTGGAATTCGTCCTTTACTGGGACGAGCGCTCTGATCAGCGCTCGTCCCACCCAGGGACGAATTCTCCAGCTGGAATTCGTCCCACCCAGGGACGAATTCAGTCCAGAACAAAAAAAATCAAGAAAAATGACTAAAAATGCACTAAAAACAGATAATAAAACTGCCTGACAGGATTGCAAATCCAACCGACAACATGGGCATACAAATTCGACATCGGGGTCACAAATTATTACTATCCTACTCCCTAAGAAGGCTACCATAGCCGGACCGCTCCAAGGGAAGACAGATTTTGAAAATTTAATCCCAAAATGGTGTCACAAAAAACAACAAAACAACAAAAAAATGCAACACAAAACAAGCAATAAACATTGCCAGACACAAGTGCTCTTGCACTTAACCTCTTGGCATAGAAAAATTGATGTCGGGGTTTGCATTGTCACTATCCTACTCCCGAAGAAGGCTACCATAGCCGGACCGCTCCACGAGAGGACGGATTGCCGACTATTCAATCTCCAAATGGTGTCACAAAAACAACAAAAATAGTACAAAATTCAACAAAAACACAAGCAAAAACATTGCCGGACACAAGTGCTCATGCACTTAGCCTCTAGGCAAAGAAAAATCGATGTCGAGGTCCAAATTATCGCTCTCCTAGTTCCCCAAGAAGGCTATCATAGCCGGACCGCTCCACGGGAAATAGGTTTTCGACGATTTCACCTCATTATGACATCACCAAAAGGGTTAACACCCACCAAAAATAGGTCCATATGTTGGAAAAATTGCACACGCTTAACGGTAAACCCTCTAAAGGCAAACCTTGCACAAGTCATCTTGGGTCAAGCGACTCGTCGCTTCTCTCACGAAGGTCATTCCCTCATCGATTCGTCGCTTGAGGGGGTAGTCACACTTAGTCACCAATCAACAATCACACACCCAATTAAGGAAAATGACATGCATTCAAAGAATCATTGACAAAGACAATCACGCTCCCGCTTGGGGCGATAAACAAGCAACAATCAAATCAATCAAACACTTGGCATTTCGTGAATCATGAACACAAGGTTCCCCCCGAGGATAAAAACGCCCTTCACTTGTTCATGATCGATCAATGTCCAAGTTCAAGTCACACCTCACCAAAACAGGTTAATACTTGAAATCAAATTCCTTAGCTCGTCGAAGCAAGGATTCAAGAATGCATGCCCTTTCCATACTTGGGGCATCAAAAGTTGGTTAGGTTACCAAGAAACCCTAATCATTAGTGCTTTGGTTATCTATTTTTGCTAAGCACTGCGTCACCCGCAGTGCTTCCCAAAAAGGGGCATCTATAGACACCAAAACAGCACCAATCCGATTATGTGACTGCAAACACTGATCGCTTTGACAAACACAGCCCCCAGGGCAGCCCTCAGAGGTTAAACAAGTGGTCTTAACCACTTTCATAGCAATTTTGTGAGGTCAAGAAGCAATTTGGCACACTTGGACACTTTGCCCAGTACTCGTCTCACCCAGGGACGAATTCAAAATAGAATCCGTCCCACCCCAAGACTGAATTCCGAATCCGTCCCTGGGTGGGACGAATTCTAAGCTTAACGGGCAAAAAGGCAAATGGTGCCAAGTGGCAGCCCAGAACAGTCAGTTAAGGGCTCCTACCTTGCACGCATGTGTAAGTGGACAGAGGGGCCGTTAGAGGACTGTTACAAGAAGCATTTATCAAAGTTCAAGTCAATGAAGGACTCCCCTCCCTCATGGGAAGACAAGACTGCCACATGGCGCCCATGGCCAACACTTGGCTTTTGTGCTTCCCTCCCAAAAGAGACCCCTTGGGTCTATAAAAGGTGGGACTTTTCTCACCCAAAACATACAGGTGGAAGGAGTGTTCAAGCAACGAAGTGCCGCCGAATCGAAGACTCACTTGCATCCCCCTTTGTTCACCTTCCTACATCCATCAATCTCTTTTGCAAGGGAGGTTGTTGGGTGGCCTTTGGAAGCTCGAACCTTACTCAAATCCGACGCATGGACATCTGAACCTACCAATTCGCCGACCCCCCAATCCTAAAAGGTTTTGGGCCCATCCTTGGTGGATTGGCTCCAAAATCGAGGGCCAACGGTGGGAGGCCCACTTGGGCACCCCCGCACCCCCTAAGTCCTAATTTTAGTTTTTGAGCACTTTAGATTATTTTTTAGATTGCATTCTGTGTTACTAGGTCCGATTAGTCTATAATTGCAATTTTGTAGCTTTTGGTCATAGTTTAGGGTGTTTTGTATTGCTTTGTCGTTTCGCTAACTTGCAGGTGCGAAGGCCAAATTCCCGAGGGAGGAGGCCAAATTGGGAAAATCCGACCATCTGGGTCGTCCCAAAATGGCCCCAATTACCTAACCCCCCTGTTTGCAGGAGTTTTGCGAGTCCCGGGATCCGACATTGGAGCAAAGCAGCGAGTCGATTTCTCCTATTCGAAGAATTCGTCCCACCCAGGGACGAATTACGGTCGAATTCGTCCCGCCCAGTGGACGAATTCTAGTTTAAGGTGGATTGGCCAGCTGCCTCGGTGGCGATGGCCTTCCGGTAACTTTTCTTACTTTCCGTCAGGTTTTGAAGCAATTTGGATTCACCGTTTTCATCTGCTTCGTGCAAATATTCGTATGCATATTTTGTTAGTTTTAGAGAGAGAATGCTTTTCATTTGCAGTAGGTGCTACTAACGTCTTGATCATTTCTTTGTTCACAGGAGAAGCAGCAGAGGCGAAGAACCCATCAACATCAGCGGCGGCATCATCTTAGCCCGCCCAGTGCAATCGTGGGCACGCGGAAGGAGGAACCATTCAGCGATTGTAATCAAACCCTATTTGCACTCCTAGCCCCTGAAAAGGGAGGAGGCATTATTGTAACAGAGATCGAAAGAAATTAATGAAAGGGCTGTTTTTCTTTATCTGATTGCGTCTCTTACAACATGTCTCTTTTCCGTTTCATGTAATTCATATTTCTAGGACTTAGGCGTGCTTAACTTTGAATGCAATTGCACTTGGTGTTTCCTTTGACCGGAATCTCGTGCTTTCAATTCCAACTTATTATGAGTTGTATTTTCTCAAGGAAATGTAGGGTTTGAGGCATTCAAGCAAGTCTATCAAGGAATACATAGATTTCTATAAAAATATTATTAGAACAGGCCATTATGAGGCCAAAAAGTAGAAGGTATCATGTTACATAAATGGGTTGAGAGAAAGTATTCAATAGGAGTTGAGCCTGGTCAGGATGACCACCATAGAATATGCTTACCAGTTTTACTTGAAGGTAGAAGAGAAGCTGAACAAAATATTTAAGAGAAAGCAAAGAGGAAGAGGTCATGGTGGCATAATTGGTGGAGGACAAATGGAGGATGAAATGAGTACCAAAAGAAGACTAGATAAGCAAGCAACGGTTAAAAACATAAGGGTGAGAATGCTTACCATCCGCATGAGAAAAATAATAGCTACTAAAGAGGAAGAATGAGGTCTGAATGAGGGCCTGGAAGAGGAGCATTTCATGGAACCTACTTCCAATGTGTAGAAGAAGGATCTTAGGCATACGAGTGCCCACAACACCAAGGAGAAACGAATAAGAAACCTGGAGGTAATACACGAGCTGTTGTTGTAGTTGAAGGTGCTGAATCTTAGCACTCTAAAGAAGTGTAAAGAGAAGAAGTTCTGGTCACAATGAGAGCCTTGTTGAATGAGGATAAGAATCCATATCAGAGAAAGAACCTATTTTGCATGAGGTGTAAATGTGCAAGTAAGGTGTGTAATATTATCATTGATAATGGTAGCACTAATAACCTAGTTTCGAAAGGAATGGTTACCAAGTTACAGTTAGATAGAAGGAGGTACCCACATCTATATCAAATTGCTTGGTTGTAGGAGGACCATAGGGCTTTGATCAATGAGCAATATTTGGTAAAGTTCCATATTGGGAATTACCATGATGATGCCCTATGTGACATCTTGTCTATGGATACTTGCCATTTATTTTTGAGAAGGCCATGGTAGTTTGATCGATGTGCAATACATGATGGGTATGCAAACACTTACTCCCTGAAAAAGGATGGAGTGAGACACAAGTGGAATCCCATGAAGGATATGGAAAAAAAGGTATGTAGCAGTGCCAAAATCTATTTAGTATATGGTAGAAAATTTTTGGATGGACTGAAGCATAAGCATATGTGCTATGCATTAATTTCTAGAGTTAAGCATGAACAATGCAAAGATATCCCAGTAGAGGTCTCAGGTATGTTAGAATAATTCCTATATTATATCATATAACGTCCTGAGGATTTACCAGTAGTGAGGAAGATCAGTCACCACATATATTTGGTACCATGAGCTAGTTTGCCCAATAAGACAACCCATAGAATGAATCTTGTATAAAGTGAGGAGTTAAATAGACAAGTCAAAGAGCTATTGAAAAAAGGACTAATTCAGGAGAGCTTAAGCCCATGTGCAGTACCTGCAATACTTGTACCAAAGAAATATGGGGAGTGGAGAACGTGTATAGACTTTCAATCTATTAACAAGATCACCATTAAATACCAATTTCCATTGCCAAGGATGGATGACATTATGTACTGTTTGAGTGGAACCACGTACATCACCAATGTTAACCTGAAGAGTAGGTACCATCAAATTCATATCAAATAAGGGGATGAGTGGAAGATAGCCTTCAATATGAGAGGGTTTTTACAAGTGGTTGGTCATGCCATTTGGTCTAATCAATCACCAAGAATATTCATGTGACTGATGAATGAGGTATTGAAGTATTTTTAGGAAAATTTATCATTGTCTATTTAAATGACATTTTAATTTTTAGCAAGACTTGGGAGGAGCACCTGCTACATATCTGACGAGTTTTTGAGAAGTTGAAAGAGCAACAATTTTTGATTAATTTGAAGTTTTGTGAAGAAGGAGTTGGTGTACCTAGGATTTGTCATCTCATCTAAAGGTCTTAAAATAGAACCAAAAAAAGTGAGGGCTATCATTGAATGGCCTACCCCAAGGAGCATTATAGAGGTAAGATTATTCCATGGTCTAGCCAAATTTTACAGGAAATTTATTAGAAATTTTAGTAGTATTTGTGCACCCGTAATAGAGACAATGAGAGGCGATAAGGAGTTTAAGTGGACTTCAGGAGCAAATAGAATTTTTGATATATTAAAATATAAGGTCACAAAGCTACCTGTTTTAGCACTTCCAGATTTCAATAAGGTATTTCAAGTGGATTGTGATGCTAGTGGTAGTACCATAGGAGTTGTATTGAGTCAAGAAGGTAATCCTCTTGCCTATTTTAGTGAGAATATTAATGATGCTAGGAAGAAGTATTTTTTCTATGATTAGGATTTTTATGCCATAGTTCAGGCTTTGAAGAAATTGAGACACTATTTGTTGCCAAAGGAGTTTGTTTTATATACTAATCATCAGGCCTTGCAATGTATTAATAGTCAAGGGAAGCTAAATCAGAGACACTTAAAATGGGTTTTTTTGTAGAGTTATAACTTTGTGTTGAATCATAGGAGTGGGAAGTCAAACAGAGTTACAAATGCTTTAAGAAGGTAGAACTTGTTGACATAAATGAAGGTGGAGGTTGTAGGGTTTAATGAACTTAAGAGGTTTTACCCTAAAGATCCCAATTTTGTAGAGGCTTGGAGGGCTTTCTTGGCACCTGTTACTTTGGACATGACTAAATGGTTGGATTTTATAATCCAATATGATTCAGAGAAAACCAATTGTGTATTCTAAGGATTTTGATGAGAAATAATCTAGTCAAGGAGAAGCACAGTGGATGGTTGGCTAGACACTTTGGTCAAGATAAGACCATTTTCCTTGTTAGTTAGAACTACTATTGGCCATAGTTACAACAATATAAGAAGATATTTGTACAAAGTTGTAGAGTATGTCAGAGGACCAAGGGTGTGAGGCAGAACACAAGATTATATCATCCATTACCTATACCATAGAAACCATGGGAAGACATCAACATGGATTTTGTTCTTGGCCTACCAAGGACACAAAGGAGGAATGACTCCATATTTGTGGTGGTTGACAAGTTTTTTAAAATGGCACATTTTATTCCTTGGCAAAAAACTAATAATGCAGTTCATGTTGTAGGGTTGTTTTTCAAAGAGGTGGTAGGACTACATGGTCTACAAAAGAGTATTATTTCATATAGGAATACCAAATTTATTCGGTATTTTTGGATGGTCTTATGGAAGAAGTTGAAGATAAATTTTAAAATTAGCTTTTTATACCATCCACAAACTGATGGACAAACAGAGGTGGTGAATAGGAGTTTGGGTAACTTGCTGAGATGCTTGGTAGGATATAAGCCCAAGGAATGGGATTTTGTTTTACCACATGAAAAATTTGATTACAATAATTATATCAATAGGAGTACTAATAATTACCCTTTCCAGATTGTATATGGGAGCAACCCAAGGAATGCTTCTGAGTTGAGGAGGATGGACAAAGGGAAAAAAAGTAGTACTAAGGCTAAGGACTTTGTAGAGCACCTGAAGAGCTTGCATGAAGAAATGAAGAATCATATTACTAAGATGAACACTCAGTACAAGATAAGGGTAGACAAAAAATGGTGGTTTAAGGAATTCCAAGTGGGAGATGAAGTTATGGTCCACTTGAGAAAATAAAGTTTTCCTAGCTAAAACCTATAACAATCTAAAAATGAAGAAGTTTGGACCATGCAGGATCATAGAGAAATGAGATTCAAGAAATGTATATGAAGTAGAACTGCCAAGTGGACATAACATATCACCTATGTTCAAAATTTTTGATTTGGAAAAATATCACGAAGAGGAAAATGATGATGGACCAGTAATAGAAATTTAGGATATTCCAACATCTACTCCAGATAAGAAAGAGATAGAAGAAATCATGGATATATGCATCAGTAAAAGTACCATAAATCGGTAGTATGAAGAATATTTGATTAAGTGGAAGGGCAGTCCTATTTAAGATTCATATTGGTTATCGAATATAGAGGTTGACCACCTAGGTTTTTGTCCAACACTAGAGAAGTGAAGGTCACTTCTCAATTTATCCTGGGTGTATTAGGTAGGAGCATCCAACGGTGTAAGAGTAATCTTGCATCATCCAAATTTTGTAATATTTTATTTTTATGCTATAAGTTAGTTTTGTTATTAGGATATGGAAAAATAGGTCTAGCAATGAAATAATCATCCCAATATCCTTAGCATTTTCGGATATATGTAAATTTGAATGTCATATACCCTGATAAAACTAGTGAAAATCTTGCTAGTAAAACTAGTAAAACTTGGAGGCCAATTTTGAGGGCCTTAGAGGCGTTTTTAAGGGCTAAAATACGGTGGTAATATACATTATTGTAGTATTGGTCTTCCTAACCCTTTCAAATATTCCTAATCCTTTCAGAGCTTTCCAAAAAGGTGCAATAATAGTCGTTTCGAGTAACGAGCAAGGAGTTATGACCTCGGCAAGTTTACCCCTAAAATTCAAATTTAAAATACATAGTTTTACATGGGAAAGGGGAAAATAGGGTATTTTGGGGGAATTTCAAAATTTTAAAGGGTTTTTGTTTTGTATCATCATTTTTATGAAGAAGAAATAAAAATCTTTGGCTCAGATTCTACATCTTTCATTGTTTTCAATAGATTGCTTGTGTTATGTTAATACAACTCTACTTCATAATGAGACCAAGTTTCAAGAGGGGAATTAAAAAGACTAAAGGAAATCATGGAATAAAACCAAAGAATGTGGATAAGAAGAAGAGTGATTTGGATCCTATAAGTAGTAAAGTAGAAAAGGAAAAAAATTTACAAGCACCAAATATGGGTTGTTATATTTGTGGAAGGCTACTTTTTTCTAACAAATACCCTCAAAGAATTGATCGAAAGGAAGCACCTAGAGAAAAATCCTATGAAATATATGTAATATTTGCAACTTCAATCCAGTAAGGAAAAACCACTCCTCAAATTTAAGAGGTAAAGTTGTAATATGAGTATTTTGATTGATAATCGTGTAACAAATAGTTTTATTTACTATAGTATAATTAGGGATATACCAAAGAGACCTAAATTTTTGGCGAATTGTTGAAAGTATAATATGGTTCAAGACAAACCTATTCAATTAATCAGTGTCTATTTGACTCTCACATAACCCTACCTAAGGGAAAAACCAATTGGCATGTGTATATAGTCCCTTTACATGGATTTGATGTTATACTCATAATGGATTGGTTAAGAGCCCATAAAGTCTTCATTAACTTTAAGAGAAAATGATTAGAATTCATAGATGAATCTAACCAGTAGGCCAAAATTCACTACGACTATAGCTCCTTCTAGCCACATTTGCTTTTAGTATTACAACTAAATAAAGCAATAAAAATAGGTAGAGTGACATATGTAGTCAATATGAACAAAAGGGATGTGATTGAACCAAATTTAGATCCTTTTTAGAAATATCATATACTAAATTAATTTAGGGGTGTATTCCTTGAATATTTGTTGATCCTTTTACCTTAATGAGAATTTTATTTCTCCATAGAAGTTTTTCCTAGGGCTACACCTATCACCATATCACCTTACTAAATAATTCCAATTGAATTGCTATAGATAAAATCATAACTTTAAGAATTGCTAGAGAAATAACTAATTAAACCCAATGTATCACCATGGGGTGCCCCTTTTTTTTTTGTAAAAAATGAGGACAGCTCTTTAATATTATATGTTGATTACCGAATGTTCAATAAGGTCACTATCAAAAATAGATATTCCTTGCCTAGAAAAGGAGAAATAATTTTCTCAAAAATTGACCTCAGATCAGGTTATCATAAACTAAGAATTCATGAGGAAGACACTCATAATACTACATTTAAAATAAGGTATGGGCATTATGAATTCACAATCCTAACTTTTGGAGTAATAAATGCCCTACTTGCCTTCATGAACCTCATGAATAGTGTTTTTGGAGAACAACTAGATCATTTTTTACTTATATTTCTAGATGGTATATTGATTTATTTCTAGACTAAAGAAGAACGTGGTCAACATATGAGGATTTTACTTGAGGTACTCAGGAAAATAAAATGTATGGAGAGTTATTAAAATATGATTTTTATACACCTTAGGTGTAATATTTAAGGTATATGATCTCTACTGATGAGTGTAGACCATATGAAAGTTGAAGCAATCATAATTTTGCTTACACCCACCAAAGTAACTAAAGTACATATGGGTATGGTTGGTTACTAAAGGTATTTTGTAATAATTTTTTCAAATATTATCTATCCTATCACAAAAATACAAATAAAAGGGAAAGTATTCAAATGGATAAACCAACATGAAAGAGCCTTCAACTATTTACAAGAAAAACTAATGACTACTTTGATACTCAAGATACCTGACCCTTTAAGAAATTATATGGTTTATATTGATGTTTCTAATGAATGTTTAGGGGGAGTCCTAACATAGGATGAGGTAGTAATTACCTACAAATAAATAAATAAATAACTTAAAAAACATGAGATGAATTATGCTACCCATAATTTGGAATTGGTAGCTGTCGTGCATGCACTTAGGATTTGGAGGCATTATTTGCTATGAAAACCCTTTGAGCTAAATATTAATCACCAAATTTTGAGATACATCTTTACACAACCCTTGTTGAATGCAAGGCAAATGCTTATGGATGGAGTTCCTCATGGAATATGATTTTGATATTGAATACATTAAGGGTAAGGAAAACAAGATAGTAGGTACCTTGAGCAAAAGAGGGCATATAACTATACCATTATGACATAATTGAACGAGTTAAAGGGCATAAATGAAGGGATGATTATTGTGATAAGTGTCAATTTTGGGTGAATTTGAACCTGACAAGGACAAATATATTGTAAAACAAAATGGAGTATAGTATTTTAGGGATAGATTGGTTATTCCATATATATATGGATTAAGGGGTACTATTCTAAAAGAGGTTCACTGTACTCATTCTACACACCCAAGTGGGACAAAAATGTGAGAGAATTTATGAGAAAAAAATTATTTAATGGGAATGAATACGGATATCGATAATTTTATGGCTAGGTGCTTGGAATATCAAAAGGTAAAGGCTGAAAATTTACATCCAGTAGGATGGTTATACCCACATACTATTCGCACTAAAAAATGATAAGTTATTTCTATGGATGTTATTTTCGGTCTACAATAAATTTCAGCATGATGCTATACTTATGGTGGTAGAAAAATTAACCAATGTTGCATATTTTATACCTATAAATATACAAGATGATGCAAATACTATTACAAATAAGTTTACCAAGAAAATAGTTTGATTGTATGAGTTTTTGGAAGTTATTATTTTTGATAGAGATTCTTCTTTCGCATCAAAATTTTGGCAATCTCTGCATTGGACTTAGTTATTAAATTAGACATCAATAATATCTATCATCTAGAGATAGATGGTCAATCAAAGAGGATTTATCAAAATATTGAATATATAAATCTTCTCTATCATGTCGCAATACAAAATATCACATGAGGATAAAATCCTATATTATCAAGAAGATGGAATAATAGCTTAGAAAAATTGAACAAGATTTAAGAAAGTAGTAAATTGCTAGAAGAATAATGCACCTTAAAATCCCATTGACATAATTCCCTATAGAAAGTAGAGTCTTCAATAGCGTAAAATTAAAAAACATTATGAAAGGGTAAATCAAGTGCTTGAATACATGTTACATATGTATTGTATTGATTATAAAATTAATGGGAGGATTACCTCTAATAGTAGCCATCATGTTTCCTTGGGTATGGCTCCATTTGAAGCCCTATATGGAAGAAAATGTAGAACTCTATATTGGGAAAATATAAAGGATCGAGTAGTGATCGAATTGGAAAATGTGAAAGAGAGAGAAGAACAACTGAAAGAGATATACCAAAGACTCAATGAATCCTTAGATCAGCAAAATAATTATGCATACCTAAAAGGACATTGAGGGAATTATTTGTTGGAGGCAAATTATTCTTAAGGGTGAGATCTAATCAAATTTCTATTAATTCCACCAAGCTAGATCCTAGATTTATAGGTCCCTTTGAAAATATAGACAAGATTAGTATTATCGCTTATAAGCTTGCTTTACCACCCAGATTGTAAAAAATCCATGACAAATTGTATGTAGCTTTGCTTAGAAAATATATCATTGATCCCTATCATTTTTGAAATATCTCAAATTTATAGGTGTTATATCCCATCAACATTGAAGTTTATCTTGTTTGTATACTTGGTTTTAGAACAAAAAAATTAAGAAAAAAGTAATTTAAAACAATGTAAGGTCTAATGGGACTAGTCAACTGATAAAAATGATACATGAAAAGATGTACATATCATGAATGAATACTTTCCCTTTCTTTTTTAATACACACAAACATATACACACATTTATATATATATATATATTACAAATTGTATAAGAGTAATGGAAACACAAGGGAATATGCTTATTTATAAGGGGGGAGAGTGTCATGACCCTCCCAAAAATGAATATTTTGATTAATATTACAAATGTTTTATGATAAAATTATTATCTTATGATTTAATAGTTTGAACCTTGTATTGTTGATGAATTTTATTGCATTCCATGTATAGGATCATTTGAAAATAAAAAATGGTGGTCGGTGAAAAAAATTACCTATAGTAAAATATTCACTATTGATCAGAGGGTAAAATAGCCCTAATAGTGGAATATTCAACAAGTGTCCATGGGTACATGGAAACCTATATTGATGCATTCATGTAGGTCCATTGTGAATGTATGTTTACATGTGTTTGAACTAAATGGTTTCTTGCATTTAAAATCCTCCAACAACAACAAAATTACCATGAAGCATGGGAGCTATTCTTGATGGCAGGGGATAACACCTTGTTGTCATCATATTGCTATATAAGAAGAAATATTTGATATATATATATATATATACTTGTATGTGTGTTTCATTTTAAATTTATTTGAATTTTAAAGATTTATATATGCATAAGAAATATTTATCTTCAAATAAATAAATAAATTTATATTTAATAATAAAATAAAAACAAATAAATGCTAATTTAAATAAATTAAAATTTGATAATTAAAGTAGGAATATATTCCATAAAATTCATAATATGACTATTTAGATATAACAATGTATATGGAGGGCTACCTAGTGAGGAGACCCAAGGGAAACTAGCCTTCAGTATGCATACACATGTGTTAATATACTTAAGAAATATTAGCTTAAAACTTCTTTAAAAGGAAATGAAGGAGAACAAAAAGAATAAGCAACAAAAGAAGAAAGAAAAAATACAATGTAGGATTATTGTCAAGAAGCTAGGAGGACAACCTGATTTAAAGCTTATTCAGTAGGAATGTTACTTAACAACCTTATATGAGCATCTTGTTTTTATTAAAGTTTGAGTATATTAAAACCATAAAAAAATAATTTGAATAGAAATTAAATATAATCCATTACTCTTAGAATTTGATGATATAGTTTGGAATGCAGAAGAATGTAGACTGAGTAAGTGCGTGTTTTTCTTCCATGTTTTCCTGATTGAGTAACCACCTAAATTGCATGCTTTCAATTAATGAAAGCATGTTAAAGGGATGGGTGGGTTAACTATTAGATACAACACCTTTAATTTTTTTTTGTTTGATTTTATATTTATCAACATATAATTCTTGTTATTTTAAGCAGATTAGTTATATGTTTAAAGTTGAGCTGAATTTAGATTATTGTTTGTTTTGTATTATATATATATATATAAGACAAAACCCAATTTGTTTTTTCTTGTTGTCTATTATTCGTTGAGCAAAATTTACATTATTATTATTTTCATATTATATATGGTAAAACCCAAGTTGTTTTTTACCTAGGTGTTGTAGGTGAGTTAGAGAGGAGAGGGAAATCCTCCAAGAGAGGTCTCAGGTTCATATATCCATCCTACCAAAAATTTGAATTGGGGATCCAAAATCCAATTGATAATGTTGGTGCAGGGAAGGGTCGGGTGCGACTCCGGGTGACTTTGATGGTGTAGAACCCCCTGTTCGTGGTCTCTCAAACCAAGGTGGCCCCACAAGGGGTTTTTCGCTTTAAAAAAAAAAACCCAAGTTGTTTTTTGTTGTTGTCTATTATCCATAGAATCGATTTATACTAGTATGGTATTGTTGCCACTCTTTCGTCACTTGCATGTTTCCCAACTCAAACCAGACCATTTTCCTTACTTGAGTTCATTGTAAAACTTGATGTGCTTATTCTATATTAAAAATTTAAATTTTGTCATATTGCGTAGGGTGTATCTTGTGAACTGTGCTTATCATATGTATGTAAGATATTTATTTTTCATTTATTTGATTACTATATTTTTTTTGTATGTTAATGATTTTGCATTAAAAATGGGGCATTTGAAAGACACCCCAATGCCTTGAACAACAACGAAGCAAAAATAACTGAAACTTAGGAAAACATGCAAAGGACAAAGGAGGATGTAGGAAAGGAACAAAATGCATCCACACTAGAACAATAGAGAAGAAAACCAAAACTGACCCACGAAAAAGGTCAGAACACAAAAGAAAACTAGAGAGTAGCTAGCTGAGAGACAAAACAAGCTAAAACATGAATTTGGTGCATCAATTTGCATAGGAGAGGCAACCACGATCTCCAAATCAACATCCTTGGCAGCATCCTTGATCACATCCTTAGAGGCTTCCTTAGGGATTTCCTTCGCTATCTTGACGACTTCATCATACTTAACATCAAAAAATCCAACGGTATCAGAAAAGGTAGGGCCCTCTTCGTAATTGTCATAGAAAAAGAATAGGTTGAGAGTACTATGTTTTTCTTTGAGTTGAGCAATTCCTTTCCCAAGAACAACATGGGTGGTTTCCAGATGGTCAATAGTGGCAGAGGTGGACTGGATGATAAGCTTGTGAAAATATTATTTTCCCACCACATCAGGAGAATCAACGTCAGATTTTTATTATTTCTTGATATTTTTAGGGTTAAGAATGTCCTTAAACTTGAGCCTCTAAGAGCATCGAATGGGATTTTTTCAACCTTAACCTTCTTCTTGACATTTGAAATAGGTTGGGGTTTATCAGTTTTGCTTTTCATTTTAGACTTGGTGGCTTTAGGGCTTGGAGTGGAAGAGGAAAAGGAAAAAGGTTATACAATGAAGGCAAAAGGTTTTATTTTAAATTTGATAATTTATAGTTAAATCCTAAAATAATATTTATATTGTTTTTTAATGAATATGACTTTGGAGAAAAATATTTCTTATCTTAGCTTTCAATAGTTAATAGCAATGCATTACATGTATACCTTGGGCCACTTCTAATCCCGAAAGAAAGCCATCCTCAAAAGTCATCATGAACACCTTAGGAAAGTGATGGTTATGAAAAGAGAAATATTATGTTGAGGTTTGCTAGAGGGAAATGACTTTCATCACATAATATTTACTTCTAGTTAAGGTTATTTTGGCCTGTTGAGTGTACAAGTTTTTCAATGGATCAAAATACCAGGTTAATTTTGGGTATAAACTTGTTATATTCTTCTAGAAAAGCTATATGTTATGGTGACATACTACTTTAGGGTGAACACACCCAAAAATATAAATATTTTAGTTTCAAAGACTTGTTTGTGATTTCGATAATATTTTGAGAATAATTCTTTTAGTAAACTCTCTTATTTTCAATGGATAGTTTATCTTCAAAACTTATTTCAACCTTCAATTGAATTACATCTTAATGTTGACATTATTGTTTATTTAATGTTCTCTCGATAAAACTATTTATCTAGATAAAATGATTAAATAACCTTTATTCGAAGAGGTATTGTTTATGGATTGATTATATTTTTATGAAAGTGTTTTATTAAATATTATTTAAGCATTTAGCATAGTAGTTGTTATACTAATTTTTAAGAGATATTTTTTAATAATTACGATTAAAAAAATGATCTTCTAAAATACCTTTAGTTGTATCTTATGAAAGTATCTATTCAATTTAAATTTTATCGTTATGATATATCCTATAAAGAGTTGGAAAATATTCGGTTGATATCTTAAAGAAAAAAAAAATATAAAAATCAAGAGATGCTCTACTTTTGAAGGAGTAGGTTTATAGCTTTGTGAAATCAAATAATTGTATTTGTTTTTTTCCTTTAACTAGATAAGTTTTTTCTATTATCACATATCTTGTATTTTAAATAAATAACATTTAATGAATATATTAATATCCATATAGATAATATTTTGATATCCTATTTGGGTAGAAATATAACAATTAGTTAACCATGTAGAAAGTAAGAACTTATTATTCACACCCTTTCCTTGTTAGTGGATTGATGGTATTACATTGTTTGTAAAAGGGTCTTTCACTATGGGGTAAAGGGAAATCCATGTTTTAAAAGATTTTAGAAATATTACTCCAAAAGGAGGAACCTTATTAACCCTAAGTTAAACCTATATATTTAGAGTTGGATTATGAGCAAGTAATCATGCAAGGAATTAAATCCTCAATACTAGTTGGATTGCATGCAGGTAATTAGCCAAGTAATTTTTATACCCAACACCAATTGGATTACATGTAATTAATCAGCTATGAATTAAGAATGGTCAATCCTAACAAGTCAACACAAGGAGGTAAGGAGGGGTGGTATGGTATTTCTCTTTAGGCTATTTTACAAGTGGTACGATAATGGCTCCTTGAGAAATTTATGAATAGAAGATGTACTAGCATGAAATTGGGTTAGATAAGTACAAGATAGTTGGTATGGGACAACTTATCATTATTCATAATTTGAAAATTAATACCAATTCCAGAGCAAAATAAATGGTATGGATTTAGTAGCCTCTAGAGTGTTGGACAATGACTAGGCACTAGGTATATATGCTAAACACCCTTACATATTATTTTGGAATAGATGAGTAAATTTATACTCAATATTCTATATGTCAAGGGAGGATAATTATGTATCCACCCTATAAGTATTATAGACCTTAGAGGTTAACCCCAAGCCATAGGTGTAGGTTCTCATACCAGGTTAGAAGGTGAGAAGGATAGTTACACTAAATAGAAACTTCTACAGGGTTTGGCCAATCTTGTCCACTTGGGAGACCATCTACAAATATCATAATTTCAAAATTGGTATTCTATGACTCATAATGATTAAACATTGGGTGATCATTATATATTTAAAAATTCAAAATTTCTACTTTGGATCAAGTCTAGTCAAAGAAACTAGTGTTTTTTTTACCTTAATGAACGAGTGAGCTAGACTAGATTTTATAACCAACGAGTCAATATCGGGTTGTTACAGCATGACTAAAGGTTTCATAATAAATGAAATATTCTTATTTTTAATGACAATCTAGATAGTTGACCTATTATCATTGTAGGAGTTAAAAATACTTTACAATGAACTGATATCGGTGTTGTACTGTGTCATTTTTACCAATCTTACAAGACCAAAGTCTTTGACCCATGAGGTATTATATCTAGGTGTATTCAAAATATAAAAAATTCTAGGGTAAATAATGTTTATGAAGGAAACCTTTGAAGGAATATAAGAGGAAGAGCTAACCATTTGGAAGTATGAGGGCTTAGGGTACTATGGATGTCTGATATGATATGCTTATTTTATTTTTTATTCTGATCTAAGCTATAGGGTAAATATTGAAGGGATGTTTGCTACTCTAATCTATACTATAGGGGAAAATGTGAAATAATAACTATTTATACCTATTTATAAAAGTATACGTGTGAAGTAAACACATGTTCAATATGTGGTGGAATTTATGACGTGCTAATATTTAATTGGAATACTTAAAAGTAGTGATAACAATCATATGTTTAACTATCATCTAATATTTTATTGTATGCCATCCAATTTTCTTTGCTATATAGTGTTTGTATTTTGTTGTTTGTCATCCAATTTCTATTGTCTTTGTCAACCAAATTTTTGTTGTGTATCATCCAATTTCTTTAGCTATCTGTCATCCAATTTATTTAGTTATCTATCATACAATTGTTTTATACATGTCATCAATGTTTTTTTCTATCATCCAATTTATTTTATTGTTTGTCATATATTTTTGATATATTTCATCCAAATATTTCTTGTTTATATTTAATTCTTTTATGTTTGTCGTTAATTTATGCTATCTATTTTCTAGCATCTACTTTTTTTAAAGCAAAAAACCCCTTGTGGAACCACCTTGGTATGATAGACCATGAACAAGGGGTTCTACACCATCAAAGTCACCCGAGGGTCGCACCCGACCCTGCCCGCACCAACATTATAAATTGAATTTTAGATACCCAATTCAGGTTTTTGGTAGGGTGGATATTTGAACCTGGGACCTCCCTTGGAGGATTGCCCTCTCCTATCCAAATCACCTACAACACCTAGGTAAAACTAATTTATAGTAGAAAACACCCCTTTTAGTGTGCCACTTTCAACAGGTTGGGCATAGGAGGAATGAAGCCTTGTCGGCCTCTACCAGCACATAGGACATTCATAACTATACCATATATTTGTAGGATGGAGACAAGGGGAATGGAACCTGGATCGGCCTCTACCAACACGTAGGGCATTTAACACTACACCACAACAAACAGATATAGCATCTACTTTTTTGTTGTCTATCATTTGATATTTATTTTTTTATTATCTATCATACTTCATCCAATATTTTGTTTTCTATCATCTAAATTTGGAAATATTATAACAAATTCACCATACTTTTATAATGTTTTGTGGAAAATAAATAAATTCTCCATCTCTTTTATATGATTTTGGATACAATTTGCATTGATTTCAAAATTGACTTACCCTATTTTTATAAATATATTTTAGGTCTAACTCCTTATGTATAACCCTACTTCTTTTTCCTCCAAGAAGAAAGGTTAAACATATTTTTATTATTGTTAGTTGTATTGGTGTTGATTTAGGTTTATAATTTTGAACATCCTCCTTCTACAATGTTTCACATTCATAATAATTATCCAATCTTGACATTAGTGTCCTTTCTCCAATAATATTTAATATTTCTCCCATAATATTTTATTATAATTGCTTGCTATCACTCTTAAACCTATAGTATTTTCCTATAATGTGTTTCCCTTACAATCTGTATATCAATCTCTTCACAATAGCTCTTCTAAAATCTACATTCTCTCCACCCTAAAAGGTTAATGAATGTGTATTTAATACAACTATTACAAATTTAATGTTATGCTTCTTATATTAATAAAATTATAGGATCACTAAATTACACATATTAATATCAATATTATATCATATATCAAATCATATCTACATCATAAATATTATCCATCTATCAAATGAACATCAATATCACATAAATCACACTAAAATATTTATTGATAAAACTCAAGCAATGCATAAAGCAAAGCTTATTTGAGTTACATTTTACATGGATTTGTCTCTAATATAAATATACATGAGACTCTTCATATTACATGACTCTTGAATTTTTCTCTCCTCAAACTCACAAGAGAACTTGACTCTTCATTTTTTTTTTCTTACATAATAAATCCCGCATATTACATAAAGATAAAGTATCTCATTATTGCATATAACTCCTTACTTCTAAACTAGGCACATCACACTCATAACTCTTTATTTTCTTACTAGACACCTCACACACTTAAATACATAACACATGTTTAATCCTACTAACTTTACTTTATACATAAAATCAAACTCTCACCCTAATCTAGATATTTACAATCGGTCCAAATAATGCAATACCTCCAATACTAGCATGACTCAAAAGACATAAAATAATTTTATTTTTAAGACTTAATTTGGTTTATCTATTTTCTAAAATATTTGCAAAGAAGGAAATAAAATGGTTCATCAAATTAGTAGATCTAAAATTCACAAGTTTAATTAATATGTGTCTCACATTGAATTTCCTTATATTTATAGGTTTGGTCTATGGGAAGACATAATTGATGGTCATCCACTATCCTTATCACTTATTATAGATAGATCTATACATCAACAAATTCTAAAGTAAATATTTAGAATTATATCTATAGAACTAGAAAGGTAAAGCAATTGCATCGGTGAAATAGTTGTAAAATGGAAACATTTAATGTAAATTCTAAAAGTAATTGAAATGTTTTCATAGTTATTAAACCAAATAAAATTCCCAAGATAGACAAGAGAAGGAAAGTCACATTCATGTATGTTAACCAATATAAAATTGTATGGATTACTATCTAACTAATTACTTATACTTAATCAAATATGCATATCATAATCCACCATAAAAATTAACTTTTAAAAATAATCTAAGTCAAATCTTAGATGAATATAGATATGTGCCATTAAAAAAATGTATTTTAGGATTTAGAAAATGGGCACCACACCTTGATCTATGGATTTCCTAAGATATTTGCATCCACATGAATGCATAATTCATATTCCTAATATATTAATATATTTTATCTTCCATTCAACACATAATATTGATGATAGGAAGAAAATAAAATTAAAAAATAGAAAGAATAACATCAAATCATCTCAAATAATATTGAAGAAGTGAATCTGTATAGGTAATAACATGTGATATCTATTTATGGCATAAAAAAACTAAAATTATGATACAAATAAGAGAATGAATTATAATGTACCTAAATAAAAAGTAATATTGGAGTCTCTTTTTGT
Source organism: Wollemia nobilis (assembly GCA_028583015.1). Lineage (NCBI taxonomy): Eukaryota > Viridiplantae > Streptophyta > Pinopsida > Araucariales > Araucariaceae > Wollemia > Wollemia nobilis. The sequence continues at coordinate 6,034,627 of JAQPPZ010012983.1, read as the reverse complement.
GAAGAAAGGTTATGTAAGAGAAAGAATATCATATATAAATGTCTTTATTAAATTGGTAACATTTGATTGAAATGGAACTCACTTATATTACATCATGACCATACAGTCATATTACATCAACTTGGCTATTATGCTTGTATTTTTTTTGGTAAGATTTGGAGCTAGATATCCTCCTTGAAATTCAATAATTAATTTAACTAATTAAACTAATGCAATTTGATTATCATATCTAGATATGTTAATAAAAAGATAAAAATATAAAATAATCATTTACAAAATTTATATTTACTAGTGGATAAATTAAATGTTTCAATTCAGTATTAGTTGAGGCATATACCCTTTTACATAAGAAATATTCAAAAAAAAAAAAACAATGCATGGTAATTCAATATATAGGCAATTTGTTTTACAAATTCCACTAAAGATGTACCACAAGAATATATTGGTATGAGTAATAACTTCTTAATGCAAATTTTATGAACTACAATACTCCATGTTGATGAAATAAACAAGACAAAAAATAGAAAATATAAATAACAACATTAAATACTCTTATAAAAATGATAAGACAAAGATAGATACATAGGATAAAGGATATAATGACTATTATTATGTTAAGGAGAAATAATATGGACCTCCTTACACAATCTCCCCTTCTCTAAAATTCTAGTGGATATGATATTTTTGGTAGAATTAGAGCTTTAGCATTCTCCAGTTCCCATAATTGGAAGTATTATTTATTATTATTATTGAGTCTAGCTATCATAGTCATGATGGATAAGTGGTCATAATCATTTTAGAATATATTTTAGAGATGGTGGTATCAAAGAGCAGGTGTACATGACATAACCCATTATATATATATGTATATATATGATCATTAGTGTGAATAAAATATGATATATTATGAATATAGTCGGTGATGGAAATTGATTAGACATTTTTCGAAGGACTGCCCAAACTTCCAAACTCCTTTTTGCTATATCTCACTCATCCGGACTCGGATTGAGCTAAAATTTTGAGGGTAGATGCCTGAAAAACCTGAGAATATCCCTACCAATTTTCATATCATTTGGAGAAATACATATCCTAGCACATCCCTATGTGTGAACGAGATATTTGGCAAGCGACTATGCGAGGGTTTCATCTCGGTTGAGTCCAAGAAGCTCCAGAGGTTGGTTTTTAAGGCCTTTGGGCCCTAGAGGCCAATATTTTTGTGGTTTATGCTCAATATTTTAGTAGGAAATGTTGCATGGGATCCAAGATGGGTTAGAAATTTGTCTTTCAACAGATCATACTATGAACTTGAGTGACAATGGCTTCCAATTTGATGCACAAAAGAAAAGTGAAAACCATACCTTTCCACGACGTCTAGGGCAAGGATTAAAGAGATCACAAAACAAGTTTCAAGAATTTGATCAAAAAATGGCTCATATCTCAAGTGAATCTAGTGCTAAGGTGCACCCACAAAATAATTCTACTGTGAAAACCCTTGTCAAGGGTAAGAATTTCTAAGACTCAGTCCCAAAAATGAATTTTAGGGATGCCCTTCGTGGTGGATAGCCTTAGCCCAATGCTAATATCAATACTAGGGCTTCCCATAAACCTCTAAGAATGCCTAAGATTGATCCCAAGAAAATGGAGTGAGGATGTCTTAAAGCAGCTGATGGAACTCCTATTGTTAAGCTTGATATGGGTAACATTCAGACTGGCATTGAAGATTTGGAAAAAAAAGGACTAATTTTTCGGTTCATGGGTTTTCATCTGAGTCTATCTGCTTTCAAAGTCTGGGCTACAAAAAGCTAGAAAACTAAAGGTGAGTTACAAATCTCTATTTATCCAAATGGTTATTTTCTTGTTTTATTTGCTAATAATGAAGATAGAGAGAAAATTTTTCAAGGGGGTCCTTGGTTTTTTGGAAGGGCAAGGATTTTCATGAAGCCCTGGCATACTAAATTTAAATTCGAAGAAGAGATGCCTTCTATAGCTCCCGTGTGGGTTAGACTCTTTGGCCTCCCTATTGAATTTTGGAATCCTACTATTTTTTCTTCAATTGGAAACTCTTTAGGAACTTTTATGATGATCGCTGATTGTACTCAAAATTTTGAACATATTATTTATGCTCGAATTTGTGTTTTAATGGATTTTGACAAACCCCTACCTAAAAATATCACATTACAATTTGGGGAAGACACTTGGGAGCAAGTAGTGGACTATGAGAACATTCCTTTTCATTGTAGAATTTGCCATGAATATGGTCATTTGGCTAGTGCTTGCCCAAATAAAATTCCTGATCAAAAGAAAGAAGATATAAACTCAGCAGGTTTCCAAATACCTAAGAAGAAGAACACTCATAAAAAACCAGTTATGAAGGATCAATCAAAGTCATCTACTAATATGTTTGAAATCCTTTCCACAAATGATGTCCCAAGTGAGGAAGAGGAAATAATGGAAACTGAAATATTAGAAACACAATTTAAATATGAAGGGAAGAACTCAGAGACAAACCAACAAATCAAAGGTTTTCAATAGAAAAAAAGAGAGAAAATTTACACAAGAAAAACAATCTTTCAAATGTCAAAACTTCAAATAATGCAGGTCCCAATATAGACTCCATTGAACCATCTAGTAAAATTTTGGTCGTGTACGAGCATTCTTCAAGGTTAGAAGCCATCTCAGATTCAATTGGAATAAGTCAAGAAACAGGGAAAAAAATTGAAGATGGATTCTAATCAAAAGCAGGTCGCAAGACCAATCAATATCATATGGTAAAAGAAGGTGAAAAGCTTGTAGAGGAAGGTAAGATTAATGCCCTTCCCAACTTTTTTAGCCTTGGTATTAATGAAGATCATCACTTGGAATATTAGAGGACTCAAAGGGAGTCTTTCAAAACAAAATGAAATTAGAAGAATGATTCAGATAAATCATCCACATCCTCTTGTTTTCCTTCAAGAAACAAAGATGTCAATGGAGGATATGGACTCAATTGCCAATAAAATTTGGCCAGCTAGAAAAGTGGTTTCCCTCAGTTCCCAAGGGACTTTTGGTGGCATTGCTTGTCTTTGGGACCCAAAAGAGGTAGTTATTCACCATATGGTTGGCATTTGGGGTTTTTTGGCTATAGCTATTCAAAGTAGACATTCCAACCAGATTATGCTCTGCATTACTATTTATGCTCCGACTTATTTGGAGGAAAAAATAAGATAATGGAAGGATATTACTCATATTATCTCTCATTTTCCTAAAGCTTGGATCTTGATCGGAGGAGATTTCAATACCATCCTCTCTCTAGATGAGAAAAGGGGGGAAATAGAAATTTGGACAAAAGCACTGACCTCATGAGCGAATATATTGCAAACCTCCATCTTGTGGATATCCAACTAGATAATGGCCTTATGACTTGGTCTAACATAAGGCAAGGCTTAGCTTGTATAATGGAGAGATTGGATAGGTTTTTTCTCTCTAAAAATTTCTTAATCCATGGTCACATTCCTAAAGTGAAGACTCTTAATAATGTTGGTTCGGATCATTGGCCAGTCATGGTGGAAATGTGGAAAACCAATGTGAGTTTCTCTCCTTTTCATTTTCAATTAATGTGGCTTAGAGACATTTCCTTCAGACCTCATGTGCAACAATGGTGGAAGGAAGGTAAACCTAGGCATGGGACTAAGATGTTCTATTTTGCCAAAAGACTGCAATACATTAAATCCAAAATCAAGACTTGGAACTGGAAAGAGTTTGGGGATGTTCATAAAAAAAAACATGAAGTTATTGCTCATCTTGAAAATTTGAATAAGAAAATCCATTTAGATGGCCTCACGAGAGAAGAGAAGTGCAGATGAAATTAAACTCACAACTCGGTTAGAGGAATGGGAAAAAAGAGAAGAAATCTTATGGAAGCAAAAATCTAGAATTCAATGGCTCAAAGAAGGAGATCGAAACACAAATTTCTTCCACAAATATCTTCTAGCTCGAAGATCTCACAACTTTATTTCTTCCTTAAAATCAGATTTTGGAGATGTTGTTTATACTTGGGATGGCATGAACTCTATTGTTGTTGATTACTTTTCCAATATTTTTGCTGCTACTCCTCTTGACTCAGCTTCACAACAAAATGTTCTTCAAGCAATCCCTTCTCTTATCACTTCTGAGGAGAACTCTATTTTGACTGCTCCTATTACTATCAATGAGCTTCAACAAGTAGTTTTTAAAATGCAAAAATGGAAAACCCCAGGTCTTGATGGTTTTCCCATTGAGTTCTACCAAGAGTTATGGGATATCCTTCATGTTGATTTATTAGAGGTGGTGGAAGAAGCCAAGAAAGCCAAAGAAATTTTGAAGGTTATCAATAAAACTTATATTACTCTTGTTCCAAAATCTCAAGAGGTTGATCATATCTCAACTTTTAGACCTATTGCTTTATGTAATGTTCTTCTCAAAATCATTACTAAAATCATGGCAGAAAGGTTGAAGCCTCTTTTGCATAATATTATTTCCCTAGAGCAAGGGGGTTATGTGGAAGGACGTAAAATAGTAGATGAGATAGTTCTTGCTCAGGAAGCCATCCATTCCATGGATATGCAAAATTCTCCTTCCATGTTCATTCGGTTAGACTTATCCAAAGCTTATGACAGAGTGGATTGGCACTTCCTTATCAAAGTTTTGAGGCAATTTGGTTTCTCTAAGGATTGGATGGATTGGATTATGGGATGTATCTCTTTAGTTTCCTACTTAGTTCTTATCAATGGTAGGCCTTCTCAGTCATTCCCATCTTCTAGAGGTATTAGGCAAGGTGACCCTCTATCCCCTTATTTATTCATCATTCTTGTTGAATGCTTGGGTAGGACTATAACCAAAAAGAGGGAAAACAAAACCCTTGAGGGAGTTACCATTGCTCATGGAGCTAGACCTATCTCTCATCTTCAATTTGTGGATGACTCTACTCTTTTAGGTAAAGCTACAGTTAAGGAAGCTTCTAATATTAAGCAAATCATTAGTTATTTTTCTAAGGCTACTAGGCAGTTGATCAATGAAGACAAATCTAAAGTTATTTTCTTTCACTGCTCTGCTAGATAGGAATCCATGGTCTTGGATAAATTAAGATATAAGAAGACCTCTCTTCCAATCACTTATTTAGGTATTCCCATAAATATTCAAAGGCAGAAAAATAAATATTGGAATTGGTTGTTGGACAAAGTCAAGAAGAAAATTGGAAAGTGGACCAACAAGTGGCTTTCTTCTGGGGGTAGAATCACCTTGGTAAAATCAGTCCTTCAAGCTATTCCTATTTATGTTTCTTCCATTTTGAATATCCCAAAGGTTGTTCTTCGAGAATTGGATCAAATCAGTCATCGTTTCCTTTGGAGTGGTACTAAGGAGAAAATAAAATGGGCCTTGGTGAAATGGGATACTTTATGTCTTCCTAAGAGTGAAGGGGGTTAGGATTCCGGTCTTCTATTAATAACAACAAAGCTTTAGCTGCTAAATTATATTGGAGGATGTTGCATAACCCCAATGCTCTTTGGGCCAATAATCTCCGTGCTAAATATGCTGAGAACAAAAGTCCTAAAGACCTTGTTCGCTATCAACTTCCTACCAAAGGTTCTCCCATTTTAGCAGTTCTTAAGACTGGTGAGGATTTGATAAAGAAAAAAATATTTTGGATCATTCATAATGGTCAACATGCAAATTTTTGGACAGATTCTTGGGATGGTCACAAGCCTTTGATAACTCAGTTTCCTAATTGGAGGCCTTGGATGGAGGAGCTTCACCGAGCTAATTGGATAAAGGTGGCTAATTACTGTCGATACCATACTGGTAATTCAAAGGTTGGTAGATATTGGATCCCTATTGAGGACTGGCCTATTCAAATCCCAGAAAGGCAAAGACAAGATATCCAAGGCATCCTTCATATGAGATCCCTCTCTTGGTCCCATGAAAAATATTGTTTTGGATGGAACAACACTACTAAGGGTGAGTATTCAGTTGCTCAAGGTTATTTGACCTTATGCCATAATAATCCCAACCATTCTTCTAACATATTTTCTTGATTGTGGGCTCAAAAGCTCTTGCCTAAGGTGAGGTTCTTTAATTGGCTTTTATTGCATCGTAGGGTGCTTATTGGTGAGCAACTTATGAAGCGTGGTTTTCATGGCCCTTTTAGATGTGAAATGTGTGAAGAGAATGTAGAAAATCTCAACCATATTTTTATTGAGTGTACTTTAGCCTCTATGCTATGGAGGAGAATGGCCACTTTACTTGGCTTACAGTGGTCCAATTTTTTTTACTTTTGAACAACTTTGGAGGGATTGGCCTAATCAAGAGGGTGTTGATCATTTTATTAGGCAGTTAGTTTGGATGGGTTCTACCATTCTTCTTTGGAATATTTGGAATGAAAGGAACAACCAAATTTTTAATCAAGATAGGAAGGATATTCACTATATTTGGCAAAAGACCATAGCCAACTTAGTTGAATCAGTCCATCAACTCCTTAATCACCCCCAAAACTCCCACCAAAGATGGGATCAAGTGATGCAAAGATTGAAGATTAAATCTTCTAAGGGCAACCAACTTAAAGGGAATGTGAGTATTAGTAAGATGGATAGGACTAGAAATTGGCAACCTCCTCCTAAGGATTTTGGAAAAGTCAATACTGATGGAGCCTCTAGAGGGAACCCTGGAAAAGCCAGTGTGGGAGGAATTGGTAGACTTTCAGATGGCTCCCTAGTTTTTACTTTTGCTAAGAATTTGGGTATTCTTTCCAATAACCTTGCTGAGGGGTATGGTATCCTCAGAGGCCTTCAGGAGGCTACTAAGGTTGGATGGGAAAAGGTGTTAGTTGAGTCTAACTCTCAACTTATGATTAATCTCTTGAAGACTCCTTCTAAGAATCATAAGGTGGATTGGAGAATAAAAATAATTATTGAGAAGATTCAATTAATCCAGATGGGATTTTTGAAAGTTGATTACAATCATGTGGTCAGAGATCAAAACAAGAGTGCTGATGCTTTAGCTAATTGGGCTTTGGACAAAGGTGATCTTACTTGTTATGGCCACCCTCCTATATGGTGGGCTTCTCAAATTAGGGAAGCTCTTCTTTCTATCATTTCTTTGGATGGCTCCAGTTCTGAAGGTACCTAGTTTCTTCTTGTTTTTTTTTTTGCTTCTCTTTGGTTCATTCAGTTTTTTTTAGTTCCCTAGCTCATTCTATTCTTTATTTTGTTTCCTCTGTTGATTCTTGCCTTAATAGTCTTCTGGTCTAGATAGGTCATTGTTATGTTCAATTTTTTTTTTCTTTTTTTCTTTTTTGTTTTTTTTGTTTAGTTTTTTAAGGTGGGTGGGTTCTTTTGTTTTGTTTTGTTTTTGTGTTCTTTGTGTTGTTTTTTGTTGTTCATGTGTTTTTGTTGTTTTTTTTTAATGTTTTTTGTTATTGTTCTTGTGTTTTTTTCATTCTTGTTCTTGGGTTTCTCTTTGTTTGTGTTATTTCGTGTTTTTATGTGTGAGTGTTTTCTATGTTTTTTGTTTTTGTTTATTGTCTGTTGTTGGTTGTTTTTTATTTTTATTTTTATTTTATTTTTTAATTTAGGTTTTGGTTGTGTTTATTTTTCATGTTTTTTTTTGGGTTATGTCTTTGTAGTGTTATGTTGTTTTTGTCTTGTTTGTGTTTTGTTATGTGGTTCTTGTGTTTTTCTATGTGGTTTGTGTTGTGGTTTCTTTTATCTTATTGTGCGTGTTTGGTTGTGCTTTTGTTTTTGACACACTCAAGGAGCATGTTTTTTATTTTATTTTATTATTTTTGTTGTTATTTACTTATTTTTAAATTGGTTTTGTGTGTTTGTTTGCTCCTTGAGTATGTCAAAGGTGGTAGGCCAGGTCCGAGTCCTGGGTATTTTTGGAGGAATGGATACCCCTGCCTCCTTGGGTCTTACCCGAAAGTGGCATCAAATATATATATATATATATATATATATATTATAATCAATTTAGAATATATTTTTGAGTGACCATAAAATAGGAATGACTAATTGCAAAGGGATATCTATAAAAGGAAGAAATTGATTATTCAGAGAAATTCACATCTACAACAAAGATGACTACCATTCATGTACTATGTATATTGGTAGTATAGTTTAGTTGTAAACTTTAGCAAATGGATTTCAAAAGTTCCTTCCTCAGTGGTGATACCAAAGAAGAGGTATACATAACATAACCCATAGGCTTTGTTTTCAATGAGTAAAATAGAATGTTTATAGGCTGAAAAAGTCACTATAGTTATTGAAGAAGGCTCCTGGATTATAGTTCATCAAAAGTATCCCTAATGAAAATCTTTATATTAAGGAAGTTAGATCTAAGATAGTGATGATTTTGTTGTATGTTTATAATCTATTCATCACCAATAGTCCAAATGAATTGGTAAATGATGTGAATAATGACTCAAAAAAATCATTTGACATAATAGATCTATAAATTTTACACTAATGTATTAGCTTGGAAGTTTAGCAAAAAAAGAATCACATTATAGTCACACATTTAAAGTATAAAATGTATGATGATAAATTATAAACCTAAAGAAACACCAATGGATCAAGGGTTACAACTACCTAGGTATTATAAGTCACTTTAGATATTTGGTTCTCTTCATCATTAATTGATTATGAGTCTCATATACCTAATAAATATTAGATCTAGTATCACCTCTAATGACAGTAGTATTTTTAGGTTCATGTAGGGACCTAAGGTAAGTCATTTGATGGCAATAAAGAGGATATTGAATTATATTTATGGTAAAATTGAATATGACTTGGAGTACAAGAAAAATGATAAGTTCTTTTTTCAAGCATACATAGACTTAGATTATGTTGGACCATCTGAACATGTGTTTCGTCTAGGATCTAGATCTGTATTATTGTATAAAAAAACAACATATAGTGATATTTTCATCCATAGAGACAAAATATTTATATTGCACAAAAAATAATGTGTAAAACAATATGATTACAAAGTATACGGTCAGATATTTACATGTGCAATTTTAGAGTCCTTAGATTAAGCTCTAGTAAATTTCCACTAGAAATCAGCTTGTGGATATTTTCATAAAAATACTTACACTTGGGAAGTGGAAATTAACCAGTTCAAACCTTCATCACAAATAAGGAAGCTTATCAAGAAGGGTTTATTTCATAAGGATATGCCTATACCATAGAAGGAGGTAATGAATCCAGTCATACAATACATTACTATAGATTTTCTTGAGTCACAACTCTGTAGTTTCCACATTTCTTTTGTGAATCATTTTAAAGATGCAAAATTTCTCAATATTCTAGAATTCTTGTATTTGTCCATGGATTACACTATAACTTCAACCCATTCCAAGAAGGAGGAATCTTGGCCTTCTCATCAGGGTTTGTTCAAGGTCCTTTATGCTTATCTACTACAAAAATTTCCTAAAGGAAATATTACCATTCAGGAAAACACAGAGGAAGACACTTCCTCCACACCTCCCTCTAAGATGAGAGGTTCTAAAATAAAGGGCAAGGAAGTTAAATGCTAGGGATATCTCAGTGCTAATAAAAATGTTAATGTGGAATTTACTCCCACAAGGAGTTCCCATAGGCTAAAGTAAAAAGTTTCCCAAAGCCCTTTGAAGGTTAAGGAAGAGGGTGAGGATGACCCCAATGACCCCATTGAAAAATATCTGTAGAAATTAGTAATCCAAACCATGTCTACTACCATTACCCTTCTAGAGACTGCCTAGACTGCTTTGGGGAAAGCCATATCGCAATTGAAGGAGCTGAGAAATGTGCTTAATATGTTGTTTTTATATGACACCTTTGATGAGGAAACCCTTGCGAGTTATGTTGTTTCTTGCAAACCCAAAGCAAAGGAGGATGATGTCATTAAAATCCTAAAGGAAATATTCAAGGAAGTGTCCAAGAATCAAACCAAGGAAGGTGAACAGGAAACTGTTAAAGTACCTACCATGGAGTAATTGCTTTCCCTACTACTGTTGTTGACCCTTTGGGATTTCCTCACCTTTTGGTATTTCTTTGTTAGTGTTTTTCCTATTCCTCTAAGGATGCATTTTGGGTTTTTCTTGCATCCTCTTCTCTTTTATGCTTCCCTAGGATGCATTTATGTTTCTCCCCACATACCTTTCTTTTGTGTTGTTCTAAGGTGTTGGGGTGCCTTTAAAATGCCCTCTTAATGAAAATTATTAACTTACCAAGAAAAAAACTTGTAAAATTTGAATTGTTTCAAAGTTTCATTTGTCTACCAAATAAGGTAATAAGAGAACATGATAAATAAATAGTACATTATTCATGAAATATTTGAAGACATAAGAAACTGAGAGACATGTTGGTCCCTAAGGGAATAACCAAGAGTCTCATGTTGCTATACTACATCTACAATAATACATGTTGCTAATTTCACCCAAGGTCATGCAAAATTATGAATAAGTTATCATTGTGATCGAGTTCATATTTTCAGGGAAATGAAATGGGATCTTATTGGGTTGTAAACTTGTAATTTTAAAAGCGCCTGATGATTAAGTCAAACCACTTACCTCGTGAAACTATACATGTTGCATTGCAAAGCAATTATTGGAATTTAATGATGTGGCCACCTAATTTAACAATAATGAAGTCTGCATTTTTTGGTTTGGACATAGGGGGTTCAAGATTTCATTATGGCTGAAACTCAGATAACACAATAGTAATTGAATTGAGTGATTAGAATAGGATGGAGGGTTTTGAATTGGATAATTTTAACTCAACCCTCTTTATTCAATAATCCATTTTTACTTGCATTATGTTAACATATTCAAATAGATGTGATCTACATGTAAGAAGTCAATTAGATATGTGAGAGGCTATCTCATCAAGGAAGCAGGAAGAAGTCAATTATATATGTTAGAGTTTATCTCATCTAAGAATATATCAATTAGTTATTGTTTTAAAGAGGTTGTCTCGTATTTTGGTAGAGGTCAACTAGACTACCTAAGAAATATAGAATTTTTATTATTTTATTTTTAAAATTTTATCTTTTGGTAATTATTTTTTATATTATTTTTATTAAGAAAAAAAATAAGTTGTTTTTTATTTTAATTATTTATAATGAAGATCAATATAATTAAAGGTTAAATAATTTTTATCATAGTTTACTTTTTTATAAATATATAAATATTTAAAAGATATTCTCTTTGTCAATAGTTAAACATTATAAATAGTAAAATATTTTATCTAATTTTCACGTTGATTTTTTGGATAGCATATAATAATAATAAATTATAAATTCTACCAGTTGAAATCTATTTATATTATATTTTAATAAATTTTGTTATTCTTTTAAGAAGCACCTAGTATTTATATAGTCATTGTTTGAAGTTCCATATGATTTTGATTTTAATAAAGTGTTGAAGTTCCATTAGATTTTCCTATATTAACTTCCCAAGCACCATGAAAATTAAATTTTATAGGCCCATATTTTGGATGATTTTTCTTTACCATAGATCATTGGATATTCTTTGTTTTAAATCCATCATGATATATAACTCTTGCACATTTATTAAAATATTGTAATGGTTAGCTAGCCATTTTTTCCTACACTTAAGACTTCCTAGATCAAGAATATTATTATAAATATTTTACAAGAGAGGCAATCATAGAATACTATAACTTATTTCAATCCATAGGTTTCAATAAATAATGGTAGGACCAATCCTCCAGAAAGTGCGTAATATCTTAATTTTGAAACTATAGTGATTCTCAATACTAATTTGCACCTAAGGTAAAGTTTCAATCATAGATAATTGGAACATAAATAAAGACTATGAGCCAAGTATAAAGGTAATTTTGAGTTCTCTTTCAAGTAGGATAGAAGGCCTAGCTATTAGCAACTATATATTAGGTTTTATTTTTGCAAATAAAATAAGATATTGCCTAAAAACTCTATCAGCTCACAAGACCTATTGGGAACAAAGAATTGAGCAAGTTCCTAAAGCATCCAAATATTTTTTATCGATCGAAACCTAGAAGGGTCCCAAATTTCCATCCAAGATTTGGTAACTTAAGAAAAACAAGGGACCTTAAGGTACAAAGAATGCCAGATGATTCATACCCATACTGGTGAGAATTTAAAGGCGTGATGCACACAAAAAATAAAATAAGCTAAGTTTTGAGGGCATCTAAATAATTGCACCTAGCCCTAGCCCACGAAGGTTCTGAAGATCTAACACAAGAGAAAATACATAAGAGGTATCTGGTCAAAATATGAAATTTTCAAGAGATTCGTATATGATCGAAAGCTATATGAGCACTCAAGAAGCATCCCATAAGCATGCACAAGATCTGGTAAATCGACCTCCAATAAGAAAATGTATATTTTTTCTAGTACATCTATTGGGTAAGATTTTAGGTAAGAGGATTTTAATAGTAAAATACCATCACATTTATTATAGGAAAATTGAGTAGAGAGGGTTAGTAGATATCAAGGGACCATATACAACTAGTAAGCTAAGTATGAATCAAGGAGAGGCAGATCCTAACCACGTCAACAAACCATATTTTGGTATTTGGAGTAGCCCTAATTCTGAGCAGCTTATAAGACTGACAAAATATTTGACATAACAATAGTCCACTTCATAGGAAATCATGAATTGATATTGTAAAATGTCTATATAAACTAAGAGGTATAATAAAAATGGGTTGGATCATAGGTTTTTAAAATTCATATGTAATGAGGAGATTTTTCCATGTCAATACAAAGGGATTGCTATTTGGATTCTACTTTATTCCATTTGCAGAGCGTGTATGTATGATAACTACTTATTTCTAATTTAAGCCTATAGGATTCTCATGGGACTCTATCCAGAATCCTAAATGTGTGCTCATGTGCATTTATTGGTTCTAGAATTTATAGTTTGATTAGACATAGAATATTGTGACTAGTTGTTTTTGGGGTGGTAATACAATCAACTAGTCTGTTAGGCATCTTCTTAGTTTGGCTGTAAAATATATTAGTATGCATATGTATTAATGCGACTTAATTTAAACTTATTTAAGTTATAGCTTTAGTTTATTTACTTATTTCAATACTATTTTCCCCCAAGATTTAGGAATAGTTAGTTGGGACTTCAAGGAACTTTGCCTCCTCTGGACAATGAGCACTTCAGTTTTCATAGCTTCTTGGTCATTCAATATTGGTCAATGTTTGTGGGTGCACAATTCTTTTCATTAGATAGATTCTCCAACCAATAGTTTTTGGTATATCCAGTGGTATTGTAGGGTCAGTGATATCCCCTATTATCATATTTAAGCAAAATCACCTAGTGATTTTGATCAGATCCAGAGATCTATATCATATTGTAGACACCAAAATAGCACCAATCTGATTATGTGACTGCAAACACTGATCACTTTGACAAACATAGCCCCCAGGGCAGCCCTCAGAGGTCAAACAGTGGTCCTAACCACTCTCATAGCAATTTTGTAAGGTCAAGAGGCAATTTGGCACATTCAGGCACTTTGCTCAGAATCTGTCTCACCCAGAGATGAATTCAAAATGGAATCTGTCTCACCCAGAGACAGATTCTGAATTCGTCTCTAGTAGGGATGAATTCCAAGTTTAACGAGCAAAAAGAAGAATGGCGCCAAGTGGCAGCCCAGGACAGTCAGTTGATGACTCCTGCATCGCACACGTGTGTGGGTGGATAGATAGTTCGTTAGAGGACTGTCACAAGGGTAGTTATGAGAGCCCAAGTCAATGGAGGACTCCCCTCCCTCATGGGAAGACATGACTGCCACATGGCACCTATGACCAACACATGGCATTTGTGCTTCCCTCTAAAAAGAGACCCCATGGGTCTATAAAAGGTGGGACATTTCTCACCCAAAAAAGGAGATTGAAGGAGATTTCAAGCAATGAAGTGCTATCGAGTTGAACACCCACTTGCATCCCCTTTGATTCACCTTCTCACATCCACCAATCTATTTTGCAAGGGAGGTTGTTGGGTGGATTTTGGAAGCTTGAATCTGACCCAAATCCAACATGGACACCTGAATCAACCAATTTGTAGACATCTCAATCCTAAGAGGTTTTGGGCCCATCCTTAGTGGATTGGCACCAAGATCAAGTGCCAACGGTGGGAGGCCCACTTGGGCACCCCCGCACTTTCTAATTTTTATTCCAAAAGCATTCTAGATTATTGTTTCAGGTTGCATCTCATGTTATTCTATTTGGTTAGCTCATAGCTTCAATTTCATAACATTCTGATCAGATTTTGTCATGCCTTTTGTCGCTTTGTTGTCCTACTAACTTGCAGGTGGCGACATCGAATTCCCGAGGATAGAGGCCAAATTGGGAGAATCCGACCATCTGGGTCGTCCAAAAATGGCCCTAATTACATAACACATCTATTTGTAGGCATTTTGTAGGTCCCAGGATTCGATATTGGAGCAGCATTAGGTTGGCTCTTCCAATACAGAAGAATTCGTCCCACCCAGGGACGAATTGCAGTCAGAATTCGTCCTGCCTAGGGACGAATTCCAGTTGAAGGCAGATTGGCCGACTGTCTCAGTGGCAGTGGCCTTCTGGTGATGTTTTATGTCCTCTGTCAGGTTTTTAGGTCATTTAGAGTCATTTTACTCACTGTTTCAGACAAATGTTTGCATGCATCTTTTGGCAATTTTAGAGAACAAACACTTCTTATGTGCAGCAGGTGCTACTGACATCTTCGTTGTTTCTTTGTTCATAGGAGGAGTAGCAGAGGTCAAAGACTCATCGACATCAACGGCGGCATCATCTTGGCCCGTCCATTTCAAGTGTGGGCACGCGAAAAGAGGAACCTTAAGTCTCGATTGTAGTCAAATTCTTTTAACGCTCCTAGCCTCTGAAAAGGGAGGAGGCGTATTTGTAACAGATATCAAGAAAGTTTAATGAAAGGGCTGTGTTTTCTCCATTTTCTTGTGTCTCTTCCAATGTGTTTCTTTCATTTCATGCAATTTACATTTCTAGGACTTAAGTGTATTTGATTTTGGATGCATCACAATTAGTGTTTCCTTCACTCAGAATCTCGTGCTTTCAGTGGCGATCACGGTGGGAACTTGTTCCCTAGTTTTTAAGATCACAAAAATTGATCAAATTTTTGTGTTTTGTGTTTGATAGGTACCTTTTTGGTTTTTGACTATTATTCATCCTTGGCTGTGGCGATTGCTTTACTGAAATTCGTCTGACCCTGAGACGAATTCAAATTCATCTCTTGGAGGGACGAATTTTGTTCTGTAATTCATCTCACCAAGGGAAAAATTTCTTTCTGCAACTTTTCAGAGCAGAAATTCAGAAGCAACCAGTCCAGGCAGAGAAGAGGTAGGGATTTTCATGATCTTTGTTAAATTTTCTGTTTCTGTTTCTGTTTCTTTAATTGTTTTCATTTAATCCTGCATTGCATTAGGAAAAGTCATTTATGCTTGTTTCATTTTAGCTAAATAAAATGAATCACACACACATCACACAATAATTTTAAACCAAGGAGCTGGTCGTAAGACCCCAGCCCTTGAGCAAGACCAATGGTGGGTTCATCACCACCTTGGCTTAGCTTTGCATCCATTTCCCGATTTTCAACTTTTGTTAGGCATAAATCCTGACGAAAGCTGACCGAGTGTCACTGGGGTGATTCCCATGCGCGTGAGGATAAGTCTTCTATGGTAGGTGCCATTAACAGGACAATCCCCCTTTTGTATTGCCTACGTACCACATACCTTCTGCTCTCACGTACCTATAGTCTCCCTCTCATAAGGGCGGGTATATAGAGAGGTTGGTATATCGACCTGGTTGGTATATTGAAGGGGCTACCGTTTTGGGAGTTATATGAGCCGTCATAATGCATTTAAACGTTCTTCAAAACCTAAAAAAACAAAACAAAACATCAAAATGCACTAAACCAGTTTAGGGCACACCAATAATCCTTAAAAGAGATAATCATGGTTTGCGCATGTGTGTGTTTATTTCTGCTTAGTGTAGACAAAAAGAAAAATCATCATAAACGAGATAAAAATCTACTTAGATAGTATAGAAGCAACGCAATGGTGTACACCCGTAGCCAAGCCCAATCAAGGGTAGAAGCTCCAGAAGGTACACAAGAAGTAGGCACAAGTCACCTTTGCTTTAGTCCTGAGGACTTGGTCATACCGCCTTATCGGTCTGGCCTACAAAAGAATCCGATTCAGAATCCTCGGTGGGGTATGCCCATTCAAAGCAGCCCATTTCGGGAAGACGCCCTACATGTAGACCTTGATGTAAACATAGAATCGCCTTCTGAGGTTAGACATGAGTGGCCACAGTGCGATGAAGCGCTAGAGAGGCACACTATCCATTTGGAGGGACAATGTGGATATGGCATCCCTTCTTTACCTCCCATCAAAATAGAGAGACAAAATCCAGAGTGCAGGGCTCCTTACACAGGGCGAGCTAACTCCACCCGCCCCTTCCAAACCCATGAAAGGGAGTACGAGGAAAGCCATCGCATTCCTCGAGGACAACAAACAGCATGGGAACCTTGCATTTCCACCCTTGCTAGGTATCATGATCATACATCGAGACCAGAGCCTTGAGTAAATGTCGCCTACCTCGACAGAGGGAAGCGACCCATTGAAATTTTAGATCATCATGATCGAGGCATGCCAGACATTGACCCGATAGTCGCCAGACATGCCACCCATCAATCCCAAATCGTGCGACTTAAACAAAGTCATCAGGAGATAGAGTATCGACATTGCTTGGATAGAGAGCACATGCAACGCGAAGCAGATGAGTTACGCTATGAACTACCTGAGAGGGGGCCAACCCCTTGCACCCAAAGAGCCAAACAATATGAGAGGCATAATCTATTGGTGTAGGACAGGTCTCCACGACCTCGTCAAGCTTTGCCTCCGAGACCTTATAGACCCGAGAGGGAGGCCACTCCCCGAAACAATGATGGGTACCCTTAGCAGGGATTCAATCAAGGTCATAGGTCTCACCCAAAGACTCCTCAAGAATTTTATGAGGAGTACAAACTAGAAATAGAATGGGCCGAAACACCCCATCAAGGCGGGAGGGCTACCAATTGACCACCCCTCCATAGGCCTCCAGTCTTCCATAACGCACAACGGGAGCAAACAAAAGAGGAGGAGATAAAATCTTTAGATGCATACAAAGTGCTATTAGAGCGTTTGGAGTCTGTGGAGACAAAAACTTCTGGGCATCAAAAGCCCACGTTACGTCAACTCCACAGTCATCCAGTGCATCCCTCAGTGCCAACACCTCTTTACCCCGAACACTTCAAGTTGCCTCAATTGGCAATTTTTAAAGGTGAAGAGGATGCACAAGAACATGTAACAAGGTTTCTAAGCCAATGCTTCGGCATCCAAGATAATGACGCATTGTTGCTTAGAACGTTCATAACCACATTCACAGGCCCTGCCTCGGATTGGTTCACACAACTGCCCAAACACAGCATAAGCAGTTTATATCAGCTAGTAGACGCGTTTCTTGAACGTTTCGCCTTCAACACAAGGAAGAAGGCATCACTTAGTGATCTTAGATCAATTAGTAGATGTGTTTCTTGAACATTTTGCCTTCAACACAAGGAAGAAGGCATCACTGAGTGATCTGGCGAGCCTCAGGAAATTTGAAGAAGAAATAATGGCAGCATACGGGAATCGATGGAGAGCTTTGCTTTCTAAGTTACCCTACCATCCCCCTATGTCTGATCTCACACAAATGTTTGCAAAAAGTTGCTTAAAATCAATCTTTGGTCTATTGTTGCTATGACAATACGACAACTTAGAAGAAGCTTTGGCGCAAGCCAGAGTTATAGAAGAGATTAAAATAGGCGAAGGCACAATCACCAAGCCTAAAAAGAAAGAGTGGAATAAAACCACCAAAATCGGGACAACGCAACCACAACATGCTATGGTTAACCAAGTTGTGATAAATGTTCCCGCGCTTGTGCAAGAAATGTAGCCTCAAAAGGCTAATTACCAGGCAGTGCCTCCTGCTTATGAAGGAGATAATAGAAGACAGGAGCAAAATCAGCAGCGTTGCCCTAGGTGACAATTCACCCCTTACACGGAGTCCAGGGACTCTCTATTTGACCGCTTGTCAGTGGAAAATTTAGTCACTCTGCCAGAAATTCAAAATATAGACCCTAATGCTCCTAAGCCTAGGGGATACAGAGAGGAATTGTATTGTAGATTCCATAGGCGTAGAGGACACGACTTAAATGGATGCTGGAAGTTCAAAGAACTAATCCAAGATTTGATCGACAATAGAACATTGGTCATGGACAACCCCATAGCGCCAAACAACCAACAAATGAGGGTATTCAAGGACCCTTTGCCTGCCCACGAGGCACAGGCAAAACCACTCCAGATTAATGAGGTGCGATAGAATCTTCCCATGCAAGGATTTGTGGGAATGATTAGCATAGTGACAAGGAACAGAAGGTACCCAGCAGTTGCCCCCGAGGTAGCTACGAGGGAAGTTTCGACAACATCGCAGCCTCAACAATGCCCAACGTAGTTGCCTCCGCCTAGACCCGAGGTCACGATACGGACCAAACTCACGCAGAGTTTGTGGACCACATCGGCTAGGCTGTCCATTTATGAGCTTATTCAACAGTCAGCACCCCATAGGGAAGCTCTTATGGAAATTTTAAAAGCCATCGAATTACAACCTCACGAAGCAAATTATTTCAACAACTTCGTGGGACATGTGAAACAATGTACGGAGTCGGTCATCACATTCAGAGAAGACGAGGTAAAAATGATATCAAATGACATGGCAGATCCACCCCTGCACGTTATCGCGCGGGTCAACGGGATCCCGTACAAGAGAGTGTTGGTAGATACTGGCTCGTCCAGTAACATCATTACCACTACAGCCTTAAAACATTTGAAGCTTCCAGCCTCTCACATCACAGCCTCCATGTACACACTGCAAGCTTTCAATGATGCAATATGCTTGACAGTCGACACAGTTGTTCTGCCTGTCCAGGTAGGACAAAATACAATACCTACATTGTGCCATGTGTTGGAAGGCGAGATGGCTTATAATATATTGCTAGGGCGGCCTTGGATCAGGGACATGAAGTGTGTCCCTTCGATCGCTCACCAATGCTTAAAGTATGCTTTTGAAGGAGAAATACATGTAGTCCCAATGGACTTAGAGCCCTTCAAGTATTGCAATGCGGTACAATTCATGCCTCAATCGACCCTCCCTTCAATGCATTTGGATTTCCAGTTAAATCCATCTAAACAAGGTCCAATACCGCAGGCACCACTGGTGACCAAATCAAAAAAATCCCAGCCAGGTGAGTCTTCATCATCTGCTCCTTCATTATCAATGCCACTTGCCATGGCCAAATAGAAGGACAAGGGAAAACAGATCATGGAAGAGGCTAAGCCCCTAGAAGAGGGGTTGCCCATAATTTCAATGGTATCAACAGAAGAAACACCTCACATAGCAGAAGCGGAGACTCCTAAAATGCCGAACATGGAATGGACTTAGGAAGGACTCCCGTTTCCTCCCACCCAATCATCAACAATCACTATTGAAATGGCCAGTATGGGCCTGGGGGAGTATTTAGTGCAAAATGTTGTGGCAACCCCCGCATTGGAGTCAGTACAGGACATGGGAAGACCTCGCCTTCCCATAGGGACATTTGTTCCTCTAGGCTACCCACAAAACCAGACGAATTTTGTTTATGGGGGTCGTGATCATGGTCTTGAACCATGCAAACAAAAGGAATCAGACGAAGAGCCTTTTGTTGAAAATATCAACTATCTATCAAACCCAAAATTCGCTCTAAAATATCTCGACCAATGCAATTGGCATGGATACGGGCTAGGAAGATATGAGCAAGGGATGCGGGTCCTTTGCCAACCAAGATATCAGATGCCATATGATAAGTCAGGAGTAGGGTTCAACCACCCCCTACCCTTAGACATCTTGGTCGAAAATATGCAAGGCCTAGAAATAGGCAACAAGGGGGGATTGGCACCAGATCTTTATGCCAACCCGAATACAGAATATACATTGGGAGATTACCTCCCATGGTCAACAAACACCCTTGGTAACAGTAGTAATCCCTCTCATTTGCTAGAGAGAGGTGAAATTTCAGAGATTAATCCTCAAAGAGAACATCAACGGCTTCCAGACATCTTTTTGAAGCTATTCCCCTTAGAGGTTCCAGCTGAACCAACACAGTGTCAAGAGAATTAGGTCCCTCCACCAAGAGTGGAACAACCACAATGGGACCAGATTAACTTACTGGAACAAGGAGAGCCCTCAACGTCACAAGCAATAGTTGCTGAAGAGAATGAACATTTTTGGGTCTTCGAAAGTGATTCAGAAGATGAGACTATGATAGACTATCTCAAACATGCATGACGGCATCATCACCCTTTAACTCATGAAGATCTAATGGGACAGATGGGCATACTACTAGGGCATGAATGGTGGGTAGACCCTGCAAGGTGGGACCAAGTATTGGATCCATAGCTCCAAATCCATGATGAGCACCGTCCACCCCGAGATCCCATCATGACATCAGTACCAAGGGAAGACCCCGTCTTCCTATCAACACATAGGGACGATCCGTTCATGCTCATCCCTACAGAGCCAGATCTAGAGTGCAAAGACCATCAAGCTAGGGGTACATCTATCCCCTGAAGAGCAAGCCAAAAGCTCCAAGGATTATCGCAATCACTTGGTCACCTCAAAAGCTCCAAGGATTATCGCAATCACTTGGACACCCCAAAAAGCTCCAAGGATTATCGCAATCACTTGGTCACCCCAAAAAGCTCCAAGGATTATCGCAATCACTTGGTCACCCAAAAATCTCCAAGGATTATCGCAATCACTTGGTCAACCCAAAAATATCCAAGGATTATCGCAATCACTTGGTCAACCCAAAAATCTCCAAGGATTATCACAATCACTTGGTCAAACCAAAAAAAAAAAAAAAAAGCTCCAAGGATTATTGCAATCACTTGGTTAGCCCAAAAAGCTCCAAGGATTATCGCAATCACTTGGTCACCCCAAAAAGCTCCAAAGATTATCGCAATCACTTGGTCAAATAAAAAAAGCTCCAAGGATTATCACAATCACTTGGTCAAAACACCAAAAGCTCCAAGGATTATCGCAATCTCTTGGTCACCCCAAAAGCTCCAAGGATTATCGCAATATCTTGGTCACCCCAAAAGCTCCAAGGATTATCGCAATCTCTTGGTCACCCCAAAAGCTCCAAGGATTATCGCAATCTCTTGGTCACCCAAAAATCTCCAAGGATTATCGCAATCTCTTGGTCACCCCAAAAGCTCCAAGGATTATCGCAATCTCTTGGTCACCCCAAAAGCTCCAAAGATTATCGCAATCTCTTGGTCACCCAAAAAGCTCCAAGGATTATCGCAATCTCTTGGTCACCCCAAAATCTCCAAGGATTATCGCAATCTCTTGGTCACCCCAAAAGCTCCAAGGATTATCGCAATCACTTGGTCATCCCAAAGGCTCCAAGGATTATCGCAATCGCTTGGTCACCCCAAAAGCCCCAAGGATTATTGCAATCGCTTGGTCACCCCAAAATGCTCCAAGGATCTCTTTAAATCGCTTGGTCAACCCCAAAATGCTCCAAGGATTTCCACAATCGCTTGGTCAAAAAAAATAAGAAAATTCAAAATAACAAAAATCATCAAAAACAATAAAAATTTGCATCTCATTTCTAGGCATACTCAAATTCATCAATAGAGAGTTCTTCTCGCACTTCATCTTCAAATTCACAAAAATCAATCCATCAAAAATACAAAAATACATAACTGCATCAAACCATTACATCCATACATTGCATATTTGTGGTCATACAGGTCATAGGCTGTAATTGCTCTGCTAGTCCATCTTGTTCCACATTGTTCCATCTTACAAAAACAACAAAAACGCCATGCGTTACTTTTACCACACTAGAATCAGTGGTCTTTTAATGTATCAAGAGTTTTCGTGATTCAGTCATCATTTTACTCTTTAGCCATGTAATGTATCAAGTCATACAGATTTTACGAAGGTAGAGTTACACTTGAAATACACCTTGTTACGTAACATCCCAACACAAATTAAAACACATAAAACAATTCCTAAGTTGTGTGAACGAAAGATGAAACCTGTAGGGTAATCCAAGTCACCATAAGCGAAACGGTTATCGTGCTCATCCCCCTGTGCGAATGACCCCAAGAATGCTGAGAGTTGGCAAAAGGACAAGCATCCTCCCTACCCAATTCCCTAAGAATCCCTAGTTCTCAATAGTTGCAAAACATCAAAAATTTGCAAAACATCAAAAACTCAAATATTTGACATCATACAGTGCACACATCAAAACGGCACAAACGATAGTGATTTTCATCACTCCATCTCCCCAATCCCTTGCTCAAAAGAAAACAAATCAAAATAAATAGTGATCTTATCACTACAAACGAGCAAGTATCCCAATCAAGAAAAGAAGGGAGTTGAACTTGAATCCCTGGAACTCTTAGCATTCTAAAAGGTCATAAGGCAAGCGTCAATACGGATTTGGTTGATAGCCTATCAGTAACTGGTGGTAAACTTCTCGCATGACGATATATCTATCACATTAACTTGTGTACAGATCAATGTTTGCATGTGGATGAGCTAGCTTATGGCATCCTGGATAACACCGTAGATTAATCTAACTAAATACAACAAAGGAGTTAGTGGAGCTAATTAGGTGATCCTCAGTACAAGTTCGGTTGAAAGCCCATCTGGCACTGGCGGTATCCTGACAAATACCACATAAATGAACTCAATTGCACACATAGGGATGTGAAATAGCTCGATCAAAAACAAGTTTGATTCATACCTTGTTCAAAAGTCTTGTAAGATAAAGTACATTCGTGGCTAGTAAGTTAAAAACCGTCTGAGTCTTAGAAAACCTTAGCTACATTTCTAAACCAACTGTGCTACTTTTCATCCTTACAATACCATCAGAAAATACAAAAAGAGAAAACCACATGTATACATACAAGAGCCATACATCATAGCAATCGCCTAAAAATGAATTAAAGAGCGTCTTAAATAGCCTATGGTGTCGTAACCAAGCACCACAAATATCATTCATCAATTTCACTTTGCATATCAAAAAGAAATCAAAAACATTTGCATTCATCATAACATAAGCATTCATCAAAATAAATAAACATGCATACATCCATAGTCATTAGCCATCATGCATAACAAAAATCAAATCATCACATGTAAGAAACCACAATAAAATCGGTATATATATATATATCGTCAAAAAAATGCCCGCAGGCTACAAAACTAGTCCTCAATCCCCGCAATCATATCCAAAAACCCAACCTAAAGCGTCGACCACCATAATCACGTAGGATCAATGTGACGGGAACTACCCCCCGTGGTGTGGGTCCTATGGGACCCTGCAGGGCGGCTACTGCCAGCCCTCGCATCATGCCTGCTATCGCCTCCCTCATCTAATCATCGACGATGAGATGATGTTGACTGCTCAGTCGCACTATCCCTCATCCGACGTGAAGATCCACTGACCGAGGGCTCAAGAAGTCACCCACCAAGGCGGATGACCTCCCTCTCCAACTCTATCCGGTGCCGACACCACTTTACCTCTTGTCGATGATAGTATGACACCGCATCATCGCGTTGTGCCAGAACCCTATCCCGCTCTGCCAGCTGAGCCCGCAGGAGATCCCTCTCCCGTGTCGCATCCCACAACTCCAGATATCGTATCCATAGAAGCTCTGTCAGTCATGCATTTTCAGTTCATATATCAGACTCCACCTCCTCTATGTCTGCCTGACAAATAGGACCCTCTGGAACAACAACCTACTCTAGCTCCCACTGCTCCTCCACGTCCTGCATGTCTGACTGATCCGGAGCGCCCAAGTCTACATCCTCATCCCCCACATCCAACATGTCCGCATCATCCAACGGACCTCCCCAATCATCCCCTGCTACCTTAGCACCCTCCACTATCGCCTTCGTGCCTCCCAGTGGCCCCTCTCCTCTCCATTGCCATAGTACCCACCACGAGTCATACTCAGTGGTAGTCCCGATGTCATCTATGTTCGGGACGTCAATAACCACATCTGACTCCTCGCCCAATGGTGCGGTGACCGATGGATCTAAATCCCTCTCATCTCCCCACCGTCGATAGACCACGGGCTCACCAGGAAACCCCTGGCGCACCCCAAACTATCGTGTAACCCGACTATATGAAAAGAACTCATTCTCCATCCCGTGCCTTCCAGTCAACCACCGCTCCCTACATACCCGACGGATCCACTCTCCAGCCTCTGGCCAGGCTGGACAGTCTCGATAAGGGTGCCAAAACACCTCCCCTATAGTGAGCCAAGAAAAGGCATCGATATAGTGCTCTACAGCACCTGCCCATCACCGACTCTGCCCCTACTTCGTATACTGTCGCCACAAAACTGCATAGCCTATCTCCGTGTCATCCATCGCTGCCCGAGTCGTCCACGGTAACCCGATCAGCCTCTCCACTACTATGTGCTGCCAACCCCAGCACTGCAGTAGATAACTGCAACTGATGCCCTTCCGCTGCCGACAGCGGACCGCATACAGCTCCCTGTAGAGCTGTGCCAACAATGTCTGTCCCCATCTCAAAATCAGTGGTGCCTCTATCGGGCACTCTACCAACTGCCATACCAAATCCAACAGGTTCCATGGGAACCTTGTGCCTGATGAATCAGGGAGAAGCATGTTAGAAATAAGGCCCATCAAGAATGCATGCCTCACTCCTAACACCCCCCTCTCATGCCACCAACCAACCAATATCCTTCTAGCCTGGCAGTCCACCTCGACTATCTCAACTGGGTTTGCTAAACCCACTCGCTCCCCATGCCCAAAACACCTCATCAGTATAGCAGTCCGTTGATCAAACGACGATGTCCTAATAGGCAGTCCATCTATCGAAATCCGAAGCAGCCGATAGACATCCTCAAGAGTCACAGTCATCTCCCCTATCAGGATATGGAAGGTATTGGTCCGTAGATCCCAAAGTTTGATCATGGCCATCAGATAGGCCTGATCCGTGACCATAGGCTCCAGTCAAGCCACCTGCTTGAGCCCAAGGGCCTCAAGCCATTCCCAATCACCATCAATCAGTGCACCCCGTGCCTCAGCAAAAGTAGCAGATACACGATACCGGCTCCTAACCTGCAAAAGAAAACAATTCAACAAAAAAAAAAAAAAAATTAAAATATAATGGAATAGAACTGTACAGCAATAACAAGCACAAAAATTCAAATAAAAAACAAAAATAAACTCTAGGAGCACTTACAGGTTTCGCTTCGGCTCCGCCGCTCGAACTAGTTTGTGCACTCATGATGGCAGAGAGAATTCCAGCAGCGCTTCGCGTCGCAGAATTACCTCCTCCTCCTAGAGCTCAAAAATCGCAAGAAAAAAATGACACAAATGAGCCCAAATGCAAGTTTTGGCCCTTAAATAGGCCTTTTGAGCTGGAATTCATCTTTGACTAGGACGAGTGCTTAGGTTAGCGCTCGTCCCACCCAAGGACGAATTCTACAGCTGGAATTCATCCCACCCAGGGACGAATTCAAACCAGCACTTCAAAAACATCAAAAAATGATCAAAAATGCACTAAAAACAGACAATAACTATGCCCGATAAGAGTGCTACTGCACCTGACATCCAGCGCATACAAAATAGACATTGGATTCACAAATTATCACTATCCTACTCCTTGAGAAGGCTACCATAGCCAGACCAATCCACGGGAAGACAGATTTTCAAAAATTTAATCCCCAAATGGTGTCACAAAAAAACAACAAAAACAACAAAAAAAATGCAACATAAAAACAAAGTAATAAGCATTGCCGGACACAAGTGCTCTCGCACTTACCCTCTTGGAATATAAAATCGATGTCGGGGTTCAAATTGTTACTCTCCTAATTCCCCAAGAAGGCTATCATAGCCGGACCGCTCCACGGGAAGATGGGTTGTCGACGATTTCACCCCATTAAGGCATCACAAAAAGGGTTAACACCCACCAAAAATAGGTCCAGATGTTGGAAAAATTGCACATGCTTAATGATAAACCATCTAAAGGCACCCTTGCACAAGTCATCTTGGGTCAAGCGACTCGTCGCTTTTCTCATGAAGGTCATTCCCTCATCGATTCGTCGCTTGAGGGGGTAGTCACACTTAGTCACCAATCAACAATCACACACCCAATTAAGGAAAATGACATGCATTCAAAGAATAATTGACAAAGACAATCACGCTCCTGCTTGGGGTAGTAAACAAGCAAAAATCAAATCAATCAAACACTTGGAATTTTGTGAATCATGAACACAAGGTTCCCTTGAGGATAAAATGTTGTGCCCTTTGCCTAATCATGACTGATCAATGTCCAAGTTCAAGTCACACCTCACCAAAATAGGTTAACACTTGAAATCAAACTCCTTAGCTCGTCAGAAGCAAGGATTCAAGAATGCATGCCCTTTCCATGCTTGGGGCATCAAAAGTTTGTTAGGTTACCAAGAAACCCTAATCATTAGTGCTTTGGTTATCTATTTTTGCTTGGCACTGCGCTATGCACAGCGCATCCCAAAAAGGGGCATCTGTAGACACCAAAACAGCACCAATCCAATTATGTGACTGCAAAAACTGATTGCTTTGACAAACACAGCCCCCAGGGCAGCCCTTAGAGGTCAAACAATGGTCCTAACCACTCTCATAGCAATTTTGTAAGGTCAAGAGGCAATTTGGCACATTCAGGCACTTTGCTCAGAATCTGTCTCACCCAGAGACAAATTCAAAATGGAATCTATCTCACCCAGAGACAGATTCTGAATTCGTCTCTGGTAGGGACGAATTCCAAGTTTAACGGGAAAAAAGAAGAATGGCGCCAAGTGGCAGCCCAGGACAGTTAGTTGATGACTCCTGCCTCACACACGTGTGTGGGTGGATAGATAGGCCGTTAGAGGACTATCACAAGGGCAGTTATGAGAGCCCAAGTCAATGGAGGACTCCCCTCCCTCATGGAAAGACATGACTACCACATGGCACCTATGACCAACACATGGCATTTGTGCTTCCCTCTCAAAAGAGACCCCATGGGTCTATAAAAGGTGGGACTTTTCTCACCCAAAAAAGGAGATTGAAGGAGATTTCAAGCAACGAAGTGCTGCCGAGTTGAACACCCACTTGCATCCCCTTTGATTCACCTTCTCACATCCACCAATATATTTTGCAAGGGAGGTTGTTGGGTGGCTTTTGGAAGCTTGAATTTGACCCAAATCCAACATATGGACATCTGAATCAACCAATTTGCAGACATCCCAATCCTAAGAGGTTTTGGGCCCATCCCTAGTGGATTGGCGCCAAGATCAAGTGCCAACGGTGGGAGGCCCACTTGGGCACCCCCGCACTTTCTAATTTTTATTCCAAAAGAATTCTAGATTATTGTTTTAGGTTGCATCTCATGTTATTCTGTTTGGTTAGCTCATAGCTTCAATTTCATAACATTCTGATCAAATTTTGTCATGCCATTTGTCGCTTTGTTGTCCTACTAACTTGCAAGTGGCGACATCAAATTCCCAAGGATAGAGGCCAAATTGGGAGAATCCGACCATCTGGGTCGTCCCAAAATGGCCCCAATTACATAACCCCTCTGTTTGCAGGTGTTTTGCAGGTCTTGAGATTCGACATTGGAGCAGCATCAGGTCGGCTCTTCCAACACAGAAGAATTCATCCCACCCAGGGACGAATTGCAGTCAGAATTCATCCTGCCCAGGTACGAATTCCAGTTGAAGGCAGATTGGCCGACTGTTTCGATGGCGATGGCCTTCTGGTGATGTTTTCTGTCCTCTGTCAGGTTTTCAGGTCATTTAAAGTCATTTTACTCATTGTTTCAGACAAATGTTTGCATGCATCTTTTGGCGATTTTAGAGAACAAACACATCTTATGTGCAGTAGGTGCTATTGACATCTTCGTTGTTTCTTTGTTCACAGGAGGAGTAGCAGAGGTCCAAGACTCATCGACATCAGCGGCGGCATCATCTTGGCCCGTCCATTTCAAGTGTGGGCACGTGGAAAGAGGAACCTTAAGTCTCGATTGTAGTCAAATTCTTTTAACGCTCCTAGCCCCTGAAAAGGGAGGAGGCGTATTTGTAACAGAGATCAAGAAATTTTAATGAAAGGGCTATGTTTTCTCCATTTGCTTGTGTCTCTTCCAATGTGTTTCTTTCATTTCATGCAATTTACATTTCTAGGACTTAAGCGTATTTGATTTTGGATGCATCGCAATTAGTATTTCCTTCGCCCGAAATCTCGTGCTTTCACATATGACCAGTTTCCTTTGAAACCTAAATAGATATTGGTGATACTCTATTTAGTCTAAAATTTCTATCACTTGGCAACTTTTCTCAAATTTAGATACCTATCCCATATGATCAATTACATTTAAAATTTAGATAATGTTTGGATATACCCTGCATTTAGTTCATCTAGTGAATTTTTTGAGTATTGAACCAAGGTTCATGGTTGGTTCTCATTTTGCATTATTATCAAATATTTATCTCCTAGAGGACCCAAGGTTTAATGAGTAACCTTGAACTTACTAATAAAGAAGTTATGCTCATTGAATAACTCTAGAGACTTATGGCTACACCAATTGCTAAGTTTGAATTTTCCTATTTAAATTTCACAGACCTTTTGAATATTAAAAATCCTCATGATATTTCCAAAGTTACCTTCAATTCATTGCAAACTTTTGATAGGAAAGGCAAAATTGCATTTGATTATTATCAGGACATTGTTTCTCTGCCAATGATTCATAATATCAAGCACAAAGATGTAATTATCAGACTCCTCATTCTCTCTCTCAAAGGAAGGGCCCATCTATAGTACAAATTCTGAGAGGATGGAAGTATTTGTACATGATCCAATGTTACACTTTTGATGATGTAGATGATCCTTTTCATCTGCTCAACCAATTTCCATTCATAAAACATGATCCTTCAGATAATATTATTGATTTTAATATTTATTTCAAAATAACATGGAAAAGGATACCCTATTATCTTTAACCATTCCTTGTTTAGGCATACTTTTATTATACTCAAGCCTTCTACTTAGATTTAAGTCTCATTTTGTAGTAGTCCGAAAAGAAGAGGTTCCTAGATATTTACAAGAAGGCTAGACTAGCTGAAAATATGTTAATTCAAGTAGGAAAATTACCTCGTAGGGATATCCCTTCTTTATGTCAAACCTTTTCAAAAACATCCTCAATTCCATCTCTTGAAGAATATATAGTAGGCATCACCTATACTATGGGGAACACCCTTCTAGTCAATTTTTATGAAAGCACACCCTTGATAGAATAGAAAATATTATCAAAAACTTAGAATCTCACAAAAGAGGATGCATGCCAGGCAAACCTTACATATGAGTAAAATTCTAGTACCATAGTCTTACCTCAGTAAACGTAGAACATGAGTACTTTGGAAAAGTATCATCACAACTACCATATTTTCCCATGAGTTAGTAGAGTCTGATGGAAAGTAGGAGGTCACTTTTCTTGACCCGTAAAACTAAGCAAAGAGGGGTATGGTCGACACTCTTCCATGACCTATTTCAAGGATCTTATCTTCAAACAATCAAATTTCAAGATGATTCCATCTCAAACAAGGAGTAATCATATTGGACACTCCATCCTAGACCACATGGCACATTTTATACCACAACACTCTTTGAAAGGCTAGTTATGAATTCTCCAACCTCCTAGTAATCAATGCATGACAATATTAGTGGTTAGATAATAACTCAAGATGTGGTGGGAATAAATAAAAATAGGGTATGGAACTATAATCATATGAGCTCAAGTGGGAGATAACATCAACAACCTTAACCAAATGATTTAAGCATTTATGATAATTGAATCGATACCCCTCATTTACTGGTTGGTTATGACATCATTCTACTGATTCCAAGGCAAAATACTAGACCTATATGGTATCTCATGAGATATAATAATGGCCACAGATAATACCAAAATTAGGATGAAGAGCATCTCAGGTTAAGCATCATTTGGTCTAAACATTGTAGATTCATAGGATGACCTACAATATTTGTTACCCAAACATGCTAGGTACACAAAAAATTATGTATATAATCAGCAAGTAAATAAAACCTACGATAGTGTATGGTTGCTCATGGATTATAGGAAAACCACTCCAATAGTGAATTTTCAATTGGCTAAGGCATCAAAAGCTATGAACTGAAGAGCATAAAAAGGTTCGCCAGGTTGCATATTGGAATTTTAACACTTCCCCTTCCACCTCCTCATTTTTATCTATTTTGTTCTTTATATGTTCTTTTTTATATTTTATTGTTGTTACCCTGTAGCCTAATGGATAATGCTCAATAAATATAAAAGACTTGACATGCTATCCTTGGAAATCGAAGATCACATGGATTAAAATTTGGGACTCATGTAATCTAGATAATATGCCATGCTTGTATGGACAAGATATAACTGATGGATAAAATGCCTAGAAAAAAGGATCTAGACTCATGCACCAATTGGACATCCACACGATTCAGTGCATGCCAAATCTATCCAAAGTAGGACAAAATTTGGGTTATGTGTAAGGGATCAGTCCCTAAATTTAGTTATAAAAATTTTGTGAATCAGTTTCAAAATCCAAGTGAATAGTGTCCAAAAGCAGGTAGAAGGTTCACTATTATTAGGGGTAATGTTGGAAATTTAAACTTAAAATGGTCAAATTATTATAAAATTGGGACGAACTGACCCAAAAACAATTTACACCTAGAAATTTGGCTAATGGCCCTTGGTCAAGGGTCCCAAATATTAGCCAATTCCAAATTTCAAAAATCCTAATTTTAGCTTATTTGGTGATAAATAGTCATTATGCATAACCCTTGGTAGAACATTCTATAAATAGATCGTTATACACAACTATAGAAATATTAAGGAATTATGAGTCTCAAAGTGTAGCGAGAGTTGAGCATCCCCTTGGTGAATTATGATAAGCAAAGAAGGTCCTTATTGGATTACATAAAAAAAGAGTTGTATCAAGACTAATAAATATCTATGGAATTTTATCTACTCTTGGATTTTTTTGGGATATAGTGGGGTATTCTTATGGGAATGCAATCTATGGGGTGTTCCATGGATTGGGATATCCATTATGGTGATGTTACGTGACAACCCTTGGATTTCCTTCCCTTTTGTATTTTTATTTTTTTGCATCCTTATCCTTCCTCTATATTCCTCTTTTAGTCTACATCACTAGTCCCTTTGATTGGTGGTATTCACTATTTTCCCACTATTGAGTCCTTCCTTCTTCCTTTTGCTTTGGTATCTTCTTTTTCTGTTGTATCATTTTTGCTTATTGTTTCCACTTCTTATCATCCTTTTCTTTTTCTTCATGATGTGCCACCTTGTTACTTACACCCCATCGTCCTCCACCTCCTCTTTTTCTATAGCCTCAAATGGCTATATTCTTGTCAAATTTTCTTATAGCTCCTTCCTCCCTTCCATTTCCCTCTAAAATTTTTAAAATTTAATAATTTTTTTTGCTTCTTGGGTTCCTTAATTATGTAAAGTGAAAATCCCCTATGAGTTGGAAATAATATGGGTGCTTTTTATGCATACCCATGCCTAGCTATTAGCAACTATAAACTTTGTTTTATTTTTGCTAAAACTAAAGATTGCCTAAAAAATCTATCATCTCATAAGCCCTACCAAAAAAAAGAGGAATAAAATAAATGAGAGTGAGGAGGGTCACCCATAAGCTCGTGGTAGCATAAATATCTAACCGAGGTCCAAAACAAATATGGAGGCTTAGATTGTTATAGCTACAACATGGAAGCTCAATGATGTCTACTAAGACAAGAATTGATGAAGGCATAAGACATTTAGAATAATTATGCTCAATAATGTAGTGTTGGTGCTATGATTAGAGGATAAAATTCAATCCAAATTGTCCATATCTCAAAAACACTAGAAGACGTGCACCTGACCAAAACCTAGAATGACAACCTAGGATGACATCAATTCCCCATCCACTTGTTGCAAGTTGATGGAAGTAAAATCAATCAGATGACCTAATCTAGAGAAGTATTAGAATAATTGAATATAATATCAAAGACCCATATTGATGCAAAAATATGAAAAGAAGAGCAAAATGGTTAAGTCTAGGAAATATCAGAATAATTGTACTTGATCGAAACCTAGCAAGGTCCCAAAATCTTGGACTTCACCAAGGTAGAAAAGTGGTCAAGTCTTCAAACTATCGAAATAATTGTACCTAACTAAAACTCAATAATGCCTAAGGGATCCAGCAGAGAATTGAGCAAGTTCTTAAAGCACTGGAACATTTATGATCAGTTGAAACCGATGGGATCCCAAATATCCATCTAGGATGTGGTAACTCAGGGAAAAGTGGGGATCCAAAGGTATAGATAATTCCAAAATATTCATACCTAGCTAGAACCCAATGAGTTTTTAAAGTACCGATGCACATAGAACAAAAATTGGATATGTGTTGAGTGTGCCAAAAGAATTTCACCCAACCCAAGCCCACCAAAGTTCTTAAGATTTGATACAAAAGAAAATATAAAAGAGATGTCTGATAAAAATATGAATTCACCAAGAGGTCGATATATGACTAAAATATATATGATAAATTAAGAAGTTTCCCATAAGCACATACAAGATCTGATAAATAACTCTACATTAAGAAAATAGGTCTTTTTTCCACTACGTCTACTAAGTAGGATTCCGTGTTAGAGGATATTAATGGCAAAATACCATCACATAGTTGATAGGGAAACTAAGTAGAGATGGTCAGTACAGATTAAATAACCAGATGCAACCATAAAACTGGGGATGACTCGAGGACAGGTAGATATTGACCACAGTAGATATTGACCACATCAACAAGCCACATTCTGGTAGTTGGAGAAGCCATATTTTCAAGGAGCTCACCAAGATGGCATAATATTCAATATAAAAACAATCCACTTCAAAGATAATCATAAATTGATATTTTAAAATGTATAAATATACTAATAGGCATAATGAAAATGGATGGGCTATTAGGCTTTTACAATTCATATGTAATGAGAATATTTTTGTATGTCAATAAGAGATTGTTGTTTGACTTCTAGTTTATTCCATTTGTAGAGCATGTATGTATGATAACTCCTTATTTCTATTTTAAGACTATTGGATGCTCATAGGAATTACTTTGAAAAATGAATTTGCTCTCATATGTATTTATTGGTTTTGGAATTTATAGTTTGATTAGACATGGAACATAATGACTAATTGTTTTTGGGGTGGTAATAGAATTGGCTAGTCCATTATGCATATTCTTAGTTGGTTATAAAATATCTTAGTATGCATATGTCTTGATGCATATTAATCTACACTACTTTAAGTTCTGGATTTAGTTTTTTATTTCTTTTAGCACCCTTTTTCCCCATGATTTAGGAATAGTTATCTAGGACTTCAAGGAACTGGTCTTCTTTGAATATTGATCACTAAAGTCTTCATGACTCCCTAGTCATTCAATTTTGGCCAAGGTCTGTGGGTACAATATTTTTTCCATTAGATAGATTATTTGACCAAAATGCCTCTTTGAGCCATCAAAACTATAGTGATTTCTCATAACTAATTCATGACTATGAATTTGTTTTTATTTCAAGTGATCAAAATTTTATAAAAACTATGAGCCAAGGAGAAAGCCTTTCCTCATCATAAGTAATGTCTCCTTGAAGCATGCTATATATCTTGAGAAGGAGAAAGACTACATGTGTTCAGATAGTCAAATATTAAATAAAACTTATTAGGGAAAGAAATATCCTAACAAATACAATGTTTAAGAGACAAGTTGAAAAATTATTTCCTTTTGAAATAACTTTGATATCAAAAAATTTATGGTCCTTGAATAAGCTCTAGTGATAAAAACCTCGACTAGTCTATAGGAAGACATTAAATTTTTAAAGAATCAAGAGCACACCAAACTTTTGAGCTATCATAAACATCTTTATAAATTCAAAGAACAAGAAATTATAATAAATGAAGGTAAGTTGATTTAATGTATTCCCACCAATGAAGATAAAGATCACCTACCAGATGATATCTTAATTAAGTGGTTCAAACATTAATTTAAGATAAGTATGGTGATGACAATCCCAAATATGATAGTTGTTATAACCAAGGGTACATAATTTAATGTTTTGGATCCCTAGAAGAGGTAGCTGAGATTATAAAATCTATATATAGATAATTTTTAAGGGAAACCCTCATATTTTTAGTTCATAAATAGGAGTAGTTTTAGCCTTGTAAAACATTGATCAATTTACACTTTTATTCCTTTATAATATTTCCTTTCATTTCTTTCTCTAGAGTAGATGGATCCTGAGCAACAAATGGGAAAATGAAATCCCCACTTTTGGCATACTATTTGTATAAATTTATTTGAATATATATATATATATATATATATATATATATGGACGCTTGCATCAATTTTAAGACTAACCGTTTGTGGTTATCTACTTATCCATTTATGTATCTATGTATGTACCTATAATTTATACCTATTTTTAAGTTTTATTTGCATGTGTGTGTGGTAGCCCTACGTTATTTTTTGGAGTAGCCATATGTGGCTCACCCACATACCTATTTTCCTATGTGTATGTATTTTAATAAATATGATATGTACTATAAAGAGATAGTATGTACCCTAGCATAGTCCATGAATGATTTAAAGTATCCAATAGAGGATCCATTGATTAAAACATAGTATTTTTTATGGCTAAAATAATACCTAATCCTAATAATATCATGTAGAAACATTGAGCAAACCTATAATATACTTTTTTCATATTTAATTTTATAAGCATGCCTAAATTTTTCATAGAATGTTGAGAATATATGGTATTTTATATAATTATTATACCATAAAAAGTTTGTTTACCATGAAAATAATACCCTTTTTTCTTTAATATAACAAAATAAAAAATGTTTTTAAATCCATTTTCCATGGCTTTTAAAATTATCTTATATGTTATTTTATAAACTATTATGTGAGAAAGTTTATCGAAAACATTTATTCCACATTTATGTAGGGTCCAATGTAATTAAGGTTGTATTAATCTTACTTATTATTTTCTTGTTTCCTCCTAGCCTATTTAACCATAGAAAACATATCACTTTTCAAAAAATCCCATTTTTCTAAAAAATATAGGAAATCCATTAGGGTGAGGTACCTTATAAAGTCAAAAGAGAAAACTAACTCATATACATCCTCCATAGAGATCTTCCCCATCAATATTTCGTTCTATCTACATGTGATGATACTAATTCATATATCAAAATAAAATATTACTTTCATCCTCGCATTCAATTTCTAATACAAATTCTTGATGCAAGAGCATCCAGTGGGGTATAAGAGTGATCTTGCATCACCCAAAATTTGTATTTGATTTAATTATTTTCTAAGTATATTTAGTTTTATATGGGATAGAAAATTAGAGCCATTGGTGAAATAATAACCCCAATACCCTGAATGGTTTGGGATATATGTACGTTTTATGGCAAAACCCTGCCAAAAATAGTGAAAATCTAGATACCTTAACTTACAGGTGAATTTTGAGGGTCTTAGAGGATAAATTTGAAGATTTTAAAATAGAAATAGGACTTAGTTAAGTCATATCTCATGTATTTCATCTTTTGCCCTTTTCAAAAATATCTCGTGACAGTCAATCGGAGCTACGAGCGTGAAGTTATGATCCTAGGAAGTTTGCCTTTGAAATTCAAATTTCAAATGCATTGTTTTAGGCGGGAAAAGGGGAAAATAGGGTAATAGAGGGAAATTTCAAAATTGTAAAGAAGCTCTTTATTTTGTATCCTCTTTTTGGGATGAAAGTAATAAAAAAACTTGTTGATCTAACATGATCAAAGGAAAAACACCTATGGATTGTTTGTTGGTGTTGCTTGATCTTCACCAAATCCTTGAATTATTTTATTGCTTCATTGCTAATATCTTATTATTCCTTTATATTGTTTCAATTTGGAGTTCAAATATTATTTGATATGACGAAAAGAAAAATCTATATTGGTTATAAATTTCGGATTATAACAACCTATTAATTCCATAACTCTTTTCAAGGGGCCTTATTCATAACCATAATATTCAAAGACCTATCGTGATCATCAACTTTTGTTCTTATTTGTGATCCTAGCACCACTTCATGTTAATAACTATTAAATTTATTTTTGCTTTTCGAAATTAATATCCCTTTGAGCTTTCTTTTCTTTCTCTTCTTGATTTTTTAAATATGTGGTGTTAATCATTACTTGAGTCCATTATTGACCTTGTATTGTATTCATATATGTATTTTCCTTTGGGCTATCATATATTTATGGAAATATATTCTAATATTGTAATAATAAACCTTAAGAGTGGTTATTTATCCTTGTATTAAGGTCACTTGTAATTTGAGTATTTGTACCACTCAAGTCCAACGTTTTCTTAATCAATTGGTAAAGCTTAATATTTTATTGGTGAGATGATCTACCATATAAGGGAATATTTTTATTTTATATTGTGATTATGATATTGTTCATTTTTTTGTTGGGTAACATGCTTAATTTAATTATTGCTTAATATAATGATAACTCTCACTTGATATTAGAGTGGAAGGGAATATCTATTACTCACACTAAATTATGATATGCATTCTTTTACATGATTTTATAAACAACATAAATGTTTTCAAAGTACTTTATGAAGGACTTTATATCTAGTATTTTTAAATGTTTCACCAAAAATATCTAATTGGAGTTTGGATCACAATATGCTACAATAGATAATTAGATTTGGAGATATATTTCTCTAAAAATTTCATCATATTTTTCCCTTTTGATATTTAGTCCTTTTAAGAATAAAGAATTAGTATTGCTAAAAACTAGGTTAAATTGTTTGAGTTTATTTTCTAGACTTGGTTGTATTTTATAGAGTTTAATATAAAATCTATTTCCTTTACTACATTAGATTTTTTAGCACTATTATAGCATAGATGAGATGGTAGTCTACATGGTTTACAAACTAGAGAAAAGGAGGTTAAACATATTCTTATTATTTTTAGTTGCAAAAATATCTTGAGAAGATATCAATGTATGGAAAAATCGTCTATGCTAGGTGAAAAACTTGTCATAATGATCCAACAAAATTTATGTTGTTTTTATGATGACTTGATGTATTAAGTTCTAGGAAAAGGTTATACATTGTAAATTATGATATATACAAATGAATCCTCAATATTTTGATATTATTTATAAAATTTTAGATGTTTTATTTCAGTAATGTTTGAGATATTTTCATTTTACTTTTGTGTGTAGAAAGAATTAATATTTCCCTCCAAAGTTTAAATTTTTAAAAATAGAGTTTTCTTTAGAAAATTCTATGGAATATTAGAAATGGAATAAACAACAAGTAAAATATGACATAATATTTATGTGTGATGATTTTCTTTGGTGCAAGGAGAATTTAGTACGATTATGGATTATAATATGAGAACACATGTTTATTATGAGATGGATTATTGTGGACAAGGTTATGTAATTAAATCATGATGCTTATAATTCTTCTAATGTGTGGGACACATGCTGGAAGACCTATACATTGATACAAATGATAATTGATTTAAGGAGAGATTATGTGGGATCATGGGGATGCATATTTCCCACACCCAACCAAGAAACCTTCCTCAATATTTGTAATATCCTTTTTTGTTATAGTAGTACCATGGTTATAGTGGTCAGTACGAGGTGTGAAAGAGCACTATAGTTGAAAGGATATTTTAAAACCCACACCATTAATTTTTAGTGAAAATATTTTCTTTGAAATTGATGTGGGTATTCTTTGTGTGGCTGATGCCTACCATGGTTCATGTCATGAGGTTTAAGGAATGTCCCAATGAACCCCCTCTTTTATGCCATACATACTATTATGACTATGTTGTATTTTAAGTTTTGTGTAGCCTATGGGATGTATGTCTAATTCAGGGAACATAAGGATTTTTCCACAAAAGGTATAAGTTTTAAGCCCATACTCTTCTAGTTTTATTTGATTAGTTTCATGATATGGTATTTTTTGGTTGACATGATGAGATTTGGTATCAATATGATATTCGATTAGAGGTTTAATTTTTTTTTTAACTATAAAAATAGAAATATTCAATACTGAAATTGGCATATAGAAACCAATTCTCTCTTATTTACCCAATCACCTAAATAGTTTAGAATAGAGTTATAAAAAAAGTGGAATGCTCTAATTTATTATATTGCTGACACTTGGAAGTAGTAGACTGCCAGAGCCATTGCTTACTTGTCTAGTTGTCTATACAATTAATTCATAGATGTCATCACCTCATTTATAGAATCAACCACATTTATAAAAAATGTACTTGCTAGAGGTAGTATTTTTCTAGAAAATTTTAATTTTTTTATGATATTTTATGTTATTTAAGGGCTAAAATTCAAAGGCCATGCCCTTTTTAACTTAAAGTATTTTAAGCCCTACTTTTTTAAAGTACATGGTTTTCTAAAATTAATGCTATATAATCATTATTTATGGTCAATGTTTTGTAAGAGATTGTATTTTCTAAAAAATATAATTGATAATTCATCTTAGATACCCTTGGTCAAAAAAGAAAATTAGCTTTATAGAGGATCTAATTTTTTTTATTTTAAACTATGAAATATTAAAATATATTAGTAGGGTTATAGGTGGGATTAGCTCTTTAGATAAGGATGTGTATAAGGCCATGAAAGAACAAGCACATGCTGTGATTGATCTTCATATGGGAAAGATGTATGATAATAGTATTAGCAGTAAAATTTTCAAATTAACCTTATAAGTCCCAAAATCAAATGAATTCAAATTTAATTGATTCCTAATATATCAAGTAGCATAAATATTAAAATATTACCTCTATTTAGGCACTTATTCCATGTAAATTAAAAATTTCTCATCAACAATAATTTTACCTCATCTTCATGCTCACACATTTGAGTATAATTATGCTCTAAGATATTTCAATGTCTATGAATTTACAGTGTTATTTCACCATGTGTTCCTATCTACTAAGTGCACTCCAATTTCTATAGACTATGCTGAGTCAAGATGTTAATCATTCTATATATTTCCTGTCAATTACCATTTTGTAGAGGCTTGATCCGTGTTTCAAGGTATGATGTTGCGGATGGAGTTGGGGGCTTTTCATGCATTGACTGAAGGAGATTCACTGGTTTCATTAGTATGCTTAGTGGCACAATATCACCCAATTGGAATATAGCCAATATGATGTGGAAATCGGGGAGAATTATTTAGCTTCTCAGGCAAGTTGATATTAAGTATATTTTGAGAGAAGGAAATTCAATAGTTGATTTTATGGCCAATATTAGAACTAGCTGGTTGGGATTATTGATCTGAAGAAATGATTTTATTCAAGACCTCATTAATTGTATCCGTGATGATCCTTCTTAATTCATATTAGAGTATCGATGATTATTTAAATTTGAATTGTTTGAGAATTTCTCTTTTTGTGCATGAGGCCTTTATCGAATATCAAAGACCCTATTGATATCATCCTCCTCTCATCCTTGGTATATGATATTTGATGATGTCTCCTTCTAGTATGAATTTAAATTCAAATTACCTCCATGGGCATGTTGATTAGATAGATGATGTTCCCCTACATGTTCAACCTAGATGCATTAGTTTATAGATTCCTTTTGGTTGAACGAGGGTGGTTATTTCTTGAACTTTATGAGGTGATTAGTGACCCCATGTGGTTCTTCACCTTCCCAATATTGGATTCCTCAATTGGTGATATATTTTACTCATTGTGCTTAGTTGTCTAGTTGAGGGAGGAGTGGCTCCCAGATAGTGATTTTCCTGTTTTGAGGGAAGTCACTTTTTCCTCCTTGTGTATGGATATCCTCCCTTATATTATGGAGTTCGGCTTAATTGTTTTGGCTCAGATGATGGATAGCAAAAAGAGGTGGCATGATCTTCCTTGCTTACAAGGTCAATCTTGGTAATCATAATATATTTTGGGACCTACTAGCTTTGACTTTCTTTCTATTTTGGATTCATCCTTCACTAGATTTTGGTGTGGGATATTTATTTCTTGTGTCAAGTTGGTCTTATCCCCATATTTTATTATTTGGTATAGCATCGGTGAGTTGTCTCAGTTGATCATATTTTATTAAGGTGAGGTATCCTTGTCTATTGAGAGGGTGTTTGGTTTGTTATTCCTTGTTGAATTTCTTCATGGGTAAAGCAAATATTTCTATCCATAAATCCTTACCATTGAAGTTGCATCTAGAACATAATTCAATAATTGTGGATGAGAAGGTTAAATCAATCCTAAAATAATGGGGTCTTCTAAGATGTGTTAAAAAATTTTATGGTCATAATTTTTTTCTGTCAAGATGGATAGCCTATACTTGGTAGGATGGTTGGGTTAAAGTGGGAAATTTGACCTTTGGTATATTGGATAAGTTGATTACTAGAATCACTATTCTACCTCTAGATGGTGCTTTTCATAATAGGGAGAAGTACTCCCTTCTCAAGGAGATCATTTATTTTCTAAATGAGGATGAGTTCCTACCGAAGGTTCAAAATGGGTTTAGTGCTAAGGCTCTCTCCTCTCCTTGGGATAGGGTGATAAAAGTAATCATGGATTTATTTACCCTTGACCTAACTTATGAAGTTATTAGGAGCTTCCATGCCATGTTTTTGAATCATCTCAGGCATCACATTTGGATGAACATCCCCTTATTTCTTTTTTAGTCCATGAAATTATTGATGATGAACATTCAAGGAGGAAATGGCTTGAAATATAACCATAAATATCAGGATTTGTTGGTGTTTGATTAGTTTACCAGTAAACATGACTTTGTTTTGGATGATATCTTGAAATCCATTGTGGGCCAGCCAATTTTGGAACCTTACTTTTTTGAAGTGTAGTAGGGAGGGTCCAGTGATATCCAGATTCATAATGATTTTTATTCAAATTCCTTGGGAACTAGAGAAGATAATATTTCTACAAAAATTTAGGCTACTCCTCATGGTTTTAAGGGCAAGGCTTTGTCATTTTGGGTGAAGAGAAATGAATATTCAAATATCTTTGTGAAGGAGACTCATAAACCCGATAGCACTTATGGGGGTTAGATCCCCATCTTCTGGGTGGGTGGGATTTTTAAAAGGAATTCTAAGATTATTTCAAGGGTATATAATGTTGTTCCCAATATAAAAACTATGGAATAAAAATTTATCTCATTCTGGGATCTCTTTAAATTGTTGTTGATTATACCAAGGAAGTGAATCGGATGGTGAGTGAAACTATTCAAGGCCTGGGGCCAGTTGCAAAGTTCCATAACTTAGTTCTATTTTCTACTAGGTTTGGTGGTTCCTTTCATTTTACCTTATTTATTTTTTGGTGTATTTGAACTCTTGTTGTTCTCCTTCGTTGTTTCAGGTTACTTGGTTATGCCTTCTTTGGATTTAGTTTTTGGTATTTGTAGTTGTTTGTCTGGATGGAGTTTATGTTCAACGTTGCGGGACCCTTTCAAAGCCATCCTTTATTAATATTAAAAAAAATATATGATTCTTGTTCTTTTTCTAGTATTCCAAAACCAAATCCACATCATCCTTCGATCAAATATTTTATGGAATTTTTTCTCAACATAGTCATAACACATTACTCGATTTCAAAGAAAGATTCAAGGTGAAACATACATCACTTTAAGCCTTCTCTATGTTCCCTATCTCTAATCATATTATTCATGGTCTCACTATGCTTGATGTTTGTATCTTCATCCATTATTTTCCAACACTTCACTTGGTGTTGTTTGGCCATAAAATGCTTCTTCTACAATGCTTCACATTCATAACAATTATCCAATCTCCACATTAGTCTCCTTCCTCCAATAATATTTAATACTTCTCCCTCAATGTTCTATCATAATTTCTTGCTATCACTCTTAAACCTATAATATTTTTCTTTAATGTTGCTCCTCTCCAATATATCTATCAATATATTCATAATATCTCTTCTCAAATATGTATTCTCTCCATCCTAAATGTTAATGAATGTGGCATTAATACCACAAATAAAAATTTGATAGAAATTTGATGTTATGCTTCTCAAATTAATAAAATTCTAAGATCACTAAATCAAACGTACCAATATCAATATTAGATCATATATCAAATCACATTGATGTCATCAATATTATCCATCCATCAAATGAACATCAATATCAAATAAATCACACTAAAATATTTATTGATAAAACTCAAGCAATGCATAAAGTAAAACTTAATTTAGTTATATTTTTCATGTATTTGTCTCTAATATAAATTTACATGATACTCTTCACATTACATGACTCTTGGATTTTCCTCTCCTCAAACTCATAGGAGAACATGAATCTTCATTTTCCTTTCTTACATAGTAAGTGCCACATATTATATAAAGGAAAATTATTTTGTTAATGCATATTAACTCCTCACTTCTAAACTAGACACATCACACTCATAAAACTTTGTTCCCTAACTAGACACCTCACACACTTGAATACATGATACATGTTCAATCCTACTAACTTGCAACATACTTTATACATAAAATCAAACTCTCACCCTAATATAGATATTTATAATGGGTCCAAATAATTCGATACCTCCAATACTAACAAGAGTCAAAATATATAAAAGAATTATATTTTTAATACTTACTTTGGTTTATGTTTTTTCTAAAATATATGCAAAGAAGGAAATAAAATTATTCACAAAATTAGCAGATCTAAAATTCATAAGTTTAATTTATGGTCATCCACTATCCTTATAACTTATTAGAGATAGATATCTTCACAAAAAAATTATAAAGTAAAGGTTTAGAATTATATCTGTAGAACTAGAAAGGTAAAGCAATTGCATGGATGAGA
The DNA here is from genome assembly GCA_028583015.1 of Wollemia nobilis. Lineage (NCBI taxonomy): Eukaryota > Viridiplantae > Streptophyta > Pinopsida > Araucariales > Araucariaceae > Wollemia > Wollemia nobilis. Next base: position 5,991,507 of record JAQPPZ010012983.1, on the reverse strand, counting down.
TAGTTGTAAAACTAAAACATGCAATATAAATGCTAAAAGTAATTGAAATGTTTAAATAGTTATTAAATGAAATAAAATTCCCAAGATAGAAAACATAAGGAATATCATATTCTTGCATATTAATCAACATAAAATTATATGGATTATTGTCTAAAAAATTACTTGTACTTAATCAAATACACATATAATAATCCACCATAAAAAAATTAAATTTTAAAAATAATATAAGTCAAAGCATAGATGAATACAAATATGACCTATTAAAAAAATGTATTTTACGATTTTGAAAATATGTACCACACCTTGAAATATGGATGTCCTAAGATATTTTGGTCCACATGAATGCATAATTTAGATTCCTATAATATTAACATATTTTATCTTCTATTCAACACCTAATATTGATGATGGGAAGAAAATAAAATTAGAAAAGAGAAATAATAACATCAAATCATCTCGAATAAGATTGAATAAGTAAATCTATATAGGTAATAACATGTGATGTCTATTTATGGAATAAAAAACTAAAATCATGATACAAATAAGAGAAAGAATTATAATGTACCTAAATAAAAAATAATCTTGGAGTCTCTTTTTGTGAATAAAGGTTATATAAGAGAAATAATTTCATATATAGATGTCTTTATCAAATTGATAATATTTTATCGAAATGGGATGAACTTATATTAAATCATGACCATAAAGTCATATTATTATGCACGTATTTCTTGGAATGATTTGAAGCTAGGTATCCTCATTGAAATTCAATAAATAATTTAATAGTTTGTATATAGATAAATTTCAACTCAACCCTCTTTCTGCAATAATCCATTTTGACTTGTATTATGTTGACATAATCAAATAGATGCAATCTACATAGAAGAAATCAATTATATATGTGTAGATGGGATCTACAAGTAATAATTCAATTAGATATGTTAGATATTCCTATGTTAAACTCTTAAATTTTATATATCCATCCTACTCACTTTTGAACAAATTCACCATATAGAACTTTAAATATAATATTAGAATGTACTTCAAAAATATCATTTTGTTTTAAGAAAAATAATATTTTTCTTAAATATTTCATCTTAATAAGATACTAATTTTCTGTGAAAGTATGCCATTAATAATAACTATGTTGTAATTAGATCATAAGGAATAACAAATATTCCTCTTCTTGTCATAATTCTAATTAATATGGCAACAATGTTTTCATTGGCACCAAACACATATAGCCCAAAACCCTTGAAAAACATTAGATTGATGAGGAGGAGAGACTTTGTGATTATATCTTTATTTTTTTGAAAAGCATGTTTGCCTTCTTTGTCCTAAATAAACTTGGCATAATGTTTTAGGATTTTTATTATGGCTTGAATAGCTATGCAATTTTGTTATCGATTTGGCTATGAATTGAATTTATCCAAAAATTATCCGAATACATTTGATTGAAGTTAGTAAAGATAATTCATTCATAATTTTACTTTTATCTAGATCAGTTGTGAGGTATTCCTTGAATGTAACATGACCTAGGATTTTCCATTCTTATACCATAAGTATAGAATTTTTGGAATTTACTTAAACTCCATGCTTCCTACACATCTTGTAAACTAGTTCTAGATTCTTGATCTTTGAAAAAGACCATAAAATTATCAATGTTTATGAGTATTATGTCATTTATAATACCACAACTGTAATATCCATAGCCCTTTGGCATATGGGTTCTATATTAGGCATATGAAAATTAATTATCTTATATGAGAAGGTTTTTCATTTTGTATTGAACATAATTATGTGTTGGTAATCATACTTAACCTATATTTTATTGTTTCTTGAAAATCTATTTAGTAGTAACAAATTTTGAGATCCTAATATTTGTATAATTACATCAATTGTTAATATTGGGAAATGATTCTTTAATGATTTCCTATCCAAGTTCTTGATGATAATGTATAATATGATATCTACATTATTTTTGTATACTAGAACTAGGTTCACCATGCACATGGAAAGTGTAATGGAAAATATGACTAGAGCATGTAGAAGCTTGAGGAGCTTTCTCTTTGTTACTACTTTGATCATAGGATTAACAAGCAAATGAATGTCACCATATTTGGGATCTAGATATATGTTATATTTAATGATACTAATGCCATAATAATTTACATTTTATTATGATAATACAATTATGTCACCATATTTTCTATAGAGTTCCCTAAAAAGGCTTATTTCCAATTTAGTACATTCCTCCATCAGGAGCAAGTTTTGTCTTCTTTAGCCACTTCAACTAAATGATATTAGGATACCTTCAACTTAATTCTAGAATTTTTGAAGTAATCCTAGGGAATTAATAAGCTTTTCACTATAATTAAATCCTTGGGTATCTGGCTAGATTTTATATGAATTATTCTTTATTTTATGTCATCCTCGTACATATTCTTATCTTTGTTGTGATGAGAATATAGGATGAGGAGTTATATAATATATTTATTATTTTTAAATATACACTAATGATTTGATTTATTGGGGATAATATCTTTCATATTATCACATAAATATGTGGCAAAATCAAATTTAGATGCTATGGAAGCTAGTTCATTTACTTTTGTATTTAGATTTTGAGGAATGGATTTAATTCCATGAGTAATAAAGCTTCTTAATAAATTGTAAACTTTGAATTTTGTAGGAATTTATATGGTTATTCATAGTAGTATATTTTAAATTAACATAGTTTATGACTAACATAGAGCCACCAAAGATCTCAACATTCTTAATACTTATATTTTTAGTTTTTCTTAGACCCATATAATGTGCTTCATATTAAATATTGTATGTGTGATTAACAATAATATGTAAGAAAGTTGTAAGTTTATTAAAATGGTAAGATATTTAGCCTCTATTTAAGAGGTCCAAGGTTCAAAACCCAGTTAGTATGAGGGGACTAGAACCCCTCATAAAAAGCTATGTAATCCCATTAAAAATTTTAAAGTTGTGAGCTTACTATAGTGGTAAGGAATTTTACCTGTATTTGAGAGGTGTAGGGTTAAAACCCCACTTAATATGAGAGGATCAAGGCCCCTTATAAAGTGTAAACTCATTTAAGAATATAATATTACATCTTATCTTGAGGGGATAACACAAAAGTTTAAATTTTGGCTCTTCTTCAAGAGATTTAAGGTTTAAACTACAATGTGTGTGTAGGGTTGTATGTTAAATTTCCTAATGATAAGCTCAAATATTGCCCTTATGAGAGGTGATGGTTGTATTGGGATGCCCAACCCTAAGCATCAATTATAGAGGTTTCTCACATTAATCAAATGTAAAATAAAAATTAATGAGATGGTGTGTTCTGGGTCTGTTTCCAAGTACTTATAGGTATTTTATTCTTTTCGAATCATATTTTATATGGTCTTGAGAAACTACTTCTCTCTACTAACTATTGTAGTTTAACTTGTTTAGATTGATAGGGTATCCTATGCATGTTAATTTTGAACATATGATTACTTAGTGTTCATGGTTTCTCTCTTGTAAAAGGTTTGGGGCTTCTTTAAAAATATTTTATTCTACATTTATTAATAAAAAATAATAATACGTAAGCATAGTAAAATTGAGTATATTTGGTTTCAACTATCTAAATAATAAGGTTATCTTAGTTTCACATTCATGCACCATCAAAATGAATTATCCATGTGCCATTTTTTCCTTGGGCATGTCTACTAGTAAATGTTGGGACATTGGATGTATATTTCTCTTGGGTCATCAGATTCTTGTAGTACATCTACAATTATGTCAATATATAAAATAAGGTCACCTTCAATAAATTATTTACCCATTAACTTAGGAAGCTAATTCTAGTTTACCACTACATCATCATCAATATTATGAAAAATATAATTACATGGGTCTTTATATTTCATCTTAATGGTTTTTCCATCCTTACAATATTCATATGTGTATAGGTCACTACCATGTATCCATACCCAAACATATTTTAGTCCACTATCTTGGTAGCAAAAACTAACACTAAAGTGTGGGATCAACCATAATGACATCTTGCATGCCTAAAAAAATTGGATGATTTTCTATTGTCATGATTAGATATTTTAATACTTCGATGAAATTCACCCTAATTCCATCCATTTTAATAGGAGCTTTAAAATTTTGGTTATATGATTATCCCAATTCCTCACACATACTCTTTTGCATTATTGTTACAACCACATTCAAGTTAACTATACTTCTTACCAACTAGATTTAAAAATTTTAAAGTTACATAGAATGATGGTGAATTTAATATATTTAGTTTTACAACATTTAATATATCAATAACATTGATATGAATTCTTTATAAAACTTCTACAATTAAATTTTATTCATCCATTGAACTAGGTTGTGTTAATTGTGGTAGTGTATTCTTAGCATTAGCAATACTTTTTTATAACTCAAAATATTCTTGGATCATATCCATTTAACCCAAGAAGGATAGGACTTCAAATCTACTAGATTTTTCTATAGTATTTTACATTTCTTAAATAATATTGAATCTAAACTTGGTGGTGCTACAATTTTATGTAATGTAAATGTTTTATACTACATTGTTGTAATTGCATCTTTCACTAGTTAGAGATGGGTACCTCAATTGATTCTAAATAATTTTCAATCTATCCCTTGCATTCTTATTTTTATTATCCTTCTACTTTTACCCAAAAATTCTAATATTTATTTCCTCTTCTTAGTCAGCATATTACATGATCTTGTTGAAATCAATACCTTTTTCATGATTTGTTTCTATATGTCTTATTGTCCTAATGCCAATTTTTCGTTATATTTTATGTGCAATGATGGCTTACCTCTCCTAAATATTGTGTTGTTGGTATCATATACAACTTGCTTCGTAGATGGTTTATTTTCTATAGTAAAATTTATTTTACTATTTGTATGAAATCCTTGTTGACTAATTTATATGAAGCTATATTCAAAAGGAATATATCCATCATATTTAAAAATACAAAAAATTATAAAAACTACATAAAAATTCACACTAATATTGCATACTAGACTAATATTAGAGGTTAATAATTTTATTGGTTTACTGGATATGGTTGATTCTTATTGGAACTATCTATCCAAAGTTATAGCCTATTAATTCTAATATTTTTTATTGTGCATCTTCATTTTAGTATACCGCATGCCTATGATACATTTGGTTGGCTTATGTTCAATATTGTAGATGAAGTATGACAAGTTATTAAACTCGAAATTTATATTAACCATATTATTTCACACCTAATTACTTTGTTGATAATTTCTCTAAGGAACCTAATCCTTCTTAAGGTAAGAGTTATTTTTTTCTACTAATTTTGATATTTCCAAATATTATTTTTTATTAGATTAATAAATGAGGGTTTTGAAAGGATTCCATCAACATTTTACATCAACTCCAACCAGAGCAAACCACAAAGACTAACCAAGCTAAAAACATAAAACAATACAATAGTTAATAAGACCATAAAGTGGGGAACCCCCAACACACAATCCTCATAGGGATTCAAAAAATACTATTAGCACTAGCTTCAAAAAGGTGACAAATAAAAAAAACCAAAACATAAAGACTCTTAAGGGCTCAAGAAGCACTCAATCCAACAAAAAAACTAATTCTGCATAGGCGTAGGCTTACCATCTACCACCTCCATCAAAATTCCTTCCACTAACCAGTACTGCTCCTCTTTAAATTCCAGAACAATTTTCAACAAACCTAGAATTGAGTATTGCTTATCCTCCACTAATTTGAGCTTCTGACCAAAGTTACATTGATGACCATTTATGGGGATATATCTATGAGCCTCCTCTTACCAAGGAGGTTGAGACAAGGTTTAAGAGAGGGGTATGTTACCACTACTCTCTTTGATTTCCTCATGGTACCCTTGAGCCACTCCTAAACCCAGTAACTAAACTAGTTAAGGACCCACACAACCTGCCTAAGTTCATAGTTGAAAGGATTCAAAATATAAGTGAATGCAATCAACAAGATCTCAGAGTAAGTAAAAGAGGTAGGGAGAATAGAGTTGGTGGTATCAAAAAGGCACTACCATAGAAATTCCATCGAGAAAAAATACACTATAACATTTATTCCCATGAATGAAGATACCAATGCATCATTATCCAACTCACGTGTGACCAACACATGGGAAGAATCAAAGGAGTCACCAAATTACCCTTGCCAAGCTAAAAAATTGATCTCAAATTTCTTAGAATTAGGGAACTACCCATGCTAGATCATAGCTATATACGATACCAATGGATTCTAGAAACCACATTATTTGATCTATGCATCCTCTAAGTCATGATCCACCATACTCCTAAACTGATAAAGCAATAGATTTTTAGATGAGTCATCTCGGGAGTACTGCCCGTTAGGGGACTAGCAAATCCACCTGGCTCTACACCCCTATGGTTTTTATGAAAAGTCTCTTCACCCTCTAGCATGTGTGAATCCTTCCTTAATGTACTACCACCTAAGCCTTCCCCCATTCTAAAAACTTAAAGAAGCTAATTGACATAAATAAGAGAGAGGGCAGACTTCATGCCAAAAAAGGCATCATTCTGCCAATTCAAAATTTAAATTGAGCAATTACTGTTGCATTAAATCTAGGCCAATTTCTTGACTTTAATGTGATGAGACATCCAAATGAATCATTTTATGGCTCTCTGACCATACTTAACAGATCTCTGCATTGAATATGTTTAAAATATTTTATGGGAAATTACTCTTTCATACTAGGATACCGATATGTGTGGTACCTATATTTGCTAGGAAATTTACCAAAAAATTACCTTTCCCAAAGATGTCGACTACCCTAAAAGTGGTTCATAATTTAGAGATTCCTTTTAAATTCAATCATCATGTTATAAGTTTTCCAACTTGGAATTAAAGAAGAGTTTAAAAGGTTAACCACATTCTAGGAATCTCCTATATACATAATATTTCTTATCCCAACTTCTTCCAATAGTTTAATTCCTTGATAAGTGGCTCTAGCTTTTGTAAAATGAGAGGATTGAAGTAATAAATGTTCTGCAAATGGTGCAATGATTTCACCCTTATCATTTCTTATGATTCCTCCTACACCCCCTACTCATGGGTTACCTTTTGAGTCATCATCAAAGTTTATATTGAGTCACCCATTAAGAGGGGAGACTAGTGCACAGAGCTTATCAGGTTTGGAGAAGGAATACCAAGAAAAATATGGTGAAATCCAAGTGTTTATTTCAAATCCAACTCATAAGATGGTCTACTTTGGCAGTTTTTTCCCAATTTCAAAAAAGCATGTGAAACATTCCCAACTGCACTCTAGATGATCCTGTAGCTGATACTTTTGAAATATCTTTTATTTTTTTAAATGATCTAACATTTATTTCTTTCCAGATCCCCAAAAAGAGATAAAAAAGGATAAAACTTCAAAAGCATCCAATTCTAAGTAAAACAAAAGGGAAGACCCATTGATAAAATAAATCATCTATAGAGTTTAGGATCACCTAACAAACACCCAACTTTTCCAAATGGAATTAAAGGATTCATGGAAGAAAGGGTAATAGATAAATATATGGGTCATATATTCCAGCTTATCTTCACATAGATAACATCTATTAGTGATCACCATTCTTCTCTTCTACAAGTTTTTAATCCAAAGGATCTTGTTTTGAATGGCTAACTAGAAGAAAATATTTAAATTAGGATTGAGGTTCTTAAACTAGATTCTATCATTTAGGACCTAGAAGTGGACGTTAGGATCTAGCAATTTGTAGATTAATTTGATAGTAAAATTACCCTCATTCTCATTTGACTAAATAATCCTATCTTCCTTATCCATAGAGATAAGGTCTTGAAGTTTTAATTCTTTAGAAATGATTTCTCATATGTGCTAAATATACCTATCATTAAAAAGAGTGGGTAGGTAAAACCAAGACTTCCATCCATTTACCTGAAGAATAAATTTGATCACCTTGACTTTACCCAAATATCAGGTAAGGGGCTCAAGAAATTGTAATCTCTTGTCTATGGAGAGGGGTTTACCCAAATTCAAATGTCATTCCAAATATACATTTATTTCATTTACAATAACCCATATAGATCCCCTACAAATGGAGGATATAATTTATAGTAAGCTCTACAAAAAGGAAGAGCCATTATATGGAATTGGGTTCGACAAGAAGCTATTAAACTGATGTTTCACTTTTAAAATCATGATCCACTCTATCAAATCATTTCTCACCACCTTCCATTTATACTTGGCAACTAAAGCATTGTTCATTTATTTTACATATTTGAGGCCTAATACCCCTCTTTTTTTGGATATAAAACCTACTTCCAAGAGGCTAAATAAAATTTTACTTTCATTTTGGGTCTACCCAAAGGAATGATTTGAAAATACTTTCTAATTTCAAAATAACATTACTAGGAATATTGAATAAAGATAAATTAAATTAGGATTCTCTGCAGAGTGATTTGAACAAGGACCATATTCTCCACTTGGCTTAAGAGGTCACTTTTATATTATGCCAACTTCCTTTGCACTCTTTCAATAATTAGAGTCGAGAGTGAATCCAATAATCTACAATGGAATATTGGAAGACCAAGGTAAACCATAGGAAAAGTGGTGATATTCCAACCCAGAATAATTATAATTTTCCTATGCCAATCTTGTTAGAATATATTACATCATTTGGATATGTTAGATTAATTTGGGGGTAAGTTATCTAATTAATTCATGTAATGTAATAAATGCACAAGTATCAATGTGTAAGTTGTAAATATGCAATATGTCCCTTGTACAACTAGGTAGAGTGTTGGCCAAGGAATCTATCTTCATATTTAACGAGCCACATATCTCTACTCAAATTTATCACTTATATTCATTCAATAATATTTTCTATTGATTTGATCTCTATGTTGTAGTGTAATTCAATACTACTAAATCCATCAGTGGTATCAGATCTATGGTCATTCACACATAGGAATAAGTAAATTCATTACGATGGGTTTGGAAAAATAGATGCACCTTTGGACCTACCACTTGCAAATTTCATTGCTTTGAGATTGTTTGAAGAGCTCAACAAGAATAAGGAGATCATATAAGTTTCTTATAAGTATAATTTTTGGTACGATTGTCACCATTCGACAACAAGCCCAAAAATAAGAAGGTATAAGACCATAAGGAGATCTACTAAATCCCTAGAAAATAAGAACTTGGCATGGAGTGCCAAATCCCTAGAAGATAAGGTTTTTGTAAGCAGTGTCAAACCCCCATAGGAGAAGAACAAGGTAAGAAGTGTTAAAGAAGATACATAAGATCCTATTTGAAGTCAAAATTTGACAAGGAGACTTGAAGACAAAAGGAATTTCTTAGGGAAGCCTACTCAAAGCAGCAACCTGGTGATCTTAGATACCAAAATTCACATCCTCTAAAAAATTTATAAAGGAGCTACATAAATATTAAAAATGCACACAACCTTTGGTGAAAATATATTTGTTAATTATATTTTTTTTAAAACCTTATTTTGGATTAAAGTTGTAACCTAAATTAAAATCTTTAGAAGTGCAAAATAAAAGGATCCTTTTAGAGGTTCATTTGCACACTCGGATTTGATTATACTCCAAATATTAATTATCTATCAACTACCTATTATATAATTTGGAAAGTGAAATGAAGATTGAATCCTACAATACTAATTATAGTGAATTTACATAATATTTGAAGGTTCATTTCAAATTATTTTTGATTAGTTTGAGTAAATTGATTAAGTGCATTTTATTGAGAGTAGATTGGAGTGATAAGTTATAATTTATTAGTGCATTAAAAATTAGAATTTGTTATATTCAATTGCACTATTATTACTCTCAAAAGAAATAAGTTTTATGCATTAAAAAATGTACAAAATCTATTTTAGCTCAAGTGTATAGAGACACTCTCAAAGCACAAAAACCTACAACTCTTAGTGGCTAATAGAAGCCATCAAATTTGATTAGTACAAGCAAAGAAAAGCTAACCAAAAATAATCTTCAAAGATCGAGACTTGGTAAATATCAAATCCAAATAACTTAGGGGTTAGTACAACTAAAATAAAGCTTTTATTTTATAGTTTTTACAAATATTGCATTCACCATAAAATATCCAAGCAAATAGGGTAAGGAGTCTACTCAAAAGGATATCCTCAAAACCCTCATTTTTGCATTCAAAATTTTGCTACAAAATTAGACTACAAATTCTGAAAAATGGAGTGCAAAAAGGTTGTGAAATAAAGTGTATTATTCACAAGGTATTGCACTACATTGTCCATAGAAAGGGAGTAGATAGAAGGTGCCATTAAAGTCACAAAGGTCACAATAAAATATATCCAATGAAGGGTTGAAAGATTAGCACTCTTCAACTATTGAAAGGGGATACTCTCCATGGTGAACTTGCAAGATAAAGGAAGCTCATCAAAGTGATTTACGTAAACCAAAGTAATATTTTCAAGGACATATGCAAAGAAAATAATAATAATCTTATCTACGTAGAAAGAAGAGAGCTCATCCATGAAGAAAGAGCATCAAGCTTCCACTCCTACAAATATGAACAAGCAACATAATAGAAAGCAATTTGAATATAAAAAGAAAAAAGAGAAATAAATATGCTATGTTGAGAGTAACATCCATAAAAGGAAGCACTATCATCCATCATTGAAGCTCCAATATGCCTCATGAAGCCACTTTTAGAATAATAGATTGCTTGCTACCCAAGAAAACAAAGTAAGCTAAGGAGGAAGATAATATAAGGAGTTATAGTCTCCTTCTTGAAGGTGTTACATCAAAAGTATCATGCAAGAATACTGAATACCACTTGGCATAATATTCCCTAGTGCTTATCATTTCCTAATGCTCAAGAGACCATCAAAGAGGAGTTACAAGCACCAAAGAAAATTATCATACGTCACAAAGGTGTAACGTGCATTGCATAAGTGTTACAAGAAGATATTGAGATTACACAAGTGACAATGATATCAAGATATAAAAATACACTTGGCCACCCTTGACCTCCAATAATTATAATCTAATTTCGAAGTAAGAAGAGGGTGAATATGAGAGCAAATTACAGTAAAAAAAAATGAGTAAATATCTTAGTTAAACTAGTTATAGCACAACGTGGAAGAAAGGGATCAAGGAGAATTTAAAGCTCCATAGGAAGGATATATTACCAGCATCATACTCTCCATCATCAAAGAACAAGCCTGACTGTTTCTCACTCAAACATACAACACTTGGCCCATCTGGATTCATCAACTCAAGCACCACAGAAAGGGTACGTAAGAGTACTAGTATACTCAGTAAAAACTAGCACTATTCAAGTGTGAAGACAAGGAGATAAGGTAAGCAAATTATCTCATTAATATTTCATTCAAACATAGGAGACATAAGGCTATAAAATCAAGGATAAATTTTAAGGTTGTGAAAGCAAAAGACATAAGAAATAACTTACAAAAAATTAAAATAATATTTGTAAGCTAACATAGGAGATATAAGGTCTTCTGCTTAGGATGAACTATTTAATACTTTATAAATATTATTATCTTTTCTAATTTTCCAAATTAGGGAGTCATAATGTCTACTACATCAAATTGATTTATTGGATATTTGAAAAATTAAAATCAAATTTAAAAGGGCCATTATAAGAGGTTTATTTAAAACATTTAAATGTTACAATTTTATAATATTTACTTATCTCAAATTCTCTCAAATCGAGACAAAAGATCCAACATTGTAAAACCCTTTAAATTTGGTAAAAGTGCTTAGTTCAGTAGGAGCAATAAGCATAATAGAAATTAATTTTGGTATTTACAAAAATTTACAAATTCAGCCATGCTCAAGGCCTCACAAACATTCATACTATAAATATACCAATATTTTTGAAATAAAAGGGATGGAAATCCATCACGACCAAGAGCCTTTAGCACCCTCATAGAATTCACAACTAACTTGATTTCTTTATCATAGAAAACAACTTTCAGCCTGGCATAATATCCCCTAAAACCATAGTAGATATCAATGCAAGGAGGGAGTCTTCCACATACAAATATCTATTGGTTCATACTCCTAAAAAAGAGCTGAAATGAGTGATAGCTTCCAATATCATCTCCTCAATGTCACTGGTCTTATTACCATATGATTTGAATATCTCTTTTATTTTGTTAATGCTCCTATGACGAACGATCAATACATGAAAGAATTTTGTATTCTTATCACCTTTCTTCAACCATAAATCCCAAGAATTTTGCTTCTTCTAGTGGAGTTCCTCTTCACCAATGTATTATAAAAAGTAGTTAGGAGATATTTTTATTTCTTAGTATAATTAGGAGATAACCCTTCCAACTCTGTTAGAGCTTCGAATTTTTTAATTTGGGCCCTCAAACTTTCCTTAGTCCTAAAAATATCACCAAAAGTGATTGTGCTCCAAATATTAATCTTAGTTTTAATGTTCCTAATATTGTTATCTAGAACATCCAAACCTTCCCATTTGGTATCTTTGTTCCACCAATATTTAATTATATCTTCTATCTTAGGGTAGTTACACCTCATGTCTTCAAATATAAATGGCCTCATATGAAAGGAGGTATTTACTGGTAGCTCTAACTAGAATGGATTGTCGTTAAATCCTACTTTTGTAAGGTTAGAGAGAGAATATCCACAAAAAAAAGGAATACCCAGCTTGGAAATTAGAATTATATCTACTTTACAAAGAATAAGATTATCCCCTACTTGATGATTACTCCATGTAAATCTACTACATCTAATATCTAAATCCGGTCGCTCAGCTGAGTTAGTAAAATTACCAAAATCCTCCATACTTCTAGGGTCTATATAGTTACCCTCTTTCTTCTCTAAGGGTAACAATGGAGTTTTGAAGTCACCAACTAGGACCTAGGCTTCATCCTTAAAAACTTCTCTTGTCTCTAATAATTCAGACCAGAACAAGCATGTTCCATATCCAAAATTTGGAGCATAAAAGTTGGAAAAAACCCATCTCTGGCTAGATATTTTACAAAAAAAGGGATTATTAATAATGCAATCAAACAAAGAGATTACATTACCATCAAGGTTATATTTTTCCCAAAATCAAATATGCCCCATGTTGAGCCATAGGCCTGATTAGCCGTAAACCCTTCTTCTTTTCAAACTACCCTACGAATCACACTGCAACTATCTACATCTAACTTAGAATCTTGAATGAAAAATATATCCAAAGATGTATCTCTCCTCATTGAGGCTAACATACATTTTTTAGAGGAACTATTAAGCTCTCTTATATTCCATGAATACAACTTCATTTATAGGACTTAAAAGAAGATTTATTCTCACCTTACCTATCTAGAGAGACTTAATTTCATCTATATTCAGTTGGTTACTAATGTTATCACCTCCTTTCTCCATTTTTAGAAGAAACTAGGCTCCATTGGCAATGTGAGACTCAATTTTTCTCTTATTGATTGTTCTATTGGTGGGTTTCCCAAGTTTCTTCTCCACCCCAATATTGATGCATCATTTCCTATGACTTATGGTCGTGGGTCCTGGTGATACATTCTCCAATATTATCTTCATGGAAGCCAACGAACTTTCCATCACTAACTTTAGAGAAGCTAGAAAACTTTTAAAATTTGGATTTCGGGAAGCTAAAAGACTCTTCATGACTAAATTTTGGGAAGCCAGTGGATACTCCATTATATATTGGATTATAGTTTCCTCTATAGCTATGAAATCAAAAGTATTTTATAGGATAAGGCCAACGGGACTTGCCTCCCCCTTGTCAATATGCACGACCTCTAGGACCACTTCTAACCTTTTGAGAGGTTCTCAGTTCAAGTGCTCATTATAATAAAAAAATTTAATGACATAAGGTCATTTTATTGAAGATCATTACTATGACCATCTTGAGTAGCAACCTCATCAGTCAAAATAGGGGTAGGCTATTTTCCTTTTAAAATAGTGGATGGTTATTTGGGTACCCATATATCCCTAGTCTTCAGGTGAACCATCAACTTATTTTTAGATCATAGAGGGCATATATTTTTATGATGGCCACCCTTACCACATACCTGGTAAACTTAATTCTTATTCTCATACTCAATAGCTTGAACCCATTTACCTAGATAGGTAATGAGCTCGAATGAGCTTGACAAATATTTCTCAATTTCCACCATCACACAGATTTTGACATAGATAATTCAAGACTTAGAAATTGTGGTTCGATCAAAGGAAACAAAGTCATATGGAGAGAAAAATCTAGAATATTAACCCACAATGGGACTAAATTGATGCCCTGCATTGTAGGGTTGAAATATGGCCCCATTCACATAGAAACAAACCCCATTTCTTGAAGAAACAAGACCTTCATTCCAATACATGCTTGGATTATTCCTCGTAATTGAGCCTAATGAGGAAAAAATTTCTTAGGATGACCATGATTTCAAGGGACCCAAGAAACCTCCAGCTAGCCAACGTTAAATGCTTCAACACATCAATTTCAGGTCTAACTCCTTGAAACTTGCCCACCAAGTTCCACATCCCATTTTCAATGATATTATGCACTAAGCTATTTAGGATGTGGATTTTGTTCACAAAAGGAGTGATATCATAAAGGGAAGAGACATCACCACCTTTTGTTTCAATCACCACCTTCACATACGATGCAGGGATGGGGCCCTTCCCATGTGAAATCTAGGGCCTAGCATAGTTCTTATCTAGGTCCCACTAGGAGGGGATATAACTTACAAGGAGAGCCTCCTTCATAGTCTTTGTATCCTTATCAACAAGGTTGTGATACAGTAGCAAAACTTCCAAGTCTATGATTTCCAACTATTTTTTAGATTCTATATATTCATTTTTATTTTCTTCACATTGATGTGATTTACTAGCTTGTTCACCATATCAATTATTTTTATCATTCATTTATTTAGCGTATCATCTTGTCTTTGAAATGAAATAATTATGTCACTACTTTATAGTGGGACTTATGAGCCCTGAAAATGCTCATTTTTTGTATCACTTTCCCTATAAAACAATGACACTTATTTATATAGATGTATATGTTTAATGAGAATTTTATACATATTTAACAGTTTATTTTACATGTCATTTAATATTTGTTTTTAAGTGTGTTTTGTGTAGATTTCATAGAAATTGTTGTATTTTAGCATATTTTCATCAAGGTCCCACTCGGACCTGGCACCTTCAATTTTATGAAGGCAAAATATTCGTAGTACACCGGTGTGAAGTGCTAAGTTAGGCGCTCGATTCCATTTGAAGCACTCGACTTATGTTTGGTGCTTAACTAACGGGCACCTACTTCTTGTTACGCGTCTGGTTCCAATAAGGTTCCTAACTCTCGTATTGGCACCTGCATCTCGACTTCTATAGACAAGACGCCTACATCCTGACTTCTATAGACAAGGCGCCTGATTCCCATTAAAGTTGAATTCTAGCATGACTTTATGCTTGACAAAAAAAACATATTTTCAATGATAATTGCATATGGAATTTCAACATTGAAATTAGATGAGGGACAATGTCAAAGATGACTAACCATCTATTTTTTAGTTGCTACATAAATATCTATGTAAATCAAGCAAAACCAATATCAGACATATTTTGATAAAACATAATACACATTGATATTTTGATCGATCCCTTGTATTCATGAATGCAATTATAAATCAAAATCAAAAATTTGATTTATTTCTATTTTGTAACAGTGTGTGGCCGCATACATTATAAATATATAGGCCACCCTTGAAAACGTGATCTCAAATTTCCCTTGTACATTTTCTACTACAAGTTTTAATAAATATTTTTCTGATTCAATTATGTTTAAATCGACTAAGCATTCGGTGAATTATTTAATGTGGCAAGAACCTACTAGAAGCATGGGCTCCCTATCAATAGTGTTCTTCCATTTCCCTTCACCTGTTTTCTATTTTCTTTAATTTTATTTAATTTTCATAGATTAATTTAAATTCCTGTATTTCTCCTATTTTCTGTAAATTCTAGCAATGTGCAGTTTTAATTTTTGAATGTAATTTAAGCATATTTTCATAAATGTAGGATAGATTAGTGGTTTGGAAAGCAAAATTAAAACTTCAACGAACACCAACACCCTCCAAACCATAAATCTGAGGGACTCATCTCTGTGGAGGAAATTATAAGCATAGATTGTGCAATGTTTCTCACAATTCTATGAGCTACCCTAGGTTGAAAAATTAAATGAGGCAGTGAACTTAAACATAGAAAGCTAAACAATGTTTTTGTCGAACATTTTGGCACTGTTGCTGGGAAGTAGCCTATTGTAATTCCGTGTTCTAAAGGAAGTATGTTAGTTGTAGTTTAGGTTGTTTTATGTGGTGATTTTTCCCAAGAACAAAACCACTCTCACAGTTAGGATTTTATTAAAAACTCTATCTTGCAAAGAAGTATAAACTTCTCCAAGGTTCCTTTTACTTTAATGTGTGCATGTATGCTGGTCAAATGAGTGCAAGGATGCCTTAGGGTTCTGTAAAACAAATGTTAAAAAGGGGCTTGTGTTGGGATTACTTCGATATAATATGCTATTATTGTTCATTTTAAACCACTTTTATCCATTTATTAGATCTTGCCTTAAACTTGAAATAGAAGATCAAATCTGCTTCCAAAAAGTGAATCTAAAAGTGGTGCAGGAATTCTTTGTATAATGCTCCAACCATGGAGATGAGATAATTTTGAATGACCAGCTTGGTAGCTCAAATAGCCTTTGATGTACCTTAGAAATGACTATCTTTACTGAAATTGATTTTCAGAAAGAGAGTTCATGGAGGGCCTGAAATGTTCTATAAATTACCCCTCTTCGGTGAAATTATATTTTTCATGAAAAAAAGTCAATTTATTTTTGTTAATGTAATGGCCTAAGAGATGTCAAATAAATTATCCCTTGTTTATGAAATTGTAATTTTCAGACAGAGGGATTAATTTACTGCTTGAAGTGAAAACAAAACCCCAAAATGTGAAATTGTGCAACATTGAAATCCCAAAATTCCTCTTAAGACGACATAATATAAATGATTTTAGAATTAAAAAAAAATGATTATGAAGAGAACGGAAACTGCTCTGCCTAAAATTTCAGAGCTTATTATTTGAAACCTTGAATCTATTTTTGGATTTTTTGAATTTTTCTAGTTTATTTTATTTTATTTTTTGAAATATTAAAAAAAATGAAAATATAGGGTTAGAAAGTAGAAATAAAACAAAGAAAAAAATGAACATAAATAGTGCTGCAACACAGAAAATTCCAAAGACCCTGCAAATGTAAGTACCCTACACAAACCGACATTAAGGTGATCCAAATTCATGCGATCTTAACCTAAAATATGGTACAATATCTTAAATTTCATTTGCAGATATGTTTCCAAAGGTTTCCAACCCCGTTTTTTATCCCAGTCTCCTCTATATAGAATCTCTGAAAATTCCTCCTTTATCCTGAGTCTCGTAACTCCTTGGATTCTGTTTCCCTTCTCCATTGATAACGCTTTTCTTTTCTAGAGACATGCATGACTTTTCATAAAATTATTCTAGAAAATTTATTTTCTTCCTTTGCTTTGATAATGGCCATAAACCTTATGTGTCCTTACGATGGTCCACCCATTCCGCATAGGATGCCTTAGGTAACGAATTACTTTTCTTTGATGAGTGCTACTTTGGTAACCTTTGGGCCCTCCACATAACACCTGTTAAGTGATATCTCTATTCTTGCATACCTTCAACATTATATGAGCGTGTGAATCTTACCCGCGATAAGTGTTTTTGGCATATGCTGACGAGTGTATGAAATATACTATATGTTTTAAATTTTATCCCTCGTAACCATTCCCGTTCACACGGATTCGACCTCTCCATCATTTCTTTGTGCTGTTATCCACATTAGGATGTTTTCATATGTGGCTTCCATCACTGTATCCATCAACTAGCATTCCCCATCCAACTATACTCATAGTGCATATCCGTCGGTGCTCTTTCGTCTACGCTGATATTCTCCACGTACACTCTTAATTTTAACCCACACAATGAGCCATAATGTCAGGTATACATAACATGCTATTGTCATGCTCATCGATTTTTCCCCACTATGTCACCGTCAATTTGTTTGTGTTATGGGCTTAATCATTAAGTGTTTCCTAGTGTATCCCTTTCCTCTTCAAGCTCAACCTCATCGTACGCACGTATAGTCCATTGATCTGCTTCAAAGCATAGCATCCACCGTTATCGAAGTCCACGTTTACGTAGGGTGTCCACCAGTTTTGTGTGAATCCATGTCATCCTATGCACTGTCAGCATAGCCCTCTTTTCTGTTGTGGCTTCATTCGCAAGGGACTACCGCCAAGTCCTATGCATTTTCTGCGTCGTCGTGGACTCTGTCGGGTTACATTTGTGCTTTTCTTTGCTTAATACATAGGTTCTCAGACCACAGGTGTATTTCTAAACTACTGGATAGTGTGTACAACATATACGTGTGCACCACGTAGATGATTAGCCTTTGATGAAATTGCTATGTTATTCTGCTGACTAGGGTTCCTATTCTGGGAGTCTGGTATCAAGTTTATCATCATCATCTACTGTGAGATAGCCTTTCGACTCACAATCATCTGTAATTGTAATTTTACATCATAATCCGTATTGATTGGGTTGTCTACGTTATGTCCTGGAATACAACGCGGTATCTTCACTGTATTTGGTAAACCCTCAACAAACCAATTTCCTCAACATTCTTGGTCGGTTCCTTTGCTGACGTCAGCACTATCTCACCTTGGCCTTCTTTCTGCTATGTGGAACCATTACCAAAAAAAATTTCCCTTTGGATATATCTTGTTACTACATCATTAATTCAAATACACCGTTGCTATTGGTGCACGTAGACTGATTTATCCAAATTTGATAACTGTGTGTAATATTGTGGTTTCTAATATACTACCTGTAGTTCATACCTGCATCTATTATGATAATGACAACTTTTTGTGATGCTTCCGATAACACCTCACCTCTACCAATGTGTCGAATACATCCCCATGCTGGCTTGTCTACATACTCACCAAATAAGACTCCCAGTCTTGTCTGGTCATAGTCAATTGTTGCACTGTTGTCAAGGAAGCTTCCGGTAATGCCATTTCAGTTACAATGGGCAAGGTCTACGTTGAGCATCTGGGATGTGGGTCATCATATGTGGAAGTCTCCTCTTATCTCATTGTTAGGACAAGCCATGTAGGCTTTCCAGGACTTCGATGTCACAATCAACCTCTAATGTGTATCTCGGGTCCATGCGCCAGTGCATTCTCGTATGCCATAGTGGACGTCCATTATGGACGTGGCCATTCTCCATCAGCCCAACTAATATCCTTGCTTCCAAAGTTGCCCGATCCACGTTGGTTTCCTTCCTATAGCACATCGATAGCTCACACATCTTGCAAAATAAACAAAACTAAAATTAAAACTTCATAGGCCTAAATCATTCTACGTTAAGACCTTATGATCTTAAAACAAAATGAATAAAAATTTGAAACCAAAATTAAAAGATGAAACTCATGAAACTATACAATGGCCAAAACTTAAAACCTTTAAAACTATTTTTTTTTATATATTATTTTTTGTTTTGTTTTTTTTTTTATATATATATTTTTGTTTTAAATTTATATCTATATATATATATATATATATATATATATATATATATATATATATTTATTTATTTATTTATTATTATTTTTATTTTTTATTTTTTGAATTTTAAAATGATGATTTAATTAATTTTAAGTTTACAAAATACTAAAACTAAGAACACAAATGAAACATAGCGACACAAACCTAGGACTCTACTCTCTTGTGCATCACCATATAGTCCTATCACATAAACTCATCCTACCAAGCCAATGGGAACATCAAATTCCAAAAAGACACGAACATTGAAACTAAACACCTTCCAAAGAACAACTTTGGAACTTGTAAAATTATCATTCGAGGCAACCAAAAACTTTCAAAAACCAAAATTGAAATGTGGGTCCCCAAATTTTGGGGATAGTTGTGGTGAGGCCACAACAAATGGTGAATCTACTGGGGAATGCTCCTGAGCATTCCGAACAAAAATCCAAAATCTTCGATTCTTAAATCAAACAACCTAAATATTAGAAATAAAATTATTCAACAACATCCAAATATGATGGGGATGAACAATTTAAATAAAAAAAACATGAACCATTGTTTTAGCTAAGTGTGTGAAAGTGTTTTCCTTTTAGTGTTACTGAAAAAACTATTCATAATCCATCACTTGTTTTGCATTAGGCTATAAGAATTACTCATTAAATATGTGCCTTTGCATTGCTCCATGGCCAGTCGGGTATTTATAGCCCCAATGGAGATGCCCTCACTCACACATGTGTCAAGTTACATTTGCATTTGCCTCTCTTGTAAACATTGCTCCACTGCTAGTTGGGCATCTATAGCCCCGGTGGAGATGTCCTAAGCCATTTGAGTGATTTGGCTTTTCTTTTTTTTTCAAAATTTTATCACTTCGTAAATTTCACCTGCCACCTAGGTTAGAGATCAAGTAAGGTTAAATATTGAGTATACAAAATATTTTCACCTTAATTTGCAAACCAAATAACTTCTTATTTCAAGATTTCAAGAATACTCCTTAAATTGACGTGTTCATGTGTAGCCTTAGTGAAAGGATTCATGGTTCCCAAAATTCATTATCTTAGTCCCCAAAATCTATGAGTAATTACTAAACAATTATATCCCTTTCTTGGATATATATGATAAGCATTTCATCCTCCAAGAGTTCATTAGTGACTATTTTATAACAGAACCACCCCTAGAGGGACCAACCTAAAATACAAAAAATGCACACCAAAACCTGTAAAAATAGCTCAAACCTAACCTAATACACACTAACAAGAAAAAAAACACAGAACTCATTGAAACCCAAAATTTGAGACAAAACCCAAAACAGAAAACCAAAACCAAAACATAAAAACAAAACCAATATACACTATTGTACAAGATGATGCAACAAAAATTTGGACCATCATTTCCTTGGGTCCCAAACCTGATTAGCACACTTTAAAATATATGTATCATGAAATGCATCCCTAGCTTTAAAAAAATCCCTGCCAAACAATATTATATTAAGCCATGCAACACCTCTCATCTTGCTACTCTCACACAAACACTTTGATTCAAGATTATTAACAATTCTATGTTTAGCATTTGATTCATTAAAATTGGAAGTGGATACATGATTTTCACCAATCCTTTGTTTATTCAAAGAGATGCAAATTTCAAACTTAGATTCATCATTCATGTCTTTATACCAATCATATTCACGCAACAATTTGTAACTATCTAGGATGTTTATTAAATGAGAATCATTATAATTGTGTATCCTAGATTCAATTGTTAGTTGTTGATGAACATGATTAAACAACTCAAGCATGTCTATTTTTCCTTCATTCAACAAAGTAATCTCATTAGTGGTATCAACATAATTCCATTATAGCTCTTCATTCACTTCTAGTGGCATTTCATCATAAATTGCATTTGAATCCAATAAATTATTAGACAAATTTTCACCTAAAGTTTGAATGTTTGGACAAAAAAGGTTAGATTCTACCTCTTGTACATTTTCATTTACAAACACTTGGTGAGCCATTATGACCATTTCTTCTTCTTCACGAGCTTCATCATCATAATCTTGTAACACTTCATGTGATATAACAATTTCAACGTCGTGCATGTCAAATGAAATAGACATTTCATTAATTGGAACTTGAGAAGTAAATAGGTGTTCATATCTTCCCCATCCATTATAATAATCATCTTCTAAACACATGGGATGAAATTTTATCATGTTTTCAAATGGCATATGATTATCTAAAAGTTTAGATATTGTAGGCTCTTCATACAAGTTAGTATCTTTAGATTCATGCATATGAGATGAAGAAAAAAATTTATCAGAATGTGCAAAAGGAACACATTCCTCATATTTTCACCAAACATCATCATACTTATCCAACTCTATTAGGAATTTTGTATAATATTTAGAGTCAACCATTGATTCACCCTCTTCAACTTCAAAGATTCATCTTTCTCAAATCCATCCTTCTCAACTTCAAAAAATTCATCTTCCTCCAATTAATCTATTGGTGGATCAAGGATTTCTTCCATGGGATCCATTATTGTATTCAAACTTCTAAAGTTATCCCAATCCTCCTTTGTAAATAATGACCCTAAGACAACCTCTATACTTTTATCAACTTGATTATCACCATCCTCATTGATGATTTCTAATGTGGTTGTAATAAATGGACCTTTAACTTTATCCCCTTGATTGCTCACATTAGTTATTGTTTGATTGAAGAGTACCAGGTTTTATGGTTGGTATTGGTTGGAATATATAGCTCCTGAAACATAATGCATCATAGGAGAAGGTGGTTCCTAAACTAAATTCTTGGGTATCATTTGATTACAATATTTAGGGTTGAGCAATGATAATAGACCCACATCCATACCTTTTGAAATGCATCGTTGTTCTACAGTTATTGCCTCACTGAAGGCTCTAGGAAAGGATGACTCTTTAATAATTCTCCCTAGAAATATAGAGGTAAATGGGTCTAAGGCTTCTAGGCACACTTGGATAGCTTCTTCTAAAATGATATAATGACTTTCCATATCAATGTACAACCTATGGAACCTATCATTAAATTGTCTTGTGGACTAATTATGTTCTTTACAAATAGAAACAAACTAATTTAATATCCTTTTTGGATCAATCAATTTTCCAAACTGTTTGAGAAATGCTACCTCTAATTGATCCCAAGAGGTGATAGAACTTGTAGGTAAACTGATATACCAATCATAAGTAGATTCATCTAATGTGTATGGAAACAGCCTACAAACAACATCTTCATGTATGATTTGTAAATGAATTAAAAGGCTCTTATATCCTTGAATATGCTCTTTAGTTGATTCCATCCCATCATGTCTAAACTGAGATAAATTACACATAAGATCTATAGCTATATAATGTGAAGACCCAGGTATATTCAAAGGATAATATAACCTTAAAGAAGCAAGAAATACCATTATATAACCTCAAAGAATATGAATTTTACAACCAATTTGTCTAGTCAAATAAATATCTTGCAATAAATAGAAAATGACTAACAAAACTCAAAATATATGCATAAATTAAAGGATGACCTTAAAGGAAATTTTGAGGGTAAATGCCTGAAAAACACTAGAATGTCTCCACCAATTTTCATATCATTTGGAGCAACACAGATGCTAGCACATCCCTATGTGTGAACAAGATATTTGGCAAGCAACTATCTGAGGTTTTCATTTGGGTTGAGTGCAAGGAGATCCAGAGGTTGGTTTTTAGGGCCTTTGATCCCTAGCAGCCAATATTTTGTGGTTTATGCTCAATATTTTAGCAGGAAATTTTGCAGGGGATCCCAGATGGGTTAGAAATTTGTCTTTCAACAGATAATAATGTGAAATTTAGTGACAACGACTTTCAATTTGCTACACAAAAGAAAAGTGAAAACCATACTTGTACACGGAATCTAGGGCAAGGATTAAAGAGATCACAAAACAAGTTTCAAGCAATTGATCAAAAAATAGCTCATATTTCAAGTGAATCTGGTGCTAAGGTGCACCCACAAAATAATTCTACTATGAAAACCCCTATCAAGGGTAATAATTTCAAAGACTTAGCCCTAAAAATGAATTTTAGGCATTCCCTCCATGGTGGAAAAAATTAGCCCAATGCTAATATCAATCTTAGGGCTTCCCATAAACCTCTAAGAATGCCTAATATTGATCCAAGGAAAATGAAGTTAGGATGTCTTAAAGTAGCTGATGGAACTCCTATTGTTAAGATTGATATGGTTAACATTCAGACTGGCATTGAAGATTTGGAAAAAAGAGGACTAATTCTTCGGTTCATGGGTTTTCATATGAATCTATCTGGATTCAAAGTCTGGGCTACAAAAATTTGGAAAACTAAAGTTGAGTTAAAAATCTCTATTTATCCAAATGATTATTTTCTTGTTTTATTTTCTAATAATGAAGATAGAGAGAAAAATTTTCAAGGGGGCCCTTGGTTTTTTGGAAGAGCAGGGCTTTTCATGAAGCCCTGGAATACTAAATTTAAAGCCGAAGAAGAGATGCTTTCTATAGCTCCCGTGTGGGTTAGGTTCTTTGGCCTCCCTATTGAATTTTGGAATCCTACTATTTTTTCTTCAATTGGAAACTCTTTAGGAACTTTTATGATGACTGTTGATTGTACTCAAAATTTTGAACACATTATTTATGCTTGGATTTGTGTTTTAATGGATCTTGACAAACCCCTACCTAAAAATATCACATTACAATTTGGGGAAGACACTTGGGAGCAAGTAGTGGACTATGAGAACATTCCTTTTCGTTGTAGAATTTGCCATGAATATGGTCATTTGGCCAGTGCTTGCCCAAATAAAATTCCTGATTAAAAGAAAGAAGCTATAATCTCAGAAGGTTTCCAAATACCTAAGAAGAAGAACACTAAAAAAAAAAACCAGTTATGAAGGATCAATCAAAGTCATCTGCTAATATGTTTGAAATCCTTTCCACAAATGATGTCCCAATTGAGGAAGAGGAAATAATGGAAACTGAAATCTTAGAAACACAATTAAAATATGAAGGGAAGAACGCATAGATAAACCAACAAATCAAATGCTTTCAACAAAAAAAAAGGGAGAAAATTTACACAAGAAAAATAATCTTTCAAATGTCAAAACTTCAAATAATGCACGTCCCAATATAGACTGCCTCAGGTAACCATATGAATAGCGCCTAAAAAATCCTAGTATGGTGGAATATTGTTAATGTGATTGAATTGGTTGGGCAAAACTACAAAAGTTGACACCCCAATTGTAATTTATTTTGCATCACATTGAGAAAGAGGTGTTTGATAGATTCTAAGGTTTTGGTTAGGTGGGGCTAAAGGATTATCAACCTAAATAGTTCCATTATCAATGGAATCTTGTACAATATCCTCAATGTGATAACAATTATTGATATTTTATACTTTCTAATGATGTAAGGTGCAATGTTGGTATTCCTTGTAATTCTTACCATGAGATTTTTTAGGATCTTTGGGTTTTATTTGTGGTAGAAAAATTAGTTGTGCCTTGTACAACCTTTGTAATATGGTGGAGAGTGGTTGAAGAAGTGGAATGTAGTTGTGGGCTAGTATATTGTACTACCAATGTGCTTGATTATCTGATGTGATAGTGGGATTTTGTAGATGCAATGGGGGTAGGATTTTGGTTGCTGAGTCAAGGGTTGTTGATATTGGACTTGATTTAGGTGTAATCAAGACCACTTGAGTTAATTTTCCAGGTTTGGATTGGCCATAGTTGTTCCCTCTTTAGTTTTTACCTTGTCATTCTTTATTTTTAAGTTTAATTTTGCCCTCCTAAATTTTGATTTCTTTGATAACTCTGGATTGAGTGAGGTTTTCATTGAATGTTTGATATTTTTGAAGTTGTAATAGCAAGATTGGTTTAGAGAAATTCCTTGTGAACATTCGGGTGAGTTTTTCCATGCGGAAGGTGAATGGTAATTTTGTGATAAGTACTCTCTAGAAGTTTTCATAATAATAGACTGATTCATATTTATATTATCATAGGTTAAAAATATCATTAAAGGTAGTATTTTTCCTCACATTAAGAGAAAAACACTCTAGAAATTGTTCAAAGGTGTATATGCTATGATGTGGAAAGTGGTTGTACTACTCTAAACCACTATTGAATTTTGAAGTATGCATTTATGAATGTGCTTACATGCTCTCAGGGATCCTCTTCCCCTCTAAATTTATCAAGCTTCGATATATCAAAATTGGAAGGATACGATGGTGAGGGTATTGAAGGATGAAAAGGATCATTGACTAGTTATCACAAAGTGGGATTTTGATATGTCACTCTAGGTGTCTACATGGATAAACTATCAATCTAATTTTATAAAAATTAAAATTTTGAGTCATTCAATGATGGTTGAAAATTTAGATTTGTGCTTTACACGTAGGCCAAATGTGTTTACTATGTGATGAACTAGGTGGATGAAGTTAGGTTTTGATTGGTATATAGATTGATGTTAGTTGGAATTTGATGATGCATGATGTTTTGTTAGTAAAATAAGGGTTCTTGATGAGGGAATGGAGGAATGGTGATATATCGTATCTATGCAACAAAATATATATTTCGAAGTGGTGGAGTAGGTATGGTGATGGTGGATGGACATGATGCCCATGATGAATCCTACATGAAGAAGGTATTTTTCATCGATGTTGGAGGGTGATTATAGCCTGCCACCTATTATTGGGATTGTGAGATAGGACGGATATCTTTATTAATGTTACTAGAAAGCATTTGTGTAAGTTTTTTAAGGCTTACTAGATGATGATTATAGATGTAGGTGGAATAACTAAGTGAGATGTAGAATATTGAGTATTATGTGTTGTGGTAGCAGTGATGGATTTTGGTGGAGGATATGTAGCAAATGGTATTGTAACCAAGCAAGAGATGATATGCTATATATTATTAGTAGGAGGTAATGAAGTAGGGGAATCAATATTAAATTATTTGAAGCAACATTTATGTGTGCTTCATGAGTCAATTTAGAGTGGATGATAGTATGGGTAGATGATATGCAGATATATTTATTGGATAAATATGAACGGTTTTGGTCTATGGTCATAATTATAAATTAAAAGAGAGGATTAATGATAAGGTTGTTTGTGTGATGAGCATGCAAATATAAGGGTTCATGCTAGAGTATAGGAATGAAGTGGCATTAAAATATCTAATGGCATCGGTATCCAAGTGCATGATACACAGGTTGGTGGACTTTGGTGGCTCGATATGGGAGACATCTAGAATAGGGGTATGTGTAGCCCTCTATATCATGTCTAGATCATGTCTTACCTACTGCTCTTTAGCTATAGGGGTGCATGATGGGATGATTTAGTGGTTAGGTGCACATAAATAGTTTGTGATGCACCCCCTTGTTCAATTGTAGGAGGTACCAAAGCATGGTAGGTCTAGGCATGATACTCCATGCATGGAGGGTTTGAACTTGGGTTTCAATTTGGGATTTGGCTAGATCTCTAGCTTGAAATCATGTCAATACCATAAGCTAGGGGTTTGGGATAATATGATGGAGGTGAGAATTATGTGCAGGGTTATGCACATTGGTGAATATTTGCATATTGTGTGAATATTAGGATTTCCAAAGTTAGAAATTGGTAAATATGAGGACCCTCAATGTTGGCACATTCACCTAAAATTTTTGGGATCAATTTTTTCTTAGGGTTAATTTGCCACAATATATATCCAAACATAGGTATATTTGTACTCATTGGAAAGATCTTTTCGAGCCTAATTTACTAGTGGTATTTTTATATAGTTATAAGGTGATTTAATAGGTCAAAATTTACTCCAAATATTACCTTACTTTTTAGGGATTCAAATATCCCAAATTTTTGTTGTGAAGAAGATTGATTTGATTTGCTTAGGATTTGCCTTTATTCATTTTGATTTTGATAAGGATTCATCATTTTTTTACAAGTACTTTTTGAGTCCAACCCCTTATGCATAACCTTGATTGTGTGTACGGTGACTGTGGTGAATTTGAAACTTATGCTATAAACAAAAAAATAAGTTTTGCTCTTTTTTTTTGGTTTTGAAGTTTTGGAGTTGTTTTGCAAGGATTTTTGGTCCTTATTTGAAAAAGCACTGATTTCTATTTTTTTTTGGTTTTATATGTAACCTAGTCCTACAAACTATGAAATATGAGTGGTCAAGTTGAATCATGTAGGATGTGTTCACACCCACCCATATTTCAAGGAATAAGTAGTGAATGGCTTAAGTGGCTTCCTAGATAGAGGATTGGTGATGGGTAACCTAAGGGGACAAAAATTACCTCCCAAAAGGGGTTATGTTGTCTAAGTCTTGCTACCAATTTACCTAGACTTTTGCTTCACCCTCGATCAGGCTCACACAATAACCTTAACTATGATCCACTAATTATTTAGCCCTATGGTTAAAGGGTTTTTAACCTAATTATCACCTTGAGCTAATCTCATGAGTAATCAACTATTGGTAATGAAGTCTATGATAATATTAAACTAACTATGGCTTTAACTAAGGAAATCAATGGTTGGTGATGAAATCTAACTCATTCATAGGTTTTTCTTGCACTTATATATTATACATATGTATTTAAGTACAAAATTATTGTAGTGCATGTGTGTGAGATTTTTGGCTCTTCTTGTTCTATGTTTTTGTGAATCTAAAATGAGTGCAATCTATTCCTATAAAAATGTGACTAAGATGCAATTTTACATAAAAAACCTACTTATAAAATTAAAAATATAAAAACATAGGATGACACAAAAACAAATAGAATACAATAACCTATCAAAAATTTAAACCCATTTTAGCATGCACTTTAGATTTTTATACGTACAAAAAATAATCTTTTATCCTATGCTATGAAGAGGTCTACTATCTTACTAAGTAAAAAATAAATAGGTATTGTTTTTATGAGTAAATTAAAATATGAGTAAACTTAGAGCACTTTCCTATAAGCCTTAAGTTCTACTTTTGCCTATGAAAATGTGTTTTATTGCATTTGTATCCTTACAAATGTAGTGCAGTGCATTTGACTCCTAATAAATGCAGCTACATGCGTTTGACACTTGAAAAATATAGCCAAGTGCATTTAGCTATCTTAGAAAATGTAGGTTGCATTTGGATAGAAGGAGAACATGACCCATATGATATTTTAAAACCATTAGGAGTCTTTTATGATTTAACTTCCAAAAAATATAACCAACAATAAATACAGTTAAAAAAAAAACATAGTAAGGGAGAACAAAACCCTTTGGGGATCCCATCATTATCAACAATATTGTAGCAATGAAAAAAACACCCTAAAAATAAAGATAAAAAATAAAGCATAAATGCAATGAAAAATGTGTCTTGTATTGATGTGCAAATCGTATTCTCTTTGATAGTAAAATTTCTCAATGTTTAGAGGTCATATTACAATGAATCTTGTTTAAAATACAGTAAACGGGAGAAAAAACTAATTTATAGATTAATAGATTTTGGATGCCAATATCTTCATGCTACAATCAGAAATGTCAATGGAATTGTGTAACCTTGTAGGTCACCCTAGCTTCAACAACCTTCAAATTGCTACTTGCATCAAAACTCAATGAAAACAAAGGTAATAATGTGGGTAGACCCTCTCAATATGAGACCAAAAATCATGAAATAGATGTAAAATTCTAATACTATTGAACACAAGTATCTTAGAGAACATTGAAATAATTTGTAGAGATTGAACATCAAGAAAATATAGCTTACCAATTATTTTTACCTATGTTGATCTAATATCAGGGCGGTTGCCTCGGGCTATGCAAACATAGTAGGGTGCATTTTTGCAGCTGTAAATGCAATAGGGTGCATTTCTACAAGTGTAAACATAGGGGACTATATTTTTGCAAGTGCAAATAGAGAGGACTATATTTATATAGGTGCAAATGTAGTAAGGTGTACTTTTATAGGTTTAAACATAAGTAACTATGTTTAGGGCTTACTGGGTGTGAAAACTTGACTATGCTTCACAGGATCACTTGTCAGGTTCTGTAGGTTATAATTCAAATAGAATAGGATCTTCTTGGCATAAATTTAACAATATAATAATATGCAATATCCTTTCTCTAGTTAATGGAATTATGGGGACACACTTATAGTATTATGGGATGTGAGGGGTGTGAGGATAGATTGTAGGCCAGGGTATTCAAGTGGTGAGGGTAGTTAGAGTGGGATACTTGAATTATCTCACTTAGGAGGAGAGATGTCAAGCTAGGGTTGCCAAGTGCTGAGGGTATTGAGAGTGGGATACTTTAGATGTCTCACTTAGGGGAGAGGTGGCAAGGGGAGGGGTACTGGTGGTGAGGACACGTGGAAGATTTAGAGCATCCTAGGAGATATTTTCTAGATATTAGTAATTTATTAAAATTAAATATTAAATCCTTGTAAAACCTTAGGAAATGCTTATGGAAGTATGTGAGTGGTTAGGATTTGGTGTCTACGAGAGGTAATTTTTCCACTCTAATAAATATATATTTTACATGGATTACCTCTTTTCAATATATAACTAAAGTAACATCTTATCATTATAAGCAATTAGTTCTCAATTAAAATACAATGCTTTTCTTATATGCAAGGCTTGATCTTTGTTAGGATGGATATTCACCAATATCAAACATAAATTCCTCATAAATATAGTGCTATAATAATGAATGCTTTCTTCAGGATGTCTTTCCATACCATTTAATTAAAAATAAATGAATATATATTTTCTATATTGTAGAATATTCTCAAAAGTGGTTCTACAACTAAAGATTAATTAGTAGTTGAATTACCCAATAAATATATTTACTATAAATCATCCTTTTGCCCCTTAATAAGTGAATATACTACTACATACTTTATGTTGGTTGATCACCTAGAGGAAACATTTGATATAATTCAATACCTTTAATTTGTGTATCCACATTTAATCTAGCAATCCTTAAAAGTTTTATGTTATACCTTAGATTGATATTAGAATTAATTTTACCTTGAAATTTTATGATCGTTATTATTTGATGAATTTCATTAACCTAGATATGGATATTAATTTGGAGGGGTTTCCATTTTTAATAAAATGATATTATGGCTTCATCTAAGTAAATACTGACCATGGATGGTATTCATCAATAGATTGTTCTATGTATTAGAAGATGTTTGGGTTTGAAAAAATCTAATATGGATATTTGATGGTGTTGGTTGTTAGAAAGGTTAACTATTTGGAGGGTTATGTGTAACAACCAATGACATTGTTTGATTAGGATATTATCACATGTTTGGCATGGTCTTTAATGCTTAGGGTATTCAAGAACAAGGATTCATAATTACATTTATAATGTTATATCTAGAGGTAACCCAAGTTTGATTAAAAAAGAGAAATATATAGTAGTAGACCAAGGGATGACTATGGATATTTAAATACTTTTATTGAAAAATATATGTGTACAAAGTATTATGATCATTATTGAATTGATGGGCCATTAGACCTTTTCCATATGGTGGAGTTGGATTTACTGTTTATTTAGACTCTTCTTCTTCATATATACATATAATTATTTGCATATTTTACCCTTTTACATTCATCCTATAATATGGTATATGTTTACCTTGAGAAAACACTTACATTATTACTATATCTTTGAGTATTTTTTTATAATACTAAATCATCCCATGTATGTACCTACATGAATAGAGTTTTTGGGTTAGGAAAAGTAATTTAAAAATCTAAGTAATGAATCAATCCATGAGATGAAACATATCATTTCACAAAGGTATAATAATTTCATAAAAAAATATGGATTGAGTTACTTTGAGTGATTCACTTGCAATTTTTAATAGAGTCACTCTTCTTGCACATTAATTTTTTCTTACTCATTGACTTGCATTCTAAAGCTTGGTGTTTTAATTTTTTAACACTTGTAAAATTTTTATTGCTATACAAGAAAATTGCTCGCTTGATTGAAACTTTGTAACATTATTTAAATTTGTGTAGACTACTTTTTATCATTGAAAAACTATAAATTTAATGGTAAAATTGAGGAAATATGTTGAAGTCATGTAAAATTGGATGTTGCTTTCTGAAGAATGTGGAGATATATTAGATTTAAGTATGTAAGGAATTTACATAATATTAGGTAATATATTAAAATCTATTAAAAATATATTTTAAAATAGTACTAGGCTTAATTTCAGTATGGAATCCAATCTCTTGGTCCAACTAAATAGACAAAAAATATGTGTTCATTAAGGAACTATCTAACTTCTTATGCACCTCATAAAACCATAAATGAATTTATAAAATTGAGATTATCTACCATTTTAATATTTATATTTAGGTTCGATTGTCTAATTTAATATAATTAAAAAAATAAATGATAAAGGAAAAATTAAACCTAAAACTATAAGAGATTAAAGCAAATTACACAACATTAAATGCATACATAGTCATAGTAAGGGTAATCAATAATTAATTAATAAATGAGAAAATAAAACAAACATAGTATGCATCCATGGATATGAAACAAAAATAAAAAAATACCAAGAAGGAAAAATAGTAGTGCCACAATTACCATGCATACCATAATAGAGAAGAGGAGAGTTACAATTGCAAAGCAAATGGTACTATATGATGTCTTTATTATTTATAGAATTAGAAAAATTAAAATATGAAACTTAAATTATATCTCTAATTTTATCAGGGATAGAAAATATTTACAATGGATTCTATGTATCCTATTGGGGATGAATTCATCTAAAGGGAGAAATTGATACCCCTAATAATTCTACTAATTTATAGGTATCTTTAGAAAAATGATACACCTCCAAATGTTACATGCCTCAAATTCATCTTCTAACTAGCTTAGAGGTATTATAAATTAGTTATGGTACCAAAAAATACAAAAAATATTTCACTCATAAGTGATTTGCACTTTAGAAAGGAGTGATTCAGTATTGATACAACAATTTATTTCATCACTATAATGGATTAAAAATTTGAACTTTACTTTGCAAAAGTTGGTTTTGGGGAGATCCAAATGATTAAATACTTAAATTTGTAAACCTCTTAAGTATAGAAAATCCAAACGTAATTATTTTTCTACTATATTACTAATGCAGGAGCATCCACCTGACATGACCCAACCAAGAAAAGTAAAAATAGTTGGAGTGTTTGTTTTTGGAAGGTTGTTTAAGGATAAGTGTACAATTAGCACAACCAAGATCAGATAAGCATACAATTGTATAATTGCTTTTTATTTTTATAAATAAGAAGCTAATATGGAGTGTGAAGGGGAAGTAAGGGACTTACAAAGTAATTATCACTGTATGCAGTGTTTACAGGATATTTCTTCTATGAAGCCTCAGAGGAAGAAATTTAGCACTCGATCTAGTGCTTATAGGAGGTTTCTTGTATGAAGCCTCAAATAAAATAAATTAGCACTCTATGTAGTACTTGTAGGAGTTTTATGGTGTAAAATATTAGAGGAAATAAATTGGCACTCCGTACAGTTCTTGTAGGAGGTTTTTTTTATGAAGTCTTAGAGAAAAGAAACTAGCACTCAGTGTAGTGCTTGCAGGAGGTTTGAGATGTAAAAACATTGGATGGAAGAAGGATATATGTACTCTAAGGATTGCTTGCAGATGTGTGGAAATTATGGCCACCATGGAATTGCTTTGAAAAATCAACTAAGACGTGGCAACTATGGCCACTTTTGTAATGTGCTATTCGATGTTAAAAAAATAAAATAAAACAATGTTCTATGTGCTTTATGTTATTATTTTTGTGCATGTTGGTATAATGATGTTGTTTGAGCATTTAGGAGAGGTTGTTGTGTGATGGATACCTTCTCCACTACTACATCATTTTGGTATCAGAGTGATAAAATAATTGGGGTTGATCTTTGTGAGAAGAAGCTCACTTTTTTCTTGCAACCTGGTGAGTATGATGTAGGAGCATCCAACTAGAATAAGCCAACCAAGAAAAGCAAAAATAGTTGGAGTGTTTTTTTGGAAGGTTGGATAAGGATAAGCATACAATTGGAAGCCAAGATCAGATAAGCATACAGTTGGATAATTGCTTTTTATGTTTATAAATAAGAAGCTAATGTGGAGCATGGAGGGGAAGCAAGGAGATCCAAATTAATTCATACTCTATGCAGTGCTTGCAAGAGGTTTCTTCTATGAAGCCTCAAAGGAAGGAACTTAGAACTCGGTGTAGTGCTTGTAGGAGGTTTCTTGTATGAAGCCTCACATGAAGAAAATTGGCACTCTGTGCAGTGCTTGTAGGAGGTTTGTGTTGTAAAACCTTAAAGAAAAGAAATTGACACTATGTACAATGCTTGCAGGAGGTTTCTTGTATGAAGCCTTAGAGGAAATAAACTAGCACTCGATATAGTGCTTGTAGGAGGTTTCTTGTATGAAGCCTCAGGGGATTGAAATTGGTATTATATGTATTTATTGTAGGAGATTTGAGATGTAAAAATATTGGATGGATGAATAATATTGGTACTCTAAGGAGTACTTGTAGATGTGTGGCAATTATGGCCACCATGGAATTGCTTTGAAAGAACAATTAAGACATTATGGAAATTGTGGCTACTATTGTAATGTGCTATTGAATGTTTAAAAATATAAAAAAAATAGTGTTCTATGTGCTTTATATTATTATTTTTGTGCATGTTGGCATAATTATGTTGTCTAACCATCTAGGAGAGGTTGTTGTGTGATTGACACCCTCTCCACCACTACATCATTTTATGATGGGGGATCATCCAACTAGCAACATCCATATAAGAAAAAATAATAGTTAGCATTTTTTTAAGATGTGGGAGAATCAATTGGCAAGAACCAACCAAGCAAAGAAAAAAGTAGTTGGAGTTTTCTATTTTTATTTCTGAAGATGAGATAAACATGTAGTTGATAGCTAAGACTGTATAAGTATGGATAAGAATGTTTGGTTGTCATGTGTAGCCAGCAAGTCATTACCTTTTATGCTTATAAATAAGAAGTGGATGTGGAGCATGAGAGGTGAGCAAGGGGCTCCCAAGAAATTGGTACTCTGTGTAGTGCTTGCAAGAGATTTCTTATTTGAATCCTTGGAGGAAGGAATTGAAACTTTACATAGTGCTTGCAGGAGGTTTGCTATGGAAAACCTCAAAGGAAGAAATTGGTACTATGTGTAGTGCTTATAGGAGGTTTGAGATGTAAAACCTTATAAGAAAGAGACTAGTACTATGTGTAGTGCTTATAGGAGGTTTGTGTAGTGCTTGCAAGAGGTTTTAGATATAAAATCTTGAAATCAGGATATTAGTACTCTATGGAGTGCTTGTATATGGGTGGAAATTATGGCCACCATAGAATTGCTTTGGAAGAGCAATTAAGATGTTGTGGAAACTGTGACCATAGTTGAGAAAATTAAAATTGAATCAGAATCGACATGGAAAAGAATCAAGAAAATTTGAGAATCGACAAAAAATCAGGAGGAAAAAAAAAATGATGTTTTTTCATTGAAAACCTGAAGAAAATATAAATATTCATTGAAAAAGCTTTTTTATGCATATCATAAATTTTCAGGAAAATTTTGATAAAAATAGGCTAGCCTATGAATCAGAAAAAAAGTGGATCAAATAAAGATATTTTTGTAGATTTTCTCAACTATGACTGTGACCACTATTGTAATGTGTTATTGTGGATGTTAAAAAATATATATTAAGAAAAAAATAGTGTTGTATTTCCTATTTTTTTAGGATGCAATATGATCATGCAGATTAGATTTATGTTGTTATTTTTGTGCATGTTGGAAAGAAGACATTTGAGCAACTACGAGAGGTTGTTAAATTGAACCCCTATCTACTGCTACATAATTTTGGTATCAAAGCTATAATATCATTGAAATTGATCTCTATGAGCAAGAGCTCACATTTTTATTGCTACCCGGTGAGTATGATACGGGAGCATCAAGTTGGCAAGATTCAACTAAGAAAAAATAATAGTTAGTCTTTTTTTAAGATGTGGGAGCATGAATTGGTAAGAGCCAATCAAGCAAAGCAAAAAGTAATTGAAGTTTTCTATTTTTATTTTTGATTATCGGATAAATATGTAGTTGAAAACTAATACTGGATAAGGATGAATATGAATGCTTGGTTGTCATGTGTAGCCAGAAAGTGATTGAATAAGTGGATGTGAATCATGAGAGGTGAGCAAAGGGCTCCCAATAAATTGGTACTCTGTATAGTGCTTGCAAGAGGTTTCTTATTTAAAGCCTTAGAGTAAGGAATTAGCACTTTGCACAGTGCTTGCATGAGATTTTCTATGGAAAACCTCAAAGGAAGAAATTGAAACTATTTGTAGTGCTTATAGAAGGTTTGAGATGTAAAACCTTGGAAGAAGAAGACTAGTACTAAATTTGAAAAGTATTTGGGAGTACCAGACAAGGTTGCATGTAGGTAGCAAGGATCTAGTATAATTTGTTGATTGGCATTGTGTGCAATGCATGTAGGAGGTTTTATATGTAAAACATCGAAATAAGGAGATTCATACTCTATGGAGTGCTTGCAAATGGATGGAAATTATGTCCACCATAGAATTGCTTTAGAAGATAAATTAAGATGTTGTGGCAATTATGGAAAATATTATAATGTGCTATTGTGGATATTAAAAATATATATATTAAGAAAAAAATAGTGTTCTATGTTTACTATGTTTTTTAGTGTGTACTCTAATCATGTAAATCATATTTATATTTTTATTTGTGTGCATGTTGGCAAGAATATGTCTGAGAATCTAGGAGAGGCCTCTCTGCTACTGTTGTTGCATCAATTACAAGATCTAAATAATAAATTTTTAATGATAAAAATGCATTAGAAGAAAAGTTACATTTATTAATTTAGGATGATTAGGTTGTCGCCTATGAATCCCATAAGTATATGTTATCTGAGAAAAACTATGCATGGCATGATTTAGAGTTACTAGAAATGTCCTCTAGATGTTTTATCCTTAAAAATAACCATCAAGGTCTTATGCATATCTTTACCCAACCGAACTTGAATGAATGAAAAAGAAGATAGCTAGAGTTTTTATGCGAATATTACTTTAAATAAATTATATAAAATAAAAATATATAGTAGCCAATTCCCTTCATCACACTTGAATAAAATATTTATTATTAACACTATTAAAATATATTTAAGATAGATAAGTGAGGATAGAAAATATCAAAGAATAAATATTTATGTAGAGATGAATGCTTATGATCTCTAGTATGATGCATAGTAAATATAGTTATATGGATTTCTATGTTTTAAAGGGTGTGTCAATAACCATTTGTGGGAAATCTATGCATGGTGGTGTTAGAAGACATACATTATACACAATAATTAGGTCATCTAGAAGTGACCAAATTATTGATAAAACTATGTAAGTTTATTCTAATAGGGTTTCAAGGATATGTGTATTCCAAATTACATAGAATGCAAGAAAGTTAATGTTGGACACGAATATATGATAATAATGTATTAACCTCATGATGTACCTAAAATAAAGTGATAAATTATTAGCATGGATATTTTGCAAGGGCTTCCGGTTTATAAAAATAAATATAATTCCATATTAGTGATGATTAGTAAATTGACTAAGCCAACTCACTTCTTTCATACAAATATTAAGGATGATGAAATTATTCTCAAAAATATATCTAACAAGATACTTGTAGTTACATAGAGCACAAAATATAATCATATTAAATAGAGATATAAGGAGGATTATTTCATGATTTTAATGATCATTGATTGATGAGGTAGTCAAACTATTTATCATCAATTATTTCTATTAAATATGGACAAATAGTTTATTACACAAATGAAATAAATAGAATAGCTTTGTGTGATTAATTTTTAAGTTTTATGTGTGAAGATTATACATTTAAATTTCATAAAAATATAATAGGTTTTTGGTCGTACAACAAGGGATTCCTTTGCTTTTCAAAATCTTGTTGTTTTATTTTTAGACATCCTAATACTAGGGCTAAATCTAGAATAATATAGGATAGACATGTATATTTACTTTTATGGGTTAATAAATATCGGTTATTCTTGAATTCTTGAATTTTTCTTTTTTATAAATGAGTGAATACAAGAACATTTTAAGTGAAACCTCAACTAGGGTATCTACTATCCAAATTATTTTTCTTAAACCTCGTACAACATAATAGGAGAGTGGAAGTTTCATTTATTGTGGTCATATATCTTCAATACATTGATGGATAGTTTGAACAATTTATAGCAACTAGAAATTATTCTTGAGTGAGATTAACCTTACTGACTACATGGCTATTTTTTTATCTTTTATTGTGGTCATATATCTTCAAGATATTTATGGATAGTTTGAATATTTTATAGCAACTAGAAATTATTCTTGAGTGAGATTAACCTTGCTGACTACAAGGTTGTCTTTTTGATATACTATTTTTAATGTCCAACTATTGCTAAATCTTGTGTACAATAATATGTCTATTGAAGTGATTGTAACCTTGCTTTGTGATTTCCTTTGTTGATATATAAATAATTTTAAATAAAAAATACTTTTTTTAGGGTGTTTTTTTACATCAAGTTGTAACTATATCAAAAAATGACTACACATGGAACTTTCAAATTTATGTATGAAGTGATAATTTTGCTATTTATTTAATTTTTGTAGTATGCAACATTTTTAGGTGATCTATACTTTAGTTTCAACTTCAATGAATGGAAGATTTGATGGTGTATTATTAAATTAAATTGCAACTTCAATATTTTATGATATTATCTCTATTTTTACACTAGAGTGATGTCACTTATAAGAATTACAAAAAATAAGATTTCTTGCATAGCTTGCAAAGCTTATATCTCTATTTAAGCATGAGATATTTGTATTCTTACATTGAGTGCTTGTGTAAGATGTCATGAGATTGGTTAGACTAAAAATATTACATATTTTTATTACTTTTAAAATTAAAATATGATTATTTTAAAATTGACCTAAAATAAATCATCTACTAAATTTATTCTTAATTTTAATATTTGTATCTTAACTAGGATAATATCATAGTCAACATATCTTATTTTGATATTTGTTCCAATGCATTCTAAAAATTCCATGCAATATTATTGATTCTATCATTTATATGCATCAACATGAGAAAGAATTGTGTTTA
Source organism: Wollemia nobilis (assembly GCA_028583015.1). NCBI lineage: Eukaryota > Viridiplantae > Streptophyta > Pinopsida > Araucariales > Araucariaceae > Wollemia > Wollemia nobilis. Next base: position 5,952,530 of record JAQPPZ010012983.1, on the reverse strand, counting down.
AATTAGTTAAAGTTAAAAAAAAAAACTATTCTTTGATAAGTAAAGGTCAATGTTAGAAATCATATTGTATTTATGACATGGATGGAAACACTTTTTTGTTTCCTAATCCAATATTTCTTATATATATTCTATATAACTACAAATGCATTTTTATTCTAATATACATTGTTTCTTAACAAGACACTTCTATGCATCACTTATGGATACGACTGTATTTATAGATTTAATTTTATTATTACTCAACATGGTACTAGTACATGTCATTTATAGTTACCAATGTATTTCTTGCTTAAAATATATTATTACACATTGTTATAATTGCATGAAACCTCTTTAAAATATTAAGCAGGGTGAACGACTAATATATGCTTATAGGAAGCCCAAATTTGAAATGATTTTTTCTATTAAATTTTGATGATACTGATTTTAGAGAGAAGGTTAGATTCCTTTCATAGGGATGAGAAAGGGTATAGGGATGATGACTAGATACATACATAGTTTATGGTATTGAACAAATATTGTTTGTTTCCTTACTAGTATGTATTAAGTGTGTATGTATACGTATAACAAAGGCACATGAGTTGCACATAACCTGTTATAAATTTGAGCTTTAAATAAAAAATCTTATGCCAAACATATAAATGTATAACCATATATTCATATTATGTAACTATATGTTGGTATAAATTACATGAAAATTGATTTACACTTGCATATTCTCTTTATCTATTGATGTTACTCATCTACTGATTCAATGGGATTTGAAAACTTCTACAAATTATGTTGAGATAAGGAACCTTTGAAATTTTTTTATTTCCAAGATAAACACCTTTATGATACTTCCATTCTTCTATTCTTTAGCATCAACTATGGACTATGAATTGACATTAGAAGAAATCTTGATGAAATTGAAATATACTAGTGTCATATTTAATATAGGACAAATGCATAGTGATATGATATCAATATAATCTATATTTAACATTAAGTTTAAAATACTACTAATATTAAATAAAAATAAATAAACATAGCATTTTGAAGACCCTAAAAACATAGTTATTACATTAAAACCAATTTTCCATTTACTCATTCAAACACAAAATACTAAAAATTCACTTTTTAAAATTTCTATCTTTTACCTAATCATTAGGTTGTTTCAAGCTCATTTCTTATTACTCTAAATTTGTGCTATTTTTTAATTCCAAAGACTAGTTGCTAGGGTTCTGGATTGAAAAAATGGTTATCAACACTCATAATCAACATAAAACTCACACCATGCAGTTGCTTTTCGCCTTTCTTATGTGGTATTAACCGTTAACCTAGAGCTAACTCTTTCAAAATCATTTATGACAAGACTGCATCTTTTAAGAACATACTTGTCTATCAGATTTTTTTTAAATATATATAAAATCAAATTATGGAAATCATATATGAATTATTAATATCCATTATATGAATAGCTTATAAGTAACCTACCATTTGGATCGGGATGACCTTAACTACTGAACTATACAAAGGACTGCATAGCCTCTCAACTTCCGTCATTGCTCTGAATCAATACCAGTATCAATATGGTGTGACTCGGTACAGATATCATCCACGTCTTCGTCACTTTCAGAGACCCGTTTCATGCGCAGTAATTCCCAAAGGTCTTCATCTAGGCTTTCGAAACCGATGGGCCCCCTACATATAGGACAGACGACCTTTATACTTAGCCACTTTTCCAAACACCCTGAATGATAGCAGTGAAGGCAACCGCGTAATATGCAGAACGTTTCACCATCCTCTATTTTTTCTTGACAAATGACACATTTGATCGTCTTGAAACATGCCTCTTTCGAAAATATAAAGGAATGGAGAGATAGTGCCTTCTGTGCTATCGTTTCGTCATCGTCATCGTCACATAGTTGTAAACAACGGTCTATTGCCGCCAACAAGATAAAATAACCTACGAATGCTATCGATAGCAAAACCCCCATTGAGATGAAATTTAGATGCGTCTATAAGAAGACAGTGTTTATATTCAATTGCAATGTGAATGTTAGTTATAAGAAGACAGTGTTTATATTCAATTGCAATGTGAAAGTTAGTTAATGCACGTTAAATATAAGAACGTACGGAGAAGGTTAAACGGAGGTAAGCCGACGTACGACAACATGAGGTTGTTCAAATTCTCTCCACTTTAATACCTCTTCTTCTTCTCCTATCAAGTCCAAATTCTCTCCTATCAATCTCAATTCTATGAATTGTAAGGTCTTTTAGCTAACATCAATCTCAATTCTATGAATTGTTAGGTCTTTTAGCTAATTTTGGAGACAGGTGACCGGGTGTGTATGTGTCAATAAGCATCTTAAAAAACCATAGTATTTATTTATATTATTTAATACTTATTTAAATATTAATATTTTAATTGTTTTTTAATAATGAAATTCAATTTTATTAACAAAAAAAATTAATATCATTTCCATCACTTAATTAATCAACAATACATATACAACTGTAGCTTTATTGTATATCATGTTTGCGCATTTTAAAGGTTGTTCCTATAAAAGGCAAACAAATATTGAAATACCTCATGGAGTGCTCATCTAATAACGAGTATTTAATATATTTTGATACACAAATGATGGTATATTTTTATAATTATTTGCTATGTGGATGTATGGATATAGTGTATGATGGACTAATTTGAAATTCTAAAGTTTTGCAACAAGTATTATTAGATCTATGATTCGGACATGGAAGATTTTTTTTTTATAGAAATAAAGAACTAGTTGTAAGGTTATTTAAAAAAATATGAATGTTAATTTTCATATCTAAAATGTAAATAAAAAATTTATTTAAAGCATTTGAAAAAAAAAGTTCACTTTTTCTATTTTATTGTGTTCTTGTAATTTTATTGGTTTGTAATGATAAAACTAGATATTGTATTGGTTATATATTTAGATCCTATTTTTACTATATTTTTTTTGGAAAGAGCTTGTGTAATTATAAGATTAATTAAAAATTATTATATTATTTTTTAATTATATAAGAGAATACCAAAGTTAAATTATTATTCTAAAATGGATAAGAGGAACACTAGTTTATAATAAGTTGTATAAAATTTATTAAAATAGATATATAAAATTTTGAAGGAAAGATTATAAGTTATCAAAAAAGCATCCGATAACAAAGACAAAAATGTGTGTAGATAGATAGATAGATGGTGAATATTAGCTTTTGTTTTTGTAACATAATGGTATATTATATGGTTTTCAACCACATAGACATGAATTAGATTTTCATGTATAAATATATTTAACTATAAATGAGTGTGTAATTATGCTTCTCCCTTTCATTTATTCTTTTATATATATATACTATTAAAAAGAGGATTTTGAAAGGGTTCCCACAACCTTTTACAAAAAACTTCAATATTAATGGAGAAACACCAAAAACACCACCACACCAGCTATAAACCACCCCTAATAGTAGGATAACCCAAATACAATAAAAAATAGAAGACATAGAAATGCTAACAAGCATAGAGGGATAAAGAACCAGTGAAGTCTGCGTATAAAACCAAAATAGTTCTAAACTATTAAATCAACCTCCTCTACAACATCTCCCACTAGCTTAGAAATATCCTTTGAGTAATCAATTGCAATATTCAGTCAGCCCCAAATTGCACGTTGTTTGATCTCCAACATTTTTAGATTATGAATCACCAAATTATTTCTTTCAATAGCCCCATTCAGGGCATACACTTCCTTCATTGGTTTATATTTTTAAAAATATCTTTGTAAGAGTTCAAAATCGGAAGGAAGGTAAATAAGAATAGAATATTTCTCAAACCGCTTCTTACCCAACTATTTGGATTTCCTAGTACCACTATCTCTCACCTTATTCAAATATGTTTCACCATCCTTCTTGGGATTGGATTGAGTCTCCTTGGAGGAAACCTCCAAAAAATCATTACTCAGTCCTTTACTATGTGACGCCTTACCTTTCATCTCTCTCATCGAATCCTAAATCTTCATTGAAATTTTATCAGCTCTAGATCCCAAGAAAAAGGAGTACAGGTCCTCACTTACGTTACTGGACCTGTCTAATTCTTCCTTAAGAAAATAGTTCTCAAGAACCGATTGATTAGAAACTGATTTCAGGATTTCCTCAACAACCGGGTCATACACCACTGTAAAATGTTCAAAGATCAGAAGCACCAAATCTTGGTGGAGAGGAACCTTGCCTCTACCTCCTTGAATATTTAGTATGTAATTTCATTTATTCTTATTATATTATACCATGTTCTAGTTTTAAATACACAAATGTAATTCCATAAATGTAGTATCTCTAATCTAACTAGAAAAACAATCACCTATAGGAAAGAATGATATTTTAATCTATATGTAATTCTCTTAACTATTGCTAGATTTAACCAATTATTACAACTAGGCTCTTTTTAACATATTAGAATAAGTCCTAATTATTAGTGAATATTAAATAAAATTATAACTAAGATGCCTTTTTAGACATACCATATTAATTTATTTTGTATATATTATCAATATAACTGTATAAAAATTTAAGAAATATAAGCATTGTCATGGATGCATTCATATGACCATGGAATCATGCTTTAGATATCATAATGTGTGAATAAAATATTACAGAATATTCATTTGTTAGCTTTTGATGTGACTTTAGTATAGCGAATACAACCATAATATGCAAGATACCTAATATGAGATAACTATAAACTAATGGTACAATAATATGTAGGAAAATAATGAAATGAACATCTAAAAATAACTCATAAATATACCATTAATAAAGTAATGAAAATAGTAGAATGCTATATAATGGAGGATATGAACACTCCATAAATAGATATGAAAGGACTACATTGTACCATACTATCAAACTATACCACACACAAACTTTATTTACTACTACTTTATAAATCACTCACTATGGGGTATTTATATAGGAAGATAGATTTCGTGACCCTTACTCTACCTATGAATCATGTACATATGGACTACATGCACATCTACAACTCGTGCATTAACATTTATACATTTATTACAATACTTTGATCATCTAATTAAATTTACTCTAAGGTAAATTCCTACTCTAGTTATATACCAAAGCTGGTATATTTACATGATCCAAATGATATAATATACTCTAAAACCCCCTTGTATTATATTAATTGGGTATTGAAAACTTTAGTCTTCAATATGGATCTTTTATCTGGTACTGGAGTTTGAGTTCTCCTTCTTAGTTATCTATGTCCTATTCAAGCAAGTAGTTAGTATATTCATAAAATATCATATTGGCTAACATAGATTTAATTTCATATTCCCTAGTTTTTGTCTTCATGTTGTTTGTGTCCTTTCTTCTATTATATTTTCTCTTCCTCCTTCTTCTTCTTCTTTGTTTCTATGTTTTTACTAGAGTAATATATGCTTCATGAGTTAATCTATCATCACAATAATATTTAATGAGATTCATATTTTGAACATGTTCAAAACTAATTAATGATAGATACATCATCAAGCATTCTTTTGGAATTATTATAATTGATTTATGTGTATTCTACCAAGTTCTAAAAAGGACTACGTAGAAATAAGTAATTAATGTTGTGAACTTATATTACTTTACCTCTTTGAGAAATAATGAAAATGTATCGTTTTCATAGGTGGATAAAAGTTTGTATTCTTAAAAATTATTTGTTAGATTTTGAGAGTAGAATTCTACTTCATGAAATAACGCCTCACTATTAAAAGTGTTTCTCACTATCTCATCCATTATCTTAGGATAAATCAATAGAGTTCTTCTAGATTTTTAATATTTTTATAGATCCTTTTATAGTATTCTAGCTTATGACTCCCTAATAGATTAAGTTTATGATCAAACTACTAGCTATGAAATTTTCATATGTAGTAATCTCTTTTCTTCTTTAATATTTTAGTTAAGGATGTTGTAGAATATAATATATTTCTTAAGTAGATTGAGTATATGAACCAATTTGATAAAACCTTTATAGGCTTAGATTTTGTAGAATTACTTATGACTTCCTAGTGATTATAGTAAGCTATAAGCTTGATAAAGTGCTTATTAAGTAGTAGTTCACCTTTTAGGTTGATTTGTAAATAATAATCAACTCATACTTCACCTTATCTCTCCTAATGAACCATGCACTTATTAATTTAATGTTCTCTATGGTTGGATTTCTTTTATCTATTTTGTATGAGTATGATACAAGTGTAAGTAAATAATTCTAGCTCCTTTTTTTCAATAATTAAAAATGAAGATTTTTAGAGGCTCTTATAACCCGATACACAAACTCCTACATGAGACAAGAAAGATAGAATCCCACTAGCCAACATAAAAAGCAACACAATATTGGGAGGTGGAGAACCAAACTAGGAATAAACACCATAAGATAAAACAATAAAACCCAAAAGTGGCAGAAAGCACTACAACAAAGTCCCTCCAAAATAGGGATTTGAAATTTAAAATTTGAAAAGACCCGCTCCGACTAAAAATGATAAAAGACACTAGCAGGCCCTAGCAAACTAGCCAAGAAAACCAAAACCCAAGGTTAAAACCAAAAATGCAGGTTCCTCCTACTACCAGAATCATAGGAGTTAGAAATTCACCAACACTATTCTCCACCAATATTCTAGTCTGTATTTCCCCTCAAGAGTCAGAAACTCCCACTTAGACCAAGAAAAGAAAGCAGTTGTAGGAACCCAAGCAACTAACCACAACTAAGCCTCTACCACTAGAGAAAGGCCACCATAGCTGAATCTAGAATTAAAAATATTTATCAACCACTAAAGCAAGAGAATTGAACTAGTCAAGGGAACACCAGCCAAAATTTTCTATTGCATTAAAAAATACCCAAAAATGTTGGTACAAAAATTAGACACCTACCAACAAGATGCTATCACCAAAAATATAAACATAAAAAAAAACTAACCAAGAACCCTCCAGTGGCTGCAACTATCCAAGCAATGGCACCCAAAAATCAACCAAAAATCCAACCAAACCAAGTAAAACTAGAGTGAATAATAGATAAAACTTCCACTCTAACCATGAAATAAAACCAGTTGCTAACACCTAAGCAACTACCCACCACAACCCCTCTGCCACTGTATATAACCCTGTAGAAAAGTCCATCCAACCAATGGTTGGGAAAACAGAGAAACCTTAGGACCAAGCCCTACCTAAATTGTTGGATTTGGAAATAGAAATCATTATCAACCTTCCAAGCAAGGTAATTGAGTCAACCAAGGGAAACCAATTAGATTTTTTCATAGTATTACAAATCACCCAATAGCGTTTGGTGCAATAATTTATCCCTACCAAAAATAATATATCACCAAAAAGAAAACAAAAACAAAATAACTAGGAAATCTCAAATAGTCGTAACTCTCCATGTAATACCACCCAACAAGCAACCAAAAATCTAGCGAAACCAGGAAAAAACCAAAGTGCATAAGAAATATAGAAGCATGATACTTTCACTCTATCTAATAAAACAAACCAATTGTACACACTTGAGTAACTATCCACAACAACCTCTCTATCACTGAATAAAGGCCTACAAAAAAACCACCCAACCACAAGTTGTGAAAATAGAGAAAAATATATGATACACCAAACTGAAAAGGAAAACCATTATCCATTAGTGGATCCTGCCAACCGAACTCCACCAACCAAGAAAAATTATTAGAGAAACACCACACTCAAGGGCACCAAAAAATTAGATCTTAAAAAAATAGCACTGAACCTGAGCGGGTACGGTTTTGAAAGGACCCAAAAAAATTAAGCCTATGGGATTAGACCCCATAGGCATACACAAAAGTCCAATATCCAACCTCAATGGGTTCAAGCCATATAAGAACACAAAAGAATAGCTTTCCCCAAAAAGGAAAAACCCTAAAGTAGAAATTAGGCCAAATAAGGACCCCTAATAAATCAACAATGAGGTACTTCCAACCCAAGCATTAATAACACAAAATACCACTGAAAAATGCTTTGAAATTAATAGGGAGTACCTCTACCTCCACCTTAGGGCTAAAAATGATAGGGAAAAATAAATCCATTCAGTCCAACTCTAAATTTTTTGATCCACACCAAGAATCCAGACTACCAAACTCCAACCTTCCACTCTCCTCTAGCATAGAATTTTGGGCAATAGATAGGACTTCTAGCTCCACTAGAGAAAAATGAGCCTTAAGAGAAAAATCAACATAAATGCATTTAGGAGGATCCCAGGAAGTAGTGAAGAGGACTTCAATATTAGAGGGAGAAAACATAAATGCAAGGATAAAATATTTTCAACATCTCCATTAACGAGTCTAGACTCCTCAGCAATAGGATCCAGAGTCTCTACTGGTCTCACACCCTTGCAAAAATTCAAAATCACTTCATTTCTAGTTGTGTCCATCATAGTGGTCCTTCTGTGCCTCATATGTAATTCTAAATTAATAATTCCAACTCCTTTAAGTAAATAATAAACTTGCTTTTATGGTTCTTAGTATCCAATAATCTAATATTTCTATATTTTAATAATTTATGTTTGATGTAGTATGCCTTATAAATCCCTAATTTGAAATATTATAAATTAATAATAATATTTGCAATAATAATATTATCTTCCAAGTAATAACTCTTATACCTCCTATGTTGTTTAATTGTAAATATTAAAGTATTTGTATTTCAACTAAATTATTTGAAATACTATGAAATCCTTTATATGCTTTCAATTTTCTAAGGTTAATTTTCAATGTGAAATAAAAATAGTTTCAACCTTAAGTCATGCACCTTATTACTCCTTTAATGAAAGCAATTTTAATTAATGTAGGACCTTACCTTATAATGTTGTATCCTCCTTAATGAGTGAGCATTGTAAGTCTTTGATGATGGATGTTTGACATCAATTGCAGCGCATATGTATTTAGGATTCAATGCTCCTTTGACTTATCATATATGCACTATATTTAATCTCTTTAAATACTACTTTAACTTATTTTTAATCTTGCTTAGATGTTCCTTGATTTCTCTGTGTTAATGTTTTATCTAAATGTATGTCTATCACTCTAAGTTTCTTCCTACAAGTGCTCTTAATATGATGGCTATAAATAACTTTCTTTTAACCTCAACTAAATGGCAAGTTTCACTAAGCGTTATCCAAAATTCTTGGTCTCCTACTTAGGTGGTGTAGCTGTCAATATGAATATTTAGCAGATGTTATGTAACATGGTGTAAGCTTGGTTATAAATCCTGAGAGTGATGCTCTTCTTGAACATTAGGAATAATGATGATGAGAGTTACTTTGATGAATAATTCTTCATTTTTTAATGCTAGTGTTAGTATAGGAGGATTATCTTACACCTTTGTGCTAGGTGACATAATATATCTCCCTTAATAAGACAAGTGTTCTTATCTTCCTTGCATGCACACTTACCTTCACCATTACAAATCCTTAAAAACTCCTGAATACTTATTCTTGCCAACTGTTTGTAAGCTTTATTTACCTCATTCATGATAGAAAAGAGTGATATGGCTTCCCCTTTTCTCTAGTGAATATGGATTATGTATTCCCACAAAGGTGGCTCTAGCTATCAAGTATTATAATGGAGGTTCTTTGTTGGTACTTCTTCCATGTTAGAGCTTGCTAAGGCACTCCTATTTTATGTAGTTAGTGCTTTGTTGCACTTATTATTAACCTTATTTTAATGAGTGTTAGATTCTTACGTAGGAATTTTAATGTTGTAGATTTCTTGGTACGTATGCACTGAGCTGGTATCTTGGTACACCTTGGTGAGGTAGGTATAGAGCCTTTTGGATGGGCTATACTCTTAAGCACCTTGATTATTCTTTCACCTTACTGATGGTGAACAATATAAGATAAAATTTTGATTTTCTTTCCAAAATAATATTACCCAATGTTATCAATTGTAATATATTTCCAAAGTAGTGTTAATAAATATCATCAATAGTAGTAGTAAAGGAATGCACATTTCATAATATACAAGAGAGACACATATTTAGCGTGGTTCATCCAATGTGGATTACATCCATGGAGGACATATTTCTTCTAAAATTTCTTAATAAATCTCCTAGGAACCAACTCCCTATCACAATATTTATGGACCTCTATCCAAATGATACTTCATTCCACTATAAATATATCCCCTTAACTTTGGTTTGTGGACATCTATCCACAAGAGAACTATATCCCCTTAATTATGCTCTGCTCCAAAGCCAGCTCAATACTCTGCTAAAAAAAAATTTATCCATGCCTTAACACAAAGCTTACTCAAATTTGCAACAAAATCAACTCAAATCACTCCTCCAATCTACACCAAGCCTACTTACAAGGCTTTCTCAAATATGCATTACAAATCTGCCCAAATTTGCACCAAGCCTACTCATAAGGCTTACTCAAATCAACAACAAAACCTGCTCGCAAATTTGCCTAAATCTGCACCAAGCCTTCTTACAAGGCTTGCTCAATTGGACCTCAAACCTACTTCAAGTATTCTCACAAGACTTGCTCAAATCTGACCAAATATGCTCTAACACATGCTCAAAACTTGCTCATAACACATGCTTTGATCAAAGTACTTCAGACATATTGTACCCAGAATTCTTGTTCAAGAACACAGAAAATTATATGCAATACAATTTTACAATATGTTCTTTCCAAATATCACTCAAGGCCAATGCACAAATTACTTCACAAATATGCTTTTTGACCTTTGCAATTTTATCCCAATATCAATCAATATTATGCACAAAACTTGCTCTCAACCCTAGCACATGTATTTCAATATCATTCAAAAATGAAGCATAACTTGTTCACAAACCCTCGCACATAATATTCCAAAAATACACATATATAATCATTATTTCTCCACCTTATGATTTAGAAATATTTTCTCAACCCAACACCTTAAAGAAGGAATAATATCACCATACCTCTTAACTTGCTTTGATGAAGATGTGCCCACAAAAACCTATCTCAAAAATAACTTATCTTTCTTGTGCCACTTCAAGGGTTAGATAGAAAAATACTTTTCAAGTCATCCACATGAAAAACCTTCTCAAAATATGTGCATAGAACATCTGAAAATAATACTCTATTATTTTCTTTTGTCTTCACAAAAATACAACTTGTAGAACTCTTAAACCTTTTTCATATGATGTGCATGAATTACAAAATACAATGATCACAAGTACACCCTTTTCTCTCCTTTCTAATAATGCAATATTTCAATCCTCATAAAATACCCAAACCATCTTAATGTTAATTTATTTCATGCAAGCATTACATAAATAAAATAATTTTATTACACCTTATGACTCCCTTCTAAAATTTCAACAATTCTAAAATATTTGCACAACCCTTATACCTCCTGTACACACATTTATCAACAACACTTTACTCTAACAAAGCTTTCAGAAATACTTGCTACCCAACCACCTTTACACCTTACAAAAATTAAATAAATCAAACCTTATGCCTCCTAAATTTTTGCGCTCAATAAAAATCAAATACCTCTTATGTTACTGCAACTCGAACTCTGTCAAAACGTAAGACAACACTCTCCAAAGAAATCAATGACCGGTTGTGCTATCATAGCTTGGTGACATAAAAGGTGTCCCATGTAATTTATTTCAACTCTACCTTAGAAACAGTGAAAACTATTTTGCCCAAAAACTATCATCGAGGGGACTCGACCCCAAGATCTCTCTCTACCCAATGCTCTAACACATGACAAGAAATCGATTGTGCTACACTAGCAAGCATGATGTCAACCATTGCTCCCATGTATATATTTCAAACACTACACCTTAAAATATTAGTTGCCTCTATCGTTCGCTAGCTCTCTCGACGAATGGGAATTGATGCACAATTCGAGTGATGATTTCCTAAGGTAAAACCTTGGGTATAAATATATGTGCCCTCCTTTGCCTTGGACTACGTCGATGCTAGAAATAATTCAAATTTATTTCCTCTATGTGCATTTTTGGCACCATCCTCCTTTTTGAAACTTTACATTATAATATTTAAAAATATTATAAAACCTTGGTCCATTTGTATTTTAAAACTTTTCTCCTCTTGTCCTGTAAACCTTGGTCTATTTATTTTAAATATTTTCTACTTATATCCTTTAAACCTTGGTCCATTGTCCTTTTTAAATCCTCTTTATGATATTTAAATATTATACTCCTTAACATATTTGCCTTCCTTTATTTTTTCCAACCTTGTAACTTCATCCATTTTGAATAATATTCTATTTACCTTACTTTATTTTTGCCAACCTTGTAACATGCTCTTTTTATCATCAAACCTTGGACATAAAATATTTTTACCTTATGCATCCTTTGAAATCAATGACAACACAATACTTTAATATTTCCAACAATCTCCCGCTTTGTCATTGATGGCAACCCTTCTAAAATATTTCCTTTTACTACCATTGGATTCCAAATTATGCTCCCCTTGAGAAGCTGCTCCCCCTTACTAATTTCTTTCCCCCTTACTGAAAATATGCCCCTTTGAAATTAATGGCAAAGGGCTCCTTTGGGGCTAAAAATAAGACTCTTAGCTTAATCTCCTAACCACCTCCTCTCCTTGAGGTAATCATGTTTGGGATGGGAGTAAGACTAATACCAAATTTCCTCTAAGATACTCAAAAGTTTTTTTTGGGAGTGGCTTAGTAAATATGTCTGCAATATTTTCCTTTGTAGTAACATATTCCAATTTGACTTACTAATGCATCACCTACTCTATAAAAATTGATATTTAATTGGAATATTCTTGGTCCTTGAATGCATCACTAGATTCTTTGAAATATTTATGGCACTTATATTATCACAAAGTATGGATATGGAATGATCAGCTCTACTTTGAAGTATTTTATAGTTTACTTCATCCATAAAACCTGTGTAAAAAAAGAATCTATTGTAATATACCCTAATTTTACTATAGTTAAGGATATTGATGCTTATTTTTTGCTTAGCCAAGAGTCTAAATAATTTCCAAGAAAGAATACTCCTCCACTCGTATTTTTTCTATCATCAGTACTGCCTACCCAATCCATATTTGTATATGTTGTGAGAGTGAAATTATTATCCCTGGGATACCATAGTCCAAATTTCATACTTCCTTTTAGATACCTAAGTATTCTCTTAATTTTCTATACATGTGTTTCCTTTGGTGCTACTTGAAATATTACCACTAATATCATTGTCTGCATTATATATGGTCTTGTAGTTGTAACATATAGTAAAATTCCAATCATAGATATATACAATGTCTGATTTGCCTCAAGAGATTCATCATATTTACTCAACTTGCATCCTACAACCATGGGGGTACTCACTGGTTTACAATCCTCTAGTCTGGATTTTCTCAACATTTATTTTTTATACTTGGTTTGTGAGAGAAATATACCTTTTCCTAAAGCATTTATATTTCAAATTCATTTTGCATACACTTTGCAAATTTTTGACACATATTATCATTACTGCCTCCAAAAATGATATCATCCACATAGACCACCATAATCAACAAGTCATTTCCTTCATTTATGATGTATATATTACTATCAGCTACTCATTTTCTCAAACCTTGTTCTTGAAGATACTTATCCAACATTGAATACCAAGCCCTAGGAGTTTTATTTAGTCCATAAAGAGCCTTGTTTAATTTGCATACATAATTTGGTGTATTTGTCAAGATGAAACCCTCAGGTTGCTCAATGTAGACCTCTTCTTCTAAGAAACCATTTAGAAAAGTTGATTTTAAATCCATTTGATATACTTTGAAGTTTCTGAAACTTGAGAATACCAAAAATATTCTTATGGCCTCAAGACGTGCAAAATGAGCAAATGTGTTTTTAAAATCAATCCCTTCAAGCTGTGCATAGCCTTTGCATACCCATATTGCTTTGTTTTTGACTACCTGATCATCTTCATTTAACTTATTTCTATAAATTATTTTAGTGCAAATTAAATTCTTGTATTTTGGTCGTGGGAAAAGTTTCCAAGTCTCACTCTTTTCTATTTGATCCAACTCTTCATCCATTACCTTGACCCAATATTTGTCTTCTCTTGCCTCATTGAAATCCTTGGGATTGATTTTAGATAGCAAAGAAAGATTTACATGTTCACCTATTCCTATTATCTTCCTCCTTGTTTGTCTTTCATTTGGATTCTCAATAATCAGATCTCTTAGATGATTATTTTGCACATACATGGATGGTGTCTTAGGTGGTGTTCTTTATGTTCCATATTCTTCTGATTCTTCACCTAATTCTTCTTGGCAACTTTATCCTTCTTGATATACAATCTCTTGATTTGGTTCCCTTGGCCCTATTTTCATCAACTCTTACAATTTTACATTCCACAATTTTATATGATATTTTATTATAGCATTTATAGATTTTTCTCTTTGTGGAATAGCCAAGTAAAATACCATTATCGCACATTGAATCAAACTTACCCAAATTTTTCTCTTCTCTTCTAATGTAGCATTTGCTCCCAAAAACTTTGAAATGCTTCACAATAGTTAGTATTCTCTTCCAAAGATCATATGGATTTTTATGATGATTTAATATTACTTGAGCTCTATTGATGATAAAAACAACTATATGAACTGCCTCTCTCCAAAAACCATCTAAAATATTAGACTCATTTAGCATAGCTTTGGCCATATTCTCAATAATTCTATTTTTTTATTCAACTACTCCATTTTGTTGTGGATTACTGTAGACACCAAAACAACACCAATCCGATTATGTGATTGCAAACACTAATCGCTTTGACAAACACAGCCCCCAGGGCAGCCCTCAGAGGTCAAACAGTGGTCTTAACCACTTTCATAGCAGTTTTGTAAGGTCAAGGAGAAATTTGGCACACTTGGGCACTTTGCCCGATATTCGTCTCACCCGGAGATGAATTCAAAATAGAATCCGTCCCACCCCAGGATGAATTCTGAATCCGTCCCTGGGTGGGACGAATTCTAAGCTTAACGGGCAAAAGGGCAAATGGTGCCAAGTGGCAGCCCAGAACAGTCAGTTAAGGGCTCCTACCTTGCACGCATGTGTAAGTGGATAGAGGGGCCGTTAGAGGACTGTTACAAGAATCATTTATCAAAGTTCAAGTCAGTGAAGGACTCCCCCCCCTCATGGGAAGACAAGACCGCCACATGGCGCCCATGGTCAACACTTGGATTTTGTGCTTCCCTCCCAAAAGAGACCCCTTGGGTCTATAAAAGGTGGGACTTTTCTCACCCAAAACATGGAGGTGGAAGGAGTGTTCAAGCAACGAAGTGCTGCCGAATCGAAGACTCATTTGCATCCCCCTTTGTTCACCTTCCTACATCCATCAATCTCTTTTGCAAGGGAGGTTGTTGGGTGGCCTTTGGAAGGTCGAACCTTACTCAAATCCGACGCATGGACATCTGAACCCATAAATTTGTCGACCCACCAATCCTAAAAGGTTTTGGGCCCATCCTTGGTGGATTGGATCCAAAATCGAGGGCCAACGGTGGGAGGCCCACTTGGGCACCCCCGCACCCCCAAGTTCTAATTTCAGTTTTTGAGCACTTTAGATTAATTTTTAGATTGCATTATGTGTTACTAGGTCTGATTAGTCTATAATTGCAATTTTGTAGCTTTTGGTCAGAGTTTTGGGTGTTTTGTATTGCTTTATTGTTTCGCTAACTTGCAGGTGTCAAGGTTAAATTCCCGATGGAGGAGGCCAAATTGGGAAAATCCGACCATCTGGGTCGTCCCAAAATGGCCCCAATTACCTAACCCCCCTATTTGCGGGGAGTTTTGCAGGTCCCGAGATCCGACATTGGAGCAGCGACGGGTCGATTTCTCCTATTCAGAAGAATTCGTCCCACCCAGGGACGAATTACAGTCAGAATTCGTCCTGCCCAGGGACGAATTCTAGTTTAAGGTGAATTGGCCAGCTGCCTCAGTGGCAGTGGCCTTCTGGTGATTGTTCTTACCTTCTGTCAGATTTTGAAGCAATTTGGATTCACTGTTTTCATGGTTTCAGGCAAATATTCGTATGCATATTTTGTTAGTTTTGGAGAGAGAATGATTTTCATTTGCAACAGGTGCTACTAACGTCTTGATCATTTCTTTGTTTGCAGGAGAAGAAACAGAGGTGAAGAACCCATCAACATCAGCGGCGGCATCATCTTAGCCCGCCCAGTGTAATCGTGGGCACGTGGAAGGAGGAACCATTCAGAGATTGTAATCAAACCTTATTTGCACTCCTAGCCCCTGAAAAGGGAGGAGGCATTATTGTAACAAAGATCGAAAGAAATTAATGAAAGGGCTATTTTTCTTTATCTAATTGCGTCTCTTACAACATGTCTCTTTTTGTTTCATGTAATGTACATTCCTAGGACTTAGGCGTGCTTAAATTTGAATGCAATTGCACTTGAATGATTTCCTTTGACCGGAATCTCGTGCTTTCAGTGGCGATCACGGTGGGACCCTGTTCCCTGGTTTTGAAATCACAGAAACTAATTAAAATTTTGTGTTTGTGCTTGACAGGTACACTTTTTTTTTTGCAGACTGCTATTCGTCTCTGACAGGGATGAATCCTTTTCTACAATTCGTCTGACCCTGAGACGAATTCAAATTCGTCTCTGGGTAGGACGAATTCTATTCTGCAATTTTTCTCCCAGAGGGACGAATTCCTGTCTGCCGATTTTTAGAGCAGAAATTCAGAGACAACAGGAGCAGGCAGAGAAGAGGTAGGGATTTTCATGATCTCTGTTATAATTTTTTGTTTCTGTTTTTGTTTCTGCTTTGTTAATTGTTTTCATTTAATCTTGCATTGCATTAGGAAAAGTCATGTATGCTAGTTTCATTTTGTTGGATAAAACAAATCCCACACACACCACGAGACAACTTTAAACCAAGGAGCTGGTCTTAAGACCCCAGCCCTTGATCAAGACCATTGGTGGATTTAATCACCGCCTTGGCTTGATTTGCATCCATTTCCCGATTTTCAACTGTTGTTAGGCGTAAATCCTGACGAAGACAGACCGAGCGTAGCTGGGGTGATTCCCATGCGTGCGAGGATAAGTTTTCTATGGTAGGTGTCATTAACAGGACAATCCCCCTTCCGTACCGCCTACGTACCACGTACCTTCTGCTCTCACGTACCTATATTCTCCCTCTCGTAAGGGCGGGTATATAGAGAGGTTGGTATATCGGCCTGGCAG
The DNA here is from genome assembly GCA_028583015.1 of Wollemia nobilis. Taxonomy (NCBI): domain Eukaryota; kingdom Viridiplantae; phylum Streptophyta; class Pinopsida; order Araucariales; family Araucariaceae; genus Wollemia; species Wollemia nobilis. The sequence goes on along the minus strand of JAQPPZ010012983.1, from coordinate 5,935,267 downwards.
GTATATTGAAGGGGCAACCTTTTGGAGTTATAAGAGCCTACATGATGCATTTAAACGTTCTACAAAGTCTACAAAAACAAAAAAAAACATCAAAATGCACTAAACCAGTCTAGGGCACACCAAGAATCCTTAAAAGAGATAATCACGGTCTTGTGAATGTGTGTGTTTAATTCTGCTTAGTGTAGACAAAAAAAATAAAAAAAGAGAAAATCATAAAACGAGATAAAAACTTATTTAGATAGCATAGAAGCACCGCAATGGAGTACACCCGTAGTCAAGCCCAATCAAGGGCAGAAGCTCCGAGAGGTACACAAAAAGCAGGCACAAGTTGCCTTCACTTCGATCCCGAGGATTTGGTTATACCGCCTTATCGGTCTAACCTACAAAAGAATCCAATTCAGAATCCTCGGTGGGGTATGCCTATTCAAAGCAGCCCCTTTCGGGAAGATGCCTTACATGTAGACCTTGACATAAATAGAGAATCACCTCTTGAAGGTAGGCATGAGTGGCCACCGTGCAATGAAGCGCTAAATAGGCACACTGTTCATTTAGAGGGGCAACATGGATATGGCGTCCCTTCTTTACCTATCATCAGAAAAGAAAGACCACATCCGGAGCGCAGGTCTCCTTACATAGGGCGACCTAACTCCGCCCATCCCATTTACACTCATGAAAGGGAGTATGAGGAAAACCATCACATTCCTTGAGAGCAACAGACAATGCAGGAACCTTGCATTTCCACACCAGTAGGATATCATGATCACCCCTTGAGGCCAGAACCTCGAGCACATACCACCTACCTCGATAGAGGGAAGCGACCCATTGAAACCTTAGAGCATCAAAATCAAGGTAGACCCATAGGAGGAACATTTGAACCTCCCGAACAAAATAGGGTAGAACAAATTGATCCGGTTGTGGCCGAGATATACCACCCGTCAAGCCCAAATCATGCGGCTTAAACAAAGTCAACAAGAGATAGAGTATCAATACCGCTTGGATAAAGAACGCATGCAACGCGAAGCGAGATGAGTTACGCTATGAAATACCCGAGAGGGGGCCAACCCCTCGCATCCAAAGAAGCTGAACGAGTATGAGAGGCGTAATCCATTGGCGCAAGACATGTCTCCACGACCTCGTCAAACTCCGCCTCCAAGACCCCATAGATTTGAAAGGGAGGCAACTCCCCGAAACAATGATGGGTACCTTCGAGCAAGAACTTGATCGGGGTCATAGGTTTCGCCACTGAGACTCCTCAAGAATTTTACGAGGAGTATGAACCAGAAGAGGAGTATATCGAAACTCCCCATCGAGGCAGGAAGGATGCCATTCGGCCACCCCTCCATAGGCCTCCAGTTTATCGTAACTTGCAACAAGAGCGAACAAGAGAGGAAGAAATAAAATCTTCCGATGCATACCAAGCGCTATTGGAGCGTTTAGAGTCGATGGAGACAAAAGCTGCTGGGCATCAAAAACCCACATTACGTCTACTCCGCAATAATCCGGTGCATCCCTCAGTGCCTACACCTCTCTACCCCGAACAATTTAAGTTGCCTCAATTGGCAGTTTTTAAAGGTGAAGAGGACGCACAGGAACATGTTACACGGTTTCTAAGCCAATGCTTTGGCATTCAAGATAATGATGCGTTATTACTTAGAAAATTCATAACCACATTCGTAGGCCCCGCCTCGGATTGGTTCACACAGCTGCCCAAACACAGCATAAGCAGCTTAGATCAGCTAGTAGATGCGTTTCTTGAACGCTTCGCCTTCAACACAAGGAAGAAGGCATCACTTAGTGATCTTGCTAGCCTTAAACAATTTGAGGAGGAAACAATGGCAGCGTACGGGAACCGATGGAGAGATTTTCTTTCTAAGTTACCCTACCGTCCTCCCATGTCGGACCTCACGCAAATGTTCGCGAAAAGTTGTTTAAAATCAATCTTTGGTCTATTGTTGCTGCGACAATATGACAGCTTAGAAGAAGCTTTGGTGCAAGCCAGAGTCATAGAAGAGATTAAGATAGGCGAAGGCGCAATTGCCAAGCCTAAGAAGAAAGAGTGGAATAAAACCACTAAAACTGGGACAACGCAACCACAACACGCTGCAATCAACCAAGTTGCGATAAATGTCCCAGCGCCTGTGCAAGAAACGCAGCCTCAAAAGGCTAACTACCAGGCAGTGCCTCCTGCTTACGAAAGAGATAACAGGAGACAAGAACAGTATCAGCAGCGTTGCCCTAGGTGATAATTCACCCCGTATGCGGAGTCTAGGGACTCCTTATTTGACCGCTTGTCAGCGGCGAATCTAGTTACTCTGCCAGAAATCCAAATTTTTGACCCTAGCGTTCCTAAGCCTAAGGGGTATAGGGAGGAATTGTATTGCAGATTTCATAGACGCAGAGGACATGACCTAAATGGGTGCTAGAAATTCAAAGAACTAGTCCAGGATTTGATTTACAATCGAACGTTGGTCGTGGACAACCCCATCGCACCTAACAACCAACAAATGGGGGTATTCAAGGATCCCTTGCCTGCCCACGAGGCGCAGACAAAACCGCTCCAAATAAACGAGGTGCGACAAGATCTTCCTGCACAAGGATTTGTGGGAATGATTAGCATTGTAACAAGGAACAGAAAATACCCAGCAGTTGCTCCCGAGGTACCTGCGAGGGAAGTTTCGTCGACATCGCAGCCTCAACAACGCCCGATGCAGTTACCTCCGCCTAGACCTGAGGTCACAATACGAACCAAACTCACGTAGAGTTTGCGGACCATGTCAGCTAGGTTGTCCATCTACGAGCTTATTCAACAATCAGCTCCACATAGAGAAGCTCTTATGGACATCTTAAAAGCCATTGAAGTACAACCCCACGAAGCTAATTCTTTTAACGCTTTCGTGGGACATGTGAAACAATGTACGGAGCCTGTCATCACATTCAAAGAAAATGAGGTCAAAACAATATCGAATGACATGCCGGATCCACCCCTGCACGTTATCGCACGGGTCAACGGGATCCCGTACAAGAGAGTGCTTGATAGATACTGGCTCGTCCAGTAACATTATAACCACTGCTGCGTTAAAGCATTTAAAACTGCCTAGCCTCTCACATCACAGCTTCCACATACACACTGCGAGCTTTTAACGATGCAATTTGCTCGATAGTCGGCACGGTTGTTCTACCTATACAGGTAGGACAAAAGTCAATACCCACACTATGCCATGTGTTGGAAGGCGAAATGGCTTATAACATACTGCTGGGGCAGCCTTGGATCAGGGACATGAAGTGTGTCCCCTCGATCGCACACCAGTGCTTGAAGTATGCCTATGAAGGGCAAATACATGTAGTCCCGATGGACTTAGAGCCCTTCAAGTATTGCAATGCGGTACAATTCATACCTCAATCGACCCTACCATCAACGCATTTGGATTTTCAATTAAATCCATCTAAACAGGGTTCGATACCGCAGGCACAACTGGTGGCCAATAAGGTAAAATCCCAGCCAGGTGAGATGTCATCATTGGCTCCTTCATCATCAGCGCAACCTATCGTGGCCCAACGGAAGGACAAGGGAAAGCAAATCATGGAGGAGGTTAAGCCTCTAGAAGAGGGGTTGCCCACGATCTCAACAATATCAATAGAGGAAGCGCCCAACGCAACGGAAACCAAGATTCTCGAACAACCAAACATGGAATGGACTCAGGAAGGACTACCGTTTCCTCCTATCCAATCATCAACAATCACTGTTAAGATGGCCAGTACAGGCCTAGGAGAGTACATAGTGCAAAATGTTGTGGCAACCCCCACACTGGAGTCAGTACAAGACATGGGAAGACCTCGCCTCCCCATTGGAACAATCGTCTCTTTAGGCTACCCACCGAACCAAATGAATTTTGTGTATGGGGGCCTTGATCATGGTTCTGAACCATGCGAACAAAAGGAAACAGATGAAGAACCTTTTGTCGAAAACATCAATTATCTGTCGAACCCAGAATTTGCCCTAAAATATCTCGAACAATGCAATTGGCATGGGTATGGGCTAGGTAGATACGAGCAAGGGATGCGGATCCTTTGTCAACCAAGATATCAGATGCCATACGACAAGTCGGGGGTAGGGTTCAACCATCCCCTGCCATTAGACATCTTGGTTGAAAACATGCAAGGCCTAGAAATAGGCAACAGGGGGGATTGGCACAAGACCCGTACGCCAATCCAAACACGAGAATACACATTGGGGGATTATCTCCCATGGTCTACAAACACCCCTGGTAACAACAATAATCCCTCTCCTTTGCTAGAGAGAGGTGAAAGTTCAGAGAGCAGTCCTCGAAAAGAACAACAACGGCTTCCAGATATTTTTATGAAACTGTTCCCCTTAGAGGTTCCAAACGAAGTAACGCAGTCTCAAAAGAATCATGTCCCTCCACTAAGAGTGGAACAACCGCAATGGGATCAGATTAATTCATTGGAACAAGAAGAGTCCTCGATGTCGGAAGCAACAGATGCTGAAGAGGATGAGCAATTTTGGATCTATGAAAGCGATTCAGAAGACGAGACTGAGATGGACTATCTCAGACATGCGCGACGACATCACCATGATCTAACCCATGAAGATCTAATGGGACAAATGGGTATACGGTTGGGACATGAATGGCACTTAGACCCAACGAGGTGGGACCAAGTGCTAGGCCTATGGCTCCAAATTCAAGTTGAGCATCGTCCACCTCAAGATCCCATCAGGACAACAGTACCAAGGGAAGACCCCGCCTTCCTTTCCGCACTTAGAGACGAATTTGCACCTAGAGAGGATCCATTCGTGCCTGTTCCCGTAGAGCCAGACCCAGAATATAGGGAACATCTGAAAGAATCAAGTCGTCACACCCGTGGTTCTGGAGACCAAATTCATTCCATCCACATGATCTCCATTGATTTGACCACACCCATCCGCAATCCGACCAATCCATCACGGTCATTACATCTAAACACGAATGCCATTGACTGGGATCGCGTCAACTCACCATTGTCACCATCGTAGATGCGGCCTTTCGGTAAAATGCTTCATTTTACCCCAAGGACAACTAAAGATATTTTTCAAGCTGAAGAGGGACCCAAAGTCCCCAACGCAGATCTTAACTCAGTGATGATATCCATTTAATCCCAACTCCACATCGGTTGGAGGACGGATCTCACATGTCAATCGAAGAGACGACTGACGTAGACATCGGCACAGATCCAATGAATCCATGAATTCTCAAGCTGGGGGTAAGCCTTTCCCCCGAAGAGCAAGCCGATTACATTACCCTTCTTAAAGAAAAGAAGGAGGTTTTTGCATGGTCATACAAAGATATGCCAGGACTAGACCCGTAGCTAGTCATGCACAATTTAACGCTTGATCCGAAAATCAAGCCAGTAAAGCAAAAACTAAGAAAGATGCACCCAACAGTGGCCTTGATGGTCAAAGACGAATTACAAAAGTTGTTGGATGCACAATTTGTCATCTGCGTGGATTATCTGCCATGGTTGTCCAACATGGTTCCCGTTAAGAAGCCCGATGGGAGGATTCACATATGCACCGACTTTCGAGACTTAAACAAAGCGAGTCCTAAGGATGATTTCCCCTTGCCAAGCATCGACGCATTGGTAGACGCTATAGCAGGTCACGAAATGCTCTCCCTAATGGACGGTTTCTCAGGATACAATCAAATTCATATCAATCCTGAAGACCAACTCAAAATGGCATTCACAACGCCTTGGGGGACATTTTGTTATAAGGTCATGCCTTTTGGCCTTAAAAACACTGGCGCTACATACCAACGTGCTATGACGTATATCTTCCACGATTACATGCACAAAACTTTGGAAGATTACATGGATGATTTGTTAGCCAAGTCTAAATTGCGCTCAGATCATCTCGGTGACTTAAGCAAGATCCTCGATCGCCTCATAGAGCATAAGGTCAGACTGAATCCCAAGAAGTGCGTGTTCGGCGTCACATCTGGAAAACTCTTGGGTTTTATAGTCTCCAAAAGAGGCATCGAAGTGGACCCAAACAAAGTCAAGGCAATCCTTGAAATGGCTCCCCCAACCACTATCAAGCAGCTCAGAAGTCTACAAGGAAAGGTCGCGTCGATTAAACGCTTCATAGCGCAATTATCTTACAAATGCCGACCAATGAACAAATTATTGCACAAAGGGGTCACATTTCATTGGGATGACGAGTGTCGATCAGCCTTTGACGAAATCAAACAATACTTGGCTTCGCCGCCAGTATTGGCACCGCCTAGACCAGGTGTGCCGTTCTACTTATACATCTCAGCTATCGAGGTGGCACTCGGGCGTAATGCTAGCCCAGAAGAATGAACTTCACAAAGAACAGGCTACTTACTATCTTAGCCGCACCCTGGTCAGTTACGAACTTAACTATGCATACGTTGAGAAACTCTGCTTGGCAGTGGTGTTTGCCACCAAAATGCTACGCCACTATATGCTGAGCAACACGACGTATGTTGTGTCTAAGGAGAATCCATTGCGATACATGATGAGTCGTACTTATCATAGTAGCCGCACGGCGAAATGGATCATGTTGTTGACGAAATTTGACATTGAGTTTATTGGACAAAAATCTATAAAAGGACAAGTCATAGCCGATCAACTAGCAGAGGCTCCTCTTGAATACGATCAGCCTCTGGTCATAGAACTACCCGATGATGAGGTCTTCCATGTCTCAGAATCGCCAGATTCTGAAGAGCCTGAGTCTCAGGCCGACATAACCTTATTTTTCGATGGTTCTAAATGCGAGCAAGGTGGTGGCGCAGGAATTGTATTCTTCACACCGCAAGGGCGCTCCAATGCCCCTCGTCATTTAAATTAAACTTCCAGTGCACCAACAACAATGCAGAATATGAAGCCTTGCTCCTAGGTCTTCAGACAGCAATCGCCATGAACATCAAAAGACTAAACATCTTTGGCGATTCGTTGTTAACCGTCAATCAAGTCAAAGGGGTATATCAATGCAAATGCCCAGTTCTGAAGGCCTATAAAGCCCTCGTGGATAAATTCTTGGCAAAATTTGAGTGGTATGACATCGAGGCACTCCCTCGATCATCGAATCATTTTACGAACACAATGGCCTCCTTGGGGTCACTAATCCCGCAAGACCTTTCCGGTGATATAATAACCATTCAGGTCAAAACCTTATCGCAACCCGCGATGGAGCGCGCAAGCTCAGACTTGACGCCAGGAATCCACATGATCCGAGATCGAACCATCTTCGGATAAGTTCTTTCGAATTCGAGACTATTTGAAACATGCCAACCTGGGGGTCTTTGTTCTCCCCAATTCCCATTAATAGTAACACAACGCTATTTTTACAAGTTTTATCCCAATCAGCATTTGTTAGGGAAGAACTGCAAAAGGGATTGGTTGTTCAAACTGTCGAGGTATCTGATCAACAGGACTGGTATTTACCCATAAGAGATTACCTCAAGTTAGGTAATCTACCCCTTGGATTGACGCAAGCCGCAAAACGAACATTCAAACAGCAAGCGACAAAATATGTCTTGATAGGAGACATTTTGTATCGTCGCAACTACGACGGAATTCTTCTTCGTTGCTTGGACCAGCAAGAGTCCACTTGGGCAGTCACCCAAGTGCATGATGGTACATGTGGCAGCCACTTTAGTGGTATGGCCATTGCAAAGCGCATTCTTCGCATGGGCTATTATTGGCCATCTTTAGAGCGAGATTGCTGTGTATATGTCAAGAGGTGTGTGAAATGTCAACATCATGCCAATCTGATGCACGCACCTTCCCGGGCCCTACGAGACGGTTCGATCTGCTTGGCCATTTTCGCGGTGGGGCCTCGATCTAATTGGAAAGATCTCCCCCGCATCGTCGAGGCCGTCACACGTTTATCATAACGGCCACGGAATATTTTACCAAATGGGTGGAAGCAATTCCGTTAACCTCTACGACGGGACCCCGCATTGCGGAGTTCATTTTGCATTACATCATATGTCATTTTGGTATTCCATCCAAAATAATCTCGGATAATGGGCCATCATTCAAGAACAAAGACGTGCGTGCTTTAACCACAAAGTACAAAATTCAGCACAGCTTTTCAACACCATATTATCCGCAAGCAAATGGGCAAGCAGAGGCGTCAAACAAAACGCTAGTCGCCATCCTTAAAAAGACCGTCGCAGACAGTCATAAGGATTGGCACATACAAATCCCACTTTCCCTTTGGGCCTATCACACTAGCATTCGGACGCCCACTGGGGCAACTCCGTTTTCACTAGTGTATGGCTCAGAGGCAGTAATGCCTCTCGAGTTGGAAATTCCTTCCCTCCACATATCAATGCAGGAATTCATCGATGATGACACTGCGTGGCAGGCCCGGTTAGACCAGCTTACGTTGCTTGATGAAAGACGCGTTAATGCTCTCGAGCACTTACGTATCTATCAATAGCAGCTTAAGAGAGCTTACAACATGAAAGTTCACCTAAGAGAATTTCGGGTTGGTGATCTGGTTCTGAAGGAAAACCAACAAAACTCTAATTTGTCATCCCATATGAGGGACAAATTTGCGGCAAATTGGTTAGGTCCGTATGTCATTGATAGCAAAATATGACCAAGAACGTACAGGCTAGCTTCTCTTGACGGTATCAAGGAAACGGAACCCTTGAATATCAGTCATTTACGACCATTTCATATCTAAGACAACCATGTACCAAAAAAAAAAAAAAAATGAAATAAAATAAAATAAAATAAAATTTCAACAAAAACAAACAAACAAAAAGCTCCAAGGATTATCGCAATCTCTTGGTCAACCCAAAAAATCTCCAAGGATTATCGCAATCTCTTGGTCAACCCAAAAAACTCCAAGGATTATCGCAATCTCTTGGTCAACCCAAAAAGCTCCAATTATTATCGCAATCTCTTGGTCAACCCAAAAAGCTCCAAGGATTATCGCAATCTCTTGGTCAACACAAAAAGCTCCAAGGATTATCGCAATCTCTTGGTCACCTAAAAAGCTCCAAGGATTATCACAATCTCTTGGTCACCTAAAAAGCTCCAAGGATTATCGCAATCTCTTGGTCAATACAAAAAGCTCCAAGGATTATCGCAATCTCTTGGTCAACCCAAAAGCTCTTGTAGACACCAAAACAGCACCAATCTGATTATGTGACTGCAAACACTGATCTCTTTGACAAACACAGCCCCCAGGGCAGCCCTCAGAGGTCAAACAGTGGTCTTAACCACTTTCATAGCAGTTTTGTAAGGTCAAGGAGCAATTTGGCACACTTGGGCACTTTGCCCAGAATTCATCTCACCCAGAGAAGAATTCAAAATAGAATCCGTCCCACCCCAGGACGAATTCTGAATCCGTCCCGGGTGGGACGAATTCTAAGCTTAACGGGCAAAAGGGCAAATGGTGCCAAGTGGCAGCCCGAACGATCGATTAAGGGCTCCTACCTTGCACGCATGTGTAAGTGGACAGAGGGGCCGTTAGAGGACTGTTACAAGAAGCATTTATCAAAGTTCAAGTCAGTGAAGGACTCCCCCCCCTCATGGGAAGACAAGACCGCCACATGGCGCCCATGGTCAACACTTGGCTTTTGTGCTTCCCTCCCAAAAGAGACCCCTTGGGTCTATAAAAGGTGGGACTTTTCTCACCCAAAACATGGAGGTGGAAGGAGTGTTCAAGCAACGAAGTGCTGCCGAATCGAAGACTCATTTGCATCCCCCTTTGTTCACCTTCCTACATCCATCAATCTCTTTTGCAAGGGAGGTTGTTGGGTGGCCTTTGGAAGCTTGAACCTTACTCAAATCCGACGCATGGACATCTGAACCCATCAATTCATCGACCCCCCAATCCTAAAAGGTTTTGGGCCCATCCTTGGTGGATTGGCTCCAAAATCGAGGGCCAACGGTGGGAGGCCCACTTGGGCACCCCCGCACCCCCAAGTTCTAATTTCAGTTTTTGAGCACTTTAGATTAATTTTTAGATTGCATTCCGTGTTACTAGGTCTGATTAGTCTATAATTGCAATTTTGTAGCTTTTGGTCAGAGTTTTGGGTGTTTTGTATTGCTTTATCGTTTCGCTAACTTGCAGGTGTCAAGGTTAAATTCCCGAGGAGGAGGCCAAATTGGGAAAATCCGACCATCTGGGTCGTCCCAAAATGGCCCTAATTACCTAACCCCCTATTTGTAGGAGTTTTGCAGGTCCCGAGATCTGACATTGGAGCAGCAGCAGGTCGATTTCTCCTATTCAGAAGAATTCGTCCCACCTAGGGACGAATTACAGTCAGAATTCATCCTGCCCAGGGACGAATTCCAGTTTAAGCTGAATTGGCCAGCTGCCTCGATGGCGATGGCCTTACGGTGACTTGTTCTTACCTTCCGTCGATTTTGAAGCAATTTGGATTCATCTGTTTTCATGGTTTCGAGGCAAATATTTGTATGCATATTTTGTTAGTTTTGGAGAGAGAATGATTTTCATTTGCAACGAGTGCTACTAACGTCTTGATCATTTCTTTGTTTGCAGGAGAAGCAACAGAGGCGAAGAACCCATCAACATCAGCGGCGGCATCATCTTAGCCCGCCCGGTGCAATCGTGGGCACGCGGAAGGAGGAACCATTCAGCGATTGTAATCAAACCTTATTTGCGCTCCTAGCCCCTGAAAATGGAGGAGGCATTATTGTAACAGAGATCGAAAGAAATTAATGAAAGGGCTGTTTTTCTTTATCTGATTGCGTCTCTTACAACATGTCTCTTTTCGTTTCATGCAATGTACATTCCTAGGACTTAAGCGTGATTAATTTTGAATGCAATTGCTCTTGAATGATTTCCTTTGACCGGAATCTCGTGCTTTCAGATTCCTTGTTTTTGAGTACTCTCTTTGGATCACATGTTTTTCATATAATTATATGAATTCACCTGAAGTGAATTCTCCTCCTCTATCTGATCTTAGACACTACGTATTTTTACCTGTTTTATTTTCTACTAGAACCTTGAATGTCTTGAATTTTTCAAAAGCTTTTATCTTTTATTTTAAGAATTTTACCCAAGTCATTCTATAGAAATCATCTATAAATAACATGAAGTAACTTTCACCTTGTAAACTATTTGTCCTTTTAGGACCACATAAATTAGTGTGAACTTGTTCCAATGGTTGGGATAAAAAAAACTCTTTTGACTTGAAATTTGTTCTTGTTTTCTTACCATGCTAACATTGTGCACAAATTGTACTTGGGGATCTTTTTATCTTTGGTAAATATTTGAATGCATGTTTGTTGCTTATTTTTACTATGTTGTCAAAGTTTAGATGACCCATTATTCTATGCCATAACTAGCTCTCATCTTCTTGTGATAAAAAATATTTTTCTCCTTTAATATCACTTAACAGGTAGAGATTATTTGTAGTTCTACTGGCATCTGCAACAAGCTTTCCTATCTTGGATCTCCTGATCTCACATCCATTTGGATGAAAAGTGATTGTGTTCCCTTGATCACAAAGATGACTTACACTTAGTAAATTGTGCTTCAATCCCTTAACACACAACACATTTTCTATTTTTGATTTTCCATTATCCAAAATCAAATTACATTTTCCAATAATTTTACCTAAAGTATTATCACCAAATTTTACTGATCCTCCATTGATTTCTTGAAGAGAAATAAATTTACTTTTGTCACTTGTCATATGGCTTGACTAACCACTATCAACATAACACTGATTTATATCATCTTGTACATGAAGAGCTATTTGTACCAACATTGATTTCTCTTTTTATTGTTCCACTTTCTTTTTCAAAACTTTTGAGGTTGTATCCTTTTTAACCTTTTTATATTTCCTCTTTTTTATTTATTCAAGAAATATTGTTTTAAACCATTTGGATTTGTGCCCAAATTTATTGCATTTGTAACATATGATGTTGCTATTCATGAGAGGTGACAATGAATTGAAAATTCTAACATAAGTTTTCATACTAATCATGCAATGTACAACTTTATGACCATATTCATTACATGATAAACAATAATCATGGAAGAAGTATTAAAACCTATTTGATTTCCTTGGATGATATGGTTTGTTTTTGTGATTGAATTTTATCCATGATGATTATTTGCTCTCTTCCTCCTTGGTGTTTTTACTCCTTTTTAGTTCATCAGCATAGGTCATGGGTCCATCATCAGTTACTTTCTTTGATATCCCTGTTGAGCTTGATTCTTCCTTTTGTAACCTTATATCTTGTTGTGACTTCCTTTTAGACTTTTCAACTTCCTTTCTCAAAGAGACAACCTCATTTTCCAATTTTTCACATTCCAATTCTTTTGCCTTTAATTTCTCAATCATTACTTCTTCAATTCTTCTTGCCTCTTCAAATTTAACCTTTAGATCATTGAGATCTTGTAGAAACATTGTCTTTGTTTCTTCATCCTTTTGTACTTGAACCTCCAATTCAACTAGAGTAGCAGTAAATTCCTTCTCTAAGTCATCCAATTCTGAGTCTCTTTTGTTGATTTCAATCATAGGAGCAACCTCTATCATTTTAGTGGCCATTGTGTGTTCTTGTAAGATCTTCCTTCAAGCTATTAGACTTTTTTAAGGATACTAATATAATACCAATTGAAGAATAAAAGCTTATACTTAGATGGGGATGAATAGTATAATATAAGCTTTTGCTATTCTTCCCAAAATAATATTATCCAATGTTATCAATTGCAATATATTTCCAAAGCAATGTTAGTAAATATCATCAATAGCAGAAACAAAGTAATGCACATATCATCACACACAAGAGAGACATAGATTTAATGTGGTTCACCCAATGTGGGTTACATCCACAAAGAAAATATTTCTTCTAAATTTTCTCAACAAATCTCTTTGGAACCAACTCCCTATTACAATGTTTATGGACCTCTGTCCAAAGGATACTCCAATCCCCTATGATAAAATTCATGGATCTCTATCCACAATATAAATCCAACCCATCAACTCTAGTTCATGGACCTCTATCCATATGAGAACTCTATATCCTTAATTATGGTCTGCTTCAAATCTAGCTCAATACTCTGCTAAAAAAAAATTGCTCCAAGCCTTCACACAATGATTTCTCAAATTTGCAATAAAATCTTCTCAACTGACTGCTCCAATATGCACCAAGCCTACTCACAAGGATTTCTCAAATCTGCACCAAAACCTAATCACAAATCTACCTAAACCTACACCAAGCCTACTCCCAAGGCTTGCTCAAATCATCAAGAAAACCTGCTCACAAGTCTTCCTAAATCTATACCAAGCCTTTTCATAAGTCTTGCTCAAATTTTCCTCAAACCTGCTTTAAGTATTCTCATAGGACTTGCTCAAATCTACCCAAATATGCTCTAACACATACTCAAAACTTGCTCATAACACATGCTCAAATCTTGCTTATAAAACATGCTTTTATCAAAGTACTTCAGATATATTGTACCCAAAATTATTGTTTAAGAACACATAGAAAATGATATGCAATACAATTTCACAATATGTTCTTTCCAAATATCACTCATGGCTAATGCACAGACGACTTCACAAATATATTTTTTAACCTTTGTAATTTTATCTCAATATCAATCAATATTATGCATAAAAGTTTCTTTCAACCCTAGCACATGTATTTCAATCTCATTCAACAATGAAGCATAACTTATTCACAAACCCTAGCACATATATTTCCAACAATGCACATATATAATCCTTATTTCTCCATATTATGATTCAGAAATATTTTCTCAACCAAACACCTTAAAGAAGGAATAATATCACCATACCTCTTAAATTTCTTTGAGGAATATGTGCCCACAAAAATCTATCTCAAAAACAACTTATATTTCTTGTACAACTTCAAGGGTTAGATATCAACACACTTTTTAAATCATCCACATGAAAAACCTTCTCAAAATATGTGCATAGTACAGCTGAAAATAATACTCTATTATTTTATTTTGTCTTCACAAAAATACAACTTGTAGAACTCTTAAACCTTTTTCATATGATGTGCATGAATTACAAAATACAATTATCACAAGTACACCCTTTTCTCTCCTTTCTAATAATGTAATATTTCAATCCTCATACAATACCCAAACAATCTTAATATTAAATTTATTTCATGCAAGCATTACATAAATAAAATAATATTATTACACCTTATGACTCCCTTCTAAACATTCAACAATTCTAAAATATTTACATAACTCTTGTACCTCTTGTACACACATTTGTCAAAAATACTTTACTCTGACAAATCTTTAGAAAGACTTGCTACCCAACCACCTTTACATCTTATAAAATTTAAATAAATCAAACCTTATGCCTCCTAAAGTTTTGTATTAAAAAAGAAAAAAATACCCCTTATGCTACCGCAACTCAAACTCTATCAATGCGTAAGCCAATGCTATCCAAAGTTCTCAATGACTAGCTATGCTATTATGGATTGGTAACAAAAGGTGGCCCACATAATTTATTTCAAATCTACCTCGAAAACAATGAAAAATCCTCTACCCAAAAACCATCATTGAGGGGAATTGACCCCAAGACCTCTCTCTGCCCAATGCTCTAACACACGACTAGTGACCAACTACACTGTGCTAGTAGGTGTGAGATCAACCAATGCTCCCATAGATATATTTCAAATACTACACCTTAAAATATTTGTTGCCTCTATCATTCGCTAGCTCTCTCGATGAATGGGAATCAATGTGCAATTCAAGTGATTATTTACTAAGGTAAAACCTTGGGTATAAATATATGTGCCCTCCTTTACCTTGGACTACATCGGTGCTAGAAACAATTCAAATTTATTTCCTCTATGTGCATTTTTGGTGCCATCCTCCTTTTTGAAACTTTGCATTATAATATTTAAAAATATTATAAAACCTTGGTCCATTTGTATTTTAAATATTTTCTCATATTATCCTATAAACCTTGGTCTTTTGCTTTTAAATATTTTCTACTTCTATCCTTTAAATCTTGGTCCATTATCCTTTTTAAATCCTCTTTATGATATTTAAATATTATACTCCTTAACATATTTACCTTCCTTTCTTTTTTCAAATATTTTAACTTCATCCCTTTTTAAGAATATTCTATTTGCCTTGCTTTATTTTTACCAACCTTGTAACATGTTCTTTTTATCATCAAACCTTGTACATTACTTTAATATTTCCAATAATTCAAGCACTTTTACTAGTGTTGATTGTGGATGTTGAGCCATTTAGGATGGCTTATTTCTCAAGAATTTTTTAGTGTGTTTTCCCTCTACTAATGACAACCGCTTGTAGCTATAGATGATAGGTTACATAGAGTGTGCTTAAGACACTTATCTTTTATCTCTTTTTGATGTATTAATAGAGATAAAGTTGATGTTTATATAACCCTATAATATCTTCTGATTTACACCTAAAACCTGAGACTCTCCTAGTCTCATTTTATATTTCTTTTACTGAGTTTGATGGTGGCTTTCTTCTCCAATACTTGGAGGAATATTACCCATTTTTGGTGGCTTCTCTAGACCACAAAATTTTGTAGGTTGCATGCAACGAATAGTATCTCTAAAGACTTTGATAAGCTAATTTGTGCACTTTAGTTATTCACTCTCACTTTATTCACTCTCACTTAACAACCAATGCATATAACAATCCTTTAATAGTAATAAGTTTAATGTAGTTACAAGTAACTAAAATAGTGCAATACTAATCTCACCTTATTTCTCCATAACTTCTAATATTCAATAATAGTAACTCTTAAATAAATTTCAAATGCACTAATAATAATTACAACTTAATGTAGTCTTCTTTGTTGTAACTAGATAATAGAAACATGATAAAATATATATCTAACTCTTACTAATGTGTAGGTATAAACCTTAACGAAAACTTCCTCCTCCACTCTCTTTAATACTATAATGCAACCTCCCTCTTTGCAACTTTTAAACTCTAATAAGGTTCTTAATGAAACTAAATGATGAACTGAATATAAGTGTTCATAAAATGAACCCTTTGCACCTAAATTGCTTACCTTTAAGGTTTTTGAATATGAAATATTGCTAGGTGATTAGATTCACCTTATTTATTCCTTCAGCTAGATGGACTTGCAACTATTATTGGCTATTCGAAACAGCCCTCTAAATTACCTTTTTTGCAGATCCAAAAACCCTCTAACTTACTACCCTTTAACTGTAGTAGGTGCTTTTGATTCTCCTTCAAGATGTATCCTAGAACTTTGAATTTTTACAACTAGTAATGTTTTCTTAATTTCTGCCCTTTCATAGTCAATATCTATACTAAAATGCTATACTTGAAACCCAAAAAATTTGGTAGTGAATTCCCCTAAATCATAGCTAATTTTCCCTTCAATAATCCTTTAGTATTATACTAAAAATGTAACAAACCCCTATATATGAATGAGTCTTCTAGACTTCAAATATAATCTATAAACCTTTCAAGTTTGATAGTAATATTTGGTTCCTTTTCTTATTTAGTCTCCTTGTTAAATTCTAAATTCAATCTAGGCCGTCTTCTCAAGAATCTAAATGTATTGAGATATTATGAAGTTTAGGTAATTCCTTGCCAAATATTTCTCTCTTGGGATTGTTGTCATGTGGTGATAATTGTCCCATGTTATTTACTATCAGGAAATTTTCCTATGTAGTAAATTTCTCTTATGAGTTCTTCTAAGAACTCCTTTAATGGCCTTATTTGGATATTATTTTAATGAGGCTCACCAAGCCTCCTTATATCTCCTTGAGACCTCACCAAGGTCTTCAATATTATAACTATTATGGTCTTCCAAATGAGACCTTTTCTTCAACCTTCTACTGTGGAAGTATTCGTAATGAGATATTCTTATTGGATATCTAAAAGCTATTGCTACTAGAATCTAGAATACAACCTTGGTAGTCCTTCTTTACTTATACAATATACAGGCTCTAATGGAGATCACCAACCTCCAATATTCTAGAGTTGAGATTTTTGTAATAGGACCTTCTAAGGGTCTTTTCAATTTTTTTAGGATGAAGTCTTCAATCTGCACTAGAGGTCACCAATCTCCTATCTTCACTAGCAATATTCACTAGAGTTTTCTTATCTCGCTTGAATTTATAACAAAGATCCTATGGCCTTTTATTCTTTTGCACACTATAGATTTTGATCTTCAATAGAGATCACCAATATTCTATTTTCTTATGGACTCGTTTATGTAGTCTCTTCTTCCATGAGTCTACAATAAGGCTACTATGACCTTTTCCTCTCTTCTATAATATATAGGCCTGCAACTGTTGTAATGGGACTTTTTTATAGGTCACTAAAATATTTAATCTTCTACTTGTTGTTGTAAGTGTTGGAATTATTCTAATGAAAATATTCTTCCGAGATATTTTGTAGGAAGCTTCCCATATTTCTCTTAATCTTCTTTTCTTGCAACAAGATGCTAGAAACTAGAATGAAATAATTTATAATTCTGGAGATAATGAACTTCACTAGTTGATTTATCAATCTAGAATAATTTATGTTGAATCCTAGTTTTCATGGGCTTTTTTGCAACCATGTGGAAAGACTCTAGCAAAATGTAATCTCAAAAATTCTATAAATGAGATTTTTAGATTTTTCTAAGTCTCACTTGTGAATCTCCCTATTTCCTATCTGATCTACCATGCACTATGATACCACTATTAGCTTTTGATGAGACTGTAGTATAGGGAATACAACCACAAGATGCAAGATAACTAATATAAGATAACTATAAACTAATGGCACAATAATATGTAGGAAAATAATGAAATGAACATCTACAAATAACTCAAAAATATACCATTTAATGAAAGTGATAAAAATCATACAATGCTATATAATGAATGACATTAACACTCCATAAATAGATATGAAAGGACTAGATTGTACCATATTATCAAACTATACCACACACACACACACACTATATTTACTACTGCTCTATAAATAACTTACTATGAGTCCTTTATAAAGGAAGATAGATTCCTTGGCCCTTAATCTACCTACGACTCATGTACATATGGACTATATGCACATTTACAACTTGCACATTAATACTTGTGCATTTATTACAATACTTGGAGTAGCTAGCTAATTTTACTCTAAAGTAAAATCCTACTCTATTTATGTACCAAAGGTGGTACATTTGCATAGCCAAATGATGTAATATACTCGAACATCATTAATTTTTAGTCCTTTCTACATTTTCATTCATTTGTATCAATATTTTGAGGTTTTCAAATGGAGAATCATCTTGTAGGATCTTTTGTATATTATTATTGATGAAGATATTCACTAAGACATCTTAGACATTCTCAATGTTACCAATAAGAGATTTATCCATTTGAATATATGAATAAAGAGGATTGTAAAATATTTTTAGAAAAACCTTATTGAATATTTTAAATATTTAGTTGAAATTCATAGTTAATTTTAAATATCTTAAATAATCAACTAAGGTATAGATAAATTGTATGGATGCTCTACCGATGGAAGATTTGATGATGGACAACATGAACAGTAGTAATGGCCTCATGGATTTCTCCTTAAATTATTATTTTTTTCCTTCAAAGCTTGAAGCCCTCTTTGTTGTTGTTTAGGAACCTCCTCAAATAGATTATGTTGATTCTCTAGAGTCTCGATCAGATGGAAAATGTTTTACCTCTTGATAGGAAAGTAGGAGAGCTGATGTTAGTCCTTTATATATATCTTGTAGATCAAGATATTTTAGGGTGTGTTGTAGAGCTTATGGACTACCTCATAGTATTATCCCTATGTTGGTGCCTTGGGTGCTCCTCCTTGTTTTAGGTTTCCAACTTCCACTATAGTTGGGATGGTGGTTTGACAACAAGTGAATATGTTGGCATCCAACCTTTGTAAGGTCGATTAGTAGTGCTTAGCCCCTCTCTAGCTATTGAGTCCCCTCCATAGTTGGAATTTGTTTCTATGTACCTATGGTGTTAGAACCCATAGGGATTTATATTTTTGTTTCATTGGGTGTCTATGGGGTTTGAACCCATAGGTTTTAAGGTTTTGGGTCCTTTTCAAAACCTTACTCCAAGGTTCTGAGAACCTTCCAAAAATCCAACTATTTTCATGGTTTCCTTGGTGGATTTGTTTATTTTTATTCTTCTATAGATTGGTATCTTGTCAGTTTGTTTAGTTGCAAGCCTCTAGTATTGGATATTTTAAAGGTGTAGGCTTAGATACAATTCTTAGTTGAATCTCCTATTGTATGCCATGTTTGGTGGAAATAGCTTTGATTCCAACTATTGTGCAAGACCACATGTTGGCAAGATTCATTCCCTTGGTTTTGTGAGATCCTATTTTGGGTGGGTTGGTCTTTGTTAATTTTATTTTGGAGTTTGGTAAGATGCTAGACTTGGGTGGTCTAGAAAGATGGATTCTTCCATTAGATGTTCACATCTATTTTCGTTCTTCATTGGTTCTTTTATGCCATGGTGTTATTTTCTAAATCTAAATATTTTGTGAGAAGGACCTTCTGTCTAGGATAGGTTTTTGGTCCATCAATATTTGGGATATTTCTTGACCATTGGTAGTTGTTTTTTTAGGACTAAAGATATCTTTTAGTGTAGGGTTTTTTTTTCAGTTATCTACTTCTCTTTTCACATCCATGGTTGGTTTATTCATGTTATCTCCTTTTGAGAGTTGTATGTTTGTTCATTTAATAATTTAGATACATGCTTTCATATTTTTATTGTTGGTTCTTTTTTTGGACCTAGAAACGGGGTTTCTAGGTATGGTAGTTTCCTCTCCTTTGGAGTAGTTTTGGTTTTTTAAAATCTTAAGAATTTGTTGGGTGGGTGAGCACTACAATATGGTAGTGTTGTTAGTATGAGGTACTCTACAAGGTGAGGTGATATATATATATTTTTAAATGAGTACCTCTATTTGAGTAGAATTATAATTTTAAATTTTAAATCAATTGGTATCTTGGACCCGCCTTTGTGCTATTTTTTTATTGAAAAGTTAGGCTGATGGCTATATCCTCTTGAAATATTTTGCACAAGGTTGTGAGGATCCTTTCAAAACCCTCACCTTTTAACTTAATAAAAAATTCAACTAAGGTATACTAAATTAATGAATACATGTACTACCTATAAAACTCCTAAAATTAGTTCATAAAACCATCCTCTTATTGCCTTTGGTATCGATTGAACTATAACATTGGAAAAAATTTACTCCTCAAGCACTAATGTACCACAATAGTTATGAGATTTTATTTTCCTATCAATGGCACCATGAAACCAATTTTTTAGGAATATTTTTTTCATTTTTACATGTATCATTAATTTTTAATAAATTAAAATTAATTTTATGGAATAAAAATAGGCATTGTCTATATTAGATCATGGTATTGTTACACTAACATTTAAATGAACCACATTCTTTTACTATTATAAAAATCTATGTTATCATGGTTCACATGATAATATAACCTTGGTGAAATATCTCTTACCCAAAGATTCTAATAATTGGAACTTCAAGTCCTAATATGTTGATGCCTCTTCTTATTTTGAAATAAATATATATATTTTTATATTTTATATTTTCAAAAGTCTCCATATATCCATTTTATATACATTAATATATTTTTCACATTTTTATGGTATGAAATATTACCCAAATTTCATCATGACTTACAAAATAAACTAATTTATATCTAAAGCCTAACCTCTAAAATTACTAATTTATGATTATAACATCTATGACATACAATTATTTCATAATTAAATTAAAATATATATGTCCATTTATATATTTTGTTTTATATTCTAGACATGAGTTTAATATCAAAATACAATATGACCTTTGCTTTTTTAAGAATTTTTTAGATTAGAAAATAGACTAAATTTGTAACCATTTCTACCGTAATAAGATATATTTAGATATCTAAATATAACAAAATATGATTAATTAAATTAAGTTAAAGTTCATAAATGTTTATAATTTAATGATTTATTTTCCCTTTGAATCATTATTATAAAATAATAGTAATCAAATTTCATTATTATACATTCATATTTAATTATCTTTGTTAGAATTTCCCAAGAGTAAAACTACAAAGCATTATAATATTTGAAGAAATAAAATAGAACTAATCGATTAAAGGAAGAGTCACCAACTTCTATGCTACATTATGAAATTGAGGAGATTGAAGAGAATGACTCATCTAAAGCAGACATGTGATGAGTTGCTCCATAATATAGGACCTAGTAATTAGATGAAGTAATGGTGGTATTCCCTTGAACATTTAGGACTTTTACTATCTAATTTTTATTGTCTATATTTTGATCCTTCATAGCTGCCTCTAGTTGTTGTAATCTTTTCCAACATTTGTTTGCAAAATGACCATTCTCTTTACAGTGAGTACAAGTTATGGGATTCCTTTATTTATTTTTGAAATTTTCTTTAGTAGAGTTGGAGGCTACTAAGGCTTTTGAGGAAGAGGAAGAGATTTCATATTTTGCAAGTTTTGTTTCTTCTCTAGTTAGTTTATCATAAAATTATTCTAGGGAGGGCATTTTAAAAGTTGCACCAAGAGCATATTTTGTAGATATAAAGGTGGTTGCAAATATTTGAAATACACCATTTAGTTTAGAAAGAATTAGATAAATGCATTCTTATTCAGTTTTATTCTTCCCACTACCTTTGTATTGAGTGAGGACTTCTTTGAATTTGGTGAGAAAGTCAACAATATTGTTGAAGTCTTTAGGATATAATGTTGTTAATTCTTCTTCTAGCTGCAACGATCTTATTTGATCTACTTTTACAAGAAAATTTTTTAGTTTCTCCTAACTTTCATAAGTATTTTTACAATCTATAATGTGAAACCATAAGCTTTCGTTTACATTAGATCTTATAATACCCATTGTTTCATACATCTTCTCTTTATGAATAATTTTTTCATATTCTTTTTCAAACTTAGGTTGATTTTATTCTAATAGGCGTGTGAGCCCTTTTTTAGAAATGAGATTTAATATTTTAGGTTTCCATGTATGGTAATTATGAGGAGTGAGAGGATCAATTGTATTCATTGAATTCATTTTGCCAAAGAAAATTGAAGTGAACCCAAACTTCCCCCCTTTAAATTTAATTTAGAGAATGCAATGGATATTAGTGAACAAAAGCCTTTAAGAAACACCAAATATCTCAAAATACCCACCCTAACAAGAGGGAAACCTTAAGTAATTTTGAGGAGATTTGATATTAATATTAGGCTAATTAGAACAAATATTCCATGCTTATATATCTTTTCTCCTCAAGCACCCGCCCTTCCGAGAGGGAAACTATAAGTATTGAGTATATTTGATACTTGGAACATAGGCTTTTAATCAGCCAAAATCCTATATTGGTTATCTTAATAACCCTTCCTCACGTGAGGGAAACTAATAAGTTATTTAGAATTTCCAATATAGGTGCATAGTTGATTTAATATATTTACTCTTTAGAAATTTTTAAGAAAGGAATAATGAATTGAGAATAAAATAGATTAACAAGGATTAATTAAAGATATATCCTCACTTAAATCCCTTTATCATTTTTTTTTATATAAATTAAGAAACTCTTTGTAAACAATTAATCAAAATAAGTTCATTAATATAGATACCTATTGCAAGAAAGGAAATAATGAAATAATATATATTAATGATATATCCTCACTTTCATCCACTAAAAAAATCTCTATGTAATATTAAAGAACTTTGGAAAGAAAATTAATTAGAACAAAGTAAGTTGTTTAA
Source organism: Wollemia nobilis (assembly GCA_028583015.1). Classification (NCBI taxonomy): domain Eukaryota; kingdom Viridiplantae; phylum Streptophyta; class Pinopsida; order Araucariales; family Araucariaceae; genus Wollemia; species Wollemia nobilis. The sequence goes on along the minus strand of JAQPPZ010012983.1, from coordinate 5,912,446 downwards.
TATAGAGATTTTCTTTAAGAAGGAATTAAAGAAAGAATAAAATATTTTATATAAGATCTTTAATGTATTAAGGAATGTAATTTGAAATCAATTATCCTCACTTATATTTCATTACCAATATTTATAAACAAATGAATTCTAACAAAGGTAATGAGGCAAAAATAAAAGAGACAAAAATTTATGCAATAACAACCCCCATCGATGCTATGATAGGTGCAAAACGGAACCTATAAAAACTTCCCAAAAAATTATATTATAGAGATCAAAACTGTCCTTTATATCTTCGATCCAAGGAGAGGTCGTAAATAAAAGGATAGAAACTTTTGAAGGCTACAAATTTAAATAGATATTAGATGTATATTTTTATCTTAAAAAACTTAACATATCTGAGCTGAAATTTAATTGATGTTAGATAGAGGGCAAGAAGCAGTGAAGAAACATTGATGCTACATTTGTCAACGAATAAGCGATGCCAATGGACAGCGAGGAAGGAGATTTGAAAGGCTATGATTCACTGCACTAAGAGTTGAGTAGGGCAGAAATATAAAATATATTAATGATACCTGAAGGTTCTGTGTCCATGATAAGTTGGATTGAAGCTTTGAAAAATGTGAACTTTTAAAGGTTTGCTTCTTATCAATGCACCTGAAAGGTTAATAAAGGAAGTGAACTTTATAAAAAATTAAATAATTGAATACCACCTCTTTTTGTGATTTTGATACATAGGGAAAGTGTTTTAGTACACAGAGAAGGCGTTGAGAAGATAAGAGTCCCGAAATATGTCAAAAAGGCACACACTAGAGAGGCTCTCGGGAATGAGGATGTTACAATATTTGTTTTAGTAGAGATTCTCTTGTGGTTGCATATGTGAAATGTAGGGAAGGCACCCGAAGTAGTAGAGAAGGCGTTGAGAAGAGAGGCTTCCCAAAATATGAGAGGAAGGCAACGGTGCCACACACACAAAGATATTGCTTAAAAATAGAAGACATTAATCATCAAGAAAACCTAACACAAAGCACATAATGAGTTCTGCTAAATATCCATCTATGGCACACTTGTAGAGATCCTCAAAGGATAGAAGATGATAGGCACCACTAAAAAATCATTAGTATAATACTTAAATGAAGAAACACTATTCAAAATAAGAGAATAATATTATTCAAACATTTTTAATTATTCAAACATTGTTAAGATGATTATATAACAAAAAAATGAAGTTCTTCCTAAGCGTCGAAGGACAAAAAAATGGAATAAGTTCGAGTTGAATGAAGATTTGGAAATCACAATATCTTCGAACGATTGATATTTAATTAATGAAATGCTTGTTTTATGAGACAAAGTATCTATGCGTGCTAATATAAGTGGTGGCCAAAAGCCACATTTTTAACTCTATTCAAAGTTAAGACAAAAATTCCATTCTATTTTGATGTGAGTGTTGCTTCCTCTATTTAAAGATATCACAAAGATATAATGAAATCCAAAATTCAATTAAAAAATAATTTATATTTCCCACCAAAATATTAATGCCTACGAATATTTAGTCTCCTCTTTTGAGTGATACAAAGTGATGGCTAAATGGAACCGAAGCGAGCTATGTTCGAGATGGAGAAAAAAAATTAAAACATAAGCATACGAGGAGGAACCATAAAATTGCAAAAAAATGAGAAGAGTATTTGCATAACAAGGTAAAACAATATTTATCTATATATGACCATAATAAAATTACTCAAAAAAAAATGTAGATATAAAAAAACAATCTACAATAGATATAAAACGTCTTTCTTTAAAATAAAATAAAAAAAGATATGAGAGTACGAACCAGTTTGAGAGGCTGCCTTCAAGAGAGAATAGCTAGTAGAATATATCCTGCTCTGGTACCATGTTAGAATTTCCTAAGAGTAGAACTACAAAGCATTACAATATTTGAAGAAATAAAATAGAACTGATTGATTATTCCATGGATCAACTTTATATAAATAACAAAGTTGATCATTGAGATCTATTGGATTACAACAAATCATAAAATTTGATGTAGACTATAACTGAGAGTTCACCTAACTCATGAAGGAGTGGAAACTCAAGTAATTCTATCCTATTAGAACTTAAGAGAATAATTACTTATTCTAACAATATTTAATCATACAAAACCGTAGATGTTTGTGTTATTATTTCATAAACAATTAATCAAGTATCATATTCTAAACTCATCATTGGATATCCTTCTATAACATAATTATCCATACATATGTGCATGTGCCTATAATTAGTGCATTATACACATATTAAAATAAAAGACATATTAATACATAAAATCCATCAAGTATATAAATCCACATGCATCAAATACTAAAACCATAATGTATCACATAAAAACAACTCAATATGTGGTCTATGAATGTACTAAAATAGTTCTATAATAAGTCATGACATCTACAAAATAGTAAACCTTAAAATAAAAACTACTAGACAAGGTTGGTGCTTCCTCTTATAAAGATAGAACTAACATATCACATATAAACCTTCTATTTTTCCATCTTCATGTGATAAATATGTGAGGCAAAGCCACTTATATAAATTTATTTAGAGCATTATCTATAAAATAAATGTAAGAAAAACTATGCACTAAAAAATATATGAACCAAATGGTTTCTTTGTACATAAAGAAAATATCATAAAATAAGATTAAAGTTGGAGAGAAGCCCTATATTATAAATGTGAAGCTATTGATATTAAATTAACATTTTTTCACTTGAAATATTTGGGATATGATTAACCATAATATAATTTTTATGTAGGAGCTTAAATCCACAATCGTGATTAACATGGAATCACTTACACTATGTCATGAGAAAAGCATTCTAAAGAAATAAATCATGGTAATGTATATTCATAATGCAAGATATTAAAAGCAAACTCATAATTATTTAAGCATTTATAAGGATATTTTAAAGAAAAGTATGTACTTTCTTCCTATGACTTATAATTCAATTATTAAGGAGTGGATGGTAATCATCAAGATTGTGTTCCTAAAGAAAGATAGGATTTACATTGCCTTCACAATCAATGAATTAATTTCATACCATGCATTATGTAGACCACCTCAAAATAGATTTTATCATTGTAACTAAGGAATCTAATGAAAAATATTATTTTCTCCAACAAAAGGTATGGAATCAAGAGTGTTTGTTTCAATAAATATAAAAGAGTAGTTTTTAAATAAATATAGTGGTTATCATATTATCATTTAAAGTTTTGAATCATAAATTAGGTCTCATACAAGAATTGAACTAATAACTTCTCTTATATAAATAAATCGAGGAAAGTATTCTTTATGGAGAACAACTTACATCCACATCAAAGATCCATCACAAAAGTAGAACAAGATAATGACTATCCACTTGCAAAAAATAGGTAATTTGATGTATTTTTATCAAATATAATAACTTAGTAGCATGTAAATATTATAAATTGATAAAAATTAAAATAATAAATCAATAAGAAACACATTAAAAGTCATAGAGCATTATGTTAAGGCTTGAAACAAACAAACAAAAAAAAATCTCAAAACATTAAGCAGAAAAATGATGTTGGAAAACCATGTAAGTAGAAGAAATATGCACATACAAATTCTTGTATTCTGTGATAATATTGTGTAAACCTTTCATCTTCATGCTATGCATTAAAATTGTTTTTTTATAAAATCAATTGAAATTTACAACGTTCATATTTTTAGTAGTTTAGAAAGGTGAAAGAAGACATGTGAGCAAGTAAACATGGATTTTTATGAAATATCATATTATATTAGTTATACATGATCTCCTATTGGTCACCGTAATAAATAATATTATCTCATGAATCCTTTATATTTTTTTTTATTGATGGTTAGAAGGGGATTAGGACCCCAAACCTTCACAAAATATCATATCATATTATATAAGGAAACTTATAAGTACATGTTTAATACATACAATTAACAAAACAAATTAGCACTCAGCTACCTATATAATGGCAAAGCACTAATTATATATACATTATTTAAAACAAGAAAAAATACTCCACATAATTATTTACACATAAGAAAGCAAGGATCTTATCATTTAGAGCTTACCATCACTACCCAACTTTAGGTTTGTGTTTCCTTCAACTTCATACTTTACCTCCAAGGATGCTACTCCAACTATTTTACTAGCCACCACACTTATGTAGACTTTAACTTCCTTTTAATTCTCACTCCATGGTACTCTAACCTTGCCACCAACCCATATCTATCAGCCTAGGTGACTATTAATTGTCTACTCTTGCATTCTCTATCTTCCATCTTGATCATTACACACCTAATAAAATGGATATTTGCCACATGTTTTTCTTGGCCCACCAAATCTATAATTTGGTTTGATAATTTTTCAAGCCAATATAAATATTTTTCATAAGATACTCCCTTATTAGCCACCAAGTCCATGATTTTGTTTCCTTCCACTAAAATCATGTCGAATTCGATAATTGTTCAGAGTTATAATTTTCATTCTACAACTTGTAATCAAGTCTGCAATCCATTGACCAACTTCTCGTTCCCATTTCAAAGTCTTTATTATATTTAGGTAATCCCATTTGATGATACGATTCCTTCCACCCAACATCTATTGTTGTTGAGTTTCTAAAAAGACCTCTTTGGATTTTGTAGAAATATTTAATTAAATACCTTAAGGTTTAGAATAATATAAAAGTACTTTCCATGAAGTATCTCTAAAAAAACTTCTCATTCCAGCTTTACTTGGGTTTCTTTCTAAGCTCTAATCAAAATTTAGCTTAAACCATCCTTTCAAAAGGGGTTTCCACCTCACTTGCTACCTTAATTGATTTTTTTGGCTTAGGATACAATTAGAAATGGGTTGTAGTCACCATGTTATAGTCGTGATCCTCTCCTCATCCCTATTAAGGATAGTTACACTAGGGTTTTCCACTACTACTACCTTAATTCTTTTCACTGCTACTATAGGCTCTCTCTTTCTATGCTTAAATATCTATTGTTTTCTTTGCTTTCAAATACCCCATAGGTAGTGAGGAAGGTAAAATATCCATAGCATACTCAATATTTTACTATAAAAAGCAAACTTCCATTGTAGTAGAAGGTCTACCATACAATTGGGAAACACCCATGCTATTTGAAACTTTTCCAAAATATCCTATGAAACACATCTAAAATATATACATTCCAAGAATAGATGGCATACATATTCATTGTCACCCTCGCATAAAGCACGCTTGTTAACAACCTGGAAGCCTCTTTTTACAAATATTATCAATGGTAAAAATATTATTTTAAATGGCTAGACAAAAAAAGAATCTAAATTTTAGGATCAACTTCTTGATCTAAAATTTTCCACTGGTAACCAACCTAAACCTACTACCTCCAGTAATTGGTACCCTAAAAAAATAGGATCATATTTTCTCCCTAATCCAAACAAAGGTGTCCATGGTTCTAAAATTAGTTAGAGGGATAGCAACCAATAAATTCTTTAATTTTATTACTATTGTATATCAATAATGAAGTGCCCTCTATCAAGGATTATCTCTTCTCAATAGCCTTTGCTCAACAAATATCATAATAAATGATGAATCCATGAACATAATCTATTATATTAAAGGAACCCACTCTCTTAGGGTCATCCTAAGAGGTAGGATATAAATCACCCTCATAGGACTAAGACATCGGTTATAAAACTCCATATTAGGGATCAAACTAAAACAATGGTTATAAATAGTTGTCTTAGGGTGATATAATAGGGTGGTTTATAACCACCCTCTTATCCTTAAGAGGGTGGTTTATAGCCACCCTCTTATCCTTAAGAGGGTGGTTATGAACCAAATTTTTAGAGGTAATTTAGGTTTTTTTTAATACATAGAATTAGACCCCTCACGATGATATTATTTTTCTTTGAAAGCTTTAGACAGTCCACCGTATCTTAGCTACTGCAACCAATCCACTACACCTTAGAAACCTCCACTATGTACCTTAGCTAATATAACCTCCATGCCTTACCTTATCTACTACAACCATTGTGCCTTAGCTACTACATCCAACATGCCTTAGCGACTGGAACCACCACATCTTAGCTATTACAACCAACGCACCTTAGCTACTGCAACCTCCATGTCACACCTTAGCTAATGTAACCTCAACAACACACCTTAGCTACTAAAAACTCTACACCACATGCAAAATATAAGGCTCTCAAGCATTGATTCATGCTATTCATTTTTTAGCTGAGGTTTTTCCTAAAAATTCTAGGGCTCCTGAGCTTAGATTCATGTTCATTTTTTGGTTTTGGTTTACCCTAAAATCTATATGAAACTTCTACTAATTACCCAAAATGGTGAGATATGAAGGTCGAAGTTAAAGGTACAAAATAGAGCATGAATATGAAGATGAGGTTAATTAGGTTTAGTAAATTTTACATTATTTCAAGTATTTTTGCGATTAGGGTTTGGAATTTTTTAGTTTATAATGTTGTGTTTATGCATGAGATTTATAAAACTTAAACCCTAGATTAAAATTTAAACCCTAATATTATGTTTACGCATGAGATCTCTTCATAAGTTCATCACTTGATATTTTTCTTGGGATTGATAAAATATGGAGCTATCCACTGGGGCATATCCCTAATGAATTCAAAGGATATTACGTTAATATTTTTTCAAAATTTGCCATGATGGCATACTACTATGAAGGTATATATCTTACTCATTATACTATTCCAATACCGAAACTATTGAAATGAATCCTGTGGGGTTGGGGGAGAAACACCACAAAAAAAAAACTAGTTATATACGATCTTGGTTGGCTAGTCAGATGAAGGACCAGTACTCAACCTTTAATTGGTAGGGAGCTTTTTACAATACAAAGAATGATCTAAACTAAACCTATATATCTCAAGAGGTAGCAGGAGAACACTACTACCCAACAAAATAAAACACTATGATAACAATAGAATGTTGGTAATCATGCTTAGCTATTTAAGATGTGATGATAGTACGCTATGGCTAATTAAGGCTCAACTAGCAAATGAATACCTGCTATGATTTTAAATATATTAGATAGGCTAGTCACAATCTCAAAGATGATATATGAGCCAATTGTGGCCACAACAAATGATAGGTAATCTATCTAATATTGTAATATATGATAAATAGGCTAGTTAGGGCCACAAAAGATAACAAGTATGCTATTTAAGGCCATAAAATATTATAGATATGCCATTTAAGGCCATAAAGAAATGATAAGTGGGTATTTTAAGGTTGCAAATATGATAGGTGAACCAATTAAGATTTTAATAGATGATAAGTAGGATAGTTAAGTCTACAAATATGATAGGTGGGCTAGTTAAGGCTACATGGATGATAGACATACTAGATAACATTACAATAGCTGATAAGTGGTCTAGTTAAAGCTAAAAAATATGGTAATATTAGAAAAGTAGAATACTTGATATTATTGAATGAAACATACCTTACTTAAATAGAAAATATGTACAATCTAATCCATTGGATCATAACAAACTGAGCTAATCTCAGCCACATAGATTATCCTAGTAACAACTTAGGATATAATTTATTATTCTAACACCCCCCTTAAGTGGTACTAGGATATACTAACACCCCCCTTAATTGATACTAGGAGGTAGCAAAAAAAAAAGTAAACAAGTGGCATATCCACAAGTATGAGTCACAGCAGCAAGGCCTGATAGGGTACTCATGCAAAATATGTGCATAGGAAAAAGTCTGATGGAGAGATAAAAAAACCACATGGGAGAAAACCACCTACCATAATAGAAGAATAGGAATGAATATGAGGAAGGAGGATGGAGAGGAAGATGTCCTCTTAAACCACCCTAGGACAACTTCCATCAAGAATCCTACAAAGGATCCATAAAATGTCTCAAAAATTATAGAAGCCTTATTGCCAAAATAAATGAAACCATACTCGCAGACTGGTGCTTGTGACACATATCAAGGCTGTGAGCCATGAATAAAATATCACTAAAAAACCCCTTGAAACCAAAGTGTGAAGATAGTGTGGAAATAACCACAAGGATCACAAGGGATGTCCAAATCGACTCCACAAGCATAATTAGTGGTTTCCACCTATATGAACACAATGGGTTGATAACAAGGTCCAAACTGAGTGAACAAACAATGAAACAAGGGCACCAATGTAGCTATCAAATGTGTCCTTATGGTGACCTCCTCATCTTACCAGAATGAATGGATAACTAGATGTTGTAACTATTAGGTAATATAGAGGAGATGACTAGATACTAGGATCACTTAAGCAAATATTTGGGAGTGTCAGTTTCAACCGTGAATGCTCTCCATTACACAATAATATTTGAGCCATAAAAAAAATTGGAAAACAATCCCATAACTAAAAAAGAACACCAACAATGTGTCTGGCTCGAAAAAATGTTTTTGACGACTGTAAATACCTTTAGAATAAGGTATCAATGGGACCTTCATTTGCGAAAAAAATAATAGCCTTGTTCCTTCTTTCACAAAGGAATATTCCAAAAATTATCCTTTGGGAAAAAAATTTCCCCATAGGAAATATTACATGGAAAAAAATTTAAATCCCTCCAAAAGATATATTCTTTGGTTTCAAGAAAACAGTTTATATGGGCCCGCTTTTTCTTTTTTTTTTTAATTTGAAAAATATAAAATTATCAATGGGCCCATTGTGTGGGCCATTCAATAAAGTTATTTATATATATCCATATATATATAACTTTATTATATTCAATCAAAAAAATCTATTTATTTAATTCTTTACAGGTCACCATTGGAGCCAACTCCACGTGCCTCAACTTGAGCAAACATGACTTTCCACATTCAACGGTGAGGCCCATAAGGGTGCCAATGATGACAATGGTGTGAGGCCCAAACTTAGAAATATTTCAGAACTCACAGCGCTGGCAAACTCCTACCATTGACTAGAAAAAATACCTTGTACACAATGTCTATTAGCCACCTGACACTGGAATAACACCACCACTATGACATGGCTATCACTGCTACACTGATGGGTTAGAACATCTTCAGTTTCAACTGGCTGTTACTGCAAAAAAATATAATGGAATGCCCAAGATGCCACCAAAATAGTGCTCTGCTACGCACATCATCGAATCCTTTCCCCACACACATTTTTAACGCTTTGCATATATTCAAAAATGTCAAACACCGCTTCATCACTAAACAGTCTGCTTCAAATCTGACCGATGGTGCAGTGGATGCTTTAGTGCTATCGTACGTAGGGGAACTAACCCAGTGAATGCAGTTTAATTTATTGGTCCTCATCCTTAAAAATATTTTGGGTTGGAAGCCATAGTGAGATCTGTTGCAAAACCTAATCCACCTATCCGTGATATGAATTAGCAACTGCTCCGCAGAGAAAAAATAGTTTGATCGTCTCCAAAGTAAAAAATCCATATGCTACGCTCCGGAATTGTTTTCCATACTTGGACGTTGCACAGCTGGAGATAGCAAAAAAAAATAGAGATTTAAGTACTATACGATGCCATCCATGAAATTAGGGGCATCAGCGCCACGTCTGCCAATCCCATATTCTCTGATCCACCATTGTTGCAATGTTAACGGAATAGCAATCGAACATGCAGTGAAAAAAATGCAATCAAATCAACCATAAATAGATCTGTTGCTTGATCACATAGTACGCGATGCTCCAAAGCTGTAATAAATGTATTGAAAACATCACATCTGTGGTACGCGGGGCAGATTCCTGCAAATTTGTGGCTGATGAAACAAAAATAGCCTTTGGGAAGGTTCTTAAAGGATGATTTATTTGACCATAATTATAGATGTCATCATTGTAATGCACCAACAGAAGCTCATGTGCATTGGTATACTCATCAGCAAGGTAGCCTTACAATATTAGTAATGTCTTGGCACACTAGTAGAACGAATCTCCACACTCACCGACAACAAGTATCCTCCATGAAATACTGGCTTCTTCTACCTTCGACACGAAAAAACTTCGTCCTCCATTTTCTCCTCTGTTGCGGTCAGGTACATTCATGTTCTTTTGTGTTCCAATTGGACCATCGGATGTCAATAGAGAAAAAACACAACAACGTCAATTCCCATTGTTATTCCATGCAATACGACACTATGCACACCAAAACAAAAACACAGTCCTCCATAAAAATAGAAACTGCCCCTTCTACTGCTCTTGTCACATCAATTCATATCTTTGAACGAGAGCATTAGGTGCTCGTATTGGATCTGAAACGCTTTTCAACACACCTTTTGGAGCTCATGCGATTACCATTGTGCGATGCTCGAAGGATAAGAAGATAGCACTGATGTATGCTTTTCGGTGCTTCTCAGCATCCACCATATCTTCACGGTGTCAACGGCACAAGATTGCAATCAATCACCAGATCCACAATGACCAGGATCTGTCAATCATTGAGGTGATTAGAAAACATCATGTCCACATTGAGACAGGCACCAACATTCATTCAAAGTCTTGTCTTTGCAGGAGATGCAGATTCGTTGAAGCTGCTGGTGAGCGGTATGGGTGGTAAATGATCATGAATGCACCATAACACTGTCTCCACTAGGCCAATCTTACGAACCGCCATGAATAAAAGCTCCCAGCAATCACCATATCAGAAACTCGGCAAAAAAATCCTCACTATGGATTTTATATTTGCCTCAGCTGAAGGCCGTCATGCCATAGACTCGAACAGACATCCACAACTCCCGTAGAGAAGTTGCACAACATTCATCCCTATAAAAGCTTACACTTCAGTGGTTTTGATAGAACTCACATCCTTGTCTAGCTTCGCACTAAGACATCAATATCAACTTCAATGATAAACTTGAAGAAAAACAAGGCTCGGCCTCAAGAAAGTCCCATCGCCTACCATTACGTAAAGTTAAAACACGGCTCATTTCATTATCCATGAAACCGAATGTTGTAGAAAATAAGGTCACCGTTGGTTTTCTCTTTGGAAAAATTCAGGTAAAATCTGGCAAATGGATATAGGGCAACACAACAGCTGTGATATTCACATAGACAAGGCAGGTGGTGTTGGTGAACAACATCGGGTCTTGTAAACTATGAATAACACCATTTTTAGCCCTCTTTGGCCCTTTTTGTAAATGTTGACAGCATATACAGATGGAGAAAAACACGAGGTAAAAAAATCTATCGCAACACCAAAACAACTGGTCATCAATCTGCATAGCCATGGTAAGGGCAACACGAGACTGGATGCTAAAGATGAATGTGTCATATGGTAGCAAAGTGCAGAGGGTTAAAAAATATCCCACTGTGAAGCACCACCATGGCTCTTTCAACTAATAGTTGCATGGCCTCGATCAAGATCTCAGCTGCTCCAATGCATGTCACTCCATGATCCAGGCAGCGAACGTGGAAGCTTCAACATGCAACAATATCCATTATTAAAACCCTATAAAACTAAAATAACCTCCTAAAAATTTTTAAACCATCTGGTTTCTGATCCATCAAAATATGGAGAGCATACTCCCTCGATAAAAAAAAATGGAGGAAAAAATGAAAAAAATATAGGGGGATTTCCATGAGGGAAATCTCCCCATGAGAAAAATCTCCTTAGGCTCAAAGGGCAGGGAAGGTATGCTCTGACACCATGTTAGAAAAGTAGAATACATGATATTATTGAATGAAAAAGACCTTACTTAAATAGCAAAGGTGTACAATTTAGTTCATTGGATCATAACAAACTGAGCTAATCTCAACCACACAGATTATCCTAGTAATAACTTAGGATATAATTTATTATTCTAATATATAAAAGGTCTAATTTAGGTTATAAAATATGATATGTGGGCCAATTATGACAACAAATATAATAGGTGGGCTATTTAAGACCGTAATATATGATAAGTAGACTAATTAAGACTACAAAGAAATGATAAGATAGATAGTTAAGACTACAACCGCTAAGGCTATTACACAAATTTTTTAGCCTTGAACAAGGTTCCAAGGGGCAGTGCCCCTGGCGTGCCACCCTCGTCACGAGACGTGGAGTCCAAAATTTTTTGGAGGCGTGAAAAGGGCACTTCAGAAGGCTTCTCGTCACTTTTTTTTTCTTTTGGGTGATTTTCCAATGTACCATAAAAGGTTCACAATTTCTCTTATAAAACTTTACAATTAAACCTTATAAAGCTTTTCCTAGTTTATAATTTAATAATAAAATATGTTTTTTGAAATTTTAGAAAAACTTTTTTTTTTTTAAATAATTAAAAAAGCATTGTTAAATTATTAAATTAATACTAAAAAAAACTTAAAAAAAAAAAAAAATTGAAAATAATTTTAAAAACCTTTGTTTCAGAGCGAATTGAACCTCCGACCACTCGCTCAACAACGGCCGTCCAAACCGTTGCGCCACGCAGATCTCTTGGAAACAAAGGTGGCCCGCAAAATATTTAAACCTCCCCGATCGACAACTTCTTAAAAAATTAATTCGAACTGACACCGGTGGGTTTCGAACCCAGATCTTCTCATCTACAGGCCAAGCATATTTATTGATCGTGCCAAGCGCTCGGGCGAGAACAAGGAGAGGGCAAACAAAATTTTAAAAACACGATGGCTAAACTTTAAAAAAAAAATCTTTATCCCACATTCAGTAGGAAATGGGCATTGAAACTATTTTTATACACCCACAAGCAAGAGGTATTTTGATTGCCTTCGGGTGATCGTCAACCATGGTTTTGCCCTTTGTCGATCAACCAAGAACTGCCACGTAGCGTCACCTTTGCCAACTCCTCTACCAGCTCACTGCTACATCAAACAAACCAATTTTTTTAAACATGTCAACTTTGCCACCTCACTACCTGCCATCTCAGTGAGCTTGCCACATCAGCTACTTACTCAGCCCCACATCAACCTTCCACTTGGTACCTCAAGATTTATGCTTAGGCAGCACCTGCTCTCTGTCTCGAACTACATGCTACCAATCAACGTCCATGCCAACTCAGTTCTTTATACTTGGCTTGAGATTTGTGCCCTCAGATCTACTTTAAAGACTATTGCCTTGGGATTTATACCCCATGCCTTAGAGTCAGTGCCCGCCTCGACTCTGATACCGATGAGCCAATATGGACTATATAATAGAAAATATTATATTGAATTAAATTAAAAAACATTACATTATTGCAGCGTATAGTGGGAATTTATAGGGGAATAAGGAGGAAGAAGAAACGGAGGGGAGGAAAGGACGGAGAGATAAGGGAGAAGGAGAAGCGTGGAGGGATAAGGGGATAGGGTAGAGGTGGAGGGATGAGGAGCAGAGAAAGTGGAGGAATAAGGTGGTGAATATAGGGAGAAAAAATAGGAGAGAGAGGGAGAGAATTTAGATAGGATATTTAAAAAAATTGCCAACATGATGCCAACAAAGTTGGGGATATGTTCACACTGGGCCTAGAAATATCTAGATATTTTTGGGCCTAAACCCTCTTTACACTTGCAACACAAATATGATAGGTGGACAAATTAACACCACAATAGATGATAAGTGGTTTGGTTAAGACAATAAAAATGATAAATGGTCTAATTAATATTTTAAAATATGATAAGTGGGTTGATTAAGGATGCAAAAAATGTTAAGTGGGCTAGTTAAGACCACAACGATCATAGATCGATCAGTTAAGAATGTAAAGAAATGATAAGTGAGCTAGTTAAGGTTGTAAGGATGATAGGAAGGTTAGTTAACACCATAAGAGATGATAAGTGGGCTAGTTAAGGTCTTCAAAGATGATAAATGGGTAGTTAAGTCCAAAAAATATATTAAGTGGGTTATTTAAGGTTGTAAAAGATGACAAGTGTGCTAGTTAAGGCCACAAATAAATTTTAAGGCAATAACGACACAATGATGAGTTCATAAAATGGATGTTTGATTTGATATTACTATGAGATGCAATGGATGCATGTCCTAACTTGGAAGATAATAAGATCTTTGTGCTTGATATTGAGATAATTTAAAAGTACCTTCAATCTATTCAATATCTTGAATCAACTAATGATGATTACAAATAATGTTGAGGATTAGGACATTATAGTTTATATTTTGAGTAAGGTATATCATGTCCTTTATTAGATGACTTAAAGATACGCTAGATTAATGTTGATCCAACTTTTTATAATGTATGTGAGGGTTGGGTTAGATCAATATATTGTCAAATGTGGGGTCATTCCATATGGTGCGTAGCTAATTGATTTATAATAAATATTTGTTTTTGCAGTATTCCTAGTAAGAGGCTAGGAAAGGATTAGGAATTTAGATAATTTTAAATGTTGAATCCCTCCTCATCAAGTGTGAAAATGAGTTTTCAATTATTTTTGCATCTATTGGTTGAATGACCAATGCTACAATAAAAATATAATGTTGATGAGAGTGAAATAATGGAGGTTTTTTGGTTGAAGTTATTAGGTATGATAGGTGGCAATTGAATTACCCTAGTTTCTATAAATATCTTTTAAATTATAGATGGGGGTTGGTTTATTTTGTCAGAAAGTGGTTGAAGTTGTTTGTTTAAGTTTTGTATGGGTGTTTGAGAAAGTTTTTACATAGGTATGGCATGAATATGAGTGATTTATTAATATTTGTTATCTTTATGATTTTTTCCATGTAAATGTTCACACTTATATGATGGGTAAGAGGAAGATTGTTCCTCCCTTTTAGGAACACTATTTTTTAGGTATCCCATTTTTTAAAGGGTGGATTCCACATTGTTGGCTATCACTATGGAATTATCAAAATATAATACATTGGTAATTTATATGGTAGATCACATTTTGATGCAGGAGCATCCAGTGACATCTGATGCAGAAGCATCCAGTGGAAGAAGAACCCTTTTCGAAAATTTTTCTAAGGAAGGAAGTTGTCGCGATTTTGCGACATGTCATGAAATCGCGACCAAAAGAGGAGAGAGATGAGAAGGAGGAAAACTGTAGCGATATCACGACACAAAGTAGAAAGAGAAGCAGTGGACTGGAGATGTCGCGATATCACGACATGTCGCATTATCGTGACCCGTAGATGAAAGAGACGGTGAGAATGAAAACTGTCGTGATATCATGACAAAAAAAGTGTCGTGATATCATGACACCAAAAGGAGAGGGAAGGCACAGATGAGAAGATGTCATGATTTTGCGACATGTCGTAGTTTTACGACCCATAGAGGAGAGAGAAGGCACAGATGAGAAGATGTCACGATTTCATGAAATGTCATAGTTTCACGACCCGCAGAGGAGAGAGAAGGCATAGATGAGAAGATGTCACGATTTCATGACATGTCGTAGTTTCACGACCCGTAGAGGAGAGAGAAGGCGTAGATGAGAAGATGTCATGATTTCATGACATGTCATAGTTTCACGACCTATAGAGGAGAGAGAAGGCACAGATGAGAAGATGTCATGATTTCACATGTCATAGTTTAATGACCCGTAGAGGAGAGAGAAGGCATAGATGAGAAGATGTCACGATTTCGTGACATGTCATAGTTTCACGACTCGTAGAGGAGAGAGAAGGTTTAGAAAAGAAGATGTCGCGATATTGCAACATGTCACAGTTTCATGACTCGAAGAGGAGAGAGAAGGCATGGAGGAAGAATGTCATGATTTCGTGACATGTCACAGTTTTGAGACCCACCAAGGAGAGAGAAAGCTAGAAAGAAGAAATTTCATGATTTCGCGACATGTCACATTTTCGCAACTAGAAGGCGAAGGAGAATCCAAGGAAGGAAGATGTCGTGATTTTGTGACATGTCACATTTTTGTGACCAGAGGGCGAGCGAAGGATCCAGAGGAGGAAGATGTCACGATTTCGTGACCAGAGGCCGAGCGAAGGAGCTAGAGGAGGAAGATGTCACGATTTCATGACATGTCACATTTTCGTGACCCGAAGAAGAAGAGAAGGCAAGGGAGTTAAAATGTCATGATTTCATGACCCAAAAAAGAGAAAGGAGGTGAAGGACAAAAACGTCATGATATCGTGACATTTCGCGATATCACGACTGAGAGAGAAAAGGATGAGCAAGAGGAAGAAGATGTTGTGATATTGCGACATGCTGCATTTTCGAGGGGACTGCGACAAAGCGACAGTGATAGCTCATGGAAGTCAGGCGGCGGATGCAGGAGTCGATACAGTGTAGCTGGAAGAAGAATGTGATAGAGGTCAAGCGATGGTTGTAGGGCTGTTACAAGGGCACGTGGCGTCAAATTACAGGCAGTTACAGAGCACTCTGCCATTTCATGTGATGATGATTCTGAAGTGCAAGCGAAGGCCAAAAGATGCGAGAGATGAAACGATGGGACCACCAGGTGGAAGACGAAGAGCATGCACAAGGGGTTGTGAGATCAGACGCCTGTGCAGTCAAAAAAACATACAAAATATGCAGAGGATAAAAATTATTATTATTTATTTGAAGCACACCAACCTTATAACATATGCATATCCAATAATATATAGAGAAGGGAGGAGACGGTGGGTAAGAATAGGTCGGAGGGATAAGGTAGGTGGTTGGAGAAATAGAAGGGAGAAGAAGGCGAAGGAGGGATAAGGGGAGAAGAGGAAATGAAAGGATATGGAGGAATAAGGGGAGGAAGGTGCGGAGGAATAAGTGGAAGGGAGATTTGGAGGGATAAGGAATTTTATTTTGTCGACAAAACCTAGCCAGTAGAAAACTAGGAGTTTTCACACTGGAGGCTAGAAGCTAGATTTTTCTAAGCCTCCTTTGTGATGACCCTATTCACATTTACAACATTCTCCCCCTTAAAGTTGAGAGGACTGACTACACAGTCTCTCAGCTTTACAAATTGAGCTTTAGTCATCGCCTTGGTGAAGATGTCTGCGACGTTCTCCAAAGTGTGACAATATTGAAGCTCAACAATTTCATGTTCCACCATATCTCTGATGAAGTGGTACTTCATATCAAAATGCTTAGTTACTGCTATGGTGGACAGGATTATAGGCCAACTGAATGGCACTGATGTTGTCACAGTAGATTCTGGTCGGACCACTTTGCTGTTCTCCAATCTCTTCTAGTACTTTCCTTAGCCACAAGGCTTGAGTACTTGCATATGTAACCGCTATATACTCAACTTCTGTTGAAGATAGCGCTACTATTGTCTGCTTTTTTGAACTCCAAGTTATTAGTCCTGATCCAAGACTAAAACAGTTTCCTGATGTTGACTTCCTGTCATCAATATTGCTACCCCAATCACTATCACTTGAAGCCTACAAGCTTGATAGTGTTACATTTATGGTACTTGGATTCCAAAATCCAATGTACCCTTCACATATCTCAAAATTCTTTTAGCTGCCTGCAAATGCGGCTCGGAGGGAGTTAGACATAAATCTAGAAACAAGAGATACAACATACTTGAATATACAGTGCGGTGTTGGCGAGAAACATCAAACTCCCAACCATGCTTCGAAAGTGGTCACATCAACTTTTGGTGCTCCATCATCTTTGCTTAATTGGATCCCATGTCCAACTGGAGTTGCAACTGGTTTGCAATGCTCCATAGCAAACTTCTTGATCATATCCTGAGCATACTTATGTTGACAGATGAAGATCCCTGTATCTAACTGATGAACCTCCATTCCAAGGTAGTAGTGCATTAAGCCAAGATCCTTCATCTCAAACTGCGTCATCATGGAGTGTTTGAACTCCATATTCATTTTTTCATTACTACCCATAAAAATGAGATCATCCACATACAAACAAACTATGAGGATGTCATTACCTTGCTTTAGGTAGTAGAGTGTGGGTTCATTTTTGCTCCTGGTGAACCCATAATCTTTGAAGTACCCATCAATGCGTGAGTACCAAGCTCTTGGTGCCTGTTTAAGACCATAGAGTGCCTTCTTCAATCTGTAAACAAGGTGTTCCTTACCTTGCACTTCAAATCCTTGTGGTTGCTCAACGTACACTTCTTCTATCAAGTAACCATTGAGAAATGCACTCTTAACATCCATGTGTTGGACTTTCCATCCTTTGTGTGCAGCTAAGGCAAGAAGCTGTTCCGATTGTCTCTGTCCGGCTACGGGAGCAAAAGTCTCTTCATAATCTATTCCATATTTTTGAGTAAAACCCTTTGCCACTAATCTTGCCTTATGCTTCTCAATGCTTCCATCAGCATTAAACTTGGTCTTGAAGATCCATTTACAGCCAACACATTTCTTTCCTTTCGGAAGCTTCACGAGCTCCCAAGTGTCGTTGTTTTTTATAGAGGTTATCTCCTCTTTCATGGCATCTTGCCAAATCTTCTGAGTACATGCCTTCTCATAACTAGAAGGTTCAAGGCTGTGCACTAGTTAACAAAGCATAGTTAACTTGATCTCCCCTAGGTTCTGCTTGGGATTCATCATCACCATACAAGTGCATACTTTCTAATCCGTGTAAAACAGATTCCATTTCACTAGCTTGACTCCTAGTATATCTTCTTGAAAAAATTTTATCCAACCGTGATGATGGATGATACTTGTAAAGTTCTCTTACCTTTGGATGGAACATCAATATCCATTGGTGAGGAACTTACTGATCGCTGTGGAGAAGGACTTGGTGAAGCAGTTGAATCAGAAGATGGACTTGGTGGATGTGTGGGCGGAGACTGCTTTCCTTTCTATGGGAGTTGTGGTTGCACCTGCTGAGCAACTACATCAGTGGCTTCAACATCACTGAATATTTGGGGCTTACCCCACTCTCCCCCTTCATCAAAAATCACATCCCTTGAAACCACTATCTTTCGAGTCGTAGGATTGTAGAGTCTATAACCCTTTGTGTTTTCACGAGTATCCTACAAAAATGCATGCTTGACTCTTTGGATCCAACTTCTTTCTCGGCTCATCGGGAATGTGAGCATATGCCAATGAACCAAATACTACGAAATACTTCACATTTGGTTTCTTACCATACCGAGCTTGGTAAGGTGTCTTCCCTTTCAAACTTGAAGTAGGACTCTGTTCAAGATGTGAACACTAGTCCTTGTTGCATCTCCCCAATATGCATTACTCAAATGCTTTGTGCTGAAGCATTGATCTTGCCATCTCCACAATGGTGCGATTCTTTCTTTTGCTACACCATTTTCTTTGTGGAGTGTAGGCGATTATGAGCTGCCTCTTGATGCCATGATGTTTACAAAAGTTCAAAAGCTGATTAGAGGAGTATTCTCCTCCTCTATCCGATCTAAGACATTTTATAGAATATCCACTCTCACTTTCAACTTTTGCTTTAAAATCAACAAAGCATGCAAATGCTTCATCCTTATGCTTCAAAAAATATATCCAACACATTCTTGTGCAATCATCAATGAAAAGTAGGAAGTAAGAGTGATTACCTAGACTCTTGGTCTGCATCGGACCACAGATGTCTGAATGTACCAACTGAAGAGGATAGCTGGCCCTCCATGCTTGTCCATGAGGAAATTTCGATCTGGCATGCTTGCCCAAGGCACACCCTTCACGAGACTTCCTTACTATCTTGAACTTTGGGAAGTCCAGTCACCATTGCTTGTGAAGTTAGCATCTTCAAACTTGCTGAATTCAAGTGACCATATCTCAAGTGCCATAGGACACTTGGATTGGTAATAGCAACATTTGCTAACTTATTTCCTCCTGGCTGGCCAAACTTCAAAGGGAATAATCTATTCTTTGACATTGGCACTTGTGTAATGATTCTATTACTATTGTTCTTGTCAAAAATGGTGCATTTACCCTCATCAAAAATCAACTTATAATTCTTTTCAAGCATCTGACCAACACTTAAAAGATTGTGTTGAAGATGAGGTGTGTAATAGATATCACTTACTTGCTTGATGCCTTCTTTCGTTGGAACCTCCATGGCTCCAATGCCTTCAGCTGCCAATGACTTGTCATCTCCCAATCGGATCTTTGGATTTGTATGAGGAGTCTAACTTAGCAAAGAGTTCTTCTTTGCCACTCATGTGATTTGAACACCCGAGTGTCCAAAATCCATGTATCATTCATATTTTGCTCTGTCTGGCCATAAGAAAGAAAGAGATTTGAGGACTCTTCCTCTTCTCCAAAATTCCCAAGCTAGCACTTTCTGGTTGCTGTTGCTTCCTTGCGAAGTCTTTGACCAACAATCTCGAGCATAATGGCCAGGTTTGCCACAATTGTAGCAAACTTGTTTTGATTTGTCTCCTCCTTTTCCTTTGCCAGATTGTTTCCCTCTATATTGTTGTTGTCCTCCTCTATTCTGGTTTCCACCTCTGTTGGATGATCCTCCTCTGTTAGGAGTTCCCCCTCTTTGATTATTCCTGCCTCTGCCTCTTTGTTGACCTCTGCCATGGCCTCTACCTCTTCCTTCATGTGTGGCAAAAGCTTTGTCATCTCCTCCATAGCTGGTGGTAGGAGTTTCCTGCAACCTCTCTTCATGTGAGAGAAGTGAACCAATTAATGCATCAAAAGACAATGTGGTTAAGTCTTTGGATTCTTCAATAATTATTGCAACAGAATTCCATTTTGGAAGAAGTGTTCTCAACACTTTCTTCACCATCATCTCTGGCTTAATATCCTCCCCTAGTGTGACCATTTTGTCGACTACTGCTTTCACTCGCACGTAGTAATCACCGACTCTTTCATTCTCTTGCATCTTGAGATTCTCAAAATCTCGTTTCAAGGTTTGCAGTTTTACCTGCTTCACTTGGTCACTACCTCTATAGCTTTCTTTTAGGGCATTCCATGCATCTTGTGCAATTACATAAGATGCAACCCTAGGGAAGATACTTTTATCTAAGGCAGCATGAATGTGATATAGGGCAAAAGCATTATTCTTTTGTGCTTCTTTTCTTGCCTTTTTATCAGCATTGAGAAAGTCTGCCCATTCAGCGACGAGTTGGTTCTGTATAACCTTCTTCAACTACATCCCAAAGACCTTTTCCTATCAACAAAGTCTTCATTTTTATAGACCAGTATTCATAGTCACTACCATTAAATTCAGGGATTGGTAGACTAGTGTTTGCAGCCATGTCTAAAAAATAAACTTTTATTGAGGCAAACTGGAAATACAAAGCAGTACAGAATGATTTAATGATTTAAATCAAATCTCGCATTTTTAGTACATTCATGTTTTGCTTCAGAACTGCTACCGATGAAAATGATTTCAGGCTCTGCTGGATCTTCTTCTTCTGCTTCTTCCCGCTTCTTCTTCTTCTTGCTTCTTCTTCTTCTTCTTCTTCCTCTTCTTCTTCCTCTTCTTCTCTTGGTTCAGGTTCTGGAGAGCGTGGAGTATAGCTCTCACTCGATGCAGCTACCGGTACACCTGGTGTGTAACTGGCACTTGATCGTACATCCGAAACAAATTGCTCAGTCTCGGATTCTTCAATCCT
This sequence comes from Wollemia nobilis, assembly GCA_028583015.1. Lineage (NCBI taxonomy): Eukaryota > Viridiplantae > Streptophyta > Pinopsida > Araucariales > Araucariaceae > Wollemia > Wollemia nobilis. The sequence continues at coordinate 5,891,031 of JAQPPZ010012983.1, read as the reverse complement.
CTTTTCGAAGATATTGTCTTCTGAATCTGCCTCGTACCCTGAATCCGGCTTTCTCAGGTGAGCTATCACCTGATTCTCAAGTTGACAAAACACTGTGTGTAGTCCTAAACTTTGAACCCTTTGGTCAAAGGATTCTGGTGTCTGTCTCTTCAAAATTGAAAGTAGTGCATAATAGCACCCTTCAGATCGAAACATCTATCATTGCACAGGCACATTATTCCTCCTTTCACAAATTCTCTTTACAAGGGTTGCAAAAAAAAGTTTTATAAAGGTTTTTTTTTTAAATAAATTTAATAACCTTTTTATTATTTTTTAAATTACCTTTTTTTAAAACTAAATTAAAAAAAGATAATTTTAAAAAATAATATAAAAAATTATTAAATAAATTTTTAAAACCTTTAAAAAACTTAAAAATATTTTTACCTTTTCCATCGCGATTCGACCCAGCAATCTTTGTTCGGCTAGGCGGGCTCCTTAGCCACACGACTACGGGACTCCTTCGTGAACTAAGGCACAGTACCTTAGTTAAATTATAACCGGCGGCGCAAAATCAAAAAAAAAAAAACTTGTTTTATCCCTCCGGCGGGATTCGACCCCCGGACCTCCACTGCACGAGCAAACGCCTTGACCGCCAAGCCAAGCGCTCGGACGAGGATAGACGGGAGCGCGGATGAGTTTATTACGACGGCGGGCAAAGTTTTTTTTTTAAAAAATATCGTGGGATTATCCCACATGCGCCCGACGATGGGCGCGATAAGGGTTTTTAACCCGAAACGCATGCAATGACTTTCGACTGCCTTCGGGCAGTCGATCCTCGACCGTATTTTGCCGCCGACCTTGACAAATCACTGCTTGCCACGTGGGCCAATTGCCTTTCGCCGCGTGGCAAAATTTTAGCTGCCGACCTCGACAAACCACCTGCTGCCACGTTGCTGCCAGTCGCCTCGATCCACGCACTGCCCGTCTGCTCTGCTATCGCCACGTGTCGCGTCCTCACGCCGCCACGTGTCACCTCGATCAGCGATCCACCTTTCCAACACATGTCACCTCTATTAGCGATCCACCTCAGGATTTGAGCCAATCTGATCCTCATCGACTGCTATGTCTACCTCAAAAATTGTCAGTCAGTGTCTCTGTCGCGTGCCTTGGGAACTATGCCCGAACTGGCATAGTCTGGCTCTGATACCAGATGTGAGATCAAACGCCTGTGCAGTCAAACAAACGTACAAAATATGCAGAGTATAAAAATTATTATTATTTATTTGAAGCACACCAACCTTATAACATATGCATATTTAATAATATATAGAGAAGGGAGGAGACGGTGGGTAAGAATAGGTCGGAGGGATAAGGTAGGTGGTTGGAGAAATAGAAGGGAGAAGACGACGAAGGAGGGATAAGGGGAGAAGAGGAAATGAAGGGATATGGAGGAATAAGGGGAGGAAGGTGCGGAGGAATAAGTGGAAGAGAGATTTGGAGGGATAAGGAATTTGTCGACAATTTTAAAATTTTGCCGACAAAACCTAGCCAGTAGAAAACTAGGTGTTTTCACACTGGAGGCTAGAAGCTAGATTTTTCTAATCCTCCTTTGTGATGACCCTATTCACATTTACAACAGGGGTCAGAGTCCAACCCCAGGAAGATTTGCAGACGAGTTTTGGACCTGCTTGGCTGTGAGGGTTTCTTCCAAGAAGTGCTTCGAATTCCAGAGGGTGTAGATAGATGCGTCGAATGTGAGGCAGTTTACACAGGTTCCATGGAGATGGAAAACCCAATCTGTAGATTTGAGACAGAAGGTTGTGACACTATTGATCTGTAGATAGAACTCTAAATAGTAAGGCTACGATGATTGTTCAAAGTGGTGGTGTTTCGATAGAGTGCAGAGGAGTTGCAGAGCCGAAGGAAAGAGAGCCAGAGGACTGTGGAGGCAGTGAATTTCTTCCAGATGGGAAGTGAAGGCGGTGGCTATTATGCTATTTTGTTATTCTATGATTTTCTAGAATCAGAGGGTCGGGGCCTCTATAAAAACCCAGGGATTGTAATGAGAGAGGAATGTAGAACCAGAGATTGCAATAGTGAATAGAGGAACTATGCCTACGGGCTAGCATTGTAAAATTTTATTTTTGAATTAATGAATGAAAATTTGGATTTGGTAGTGTGCAATTTTCTATTCTGCATCAGTGGTATCAGAGAAAGAATATTTTGAGCGTGTAAGCAGAGCGTCGAACGTGAGGCAGCTTACACCAGGATCTATGGAATGGGTGGAATTTGGCACTCTATGCAGTGCTTACAAGAATTTTCTGAGTGAAGCTTCAGAGGTAGAAGATTGACACTCTGTGCAGTGTTTGTGGATGAGTTGGAGCCGAGAGAGCGGTTCTGGAAGGGTTGATTAGAGAGTGTTCAAGTCTCGATGTAGAAGAATGCGACATAACAGTGTAGAAGTGAAGGTCACTTCTCCATCAACCTCGGGTGTCTGATGTAGGAGCATCCAGTGACATCTGATACAGAATCATCCAGTGGAAGAAGAGCCCTTTTCAAAAATTTGGATAATGAAGGAAGATGTTGCGATTTCGTGACATGTAGTGAAATCACGACCAAAAGAAGAGAGATGAGAAGGAGAAAAATTGTCATGATATCACGACAAAAAAAGTGTCACGATATTGTGACACAAAGTAGAAATAGAAGCAGTGTACTAGAGATGTCGTGATATCATGACATGTCGTGTTATCATGACCTGCAGATGAAAGAGACGACGAGAATGAAAACTGTCATGATATCATGACAGAAAAAGTGTCACGATATCATGACACCAAAAGGAGAGAGAAGGCGCAGATGAGAAGATGTCATGATTTTGTGACATGTCACAGTTTCGTGACCCATAGAAGAGAGATAAGGCACAAATGAGAAGATGTCATGATTTCATGACATGTCACAGTTTCGTGACCCATAGAGGAGAGAGAAGGCACAGATGAGAAGATGTCATGATTTCATGACATGTCACAGTTTCACGACCCACAAAGGAGAGAAAAGGCACAGATGAGAAGATATCATGATTTCATGACATGTCGTAGTTTCATGACCCATAGAGGAAAGAGAAGGCACAGATGAGAAGACATCACAATTTCACGACATGTCACAGTTTCATGACCTGTAGAGGAGAGAGAAGCCATAGATGAGAAGATGTCATGATTTTGTGACATGTCACAGTTTCGTGACTCGTAGAGGAGAGAGGTGTAGAAAAGAAGATGTCACGATATCACGACATGTCACAGTTTCGCAACTCGTAGAGGAGAGAGAAGGCATGGAGGAAGAATGTCACAATTTCATGACATGTCACAGTTTTGTGACCCGCCAAGAAGAGAGAAATCCAAAAGAAAGAAATGTCATGATTTCGTGACATGTCGCATTTTCGTGACCAGAAGGCGAAGGAGAAGCCAAGGGATGAAGATGTCACGATTTCGTGACATGTCGCATTTTCGTGACCAGAAGGCGAGCAAAGGAGCCAGAGGAGGAAGATGTCGTGATTTCGTGACATGTCACATTTTTACGATCAAAGGACGAGCAAAGGATATAGAGGAGGAAGATGTCATGATTTCGTGACATGTCGCATTTTTGCAAAACGAAGAAGAAGAGAAGGCAAGGGAGTTAAAATGTCATGATTTCATGACCCAAAAAAGAGAAAGGAGGCGAAGGAGAAAAACGTCACGATATCGTGACATGTCACGATATCACGACCAAAAGAGAAAAGGACAAGCAAGAGGGAGAAGATGTCGCGATATCGCAACATGCTACATTTTTTAGGGGACCGCGACAGAGTGACAGTGACAGCTCATGGAAGTCAGGCGACGGATGCAGGAGCCGATACAGTGCAGCTGGAAGAAGAATGTGACAGAGGTCAGGCGGCGGTTGCAGGGCCGTTACAGGGGCATGTGGCATCAAGTTACAGGTGGTTATAGAGCACTCTGCCATTTCATGTGATGATGATTCTAAAGGGCAAGCGAAGGCCAAGAGACACGGGAGATGAAACGAGGGGACCACCAGGTGGAAGAAAAAGAGCCACGTCAGTAAAATTATAAAAGGGCAAGCCGAGGCATGCACAAGGGGTCGGAGTCCGGCCCCAGGCAGAGTTGCAGACGAGTTTTGGACCTGCTTGGCTATGAGGGTTTCTTCCAAGAAGAGCTCCAGATTCCAGAGGGTGTAGACAGATGCGCCAAATGTGAGGCAGTTTACATAGGGTCCGTGGAGATGGAAAACCCGATCTGCAAATTTGAGACAGAAGGCTACGGTGCTGTTGATCTGTAGACAGAACTCTGAATAGTAAGGCTATGACAATTGTTTAGAGCGGTGGTGTTTTGGCAAAGTGTAGAGGAGTTGCAAAGCCGAAGGAAAGAGAGCCAGAGGACTATGGAGGCAGTGAATTTCTTCCAGATGGAAAGTGAAAGTGGCGGCTATTATGCTGTTTTGTTATTCTATGATTTTCCAGAATCAGATGGTCGAGGCCTCTATAAAAACCCAGGGATTGTAATGAGAGAGGAATGTAGAACCGGAGATTGCAATAGTGAATAGAGGAACTATGCCTGTGGGCTAGCATTGTAAAATTTTATTTTTGAATTAATGAATGAAAATTTGGATTTGGTAGTGTGCAATTTTCTATTCTGCATCACATTCATAAATGATTTCTTTGAATATGTTTAATAGGGATTTATTTTGAAGGGCATATTAAATATTCCTTACCATATCTTGCCATTTAGCTATGAAAGTGATAAACATTTTACCCTTTTCATGATTGATATTAATGATGACAATGATAATTGATTCTTTTTAATGTTCATAGAATACTTTCAAAAAATATTTTGGCAATGTTTTCAATATTCTTAAGGGAATTTTGTGGTATTTTATAATACCATTCTACATTAGAGACATTTGGGCTATGTGAAAAAAATTTAGCATCGTTATTTCTTCATGTATTATTGGGCTTAAATATGCTCTAAAATGTATAAGATGATCAAGAGGATCATATTGTACCTCATATATTGAAAGCATAGGAATCTTGAAGTTGAAATGAAAAGGATGATTGAGAAAAGTAGGATCTAGTGATTGATACAATAATTACTCATACAAATACTTAGGCCTAGATGAGGATTTTTGTGTATCACTTACTTCTTTGATTGTTCTATTTGAGAAAGTAAATTTTGATATCCAAGTGGTAATGAATGAGATAAATGCCTATATATGATTAATATTGATAGTATGAATAAGATTAAGGAATTTTAGGATGTTATTAAGAGGGTGTCACATGATTCATCCCTAAATTATTAGGGATATTGGTGGATGTGAAAATGGAAAATGTTTTTGGAGAAACATTTGTATTAGTAGAGGGGTTATTGATACAAGGTGGGTGCCTTGCAACTGTAGAATATATTTCTAAACCTTAAGTACAAGTGCATTTCATCAATAGTTTTAGAGTTAATATTTTTTATAAGATGGAAATAAGGGGTTTTGAAAGGGTCTTCAAAACTTTTATATAATTACATCACCGTATGGGAGAGATAGGATAGAGCAAAACACAAGGAGAACAAGAACCACGTCCAAAGAAAGAAATTTCTCAAGTAGAGGCAAAGTAGATCCAAAGACTCCCAATAGATAACATATTATAAACCTTCATTGACAAACTCATAGTTTCTTTTTGTTGCCATAATGAGTTCATTTATAAAGTTCTCTTTACACACCTTCAGTTCTTCAATTTGGATACCCAAGTTAGCAAGAATATTCGCACATGAGTTGCCTTCTCTATAAATATGTTGACATTCAAATATTTCAAAGTTACTTAGGACCCTCCTTGATTCATCCAAAAGACTAGCTATATTCCAACTGGTGGAAGATCTACCATCTATTTTGATGATATTAAGTCAATATCCTTCTGTAAGGACTTTGTTGACGTCCTTACCAACAAGAAAGGCCAAATATTGTAAGAGCACTCTCACCTCAGCAAAATGGCTAGTTTGAGTTCCAAGATTTTTAGCAAATGTGACAATGATCTCCCCCTTTTCATTTCTAATGAGACCTCTAGCCCCTACTAGGCCAAGATTACCTTTAGAAGCTCCATCAAAATTAAATTTGATCCAATCCCTAGGAGGAGGAGTCCACGAGGTTTGTCATCTAGAAGGATTGGCTTAGGGCCTTCCTAGATAGATAGGCCTAGGCTAGCAATTAGGGAAGCTTCAAAAGGAGGAGTGGGAGAAGGACCAAAGGGGATATTGGAAATATTTTCAAAACGAGCATAACAAATTCTATAATTAACTTGGGTTGGGTTTCTAAAAATATTCTTGAATGCCTTATTATTACACTCTTTAATGTTATTTGATTAGAAGATAAAGGATTAATATAAAATTGTTGGGGATGATTTACAAAAGGATCTTGTTCATTTCGATTAGTTTTGAAAATAGTTGGGATGATATATTTATGCTTTTGCAAAGAAAATATCTGATTGTTAAGAGGATACAATATTTTTCCTCCTTAATTATAGGATATAGTTGAGGAATCCAAGGGTGCAAAACCCTCATATTTTTACTTGTGTTTTTCATAATTTTCTAATCGATAGTTAAAAAAGGTATTCTTCTTTATTTTTAAATAAAAATGGAAGGATATTTTGATCTTCTATTGAAGGAATGAAGGAAGGATCTATTTGAATACTATCATAAAATTCAAAGATTATTTTTTATTGATCATTCTCATAACTAAGGCTTTCAAGAAAGGGATGATCCTCATAACATTTTACTAAATATTTAGTGTAGGGATAAAATTGATATAAAATTTATTTATTCTTGACCAATGTGACTCTCAAGGGTAGGACTGTGTCATTCCTTTGTTGGATTTTGGTAGAAGATTTTGGTTGAAGATGATTAAGAGAATCATTGATTATCTACATTTGATAATTGGCTATGGGTGTTGAGGGTGTAATACTCTTATAATAAGAATTATTAAATATAGATGGATTTTCATTATTATCTATTAGAATTTTAGGATAAGAGTCTAATTTTTTAAGGAAATCATTGATTGTTTCTTCTTGATCATTATGATTCTTAAGGGTGGAGGGATCTTGCTAATCTTCTATCAAAGCTTCAAAGTGAGGATATATTTTATGGATCACCTTATACTTGGTGTAACATATTTTACTTTCTAGTAAGACTTAGAAGGTGTAACAACCCTAAAATATACCTCAATTTTTTTTCTTTTAATATTTCAAAATCAAGTTCAAATAATCCAGATAAATTCCTTAGAAGTTATTCTTCAACTTCCAAGTTTCATATATTATAGAATCCCCTGGGTGGATAGGAGTGGCAATTCTCCCATGTTAATTCTGATGTTTACCTTTTCTTACTACCCATACAACTTAAAGAACGCATTTGTGTGGTTACCTTAAATTTCCATTATTTTTGAAGGATTTCTTGACCATAGTGTGAGGTTTAACACTATGTCATTCGATTGAGAAAAGGGATGCCAAATTCCCTACTAGTATCCATCATTCCTTAACTAGTTTTTAGGCATAAGCTTCTTATAGTTATACACATTTATTTTAGTGTAGAACTATTGTGCACCATTAAGCTAGTGTTTGTCATTCCTTAACTAGTTTAATAGAGGTATCATCTCTATCACAAGAGTACCTATTTTTCTTTGGATATCCCATCATAAGGATTTATTTATAATGGAATTCTAAGCTCATTTTCTCTCTGAGCACAATTCAGTGGTCCTATACTAAAGTGCCCACTGTGACCCTAAGGAATTATCCTATCACATATTCCTCATTTCTAGTCCTAACCTTAGGGTTTAGTATAGTTTGATTTGATGTTGTTTTGTTAAGATCTCTCCAAGAATATCCTATTATAAATAGAGTTTATTCCATAATTGGGTTATATAAATGTATTTTACAAGGTACATACTTAGATAACTTTAGGGATAAGTTATCTAGTTACTTCATGCATTGTAATAAACGAACAAGTGTCAATGTGCAAGTTGTATATGTGCAAATTATCCCTTGCACAACTATGTAGAGTGTTGGCAAATGAACCTATGTTCCTATATAAGAAAGACATCAGTGTTAGATAGACATATAGAGTTGGAATATAGTCATATAGTGTAGCTTAGGGGATAGTATAGTTCTATGTACTTCACCATCCATTGGTAATGGATGCAATGTAGTTCAGTAGATTTATTAATGGAGTATTTATTTCCTCCATAGCTACATTGTGTTCTTTTATATGATTTCTATTTACAACATATTCTAGTCATATAGCAAATTTATATTCTTTCATATTATTTTATATCTTGTAATTATTATCTCCTAGTGCTCATTACATGAAAAGCTATCATTGGTATCAGAGCCACAATAGATTTAGTCTATGTAGGTTAATAGGGAAACCACCATTATCATTGATCCCAAGTATTTTGTCAAACTGACATGCCACCGGACCAACCACTTTCAAAATATCTAAGAAGAATCTAGGTGGTAGAATTAGGAAGAGTCACAAAGTTAGGATTGAAGGAATTATAAAATACTAAGATTATTTGTCTAGAGTCTTTTCCATGAAGTTACAAGGAAAACTTGTGAAGAATATGACTCAACATTCAATCCACTATATTGATAAATCATTTAGTGAAGATCGTCCAGGTTATCTAGAATTTGATAACTATTGCCTAAAGTTTCTTTTGTTGCAAAAAAATAATTCGTAGAGGATTGGGACTCCTCATACAATAGAAATCTAGGAGACTCCAACTTGTTGCCTGAATTTTGACGTGCCCTCATAGTGTAGAGATTAGTTCCTTGTGCAAGAGAAGAACACTCTAAAAGAAGACTTCTAGTGAAGAATCATGGTGAAGTCAGGAGATTGAATATCTCTATTGTTAGATTGAAGACCTTCATAGTTGAAGAATAGGCCATAGAATTATTGACACAAAAAGAATATATTATCCTTGAAAAATATGCCATAGAATCCTTGGCACAAAAATGCCATAGTAGCCTTGAAGAACAGGCCATATAAGCCTTGAAGAAGAAGCCACAAAAGCCGTGATACTGATAAGACCATAGAATCCGTGATACTAAAAAGGCCATTGAATCCTTGGTACTAAAAATAAAAATGTCATAGAAGCTTTGATACTGAAAAAGGCCATAGAAGCCTTTATACTAAAAAATTCCATAGAAGCCTTGACACTAAAAAGGGCTACAAAAGCCTTGATCCTGAAGAAGAATTTGAAAATAATATCTGATTTAGAAGTAGATTAAGATTTTAGTACTAATATCTTTGTTCCAGGGAAATAATATTCAATGAGTTGGAAAATTTCCTACAAGAAAGTTAGGAAGAGTATCTTCTTCATAATCAACTCAGTACCTAAATCAAAAGTTAAGAGATCAGAAGAATATCTCATTGAAGAACTTCTAGTCTTGGAATAAGAATAAGAAGTACTAGGAGAGTCCTACTTAGATCTAGAAGCAAAATAATAAGAAGATCCACAAGAAGATATGACCACCAACACTTCCAGGAGCAGAAGGTTGAATAGAAGGTCTCAAGGAAGACCATCAAAAGTTGTAATATTGAAAATCTAGGAAAGGTCTCAAGAATAATTTAGAAAAAGACCTATAAATCCTTACTGAATATCATCAAAAGAGTTATTAGGAGAACTCATTGTAGAAATCCACTACCAATGTGAAGCCCTTGATAGTGAAGGACATGGGATAATTATCGCCATTCAAAAACAAGCCAAAGAAGAATAATTTGGAAAGAAGTTCCAATTATATAAATAAGAATTTGATAAGGAGTGTCAAATCTATGAAGAAGAATTTTGAAAGGAGTGCCAAATTCTAGAAGAAGATCTTGATTGAAGTTAAAATTTAACAAGTCTTGAAGTTATGAAAAGCTCACCAAATATTGGATATTTGAAGATTACCTCTCATAGCAAGAAGGAACCACTTTAGATACAAATACTTCTCCAAATATACAGTGGAATAAGGAGAAAACAAGAGGAGAACAAACCACCAAATCCTAGGCTCATGAAAGAAAGTTCAAGATCATCATTTGGTGAAGAAGGAGTTGTTCAGGATAGTCTACAAAAAGCTGCAAGATCCTAATTGAAGTAGAAACTTGGTGATCCTAGACACCAAGATCTACATCCTCTACAAAAGTCTAAAAATAGCTATAGAAAAAGGTAAGAAACTTTTGGTGCAAGTATATTCATTAATTGGATTACTTATCAAATTTGTTAGAGCACATGAATTTGGATTAAAGTTGCAAGAAGAAAATTAGATTACAGTCTTCAAAAGTGCAAAATGGAAAAGGTTCTTTTTAAGGATTTATTTGCATATTAATTAGGAGTTTATTAGAATTTAGAATTGCTTCTATCAACTACATATCATATACTTTGGAAAAGAAAAAGAATACTAAGTCCTATAATACTAAATTGTAGTGAAATTGTAAAATAATTATTGAAGGGTTTATTTCATATTATTCTTGATTAGTTGTAGTAATTTTGATTAAGTGTATTATCTTAAGATTTGATTGGATTGATAAGGTGAAAATTGTTAGTGCATTAAAAACACAGTCTATTAGATTTATTTTCACTATTATACTACTCTCAAAAGAAATCAGATTTGTGTTTTTGAAATTCAAACAATTTAATCTATATCAAGTGTCTAAATACACTATTAAAGCACAGAAATCTGCAACACATAGTGGCCAAATGAAGCCAAAAAAAAGTTTATAAACCTTTAAAATTTGGAGAACAACACAACTAAAAAAAAATAGAAATAGAAGCTTCAAAAATTGAGACTTGGTGAGTATCAAATCCAAAGTATTACAAGGTTGGATGCAAGGAAATAAAGTGTAAAAAAGTTGCATAAATTTAAAAGATTATATTTGCTCTTATCTAAGCCCATATTTGTCATCCAATTGTACAAGAAAAAATGGAAAGGTGTGTATACTCATAAAAGACAACCTCAAAATCCTTGTATTGCAAGAAAAATCTGCCACGAAACAAAAATTTGAGATCTGGAAATAGAGTGCAAAATAAGGTACATTAAAGAAGCCTTATGTAAAATTTATAATATATTTTATTAGATTACTCTAGTATGGTTTTCACATTAAAAAATAAAATTTGAACATGTCATAAAAGGCACAATAACTACAAGGTAAATAAACCAAGGAAAGTCGAATATCACCACTCTTCTTCCAAAGAAAAAGTAGCCACATAAAAGGCTCATCTTGGATGTACGAACCTATAGAATAAAAATCCATATCAGGCTATAATTAAGCTAAATTTACATAGACAAAAGAGTGCATATCTACTATGAAAACAAGACATCAAAAATCTACACTAGAATCAACACGATTGGAGGCATAGAAGAGAAGTATCAAAGGTGTTACATTAAAGGTATTTAACTTGGATAAGACCATCCACTAAAGGAAGCACCAAATTTGTATTCAAAGCTCCATAGTGCATCGTCAATCCACCTACAAAATAATAGCTTGTTTTCTTCCCAATAAATGTATCAAAGCAAAGGAATGACATACAGAAGGATTTGAGGAGTTATAATTTCCACCTTAGAAGATGTTACAGGGAAGGACTTCATGCAGAGAATTTGAATACCACTTCGCATAAAGTTTCTAAGATATCATTTCTTTATAAATGCTCAAGAAACCTCATGCAAGAGTTATAGTTAAGTGGTGACACTTATTATCTTCCATAATCTTCACACAAGTGCCCATACGTTACAATTTGATCAAACAGTGTTGAACAAGAAATTGAGACATTATAGAAGGAGATGAGTACTCATTTATAATGGTGTGACATGTGTCACAAAGCCCATGATTATTCATACATAAAAGGTGCCTGAATTCTAAATTTGAATAGGGAGTAAAGCACGATCTGATCCATCTAAAGTACAATGTGGAAGGAAGGAATAATAAGCATTAAAGGCTACTGGTATTGAAGGTCAAACCTTCCTATTTTTATAGTGCCTAAATACCAGCATTGAATACAAGCAACTCCAAGGTGTCTCTGTTGATTCTAGTGCTAAAGATGATATTTATATTGTTGTTATATCCAGCCAAAGAAAGTTCCAAACATTGAGGATATTTAGCATCCAAAAGGTAAGGTTTAAATCCTATTTTATTATTGCTTTCATAATTTGAGATATAAGGGTTATAAACAAAGGTTAAATTTTAGATTTTGAAAGCAAACACTATAAGGGATAACTTATCTAATTGAATTAATATTTGTAATTTAACCTAGGAAAAATAAGAAATTCTACTTGAATTAAATTATTTAGCATTTTACAAATATTATTGATTTTATAATTTTCTAAATTTGGGAGCCACAAGAGTTACTACATCAAAATTAATTTATTGGAAATTAGAAATAAATCAAGGGATATAAAAAGAGGTTATTAGGATTTTTATTATTAAAATATATTTTCATTGAAAGTGGGTTTTGAAAGGAGCCCCCAAAATCTTATTACAACAAAGATAAAAACAACAGGTCCTTAGATCCAAAGCCCAAAATAGAGGGTGACCCACAAGAGGATCTGACCTTACTTGAAAATAAATAACCAACCAAACAAGAATATCCTAAGGAGATTATCCTAAATGAAAAAAAAAGGAGAGGGAGAAGACTCGTAGGGAAACCCCACAAACTAGATATCCTTCCATCATTGGTGCTTGGAGACTCATCCATCTCCTTGAATATAGTTGTGAGGTGATTGTGAGCTTCATCCAAAACTTTTGTTACCTAGTTGTACAGTGTCCATGTAGCCTTGGAAGAGTTGGAATCTATTGATAGGGTGGCCTTTGAACTGGTGATATGACTAAGAATAGAGCTACAAATAGCAGCAGTAGAAGAGTCATTGGAATCCTTCATTATTGGCTCTTTATGGTGAATAGGCTCACTAAATTTCCTAGGAGATGATGTCTCATTCTTTAGTTTCTTTAGGAGTAGTGAGATATAGATGTAAGACAAGTTGGAATTTCGTAAAAACATGGATGAAGAGTGCTTGATAGACCTAGGCTTGAACTCAATTATCAATGTACAAGGATCCATCCTTTGGATCAGATCCGGGGATAAGCTTCGTGGTGGCGGGAGAATAAAATTTAGGGTCGTTGTCATCGTTCACCACCTCTTGGATGGGTTTTTAGGGTTTTTACTAAGGTTGTATAATTATAATATTTTTTTCTTAAAACTTCTACAAAGGGACAAAAAAAATCCAACATTAAAACCTCTTCAAAATTGAAAAGTGCTTAGTTCAATTAGGAAAAATAAGGTGTTAAGAAGTTGATTTTTGATCTTTACAAAATTTGTACCAAATGAACCAAAATTGAACTATATTTTTACAAAAGCACTATATGATACTCCAAAATAATTAGGGAGTCATAAGGTATTCTACAAAACCTTATAATAATAATATTTGTTAAAAATTATCAAGTTGGTAAGATATAAGCTTTCTTCAAAATCTAAAAATTAGGTGTTCATACTCTCATTACTAGGGATACATAACGTAGCCTACAAACCTAAGAATATATAAAGGTTTCACCAAATCAATATTATATACTTCAATAATATATCATATATTAGGAGCTATAAGATAGACTACAAAGGTTCTATCCAAATTTCAAGAATCACTATTTCAAAGATCTATCATGGATGAAATTTTAAGAAAATCTTTCAAGAACTATTCCATGAACTAGAATTCTACTCTCAAAAATTAATAGATACTCTATAAGGATACGAGTATCTACCCTCTAACCACAAAGAGAAATTATCTTTATTCCTCAAATAAGCCAAAGAAGGTAGCTTTACAGTATTTATTAACTATCTTCATGAAATTATCTTCACAACAAGGTGGAACTCACAAAGATTGGATATATTTTCACTAGAAGAATGTCTGATAATTTATCTATCATTAAGTGTGCTTGTACTTAATCAACACAAGAAAAAAGATAGCAATAAAGAACAATACTAGTGTGATAATAGAATAATTTTTCATAAATCATAGATATCACTAGCACCAAAGCAGAATCATAGGAAGAGAAGAAGAAAAAGAAATAATAGATATACTAAAGGAGACCAATAATGAATATTGAAGTAGTAGAGAAATAACTAGTACACCAAAAAGGCAAGCAGAAAATAATGAGAGGATAATTGCACCATGCTCTACTCATTCATAAAAAATCAAAATCAAATGAATATACTTGTGTAGACACCAAAACAACACCAATCCGATTATGTGACTGCAAACACTGATCGCATTGACACACACAGCCCCCAGGGCAGCCCCCAGAGGTTAAACAATGGTCCTAACCACTCTCACAGTAGTTTTGGAAGGTCAGAGGTCAATTTGGCACCTTCAAGCACTCTGCTCCTTATTCATTCCACCCAGGGATGATTACAAACTGGTATTCATCCCACCCAGGGACGATTAGCAGTATTCGCTCCAGGGTGGGGCGAATAGCAGGTTTGACGGGCAAAAAGTCAAATCTTGACAAATGGCAGCTCAGATCCACCACTTAACTCTTCCTTCATTGCATGGGAGTGTGAGTGAGCATTTTTGAGCGCTAGAGGTAGTTACAGGGGCAGTCATGGAGCCCCTAATCAGGGAGGAATCTTCTCCCCCCTGGGAAGGCATGATTGCCAAGTGGCGCCTCTGCATGCTCATCCAAAGAGACCGTCAGGTCTATAAAATGGTGAGTCTTCTCACCCCAAAAATATACAGAGAAGGAGCATTTTGAGCAATGAAGTGCTGCCATTTTACATCCTCACACCTTTTGATTTGTGCCTTTCACATCCTTGATCTCTTTTGGAAGGGAGGTCATTGGGTGATTATTGGAAGCACAAATCCAGAACCAAAACCCGACATTTGGCCATAAAATCCTACCAAATTTTTCGAAAACACCCCACAAGAGGTTTTGGACCCATCCCAAGTGGATTGGTGCCAAAATTGGGCCCCAAACGATGGGCGTCCTACCCCCGGGCGCCCCTGCACTACTGTAGTCCTAATCGCCCCGCCCGGAGTGATTAGAAATCTGTAGTAGATTTCCTTTCTATTATTTTTGCATCTGATTCTATGTTTCTTAGATAGGTTGTCATTCAAATTTCACATCATTTTGAGCTGTTTTGATCATGTTTTTGTCATTTCCCGCTTTTGCTAACATGCAGGTAGCATCATCAAATTCCCAGTGATAGAGGCCAAATTGGGAAAATATGACCTTCTGGGTCTTTCCAAAATACCCCATTTTACCTAACCCCCAACTTTGCAGGTGATTTGGAGCCTCCCGGATGTGACATTTGGGACAATGCTTTTTGACGCTTTGTTGCAGGTCTAATCGTCCCGCCCCGGAGCGATTAGAAATCCGTGGTGAATTTTCTAACTGTTCCATTTGTAGTGCCCTCCTGGTAATGTCCTCATGCTTCTATTAAATTTTTAGATCATTCTGATGCTATTTGGTTATCATTTTATTTATTTTTTGCATGCACTAATCGTAGGCTTGGGGATTGCATGTTTCATTTTATCTACAGGTGCTACTGACTATTTTCTATTTCCTTGAACGTAGGATCTCGACATTAGAGGAGTAGCAAGGAGTCAAGACTCATCAATGCAAGTGGTGGCGACGTTTGGTCCACCCATTCTACATGTGGGCACGCGAAAGAAGGAATACCATCTGTTGATGTGACAAGAACATATTTAACGCTCCTAGCCCCTGAAAAGGGAGGAGACGGATTGTAACTGGGTTCTAAAGCATATTAATAAAAAGGGTTGTACTCCATATTCACTTTTATACCTTGTTTCAATGCGTTTATGTTTCTCTCCTTTCATGCATTTCAGTTCGTAGGATTTAGCGTTAAGTTTAGTTTCGTTTACATCGCACCTTGGCATTTCCTTTTTGTTTTCGTATCCTCATGCTTTCAGTGGCGATCACGGTGGGACCTTGTCCTCTATTTTTGAGATCAGAAATCTGATCAAAACTTGCTTGTTTTTGCTTGCAGGTACCAAGTTTTCAAACGTTGGACTGCTGTTCGTTCCAGTCTGTGACGAATACAGAGCTGGAATTCGTCTTACCCAGGGATGAATGGGCATTCGCCCCACCCTATGATGAATACAGTTCTGTTATTCATCCCACCCAGGGATGAATAGCTCTCTATGCAGTTTCAGGACAGAAACTCAGAACCAGCCGATTTGGGCAGAGAAGAGGTAGGGGTCCTAAACACCTTCTGTCATTTTTTGCTTTCTGTTTTCTATTTTCTGGTTATTTGCTTGCTTAGGGAAAGTTTTTACTGCATGTTTTCTTCATTTATGCAAATTAAAAAGAACCCCACACACCACGTGGTAATTTAAACACCAAGGAGTTGGTCATAAAACCCCAACCCTTGATCAAGACCAACGGTGGATTTCATCACCACCTTGGCTTGAATTTTTGCATCCATAACCCCGATCGCTACTGTTGCTAGACGTAAATCCTGATGAAAGCTGACCAAGTGTAGTTGGGGTGATTCCCAGTGCATGAGGATAAGTCTTCTATGGTAGGTGTCAAAAATAGGGTGATCCCCCTTCCGTACCGCCTATGTTCCACGTACCATTCTGCTCTCACGTACCAATAGTTTCCCTCACGTAAGGGCGGGTATATAGAGAGGTTTGGTATAATGGCATGGCAATGGTATATCGAAGGGGCGACCATTTTTGGGAGTCATAAGAGCCATCATATTGCATTTGCTACAAAATGTTCTTTACAAAACTATCAAAACAAAAATCAAAACACACTAAACCAGGTTTAGGGCACACCTTTAATCTTTAAACGAGATAATCATTGCTTTGTGTGTGTGTGATATTTTCTATTTAGTGTAGCATAAAAATCATAAAAAGAAATAAAAATCTATGCATCTTGTAGGGAGACACCACCATGGTGTACACCCGTAGCCAAGCCCAATCACGGGCAGGAGCTACGAAGAGTGTACAAGGGGGCACAAGTCACCTCCGCTATAGCCCCAAGGACTTGGTCATTCCACCTTGGTGGCCTGACCCACGAGATAGTCCACATCGTGCCATTTTAGAATGGGACTATAGAGGCACCCCTTCGAGGGGCATGCCCACTCAGCATAGACCCTTTCAGGAGGAGTCCTTACACGTGGCACTCAATATAAATGGGAAGGCTCCCTTAGATGCTCGGTATGAGTGGCCACCATGCAATGAAGTGCTAGAACAGCATAGGGTCCATGAGGAGAGGCCACATGATTACATCATCCCTCCTTTACCCCCTCTTATTATCAGAAACAATAGAACAAATCCAGAGCACAAGGCTCTTCAAACGAGGGCGAGCCAACTCCGCCGCCCCTTTCACATTTATGAAAGGGAAAATGAGGAAGACCACTACATTCCTCAAGAGCAATATACAGCATGGGAGCAATGCACCTCCGCACCTGCTATTTATCAAGGTCACCCACTGAGGCCAGAGCCTCGAGTGAATGCCGCCAACCTCGATAGAGGGAAGCGACCTATAGAGATCTTGGATCATCATGACCAAGATAAATGCATAGGAGAGGCATCTAGGCCTCCTAGACTCAAGATGGTAGAACAAATCGACCTGGAAGTCGCCAGACATGCCACCCACCAAGCGCAAATCACGCAGCTTGAGCAAGACCAACAATAGCTAGAGCATCTATATCGCCTTAGCAAAGAGCGCATTCGGCGCCAAACAGATGAGCTGCTCCATAACATTGTGCCTGAGAGGGTTCCAACCCCTCACACCCAAAGAGCAGAACCGTATGAGAGGCACAACCCCTTGGTACGAGATAGGTCTCCATGACCTTACCAAGTGCTGCCTCCGAGACCTCCTAGACCTGAACGAGAGGCCACTCCCAGGAACAATGATGGGCACCCTCCGTGGGGACCCACCCATGGTCATAGGTCTCATCCAAAAACTCCTCAAGAAGCCTATGAGGAGTATGAGCAAGAAGAAGAGTGGGCCGAAATGCCCTACCAAGGCAGAGGGGGTGCTATCCGACCACCCCTCCATAGGCCTCAAGTTCCCCACAACCCACAACGGGAACTAACCAAAGAGGAAGAGATCAAATCTTTTGATGCATATAAAGCGTTGCTAGAGCGCTTGGAGTCTATGGAGACCAAGACTTCTGGGCCCCAAAAGCCCACTTTATGCCAACTCCGTAGTCATCCTGTGCATCCGTCAGTGCTGGCACCCCCTTACCCTGAACACTTTAAACTGCCTTAGTTGGCAATCTTTAGAGGTGAGGAGGATGCCCAAGAGCATGTGACTAGATTCTTGAGCCAATGCTTTGGCATTCAGGACAATGATGCTTTGTTGTTAAGAACATTTATCACCATGTTCGTAGGGCCCTACCTCGGATTGGTTCACTCAATTGCCAAAGCACAACATTAGTAACTTAGATCAGCTAGTGGATGCATTCCTCGAATGCTTCACCTTCAACACCAAGAAGAAGGCATCACTAAGTGACCTAGCCAGCCTCAGGAAGTATGAGGAAGAAACCATGGCGGCCTATGGGAACCGGTGGAGGACTTTGCTTTCAAAGCTGCCCTACCTCCCTCCTATGTCCGACCTCACCCAAATGTTCTCAAAGAGCTATTTGAGATCGATCTCCATGCTATTGTAGCTGCAACAATATGCCACTTTAGAGGAAGCTCTGGCGCAAGCTAGAATCATTGAGGAGATCAAGATTCAGGATGGCGAGATAGCCAAGCCAAAGAAGAAAGAATGGTCTAAGAACACCAAAATAGGGACCATGCAATAGAAACCCATTGTGGTCAATCAGGTTGCTATAAATGTCCCTAAGCCTGCACAAGCAACACAGCCCCAAAAGGCTAACTATCAGGTGGTGCCTCTTAATAGTTATGATAGAGAAAATCAGAGGCAAGAACAAAATCAGCAGCATCGCCCTAGGCGACAATTCACACCTTACACAGAGTCCAGAGACTCCCTGTTTGACCGCTTGTCAATGGCAAACTTGATCAACCTACCCGAGATTCAACCCATAGACCCCAATGCACCAAAACCTAAGGGCTATAGGGAAGACTTGTACTGTAGGTTCCACAGATGGAAGGGACATGACCTTAATGCATGTTGGAAGTTTAAGGGCTTGGTGCAAGACCTAATAGATAACAAGACATTAGCGGTGGATAATCTCGTGGCACCAAGCAACCAACAAATGGAGGTCTTTAAGGACCCCTTGCCTGCCCATGATGCATAGGAAAAGACCCTACAAGTCAATGAGGTAACCCAGAACTGCCCCATGCAGGGGTATGTAGGGATGATCAGTATAGTGACTCGAAACAAGAGGTACCCGAGCACAGCTTCCCCCATGGCAGCTACAGGAGAGGTGCCAACAACGTCACAACCACAACAACACCTTACGCAACCTGCTCCACCTAGACCAGTGGCCACGATTCGAACCAAACTCACCCAGAGTTTGAGGACCACATCGGCTAGGCTCTCCATCTACGAGCTCATACAACAATCATCGCCCCATCGGGAGGCTCTAATGGAGATACTAAAAGCCATCGAGTTGCAGCCCCATGAAGCAAACTCCTTCAACAACTTTGTGGGACATGTCAAATGATGCACTGAGCCAGTCATCACCTTTCGAGAGGATGAATTGAAATCAGTGGCTGGTGACATGGCGGATCCACCCCTGCACGTCATCGCACGGGTCAACGGGATTTCGTACAAGAGGGTATTGGTGGACACTGGCTCATCCAGTAATATCATTACAACAGTGGCCTTGAAGCACCTAAAGTTGCTCGCATCTCACATAGTGGCCTCCACCTATACACTATGAGCATTCAATGATGCAATATGCTCGATAGTTGGCACAATTGTCCTACCCATCCAAGTGGGACAAAATACTATACCTACATTGTGCCACATCTTGGAGGGTGAGATGGCCTATAACATCTTGTTGGGTCGGCCATGGATCAGGGACATGAAGTGTGTCCCTTCGATAGCTCATCAATGCTTAAAGTATACATTTGAAGGGCAAGTGCATGTAGTCTCGACAGACTTGGAACCCTTCAAGTATTGCAATGCGGTGCAGCTAATGCCGCAATCGACCCTTCCATCAATGCATTTGGATTTTTAGTTGAATCCATCTAAACAGGGTCCGATTCCATAGGCATCCCCATTGACAAGTCCATCAAATCCCCAGTCGGGTCCATCTTCATCGTCTGGTCCTTCACCAACGATGCCACCTACGATGGCCACACCGAAGGACAAAGGGAAGAAACCCCTGGAAGAGGCACCGCCATCAGTCTCAACCATCTCTACTGAGGAGATGCCTAGCAGAATGGAAGTCGAGGCTCCTAGTTCACCCGACATGGAGTGGACTCAGGAAGAACTTTCATTCCCTCCCCCTCAACCGCCAACAATCACCGTTGAAATGGCCAATACGGGCACTGGGGGAGTACCTGGTGTGGAACATTGTAGCAACGCCCACACTTGAGTCCATGCGGGACATGGGGAGACCTCGCCTCCCCATAGGCACTATTGTTCCTCTAGGCTACCCGCCGAACCAGACAAACTTTGTGTATGGGGGCCTTGATCATGGTATTGAACCATACATGCAAGAGGACGAAGATGAAGAGCCTTTTACTGAAGATGTCAACTATTTGTCCAACCCAGATTTCGCTTTGAGATACCTTGGCCAATGCAATTGGCATGGATATGGGTTAGGCAGATATGAGCAAGGAGTGCGCGTTCTTTGCCAACCAAGGTATCAGATGCCATACGACAAATCAGGGGTAGGGTTCAACCACCCTCTACCCTTGGACATCTTGGTAGAGAACATGCAAGGCCTAGGGATAGGCAACAAGGGTGGATTGGCATTAGATCCATATGCCAACCCTAACATGACATATACATTGGGGGATTATCTCCCATTGTTGACAACCAACCTTGTTGACCTCAACAACCCTTTCCCTTCACTCGAGAGAGGAGAAAGTTCGAGAACTCACCTACAAGAGAGGTATAGACAAGGTCAGGAAGGATCTTCAGAAGACGAGTCAGAATATGAGGTAGCACCATGGGACCCTTTCGAATCGGATAGCAATCACTCACAAGTGACCCCCATGGATGACTACCAAGAAAGCCTCTTGGCAATGTTCCCTTTGGATGCTCCAATCGAGCAAGTGCCACATCAAGAAAATCAGGTCCCCCCACAGAGAGCGAAACAACCCCAATGGGGCCAGATCAATTTGCTCGAGCAAGACGAGCCTCTAATGTCGCAAATAGTTGTTGGAACCAACGAAGGCCTTTGGATCTCCGACAGTGATTATGAAGATGAAACTGAGATGGCATATCTCAATCACATGCGGCAGATGCAACAACAATACCCCCTGGATATTGATGACATATTTGAACAACTAAACATAAGGCCAGGGCATGAGTGGCACCTAAACCCAACGCAGTGGGACCAAGTGTTGAATCTGCCACTTTGGGCATATAGAGAACACCTACCGCCCAGAGACCCTATAGAGATATCAGTGTCGAGGGCAGACCCTGTCCTCCTATCCACACATAGGGCTGATCCATTCATGCCAATACCTCCAGAGCCAGATCCGGAGCACAAAAATCATTCAAGATGTCCGAGTCACCACACCCATGGTAATGGAGACCAAAATCATTTCATCAACATGATCTCCATTGACTTAACCACCCCCATCCACAATCCGGCCGATCCAACACAGTCATTGTATCTAGACATAGATGCCATAGACTGGGATCACGTCAATTCACCACCATCCCCATCAGAGTACTGGCCTTTCGATGAGATGCTTCATTTCACCCCAGGGCCAACTCAGGATATCTTCCATGTTGAAGAGGAACCCGAGGTTCCCAACGTAGATCTAAACTCAGCAAATGATATCCACTTGATCCCAACTCCACACCAGTTGGAGGATGGATCCCACATGTCGATCGAGGAGACGACTGACGTAGACATCGGCTCTAATCCAATGAATCCATAGATTATCAAGTTGGGGGTAAGTTTATCCCCCGAAGAGCAAGCCGACTACATTGCCCTTCTCAAAGAGAAGAAGGAGGTTTTTGCATGGTCCTACAAAGACATGTCGGGGCTAGATCCGCAGCTAGTCACGCATAACCTAATGCTTGATCCGACAGTCAAGCCAGTTAAGAAAAAACTACGTAAGATGCACCCAATAGTGGCCTTAATGGTCAAATATGAATTACAAAAGTTGTTGGATGCACAGTTTGTCATCTGCATGGATTACCCACCATGGCTGTCCAACATGGTGCCCATCAAAAATCCTGACGGGAGGATTCGCATATGCACTAATTTTTGAGATCTAAACAAAGTGAGTCCTAAGGATGATTTCCCCTTGCCAAGTATCGATGCATTGGTAGACGCTACAATGGGCCACGAAATGCTTTCCCTCATGGATGGTTTCTCGGGATACAATCAGATTCGTATCAATCCCGAGGACCAACTAAAAATGGCGTTCACAACGCCTTGGGGGACATTTTGTTATAAGGTCATGCCCTTTGGCCTTAAAAATGCTGGCGCCACCTACCAACGTGCCATGACATACATCTTCCATGATCACATGCATAAAACTTTGGAAGATTACATGGATGATTTGTTGGCCAAATCTCTTTTGCGCCCGAGATCATCTCGATGACTTAAGCAAGATCCTCGATCGCCTCATGGAACATAAAGTTGGACTGAACCCCAAGAAGTGCGTATTTGGCATCACATCTGGAAAACTCTTGGGTTTCATAGTCTCAAAGTGAGGCATCGAGGTGGACCCAAACAAAGTCAAGGCAATCCTTGAAATGCTTCCCCCAACTACCATCAAGCAGCTCGAAGCCTATAGGGAAAGGTCACGTCAATCAAGCGCTTCATAGCGCAGCTATCTGACAAGTGCCGACCCATGAATAAATTATTGCACAAGGGGGTAGCATTTCACTGGGATGACGAGTGCCAGTCAACCTTCGATGACATTAAACAATACTTGGCTTCACCACCAGTATTGGCACCACCTAGACCAGGAGTGTCATTCTACTTATACATCTCAGCTACTGAGGTGGCACTGGGTGCCATGCTAGCCCAGAAGAATGAACTTCACAAAGAATAGGCTACTTACTATCTTAGCCGCACCCTGGTTAGTTATGAACTTAACTATGCATACGTTGAGAAGCTCTGCTTGGCAGTGGTGTTTGCTACCAAAAAGCTATGCCATTACATGTTGAGCAACATGACGTATGTTGTGTCTAAGGAGAATCCATTGCGGTACATGATGAGTCATACTTATCATAGTAGCCGCACGGCGAAATGGATCATGTTGTTGATGGAGTTTGACATCGAGTTCATTGGACAGAAATCCATCAAAGGTCAAGTCATAGCCGATCAACTAGCAGAGGCTCCTCTCGAAGATGATCAGCCTCTGACCATAGAACTACCCGATGATGGGGTCTTCCATGTCTCAGAATCGCCAGATTCTGATGAGCCTGAGTCACAGGCCGACATAACCCTATTTTTTGATGGTTCTAAATGTGAGCAAGGGGGTGGCACGGGAATTGTATTCTTCACACCGCAAGGGGCTCCAATGCCTCTATCATTTAAATTAGATTTCCCGTGCACCAACAACAATGTCGAATACGAAGCCTTGCTCATAGGTCTTCAGACAACAATCACCATGAACATCAAATGATTGAACATCTTTGGTGATTCACTGTTAATTGTCAACCAAGTCAAAGGGGTATTCCAATGTAAATGCCCAGTTCTGCAGGCCTACAAAGCCCTTGTGGACAAATTCTTGGCAAATCTTGAATGGTACGACATCGAGGCACTCCCTCGGTCATCGAATCATTTTGCGGACACTATGGCCTCCTTGGGGTCACTAATCCCGCAAGACATTTCTGGTGATATGACAACCATTCAAGTCAAAACACTATCGCAATCCATGATGGAGCGTGCAAGCTCTGACTTAACGCCAGGAATCCACCTGATCCAGATTGAACCATCCCTAGACAAGTTCTCTCGAATCCATGATTGTTTGAATCATGCCAACTGGGGGTCCTTGTTCTCCCCTACTCCCCTTAATAGCAACACAACGCTATTCTTACAAGTTCTTTCCCGCTCAGCTTTTGCTAGGGATGAACTTCAAGAGGGATTGGCTGTTCATACCGTCGAGGTTTTTGATCAACAGGATTGGTATACACCCATACGAGATTACCTCAAGTTAGGTAACCTCCCACTTGGATTGACGCATGCCACAAAATGATCATTCAAGCAGAAAGTGGCAAAGCATGTCTTGTTAGGAGACATTTTGTACCATCGTAGCTATGAAGGAATCCTCCTTCATTGCTTGGACCAGCAGGAGTCCACTTGGGCGATCACCCAAGCGCACGATGGTACATGCGGTGGCCACTTCAGTGGTATGGCCATCGCAAAGTGCATTCTTCGCATGGGCTATTATTGGCCATCTTTAGAGTGAGATTGTTGCGCGTATGTAAGGAAGTGCGTGAAGTGTCAACACCATGCCAATTTGACACACGTACCTTCTCAGGCCTTGCAGCCGATCCAATCGGCTTGGCCATTCTCATAGTGGGGCTTAGATCTAATCGAAAAGATCTCCCCTGCGTCATCAGGTCGTCACACATTTATCATAACGGCCACAGAGTACTTCACCAAGTGGGTGGAAGCAATTCCGCTTACCTCTACGACTGGACCCCGCATTGTGGAGTTCATTTTACATAACATCATATGTCATTTTGGTATTCCATCCAAGATAATCTTGGATAATGGGACGTCATTCAAGAACAAAGACGTGCGTGCTTTGACCACAAAGTACAAAATTCAGCATAGTTTTTTGACACCCTATTATCCGCAGGCAAATGGGCAAGCAAAGGCATCAAACAAAATGCTAGTCGCCATCCTCAAAAAGATAATCATAGATAGTCATAAGGATTGGCACATTCAAATCCCACTTGCCCTGTGGGCTTATCGCACTAGCATTCGGACGCCCATTGGGGCAACTCCGTTTTTGCTCGTGTATGGCTCCGAGGCTGTCATGCCTCTCGAGTTGGAAATTCCTTCCCTGCGCATATCAATGCAAGAGTTCATCGATGATGACACTGCATGGCAAGCCCGATTAGACCAGCTTACGTTGCTCGATGAACGACACGTTAATGCTCTCGAGCATTTACGTATCTATCAAGAGCGACTTAAGAAAGCATACAACATGAAGGTTCACCTGAGGGACTTTCAGGTTGGTGACTTGGTCTTAAAAGAGAACCAACAAAATTCTAACTTGCCACCCCATCTAAGGGACAAGTTCATGGCAAACTGGTTAGGTCCTTATGTCATCGATAGTAAAATAGGACCTGGAACATACCGGCTAGCCTCTCTTGACGGAATCAAGGAACTAGAACCCTTGAACATCAGTCATTTGTGGCCATTCCATATTTAAAAGAGCCATAGCCCAAACCAAAAGCTCCAAGGATTCTCATAATCGCTTGGTCAACCCAAAAGCTCCAAGGATTCCCATAATCGCTTGGTCAACCCAAAAGCTCCAAGGATTCCCACAATCGCTTGGTCAACCCAAAAATACCCCAAAGGTGCCCATAATCCCTTTGGTCAAACCAAAAGCCCCAAGGGTTCCCACAATCCCTTTGGTCAAACCAAACACCCCAAAGGTACCCATCATCCCTTTGGTCAAACCAAAAGCTCCAAGGGCTCCCACAATCGCTTGGTCAAAAATAAGAAAAGTCAAAAACAATAAAATCATCAAAAATAACAAAAATTTGCATCTCATCTCCATGCATATTCAAAATCATCACAACAATAAAGAACTCTTTTGCATCTCATCTTCATACTCACAAAAATCAATCCATCGAAAACACAAAAATAATAGCTGCATTAAGCATCACATCCATACATTGCATATTTGTTGGTCATACAAGTCAAAGGCACCATAGACTGTAATTACTCGGCAAATCCATCATCTTCCACATTTCTCCACTCTATAAATAGTCCATCAAAAATAAACGCCATCCACAGTTTCACCATATCATGCATTAGTTGTCTTCTAATGTATCTAGAGTTTTTGTCATTCAACTGTCTTTAGATTTCTAGCCAAATACTGTACAAAGTCAGACAGATTTTACAAAGGTAGAGTTCTACTTGGATCACACCTTGTTACGTAGCATCCCAACACAAGTTAAAACACATAAAAATTCCCAAGTTGTGTGAATGAAAGATGAAACCTGCAAAGCAATCCAGGATACCATCTAGTGAAAAGGTTATCTTGCTCATCCCCCTATGCGAATGACCCCAAGAATGCTGAGAGTTGGCAAAAGGACAAGCATCTTCCCTACCCAATTCCCCAAGAATCCCAAGTTCTCAAAAAGTTGCAAAACATCAAAAATTTTGCAAAAGTCAAAACTCCAAAAATTTGACATCACAACCAAAGTGCATACATCAAAAGGCACATACAATAGTGATTCTCATCACTCAATATTCAAATCCCTTGCTCAAAAGAAAAAACAAAAATAAATAATGATTTTTATCACTACAAAAGAGCAAGTATCCCAATACAATTGAAGAAAAGAAGGGAGTCAAACTTGAATCCCTGGAACTCTCAGCATTCAGAAGGTCATGAGGTAAACCTCAATCTCGGTTTGGTGGATAACCTATCGGTCACTAGTGGCAAACCTCCCGCATGACGATATATCTGTCACATTAACTTGTGTGCAGATCAATGTTTGCATGTGGATGAGCTAGCTTATGGTATCCTAGATAGCACCTCAGATTAATCTGACTAAATACAACAAAGGAGTTAGTGGAGCTAATTAGGTGATCCTCAATACAGGTTTGGTTGATAGCCTATCTAGCACTGGCGGTATCCTGACAAATACCACATAAACAAACTCAATTGCACACACAGGGATGTGAAATAACTTGGTCAAAGACAAGTCCGATTCATACCTTGTTCAAAAGTCTTGTAAGATAAAAGTACAGTCATGGCTAGTTAGTTAAAACATCTGAGTCTCAGAAAACCTTAACTACATTCTAAAACAACTGTGCTATCTTTCATCCTCGCATCGCCATCATAAAATACAAAAAATAACATGTATACATAAAAAGTCATTTACCACAGCAATCGCCTAGGACAAAAAGCCATAAGTTCTAAAAAGTCTATGGTGCCACCACCAAAAATCACAAATTCAATTCATCCATTCCATTTGCATATCATATAAATTAGAAACATTAGCATTCATCGCAACATATCCATACATAATGTAAATTAACATGCATCCATCAAACATCAGTCACTATGCATAAAATCAAATCACCACACGTGTATAAAACAAAAGAAAGTCATCTGTATATATATCATCAAAAATGCCCATAGGCTACAATAAACCGGTCCTCTGACCTCGCAAAAAGGCAAAAGCTCAAAAACCCCCAAGCCTAGGGCATCGGCCACCATGATCACGCAGGATCGGTGTGACGGGAACTACCCCCCATGGTGTGGGTCCTATGGGACCCCTCAGGGTGGCTACTGCTAGCCCTCGCATCACGCCTACTAGCACTTCCTCATCCAATCGCCTGCACCGTGAGGATGCTGACTGCTCAATATCGTTCCCTCTCATGTGGCACAACGATCCACCTCCACTCACCGTAGAGATCCGCCCATCGAGGCAAATAATCTCTGCCTCCATCTCAAACCAATGCCAAACCAAGTCCATATCTCACTGATGAACTATCACCAAGTTCTCATCATGTTGTGCCAATGCCTTCTCCCCCTCCACCAGCTGCGTCCATAGGAGATCCATCTCCCACGTAGCATCTATATCCCCATCTCGCTGGTGGTATGCTACAAATGCATTCTCCCTCTCTACCAGCTGTGTCTGTAGGAGATCCCTCTCATGCAGTGCCTCCCTGAGCTCCTCATATCATCTCCAGAGTAGCCCCTCCAATCGTGCTATCTCAACGTGCACCCCTACCTCTATATCCTCCAGGACTACCTGAGGCATCGACATCTCCAGAATGGCAGCCTACTCTAGCTCCCACTGCTCTGGGATGTCCTGCATATTCAAATCCCAAAATCCTCCCCTAAAACTATCCACCTCTACCATGTCCACATCCTCCAGTGGAACCCCCCAACCCTCTCCTGATGCCTCTACATCCTCACCACCTACTGCTGCTGCCTCTGCACCCCCTAGAGGCCCCTCGCCTTGCCACCATCGCAAAGTCCACCATTGGTCATACTTTGCAGTAGCCCCGATGTCATCCACATCTAGGATGTCAATCATCGTATCTGAATCCTCACCCAGCAGTGCAATGATCAGCCAGACCAGAGTCCTCTCGTCCCCCTCGACGTCGATAGATCATGGGCTCACCAGGAAACCCCTGGCGCACCCCAAACTATCGTGTCACTCGGCCATACGAGAAGAAATCCTGCTCGGTCCCATGCCACCCAATCAGCCACCTCCCCCTACACTCTTGTCGGAGCCACTCCCCAGCCTTGGGCCAAGCTGGACAATCTAGGTATGGGCGCCAGAACACCTCCCCTGGAGCAAGCCGAGCGAAGGCATCAACATAGTGCCCCATGACACCTACCCATCGTCGACTATGACCCTGCTCCTCAGACCGCCACCACAGAGCCACGTAACCTATCTCCCTATCCACCATCTCTTCCCGAGTCATCCATGGCAACCCCACCGGCATCTCCACAGCTATGCGCTGCCAAGCCCAACACTGCAACAAGTAGCTACACCCAATACCCTTCCGCCTCCGGTAGTGGACCTCGTACAACTCATCGTAGAGCTATGCCAGCAGTGTCTGACCCCATCTCATAATCAGGGGCTCTGTGGTCGGACACTCCACCAACCTGAAGACCACCTCCAGCAGGTTCCATAGGAACCTCGTGCCCGAAGAGTCAGGTAGCAACATGTTGGAAATGAGGCCCATCAGTACTATGTGCCTCACTCCCAACACGCCCCTCTCTAGCCACCATCGTACCAAAATGCCACCAATATGGCAGTCACCCTCTGCCCTCTCCATTGGGTTGTCCACACCCAACTCCTCCCCATGCCCGAAGCATCACGTTAGTATAGCTATTTGCTGATCACACGGTGTCGTCCTGATCGGTAGCCCATCTATCGAAATCCATAGAATTCGATAGACGTCCTCCAAGGTCACTATCATCTCCCCTATTGGGAGATGGAAGGTATTGGTCTGGGGATCCCACAAGTTGATCAGGGTCATCAGATAGGCCCGATCCCCAACCACAGGCTCCAGCCGAGTCACCTGCTTGAGCCCAAGGGCATCAAGCCACTCCCAGTCATCCAAAGTCAGTGCCTCTTGCACTTTAGAGAAAACTGTAGGCACACGGTACCGACTCTTCACCACCTGCAAAAGAAAACAAAACAAAAACATTAAAAACATGATAAATTGTACAACAATAACATGAATCTACAGCAATGCATAAAACAATGTACAACTAAAAACAGACAAATAACGAGCAACAAAATTCAAAAATAATTCAAAAAATAGTTTGTCAGTACCTAGGGTTTTTTAACTCTATGTTTAAACTGATAACTCAAAATTCAAAAATAATTCAAAAAAATGTTTGTCAGTACCTAGGGTTTTTTAACTCTACGTTTAAACTGATAACTCAAAATTAAAAAATAATTCAAAAACAAATAGTTTGTCAGTACCTAGGGTTTTTAACTCTATGTTTAAACTAAAAAATAAAAATGCAAAAAATAAAAAACAAACAGTTTATCAGTACCTAGGGTTTTTAACTCTACGTTTAAATTGATAACTCAACAAACAAAATATTCAAAAAAAATAGTTGTCAGTACCTAAGGTTTTTAATTCTATGTTTAAACTGATAACTAAAAAAAAATCAAAAATTCAAAAAAACCAAAAAAAATAGTTTGTCAATACCTAGGGTTTCTAACTCTACGTTTAAAATGATAAATAAAAAACAAACTAATCAAAATCGCAATAAAAGTTTTTGGTTAACCTCAGGTTTATAACTGAAGTTTACAAATTAAAAATCAGAATAAAAAAATTTACAAAAAACTAGGGTTTTCTTGTCAGTTTAACCTAGGGTTTAATTTAAAAACAAAAAATGCTGAAGAACGCAGTTCGATCTAACCTTAATGAAAAAACAAAAAATCAACTAAAAACAATTTTTGCTAAAGCTAGGGTTTTGCTCTCAAATTAACCTAGGGTTTTAGTTTTAAAAAAAATAAATGAAGAACACAAGCTTATACTGAGAGGGGGGTGAACAGTATAAGACCACTTTTTACTTTTGCTTCAAAACAACTTTCAAATCAGTATTATGCAGTGTATAGATAGCAGTATTAAAAGTAGTAATCAAAGCAATGCACAAAACACCATCCACAAAAGAGACACAACAATTTACGTGGTTCACCCAATGTGGGCTACTCCATGGATAAAATTTCTCTCTAAATTTTATCAACTCACAATCTGGGAATACCTTTCCCGATTACAATATTTATGGGCATCAACCCAAAGGAGACACCTTCCCCTAGCTCTGCTCTTTAGTGGTGATCCTCTAGAAGACCTCTACCTCCTTCGCCCTTAGCAAGTGGAACTCTATCCATAGAAGACACCTGTCTTCCCTGCTCTGGTTGGAGATCTCTGTCCTCAACTCTATCACCGCAAAGTTGGTCCTCGAATATGCACTAAACACAGTCCTTCGGTCTAGCACAAATGTCCTCTATCTTTTTCTCTGATCTGCACCAAACACAGTCCTTCGGTCTAGCACAAGTCTGTCCTCTTCCTCTTTCTTTGGTCTGCACCAAACACAGTCCTTCGATCTAGCACAAGTCTGTCCTCAAATTTCTTTTTGTTCTGTTACAGCTGCACTTGGTCAAAACCAACTTTTGCACTGAACACGCAAACACTGCAGCACTCGATCGAACATCAACTTATGCACCTCTATGCAACCATAGCAACACAGTCTTCACACACTCTACTTCTCGACGATCGAACTTCTCCCTCGCACTCTATCTATGAATATCGCACTTTGAACGCACACTTCGATCGATGTTCAATCTCTTCAAACAACCCTCTTTTTATACTAACAATCAAGATCTAAAACCTTGGTCTTAGTCGACTGTTATGCAAATGCAAACCCTAACTCCATCGGCTGCATGCCCTAATTTTTGTCAGCCCAATTTTAACTCTGTCGACTTCAACCGCCTCTGTGGTTCAATAGCTTCTGTCGCGAAACCACAACATGTCACGATATCGTGACATTTTTGTAGTCATACACATTCGTTTGGCTATTGTCACGATATCGTGACACTTTTGCTTTTGTCTACCTTGACAATGTCCTTGTCATGAAATCGTGACACTTCTAACTTTTGTTGACGTCATCTTCACTCCTGTCACAAAATCGTGACACTTTAGTCTTCATTGCCTTCTTCTCTGCTTTTGTCATGAAATCGTGACACATCTACTTCTGCTGACGTCATCTTCAACTCTGTCGTGAAATCGTGACCCTTTTGACTTCATGGCCTTCTTCTCTGCTTGCACTAGTGAAAATGAAACATGTCACGAAATCGTGACACTTTCGCTGCCTTGAGCTTCTCTCTGCCTTACACCCGTGAAACTGGAACATGTCGTGAAATCGTGACGCTTTCGCCTTCGAGCTCTTCCTTCTTGAATTCATCGCAAAATCATGACGCTTCTTCTATTGAAGACTTGCTAACTATTTCTGTCATGAAATCATGACACTTTCTCCAACTGAATGTTGCCATCTCAACTTGTCATGAAATCGTGACACTTTTTGCATTCGCAAGCTTTCTCTTCAACCTGTCATGAAATCGTGACACTTTTTGCATCCGTACAACTTCTTTGTAGCCTGTCGTGAAATCGTGATGCTTCTCATTTCAGACTCTTCCCCTTTGTTGCGTGTCGCAAAATCACGATAGTTCTCTCTTCGAGATTTTCAGCATGTCACAAAATCGTGACAGTCCTCACCTCGACCTCTGCAGCATGTCGCGAAATCGTGACATTTTTCATGTAACTTTCTCTCTCTTCTAACTTGTCATGAAATCGCGACAGTTCACACTGTGGACTCTCTTTTTTGCATTATGTCATGAAATCGTGACACCTTTTCGTCCGTACAACTTTCCTGGCAATGTGTCACGAAATCGCGACACTTTTCCTTCTCTGCCTTCCTGCACTTTTCGAGTCACGAAAATGCGACATGTCGCAAAATCGTGACACTTTCCATCTTGCTCTCCTTCTCTGCCAACATGTCGCGAAATCGTGACAGTTTTGCCAGAACTTTCTCTCTCCTCAAACATGTCATGAAATCATGATAGTTTTGCCAGCACTTTCTCTCTCCTCAAACATGTCATGAAATCGCGACAGTTTTTCCAGCCGGCTGCATACTTTTTCTTACTTGTCTTTTTCTTGATCTTTTGCAAATGGGCTACTAAGAACTTCCTGGAAACTCACTGATCATGCTCTGAATAACCTTCAACAAAACAAATTCCTTGACATCAAATCAAATTGCTTCAAGAACTTCTTGACATCAATGACAACATCTACACTTGAGCAAAGGCAATGTACCCAAGGTACCCAAAATTGCCAACAATCTCCCCCTTTGTCATTGATGGCAAAACCTTTACTGAAACACATCTTAGGAGCCAAAACTAAAACCAACTGTGCCAACAACTGAGAATCTCCTTGTTGAAGTTTTGCTCCCCCTGACTTGAAGCTTTCCTCTTCATATTGAAGCTCTCCCCCTTACTCATATCTCTCCCCCTTACTCAAATCTCTCCCCCTTTGTCATCAATGGCAAAGGGTCACCTTTGGGGCTCGGGACTAAGAATGAGCCTCTTAGCTTAGTCCCTCCCCCATCTCCTCATGAGGTGATTAAAATAGGGGTGGGAGTAAAACTCCCATTAGGCACTGATCATCATCAGTGTCTATAATTTCCTTGTCGGGCCTTCTCTTGAACTCTTTGTCAATATTTCTATTCTTGTCATTGTTTTTGTTCTTGTTCTCATCCCTGTTCTTATCCATGCCTTGATGCTTGGACCTGTTCATACCACTTTTCCTCTTCCTATTCCTGTACCTTGGAAGATCAGCTCTGCACTGTCTAGCTGTGTGACCATCATTGTT
Organism: Wollemia nobilis; assembly: GCA_028583015.1. Classification (NCBI taxonomy): domain Eukaryota; kingdom Viridiplantae; phylum Streptophyta; class Pinopsida; order Araucariales; family Araucariaceae; genus Wollemia; species Wollemia nobilis. Next base: position 5,857,830 of record JAQPPZ010012983.1, on the reverse strand, counting down.
GCACTTATAACAAGTAACACTATTATTTTTGTTCAGCATACCTGTTCTTTGAATCCATTCCTGTTATGACTAACCGTGTTCCTGTAATTAGTCATGCAAAAAATTGCCTTATGCCCAAACTATTTACAAGAGTAGCAATACCCTTGAAAGAAATTACGGCCCTCAAAACTGTCATTTACCTTCCTCACTTGAGTCATGCAATGCGAAGCCATGTGGCCAAACCTGTGACATGCAAAACATCTGCCATGAAATTTTCCCTTAAATGACCTTCTAGGTCCCGTAAACTTCTTCTTCGCAATCTGAATTTTGTTTTCTATTTCTGCACATCTATCACTCACGGACTCATGATCTGAAGTACTTTCTTCATCAGAACTCTCTTCCTTTTGAAATCTCTTGCTAGATTCCCCAACCTGTTTCTTGTGCGGCTCAACAAAACTGAGACTTGTTTTATCTGTTGGATTTCTTTGACCTTTGATGAGAGACTTAACCCTTTTGGAGCTATCTTGAAACCTATACAACTTATCCTTGTACTCTTTAGTTTCCACTTCCAGAGAAGCCATTTTATGTTCCAACTCATTATACTCAAGAATCTTAGACTCTAACTCATCCTTGAGTTCTTGTGTCTTAGCTATAGAGAAGTCAAGACTTTCTATAAGATCGTCTCTCTCCATACAACATTCATCTAACTTATCCTTGAGTCTATCATTCTTCTTTCTTTCCTTTTTCAAAACACTAAGAGCATTATTAAGTTCACTTTCAAGATCTTTTATTTGTTTGCTTTCTGAATCCTCAAGGCCTTTTCCAGATTTCTTATCACTAGAGGTGCTACCTTTTTCAAAAACCATACAAGCATCTTCTTGATAGTTTTTTGAAGCATCCTTATACATATTGGAAACCAAATCATTATTTGTACAATCATCCTCAAGGTGACCAAAATTTCCACATCTAAGACATTTCATAATAATGAATCTATGTTTCGGTTCTTCCTCTTTTTATGATATGAACAACATCTCATTTTCCTCATCACTTGAAGAGCTTTCACTATCACTGCTAGAACACTTACTTGCTTTGTCTAGGTAGAAACTCTTCTTGTTCTTGTGTGAATACCTCTTTCCTTGATTGTTGTGCTCATCTTTGTTCTTTCTATAATACCTATGCTTTTTAGAATCCTTGCTCTTAACATCCTGTATATCTTCATCACTTTCATTCTTGGAAACAATACAGTCAGTAGCATAATGACCAAACTTTCCACAGTTGAAACATCTTATATTTTTCTTGCTTTTGTGCTTTCTAGAGAACTTGCCTTTTTTGCTATAATATGCCTCTTCATCACTAGAAGACTCATCACTCTCTTGAATCTGTTTGCCCTTTGATTTCTTGGTAGCTTTGAAAGCTGCCTCTTTCTTGACATCAACTTTCACTTGAGTTCTCAACTCAAATGCTGCAAGTATACTATGGAGCTCATCCTTTTTCAACTTATCCAAATCTTTAGCTTCCTCAATAGCAGAAATATTTTCACTAAATCTATTAGGAAGAGATCTTAAAATCTTATCACAAACATCATTTTCAGCAAGCTCAAGACCTAAGTCTTTCATGGAGTTAACAACCTCATCCATACGAAGCATGTAATCACTAATATTTTCATCATCATTCATCTTGAGTTGTTCAAACATACCTTTGAAGTGTCTCAACTTGGCCTTTCGGACATTTACATCACCTGTGTGAACCACCTATAGTTGTTTCCACATTTCACTAGCTGTCTTGCAATGAATCACCTTGGTAAGATCTACTTTCTATAAGCCTTTAAGGATTGCATTCATTGCTTTTGAATTGTTGTGATGTAGGAGCTTGTCTTCTTTAGTATAAGGACCATTTTTAGGAATAGTGTACCCATCTTCAATCACTTCCCAAACCTCATTACCAAGTGCCATTAGATAAACCTTCATTCTTGCACTCCACAGACCAAAATCTGATCCATCAAGAATAGGTGCTGCATTGCCACTTGAATAATCCATTGTGTTCTTAACCAGTTCTTCCTTCAAGCTGTTAAACCTTTTCGAAGGAACCGACTCTGATACCAATTGAAGAACACAAGCTTATACTGAGAGGGGGGGTGAACAGTATAAGACCACTTTTTACTTTTGCTTCAAAACAACTTTCAAATCAGTATTATGCAGTGTATAGATAGCAGTATTAAAAGCAATAATCAAAGCAATGCACAAAACACCATCCACAAAAGAGACACAACAATTTACGTGGTTCACCCAAATGCGGGCTACTCCATGGATAAAATTTCTCTCTAAATTTTATCAACTCACAATCTGGGAATACCTTTCCCGATTACAATATTTATGGGCATCAACCCAAAGGAGACACCTTCCCCTAGCTCTGCTCTTTAGTGGTGATCCTCTAGAAGACCTCTACCTCCTCTGCCCTTAGCAAGTGGAACTCTATCCATAGAAGACACCTGTCTTCCCTGCTCTAGCTGGAGATCTCTGTCCTCAACTCTATCACCGCAAAGCTGGTCCTCGAATATGCACTAAACACAGTCCTTCGGTCTAGCACAAATGTCCTCTATATTTTTCTCTGATCTGCACCAAACACAGTCCTTCGATTTGGCACAAGTCTGTCCTCTTCCTCTTTCTCTAGTCTACACCAAACATAGTCCTTCGGTCTGGCACAAGTCTATCCTCAAATTTCTTTTTGTTCTGTTACAGCCGCACTTGGTCGAAACCAACTTTTGCACTGAATGTGCAAACACTACAGCACTCGATCGAACATCAACTTATGCACCTCTATGCAACCACAACAACACAGTCTTCGCACACTCTGCTTCTCGACGATCAAACTTCTCCCTCACACTCTATCTACGAATATCACACTTCGAACACACACTTCGATCGATGTTCAATCTCTTCAAATAACCCTCTTTTTATACTAACAATCAAGATCTAAACCTTGGTCTTAGTCGACTATTATGCAAATGCAAACCCTAACTCCATCGGCTTCATGCCCTAATTTTTATCAGCCTAATTTTAACTCTATCGGCTTCAACCGCCTTTGTGGTTCAGTAGCTTCTGTCACGAAACCACAAAATGTCATGATATCGCGACATTTTTGCAGTTGTACACATTCGTTTGGCTATTGTCACGATATCATGACACTTTTTGCTTTTGTCTTCCTTGTCATGAAATCATGACACTTCTATCTTTGCTAATGTCATCTTCACTCTTATCGTGAAATCGTGACACTTTAGTCTTCATTGCCTTCTTCTCTGCTTTTGTCATGAAATCATGACACATCTGCTTTTGTTGACGTCATCTTCAACTCTGTCATGAAATCGTGACCCTTTTGACTTCATGGCCTTCTTCTCTGCTTGCACTAGCGAAAATAGAACATGTCACAAAATCGTGACGCTTTCGCTGCCTTACACCCACAAAACTGGAACATGTCACGAAATCGCGATGCTTTCGCCTTCGAGCTCTTCCTTCTTGAATTCATTGTGAAATCATGATGCTTCTTCTGTTGAAGACTTGCTAACTGTTTCTGTCATGAAATCGTGACACTTTCTCCAACTGAATGCTGCCATCTCAACCTGTCGTGAAATCATGACACTTTCTGCATTCGCAAGCTTTCTCTTCAACTTGTCACAAAATCGTGACACTTTCTGCATCCGTACAACTTCTTTGTAGCCTGTCACAAAATCATGATGCTTCTCATTTTAGACTCTTCCCCTTTGCTGCGTGTCACGAAATCATGACAGTTCTCTCTTCGAGCTTTTTAGCATGTCACAAAATCACGATAGTCCTCACCTTGACCTCTGCAGCATGTCGCGAAATCATGACATTTTTCATGTAACTTTCTCTCTCTTCTAACTTGTCACGAAATCGTGATAATTCACACTGCGGACTCTCTTTTCTGCATTATGTCACGAAATCGTGACACCTTTTCGTTCGTACAACTTTCTTGGCAATGTGTCACGAAATCGCAACACTTTTCCTTCTCTGCCTTCCTGCACTTTTTGAGTCGCGAAAATGCGACATGTCGCGAAATCATGACACTTTCCATCTTGCTCTCCTTCTCTGCCAACATGTCGCGAAATCATGACAGTTTTGCCAACACTTTCTCTCTCCTCAAACATGTCGCGAAATCATGACAGTTTTGCCAGCACTTTCTCTCTCCTCAAACATGTCGCGAAATCGTGACAGTTTTTCCAGTCGGCTGCATACTTTTTCTTACTTGTCTTTTTCTTGATCTTTTGCAAATGGGCTACTAAGAACTTCCTAGAAACTCACTGATCATGCTCTGAATAACCTTCAACAAAACAAATTCCTTGACATCAAATCAAATTGCTTCAAGAACTTCTTGACATCAATGACAACATCTACACTTGAGCAAAGGCAATGTACCCAAGGTACCCAAAATTGCCAACAATAAAAACATCACATTTTCAACCTAGGGTTTCTGGTAAACTTAACAAACATACAAACAAAAAAACAATAAATAAAAAACATTTTTAGCCTAGGGTTTTACCTTAGCCTAAACGAAAAAACAAACTCAAATAAAATTGCAATTTTTAAACTATAACATAAAAAAAAAGCAAATAACGAAGAGAAGCACTTACTGGTATCACTTTGGCTCTGCTGCTCGATTCAGTTCGTGAACTCATGGCATCGGGAAAATTCGGCAGCGCTTCGCTTTGCAAAATCGACCTCCTCCTCCTTAGAGCTCCAAATTACCAAAAAAATAGAATGCAAATGAGCCCAAACCCTAGTTTTGGCCCTTAAATAGGATTTTATGCCTATAATCGTTCCAACCTAGGATGATTACCAAACTGGTATTCGCCCCACCTAGGGATGATTACAGAGTAAAAATTTCAAAATTAGCAAAAACTGCACCAAAATGCACAAAAACAAGCAATAAAATTGTCCAATGAGAGTGCTTTTGCACTTGACATTTCGGGCATGCAAAATAGACGTCGGGGTCACAAATACTCACTATCCTACTCCCTAAGAAGGCTACCATATCCGGACCGCTCCACGGGAGGACAGATTGCACAGAATTTCATCCCCAAACGACATCCCAAAAAGGGTCCAAACCCATCCAAAAATAGGAATAACATTGCCGAACAAAGGCGCCTTTGTGCCCGCAATTCACTGGCATACAACACCGACGTTGGGGTCACAAATTGTCACTATCCTATTCCCCAAGAAGGCTACCATAGCTGGACCCCAAGCGGCGTCCCAAAAAGAGTTAACACCCACCAAAAATAGGTCCAAATGTCGAGAAACTACACAAGCATTCAAAGAAAAACATCTGAAAGGTACCCTTACACAAGTCATCTTGGGTCAAGTGACTCATCGCTTTTCTCATGTCAGTCATTCCCTCATAGATTCGTCTCTTGAGGGGGTAGTCACACTTAGTCACAAATCAAAAAATACACACCCAATTAAGGAAATAGCATGCATTCAAAGAATCATTGACAAAGACATTCACGCTCCTGCTTGGGGTAGCAAACAAGCAATAATAACAAGCTAATGAAACACTTGGTATTCGTGAATCATGAACTCAAGGTTCCCACAAACAAAAGATTGCACCCTTTGTCTATTCATGACTAAACAATGTCCAAGATCAAGTAACACCTCACCGAAAAAGGTTAACACTTGAATTAAGTTCCTTCACTCGTCAGAGGCAAGGATTCAAGAATGCATGCCCTTGCCATACTTGGGGTATCAAAATTTGGTTAGGTTACTAAGAAACCCTAATCATTAGTTCTTTGGTTATCTATTTTTTCTTAGCACTGTACCATGCATAGCACATCCCAAAAAGGGGCATCTGTAGACACCAAAACAACACCAATCCGATTATGTGATTGCAAACACTAATTGCATTGACACACACAGCCCCAAGGGCAGCCCCTAGAGGTTAAAAAGTGGTCCTAACTACTCTCATAGCAGTTTTGAAGGTCAAAGGTCAATTCGGAACCTTTAGGCACTCTGCTCCTTATTTGTTCCACCCAAGGATGATTACAAACTGGTATTCGCCCCACCCAGGGATGATTAGCAGTATTCGCTCCAGGGTGGGGTGAATAGCAGGTTTGATGGGCAAAAAGTCAAATATTGTCAAATGGCATCTTAGATCCACAACTTAACTCTTCTTTCATTACATGGGAGTGTGAGTGAGCATTTTTAAGCGCTAGAGGCAGTTACAGGGGCATTCATGGAGCCCCTAATCAAGGAGGAATCTTCCTCCCCCTGGGAAGGCATGATTGCCAAGTGGCGCCTCTACATGCTCATCCAAAGAGACCGTCAGGTCTATAAAATAGTGAGTCTTCTCATCCCAAAGATATACAGAGAAGGAGCATTTTGAGCAATGAAGTGCTACCATTTTACATCCTCACACATTTTGATTTTTGTCTTTCACATCCTTAATATCTTTTGGAAGGGAGGTCATAGAGTGGTTATTGGAAGCGCAAATCTGGAACCAAAACCCAAAATTTGGCCATAACATCCTACCAAATTTGCTGAAAACATCCCACAAGAGGTTTTGGACCCATCCCAAGTGGATTTGTGCCAAAATTGGGCCCCAAACGGTGGGCGTCTTGCCTCGCGGTGCCCCACGCACTGCTGCAGTCCTAATCGCCTTGCCCTAGAGCGATTAGAAATTTGTAGTAGATTTCCTTTATATTATTTTTGCATCTGATTCTATGTTGCTTAGATAGGTTTTCATTCAAAATTCACATAATTTTGAGTTGTTTTGATCATGTTTTTGTCATTTCCCATTTTTTCTAACATGCAGGTAGCATCATCAAATTCCTAGGGATAGAGGCTGAATTGGGAAAAATCTGACCTTCTGGGTCTTTCCAAAATACCCCCTTTTACCTCACACCAAACATCATAGGTGATTTAGAGCCTCTTGAACATGACATTTGGGACAATTATTTTTGATGCTTTGTTGCAGGTCTATTCGTCCCGCCCTAGAGTGATTAGAAATGCATGGTGAATTTTATGACTGTTCCATTTGCAGTGCCCTCCTGGTAATTTCCTCATGCCTCTATTAAATTTTTAGATCACTCTGATGCTATTTTGTTATCGTTTTATTTATTTTTTGCATGTACTAATCGTAGGCTTGGGGATTGCATGTTTCATTTTATCTATAGGTGCTACTGATTGTTTTCTATTTCCTTGAACGTAGGATCTAGACATTAGAGGAGCAGCAAGGAGTCAAGACTCATCAACACAAGCGGCAGCGACGTTTGGTCCACCCATTTTACATGTTGGCACGCGAAAGAATGAATACCATCTATTGATGTGACAATAACATATTTAATGCTCCTAGCCCATGGAAAGGGAGGATACGGATTGTAACTGGGTTATAAAGCACATTAATAAAAAGGATTGTACTCCATATTCGCTTTTATACCTTGTTTTAATGTGTTTATGTTTCTATATTTTCATGCATTTCAGTTCGTAGGATTTAACGTTAAGTTTAGTTTCGTCTACATCACACCTTTGGCATTGCCCTTTTTGTTTCTGTATCCTCATGCTTTCAACTTGCAAGGAGAACTATCAAGGTGGTTTGATATAATATGAATCTATACAAGCCAAATATCATCCAATGAAAGAAGAAGCTCCTACCATAGCATACTATGCATCATATGAAGACATAAATTACCTCTTGAACTTGAGATGAGTACAATGATCAATATTATGAAGAAGAAGATCCATATTGAAGACTAAAAGTATTCAATACCTAAATAATGTAATACAAGAGTATGTTAGAAAAAGAGTTTATTCCATAATTTGGGTTATGTAAATGTATCTTCCAAGGTACATACTTAGATTACTTTAGGGACAAGTTATCTAGTTACTTCATGAAATACAATAAATGCACAAGTTTCAATGTGCAAGTTGAATATGTGCAAGTTGTCCCTTGCATATCTAGGTAGAGTGTTGGCAAAGGAACTTGTGTTCCTATATAAGAAAGGATTCAGACTTAGATAGATATATAGAGTTGGGGGACATAGTCAAATAGTGTAGCTTAGGGTATAGTATAGTTTTGTGTACTTCACCATCCATTGTTGATGGGTGCAATGTAGTTCAACAGATTTATTAATGGAGTATTCATTTCCTCCATAGCTACATTATATTATTTTATATGATTTATATTTATAGCATATTTTAATCATCTAGAAGATTTACTTTCTTTCATATTATTCTACATCTTGTGATTGTTATCTCCCAGTTCTCATTATATCAAAAGCTAACAGATCCCTCCCCCAAATCCAAAGGTGATATTTATGAAACATCATTATTCCTATGTATCTTATCAAAGAACCATCCTTGCCTATATCATATTCTATTGTAGGAAATAAAGAGATATTCTACAACATCAATACATTCTTTATTATGAATATTTCATCAAAGTAAAATAAACAAATTCATTTCCTTTTCATTTATACTAATAGTACTAAAGCAATAAATATAAATAACAAATTCCATATCAAGTACCACAAATGATAGCCATTAGACACATCATATAGCCTAGGAACCCTATCCAAGGAGAAAACCTAGCCTCAAAAATTCCATCCTTTATTTCCATTGCCAGACCTCTAACCAATCTACAATAGGGAACCATTGTTCCCTTATTTTTCTATATTTTTGACCTATTACATAGGAGTCTCCATAATTCCTAAGTTTTTCTTTCATTACAAGTATTTTTGAATCTCTATTTTACAAAGTGAGGGAATCCTATACTTCCCTCATTTTAAAATTTGTTTCATTCATCACTCTACAATTTTTCTAGAATCCTCCCTTAAGTATTCCTTTACAAAATATGAGTTAAGGAACCCCCATAAGTTACTTTCTATATAATAAGCTCCAAGCCCAATTCTTGTGCTTTTATAACACTCAAAAACTTCTTTATCTTTTTTTTGTTTGTCATATTATAAAGATCAATAATGAAAATACTTTAAATTTTCTATAATGTAGGATTCTACTTTCTAAATTCACAATATAACTTTTATAAGGTAATATATACCCTTTAATAGTCTATAGAAATTGATATTTCCATAAAAACAACTTCAATTATACATGAATATATTTATTAAAACAAGAGAAATCTCACTATTCTTTTCCATACATTCATATACATATATCATGAACCTTTTAATTTTAAAACCATAATAATTCATTCACCATATATCTTGTATCCAATATAATAATATTCCTTTAACATGGATCCAATCTAAAGATCTAATCACTATCTCAGAATGACTATTCTTAATTATTTTGTAATTTAACACTTTTCAAGGGCTTTTCTTTAAAGGGCATTTATTTATATATGGTCAACCCTCTTTTATCTTTAATCTAGGGAACAATAATTTATAATATCGTATCTCCTTATCTAAGATGTTATAAAATAATTATTTAATGTTGTCCAGTTAGAAAATCATTCTACACAGTTCCCTATGCATCATCTATGTACCGTATCATTGCTTCCATAATTATTTCAACGTATTAAAACTTGTAGAGTTTAATTTCCCTACAAATTAATCAATCTATCAACCAATTCAAATGTCATATTTGATATAAATAGTGCATCGTAATTTGGTTTCTAATGTTAATTGTATTACAGGAAGGTCATAGGTGTTACAATAGTGTGGTTGTTTCAAATATGTTTTTCCAATTGATCCTTACAGGATCTCAATGTCTAAGGTGAAATATACATATACCTAAAATGTCTCTAGGTTCCTCTTCTATGAAAAACCTTTGTGATTTTATTACTTCAATCATAAATTATATTTAATTTTTCCACATAGGTGCTGCAACACAATGTAGTTTTGCACTTTGTATGCACATACATTGTGATGAACACCCATTAACAAATATACACGGAAATATGGATCTTTCTAATGGCTTTTGGAGGTGGTAGAATATAAATATGATACTATATCTTCTTTTTTTGACTGGGCACAAATAAGTGTGCTTCTTAGAGACACTCATTTATTACTTTTGATATGATATTGTAACAACCCTCCTCTCATTTATTGTTTATGAATTCATGGATTGAACTTACCTTTTTCTCTCTAAGTAAAGCAATATGGCAAATTTCCTTTCTAAATAGTGAAATATATGGCAATGAAAATTGGTGTTTATCGAGTTGAATATGCTTTCTTTGCATGTTCAGTTTTGTCTATACATATATTTTATTTGCTCCTTTTATTGATATTGTATACAACTGAGCCTTATGTTTGATAGCTCCTAGCCATAAAATGGATAGTGTTCAGCTAATTTTAGTTAAGACAAAGTAGAATGTGTTTAATAAATTTTATATACCATTGTTTGGTTACAAACAAAATATTCTTGATCTTGTATTAGAGTGTTAGCTATGTTAAAAAATGGAGGGTGTTATACCATGAAATATTTTGTAGATAAAGTATATATATATACATATTTTTTTCATGAGTTATGAAAACCTTTGGAATGTCCAATTATTATACTTTACATTGGGTTGTTTTTATTTAAAATATATGAAATTGCGTGCATGTTAGTTAATGATATGTAGATGCATTTAATAGCATCAATTTGGGCTAGTTGATCCCAAAAAAAAGTACACTCAACAAAGGAATTTGGAGATAGTTTGAATAGGTGAAGATTTCAATAGCACCCATGCTATGAAGGAGTTGAGAATGAAATACCATTTTGTAATATTATCTTGTGTATTCAGATGTCATACATATTCTGGAAACTATAGTAATTATCTTATGGTAAACTAAATAGGTATGTGAAATAGAATGATATGTGTAATAGTTAAAAGCATGTACATAAGAAATAAACTCTTCATTACCCTGTTGGCATTTGTGTAGAAAAGTTGGTTAATTTAACCAATAGTTTACCTCTATGTATTTGTAACCATGTTTAAACCTACAATTATAGGTTGAAGAAGTTTCTTTGAGTCTTAATATAACTTCTAATTGGAGTGTGTTTGAACTGACACATTGTTGACCAACAACATGTTTTTGAGAGTAGGAAGAACATTTATCACTATAGTAACCTTTAGCTGAATGAAAATAATATTTTAATTTATAATGTGGGTTTAGCATACTTCAAAGAGCAAAGCTACTAGTTATATTGTTAATTATAAAATGAATTATTCATTTATCTTTTGAGCCAATAGTTTGGCTACTGTGACCTATATTGTTGTTGATATTAGAAAAGGCAATGGTAAAATACATGTTCAATAATGATTTTTTTTTTATTGAATTGAAAGCTATTTGGATTTTGACCAATATTACTTGTATGAAAAAATAAAACAAGATACTTGGAATGTTTCAGACACAAAGTTAATGTAGAAACATTAATTAAAAGACTTTGAAACCATTGAATCACTATGTTACATTAAATTATAGTTATGTTATATTATGATTTAATGGGAGAAGTGGATAGTTAAGCCTATGAATGGTTGTAGAAAGAATAAAAGCACACGGTTCCTTTGGGCATTAATTTTTTTTACAATTTACTTTGTTTGTTGTAGTAAAGCAGGTTCATTGGAGTTGATTAAACAATCCCCTTATTGATTTAAACTTAATGAATGAAAAATAATTTGATTTAAAGTTATTTATTTTTATATTTGAGAAAGGTATCAAGTATAGAAAAATAAAATCCCCAAAATACTATAGTAGCTATTTCTTATAATAGCAATAAGAAGGTTACTTGTGTTACGTTAGAAATATAACATTAATTTACTTTATTTGGGCTAACTATAGCCTAGAAAATATTTATATCCATTTATAAAACAAAATATATTGTGATATGGGAGTATCTCTTTTCGGATCCTTAACTAAACAAAACTAGAAATTATTCCTTGAGGAAACCTTGGAGTAAAGACTCGATTACTCTGTGGAAGATTAAACATCAAGGAGGATACCCAATTGAACACCCAATATTGTTGAAATATGGGTAAGCATTCAAAATGACTCGAGAGTGATAATATTTTGACATAAATGATGTTGAATCAAGTGAAATTTTTAGAACTTGTAACAAGGGGCGGTATGGGATGCTTCCTCTAGGTTGTTTATTGGGTTTACAATGATAAGTCTTTGTATCATTTGATTAGAATTGGACTAGTAAGACTATGAAACTAGTTCAAGCATGATGTTTGGTATGGGATAAAATATCATAAGTCATAATGGAAAATTGAGAACAAGTCTAGTATTAGGGTAATGACATGGATCTAGCTAACTCTAGGAAAGAGGAAAATGAACTAGACACAAGGCATATGTATGCTAACCCCTTGAATACCAATTTTTGAAAATTTCGATCGATTAGATTGATGTTCATCATGCTAATGGATGGGGAGAGTATGCATCGACCCTCTAGGTGTTATTAGCCCTAGAGGATAACCCTAGCCATAGATAAACACTCATGCTATAACTAGAGTATTCCAAATAAGAAGGTTAGATCTACAAAATAACACTCTCTATGATATTTGGTCAATCTCATCTACTTGGATGACTGTTTGCATAAGTCCAAGTTACCAAAAGTGGTTTATATACATTGTAATAAATGAATTTTAAGTTATTGAACCATTGGGTGAACCCTAATTGCTATGAACATTAAACCTATTTTTAGGATAAATGATGAACTTACATAAAAATAAATTTACCTTGAAGATCACTTGGCTTATATATGTGGTGCAACCATGTGAGTAGACTTGGGTTGTTACATGTGGTATTAGAGTAGAAAATATTTTAAGGTTGTAGGGCTCTATATGATATTTTTTTATAAAACCAAACCAATTAATTAACTTACTTCTTTTACCCATAGGTCTAATGGTACACATGTTGCAAAGTGGATCATTGAGAAATCCTACGAAATTTGGGTAGGAAGAGACCCCTATAAGACCTCTAAGGGGACCATATATGCGGAACAAAAAAGAAGACCCTAAAAGGAAAAGAAGAATAAAGCAATTAAATGAGCCTCCACCAAGTGAGTCTAAAATGAAGGAAGGAAATTTGGTAAAATTAGTCCAATTGTTATAAACCCATATGGAATAACAAAAAAAGGAAATGGTACAATATAAAGAACATATTGTCTAACAAAAAAAATTAATAGTCCAATAGAAAAAAATAAGTGAGGACTTAACCAGGGGTAGGGAATATGTAGGTAGAACAGAGGGAGCATCCATTGAGCTTGTAGGAACTAGTAGGTCTAGAGTAAGTGTTGAGTTGGCCAAAAACTTAAAAAAAATTGTGATTTCAAATTTTAATGGTAAGGATGATGGATATGTAGCATAAAATTGGTTGAATGAACTTGAATCATACTTATCTATGATGGTTTTATCATCAGAATCTAAAACTACATTGGCTATCATGAATATGGTAGAAGTAGCCCTAGACTAGTGGAAAACATTTAAGATGGGGTAGGGTATTGATGTTGTAAACATCAAATGGGAAGACTTTGTTAAGGATTTTAGAAAAATATTCCTAACTAAGCAATACTATGTGGAGAATTTTGGGGAATTTACTAACTTGCAGCAAAAAATAATAATACTCCAAGTCTATCATCAAAAATTTATTCTAACTACTAAAGCATGCAACCTAGTATGAAGAGATGAAGGTTCAAAATTTTATTTTGGGACTTCACCCTAAAATTTAAATTGTGGTAAATATACATAATATTGAAGACCTTACTAAAGCTTTTGATTTAGCTCATCATGAAGAAGCAAATTTAGAAGACAAAAATGCATATTTCAATTACCAAAAGCTATCTAAAAAATATAAATATGAGCTTACGAAGTATATGAGTGTAGGATTTATGAAATGGAAAAAATAACATAGTAAAAATTCTAAAGAAGAGGACCAAAGAAAGCCAGGAAAAGAAGACAAAAATAACTTCCAAGGTAATAATTTCAGAAGGGATGGTAAGGTATATCCTAGAAGGAATGATCAAGGACCATCTGGTTAGGAGAATTCTAAGGAATTTGCACTACAAGGTAGGAATAATGATAATAACAGGGGTAGCAAAGCTCCTCCAAATGGTATCTATGTCTACAAAGACCTCCACTTTACCAAAAAGTGCCATCACAGAGCTGGCATTCACCAGAAAATGCCTGGAAAGACTCCACACTAGATTTTTGTAGCAACAGATAGTTTTTTACTTGTTGGGGAAGTTACTCATTTTTTGTTAAATGGTAAAATTTATGATAACAATGTAGGAATTTTGACTGATAATTGATCTACTGATAATTTTATTTCCACTAGTTTAGTGAGGGACATACTAGAAAGTCTTATATTTGTGGCTAATAGTTGAAAGGTGGAGTATGGGTCAAAGTTGACTTACCAAGTAAACTAATGTTTATTTGGCCCTCACATTATCTTACCCAAAGGAAAAATCAAATGTGTTTGTATGTGGTACCTTTGCATGCCTTTGACATCATTCTTGGTGTTGATTGGTTGAAATCCCATAAATCCCTCCTAAATTTTGAGGATAGATGGTTAGAGTACACTGATGAAACTAATAAAAGAATTATAGTTCATTGTCATCATGGTATTGTTAAGCCACATATATTATCATAAATTTCAAGGCACCTCCTTGCCTCTATCATAAGTAAAAATTATTATCAATAATTAAACCATAGAATTGATGAATTAAATCTCACACAATGCAAAATAATAACAAATGAATAAATCAAATCGAAAGGAGTTATTAATAAAAATGAAATAACTTGCCACTCTAGGAGGGTAGATATTAGCCTCATAAGGGAAATAAATTATGAAATAGCAAATTAATAAAATTAGATGATAGATGATATTCCAATAAAACATTTGGATCTACTATATATACAATAATAAAATAAGTCATTTGATAATATAGTCGTCGACTATATTAGATTTGGACTGTAGCATGACTCCCCTCCTTGGAAAGCTTTGTCCTCAAAGCTGAAAATGTCTAGAAAATACTTTTAGGTTTCCATGTAGCATCTTCTTCGGGTAGGTCCTACCATTTTATGAAAAAAACTTGGATGTGACAAGATCTCAGTATGCATATTCTACTTTGTAATATTGCTTTAGGCTAGAGATATATACGCCCTTATTCATCAAGTACTAGTAATTTTGACTAAGAATGCATTTTTTGGCTGATCACTTTCTTGAGATAGTAAACAAGAAATACTAGATGTATACGTGATGAGGAAGGCAACTCTAATTGATATGCCACTTCTCCAATGCGACACACAATTTTTTAAGGACCATAAAATTGAGGAGCCAACTTTTGACTGGACTTGATCT
Organism: Wollemia nobilis; assembly: GCA_028583015.1. Taxonomy (NCBI): domain Eukaryota; kingdom Viridiplantae; phylum Streptophyta; class Pinopsida; order Araucariales; family Araucariaceae; genus Wollemia; species Wollemia nobilis. Next base: position 5,842,541 of record JAQPPZ010012983.1, on the reverse strand, counting down.
TCAATGATAACTATTTGTAGGGATACAAATGCAGGGAATACCATGTCACCAATATCAAATTCTCTTTCTAAATGGTGTGTTTCTTGTTGCTGCTTCATACAATTTTGTGCTTGGAACAAATTTTCTTTGATAATAGTGAGCGTTGACTGTCATTGCTGAAACCAATCATCTACTTGGGCCACTTTGGAGGATCCTGGTACATAATCTGCTACTGTTGGTGGCCTAGTTCCATACAATGTTTCAAAAGGAGACATCTTGATGGAGTAATGGTAAGAAGTGTTGTACCACCATTCCGCCAATGATAGCCACTGACTCCATTGATATTGTTTTATCCTAAAAAAAACATCTTAGGTAGGTACCCAAACATTTGTTAACTACCTTTGTTTGGCCATCTATTTGTGGATGGTATGCGGATGACATATTTAATTTGGTACCACTAATTCGAAATAATTATCTCCAAAATTTGCTATTAAATATGGGATCTCGATCACTTACAATATTTTTGGACATTCCATGCAATTTGAAAATTGAGTATAAATACCTTAGCCACTTTGCTTGCTGAAAATGGATGTTGTAGAGCCTAAAAGTGAGCATATTTGTAGAGGAAATCAACTACCACGAAAATTACTATTTTACCGTATGAATTAGGAAGACCTTCAATAAAATCCATGGAAATGTGTTCCCACTGATGATCTAGAATGGGTAATGGAAATCCATGAAAATTACTATTTCACCCTTATTGTGTTGACATACTTCACATTCAGCTACCCAGTGCTTGACCTCTAATTTTAATCCTTTCCAAAAGAAATATTGTTTAACCCGCCTATAATTTTTCAAAAAACTTGAATGTCTTACTGATGGAGAAGCATGTGACTCATCAAGAATCCTTAATTTGATTATTGAATTGTGTGGAATATAATTGTGATTATTCTTTCTTAATATATTTTCTTCATAGGAGAAAAGAGGGTGCTTGGATGAACCCAATGATAACTCTTGAATTATTTGAGTAGTTTCACTATTGGACAACCATTCTTCTTGTAACTGAGACACCCATTGAGAACAAGGACCTGAAATAGCAATAATGACCACTTCATCTTCATATTTTTTGGATAATGCATCTACTGCTATGTTTTTGTTCCCTTTATTATACTAAATAACAAAATCATATCCCAACAATTTAGTCAACCACTCATTTTGTTCTGGATAAGAAAACCTTTGTTCTAGAAAATGCTTGAGACTACTATGGTTTGTTTTTATAATGAAATAACTACTGATTAAGTAGTATCTCCATTTCTCTACTGTGTGTATAATAGCCAACATTTCTTTCTCATATGTATATCTTCCCAAATTATTTCTTGAAATTTGTTTACTTTCGAATGCCAAGGGATGCCCTTCCTACATTAACAGTGCCCCAATACCTATTCCTGAAGCATCACATTTGATTATTAATGGTTTGTAAAAATTTAGAGTTTCCAAAACTGGAGCAGTACACATTGCTTTTTTGAGAGACTCAAAAGCTTGAGTGGCTAATTTAGACCAATTAAAAGCATCCTTCTTTGTGAGTGTTTTGAAAGGAGCTACAATTTTACCATAGTTGCACACAAATTTGTGATAGTAGCTAGTGAGACCCAAAAAACCATGAAGTTATTGATGGTTTTAGGTAAATGCCAATCATAAAATATCTTAATCGTATTGGGATCCACTTTAAAACCTTCCTAAGATACTTTATGACTGAGGTACTCAACTTATTGAACACCAAAAGAGCATTTAGAGCATTTGAAAAATAGTTGTTCCTTGTGTAGTATATGAAGAACCCTTCCCACATGCATCAAATGATCCTTCCAAGATTTACTATATATGAGTATGTCATCGAGGAAGACTAGGACAAATTTGTGAAGGAATGGATAAAATAAATGGTTCATGAGGCTTTGGAAAGTATATGGGAAATTAGCGAGACCAAAGGGCATGACCAAGAACTCATAATGACCTTCATGAGTACAAAAAGTTGTTTTGGGGATATCCTCCTCCCTAATTCTAATTTGGTGAAACCCTAAACATAAGTCCAATTTGGTAAAAAAAATTATACCAAGTAGTTCATCTAATAAATCATCAATGATAAGTATAGGAAATTTATCTTTGATGGTGATTTTGTTGAGAGGATGAAAGTCCAGACACATACTCCAAGAATTATCTTTTCGATGGTCAAAAACTAATGGTGAGTAATAGGGGCTAGTGTTGTAATGGATGACACCATGTTCTAATAGTTCTTGGACAATCTTCTCAATTTCTATTTTTTGGGGTTGGTGGTATCCATAAGGACAACCATTAGGTGGAAGACTTCCTGGAACAAGGTGTGTGGCATGGTCATGGGATATTTTGGAAGGTAGTCCTTTTGGTTCTTATAAAACCTTATTTTAGTTGACCACAATGTTTTTTAGATCTTCTGATTGGATGTCTGGTATATCTTGTGCTTGCATTTCCATACAATTAATTTGAGAAATGAATCGATAATTGCATTTCCTTAATATTATTTCCATACTGTGCAAACTTACTATCTTTTATGGAGGTGTTAGAATTCCTTGGAGGTGAATGGTCTTCCCATTTTATTTCCATTCAACAAAGTGCTAAATTTGTTATAGCCATGCGACTCCCAAGATAACTTTTGAATTCCCTAAATTTATAACAAAAAGAGGACCCTACCAAGTATAACTTCCCATTTGTATTAAAATTGAATATTTTTTACCTATATATTGAGCACTACTCCTAATTGCAGTTCTAACTTGAAATTTATCTTGATTGGAGGAGTGGATGTGCAAGTTTAATGCCTTGGCAAGCCTTGTGTCAATAAAGTTGTGAGTACTACCTAAATCAATTAATAAAATTACCTTTATTTTTCGAATGAATCTTGCCACTTTGATTGTGTGGTGAGCTGACAACCCCATAAGAGCATATACTAAAATTGCCATAGTGTCTTCCTCAGCTACAACCTCCTCATATTCAATATGGTCTTCATCTATGGGATCATCAGGAATTATGTTCTCCTCTATTTCTTCATCTTCCTTGTTAGTGTATTCAATTTAAAAATTCTATCATGGTACACATGCCTGATATTTTAGATGATGGTTGTGAAATTTATAGCAAAAATATCTTGATGGTTGATCATTTTTGCAAAAAGAGTTGTTGCAGAATTGAGTTTGGCCATATGAATCACATCGTGTGGATGTTCCTAGTTGCACCTTCTTCTCTAACAACTTGGCAATCCTTATACACTCATCTATCCTAGATGGATATTTTAAGCCCATTTTGAATTTAATATTCTCTTTCAACCCATTTCTAAAAGCAGCTACCACCACATCTGGTTGTAAGTGTTTTACATAGGTAAGCATACTCGTAAAATTTAAGATATAGTCCCCTATTGATCTTGTCTACTTAAGTGACAATAGCTACACCGTGTAGGAAGATATGGTACCTTCATCAAATCTGTGAAGAAAGGCATCGATGAAATCATTCCAGTAGATGTTTTTTTTGAGCTTGCATTTGACCCATATAAACCACTGATAAGCTTTAGTACCTAATTTGGATGCAGTAAAAGGAACTTTATCTAAATCTTAGAATTGGTATAAGTCTAAAATGCCTTCCATTTTGTCTATCCACCCACATGGATCGTGACCCTCAAAGGTGGTCATATCAATGCATGGAAAATTGACTCCATTAGGACCTCTTGATTGGTGGTTAACTTTGCGTCTATCTTGGTCCTCATTATTTCTCTATCTATGGAGGTGATTTTGGGAGGGTCTATCAAAACCCCTTTGTTTCTCATAAACTTCCTCATTTCCAAAATCCTCATTATTTCTTTGTCCATTGGAGTGATTTGGGGAATGACCATTATGACCTCTTTGGTGTGTATTGGCTTCATACTGATGCTCAATACTCTAGTGGTTTGGGCTAGGAGGATTTGGTTGGATTTGTCTATCCAATAGTTGGGACATCTTGTCATTCATGTCATTAATACCAGCCATTAAGGATTCTAAGACCTTAGCAGTGGTCATGGGGCTTCCTATTTCCTCTTGTGTGAGGTTCTCATGGGAAGAATTTGGGGAGAGATTGGATGCTATTTTGTTAAATAATGGATGACCTAGGTTAAAGTTAGTAATTTATAAAGGAGAAGAAGAATTGTGTGTACATTTGCTTCTATGAGGTCTTCTTGGTGACTTTAAGCTTATTTAATTGGTTTTATCTGAGCTTTATAGTTGCTCATTTGGTCCTTTTTTCCACCGTCCACTCATGTGCTAGTCTAGAAGTCTTTTTTAACCAATTAAACCTTTGAACTTCTGCAAATTTTTTATAGTTTTGGGCAAGAAGAATTTATTTTTTGCTCCTAATGTCGCTTCAACTATGATGTGGATTTGAATTTGGGTCTCTTTCTTGTGGCTTCATGGCTACTCTGCTAATTTTGAATTTGAATTGGCAACTTTCCTCACTTGAAAAATAGTTTGATCACTTGCATTAGTCTTTTATTACACCAACCCACTAGTTCAAACACTTTTGACCGAATATGACCAATTAATCAAGTGCGAAACCCAAAATAAATGATGACAACCCACACAAAACCTCTTGACCATGAGTGAGGATGACACAACTTGTGGATGATGATAGTAGGGATGTGAACTAAAGACAACACCAATATTGACACTATAGACAACACAATGATGATCAACACAGACGAACGACAGTAGGATATGACATGACCATACTAATATTCAAAGAGACTAGGACACATGGGAGGAAGAGTATGTGATAGAGGAAGTACATAAATTTTTTAGAAGGCACTGACTAGGCTAAAGGAACAAGGACATAAGACACCACAGGGATGGACAAGATGCTGATAAGGATGCCAACATGGATGGTTCACGCAAAGGAAAAGGAGGGACCATGTGACTGAAGTCACAACTCCTTTAGTATGGCCTATGCCAAATAAATTGTATTACACCCAAAATACGAGCAATGTGGGATAATGATACCATGCTTGAAATATATATATATATATATATATATATATATATATATATACATAATAAAAATTGTAAATACCTTAATTTAGACGTCAAGTTTTTTTTTTCTTTTCCACATTTTTGATTGGACGACGCTTGTTCTGTACTCTCTGAACTTGTTCTGGTTAATTTTTTTTTTTTGTGTTGTGGATTATGCTGTAGCGATCATGGGAATGTGCTTCGATTATTGCCTTGATGTCAGATCGAGATGATCAACTATTGACTTACCTATTTTTAGGTGATTTTGTGCTAAATTTTCACCACCTAGTGCATAGTGGCTGCAATGTCTTCATAATGCCTATAGGTGCAACTTCATGAACCAGTTTAACATATAGGCATTTGTGATGTGATGAACCCTTTCTTGGCCCTATTTATGAGTTTTTCCACATGTTCACTATTTTTGTGAGTTACCTCAGTCGCCTTGCAATGTGGATGCAAATTTTTTTCCTAGGAGGTTTTTTGAGACACAAACCAATAGTGCTCCACTTGATAATCACTTGTAGCCACCTAAATTTGGGATACACATGGGAATGTTTCTTTAGATCATCACCAGTATCTGATACTACATGCAAGGCACCTCATTTCCTATCTCAAAAGTACAATTTATTATCAACAATTAAACCATATAATTCATGAATTAAATATCACACAATGTAGAAGAATAATAAACGAATAAATCAAATTGAAAGGAGTGATTAATAAAATTAACTTGCCACTCTGGGAGGGCATATCCCCACATTGTAAGGGCAATAAATTGTGAAAGCACAAATGAATAAAATTAGATGATAGATGATATTCCAATAAAACATTTGGATCTACTATATATACAATAATCAAATAAGTCATTTGATAATATAGTCATTGACTATATTATATTTGGACTGTAGTAGCAATTCAAGTGAAGAATACAATAAATAATAGGGGAACAATCTATGTGGTTAATATGAATAAGAAAGAAGAAACCGAAGCTGATTCTAACCTCTTCCAAAAGCAACATGTTTTGGGGGAAATTAATGATGTGTTTCTTGAGGACCTACGAGGTTTACCTCCCCAAAGAGATTTTGACTTTTCTATAGAGTTGTTACCTAGAGTTGCATCCATTTCTAGGTCACCATATAGGATGACCCCAATAGAGTTGCAAGAATCCAAGACACAACTTTAGGACTTATTGGAGAAAGGACTTATCAAACATAGTGTGTCACAATGGGGTGCTCCTATTTTATTTGTTAAAAATAAATATGAATCCTTGAGAATGTGAATAGGCTATCAGATGCTAAATAAGGTTATCTTTAAGAATAGATATTCATTGCCATGAATATATGATATTTTTGATCAATTGAAAGGAGATATAATATTCTCAAAAATAGACCTTAGATTAGGTTGCCATCAGCTGAGAATTCAAGTTAAAATAAGGTATGGACATTATGAGTTTATTATTGTACTTTATAGGTTGATTAATGATCAAACTATATTTATGAATCTTACTAATAGTTTTTTTCAACAACAGCTAGATTTTTTATTGCTCATGTTCCTTGATGATATACTGATCTATTATGAGAACAAGGAAGAGCATGATCAACATGTAAAAAATATACTTGAGATCCTTAGGATGAATCAACTATATGGAAAGCTATACAAATATGAATTCCACACTCCTCAAGTGTAGTATATGGGACATATAGTATCTATTGATGGGATTGTTGTTTATCCCAAAAATATTGAAGCTGTTGTTGATTGGCCTACACCCACAAACGTGATGGATGTGCGTACTTTTATGGGAATTGTAGGTTATTATACATGATTTATCAAAGGTTTTCTAAGAATTTATTAACCTATTACAAACATTCAAATAAAAGGAAAGTTTTTTAAGTGGACAAAATAGTGTGATAAAACCTTCCAAACTCCAAAAGAGATATTGATGACTATACTAATTCTATAGTTACATGATCCTTCCAAAAAGTTTAAAACATGCTCTAATGCATCTATTGAGGTATTAGGATGGTTTCTTACCTAGGAATATGTGGTCATTACCTTTTAATCATAGAAACGTAAGAGACAAGAAGTAAACTATGTCACTCATGAATTGAAATTGGTAGTTTTTGTGCATACTCTTAAGATTTGGAGGTACTATTTGTTGGGAAAATATTTTGAACTTAATACAAATCATCAAATATTAAAGTACAGTTGTACTCAATCATTTCTAAATGCTATATAATATCATTGGATGGATTTTCTAGTTGAGTATGATTTTGGTATTGAATTCATCAAGGGTAAGGAGAAAAGATAGTTGATGCCTTGAGTAGGAGAGGGCATATTACTACAATGATGAAATGTCATTATGATTTGATAGATCATGTTAAAGAAATGCAATAGAGTGATGAATTTTGTTAGAAATATCAAGCTCAAATTGAGCAAGAGTTAACAAATATATAGGTTTTATCCATAAATATGACTTATTGTACTATAAGAATATATTGGTTGTTCCAAATATGGGTGGATTGAGAGAAACTATACTAAAGGAGTCATATAATAATCCTTATTCCATGCATACAAGAGGGTTGACATGCACAAGAGTTTGAGAAAATATTATTATTGGCTAGGAATGAATAAATACATTAATGATTATGTGTCTAGGTTATTGAAGTGTCAAAAAGTAAAAGTATAACTTTTATACTTGTTAGGTTGTTTGTACCCACATGACATTCCTATGTAGAAATGGTAGGTGGTTTCAATGGAATTTACGGTTATATTGCCTAAAATAAGATTTAGGCATGATGTAATCCTAGTAGTAGTAGATAAGTTAACCAAGGTTGCACATTTCATACCTAGGAATATACACAATGCTACACCTGCTATAGCGAGTAAGTTTTCCAGGGAAATAGTGAGATTACATGGATTTCCAAAATTTATTATCTTTGATAGAGATTCACATTTTATATCAAAATTCTAGCAAGCATTACATGAAGCATTGGGTACCAAACTTAATATTAGTTCAGCCTATCACCCTAATACATATGGATAGACTGAGAGGGTGAATTAGGTTTTAGAGGATATGCTAAGAATGTATTGTATGGATCAACATACTAAATGGAAATTACATTTTATACGTAGTTGAGTGCACATACAATAAAAGCTATCATGCCTCACTAGGTATGGCACCATTTGAAGATCTATATATAAGAATATGCAAGACTCCCTTGTTATGGGATAATCCAAAAGCTCATATAGTGATCAGATCATATATTATAAAAAAAATGGAAGATCAATTAAAAATAATTTAGCAAAAGTTGAAGGAGGTCACAAATCACAAAAAGAGCTATGTAGAACTCAAAATAACACTGAGGAAATACTCTATGGGTGATAGGGTTTTCTTAAGGGTGAAACTTATAAAAAGTTCTATAAAATATTCTAAACTTGACCCTAGATATGTGGGTCCATTTGAAATTACAGGTAAAATAAGTCTTGTTGCTTACAAACTTGCTCTACCACCAAGCTTATCCAAAATCCATAATGTCTTCCATGTGTCCCTCCTTAGGAAGTACATTGTTGATCCCACTCAAATTTGGGATGTTTCCAATTTGTAGATGTTTGACCCACTAAAAATTGAAGCGTGCCTTATCATAATACTTAGTTTTAGGACCAAGATCTTAAGAAAGGAACATATATCAATTTTGGTACCAATGGGAGTAATACTTAGATAAAAATACCACATTAAAGAGTGTGGTTGATATGTAGAAACAAGATAGAGGGGTCTAGACGTTTTTTGCAGGACTGTCCAAACTTCCAAACTCGTTTTGGTCATATCTCACTCATCTGAACTTGGATTGAGCTGAAATTTTAAGGGTAGATGCCTGAAAAACCCTAGAATGTCTCCACCAATTTTCATATCATTTGGAGCAATATATATCCTAGCGCATCCCTATGTGTGAACGATATATTTGGCAAGCATCTATGCAAGGGTTTCATTTGGGTTGAGTGCAAGCAGCTCCAGAGGTTTGTTTTTATGGACTTCGAGCCCTAGCAGCCAATATTTTTGTGGTTTATGCTCAATATTTTAGCAGGAAATGTTGTAGGGGATACAAGAAGGGTTAGAAATTTTTCTTTCAACAGATCATACTGTGAACTTGAGTGACAACGGCTTCCAATTTTCTACACAAAATAAAAGTGAAAACCATACCTTTCCACGATGTCTAGGGAAAGGATTAAAGAGACCACAAAATAAGTTTCAAGCAGTTGATCAAAAAATGGCTCATATCTCAAGTGAATCTGGTGTTAAGGTGCACCCACAAAATAATTCTACTATGAAAACCCCTGTCAAGGGTAAGAATTTTGAAGACTCAGTCCCAAAAATGAATTTTAGGGATGCACTTCATGGTGAATAGCCTCAACACAATGCTAATATCAATATTAGGGCTTATCATAAACCTCTAAGAATACCTAATATTGATCCCAGGAAAATAGAGTCAGGATGTCTTAAAGCAGTTGATGGAACTCCTATTGTTAAGCTTGATATGGGTAACATTCAGACTGGGATTGAAGATTTGGAAAAAAGAGGACTAATTTGTTGGTTCATGGGTTTTCGTCTGAGCCTATCTGCTTTCAAAGTTTGGGCTACAAAAAGTTGGAAAACTAAAGGTGAGTTACAAATCTCTATTTATCCAAATGGTTATTTTCTTGTTTTATTTGCTAATAATGAAGATAGAGAGAAAAATTTTCAAGGGGGTCCTTGGTTTTTTGGAAGGGCAAGGCTTTTCATGAAGCCCTAGCATACTAAATTTAAATCTAAATAAGAGATGCCTTCTATAGCTCCCGTGTGGGTTAGACTCTTTGGCCTACCTATTGAATTTTGGAATCCTACTATTTTTTATTCAATTGGAAACTCTTTAGGAACTTTTATGATGACTATTGATTGTACTCAAAATTTTGAACATATTATTTATGCTCGAATTTGTGTTTTAATGGATTTTGACAAACCCCTACCTAAAAAGATCACATTAAAATTTGGGGAAGACACTTGGGAGCAAGTAGTGGACTATGAGAACATTCCTTTTCGTTGTAGAATTTGCCATGAATATGGTCATTTGGCCAGTGCTTGCCCAAATAAAATTCCTGATCAAAAGAAAGAAGATATAAACTCAACAGGTTTCTAAATACCTAAGAAGAAGAACACTAAAAAAAAAACAGTAATGAAGGATCAATCAAAGTCATTTGCTAATATGTTTGAAATGCTTTCCACAAATGATGTCCCAAGTGAGGAAGAGGAAATAATGGAAACTAAAATCTTAGAAACACAATTTAAATATGAAGGAAAGAACTCAGAGACAAACCAACAAATCAAAGGTTTTCAACAGAAAAAAAAAAGGAGAAAATTTACACAAGAAAAATAATATTTCAAATGTCAAAACTTCAAATAATGCAGGTCCCAATATGGACTCCATTGAACCATCTAGTAAAATTTTGGCTGTGTATGAGCATTCTTCAAGGTTAGAAGCCATCTTAGATTCAATTGGAATAAGTCAAGAAACAAGGAAAAAAAAATTGAAGATGGATTCTAATCAAAAAGTAGGTCGCAAGACCAATCAATATCATATGGTAAAAGAAGGTGAAAAGCTTGTAGAGGAAGGTAAGATTAATGCCCTTCCCAACATTTTTAGCCCTGGTATTAATGAAGATCATCACTTGGAATATTAGAAGACTCAAAGGGAGTCTTTAAAAATAGAATGAAATTAGAAGAATGATTCAGATAAATCATCCACATCTTGTTTTCCTTCAAGAAACAAAGATGTCAATGGAGGATATGGACTTATTTGCCAGTAAAATTTGGCCAGTAGGAAAAGTGGTTTCCCTCAGTTCCCAAGGGACTTCGGGTGGCATTGCTTGTCTTTGGGACCCAAAATATGTAGTTATTCACCATATGGTTGGAAGTTGGGGTTTATTAGCTATAGCTATTCAAAGTAGACATTCCAACCAGATTATGCTCTGCATTACTGTTTATGCCTCAACTTCTTTGGAGGAAAAAAGAAGATAGTAGAAGGATATTACTCATATTATCTCTCATTTTCCTAAAGCTTGGATCTCTATCAGAGGAGATTTCAATACCATCCTCTCTCTGGATGAGAAAAGGGGGGGAAATAGAAATTTGGACAAAAGTACTGACCTCATGAGCGAATATATTGCAAACCTCCATCTTGTGGATATCTAACCAGATAATGGCCTTATGACTTGGTCTAATAGAAAGCAAGGCTTAGCTTGTATACTTAGCTTGTATAATGGAGAGATTGGATAGGTTTTTGCTCTCTAAAAATTTCTTAATCCATGGTCACATTCCTAAAGTGAAGACTCTTAATAATGCTAGTTCGGATCATTGGCCAGTCATGGTGGAAATGTGGAAAACCAATGTGAGTTTATCTCCTTTTCATTTTCAATTAATGTGGCTTAGAGACATTTACTTCAGACCTCGTATGCAATAATGATGGAAGGAAGGTAAACCTAGGCATGGGACTAAGATGTTTTGTTTTGCCAAAAGACTGCAATACTTTAAATCCAAAATCAATACTTGGAACTGGAAAGAGTTTGGGGATGTTCACAAAAAAAAACATGAAGTTATTGCTCACATTGAAAATTTGAATAAGAAAATCCATTTAGATGGCCTCACAGAGAAGAGAAGTGCAGATGAAATTAAACTCACAACTCAGTTAGAGGAATGGGAATAAAGAGAAGAAATTTTATGGAAGCAAAAATCTAGAATTTAATGGCTCAAAGAAGGAGATCGAAACACAAATTTCTTCCACAAATATCTTCTAGCTCGAAGATCTCACAACTTTATTTCTTCCTTAAAATCAGATTCTGGAGATGTTGTTTATACTTGGGATGGCATGAAATCTATTGTTGTTGATTAATTTTTCAATATTTTTGCTACTACTCCTCTTGACTCAGCTTCACAACAAAATGTTCTTCAAGCAATCCCTTCTCTTATCACTTCTGAGGAGAACTCTATTTTGACTACTCCTGTTACTATCAATGAGCTTCAACAAGTAGTTTTTAAAATGCAAAAAGGAAAACCCCAAGTCCTGATGGTTTTCCTATTGAGTTCTACCAAGAGTTCCGGGATATCCTTCATGTTAATTTATTAGAGGTGGTGGAAGAAGCCAAGAAATCCAAAGAAATTTTGAAGGTTATTAATAAAACTTATATTACTCTTGTTCCAAAAGCTCAAGAGGTTGATCATATCTCAGCTTTTAGACCTATTGCTTTATGTAATGTTCTTCTTCAAATTATTACTAAAATCATGGCAGAAAGGTTGAAGCCTCTTTTACATAAGATTATTTCCCCAGAGCAATGGGGATATGTGGAAGGACATCAAATAGTAGATGAGATAGTTCTTGCTCAGGAAGCCATCCATTCCATGGATATGCAAAATTCTCCTTCTATGTTCATCCGGTTAGACTTATCCAAAGCTTATGATAGAGTGGATTGGCACTTCCTTATCAAAGTTTTGAGGCAATTTGGTTTCTCTAAGGATTGTATGGATTGGATTATGGGATGTATCTCTTCAATTTCCTACTTAGTTCTTATCAATGCTAGGCCTTATCAGTATTTCCCGACTTCCAGAGGTATTAGGCAAGGTGACCCGCTATCCCCTTATTTATTCATCATTCTTGTTGAATGCTTGGGTAGGACTATAACCAAAAATAGGGAAAACAAAACCCTTGAGGGAGTTACCATTGCTCATGGAGCTAGACCTATCTCTTATCTTCAATTTGTGGATGACTCTACCCTTTTAGGTAAAGCTACAATTAAGGAAGCTTCTAATATTAAGCAAATCATTAACTATTTTTCTAAGGCTACTGGGCAGTTGATCAATGAAGACAAATCTAAAATTATTTTCTTTCACTACTCTGCTAGACGAGGAATCCATGGTCTTGGATAAATTAAGATATAATAAGACCTCTCTTCCAATAACTTATTTAGGTATTCCCATAAATATTCACAGGCATAAAAATAAATATTGGAATTGGTTGTTGGACAAAGTCAAGAAGAAAATTGGAAAGTGGACCAACAAGTGGCTTTCTTCTGGGGTAGAATCACCTTGGTAAAATCAGTCCTTCAATCTATTCCTATTTATGTTTCTTCCATTTTGAATATCCCAAAGGCTATTCTTCGAGAATTGGATCAAATCAGTCATCGTTTCCTTTGGAGTGGTACTAAGGAGAAAAGAAAATGGGCCTTGGTGAAATGGGATACTTTATGTCTCCTAAGAGTGAAGGGGGGTTAGGATTCCGGTCTTCAATTAATAACAACAAAGCTTTAGCTGCTAAATTATATTGGAGGATGTTGCATAACCCCAATGCTCTTTGGGCCAATAATCTTCGTGCTAAATATGCTGAGAACAAAAATTCTGAAGACCTTGTTCGCTATCAACTTCCTACCAAAGGTTCTCCCATTTTAGCAGTTCTTAAGACTGGTGAGGATTTGATAAAGAAAAAATTATTTTGGATCATTCATAATGGTCAACATGCCAATTTTTGGTCAAATTCTTGTGATGGTCACAAGCCTTTGATAACTCAGTTTCCCGATTGAAGGCCTTGGATGGAGGAGCTTCACTGAGCTAATTGTATAAAGGTGGCTAATTACTGTCGATACCATACTGGTAATTCAAAGGTTGGTAGATATTGGATCCCTATTGAGGACTGGCCTATTCAAATCCAAGAAAGGCCAAGACAAGATATCCAAGGCATCCTTCATATGAGATCCCTCTCTTGGTCCCATGAAAAATATTGTTTTGGATGGAACAACACTACTAAGGGTGAGTATTCAGTTTCTCAAGGTTATTTGACCTTATGCCATAATAATCCCAACCATTCTTCTGACATATTTTCTCAATTGTGGGCTCAAAATCTCTGGCCTAAGGTGAGGTTCTTTAATTGGCTTTTATTGCATCGTAGGGTGCTTACTGGTGAGCAACTTATGAAGCGTGGTTTTCATGGCCCTTTTAGATGTGAAATGTGTGAAGAGAAGGTAGAAAATATCAACCATATTTTTATTGAGTGTACTTTAGAATTTGAGCTATGGAGGAGAATGGCAACTTTACTTGGCTTACAGTGGTCCAATTTTCTCACTTTTGATTAGCTTTGGAGGGATTGGCCTAATCAAGAGGGTGTTGATCATTTTATTAGGCAGTTAGTTTGGATGGGTTCTACCATTCTTCTTTGGAATATTTGGAATGAAAAGAACATCCAAATTTTTAATCAAGATAGGAAGGATATTCACTATATTTGGAAAAAGACCATAGCCAACTTAGTTGAATCAGTCCATCAACTCTTTAATCACCCCCAAAACTCCCACCAAATATGGGATCAAGTGATGCAAATATTGAAGATTAAACCTTCTAATGGCAACTATCTTAAAGGGAATGTGAGTATTAGTAAGATGGATAGGACTAGAAATTGGCAACCTCCTCCTAAGGAATTTGGAAAAGTCAATACTGATGGAGCCTCTAGAGGGAACCCTAGAAAAGCCAGTGTGGGAGGAATTGGTAGACTTTCGGATGGCTCCTTGGTTTTTACTTTTGCTGAGAATTTGGGTATTATTTCCAATAACCTTGCTGAGGGGTATGGTATCCTTAGAGGCCTTCAGGAGGCTACTAAGGTTGGATGAGAAAAGGTGTTAGTTGAGTCTGACTCTCAAATTATGATTAATCTCTTGAAGACTTCTTCTAAGAATCATAAGGTGGATTGGAGAATAAAAATAATTATTGAGAAGATTCAGTTAATCCAGATGGGATTTTTGAAAGTTGATTACAATCATGTGGTCAGAGATCAAAAAAAGAGTGCTGATTCTTTAGCTAATTGGGCTTTGGACAAAGGTGATCTTACTTGTTATGGCCACCCTCCTCTATGGTGGGCTTCTCAAATTAGGGAAGCTCTTCTTTCTATCATTTCTTTGGATGGCTCCAGTTCTGAAGGTACCTAGTTTCTTCTTGTTTTTTTTGTTTCTCTTTGGTTCATTCAGTTTTTTTAGTTCCATAGCTCATTCTATTCTTAATTTTGTTTCCTCTGTTGATTCTTGCATTAATAGTCTTCTGGTCTAGATAGGTCATTGTTTTGTTCATTTTTTTTTTCTTTTGTCTTCTTTGTTTTTTTGTTTAGTTTTTTAAGGTGGGTGGGTTCTTTTGTTTTGTTTTGTTTTTGTGTTCTTTGTGTTGTTTTTTGTTGTTTTTTTTTTTTTTATGTTATGTTTTTTGTTATTGTTCTTGTGTTTTTTTCGTTCTTGTTCTTGGGTTTCTCTTTGTTTGTGTTATTTCATTTTTTTTATGTGAGTGTTTTCTATGTTTTTTGTTTTTGTTTATTGTCTGTTGTTGGTTGTTTTTATTTTTATTTTATTTATTTATTTTTTAGGTTTTGGTTGTTTTTATTTTTCTTGTTTTTTTGGGTTATGTCTTTGTAGTGTTCTATTGTTTTTGTCTTGTTTGTGTTTTGTTATGTGGTTCTTGTGTTTTTCTATGTGGTTTGTGTTGTGGTTTCTTTTATCTTATTTTGTGTGTTTGGTTGTGCTTTTGGTTTTGACACACTCAAGGAGCACGTTTTTTATTTTATTTTATTATTTTTGTTGTTATTTACTTTTTTTAATTTGGTTTTGTGTGTTTGTTTGCTCCTTGAGTATGTCAAAGGTGGTAGGCCAGGTCCGAGTCTTGGGCGTTTTTGGCAGAATGGATACCCCTGCCTCCATGAATATTACCCGAAAGTGGCATCCCTTTTGGGATGTTTTCCACAAATAATAATAAAAAAAAGATATATAGAAACAATTTCATTTTTTTTTTGAGTGAACTTGAACATTTAAAAAAAAAAAATTATGTGGATTTGCGATGACTATGTATACATGTGTGGATGTATATATGGATTAAAAAGTAGATTTTTTTTTATGTATGTTTAGGTTATGTATGGATATATGGTTATATTAAAAAATGAAACACTATGTAGAATGGATTATGCAATCAAGTTTGAATTACTAGAAGATTTATGTATGGACATGATTGAATGATGTGGGATTTTTGAATGGACATATATACTATTAGATATGTGAATGAATATATATGTTTGATTTGTTTTAAAACATTCATGAAAACACGGGGATTGTGTTTATTTCTATTGGGGGAGGATGTAACAACCCTCCTCACATGACCATTGATTGTTGATGAATTGATGGATTGAACTTACTTTTTCTTTAAAAACATGGTACTATTTATGGTTGTTGTGCATGTAGGCCCAGGTACATTCCTTCAAAAAATAGAATGATATCTAAGGAATAAGGTAAATGGGATATGATGATGGTCTGTGAGTACATGGAAGCTCATGAAAATTTACATATCATATAGAGCATCATGAATATTTTACACTATGTGAGTGTTTTGTTTGAAAAATGGTTGTTTTTTGTTGAAATATGATGAATGCATATAACCCTTGTTGGCAATGAAAGGGCTAAGGCATGGGAGCCATTCTTTGTAAAATTATTTGATGATTAAAAGACTAATTAAGTGCTCACCATTGAGTTTGTATGGAAAAATAAAATTAAGTGAATAGAAAATATATATATATATATATATATATATATATATATATATATATATATATATATATATATAAACATATATATATTATAATAGATAAAAATAAATTAAAAATGATAATAATTTTCACGTTGCTTATTGTCCTCAAATGTGTGCTTACTATTAACATTGGATAATACAAAATGAAATAAAATAAAAAAAATAAATTATGATTCTCCTTATGTTTTGTCATGATGTTTGGATTGTGCATGAATTGGTTCATTGTAACCCTATCACTACTTGGAATTCTACATGTGACCCATGAGTGGTGGTTTTCCCAAGAATCATTTATAAGGGGAAAGATAAAATAAAAATATAATGTTTTTCAAGAAAAGGGAAAAAAAATATTGGTATTGTTTTATGCTTGGTGATTTGTTGGATATACGTTTTGCTTGTGCATGTTTAGATTGGAATTTGAAAGAGGAAAAGAAAGGGGATTTTATATCAACATTAAGGGAAAACTAGGTCAGCTCATATTTTTCCTTATTTATGTGTGTTTGTTTTACAAAAAGGTGAATCATGCTTTCTAAACCAGTCTAGAAAGGATATAAAAAGTATATTAAATGCATGACTTGTGATGGGATTGTTCACCATTATTTTTGAATGATAAATTTTTAGTTTAAATGTATTGTATGGTGTGTAAAGCAATATGTCCGATTTCCTTTCTAAGTAGTGAAATATATGGCAATGAAAAATGGTGCTTGTCAAATTTGATGGCTTTATCACCATTCCATTAAAAAAAAGAAATAAAGAGAGAGAGAAAGAAACATCTATTATTAATGAATGAAAACTTCATATATTCGAGTAAGGGTATGATACCCTTTATGTATAAATATAGGTTCCTTGGCTAACACTCTACCTAACTGTGCAAAGGACAGCTTGCACATTGACAATTCTGCATTTACTATATTGCATGAAGTAACTAGATAACTTCCTCCTAAAGTAAACTAACATAACCAAATGATGTAATATATTTTAACACCCCCCTGTATTACATTATTTGGTATGAAAGTTCTCTTGAATCACATAGATGATCTCTGAAGTTTTGAAACTTAATTTTTCTAAGTACCTTTGTAAAGATATTTGCTAGTTGATCTTCTATAGGAACATACTTGAGGATGATGTGCTTGTTTTGGAAGTGTTCTATGATTAAATTAGATTGAGCTTCGATATGCTTTGTTCTTTTATGTATGATTGGATTCTTGATCATGTTCATTTATCCTTTATTATGATAGAATATAATAGTCAGAGTTCATTTTATTTCCATGTTAGATAGTATATGTTGTAACCATAGGGTTTCACAAGTTATATCTCTTGCTGATTTGTATTATACATCAGTTAATGATTATGCTACTCTATGCTATTTATTTTTGTGCCAAGATATGAGCCCTAATATGAGATAGAAGACATAACCTGAGGTAGGTTTCCTATCATCAATAGAACCAACATAATTTAAATTTTGTTATCCTTGTAGATAAAAGATTTTGATATTATTCATATAAGTTAGTCCATAGTCTGTAGTCTTCTTGATATATTGTAATATTATTTTCATAGCTTTCTAATAAATTTCTCTTGGTTCTTGCATGAATCGTAAAAGATAATTTACTGTAAATGCTATGTTTGGTCGGTTTTTTTTTAAATATAGAAGACTTCCAATCAATTGAAAATACATTGTTGCTGAAATCAATGGTGCTTTATCATTGTTGAGTGATAACTATTTTATCTTATCTATGATAAATATCCAAACCAATTCAGTAGTTCATTAGCCCTAGATATATCATTTCAAAAGCCTTATCTAGATCCTTTTTTATATCACTTATTAAATTTTTTTAACTTACTAGTATCACTATGTCATCAACATATACTATGAAGATCAAGATATCATTTCCAATGTTCTTGGTATATAGACTAGGATCTATTATACTTATATTGGAATTATGATGTAGTAGATTATTATTTATCTTGATTTTCCATCTTCTCAATCCATATAGAGATTTATTCAATTTGCATACCTTAATTTCCTATCCTTGAATGACAAAGACTTGAGGTTGTGTCATATAGACTTCTTCCTCTAAGTCACCATTAAGGAATGCACTTTTTACATCCATCTGATGAAATTTCCACCCCTTATGAGCTACTAGAGTGCAAAATATTTGGATAGTAGTCATTCAAGTTGTTGGTGCAATTGTTTCTTCATAATCAGTTCCCTCTATCTAAGTATACCCTTTGTCCACTGGTTGTGATTTATATTTATCAAGTGTTCCTGTATTTGATTTTTTACACCCACTTGTACCCCACTATTTATTTTCCTAGAGGTAGGTTTACTAAATTCCATGTCTTATTCTTATTGAGTGATGCATATTTAGATTCCATGGCTACTTTTCATTGTGAGTTTTCTAGTACTTGAGAAGCTGATATTGGTTCCACTATGTTACTTAGCATTCCTCTATTCATTTTTGCCATACTATGAGTTTGATATCCTATAGTTTTAAGATATGGAATACTTTCCATATTTGATTCTCTAAGAGTATATTTGATCCATATTGGTTCTTTTCTCTATAGTATAGTTGTTGCTTTTGTATCTTATTCTGATTCTGGATCTATGCTCATTGTGTCTTATTAAGGAAGATTCAAGAGAATTTTTGTGTCACCATTGGATTTGTCTATGTTGAATTTGACTTTCTCATCAAATATCACATATTTGTTAATATAAAATTTATTTATAGATGGATCTAATATTCTATATCTTGTAAATTCATTATACTCAAAAATATCCTTGTCATAGTTTTGTCATCTAACTTGGTCCTCTTCTACTTTGGAATATGCATGAAGGCTTTGCATCCGAATATTTTTAGTCTTTCAAAGTTGGTATTTTATCCTAACAATGCTTCTTCTGAAGTAATATGCTTGAGTACTCTTGTTGGTATTATATTTTGTATGTAGACTATTATTTGAATTGCTTCAACCTAGTATTGGTGATCAAGTTGTGCTTCTTTTAACATACATCTTACAATTTCCATTATTTAGCTATTTATTATTTCTACAATTCCATTTTTTTAAGGTTAGTATGCTATAGTAAGTTATCTTTTTATTCTATTTTTTTTTTGGTAGATAAGATACTGTAGCATTAATACCGGGTTTTACAAGTTGACCCAAAACCTTTTACAAAAATTAGCCCAGGGTTGTTGATGAACATATCCTTACTAAGGATGCTATATATGTAAAATCTACATGCCACCAAAGCCATTACATCCGGTAAGTCACATAGCTTGTTATCAAAAAGAAACTTCCCATACAACATTTTGGGTATACCTCGAGAAAACACACATGCATCATAATTACAAAAAATAAACAGACATGGATCCCTTATTTGAGATAATGGACAAACAAAAAGCTATAGACACACATAGCAGTACTAAAAAAAACTCCCACAAGCTCTGTATTGACAGTTACTATTAATAATTCTTTGGTAATTGCTTTCTTTCGTATATGGCATGCTTTGGTACCACATACTATCTTGGCCAATAAGCCTTGGAGAAGTGAACTTTCTAGCTAGATTTATGGCGGTGGCTATCTGGTGGTCCACGTGGCTTTGGTTCGAAGTCTTATATTATCATTTCTTTCCTTCCTTGTGATTATCAACCAACCTAAAATTACTAAGATGACTAGGAGCCATGTTATCTGACATGTGACTATCCCCATTAGTCTTTGTGGTATTTCCAAGTAGCATCCACGAAGACTGATAGCTCAGATAATTTTATTATGATTCCAATTCAAAAAAGATACGGGAATACTCCTGGAATTCGAACTTATAGTGCCTTCCCTGTTGGTAAATTCGACTATCATTATTGGTATTATTTTTGAATAAGCTCCTCTACTTCACTCGCGACACCGTGTTCCCATTTGAAAAGCCTGTCACCATCGACATCCAAATTGGCCAGTTTATCAGCAATTTTGTTAGCTTCCCGAAAGACATGTTGGGATTTTATGTCCTGTCTTCCCTGGAAAAGGATCATAGCCTCTTCAAAAATTGTTTTAATCCTCTAAGGAGGTGTTTTCCAATTATTGATGAGATTTATAACATGCATAGAGTCTCCTTCTATGATAAAATTGCCTTCTAAGTCTTGAGTCATTTGAAGGCCTCTCCACATAGCTCGAGCTTCAGTTTCATTGTTCGTCCTTGTTCCCAAATATTTAGAAAATGCAAGCATATTATTCCCATTATGATATCGCACAATGCCACCAACTCCTACTCTACCAAGATTGTCCTTAGCTGCTCCATCAAAATTAAGTTGAAACCAACCCGTAGGAGGTGGAGAGCACTTAACATTGGCTCTAGGGTTGACTACCCTAGGCACAGACTCATTTAACAAGGTTAAGCTTAAATATTGAGCAATCGTGGTCTCCTATAGATGAGGTTTACAACTATCAAAAGGGATAAGGTTCACATTCTCGTTGGCAAAGGATAAGTTCTTGGCAATGATAGTTTGATGATCATGGATAGACTCATCAAATACTCTATGGTTCCTTTCTAACCACACATGCTAAAGATAGTGATTGAGACAAATTTTCCACATGTATCTAAGTATTTTGCTTGAAAAGGGGCAAGGCCAAGGGGTTAAAAGTTGCTAGTTTAACCCATGAAATATTGAAGGCCTAAAAAACCACACTTAGGGCAGTCAAGGAAAAAGGGCACTCAAGGAAAATATGATAAATGGTCTCTCAATTAGCCATGCAAAGATAACAATGATTAGTGATACAAATAACTTTATGCATCATATTATCAATGGTTAGAATTCTTCCTTGGATAACCAGCCATGAAAAGACTACAATTTTTGGAATTAAATTTTTTATCCAAACTAAGTCCTTTTGGAGGACAAAATCCTCGTCATCAAGCAGAAGCTTGTAAGCTGATTTAATAGTGAACTACCCATTTTCTATAGGATCCCAGGTCACTTGATCTTCCTTGGGTCTCATGGGGATAAACTCTTTCTCAAGAATGTTACAAAGATCATTTGATTCCGCTTGAAATCCCTGAATTCTTATTTGTTTCCACTTCATTCTACCTCTGTCCTCAACCATATAATCAAAGATTTTTTTACCAATGAGTTATTTTGTGATATCTCTGATTTGGGATAAGTTAGGATATTGCTTCAGTGGTTCATCCTTAGCCCATCTATCATTCCAGCAATTTATCCTCTCACCATTGCCTAAAACCTATATTAAATATTTTTTGATGATTTCCTTACAATTAAGAATTGATTTCCAATAATCAAAACCTCTAATTGGAACTGAGTCACTTAGAAATTCCATATTTTGAAGATACTTTCATTTGATGATAGTTTTCCATTTATTTTCTTCACCAGAAATGAGACGCCATGCTTGCTTAGCTAGTAAAGCTAAATTTATATGAGCAATTTTCCTCAGACCTAAGCCCCTATTTTCCCTGGGTCTGCACACTTTGGTCCATCCTACAAGGTGTATCCTTTTTTTCTCCTCTGATCCAGTCCATAAAAATTCTTTGTGGATTTCTCAATTTTTTGGAAAACCTTCACAAGGGCTTTGAAAACGGAGAGGAAATAGACTAGAATTCTCTAAAGAGAGGCCTTAGTGAGGGTCAACTTTCCTGCTTGAGATAGAAGATGACCTTTCCATCCAACAAGTTTTTTTTTTAATTCTTTCAATAACCCTTTTCTACATTGAATCTCTCAAAGAACCAATGAAAAGAGGGAGACTAATATATGAAGTGGGGAGGTTTGCTATATCACACCCTAAAATTTTTGTAATCCTTCCTTGCATTTGATGGAGAGCTAAACTAGCTCTAACAAATTCTCATTCAAAACTTGGAAAGATTTACAAAAATGGCAGGAGTCTTCCAAATAAACTTCTTTATTCCGAAAGATAGTTTATTTTTATTTATATTTAAAGCATTCCCCGCCCTGGAAGAAAAATAGCCCAAAAAGGTCTAGAATGGCCCTCTTGCATTTCATGTTTGCAACTCTCTCTCAGTAGTTTCTGACCCTTGTGCATGCCTTTTACTTCCCCTTTTCAAATTTCTGATGTGACTCTCTGTTTCCCTTTTCTGGCCCTTCATTTCATTTATCGTGCCTCTTCGTTGTCTTGGCTTTCGAAACGTTTTCCTTTTCGACTCTTGATATTTGTCTGCTTTCATTGCACCTTTGTGCCACGTGTTGTTCAGTGCTACCACTATAGATTCTATTTGTCTGTCAACCAATTATGACATTCGGTATACCAACCGCTCAAAAAATTCCTCTGTAACGGCCCCTATAACCGTTTGCCTTTTTTTTTTCCTTTGGTCGCAAAAATGTGACATTTCACGATATCGCGACACTTTTTCTTCTTCACCAACATGTCACGATATCATGACACTTTTTCCTTCTCACTCTTCCCTTCTCTTTTAGTCACAAAAATGTGACATGCCATGATATCACGACACTTTCTCTCTCTTACTCATTCTCTTCTCTTTTAGTTGCAAAAAAGTGACATGTCATGTTATCGCAACAATTTTTCTCTCTTGAACCTTCTATTGCATTTTGGTCATGAAAATGCGACATGTCATGATATCGTGACACTTTTCCCCATTGTGCCTTCTCTCATCCTTTGGTCACAAAAATGCGACATGTCGTGATATCGCAACACTTTTCTCCCTTGCGCCTTCTCTCGTCCTTTGGTCATGAAAATGCGACATGTCGTGATATCGTGACACTTTTCTCCCTTGCACCTTCTCTCGTCCTTTGGTCATGAAAGTGTGACATGTCACGATATCGTGACACTTTTTCCACTTGAGCCTTCTCTCGTCCTTTTGTCACGAAAATGCGACATGTTGCGATATCGCGACACTTTTCCCCCTTGAGCCTTCTCTCGTCCTTTGGTCGCAAAAATGCGACATGTTACGATATCATGACACATTTTCTCTCTAGCGCCTTCTCTCGTCTTCTGGTCATGAAAATGCGACATGTCGCGATATCGCAACACTTTTTCTCTCTGGCACCTTCTCTCATCTTTTGGTCGTGAAAATGCGACATGTCGCGATATCGCGACACTTTTTCTCTCTGGTGCCTTCTCTCGTATTTTGGTCATGAAAATGAGACATGTCGCGATATCGTGACACTTTTCCTTCTTTTTCGACATGTCATGATATCGCGACACTTTTTATTCTTTGCCAACATGTCGTGATATCATGACACTTTTTCTTCTTTGTGGTATTTTGCCTTTTGTTGGATGCTCCTGCATCAGAAAACTAAGGTGGATTGAGAAGTGACCTTCACTTATGTACTGTTCTATCACCTTATTTTTAACTAGGGTTGTACAAGCTCTCCAAGCTTCAACAAAATCTGGTTCTTCAGTGTACAAACCGTTAAGTTCTTCAAATTCCATAACTTCCACTCTCATTGTTGTCAGCAAACTGTTTTCATCCATCTCCTTCAGTGGATTTAGTTTATGGTGCACTCCTTCATTTTTTAGGGAGTAAGTGTTGGCATGTCCATCATGGACTACATGGCGATCAAACTACCATGGTCTTCCTAACAGCATATGGCAAGCATCCATAGGTAGGATATCACATAGGACCTCATCCTAGTATCTCCCAATATTAAACTTGACTAAGGACTGTTCACTGACCAATGCCCTATGGTCCTTTTGCAACCACGCAATCTGATATGGATGCGGGTGTCTCCTCATCTATAGCTATAACTTAGTAACTATTTGTTTAGAGACCAAGTTATTAGTACTACCATTATCTATAATAACATTACAGACCTTACCTAAACATTTGAACCTTGTGCAAAATAGGCTCATCCTCTAGTCTAGTTCTTTCTCCTCATTCAACAAGATTCTCCTTGTGACCATAACTTCTCCTCTCTGCCTCCTCAAAATGTTTTTATTCAGCACCTTCATTTGCTACAGTAGCTTTGGCATGACCCTCAGGTCTCCTATTCGTCCTATCTTGGTGTTGGGGACACTCATATGCCTGATGTCCTTCTTCTCCACAGTTGAAGCAGGTTCCATGAAACCCTCTTTATCCATTTTCTCTACTATATCTACCTCTCCCTCTTAGGTAGTTATTATGACCACGAGATCTATAATCATTATCTCCCTTCTGATCCTGACTGCTGCTACCTTCTTCTTTATTCTCATCTTGTCCTCCATCTATTCTTCCACTAGTTCTTTCTCCATGACCTCTTCCTTTTTGCTTACCCTCAAACCTTCTGTTCAGCTTCTCTTCAACTTTTAGAGCAAACTGGTGAGAATCCTTAATGGTGCTCATCC
The DNA here is from genome assembly GCA_028583015.1 of Wollemia nobilis. Taxonomy (NCBI): domain Eukaryota; kingdom Viridiplantae; phylum Streptophyta; class Pinopsida; order Araucariales; family Araucariaceae; genus Wollemia; species Wollemia nobilis. The sequence continues at coordinate 5,817,596 of JAQPPZ010012983.1, read as the reverse complement.
TAACTAGACTCAACTCTTATTGAATACTAATTTTCAATCCATTGATGTAACGAGATACTTTCTCCTTATTAGCCTCTGAATGGCCAGTTCTGATTGAGATATTGTAAAAATCCTCTATATATTCTTTGACTGATTTGCTTTACTGTCTCAAGCTCTACATTTTATTCAATAGATCCAATTCTTAATTTGTAGGAATAAAATGCCTCTTCAACTTCTCTACCATTTGATCCCATCTGGTTATCTTTTCCTTTCCTCCTCTATTTCTTTCTAGCTGCAATTCTTTCCACCATATACTAGCATGGCCTTTCAACTTCATTTTTGAAAACTTGATCCGATTTGGATCTACAACCTCCTCATACTCAAAATATTCCTCCATATCATTGATCCAATCAATCAACTCCTCTAGATTGAGATTCCCAAAATACGTGGAGACATCAAACTTTGGATTTTTCCTGATCTAAGATATGGCCTTAAATAATCTAGCTTCTACAGGATACATTGCTTCTTCTTCATCTAATGGATCATCAACCTCACAAGCTTCATCTTCACTATGGTCTTCTCTCCTTGGATCAACTCCTCTTTGCAACTCCTCTTGTAGGGCTTGCACTTGCCTCTGTAAATCTTTGAAATCTCCTTCTATTACCACATTTCTCCCACCACCATGGTTTCTTCGTGGAGGCATTCTTCCTTACTCTCTTTTCACAACCCTTCCACGGATCCTAGTGCAAACTACCTCACTTTCGGTGATCTGCTCACACACTCAAGAACCCTAATCTCTTCCATAGATCTTGGTGTAAATTGCCTCACTTTCTATGATCTGCTCACACACTCAGGAACTCTAAGCTCTTCCACAGATCCTAGTGCAAACTACCTCACTTTCGATGATCTGCTCACACACTTAGGAACCCTAAGCTCTAATACCACTTGATGGAGAGCGAAACTTCCTCAACTCATTTCTCATTCAACTCTTGGAAAGATTTACAGAAATGGCAACAGTCTACCAAATAAACTCCTTTATTCTGAAATATAGTTTATTTTTATTTATATTTACAACATTTCTCGCCCTGGAAGAAAAACAGCCCAAACAGGTCCAGAATAGCTCTCTTGCCTTTCAAGTCTGCAACTCTGTCTCAACAGTTTCTGATCCTTGTGCATGCCTTTTTCTTCCCCTTTTAAAATTTCTGGCATGACTCTTTATTTCCCTTTTCTGGCCCTTCGTTTCATTTCTCGTGCCTCTTCGTTGTCTTGGCTTTCAAAATGTTTTCCTTTCTGACTCTTGATATTCATCTGCTTTCATTGCACCTTGGTGCCACGTGTTGTTCAGTGCTGCCACTATAGATTTTGTCTGCCTATCAACCAATAATGATGTTCGGTATACCCACCGCTCGATAAATTCCTCTGTAACGGCCCCTATAACCGCCTGCCTTTTTTTTTCCTTTGGTTATGAAAATATGACATGTCGCGATATTGCGACACTTTTTCTTCTTTGCCAATATGTCGCGATATCGTGACACTTTTTCCTTCTTACTCTTCCCTTCTATTTTAGTCACAAAAATGTGACATGTCATGATATCGCGTCACTTTTTCTCTCTTAGTCATTCTCTTCTCTTTTAGTCACGAAAATGCGACATGTCGCGATATCGCGACACTTTTTCTCTCTTGAACCTTCTCCCATGTTTTGGTCATGAAAATGCGACATGTCGCGATATCGCGACACTTTTCCCCCTTGCGCCTTCTCTCGTCCTTTGGTCACGAAAATGTGACATGTCGTGATATCGTGACACTTTTCCCCCTTGCGCATTCTCTTGTCCTTTGGTCACGAAAATGTGACATGTTGCGATATTGTGACACTTTTCTCCCTTGCGCCTTCTCTTGTCCTTTGGTCATGAAAATGTGACATGTCATGATATCACGACACTTTTTCCCCTTGAGCCTTCTCTCGTCCTTTGGTCACAAAAATGCAACATGTCGCGATATCACGAAACTTTTTCCCCTTGAGCCTTCTCTCGTCCTTTGGTCATGAAAATGCGACATGTTGCGATATCATGACACTTTTTCTCTTTGGCGCCTTCTCTCGTCTTCTGGTCACGAAAATGTGACATGTCAGGATATCGCGACACTTTTTCTCTCTGGCACCTTCTCTCATATTATGGTCATGAAAATGCGACATGTCGCGATATCGTGACACTTTTTCTCTCTGGCGCCTTCTCTCGTATTTTGGTCTCGAAAATGTGACATGTTGCGATATCGCGACACTTTTTCTCTCTCTGTCGACATGTCGTGATATCGCGACACTTTTCCTTCTTTGCCAATATGTTGCAATATCATGACACTTTTTATTCTTTGCCAACATGTCACGATATCGCGACACTTTTTCTTCTTTGCGGTATTTTGCCTTTCATTGGATGCTCCTGCATCAGCCTTTGAATGGGGGTGTTCAAGAAATATAACTTGCTTTTACTAAAATTAACTTTTTGACTCTTTTTATTCCATTATCTTAAATAAATGAGTCAAATTATTTAGAAATAAATTATCCTCATCTATCTGAACAAAGTGCTTTTATGGTATTTCCTAATCCTTTTTCAACTTGAAGTTTGAATTGTTTGAAGTAGCTAAATGCTTTTTATTTGTACTTCATGAAATATACCCACATTTTTCTAGTATGATCATCAACAATTATTTGAAAGTATTTATGTACTCCAACACTATCAACTTCCATTGGTCCACACAAATTTGTATATATTATTTCTAAAGGATGTTGAGTTTTGTGTTGATGAAGTTCAAAAGGAATTCTATGTTGTTTACCTACTAAACATTTTGCACATACATTAGTTTCTAGAGATAAGTTGGGTAGTCCTTATACCATTTGATATCTAAATAATTCCATCATTGATGTCTCATTGGTATGTCCTAGTCATTTGTGGCATAGTTCTGAACAATTGACTAAAAGAGTTGAGCGAATAGTAGTGTTTAGGACAAATAGGCCATTTTTATATGATCTTGATGCTATCATTCTTTCTTCTCTAGAGATGTGACATTTTTTTTTTCCAGTGAGAACATTGAACTCAATATTTAAGTCTTGATCCATGAGCTGAGAAATAGAAATAAGATTGGTGGTTAATCCTAGAACATACAATACATTTTTTATTATACTTATTCCATCCTTAATATTTACTAGAATATTTCTAATTCCTTTTATTTCATATGTTTTGCTATCTGCTACTGCAAGTGGCTTTTTATTTATCTTCTTCAAAAAATTGAACTAATGTATGTTCCCTATCATATGCTTACTTGCACTTAAATCTATATACCAACACTCCATGATGTTGTTTAGTACTTTATGTGAGATTTTATGATATAGTACTTTTGTAAAAAAATAGTTCAATTTTGGTTGATTTTGTACAAATTTTGTAAAGATCAAAAAACAAATTCTTACACCATATTACTCCTATTTGAAGTAAGCACCTTTTAATTTTGAAGAGGTTTTAATGTTGGATTTCTTTTGTCTTTTTTTTATAAAATTTTGAGACAACAATATTATAAATTTCCAACCTTAACAAAATATATTTAATAATATTTTTTTGTAACCCTAAGGATTTTATTCAAGTGTTTCTAATTTACAATAACCTAGTTTTATGTTGTAACCCTTATCACTCAAAAATTTAGAAAATTAGAACACATTAATATTTACAACATTAAATGTATTAATTCCACGCAGTATCACTTATTTCTTCTAAGTTGTATTTTGTAAATATTATATTAATTTCCCTAAGTTTTGATTTCAAATAAAGATCAATTTCATTTAATATCTCAACCTTAAAATATAACCTTAAAACTTCCTTTTGGAATGAAAGCAAATTATATGAGGAAATTTTGCCTTAATAAGGCATTGTATCTTTTGTGAAGTCATATGAATATGGTAGTAATATGTCCTTCTTGAGTGCAAATTCCCCAAAGTGTGCTTTGGATTAAATGTTATCCTTTAATACTGGTTGATCGAGAGTGCTTCTCAATACTCTCAACTTGCTCTAAATAATTGTTGAATAGTTATCTAAATTCCACCAAGCTTCTTATGAACTACCATCGACTTGCCATCAAAATACTACCGAATTGCTTTCAAACTATTATCGTATTGTAGTGTTTTTCCAAGGTCCAAGGCACCAAGTGTCACGACAAGATTTTTAACACTTATAGATGCTTCGATTGTTTGGTGAAGATGTTAAACTCAATATATTGCTTGTGAAAAATGTCACCTTTAGTTGAGACATTTTTATTCCCCTTCAAGTGATATCCAAGAAATATTTCTTCTTCAATGTCTATAATATTTCATTTATGTAACATACGTATATCAAGCGTATAGCTATACACAACTCATTTTCTACATGGAGTATGGGTGCCAAGATAGAATTGTAACATATTATTTGTGAGTGTTACTTAGAGTTTCTTTTGAAGAATGACAAGCAGTATTTGCATGCCCTTGTATTTATCAATGCTTTCTTGAAGGCTCTCCAACATATTTTCCATCTTATTCTTTGTTGTTCTACATAGATGCTAAAATATATCCAACCAAGCAATTCTAATTGTGGAGTTGTGGTGGAGATATGGAGGAGATTTGGTGGAGCTTTGATGATCCTTGAATGGAGTCTAAATGGTACCACTTGGATGAAGACTTTGGGATGCTCCACTTATGGTAGAAATGCTCCTATATTGGATGTAGCTTTCCTTGATAAAAATGTTCCTTTGCTTTTATGTATGCTTGCTTTGATAGAAATGCTCCTTTTATTTGATGTATGCTTACTTTGATAGAGATGCTCCTTCTCTTTATACACAACTTAATTTCCCCCTAGATTTGTGCCCTTTATTCTATAGGTTCGGCCATCCAAGATACGTAGAGGATGAGCCAAAAGAGAATACATTTGCTATGCTTGGAAGAATGACAGTATTCGGTCACCTTTGGCTGATTCAACCTGCTTGTATTTTACCTTTGAGACACTTTCCAATATTCTATTTTTCTTGCGTAGAGTGAGTTAGAGTAGTGCAAATCAATGTAACAATATTTGTAAACAAGATATGTTTTGCACATTTTCTTGCACTCCCCTTTTGTAGGTATAGTATTTTGATTTGTATGGTAGACTTTTGAATATAGTGTGAGGGTTTTGAGGTTGTCTTTTTCCTTATAAAACTTTCGCATTTTGCTTGGATATTACGATGATAAATCTAAGCTTATATAGGAGTAGATAGAAACTCCTTATATGATGCAATTTTTTGCACTTTTATGCTTGCAATTATTCCTATAATGCTTTGGATTTAAGATTCACCAAGTCTCAATATTTGAATCTTCTACTTCTATTTTTGGTTATTCATATTCTTCTCCAAGTTTTTGAGGATTCTAACTTGTTTTGGTGGCTTTACTTGGACACTATGTGTTGCATTTTTTTTGTGCTTTAATAGTGTCTTTAGAAACTTGATACAAATCAGATTTTGTGCCCTTCGAAAAACATAAAACTAATTTTTTTTTAGAGTAGTATAATAGTGCAAGTATTTCACTTTTAATGCACTAATAATTACTGTAGATAATCAAGAATAACCCAAAATGAATCTTTAAGACTTATTTTGCAATTTCACTACAATTAATATTGTATGACTAAGTCTTTTTTTTCTTCTTCCAAAGTAGATAATAGACAATTGATAGAAGCAATTTTGAAATCCAATCAAATCCTAATTAATGTGCAAATGAACCTTAAAAATAGCTTTTTATTTTTTAACTTTTTAAGATTGTAATCCAATTTTCTACTTGCAACTTTAATCTAAATTCAGGTGCTTCTAACAAATCCAATTAATGAATCTACTTGCATCAAAAATTTGCATACCTTTTTAAAACTTTCGTAGATCCTTTGCTGCTTCAATAGAGGATGTGAATATTAGTGTCTAAGATCACCAATTTTTTGCTTCAAGTAGGATATTAAAACTCTTTGTAGACTATTCTGATCATCTCCATATTTAGCAAAAAATGATCTCAAACTTTCTTTCATGAGCCTAAGATTTTGTGGCTTGTTATCCTCTTGTGATATCATCCTTATCACTGTATATTTGGATAAGTCTTTGTCTTTGAAGCAATACCTTCTTGTTGTGAGAGGTAATCTTATTTTTTCAATATTTGGTGATATTCTTATGTCTTCAAGTCTTCTTGTTGAATTTTGATTTCAATTAGGATATTCTTCTGAGATTTGGTACTCCTTACCAAATTCTTCTTCTCTTGGGCTTGTTGTTAGATGGTGATAATTGTCCCATGTCCTTCACTATCAGGATCTTCTTCTTTGAGAATTTATTCATTAATGTTATTCTATCCTAGATGCTTGATGAGACCTTCCCAAGATATTTGATCTTATAGCTTTTGTGCTTGTAGTATTTGCATGCAGTGGTGCCTAATGGTAGATCTAGTTTGAAAAGATGCATGAAAATAGAAACAATGATAGCTTTAAATTTTTCTCCCTTAATTGATCATGTGCTCTAATACCATTGATGGCTTTAGCACCATTCCATAAACAAAAATATATATAGAGAGAAAGAAACATCTATTATTTATGAATGAAAAACTGATATATTCAAGTAAAGGTATGAGATCCTTTATGTAGGAAGATAGGTTCCTTGGATAACACTCTACCTAACTATGTAAGGAATAACTTGCGCATATACAACTTGCACATTGACACTTGTGCATTTACTATGTTGCATGAAGTAACTAGATAAATTTACCCTAAAGTAATCTAACATAACCAAATGATGTAATATATTCTAACAAAACTGAATCTACTTTCTCTACATGTTTGGTTGTGTGTATACATATATTTTATCCATTCCTTTTATTTATACTATATACAACTAAGTCTTATGTTTAATAGCTCCCATAAATGAATGGATAGTAGTCAGCTTATTTTAGTCAAGATGAAGAGTAGAATGTGTTTAGTAATTTCCATATGCCATTGTTTGATTATAAAAAAAATATACATTCTTGGTCTTGTACTAAAATTTTAGTTGTGTTATCAAATGGAGGACGTTGTCTCCTGAAATATTTTATAGATAAAGTACATATATACATATTGTTTTCATGAGTGATAAGAATATTTGGCATGTCTAGTTACTATACTTGACATTGGGTCATGTGTGATTTAAAATATATTAAATTGTTTGCATGTTAGTTAAAGGTGTGTAGATACATTTAATATCATCAATTTGGACTTACTGATCCCAAACAAAGCACACTCAAAAAATGAAGTTGTGAATAATTCAAACGAGTGAAGAGTTTGATGACACCCATGTTATGAAGGAGTTGAGAATGAAACACAATTTTGTAACATTATCCTCTGTAATCATATGTAATACATATTATAGAAAATGTAGTAATTATATTATGGTAAACTGAAGAGGCTTGTGAAATAGAATGATATGTGTAATAGTTAAAATCATGTATGCAAGAAATAATCTTTTCATTTCCTTGTTGGCATTTGTGTAGAGAAGTTGGTTAATTTTATCAATAGTTTACCTCTATGCATTTATAGCCATGTTTTAACCTGTAATTATAGGTTTAATAAGTGGATTTGAGTCTTAATATAACTTCTAATTGGAGTGTATTTGAACCAATACATTGTTGATAAATAAAATATTTTTAGAGCAGGAAGAATGTTTACTGCTATAGTAACCTTTAGCTGAATAAAAGCAATGTTTTAAGTTATCATGTGGGGTTAGCATACTTCTGAGAGCAAAGCTACTGGTTAAATTTTTAATGATCAAATAAATTATTCATTTATCTTTTGAACCAATATTTTGGGTACTATGACCTATGTTGCCATTGATATTAGAAAAATCAATGGTAAAATTCGTGTTTGATAATGCTTTTATATTTTATTGAATTGAAAGCTATTTTGAGTTTGACCAACCTTACTTGTATGAAAAAATAAAAGAAGATACTTGGAATTTTTTAGATACAAATTTAATATAGAAACATTATTTAAAAGACATTGAAACCATTGAATCATCGTGTTGCATTGAATTATTGTTATGTTATATTCTAATTAATTGGGAGAAGTGGATAGTTCTTTAAGCCTATTAATGGTTATAGAAAGAATGAAATTACAATATTCCTTTATGTATTAAAGTATTTTTACAATTTTCTTTGTTTGCCATAGTAAATCGGGTTCATTAGAGTTGATTAAACAATTCCCTTAGTGACTTAAACATAATGAAAGAAAAACAATTTGATTTAAATTTATTTATTTTTATATTTGAGAAAGGTATCCAGTATAGAAAATGATTAACCCCAGTAGAGTATAGTATCTATTTCTTATAATAGCAATAATACGATTACTTGTGTTACTTTATAAAGATAACATTAATTTACTTTATTTGGTCCAACTATATCCTCAAAAACATTTACATCCATTGGTAAAATGAAATATATTGTGATGTGGGAGTATTTATTTTAGGATTATTAACTAAATAAAACTAGAAACCATACCTTGAGGAAAAATTTGAGTTAGGACTCACTTAATCCATGAAATATTAAACATCATTAAGGATAACCCAACTAAATACCCAATATTGTTGGAATGCAGGTAAGCATTCAACATGACTCAAGAGAAACCATTTTCTGATACAAATGAGGTTAGATCAAGTGAACTTGTCAAAAATTGTAACAAGAGCTGGTATGGTATGCTTCCTCTAGATCATTTCATGGGAGTATGGTGATAATTATTTGTACCATTTGACTATAAGTGGACTAATAAGACTATGAAACTACCTAAGTCTTCGTACCAATTCTTAAACATGTCAACCGATTAATTCAAGAATCATCATGCTAAGGAATAAGGAGAGTATGCATTCACCCTCTAGGTGTTATGGGCCCTAGAGGATAACCCCATCCATAGATCAATACTCATTCTAGAACTAAATAATGGTAAATGGCAAGGTTAGATCTACAAATGACACTCTCTACGAGAATTGACCAATCTCATCCACTTGGGTGACTATCTACAGTAGTCCAAGTTCTCAAAATTGGTTGATATACCATGTATTGAATTCTATTTATGTTATTGAACCATTGGATGAACCTTAATTTCTATTAACATGAAACCTCTTTTTAGGATAAATGATGAATTTAAGTGAAAACATACCTTGAAAATTGCTTGGCTTATTTATGTGGTACAACCTGTAGAGTAGACTTGGGTTGTTATAAATGCTAAGGTAATAGGGTTACATCTAAACCTTCCTATTACCTATGTTTAAGTCAAGGTGCAAACCTCAATTAGTTTCATTATGTCTTACTAATCTCAATCTAGGGTTCTACATCATTCATAGATAGATTGATTTATAATATGAGAATCTACATTATTTCCTTGATCTAAAAAGTGCTTCACCACACATATCTGCAAAAGGGTACCTTATGCACTTGAATGCACTTGTTTGGAGATGTGTCAAACTTTCAATGAATGGGGTGGTCTTCCAAGTCTTCTTGTGTTATCTCTAGCATGTGTGCTCTTTTTTCCTAAAGCTACTCTCCTCAATATGAAATTAAAAACCCATTTTTCCTTTTTTCCTCCCCTTCCTTTTTACCATAAGGATTTTTAAGAACACTCCAATGGTTCACTCAAAAGAAAACTACTTTTCAAACTACCTGAACATAACCAGATGGTATTTCTTGTAACTTTTTAATCTTTGCATTTGTTTAACAAAATATCTTTTCTTGTTTATTTCCATGCTTTAGTATAATAACAATAATACAATTAAATAAATACCAAATATTATACTTTGGTTTTTATAAAATTAGATTAAACCTTTGAAAAACATGTTAGCAATGACACTTAACACTACCTATTGTATAAGTCTAGCAATAATATAACCATTTGCAAAGATAAAATTAAAAAAAAAATGAATCTTTAGTCATTTTATTTTGACTTAAATACTCATTAGTTATCGAACCATTTATGGATATGTCTATTCTTGCAAAAAGGTAAGTTTATCAGTACCATATAATTAGTCATCAAAACCTCTTAGAATCCACATAATTTATCATTAATGATTTCACATAAATTCATAATTATTTTATTTGGAAAAGTTGTTCAAGGAAGGATCATGATAGAAGAAACATAGGATTAACCTCAATAGGTTTAAGATGTTTAGAAAGAAGGCCATTGGTTCAAAATGAGATGAGTTCAATTAAATTATGTTTTGTTTATAGAGCTACTTAGACAAGAACAAGAAGATATTTCAAAGTAATATCACTTTTGTGATAGAATTATCCCTCCTTATGACTCCAATTATCCCAATATTTTATACTTACCAAGAGAGATAACACTCAAGGTTTGTATTATGGTTTACTAAAGTGTCATTAATCTTCCCCTAGTAGGACTAACCTTATGTAATTTCCTTGTTATATTTGTTTAATATGATTTTATCTAATCAAAAAATTTAGATTATCTTCATTAAAGAGTATTAAATTATTAATTTTTATTAAGGAAAGGATTATACCAAAAAAATTTAAGATTGGTGTTGTGTTCACATCAGGTTTACCAAAAACATAATATCAAATTCAGGGATGTTGATCTTCAAACCTAGGGATTCACACTTAAACAAGGATTTTTTCCTTAATCTCATTATTATTTGAGTTATTTTGTTGGAATAAGGATTTACCAAGAGTTTTTTATGAATTATTTCTAAATCCTATGTTTGGTGTGTTCAATTGAGTAAATACCTACGTTTTGAGAACTAAAAAATAATAGATGTGATAGTTTTTAAGGGGGTTTTTTTATGCTAAGGAAGGTGTAAAATTTCTTATTTGTAGTCAAGCCCTTGTTTATTTATAAAAAATAAAAATATAACCTTTATAAGGAGATTAATCACATGAAACAAAACTTTTAGTGTGGTAAAAATTAAATTGAATGAGTTGTATAGGTTCTAGGATGTCCTTAGGCTTGGTAGTTGATTGGTCTAATACTAAAAGTTGCTAGAAGATAGATTAAAATAAGTTCATAGCTTTTAGGGTAGGTTCGTAACCTATGACCTACTAATATATTTTGAGACCTGCAAACCTATTTTAAAGCGTAAGTAGAGAGTGTTAAAATATAAACTTTAATGAATAAGAATGATAAATAAACAATAATTAGGTAACATCAAAGATGGTATTCAAATAGAAGATAAAATCTATTTTAGATAAGTTTGTAACCTATAGGTAAATCCATAACCTCCAAGACAAGTTCATTGCATGTAGACCCCATAACCTATAATGTTGATTCTAATGTAGTAATACAGGGGTCTTAAACTACAAAATTTATGGATGAGATAGAGTGATGTCAAAGAATTATGAATTAATTAAGAACTTTATAAAAGTCTTATTTAGATAAATTCATAGTCTAAAGGTAAATTTGTAGCCTAGAGGACAATTTTATCTCTTGTAGAGCCCATAACCAAAAAACTTTTTTGGGAGGTAAAAAAGGAAAATTTTCAGATGAAAATGTGATGAATTGGCTAAAGAGATATCAAAGATTCAGGATCTAATTAAAAAAATTATCAATGGTAAGAATAAAAAAAAGATCTTCCTTGGTCCACTAAGGTTACCATCTAGAAGGATATCCATAGGAAGTAAATTATCCTTGATCAATATCCTAGTTAGGAATTGCATATACCACCCTATTTTTATTTCTAAATAAGTGTATGAACTCCACTATATTAAAGCATTGTTGGGTCATTTGTATTTTCTCATATATTCTATGTATTCTCTAGTTTGTATTATTTTGCTTACCTAATCCTTTTAAGTGATTAATAATAATTTAGGAGTCTTATTTCACTTGAATTTGAAGAAGACATGCTTATACTAAGAGGGGGGTGAACAATATAAGACCACTTTTTACTTTTCATTATCAAATAATAATATCTAATATATCAATGAAAATATCAACAATAGTAATCAAGAAAAGCATAAATCATCACACACAATAGAGATATCAATTTAACATGGGTCACCCAATGTGGGCTATGTCCACGAAGAAAATATTTCACTAAATTTTTTTCAACAAATATCTTGGGAATCCTTCACTATTACAATTTGTATGGACATCTGTCCAAAGGAGATACAAATACCCTAATCAAGTTTATGGATATCTATCCACAAGATAACTCTTTCCCCTCTACTTATTCATGGATCTCTGTCCACAAGAAAACTCCTTCTCTACTTTGGTTGGTGACCTCTTAGAAGACTACTGCTTCCACTACATTGGCTTGTGGATATCTCTCCACTGAAGACCTCTATCCTCACTCATAAGACATTTTTCCTCACTACTATGGCTAATGGATCTCTATCCACTGGAGACTATTATGCTTTGATCTGTCATGTCCAAAGCTTACTCTCAGCTCTACTTAATATCTATCTCAAATGTGCACTAAACACTATCCTTATGTCTAGTACAAATTTGCTCACAAGTTTATCTCTGGTCTGGCACAAATCTACCCTCAAATCTATACCAAAATCTATCTCTGCTATGGTACAAATATGTCCTCAAATTTGCACCATACTTTATCCTCAAATATTTCCTCAAGCCTTAACACAAAGCTTTATCCAATCATAAATCAACCCTGCTTAGATCTACCTCAAGACTTAACTCAAAGCTTGAATAAATCAATCAATAAATTATGCTCTCAAGTCTTCTCTAATACTTACCTCAAATCTATCCAACAAGTCCTCTCTAGAAATTTTCCAATATTCTCAACAAGTCTTCACCAAGACTTCCCTCAAATCTATCCGACAAGTCCTCTCTAGAACTTTGTCCAATCTACTCAACAAGTCTTCACCAAGAATTGCCTCAAATATATTCAATAAGTCCTCTCTAGAACTTTTCTAATATGTTCAATAAGTCTTCACCAATACTTACCTAAAATATACTCAACAAGTCCTCTCTAGAACTTGTTCAATCTATTCAACAAGTCTTCTCCAAGACTTACATCAAATCTGCTCAACAAGTCCTCTCTAGAATTTTTCCAATCTGCTCAACAAGTCTTCTCCAAGACTTACCTTAAAAATGCTAGTAATATTCCACAAAATCTCACACAAATATTTCCTTAAGTCCTCTCTAGGACTTACTAAAATCTGCACACAATCTCTCACAAAATCTTGCTTAATTATGTCCTTAAGTCCCCTCTAGGACTTACTCAAAATAGTCCACTAGCTTTCACAAAAGCTTTATTCAAAATGCAAATCTTACATACACAAATCATATTAATCCTTTCAAAAAACCTCTTCAATCAAACAAACAGGTTTCACTCAGAATCTTGCTTAACCATAGAAACATATAGAGAATGGCAAGAGACTCAATATGTTTCACACTCATAAATCAATCTAACACTTTCAAATCAATTCAGAAATATAATTTTTTTTTTTTCACAAATATTGAACTATCACTCCAATGCTCTCAATCAATAATGATCAAACAAATTTACTCAACCATCAACTTAATGAAACACAACTTGCATAAAAAACCTAACCAAGTGTTTCACTATACTTCCAACAATTCACACTATAAAAACTTTACTAAATATGATTCTATTTTTCACATAAAAATGATACTCATGTTCTTTCATAAACCTTAGTTCAATATAGTTCTCAATATAATATAACACTAATACTCATGATATTTCACAAACCCTTTTACAAGGTAGTTTTCAATTTCACACTCAGTTGTTTTCACAAACATTCACCAATCATGCATGTGAAAACTCACTTAAACATTTCCAACAATGCTTATGAAACAAACCTTTTCACTCCAACCTTGCATTTTACAACATTCAATCCAACAATATTTCACTCATAAGGAATATGTGCCCATACCTTATGTTTTTATGGAGATATATCTTCAAAACCTGTCTTAACCACAATTAAATCTTCTTTTCCAATTTTAAGGGTAGGTAACAACAATCGTTCTCAAATTCTCCTTGCAAATATTTTCCCAATAATTATTTTACCATACAAAAATAACAAGTCTCAAATACACTTTATAATCTCCAAAATTTCAAATATAAGTCAAAACTTTTATTAAAGGAAAACAAACACAATAATCTCCTTTATGCACCGTATTTATCCTCTCAAAATAATTAACACAATATAGCTTTATCTCAAAATGTAAAATATAATCTCCCTTGCATAACTTATCACTCCTATCTTATAGAATAAATTCTAACCACCAAAATTTAAAATATTTTAATTTTCTTACACCTATTATTCTCATCTCAAAAGTTGTGAGAGTTCCATGTATAGTCAAAGTTTCAATATCTCTTATTTCTTCTATGGTTGAAACCTTTTCATTATACCTCTTAGGAAGTGACCTTAAAACCTTTTGACAAACATATGATTATTCCACTTTAAATCCAAGTCCTTGCATGGAGTTAATAACTTCATCCACTTAAAGTAAGTATCAATGTCTTCCTCATACTTCATATTTACTTATTTCAATATTTTCTTATAATTTTACAATTTTGTCATCTTGACCTTTTTGTCTCCCTCATATATTTTCTACAACTTTTCCCAAATATTTTTTGCTGATTTACAAAGCATAACTTTTACAAACTCTAATTCACATAAACCACTTAAGATTTCATTCATTTCCTTTGAATTATTTAGTTGTAGGAGCTTACCATATTTATTGATAGGTGGAGTAGCTGGTGATGTGTACCCATCCTCAATTGCTTGTCATATATCATTTCCTTGTAACATTAGGTAAATCTTCATTCTTATACTCCAAAATGCATAATTATTCCCATAGAACAATGGTTCCTTATGTCATAAAGATCCACTTTGATAATCCATCTATGTTCCTCTAAGCTTTTCCTTCAAGTTTTTAAAGTCTTCCGACAGAACCTATTTGATACCAATTGAAGAACACAAGCTTATACTAAGAGGGGGGCGTAAAAAACATAAGACCACTTTTTACTTTTCTTTCTCAAACAATAATATCCAATATATAAATGGCAATATTAACATAAATAATCAAGAAATGCATAAATCATAACACACAATAGAGACACCAATTTCACATGGTTCATCCAATGTTTGCTACGTCCACAGAGAAAATATTTCACTAAAATTTTCATAACAAATCTCATGGGAATCCATCCTTATTACAATGTTTAAGGACCTCTATCCAAAGGATATAAAAATACCCTAATCATGTTTATGTATCTCTATCCACATGTGAAATAATTTCCCTCTGTTGATTCATGTATATCTATCCATAGGAGAAATCCTCCTCTACTCTGGGTAGTGATCTCTTAAAAGACTATTGCATCCACTGCATTGGCTTATGGATCTATCTCCATTGAAGAACTTTATTCTCACTTAGAAGGCCTCTATCCTCACTGCAATAGCTAATAGACCACTGGAGACTAATATCCTCTACTTTGTCACCTCCAAAGCTTACTTTCATCTCTACTCAATATCTATATCAAATTTGCACTAAACATTGTCCTTCGGTCTTGAATAAATCTTCTCACAAGTATATCTTTGGCCTAGCATAAATTTACCCTAAAATATAGACCAATTTTTTTCTTTGCTATGGCACAAATTTGTCCTTAAATATGCACCATATTGTATCCTCAAGCCTTAACACAAAGCTTGATACAATCAAAAATCAACTCTGCTTAGATCTATCTCAAGCCTTAACTCAAATCTTGAACAAATCAATCAATCAATTATGCTCTCAAGGATTCTTGAATAATTTTCTCAAATTTTTCCAGCAAGTCCTCTCTATAAATTATCCAATCCACTCAACAAGTCTTCACCAAGACTTACTTCAAATCTATCCAACAAGTCCTCTCTAGAACTTTATCCAATCTGGTCAACAAGTCTTCATGAAGACTTACCTCAAATCTATTAAACACGTCCTCTCTAGAACTTGTCCAATATGCTCAACAAGTCTTCACCAAGGCTTACCTTAAATCTATTCAAAAAGTCCTCTATAGAACTTGTCCAATCTGTTCAATAAGTCTTATCCAAGACTTACCTTAAATATTCTCAAAACATCATATCTAGGACTTGTCCAATCTGCTCAACAAGTATTCTCAAATACTTACCTCAAAACTACTTGTAATATTCCACAAAAACTCACACAAATATATCCTTAAGTCCCCTCTAGGAATTACTCAATTTTTCACACAAGCTCTCACAAAATATTACTTAATTCTATCCTTAAGTCCCCTCTAGTACTTACTCAAAATAGTCCACTAGATTTCACAAAATCTTTATTTAAAATATAAATTTTTGCATACACAACTCAACTTAATCCTTTAAAAAAACCTCTTCAATCACACAAACAAGTTTCACTCAGAGTATTACTTAACCATACAAACATATAGAGAATGGTAAGAGACTCAATATTTTTCACACTCACAAATCACTCTTTCACTTTCAAACTCACTTTCAAATCAATTAAAAAATAAAGAATAATTTCTTTCACAAATCTTTAACTATCACTCCAATGATCTCAAAATAATAATCAAACAACTTCACTCAACCATCAAATTAATGAAACACAACTTGCACACAAATCCTAACCAAGTGTTTCACTATACTTCCAAAAATTCACATTATAAAACCTTGATTCAAGACAATTTAAATTTTTACATATCAATCATACTCATGTTCTTTCACAAACCATAGTTCAAGATAGTTCTCAATCTCATATAACGATGATACTCATGGTATTTCACAAACCCTATTTCAAGGTAGTTTTTAATTTCACGCTCAATTGTCCTCAAAAACATTCACAAATCATGCATGTGAAAACTCACTCAAATATTTCCAACAATGCTTATCAAACAAAAATTTTCACTCCAACCTTGCATTTCACAACATTCAATCCAAAAATATTTCACCACATACATTTAGCTTTTATGGAGATATGTCTTCAAAATATATTTTAACCACAATCAAATATTATTTGCCAATTTTAAGGTTAGGTAACAACAATATTTCTCAAAATATCCTTGCAAATATTTTCCCAATAGTTATTTTACCATACAAAAATAACAAATCTTAAATACACCTTATATTCTCCAAACTTTCAAATATAAGTTTGTTGGACATTTTGAGTCCCTAAGATGAAATGTTGTCATTGATGTCAATAGAACAATAAATTTCAAAAGGATCTATGAAGGGTATTTGTGAAAAACAAGGCATGGAAAATAAAAGGTTTTATTTAAAACCATGGACAACATATTTGATCTGGTTTTTTCTTAAAACCCACATTGGGCTTTCGTTTCATCGAAAAAGGTGCCCCGTTGATGGAGTTATTTGAGTTTTAATGTTTGGTTTAAATTTTAATTATTTCAAATTTAAATTCATATTTAAATGAAAAGGTTCCTATCGACGTCATCATGCAAATACAATTTTAATATTTCCGCTAACATCTTTAGAGTGTTATTAAACACTATATAAAGGGGTGGCAATTAAACAAAATAATCATCCTTGCTATTGTGTGTTAATTGCCTTGGAATTTGAAAGAGCTCGTGCAAATTTTTGAAAAGGAAGCAGCAAAGAAAGCACAACGATTTGGAAATCTCAAAGGTAGTATAAGGCATGGCGCATTGGCATATCAATTTTGCTAAGACTGTGGGCAGCGTAAATATTAGGGATCAAATCCCCTTGATGGCAACGTGTGGGAAGCACTTTGGTGCTTTATTATTTTCGGTATGCGGAGGAAGATCAATGGCCCTTTTGGCCTTTTCTTTTCCAATGAGCACTTTGGAACGGTTGGAATCTTAGCCACGTCTAAGATGCTCGCGGTGTGTGACGGACGGGGGTTCTAATCTCCTTGAGAGGTATTTACGTTTTTGCCTTTAATAATTTTTATTAGCCCTAAAGTTTGGAGTTATAAGGTATTTAATGGGAATTAAATTTGATCATTAGGGCTGTGATTATTATTGTAAAAGCATATTTGATTTATGTTTTATTTTGATGGAAATGGAGAATTGATTTTAGGAGAAATAAGGAGTTGTTGTTAAAGTTATTTTGAGAGATTTATTGTGGGTTATTTTTAATAAGGGTTTTTATTAAAATAGACTTTGGTGGATGTGTTTATGAAGTTGGAGTTAAAAGGGTGTAAATTAAGTTATGCTTTTATTGTGATTATTTAAGAGACCACTAACCCTTATTAATATTGAAAAGGAAAGTTATGATTAAGTGTGGCAGATTTTGTGGACAAATTATTTGCATCAAAAAGGTATGGGCACATTCTCCTATTGATTGTTTGTCATGGTTGATTTCTGAAATACCATTGGAGTGAAAAAGGTTAATTGAAGTTTCCTTTGTGAAGATGGTTGGTTGAATGCTTCAAGGTTTTCTGATTTGTGAGTTGTATTTAAACCTTATTTCATTAGCATTATTGTTGAAGCCCATTGATGATGAAATGAACTTGAACATGATCTAGAAAAGAATATGAGTAACATTGTTATGTGAGACTTGAGATAAAGAATTTTTGGAAACATTTTGATTTGGTTGATACATGTTTGAACTAGGGTTTGTGAGAAAGGGTTGTTCCTTTATGTGATTGGTTGAGTTGAGTTGGTTAAGCCTAGTCAAGTGGATGTGTGAAATGGTTGTTCAAGTTAAATAAAAAAACTATTCTATATTCTGATTTGAGTATAGAACATATAGATTCTCTAAAAAATCTATTTATGCTTCTATGAGATTCATTTGAGTTTAGATTGAGATTTTAAAATATGACATATTGAATCTCTAACAATTCTCTTTATGATTCTATTGAGTTGAGATTGGGATTTGAGTATAGAACATATAGAGTCTCCAACAATTTTTTTTATGCTTCTATGAGATTGAAATAAGATATTGATTGTTCTTTGAGCTTAGAACATATTGAGTCTCTAACAATTCTCTTTATGATTCTATGAGATTGAACAAGTTCTGTGTGAGCTTGTTAAAGCATATTTGAGACAAGTCTTTGAGAAGGCTTGTGGACTGTTTTGAGTTAAGCTTTTGTGAAAGCTTGCTAAATAGATTTGAGAAAGTCCAAGAGAGGACTTATTGAGCATATTTAAGAAAGTCCAAGAGAGGACTTATTGAGTAGATTTGAGCAAGTCCAAGAGGACTTATTTAGAAAATTTGAGAAAGTCCAAGAGAGGAATTATTGAGCAAATTTGAGCAAGTAGAATAGAGGACTTATTGAGTAAA
Organism: Wollemia nobilis; assembly: GCA_028583015.1. NCBI lineage: Eukaryota > Viridiplantae > Streptophyta > Pinopsida > Araucariales > Araucariaceae > Wollemia > Wollemia nobilis. Next base: position 5,798,374 of record JAQPPZ010012983.1, on the reverse strand, counting down.
TTTGAGCAAGTCCAAGAGAGGATTTATTGAGTAGATTTAGACAGGTTTTGTGTGAACCTGTTGAGCAGATTTAGATAAGTTTTTGGGTGAACCTATTTGAGTATATTTGAGCAAGTTCTGAGTGAACCTATTAAGCAGAATTGTACTAGATTGACTGTGTTGTGTTTAGTGCAAGAGAGTGAGCATAACTATGCTAGAATGACTAAACTGTATTTAGTATAGTATTGATATAGAGCTTTGGAGGTGATAGAGTATAGAGGATAGACTCTCAGTGGATAGAGATCTAGAAACCAGGACAATTGAAGACAAATCTGAGTGAGAAGTATTCAAGTGGAGAGAGATCCACTAGTCAGTACAACATAGAGACAAAGTCTTTTAGAAGATCACTAGCTAGAGTAGAATGGGAAATAGTTATCCTGTGGAAGAGATTCATGAACTTGATATTAGAGGATCAACATATCCTTTGGGACGAGGTCCATAAACATTATAATTTGGGAAGGATTCCCAAGAGATCATTTGAGAAATATTTAGAAGAAATATGATCCCTATGGAGGTAGCACACATTGGGTGAACCACGTTAAATATGTGTCTCTATTATATGCGGTGTTTTATGCATTGCTTTGATTACCACTATTGATACTGATATCTATACACTACATAATATTGATTTGAGAAGAAAAATAAAAAGTGGTCTTATACTGTTCACCCCCTCTCAGTATAAGCTTGTGTTCTTCAATTGGTATTAGAGCGGGTTCCTTCAGAAGAGTTTGACAGATTGAAGTAAAAGTGGCCTAAGAACACAATGGATCAAAAGAATCAAAATAATAAGGCCTTCAATAATACAGTACCAATCTTTGATGGAAGTGACTTCCTATGTTGGTGTGTGTTGATGAGATTTCTCCTGATGGCACTCAGTAATGAAGTTTGGGATGTAGTGGAATTTGGTTACAATTTAGAAATTAATCTTGCTACAAATAGGGAAGGTAGGTTTCTCATGCATGAAAATTCAAGAGCTATGAATGCAATTATCAGGGGATTACATAGATTAGAATCTATGAACGTAATGGAATGAAAAATAGAAAAAGATATGTGGGAACTCTTACAAACCATATATGAAGGAGATAAAAGTGTTAGGAAAGCAAAGATAAAAAATCTCAAAGGAGAATTTGAGAATCTAAGAATGAGGGATGATGAAAGCATTCGTGACTATCTCAACAAGGTTGATGAACTTATACATGAGATGAAAGGTCTTGAAATGAAGGTTGATGAATCTGATGCTTACGACAAGATCTTGAGGACTCTTCCAAAAAGATATAGTGAAAATGTTTCTGCCATAGAAACATCAATTGATAGTGATAATCTAACAATAAATGCTTTGCTTGGTATGCTTACAAATTTTGACATAAGAACAAAAGATCCTATTCCTCCAAAAGAAGTTGCATTCAAAGTGGACAATAAGAAAAAGGGTAAGAAGACGGAATCAAGCAATGAATCTTCTAGTGATGAAGAAGCTAACTATGGTAGAAGAGATAAAGGGTTCAAAGTACCAATAGATATGAGATCTATCAAATGCTTTAATTTTGGAAAGTTTGGATATTTTGCAACAAAGTGCAAAGATCCAAAGATCAACAATGATGAAGAAAAATAGGATTATAGGTACAAGGAATCTAAAAATTACAGGTATCGAAAGAAAAATAGGGATGGATAAAATAGGCAAGGGAAGAAGTTCTTACAAAGGCAAAATAGAAGCTACTATGTGGATAATCGAAGTAAGTACCAAATTGATAGTGATTCTAGATTTTTAGACAATTATAGAGATGAAGTCTTATTCATGGTTAAGGAAAAAGATCAAGTTCAGAAAAAGACTTTAGTTATTCTCAAGTATTTTAGATGTGGTAAATTTGGACACCTTGAAGATGATTGCACAAGATATGGTTATAGTTTCAGTGATGATGATTTTGAAGATGCACTTGATAGATAAAATGTGAATCTTCTAATGACTTTAGAAGATAAATAATTGAGTGATCCTATAGAAAGCAAGTCAAAATAAAGAAATGATATGGAAAAAGGCAAACAAATAGAGGAGTACTCAACAAAGAATTGTTATGATCTCAAAGGTGAACTTATCTATGCTCTTGACACAATGAAGAAGGTAAGAAATCAACACTCTAAGCTTGAAATTTGGTTTCAATAATATGATGAAGAAATATTATTGCTCATAGATGACTTAGAGAAGTCAAATGCCAAGGCAAGTAATTTCAGAGAAAATTTAGAAACAAAAATATTTAAATGTGAGAAGTTAGCACAATAAGTGGCTACTCTAAAGAAATATTTACAAGACTCCAAGATCAAGATGAAGAGCTTCACAAGTAGCTCTAATAAATTGGATAAGTTCATTCATGGAAAAAAAAGAACATCATGTTAAACAGGTCTAGGTTTTGAAAAGAAATAGAAAAAGGCAAAGTCTACTTCAAGTATTGAAGAAGAAGAAACAACATCAAAAGAAGATAGTACAGAAGAGGGATTCTCAGATGTAAGTTAAAGTGAAACTTATAATAATGAGTTAGATTGTAGTGGGTCCAATAGGGACAATGGGTAAAGAAGATATAGATGGAACAACAATCAGAATAGGAAACCAATGAGGTCTAGGCAAAGAATATTCAATGGGAGATGCTTCTCATGTCATAGGCTTGGGTAAAGGGCTTCATAGTGCAAGACACATGAAATATAGGTATATGGAAGAGAACAATTTTTCCAAGGATATTGTTATTCATATGATGAGTTTGGTAATAAGGCAATACATTACAAGATTCATGATAGAAGAGTATATGGCTTCACCAGGAGAAATCCTAAGACTATTGTACATCCAAGTAATAATAAAATTAAGTGTTATAAGTGCAATAATGATGGTCACATAGCAAGATTGTGTAGAGAAAATATTCCAAAAATAGGTATGAACAAGAACATGAATATGAACATGAATAAGAACAAGAATATGAACATGAATAGGAACAGGAATAGGAATAGGAATAGGAATAGGAACATGAATAGAAACAAGAATATAAACAGGAACAGAGACTCAGAAAAGCAAAGAGACTCAAAAAAAAATGAGAAAAATAATAGGTACAAGAATAGGAACATGGACAAAAACAAGAACAAGAACAAAAAAATACCCGATCCTACTTCGTGACTTTCATCTTCCCCTAGTCCTTATTAGGATTATTTAATTTTTTGATTAGTGATAGAAATCTGATATGCTTTGGGCTATACTAATTGGACCTCAACTGCAAAAGCAAAGTAATCTTTCTATAAACTCTTGAGTAGACCACTAGGTATGGTTGAATGACTAAAAAACCCTAGTATATTCTCCATAGCAACAAAATGGGTTGTGTTAAAAAATATAATTACTCATATGAATGATGGATCATGATAAATGCAAAGATGCATGATTTAGACACAAACGTGGTGTCATTTGTAAGACTGACAAACACAATGCCTTCTATTATGGAATGCAATGGATGATGAATGCCTATATGCAATAAAATGACATGAATGCATGTGTGAATGAAAATATCAAATGTAAATGCAAACGTTTTTGGATTTTATGCTTTATGTATTTTTTTTTTTTGGATTTTGTTTACTTTATAATTTTTATGATTTTTTGAGCCTCATATCTGATCAAAATATGAGTACATACCTCTGGAGCCTTTAGAAGTGACCAAGTGATTTTTCAGCAAAATCCTTGGAGCTTTTTAGGATGACCGAACGGTTTTTAGAAAACCCTCGAAGCCTTTTGGGTTTAACCAAAGATATTATGAGCACCTTTGGGATGTTTTGGGATGACCAAGCAATTTTTTAGAATCCTTGGAGCCTTTTGGGATGACCGAGTGGTTTTAGGCAAACCCTCAGAGCCTTTAACTGACATGACCAAGCGATTTTCAGGAACCCTTGGAGCCTTTTCCGAATGACCAAAGGGCTTATGATGCCTTTGGAGCATTTTGTACATGTGTATGGATTCTGATATTTTCTATATTTTTTTTTTTATGTTTTGATATTTGAATTTATGATTTTTCAATTGTTTTTTAAATTTAAATGTTTTGAATGTTTTTGAATTTTGAATTTTTGAATTGTTTTTGAATTTTTGATATTTTATGATTTTTTATTTTTTTTAAAGGGGAAAGGTACACTACCTTGATTACCCCTCAGTGTGTGTGCCACTCAATGAAATTGAGGAAGGTGTGATACCTTTAGAAGTCTCACTTTGCTTCATTGATCATGATGTGGATGATGGGGAAGGTGTGACACCTTGAAGACCCCCAATGTGCATTGTGTTTGATGTGCCATGATTGGCTTGACTAGGAGGAGTAATAGAAACTGATTTTCCCTATTGTGATGTGCAATTTTGTATAGTGCCAATGTCCTACTAAGATGAGACAAGCAAAGGTGAAACATTAGATGATGCCACAGGTTTCTTTGATCAATTTTGATATTCCTATTTATCTATTACAACATTGATCATTCCCACAAAATCTTGGGAAGGTTGATTGATATGCACCTAGTTAGGTTGCCCAACTTAATTGGTAGGTGCTATGTTTGCTTCGTGTGCATGCAAGAGGTCTTGGAAGACTCCTATATGTAGTTCTTATCTCTCAATCATAACCTACACTAAATCTCTAAAGGGATGACATGTATGGATGTCATGACCCATTTGTCAATGGTAAACACAATATAGATTTTCCCTATGTGTATTTTATCTACACGTATTAGATTTCAATAGACGTATCTCTAGAAGATTGATTCTTTGTGCCTCATATAATTGATCAAAGAGCGATGCTAATGTCTCTGGCAGATCAATATATTATCGTTGTGGCCAACGTTGTTGGCTTTGTATTAGATTCTTTTACATATGATTTTTGACTAGAGGAGGCTGAGCTTGGTAATTATACTGCACTGGTGAAGGCGGTGCATTGGTATGAGGATCTTGGGATACTCAAAATAACTTGATTTATTGGGGTCACCTTTTTTTGCGTGTTTCCAGCTATGATATTCTTGTTTGGACATTCCTTTTTGTGGAGTTGAATATCACCCTCCTATATCCTGATGTCTTCAATGACCTGGACATGTGCTAAGGCATCCTCAAATTTTTGATACTATTGTAATTGCAAGAGAAGTGAGATATGTTTCAAAAAACTTCTCGTAAACATTCGAATGAGCTCTATTGTGGGTAAGGTGAAAGGTAGTTTTACCTCCACTTATTACCATACTCAATGACTGGCTCATCATCAAGTTGACAAAGGCTAACCAAGTCAGTCAAGTTTGTCATTTCCTTAGCACTAAAGACAAAACGTTGCAAGAATGCATCAAATAATTGCTCAAAGGTTTATATGCTATGATGTGGTAAATGATTATACCACTCTAAATCATCCCCAACTAATGTTTTCATGAAGGTTCTCAACATCAAGGGGTCATTGTATTGAAAATTAAAGCACATATGTATGAAGCATATCATATGTTCTCGTGCATCTTCATCATATTCGTCATAATTGAAATTTTCATGTTGAGGCATCTTGAAATTCGATGGGTATGTTGGTGATGACACTGAGTGATGCAAAGGTTGATTCCTAAGCTGCTTCAGCATGGTATTTTGCTAAACCAATATTTGATTTTGTTTTTTGAATTCATTTATTTGATCAACTAGCACTTTGTATGCCCCTAACGAAAGGATATGATCTTCCACTCACTGCCCTTGATTAGGTAGAGGAGGTCGCTTTTGATTTTGATGTGGATGATAAATATAATCCTTAGGTACCTCATCATAAATGGATTCAGGGTAAGAATCTACTTCTTCTTGATGTTCCCATTGGTACTCTGCATATAATTCCTCATAATATTGGTCTTGGTACTGTTGAGGGGTATGAGATTCATTATGATACCCAGATAATGGCCTATGATTTTGAACACGATTTTTGCATGGCCATGGTGAAATATTCTGAGATTGCACTGGGTGCCTTATGCATTGTTGTGTCCTTTGTGTGCTAGGTGTAAGCACCACTTTACGCAATGCATTTTGCACTTGCTCTTGTATATTTTATTGTTCTCATATATTTTATTGAAATAACCTTTGTAGGTGTGCTCATGGTGAGTCCATTCATTGTTGATTTATTTTTTTTTGATCCAACTAGGATTGATCCGTATGTTGTTGGTCAAGTTGTGGCCTCAGTGCCTGATGTGTATGATCTTATTGTTCAATTGTATGGAGGCTATGTATCCCCGTATTTGAGAAACAAATGGGTTTATCATGTATTTTCCCCCTATTAGGATCTATAACTTATTTTCCACACTTCTTAAAGGTTGCATTTACCTGGTATTTTGAGTCATGAGTGCGCTCTGCATAGTTTGACGATGTAGAGCCACAACGTGGTTGCCCCATGTACTCTTCACAAGTAATAGGAGGATGACTTGGGTCCTCTTCATCATCTATGAGAAATTATGCATACTCAGGCTCAGATGTAATATTTGTATATTTAGGTTGCATAGAAGGCTCCTTATGAGGAGTAGGGGGGTGACTTTCTCGACCCAATGGGGTGGTTTGCTCACCCAAGCTAAGCCATGGTGTATGTTCATGATCACTTTTGTATTGATGTATAGAGAAATATGGGATGTGAACCTATGATATTGACCTACTAGGATCCTCAATTGGCGTATTGTTCCTTATATAATTCTATCAAGGTGTTCCAACTAGAAAGGCTTCCTAGAGGACCCGTGGGTGCCTCCTTGATAGGGCTATCTTGAAGGTTAGACACCCTATGGATGTTATTGATGCTATGATAAGACCTAGGATTCCATTCAAGTATGGCCATGCACTCTGGACTAATTTGAATATGTTCAGTGGTCATGGATCCCGATTCCCTCTCTACTTGGAGGTCTTGCTCACCATGGGAGGTCCCCCGACCATATAATTTTTTTTGGCTTCCAAAAAATGTTTTAAGTGTTATATATAAAAATGATCAGTGCTATGAGCTGATAAAAATGAGCTATACCACAAAAATATGATTTTCGGGTCAAAATTTTGTATTTTTTGAATAATTGGCCAATCGGGGCTTGTGGGGAAATGCTCACTTTTAGGAATTTTTGGGAATTTTTTAACCATGAATATTTAGGACCCAAAATTTTTGTGAGAGGTGTACAATGGTAAAATTAAGACAATAAACCAAATTTGGCAATTTTTGGATTTGTCTAGACCATTTTATGATTGTTTTAGTGCATTTTTTCACCATTTTCAGGGTCAAAAATAGAGTAATCATAAAACCAAAATAATTTTTTTTATAGCTTCGATTTGCATGATTCTCGATCTATTGGATACAAAATAAAAAATTAGATTTACAATTAGGGTTTGGAACCAGATCAATGATCTTATGTTGATTACCCCAACAATAAAGAAACACATAAATTAGACAATATGATTATCTCTTTTAAGGATTAAATGTGTGTCCTAAAATTAGTTTAGTGCATTTGATTTATTGTGAATATACTTTGAAATCTTATAATATTTTTAAAAAGTTGATGTTATACTCAATTTGTTCAAATGTTTTCACCTATATACTCACACAAGCCGAATATGGGAGTGAATTCCATACTCAACAAGGTAGCATAGGTACTACCAACCCTCACCCAGCACATTGTGCACAATGATACACTCTTTCGAAGATGAGTGCATGCCATTTTGCATGAATAGGACAATTCTTGGGTCAACCTTGGCCATGAGCAGGTCCTGATAATACAATTTTAAATGAGCCAACCAAGTGGTAAAGACATCCACTATTGGTCTCAATTAAATGGGTTGGATGTGGGAGCCCAATGCCACTGATGTTTAAATGAAACATGGTGTGTATGGTTCATTTTAATGTACATAAAATAAATAAATCATATAGCACTTATGCTCATTTTCTATATGCTATGCAAATGAATGAACATTTCAAATTCAAAAAATGCAAGCTATTCTAGATGCTCTTTTAGACAATGCATATTACGATGATAATGGCCACTACTTGGACCTCACACATGCACACCAAACACACAAGTTTTAATATAGGATGTTGTATACTAGGGCAAACTGCAATCAGATATCTATTTTTCCTAGTAGTGCCTATCAAAAACTAAGAAAGAGAAACCTAAGGACCTAATCCATTTTCAGTTCATTTTAGCCGTAGTAAATTTATGTTTCAATTTTTGTTCTCTGGAAAACACAGACAAAAAATGAAAAACACAGACGGTGAAAATGGGGCCTACCTCAGGTCCTCATATAATCTGCACCATATTTTCTACTGTCTACTCTATTAGATGTAAACCGCAGGTCTGATCTATAGTTCATACTATAAACTGTGTGTTGTACCTATAGTTCTATTGTTGGCTCATAGCTGATAGTTGCGGTCTGTACCTACAATTCCAAAAACACAAGAAACACAGTCAAATGTCTATTTTTGCGGGGTGCCACCATGATCGCCTTCAATAACCATAAAAAAGGTTCACAGCTAAGATATCCTATTTCAATAATTGATAAAAGAATAACATGGGCACAAGAACAAGAAATTGTCAATAAATGAATCAAGAAGAAATATTATTTATTCCATTATATTCAAATTCAAACTCAAATTACAGGTACATCCCTCTTAGGAATAATCACTTTGATACAATATTACAATAGGAGTGTGTAATTGTTTCCCTCTCAAGGGTAGGTGTGATAATCCAAGTGCCTTTTAGGATGACACAAACCAGTCCAAGGTGTCGATGACCTTCTTCTCCATGATTAGAGGTATTTGTTGTGTTGAATGACACGACCCTGTTAATCCTGCATTCAAGAAACAACAAGAAGCATCAATAATAAAGGATACCTCTCTTGATGAGGCTTTATGAGGAATCTTGCATAAGACATGTTATGAAATCAAGAATACTTGTAAAACTATCAATCTATGCAAGAAATGGTGAAATTGTAATAAAGCATATAAAGAATCTTGAAATCTAGCAATTAGGAAGCCTAATTAACCACAAGAACTTGAAAAGCATGAAACTAGTCTAGATTAATAATTACAAGGAAAAGAGAATAAAACTACCTCTAAATCCTAATTTGAACTAGTCAAATGTCTGCTAAAATGCTGATCTATGCTAGACTAAGCTAATTACATAACTGGAAATGGATATATACTACTAAAATAGAAGAAATAGAGCATCAAATCCTAACTGAAACTCTGAGGTGCGGTTGGCACTGTTAACTATGGCTAATAGCCATGGTTAAGATGAAAGTGTCCTTTCTATTGCAACCGAGGCCAAAAACTCTCAAATCCTCCAAGGAATTGATGGTCAAGATTTGCCTATGTTTTCTAGAATAGATTGGTGGTTGAATTCAATGGAATTAGCAATGAAGGTGTCTCAATTATCAAGATTTCTCCTTAATATCTTGAGATATACATTTTTGCATGCACAGTTATAATTGATCAATTGGACAACACTTCGTTACTCCTCAAGGAAATATGAAATTAGTCTCTAATCCGATAGGGCTCCGCTATGCAATTGAGCTATTCTTCATGATGGTTTCTCTCTAAAATTGGGGTCTTAAGTAGACTCCAAAAATCCTTGATTTAGCTTCATGGAGAAGCCAAGAACAAGAATTGGTAGTTTGAAGGAAGCTTCTGTATGCTTCCCAGCTCGAACTACTTTGAAAACCATTGCAATTCGATTGTTGTAACTGATTTGACTCTGCTTCTTGAATTTGTTACAGTGCTAACCATAGGTGTCAGTCATGATCCCCAATTGGTATATTGAGGGCCGTGGCTATCAGTCATGATCAACACTTCTAACATTGGGTGTCATGCATGACTAGCACTGGTTAGGCAAATATACCCAATTGAGTGCTAAAAACCATTGCTATACCTTGGATTTGTCCAAAGGTCTTCCATATGGTCTTCTAGCATGTCCCATATGAGTAGTCGCCATCAACATGATGCATTTTAGGTGTCTACACAATAAATGAAGGATACAGGTGTTCTTCGATAAAAAGTAAGATAAACATGTTTGAAAGTCCCAAAATTGACACATCGACCAGTGTATTCCACTTACACAAAATTACTATTGTATAGGCTTTAATAGAGAATATAATCACATAAATCAAATATGGACTTACTATTTTGGTCAATATTAATATTCACGGAAGGAATACAGTTTGGCTTCAAAGCTTAATTTTAAAAAGAAAACCTTACAACTAAAAATTACCGTAATGCACCAGGTCACAAAGGGTGTTCCAAACATAATGTTTCATTCATTACAAGGTCGCATAGAGTGAGCATACTAAATACATACAATAAAAGAGAAATATAAATCCCACACCTGGGACTTTTGTGAAGCTACAACAACAATGTGATTGAAGGTCTTTCTCCCATTCTAGTCTTCCTCTAAACTTCACAAGGCATAGCATAGCATAACCTCCTTCCAATCTTTGCAAAACATAGCATGTCCTATTTTCTCAATCCCTAAGGCAATTTATAGATCAATTTCTTCTAGATAGGAAAGATGCTCTACAATATTTTATTAATTTTCTATATTTTCCCTTCTCAAGCAAGTTTCTCCAAGATATATTATTTTAATACATAAGGGATTCCCTAGAGATAAGGTATGGGAAGGTTATTTATCATGTGTCCCCTATTCTAAGGGTACTACTTCTATTGAGAGTATGGTCAATAAGCATTGGGACTATTAAAGATAAGAGGAGAGTCTCATCCCTTGGTACAACCATCCTAAAGTTGCCATGTGTAGGAAAGATGTAATATTTAATATATAAGGTAGTATTTTCATTTTTTGGTCCAATAATATTTGGACAGGTTCATAAAAAACAAACCGCCTAATTCTTTTCAAAAATGGGGTCAATCAAATTAAATAATTATTCTCAAATCAATTAATATCTACTCTAGAGAATACTTAAATTATATTCATTAAACATATATTTCAAATATTAAAATGTCAATCATCAATAAATATGCATTTCCAAGGTAGAGTTCCTTTATGCAAATTAGTTATGCAACCAACTATATTTCACATAAATGGCATACAAGCACTCTATGAATGTGCTCAGTATCTCCCATCACCATTTTTCCTTTGATTGGGCAAGACTTTTCAGAGTTAGACTCAAGTACACCGCCCTCAGGGAGGTAACTAGTGATGGTTGAGATAAGAGCTTTACCTGATGAGTTGTCTTTGTCATCATTTCCTTGTTCCATATTTGGTGGTCAGTCTTGCACTTAAGAGAATACTTATTCCTGCAATCAATCCATGCATGCAACATCATTTTATTTTGAAATAAACCAATATAAATCAAATACATCAAGTATTATAAACCAACTATACAAATAGCATATTAATAAAGTTCGTCCAAGGTAGGTCATGAAAATACAAGAGAAGACAACCAGTCAAGTATAAGAATAACTTGACTTTTTACACCCAATGTCATGTCCAGGGACACTTTCGCAACTAGTGTCCCTCATTGAAGGCTCCCAGTCATGTAGAATATAACACTAGCAAATTAACCAAGAAATGAAGGCATGTTTTTTTTTAACAAAAAACCATGAATCTAGCTCCCCTCCGCTAAGGAGGCCTCCCCACCTAAAGCAAGAAAGGTCCTAGGAAAGTGCCTTTACAAAGGCAAGTAAATAGCAAACCCTTCTTTTGAAAATGTAAGCACCTTTTATGCCCTATCCAACAAAATTGATATTTTGCCCAATTTAACTGATTTTCTAGAGGAAGAAGTAATATCCTCCTCTAGATTTGAAGTTCCCAAAACCTCCTTGGAACCACTTATCTAGGACCTCTTTGATCCTATGATCCAATCCAATTCTAAATCCCTATAAAAAATAGAATCATCCTTAAAATTTACTACTCAAGTTGAATCTAAACCAGGGATATAAACCATTGTTGCCCCTGCCACATTGAGAATGAGGCTAGATCTCCTACTTGGTAAGGTCCATCCTATCCACCCCAAAAAACTAATTGCGAAAAAGGAGAAAGTTCTAGCCCCACCCTAGTTGAGCTCCTGTTCCCAACCAACACCTTCAACCCCAAACAAACTCGAAGTTTCAAAAATACCAACATTGATGTTGGAAGTGAAAATAAGAAAGGTAGAATGTCCACATCAAAGTAGAGTCAGAAATAAATTGAAGAGGATATTGCCAATGGAATTCAGAAAACCCTCTTCTCTAATATTTTGGGGTAAAATAAAGAAGACAACAAAAGTACCAAACCTCCCTTGCAGCAAGGAAAGGGGGGCAAAAAAGCTCTTAAAATTTCCAAATGAAGTTCCTCTCATGGAACATTCGTGGGCTGCATGCCCCCACTAAACAAATATTATTAGTTACCATGAGGAAAGAACTTAGACCTGACATCCTCATCTTGCAAGAAACTAAGGTTGACAACTTTCTGTCTCCTAAAATTACCAACAAGATTTGGAAAAAGGGAGATATGACCTACTCAACTACTCAAGGGTCATCTAAAGGATCACTTTGTATATGGACTCCCAATAAATACACAGGTAAAGTTATCTCATACTCTGATAGGGTCCTAAACATCCTTTTTCAAGACAAGGACACCAACCACACATGGGTCCTCACTAACATATATGCTCCCAACACTCCTTCAGGGAGAAATTCCTTATGGAATGACCTCACTCAAATGAGATCTGGGTTTGTGGACCAAGCATGGGTTGTTGTATATTTCAATACTCCCTTGCATCCCTCTAACAAAAAATAAGGCAATAATAATCAGTCCAAGAGCATGGAGGATTTATGTGATTTTGTCAACACAAATGAATTGTTGGACATACAACTGAAAGGATGGAGATATACCTGGAGTAATAGAATAATTGGGCCAAATCACATCCAGGTCAGACTTGATAGAATTTTCCTATACAAAGAAGCAGATCCACTATTTGGAGATACCTCACTTTTTGCTCTTCCTAAAATCAAATATGACCATAGCCCGTTGCTTCTTGAAAATATCATTGGTCCAATTTACAAAATCCCTTTCAAGTTCAAGGCCATGTGGGTCCAAAATCCTGACCTCCACAATCAAATATCCCAATGGTAGAAACAAAAGTTCCCAAAACCCCAAGCAATACAAATGACCTTGAATCTTAGAAATATCAAAGAAAGTCTAAAACTATGGAACAAGGAATTCTTCAAAATCATATTCAAAAATAAATAGAGGGTTATGGATAACCTCAAAGCCATTGAATTCCTAATTCAGAATGATAATGGGGGACAGAGCTAAGAAGTTAGGAAAAGGAGTTTCTGAAAAAGTATCACAACATTCTAGCCCAAGAAGAGGCTTTTTGGAGACAAAAATCCATAGCCCTCTGGCTCAAGGAAGGAGACTCAAATACCAAATTATTTCACACTTCCACATTGAGAAACATGAGCTCTAATAGAATCCGCCAACTCCTCAAGAGCGATGGATCTCTTACCAGTAATATTGATGAAATCAGGGATGAAGCCTCTTCCTATTTTCATAGCCTCCTTGGCACCTCCAACCCTGATCATCCCCATGCCAAGGAAATCCTTCTGCATCACATCCCTAACTCTATTTCACCACCAATAAATTCTAATATTATTCAACCTTTCTCGGATGATGAAATCAAGCAGGATTTGTTCTCCATGCATCCTAACAAAGCCCCTAGCCCGGATGTCTTTCATCCCAAATTCTTCCAAGGTTATTAGTACATAGTTAAAAAGGATGTCATCTCTACTATCCATGAGCTCCAAGCCACCAAAATCATCCCTAGGTAAATTAACTCCACTTTCATCGCTCTTGTCCCCAAAGGCCCCATAGCTAAATCCATGTCTAACTACCATCCTATCAACCTATGCAATGTTATATAAAAAATCCTTACTAAATATATGGCCAACACATTGAAGCCCATCCTTCCTAGCATCATAGATCCATCTCAGGTAAGTTCAATTCAAGGGAGAGTTATCACTGATGGCATTATCATTCTACATGAAATCCTCCATTCCATCAATCATACCAAAAATCCTACTTTTATTCTCAAGTTAGACATGAGAAAAGATTTCAATAAAGTTAATTGGGACTTCCTCCTTAACATCCTATTTTTTTGTCCTCGTCAATGGATCCCCTGCATGCTTTTCCCTAGTACTAAAGGGATAAGGCAAGGAGACCCCTTATCCCCAATCCTATTCATTATTTTTGCTAAAGCCCTTGGGAAAGCCCTCAAAGTTTCCTCTCAATTTGATATTTTATCTAGATCCAAGCCTATGTCGAGTCTCCAAACTATTACTCACCAATAGTTTGTTTATGACACCATGCTAACAAATTATGCTTCCATTCTTGAAGCCAGTCTCATCAAACACATCCTCTAGTTATTTGAAATAGCACTAGTTTTAAAAGTCAAATACATCAAGAGGAAGATCATTTTCTTAAATACTCCTCCAATATGTTGAATGAAAATAGCTAACATCCTGGAATGCTCCATAGCCCAGCTTCCTTCCACCTATCTTCATATACCCCTTTTCACTGGTCAACCCCAAGAAAGCATGTGCAATAATGTCATCAAGAGAATCCAAAGGAAATTATTAGTATGGAAAGGAGTCCTCTCATAGGAAGCCAAAGTTACTCTTACCATGGCTAATATACAGAGCATTCCTATTTATTTTCTATTTGTATTTAAAATTCTAAAACCAGTCTATAATAATATTGAACAAATTTAGAAGAGATTTTTATGGTCTAGGTCAAAAGAAAAGAGGAGGATTCCACTGGTCTCATGGGATAAATTTTGCACCCCAAAAGCTCAAGGAGGAATTGGATTAAGGAAACCATGCAAAATAAATCTAGCTCCACTTGCCAAACAGGCCTAGACAATTCTAAAAAACACTAGTTCTAAGTGGATAACTATTGTTAGGATGAAATATCTTTAGCACACAAAGTTTCTTACGAAAGACATCCCCTTGAATGGGTCAAATTTTTGGAAAGTTGTTATCCATACCAAGAAACTCCTTTAGAAAGGGTTAATATGGCAAGTTGGTAATGGAACTAACATTGATTTCTGGCATGACAAGTGGATAAAAAATGAAGCCCTCATTGAAGATAACAAACTCTCAGTTCTCAAACAGTTCACTGATGTATCTATAGGTAGCAGGGTTTCTAACTTTATTGCTCTTTCTAATGGTCATCCTACCTAGAAACCCATTGCTATTCCTCAACTTCCTACTCAATCCTAGGCTCTCTCATCCCTCCTAAACTCCATTGTCCTTCCTTCAAGGGAATTTAGGGACCATCTGATATGGGCCAACACAAATAATGGGGAATTCATAATAAATATTACTTATCAACTCCTTTCCACTCAGATCTGTTAGTTACCTACCCAACAACTCTGGCTTAAGCATCTAATTCCTAAAATTACTTTCTTTTATTGGGTAGCTACTAAAAACAAGATCTTAACCATTGAAAATCTCTAGAAAAAGGGAATCACCCTTGTTAACCGGTGCTACCTATGCAAGGTTGGATGGGAATCAACCCAACACCTCTTCCTCGAGTGTGAGTTTTCCAATTTAGTTCTGAATATAGTGGTCAATTATTTTCATGTTCAGTGGGCTAAGCCTCCTAATCTATCCAGTCTCTTCATACAATGGCCCTCCCTCTTTCACAACAACAAATTGGCCTTCCTATGGAGATCTTGCCTATACCATTTTTGTGGCAAATTTGGTTAGAAAGGAATAACCAAGCCTTCTTCGAAACTTCAAAGGATCTCATTACTATCTCAAATTGAATTTTGAGCTATGCTATGGAGAATACCTCTCTCATTCCATGACATCTCATCCCTTCTACTTCCGTAGAGCTTAATTTATTCACTTTATCACAAATTCCCATGGAAGATACAGGTACTCAAAAAACCTCAGCCTAAGAATCATATCCCCTTGGAAGCCTCCACCATAGGGATGATTGAAATTGAATTTTGATGGGGCTTCTAAAGGGAACCCAGACAAAGCTGGAGCAAGCGGAGTTCTCAGAGACCATAGGGGAGACATCATTCTTGCCTATGCTAAATTTATAGGAAACCAAACCAATCATTTTTCCAAAGTAAGAGCCCTTTGGAGAGGAGTATCCATTATCCAAGAATCTGCCAATAAAATCATTATTGAAGGGGATGCACTAAACATAATTAATTACCAACAAAGCCAACATTGCTACAAATCAAGATGTCCTTTCCATTTGGCACGCTGACTTTCCGGTTAATATTGCTGAGTTGGCTAACAATGACAAAGGTAATGGAGGTTGTAGTCAACATTCATAAACCCTCTCGGGCCATGTCAATATAGATTGGTTAATTTTTTATTTCTTTTTTCAAATTCATGGTCCTCTTGAATCATGTCAAAGCTTGGCCCAAGAAGGTAGCTAGCAACAAAGTACCCACATTAACCAATATGAATATCCCACTCATTTGGGAATTTTGCAGTCTCTCTTTACACTTGTTTTTTGCTTTCATCATCCTTTGTAGGAGGGCTTGGGGCCTCCATATTTATATGAGTTATGTTTTCTACAATACAGGGCTCTTGTTCTCATTGAGGTGTAGTGTGGAGACCCTTACACTGTATAAAGAGTTTCCTGATTTTAATACTATTCTGACACTGTGTAACAACTTTTACTTGAAAACCCGTTCTAATTAAATCTTGTCAACTTAACAACAAAAAATAAAAAAAAATAAAAAAAAAACATCAATTATAGTTTACAAGTGGAAAGGCCTTTTCTCTCCATCTCTTCATCATACTTATCTTCTTATTCTATTTCCACTCCAAAGCTTGGGTAAATTTGTTTATTTCGAAATCAGCTTAATTTCTCCCAAATAACTGGTTTTTACTATGTCGGCCTCACTCACTCTGGTCTTAAAATAGGTGTAGATTTTCTTATATTTAAAACAAATATTGTCATTCCATTCGTTCCACTTGAGTTCAAATTGAATCCAGATATTGAGTGGATTTCTTGCTTTTCATAATTTTGTGCTTGATTTAAGTTCAAGTTGAATCCAGAATTCAGTTGATTTTCTACTTTTCTAAATTTTGCAGCAATGGGGATCCTCGTGACCGTTGTAGTGTCCTTGACCTCAATGTTGGCAAATGCCCTTTGCATTTGGCTTGGGAATCACTGGGTGCATATAGATGACGACGACGAAATCTATGAAAGTCAAGTGGTATCCTTACAACAGCCAATTGAAATACCGACTCCAAATCTTGAAAGCTTTGTTTTTGCAAAAAATGAGTTTGGGGAGAAGTTCACATGTCCTGTCTGTTTAGATGAAATTTCTGATGGCCAAAGATTTTGTATAGTGCCTGCATGCCTCCACTACTTCCACTCGCCTTGTATACTAAAATGGATGCGCGTAAAGCCTAATTGTCCTACGTGTAGGGGACCTGTCTCTTCTGAAAGCTTGGATAGCGACCCCCGAGAATTACTGAAGGCAAAGGCAGAGTTAGAGAGGCAAGGAGTGTTAGACGTCATTGATGATCAACATGGAGATATGGATATCGGTATTGAAGGCAAAACCACGGACAAGGGTTTACTGGGTATGCAGTTCTTCAACTCTCCTACCTGAAATGTTACAATCCTTTTTAAAAAACAGGAAAATAAAATGTAAACGTAGTATATTGCGATTTTGTTTTAATACCAGAGAAACTGCACTTTTTTATGTTTTGTTGGAGAGATTTAATTTAGAATATAAAATTAGTGAATGATACTACAAATGTATGTTTGCAATCCTTTAGAGTTCATCTTCAATTCAGAAGTATTTTGGTCTAAAGTGTCCTAGCTTTCATGTGGTCAACAGTGGCTACATCCATGCATATATTCAAAACATTATTTTTGAGACAATGGTTTATTCATTAGTTTTTTCTACTTCGTCTATTGGTAGATTATCTAAAAGAAATCCTTATTATCTATTTCTGAAGTTGTACTGATACCTTGGTTGGCACTTAATTAAGCTTGACATTAACTGGACAATGGGGAGATTATCTAAAAGAAATCCTTATTATCTATTTCTGAAGTTGTACTGATACCTTGGTTGGCACTTAATTAAGCTTGACATTAACTGGACAATGGGGAATTCTCTTGGGAATTTCATTCATAATTTTCAATTGTTTTACATTTTTACGGGTTATACTATTTAGCAAGGGAAAGGATACGCTGACTATACCACAATGATTTTTCATTTTAGAATCTACTTCTTCTCTGAGGAATGGGAGGAATCCAACAATTTTTTTCAATGAATATTTATTTTATCTTCTTTTATTTTGGAAGTAGTTTCATGGTTGTCTGATTATTTTATTTATTTATTTTTATCTTGCAGGATTTGATCACAATATTACAGCAACTTGACAAGATCTCAACATTGATAGGATGAGGTACTGACTGATATTTGCTAGGGTTTATTATTTTATTATGTAACATCATCATATCTAACTTTTGTTATAGTTTGAGTTGTTGAATTTGTTAGAGTAGGTCTTTTTACACAGAATGTTTTGGTTCAACTCTGTGAAGTTGAGATAAACTTGTTGGAATTTTTAAAAGAGATATGTTTTATAGTAAAAAGGTTCAGGAGATATGTTTTATAGTAAGAATGTTGAGGTTCATGTCCATGGGTAGAGAAAGCTTGTGTATGTGTGTTGTGGTTTTTTCAGTTCTCCTATCTCATTATATGCTTAAAATTTTTAATAACTAATATGTTATGATGTTTAAATTTTGATAATATTATCAAAGGGAACTCTCTTTCTATATATAAATTTCTTTAATTTAGCTTACTACATAATTTGATAGCTTACTTATTTCACAGGACTTATGAATTTCTAAAATGTATATCAACATATGTCAATTATCATTACTTTCTCATAGCATTGGCTTCTTCACTTCTTGTAGAAAAACTAGTAGAGCATTTAAAACTATATATTAAAACTACGATAGTTTTAATATATTTTTTTCTAGGGCTCGTTGCAATAGTTTTTTACATATATATTTTAAAATATTTTTTAAAACTTTCTTATATTATGTAAAGACTTTATATGTCAGTGCATATTAAGATTGAGACTGTGTTTCAAATTAATAAAATTAAAAAGCAACATCTCTTGGTAATTGTGGTCAACTTCTTGTTTTTTGAATTTCGTGCTCATTATTATATTTGTTTTATCGTAACATTTCATAAAATATCACATAATATAAAATTTTAATCATAGTTTGTTGTTGGTCATATATTATAACTTTTAAGTTTAAGCTATATTGAGAGCTTGTTGTTGGTCATATATTATAACTCTTAAGTTTAAGCTATATGGAGAGCAGAAATAATCAGTAGGCTTCAAACATGTTTAGTTATAGAGATAATAGTATTACTGAAGTTAAATAGAGGGTTTTTTATTAGTAAAATATTTTGACTCTTTATTTTGTTTTCAGTTTTGAATAACTTTAAATTTAACCTTTTTGGTGAAGGTTTTCACTTCAAAAGAAGATGATCTTATGGTTCTATTTTAATTTTTTATTTATTTTATTTTTCTAATTAATAATATGGATATATAATAATACTCAAATTGTGTGGGTCAACATGTCACTTCTTTATTTTGGACATGAAGATGATTCATAAATATATAACAAGATATGATAAGAAATCTTGATGAACAATTAGCATACAGTATATAAATTACCAATGTATTATATTTTCATCATACCATTTCGAAAAAAGGGGACTTACAAACCATTGCTCCTAAAAGGGAGGAACATTCTTCATCTTATTCATCTTATTGATGTTAAAAACAACATGAATTTTTTTTTAAAGATATCACTCTTTACAAATAACTTACAATTGTGCTATCCCTAAGTAAGAACAATCTCAAACAGCCAAACCAAACATAAAAAATCAAGTAGGACAATTTTATTGTCACCTATTAAATCCAATAACTTCAACCAAAAGAAACCTGTATCATTTTACTCTCATCATCATTATGTTTCATTGTATGATTGACCATTTGAACAATAAATATAAAACTCTTTGAAATATTATTCAAATACTAGATTAAGAGGTATGCATGGTTATAAATTCCCCATACTCCTAATCGTTTCATAGCCCTCAGACTAGGAATACTCCAAAAAAATATCTTATCATAAATCAATCAACTATAAACCCTATGGAAGGATCCCACTTGTAAGTAATCTATTGACCTAACTCAACCTTTGCATATATTGCAAAAACATGAGTAAATGTTAATCTAGCAATATCTCTTTAAATAGTCCAATTAAGGATGTGTATACCTTAATCAAAATGTAAACTATAATGTACTGACCCTCAATATTATTTGCAATTATCATCAATTATTTCGATCTATTAAATAGACTAAAGGAAATTTTACATTATCTCAATATTAGGTACAAAGATCTTTGTATCTTCCAAGTTAAGGCATATGTCTATTGCATATCATAGTAATATCAAATCAAACATCCATTTTATGCACTCATCATTGAGTCATTATTGCCTTATAATTTATTTGTGGCCTTAATTAGTCCACCTACCATCTTTTGTTGCCTTAACTACCTATTTATCATTTTTTGTATTCTTAGTTAGCCCATTTATCATCTATTGTATCCTTAATTGGATCACCTATCATCCTTAAGTGAACATTAAAAGAGGGAAAATTAATATTATAACCCATATTTGGAGGGAATATGAAGAATTGGAACTTTCTTGAGAGAAGTAAGAGGTATCATAATATATATTTATAAGACATTGTACTAAAGTAGAATGTATAGATTGAACTAATCATGAGGTATTTTTTGGAGGATTTTTATGGAATTTGGCTTTCTATTAATTTTCTCATATAGAAGCTATATTAATTTTTTAATCTAAAGTACCACCGCATCTCACAAAATATGCATGACTTAGTAAAATTTCAAGAAAATTTTAAACACTAAGGTAATTCAAATATTTAAAAAAAAAAAAAAGATTTATCAATTTCTTTTTGAAAATGTCAGCTTAGCATATCAATCATCAAGAATTTTAGTTTAATAGACATATTAGAAACAAAAATATGTAATAAGAAAGTATTTAGTTCTAATTTATGTGTTAGAGGAGGAAAATAACCATAACTAAAACTTAGAAAGAATCACTTTTTCATGGTTATCATGGAAAAATATGGATATGAATCTGAAATGATTGATTATCTCGTTATCAACCAAAATTATTCTATAAATAGAAATGAGATTAACTAATTTTTTACAAATTTATTTCTAGATAATGTAGCTAAGACTATGTTAGCTTAGAAAATACAATCTATTCCACATATGTGGAAATCATAATATTCATAAGAGGATCCTAAATAAACCAACCAATATTTCACAAAAAAACATCAAATTATAGTTTAGATAAACTCATACAAAAAGAATTAAACTATTGGTTTAAAATAGTAGTTAATGCATGAAAACTCAAATTTTAGGATAACAAACTAAAATCAAAAGATATAAAAAGATAATATTTTTTATTATTACATCATTGTAAATATTCTCTAAAATATTGATAAAGAAAGAACTAGAATTGTTCACCAAATTAGTAGATCCAAAATTTATAGATTTAATAAAATTGTGTCTCATATTAAATTTCTTTAGATTTAAAAGAGTGGTCTATGGGAATATATAATTGATCATCATCCACTATATTTATCACTAATTATAGATATATCTCTTCATGGAAAAAATCTCAAGTAATGGTTTAGAATCTTATCTATAAAAATATAATGGTGAAGCAATTGCATGGCTTACATATTTGTAAACTGAAAATATGAGAAATAAATGCTAGAAGTAATTGAAATATTTTCATAGTATATTAAACCAAATAAAATTCACATGATACACTCAAGGAGGAATATTATATGCCAATATGTTAATAAATAAGAAACTATATGGATTACTATATAACAAAATACTTGTACCTAATTAAAGATACATATCACAATCCATCATAAAAATATATTTTTAATAGATAGTAAATAAGATTTTAGATTAATATAAACAAAAACCATTGAAAAGAAAAGGAAAGAGTAAATTTTAGGATATATATAATGTGTACTACAACTTGCACTAGGGATGTGATAGAACTTTGTGTCCATAAGAAAACATAATTTTGATTATTAATGTCTTAATATGTTTTCTCTTCAGTGCAACACCTAATATTGATTATGTGAAGAAAAAAATAATGGAAAATAGAAAGAATATCAAACCATCTTGTATAAGATTGAATAATTTATTTTACACAAGGTATAGTAGACAATATTTATTTGTAGAATTTATAACTAAAATCATAGTACAAGTAAGAGAAAAAATTAGATTGTAACTAAAGAAAAAGTAAACTTGAATTCTCATTTTATGAAGAAATTACAAGTTATATAAAATAAAGAGTATCATATACAACTACCTTTTTTAAAATTGGTCATATTTTATTGACAAAGGATTCACCTATATTACATCATGACCACACAGTGATATTATATTAATTTTTCTATCATGCATGTATAAAACTAGGTATCCTTCTTCAAAGTCAGTAAATAATTTTACTAGTTAAACTAATGCAGTTTGATTATCATATCTAAATATGCTAATAAAATTAACAAATATACAATTAGTCATTTATAAAATAATTATGTTTACTAGTATATAAATTGAATGTTTCAATTCATTATTAATTAAATTTTACAAGTTTTTAGATTAAAAAAAACAATGCATAGTATTTCAACATATAGGCAATGTGTTTTACAACTTGCACTAAAAATGTGCCACAAGAATACCTTGGTATGATTAATTACTTAATGTATTTTGTCTCATCTACAATACTTGATGCTTATGAATGAAACAAGATAAAAATAGGAAAAAGAAATAGTATAGCTAGAGATAATTTAGTCTTGAATCTACCCTTTGAGATGGACATAATTTTAATAGTTGGACATGCTTATAAAGATGATATGTTTGTTTTTTTTTTTCCTTTGAGAACCTGAGTTTTAGTTTTCTCAATTTCCTTGGATGTAAAACACAGAACTCTAGTTCATGCACATATTGACCCTTGTCTACATGGTCTCTAAGGATTGAACAAGAATCTCAATATTATCCATCAAATTAACTTTGGTCATGTTTATTCTGCTATTTACAAAGCTAAAACTTTTGATTAATGAAGTAGGGTTGGAATCATTTTTGATGTTCAACTTTAAGTCCTTAATACTGAGAAACACTTTCTAAGTTGTGTCTTTTATATTTGACACATTCTTTAGCACACAATTCTTTGGCTGTGTATTCTAATTCTTGGATCTCCAAAGGAAAACAAAGTTGGTGGTGTTGAATGAACAAAAGACATGCCCTAACATCTGAATGGTGGAAATACAATAAAAAATGTTGAATGGAAAAAAAAGGTAGAGGCCAAATTATAAAGTGACTTGATCCTCAGCCTTTGATACACTGCCCTTGACCTCCATGTTGGCAAATGCCCTATGCATTTGGCTTGGGAATCAATGCGTGCATATAGATGACCATGACCAAATCTATGAAAGTCAAGGGGTATCCTTACAACAGCCAGTTGAAATACCGACTCCAAATCTGGAAAGCTTTGTTTTTGCAGAAAATGAGTTTGGGGAGAGGTTCACATGTTTTTTTTCGTTTAGATGAAATTTCTGATGGCCAAAGATTTTGTATAATGCCTGCATGCCTCCATTACTTCCACTCTCCTTGTATACAAAAATGCATGCGCGTAAAGCCTAATTGTCCTCAAAGCTTGGATTGTGACCCTGAGAATTACAGAGGGCAAAGGCAATGTTAGAGAGGCAAGGAGTGTAGACGTCATTTATGATCAACATGGAGATGTGGATATGGGTATTCAAGGCAAATGCACGGACAAGGGTTTAGAGGGTATGCAGTTCTTCAATTCTCCTACCTGAAATGCTACAATCCTTTTTAAAAAATTGTAAAATAAAATGTAAATGTAGTATATTGCGATTTTGTTTTAATACCAGAGAAACTGCACTTTTTATGTTTTGTTGGAGAGATTTAATTCAGAATATAAAATTAGAGAATGATACAACAAATGTATGTTTCCAATCCTCTAGAGCTCAAATTCAATTTAGAAGTACTTTGGTCAAAAGTATCCTAGCTTTCACGTGTTCAACAGCGTCTACATCCATGCATATATTCAACACATTATTTTGGAAACAATGGTTTACTCATTAGTTTTTTCTATTTCCACTATTGGTAGTTTACTGAACAAAAATAGTTATTATCTATTTCTGAAGTTGTACTGGATACTTCGATTGGCACTTAATTAAGCTTGACATTTACTGGACCTTTTATATATGTGGAACTAAGGTTGAGTTGTTGAATTTCTTGGACTAGGTCTTTTTTACAGACTGTTCTGGTTCAACTCTGTGAAGCTGAGATAAACTTGTTGGAATTTTTAAAAAATATATGTTTTGTTGGAATTTTTAAAAGATATATGTTTTGTAGTAAAAAGGTTCAAGTTCATGTCCATGGGTAGAGAAAGCTTGTGTATGTGTGTTGCGGGTTTTTCAGTTCGCCTATCTCGTTATAAACTTAAAATTTATAATAGCTAATATGTTATGATGTTTAAATTTTGATAATATTATCAAATGGATTCTTCCATATATTTTGTGTTTTTTTTTTTTTTTTAATTTCTTTAATTTACCTCACTACATAATTTGATAGTTTACTTATTTCATAGAATTTTTGAATTTCTAAAAGTATATCAACATATGTCAATTATCATTACTTTGTCATAGTATTGGCTTCTTCATTTCTTGAAAAAAAAGTAGAGCATTTTATCTAGGGATTGTTGTCATAGTTTTTTAATTATATTTTTTAAAATATTTTTAAAACTTTGGTTATATTATATAATGTCTTTATACGTCACTTCTTATTAATATTGAGAGTGTTTCAAATTACTAAGATTAATAAGCAACATCTCATGGTAATCATACTTAACTTTTTAATTTTTAATTTCATTCTTATTATTATAATTTATAATTTTTTTATGGTAACATTTTATAAATATCACGTACTACTAAATTTTAATTATAATTTGTTGCTGGTCATTTATTACAACTGTTAAGTTTAAGCTATATGGAAACTATAATGAATAGGCTTCACACATGTTTAGTTATGGAGAGGTAATAGTATTATTGAAGTTTAATAGAGGGTTTTTTATAATTAAAAATATTTTGACTTTTGTTTTTTTTACAGTTTTGAAATTTGGTTTGCAAGATGAATTTTTTTTTCATTTTTAAATACGTTTAAATTTAACCTACGATGGTTTTCACAACACAAGAAGATGATCCTATGGTTCTATTTTTATGTGTTTATTTATCTTGTTTTTTCTATTACTAATAGAGAGCTTTAATCATTACTCAAGTTATCTCGGATTAACATGTCAATTTTTTATTTTAGACATGAAGAGGATTATCAAAGATACGATAAGATATGATAAGGAATATTTAGTATATCCTACCTATTAAAGACATATTAGACATTTTTTTTTTTATTTGTGGAAAACATCCCAAAATGGATATCATTTTCGGGTAAGACCTAAGGAGGTAGGGGTACCATTCCGCCAAAACCGCCCAAGACTCGGACCTAGCCTACCATATTTGACATACTCAATGAACAAAAAAACATACAAAACCAATTTAAAAATAAGTAAATAACAACAAAAATAATAAAATAAAATAAAAAACATGCTCCTTGAGTGTGTCAAAAACAAAAGCACAACCAAACACGCACAATAAGATAAAATAAACCACAACAAAAACCACATATAAAAACACAAGAACCACATAACAAAACACAAACAAGACAAAAACAACAGAACACTACAAAGACATAACCCAAAAAATAATGAAAAATAAACACAACCAAAGCCTAAAAAAAAAATTAAAATAAAAAAACAACAAAAAACAGACAACAAACAAAAACAAAAAATATAGAAAACACTCACACATAAAAACACAAAATAACACAAACAAAGAGAAACCCTATGATAAGATATGATAAGAAATATTCAGTATACCCTATATACTAAAGCCCTATTTGACATATTCAAAGAAAACATTGATGAAAAATTAGCATACCCTATGTAAATTGCCAATGTATTATATTTTGATCATATCATTTCAAAAAAGGAGGACTTTCAAACCAATGCTCCTAAAATAGAGGATCATTCTTCATCTTATCCATCATATTGATGTTAAAAAGTGTATGAGAAAAATTCTAGAGACATCAACTCTTTACAAATAACTCTCATTCCTATTATCCCTAAGTAAGAACAATCTCAAGAAATCAAACCAAAACATAAACAAGCAAGTAGAACAATTTAATTACCACTTATCAAATCCAATAACTTCAACCAAAAAATATGTATCATTTTTGCGATTTCACGACATGTTGCTTGTTCGCGGCCTATTGAGAACTTTTGTGTCACGATTTCGTGACAAGCTGCTTCATCTATTGTAAGATTGTGTTCTCTTTGAGTTCGGCTAGGAAGAGTCGCTTCCCTTATTGTAATTGATCTTTGTTTTAATACAAGTTTTTTCAAATTTTAAAAAAAAAAAACATTGTGCGTTTCATTGTAGGATTGGTCATTTGAATAATATAAAACTCTTTGAAATATTATTCAAACACCAGATGAAGAGGGATGCATCAATATAAATTCCCCAAACTCCTAATTGTTTCCTAACCCTTAGACTAGGAATACTCCAAAAATCATTATCTTATCATAAATCAATCAACTATAAACCCTAATGGAAGGATCCCACTTGTAAGTAATCTATTGACCTAACCCAATCCTTGCATATATTGAAAAAACATGGATCAAGGTTAATTTAGCAATATCTCTTTAAATAATCCAATTAAGGATGTGTATACCTTAATCAAAATGTAAACTATAATGTGCCAACCCTCAAAACTATTTGCAATCATCATCAATTGATTCAAGCTATTAAATAGACTAAAGAAACTTTTACATTTATCAATATTAGGTACAAAGTTCTTTGTATCTTCCAAGTTAAGATATATGTCTATTGCATCTCATAGTAAGATCAAATCAAACATCTATTTTATACGCTCATCATTGAGTCATTATTGCCTTATAATTTATTTGTGGCCTTAATTAGTCCACCTACCATCTTTTGTTGCCTTAACTACCTATTTATCATTTGTTGTGGTCTTAATTAGGGCACTTATCATATATTGTAGCTTTAATTGGCTGACCTATCATCCTTAAGTGAACATTAAAAGAGGGAAAATAAATATTATAACCAATATATGGAGGGAATTGGAAGCATTGGAATTTTCTTGAGAGAATTAAGAGATATCATAATATATATTTATTAGTATAATACATTATACTAAAGTAGAATGTATAGATTGAACTAATCATGAAGTATTTTTAGGAGGGTTTTTATGTAATTTGAATTTCTATTAATTTTCTCATTTCCAATTTTTATTCCAAAGTACCACCGCCTCTCACAAAATATGGACAACTTAGTAAATATTCAAGAGAATTTTAAACACTAAGGTATTTCAAATATTTGTAATTAAAAAAAATATCTATCAACTTTTTTTTTTTTAAATGTGCTTAGCATATCAACCATTGAGACTTCTAGTTGAAAGCACGAGGATACGAAAGCAAAAAGGAAACACCAAGTGTGATGCAAGTGAAGCCAAAGATAACGCTAAATCCTATGAATTGAAAATGCGTGAAGGGAGAGGAACATAAACGAATCGAAACCAAATAGAAAGCAAATATGGAATACAACCCTTTTTATTAGTTTGCTTTAAATCTCGGTTACAACACGTCTCCTCCCTTTTCATGGGCTATGAGCGTTAAATAAGGTTTCGTTACACCGTGGGTGATATGCCTTCTTCCGCGTGCCCACATGTAAAATGGGTGTACCAAATGTTGCCACTGCTTGCGTGAAAGGGTCTTTGATTCTTTGATTCTCCTCTGGTGTTGAGATCTTGTGTTCAATGAAACAAAAAACAATCAGTAGCACCTACGGGTGAAATAAAACATGCAATCCCCAAGCCTAAGATTAGTGCATGCAAAGAATAAATAAAATGACAATTAGAATAGATCAAAATGAACTAAAAACTTGATAGAGACATGAAAACATCATCGGGAAGGCACTACAAAAAGAACAGTAAAAAAATTCACTATGGATTTCTAATTGCTCCAGGGTGGGACGAGTAGACCTGCAACAAAATGTCAGAAAGCACTGTCCCGAATTTCCCTTCTGGGAGGCTCTAAATCACCTGTAAAGTTAGGGATTAGGTAAAATGGGGTATTTTGGAAGGACCCATAAGGTCAGATTTTCATAATTTGGCCTTTATTTCTAGGAATTTGATGATGCTACCTACATGTTATCGAAAGCGAGCAATAACAAAAACATGCTCAAAACTGCTCAGAATTACATGAAATTTGAATGCAAGCCTATTTGAGCAACCTAGAATAAAATGCAAAAATAATAGAACTAAAATCTACTACAGATTTCTAATAACTTCGGGGTGGGGTGATTAGGACTGCAGCAACGAGGGGGGCACCTGGGGGTAGGACACTCGTTGTTTGGCACCTTATTTTGGCACAAATCCACTTGGGATGGGTCCAAAACCTCTTGTGGGGTGTTATAAAAAAATTTGGATGGGATATTGTGGCCAAATGTCAGATTTGGGGTCCGGATTGCGCTTCCAATAACCACCCAATGACCTCCCTTCCAAAAGAGAGATCAAGGATGTGAAAAGCACAATTGAAAGTGAGTATGCAAAATGGCAGCACTTCATTGCTCAAAATACTCCTTCTCTATATATATTTTGGGGTGAGAAGACTCACCATTTTATAGATCTTACGGTCTCTGTGTATGAGCATGCAGTGGTGCCACTTGGCAATCATGCCTTTCTAGGGGGGAGAAGATTCCTTCCTGATTAAGGGCTCCATGATTGCCTCTGTAACTGCCTCTAGCGCTCCAAAACTCTCACTCACACTCCCATGCAATGAAGGAGGAGTTAAGTGGCAGATATAGGCTACCATTTGTCGATATTTGACCTTTTGCCAGTCAAACCTGCTATTCGCCCCACCCTGCAGTGAATACTGCTAATCATCCCTGGGTGGAACGAGTACCAATTTGTAATTGTCTCTAGGTGGAACGAGTATGGAGCAGAGTGCCTGAAATATACCAAATTGACCTCTGACCTTCCAAAAATGCTATGAGAGTGGTTAGGACCACTGTTTAACCCTATGGGGGCTACCCTAGGGGCTGTATGTGTCAAATCAATCAGTATTTGTAGTCACATAATTGGATTGGTGCTATTTTGGTGTCTCCAGATGCCCCTTTTTGGGAAGCGTTGTGTGTGGCACAGTGTTGAGAAAAAATAGATAACCAAAGCACTAATGATTAGGGTTTTCTTAGTAACCTAACCAAATTTTGATGCCCCAAGTATGGAAAGGGCACGCATTCTTGAATCCTTGCTTCTGACGAACTAAGGAACTTAATTCAAGTGTTAACCTTTTTTCGATGAGGTGTTACTTGAGCTTGGACATTGATCAGTCATGAATAGGCAGAGGACGTAACCTTTTGTCTGAGGGAACCCTGAGTTCATGATTCATGAATACCAAATTGTTTGATCAGCTTGTGATTATTTCTTGTTTACTGCCCCAAGCAGGGGCATGATTATCTTTGTCAATGATTCTTTGAGTGTGTGCCATTTCCTTGATTTGGTGTGTATTTGTTGATTGGTGACTAAGTGTGACTACCCCCTCAAGCGACGAATCAATGAGGGAATGACCGACATGAGAAAAGCGACAAGTCGGTTGACCTAAGATGACTTGTGTAAGGGTGCCTTTTAGTTGTTTTCCTTTTAATGCTTGAGTAGTTTCCCAACATTTTGACCTATTTTTGGGTGGGTTTGGACCCTTTTTGGGATGCTGTTTGGGGATGAAATTCTCGGCAATCCGTCCTCCTGTGGAGCGGTCCGGCTATGGTAGATTTCTTAGGAAGTAGGATAGTTAATATTTGTGACCCTGACATCTATTTTACATGCCAAGAAGTAGAGGCGCAAAGGCGCCTTGTTCGGAAATGTTATTACTATTTTTTGGGTGGGTTTGGACCCTTTTTGGGACACCATTTGCGGATGAAATTCTCGGCAATCCGTCCTCCCGTGGAGCGGTCCGAATATGGTAGCCTTCTTAGGGAGTAGGATAGTTAATATTTGTGACCCCGACATCTATTTTGCATGCCAAGAAGCAGATGCGCAAAGGTGCCTTGTTCGGCAATGTTATTACTATTTTTTGGGTGGGTTTGGACCCTTTTTGGGACACCGTTTGGGGATGAAATTCTCAGAAATCCGTCCTCCCGTGGAGCATTCCGGCTATGGTAGCCTTCTTAGGGAGTAGGATAGTGAGGATTTGTGACCCCAACGTCTATTTTGCATGCCAAGAAGCAGAGGCACAAAGGTGCCTTATTCGGCAATGTTATTGCTATTTTTTTTTGGGCGGGTCTAGACCCTTTTTGGGACATCGTTTGGGGATGAAATTCTAGGCAATCCGTCCTCCCGTGGAGTGGTATGGCTATGGTAGCCTTCTTAGGGAGTAGGATAGTGAGGATTTGTGACCCCGACGACTATTTTGCATGCCAAGAAGTAGAGGTGCAAAGGCACCTTGCTCGGTAATGTTATTGCTATTTTTTGGGTGGGTTTGGACCCTTTTGGGATACCATTTGGGGATGAAATTCTCGGCAATCCATCCTCCCGTGCAGTGGTCCGGCTATGGTAGCCTTCTTAGGGAGTAGGATGGTGAGTATTTGTGACCTCGACGTCTATTTTGCATTCTCGAAATGTCAAGTGCAAAAGCACTCTTATTGGACAATTTTATTTCTTGTTTTTGAAATTTTTGCTCTGTAATCATCCCTGGGTGGGACAAATACTAGTTTTGTAATCATCCCAGGGTGGTATGAATGCTAACTAGAGTGCTCGTCCTAGGGTGGAATGATTACAGGCCTAAAAGCCTATTTAAGGGCCAAAACTAGGGTTTGGGTTCATTTGCATTCGATTTTTCTGGCGATTTGGAGCTTTGAGGAGGAGGAGGTCGAGTCTACGAAGCAAAGCGCTACCGAATTTTGCCCGACACCATGATTTCACGAATCGGGTCTTCCAGTGGTGGAGCCGAGGTGATACCGGTGAGTGCTCCTATTCTTTATTTGGTTTTGTTTGATTTTTCAATTAAAGAACCATAATGTTTGTTGCAATTTGTTTTTCCATTTTAAACTAAGGTAAAACCCGATTTTAAAAAGAAATGTTTTTTAGTTTTTTTTGTTTGTATTTTTGTTAAGGTTATATAAAGGAACCCTAGGTTTAAATGCAATGTTTTTATTGTTTTAAAACTAAAACTCTAGGTGAACTGAGAGCAAAACCCTCACTTAGAATTTTTTTTTTAATTTCAATTTTTGTATTTTCGTTTAAAACTCTAGATTGAAATGTGTGCTTGTTTTGTTTTGTTTTGAAACTAAAATCCTAGGTTAAACTTAGAGAAAAACCCTAGCGTTAGAAAATTTGTTTTTGTTCTAATCTTTGTATTTTCATTAACTTCAGTTATAAACCCGAGGTTAATGAAAAACTGTTATTTTGATTTTGATTTGTTTGTTTTTATTTATCAGTTTAAACGTAGAGTTAAAAACCCTAGGTACTGACAAACTATTTTTGACTTTGTTTTGGTTTTTGTTTATCAGTTCAACTTTAGAGTTAAAAAACCTAGGACTGACAAATGTTTTTTTGAATTTTTATGTATTTTTTTTTATTTATCAGTTGACCGTTAGAGTTAAAAACCCTAAGACTAACAAATTTTTGTTTGAATTTTTTTTGTTTTGTTTTTATTTATCATTTGACCATTAGAGTTAAAAACCCTAAGACTGACAAATGTTTGTTTGAATTTTTTTTGTTTTGTTTTTATTTATCAGTTTACCATTAGAGTTAAAAACCCTAAGACTGACAAATGTTTGTTTGAATTTTTTTGTTTTATTTTTGTTTATCAGTTGACCGTTAGAGTTAAAAACCCTAAGACTGACAAATGTTTTTTTGAATTTTTTTGTTTTGTTTTTATTTATCAGTTGACCGTTAGAGTTAAAAACCCTAATACTGACAAATGTTTTTTTGAATTTTTTAGTTTTGTATTTTTGTTAAGGTTATATAAAATAACCCTAGGTTTAAATGCAATGTTTTTATTGTTTTAAAACTAAAACTTTAGGTGAACTGAGAGCAAAACCCTAGCTTAGAAAAATTGTTTTAATTTAAATTTTTGTATTTTTGTTTAAAAAACTCTAGATTGAAATGCGTGCTTGTTTTGTTTTGTTTTGAAACTAAAACCCTAGGTTAAACTTAGAGAAAAACCCTAGCGTTAGAAAAAATGTTTTTGTTCTGATTTTTGTATTTTCGTTAACTTCAGTTATAAACCCGAGGTTAACGAAAAACTGTTATTTTGATTTTGATTTGTTTGTTTTTATTTATCAGTTTAAACATAAAGTTAAAAACCTTAGGTACTGAAAAACTTTTTTTGACTTTGTTTTGGTTTTTGTTTATTAGTTGAAATTTAGAGTTAAAAACCCTAGGACTAAAAAATGTTTTTTTGAATTTTTTTGTTTTGTTTTTATTTATCAGTTGAACGTTAGAGTTAAAAACCCTAAGACTGACAAATGTTTGTTTGAATTTTTTTGTTTGTTTTCATTTATCAGTTGACCATTAGAGTTAAAAACCCTAAGATTGACAAATGTTTGTTTGAATTTTTTTTGTTTTGTTTTTATTTATCAGTTGAACGTTAGAGTTAAAAACCCTAAGACTAACAAATGTTTGTTTGAATTTTTTTGTTTTGTTTTTATTTATCAGTTGACCGTTAGAGTTAAAAACCCTAAGACTAACCATTTTTTTTTTTAATTTTTTTGTTTTGATTTTATTTATCAGTTGACCGTTAGAGTTAGAAACCCTAAGACTGACAAATGTTTTTTTGAATTTTTTTGTTTTGTTTTTATTTATCAGTTGAACGTTAGAGTTAAAAACCCTAAGACTGACAAATGTTTTTTTTTTTGAATTTTTTGTTGCTTATGATTTGTCTGTTTTTAGCTATACATTTTTTTATGCATTGTTGTATATTCATGTTATTGTTGTACAGTTTATCATGTTTTTAATTTTTTTTTTGTGTTGTTTTACAAGTGGTTAAGAGCCGATACCGTCAGTCGACGGTGTTTTCTGACGCCCGGGGGGCATTGAATTTGGCGGATTGGGAATGGCTTGACGCCATTGGGCTCAAGCATGTGATGCACCTAGAGCCGATGGTGGGGGATCGGGCGTTCTTGACCACACTGATCAACCTATGGGATCCCCGCACCAATACCTTCCATCTCCCAACAGGGGAGATGATAGTGACTCTGGAGGATGTCTATTGAATTCTGTGGATTTCGATAGATGGGCTCCTGATTAGGATGATTTCATGTGATCAGAGGACAACTGTACTGACGGGATGCTTCAGGCATGGGGAGGAGTTGGGTGTAGACAGCCTAGTAGAGAGGGCAAAGGGAGACTGCCAGATTGGCATCATTTTGGTACGATGGTGGCTAGAGAGGGGCATGTTGGGAGTGAGGCACGCATTGTTGATGAGCCTCATTTCCAACATGTTGCTGCCTAAATCAACGGGCACGAGGTTCCCATGGAACCTGTTGGAGGTGGTCTTCAGGTTGGTGGAGTGTCTGACCATAGAGCCCCTGATGATGATATGGGGTCAGACACTACTGGCACAACTCTACGATGAGTTGTACGAGGTTCGCTACCGAAGGTGGAAGGGTATTGGATGTAGTTACCTATTGCAGTGTTGGGCTTGGTAGCACATAGCTATGGAGAGGTCGATGGGGTTGTCATGGATGACTCAGGCAGAGATGGTAGACATAGAGATCAGGTATGGGGCACTGTGGCATCGGTCAGAGGAGTGGGGGCACAATCAATGATGGGTAGGTACCATGGGGCACTATGTTGATGCCTTCTCATGACTTGCTCATGGGGAGGTAGTCTGGCGGCCATACTTGGATTGTACAGCTTGGCCTGAGGTTGGGGAGTGGCTCCAATGGGTTCATAGGGGAAGGTGGCTGATCAGGCAGCATGAGATCGAGTAGGAGTTCTTCCTGTATGGCCTAGTGATGCGATAGTTTTGGGTACACCAAGGATTTCTTGGGGAGCCCTTGATCTATCGACATCGAAGCGATGAGAGGACACTAGACTGGCCGATCATTGCACTGCTGGGTGAGGATTCAGATACAGTGATTGACATCCTAGATGTGGATCACATCAGGGTTACTACTAAGTACAAGTAGTGGTGGATGTTGCGGTGGTGGCAAAGTGAGGGGCCTATAGGGGTTCCAGAGGCAGCAACAGCAGGTGGTGAGGGTGCAGAGGCACCAGGAGAGGGTTTGGGAACTCCACTAGATGATGCAAACATGGTGGAGGTTGATGAGATGGGTGAGGATTTTGGGGTTCCAGAGCAGCTGAAGATGTAGGATGTCTCGAAGTAGTGGGAACCAGAGCAGGCTACCATTCTGGAGATGT
The DNA here is from genome assembly GCA_028583015.1 of Wollemia nobilis. NCBI lineage: Eukaryota > Viridiplantae > Streptophyta > Pinopsida > Araucariales > Araucariaceae > Wollemia > Wollemia nobilis. Next base: position 5,763,676 of record JAQPPZ010012983.1, on the reverse strand, counting down.
CGATGCCTTAGGCAGTCCCAGAGGATATGAAGGTAGGGTTGCATATTGAGATAGTATGATTGGAGGGGCTACTTCAGAGACAGGATGTGGAGCTCGAGGATTCACTGCAATATAGGGATATCCTATGGATGCAGCTGGCAGAGAGGGAGACCACATTTGCTATGTACCACTGGTGGGATGGGGATACAGATGCTACATGGGAGATGAATCTCCTACAGATGTAGCTGGCGTAGCGTGATGATAACTTGGTGACGGTTCATCAATGGGAGATAGACAAAATTCGGCATCGCTTTAAGCTAGAGGCAGATATTATCTGCCTCGATTGATGGATCCCTAAAGTTAGTGGAGACAAATCATCATGCCGCATGAGAGGGATCAATACTAAGCAGTCAGCATCCTCTTGGTATAGGTGATTGGATGAGGGAGGCTCTAGTAGGCATGATGTAGGGGCTAGCAACAGCTACCCTAAGGGGTCCCATAGGACCCACACCATGGGGGGTAGTTCCCGTCGCATCGATCCTGCATGATCATGGTGGCCGATGCCCTAGGCTTAGGGGTGTTTGAGCTTTTGCCTTTTTGTGAGGTCAGATGACCGGTTTATTATAGCCTGAGGGTATTTTTTTATGGTATATATATACAGATGACTTTATTTTGTTTATGCACGTGTTGTGATTTGATTTGATGCATAGTGACTGATGTTTGATGGATGCATGTTAATTTATATTATGTATGGATATGTTGCGATGAATGCTAATGTTTCTAATTTATATGATATGCAAATGAAATGGATGAATTGAATTTGTGATTTTTGGCGGTGGCACCATAGACTATTTAGAACTTATGGCTTTTTGTCCTAAGTGATTGCTATGGTAAATGACTTTTCATGTATACATGTTGCTCTTTGTAATTTTTTATGGCAATGCAAGGATGAAAGATATCACAGTTGGTGTAGAATGTAATGAAGGCCATTGAAAATAAAATGGAAGAGTGAATTTTAGGATATAGATAATGTGTACTACAACTTGCACTAGGGATGAGATAGATAGATAGGTATTAACATGAAGGAAATTCCAATCATGGAATATGAAAGCATTATTTTAATTATTAAAGTATAAATATGTTTGCTCTTATGTGCAACAACTTATATTGATTATGTGAAGAAAAAAATAGAAAAGATAAAAAATATGTGGAGAAAAAATAGAAAAGAGAAAAAATATCAAACCATCTTGTATAAGATTGTATAAGTTGTTTCTTTTTTTATTAATGAGAATAAATAATTTGTTTTATACAAGGTATAGCATACAATATTTATTTTTAGAATTTATAACTAAAGAAAAAATTAGATTGTAACTAAAGAAAAAGCAAACTTGGAGTCTTCTTTTATGAAGAAATTACAAGTTATATAAAATAAAGAGTATCATATACAACTACATTTTTGAAAATTGGTCATATTTTATTGAAAATGGAGTCACCTATTACATCATGACCACACAATGGTATTATATTAATTTTTATATCATGCATGTATTGATTGGCAAGAATTAAAGCTAAGTATCCTTCTTGAAAGTCAACAAATATATTTACTAGTTAAACTAATACAGTTTAATTATGATATACTAATAAAAATAAAAAATATATAAATTAATTATTTAAAAAATAATTATGTTTACTAGAATACAAATTGAATTTTTTAATTCATTATTAATTAGATTTTATAAGCTTTTAGGTTAAAAAAAACAAACAATGCATAGTATTTCAACATATAGGCAATGTATTTTACAGCTTGCACTAAAAAAGTTCCCCAAGAATACCTTGGTATGATTAATAACTTAATTTATATATTTTCTTACCTACAATACTTGATGCTTATGAAAGAAATAATATAAAAAATAGGAAACGGAAATAGTATAGCTAAAGATAATATAATCTTTAATCTACCCTTTGAGATGGACATAATTTTAATAGTAGAACATGCTTACAAAATTTACCCTTATGTAGTGGAGATGATATGTTTGTTTCTCAATTTCGTTGGATGTAAAACACAAAACTGTAGTTCACATACACATTGACCCTTGTCTACAGGGTCTCTAAGGATTGAAAAAGAGTCAATATTATTCATCAAATCAACTTTGGCCATGTTGATTCTGCTGTCTACAAAGCTAAAGGTTTTGGCTAATAAAATAGAGTTGGAATATTTTTTATGCCCAACTTGAAGTTCTTGAGAAACACTTTTAAAGTTGTGTCTTTCATATTTGGTACATTATTTCATCTAATTTTTGTATCTCCATACGAAATATAATATCAAACATTACAAACAAACTTAATATAAATATTATTTTAAGCATGGATATGGAGGAGCAGAGGAGCAGCAGTGGTGGGCCAGGAGGTGAGCAGAGGTGGACCAGTGGAGGGTTAGGTGGGGCAGGTAGGAGTAAGGAGCAAGGGGCAGGCGAGGATCCAGAGGATGGAACCGAGGCAGAGGACGATCGAGATCCAAAGCCTGAGACAAGAGGATCCGACCCACCCGATAAAGAACCTGACAAAGGGACCCAACAAGGAGCTGCGGGACCCAAAAAGGCTTGGTCCTTTGCGAAAACCCTAAAAGGGTCTAGGGGGGATTTTTGTAAAAATCTCCCTCCATTGATTCCCAAAAAAAATAGGATCATCGCTCCTGCAAACATTATGGATGGGTTTTTGGCGATGGAAAAGCATTCGTTGGTTGGAAAGTTCCTGGGTGGTAGGCCCGACATAGAGACCATAAGGGCATGGGCTTGGAACAAATGGAAAATGGCAGGCAACCTAGAGATAGTGGCCCTTGCAAGAGGGTTCTTCATTATAAGGTTCAACAACAAGGAAGACGCGGAGCGAATTTTAACAGGTGGGCCATGGTTTCTAGGGAGGCGCAACCTATTCCTAAGGCATTGGGGAGAATATTTCGACCCAGAGACACAAAATATTAACACAGCCCCCATTTGGGTTCGTTTGCCAAGTTTACCTGCCCAGTTCGTGAACGAATACTGGCTTCAAGGAATAGCAAAAACTATAGGGGAACTGGTTGCTATCGACCATTCCACTCTGGCAAGAACAAGAATGACCCAGGCAAGGATTTGTGTTAACGCAAATTTAGAATGTGAACTACCAACCTTCGTTGAGTTGGGTTATGGAAAATATCTGAGGAAACAAATGGTAGAATATGAAAATAAACCTACCTTTTGCACGGAATGCAAAAACCAAGGTCACCTTCCAAGCCAATGCCCAACCGTGGCCACCAATATTCAAGGCCCGAAGAATCCAAACCCTTTAGGGTTCAATGGAAGAAGGAATGCCAGAAACCAAGGACCTCGGGTCCCACAAGGGAGAGGAGTTTTCAGGAAAGCTAGAGCAGACCCTACTACCAGAGAAAGTCAAGCCAAAGCCAGGGAGAAAGGAAAGCAACAAGTTGAAGAGGGTGATAAGGTAAGCCCTAAAACCCTAAGTTTAAATAGATTTGAAGCTTTAGCTGAAAAGGATTCTGATGAAGAAAATGAGGAGAATGAGGAGCCTCAGATCGTGTGGCCCGAAATCCTTGAATCCCCTTCAAAAGCAGGGCCGTCTCTAGATATATCCGTTGACTTGCTCAATCCTCAAGGGTTGGTCCAGAACCCAAATGAATACAGGCTAAATCTGGAGGGCGCAGAAACAAGTATCGACATTACTAATACCAAAAGGAACAATGAGGGATCAAGCCCCATTTTGCAACAAATCATTCCTCCTAAGTTTAGCCCAAAGCAGACAAGAAGTTCAGCGAAATCCTCGATTGACTTTGGAAGTGAAAAAAAGAGGGGAAGAATGTCCGAGGCAGACCATTATAAACTCAAGATTGACAATGAAATAGCAAATGGGAAACAGAGGACACTACTACAACAAGTTATCTCAAGTCAGGAGGATAACAGAAACAACAAATCTCCCCCAACCCAAGGAAAGGGGAGAGGGAAAAACAACAAGTCATCTAAATGAAGATCCTCTCATGGAATGTGAGAGGCCTTAATGGCCCAGTGAAACAAAGGATGGCCAAGTCATTAAGGAAAATAGTGAATCCGACTATATTATTACTTCAAGAGACCAAAATGGATGAGGGACAGGCAATTCTTGCAGCCAACAGATTATGGAAGCATGGGGAAATGGCTTTCATGAAAGCGAGAGGAGCCTCGGGAGGGTTGTTAACGATGTGGGATCCTTAGAAAGTGGAAGGAAATGTTATCCAGGCAGAGGAGAGGGTTCTTAGTGTTCTTTTTCATGACCTAGACTGCAATAAGTCTTGGATCACCTCGAATGTGTATGCTCCTAACACCATTCAAGAAAGAGCCTCGTTGTGGGAATACCTGACCCATCTGAGCGAAGCCTTTAAGGACGTCCCTTGGGTTATAGGTGGAGACTTTAATACACCCCTATACCCATCCGATAAAAAAGGAGGATCTAGCCTGCCTTTCAGAAGCATGGAGGACTTTAATATGTTCGTCAATTCAAACGAGCTTATGGATGTAAAGCTAAAAGGAGCTAAGTTTACTTGGAGCAATCAGAGGGTAGGGAACAACCACATCCAGGAGAGGCTGGATAGATTCTTCCTATCTAAGGAGGCTTTTATGGACTTTGGGGAGTCTTCCCTGCAGTCTCTTCCCAAGATTGCGTCAGATCACAACCCTATTCTGCTTGAGGTTCCCCAACAGTCCTCCCTAAAGAAGCCTTTCAGGTTTGAGGCAATGTGGACCAAGCATAAGGACCTTAAAGATAAAATGAATCAATGGTGGAGGATTAGTTGCCAGGGTAGCCCATCCTTCAAACTATCCCAGAAGTTAAGAATGGTAAGAGATAACCTCAGAAAGTGGAATAAGGAAGTTTTTGGGAACTTGTTTGAAAATAAAAAAAAGGCAAGTGAAAGACTAAGTGTCATCGAAAGGAGCATTGAAAATGGCCAGTATGATGAAGCTACCAAAGCCGAAGAAAAAACTCTCTTGGCTGAATTCCACAACATTCTGGCCTGCGAAGAAATGTATTGGAGGCAGAAGTCGAGAGCTCTCTGGCTTAAGGACGGGGATTCTAACTCCAAATTTTTCCATGTGACCACCCTTAGAAATAGAAGCAACAACAGAATAAAAAATCTGATGAAGGGAGATGGATCCAGTGCTATTGATGTTCAAGAAATCAGAAATGAAGTTGTGACTTACTTCAGCAACCTTCTGGGAGAAGAAGTGCAATGTCAGGCCAATGCTAAAGATATTCTCTTGAGGGCCATTCCTCGAGCTGTTGACAATGATATGAATAGGAATCTCACCGATCCTTTCTTAGATGAAGAAATCAGAGAGGCTCTGTTCTCCATGGATCCTGATAAAGCCCCAGGACCCGATGGCTTCTCTCCTCACTTTTTTCAAACCTACTGGGATACAGTCGGGGCTGATGTATGTGCGGCAATCAGGGAGTTCCAGACTTCCAGACACATTCCTAGAAGCTATAACTCCATGTTTATTGCCTTGATCCCTAAAGGGGTAGATCCAAAAATAATGGCAGATTATAGACCTGTGAGCCTTTGTAATGTATCCTACAAGATCCTCACCAAATTGATCATAATTAGAATGAAGAGCATCCTACCTTTTATCATCGACAAATGCCAGGGGAGTTCGGTCCAAGGGAGATCTATTCTTGATGGGGTCATCACGGTTCATGAAGCTCTCCATTCGGCCAACCAAACCAAGAAAGCTTCCTTTGCCCTGAAACTCGACATGAACAAAGCTTTTGACCGCATCAATTGGGAATTTCTAGAGGTAGTATTGGTCAAATTTGGCTTTCATCATCAGTGGGTTAAACTTATTCGAGGTTGCATTCAGAAACCCTGGTTCTCTGTTCTGGTGAATGGGTCCCCGACCGGTTTTTTTCAAAGTCGTAGGGGATTGAGGCAAGGGGATCCTATCAGTCCTATGCTCTTCATCCTTGTGGTTGAAGCTTTGGGTAGGACTATCAAAGTTGACTGCTCCGTAGGCCTGATATCGGGTATCAAAGCCACATCTCAAACGGCCCCTGTCTCTCATCAACAATTTGTTGATGACACTCTGATGCTTTCCTTAGCTTCGGTGGAAGAGGCTAAAAGGATCAAATTCATTCTAAACCTGTATGAGGAGGCGGCTGGTCAGAAGGTTAATTTCAACAAAAGCAAAATCTTCTTCCTTAACACCCCTATCCCTAGGCAAAATAGGATCATAGGGATTTTGGGGTGCGCTATCGCCTCGTTGCCTACGTCCTATCTAGGCCTACCTCTTTTCACTGGGGCTCCTTTGGGAGTTATGTGGAACAATGTGGTCGAAAGAATCCAAAAAAGGCTTGCTGGCTGGAAAGGGCATTTCTTATCTCAAGCAGGGAAAGCTACCCTGACTATGGCCTCGCTACAAAGTATCCCGGTCTACTTCCTGTCAGCTTTCAAGGCCCCGACTCGAGTATTCCAAAAAATTGAGCAGTTGCAAAAAAACTTTTTATGGTCAGGCTCTGAAGGCAAGAACATGATCCATCTAGTTGGGTGGAGCAAAGTTTGTCGACCCAAAGATCGAGGAGGCCTGGGTCTTAGGAGAATTTCCCACCTAAACACAACCCTGTTAGCGAAACAAGCATGGCGGGTCCTCACAAATGAAGAGAATGAGTGGATAGCCATTATGAAAAGGAAATATCTTCAGGGATCCGATTTTCTTAACACTCCCATTCCTATGAGAGGTTCTGCTATCTGGAAAGCTATTCTAGCTAGCAGAGACATTGTGAAAAAAGGTATGAGATGGATAGTCGGGAGGGGCTCGAAGATCAGATTCTGGGAGGACAGATGGGCTACGCAAGAGGCTTTGCTTTCAGATCCCAGGATAGCAAGACTCAAAAATTATACTGATAATAATTTTGGACCTTGGGTGTCCGATTTCCTAAGTCAGGAGGGAGGTAATTTGAGATGGAAACCTATTAGGGCTCAGGGACTTCAGGGCGAATCAATGGAGTTAGAAGCTATCCTTTCTCAACAATTCATTTCTAAAAGAGCAGAGGATGATCACCTGAGGTGGGACGCAACTGAGAGTGGTGAATTCTCAGTCAAATCCGCTTACAGGATGATTATTGACCATGATGATCCTCCGTTCGAAACCAATCTGGTTTGGATCCGCAAGTTGATCCCCAAAATAGCTCATTTCGCATGGATGGTGATTCAAGGAAAAATCCTCACCATCGACAACATGATAAGAAGAGGTATGTTTTTGCCTAACAGGTGTTATTTGTGCAGGAACAGTTGGGAATCCATTCATCACATTTTTTTAGAGTGCCCCTGGTCTGTAGCCATCCTTAATGGATTATTCCAAACCTTTAATATCTCCTAGGTCCAGCCTGCCACCATTCTGGAGCTTTTCTATCAGTGGCCTTCTCCCTTCAGAAGCCTTCAGCTCAGGTTCCTCTGGAATATTTGCCTCCACCATTACCTTTGGCAGATCTGGTTAGAAAGGAACCACAGAGCCTTTTTCGATTCTAACCTCGACCCGCTGTTGGTTCTCAACAAAATCCTAGTTTTTGCCAAAGAGAACCTAAGCATCCTCCCTCCAACTACCCAAACCATTCCCTTGCAGGAAATAATCCTTGCCCAATATCTTGATATATCCTTAGAGGAGTCTTCAGGTGTGATTAATCCTCATCCGAGGATGGAGGCTAGGTGGACCGCCCCCTCGATGGGATGGATCAAATTCAATTTTGATGGGGCGGCCAAGGACAATCCTGGAAAAGCTGGAGCTGGAGGGGTGGTGAGAGATCATCACGGTAAAGTTGTTTTTGCCTTTTCTAAAAACATCGGGATCAAGACTAATAACGAGGCTGAGGCATGGGCATTGTGGCATGGTCTACAAATGCTCCAAGAGGCCCAGGGTAAATGTTATGTGGAAGGGGATTCCCTGAATATTATCAACCTCCTTAACAATAAAAGAAAACCTCCCTGGAGGATCGAGGCCCTAATCAATGAAGTTAGGATCCTTGCTGACGGGGTGAAGAGAAGAAGGCCCAACACGTGTTTCGTGAAGCCAACAAGGCAGTGGACAAGCTGGCAAACATCGGGGTGGAGGCTGACGGATTGATCACGTGGACGAATGAGGTCCCAGGTGACGTGGAAGAAATCATCCTTTCCAAATCTTGATGAGGTGGATTTCAAGCCGACAGATCACGTGCAGTGGGCAGAGGGCCCAAATTAGAAGGTGTTTCCCAGTGGTCACACCTATATTGGAAAGAGCATTTAGTAAGACCAAGGCCAGCGTGGAAAATCAGTTAACCAGGTGGCGTAACTCCGAGGTGGTGGACCTTGTCCCTAAATATGACATTTATGCCATAAGGACCTACCGCGGGATCAGGAGCAAGTTTCCATACGTCTTGATATACGTGAGTGTTGTTTCCAAGAGAAGGTGGCGTATCGTGAGGTTTCTCCCACCCATCGTTATCATTATTGTTCAGATAACGGATCCTAAGAGATATGATGAGGGATACGGTGGCACGATCCCTATGCTGAAGTGGCTTACTTTCCAAGATAATGGTGCTCGAAGGCACGCTTCCAGAACTGGCATGAGCTTTAAGGAACCAGCTTCGGATGGCAGAGGATTGCCAAGGTGCCACCCTCATATTAGTACCTACTACGATAGGGTTATGTCCGAAACTATGAGTTCAGAGCTCCACGATACTCTTGAGAGGAATCTGATGGTAACCCTTCCAAATATGATTTACATTGAGCCCAACATGGTGGTCATGGAGCCTGTTGCTCAGGCTATTCTGACCGATAGGCGTTTTACCCAATTTTTTGACCTATTCTCGGGTGTGGAGGATGAAATCATGCTGGCTGTGATGGAGACTTGGGAGGATGGTAGAGTGGAGATCCAGGGGCGTGAATTCATCATTGACGCCAATCTGCTGGCGACTATTACTGGATAGTCGGTTAAGGGAAGGTCGATTCATCGACAGAAGCACCACTGGGAGGTGGAGTTGAAAGAATTCAAGGACAATCCAAAAATTTACAAGGAGGCAAAGAACGGTCTCACAAGGATGGACCTACCGATGCCCTGGAACGCGGTAATGAAGAATGTCCTCGAATTTATCATGGCAGAAGACCCTGGTAAAGTGTTGCTGAGCTTTCATTACGCCTTTGTAAATTTCTTCAGGGATGTAAACCCCATTAGCATCCCACAATTCCTGATGAACTCCCTCAATCACACCATTACCTCGTCCCACAACAAGAAAGGCTTCTCAATGCCCATGCACCAAGGCCTGCTTAAGGTTATCTATAAATTCATCCTTAACAATGTTCCCCAACCTGAGCTCCCTCCCCCACCCCCTGAGGATCCCCCGCGGGTTCGTGGTGAGAGTTCGAGGGGGAGAGACAACCTCGGGTTACCCAAACCTTCCCCTGCCAAGAGGAGAGAGGGTGAGTCAAGTGCCAAGGGAGGGCCAGCCAGGAAGCATCTCAGGATCGATGACCCGCCCCCCAGGTCCTCTCTGAGACTAAAGAATAAACAAGTTCAGGGTAGTAGCAAAATCTTGGACATTACCTCCGAGGATGAGGGTCCTGACCCATCTATTATGGAGCTAAAAAGGTTCGTCCTGAACACTGCAGCCAACATCAACCATCAGATGCAGGAGTTGCAGGAGGTCCTGACCAAGGTTTTCTTTAACGAGGGCTACCAGAGCAACAAGCCGGTGGTTTACAACCCGGAGACGGACGACAATGAAGAGGACAAAGAGGAGGATCAGGAGGAGGAGGCCGAAGAGGAGGACTAGGGTCCTCTCTGGTGTTTTGCTGCCCTGGGTTGTCTATTTTTGCTGAATTTGTTGTTGGTCTTCAAGTTTAAATTTTTACGTTCTTGTCAGGGCAGAGGGTTGCGTGCTGCTCTCCTTTTTTGTTGATGTTGTGTCTAGGTTCAGGTGCAATGCCTAGGATGGGTCAGGATGGGCAAAGGCCCTGTGTGTCATTTTGTGTTATGCTCTATTTGGGGTGGGACGCCCAGGGTGTGGGGTCCCAGGTAAGGATGAATGGTTGGGGTAGAGGACGGAGGATCCTCTGTTTGTCTCTGTTTATGTTCCTCAGCCGCGGGCTATTTTTGTAAAAAGGTTTTGGGTCAACCTGAAAAACCCGAGTTAATGATAAATCTTTAATTACCAAAAAAATATTTGGTCAATTCCAAGTTCCTTCTCAAAATAAAAAGGAAAAACCCTACTAAATAATGATAGATTCTAGGTTTCCTAAGCAATCGAGAAGAATAATCCAATTTCTAGAGAACAAGAAAAGGATAAAAATTCTTTCAAGAAAAAAATGGAGAAGAATAAAGAATAGTTAGGTTCTAAAGAGGAGGTAAAGGAGAAGTTGAAATTCCCTTCCATCACCAAGAGGTAAAGGATTGAAGCTACTCAGTAGTATAAGAGAAAATTTGGTGAAAATGATAAAAAATATAAAAAAGATCCCTTTAGAAAAGTCTAACTTCAATACTATAGAACTAAAGAGGACTCCTAAAGAATGTATGTTTGACACTCTCTTCATACCTTGTCAGATTGATATATTGAAGGTGTCTTTAAATAATAATTCTCAAGAAAATAAAATTGCTACCATTTTCAACCTGTCACACGACCAAGAGAATATCACTCTAGCAACCCTAAAAAGTAAACGTCCACCTTTTCACATATATCTAAGTATGTAAGGGTGGATTATTCATAATAATATGTTAGGTTCAGGGGCTTCAACTACAGTCATACCTAAAGTGGTTTGTGATGAAATGGAAATGGAGTATACTCGCTCTTGTCCAGGAATTTTACAATTGGATGGGACACTAGTCAAGATCATTGGAGTTGTAAAAGACATATTGATGAAATTACATAGGGCTCTAGAGGTCACTTGTGTGAAAGAAATTGTAGTATTAGACCTGGAGACTTATTTTACTCTGTCTTTCCAGGGAATTTATAGCCAATCTAGGGGGTTACATGTATTTAAACTACTCTAGCATGATGATTCCATATAAAGGTAAAAGAATAAGGATAACTCTTGAAAAAATTATAGCTTATCATATTGATAAAATAGAGGAAGACATGTATAATCACTCTATAATGGAGGAACCTAAACTAGTAGAGATCCTTGAGGATTTAGAAGTTGAAGATGAGTTACCATTTAGAGAGGATCATAGTCTATTTGAAACAAGAATGGGCACTTATAGCATTTCTTCTGAGGCTAATAAAAATACCCCTACCATATCCAATCAATCACTAAGAGAGTCAGAGATTTGGAAAATGCATTTTGATGGAGCAAGATGTAAAAATGGGATTGGTGTAGGCATAATTTTGAAATCTCCTTTAGAAGGTATAATGAGTTTTGCATATAGATTGACCTAGTCTTATACTAATAATATTAAAAGTATGATATTTTTTGCTTAGGATTAATGCAAGTAGAGAAAATGGGAATAAAAATGTTAGACATATATGGTGATTCAAAATTAGTGGTTAATCAAGTTACAAAGAAATACAACAACAAACACCATTACTTAAAAATATATAGGAATAGAGTATGGGATTTGATGGAATCTTTTAATGCTCTAAATATCCATTCTATTCTTAGAAGTCAAAATATTTTGGTTGATGCTTTAGCCATTAGAGGTTCTAACTTCAATCCATATTGAGACTCGTGGTCAACTAAGGATAAAAGGATAAAATTATTTTTTAGACCTTAAATACCAGACAAACAAATGTTTTGGCAGGTTTTTTAAAATGATGTTCAGATTATTGACTTCCTAGTTAGAGAGGCTTTCTTTTCTAATTAACATGATGATTTACCTCAAGAAATGGATTAGAAAGATAACAAACTATTAAAAAATAATCATATTCCAAAGGACTTGATCACTTTGGAGAGCCTTTTTAACAATGTAGATAGAAAAAAATCAAGATCCATGAAAATTATAGAGAGATTGAAATTGAAAAGGATAAGAAGCTTAACTTTGGTAATCAGTGTTATCCAAGAGAAGTGAAGGAACTTATAACTCTATTCCTTCAATAAAAATACATTATAACTTGGTCTTATGAATATATTAAGGTGTATGATAAAAGGATTATTCAACACACTATTGAGCTAAAATTTGATGCAAAAACCATTCAGAGAGAAATAGAGACATGTGAATCCCAATATTGAATCTATAATGAGATAATAATTCCTCAAACTACTAAAATCAAAGATTATTTATCTTATCAAATATTCTATATGGGTTTCCAACTTGGTACCTATCAGGAAAAAAAATGGGGACAACCATTTATGTGTTAATTTCATAAACTTAAATAAGATGTCAATAAAATATCATTATCCTCTCCCTTATATTGACCAAATTTTACATATGGTTGTAGTAGTAGAGAGGTTATTTCTATTATATGGCATTCTTGAATATAATCATATTTGGGTGAAACATGAATATCACTTCAAAACAACCTTTACTACCAAAAGGGGTACCTTTTCCCACTAGATAAACCTTTTGGTTTGTGTAATGCAGGGCTACCTTTTAGAGATCCATGGACTATGCTTTTGGGAATTTGATTAATAGAGTCATTATAATCTATATTGGTGATCTACCTATATTTTCCCTTGAAAAACAAGCACACTTGACGCACCTAGAGTAGGATTTTAAAAAATACAGAGAGTTTGGTGTTTCTCTAAATCTAAAGAAATCATTTTTGTAGTCCATGTGGATAAATTATTAGGGTATGTAGTCTCTAAAGAAGTAATATCAATTGATCCTGACAAAGTAACATCAATATTGGCTCTTCCTATTCACATGAACAAGAAAGCTCTACAATCCCCTTTTGTGCAGATCAAATTTGTAAGGAAGTTTATTTTAGAATTTGCTCAAATTGTTAAATCTATTTTATAGTTGCTTAGAAAGGATATTGAGTTCAAATGGATAGTAAAAATAAAGTAAGCTTTTGCAACAATTAAGTAGGCTATTGCTACTATCCAAATATTGATAAATCTTGATTTTAGCAAAGATTCCATATTATATGCCTATGGAGCTGATGAGAGTTATGTCATAGTACTAACACAAAAGAATGATGCTTGAGAAGAAAACCCTATATTTTTTGGAGTCAAACACTCCATGAGTACTAGACTAAATATAAATTTACTAAGAGACAAGTATTTACAATTATCCAATCAATAAAATAATTCAAACAATACATGGCTTAAAGTAAGACTTTGGTTTATGTGGTACACCCACATGTAAGGAATTTCATCTTACAAGGAGAGCTGGGTGATAAAAGAGTTGGCTGGATTACAAAAATTAAAGAATATGATATAGAAATCCATCCCACAAAATTGGTCAGAGGTAGAGAATTATGTCAAGAATTGGAAGTAAAAGAAAGCACATATTAGATGATAATTTGCCAGTCATTAGGATCTAGATAGAAGAAAGAAATATAGTATTTTAGAGGAGCTAGATTGGATTGATCAACTCACAAGTTTCTTTCAAACTGGAGTATTTCCTCAAGGTCTAAATGCATCACAAACTAGAAGATATAGGATTCAAGCTTTAAAATATGTCCTCTTACCTAAACAAATATGTACAAAAAATCTTGATGGAATCCTAAAATATATAAGAAATGATCAGAAACAAAATATTCTAGATGAATTTTATGGACTATTAGGGGAATATTTTTTAGGCAGAAAAAATGCATTAAATATAATCAAGGCAGTATTTTATTGGCCTACCATTTTATTTTATACTTTTAAAGTGGCTATATCATGTGATAAATACTAGAGATATGTGAGGAAAAATGAGAATGCATCAATGCCACTTAAGTCTATTCAAGTAGAAGAACCATTCCAATAGTGGGGGCTATATTTTATTGGAGTGATAAATCCAAACTCTTCAGTAGCTCACAAATATATCCTGACTGCTACTGATTATTTTACTTGATGGGCTGAGGTAATTCCAACTAAGAAAGTCAATTAGGATGTAGTAATTGAATTTATTGAAAAATTGATCATAAATTTTGGTATACTTGAATTGCTAGAGTGAAAATGGCCCATCCTTTATAGGGGTGAGGTATAGTAATTTTTCTAATACATATGGTATATGCTTAAAAAAATCTTCAAACTATTATCCACATGGAAATGGCTTAGCAGAATCCACCAACAAGAATTTGCTTAGAAGGTTGAAAAGGTCCTTAGAGGATAATAAAAGAAGCTAGCATTTTCTTATGAATAAGGTTCTATGGGTGGATAGTATTACAATCAAAAGGTCAACATGCACATATCTATATACCTTAGTGTATGTAAAAGAATTTATGCTTCCTACACACTTGGAGATATCTACCCTTAAAATTGTAAATTGGAATGATTTTCCAGACAAAGATCCTATCAAAGGCAAATACAACTATTACAGGTAGAAAAATAGATAAATGAGGTCTATCAATAGTTTTAGAAGTATTTAGCATAAACTAAAGGGTGGTTTGACAAAAGGGCTACATTAATAAAGTTTAGAGCTGGTGATTCAGTTTTATAATGGAATGAGGAGAAATACAAACCGAGTAACAATCAAAAGTTTGATTCCTTATAGGAAGGGTCATATCATATTGTCGAATTCAAAAAAAATAATTATTTATAATTACAATACCAATACGAGAGAATCCTGCCTATTCTAGTCAATGGATATCACCTTAAGCTCTATTTTTAGTAAAAAAAATATATGTATTATATGTATCATATTTTATAAATATTGATGGTTTGTATTTTATTTTTTAAAAAAATGGCCATTTCCATGAATTTTCACATGGCTATGAGCTAGCCCCAGGCCACGGTTAAAATAAAGCCAAAAAAAAATCCACACAACCATGAAAACTTTGAGTTAACATGTTATGGGTGAGTTTGAAAAATTATGCTTAAGAAGGAAAATAACCACATACGTGCGACAATCAATTTTACCTTCTTGTATTTCAATTATAGTGTCTCTTGGCTATGATTTCAGCACAAGCCAACCACCACATGGGAAAAATATGAATTTGAAACAATAGGTACACATTAGTAAGATGTTTTGAAACCATACCACCAATCGTAAACTTGAGCAAATTATATACAAGATAACTCATTAATATGGTTCTAGCTAGATTTTACATGCAAGGAGGATACATCAATAATATGTTTCACTCACTGCATTAACAAAATATGCTTTAGAAAATCTATATATTTGAAAAATAGAACAACATTAATTTTGTATTGTGCATTCAATATTCAGAGCAAAGCAGTCTAGAATTGAAAATAAGTTTTAGAAAGTTGGTAAAATTAAGTACTTTCCTACAATTTTAAGTGACTTTTCCACTAAAACAGCAATGGTCTCCTCATAATCAACCACCAAGATACCTCCAAAATATTAAATGAGGGTGAAATCCACTTCCAAGATGCAAAAATAAAGGTGAATAATATAATCATGACCTGAAAGGAAAAGGAGAAATTAAGAGCAAACACAAAACGGAAGGTACCCCAATGTGTATCACCTATTATGGTTAATCCTATTATTTCATCTTATATTTGTGATTATATACATCCTTAACCTAAGCAAATTTTTGAAATATCATAAAACTATGACCCTAATCAAAGGGTAGTGTAAAATATTGAGGGACAAACCCTAATGCACATTAATGTTGTGGTATTTAATGATGCTTTTGCCATGGGTTTGCAATGAAATTGAAATATTGAAGTTTTTACACAAAAATAACATCTTGAGTATTACTCAGTTAACGCTCATTCAACCAAGTGAATTCATTTTCTGAATTGGTTATCTAGCCAACTAAAATAAATTGAGTGGTAAAACCTTATTGCAAACCCCTATTAAACTAAAATAATTTATGAATATCATGATTTATTCTATGTTGGCCATAATAGTAGGGTTACCATTGAAAATAACACCTAAAATTGGCAAATAGATACTACCTACTACATCTTGGATCCTAAAAACTATGACCCAACTTTGATGAAAAATCGCCCAATATTCTTTGATTGGCCAAACTATCTAAGCAATATATTTCATGAACATTTGTAAGAACTATTGAAGGATGAATATAAAGTGTTCTTTAGGTATTATTTCCATCTAGTTTAGCTCTTCTTATGTTTTTTTCAGCTCCACACACCATTGATAATGGTTAAGAAAATGGGTCAAGATGGAAGTCCTACCCCTATCTATGCATGGACCAAAGTGCTTAATAAAGTTGAGTCCTATTATGATTTTAATATGGACCTTTTAGGGTCTACTCTAAAAATCATCAACGATCAAATGCCTATATTTCCCTCCCTGATAATAGAAACATTAAGGGTAAAATAGGTAGAAGAAGAGGATTGGTATATCTTAATTATGGGAACAATAATACAAGAAATATGTTTTTACTATCTCATTTTGTCATAGATAGGTTTTTTGCCCTAGAATATACATCAATGTCATCTATTGCACAAGATAAGACAATAAGGGCACCTATGTTTACCCCTTTAACAAATATGGGATTACTATGACTAAAAAGAATCGAAATCAGAGCATTATTGCATTCATGAAGAAATTGGGTTAATAGAGATTCCTCAAAGATGGAGGTATGATCTTCACCATAAATTCATAGATAGATTGAATCAGCTCAGTAAAGGTAAATACGCCAAATTTTAAGGTACTCCTAGAATATTAATAACTAGGAAGGTTCAGGGTAAGAATTTAATATTTAGTAGATGGAGTATTTGCCTCCTTGGGGATATTTTTATGACCACATCACAGATTATGATCCCAAGAATAATAAAAAACATATCTTCAACAAGTCAAAAATTAAAGTCCAAACCATTATAAAGAAATAAAACTGGGAATCTGGTAAAATATTTGAATGGTGGAGAATGAGAGTTGAAACAGACACCGTTAAGTCAAAATATGGCACTAAAATAGACAAGCATTATTTTGATAAGTATTACCAGTCCTATAAAACATGGAAATCTAATGAGAGATTTATTACCATGCATTTTATAAGTCCTACCACTCAAGGAGAAGCTTAAAGTGGCAAAGAAGAAAAAATGGAGTTAAGGTAGAGAAACAAAAGAGAATATGGATTTGAACTCCTCCTCCATATCCTCTAACTCCAAGGCAAGGTACTATAAAGGCAACCCCCTCTTCCAAAGGTAAGAAGGTACAATATTTGTTTCATCCAACAACTGAACAACTTCAAAAATATGGATTAGGTACTCAAATGATGCAAAATACAGGTTATGAGGGAGGAGGACTAGGAAAAGGTGAAGCAGGTGAAACTTAGATAATTCAAGTATCTAAAAGACCTAATCATATAGCACTAGGGATACACACCATAGATAAAGAAGAAACTATAAATATAATGACACTTATTACTGGTGCGCATTCAATCAAATTTATAAAACATATTCCTTTGGAGCAACATATTTACTAGAAAAGGTAGTGGTAGAGACTTAGTAAAAACAGTTGGAGATAACTACTGAGTAGATCTATTCACTCATCAAGGGTAATAAAAAAGCTACTAAGACCTTGGAAGGGACTAATAAATAAGTGACTATGAAAAATACAATAGACCAAGTATATCAAAAAATTGAACAATCACAACTTCCATAGGAAGAGCAACCTGATCTTAAATAAGCAATGCAATAGTATCCACCAAGAGACTTAGGTAATTTTTCTCATATTTTCTCTCCTACTATTTATCGTCTAATATCCCTTCCCTCTCCTTTCTAAAGAGCATGTTGAAAGGTCCTCCTCTCCTCAATTTAATGCATCCCCTCCACTGCTTTCCCTATAAACTCAAGTTTCATCTCCTTCATCTCAAACCCTACCTCTTCCATAATATTCCATGGTAGAAATAATAATATCCACTTATTTACCTCTATATTCTACTATCTTGACCACTTTTCATACTCCCCTTCCACTAGTATCATCATTTATAACCTCCTTCATTGCTCCTGCTACAGTCGCCTACTAGAAAGTAAAAGATATTTCTCTTAGTACAAGAGATTGATAGAATGCCTAGCTTACAAAGATATTTGAGAAGGTATATCACAAGAGGAATACTATTATAGTAGATCTAGTTTCTCAAAAATAATGAAGTTGACCATCACTCCTAAGGTGAACAAGACTAAAAATGAAATGACTCTGGATGACTCAGTTGAAAGAAAATATGGAGGATATTATGCAATTACCTATAGAGGACGAGTTTGTAGTTTCCAAGGCCAACATGAATATTGTTTATTTGTAGGATAATGCCTATAAGAAAAAATATCAAAATTTAGAGGAGAAAGAGGAAGAATTGGAAGCTTCACTCATAGAGTATAACTTAGAGAAGGCCCTAAAAAATGAAATGAAGAAGTGGAAGGACAAGTTTCAAGTTATGGTCAATTATAAATAATATGTTAAAAAATCTCAAGCGTAAATTAAGACCTTGACTGAATAAAATAGTTAATTGCAACAAAAACTACAATTAGAAAAGGCTAAGCCTTCAGGATTTTCTAAGGAAAAAGTGAAGTAGATAAGGAGGGATGTTTGGTCTAATATACAACAAAGGGGTTTAGAAGCTAATCCCATCTTCATTTTTGTAGATTATAATAGTAAAGTGGTTGTAAATTCTAAGAAGGATCTTAAGACTGCTCAAGAAGAGATTTAGCATAATATGGCTACAATAGAAAAAATTGTAATTTTGTAAAAGTAAGGTTTAGGGTTGCAACAAGAGTTATCCCAATTAAATAATGGTGTTCTACCAAAAATATTACTAAATATATCCTAAGTAAAAATAGATTGATAATAAAAGGATGGAAATTGGTGGATAAATTGGACACCAAGATGAATAAAATTCTATATTCTCTTAATCAAATTAATTTGTATGGTTTTCCATATTTTTGGTAAGAAGATCATCAATTTATTGGAGAAGAATAGTTGAAAGCCAAATTTTCTTTGGTTTTAGAAAATAAATTTGAGATTGAAGGATGACCCAAACTAATTTAGCAAGATCAGGTAGTTCAGTTAACCAAACACTTGATGAATGTTAAAGATGTGATAACTGAAGTTTCTAATAGAGGTTTTTAACTGTCTTATGAAAAGATTTCCAAGTTACAACATGTTCATCATAAAATATTAGAAATACCTGAGACTTCTTAGAAAGTTTGGTAAGAAGATTCCAACACTCTTGAAGATGTTGTTCAACTTCTAAACAAGGAATATATAAGTGAGGATAATATAGAAGAAGATGAAATCGATAAAAAGGGACAATCAAAGGAAGAAGATGTGGAAGAAGAACAAGTGTAGGAATAAGAACAAGAAAAATATAGAGTTAAGGAAGTGATAGAAATTAAATAAGGAGACACAGACAAGGAAGTATTGGAGGAAGAGAATGATAAAGCTAAAAATGAAGAAGAGGATCAACAGGAAGAGTAGGATGATGCTTTTTTATGTGACTATGGTTCTGATAGGTTACTTAAGAGCAAAAGGCACATGAAATCTCAGAATCATGATGAAGGTATGATCCTATCTATTATATAAGTAAGAGTTGAATCCCTCATGGAACAAAAGAGGTATCTTGATTCTTATCTTACTTCTATATTAACCATTATCCTTTATAAAATAAATCATAAATTTTAATAAAGGGTAGTTATTCTATGGAAGCAAAATTGAAAACAATCAAAAAACACCCTCTTTTATTTTTTATTTTCATATTTTCTATATTTCACCTTTCCTTTGTCTTGATTATTTATTCATTTGTATTTCATTCATCTAATTTCCATGGTCTCTTCCATTTTCCCTTCCATCTATGATATTTCTCATTTTTTTAGACTCCATAAATCTAATAGATAATGTTATGAGTTCTCTAAACTTGCAAGCAATATTCCCTTTGAAGCACCAACAATGTAGGCCAAACTAGCCACATCATAGAAAACTCCTTAATTTTTCATAAAATGGCTAAGTTTTCAAAGCATTGATGCAAAACCGTGTTTTTCTCAAATCTGTAGTAAAAACACAGCAGTTTCACATGGTAGTAAAGGCACATGACCACACAAATTTTGGGCCTAAAATCCGCTAATTTCCTCAAATACACAATGAATTTAAGGCCACTAGATTTTCTTTATTAACTGCATGATTGAGAGAAGTACAAAGAAAAAACTAGAATTTGCTAAAAAGCATGAATTTGTAGTAAGAATGGTAAAAGTGATATAAGTTTCATTTTGGTATGCAGCTATTGATTTTCCTTTGTTAATAGCACAAAAACAAGAAACATGCTTTGAATCATAAACTTGAATCCACTAATTTATACCAATCTATGATAGAATTCACCAATATGGGCTCAAGTGCATGTTGAGGCATGGTTGAAAAGACCTCTTTGTTTACATCACGACAAACAAGAAGGAGTAAGCATAAGTCTAAATCTAGTGAATTTCATGAAACTATGAAGTTCCTCATAGTCAAGGTCAATTTTAGAAAAATACTCCAAATTCTAAAATTGTACATGACTGTAACTAAAGGTGAAGGAGTGGATAAGGTTTCCCATGATCGTGGGTTAAACAGTCCAAAATAAAGCAAGTTCATTTTATCTTTTTTTAGTCTTATTTTTATCAAAATATATCGAAAGTTAGGATGGAGCGTGACTTTGAGAAATATAGAAGCTAACCACGATTGTGAGCTAAGTCATGTGCTAGTTGGTCATAGCCATTAATTTTCAAATTGATGGTAGGTGTCAGTCTTACTCTGAATCTCATGATTCTATCATGGCTACATGATAAAGTAAGCTTAAGGGATTGAACCAGAAGGAAGATAAAATGTTACAATCTAGAATATTTTAGACTCACTATCTAACTAATTTATTTATAGCCTAAAGATCTTTGGTGAGAAATGTGTTGCAACAAAAGAGGTAACCGAGATTGATATTTCTTTGATTCATTGTAACTGATTCAAGAAAGCATAATTGGATGTCACCATTGATGAGCAAGTTGAAAAAAAATTAAGAACTCTAAAAATTCTTGGTAATGCTAAAATGTAAAAATTAAGAATCTATAAATAGAGGTCGAACTCTTATTTCCAAAGGTTGGCTCTAAAGTGTTTGCTTGTGCTATTATTGTACATTTCTTGCAATTAATGAAAAGAGCATTACTTGGGATGTTTACCTCAAACTTGCATCTACATTATTTGTTGATCATTATCTTATAAATTCATTTCTACTACTACTATTATGGTTAGTGTATTTTTTTAATTTGGATTCCTAAACTAGAGCAACTTAGAATGCTTCGTGTTTGAGTGTATGCTTATGAGAAGTCATTTTTATTAGTGTTAATATAATTATATTAAAATTAGATTATTATTGATTATATGTTTGGAATGATTATTTAATTATGCAAAATCTCTAAATGATAAAGATTGCCAAGTTTCGAATGTTGTTAGTCTTGAGTATTATTTCTGGAAATTAAATTGTTAAAGGATTATTTGTAGATGCCTATGCTATCAGATTTATTTTTCCACTATCAATTCATTCATTTCTTAACCCTTTCACACTTGTCCCTAATTTTTTATTAATTTGAGCTTAGAATAGTCAATATTTATTAAGTTGACAAGGTATACCAACCTACTCTAGATGTGATATTAAAGCATTTTAACCCTTCCAATGTATGGTTTAGGTTGTGATTAGTGGGTGCTCATATTTCGAAATCATTGTAGATGATAATCACATTTCATGTTCATCTTAATGATAAACCAAGCCACAATAGTACTAAGTGAATCTTTTAGGGGTTATATATTTCAAGAGATGATTTGGCAATAGGTTTCTCTTGTAGATATTTGTTACATTATAGGAAAATGGAATTTGAGTTGAGAACTTGTGTAGTTTTTGAAAGGTTAAGATTAGGTTTGGGTCTTATAAAGGACTCTTGTACTTATTTAGTAGGTAGGAAATATTTTTTATTTCATGCATAGGATAAGAAATTAAGGAAAATTTAGTAGGGTAAACAAAAATCTATCAAAAGGGTCCTTAAAGTGGGATACAACCCATCCAAGATATTTAAATGAACTTTTTATACCTTAATATTTGAGGTCTTTGTAATCTCTCTAAAAGACATGCCTTAGCCAGGCTGGTGGAAATTCATAATTCAGATCATATTCTTCTACAAGAAACCTTGGGGAAAAATACAAAAGTCATTGAAGTATTAAATAATTTAAGTAGGGACTAAGAGTTCTCAGTTCTAGATGCTATAAAAATATTAGGGGCTTTCTTGACTACTTATAAGAACTTAATATTCTTGACTAATTCTTCCTTTGTAGTTTTAGGCTTATGGATGGATTTTTTTAAAATCATTGGGTTTGAGGTTACTAGTTACTAATTGTTATGGTTCCTATGAACATATATTGGTCTTATGGGATTATTTTTTCTCTCAAAGGTGTCTTAGGGATGAAATAGATCATTGGTGGGGACTTAAATTTTACTATTAAGAGAAGTGAGGTATGGGGAGAATTTGTAAGACTTGATAGACCTATAGATTATTTTAGACATAATATTCAAGAAGTTGGTTTAATTTATTGTGAACCAATAAATTTTAATTCATTTGAAACACATTTTCTATTTTAGATTCATTATACAATGAAATAGTCAAAAAATGATCATGGTTTGATGTTGGAGGTGGCTTAGATTGTTCTACCATACTTGTTCAATTAGAAAGTTAGGAGGCAAAACCTATGAGTCCTTTTAAGCTCAATCAAATTTGGTTGGATGAAGAAGGATTTAAGGAACTAATTAAAAATAAATAATTGGTTATGATAAAAGTTTTAGGTTATCAACCATTTTTCAATTTTCTACTACTTTAAAAAAATAAAAGAAGTTGTGGCATCTTGGATTACAATTAAAAATAAGTGTATGGATATAAATCTTAAGTTGGTGGAGAAGAAGTTTTCAAAAATTTAAAAATAAAATAATGAGGCTTATTTTTTTAAAGAGGAGGAGAAAACAAGACTGGTTGAATTAATAGTTAATAATAACAAATTCTTGGAGTGGAGGGAATTTCAATGGAGAATGAAAAGTAAAAATATATGGTTAAAAAAAGGATGACAATAGTAAGTTTTTTCATAACTTTTCTAATCATAGGAAGAAGGTTAAAACTATCTAAGAGATGTATAATGAAGAAGGGGTCCTCATTAGGGGTTTTACGAAGTTCGCAAATTTGGAAGTAAAATATTTTCAATCTATCTATAAAGAACTTAATAGAGTTAATATTGGGGAAATTTTAAAGTTAACTACTTTCTTCCTCAAGTTTTGTGATAGAGGAGGATAATAAATTACTTCTGAAGGAGGTCACAAATGATAGCTAAAAGTTGTCCTAATTTATTTCAAAAATAATAAAAGTCTAGGGCTTGATGGATGATGTGTGGAGTTTTTCCTAGTTTTTTGTGATATTGTTGAGGAGGATCTTCTCAAATAAATGGATGAATTCATGTTGAGTGGTTAGGTTTTGGGGTCTTTTAACTCCACTTTTTAATTTTGATCCCTCAAAAGTAGAATTTTGACACCTTTGATTAATTTAAACCTATTTACTTGTGTATTTTGAAACCTTTTATTAAGGAGTAGTTTGGGTTTATAGCAGGTAAACAAATACTTGAATTAATAGGAGATACACAAGAGGGCCTTAACTCTATTAAAACTAAAAATCTTCCCCTAATGGTCCCTAAACTAGATCTATCTAAAGCTTGTGATAAAACTAGCTAATTGTATCTCATGTTGATGCTCTTACATATTGGTTTTAGCTATTTGATAGTAAAGTGGATTATGGAATTCTATTATTCTACATATGCTATTATTACTATCAATGGATCAAATTTTAGATTCTTTAAACCCTTGAGATGACTGATATAGGAATGTCCATTATCTCCTTTACTTTATTTATCAATTGCTAAAGGATTGAGTAGAGATATTTTAGATGCAAAGAGGGAAATATCCATGTTCAAGATCAAAGTGGGGATACTTTTTTTATCTCATTTATTATTCATTGATGATATATTGTTGTTCACTAATGGCAGTTTAAGGAAAGCTAAAAAGTTGAAAGGCTTTAAGTGTTTAGGTTTTGTACTGAAGACAAATAGTTAAAGGAAGAGATACTAGGGATGGATTTTAGAGAAGATTGAAATTATGATTAACCATTGGTGTAATATATGGTTGTATTTTGGTGGGCAACTAAAAATTATAATGTCTATTATTAAGTCAATACCTATATTTTGACACTTTTTAGCCATCATTCCAAAAGGGATTCTAGAGAAAATAATAAAATAATACTTCAAATTTCTTTGTATTGGATGCAAGGAACATGAAAGCATTCTTTTAGTTAAGTGGCACAATATTTCTAGGCCAAAGGAGGAAGGTAGATGGGGACTTAAAAATATCTATCTTTTTTGTTCTTATTTGGTAGTAAATATCTTATGGAGGATTCTAATTGGAGAAGGATTATGGATGAATATTATTGACTAGAAGTTCATAGGGAACCTTATGGATTGGATAAGAATTCCATATAAAATCATAAAAAATATTTCCATTCAATGGAAGGTTCTAGTACATGTATTTCCTATTATTAAAAAATGATTAGCTAAGGAAATTGGTAATGATGAACAAATTAGAATAGGGGATGATTCTATTTTGGGTTGTGGAGAAAACATTTTATTGCCAGAAGCTCTGATGTATTATTTACAATACAAGGGTTTTTTATTTCTTCATTAGGTGAATGAATCAAATTATTTTGGTCTTTTGACCCAAGGTTGGTAGTAGCCTCAATTATTAGGTATTTCTTGTGAGTATGTTATTCTATGGAAGGCTTACACTAATAGTCTTAATAATATTTATATCAAGTTGAGAGCTAAACTATATACTATTTCTTGGGCATATAACAAATCTAGAGGTCAGTATACAATTAGACTTGGCTACAAAGCATGTTTTAACATTGATCTCCAAAGGGTTTGCTTTGGTTGTGGAAGCATATTTAAAAAAATTTAGCCCCAGAAAGATAATTATTTTTATGTTGTTAGCTTTTAGAAATGAGGATTTGACTTGGGAAGTTTTACAAAGGAGAAGTAGACAAGGTCCAAGTATTTGTATGTTGTGTCTATTAGAGGAGAAAAACATCACATATTTGTTAATCGAATTCTCTTTTTCTCAAAATATTTTGTTAGAATCTAAACATCGAATTCTCTTTTTCTCAAAAGATTTCGTTAGAAGCTAAACATATAACTAGAGTTCAAAATTTTTAGAAAGGAGAAATCATGCAGGTATGCTTAACATAATGGTTTTAGAAAAAAAAATTGAAACAATCTCTTTCTTTACCATGTCTTATATGTTGGGATATATGGTTGGCACAAAATACAACTATTTTTGAAGGGAATTTAATACCCCCATTTTAGGTCATATTTGAGGTGAGGATTTCGGTCTCAATTAATAAAGGGCCTTGCAAATATAATAAACCTTGACAAGTAGACAATTTGTTCATTGAAAAGTCTCAACCATGGGATTTTTTAATGAGGCCATTTAGAGATAGTTGGATTTTAGTAGCACAAGAGGTAGTCTATATTTCTTGGATACCCACTATATAATATTTTAAGTAGGTCTTACGATGGGTTTCAATAATTTTATTGAGTTTTAGGTATTGAGATTACTAATGAAGTGTGCTTCAGAGAGAAATGTAAAAAAATTACAATTTTTTTACATATTTTACTATAGTTACCAACTGGATGAATGGATCTACTCAATTACAAAATAATATCTTTTACTCATGTTTATAGAGAATTAAATTAGAAAGCAGATAGGTTGTCAAAAGAAGGTTAGTAGGTTACAAAAGATTTCTTGCAAATGGAAAATATTAAGGATGGAATTTCTTATTTTACTCATATATCATACCCCTAGTTTCTATACTAGCTCTTTTTCTATGGCTCTATCTATTGATTAGAGATTTATGGTAGATTTTAACTATTTTTTTTTTCTTTTTGTTGTTTTCATTTTTACACTGGTTTCTTTTCACTCGTTTCTATCTTGGTTATGGACATCAAGATTATTTTGATGATTATGTATTGATATATGGAATTTTATCCTTATTATTCCCATGTTGTTTTGAAGGTGGGGTTTCCTCTTTGATCTATCCATCTATAATTGTATTTTGACTCTCGATAATCTATTTTATATAGATTTTTATTTGTGGTAAGGCACCTGAGAAGTGTAATTTTCTTTTATTCTTGAAATAAATTTATAAAATTATTTTGTAAAAAAGTATATGCAAAGGTTGGATTATATCAATAGATTACTTACAAGTGGGATCCTTCCATAGGGTCCATAGATAATTGATTTATGATAAATTAAAGTTTTTGGAGTATTCCGAGTATGAGGGCTAGGAAAGGATTAGGATTTTGGGTAGATTATAATAATGCATCCCTCCTCATATAGTGTTTGAATAATATTTCAAAGAGTTTTATATTTTTTGGTAGATTGGCCAATCCTACAATGAAACTCACAATATTGATAAGAGTAAAATGACCAGCAACAAATTATAATATAGCTTAAATATAAATAACCAGCAACAAATTATAATTATGACCAGACATAATGAAACTCATAATATAGCTTAAACTTAAGAGTTGTAATAAATGACCAGCAACAAATTATAATTAAAATTTAGTAGTACGTGATACTTATAAAATGTTACCATAAAAAAATTATAATAATGAACATGAAATTAAAAAATAAAAAGTTAAGTATGATTACCATGATATGTTGCTTATTAATCTTAGTAATTTGAAACACTCTCAATATTAATCTGAAATGACCTATAAAAACATTATATAATATAGCCAAAGTTTTTAAAAATATTTTAAAATACATAATTAAAAAACTATCACAACAATCCCTAGATAAAATGCTCTATTTTTTTTTTTTCAAGAAATGAAGAAGCCAATACTATGACAAAGTAATGATAATTGACATATGTTGATATACTTTTAGAAATTCAAAAATCTTATGAAATAAGTAAAATATCAAATTATGTAGTGAGGTAAATTAAAGGAATTAAAAAACAAAAACACAAAATATATGCAAGAATCCATTTGATAATATTATCAAAATTTAAACATCATAACATATTAGCTATTATAAATTTTAAGTTTACAACGAGATAGGAGAACTGAAAAACCCGCAACACACATACACAAACTTTCTCTACCCATGGACATGAACTTGAACCTTCTTACTACAAAACATATATCTTTTAAAAATTCCAACAAAACATATATGTTTTAAAAATTCCAACAAGTTTATCTCAGTTTCACAGAGTTGAACCAGAACAGTCTGTGTAAAAAAGACCTAGTCCAAGAAATTCAACAACTCAACCTTAGTTCCACATATATAAAAGGTCCAGTAAATGTCAGGCTTAATTAAGTGCCAATCGAAGTATCCAGTACAACTTCAGAAATAGATAATAACAATTTTTGTTCAGTAAACTACCAATAGTGGAAATAGAAAAAACTAATGAGTAAACCATTGTCTCCAAAATAATGTGTTGAATATATGCATGGATGTAGACGCTGTTGAACACGTGAAAGCTAGGACACTTTAGACCAAAGTACTTCTAAATTGAATTTGAGCTCTAGAGGATTGGCAACATACATTTGTAGTATCATTCTCTAATTTAATATTCTAAATTAAATCTCTCCTACAAAACATAAAAAGTGGAGTTTCTCTGGTATTAAAACAAAATCGCAATGTACTACGTTTACATTTTATTTTACTATTTTTGAAAAAAAGTATTGTAGCATTTCAGGTAGTAGAATTGAAGAACTGTATACCCTCTAAACCCTTGTCCGTGCTTTTGTCTTCAATACCCATATCCACATCCCCATGTTGATCATTAATGACGTCTAACACTCCTTGCCTCTCTAACATTGCCTTTGCCCTTGGGGTAATTCTCAGGGTCACAATCCAAGCTTTGAGAAGAAACAGGTCCCCTAGACGTAGGACTATTAGGCTTTACGCGCATGCATTTTTGTATACAAGGAGAGTGGAAGTAGTGGAGGCATGCAGGCATTATACAAAATCTTTGGCTATCAGAAATTTCATCTAAACAAACAGGATACCCCAAACTCATCTTCTGCAAAAAAAAAAAAAAATAAGCTTTCCAGACTTGGAGTCCGTATTTCAATTGGTTGTTGTATGGATACCTCTTGACTTTCATATATTTGGTCATGGTCATCTATATGCATGCATTGATTCCCAAGCCAAATGCGTAGGGCATTTGCCAACATTGAGGTCAAGCACAATGATTGGCATCAAAGTCTGTGGATGAAGTCACTCTATAATTTGGCCTCACACGACTTTTGAACAAGGTACGAATTAGACTTGAGTTTGACCAAGTTATGTCACATCCCTGTGTGTGCGATTGAATTTATTTATGTGGTATTTGTCAGGATACCGCCAGTGCCAGGTAGGCTGTCCACCAAACCTGTACTGAGGATCACCTAATTAGCTCCACTAACTCCTTTGTTGTATTTAGTAAGATTAATCCACAAGATAATCTAAGGTACCATAAGCTAGCTCATCCACATGCAAACATTGGTCTGCTCACATGCAAAGCTAATGTGATAGACATATTGTCATGCGTTTAGGATACCGCCATTGCCAGGTAAGCTGTCCACCAAACCCGTAATGAGGATCACCTAGATGGTTTTTCGAATACTGAGAATTCCAAGGATTCAACCTCAGGCATCTTTCGGTTGCTCGACTTTTTGGGATACTTGCTCTCATACATAGTGATAAAAATCACTGTTTATTTTTTTCTTTTGTTTTTCTTTTTGAGCAAGGGGTTTGAATAGTGGTGATAACCACTGTTATTTGATATTGCATTTTAGGTTTCAAAGTTGAGCTCATAAGTTTTTAGCTGGTGAATGGAATTGATCCCTGTTGGCTTTGGGGATGACTACCCATCCTGTTTAGGGACGTGTAGTACGAATCCTTACGATTTTGGGGACCAAAGGTGATTGGGGATATTATTATATAATGGCATTGATATTTTAGACCTTGGGGATGACTACCCATCCTTTTCAAGGGCGTGTAGTATGAATCCTTATGACTTTGGGGACCAAAGGTGGTGGGGGATATGATTATGTAATGGCATTGATATTTTAGGTCTTGGGGATGACTACCCATCCTTGTCAGGGGCGTGTAGTACGAATCCTTACGACTTTGGGGACAAAAGTTGTTTGGGGTTTTTTGATAGTGGATTTTAACCACTATTTATTGTGAGGAATTGGATGGGGAAGAGCTTTTCCTTTTGTCAATTCTCAGCATTCTCGAACCATTCGCACAGGGGGATGAATAGGCTAACCTTTCACCTATGGTACCCTAGACTGCCTTGTAGGTTTCTCTTGCGTTCACACAACTTGGGAATTTTTTATGTGTTTTAACTTATGTGGGGATGCTACGGAACGAGGTGTGATCCAAGTAAAATTCTACCTTTGTAAAATTTGTCTGACTTTGTACAGTTTTTGGCTAGAAATATAAAGACGGCTGAATGACGAAAACCCTAAAGACATTAGTAGCCAACAAACTATGATAAAAAAATGTGGATGGTGTTATTCTGGATGGATGTGTTTACAAAATGAACTAAATGTGGAAAATGATGGAATTGCCTAGCAATTACAGTCTATGGTGCTTATGACGTGTATGACCAACAATATGCCATGTATGGATGCAATGCCTAATGCAGTTTATTATATTTTTTATTTTTAAGAGTATGCATGGAAGTGAGATGCAATTTTTTTGTTAGTTTTGATTATCTTTTGTTTGTATTTGTTTTTGAATATTTGTTTGACCAAGCGATTGTGGGAAAACTTTGAGCTTTTGGTTTGACCAAAGGGTTTATGGACACATTTGGGGTGTTTGGGGGTTGACCAAGTTATTGTGCAAATCCTTGGTGCTTTTGGTTTGACCAAAGGCATTATGGGCACCTTTGGGGCATTTTAAGGTTTGACCAAGCGATTATGGGAATCCTTGGAGCATTTTTGGGTTGACCAAGTGATTGTGGGAATCCTTGGAGCTTTTGGGGTGACCAAAGGGTTTATAGATACCTTTGGGGCATTTGGGGGTTGACCAAGCGATTGTGGGAATCCTTGGAGCATTTGGGGTGACCAAAGGGTTTATAGGAACCTTTGGGGCATTTTGGGTTGACCAAGCAATTTCCAAAATCCTTAGAGCTTTTGGGGTGGGTTGTGGCTCTCTAAATGTTGAATGGCCTCAAATGACTGATGTTCAAGGGTTCTAGTTCCTTGATTCCTTCAAGAGAGGCAAGCCGGTATATTCCAGGTTTTATTTTACTGTCGATGAAATAAGGACCTAACCAATTTACCGTGAATTTGTCCCTTGGATTGGGTGGCAAGTTAGAATTTTGTTGGTTCTCTTTTAATACCAAGTCACCAACCTGAAAGTCCCTAAGGTGAGATTTCATGTTGTATTATTTCTTAAGTCGCTCTTGATAGATACATAAATGCTCGAGAGCATTGATGCGTCGTTCGTCAAGCAATATAAGCTGGTCTAACTGGGCCTATCGTGCAGTGTCATCATCGATGAACTCTTGCATTGATATGTGTAGGAAAGGTATTTCCAACTCAAGAGGCATGACCACCTCGGAGCCATACACCAACAAAAAATGGAGTTGCCCTAGTGGGCATCCGAATGATAGTGTGATAAGCCCAAAGAGCAAGTGGGATTTGAATGTGCCAGTCCTTATGACTATATGTGACCATATTTTTAAGGATGGCAACTAGCGTTTTGTTTGATGCCTCTGCTTGCCCATTTACCTATGGAAAATAAGGTGTCAAAAAATTGTGTTGAATTTTTTACTTTGTTGTCAAAGCATGCACATCTTTGTTCTTAAATGATGTCCCATTATCTGAAATGATCTTGGATGGAATACCAAAATGACATATGATGTTATGTAAAATAAACTCTCCAATGCGGGTCCTAGTCATAGAGGTAAGCGAAATTGCTTCCACCCACTTGGTGAAGTACTTTGTGGCCGTTATGATAAATGTGTGACGACCTGACGATGTAGGGGAGATCTTTTCCATTAGATCTAAGCCCCACTACAAAAATGGCCAAGTCGATTGGATTGGCTGCAAGGCCTGAGAAGGTATGTGTGTCAAATTGGTATGGTGTTGACACTTCATGCACTTCCTTACATATGCACAACAATCTCACTCTAAAGATGGCCAATAATAGCCCATGCAAAGAATGCACTTTGTGATGGCCATACCATTGAAGTGGCCACCACATGTACCATCGTGCGCTTGGGTGATCGCCCAAGCGGACTCCTGCTGGTCCAAGCAATGGAGGAGGATCCCTTCGTAGCTTCGACGGTACAAAATGTCTCCTAACAAGACATGTTTTGTTGCTTTCTATTTGAATGATATTTTTGTGACATGCGTCAATCCAAGTGGGAGGTTACCTAGCTTGAGGTAGTCTCTTATGGGTGTGTACCAATCATGCTGATCAGAAACCTCGATGGTATGAACTGCCAATCCCCCTTGAATTTTGTCCCTAGCAAAAGCTAAGTGGGAACGGACCTATAAGAATAGTATTGTGTTGTTATTAAGAGGAGTTTGGGAGAACAAGGACCCTCAATTGGCATGATTCAGACTATCGTGGATTCGAGAAAACTTATCCTAAGATGGTTCAATCTAGATCAGGTGGACTCCTGACGTTATGTCAGAGCTTACATGCTCCATCGTGGATTGTGATATTGTTTTGACTTGAATGGTTGTCATATTACTGGAAGGGTCTTGCGAGGTTAGTGACCCCAAGGAGGCCATAGTGTCTGCAAAATGATTCAATGATCGATGGAGTGCCTCGATGTCGTACCATTCAAGATTTTCTAGGCATTTGTCCACAAGGGCTTTGTAGGCCTACAGAACTGAGCATTTGCATTGGAATACCCCTTTTACTTGGTTGAAAATTAACAACAAATCACCAAATATGTTAAGGCATTTGATGTTCGTGGTGATGGCTGTTTAAAGACCTATGAGCAAGGCTTCGTATTCAGAATTATTATTGGTGCATGGGAAATCAATTTTAAATTATAGAGGCATTGGATCCCCTTGTGGTGTGAAGAATACAATTTCCATACCACCCCCTTGCTCACATTTAGAACCATTGAAGAATAAGGTTATGTCAGCCTATGACTCAGGCTCATCAGAATTTGGTGATTCTGAGACATGGAAGACCCCATCATCAGGTAGCTCTATGGTCAGAGGCTGATCATCTTCAAGAGGAGCCTTTGCTAGTTGATCAGCAATGACCTGACCTTTGATGGACTTATGTCCAATGAATTCGATGTCAAACTCAGTCAACAACATGATCCATTTTGCCATGTGGCTACTATGATAAGTACGACTCATCATGTACCACAATGGATTTTCCTTAGACACAACATATGTCATATTGCTCAGCATGTATTGAAATAGATTTTTGGTAGCAAATACCACTACTAAGCATAGCTTCTCGACGTATACATAGTTAAGTTCATAACTGACCAGGGTGCAGCTGAGATAGTAAGTAGTCTGTTCTTTGTGTAGTTCATTTTTTTGGGCTAGCATGGCGTCCAGTGCCACCTTGATAGCTGATGTATAAATACAATGGTACTCTTGGTCTAGGTGGTGCCAATACTGGTAGCAAAGCCAAGTATTGTTTAATGTTGTCAAAGGCTGACTGGCACTCATCATCCCAGTGAAATGCTACTCCCTTGTGTAATAATTTATTCATGGGTCGACACTTGTCAGATAGCTGCGCTATGAAGCGTTTGATTGATGCGACCTTTCCCTGCAGGCTTCTAAGCTGCTTGATGGTGGTTGGGGGAAGCATTTCAAGTATTTTTTTGAATTTTTTGGATCTACCTCGATTCCTCATTTTGAGACTATGAAACCCAAGAGTTTTCCAGATGTGATGCCAAATACACACTTCTTGGGGTTTAGTCTAACTTTATGTTCGATGAGGTGATCAAGGATCGTGCCTAGGTCATCGAGATGATCTGGGCGCAAAAGAGATTTGGCCGACAGATCATCCATATAATATTCCAAAGTTTTATTCATGTGATCATGGAAGATGTATGTCATAGCACGTTGGTAGGTGGCGCCAGCATTTTTAAGGCCAAAGGGCATGACTTTATAACAAAATATCCCCTAAGGCATTGTGAATGCTATTTTTAGTTGATCATCAGGATTGATACGAATATAGTTGTATCCCAAGAAACCATCCATGAGGGAAAGAATTTCGTGGCCTACTATAGCGTCTACCAATGCATCGATGCTAGGCAAGGGTAAATCACCCTTGGGACTCTCTTTGTTTAGATCTCAAAAATCAGTGCATATGCGAATCCTCCCGTCGAACTTCTTAACGGGTACTATTTTGTACATCCATAGTGGGTAATCCACGCAGATGACAAACTATGCATCCAACAGCTTTTGTAGCTCATATTTGACCATTAAGGCTACTATTGGGTGCATCTTACTTAGTTTTTCTTTACTGGCTTGACTGTAATATCAAGCGTTAGATTATGCATGACTAGCTATGGGTCTAGCCCCGGCATGTCTTTGTAGGACCATGCAAAAACCTCCTCTTTGAGAAGGATAATTTAATCAGCTTTCTCTTTGGGGGATATACTTAACCCTAGCTTGATGATTTGTGGATTCATTGGATCAAAGCTGATGTCTACATTAGTTGTCTCTTTGACTGACATGTGGGACCTGTCCTCCAACTAGTGTGGAGTTGGGATCAGGTGGATATCATTCACTAAATTTAGATCTATATTTGGAATGTCAGGTTCCTCTTTAGCATGGAATATATCTTGAGTTGGTCCTGGGGTGAAATGAAGCATCTCACCGCAAGGCCAATACTCTGATGTGGTTGGTGGTGAGTCAGTGCAATCCCAATCTATAGCATCTAAGTCTAGATATAATGGCCATGTTGGATCAGCTAGATTGTGGATGGGGGAGGTTAATTCAATGGAGATCATTTTGATGAAATGATTTTGGTCTCCATTATCATGGGTGTGGTGAATCAGAATTCCTTGGTGATCTTTGTGCTCCAGATCTAGCTCTGGGGGTATTGGCACAAATGGATCAGCCCTATGTGAGGATAATAGGATGGGGTATGCCCTTGGCACTAATGTCTCTATGGGGTCTCTGTGCAAAAGGTGCTATCTGTATACCTGAAGTGGCGGGTGAAGCAGTTGGTCCAACTATGCTTGGTTTAGGTTCCACCTATGCCTTGGCCCCATGTTTAGTTGTTCAAACATGTTGTCAATGTTCATGGGGTATTGTTGCTACTGCATATGATTGAGATATGCCATCTTAGTCTCATCTTCAGAATCGCTATTAGATATCCATAGGCCTCTATTGGCTTCGATAGTTGTTATGGCATGTGAAGCTCGTCTTGCTCGAGAAAATTTATCTGGTACCATTAGGGTTGTTCTGCTCTCTGTGGGAGGACCTAATTTTATTGAGGTGGCCCTTGCTCAACTGGAGCATTCAAGGGGAACATTACCAATAATCTCTCTTGATAGTCATCCATGGGGGTCACTTGCGAATGATTTCTATCATATTTGAAAGGGTTCCATGGTACTGCCTCATATTCTAACTCATCTTCCAAAGATCCATCCTGACCTTATCTATATCCCTCTTATAGGTGAGTTCTCAAACTTTCTCCTTTCTTGATCAAAGGGATGGGGTTATCAAGGTCAACAAGGTGTGTTTTCAGAAATGGGAGATAATCCCCCAATGTATATGTTGTTTTAGGATTGGCATATGGATCTCGTTCCAACCCATCCTTGTTGCCTATCCCTAGGCCTTGCATGTTCTCCACCAAGATGTCAAGGGGCAGGGGTGGTTGAACCCTACTCCTAATTTGTCATATGGCATCTGATATCTTGGTTGTCAAAGAACATGTACTCCCTATTCATACCTACCCAACCCATATCCATGCCAATTACATTGGCCAAGATATCTCAAAGTGAATTCTAGGTTGGACAAATAGTTGACATCCTCAACAAAGGGTTCTTCATCTTCTTCCCCTTGCAAGTAAGGTTTAATGCCATTATCGATGCCCCCATACACAATTTTTTTTTGGTTTGGATGGTAGCCTAGAGGAACAATAGTGTCGATGGGGAGGAGAGGTCTCCTCATGTCCTGCATGGACTTAAGTGCGGGTGTTGCTACAATGTTCCGCACTAGGTACTCTCCCAGGCCCGTATTGGCCATTTTAATGGTGATCGTTGGTAGTTGAGGGGGAGGGAATGGGATTTATTACTGAGTCCACTCCATTTCAGGTGAACTAGGCATATCGACTTCCATTCAGCTAGGCATCTCCTTGATAGAGATGGTTGAGACTGATGGCGGTGCCTCTTCCAGGGGTTTCTTCCCATTGTCCTTCGATGTGGCCACCGTAGGTGGCATCGTTGGTGAAGGACCAGATGATGAATATGGACCCGGCTGAGGATTTGAGGGACTTAACAATGAGGATGTATGCAGAATCGGACCCTGTTTGGACGGATTCAACTGAAAGTCCAAATGTGTCGATAGAAGGGTTGATTGTGGCATTAGATACACCGCATTGCAATACTTTAAGGGCTCTAAGTCTATCGAGACTACATGCACTTGCCCTTCGTATGTGTACTTTAGGCATTGATGGGCTATCAAAGGGACACACTTCATGTCCCTAATCCAAGGCTAGCCCAACAAGATATTATAGGCCATCTCACCTTCCAATATGTGGCACAACGTAGGAATAGTCTTTTTTCCCACTTGGATGGGCAGGACAATTGTGCCAACCATCAAGCATATCATGTCATTGAATTCTCGAAGGGTATAGGTGGAGGCCAAAATTTGATATGCTAGCAACTTGAGGTGTTTCAATGTCATTGTTGTGATTATATTACTAGACAATCCAGTGTCCACCAACACCCTCTTAAACGGAATCTCGTTGACCCACGCAATGACGTGCAGGGGTGGATCCGCCATATCACCAATCACCAATTTTAGTTTGTCTTCTCTAAAGGTGATGACTGGTTCTGTACATCATTTTACATGTCCCATGAAGTTTTTGAAAGAATTTGCTTCATGGGGCTGCAACTCGATGGCTTTAAGTATCTCCATAAGAGCCTCCCGATGGGGCAGTGATTGTTGTATGAGCTCGTAGATGGAGAGCCTAGCCGATGTGGTCCTCAGAATTTGGGTAACTTTGGTCCAAATTGTGGACACTAGTCTAGGCAGAGGAGATTGTGTAGGGTGTTGTTAAGGTTGTGATGTTGATGGAACCTCTCCTGTAGCTACAGCGGGGGTAGCTGTGCTTGGGTACCTCTTGTTCTGAGTCACTATGTTTATCATCCCTACATACCCCTGCATGGGGTAGTTCTGTGTCACCTCATTGACTTGAAGGGTCTTTGCTTGCACATCATGGGTAGGCAGGGGGTCTTTGAAGACTTCCATCTGTTGGTTGTTTGGCACAACGAGATTATCCACCGCTAGCGTCTTGTTGTCTATTAGGTCTTACACTAAACTTTTGAACTTCCAACACGCGTAAATATCATGTTCTTTCTGCCGATGAAATATACAGTACAAGTCTTCCCTATAGCCCTTGGGTTTTGGTGTGTTGGGGTCTATGGGTCAACTTTCTGGCAGGTTTATCAAGTTTTCCATGGACAAGCAGTAAAACAAGGAGTCTTTAGACTCTGTGAAGGGTGTGAATTGTCACCTAGGGTGACGCTGCTAATTTTTCTCTTGCCTATGATTTTCCTTTTCATAGGTGTCAAGAGGAATTTCCTTATAATTAACCTTTGGGGGCTGTATTTCTTGTGTAGGCTTAGGTATGTTTATAGCAACCTGATTGACCGTGGCGGGTTTTAGTTGTGTTGACCCAATTTTGGCATTTTTGGGCCACTCTTTCTTGTGTGGCTTAGCAATCTCGCCATTTTGTATTGTGATATCCTCAATGATTCTGGCTTGTGCTAGGGCTTCTTCGAGAGTGGCATATTTTTACAGCTAAAATAGCATGGAGATCGACCTCAAACAACTTTTCAAGAACATTTGGGTCAGGTCGGCCATGGGAGGGAGGTAAGGTAGATTTAAAAGCAACGTCCTCCATCGATTTCCATAAGCTGTCATGGTCTCTTCCTCATACTACCTGAGGTTATATAGGTCACTTAATGATGCCTTCTTCTTGGTATTGAAGGTGAAACATTCGAGGAAAGTGTCCACTAGCTGGTCCAGGTTACTGATGCTATGCTTCGGCAACTAGGTAAACCAGTCCAAGGGAGGGCCTGCAAACGTGGTTATAAATGTTCTTAGAAGCAAAGAATTGTTGTCATGAATGCCAAAGCATATTGTCACGTGCTCTTGGGCATCCTCCTCCCCTATAAATATTTCCAACTGAGGAATTTTAAAGTGTTCAGGGTATGGGGGTGCAGGCACTGAAGGATGCACAGGGTGACTACGAAGCTAGCGTAAAGTAGGCTTTTGGGGCCCAGATGTCTTGGTCTCCATAGACTCTAAGTGCTCTAGTAGCACTTTGTATACATCGTAAGATTTTATATCTTCCTCTTTGGTTTTTTCCCATTGCAAATTATGGGGAAATTGATTCCTATGGAGGGGTATTCGGATAGCACCCCCACTACCTTGGTAGGGTGTTTCAGCCCACTCTTCTTATTGCCCAAATTCCTCATGGGCTTCTTGAGGAGTTCCTAGGAATTACCTATAAACATGGGTGGGTGCCCATGGAGGGTGCCCATCATTGTATCTAGGGGTGGTCTCCCACTCAGGTCTATGAGGTCTTGGAGGCAGCATTTGATAAGGTCGTAGAGACCTGTCTCGCACCAAGGGTTTGTGCCTCTCATACAACTCTGTCCTATGCCTGCGAGGGGTTGGGACCCTCTCAAGAATAGTTTTTTGGAGCAACTCATATGTCTGACACTAAATGTGCTCTTTTCTAAGGCGATACAGGTGCTCCAACTATTGTTGGTCTTGTTCAAGCTACGTGATTTGTGCTTGGTGGGCGGCATGTCTGGCAAATGCCAAGTTGATCTATTCTACCATATTGATTCTAGGAGGCCTAGATGCCTCACCTACACATCTATTTTAGTCATGGTGATATGAGATCTCTATAGGTCACTTCCCTCTGTCGAGGTTAACGGTATTCACTTGAGGCTCTGGCCTTAGTAGGTGATCCTGATAAATAGAAAGTGCGAAAGTGCATTGTTCTTGCATTGTGTATTGCTCTTGAGGAATGTAGTGGTCTTCCTCATGCTCCCTTTCATATATGTGAAAGGGGTGGGCATATTTGGTTCACATTGTCTAAAGATCCTTGTGCTATGTATTTGGCCTATTGTTTTTTATAGTAATAAGGGGTAGAGGAGGTATTATGTAATCATGTGGCCCCTCATTATGGACCCTATGTTTCTCTAGCACTACATTGCATGGTGGCCACTGATAATGAGTGTCTAAGGGAGGCTTCCCATTTATGTTGAGTACCACGTGTATGGACTCCTCCTGAAAGGGTCTATGTTAAATGGGCGCGCCCCTTGAAGGGGTGCCTCTATAGTCCCATTCCGTCATGGTATGATGTGGACTATTTTGTGGGTCAAGCTGCAAAGGTGGTATGACCAAGTCCTTGGGGCTATAGCGGAGGTGACTTGTACCTCCTTGTACACTTTTTGTAGTTTTTTCCTGTGATTGGGCTTGGCTACGGATATACACCATGGTGCTGTCTTTCTACTAGATATGTAGGTTTTTATCTTTTTTATGATTTGTATGCTATGCTAAACAAATAGGAGCCACACAAACAAAGAAGTGATTATCTCATTTATAGATTAAATATGTGCCCTAGATCTAGTTTAGTGTGTTTTTATTTTTTTTTGAAAACATTATAACGAAAAAAAAATTTGTACATGCAATATGAGGGCTCTTATGTCTCCCAAAATGGTCGCCTCTTCAATATACCACTGCCAGGATGTTATACTGAACCTCTCAATATACCCGCCCTTATGTGAGGGAAACTATTGGTACATGAGAGCAGAATAGTACGTGGAACATAGGCGGTACGGAAGGGGAATAACCATATTTTTCACACCTACCATAGAAGACTTATCCTCATGTGCTGGGAATCACCCCAGCTACACTTGGTTAGCTTTCATCAGGATTTACATCTAGAAATAGTAGCGATCAGGGTTATGTATGCAAAATTTAAGCCAAAGTGGCGATGTAATCCACTGTTGGTCTTGATCAAGTGTTGGGGTTTTACGACCAACACCTTGATGTTTATATTATTTCATGGTGTGTGGGGTTCTTTTTACTTGGGAAAAGAAAGGAACATGCAATAAACTTTCCTATGCAAGCAAAGAAACAAAAATATCATAGAAGCAGAGATAGAAAATTACAAAGTGTTCAGAAAACCTACCTCTTCTCTGCCCACACTAGATGCCCCTGAGTTTTTGCTCAAAAAATGCACAGAGAGCTAATCATCCCGGGTTGGGATTAATAGTAGATCTGTATTCATTATAGGGTGGGATGAATGCCTTATTCATCCCAAGGTGGCACGAATTCCAGTCTGTATTTGTCATAGGGTGGCACGAGCAGCAGTCCAGCGCTTGAATGATTAATACCTGAAAGCAAAAACACACAATTTTGATCAAAAATTTGATCCCAAAATCAAGGGACAGAGTCCCACCATGATCACCACTGAAAGCATGAGGATACGAAAGCAAAATAGCATATCGTGTGCAATGCAAACAAAATCAAGAGGTAATGCTAAGTCCTACGAATGAAAATGCATGAAAAGGTGAAAACAAGTGAAATGAAATGATATGTAAAGCAAATGTAAAGTGCAGCCCTTTATTTTATTAATTTTCTTGAGATCATGTTACAATACGTCTCCTCCCTTTTCAGGGGCTGGGAGCGTTAAACATAGTTTTGTCACACCACGGATGGTACGCTTTCTTTCGCATGCCCACATGTGAAATGGGCAGGCTAAACATCACCGCCGCTTGTGTGAATGTGTATGTGCTTCCTTGCTGCCCCTCTTTTTTTGATATCATGCATTCAAAAAATAGCAAACGATTAAAAGCACCTGCGGATGAGGGAAACATGCAATCCATAAGGCCTCCGGTTAATGCATGCATAAAATAATTAAAACTATAATCAAAACATATTAGAATGAGCTAAAATTTGTACAGAGGCATGAAAACATTACCAAGAACACACTACAAAAGGAACAGTCGAGAAATCTGCCATAGATTTCTAATCGCTCCAGGGTGGGACAATTAGGACTGTCACAAGACGTCAGAAAGTGACCTCATAAATTTCCCATCTAGGGGCCTCTAAAACACCTAAAAAGTTGGGGTTAGGCAAAACTAGGCATTTTGAGACAACTCAGAAGGTCGGATTTTACAAATTCTGCCTCCATCGCACTGTATCTGATGGTTCTCCCTATATGTTAATGAAAGTGAAAAACACTGAAAACACAACCAATATTCATCAAAATGACATGAAATTTGAATGGCAGGCTATATGAGTGACCTAAAATTAAATTTAGATAAAATAGTAAAGAAATATGCTACAAATTTATAATTGCTCTAGGGTGGGGCAATTAGGACTACAACAGTGCGGGGGGCACTCGGGGGCAGGATGCCCATCGTTTGGGGCTTGGTTTCGGCACCAATCCACTTGGGATGGATCCAAAAAATATTAGGGGGTTGTGTCATAAAATTGGGTGGGGTATTGTGGCCAAATGTTTGGGTTTTGGGTCCGTATTGTGCTTCCAATGATCACCCAATAACCTCCCTTCCAAAAGAGATATCAAGGAGGTAAGAAGCACAAGCAATGGGTGAGGATGTAATTCAGTAGCAATCCATTGCTCCAAATGCTCCTGCCCTATTTTTTTGGGGGCTGAGAAGACTCACCATTTTATATACCTGAGGGTCTCTTGTGAATGAGTATGCAGGGGCACCACTTGGCCATCATGCCTTCCTAAGGGATAGAATATTCCTCCCTGATTAAGGGCTCCATGACTGCCTCTATGACTGCCCTTTTTGAGCTCAAAAATGCTCACTCGCACTCCCATGCATTGAAGGTGGAGTTGAGTGGTGGATCTGAGCTACCATTTCTCAAGGTTTGACCTTTTTCTTGTCAAACCTGCTATTTGCCCCACCCTGGAGTGAATGCTACTAATTGTCTAGGGGTGGGATGAATACTAGTTTGTAATCATCTCAAGGTGGAACAAGTGGGGAGAAGAGTGCTTGTGTAGACACCAAAATAGCACAAATTCGATTATATTACTACAAACACTGATCGCATTGACACACACAGCCTTCAGGGCAGCCCTCAGAGGTCAAACAGTGGTCCTAGCCACTTACACAGCAGTTTTAGAAGGTTGGAAAGTAATTTGGCACCTCAGACATTCTGCTTCAAATCCGCCTTTGCGCCTGGGTGTTGCAATATTGTTTTATTTCTGGGCAGAAGTTGGTTGTTTTAAACAAGGCAAATCAAAAGAAAGCCTTTGCCAGAAGGGTCACGATTTCACGACCCTTCTGGCAAAGGCTTTCTTTTGATTTTTGCCTTGTTTAAAACAACCAACTTCTGCCCGAAAATAAAACAATATTGCGACACCCAGGTGCAAAGGCAGATTTGAAGCTGAATGTCTGGAGGTGCCAAATTAATTTCTGACCTAAAACTATTGTGTAAGTGGCTAGGACCACTGTTTGACCTCTGAGGGCTGCCCTAAAGGCTGTGTGTGTCAATGCAATCAGTGTTTGTAGTCACATAATCGGATTGGTGCTTTTTTGGTGTCTACAGATGCCCATTTTTGGGAAGCACTGCGAGTGACGCAGTGCTAAGCAAAAATAGATAACCAAAGCACTAATGATTAGGGTTTCTCAGTAACCCAACCAACTTGTGATGTCCCAAGTATGGAAATGGCATGCATTCTTGAATCCTTGCTTCTGACGAGCTAAGGAATTTGATTTCAAGTATTAACCTGTTTTGGTGAGGTGTGACTTGAGCTTGAACATTGATCAGTCATGAATAGGCAAAGGGCGCAACCTTTTTGTCCACGAGGGGGAACCTTGTGTTCATGCTTCGGGAATGCCAAGTGTTTGATCAATTTGTGATTATTGCTTGTTTACTGCCCCAAGCAGGAGTGTAATTGTCTTTGTCAATGATTCTTTGAATGCATGTCATTTCCTTGATTGGGTATGTGTTTGTTGATTGGTGACTAAGTGTGACTACCCCCTCAAGCGACGAATCAATGAGGGAATGACCTTCGTGAGAAAAGCGATGAGTCACTTGACCCGAGGTGACTTAGGTTAGGGTGCCTTCAGATATTTAGCATTGAATGTGTGTGCAATTTTTTGACATTTAGACCTGTTTTTGGTGGGTGTTAACCCTTTTGGTGATGCCATACTGGGGTGAAATCGTCGAAAACCCGTCTTCCCGTGGAGCGGTCCGACTATGGTAGCGTTCTTGGGGAAGTAGGAGAGTGACAATTTGAGCCCCGACATCGATTTTCTATGCCATGAGGTTAAGTGCAAGAGCACTTGTGTCCGGCAATGCTTATTGCTATGTTTTTGTGTTGCATTTTTGTGATGTTTTTGTTGTTTTGATTTTCTTGCTTTGTGTATGTCATGATTTTATGTTATGCACAATTATTAATGTTGATGGATGCATGCTACTTTATATTGATGTATGCACATGGTATGATAAATACGAATGTTTTTGATATATATGTGATATGCAAAATGTAATGGATGAAATGAATTTGTGTTGTTTGGTTAGGGCACCATAGACTTTTTAGGACTTTGTGATTTTGTTTTTATGCGATTGCTGTAGTGGATGACTTTGCTTTTGTGCATGCGATATTTTGTGTATTTCCTGATGATAATGTGATGATGAAAAGTAGCGCGATAGGTTAAAAAATGTAGCTAAGGTTTTCTGAGACTCAGACGGTTTTAACTCACTAGCCACGATTGTACTTTATCTTACAAGACTTTTGAACAAGGTATGAATCGGACTTGTTTTTTACCAAGCTATTTCACATCCTTGTGTGTGCAATTGAGTTCATTTATGTGGTATTTGTCAGGATACCGCCAGTGCTAGATGGGCTTTCAACCGAACTCGTACTGAGGATCACCTAATTAGCTCCACTAACTCCTTTGTTGTATTTAGTTAGATTAATCTACGGTGTTATCCAGGATACCATAAGCTAGCTCATCCTTATGCAAACATTGGTCTACACACACGCAAAGTGAATGTGACAGATGTATCGTCATGCGGGTAGGATACCACCATTGCCAAATAGACTATCAACCAAACCTATAATGAGGATCACCTAGATGGTTTTCGAATGTTGAGAATTCTAGGGATTCAAGTTTAGGATATTTGTTGGCTGAATGATTTAGAAAGTTGCTCGTCTATATAGTGATGAAAATCACTGTTTATTTTCTATTAATTCTTTTTGAGAGAGGATTTTGAATAATGGTGATAACCATTGTTATTTTATTTTGGGTTTTGAGTATTGTGAGTTTGGGTTGGTGAGTGGCCTTGATCCTTGTGGCCTTGGGGACGACTACGCATTCTTTGCAGGGATGTGTAGTACGAATCCTTACGACGTTGGGAACCAAGGGGGTGATGGAGATTATGGAGTAAGGGCATTGATATTTTAGGCCTTGGGGATGACTACCCATCTTGGTTAGGGGCGGATAGTACGAATCCTTACAACTTGGAGACCAAAGGTGAATGGAAAGTGATAGGATGATGATTTGTTGGAATTTTGTTTTTGAATGGCGTTGATCCCTTTTGGGTCTTGGGGATGACTACCCATCCTTGGTAGGGACATGTAGTATGAATCCTTACAACTTTGGGAACCAACTATGATTGGGATTTGGTAGTGGTGAAAACCACTGTATATGGAGGTGAATGAATGGGGAAGAGCTCGTCCTTTTGTCAATTCTTAGCATTCTGGAACCATTCGCATAGGGGGATGAGCAAGATAACCGCTTCACTTATGGTGACCTGGATTACTGCGCAGGTTTCATATTTCGTTCACAAAACTTGGGAATTTTTATGTGTTTTAATTTGTGTTGGGATGTTACGTAACAAGGTGTATTTCAAGTGTAACTCTACCTTCGTAAAATTTGTCTGACTCGGTACATTACGTAGCTAAAGAGTAAAATGATGACTGAATTACGAAAACTCTTGATACATTAGAAGAACACTGACTCTAGTGTGGTAAAAAGAAATGCATGGTGTTTTTGTTGTTTTTGTAAAATGGAACAATGTGGAACAAGATGGACTAGCAGAGCAATTACAGCCTATGGTTCCTTTGACCTGTATGACCACAAATATGCAATGTATGGATGCAATGCTTTAATGCAG
This sequence comes from Wollemia nobilis, assembly GCA_028583015.1. Classification (NCBI taxonomy): domain Eukaryota; kingdom Viridiplantae; phylum Streptophyta; class Pinopsida; order Araucariales; family Araucariaceae; genus Wollemia; species Wollemia nobilis. The sequence goes on along the minus strand of JAQPPZ010012983.1, from coordinate 5,719,193 downwards.
CTATGTATTTTTGTATTTTTGATGGATTGATTTTGGTGAATATGAAGATGAGGTGCGAGAAGAGCTCTCTATTGATGAATTTGAGTATTCCTAGAAATGAGATGCAATTTTTTTTTTTTTTTTTTTTTTTTTGATGATTTTTGAATTTTAACTTTTCTTATTTTTGACCAAGCGATTGTGGAAATCCTTGGAGCATTTTGGTATTGACCAAGCAATTTTAGGGATCCTTGGAGCATTTTTGGATTGACCAAGTGATTATAGAATCCTTGGAGCATTTTGGGATTGCCCAAGCGATTATAGAATCCTTGGAGCATTTTTGGGATTTGACCAAGCGATTGCGATAATCCTTGGAGCATTTTTGGGATTTGACCAAGCGATTGCGATAATCCTTGGAGCATTTTTGGGATTTGACCAAGCGATTGCGATAATCCTTGGAGCATTTTTGGGATTTGACCAAGCGATTGCGATAATCCTTGGAGCATTTTTGGGATTTGACCAAGCGATTATAGAATCCTTGGAGCATTTTTGGGATTGCCCAGGCGATTATAGAATCCTTGGAGCATTTTTGGGATTTGACCAAGCGATTGCGATAATCCTTGGAGCATTTTTGGGATTTGACCAAGTGATTGCGATAATCCTTGGAGCATTTTTGGGATTTGACCAAGCAATTGCGATAATCCTTGGAGAATTTTTGGGATTTGACCAAGTGATTGCGATAATCCTTGGAGCATTTTTGGGATTTGACCAAGCGATTACGATAATCCTTGGAGCATTTTTGGGATTTGACCAAGCGATTGCGATAATCCTTGGAGCATTTGTGGGATTTGACCAAGCGATTGTGATAATCCTTGGAGCATTTTTGGGATATGGCTCTCTTAGATATGAAATGGTCACAAATGACTGATATTCAAGGGTTCTGTTTCCTTAATACCATCAAGAGAAGCTAGCCGGTATGTCCTGGGTCCTATTTTTCTATCAATGACATATGGACCTAACAAATTTTTCGTGAACTTGTCCCTTAGGTGGGATGACAAACTAGAATTCTATTGGTTTTCCTTCAAAACCAAATCACCAACCCGAAATTCCCTCAGGTGAACTTTCATGTTGTAAGCTTTCTTAAGTCGCTCTTGATAAATACATAAATTCTCGAGAGCATTAATGCGTCATTCGTCAAGCAACGTAAGCTGGTCTAACCGGGCCTGTCGTGCAGAGTCATCATCGATGAACTCCTGCATTGATATGCGCAGGGAAGGAATCTCCAACTCTAGAGGCATGACTACCTCGGAGCCATACACAAGCAAAAATGGAGTGGCCCCAGTGGGCGTCTGAATGCTAGTGCGATAGGCCCATAGGGCAAGTGGGATTTTAATGTGCTAATCCTTATGACTGTCTACAATGGTCTTTTTAAGGATGGCAACTAGCGTTTTGTTTGACGCTTTTGCTTGCCCATTCACCTGCGGATAATAGGGTGTCAAAAAACTATGCTGGATTTTGTACTTTGTGGTCAAAGCATGCACATCTTTGTTATTGAAAGGTGTCCCATTATCCGAGACTATTTTGGATGGAATACCAAAATGACATATGATGTTATGCAAAATGAACTCCACAATGCGGGTTCCTGTCGTAGAGGTAAGCGAAATTGCTTCCACCCACTTGGTAAAATACTCTATGTCCATTATGATAAATGTGTGATGGCCTGACGATGCAAGGGAGATCTTTCCAATTATATCGAAGCCCCACTGTGAGAATGGCCAAGCAGACTAGACTGTTTGTAAGGCCTAGGAAGGTATGTGCATCAAATTGGCATGATGTTGACACTTCACGCACTTCTTGACATATGCGCAATAATCTCGCTCTAAAGATGGCCAATAATAGCCCATGTGAAGAATGCGCTTTGCAATGGCCATACCACTGAAGTGGCCACCACATGTACCATCGTGCACTTGGGCGACTGCCCAAGTGGACTCTTGCTGGTCCAAGCAATGAAGAAGGATTCCTTCATAGCTACGACGATACAAAATGTCTCCTATCAAGACATACTTAGCCGCTTTATGCTTGAATGCTCATTTTGTGGCATGTCTAAATCCAAGCGGGAGATTACCTAACTTGAGATAGTCTCTAATGGGCAAATACCAGTCCTGTTGATCAAAAACCTTAATGGTATGAACAACCAATCCCTCTTGAAGTTCATCCCTAGCAAACGCTGAACGGGATAAAACTTGTAATAATAGCGTTGTGTTGCTATTAATGGGAGTAGGGGAGAACAAGGACCCCTAGTTGGCATGTTTCAAACGATCATGGATTCGAAATAACTTATCCGAGGATGGTTCAATCTGGATCATGTGGATTCCTGGTGTCAAGTCTGAGCTTGCACGCTCCATCACGGATTGCAATAAGGTTTTGACTTGAATGCTTGTCATATCACCGAAAAGGTCTTACAGAATTAGTGACCCCAAGGAGGCCATTGTGTCCGCAAAATGATTCGATGATCGAGGGAGTGCCTCGATGTCATACCACTCAAGTTTTTCCAAGAATTTGTCCACAAGGGCTTTATAAGTGTTAGGACCCTCCTAACATATTATAATTATATATTTATTAGGGGTGCATCTTTCCAATCGCACCCCATCCTTCATATTTATGCACATCACCATATTCATTTTAGAACATCAAATCAAATACATTCATTTATATATATATCAATATTGCAGGTTAAACTCAATATTTCCAAAAGCGATTCTTATAAAACAACGATTCATTTATCTTATTTATTGCATTATATTGGTTCCTCCGAGCGGTGTCCTAACATTTGGATCAGAGCCATTGAATCCAATTTTTTTTTTTTTTGCCACAACTTCCGTCTTCACCTTGCTTGCTACTATCTTCATAAAAGAATACAGGTCTATTTCATGGCACTATAGATAAGAAAATTCACTTGTCCTTAACTAAAGGAACAAGCTTCGAGTCCGGTGATTTTCCTTAGCAAACGAGCAGCCTTTCTATCATCCACACAGCTGCAGTCATATCATCATCACGTTCTGGAACAAATCACAGTAAAACTTGCCCTCTGCGTTTGAACGAATCCATAGCAAAGAGTCAGGGAGACACCCTGTAACTTCCAGTGAAAAGAAAATTCCGACGTGCAGGAAACACGTCCATACAGGGTAGGAAACAATATATATATATATATATATATATATATATATATATATATATATTATTTTTTTTTCTTTCTTCTTATTACATCCTTACATTGCTTTTGCAAGGGTGTAAAATTGTCTTTGATCGGTGGGAAGAGGAGAAAAAATCCACTACAAACAAATATTTGGGCACGTGGGCAGCATCACATATTCTGGGAAGCTGCGTGACGATCACTGATGGGAAAATTAAAATTTAGTACCTAAGGTTTATTTTTTGACCAACAAATCATTCCGTCTCTTTGGGCTTAAATTCACTACGCTCACTGACAAAGACCAACACAACGAAGGCGTGGAATTAGTCTAACAACTCCTGGGCAGCGATATTATTTATTTCATATCTTTCAAATTATAGTCTAAAATTTGGTGCCTTCGAGCAAATATATATATAACGCTCAACGAAGATCTTCCTCCGGGCAATACATCTATGAGAGCTTCGTCTTCTGGAACCATTACATTGTTCGCAAAAGTAACCCATAAGACGTAATCCATTATTACGTGAACGAGGTTTTGGCCGCTCGTGACGAATTTCTTAAAACTCAGGCGTGTTCATTCAAAATAAAAAGCAGAAATCCTGTACCATCACACGCCATGTTACAGTCAGCGCAGGAAGCCGTGTAAAAAACAACATCAAAAAAAAAAAAAAAATTGATAAAAAAGCAGCTCGAACCGTTTTTCGGCGACCATTAGAGAGAACGGCAGAAATTTATAAAACCCGGCAAAAATTTCTAAAGTTTTAAATAAAAAATTAAAAGATTTAATTCGGCGACAAAAGTTCGGCAACGTTTCGGCAAATTCGGTGGGTTCGAAAAATAGAAGGATAAAAATTATCCCACATTGTGTGTGGGGGGGATTTTGAGCACTTAAAATAGGGGTCAAGGCACTTACGTAAGTGCCTAGCTTGATAGGCATCCCCTCCGCGCTCGTGTGAACCAACCAACCCCACATGCTTGCTAATGTCAATGAAGTAACCACCTCATCTTTGACGACTTCAGCTTCGGGTTCCCACACCCACCTCGGTCGTCCGTCGTCCACCGCTATCTAGCCGCCGCACAGCCCGCATACGCCGCTTCGCCTTCAGCCGTCGAACTTGCCTTCCTCCATGCCTTCAGCCGTCGAACTTGCCTTCCTCCGTGCCGCTTGACGTGTGTCCTTTCTCTTGCCTTGTTCCCCTCTCGTCCCTTGTGTCCATTCTTGCTAAAAATTGTCAAGGCATTGAAAATTCTCGCTAATTTTGCCACTTACAAAGATTATAAAATCTCCAAAACCTAACTGAAATGGCCGATGGAAGAATATATCATGATACCAACCTAATTTTGCTACTTAATCTCGCCCACCTACGTCAAATCACATCAGTGCGTGTATATAAAATTCAATTCCAGGATATCGCCAATCGCATCACAGGGTTGGATGAATCAGTCCTCATAAGTGGGTTCATCAATGGATTGAAAGAAGAAATTAGAGTGAAGATCATGATGTACACTCCTCGCACCCTACAGGAAGCCATTGGATTAGCCTTGTTAGCCAACGATACATTCAATGTTCAACGTCAACATGGAGAGCAACCTATTGATAAATCGACATTCATGCACACTATTCCAAAACACAAACCCTTGCCAGTTAAGTACCTTAGCCTACAAGAAATGGAGGAGCGATGAGCGAAAGACCTCTGCTATACTTGTGATGAGCAATTTGGGCCCCTTCATTGTTGTGCTACACAAACATTGTATTTATTGCATAAAGTTGATCCCTGTCTCTCCATAGAGCAAGCAGATGAGGTAGTTGTGTCCGAAGCAACCAGTGCACCTACTCACATCAATGAAGAAGGCAAGGAATATGTGCATGACATGACCAAAACACCTGACCATAACAATGAAGGAAATGAGGTCGATTTTCCGAAAGTGCTCGATGCACCACGAAACGATGAGGTAGACATCCATGCAGTAAATAATGAAGGCGAGACATACACTCTCAATGAACTACACACAAGTTCATCACCAATAGTGAGTTCTCATCGTATAGGCAGCCTGATTGAGAAAGGAGGCCAAATAGTGAGTGCACCTTTATTTTCCCTTCATTCTACACAGGAAGAATCGGCTAAAGCGAAAGCCTACCGTCATCACAATTCTCCTAAGGAAAATTTTACTATTTTTCCTGGAAATCCCCCACTAACACTCCGACCTTCATGATATCCTTGCCTTCGGAAGAGTGACATCAAGATAGTACAAGAAATTGCGCAAATTCAACTTGGAAAACAAGCAACGAAGCTCCTTACTTTGAGCTTTGAGGACAAAGCTCTTTTAAGGAGGGTGGCATGTTAGGACCCTCCTAACATATTATAATTATATATTTATTAGGGGTGCATCTTTCCAATCGCACCCCATCCTTCATATTTATGCACATCACCATATTCATTTTAGAACATCAAATCAAATACATTCATTTATATATATATCAATATTGCAAGTTAAACTCAATATTTCCAAAAGCGATTCTTATAAAACAACGATTCATTTATCTTATTTATTGCATTATATTGGTTCCTCCGAGCGGTGTCCTAATAATAAGCCTGCAGAACTGGGCATTTGCATTGATATACCCCTTTGAATTGATTGACAATTAACATCAAATCACCAAATATGTTCAGTTGTTTGATGTTCATGGCGATTGTTGTCTGAAGATCTAGGAGCAAGGAGTCATACTCTGCATTATTGTTGGTGCACGGGAAGTTTAATTTAAATGATAGGGGCATTGGAGCACCCTGTGGTGTGAAGAATACAATTCCCGTGCCACCACCTTGCTCACATTTAGAACCATCAAAGAATAGGGTTATGTCGACCTGTGACTCAGGCTCATTAGAATCTGGCGATTCTGAGACATGGAAGACCCCATCATTGGGTACTTCTATGACTAGAGGCTGATCGTCTTCAAGAGGAGCCTCTGCTATTTGATCGGCTATGACTTGTCCCTTGATATATTTATGTCCAATAAACTCTATGTCAAATTCCGTCAACAACATGATCCATTTCATCGTGCGACTACTATGATAAGTATGACTCATCATGTATCGCAATGGATTCTCCTTAGACACAACATACATAGTGTTGCTCAACATGTAGTGGCATAGCTTTTTGGTAGCAAAAACCACTGCCAAACAGAGTTTCTCAACGTATGCATAGTTAAGTTCATAACTGACCAGGGTGCGGCTAAGATAGTAAGTAGCCTATTCCTTGTGAAGTTCATTCTTTTGGGCTAACATGGTGCCCAGTGCCACCTCAGTAGCTGAGATGTATAAGTAGAACGGCACTCCTAGTCTAGGTGGTGCCAATACTGGCGACGAAGCCAAGTATTGTTTGATTTCGTCAAAGGTTGACTGGCACTCGTCATCCCAATGAAATGTAACCCCCTTGTGCAATAATTTGTTCATGGGTCGGCACTTGTCAGATAATTGCGCTATGAAGCGTTTAATCGATGCAACCTTTCCTTGCAGACTTCTGAGCTGCTTGATAGTAGTTGGGGGAACCATTTCAAGGATTACCTTGACTTTCTTTGGGTCCACCTCGATTCCTCGCTTTAAGACTATGAAACCCAAGATTTTTCTAGATGTGACGCCAAATACGCACTTCTTGGGGTTTAGTCTAACTTTATGCTCCATGAGGCGATCGAGGATTTTGCTTAAGTCATCGATATGATTTGAGTGCAAAAGAGACTTGGCTAACAAATCATCCATGTAATCTTCCAAAGTTTTATGCATGTAATCATGGAAGATATATGTCATGGCACGTTGGTAGGTAGCGCCAGCATTTTTAAGGCCAAAATGCATGACCTTATAACAAAATGTCCCCCAAGGCATTGTGAACGCCGTTTTTAGTTGGTCTTCAGGATTGATACGAATCTGATTGTATCCTGAGGGAGAGCATTTCGTGACCTGCTATAGCATCTACCAACGCGTCGATGATCGGTAAGGGGAAATCATCCTTAGGACTCGCTTTGTTTAGATCTCAAAAATCGGTGCATATGCGAATCCTCCCGTCGAGCTTCTTGACGGGCACCATGTTGGATAGCCATGGCGGATAATCCACGCAGATGACAAACTATGCATCCAATAGCTTTTGCAATTCATCTTTGACCATCAAGGCCACTTTTGGGTGCATCTTACGTAGTTTTTGCTTTACGGGCTTGATTTTCGGATCAAGCGTTAAATTATGTGTGACTAGTTGCGGGTCTAGTCCTGGCATATCTCTGTATGACCATGCAAAAACCTCCTTCTTCTCTTTGAGAAGGGAAATGTAGTCGGCTTGCTCTTTTGGGGAAAGACTTACCCCCAGCTTGAGAATCTATGGATTCATTGGATATGTGTCGATATCTTTGTCAGTTGTGTCCTTGACTGACATGTGGTATCTGTCCTCCAATTGATGTGGAGTCAAGATCAAATGGATATCATTAGCTGAATTTAAATCTGCATTGGGAACCTCGGGTTCCTCTTTAGCCTAAAAAATATCCTGAGTTGTCCCTAGGGTAAAATGAGGCATTTTATCGAAAGGCAAATACTCTAATTGTGATAAAGGTGAATTGACACGATCCCAGTCGATGGCATCTGTGTCTAGATGCAATGACCCTGATGGATCGGCCGGATTGTGGATGGGTGTGGTCAAATTAATGGAGATCATGTGGATGGAATGAATTTGGTCTCCATTACCGCGGGTGTGATAACTTGAATCTTATGGATGATCCCTATACTCTAGATCTGGCTCTAGGGGAATGGGCACGAATGGATCGGCCCTATGTGCTGATAGGAAGACAGGGTCTTCTCTTGGCACTGATGTCATTATAGGGTCACGGGGTGGACGGTGCTCATCGTAAATTTGGAGCCATGGATCCAACACTTGGTCCCACCCTGCTGGGTCTACATACCATTCATGCCCTAACCTTATGCCTAATTGTCCCATCAGATCTTCATGAGTTAAAGGGCGATTGTGGCATTGCGCATGATTGAGATAGTCCATCTCAGTCTCATCTTCTGAATCACTTTCGGAGATCCAAAAATGTTCATTTTCTATAGCAACTATTTGCGACGTTGATGGTTCTCCTTGTTCCAGAAAATTAATCTGGTCCCATTGCGGTTGTTCCACTCTTGGTGGAGGGACCTGATTCTCTTGACACTGTATTGGCTCAACTGGAACCTCTAAAGGGAATAGTTTCAAAAAGATTTATGGACACCATTTATGTTCTCTTTGGGAATTAGTGTCCAAACTTTCACCTCTCTCTAGCAAAGGAGAGGGATTATTGATGTTGCCAAGGGTGTTTGTTGACCATGGGAGGTAATCTCCCAATGTATATTCTATATTTGGGTTGGCATAAGGAACTGATGCTAATCCCCCCTTGTTGCCTATTCCTAGGCCTTGCATGTTTTCTACCAAGATTTCTAAGGGTAGGGGGTGGTTGAACCCTACTCCCAACTTATCATATGGCATTTGGTAACTTGGTTGGCAAAGGACACGCATCCCTTGCTCATATCTACCTAACCCATATCCATGCCAATTGCATTGGCCGAGATATCTCAGAGCGAAGTCCGAGTTTGACAGATAATCGATATTTTCAGCAAAAGGTTCTTCATCTTCGTCCTTTTTCTTGCATGGTTCAACACCATGATCAAAGCCCCCATACACAAAATTTTTCTGGTTTTGTGGGTAGCCTAGAGGAACAACTATTCCTATGGGAAGGCGAGGTCTCCCCATGTCCTATACTGATTCTAATGCGGGCGTTGCCACAACATTCTGCACTAGATACTCCCCCAGGCCCGTACTAGCCATTTCAACAGTAATTGTTGATGCTTGGGAGGGAGGGAACGGGAGTCCTTCCTGAGTCCATTCCATGTTTGGTGGGTTAGGAGTCTCAGCTTCCATTGTGCTAGGTGTTTCTTCTGTTGATATTGTTGATATTGTTGGCAACCCCTCTTCTAGGGGCTGAGCCTCTTCCAGGATCTGTTTTCCCTTGTCCTTCTATTTAGCCATGACAGGTGGCATTGGTAGTGAAGGAGAAGATGATGAAGACTCACTTGGCTAGGATTTTTATGTTTTTGTCACCAGTGGTGCCTGCGATATTGGACCCTGTTTAGATGGATTTAAATGGAAATCCAAATGCATTGAAGGGAGGGTCGATTGAGGCATTAATTGCACCGCATTGTAATACTTCAAGGGTTCTAAGTCCATCGGGACTACATGAACTTCTCCTTCAAATGCATACTTTAGACACTGGTGAGCGATCAAAGGGACACACTTCATGTCCCTGATCCATGGCCGCCCTAGCAGTATGTTATAAGCCATCTCGCCTTCCAAAACATGACACAATGTTGGTATTGTCTTTTGTCCTACCTGGACAGGCAGAAAAATTATGCCGATTGTCGAGCATATTGCATCGTTGAAAGCTCATAGTGTGTATGTGGAAGCTGTGATATGAGAGGTTGGAAGCTTTAGATGTTTTAAGGCTGCAGTGGTAATGATGTTATTGGATGAGCCAGTATCTACCAACACTCTCTTGTATGGGATCCCGTTGACCCATGCGATAACATGCAGGGGTGGATCTACCATGTCATTCGATATTGTTTTATCTTCATCTTCTTTGAAGGTAATGACCGGATTCGTACATCATTTCACATGTCCCACGAAGTTGTTGAAAGAATTCGCTTCGAGAGGTTGTAACTCGATGGCTTTCAAAATTTCCATGAGAGCTTCTCTATGGGGTGTTGACTGTTGAATAAGCTCGTAAATGGAAAGCCTAGCCGATGTGGTCCGCAAACTCTACGTGAGTTTGGTTCGTATCGTGACCTCGGGTCTAGGTGGAGGCAACTACATAGGGCATTGTTGAGGCTGTGATGTTGTTGGAACTTCCCTTGTAGCTACCTCGAGGGAAACTCCTGGGTACTTTTTGTTCTTGGTCACTATGCTGATCATTCCCACAAATCCTTGCATGGGAAGATTCTGTCGCACCTCATTAACCTGAAGAGGTTTTGCCTGTGCCTCATGGGTAGGCAAAGGGTGCTTAAATACCCCCATTTGTTGATTATTTGGTGCTATGGGGTTGTCCACGGCCAATGTTTTATTATCGATCAAATCTTGGATTAATCCCTTGAATTTCCAACATCCATTCAGGTTATGCCCCCTTCGCCTATGGAATCTACAATATAATTCCTCTCTGTATCCCTTAGGCTTGGGAGCATTAGGGTCTACGGTTTGGATTTCTCGAAGGGTGACTAAATTTTCCACTGACAAGTGGTCAAATAGGGAGTCCCTGGACTCCGCATAAGGGGTGAATTGTCGCCTAGGGCGACGCTGCTGATTTTGCTCCTATTTTTTATTGTCTCTTTCATAGCTAGGAGGCACTGCTTGATAATTAGCCTTTTGGGGCTGTATTTCTTGCACAGGCTTGGGAACATTTATCGCAACTTGGTTAACCATAGCGGGTTGTGATTGCGTAGTCCCGATCTTAGTGGTCTTATTCCACTCTTTCTTTTTAGGCTTGGTGATTTTGCCCTCGCCTATTTTGATCTCTTCTATAACTTTGGCTTGCACCAAAGCTTCTTCTAGGCTGGCGTATTACTACAACAGCAATAGCCCAGAGATTGATTTTAAGCAAAGGGGGAAGGTAGGGTAGCTTAGAAAGCAAAGCCCTCCATCGATTCCCGTATGCTGCCATTGTCTCTTCCTCATATTGCCTGAAGCTGGCCAGATCATTCAGTGATGCCTTCTTCTTTGTGTTGAAGGCAAAGCGTTCAAGAAATGCATCTACTAATTGATCTAGGTTGTTTATGTTGTGTTTTGGTAACTGTGTGAACCAATCCGAGGCAGGGCCTGCGAATGTGGTTATGAATGTCCTAAGCAACAATGCATCATTATCTTGAATGTCGAAGCATTGGCTTAGGAATCTTGTGACATGTTCTTGTGCATCCTCTTCACCTTTAAAGACTGCCAACTGAGGCAACTTGAAATGTTTGGGGTAAAGATGTTTGGGAACTGAGGGATGCACTGGATGACTGCGGAGTTGACGTAATGTGGGTTTTTGATGCCCATAATATTTTGTCTCCACAGACTCCAAACACTCTAATAGCGCTTTGTATGCATCGAAAGATTTGATTTCTTCCTCTTTTGTTTGCTCTCGTTGTGAGTTATGGGAGATTGGAGGCCTATGGGGGGGTGGCCGAATGGCAGCCCTCCCGCCTTGATGGGGCATTTCGGCCCATTCTATTTCTAGTTCATACTCCTCATAAACTTCTTAAGCAGTCTCTGGGCGATACCTATGACCCTAATTGAGTCCCCGCTGAGGGCACCCATCATTGTTTCAGGGTGTGGCCTCCCTCTCGGGTCTATAAGGTCTCGGAGGTAAAGCTTTGTGCCTCTCATATTGTTCTGCTTTTTGGGTGTGAGGGGTTGGCACCCTCTCAAGTAGTTTATAATGTAGCTCATTCGCTTCGCGCTGCATGCGCTCTTTATTAAGGCGGTATAAGTACTCTAACTCCTGATGACCTTGCTCAAGCTGCATGATTTGGGCTTGGTTGGCGGCATGTCTGGTGACTGTCGGGTCAATTTGGTTCGTCCTCTTTTGCTCAGGAGGTTTGAATGTTTCTCCTATGTGTTTGCCTCAATCTTGATGATCTAAAATTTCAATGGGTCGCTTCCCTCTATCGAGGTAGGCGGCATTTACTTGAGGCTCTGGCCTCGATGGGTGACCATGATATCTAGCAGGTGCGAAAACGCAAGGTTCCCACGCTGTATGTTGTTCTCGAGGAATGCGATGGTCTTCCTCGTACTCCCTTTCATGGGTGTGAAAGGGGTGGGTGGAGTGAGCTTGCCCTGTGTGGAGAGCCCTGCGCTCTGGGTTTTGTCTTTCTGTTCTAATGGGAGGCAAAGGAGAGGTACCATATTCATGTTATCTCTCCTCATGGACATTGTGCCTCTCTAGCACTTCATCGTGCTCTGGCCACTCAGATATAGCCTCAAAAGGATATTTTCTATTTACATCGAGTTCTACATGTAAAGCTTCTTCCCGAAAGGGGCTGTGTTGAATGGGCAAACTCCACAGAGGAGGGTCCCAATAATTCCTTCTTGATGTGGCCTAATGTGGACTCTCTTGTAGGCCAGACCACCAAGGCAGTATGGCCAAGTCTTCAGGGCTAAAGCGAAGGTGACCAGCGCCCTCTCTTTGTGCACCTTTCACAGCGTCCGCCCTTGATTGGGCTTGGCTATGGGTGTACACCATTATGGTGCTTCTCTACTAGCTAAGAAGATTTTTATCTCATTTATGATGATTTTTATTTTTGTTACACTAAGCAGAAATGAACACACACATACACAAATAGTGATTATCTCTTTTAAGGATTAATAGTGTGTCCTAAACTGGTTTAGTGCATTTTGATATTTTGTTTTTTTTTGCAAGTTTTGAAGAACGTTTAAATGCATAATGTTGGCTCATATGACTCCCATAAATGGTCACCCCTTCAATATACCATTACCGGACCGATATACCAACCTCTCTATATAACCGCCCTTACGAGAGGGAAACTATAGGTACGTGAGAGCAGATGGTACGTGGAACATAGGCGGTACGAAAGGGGGATTGTCTTGTTAATGACACCTACCATAGAAGACTTATCCTCGCGTGAATGGGAATCACCCCAGTGACACTCGGTCAGCTTTCGTCAAGATTTACGCCTAACAACAGTGACAATCGGGGAAATGGATGTAAATCCAAGCCAAGGTGGTGATGAACCCACCATTGGTATTGCTCAAGGGCTGGGGTCTTACGACTAGCTCCTTGGTTAAAAACGTGCCACGTGATGTGTGTGTGGTTTATTTTACTTAAAAAAAATGAAACATGCAAGCAACCACTATTTTCTTTAAGCACGCAAGAATTTGACAGAAAGTGAAAGCAAAAAATTAGAAAAATGACAAAGACAGTTTGGAACCCTTACCTTTCTCTGCCCAGACTTGCTGTTTCTGATCCTCGGCTCTGAAAATTTACAGACAAAAATTACAGTACAGTAATCGTCGTAGGAAAAGACGAATTACAGTTTGCTTTTTTTTTTTTAAATGGTACCTATCAAGCACAGAACAAAAAAAAATCTGATCAGTTTCTTGATCTTAAAAGTAGGGAACGGTCCCATCGTGATCGCCATTGAAAGCATGAGATTCCGAAAGTTTTTGAAAGGAAAAACTACTTCGATGCATTCAAAATACAAATAAACGCCTAAGTCCTAAAGAGTGTAAAGCATGAAATGAAAGAAGCCAATCGAACGGAGACAAAAGAAATTAGAGAAATCACAGCCCTTTTATTGAATTCTTTTAACCTCGGTTACAAAGATGCATCCTTCCTTTTTAGGGGTTAGGAGCATTTAAATAAGCTTTTGGATTACAATCATGACTTAGTCTTCCCTCTTTTGCAAGCCCACATTTAAAATTGGCGGTCCAAAGCGTTGTCGCTGCTTGCAATGATGAATCCTTGATGTTTGTTGCTTCTCCTATGATCAAAGAAACACAAAGGCGTTAGTAGCACCTGTAACAAAAGAATAGAGCGTTTGACTTTAAAAATCAATAAGAAATGCATGCAAAATATTGATTAAACCGGTGAATAAAATAACTCTAATCAACCTGCAACTTTGACAGAGACCCGAAAACGTCACCAAAAGGCTGCTGCCAGCAAAACAATTGATGAATCTGATTGCTGTTATCTGCAAGTTAGTGAAGAACCAAAAATCGACAAAAACATGATAATATTTGATAAGCGGCTTTTGAAATCCGAATTGTAAACTATCTAAACAGCATAGAGTGTAAGGTAAGACAAACACGTGATAACGGAATAAATTAAAAATGAGGCTAAGAGCGTGCGGGGCGCCCGAGTGGGCCGCCCACCGTTGGAACTTGATTTCGACGCCAATCCACTAGGGAAGGGCCCAGAATCTCTTAGGTTGAGTTGTCAGAAAATTGATGGATTACTGTGGTCAAATGTTGGGTTCTAAGGTTTGGATTCACCCTTCCAATATCCACCAAATAACCTCTCTTGCGAAATATATTAAGGATGTAGAAGAGATGAATCGAAAAAGGGTGCAATAGGCTGTTTAATTTGGCAGCACTTCATTGCTTTAAAATGCCTGCCAACTTCTGTCTCCTTTTGGGTGGGAAAGTCCACCATTTTATAGACCCATGGGGTCTCTTTAGAGGGGCATGCAGGGATGCCACATGGTGGCCATGCCTTCCCAAGAGGGATGAGACTCCTCCCTGATTTGGGCTTACATGACTGCCCTTGTGACAATCCTCTAACTGCCAATCTGCCCACCTACGTGCACATGCACGTCAAGAGACAATAATTGACTATCTTTGGCTACCACTCATTTAATGTCTGCTTTTATTAGTTTATAGTCTACCTTTAATTGGTTAAATTCCACCTTTGATTGGTTAAAGTATGCCCAGGTGCACAGACAGGAGTTTTTCACGATATCGCGATGTCACGATATCGTGACACCTAAGCCTTAGGTTTCCTTTTGGCCTTTAGTGTTGCGATTTTGCGACGTCACGAAATCACGATGTCACAATTTCATGACACTTTTGGCAAAGGATCTATTTTGGCCAGAAGTGTCGTGATTTCGTGAAACTTCTGGCAAAGGCTCTCTTTTGGCCAAAAGTGTCACAATTTTGTGACGTCACAAAATCACGACGTCGCGATTTCGCGACACTTCTGGCAAAGGCTCTCTTTTGGCCAGAAGTGTCGTGATTTCATGACACTTCTAGAAAAGGCTCTCTTTTGGCCAGAAGTGTCATGATTTCATGAAGTCACGATTTCATGACCCTTCTGGCAAAGGCTTTCTTTTGATTTTTGCCTTGTTTAAAACAACCAACTTCTGCCCGAAAATAAAACAATATTGCGACACCCAGGCGCAAAGGCGAATTTGAAGCAGAATGTCTAGAGGTGCCAAATTACTTTTCAACCTTCTAAAACTACTGTGTAAGTGTCTAGGACCACTATTTGACATCTGATGGTTGCCCTGAAGGTTGTGTGTGTCAATGCGATCAGTGTTTGTAGTCACATAATCGGATTGGTGTTGTTTTGGTGTCTACAGATGCTCCTTTTTGGGAAGCGCTGTGGGTGATGCAGTGCTGAGCAAAAATAGATAACCAAAGCACTAATGATTAGGTTTTCTCAGTAACCCAACCAACTTGTGATGCCCCAAGTATGGAAAGGGCATGCATTATTGAATCCTTGCTTCTGACGAGCTAAGGAATTTGATTTCAAATATTAACCTATTTTGGTGAGGTGTGACTTGAGATTGAACATTGATCAATCATGAATAGGCAAAGGGCGCAACCTTTTGTCCCTGGGGGAACCTTGTGTTCATGCTTTGGGAATGCCAAGTGTTTGATCAATTTGTGATTATTGCTTGTTTACTGACCCAAGCAGGAGCATAATTGTCTTTGTCAATGATTCTTCGAATGCATGTCATTTCCTTGATTGGGTATGTGTTTGTTGATTGGTGACTAAGTGTGACTACCCCCTCAAGAGATGAATCGATGAGGGAATGACCTTCATGAAAAAAATGATGAGTCGCTTGACCCGAGGTGACTTAGGTTAGGGTGCCTTCAGATGTTTAGCATTGAATGTGTGTGCAGTTTTTCGACACTTAGACCTATTTTTGGTGGGTGTTAACCCTTTTGGTGATGCCATATTGGGGTGAAATCGTCGAAAACCCATATTCCCATGGAGCGTTCTAGCTATGGTAGCCTTCTTGGGGAAGTAGGAGAGTGACAATTTGAGCCCCGACATCGATTTTCTATGCCAGGAGGTTAAGTGCAAGAGCACTTGTGTTCGGCAATGCTTATTGCTATGTTTTTGTGTTGCATTTTTGTGATGTTTTTGTTGTTTTGATTTTCTTGCTTTGTGTATATGTCATGATTTTATGTTATGCACAATGATTGATGTTGATGGATGCATGCTAATTTATATTTATGTATGCACATGGTATGATAAATACAAATTTTTTTGATATATATGTGATATGCAAAATGTAATGGATGAAATGAATTTGTGTTGTTTGGTTAGGGCACCATAGACTGTTTAGGACTTTGTGATTTTGTTTTTATGCGATTGTTGTAGTGGATGACTTTGCTTTTGTGCATGTGGTATTTTGTGTATTTCTTGATGATAATGTGATGATGAAAAGTAGCGCAGTGGGTCAAAAAATGTAGCTAAGGTTTTTTGAGACTCGGACGGTTTTAACTCACTAGCCACGATTGTACTTTATCTTACAAGACTTTTGAACAAGGTATGAATCGGACTTTTTTTTGACCAAGCTATTTCACATCTCTGTGTGTGCAATTGAGTTCATTTATGTGGTATTTTTCAGGATACCGCCAGTGCCAGATGGGCTTTCAACCGAACCTATACTGAGGATCACCTAATTAGCTCCACTAACTCCTTTGTTGTATTTAGTTAGATTAATATGTGGTGTTATCCAGGATACCATAAGCTAGCTCATCCTTATGCAAACATTGGTTTGCACACAAACAAAGTGAATATGACAGACGTATCGTCATGCGGGTAGGATACCACCATTGCCAGATAGGCTGTCAACCAAACCTGTAATGAGGATCACCTAGATGGTTTTCGAATGCTGAGAATTCTAAGGATTCAAGTTCGGGATATTTGTTGGCTGAATGATTTAGAAAGTTGCTCGTCTATATAGTGATGAAAATCATTGTTTATTTTCTATTAATTCTTTTTGAGCGAGGATTTTGAATAGTGGTGATAACCACTGTTATTTGATTTTAGGTTTTGAGTATTGTGAGTTTGGGCTGGTGAGTGGCCTTGATCCTTGTGGCCTTGGGGATGACTACACATGCTTTGCAGGGACGTGTAGTACGAATCCTTATGACATTGGGAACCAAGGGGGTGATGGAGATTATGGAGTAAGGGCATTGATCTTTTAGGCCTTAGGGATGACTACCCATCCTGGTTAGGGGCGGATAGTATGAATCCTTACAACTTGGAGACCAAAGGTGAATGGAAAGTGTTAGGATGATGATTTTTTGGAATTTTGTTTGTGAATGGCGTTGATCCCTTTTGGGTCTTGGGGATGACTACCCATCCTTGGTAGGGACGTGTAGTACGAATCCTTACAACTTTGGGAACCAACTATGATTGGGATTTGGTAGTGGTGAAAAACATTGTATATGGATGTGAATGAATGGGGAAGAGCTTGTCCTTTTGTCAATTCTCAGCATTCTGGAACCATTCACACATGGGGATGAGCAAGATAACTGCTTCACTTATGGTGACCTGGATTACCGCACAGGTTTCATCTTCCGTTCACACAACTTGGGAATTTTTATGTGTTTTAATTTGTGTTGGGATGTTACGTAACAAGGTGTATTTCAAGTGTAACTCTACCTTCATAAAATCTGTCTGAATCGGTACATTACGTAGCTAAAGAGCAAAATGATGACTAAATTATGAAAACTCTTTATACATTAGAAGACCACTAACTCTAGTGTGGTAAAAAGCAATGCATGGTGTTTTGGTTGTTTTTGTAAAATGGAACAATGTGGAACAAGATGGACTAGCAGAGCAATTACAGCCTATGATGCCTTTGACCTGTACGACCACAAATATGCAATGTATGGATTCAATGCTTTAATGCAACTATGTATTTTTGTATTTTTTATGGATTGATTTTGGTGAATATGAAGATGAGGTGCGAGAAGAGCTCTCTATTGATGAATTTGAGTATGCCTAGAAATGAGATGCAAAAGATTGATTAAATCGATGAATAAAATAACTCTAATAAACCAGCAACTTTGACAGAGACCCGAAAACGTCACCAAAAGGCTGCTGCCAGCAAAATAATTGGTGAATCTAATCGCTGTTATCTACAAGTTAGTGAAGAACCAAAAATCAACAAAAACATGATAATATTTGCTAAGCGGCTTCTGAAATCCAAATTGTAAACTATCTAAACAACATAGAGTGTAAGGTAAGACAAACACGTGATAACGAAATAAATTAAAAATGAGGCTAAGAGCGTGCGGGGTGCCCGAGTGGGCCGCCCACCGTTGGAACTTGATTTCGGTGCCAATCCACTAGGGAAGGGCCCAGAATCTCTTAGGTTGAGTTGTCGGCAAATTGATGGATTACTGTGGTCAAATGTCGGGTTCTAAGGTCCGGATTCACCCTTCCAATATCCACCCAATAACCTCTCTTGCGAAAGAGATTAAGGATGTAGAAGAGATGAATCGAAAAAGGGTGCAATAGGCTGTTTAATTTGGCAGCACTTCGTTGCTTTAAAATGCCTGCCAACTTCTGTCTCCTTTTGGGTGGGAAAGTCCACCATTTTATAGACCCATGGGGTCTCTTTAGAGGGGCATGCAGGGATGCCACATGGCGGCAGTCAAGAGACAATAATTGACTGTCTTCGATTGCCACTCGTTTAATGTCTGCTTTAATGTCTACTTTTATTGGTTTACAGTCCGCCTTTAATTGGTTAAAGTCTACCTTTAATTGGTTAAAGTCCGCCTTCGATTGGTTAAAGTCTGCCCAGGCGCAAAGACGGGAGTTTATCGTGATATCGTGATGTCACAATATTGTGACGTCGCGATATCATGACACCTAAGCCTTAGGTTTCCTTTTGGCCTTTAGTGTCACAATTTCGTGATGTCGTGAATTCGAGACATCACGATTTCATGACACTTCTAGCAAAGGCTCTCTTTTGGCCAGAAGTGTCACGATTTCGTGACACTTCTAGCAAAGGCTCTCTTTTGGCCAGAAGTGTCACGATTTCATGACACTTCTGGCAAAGGCTCTCTTTTGGCCAGAAGTGTCATGATTTCATGACACTTCTGGCAAAGGCTCTCTTTTGGCCAGAAGTGTCACGATTTTCCGATGTTGCAAAATCGCGACGTCGCGATTTCATGACACTTCTGACAAAGGCTCTTTTTTGGCCAGAAGTTTCATGATTTCACGATGTCACGATTTCACGACCCTTCTTGCAAAGGCTTTCTTTTGATTTTTGCTTGTTTAAAATAACCAACTTTTGCTCGAAAATAAAATAATATTGCGACACCCAGGCGCAAAGGCGGATTTGATGCAGAATGTCTGGAGGTGCCAAATTACTTTTCAACCTTCTAAAACTACTGTGTAAGTGGCTAGGACCACTATTTGACCTCTGAGGGCTGCCCTGAAGGTTGTGTGTGTCAATGCGATCAGTGTTTGTAGTCACATAGTCAGATTGGTGCTATTTTGGTGTCTAAAGATGCCCCTTTTTGGGAAGCACTGTGGGTGATGCAGTGCTGAGAAAAAATAGATAACCAAAGCACTAATTATTAGGGTTTCTCAGTAACCCGACCAACTTGTGATGCCCCAAGTATGGAAAGGGCATGCATTCTTGAATCCTTGCTTCTGATGAGCTAAGGAATTTGATTTCAAGTATTAACCTATTTTGGTGAGGTGTGACTTGAGCTTGAACATTGATCAGTCATGAATAGGAAAAGGGCACAACCTTTTGTCCCTGGGGAACCTTGTGTTCATGCTTCGGGAATGCCAAGTGTTTGATCAATTTGTGATTATTGCTTGTTTCTCGCCCCAGCAGGAGTGTAATTGTCTTTGTCAATGATTCTTCGAATGCATGTCATTTCCTTGATTGGGTATGTGTTTGTTTATTGGTGACTAAGTGTGACTACCCCCTCAAGCGACGAATCGATGAGGGAATGACCTTTGTGAGAAAAGCGACGAGTTGCTTGACGTGAGGTGACTTAGGTTAGGGTGCCTTCAGATGTTTAGCATTGAATGTGTGTGCAGTTTTCGACATTTAGACCTATTTTTTGTGGGTGTTAACCCTTTTGGTGATGCCATACTCTAATCAACCTGCAACTTTGACAACATAATCTTCCGATGCATACAAAGCGCTATTAGAGCGTTTGGAGTCTATGGAGACAAAATCTTCTAGGCATCAAAAACCCACATTACTTCAACTCCACAGTCATCCAGTGCATCCCTTAGTGCCCACACCTCTTTACCTTGAACATTTCAAGTTGCCTCAGTTGGTAGTCTTTAAAGGTGAAGAGGATGCACAAGAACATGTCACAAGATTCCTGAGCCAATGCTTCGGCATTCAATATAATGATGCATTGTTTCTTAGGACATTCATAACCACATTCGCAGGCCCTACCTCGGATTGGTTCACACAGTTACCAAAACATAGCATAAACAACTTAGATCAATTAGTAGATGCGTTTCTTGAACGCTTTGCCTTCAACATAAAGAAGAAGGCATCACTGAGTGATCTGGCCAGCTTCAGGCAATATGAGGAAGATACAATGGCAGCATACTAGAATCGATGGAGGGCTTTGCTTTCTAAGCTACCCTACCTTCCCCCTATGTTTGACCTCACACAGATGTTTGCACGGAGTTGCTTAAAATCAATCTCTGGGCTATTGCTGCTACAGCAATACGCCAGCCTAGAAGAAGCTTTGGCGCAATCCAGAGTTATAGAAGAGATAAAAATAGGCAAGGGCACAATCGCCAAGCCTAAAAAGAAAGAGTGGAATAAGACCACTAAGACTAGGACTACGCAATCACAACCCATTGTGGTTAACCAAGTTGTGATAAATGTTCCCAAGCCTGTGCAAGAAATACAGCCCCAAAAGGCTAATTATCAGGTAGTGCCTCCTAGCTATGAAAGAGATAATAAAAAATAGGAGCAAAATTAGTAGCGTTGCCCTAGGCGACAATTCACCCCTTATGCAGAGTCCAGGGACTCCCTATTTGACCGCTTATTAGTGGCAAATTTAGTCACCCTTCCAAAAATCCAAACCATAGACCCTAACGCTCCCAAGCCTAAGGGATACAGGGAGGAATTATATTGTAGGTTCCATAGGCGAAGGGGACATGATATTAATGGATTTTGGAAATTCAAGGGATTAATCCAAGATTTGATCGATAATAAAACATTGGCCATGGACAACCCCATAGAACCAAATAATCAACAGATGGGGGTATTCAAGGACCCTTTTCCTGCCCACGAGGCACAAGCAAAACCTCTTCAGGTCAATGAGGTGCGATAGAATCTTCCCATGCAAGGATTTGTGGGAATGATCAGCATAGTGACCAGGAACAAAAAGTACCTAGGAGTTGCCCCCGAAGTAGCTACAAGGGAAGTTCCAACAACGTCGCAACCTCAACAACGCCCTGTGTAGTTACCTCCACCTAGACCCAAGGTCACGATATGAACCAAACTCATGCAGAGTTTGTAGACCACATCGGCTAGGCTTTCCATTTACGAGCTGATTCAACAGTCAACACCCCATAGAGAAGCTCTCATGGAAATTCTAAAAGCCATCGAGTTATAGCCTCATGAAGTGGATTCTTTCAACAACTTTTTGGGACATGTGAAACGATGTACGGAGCCGATCATTACCTTCAAAGAAGATGAAGTTAAAATAATATCAAATGACATGGCAGATCCACCCCTGCATGTTATCGCACAAGTCAATAGGATCCCGTACAAGAGAGTGTTGGTAGATACTGGCTTGTCCAGTAACATCATTACCACTGCAGCCTTAAAAAATTTGAAGCTGCCAGCCTCTCATATCATAGCTTCCACATACACACTGCAAGCTTTCAATGATGCAATATGCTCGACAGTCGACACAATTGTTTTGCCTGTCCAGGTAGGACAAAATACAATACCAACATTGTGCCATGTTTTGGAAGGCGATATGGCTTATAACATACTGCTAGGGTGGCCATGGATCAGGGACATGAAGTGTGTCCCTTAGATCGCTCACCAGTGTCTAAAGTATGCATTTGAAGGAGAAGTTCATGTAGTCTCGATGGACTTAGAACCCTTCAAGTATTGCAATGCGGTGCAATTAATGCCTCAATCGACCCTCCCTTCAACACATTTGGATTTCCAGTTAAATCCATCTAAACAGGGTCCAATACCGCAAGCACCACTGGTGACCAAAATTTCAAAATCCCAGCCAGGTGAGTCTTCATCATCTGCTCCTTCACTACCAATGCCACCTATCATGGCTAAATAGAAGGACAAGGGAAAACAGATCCTGGAAGAGGCTCAACCCCTAGAAGAGGGGTTGCCAACAATATCAACAAAAGAAACACCTAGCACAATGGAAGCTAAGACTCCTAACCCACCAAACATGGAATGGACTCAGGAAGGACTCCCGTTCCCTCCCTCCCAAGCATCAACAATTACTGTTGAAATGGCCATTACAGGCCTGGGGGAGTATCTAGTGCAGAATGTTGTGGCAATGCCCGCATTAGAATCAATACAGGACATGGGGAGACCTCGCCTTCCCATAGGAATAGTTGTTCCTCTAGGCTACCCACCAAACCAGAAAAATTTTGTGTATGGTGGCCTTGATCATGGTGTTGAACCATGCAAGCAAAAGGACGAAGACGAAGAGCATTTTTCGAAAAATATCAATTATCTATCAAACCCGGACTTCGCTACGAGATATCTCGGCCAATGCAATTGGCATGGATACGAGTTAGGCAGATATGAGCAAGGGATGCATGTCCTTTGCCAACCAAGATACCAAATGCCATATGATAAGTCGGGAGTAGGGTTCAACCACCCCCTGCCCTTAGACATCTTGGTAGAAAACATGCAAGGCCTAGGAATAGGCAACAAGGGGGGATTGGCATCAGATCCTTATGCCAACCCAAATATAGAATATACATTGGGATATTACCTCCCATGGTCAACAAACACCCTTGGCAACATCAATAATCCCTCTCCTTTGCTAGAGAGGTGAAATTTCGGACACTAATTCCCAAAGAGAACATAAACGGTGTCCAAAAATCTTTTTGAAACTATTCCCTTTAGAGGTTCCATTTGAGCCAATACAGTGTCAAGAGAATCAGGTCCCTCCACCAAGAGTGGAACAACTGCAATGGGACCAGATTAATTTGCTGGAACAAGGAGAACCATCAACGTCCCAAATAGTTGCTAAAGAAAATGAACATTTTTGGATCTTCGAAAGTGATTCAGAAGATGAGACTAAGATGGACTATCTCAATCATGCGCGATGGCACAATCACCATTTAACTCATGAAGATCTTATGGGACAATTGGTCTCTTGTGAATGAGTATGCAGGGGCACCACTTGGCCATCATGCCTTCCTAAGGGATAGAATATTCCTCCTTGATTAAGGGCTCCATGACTGCCTCTATGACTGCCCTTTTTGAGCTCAAAAATGCTCACTCGCATTCCCATGCATTGAAGGTGGAGTTGAGTGGTGGATCTGAGCTACCATTTCTCAAGGTTTGACCTTTTGCTCGTCAAACCTGCTATTTGCCCCACCCTGGAGTGAATGCTACTAATCGTCTAAGGGTGGGACTAATACCAGTTTGTAATCATCCCAGGGTGGAACAAGTGGGGAGAAGAGTGCCTGAAAGATGCCAAATTGACCTTTGACCTTCCAAAACTACTATGGGAGTGGTTAGGACCACTGTTTAACCTCTGGGGGTTGCCCTAGGGGCTGTGTATGCCAATTTGGTCAGTGTTTATAGCCACATAATCGGATTGGTGCTATTTTGGTGTCTACACTGGCCAATGATCCAAACTAGCATTATTAAGAGTCTTCAATTTAGGAATGTGACCATGGATTAAGAAATTTTTAGAGATCAAAAACCTATCCAATATATCCATTATACAAGCTAAGACTTGCCTTCTGTTAGACCAAGTCATAAGGCCATTATTTGGTTGGATATCCACAAGATGGAGGTTTGCAATATATTCACTCATGAGGTAAGTGCTTTTGTCCAAATTTATATTTCCCCCCTTTTCTCCTCCAAAGAGAGGATGGTATTGAAATATCCTCCGATCAAGATCCAAGATTCAAGAAAATGAGATATAATATGAGTTATATCCTTCCACTATATTCTTTTTTCCTCCAAAGCAGTCGGAGCATAAACAGTAATGCAAAGCATAATTTTGTTGGAATGTCTACTTTGACTAACTATAGCCAACAGACCCCAACTACCAACCATATGGTGAATAACTACCTATTTTGGGTCCCAAAGACAAGCAATGCCACTAGAAGTCCCCTGGGAACTGAGGGAAACCACTTTTCCAGCTAGCCAAATTTTATTGGCAATTGAGTCCATATCCTCCATTGACATCTTTGTTTCTTGAAGGAAAACAATATGTAGATGATTTATCTAAATCATTCTTCTAATTTCATTTTGTTTTGAAAGACTCTCTTTTAGTCCTATAACATTCCAAGTGATGGTCTTCATTAATACCAGGGCTAAATAAGTTGGGAAGGGCATTAATATTACCTTCCTCTACAAGATTTTCATCTTCTTTGACCATATGATATTGATTGGTCTTGCGAAATTTAGAATAATGCTCATAAATAGCCAAAATTTTACTAGAGGTTTCAACGGAGTATATATTGGGACATGTATTATTTGAAGTTTTGACATTTTAAATATTGTTTTTCTCGTGTAAATTTTCTCCCTTTTTTTTTTTGAAAGCATTTGATTTGTTGGTCTGTATCTGAGTTGTTCCCTTCATATTTGAATTGTGTTTCTAAGATTATTGTTTCCATTATATTCTCTTCCTCCTTGGGACATAATTTGTGAAAAGGATTTCAAACATATTAGCAAATGACTTTGATTGATCCTTCATAACTAGTTTTTTTGAGTGTTCTTCTTCTTAGGCATTTGGAAACCTGCTGAGTTTATATCTTCTTTATTTTGATCAAGAATTTTATTTGCGCAAGAACTGGCTAAATGACCATATTCATGGCAAAT
Source organism: Wollemia nobilis (assembly GCA_028583015.1). Classification (NCBI taxonomy): domain Eukaryota; kingdom Viridiplantae; phylum Streptophyta; class Pinopsida; order Araucariales; family Araucariaceae; genus Wollemia; species Wollemia nobilis. The sequence continues at coordinate 5,694,179 of JAQPPZ010012983.1, read as the reverse complement.
TCTACAACAAAAAGGAATGTTCTCATAGTCCACTACTTTCTCCCAAGTGTATTCTACAAATTGTAATGTGATATTTATAGGTAGGGGTTTGTTCAAATCCATTAAAACACAAATTCGAGCATAAATAATATGTTCAAAATTTTGAGTACAATCAGAAGTCATCATAAAAGTTCCTAAAGAGTTTCCAATTGAAGAAAAAATAGTAGGATTCCAAAATTCAATAGGGAGTCCAAAGATTCTAACCCACATGGGAGCTATAGAAGGCATATCTTCTTCAAATTTAAATTTAGTATGCCAGGGCTTCATGAAAAGCCCTGCCCTTCCAAAAAACCAAGGATCCCCTTGAAAAATTTTCTCTCTATCTTCATTATTAGAAAATAAAACAAGAAAATAACTATTTGGATAAATAGATATTTGTAACTCACCTTTAGTTTTCTATATTTTTGCAGCCCAGAATTTGAAAGTAGATAGGCTCGGATGAAAACCCACGAACTGAAAAATTAGTCCTTTTTTTTCCAAATATTCAATGCAGTCTGAATGTTACCCATATCATGCTTAACAATAGGAGTTCCATCAGCTACTTTAAGTCATCCTAACTCAATTTTCCTAGGATCAATATTAGGGATTCTTAGAGGTTTATGGGAAGCCCTAATATTGATATTAGCATTGGGTTGAGGTTGTCCACCATGGAGGGCATCCCTAAAAAAAAAAATTGGGGCTGAGTTTTCAAAATTCTTATCCTTGATAGGGGTTTTCATAGTAGAATTATTTTGTGGGTGCACCTTAGCACAATATTCACTTGATATATGAGCCATTTTTTGATCAACTACTTGAAACTTGTTTCATGATATCTTTAATCCTTACCCTAGATGCCATGGAAAGGTATGGTTTTCACTTTTCTTTTGTGCAGCAAATTGGAAGCCATTTTCACTCAAGTTCATAGTATGATCTGTTGAAAGACAAATTTATAACCCATCTCGGATCCCCTACAATATTTCCTGCTAGCATATTAAGCATAAACCACAAAAATATTGGCTGCTAGGGCCCGAAGGCCCTAAAAACCAACCTTTGTAGCTGCTTGCACTCAACCCAGATGAAATCCTCGCATAGTTGCTTGCCAAAAATCTCGTTCACACATAGGGATGCAATAGGATATGTGTTTCTCCAAATTATATGAAAATTGGTGGAGATATTTTAGGTTTTTTCAGTAATATACCCTCAAAATTTTAGCTCAATCCGAGTCCGGATGAGTGATATATGGCCGAAACAATTTTGACATTTTGGGCAATCCTACAAAAAATGTCCCTCCTCTAAAGCATTTTTTTTTTTTTGTTTAGAGTCTCAACAAATCCTTGCATCAAAGTCTTCTCCGAGACAATAATTTAAAAAAATATAATGTAAAGTTCATATATCATCTCTCTCCTAAGGAATTGTCCAAACCTATTTATTATCTAATTCCAAATTATTTTTCACATGTGTTATATAGTAATTACCATAAGTCTTAGATAACTAATCAACAAGCTTAAAAGTATCAGCTTCCAATAATTTTATAGTTTTCTTTATGACTTTCTCCTTCTCTAACAACCTGTAAATAATAAAATGGAGATAAATCTAGGCCTCAAATTTCTTCCTCCTCCAAATTTTTAGTTCTAGGTTTAAAAATAAATTGTTTGTTTATTTGTATCAAATGAGGAAGTACTATTAAGTTTTAAAAAAATCGGTATCTCCTAATTGTTGTTTGCTGACTTGAAATACCTACTAGTCATTTATTTTCTCCTCCATGCATTCTATTTGAAATATTGATAACATTCTTTAGCAATATGTCCATAAACATGACAATGCACACATCTAAAAAGAACTTTCGAATAGTCTAAGATTTTATTATAAATTGTATTCCTCACAACCATCTCCATATAGTATAGTAAGCCTTCACTAGTGTCCATCTCAACCAAAACCCAAGCTACTTGTACACAAGATTTAAAATAAATATCTATATCCAAGTTTTAAGTAATGAATCTCCAATCTCTTTCATTAGACAAAAATTCATTAGCAAACTTTGAAGTTTCATCTAGATCAAGATTATCCTAGCAAATTTAGTCCTAGGATCAAAGCAAGCCATCCAAGCCTTCAAAACCAAAAACAAAAACCCCAATACCAATGACCTCGCAAATATTTGTATGCATCTTCCTTAGAAAAAAAAGGAAACCTATCAATCCTCTAGCAAGTAAGTGAAAATTAGGGTTATATCATTAAATTGGATGCATACCTTCTACATCCACTCATTTAGTGTATTATTAGCTATTTAACGTGCATTAAACTTTCTAATAAGGGCCTTCCACAAAAATTAAAGAACTTGTTCCATCCTCAGGTCTTTCCTAAGAACCATTTTGATCTTTGACCTTCTATTTTTTTATAAATTTGTGTGCTTTGGGCACTTTAGTAATCAAATTTTTAGTCTATGTTGATTGAAATTTTGGACCCACTCCACTTAGGGTCTCTAAATCAAGGCATTTTCAAATAAAACCGAAACCAAACTAAGGAAATTTTATAAAAAAAGTGACTTTGGATTGTTTGGAGCTTGCTCAATTTTTTTTTCTACAATGAAATACTTGATCATTCATTAGACCCGTCACTTGAGTAGAGTTTTGTGAGATACTTGAGAGTGATAAGTCAATCAGACAACCAACCTGATCTAAACACATTTACATAGAATCCCATATTTCCACTATATCTTGATGACCTATAGTCTTATTATGGCCACATAAAAATCCAAAGGACCCCTAGTTCTCAGCTTTTAAGTCTTATCTAGAAATGAAACCCCTGGACCTTGGAGTTGAAAATGTGTGCTACCTCTCAAAGGGGTCCTTTAAGAAGTTCAAAATTTCCTCTTCATTCTCAATCAAAACAAGAAAACAATATGCCAATCTATACATTCATTTTTAAAATACCAAATAAAAACAAAGGTTAATATTTTACCTTTGCAACCCTATCTTTGTTGCATGTACTTCATGATTCTAATTAACAAACCTATTTAAACAACCATTCACATGCACAAAAATATGTCTCCCTATCAAAGTAATTCCTTTCACCTTTTGCATGCTCTGATTCTATAAATAAAGTTGTCCAACCTTCATTTTATTCACACAAATAGATCTGAGCACACTTTGGTTATCAAAAATGTTGATGTTTCTTGTGCCATTTTTAAGATATCAGTCAATAATGGGAATTACCTTTATTTTATTCACATGAATAAATTCAAGCACATTCTAGTTTTAGAAAAAATAAAATATTATCACTTCTTATGTCCTTTTAATTTTCTCTATGCTTCAGTTTACAAATAATAGCTTTGTTGTATGCACTCCATAATTCTAGCCAAAAAAATTCTTCAAATTATTGTTCACATGCACAAAATATTCTTCCCTAGCAACGTAACGCTTCATCATGGTTATCATAGAAAAATGTGGATATGAAGCTGAAATGATTGATTATCTCATGATCAACAACAAATATTCTATGAATAGAAATGAGATTCACTAATTTATTACAAATTTCTTTCTTGATGATGTAGCTAAGATTATATAGACTTATAAAAAATAAAATATTCCACATATATGAAGATCATAATAATCATAAGAGGGTCCTTAATAAACCAATCAATAGTTAACAAAATACATCAAGTTATAACTTAGATAAAATCATATAAAAAATTTAAACTATTTGCTGGAAACAATAGTTAATACATGAGAATTAAAATTTTGAAATAACAAACTAAAATCAAAAGATATAAAATATGATATTTTAATTATTATATTGGTGTATATATTCTCTAAAATATTGATAAATAAAGAGCTAAAATTGTTCACCAAATTATTATATCCAAATTTTATAAGTTTAATAAAATTGTGTCTCATATTAACTTTCTTTAGATTTAGAAAAGTGGTCTATAGGAATATATAATTGATCATCATCCACTATCATTATCACTAGTTATAGATAGATCTCTTAATGGAAAAAATATTAAGTAATGGTTTAGAATTATATCTATAGAACTAGAATGGTAAAACAATTGCATGGGTTAAATATTTATAAAATGAAAATATGGGAAATAAATCCTACAAGTAATTGAAATATTTTCATAGTTTATTAAATCAAATAATAATATACATTATAGATAGGAGGAGTATTATATCTCAATATGCTAATAAATTAGAAACTATATGGATTACTATCTAACAAAATACATGTACTTAATTGAATATCCATATCACAATCCATCATAAAAATCTATTTTAAAACATAATAAATAAGAGTTTAGATTAATATAAAAAATAATCATTCAAAAGAAAAGGAAAGATTGAATTTTAGAATATAGAAAATCTGTACTACACCTTGCACTAGGGATGTTCTAAGATATTTGTATCCACAAGAATGCATTATTTTGATTACTAACATCTTAATGTGTTTGCTCTTCCATGCAACACCTAATATTGATGATGTGAAGAAAATAAAAATGAAAAAGAGAAAGAACATCAAACCATGTCCTATAATATTGAACAAGTGGATGTACACAAGGTATAACATGTGATATATATTTATGGAATATATAACTAAAATCATGATACAAGTAATAGAAAGAATTGGAATGTATCTAAAGAGAAAGAAATCATGGAGTCTCCTTTTATTATGAAATTACAAGTTTTATAAAATAAATAATATCATATACAACTATCTTTTTTAGAATTGGTCATATTTTATTGAAATAGGAGTCACCTATACTACATCATGACCACATAGTCATATTATATTAATTTTTCTATCATGTATGTATTGATTGGAAATAATTGAAGCTAGGTGTTCTTCTTGAAAGTAAACAAACAATTTTACTAGTTATACTAATGCAATTTGATTATCATATCTAGATATGCTAATAAAAGTAAAAAATATATAATTACTCATTTACAAAATAATTATGTTTAATAGGAGATAAATTGAATGTTTCAATTCATTATTAATTAGATCGTATAAGCTTTAGATTTAGTGGAGATGATAATTTACTAGGACATACTTATAAAATCTACCCTTCTCTAAAATAGTAGTGGAGATGATAATTTTAGAGAATATAAGTTTTAGATTTCTGAGTTTCCCATGGAAGTAAGTATCATTTATTATTATTATTGTTGAGTCTAGTGATCATAGTCATCATGGATCAAGTGGTCATAATTTTTTTCCAATACTTTTTAGAGATGGTGCATCCCATTTTTACTTCATAGTTGTGAATATTGATACATTACCTAAGCATTATTATCAAATGAGATTGTTGTTGTTGAATTATTTAGGTATATTACCTTGGACCATATAATCATATCCATTTCTTTATACTTGAGTTTCAACATGATGAAGTTCAATTTTTTGTCACTCATCCACTCATAGAAATTATCCACTTTAGTTAGGAAAAAGTTCCTGAATTGCACTTGCATTTGTTCCCATTGTCCTCTCTTTTACCATAATTGGACACACATATTCATCAAGATAATTACCATAACAAACCTTTTAATGATGTTATTGAAATATCTTGTTTATGCTTATGATTTTTATGACATTGACTAAGCATATATATATTCTTAAACATACAATTTTTGACAAGGGGACCATAAAACATACTAAAAATAAACCACCATGGTTCATGTATTCATAGTGTAATTTGAAGAATGATTAAGACCGTGAGTGGTAAACCTTCCTTTAGCAATTCCTTTTGAACATGAAGAATAGGTAGGGAAGCACCAACCTTGCTACAAACTACCTTATCCAATGATAATTAGTTATATTCACTATATTTATTAACATATGTGATCATGATAGTTATAATACATAATGTAAGTATGAATTTGATCTTTATTTTTCTAGCATTCCTTAGGAACTTTTCATAGATAGATGTATTTTTTAGTTCTCAGGATAATATTATTTGTTTCTTGGGATACATCTATATACTATCAAGTTAAATATAAATACTCACTAATGAAACACACTAAAAATTATTAATATGGCACTTTTATATTACCAAGACACTAGATATTCTATAATATTTTCTTACTAGTCTAACCTTCATAATCTTTTTACCTTGAAATTATAAAAAAAATTATTTATCCAATCAAATTTACCTCTTATACCACCAAAATATAAAAATAATGTGGCAACAATACCCATACATATAAAAATCGAAGTCTTCGAAAAATAACCTATAGTATAAAAAATGATACACAAAAACTTGATACGATTAGTTGCAAATAGAAGAACAATGATCAATTATAGAGGATCTATCTATCCATAGATAGAAAGGACTATATTTTGAGAAAAATAATGATCGATTGCATATGAGTATTATATTGATAGAATATTTGATCAATTACAAAGGAGAAATCAATATAAAGAATAATTGATCAGTTCTAGAGGTGCAATTGATCAACAAAATTATTGATCGATTGTACCTCTACAATAGATCAATACTTCTATAGTTTGGTTATAGATTTAGAACCAATCAATACCTATATTAATCGATTACAAATATATAATCGATTGATACTTCTATCGATTGATTGCACCTATGCAATCTATTGGTACTTTTGTTGATTAATTGTAGATCTACAACTAATCAAAACATTTTTTATTGATTGCACCTTTGTAACTGATTGACAAAACTATTGATCAGTTGCAACGGATCTCTATTTGTAGAGAACCTTCTAGGAGACATAAATTTTGATAAAAAACATATTTTTTATTTATTTTTTATTTGAAACCACCCAGATTAATAAAATCCACAAAAAACCATTAGAATACCTCCAAAATGAGCTCTTGAGAAAAAATATTTAGAAATATAATAAGGGTAATATGCAAAAACCTTTAAAGGATGTTCAATCTAGGCAACCTAAAATGATGTATTTGGTAAATATTATTGTCTTATCACAATAATATATGAAAAATTAGTGGTACCATGATTTTGAAATTGATTCACCCCATTTTTATAAATTTTTCTAGAAAAAAATGGAATTCGCCATGTCTTCTACATGAGTTTGGACACTATTTGCCTTTATTTTAAAACTGATTTGCCCTATTTTTATAATTACATATTGGCCCTAACCCCTTATGCATAACCTCAAGCCTTGGAGTAGGAATATAGTATTGTACACTCATGCACCTAGACCTTATAAATGTAGGAAGCTAATCTAAATGAATTTCATGTTAGAGATTATATCCATCCAATATAAGAGTGATTATATACATATAATAATGGAAAATTTGTCTGAATATTTTACCACCACAACCTCTCAAAATTTCACCTTAGATGAATACATTTCCACTCTCCTTTTCAATCATAGTAGGATTTATTCTATATTAGGAAAGATAATTATATCTAAATGGACACTAGATTCATGAATATATTTTGGTAAATTTTTTCTACTATATATATGTGATGTTTCTTTGATAAAAGACATCAATAATATTTTCAAAAAAGTAAAATCTAAGGTGCATATTGCATGATAGTATATCTTCTTATAATGTATAATACCAAGAATATATGGGCGTTCAATGAAAATCTAGCACATTCTCAACATTACTATAATAGGGAATTTTACAATTCTATTGTCTATAGTACTTATCTGTTCTTGTAGTTTTGACTATTGGCCAAAATTAAGCATGCTTTCTCTTTAGCCATGTTAGGATACATGACCTATGCATGGACAATAATTTATAAAATAAATAGATTTAATGACCTGAATCTATAGATTGAGTTATAGATCCATGTAAATATTTTTAATGCCAATTCCAAATGCAATTAGCACCATAACAAGTATTGTAAAACACATAAATACATTATAGAATACAATTTTTGACTTCGTATTTAAAAAATTGTATCTAATATTCTATAAAAATATTAGACCTATTTTCTATGGGTCATACATTATTACCATGTAGATAAAGTGTAATTCAATTGAGACATTCTTCCTACATACTTAGGTTGCTATATAGTTTTCAATGTGGTACTATTGTGTCCATGATATCCTAATTTATTGCATACTTCTAATATCCCAAAGTAAATTTAGCTTTATTATTTAGAATTAAAATATAGTTTTAGCTCTCTAGCAAGCACTTATCAAATCATATATTCAATACATTAATTATCAAGAGATTACTAGTAGGTGCACTTTTTCACTAATGAATATGATTAATTTACAATGAAATTGAGTAGAACCTTTGTTATCTAGTCTTAAGCTTACAAGTAATCAGGACCATTTATTTGAAATAGGTTTACTATTCCAAATTATATCTCAATATAAGCAATCACCAATTGCTAGACCCTTTCAGTATCTCTTGTACTTGGTTGCAATAACAATAATCTATGAGCAAGATTTTATCAAATTACGATATGAAAGCATAATGGCATCACTATAATGGGTTAAGTGTATTTTCATAACCATAAAGAATCAATGGAATCCTTATTCCTAACACCTATAATTATAGCTTTATTTAAGGTACCTTTATAATACTAATAATCATCATTTTTGTCAAATATTCTCTAGTCCTATAATAATTGGAATTTTAAATATTTAGACATCCATATTATCATTTCATATTCTAATATATATATCATATATGACATTAATAAGGATAATAATTTATTATATGGAAATCATTTTATAGTATTCTTGATGAATAATATAAAATGATTATGCTTATTTTCGTATATTATATTCATTATAAAACTAATAAATAGGAATATCAATAAAAATATATCATTTTTTTGTAGTAATATCTATTATGATACATATATTTGCATATGCGAAAAATATAACCTCTTTTTTAAACTTTGTATAGGATGAAAAACTATAAAAATTAACAAAACTTGTAACTTATTTTTATTTCTAGACATACTACATGCCCACAATCATATATGTATAGGGATGATTTTATTATTACTATTGTAAATTTTATTCATTACAACCATTATGGTTCAATCAACAACACCTATTTTATGGAATTTTCTTCATATAATGTATTCTATCTCTACTTGAAAATTTTGAATGTTAGCTCCTTGGTTAAGCATGATGTGGCTAATGGTGCCTTTATTATTGATGGTACTGAGGTATATGAACTTAAGAAATATGTTAATTATTTATACCTTTGGAACATATGTTCATGCCTCCCACTTTGAATTGAATAGATTCCATATAATGAACCTTGTTAGTTATTCATTTCTCACTCCATCATAGATATCATCCATGATATCTAGGCATAAGTTCTTCAATTATAGATACAATTGTAATTACAATGGTTATATTTGTCAACTCTTACTTATCATTATAAAAAAATAGTCATGAAGTCACTTACCATAAGATCTTCCAGTGATTTCATTGAAAAATATCTTGAATCTGATTATGAACTCTATAGAATTGTACAGATAGTTTCCATTCTAAGCATTTGATTTAAAGCAAGAAAATCATAACACATACTAACCAAAAGTCATTATATTTGATGAAATACATATTATGATTATAGAATGAAGACAACAACATGTAGTAAATCTTTATTTTAGATTTCCACTTGAAAATCATCTATAGGAAGATAAGCATAAACCTTGTTAGAAATTGCCTTAGCTAATAACCATTCATTATACTCATTGTTGACCTTTATGTTTTGATAATGAGATTTCCAAATCTTGTATTTTTTGATCTTTAATTTCATAGAATTTATTAAGAATTATTATTAGATTTTAGAAACCTAATTTTTCTCACCTAACACATTGTAGGATTATAATCAGTGTTGGAAGCTTATGTAAGTCAGTTTCTAGCCTTCGTCCTAAAAATTGAGTGCTCACTACAAATTTTCCACTCATAGAAAAGTTTGTAGACTACCAATTTTTTTCCTAGATTATGAACCTTATCAAAAGCTAAATTTTGAATTCTTTTCACTCTAACGATCAAATAGATAAAGATTTCTCCTAGACAAGTTCACAGTTGTGAAATTATTTAGGCTATAAATTTATCCAGACATTGGTAAGACATATATGTTTTTGATCCCATCCTTGTTCTAATCCATGCCAATGGTTTTATAACTCGTATTGGATTCATGCACCTCAAAATATTTCCACTTTGGATTTATTTTTACCAGTTCCAACTTGATCAAATCTTGTCACACTATCAATACAAACTTTTTCCTATGTTGGACATACCATTTTTTCAATCAAACTCCTAAACACGTATTTCATAATATTACCTCCCTCTATCCTCTAAACAACTATAAATTTGGAACCTCACTCTCAAATCATAGAGTGAAGGATATGGTATTATATGATACATGACATAATAGAATAAAAATTCGACAAAATTATTGACAATTGATCTTGATAACAAGCAACTTTTGATGCAAAAAATCTAGCATCTTTCTTTTGTAGGTTTTAAAGCTTTTTGGGGCCTCCTTCAAAGAATATTTTTTCCTTAATGTAGCATAGGATGCTACATGCCTAATATTTTTCCATGTAATATAAAGAGGGGATCTCTGTTAGTGTTATTTTCTCTCTACAAAATATGATTTTTTATTAGTGTTACCTTCTATCTCTTGAATTCTATTTCTATCATATTTCTTTCCCACCTCTAATTCATTATAAGCATGATAAATTAATCTACATTAAATTTATCAAACTTGAGTTATTTTACTTGGAGAATTAATTAATGTTATCCAAAAAACCTCCATCACCTCTCTGTAGTAGGATGTAATAGACTCTACCTTAGCTTCACATATTCAATAGCATATTGTAAATTTATAGTTGATAGGAATGGTAGGATACAATATTTTCTATGTCAAACTCTACTCAATTTTATATTCCTTGGCATCATTTTAGTCAATTTATCAAGTTTACATTTTCAAATCCTTTAGTTTTAGCCTCAAAATCAAATTTGTAGGTTATAGGATCTATAGATGGAAAACATGTTCTATAGGCTGCTAATTTTCCCTTTAGACTACATACCTATTATATTTAATTGATAAACAAATTTTAGCATCCAAACAATCATTATTCAAGCCTAGAAATATTATAGAATTTTCTCAACCAGTTCTATTAGGTTTTGCAATAGTTACATTTTAATTTTATCACTTTATCTCCATTCCAAGGATGACTTTAAATTTTTTTAAAATGAATAGGGGTATTGACTATGAATAAGGATGTTTGACACCTTCCAAGCATTAAGTAGGCCCCCTAAAAACTAACACACTTGTTTTCCCCTCTCTTTTAGCACTTTTTGTAAATTTTTATATCTATAGGTGATAAAATAGTTATAGATGATGAACCTATTTGCAGGTGGATAACCTATCTAGGTAGTGAACAAGCGTGTAGATGCCAAGTCTATCCTAAATGATATTCTAAGTACTTTAACTCTAGTTTCTATTTTATTATTAGTGTATATTTATTGTTTATTCTCTATATAGTTACACAAATCTGTTAGTGATAAAAATAAATAAAATTAGAAAATTACACTCATTTGCATATTAATAAAATATATTTTTGCATTAATTAGGAATCCAAATAAAAATTGTATGTAGTACTTGTATGTCTAAGCTAATCCTTGTCTTCATGCATTCCTCTTGTGCCCTTTCCCAAAATTAAATTTTTTACTTTCTATTTTTGCTTAGCAAAGTGTTGTAAGGAATCAGAAGTTCATATAGGACTTAGGCTTTGATTGATTGCATATTTTTCTTCCTTGCATTGAATTTCCAATATTATTTTCAAATTATTTAGTTTTTTAAATCTATAGTTATAATAAACTCGTGTTTTCTGAATTGACATATAAAAACATAAGATTTAAAGTGAATTCCTAAAACACTCTTGGTAAACCCTTAATCTCCACCAAATAACTCAAAAAAATATAGGATTTAGGAAATAATATTTTTCCATGGATAAAACTTTAGGTTTTGATACTAGAATCCCTAAATTTGTATTTGCATCTATGGTGAACCCAATGAGAAACACCACTTGGGTATTAAAACCTTTGGCCTAAATGTTTTTTCTTAATTAAACATAAACTTTTACCACACTTTTAGTCAAGACAATTTAAACTATTTTATGGAATAATCCAAATTAATCAAATATGACAAGAACATAACTAAATAGTTAGTACTATAAGGGAAAGTATAATTACCCCTTGATCAAACCGCCATACAAACCATGAGGGTCATCTCTCTTGGTAAGTATAAAATAATGGGATAATAGAATTCATAAGTAGAGTTGGTTATCCCTCGATATTATAAGGTTTTTGAAAGATCATCTTATTCTTATCTAATAAAATATTTAGATAAAACCTTAATAAAATTAATTGTTTTTTTAAGCATGATTGATCAATTACCTCCATACACAAACAAAAGTGTAGCTCACCAAATGGCACATAACACAAAACAATTATCTCCCATTCCCAAAAATCCAACAATGTTTAAGAACATAATATATGAAAAAGAGAATGAACAACTTTCCCTCTCTAGAAATTTCTTATTTATACATAATGTGAATGAAGAAGTAATATTTGAATCCGTAGATCACCTTGCCAATTTTTCTCATAGAAATAAACATGTTTTTGTTAAAAATAATGAATGCAAATAATTTAGAACATTTGTATTGGTTATCTCACCTTGTTAGTGAGATGTCCCATTAATAATTTATTTAACAACCTAGGTCAACTGCTTCAACTTCTAAAATGATAGAAATTTATCAAAGATACTTATACATAGAGCTTAATACCTTAGGATCCAAACCTCCTGTTATCTTTACAAAATGAGGAGATATTAAACCAATAATTTTATATGGGGAAATAATCCCTATCACCCTTTATATAGGAACTATTAAAAATGACTTCTAATCATGTTACTCATTCAACCATGGAAGCAGACCAACTTGAAATTCCTCTTAGTAGACTAATATCTCAGTCAGTCTTTCTAAAACAACCACCGTTTTATAACCCCAACGTGAGAAACACATATAATTTATCCCCTCCTACCTCTAACACTACTTCCTTTAGCATATTTAATCTTAGTAGTTTCAGAACAACACCTATGGCTGACCTAATAAATCCGTTCAACAATTTCTCAAATCCTTCCTTTAACCAAAATGCTCAAACATATCCTTTGATCAACATCCTAATTCCTTTATCATAGCGTTTTTTAATTCAAAAAAGTCAAGCTTTCCTTAGTGTTTAAGTCCTTATATCCCAAGTACAAAAATTGATTCAATAAATGTCTTTCCTACAAGGGTTTTCAAAGTAAATATGTGTAATTGGTGATATGTGAAATCAACCATTGGATCCACATGTTAGTAACCATAATTTTTCACATCATTTAGAAGTACCTAAGTTACCCATGTCTGATGGTTTATATGATCTTGTGAGTCCTATAAAACTCTTTATGCTCACCTATCTGAGTATGTCATATAAAAAATTACTACTATTAGATATATTTCCACAATTTCTTACTAGATTAGGACTAGAATGGTAGTAGAAGTTACCTTATAATTATCTTAAGAACTTTAGAGAACTAGGTAAGAAATTTGTCTAACAATTTGTTAGTAAAATAGAAGATACTACTACCCATGCTAATGTATGTCAATTAAAGAAAGGTAAAGATGAATATTTATCACATTTATTTAAAAATTGAAGGTCATTACTAGGAAAACTAGAATAAAATCCCCCTCTAAAGGATATTCTCATTATCTTTAAGAATAACCTTAATGAACATCTATCTAATTCCTTGGAAATGACCATAATTCCTTCTTTTTAATATGCCATTAAATTGGTTAAACAAGTAGAATTTTCCCTCATTCATGAAGGACAAATAAAAATCATTCAGAAAGAGGATAAACCTCCTTCTATTGGAAAGGAATAGTATAAAAATAAACATGTTATCAAATATATAGTCATTTATTTTAGGAAAAATAAAAATAGTGGAAGTACTATGGTATCCCATTAGAAACTCATTTTAAACAGATAAGAAAGGCATAGGAGACAATCTTATAGGTTATACCAACCTCACTCCACAAATATAGAATAAATTCTACAAGAAAAGATGATTCAAATCCCACCCATATGGCCTCCAAATCCTGAAAGAGTAAAACTATCAAGATTCAATGCCATGAAACAATGTGTCTTTTATCACATTTATGGATATTCTACTAATAGATGTATAAATGTTAGGGCCCTTGTCGAAGATTTTAATGACAAAGGGAGAATCAACTTAAGCAACACTAGCATATACATAATTTATCAATGACTTGGACATCTTCCATATTCACCTACCAAATCATTATCAAAATAAGACTAATAACATTCAATATAAAAAATTTCCACCACCTAATATAAAAATGGTTATATTAATTAAGGTAGTAACAAGACAACAACAAAGGGACCAATCATTAAATGTGCCTACTAATCCTCATCTAATTATACAATCAAAACAATATCCTCTTCAAGAAAAACCAACACTAATCCTAAAATATGAAGATAAAATAAAATATATATTCATTCCTCAACAACAACTCAAAGAAATCGCTACCAAAATTTCCTTTCTTGATGTTTTAAAAAACTATCTCATTCATAGAGAAATTCTTTTCAAAATTTTGAATTACCAAGTAGTCCCTCAAAATACTAGTCCAATTGATTTAACTTATGTGGTAGGGAATTTTATTGATAATCATGCAACCATAGACTGTTATGAGGAATGTTCCCCATCTACATCTATGCTTTAGGAATTCCTCTTTTATATCACCTATAAAATTGGTAACAATTTTATCAAAATAGTACTTATTGATAATGGGTATGCCATTAACATGTGCAACCTCAAGATCATAAATAGGATAGGAATAAACAAACAATATTTAGAGAAGTATGATGTCATCATCAAATCTTATGGTAATGAAAAACAAGAGGTTGTGAAAATATTTTTCCTCCCTATAAAAGTGAGGCCCCACATACTCAACATTCTAGTATATGTTTTAAATTGTAACTTGAACTATACTCTTGCTTTGGTATGACCCTAGATTCATGTTATGCAAGTAGTCCCATCCATATATCATTGGTACTTAGAACATGAAAAATACAACTCTACACAATATGTTCATAACCTAATCCCTTTATCTATTTTTAGTCCATCGAAAAGGAAAACCTGAACATACATATTTATCCATCCTATAGTACATCTCCCTTATCTCTAACAAAAACTTAAAACCTTTACCTTTAGGATCACGTAGCTGAAGAACACAAGCTTATACTGAGAGGGGGGGGGTGAACAGTATAAGACTTAACCAATTAATAATTTTAACTTTAGATAGCAATGGCATCAACACAACATTAATCAAGACAGAAAGCATCACACATTGAAGACCCATTTTTAACGTGGTTCAC
The DNA here is from genome assembly GCA_028583015.1 of Wollemia nobilis. Taxonomy (NCBI): domain Eukaryota; kingdom Viridiplantae; phylum Streptophyta; class Pinopsida; order Araucariales; family Araucariaceae; genus Wollemia; species Wollemia nobilis. Next base: position 5,678,748 of record JAQPPZ010012983.1, on the reverse strand, counting down.
CCAAAATGATTGGGCTACATCCACAAAAACTTTTCTCTAAAAGTTATCTCAAGGTTCTTTGGGAATCCTTCCCAATTACAATGTTTATGAGCCTCGGCTCAAAGGAGATACCTTCTCCCAATCAGAATTTATGAGCCTCTGCTCAAAGGAGATACCTTCCCCTCTGCTCTGGAAATGATCCCTCAGAAGATCAACTGCCTCTACCTCTTGCCAGCACGTGGAACTCCTTTCCACCGAAGACCTCCTGTCCTCAATGCTTAGCCTAAGAGACCTCTGCCTTCTATGATCACGTCCACAGCAGCTCAACAACCAAATCTGTCCTCAGGTTCTTCTCATAGAACCAATACATCTCTGTCCTCAAGTTCTCTGATAGAACTATCAAACTCAGCTCACAAGTCCTCTGCTCTCTCTACGCAATCACAACCGCATTTTGGTCGAACTTCAACCTTTGCACTGTCTGTGCAAACACAACGGTACTTGGAAAAATTCACCATGACTCTTCGCTCACTCTACACACTTCGATCGAATTTTGCACTCTGCTCTCAGCGATCGAACTTCTCACTCTGCGCTCTATCAGCGAACGTCGCAACACTCACTCTTTAACTCTTCAAAATAGCCTACCTTTTATAATAACATTTTCAAGATCAAAACCTTGATCTTAGTCGGCTTTTATAACAAAAACAAACCCTAATCTTCGTCAGCTGCAAACCCTAATCTTCGTCGACTCAAATTTAACTTTGTCGACTTCACTCCTCTGTAACTCTTCTGTAGCTTTTGCCGTGAAACTACAACATGTCACGATATCATGACACCTTTGCAACCGTACACTTTCTTTTGGATTTTGTCATGATATCGTGACACTTCAGCCTTTGACGACTTCAACTAAGCTCTTGTCGTGATATCGTGACACTTTTGTCTTTGTCAGCATCAACTTTGCTTTTGTCGTGATATCATCGACACTTCTCCCTTCGTCGACCTCCTTTCTGCTTCTCTTGTCTTGCTTTCTTTTTGAACATGTCATGAAATCGTGACATTTCTTACTTCGAAACATTTCCTTTGCTGCATGTCATGAAATCGTGACAGTTCTTACTTGAACATTTTCATCTACACAATGTCACGAAATCGTGACACTTTATCGTGTTACTTTCTCTCTCTTCGAACTTGTCGTGAAATCGTGACAATTCACACTACGGACTCTCTCTTCTGCATTATGTCATGAAATCATGACACTTTTTCTTTCGGACTCTCTCTCCTGCAACATGTCATGAAATCGTGACACTTTTTCGTCCGTACAACCTTCCTTGCAATATGTCATGAAATCGTGACATTTCTGACTCCGTACATTCTCTCTCCTCTTTGAGTCGCGAAACTGCGACATGTCGCGATATCGTGACACTTTTCTAACTTACTTTCTCTCTCCTTAAGTCGCAAAAATGCGACATGTCGCGATATCGCGACACTTTTCTAACTTACTTTCTTTCGAACCTGTCATGCCGTAACCTTCATCAAAACAAATTATTTTACATCAAATCAAATTCCTTCAAAAGCTTCTTGACATCAATGACAACTTATACACTTGAGCAAAGGCAATGTACCCAAAGTACCCAAAATTGCCAACAATCTCCCCCTTTGTCATTGATGGCAAACCTTTACTGAAAACACGTCTCAAGAGCCAAAACTGAAACCAACTGTGCTAACAACTGAGAAACTGTGCCCACAACCGAGAATCTTCCTTTGAAGTTTTGCTCCCCCCGACTTGAAGCTTTCCTCTTCACTTGAAGCTCTCCCCCTTACTCATATCTCTCCCCCTTTGTCATCAATGGCAAAGGGTCACCTTTGGGGCTCGGGACTAAGAATGAGCCTCTTAGCTTGGTCCCTCCCCCACCTCCTGATGAGGTGATTAATTCTGGGGTGGGAGTACAACTCCCAATTTCTCCCTTAGATACTCAAACGTATCTCTTGGAAGAGGTTTGGTGAAGATATCTGCAATCTGCTCTTTAGTAGACACATACTCTAGCTTGACCTGCTTGTCTTGCACTTTCTCCCTTAGAAAGTGATACTTGATGGAAATATGCTTTGTCCTTGAGTGCATTACCGGATTTTTGGAAATACTTATGGCACTTGTATTATCACAAAGTATGGAGATGGGTTGTTCATGCTTGACTTTGAAATCCTCCAAGGTGGTTTTCATCCATAAAACCTGTGTACACCCAGCCACTGCTGCTATGTATTCAGCCTCTGCTGTAGATAAGGAAACTGAAGGTTGTTTCTTACTTAGCCAAGAAACCAAACTCTTTCCCAGAAAGAATGCTCCACCACTAGTGCTTTTCCTGTCATCAGTACTGCCTGCCCAATCTGCATCTGTATAGGCCGTGAGGGTGAAATCATCACCTTTGGGATACCAAAGCCCAAGGTCCATAGTGCCCTTCAGATATCTGAATATCCTTTTAATTGCTATAACATGAGAATATTTTGGAGCTGCCTGAAATCTTGCTACTAACCCAACTGCCTGCATGATATCTGGTCTGGTAGCTGTAACATATAATAAACTGCCAATCATTGATCTGTACAACTTTTGATCTGCCACTGGAGATTCATCATCCTTACTCATCTTGCACCCTGTAATCATTGGAGTACATACTGGTTTGCTGTCCATCATCCCAAATTTCTTCAACATTTCTTTGATATACTTCCCTTGAGAGAGAAATACACCATCTTTTGATTGAGCAATCTGAAGACCTAAAAAGAATGACAGCTCTCCAATCATAGACATCTCAAATTCCTTCTGCATGGTGTTAGCAAAATCTTTGCACATCTGAGTCTTATTTCCCCCAAAAATAATATCATCAACATAGACAACCATAATCAACATATCATCATCTTCATTCTTAATATACAAATTGCTATCTGCCACGCCTTTCCTGAAGCCTTGCTCATGAAGATAACTGTCAAGTCTTGAGTACCAAGCCCTCGGTGCTTGCTTTAACCCATACAAGGCCTTTTTTAGTTTACACACATAGTCTGACTGTTCTGAGAGAGACACTCCTTCTGGCTGTTCTATGTAGACTTCTTCTACCAACACGCCATTTAGAAAAGCTGACTTTACATCCATTTGATATACCTTGAATGATTTGAAGCTTGAAAGTGCCAAAAACATTCTGATAGCTTCAAGACGAGCAACAGGAGCAAACGTCTCTTCGAAATCAACACCTTCTACTTGAGCATAACCTTTGCAGACTAACCTAGCTTTGTTTCTGACAATTTTTCCATCCTCATTGAGTTTATTTCTGAATATCCATTTTGTGCCAATGACATTCTTGTCCTTAGGTCTTGGAACCAAATCCCAAGTTTCACTTTTCTCTATTTGATTTAGCTCTTCATCCATTGCTTTTACCCAAAACTTATCTGCACATGCTTCCCTGAAATCTTTTGGCTCAATCTGAGATAATAATGAAACATTTGTAGAATCATGTGAAGGAATGACTCTTCTTCTTGTTTGCCTGCTATTTGGATCACCAATGATCAAATATTTGGGATGATGTTTCTGAACATATCGTGAAGGAGTTTTGGGAAGCAGTTGTTGTCTTTCCTCTTCTTCATCTGAAACCTCTCTGAATTCTTCTTGACAAATTTCATCACCGAGTTCCTTGACTGGTTCTCTTATCCCTGTCTTTTCATCAACTGTTACATTTATGCTCTCTACAACTGTATGAGTTCTTTTGTTGAAGCATCTGTAGGCCTTGCTTCTCCTGGAATATCCAAGAAAGATTCCCTCATCACACCTAGGATCAAACTTACCCAAATTCTGATCTTCCCTTCTGATGAAGCACTTACTCCCAAACACTTTGAAGTATTTTACTGTAGTTGGTCTTCCTTTCCACAACTCATAAGGAGTTTTATGATGATTGACTCTAAGTTGGGCCCTGGTGATAATGTAGACTGTTGTACTGACTGCCTCTTTCCAAAAGCCATCTGAAAGTTTTGATTCATTTAACATAGCTCTAGCCATATTTTCAATAGTTCTATTTTTCCTTTCAACTACTCCATTTTGTTGAGGAGTTCTTGCTGCTGAATATTCTCTTTTGATTCCTTGTTGCTCACAGTACTCCACAAATTCATTTGAAGTGAACTCTCCTCCTCTATCTGATCTTAAGCATTTGATTCTCTTGTCAGTCTCATTTTCAATCATTTCTTTGAAAGCTTTAAATTTTTCAAAAGCTTCAGATTTTTCTTTGAGAAAAGTAACCCAAGTCATTCTAGAATAATCATCTATAAACAACATGAAGTAGCTTTCTCCCTGAATGCTCTGAGTTCTGGTAGGGCCACATAAATCAGTATGAATAAGATCCAATGGTTTTGAAGAAGTATACCCTTTTGATTTGAAACTGGTTCTGGTCTATTTTCCATGTTGACACGGACCGCAAATGATGTTATGGGGCCTTTTTATTTTGGGCAAGTCTCTAATCGCTTCCTTGTTACTAATATTGACAAGATTATCAAAGCTCAAATGCCCCAATATTTTATGCCATAGCCAACTCTCATCTTCTTGAGTTAGAAAACACTTTTCCTTTTTTATCTCACTTAGCATGTAAAGATTGTTTGGAGTCCTTGTAGCACTAGCAATGAGTTTTCCATTTTTTTCTTTACTTATCTCACATCTATCTGAAAAGAAAGATACTATGTGTCCTTGATCACAAAGTTGACTCACACTTAGAAGATTATGTCTTAGGCCTTCTACATAAAGCACATTTTCTATTTTGGATTTCCCATCCAAACTAAGAGTCCCTTTACCACAGATTTTAGTTGACCTGTTATCTCCAAAACTGACTGTTCCTCTGTTTGTTTTTTTTAAGACCAAAAACTTTTCCTTTTCACCAGTCATATGTTTTGAACAACCACTATCAAGATACCATTTTTCTACTTTGTCTTGAGCATGAAAAGCAGTTTGAACTATCATTGACTTAGATTTGATCTCATTTCTCTTTTTAGTGAACTCAAGGCTAGATCTATCCAAACAGCACATCCTTGCTATATGCCCAAAATTCTTGCACTTGTAACACATGACATTTTTATTCATAAGAGGTGCAAAAGAGTTAACATTTTCCTTACTATGGCTATTCAAAGACTTATTGCAATGCATAGCTTCGTGACCAAATTTCTTGCAGGAAAAACAATAGCCATGGAAAGTATTATGTAACCTGTTTTGATGCCTTGGATGGTTGTTCTTCTTGTGACCAACTGGAATCCACCGCTCTTCAGGATGAAGATTGATCTTGCTTGAAGACCCTATTTCATAAATGGTGATACCATCCTTCTTTTGCTTTTCACACGGAGTATTCTATCTGAGAGTCAACTGTTCCAACTTCACTCTAAGAGACATAACCTCTTCTTCTAGTTTCTCGCAATCAACTTCCTTTCCTTTTAGAGCCTCTGTCAGAACCTGTTCAATCTTCTTCCCTTCTTCAGCTAGAATTTTGAAGTCTATAACACTTTGAGACAATTCTGATCTTGCTATCTCTTCTTCCTGACATTGATACTTGAGAACAAAATTCTCTTCCCTGAATTTCTCAAGCTTTCTTAGAGCCAAGAAGAATTCACCTTTGAGATCGAACTCAACCTCTTCATCTCTTTCTGAATCTGTATGTTCCTCTGATAGATCCTTCTCCAAGTTGTTAGGCTCTTTCTGGAGAGACCGGCTCTGATACCAATTGAAGAACACAAGCTTATACTGAGAGGGGGGTGAACAGTATAAGACTTAACCAATTAATAATTTTAACTTTAGATAGCAGTGGCATCAACACAACATTAATCAAGACAGAAAGCATCACACATTGAAGACCCATTTTTAACGTGGTTCACCCAAAATGGTTGGGCTACATCCACAAAAACTTTTCTCTAAAAGTTATCTCAAGGTTCTTTGGGAATCCTTCCCAATTACAATGTTTATGAGCCTCGGCTCAAAGGAGATACCTTCTCCCAATCAGAATTTATGAGCCTCTGCTCAAAGGAGATACCTTCCCCTCTGCTCTGGAAATGATCCCTCAGAAGATCAACTGCCTCTACCTCTTGCCAGCACGTGGAACTCCTTTCCACCGAAGACCTCCTGTCCTCAATGCTTAGCCTAAGAGACCTCTGCCTTCTATGATCACGTCCATAGTAGCTCAGCAACCAAATCTGTCCTCAGGTTCTTCTCATAGAACCAATACATCTCTGTCCTCAAGTTCTCTGATAGAACTATCAAACTCAGCTCACAAGTCCTCTGCTCTCTCTACGCAATCACAACCGCATTTTGGTCGAACTTCAACCTTTGCACTATCTGTGCAAACACAACGGTACTTAGAAAAATTCACCATGACTCTTCGCTCACTCTGCACACTTCGATCAAATTTTGCACTCTGCTCTCGACGATCGAACTTCTCACTCTGCACTCTATCAACGAACGTCGCAACACTCACTCATTTTCAACTCTTCAAAATAGCCTACCTTTTATAATAACATTTTCAAGATCAAAACCTTGAATCTTAGTCGGCTGTTATACCAAAAACAAACCCTAATCTTCATCGACTGCAAGCCCTAATCTTCGTCGACTAAAATTTAACTTTGTCGGCTTCACTGCCTCTGTAACTCTTCTGTAGCTTCTGCCGTGAAACTACAACATGTCACGATATCGTGACACCTTTGCAACCGTACACTTTCTTTTGGCTTTTGTCATGATATCATGACACTTCAGCCTTTGACGACTTCAACTAAGCTCTTGTCGCGATATCGTGACACTTTTGTCTTTGTCAACATCAACTTTGCTTTTGTCGCGATATCGCGACACTTCTCCCTTCGTCGACCTCCTTTCTTTTTTTGCACTTTTCTTGACCTCTTCTCTTTTGTCGTGAAATCGTGACACTTTTCTCTCCTTTCTCTTCAACATGTCAGAAATCGTGACATTTCTTACTTCGAAACCTTTCCTTTGTTGCATGTCACGAAATCGCGACAGTTCTTACTTGGAACATTTTCATCTGTAGCATGTCGCGAAATCGTGACACTTTTCGTGTTACTTTCTCTCTCTTCGAACTTGTCACGAAATCGTGACAATTCACACTACGGACTCTCTCTTCTGCATTATGTCACGAAATCGTGACACTTTTTCTTTCGGACTCTCTCTCCTGCAACATGTCACGAAATCGTGACACTTTTTCGTCCGTACAACCTTCCTTGCAATATGTCACGAAATCGTGACATTTCTGACTCCGAACATTCTCTCTCCTCTTTGAGTCGCGAAACTACGACATGTCGCGATATCGCGACACTTTTCTAACTTGCTTTCTCTCTCCTTAAGTCACGAAAATGCGACATGTCGCGATATCGCGACACTTTTCTAACTTACTTTCTTTCGAACCTGTCATGCCGTAACCTTCATCAAAACAAATTATTTTACATCAAATCAAATTCCTTCAAAAGCTTCTTGACATCAATGACAACTTATACACTTGAGCAAAGGCAATGTACCCAAAATTGCCAATAGTAGCAATGATAATGAAGCAAGCACTATCCATCAACCTAAGAATCCAAAAGAACAAATCCTAAAAATTTAAAGTATTGACTATATCAATACCCAAAGTGATTTACTAATATTGGACTTACCTAGGTTGCTCCCATTGTCCTAAAATTTGGGAATGCCTTCTTAGAAGGGAAATTTAGTACAAATAGGAAGTTGTACCTATATATGTTGCAATGCATATTGAAGAAATAATTCATGGGGGTAACCCACATCCAAGTGAATAATGATATGTTTCTTGTTATATATCAAACCTATATTCGATATCTAAATAGATCCTATGTAACTTTAGGTGTCCTTGGATGGATCTAGCAGGGTTTCAATAGGGTGTTAAAGAACATTTAGAACTCAAACCATAGATAGATATATGGGGGATGTGATATAAACCTTATTGCAACAAATACAAGTCTTGTTCATCATATTTTAATAGTGATATCAAAAATAATATTCTCAAATATTATGAAGATATAGTAGTGACCAAGAAGCTAAATTTAAATTATTAAGGAGACTATAAATGTCCTCTTATCCTATTCATTCACATAATATAAATAATTTATATATTCTCCATACCAAATTGGATAAAGAGAATAATTCTCTAAATCATTAAATGCCACATCATTTCATATAGATAACACTAGGTTATCTCAAACAAGAGATGAGTCCCAATCAATCACCAATTATGGTGAGGTAGAAACCCTTTCCCATAAACCTTCTAGTAATAATTCTACTTTAGATAACTCATTTAATGAGGGGTCACTTATTTTAATCTCACAAAATACTTCATAATTTATAATTCTTTACAATTATCCAATATCAACCAATCATTTTTAAACCCAAGCAATATTGAAATCTTAGGAGTACTCCCTACACCCCAACAATTCAAGAAATATTCGATATCAATATTGGTACTCAAGATAATACCATAATGATAATACTAGAAAAGGTGGTGACTTTAAAAAACATAATGCATATACAAGCCTCTTAACTAAGTTTTGCAAAGTATTTGCATGGCCTTATATGGAATATGTAGATTAGATCCATCTCTTCTTGTACATCATATATAAGCTTGACCAGTTACCAAGATCATAAAACAAAAGATAATAAAAATACACCCTAAGGTAGATTTACTCAACAAAAGGGAACTTCAAATCTCCTTAGATTAAAATTTATCAAATACATTGATTAGTCTAATTATTTATCTTACGTACTCCCTATCATGAACAAGGAAGATACCATTCACATTTCTACTGATTTTAGGAACATCAATAAGGAATTTCCAAAATATGATTTTTTCCTCCCCAATATTGATAAAATAATATATCTCTACTAGATATAAAATGTTGTCCCTTGTGGATGGGTTGTATGGATATAATTAGATTAGGATAATACCATAAGATCAATAGAAAATAGCTTTCACTGGTCCTTTGTGAACCCATTTTTGGCAAGTTATGCCTTTTTGGCTTAAAGAATACTAGGGAAAATTAACAACATGCTATGACATGCCACATCATCTCGTACGATTATTTAGGTTGAGCATATGATCTTTCACATCGGATTTGACTGCATAGTCTCTAGCCCAATCGCCAAGTCTAGTCTGATCTGATTGGTCTGTGACTCTAGGAATCACCAAAAAAATCATCAGATCTGATTGGTCTGCAACAGTCCAACGTTCTCTCCAAAAATCACCAAACAAATCATCAAATCTGATTGGTCTATGATAGTTCAACGTTCTCTCTAGGAATCACCAAAAAAATTGTTAGATCATCAAATGCGAAGTAGCCCCCGCTTGGGCTCTGATACCATGTTATGAAAACCAATACTATTTCATTAATCAAATGCCAAATAAATAGTACAAGCAATGTCGATATTAGTTTGTAGAAAATGAAACTAAACAAATGGAACATGCCCACATTAGTAGGACATTCAAAACAACTTAGATATGTTGCCCTAATAATTTAATAACTAATAACAATATGCTCAACTAATTACATACGCTAACATAATTGAAGATAATTTCTTCTTCTTAAAGATAATTTTTGAAATATTTGTTCACAATTGTTTGAAATACATTCGTAATCATTTCTTCCATGATGAATTCCTTTGATGTTTTAATCCTTATTTCTACAAAAATTTATTGGTCAAGTTTTCACTTAATCAAATTTCTCCAATCTTCAAATATTTAAATTTGTTTTTTTTTCAAACAATCAATTTCAATTCAATCCTTATCCCTCTAAATTATTATTTTTTAAAGTTTAAATAATATTTTTGTTATAACTATTATCAATAATTCATTTTTCAATTAGTACCTAATCTAGAAGAAGAGAACCTTGATAGATGGAGTGAAGTCATTAAAAGGAATTATGATGTTGGGTACGAGAGAAGTAATAAGAAGGCAAATAATATAAAGTGGAAACAAAAATATGTGGAGTGGGTAAAATTTAATTTTATCGGAGCATCTAAAGGAAATCCAAAACTAACAGGAGGAGGAGGAATAATTAGAATAATAGAAGAGATATTTTGACTCAATACGTTTTCAATAATGGATTTAAGAAAAATAATCAAGTTGAAGCTAGGGCATCTTTAGAAGGATTAAAAGTATGCAAAAAAATGAAATGGAACATAGTATGAGTGGAAGGTGATTCTCTCATAGTAGTGAATGTAATTTTAAGGAAATAAAAGGCTCTATGGATCATACAAGATATAATTATGGAAATTCAAGATCTTGCTAAAGAGTTTTAAGATATCAAGGTTACACATACATTAAGGGAAGGAAACAAATGTGCAGATAGGATAGTAAATAGAGGGGTTTTTATTGAGGATCATGAAGTTAAATGCTTCTTTCCATGGTTGGAGGAAGTACTAATTTTAGCTAAAGCTGGAAATAAAATGTTGATTGCCTGAATAAAATAATGATTAAGATTTACTTTAATGTTTTCCATTGGTAATATTTTCTTTATTTTATAACAATAATTTGTTTTCATATAAACTATTTATTATAATTTTTGTGGTTGCACTTGTGTTTTAGTAAGGAAATTAACAATCCAAATTTGGTAAAGCAAACTATGACAATGCGATGTTTTGAAAATATTACTCTACTAAGATGCAATACATAAATAGTAGAAGTGAAGTTTTGGTATTTTGAAGGCTGGTATAGAAAAATATCAATAAGGATGCTAAATTATGGAATATTTGTTTTAATACAAAAAATTGAATAGATCCAAAAAATGAAAATCAAGAATTGAGACATTTAAAGTAAAATGATGTAGATTTTAAGCTATAACATATCAATTGATATGAGAAGTGTATATTTTTGTAAAATATCAAGATCTAAAGAATATATTTGTAATTTTTTAATGGTAGGGGACCTGAGTGCAACCCGTTATTATCTAGCAAAAAAATCATTTTCCAATAAATCAAAATTTAAAACGCCTTTAAAACTTTATAACTCCTTTTTCGATAATCAAAGGTTTCCATTAAATTGTAATAATGCTACTTAATCCTTATAACTACAAACTAATTAATAATTTGTCCAAAAATTACTCAAATATGCCACTACAAATTTTCAAATTAAAATGTATATTCCCTTACCTCATTTTACACCATGATATTCTTAATATGCAAAATGGCATCAAGCCATGCACTCTTTAGATAATCATGTGCTCTAAAACTTGATAGAGAGCATTACACTATTGATTGAAATGATTCTTCAAATTTGGATTCAATATTTTTGTATTCTCACCTTCACTCTATATCCATGGTCTCATCAAAATTTTCTTGGCCTCTAGTCCTTAAAATTCCTTTCATAGGTGGACAACAACACTACTTCTCATTATCTAATATTTTGTTCCTAATAGAATTTTATTTTTCTCACATAGTGCTAGTCTTAGGTGGACCTTTATCTATTATACAGTAGATACAACTCAATTTATTTACCTTTTCTACTAGCAATCACTAACTTTAATGACGTCTTTGTCATAGCTTGATTATTTCAAGCTTTCACTTTCAATGTATACTATTTTTAGACAATCAATGCATCTACCAATTATTCTTCAATGAAAAAAACTTTAACAATTTTAGGACAAAATCAATCCAAATTTGCTTCATCTTGTTCCTTGTAATTTTGTTAGCTTTTGATGAGTAAATACTCAAAATAATATTGCCACAAGATTGATAATATAATTGCAATATGAAAGATATAATAATGCTGATCAATCAAGCATATAAACTCAAAATCTACTATATAATAACTCAAAGAATGCTAATGGAAAATGCTCAAAAATACTCAAAAATATTTATTGAATGAAGAGATCAAAATACATCATATCACATCACCTTCCATTGCTTACATACGTGACTCTTCCTCCTTCGCCATATATCTTTTCTATCGATACATCCATATATATATAATGGAATGTAACTCTTCATATGGAGGTTTCTTGGCCCTCACTCTTCCTATGACTCTTCATCTTCCTACTCTAGTGACACATGTACATAGGGACAACTATGCACATTTACATTGCCAAAATATCATTGCACACTTGTGCATTACATTGCATAAAGTAAATCCTAATCTAAGACACTCTTTCCTAATCTATAGATGTACCCATGATGGTACATTGGCATGTACCAAATAATGTAATATATTCCAACACCCCCCGTATTACATTATTTGGTTATTAAAGACTTTAGTCTTCAATATGGTCTTCTTCGTCTTCAAATGTTCTTCAGCTTCATCTGGTCCTTTGTATTCACGTTGCATTGTATGCCTTCTTGAATTGGTTCCTCTTTCTTCTTTATCTTCATTAATAGAACCTATCATTGTTTCTTCGTATGCTGCCATGCTGTTATCAGATTCTTGTAGAACAATCTTTTCTTTGTCTTTCTGTTCATAACTCTTCTTTGGTATGCAGTTCACTGTACAGTCACTTAAAGCATCATGATAAGATCTTGAATTAGAAGAGCTTGAAGTATCAACCCTGCATGATGATTGAAATATCTTCTCTAGGAAGGATTCATCCACTTTTGTTTTCTCTTTAAGTAATTTAATTAATTCCTTTTCCTTTGAGTTCACTTCTTTGTAATGCTGGAATGTAAGTAAAGCCATACATAATATGCTTCCGATGTCAATAGGAATTGTAATGGAGATAATATTCCAATGTTGTAAACTTTTCCTCTAGAGCTTCACTGTAGATCAATTTGGAAGTAAGATCTGAGTTTTTATGTGTAAGCAAATTTTTTATTCCAATTTTAATCACATTTGCCCTTTCTTCTCTAATAGTGCAGTCAATATATTTGTTCATTGTATCCTTTGATGTAGACATTCCTTTTTTCTTTTGAGTATAAAAAACTGTGACTAGGTTGACTACCTTTAATCTCCCAAGTTTTACTATTGATCCTTTCACTTTTATGTTTTGTAGTAATCCTTTTATCTCCCTAATGTGTGAAAGGCAATGTAATTTTAATATCAACTCTATCAATCAATGTAATTTCAATCCTTTACAAATCTTCAAATCTCTAATAATTTTGAACTTAGAGATCAAGTGCAATATCTTTATGTAGAATTCCTTATATCTCCCAAATTTATGAATAAAATATTTAACTCTAAATTTCATAAACTAATTTGAAGTAGGATTCCTTATTCCTCCAACTCTAGAAATTTAGAAAAATAATATTTGCAATAATTTAGTAATCCTAGTTTGATGTAGAATCCTTATTTCTCCAACCTTATTAATTTTGCAAATATTTAATTAGTTTTGTAAACTATAATATGCAATTTTACAAAACTCAAATGCTTCTTCAATTTCAAAATATTCTTCAAATATGCAATATCCAGATTTTTCTAAGGTTCTATAATGCTTATCACTCCACTAAAATCTTCAAATATATTTAACCTTAGAATATATTCCTTTATTCCTTATTCCTCCTATCAATATAAACTTGGATATGAAAATATTGTGGTAAGTATTACCTTAATTATTCAAGCGCTCCTCCTTGACTTGTTGGGCGCTTCTCCTTGACTTGTTGGATGCTCCTTCTTCTGGTCAACTTATGTTGGACTCGATAATAGGCACTTTGAATGTGCCTTCAATGCTCTTCCTTCACTTGCTGCGTTTCTGCTCTTACTCTCTTACACTGGCGGCTATATGAGCGCTTTTGTCCTCTTGTGCAATGTGCCACTTGTAGCATACATTATGGAGACTTCTTGACTCCCTTTAGGTGGTGCTAACATTTTTGTAAGGTGAATGGACACTTGGCACAATATTCCTTGTGCTGTTTGGGCGTTACTAAACCTTTCTTTGAGCGTTGGGTGATGATTTAGAGCGTTGACCGCTCTTCTTTCTTGGTAACGTACGTTATGGTTGTGCCAATTCTCACCCTTGTGCTAAATGGCACTATTCTTCTTCCTTGCTCGGGACAAATGTTATAGTCTTCTCTGCATGCGCTCTTTTCTCCAACATATGGAATTCCAATGTATTTCTTCTTTGCTATTCCTCAATGTATTCTTGCTTCTTCTTTCTTTGACACCCATGGTTGGCTGGTTCTTGGTAACAACAATTTGTGTTGTTTCTTCTTTCTTTGGATGATGACAAGTTCACCCATAGCTAGTTGATTCTTGGTAACAATAATGTGTGTTGTTTCTTCTCTCCTTAGATGATGACAAGTTTACCCTCGGTTGGCTCCAGTTGTACCTACGTTAGAGCTCTTCAATGGTGGCTCTGTGATGTTTTCTCTTAGTAGGTAATGCACTTTTGTTCTTGTCCATTTATCCCTGTAATCTGCCTTCTTTTTGTAGATAGGATACTCCCTTATTACTGGGCTACGTAGGATTTTCTCTTGCAGGTTGCAACTGATGTCTTCTGGCTCTTTGGCTGGCTGATTCTTGAGCTCTAATGGCTCTTTCCTTAAGCACTCTTTTAGTGCTTCTTTCCTACAAATGGGTGGACGTTTATGGAGATCTTGCCCCCTGTGTTCTGCTGCTCAATGTTCCTGTATATGGTGGTGGTTCTCACCACTCCTTTAGTGGTTTTCTTTACCACTCTTTGCTGCACGTCTAGTGTTTTTAAACACCTAAAATCTACCTCTAAATCTGGGAACTCTTTGCTTTCAATAATGCTATAAAATGAGGGATATTCTACCTCACAAACGTAGAGTAAATCTGCCCTAAATTTTTCTTAAAAAACAGCATACACTATTCCCTTATTACTCCATTAAAAAACTTAAATAATGTTGTTTATAACTTGCAGATTTTTCTAAATATAATGGTGTGTAATAGTGTCTCTTTCTTGGCTTAAAGACACTCTAAAAACTTCTCTTTTTGCTAGCTTTAAATAGCTCTAAAATTTGATGCTCAAAAATTCTTAATAAGCAACTTCAAAATTTCTGCAATAATACTTTATATGGCATCAATTTTAACACACCTTTTTGTAGCTCCTTTCTTTATAGCTTGTTGTATTGTATTTGCTGTAATGCACCTTTCTTTCGCTGTTGGTAGATTCTTCAATTTGCAGCTATGGTTGCCACTTTCTTCTTCTTCAAATGGGTGCTAGCTGGTTCTGAAATTTGCAGCTTCAAACGCTGCTCTTTTTGCTGTCCAATTCTGCAGTAGGACTCCTCCTTAGATGCTGCCAAGATATGCTCAAATCTATCTCAAAACTATCCCAAAATTTCTCCAAAATGCAGCTCACTTTGCTCTTACAATGCTGCCCAAAATTGCAGCTTAAATCCCTTCTATTTGTTGTTTACAAAATTTGATTTGGTGCTATCCTCAAGCCTTCAAATCTGCTGCTATTTTTTTCTATCAAGCCTTCTCTTAGTAGGCTGTCCAAATCTTCTCTGAAAGCTTCTCCAAAGCTTTTTCTAAACTACAGCTTCTTGCTTCTATTGTTTGTTGATCTTTCAGCTTCTCTTTCAACAACTTTGTGCTTTTATAAATCAGCCTACAAAACTTGTGTGGCTGTCTCCAAATCTCTCTAAACTATGACCTCTGCAATATTCTTGCTTTCTTCTGACTTCTTGCTGAATTCTGTCTTCAAATCTGACCTCTATCTCTGTCTTCTTTCTCAAGAATCTGAATGTCTTGAGTTCTCAAAATCTTCTCAAAATTTGACAAACTTCTTGTCAAATCCTTTTTCCTTTTGGGCTTGTTGTCGTATGGCGACAATTGTCCCAATCTCTTCTGGTCAGGTGCTCCTTCTTCTTGCAATCTTCTATCACGAGCTCTACTTCAAATCTCTTCTAATGGTCATTGCTTCAGCTTCTGCAATAAGGCTTTCTCTTGCCTTTTCTTTCTTCAATGAAATCTTCTTAAGACCTCTATTCTCGGGTCTTCTAATCCAGGTTTTCTGTAGCCTTCTTTTCTTTCTTCAAAATCTTCTTTAGACCTCTACTCTTGGGTCTTCTAATCTTCAGCCTTCAATTCTCTTAGTAAATGCTTTAATGAAACCTTACCTTGGTTTCTTCAATTTTCCAACTATGGGAAATTCTTCAATGAGATCTCTTTCTTGGATCTCTATATTCTGTTGCTTTTGTCTGCAATAGGACCTTCTATAGTCCTTCTATATTCTATATTCAATATTCAATCTTCCAATCTAGGAAGTTCTTCAATGTGACCTCTTCTTGGGTCTCTATCTTCAATCTTCAATCTTCAATCGAGCCTTCTTCTTTTCTTCTTCAATAAGGTCTTCTTCTTGGACCTCCTTCAATGTCTACTTTTCTACAACAAAAGAGTTAATCCCTACACTAGGAAAGCACATAGACTTTCAGGCAATCGAAGATGAAATTCTTCTCTATCTGTTGTAGGAAGCTTCTCAACTTCTAAGAATCAATCTTCTACAACAAAACTTAGACAATAATAATTAGATGTATTCAATGTTCCAAAAATAATAATCTTCACTAGCTATCTTAAAAAACTAGTGGAATCAAATCTATTCTGAATCCTAGTCTTCATGGGTTTTCCTTTCAACCTTGTGGAAAGATTCTAGCCAAATAATCTGGAATCCTTTTTTTTATCAAGCTTATCAATAGGACCTCTTCTAAGGGTCTCTTAATCAAGGTCTATCTTCAAGACCTGTAAATGTTCTTCTATTTGATTTTGCTCTTGGAATAGGTATATTCTCTTAATCTCTTTTCAATATCAAGGTCTGTCTTCAAGACCTGTAAATTTTCTTCTATTCTGATTTTGTTCTTGGAATAGGTATACTCTTAAATATCACTGGTTTTTCTTCAACACAGTGAATATGCTATCTTCCATGGTTTCTCTTTCCAGAGGTACTTCTTTATCTTCTCTGTTTTCTTTCTAGAGGTAATTTCTTTATCTTCTCTGGTTTCCTTTCCAGAGGTAATTTCTTTATCTTCTTTGGTTCACTTTTCCAGAGGTAATTTCTTTATCTTCTCTAGTTCACTTTTCCAAAGGTAATCTTCTTATCATTATTGGTCTCTTCTTAGCCAGTAGAAATATTCTTTGCTTCTGATCTCTATATAATGACTTCTATCAAACTATCCCAACAGTGATCCCTTGTGGCTCTGATACCACTGTTAGCTTTTGATGAGTAAATACTCAAAATAATATTGCCACAAGATTGATAATATAATTGCAATATGAAATATATAATAATGCTGATCAATCAAGCATATAAACTCAGAATCTACTATATAATAACTCAAAGAATGCTAATGGCAAATGCTCAAAAATACTCAGAAATCTTTATTGAATGAAGAGATCAAAATACATCATATCACATCACCTTCCATTGCTTACATAGGTGACTCTTCCTCCTTCGCCATATATCTTTTACATCAATACATCCATATATAGAATGGAATGTGACTCTTCATATGGAGGTTTCTTGGCCCTCACTCTTCCTATGACTCTTCATCTTCCTACTCTATTGACACATGTACATAGGGACAACTATGCACATTTACATTGTCAAAATATCATTGCACACTTGTGCATTACATTGCATAAAGTAAATCCTAATCTAAGACACTCTTTCCTAATCTATAGATGTACCCATGATGGTACATTGGCATGTACCAAATAATGTAATATATTCCAAAAAAAATTAGGTGGATAATCTTCTATTTCTCTTATATATCTTATCAATTTGTAGGTACAATAAATCCATCAAAACAATTTAACTTTTCCAAATTTTTCTATAGGGTGAAATCAACCCTTTTCTCTCTCACAATTTCAAATGACAATTTGGCCAAAGTATATATTTGATACCATTGTTGCATTTTTAGCCAGATTTAATTATAGGTCTAAATATCTACGATAAAAATATTAATCAAAATATTTTAAAGTATTCAACAATCTAGTCACTATCGATGAACATAACATTCATGAAATAACAATAATACGCATAAATAAAATTACAATATTATTGCTCAAATTGTATACAAGCTTCTATTTTATTGAATATTTCTTTATTTATTGATTGATACAATACATGGAGCTTTATCTCCATAATATACCCTTATAATATGACTCTTTATTGCTTCAATACTTCACTATTTCTCTCCTCATATATCTGAGATGTATCCTTTCCTATTCCACACATATGACAAACATCTCATATCGCTTGACTTTACATCTTGCCACATATATGTGACTCTTCACTTGTATAAATAAAACCTACACATATGATTCTTGAATTTCCACACACTTGCACACTTTATTACATGACACATGCACACTCTTACATTCTACACACTTAAGCACTTTATTACATGATATTTGTACTCTTTTCACAAATTGACACATACTTTAGGAGAAAAATAAATAGCACACCCTAATCTAATAACTCACACATTAATCTAATATTTACAATATATATAATTGTACCATGGTGTTACATTACATAGTAGCAAATAATGTAATATTCTCCAACAATCCAACTCTTCAATAATTTTGATAGGGCTAACTCCTCAATAACCCCCTTGGGATAGGGCATAGATCTCAATGGTTAAATATTCAAGACTCTTATATTCCTCTCCCATTATTATCTCATGGTCTCTCAAAAGTAGTGATTGATAAAACATTGCATCTCTTGCATAGATGTGGCTAGTGTTAGTCTCTAAGGACACATCTCTTTATACCATTTTTGATATATAGCATATCCTTGACATAATCCATACCTATAGCTACCACTACAGGGTAATTATATCCTTATCTATAAAAATATAAGCAAAAAATCTATCATGCACATCCCCCTTTTCTCACTCTACTTGTCAAAGACTAGAGTTTCTCAAAACTCAGTCTAGTCTATATACATCTCTACCATCACTAGGACCAAGAATCCATTGGATTCAGTAAATGTGGCCCAATTCAAAACCATCCTTATCCCATATTTCATATTTTCTCCATATCCTCCATATGATCTAACCCAACTCAAATTCATCTATAGCCTTGCTAGTCATCATAACTACTCCTTTAAAAATATGATGATGAACCTCACAAGAATGATCCCACCTATAGGCTAAAATAGCCTCTACATTTATAAAATACATAGGTAAACCAATAGGAAATTAGGTACCAATGTGATCCTACCACCAAATCTAACATAGAGTGTAGAAAATGAGGTTTTTAGCTTCTTTATGTACAATAAAATGCAACACTTTGAGAGATCAGACAAGAACCTAGGTATACCAAACATGTTGGTCCTTCATCCTCACAATCACACTACATAAACTCCATGGTAGTAAGAAACCACACATATCTCCAAGTTAGAAGCTAGATAATACGATGCTCATAAAAGTATTCACTTGGTCAATCCATCAAGCAACAAGCATATTGTTAATATGTACTCTATACAAAATAAACTACTAATCAATATGTCCATAATAGTTCTGGATAGATGAAATTTTATCCAAACTCATCCTAATTAGTGAAGAACACAAGCTTATACTGAGAGGGGGCTGAACAGTATAAGACCATTTTCAATTTTATCTATCAATACAGCTTTCAAACCATTAACATGCAGAATAAAATAGCAGTAACAACAGCAGTAAAATAGTGCACAAAAAGAAATCCACAAAGAGACACAACACTTTACGTGGTTCACCCAAGGTGGGCTACCCCACGGGTAAAAATTTCCTCTAAAAGTTATATCAAAACCTCTGGGAATCCTTCCCGATTACAAAGTTTATGAGCCTTAGCTCAAAGGAGACACCTTCCCCTAATTCTGCTTTGCTAGTGATCCTCTAGAAGACCTCTACCTCCTCTGCCCTTAGCAAGTGGAATTTTGTCCATAGAAGACACATGTCTTCCCTGATCTGGCTGGAGATCTCTATCCTCAACTCTGTTACTGCAAAGCTGGTCCTCTTTTCTATACCAAACACAGTCCTTCGGTCTAGCACAATTGTCCTCTTCCTTTGTTCCTTTTATGCACTTGGTTGAAAACAACTTTTCATTGCTGTGAGAACTACAATGACACGAGTATTCTCAAATTACTGACAGACCTTGTCTTCTCAAATTACAGCAACACTTGATCACCATTTGTCCTTCACAACTGTTCATAATTATAGCAGTATCTACTTCGTGCACTTTGCTTTTTTTTACATAGACTGTGTGAACACAGTCGCAATCACAGTTGTCCTTAGATCAAATTCCACCCTTTACATAATCTTTGCAAACACTGTAGCATTCGAACGCACAGCAACTTATGCACCTATGTGCAACCACAACATCATACTTTTTGCACAGTCTTCTCATGAATAGTAGCATAGTCTTTGATACTTAGAAGTTTCAACGAAATCCACTCTTATGCTGTAGTCGAACTTTGCTCTTTGCTTTTTCGATGATCGAACCTTACTAGTCGCACTAACTTTGCGAATGCCTCACTTCGAATGCACACTTCAATCGATACCCAAAATTGCTCAAACAGTATTCCTTTAATACTCACAATCTCAAGATGAAATCTTGTTCTTTAGTCGGTTGTTCAATCTCCAAACACGTCGACTATAAAACCTTACACTTCGTCGGCAAAGGTTAACTACGTCAGCTTTAACCGCCTCTGCTATTCTGTAGCTATTCTCGTGTGAAACTCAAACATGTCGTAATATCACTATGCTTTTGACTATTGTACACCTTCTTTGGTTTGTTGTTGCGAAATCGTGACACTACAGCCTTTGCTGATGTCATCGTAAATCTTGTCATGAAATCACGACACTCTAGACTTCAAAGCCTTCTTCTCTGCTACTGTTGAAAAATCATGACACCTTTGCCTTTTTCTGATGTCATCATGATTCTTTTCATGAAATCGTGATGCTCTGGACTTCAAAGCCTTCTTCTCTGCTACTGTCATGAAATCGTGACACCTTTGCCTTTTGCTGACGTCATCAGCAACTCTGTCGTGAAATTGCGACACCTCTTGCTTCTTCATCCTTTTCTTGGTTTGCACTGGCAAAAATGAAGCATGTCACGAAATCATGATGCTTTAGCTGCCTTAAGCTCTTTCTTGCCAATTGCTCATGAAACTGGAACATGTCATGAAATCATGACGCTTTTGCTGCCTTAAGCTCTCTCTTGCCAACTGCTCGAGAAACTGGAACATGTCACAAAATCATGATGCTTTTGCCAACTACAAGCTACCAACTCAACCTGTCGTGAAATCACGAAACTTTTTGCATCCGTACAACTTCTTCAAAACTTGTTACAAAATCGTGACACTTCCTGCAACTCAACACTGCCAACTCAACTTGTCACGAAATCATGACAGTTTTTGCATCTGTACAACTTCTTCGAAACTTATCATGAAATCATGATAGTTTTTCTCGTTCTGCCTCTGCCTTCCTGCATGTCGTGAAATCGTGACACTTTTTCCCGCTTTGCCTCTGCCTTCCTGCATGTCACGAAATCCTGACAGTTTTGGCCAAACTTTCTCTCTCCTCAAACATGTCATGAAATTGTGACAGTTTTTCCAGCAGCCTGCAAACTTTTTCTAACTTATCTTTTTCTGGATTTTTGGCAACTGGGCTACTTTGATTTTCTTGGAGACTTACTGACCAGCTGAAACCTTCATCAAAACACATCCTTAGACATAAAAACAAATTGCTCCAAGAACTCCTTGACATCAAAAATAGCAACTACCAATAGCTCCTTGACATCAATGACAACAATTAAACTTAGGCAAAGGCAATGTACTCAAGATACCCAAAATTGCCAACAATCTCCCCCTTTGTCATTGATGGCAACCCTTAATTAAAAACACATCTTTCAAGAGCCAAAACTGAAATCAATCTCTTCAAGTTTTGCTCCCCCTGACTTGAAGCTTTCCTCTTCACTTGAAAACACTCCCCCTTACTTAAATATCTCCCCCTTTGTCATCAATGGCAAAGGGTCACCTTTGGGGCTTGGGACTAAGAATGAGCCTCTTAGCTTAGTCCCTCCCCCACCTCCTAATGAGGTGATTTAAAACAGGGTTGGGAGTGATACTCCCATTAGACACTCATCATCATTAGTGTCTAAGATTTCTTTGTCGGGCCTTCTCTTGAATTCTTTTTCTGTATTCCTATTCCTATCACTGTTTTGATCCTCGGACCTGTTAATACTACTATTCCTGTTTCTTTTATCTTTTCTGTTCTTATCCATACCTTGATCCTTGGACCTGTTCATATCACTTTTCCTATTTTTGTTATCATTCCTATTCTTATCCATGCCTTGATCCTTGGATTTTTTCATGCTGTTGTTTCTGTTCCTGTATCTCAAAAGATCAGCTCTACACTGTCTAGCTAGGTGACCTTCATTGTTGCATTTATAGCAAGTAACAATATTTGGCATGAATGTTCTTTGAATCCGCCTGTTTTGACTAACCCAGTTCCTATTATTTTCCTTGTAGAAAATTGCCTTGTGCCCAGATTGTTGACAAGAGTAACAATACCCTTGAAAGAAATTACGTATCCTGAAACTGTCATTTACTCTCTTCATTTGAGTCATGCAATGTATAGCCATGTGACCAAATCTGTGACACGCAAAACATCTGTCGTGAAATTTTCTTTTATTCGACTTCATGGGTCCCAAAAACTTCTTCTTCTTAGTCTGAATATCATTTTCTATTTTTGCGTATTCATCACTTACTGACTCATGATCTGAAGTACTTTCTTCAACAGGACTCTCTTCCTTTTGAAATCTCTTGCTAGATTCCCCAACCTGTTCCTTGTGCGGCTCAACGAAATCGAGACCTATTTTATCTATTGGTTTTCTTTGTCCTTTGATGAGAAATTTAACCTTCTTGGAGCTATCCTAAAATATGTAGAGCTTATCCTTGTACTCTTTATTTTCTTCTTTCAAAGAAGCCATTTCCTGTTCTAACTCTCTATACTCCAGAATTTTAGAATCTAACTCATTCTTGAGTTCTTGTGACTTAGCCATAGATGCTTCAATATTTTCTACAAGTTCATCTATCTCCATACAACATTCATCTAACTTAATCTTGAGTCTATCATTCTTCTTTCTTTCCTTTTTCAAAACACTAAGAGCATTATTGGGTTCACATTCAAGATCCTCTATTTGATGGCACTTTGAATTATCACGACCTTTTTAGATTTCTTATCACTAGAGGTGCTACCTTTTTCAAAAACCATACATGCATCTTCATTGTAGTTTTTTGAAGCATCCTCATACATACTAGCAACCAAATCATTATTTCTGCAATCATCCTCAAGGTGCCAAAAATTTCCACATCTAAAACATTTCATGATAATGAATTTATGTTTCGGTTCTTCCTCTTTTTTTGAAATGAACATCTCATTTTCATCATCACTAGAAGAACTGTCACTATCACTGCTAGAACACTTACTTGCTTTGTCTAAGTAGAAGCTCTTCTTATTATTGTGAGAATGCCTCTTTCCATGATTGTTGTACTCATATTTTCTTTTCTGGTGATTGCTGTACTCATTTTTGATCTTTATGTAATACCTGTGCTTTTTAGAGTCCTTGCTTTTAACATCCTATATATCTTCATCACTTTCATTTTTAGAAATAGTACAGTCAGTAGCATAATGACAAAATTTCCCACAGTTAAAACATCTTATATTTTTCTTGCTTTTGTGCTTTCTAAAAAACTTGCCTTTCCTGCTATAATATGCCTCTTCCTCACTAGAAGACTCATCACTTTCTTGAATCTGTTTGCCCTTCGATTTCTTGATAGCTTTGAAAGCTGCCTCTTTCTTTACATCAACTTTTACTTGAGTTCTCAGCTCAAATGCTGCAATAATACTATGGAGCTCATCCTTTTTAAATCTATCTAAATCTTTGTCTTCCTCAATAGCAGAAATCTTTTCACTAAATCTATTAGGAAGAGATCTTAAAATCTTATCACACACATCATTTTCAGCAAGTTCAAGACCTAAGTTTTTCATGGAGTTCACAATCTCATCCATCTGAAGCATGTAGTCACTAATCTTTTCATCATCATTCATCTTGTGTTGTTCAAACATACCTTTAAAATGTCTCAATTTGGCCTTTCGTACATTTACATCACCTGTATGAACAACCTGCAATTGTTTCCACATCTCACTAGCTGTCTTGCAGTGAATAACTTTGGTAAGATCAGCCTTCTGTAAACCTTTTAAGATTGCATTCATGGCTTTTGAGTTGTTGTGATGTAGAAGCCTGTCCTCTTTAGTGTAAGGACCATTTGTAGGAATGGTGTACCCATATTCAATAACTTCCCATACCTCATTACCAAGAGCCATAAGATAGACCTTCATTCTTGCACTCCATAGACCAAAATATGATCCATCCAGAATAGGTGCTGCATTCCCACTTGAGTAGTCCATTGTGTTCTTTGCAACCTTTTCCTTCAAGCTGTTAAACTTTTTGAAGGCACTAGCTCTGATACCAATTGAAGAAAACAAGCTTATACTGAGAGGGGGGTGAGTAGTATAAGACCTTTTTCAATTTTATCTATCAATACAGCTTTCAAACCATTAACATGCAGAATAAAATAGCAGTAACAATAGCAGTAAAATAGTGCACAAAAAGCAATCCACAAAGAGACACAGCACTTTACGTGGTTCACCCAAGGTGGGCTACTCCACGGATAAAACTTTCCTCTAAAATTTATATCAAAACCTCTAGGAATCCTTCCCGATTACAAAGTTTATGAGCCTTAGCTCAAAGGAGACACCTTCCCCTAATTATGCTTTGCTAGTGATCCTCTAGAAGACCTCTACCTCCTCTGCCCTTAGCAAGTGGAATTTTGTCCACATAAGACACTTGTCTTCCCTGCTCTGGCTGGAGATCTGTGTCCTCAACTCTGTTACTACAAAGTTGGTCCTCTTTTATGTACCAAACATAGTCCTTCGGTCTAGCACAATTGTCCTCTTCCTTTGTTCCTTTCTGCACTTGGTTGAAAACAAATTTTCACTGCCTGCACAACTACAGCAGCACAGTCTTCTCAAATTACAATGGCACTATCTTCTCAAATTATAGTAGCACTTGATCACCGTTTGTCCTTCACAACTGTTCGCAATTACAGTAGTATCTACTTTGCACACTTTGCTTTCTTTTACACAGACTGCGTGAACACAGTCGCAATCACAGCTATCCTTAGATCAAATTCCACCCTTTACATAAATCTTCACAAACACTGCAGCATTCGAACGCACAGCAACTTATGTGCCTATGTGCAACCACAACATCATACTTTTTGCACAATCTTCTCATGAGCAATGACAGACAGTATTTGATACTTAGAAGTTTCAACGAAATCCACTCTTATGCTGTAGTCGAACTTTGCTCTCTACTTTTTCGATGATCGAACCTTACTAGTCGCACTAACTTTGCGAACGCCTCACTTCGAATGCACACTTCAATCGATACCCAAAATTTCTCAAATAGTCTTCCTTTAATACTCACAATCTCAAGATGAAATCTTGTTCTTTAGTCGGCTATTTAATCTCCAAACATGTTGACTGTAAAACCTTACACTTCGTCAACAAAGGTTAACTTCGTCGGCTTTAACCGCCTCTGCTGTTCTGTAGTTGTTCTCATGTGAAACTCAAACATGTCATGATATCACTATGCTTTTGACTATCGTACACCTTCTTTGGTTTGTTGTCATGAAATCGTGACACTACAGCCTTTGCTGACATCATCGTAAATCTTGTTGCGAAATCATGATGCTCTAGACTTCAAAGCCTTCTTCTTCGCTGTTGTCACGAAATCATGACACCTTTGCATTTTGCTGACGTCATCATGATTCTTGTCATGAAATCATGACGCTCTGGACTTCAAAGCCTTCTTCTCCGCTGCTATCACGAAATCACGACACCTTTGCCTTTTGCTGACGTCATCAGCAACTCTGTCATGAAATCGTGACACCTCTTGCTTCTTCATCCTTTTCTTGGTTTGCACTGGCAAAAATGAAGCATGTCACGAAATCATGACGCTTTAGCTACCTTAAGCTCTTTCTTGCCAACTGCTCGTGAAACTGGAACATGTCATGAAATTGCGACGCTTTTGCTGCCTTAAGCTCTCTCTTGCCAATTGCTTGCGAAACTGGAACATGTCATGAAATCACGACGCTTTTGCCAACTGCAAGCTGCCAACTCAACCTATCATGAAATTGTGACACTTTCTGCATCCGTACAACTTCTTCGAAACTTGTCATGAAATCGTGACACTTCCTGCAACTCAACACTACCAACTCAACTTGTCATGAAATCGTGACAGTTTTTGCATCTGTACAACTTCTTCGAAACTTGTCGCGAAATCTCAATAGTTTTTCCCGTTCTGCCTCTGCCTTCCTGCATGTCACGAAATCGTGACACTTTTTCCCGCTTTGCCTCTGCCTTCCTACATGTCACGAAATCATGAAAGTTTTGGCCAAACTTTCTCTCTCCTCAAACATGTCACGAAATCGCGATAGTTTTTCCAGCAGCCTGCAAACTTTTTCTAACTTATATTTTTTTGGATTTTTGGCAACTGGGCTACTCTGATTTTCTTGGAGACTTACTGACTAGCTGAAACCTTCATCAAAACACATCCTTAGACATAAAAACAAATTGCTCCAAGAACTCCTT
This sequence comes from Wollemia nobilis, assembly GCA_028583015.1. Taxonomy (NCBI): domain Eukaryota; kingdom Viridiplantae; phylum Streptophyta; class Pinopsida; order Araucariales; family Araucariaceae; genus Wollemia; species Wollemia nobilis. Next base: position 5,652,170 of record JAQPPZ010012983.1, on the reverse strand, counting down.
GACATCAAAAACAGCAACTACCAATAGCTCCTTGACATCAATGACAACAATTAAACTTAGGCAAAGGCAATGTACTCAAGATACCCAAAATTGCCAACAATTAGTACCCCTTATATGGGTATAGTTAGGATCTATAAAGATCCTCAGGGGTGATTATCATCTCAACTATAGATAGGAAAAAGGTGTTGTACTTGGAATGCCACCTCTCATGTAGCACTTTGAGGAGGTCACAATAAAAATTGATCTTGGGAATCCTTGCTAGATACCCAAGTCCAACCATGTCTAAGACAACATTATCATTTGAATTCATCTTATCTAAATTACATAGAAGAGAACAATACCACCACTCTCTATGCTTATAAATACCCATTTTCATCTAAAAATAGTTAGTCTATCTTGCATTGATAACATTCCAATAAATGAGTTTCTATAAAATTCACCTCTCACTAAATAATTTTACACCTAGAAAATTTCCCCCCTCTATATTAGTTCAATTTCAAGAAAAAAATTGATAAGTTTACAACCTATTTTTGAATTCATCGATAACAAGTTCATAGCCCAAATGTGAAATCATAATCCAAAAGTTGAAGTTTAATTTAAAACAAATTGTAGGAAAATGTTGGTTTTAAACACATACCTATATATGTATCCCTAGATAACATCCTATTCCTTTAATAATGTCCACACGATGTACCAATCACTATTGATGAGCCATAAAAATTTGTCAAAAAATATCTCTTAGAGCTTTAATTTTTTAAGTTGTACGATAAAAATAAATTTCAATTTACCCCCACTTCTTGATATAGCCTCTCCAAACCCCTAAAATTGGTTTTCTAGAAATTGTACAAATTTCTCTATGCTAAATAAAAGATACCTTAGACCTTCTCCTTTTGTAAAACTGGGGTCACATAAAGATACATTTGTAGCATTTATTGGACAATAGATGCCTCAAAAGGGGGAACATATTGATACCCAATTTTTCTCACCTATAACATTCTAGGGTTATAAACAATATTCACAACTTATCTAAGTCACTTTCTAGCCTTCATCCAAAAAATTTGAATCATCGCACCTCTAATAATTAAATATACTATTTTTTTGTGGTTATATAAACATTGGTAACCCAAAAATTTTCTTGGTCCCATTCTTGTTCTCATATATACCAATCGTTTGCCATCCTAGATTAAATTCATGCACCCCATAATATTTCTAATTTTCTCACTTTTTATCTATGCCAATTTGATCAAAATATTATACATCTTAAACCAATCAATTTATCAAGTTGCACATAGGTTCTTTCCAATCAAATTCCTGCATATAGATATGGTAATCTTACCTCACTCTCTCCTCCAAAAATATATAAATTTAGAACCACATTCTTGAATTATAGAAGGAATGATATGATATGATATGATATGATACATGATACATGATACAAGCATAACAATTTGACAAAATTATTACCATGTGATATTTATAGCAAGCAACTTTTGAGTAGTGAATCTCTAACATCTTTATTTTGCATGCTTTGAATATTTTTATGGCCTCCTTTGAAGTGCATTTTTGCCTTAAATAATATTAATAAGTGGCATGTATAATCTTTTCTTTATGTAACCAAAATGGAAATTTACTTTTGGTACTCATTTATCCTTGATATTTGATTTTTGGTTAACTTTACCTTTGATCTATTGAATTTAATTTATATCTTGTTTATTTTCCTCCTCCAATTAATTTTAATCAAGATAATTTTGTGTGCATTAGATTCATTAAACTTACTTTAGTTACCTTGTAATATTCATACTTATTATGCAAAATCCCTTCTTTACTTATCTAAAAAAATATGCAATAGACTCGACCTTAACTTGGTCTTTATAATAGCATAATACAAGTTTATAACTAGTAGGATTGGTAGGCTCTAAACTTGTCTAGATCAACATTTTCTTGAATTTATAATAATTTTAAGATTCATTGACATCCTTTTAGTTAATCTATCCATTTTGCATTTCTAAAACATTTTATTTTAACCTCATAAAGACAATAATATGTTATAGGCTTTGTAGGCAATTAACTTGTCCTATAGCCTATGAATAGGCCTTACAAATGTGAACCTATTATATTCAGTTTATCAACCAATTACAATGTCCAAAAAATCATTGTTGAAGCCTAGGGACATCCTAACATCATCTAAACCAACTTTTTTAGGTTTTGCAATAACTAAATTTTAGTTTTATATAATTTTTCTCAATATTAAGGTTAAATTTATATTTTGTAAAAAGTAGCAAGGGGATTAACTACAAACAAGGAAATTTATGTTACAAAATAACATCAAGAAATAGTAGCATCACAAATATAGCATCCAATTGATAGTAAAATTTTAGATCATTTGAAGTGTCTTTTTATTTCAATAGGATATTGCATGCATACGTATTTTTATGTCATGAAAAGGGGATTTTTATTTTGCTAATATTTTCTTTCATGATATTTGATTTTTGATTAAATTTAATTTCAATTTATTGGATTTTATTTCTATCTTGTTTATTTTACCCCTCCAATTAGTTTAAGCAAGCTATTTTTTTTGCATTAGATTCATTAAAATATCTTCAATATCCTTGTAGGATTCATAAATATTATGTAGAAATAATTGTTTATTTCTCTATAACAAGACACAATATACTCTACCTTAACATGGTTTTCATAATAACATACTATAAGTTCATAACTAGTAGGACTGGTAGGCTTTGAACTTTTGTAGATCAACTACTTTCTAGAATTTCTATTTATTTTAGGAATCCTTGACATCGTTTTAGCTAATCTATCAATTTTTCATCTCCAAAACCTTTCGTTTTAACCTCAAAATCAAATTTAAAGGTTATTGGTTATGTAGGCAATGAACTTGTCTTGTAAGCTATGAATTGGACCTACAAAATTTGAACCTATTACATTTAGTTTATCAACCAATTGCAATATCTAAATACTAACTTGTCAATCCTAGGGACATCCTAACATCTTATCAAAAAAATATTTTAGGTTTTACAATAGTAAAATTTTATTTTTATGTATTTTATCTCCATTTTAAGGTTATATTTATATTTTATAAAAAGGAATAGGGGGCTTAACTACAAACAAGGAATTTTATGTTACATAACAACTTCAAGCAATAGTAGTAGCACAAATATATCATCAAATTGATAGTGAATTTTTAGATTCAAATATTTTGAAGGTTTTTGGGGTCTCTTTTGAGTGTCTATTTTCCTTCAATTATCTTAGGATGTTGCATGCATAAGTATGTTTTCAAGTAACAAAAAGGATATTTTTCTTTTGCTACTCTTTAATTTCCATCATCCTTTATTTTTTATTAACTTTACCTTTGATTTATTGAATATTATTTCTATATTGTTTATTTTCCCCCTCTAATTCATTTTAAGTAAGCTAATATTATTTGCATTAGATTCATTAAAATTACTTTGGTTTCCTTTTAGGATTCATAGGTATTATGCAAAAAGCCTTCTTCACTTCTCTAAAACAAGATGCAGTCCTTAAATTGGTTTTTGTAATAACATACTATAAGTTTGTAACTAGTAGGACTCTGTAACAACCCTATTCTAGGACCAACCAATCTTAGGAAGAATTTTTCTTTTTTTTTAATCTCTATCATTATCGTTAGTTCATGAGTGATTTAAAAATATCTTCATGTGGTTCTATTATAAATGAGTTCTCCAAGTAAGTTCAAGACTGCACTTCACAGGAGTCCAACATGGTCAATGTCTATCCTGTGGATAGGAGTGGCCAACCCCTATAATGACCTACGGGTAAGGTTTATTTACCTTGTAATTAGGAATTATCCTATCTAAAATAGGAATACCCTTTTCCCTACTAGTTTAAATCAAACATTAAACTAGCTTCTATGCTAGTTCTCTTTCAAATTTTACATTAGGTGTATGCCCTGAAGATTAGTTGATTCTTCCTTAAGGATAGAACTTTATTTATTGCAATGCTTAACTCTCCCATATCAACCATAGGAAGCTAAGGTGGTTATCACACAAATCCACATAGACTTGTGAATATCTACCATTTTCCTTAATTGACGTATTCAACTATAATATCCACAAAATGAGATAGCTTTCAACATTTTTCATTATAAACATTCTCATAGTTATTCACTTAAAATAATGTCACTAAGTGGCATGCATGTTTTACACATTATTTATAATTTAGGGTTACTTTATGTCATCCATACACCATATTTAATTCATGTTCAATGATTTTTCCCCTAACATGTGATAATTTAATGCCATGATATAAGTTTACAACTTCTTTTGTAATTACTTGAAATCAAGTATTATATTATTTACAATCCTCTTAAAGAGTAATATAATCTGATTAATTGATCTCAAATAGATATATTTTACAATAATGGAGGCATTTCATTAAATAGGTCTTGTTACAACATATATACATGATCAATAGAAGTCAAATAGTTCCAATCTATGCTTGAATCCATTCAAGCCCAGTACTAGTTTCTAGGTGTTTTGAGATCAGGACAACCCATTGCATATATATTTATAATTACATTCTAGACAAGAAATAGCATATAATAATTTTTCAATTGAATGCAACTAAACACAATATACTCCTCATAATGTAATTGTGTAAAGCATTATATCATTCAAATGAAGGAAATCCCATACTTTCCTAAGACTGGAAATCACATTTTCATATCATATCTTTTCCCACAAAGATACGCCTTTGAAACAAATATTATTATAATCAAATATTGCTAGTCCTTTTCAAGAGAATACCAAATATTTATTCAAATATGATATCCCTTTCATGCAGATAACATATTATACTTTCACAACTCATATTTATCTTAACCATAAATAGCATTTAAACAAATCATAATTTCTCAAGTAACTCATATTTCCTTCAAACCAGAAATAGCATTCGAAAAAATTATATTTTAGCAAGTAACTCATATTTCCTTCAACAAGAAATAGCATTTAAAAAAATCATCTTTAGCAAGTAACTCATATTTCATTCAACTAGAAATTACATTTAAACAAATCATACTTTAAAAAGTAACTCATATTTCTTCAAACCAAAAATAGCATTTAAAAAATCATACTTTAGCAAGTAACTCATATTTCCTTCATCCATAACTAGCATTTAAATATATGGATTGAATGGTAGATATAAAAATCATCCCAAGTATTTAATCATAATCTACTATGAGATCATATATCAAATTTGCTCTACAATCCATCACCATGGTCACACTATAGTTCCATCACAAATATGTTTACTAATTTGTCTTGTAATCTATAGTTTTCCCATAAATATGGCTACCAAGTTGTCTCACAATATATCAAAAATAGTATGCTATAGTATAACCCAAGTTTATCTACAACTCTCTTACAATACACCACTAATGTCACTCAAGTTTCTCTATGATTGGTCTCGTAATCTAATCACAATATTACACTATAGGTTTACAAAGTTTACCCTTAATTTATCAAAGGAAATCCACTATAGCTCCATAATATTAGCAAATGAGATTTATTAGTCAATCTCTCATCAAGGATGAACTATAGTTCTTAGTAGATATTGTTTAGTCTATCAACAAGACTACTACCTACTTTATACAATTTTTCAAAGTTTATCTCAAGGTCTTTAAAAAAGATTTCATTATGGATTCCACAAAATTTACTACAAATTTATGTTTCACATTCAATCCGCAATATTGTACCCCAAATATTATAAATTAATCCATAGAATTTCTTCTAGGATTATAATTTACTAGAAATACTATCATATGGTTTCTACAAATTTTATACTAAATTTATTCCATAATCATTTCAGTCTATGGATTATATTACAAGCCTTATTCAAATATCTCTTTAACAGGGTTATGCATAGTGGCGAATATTCATCAATTGGGTGACTATTAGGATTTTCAAAATTGGAAATTGGCAAATATGAGGACCCTCGACGTCGGCCCATTTTCTTAAAATTTTCAGGACCAAAGTTGTTGAGGATAACTTAGGCTTATCCACTTAAGCCTAAGTTAATTATTATTATTATTTACTATTCCTATTTCATTGCACTTTGTATTCACGTGAGGCATAGTATGCCCATGTTAGAAATAGGTCGTTAGCATGTTGTTAGCATGTTGTTAGATGTTAGTTAACTGTTAGAGATCTAATTTGTCTTCTAGCAGTTAGTGGACATCCATAGTTAGCATTTGGTTAACTAGTAGTTAAGTGGTTGGCCATGTTTGGCATATTGTTGCAACCACTTAACCTACGTGAGATTCCAATGTAATTCTATATATACTTGCATTATGATGAATAATATAGCTTCATACTATTGTTCCTACATCATTGGTATCAGTTAGCTTTAGGAGAATTGCAGGAAGGAGGAGAGAGCTACCACTTCATTGCAGATCCTAGGAGGTGTTGTTTGGAGTTGGCTTGAAGTCATCCACAACACAAGTGAAGCTGAGGTGATAGAGGGAGAAATTACCCCTACACCAGGTGTTAAGCACCAGTTTGAGGCCAAGTTGTGGCCAAGAAGAGGCATTTTTCGAGAAGAAGCAGATCTGTCGAAGAGTTGCAGAAGAGAGGTCAAAATTTTATTGAGGCCAAACATTGGGCTTTAAATGTGCATGAAGAAATAGAGTTGAGTTCATTATAACTTAACATCAGTCCTTGTGCATGAAAATATTTTTATAGAATATTAATATTTTATTCAAAAAAAAAATTGAGTCGTGCATAGGTTTCTAGCCTATTTTCAGTGGGAGTGACCACCTCCTTTGGTGGGCCAACTCCACTTCAAGTGGCACACAGTCGACGGTCACACAAACCGACACGGCCCCCAACCTTAGCGATGTCAACCGATGGCAATGTCAATCAGCCGTCTGATGGCACCAGCCACCGAAGGGCCTTCACAACCAGTGCCCACACCGATCGACCATTGAGAAGCTAACAACACTCGTCGGTAGGCACCAGTGCCAGCCCCAATGTTGGCCTAGCTATCGACGTTGTTCACAGGCGGCAACCATCGAACAGACCATCGACCCTCGACGATCGATGGCCACTTGACGTCGGTGCCAACAATCAGTCACGACATGGACAGCCCCACCAGCAGGTGGAGCACAACCCCACTAGATGACATACTGTAGCCCACCGAATTCAATGGTAACCGATGCAGTCGGGCTAGCCATCCATCCATCATTGACCAGTGGACGTACTGCATAGGATGCAGTCACCCACCAGACACAGTTGATCTCCGATGCGGGCACAGATCACAATCACCTTCATAAAGTTTTGGTTTTCGACGTGTTCGATCGACTCCTAATGAAAAATATAGCAAAATCTGGAAGGTGAAAAAGTTTTGGTTTTTCCAGCTAGGACACAACGAGTTCCCGGTGACATTCGAAGCCGTGACAGACCCAAGCAGTTTTATGGCAAAGAAAGATAAAAACTAACGAAATAAAATAAAGTTTCTAAGGTATAATTTTTGATGACCATTGGCAAAGTTTTGTGGTCACCGTCGGCGACCACGGGAGGTGGAAATCGTGGGTGTTTTATCCCACATTGGTCCTGCTGGGGACCAAGTGGGATTTATTAGCCCAAACGCACCCAAAGCTTGTGTCTAGCTTTGTTGGACACCCTAAATTGCACACGCGTGCATACAAGTTCCAGTTGTAGGCATAGGTGCAGGTTCTGTCATGCCACTTGGTAGGTGTTGCCAACTTTGGTTGGTGGGGTCCACGTTCAAAGTTGATCTATTGTTGCCACATTGCAATAATCTGTGGCAGGACGGTTGTCGGGTCCCTGCAAATTTTATTTTATTTTTGCACCCATTTCCAAAACTGGTGGAAAAAGAATATTCAAAAGGAATATTCTAGAATTCAAAAATTCAAATTCAAAATTTTGGTGCCAAAACCAGCAAAAAGGTGAGCAACTTCAAGAGGTGATATCTTCCTCGTTATTGGTCTATTTTTGACCAAATTTTTTGTATTGTGTTGCAAATTTTCATCAAATTGATAATTTTTTCTCCTAACCAAATTTTGGCATTGAAAAAGGGCTAATTTTTTTAGTATTTTAGTGCACTTTGTAATTGCAAAATTGAAGTCTATTTTGTAAAAAGCACTAAAATAGCCTTATTTTTTAGAGCAAAATTTGTAAAATCTAGGCAATTTGACTGTATAGGAAACTGAAATTGTTCCTAAGCCTATATTAGTTCTTGCATCCATTTTGTAATCCTCCTAGTATGGCATATACTAGGTAAAATATGGCTCATGATCTCAGAACAAACATGGAAAACCTCACTAAAGCAGTAGACATTTTGGCAAAAAAAGTGAGAGACATTGTTGTGCAGTTTAATCTCGGTGAACTCAAAATCCATCATAATCATGCAAACAAATCCAAATGTGAGGTTAAAATGTATGATGGATCTAGGGATCCCGATGTCTTATCTGCATGAATTTTGGATATGCAAACTTGGTTTGCTTATGCTGAAATTCCGGAGGATGAAAAAGCCACATTTGCTACACTAAAACTCATAGGGATAGCAAAAGTTTTCATTGTAGAAAGACAGAATCATAATGCCACCATGACTTGGAAAGAATTAACTCAAATTTTGAAAAACACCTTCTTTCCACCAAACTACCAATGTGACCTCACTACCAAGTGGTATATATTGAGGCAAACCTATGCAATGTCAGTTTCTGATTTCATTTTCCAATTTAATAGGTTGAGGGTATTGCTTGGTGTGAAAGATTTAGAAGATGATTTGATTAATAAATTCACTCGTGGCTTGCAAGATCATATTTTCAGGGAGATAAAATTCAATGTCTTCCTCACCTTGGATGTGGCATTCAATCATGTCATTCTTGCAGAGGAGAAAGTTGGTGCATATCAAAAGTCTCGTTCATCACAGGAGGGCTCTTCCAAAGGTGGGAATCAGCATCAATAGTAGGTGAATAACAATTCTCAATCTTCCCCTCATCCTTCTTATCCTCCCACTTCTCCTAAAGCACATTCTTCTTCCTTTCATGCTAAAGATTCTTCTTCTTCATTGTATTGTGACTTTTGTAAAAAGCATGAACATGTAAAATCCAAATGCTATACTTTTGAGAAGTTTAAGAAGAACAAATCCCTAATTGTATAGCCTACACATGAGGAACCACAAGATGGTCCCATTTTGGCTATAGGGATAGAAGAAGAATATCCTGCTTTAAAGGGTAAACTGAACAAAGTTACCCTAATGTCCAATGTTTTTTCTCAAGGGGGCATGATCATTTGTTTGTCACTAGAGCCCACTTGACACATGATTTCTATGTTGATTGTATCATTGATAACGGATCACAACAGAACCTCATTGCAAATTTCGTTGTGGAGAAGTTGAAACTTCCCATCCAACCACATCACCAACCTTATTCACTTGGGTGGAAAGATGTAGACTCCACATCCAACATCACCCATACTTGCACCTTGACTTTTGCTTTTGGTGACAAGTTTGTGGACAAAGTTAGGTGTGATGTCACGGATATGGATTGTTGTGGACTCTTGCTAGGTAAACCCTATCAATTTGATAGGAATGCTATTTATCATGCTAAAAAGAACACCTACACATTGGAGTTGCATGGTAAAAACTACTTGATACAAAGCACTACACCTACTTCCAATTTGATGTTAAGTTGTAGGCAAGTAAGGAAGCCATTGAGTCAAGCACTTCTTTTAGCTCCTACTAGCATTTTTCCCACACAAAATGAAGAAAGAGTACCATTTGCAGGTTCTGTCGTGCCACTTGGTAGGTGTTGCCGACTCTGGTTGGTGGGGGCCACGTTCAAAGTTGATCTATTGTTGCCACATTGCGATAATCTGTGGCGGGACGATTTTCAGGTCCCTGCAAATTTTATTTTATTTTTGCACCCATTTCCAAAACTAGCAGGAAAAGAATATTCGAAAGGAATATTCTAGAATTCAAAAATTCAAATTCAAAATTTTGGCGCCAAAACCAGCAAAAAGGTGAGAAATTTCAAGAGGTGATATCTTCCTCGTTATTGGTCTGTTTTTGACAAAAATTTTTGTATTGTGTTGCAAATTTTCATCAGATTGATAATTTTTGCTCCTAACCAAATTTTGGCATTGAAAAAGGGCTAATTTTTTTAGTATTTTAGTGCACTTTGTAATTGCAAAATTGAAGTCTATTTTTTAAAAAGCACTAAAATAGCCTTATTTTTTAGAGCAAAATTTGTAAAATCTAGGCAATTTGGCTGTATAGGAAACTGAAATTGTTCCTAAGCCTAGATTAGTTCTTGCATCCATTTTGTAATCCTCCTATTCTGGCATATACTAGGTACAATATGGCTCATGATCTCAGAACAAGCGTGGAAAACCTCACTGAAGCAGTAGACATTTTGGCAAAAAAAGTGAGAGACATTGTTGTGCAGTTTAATCCTGGTGAACTCAAAATCCACCATAATCATGCAAACAAATCCAAATGTGAGGTTAAAATGTATGATGGATCTAGGGATCCCGATGTCTTATCTGCATGGATTTTGGATATGCAAACTTGGTTTGCTTATGCTAAAATTCCGAAGGATGAAAAAGCCACATTTGCTACACTAAAACTCACAGGGTTAGCAAAATTTATCATTGTAGAAACACAAAGTCATAATGCCACCATGACTTGGAAAGAATTAACTCAAATTTTGAAAAACACCTTCTTTCCACCAAACTACCAATGTGACCTCACTACCAAGTGGTATAGATTGAGGAAAACCTATGCAATGTCAGTTTCTGATTTCATTTTCCAATTTAATAGGTTGAGGGTATTGCTTGGTGTGAAAGATTCAGAAGATGATTTGATTAATAAATTCACTCGTGGCTTGCAAGATCATATTTTCAGGGAGATAAAATTTAATGTCTTCCTCACCTTGGATGTGGCATTCAATCATGCCATTCTTGCAGACGAGAAATTTGGTGCATATCAAAAGTATCGTTCATCACAGGAGGGCTCTTCCAAAGGCGGGAATCAGCATCAATAGTAGGTGAATAACAATTCTCAATCTTCCCCTCATACTTCTTATCCTCCCACTTCTCCTAAAGCACATTCTTCTTCCTTTCATGCTAAAGATTCTTCTTCTTCATTGTATTGTGACTTTTGTAAAAAGCATGGACATGTAAAATCCAAATGCTATACTTTTGAGAAGTTTAAGAAGAACAAATCCCTAATTGTACAGCCTACACATGAGGAACCACACGATGGTCCCATTTTGGCTACAGGGATAGAAGAAGAATATCCTGCTTTAAAGGGTAAACTAAACAAATTTACCCTAATGTCCAATGTATTTTCTCAAGGGGGCGTGATCATTTGTTTGTCACTAGAGCCCACTTGACACATGATTTCTATGTTGATTGTATCATTGATAACGGATCACAACAGAACCTCATTGTGAAGTCCATTGTGGAGAAGTTGAAATTTCCCATCCAACCACATCACCAACCTTATGCACTTGGGTGGAAAGATGTAGACTCCACATCCAACATCACCCATACTTGCACCTTGACTTTTGCTTTTGGTGACAAGTTTGTGGACAAAGTTAGGTGTGATGTCATAGATATGGATTGTTGTGGACTCTTGCTAGGTAAAACCTATAAATTTGATAGGAATGCTATTTATCATGCTAAAAAGAACACCTACACATTGGAGTTGCATGATAAAAACTACTTGATACAAAGCACTACACCTACTTCCAATTTGATGTTAAGTTGTAGGCAAGTAAGGAAGCCATTGAGTCAAGCACTTATTTTAGCTCCTACTAGAATTTGTCCCACACAAAATGAAGAAAAAGTACCATTTGCAGGTTCTGTCGTGCCACTTGGTAGGTGTTGCCGACTCTGGTTGGTGGGGGCCATGTTCAAAGTTGATCTATTGTTGCCACGTTGCGATAATATGTGGCGGGATAGTTGTCGGGTCCCTGCAAATTTTATTTTATTTTTGCACCCATTTCCAAAACTAGCAGGAAAAGAATATTCAAAAGGAATATTCTAGAATTCAAAAATTCAAATTCAAAATTTTGGTGCCAAAACCAGCAAAAAGGTGAGCAACTTCAAGAGGTGATATCTTCCTCGTTATTGGTCTGTTTTTGACAAAAAATTTTGTGTTGTGTTGCAAATTTTCATCAGTTGATAATTTTGGCTCCTAACCAAATTTTGGCATTGAAAAAGGGCTAATTTTTTTAGTATTTTAGTGCACTTTGTAATTGCAAAATTGAAGTCTATTTTTTAAAAAGCACTAAAATAGCCTTATTTTTTAGAGCAAAATTTGTAAAATCTAGGCAATTTGGCTGTATAGGAAACTGAAATTGTTCCTAAGCCTAGATTAGTTATTGCATCCATTTTGTAATCCTCCTAGTTTGGCATATACTAGGTAAAATATGGCTCATGATCTCAGAAAAAACATGGAAAACCTCACTGAAGCAGTAGACATTTTGGCAAAAAAAGTGAGAGACATTGTTGTGCAGTTTAATCCTGGTGAACTCAAAATCCACCATAATCATGCAAACAAATCCAAATGTGAGGTTAAAATGTATGATGGATCTAGGGATCCCGATGTCTTATCTGCATGGATTTTGGATATGCAAACTTGGTTTGCTTATGCTGAAATTCCGAAGGATGAAAAAGCCACATTTGCTACACTAAAACTCACAGGGTTAGCAAAAGTTCTCATTGTAGAAAGACAGAGTCATAATGCCACCATGACTTGGAAAGAATTAACTCAAATTTTGAAAAACACCTTCTTTCCACCAAACTACCAATGTGACCTCACTACCAAGTGGTATAGATTGAGGCAAACCTATGGAATGTCAATTTCTGATTTCATTTTCCAATTTAATAGGTTGAGGGTATTGCTTGGTGTGAAAGATTCAGAAGATGATTTGATTAATAAATTCACTCGTGGCTTGCAAGATCATATTTTCAGGGAGATAAAATTCAATGTCTTCCTCACCTTGGATGTGGCATTCAATCATGCCATTCTTGCAGAGGAGAAAGTTGGTGCATATCAAAAGTCTCGTTCATCATAGGAGGGCTCTTCCAAAGGCAAGAATCAGCATCAACAGTAGGTGAATAACAATTCTCAATCTTCCCCTCATCCTTCTTATCCTCCCACTTCTCCTAAAGCACATTCTTATTCCTTTCATGCTAAAGATTCTTGTTCTTCATTGTATTGTGACTTTTGTAAAAAGCATGGACATGTAAAATCCAAATGCTATATTTTTGAGAAGTTTAAGAAGAACAAATCCCTAATTGTATAGCCTACACATGAGGAACCACAAGATGGTCCCATTTTGGCTACAGGGACAGAAGAAGAATATCCTACTTTAAAGGGTAAACTGAACAAAGTTACCCTAATGTCCAATGTTTTTTCTCAAGGGGGCGTGATCATTTGTTTGTCACTAGAGCCCACTTGACACATGATTTCTATGTTGATTGTATCATTGATAACGGATCGCAACAGAACCTCATTGCGAATTCCATTGTGGAGAAGTTGAAACTTCCCATCCAACCACATCACCAACCTTATGCACTTGGGTGGAAAGATGTAGACTCCACATCCAACATCACCCATACTTGCACCTTGAATTTTGCTTTTGGTGACAAGTTTGTGGACAAAGTTAGGTGTGATGTCATATATATGGATTGTTGTGGACTTTTTCTAGGTAAACCCTATCAATTTGATAGGAATGCTATTTATCATGCTAAAAATAACACCTACACATTGGAGTTGCATGGTAAAAACTACTTGATACAAAGCACTACACCTACTTCCAATTTGATGTTAAGTTGTAGGCAAGTAAGGAAGCCATTGAGTCAAGCACTTATTTTAGCTCCTACTAGCATTTTTCCCACACAAAATGAAGAAAAAATACCATTTGCAGGTTCTGTCGTGCCACTTGGTAGGTGTTGCCGACTCTGGTTGGTGGGGGCCACGTTCAAAGTTGATCTATTGTTACCACATTGCGATAATCTGTGGCGGGACGGTTGTCGGATCCCTGCAAATTTTATTTTATTTTTGCACCCATTTCCAAAATTTGCGGGAAAATAATATTCGAAAGGAATATTCTAGAATTCAAAAATTCAAATTCAAAATTTTGGCGCCAAAACCAGCAAAAAGGAGAGCAACTTCAAGAGGTGATATCTTCCTCGTTATTGGTCCGTTTTTGACCAAATTTTTTGCATTGTGTTGCAAATTTTCATCAGATTGATAATTTTTGCTCCTAACCAAATTTTGGCATTGTAAAAGGGCTAATTTTTCAGTATTTTAGTGCACTTTGTAATTGCAAAATTGAAGTCTATTTTGTAAAAAGCACTAAAATAGCCCTTATTTTTGAGAGCAAAATTTGTAAAATCTAGGCAATTTGGCTGCATAGGAAACTGAAATTGTTCCTAAGCCTAGATTAGTTCTTGCATCCATTTTGTAATCCTCCTAGTCTGGCATATACTAGGCAAAATATGGCTCATGATCTCAGAACAAACATGGAAAACCTCACCGAAGCAGTAGACATTTTGGCAGAAAAAGTGAGAGACATTGTTGTGCAGTTTAATCTTGGTGAACTCAAAATCCACCATAATCATGCAAACAAAGCCAAATGTGAGGTTAAAATGTATGATGGATCTAGGGATCCCGATGTCTTATCTGCATGGATTTTGGATATGCAAACTTGGTTTGCTTATGCTGAAATTCCGGAGGATGAAAAAGCCACATTTGCTACACTAAAACTCACAGGTTTAGCAAAAGTTCTCATTGTAGAAAGACAGAGTCATAATGCCACCATGACTTGGAAAGAATTAACTCAAATTTTGAAAAACACCTTCTTTCCACCAAACTACCAATGTGACCTCACTACCAAGTGGTATAGATTGAGGCAAACCTATGGAATGTCAGTTTCTGATTTCATTTTCCAATTTAATAGGTTGAGGGTATTGCTTGGTGTGAAAGATTTAGAAGATGATTTGATTAATAAATTCACTCGTGGCTTGCAAGATCATATTTTCAGGGAGATCAAATTCAATGTCTTCCTCACCTTGGATGTGGCATTCAATCATGCCATTCTTGCAGAGGAGAAAGTTGGTGCATATCAAAAGTCTCGTTCATCACAGGAGGGCTCTTCCAAAGGCGGGAATCAACATCAACAGAAGGTGAAGAACAATTCTCAATCTTCCCCTCATTCTTCTTCTCCTCCCACTTCTCCTAAAGCACATTCTTCTTCCTTTCATGCTAAAGATTCTTCTTCTTCATTGTATTGTGACTTTTGTAAAAAGCATGGACATGTAAAATCCAAATGCTATACTTTTGAGAAGTTTAAGAAGAAGAAATCCCTAATTGTACAACCTACACATGAGGAACCACAAGATGGTCCCATTTTGGCTACAAGGACAGAAGAAGAATATCCTGCTTTAAAGGGTAAACTGAACAAAGTTACCCTAATGTCCAATGTGTTTTCTCAAGGGGGCGTGATCATTTGTTTGTCACTAGAGCCCACTTGACGCATGATTTCTATGTTGATTGTATCATTGATAATGGATCGCAAAAGAACCTCATTGCGAAGTCCGTTGTGGAGAAGTTGAAACTTCCCATCAAACCACATCACCAACCTTATGCACTTGGGTGGAAAGATGTAGACTCCACATCCAACATCACCCATACTTGCACCTTGACTTTTGCTTTTGGTGACAAGTTTGTGGACAAAGTTAGGTGTGATGTCACAGATATGGATTGTTGTGGACTCTTGCTAGGTAAACCCTATCAATTTGATAGGAATGCTATTTATCATGCTAAAAATAACACCTACACATTGGAGTTGCATGGTAAAAACTACTTGATACAAAGCACTACACCTACTTCCAATTTGATGTTAAGTTGTAGGCAAGTAAGGAAGCCATTGAGTCAAGCACTTATTTTAGCTCCTACTAGCATTTGTCCCACACAAAATGAAGAAAAAGCACCACCTAAGAAACATGCAAAGGAAGAAGTTTCACTCCCACATGATGAACAATCACAAGAGCAAGTGGTTAAGGAACCCACCATTCTCACTCATGAGAAAGATACCATTGATTCCATTGGTATAATTTTGGGTACACCTACAACTACTTGAACCACTTGTTCCATAGAAGTTACCTTTGGCTTTGCCCACTCCCACCATTGCACACATGGAGGAGCAAGCTAAGGTTACTTCCCTTACTGAGCACCGGCAGAGCCTTCTAGGCAAGATACCACATGACTTGCAGGAGACTCCGTAGGGAGTGGTGCGAAAGCATCACAATCCTCACTCACCATAGGTTGGAGGCAGAGTTTGGGTTCCTTTGGATGAGCGCCGCTTTCCAGAGACACCATTTTAGGACCCTCTTTTGGTACCTGATCCTGTTTTCAGTCCTACAATAGCAGTGGCACCTGATCATCAACTTTCGCTCATTTCAGATAGAGTTTTCGAGATGAAGACTCATCACACGAGACATGGTTCTTCCACTACTTACCTTGTTGCTCATCGCGGTCACTTTCCACACATGGCTCGCTGGATTCCTCACCATGAGATGGCCCATGACTTTCCACATTTGTTGAGAGCATTGGGGTCCAATGCTTATATGGTTGGGAGGAGTGTTGAGGATAACTTAGGCTTATCCACTTAAGCCTAAGTTAATTATTATTATTATTTACTATTCCTATTTCATTGCACTTTGTATTCACGTGAGGCATAGTATGCCCATGTTAGAAATAGGTTGTTAGCATGTTGTTAGCATGTTTTTAGATGTTAGTTAACTGTTAGAGATCTTGTTTGTCTTCTAGCAGTTAGTGGACATCCATAGTTAGCATTTGGTTAACTAGTAGTTAAGTGGTTGGCCATGTTTGGCAGATTGTTGCAACCACTTAACCTACGTGAGATTCCTATGTAATTCTATATATACTTGCATTATTATGAATAATATAGCTTCATACTATTGTTCCTACATCAAAAGTTTTATTAGGGTCAATTTGCCATAATATATATCCAAAAATAGGCATATTTGTACTCGTTTTAAAGATATTATCAAGCCTAATATAATGGTGGTGTTGTTATGAAGTTATAGGATGATTGAATATGTCAAAAGTAGCTCAAAATATGATATTACATTTTAGGGCTTCAAATATACCAAAATTTGGTATGAAGATGCTCGATTTTATTTGCTTAGGATTATCCATGATTCACCTTTATTTTAATTAGGATTCGCCATTTTTTACAAGTAGATTTTGATTCCAACCCCTTATGCATAACCCTGGGTACACATACTTTATGATCTATCGGTATAAGTAGAGGAAAAGGATTTTATTTGCATATAATCAATTTTAAAAGTATTACCACATACTTTATGATCTATCATTCTAAGTAGAGGAAAATATTCATGTGTACATATAAACAATTTTAAAGGCAATGTTTCGATGCCCAACCAACAATTTTTAATTGACTAACACATACATGTGATCTCGGGGACACAATAAAATAATACAACCATGTTAACAATCAAATCACCATATCATAATATTAACAATCAAACCACCATAGTGTGATCATGCTAAATAAGGGCTTACACAGCTAGTGATCAACGACTAGCACCCTATACTTTATGGCTAAGTGGCTAGCATGAGCTAGGCTTAATACCATCAACTATGTTTAACATCCATTTAAATACTTATTCCTATTATAATATCGACATACCTCCATGGGATGTGTGTGGGACTATACCTACGCTATCTAAAATTGCTTACCAATAATTTTGATATATAGTATGTACTTCATAGAACACAACCTTAGCACATTGAAAATTTGACTTAGCATAGTGATCAGTAGGATGGATCACTTGACAATGCCACATGGTGAGTCTCAACCAAATGATGATTAGATTTTTATAGTGAATACCCCCATCTAACACGGTTATTCCTCTATGAGATATCGGGTACAGATGACTATAGAGGTGAAATAGAGTGTCTCAAATTCCTTGGAAGGAATTTTCTAACCATCTAGGAGGTAAGATAACATCGATATTCCTGTATTAATATTATTTGATTTCCATTTGGTCATTATAATGCTTAGAATATTGTTCATTTCATAACCTACGTTGGTTCAGACAGATCTGTAATCCTTAGTGATAACTAATGGTGCATGACATAGTGTAAATAAATTGAGTTGATTATATCCTATATGGATGGTATCTTGGGGATTCTAGAAAATAAGAGTGTCTTGACATACTAATATGAATATCCGCTCAGTGATGGTCATGAAGCTTTCATCGATTGTGTCTCTATGGGTGCTCTGTTTAAATCCTTGGATCATGTGGAGGGGTGTCCAAAGGCTACTTTTCCCTTCGTGGTCTAAATAGATTTTTAAAGTAGTCAAAATTTATAGGATTAAATCCTAGTCAGTTTCAAGTGTTGTTCACATTAGAAATTCGCTTGGTTTCGGTTGGTTTACCAAGCACCAATTACAAGAGGGTGCTAATTACAAGAGGATGCAGGTTTTTAATCATATGTTATATAAATCACAAAATGTATAAATCATAAATCATGCATCATTCACATACATGTGTGAATTACAACAAGTTTTGCAAACACTTAGACATATAGATCATGCAATATTGGAGATGAAGCTTAAATTATCTATATCACAACCCACACAAATTAAATTAAAATAGAAAATATAGTAGAGATTTATCCGACCAAAAAATTCATGAAAGCTCTAGATATTTCTTCCCTTGACCTCTAAGTCTCCAATCCTTCCTTCTTGTGTCCTTCTATCAAAATCTTGACCAAATATCTCTAATAATTAAGGTTATTTAGTTTCTGATCCACAAAAGGGTGAAGAGCATAATCCCTAAGCCCAAGTTTACCTATCAATATTTCCTCAATATTTCACCTAGTATACCCCATTTTGTTAACTCATGGTAGCCTTTAAGGATTTCCTTCTTAAATGGTAAAGCGTATTCCAAGTAATGACCTATTGGAGAGGTCATGTGGGTAGTCAGACCCACTAAGGTGGTTATGTATGCAAATTAGTGGCATAGTATTTTTCTGCAGACTCGAGGACATGATGCAAATAAAGGGTAGCAATAGTGCTTTTGAATACTTAGAGTTACTACAAAATAATTTAAAATTCCTTCTAGAAACTTGTGAGTACAAATTCCTTCTTCATGGCACTTAATGGCACTTAAAGCCAAAATAATTCTCCCAAAGTATTTTTTAACACTATATTAGTTGGAAAAACATACTAATAATTTAATCCACAAGGAAACTTCCCTTTTCAATTAAAAATATTTATTATTTTTCTAGGGTGAATTTTTAAAAACATTAAATAAATCACCACAATATTCAAAACCTTACAAATTTCAAATATTTTCTATGCCTTCACAAACTAAGCATTAGTTTCATTTTTCTTTGCCAAGCACAAGGGTTCGATCGAGGTGGGATGTGACATACTTTCCCCCTTAGACTAAACATAGTTCCTTGTGTTACCATAGTTAGAAATGAATAGAACATTAAAGCATAAATAAAACATAGCAAAGGAAATAAATAACCATAATGCTTTTACCAAATTGTAATCACAGGAAACCATGCAATCTTAATATTCCACACCATTGTTATCCTATGGATGGTCTTTGAATATAGAATCGCTATCACCATACCAATACATAAGGCTATTTCCCAATGGTGTAGTCATGAGTATACCTATATGATGGTAATTATCCATGTTACCCATGGGTTATCTTCATCATCCTTTCACTTTTCCTAGTATATCAAGCCTAGTGGTCGAACAACTCTGTAGGCCTAAAAGTTTTGCACTCCTTTCCTCTAGGTTGATGGATCCATGCCTTAGAAGGGAATGGAAAATAGTAGAGCTACACCTCAAAAGAGAGGCACTTATTTGTGTAGACACCAAAACAGCACCAATCCGATTATGTGACTGCAAACACTGATCGCTTTGACAAACACAGCCCCCAGGGCAGCCCTCAGAGGTTAAACAGTGGTCTTAACCACTTTCATAGCAATTTTGTAAGGTCAAGAAGCAATTTGGCACACTTGGACACTTTGCCCAATATTCGTCTCACCCAGGGACGAATTCAAAATAGAATTCGTCCCACCCCAGGACGAATTCTGAATCCGTCCCTGGGTGGGACGAATTCTAAGCTTAACGGGCAAAAAGACAAATGGTGCCAAGTGGCAGCCCAGAACAGTCAGTTAATGACTCCTGCCTTGCACGCGTGTGTAGGTGGACAGAGGGGCCGTTAGAAGACTGTCACAAAAGGCATTTATCAAAGCTCAAGTCAATGGAGGACTCCCCTCCCTCATGGGAAGACAAGACTGCCACATGGCGCCTATGACCAACACATGGCATTTGTGCTTCCCTCCCAAAAGAGACCCCATGGGTCTATAAAAGGTGGGACTTTTCTCACCCAAAATAGGAGAGTTTGAAGGAGTTTTCAAGCAACGAAGTGCTTCCGAGTTGAAGACCCACTTGCATCCCTTTTGGTTCACCTTCCCACATCCACCAATCTCTTTTGCAAGGGAGGTTGTTGGGTGGCCTTTGGAAGCTCGAACCTGACCCAAATCCAACACATGGACACCTGAACCAACCAATTCGCCGACCCCCAATCCTAAGAGGTTTTGGGCCCATCCCTGGTGGATTGGCTCCAAAATCAAGTGCCAACGGTGGGAGGCCCACTTGGGCACCCCCGCACCTCCCAAGTCCTATTTTAAGTTTTAGAGCATTTTAGATTACTTTTCAGATTGCATTTTGTGTTATTAGGTTTGATTAACCCATAGCTGCAATTTTGTAACTTTTGGTCAGATTCTAGTATGTTTTGTGTTGCTTTGTTGTTTCGCTGACTTGCAGGTGTCGAGGTCAAATTCCCGAGGGTGGAGGCCAAATTGGGAGAATCCGACCATCTGGGTCGTCCCAAAATGGCCCCAATTACATAACCCCCTTGTTTGCAGGCATTTTGCAGGTCTCGGGATCCGACATTGGAGCAGCGACAGGTCGGTTTCTTCAACACAGAAGAATTCGTCCCACCCAGGGACGAATTGCGATCGAGAATTCGTCTCGCCCGGGGACGAATTCCGGTTGAAGGTAGATTGGCCAACTGCCTCAGTGGCAGTGGCCTTACGGTAACTTTTCTTATCTTCTGTCAAGTTTTGAAGCCATTTGGACTCATTGTAATTATTGTTTCAGGCAAATGTTTACATGCATATTTCGTTAGTTTTAGAGAACAAACACTTTTCATTTGCGGCAGATGCTACTGACATCTTGGTTGTTTCTTTGTTCGCAGGAGAAGCAGCGGAGGTTAAGAACTCATCGACATCAGCGGCGGCATCATCTTGGCCCGCCCATTGCAATCGTGGGCACGCGGAAGGAGGAAGACTAAGTCACACATTGTAACAAAGACAAATTTAACGCTCCTAGCCCCTAAAAAGGGAGGAGACGTCTATGTAACCGAGGATAAGATATTTGAATAAAGAGGGCTGTGATTTCTTTACATCTTTTCTTTCCTTTCCAAATTGTCTCTTTCCTTCGTTTTGGTGCATAAGGTTAAAGCGTTACATTTCGTCTTACATTGCATAATTAGTGTTTCCTTTGCCCGGAATCTCGTGCTTTCAGTGGCGATCACGGTGGGACCCTGTTCCCTGGTTTTTAAAATCACGAAAACTGATCAAAGTTTTGTGTTTGTGCTTGACAGGTACATTTTTTTTGTTGCAGACTGCTATTCGTCTCTGACGGGGACGAATTCTTTTCTGCAATTCGTCGACTCACCGGACGAATTCAAATTCGTCTCTGGGAGGGACGAATTATGTTCTGCAATTCGTCTCCCAGAGGGACGAATTCCTGCCTGCAGATTTTCAGAGCAGAAATTCAGAGACAACAGGAGCAGGCAGAGAAGAGGTAGGGATTTTCATGATCTCTGTTATATTTTTTTGTTTCTATTTTTGTTCCTTTGATTGTTTTCATCTTGTCCTGCATTGCATAAGAAAAGTCATGTATGCTTGTTTCATTTTTGTTGAATAAAACGAATCCCACACACATCACGAAACAATTTTAAACCAAGGAGCTGGTCGTAAGACCCCAGCCCTTGATCAAGACCATTGGTGGATTTCATCACCACCTTGGCTTGATTTGCATCCATTTCCCGATTGTCAGCTGTTGTTAGGCGTAAATCCCGACGAAGACAGGACCGAGTGTCGCTGGGGTGATTCCCATGCGCGCGAGGATAAGTTTTCTATGGTAGGTGCCATTAACGGGACAATCCCCCTTCCGTACCGCCTATGTACCACGTACCTTCTGCTCTCACGTACCTATAGTCTCCCTCTCGTAAGGGCGGGTATATAGAGAGGTTGGTATATCGGCCTGGTTGGTATATTGAAGGGGCTACCATTTTGGGAGTTATATGAGCCGTCATAATGCATTTAAACGATCTTCAAAACCTACAAAAACAAAACAAAACATCAAAATGCACTAAACCAGTTTAGGACACACCATTTAATCCTTAAAAGAGATAATCACGATTTTGTGAATGTGTGTGCTTAATTCTGCTTAGTGTAGACAAAAAAAAAAAATCATAAACGAGATAAAAACTTATTTAGATAGCATAGAAGCACCGCAATGGTGTACACCCGCAGTCAAGCCCAATCAAGGGCAGAAGCTCCGGAAGGTACACAAAAAGCAGGCACAAGTCGCCTTCACTTCAGTCCTGAGGATTTGGTCATACCGCCTTATAGGTCTAACCTACAAAAGAATCCAATTCAGAATCCTCGGTGGGGTATGCCTATTCAAAGCAGCCCCTTTCGGGAAGATGCCTTACATGTAGACCTTGACATAAATAGAGAATCACCTCTTGAAGTTAGGCATGAGTGGCCACCGCGCGATGAAGCGTTAGACGGGCACACCGTCCATTTGGAGGGGCAACGTGGATATGGCGTCCCTTCTTTACCTATCATCAGAAAAGAGAGACCAAATCCGGAGCGCACGGCTCCTTACATAGGGCGACCTAACTCCGCCCACCCCATTTACACCCGTGAAAGGGAGTATGAGGAAAGCCATCGCATTCCTCGAGGGCAACAAACAATGCGGGAACCTTGCATTTCCGCACCGACAGGATATCATGATCACCCCTTGAGGCCAGAACCTCGAGCACATACCGCCTACCTCGACGGAGGGAAGCGACCCCTTGAGATTTTAGAGCATCAAAACCGAGGTAAACCCATAGGAGGAACATTTGAACCTTCTGAACAAAATAGGGTAGATCAAATTGACCCGGCTTGTCGCGAGATATACCACCCGTCAAGCCCAAATCATGCGGCTTAAACAAAGTCGACAAGAGATAGAGTATCAATACCGCTTGGATAAAGAACGCATGCAACGCGAAGCGGATGAGTTACGCTATGAAATACCTAAGAGGGGGCCAACCCCTCGCATCCAAAGAGCTGAACAGTATGAGAGGCATAATCCGTTGGTGCAAGACAGGTCTCCACGACCTCGTCAAGCTCTGCCTCCAAGACCTCATAGATTCGAGAGGGAGGCAACTCCCCGAAACAATGATGGGTACCTTCGAGCAAGAGCTTGATCGGGGTCATAGGTTTCGCCCAAGAGACTCCTCAAGAATTTTACGAGGAGTATGAACCGAGAAGAGGAATATGTTGAAACTCCCCATCAAGGCAGGAAGGATGCCATTCGGCCACCCCTCCATAGGCCTCCGGTTTACCGTAACTTGCAACAAGAGCGAACAAGAGAGGAAGAAATAAAATCTTCCGATGCATACCAAGCGCTATTGGAGCGTTTGGAGTCTATGGAGACAAAAGCTGATGGGCATCAAAAACCCACATTACGTCTACTCCGCAATAATCCGGTGCATCCCTCAGTGCCTACACCTCTTTACCCCGAACACTTCAAGTTGCCTCAATTGGCAGTTTTTAAAGGTGAAGAGGACGCACAAGAACACGTTACACGATTTCTAAGCCAATGCTTCGGCATCCAAGATAATGACGCATTATTGCTTAGAACATTCATAACCACATTCGTAGGCCCTGCCTCGGATTGGTTCACACAACTGCCCAAACACAGCATAAGCAGCTTAGATCGGCTAGTAGATGCGTTTCTTGAACGTTTCGCCTTCAACACAAGGAAGAAGGCATCACTTAGTGATCTTGCTAGCCTTAAACAATTTGAGGAGGAAACAATGGCAGCGTACGGGAACCGATGGAGAGCTTTGCTTTCTAAGTTACCCTACCGTCCTCCCATGTCGGACCTCACGCAAATGTTCGCAAAAAGTTGCTTAAAATCAATCTCTGGTCTATTGTTACTTGCGACAATACGACAGCTTAGAAGAAGCTTTGGCGCAAGCCAGAGTCATAGAAGAGATTAAGATAGGCGAAGGCGCAATTGCCAAGCCTAAGAAGAAAGAGTGGAATAAAACCACTAAAACTGGGACAACGCAACCACAACACGCTGCAGTCAACCAAGTTGCGATAAATGTTCCCACGCCTGTGCAAGAAACGTAGCCTCAAAAGGCTAACTACCGAGCAGTGCCTCCCGCTTACGAAAGAGATAACGAGAAGACAGGAGCGATATCAGCAGCGTCGCCCTAGGCGACAATTCACCCCGTATGCGGAGTCTAGGGACTCCTTATTTGACCGCTTGTCAGCGGCAAATTTAGTTACTCTGCCAGAAATCCAAATTTTTGACCCTAACATTCCCAAGCCTAGGGGGTATAGGGAGGAATTGTATTGCAGATTCCATAGGCGCAGAGGACATGACCTAAATGGGTGTTGGAAATTCAAAGAACTAGTCCAGGATTTGATCGATAATAGAACATTGGTCGTGGACAACCCCATCGCACCAAACAACCAACAAATGGGGGTATTCAAGGACCCCTTGCCTGCCCACGAGGCACAGACAAAACCGCTCCAGATTAACGAGGTGCGACAAGATCTTCCCGCGCAAGGATTTGTGGGAATGATTAGCATTGTAACAAGGAACAGAAGATACCCAACAGTTGCCCCCGAGGTAGCTGCGAGGGAAGTTCCGTCGACATCGCAGCCTCAACAACGCCCAACGCAGTTACCTCCGCCTAGACCTGAGGTCACGATACGAACCAAACTCACGCAGAGTTTGCGGACCACGTCGGCTAGGCTGTCCATCTACGAGCTTATTCAACAATCAGCTCCCCATAGAGAAGCTCTTATGGACATTTTAAAAGCCATTGAAGTACAACCCCACGAAGCAAATTCTTTCAACGCCTTCGTGGGACATGTGAAACAATGTACGGAGCCTGTCATCACATTCAGAGAAGACGAGGTCAAAACGATATCAAATGACATGCCGGATCCACCCCTGCACGTTATCGCGCGGGTCAACGGGATCCCGTACAAGAGAGTGCTTGATAGATACTGGCTCGTCCGATAACATTATAACCACTGCAGCGTTGAAACATTTAAAACTGCCGACCTCTCACATCACCGCTTCCACGTACACACTGTGAGCTTTTAACGATGCAATTTGCTCGACGAGTCGGCACGGTTGTTCTGCCTATACGGGTAGGACAAAATTCAATACCCACACTGTGCCATGTCTTTGGAAGGCGAAATGGCTTATAATATCTTGCTAGGGCGGCCTTGGATCAGGGACATGAAGTGTGTCCCCTCGATCGCACACCAATGCTTGAAGTATGCCTATGAAGGGCAAATACATGTAGTCCCAATGGACTTAGAGCCCTTCAAGTATTGCAATGCGGTACAATTCATACCTCAATCGACCCTCCCATCAACGCATTTGGATTTTCAATTAAATCCATCTAAACAGGGTCCAATACCGCGAGCACCATTGGTGGCCAACAAGGCAAAATCCCAGCCAGGTGAGATTTCATCACCTACTCCTTCATCATCAATGCCACCTACCGTGGCCCAACAGAAGGACAAGGGAAAGCAAATCATGGAAGAGGTTAAGCCTCTAGAAGAGGGGTTGCCCACGATTTCAACGATATCAACGAGAGGAAACACCCAACACAACACAAACCAAGACTCCCGAACAACCAAACATAGAATGGACTCAGGAAGGACTACCGTTTCCTCCTACCCAATCATCAACAATCACTTGTTGAGATGGCCAGTACGGGCACTGGGGGAGTACTTAGTGCAAAACGTTGTGGCAACCCCCACATTGGAGTCAGTGCAGGACATGGGAAGACCTCGCCTTCCCATAGGGACAATTGTTCCACTAGGCTACCCTCCCAACCGGACGAATTTTGTGTATGGGGGCCTTGATCATGGTTCCGAACCATGCGAACAAAAGGAAAGAGATGAAGAGCCTTTTGTCGAAAACATCAATTATCTGTCGAACCCAGAATTTGCCCTAAAATATCTCGAACAATGCAATTGGCATGGGTATGGGCTAGGCGAGATATGAGCAAGGGATGCGGATCCTTTGCCAACCAAGATATCAGATGCCATATGACAAGTCAGGGGTAGGGTTCAACCATCCCCTGCCATTAGACATCTTGGTTGAAAATATGCAAGGCCTAGAAATAGGCAACAAGGGGGGATTGGCACAAGACCCGTACGCCAATCCAAACACAGAATACACATTAGGGGATTATCTCCCATGGTCTAAAAACACCCCTGGAAATAGCAATAATCCCTCTCCTTTGCTAGAGAGAGGTGAAAGTTCAGAGAGCAATCCTCAAAGAGAACAACAACGGCTTCCAGACATTTTTTTGAAATTGTTCCCCTTAGAGGTTCCAGATGAAATAACACAGTCTCAAAAGAATCAGGTCCCTCCACTAAGAGTGGAACAACCGCAATGGGACCAGATTAATTCACTGGAACAGGAAGAGTCCTCAACATCGCAAGCAACAGATGCTGAAGAGGATGAACAATTTTGGATCTATGAAAGCGATTCAGAAGACGAAACTAAAATGGACTATCTCAGACATGCGCGACGACATCACCGTGCTCTAACTCATGAAGATCTAATGGGACAAATGGGTATACGGTTAGGACATGAATGGCACGTAGACCCAGCGAGGTGGGACCAAGTGTTAGACCTATGGCTCCAAATTCAAGATGAGCATCGTCCACCTCGAGATCCCATCATGACAGTGGTGCCAAGGGAAGACCCCGCCTTCCTTTTCACACATAGAGATGAATTTGCACCTAGAGAGGATCCATTCGTGCCCGTTCCCGTAGAGCCGGATCTCGAGTATAGGGAACATCTAAAAGAATCAAGTCATCACACCCGCGGTTCTGGAGACCAAATTCATTCCATCCACATGATCTCCATTGATTTGACCGCACCCATCCGCAATCCGACCGATCCATCACGGTCATTGCATCTAGACATGGATGCCATCGATTGGGATCGCGTCAATTCACCATTGTCACCATCAGAGTACTGGCCTTTCGGTGAAATGCTTCATTTTACCCAAAGAACAACTCAGGATATCTTTCAAGCTGAAGAGGGACCCGAGGTTCCAAACGTAGATCTTAACTCAGCTGATGATATCCATTTAATCCCAACTCCACATCAGTTGGAGGACGGATCCCACATGTCAGTCGAGGAGACGACTGACGTAGACATCGGCACAGATCCAATGAATCCACGGATTCTCAAGCTGGGGGTAAGCCTTTCCCCCGAAGAGCAAGCCGAATATATTGCCCTTCTCAAAGAGAAGAAGGAAGTTTTTGCATGGTCGTACAAAGATATGCCAGGACTAGACCCGCAGCTAGTCATGCACAACTTAACGCTTGATCCGAAAATCAAGCTTGTAAAGCAAAAACTAAGAAAGATGCACCCAACAGTGGCCTTGATGGTCAAAGACGAATTGCAAAAGCTGTTGGATGCACAATTTGTCATCTGCGTGGATTATCCGCCATGGTTGTCCAACATGGTTCCCGTCAAGAAGCCCGACGGGAGGATTCGCATATGCACCGACTTTCGAGACCTAAACAAAGCGAGTCCTAAGGATGATTTCCCCTTGCCAAGCATCGACGCATTGGTAGACGCTACAACAGGTCACGAAATGCTCTCCCTAATGGACGGTTTCTCGGGATACAATCAAATTCGTATCAATCCTGAAGACCAACTCAAAACGGCATTCACAACGCCTTGGGGGACATTTTGCTATAAGGTCATGCCTTTTGGCCTTAAAAATGTTGGCGCTACATACCAACGTGCTATGACGTATATCTTCCATGATTACATGCACAAAACTTTGGAAGATTACATGGATGATTTGTTAGCCAAGTCTCTCTTGCGCTCAGATCATCTCGGTGACTTAAGCAAGATTCTCGATCGCCTCATAGAGCATAAGGTCAGATTGAATCCCAAGAAGTGCGTGTTCGGCGTCACATCTGGAAAACTCTTGGGTTTTATAGTCTCAAAGAGAGGCATCGAAGTGGACCCAAACAAAGTCAAGGCAATCCTTGAAATGGCTCCCCCAACCACTATCAAGCAGCTCAGAAGTCTGCAAGGAAAGGTCGCGTCGATTAAACGCTTCATAGCGCAATTATCTGACAAATGCCGACCAATGAACAAATTATTGCACAAGGGGGTCACATTTCATTGGGATGACGAGTGCCAGTCAGCCTTTGACGAAATCAAACAATACTTGGCTTCGCCGCCAGTATTGGCACCACCTAGACCAGGTGTGCCGTTCTACTTATACATCTCAACCATGCGAGGTGGCACTGGGTGCAATGCTAGCCCGAAGAATGAACTTCACAAAGAACAGGCTACTTACTATCTTAGCCGCACCACGGTCAGTTACGAACTTAACTATGCATACGTTGAAAAACTCTGCTTGGCAGTGGTGTTTGCTACCAAAAGGCTACGCCACTACATGTTGAGCAACACTACGTATGTTGTGTCTAAGGAGAATCCATTGCGATACATGATGAGTCGTACTTATCATAGTAGTCGCACGGCGAAATGGATCATGTTGTTGACGGAATTTGACATTGAGTTTATTGGGCAAAAATCTATAAAAGGACAAGTCATAGCCGATCAACTAGCAGAGGCTCCTCTTGAAGACGATCAGCCTCTGGTCATAGAACTACCCGATGATGGGGTCTTCCATGTCTCAGAATCGCCAGATTCTGATGAGCCTAAGTCTCAGGCCGACATAACCTTATTTTTTGATGGTTCTAAATGCGAGCAAGGTGGTGGCGCAGGAATTGTATTCTTCACACCGCAGGGCGCTCCAATGCCCCTGTCATTTAAATTAAATTTCCAGTGCACCAACAACAATGCAGAATATGAAGCCTTGCTCCTAGGTCTTCAAACAGCAATCGCCATGAACATCAAAAGACTGAACATCTTTGGCGATTCGTTGTTAATCGTCAATCAAGTCAAAGGGGTATATCAATGCAAATGCCCAGTTCTAAAGGCCTATAAAGCCCTCGTGGATAAATTCTTGGCAAAACTTGAGTGGTATGACATCGAGGCACTCCCTCGATCATCGAATCATTTTGCGGACACAATGGCCTCCTTGGGGTCACTAATCCCGCAAGACCTTTCCGGTGATATAACAACCATTCAGGTCAAAACCTTATCGCAACCCGCGATGGAGCGCGCAAGCTCAGACTTGATGCCAGGAGTCCACATGATCCAGATCGAACCATCTTCGGATAAGTTCTTTCGAATCCGAGACTATTTGAAACATGCCAATTGGGGGTCTTTATTTTCCCCCACTCCCATTAATAGCAACACAACGCTATTCTTACAAGTTCTATCCCAATCAGCATTTGTTAGGGAAGAACTCCAAAAGGGATTGGTTGTTCAAACTGTCGAGGTATCCGATCAACAGGACTGGTATTTACCCATAAGAGACTACCTCAAGTTAGGTAATCTTCCCTTTGGATTGACGCACGCCGCAAAACGAACATTCAAACAGAAAGCGGCAAAATATGTCTTGATAGGAGACATTTTGTATCATCGTAGCTACGACGGAATTCTTCTTCGTTGCTTGGACCAGCAAGAGTCCACTTGGGCAGTCACCCAAGCGCATGACGGTACATGTGGCGGCCACTTCAGTGGTATGGCCATTGCAAAGCGCATTCTTCGCATGGGCTATTATTGGCCATCTTTAGAGCGAGATTGTTGCGCGTATGTCAAGAGGTGCGTAAAATGTCAACATCATGCCAATTTGATGCACGCACCTTCCCAGGCCCTACAGACAGTCCAGTATGCTTGGCCATTTTTGCAGTGGGGCCTCGATCTAATCGGAAAGATCTCCCCTGCATCGTCAGGCCGTCACACGTTTATCATAATGGCCACAGAATATTTTACCAAATGGGTGGAAGCAATTCCGTTAACCTCTACGACAGGACCCCGCATTGCGGAGTTCATTTTGCATTACATCATATGTCGTTTTGGTATTCCATCCAAAATAATCTCGGATAATGGGCCATCATTCAAGAACAAAGACGTGCGTGCTTTAACCACAAAGTACAAAATTCAGCACAACTTTTCAACACCCTATTATCCGCAAGCAAATGGGCAAGCGGAGGCGTCAAACAAAACGCTAGTCGCCATCCTTAAAAAGACCGTCGTAGACAAGTCATAAGGATTGGCACATACAAATCCCACTTGCCCTTTGGGCTTATCGCACTAGCATTCGGATGCCCACTGGGGCAACTCCGTTTTCACTAGTGTATGGCTCAGAGGCAGTAATGCCTCTCGAGTTGGAAATTCCTTCCCTGCGCATATCAATGCAGGAGTTCATCGATGATAACACTGCGCGGCGAGCCCGATTAGACCAGCTTACGTTGCTTGACGAACGACGCGTTAATGCTCTCGAGCACTTACGTATCTATCAAGAGCGGCTTAAGAGAGCTTACAACATGAAAGTTCACCTAAGAGACTTTCGGGTTGGTGATTTGGTTTTGAAGGAAAACCAACAAAACTCTAATTTGCCGTCCCATATGAGGGACAAATTCATGGCAAATTGGTTAGGTCCTTATGTCATTGATAGCAAAATAGGACCGGGACGTACAGGCTAGCTTCTCTTGACGGTATCAAGGAAACAGAACCCTTGAATATCAGTCATTTGAGACCATTTCATATCTAAGAAAGCCATATACCAAAAAAAAAAAAAAAAAAAGCTCCAAGGATTATCGCAATCTCTTGGTCAATCCAAAAAGCTCCAAGGATTATCGCAATCTCTTGGTCACCCAAAAAGCTCCAAGGATTATCGCAATCTCTTGGTCAATCCAAAAAGCTCCAAGGATTATCACAATCTCTTGGTCAACCCAAAAAGCTCCAAGGATTATCGCAATCTCTTGGTCAACCCAAAAAGCTCCAAGGATTATCGCAATCTCTTGGTCACCCAAAAATCTCCAAGGATTATCGCAATCTCTTGGTCAAATACAAAAAGCTCCAAGGATTATCGCAATCTCTTGGTCAATCCAAAAAGCTCCAAGGATTATCGCAATCTCTTGGTCAAAACCCAACAAAAATCATCAAAAACAACAAATATTTGCATCTCAATTCTAGGCATACTCAAATTCATCAATTAGATTTTCTCACATCTCATCTTCACATTCACCAAATCAATCCATCAAAATTACAAAAATATATAGCTGCATTAAGCATTGCATCCATACATTGCATATTTGTAGTCATATAGGTCAAAGGCACCATAAGTTGTAATAGCTCTACGAGTGCCATCTTGTTCCCCATTGTCTCATGTTACAAAAACAACAAAAACACCAAGCATAACTTTTACCACACTACAGTCGGTGGTCTGGGAATGTACCAAGAGTTTCAGTATTATCAGCCATCATTTTCCTCTTTAGCCATGTAGTGTATCAAGTCGAACAGATTTTACGAAGGTAGAGTCATACTTGAAATACACCTTGTTACGTAACATCCCAACACAAATCAAAACACTAAAATTCCCAAATTGTGTGAACGAAAGATGAAACCCGCAAAATAATCTAGGTCACCACAAGCGAAACGGTTATCTTGCTCATCCCCCCGTGCGAATGACCCCTAGAATGCTGAGAGTTGGCAAAAGGACAAGCATCCTCCCTACCCAATTCCCTAAGAATCCCTAAAGTTCTCAATAGTTGCAAAACACAAAAATTTGCAAAATGTCAAAACTCCAAATTTGACAAACTACAGTGCACACATCAAAAGGCACAAACAACAGTGATTTTCGTCACTCCATATCCCCAATCCCTTGCTCGAAAGAAAAACAAATCAAAATAAACAGTGATCTCATCACTACAATGAGCAAGTATCCCAATACAATTGAAGAAAAGAAGGGAGTTGACCTTGAATCCCTGGAACTCTCAACATTCTATAGGTCATAAGGCAAGCTTCAGTACCAATTTGGTTGATAGCCTATCGGTAATGTAGTAAACCTCCCGCATGACGATATATCCGTCACATTAACTTGCGTACGGATCAATGTTTGCATGTGGATGAGCTAGCTTATGGCATCCTGGATTACACCGTAGATTAATCTTAGTACATACAACAAAGGAATTCGTGGAGCTAATTAGGTGATCCTCAGTACAGGTTCGGTTGAAAGCCCATATGGCACTGGCGGTATCCTAACAAATACCACTAAATGAACTCAATTGCACACACAGGGATGTGAAATAGCTTGGTCAAAAACAAGTCCGATTCATACCTTGTTCAAAAGTCTTGTAAGACAAAGTACGATCTTGGCTAGTGAGTTAAAACCGTCTGAGTCTCGAAAAACCTTAGCTACATTTCTAAACCAACCGCGCTACTTTTCATCCTTACAATACCATCAAAAAAATACAAAAAAAAAAAAACCACATGTATACATACAAAGTCATGCATCACAACAATCGCCTAAAAACAAAATAACAGAGTTCTAAGAGTCTATGGTGCCATAGCCAAACATCACAAACCCCATTCATCCATTTCATATCTGCATATCACATATAAATCAAAACCATTTGCATTCATCATAGCATATGCATCCATCAAAATAAATCAACATGCATACATCCATATTCATCAACCATCATGCACAAGATCAAAGAAAATCAAAACAACAAAAACAACAAATAAATGCAACACAAAAACAAAAAGCAATAAACATTGCCAGACACAAGTGCTCTTGCACTTAACCTCTTGGCATAGAAAAACTGATATCGAGGTTTACATTGTCACTATCCTACTCCCTAAGAAGGCTACCATAGCCGGACCGCTCCACGGGAAACGGATTTTAAGACAATTTCATCCCCAAATGGTGTCACAAAAGGGTCAACAAAAACATCACAAAAAAAGAAACACAAAAGCATAGCAATAAACATTGCCAGACACAAGTGCTCTTGCACTTAACCTCTTGGCAAAGAAAATCGATGTCGAGGTCCAAATTATCGCTCTCCTACTTCCCCAAGAAGGCTACAATAGCCGGACCGCTCCACGGGAAGTTAGATTTTCGATGATTTCACCTCATTACGGCATCACCAAAAGGGTTAACACCCACCAAAAATAGGTCCAAATGTTGGAAAAATTGCACACGCTTAACGGTAAACCCTCTAAAGGCACCCCTGCACAAGTCATCTTGGGTCAAGCGACTCGTCGCTTCTCTCACGAAGGTCATTCCCTCATCGATTCGTCGCTTGAGGGGGTAGTCACACTTAGTCACCAACCAACAATCACACACCCAATTAAGGAAAACGACATGCATTCAAAGAATCATTGACAAAGACAATCACGCTCCCGCTTGGGGCGATAAACAAGCAACAATCAAATCAATCAAACACTTG
The DNA here is from genome assembly GCA_028583015.1 of Wollemia nobilis. Classification (NCBI taxonomy): domain Eukaryota; kingdom Viridiplantae; phylum Streptophyta; class Pinopsida; order Araucariales; family Araucariaceae; genus Wollemia; species Wollemia nobilis. The sequence goes on along the minus strand of JAQPPZ010012983.1, from coordinate 5,618,336 downwards.
GCATTTCGTGAATCATGAACACAAGGTTCCCCCCGAGGATAAAAACGCCCTTCACTTGTTCATGATCGATCAATGTCTAAGTTCAAGTCACACCTCACCAAAATAGGTTAATACTTGAAATCAAATTCCTTAGCTCGTCGAAAGCAAGGATTCAAGAATGCATGCCCTTTCCATACTTGGGGCATCAAAAGTTGGTTAGGTTACCAAGAAACCCTAATCATTAGTGCTTTGGTTATCTATTTTTGCTCAACACTGCGTCACCCGTAGCGCTTCCCAAAAAGGGGCATCTGTAGACACCAAAAAAGCACCAATCCGATTATGTGACTGCAAACACTGATCGCTTTGACAAACACAGCCCCCAGGGCAGCCCTCAGAGGTTAAAAAGTGGTCTTAACCACTTTCATAGCAATTTTGTAAGGTCAAGAAGCAATTTGGCACACTTGGACACTTTGCCCAGTATTCGTCTCACCCGAATTCAAAATAGAATCCGTCCCACCCCAGGACGAATTCTGAATCCGTCCCCGGGTGGGACGAATTCTAAGCTTAACGGGCAAAAAGACAAATGGTGCCAAGTGGTAGCCCAAAATAGTCAGTTAATGACTCTTGCCTTGCACGCGTGTGTAGGTGGACAGAGGGGCCGTTAGAATACCTGTCACAAGAGGCATTTATCAAAGCTCAAGTCAATGGAGGACTCCCCTCCCTCATGGGAAGACAAGACTGCCACATGGCGCCTATGACCAACACATGGCATTTGTGCTTCCCTCCCAAAAGAGACCCCATGGGTCTATAAAAGGTGGGACTTTTCTCACCCAAAACATACAGGTTGAAGGAGTTTTCAAGCAACGAAGTGCTTCCGAGTTGAAGACCCACTTGCATCCCTTTTGGTTCACCTTCCCACATCCACCAATCTCTTTTGCAAGGGAGGTTGTTGGGTGGCCTTTGGAAGCTCGAACTCTGACCCAAATCCAACACATGGACACCTGAACCAACCAATTCGCCGACCCCCCAATCCTAAGAGGTTTTGGGCCCATCCCTAGTGGATTGGCTCCAAAATCAAGTGCCAACGGTGGGAGGCCCACTTGGGCACCCCCGCACCTCCCAAGTCCTATTTTAAGTTTTAGAGCATTTTAGATTACTTTTTGGATTGCATTTTGTGTTATTAGGTTTGATTAACCCATAGCTGCAATTTTGTAACTTTTGGTCAGATTCTAGTATGTTTTGTGTCGCTTTGTTGTTTCGCTGACTTGCAGGTGTCGAGGTCAAATTCCCGAGGGTGGAGGCCAAATTGGGAGAATCCGACCATCTGGGTCATCCCAAAATGGCCCCAATTACATAACCCCCCTGTTTGCAGGCGTTTTGTAGGTCTCGGGATCCGACATTGGAGCAGCAGTAGGTCGGTTTCTTCAACACAGAAGAATTCGTCCCACCCAGGGACGAATTGCAATCAGAATTCGTCCTGCCCAGGGACGAATTCTAGTTGAAGGTAGATTGGCCAGCTGTCTCAGTGGCAGTGGCCTTCTGGTAACTTTTCTTATCTTCTGTCAAGTTTTGAAGCCATTTGGACTCACTGTAATTACTGTTTCAAGCAAATGTTTACATGCATATTTCGTTAGTTTTAGAGAACAAACACTTTTCATTTGCGGCAGATGCTACTGACATCTTGGTTGTTTCTTTGTTCGCAGGAGAAGCAACGGAGGTTAAGAACTCATCGACATCAGCGGCGGCATCATCTTGGCCCGCCCATTGCAATCGTGGGCACGCGGAAGGAGGAAGACTAAGTCACACATTGTAACAAAGACAAATTTAACGCTCCTAGCCCCTAAAAAGGGAGGAGACGTCTATGTAACCGAGGATAAGATATTTGAATAAAGAGGGCTGTGATTTCTTTACATCTTTTCTTTCCTTTCCAAATTGTCTCTTTCCTTCGTTTTGGTGCATAAGGTTAAAGCGTTACATTTCGTCTTACATTGCATAATTAGTGTTTCCTTTGCCCGGAATCTCGTTCTTTCAATTTGTACCTTCTTATGTTGATTTTTCGACGAATTAATGGTTGACCAGGAAACTTTTAACGAAAGTTTCCATACCTAATCTTGGAATATGTTTCATGCATTCTTTTTATAAATCTGTCTCATACACCTAAGCTTGGACTTTATGCAACTAAACTATCTATATGCGATTTTGATTTAATGAAGATAGCAAATAGTGAATACAGAATGAAATACAATGCATAATATTGGAATTATAACAAATTATAAGCCTTATCTGAGTTAGATGTTCGATGAAGATTCTGAGGGTTGTAGCAAAAAAAAAAATCTTTGTTTTGATAAAATCACTTCTATTATAGATATACTCACCCGTGTTAAGATATAATCACCTTTTATTTAACAAAATCGTAGGTGATTATGTTGCAATCCTGCAGCAAAATAGTTGACAATAAATTGAGGATAGAAAACAACATTTTCTGCAAATTATAACAGTTTCTCATATTCCAAGTCATAGATATATATATATTTTTTTTGGTAATTATTTTAATAGATTAACAGTGGGTTTTTATAGAGGATCCCAAAACCTTATGTACAAAATCAGCCTGGCTGGAATGTGCATCATGCCTTGTGGCTGGAGGAATAAACTTGATGACAGAAACCAAAAACTGCTAATTGCCCGAAGGCTATAAGTAGGGCCCTTATGTCTGAATATCCTAGAAACAAACCACATTTTACCAAGGAAAACAAAAATACTAGCTGGAGAAATTTGACCATCGAAAGCAAAAACAGCCAAACCAAACGAATGACCTTCTGAAGCGAGGAGAACATCATGAGAGGATATCCGCATTGGCCAAACTCACCACCTCAGATGGGAAGCATGAGCGCCACACAACAGGACACGTGGTCACAAGCCCTTTTTTGGCCATGTGGTCTGCCACGCGATTTCCTTCCCTAAAAATATGGCATGCCTTCCACCTGTCACGTTGAGAGAGGAGCATCCTAGCCTCAAGAATGATGTTGTAGACCCTCCAAGACGGGTCTTTAGAGCCTAGCAGATAGTTGACTATATTGAGTGAATCACCTTCGACTATCAAAGGCCGAGGATCCTCGGAGAGGATCTGGATACCTTTCAAAACACTTCTGGCTTCAGCATAGTGATTAGTCTGGGCACCCAAATCTTCACAATAAGCCAACACGAGATTCCCGTTATGATCTCTAACCACACCACCAGAACCATCAGGGCCAGGATTGCCTTTGGCCGCACCGTCAAAGTTTAATTTAATCCAGCCCACAGGGGGCTTGGTCCAAATAACATCCCCACGTTGAGACTTAGAAACACCATCAAGAATAGGGAAAAGGCCCAAAATTTGGAAGATCGCTGCTTCGCCAGGGAAGGCGGGGACGGGAACTAGGAACAACTTTAGAATTCTCAATGGCGAAGGATAAGGCTCTCTGAGCGACACAGGGAGGTACTCTAGGGACCTTGCCGAAGACTCTGGAATTTCTCTCTAGCCAAATCTGCCAAATGGAGTGGTGGAAAGAGGCCTCAAGAAGGAAGCGAAGTTTAGGATTCTTGAAAGGATTGGGCCATTGGTGGAAGGCATCTTTGAGGGAGCGGGGAGTGCACCAAAGGATTTGAAATGAAGACAGGACAGTGCCAAGGACAGAATGGGAAAAAGGACAGTGCAAAAATAAGTGGTCTGTCGTCTCACAATCAACAAAGCACAAGAAGCACCTATTGGGAATAGCAAAACCCCTCTTGTGGAGGTTGTCGATGGTTAAGGCTTTATTATGAAAGGCAATCCATGCAAAGTAATTAACTTTAGGAATAATACCCTTCCTCCAAATCACTTTCCACCGGTGATCCATGGCAATCTCGCAAGTAAGAAGGTCATAGGCAGTCTTGACAGAGAACAGACCATCCTCTGTGCCATGCCAGATGATTCTGTCATCTCTTCTAACAGATGGAATTAAAACAGACCGAAGAATATTAGACAAAAAAGTCATTTCATTGTTAAATCCGTCCAGGACTAGCAAATTCCACCGAGGGGGAAGAGAGCTCCGATCAATGAAGTCTGCAACCTTGAGTTGGGAATTTGGATCCACCTGGGCTTTCAAGCCAGCAAGGTCCGCTCTCAACTCGAGAGCTCCATCAGTAACCCACCTGTCCTTCTAGAAGAGAATGGAGTTGCCATCACCCAAAATCCAACGAGCACCAGAGTTGATCAGAGAGCGGGCTTGAAGCACAGATTTCCAAAAGGCAGACGCTTCAGGAGGAATCCCGACATCAAAAAGAGAACTAGATCCAAGATACTTCCTTTTAACCAGCTTGACCCACTCGCTGGGTCATTAGTCAGGATCTTCCAAGCGTGCTTAGCGATCAAAGCAGTGTTCATGAGTCTTGATCTCCTCATTCCCATGCCACCTTGGTCCTTTCGCAAGCAAACCTTATCCTAGGCCACAAGAGGAATTCTGGATTTTTCTTCATTGCCAGACCACAGAAAGGTCCTCTGAATCTTTTCAATCTTGGAATGGAAAGAAACAGGCAGCATGAACACAGACATGAAGTAAGTTGGGATACCTTGGAGACAAGCTTTGGTAAGGGTGGCTTTCCTAGCTTGCGACAGGAATTTGCCTTTCCAAGTGCTCATCTTTTTGTGAAGACGTTCCAGGATCATGTCCCACAAGCTTCCATTGGCCCAACCATTACAAGCCAGGATATATTTTAATTTCTATATGCAAATGGATATGAAATGACATGAGAATACTATGATGACAATTCAACCTAATATACTATGGATTTATGCGATTATGATCCTGATTTCATGATGCAATTAACTGGAATGATGGTGAACACCAAGATGCAATATCTAAATTTGAATAATAAATTAAATGGACATGATGCAATGCATAGACAAATAGAATATTGGAAAATAAATGCAAACAATGATTTGAATCCTTGCCCCCAGCTGATTTGAAGACAGGATCGCCTGCTCTCTGACGAAATCACCTAGTCTCTGACGAAATCGCCTGTCACTTATGTCGAAATCGCCTATCGTTTCTATCGATCGCCAGGCGATTATGATGGTATTTCGGGCGATTATAACTGAGACCTGCAATAACAAAATTAAACAATAGGGGTGCTAGGAAATGAAATTCTATGGCAAATTGATGCGAGGGATTCTTAAGAGAATTTTAGCAGCAATGTCAAGAGATCTGAATTCAACTTGCCAGTCAGTCAATCAATCATCCAGGAGGAAAAAGGGAAAAGGGCCTAGATTAAATAGGCCAAGGAGGGGTTTGAGGAAGTTGGGAGGTTAGGCTAAACATGGAGGAGGTTTTGATCCCTCCTATGTTTGCCACCTTCAATCTATTCGCCAACAACCCTGATCCGAATGGCAGCTAAACTAGGTAAGAGGTTTTAAAACAAATTTTATCTTTTAGCAAATTTGTTAAAATTCTATTTGGGACAAAATCGCCTAGCGATTCTGTCGATCGTCGGGCGATTTTGTTGATTTATGGGCGATTTTGTTGATCGGTGGGCGATTTTGCCCAACGGTCAAGAATTTTAAGTTTGTTGGAGCAAAAAATGAGGAAGACGATGTCAAAATTGGACATATTATATACCGTTGGAAAGCTCTTTTCGAGCCCTATCCAATGGTATAAAATTTGATAAGAATTGAGATGATTTGATAGGGTAAAAATTCTCTTGAATATGACCTTACTTTTCTAGGAGAAAAACTAAGGAAAATGAGTCAATTTTTCATGTCTACATTTTGCCCCCTCTTTGACGTATTTATGAACAATAAATGCATCAAAGAAAAGTGTAGACACTTGAGTAGAAATGATTATGATTTGACATGGGAAAAAATGGAGTAGATGGTTTAGAATGAATAGTTTATGTGAAATTGATGTCTTAGAAAAAAATAATTACTAATTTATTGACTAGGATGCCCCCTCGAGTTTTTACACCAAATTTTATGTTTGGTGGAAAACTCGAATTTGATCTTCTTTGTTTTATGTGACTTTGTGTGATTTATTGGATGATTTATTACATTTGCTTATGATGGTTGTGTTACATAATTTCTTGTAATCATGCTTTGATTTTTGAACATTTTGATCATGCTTAACATAAAAGGAAAATGATTTTGTAAAGTGTGTTTTGAGAAAGATGATTTTGTGTGATGATAGATTTGAGGGATTAGCAATGAACCTCGAAGGATGTTGTGTTGATATGTGACTGTTGGTGGAGTTCAAAGCTCGCGAAGTCACGAAGCGAATCCTGTTATGAGGAAGTTTTGTATTGCTAATACCAAAATATTGTGTGCTTAAGAATAATCTTAAGGCTTTATGATGAGAAAGAAATGTTTGATGTTGTTTTGGGACAAGATGTTTGATAGATTCTAGCAATAAACCTCAAAGGATGTTGTGCTGTTATGAGACTGTTGGTGGAGTTCAAAGCTCGCTAAGTCTCGAAGCTAATCCTGTTTGTGAGGAATGTTTTTGATATTGCTAAGAATGGTTGTATGCTTAAGAATAATCTTAAGTATTTTATAGTAATATGTGTGATGTTTGTTTGATAATAATGTATGTGGTAAATGTTTGTGAAATAGATTGAGCAAAGCATGAAAAATTTGAAGGATGATTTACGCTAAGCATAGAATTCCTAAGTGTGAAATTATATGAAATAATTACTTAGGAATTATACCATCATCACGAAAATCAAAATGAAATGCATGATGATATGAAATTATTTGTTCTTTTAAAATGCAAAGTAATGTAAGATAAATCATTGTGTCACATGTTTCAAAAATATTATGAAATTTTTATGAAAATATATGGACTAATTTTGGGCATGAAAAATTAGAAAGATGGTTTGTGCTAGGTATAGAATTCCTAGTGTGAAAATTGAGAAGAATAATTCCTAGGAATTATACCATCATCGCGAAGTCATGAATGCTATGTATGATAAGTGATTTTGAACTACATGTTATTTTTGCAATAAGTTGTTTTTGAGATTTTTTGAAATTTTGGAAATATCTATGTAATGTGTTAATATGAAAGTAATGATAAACTAATGTTGTCCGAAAAATTTCAAAGAAATATTTTAACTTATTTCTAAGACAAATTCAAATTTATCAAGAACCAATGTGTGATAAGTGAGTTCATTATCCATCTTGATTTGACATAATGATACAAAATCTCTCAAGGATCAAATGTGTGTGCTTTGTAATGTTCATTTACCAATTTTGAGTAAGGTAGTGATGCAAGCAAACTTGAATGAACCAATGTGTGTGCAAGTGAAGGGTTCATTAACCATGATTTTTGTGCATGAAACCGTACTAGACTACTATGTAATTCAAGTCATCAAAAGCTAGCTAATCCACAAGCGGACATAGGTCTATACAAAATAAGGTCGCTAATGTGACAGACATGTCACCATGTGAAAAGGAATTACCCAATGTCAAGCAAGTTGGGCACAAATCACCTGTTATGGGGTTTACCTCATGATTTTTGAATAACTGAGAATTCCAGGGATTCAAGCTCATTCACCCTTCTTTTCTTCACTTTCAAGGGGTAGGGATTTTGTTCATTTTGTTTTGAACAAGGGGATTTTATTACTTTTCTTTTTCTCTTTTTTATTTTTTTTCTTTCTTTTTCTTTTGATTTTTGACTTTTTCTTTTCTTGATTTTTCTTTTGGGATACTTGCTCGGATTGGCTGTAGAGCAAGGGATTTTTATTTGGGTAGGGGTGAGCTTGTCCTTTTTCCAATTCTCAAAAATTCTAGACCATGCACATGATAGGATAGCAGGGGAAACTTTTCGCTCAAGAGACTAAGACTACTATGTAGTATCATTTTTTGAATTTGCAACAAATCATTTTAATGTGTAAAAGTGTACTTGGTTCAAGAAGTAGCAAGATCATTTCCCAAAACTCAAAATATTATTTAGTGAAATAGTGATCTTCGATACAAGAGAGATTTATAATCATAGTGATAAAATCAAAATAATTAATTTGTGAAATTAAGTGTATGGTTCAAGATAACTTTTGAATTAATCTGAAATAAAGGAAAATATAGCTTCAAAATTTTGAAATACAACAATGAATAACAATGCAGAATGATTTGAAATATTTTTGAGATTTTGATACTTTTTTATTTTTTTAGTTGTTTTATTTGATTTTTATTTTTTTTATTTTTTACTTTTAATGATGGAATTGGTGGTATATACAAGATGATCTATATACATTATACAAGGTTATTTGAGTATAGCATGTCTAAGGTGGCTTCAAAATCAAAGGAGGTTTTGAAGGATAATTTGGTTGTGGTGTATGTGAAGTTGTTTGGTTGATAGTTGAGATTGTTGTGATGAAGAATGAGATGTAGATGAAGAAAAGTGATGGATAGAAGATGACAATGATAAAGAGGAAAATAATAGAGAACTTGATGTGATAATAATAATGAAAGAGAGAATGAAGAACAAAAGGTGATGAATAAAAGGTAGCGATAACAAAAGCTTTGTTATAATGTAGAACAATGTAGCAAAAGATTTGACTTTTATGTGTAAAATTGATCATGTTACAAAACAAAATTGTCAGAAGGATAAGAAGGTTCTTCATTCTTATCACTATCTTCCAAGTCTTGATAAGATGGAGGGAGCATATGTGAAAGATATGCATGGGTGTTATTTGGTAAACAAGGATGATCGGGTATGGATGAAGAAAAGTGATTTATAGGAGGTAATTGTGACAATGGAGAATGTATAGAACTTGATGTTTCAACTGTTAAAGATTCTTCAAATGGTGTTGGGTCACCATGTATGGTAACAATTTTATTTGCAAGTTTAAACTTCAAACATTGATGAAGAATGGAAGGGACAACCCTCATCGTATGAATCCAAGGACTTCTGAGAAGTAGGTTGTAAGGTGAAGGGCAAGATGCTACATAAAACAAAGTATCCAGGATCTTGGGTCCACTCTTAAGGGGAAGAATTATAGTGCCTCGAGCTTCTTGAATTTCATTGTTAAAATATTTTATAATAACATTTGATTCATTGAGATCTTCTTCCTTTAATCCGAGTTTTTGGAATAATTGATAAGTGCATAAATTAAGAGAGGAGCCATTATCTACCATGATAGTTTTAATAGATGTTTCTTTAATAAATCCTGTAATGTAAAGAGAGGAGTCTTCTTGTGGAGTAGAGGAAGGAATCTCCTCATCATAGAATGAAATATGGTTAACCTCAAGAGGGCTTACACCATTAATTGTGTTCTTAGGGGAAATATCATGAGGAACAAATTGTTGGCTAAGTATCTTGAACAAAGTTTCCCTATGAACATGAGAACTTTGTAATACTTCTAAAAGGGATATCTTTGCTTGAGGATTAATCACTTGTTGTTGGCTATCAAAGTGGATTTCAGATTGAGATTTTGATGCTAAATATGGGCTTTCTATGCTTACATTCCATTTTGGATCATTCTCTAGAGCCAAAGATAGTTTTGAAGGTTGGTCAAATGAGGAATCCATCTCTTGAATATCAAATTGAGTTGATTGAACTTGAGGTTGCTCATTTGTAGTTTCTATTACAATATTAGTGATATCATCATGATGGGACATATTAAGATGCAATATTTGATTGGTTTCCTATTGTTGATAATTGAATAGGGGTTCTTGGGAGATCCCCATGTCTTGATTGATTATGGGTATTTGTTGTGTAGGAGTTTGATTGTTTATTGGAGATTTATAATCAGTTGTAGATTGTAATTCCTTTATAGTGAAAAGACCCTCATCAATCAAATCTTGAATTGCACATCTTAAATTTCTACATTTTTGTGTCATATGTCCATCCACTCTATGATATTCACAATGTAGCTCAGGTTTATACCAATCTGTTGTGGTATCAGGTTGTCTTATGGGAGGTAACTCAATCCTATTTGTATCAAGTAAATGCTTGAGAATTATATCCATTGGTTGATTGAGCTTAGTAAATTTACGTGGTGAAGGTTTTCGAGAGGTTTTTGATAATTGCCTTAGGAATTCAGCCATAAAAGGACTTAATGGTTTATTACCTCTTTTTTCTTTATTATGGGTAGAATGATGATAGGAAGATTGTGAAGTATGATGTGAGTGCATGGTAGGATTGGAAGAAGAAGTATTTTCTTGTTGAAATGGATGTGTTGTGTTGAAAGAAGAATGTTGAAATGGTGGAGAAGGATTGTATGTGGATCGATAGGCATAATATGGATATGTGGGAGAAAAGATAATATCGTTATGAAGAGGATTGGAAAAGGGATTGTCTTGTTGGGGTAAGGATGAAAAATGAGAAAAGTGTGATAAAGGTGATGTTGAATATGGATGAGGTTGGTCATAATCAACAAATGTATTTGGCAGAATTTTCCCAACATTACTGATGGGCTCATATTGATTTGAGTTAAGACTCATGGTTTCTTTAGTACTTCTAAAAGTAATATTTGGTATCTAAAATTTAGAATTGAATCTAAAACATACAAATTTGAAATGATGATTTTTTTGTTGTTTTTCTTGTATATATATATATATTTTGTTTGTTTGTTTTTGAAATCAGAAGAAATGCCTATGTATTCACGTCGGGTTCACCAAAGAATGTAGGCCTAAAATTTTCACACTCCTTTCCTCTAGGCTAATGGATCCATGCCTCAGAGGGGAATGGGAAAATAGTAGAGCTACACCTCGAAAGAGAGGCACTTAGTTGTACCTTCTTATGGTGATTTTTCGATGAATTAAGGGTTCACCAGGAAACTTTTAATGACAGTTTCCATACCTAGGCTTGGAAGATGTTTGATGCGTTCTTTTTATAAATATTTCTCATACACCTAAGTTTGGCCTTTATGCAACTAAACTATCTATATGCGATTTTGATTTAATGAAGACAACAAACAGTGAATACATAATGAAATACAATGCATAAGATTGGAATTATAAGAAATTATAAGCCTTATTTGAGTCGGATGTTCGATGAAGATTCTGAGGGTTGTAGCAGAACAAAATCACCTCTGTTTTGATAGAATCACCTCTGTTCTAGATAGAATCACCTGTGTTCAGATAGAATCACCTCCGATTTAACAAAATTGTAGGCGATTATGTCGCAATCCTGCAACAAAATAGTTGATAGCAAATAGAGGACATAAAACAATGTTTCTTGCAAATTATAACAGTTTCTCGTACTCCAAGTCATAGATATATTTTAATTTCTATATGCAAATGGATATGAAATGACATGAGAATACTATGATGACAATTCAACCTAATATACTATGGATTTATGCGATTATGATCTTGATTTCATGATGCAATTAATTGGAATGATGGTGAACACCAAGATGCAATATCTAAATCTAAATAATAAATTAAATGGACATGATGCAATGCATAGACAAATAGAAAATTGGGAAAGAAATGCAAACAATGATTTGAATCCTTGCCCCCAGCTGATCTGAAGATAGGATCACCTACTCTCTGACGAAATCGCCTAGTCTCTAACAAAATCGTCACTTATGTCAAAATCGCCTATCATTTCTATCGATCGCTAGGCGATTATGATGGTATTTCGGGTGATTATAACTGAGACCTGCAATAACAAAATTAGACAATAGGGGTGCTAGGAAATGGAATTCTATGGCAAATTGATGCGAGGGATTCTTAAGAGAATTTTAGCAGCAATGTCAAGAGATCTGAATTCAACTTGCCAGTTAGTCAATCAATCAGCCAGGAGGAAAAAGGGAAAAGGGCCTAGATTAAATAGGCCAAGGAGGGGTTTGAGGAAGTTGGGAGGTTAGGCTAAACATGGAGGAAGTTTTGATCCCTCCTATGTTTGCCACCTTCAATCTGTTCGCCAACAACCCTGATCCGAATGACGGCTAAACCAGGTAAGAGGTTTTAAAATAGATTTTGTCTTTTAGAAAATTTGTTAAAATTCTATTTGGGACAAAATCGCCTGGCGATTCTGTCGATCGTCAGGCGATTTTGTTGATTTATGGGCGATTTTGTTGATCGATGGGCGATTTTGCCCAATGGTCAAGAATTTTTGGTTTGTTGGAGCAAAAAATGAGGAAGACGATGTCAAAATTGGACATATTATATACCATTGGAAAGCTCTTTTCGAGCCCTATCCAATGGTATAAAATTTGATAAGAATTGAGATGATTTGATAGGGTAAAAATTCTCTTGAATATGACCTTACTTTTCTAGGAGAAAAACTAAGGAAAATGAGTCAATTTTTCATGTCTACATTTTACCCCCTATTTTACGTATTTATGAACAATAAATGCATCAAATAAAAGTGTATACACCTGAGCATAAATGATTATCCATATCTAGATAAAAATCCATATTGCAGAATCAAATAAAAAGAAGAATATTTTCATTTTTTCTTCTAATGTGAAGATCCTACTAAGATAATTTATTTTTATCAATTTGCAATACAGTGTCTATGCAAGGAATATGTTTAGCTTCAATATATGAATATCAAGTATAATTTCTTAAAAGAGTCTTAGGTACATCTCTTAATACCCACTATTGCAGAGGGCTCACTTAACTCTTCCAAGCTTATTCACTAGTGGTTTGGTCTTGGGAGAAAGGACTTACCCATTGGTAACCTCTAAGAAATTTTTCTTTCCATACAAAACATGCATTGATTTAGAGTTCTAAACTTTCATGGAAGCTTTGTGCCTAACCAACCTGGGCTCTGATACCAACTGCAACAACCCTATTCCAGGACCAACCAATCTTAGAGAGAACTTTTTATTTAATATTTATCATTGTCATTTCTTCATGAGTGAGTTAAAAATTTCTTCATGTGGTTCTATTATAGATGAGTTATCCAAGTTCAAGGTTCCACTTCACATGAGTTCAACATGGTCAGTTTCTATCCTGTGGATAGGAGTGGCCAATCCCTATAATGACCTACATGTAAGGTTTCTTTACCTTGTAATTGTAAATTCTCCTATCTCAAATAGGAACATGATTTTCCCTACTAGTTTAAATTAAATATTAAAATAGCTTCTATGTTAGGTCTCTTTCAACTTGTACATTAGGTGTATGCCTTGAAGATTAGTTTATTATTCCTTAAGGATAGAATAAAATTCATTGCAATGCTTAAATATCCCATATAAACCATAGGAATCTAAGGTAGTTATCACACAAACCCACATAGACTTGTGAATGTCTACCATTTTCTTACTTGACTTATCCACCTATAATATCCATGAAACAAGATAGCTTTCAACACTCTCCCTTATAAATATTCTCATAGTTATTCACTTAAATATATATTACTAAGTGTCATGCATGTTTTACACATTCATTCTAGTTTAGGGTTACTCTATGTCATACAAACTTCATCTATAATTCACGTTCAAGTATTTTTGCACTAACATGTGATAATGCCATGATATAACTTTACAACTTTCGTAATTACTTGAAAGCAAGTATTACATTATTTACAATCCTCTTAAAGAGTAATATAATTATATTACAATGGATCTTAAATAAATAAATTTTATAATAATGGAGGTTTTTCATTAAAGATTCCTTGTTACAACACATATACATGATCAATAGAAGTTGCATAGTTCCAATTTTCGCTTAACTCCATTCGAGCCACTAGTACTATTTTGCAGGTGTTTCAATATCAAGACAATCCATTGCATGTATATGAAAATGCATTCTAGAGAAGCAATAGCATGTAAAATTTTTCCAATTGAATGCAACTAAAAACAATACATTCCTTATAATGTAATTGTTTAAATCAAACTATCAGCCAAAGGAAGGAAATCCCATACTTTCCTAAGACTAAAAATCACATTTTCATCTCATATATTTTCCCACAAAGATATGCTTTTGAAACAAATATTATTGCAATCAACTATTACAGGTCTTTTTCAAGAGAATGCCAAAGATTCATTCAAAAATGAAATCCCTTCCATGCACATGTCATATCATACTTTCACAAGTAACTCATATTTCTTTCAACTAGAAATAGAATTTAAAAAAATCATACTTTCTCAAGTAACTCATATTTTATTCAAACCAGAAATAACATTCGAACAAATCATACTTTAGCAAGTAACTCATATTTACTTCAAAAAAAAAATCATTTAAAAAAATCATACTTTAACAACTCATATTTCCTTCAACCAGAAATAACATTTAAATAAATCATACTTTAACAAGTAACTCATATTTCTTAAAACCAAAAATAGAACTTAAACAATCATACTTTAGCAAGTAACTCATATTTCCTTCATCCAAAAATAGCATTTAAACATATGGATTCAATGGTATATCTAAAAATTATCCCAAGGATTTAATCATAATCTACTATGATATTATATATATATCTGATTTGCTCTATAATCTATCATCATGGTCACACTATAGTTCCATCACAAATATGTTTACCAATTTGTCTTGTTAGCTATAGTTTTCCCACAAATCTGGCTACCAAGTTGTCTCATGATCTATCAACAATATTGTGCTATAGTATACCCTAAGTTCAGCTATAACTCTCTTGCAATATACCACTAAGATCACTCAAGTTTATCTATGATTGGTCTCATATTATACTCACAATATTATACTATAGGTTTACAAACTTGGCCCTTAATTTGTCACAGGAAATCCATTATAGTTACACAATATTAACAAATGAGATTTATTAGTCAATATCTCATCAAGGATGAACTATAGTTCTTAGCAAGTATTGTTTAGTCTTTCAAAAAGACTACTACCTTCTTTATACAAATTCTTCCAAGTTTTTCTCAAGATATTTAAACAAGATTTCATTATGGCTTCCACAAATTTATTTTCCACATTCAATCTACAATATTGTACCAAAAATATCACAAATTTATGCTTAGAATTTGTTATAGGATTATAGGATTATATTCTTGTGTCATTATATCAAGACCAAATGTCTCTAAGACTTAAGTTTTTTTTGGTTTCTGATTCACCAAAGATTGAAGAGCATAAACCGTAAGCCTAAGTTTACCTATCAATACTTATTTAGGATTTTACCCAGCATACCCCATTTTGTTAACTCATGGTGGTTTTTTATAGCATTTAGGGAGTGCCTTCTCAAATGATGAAGGGTAGTCCAGGTAATGAACTATTGGAGAGGTCGTGTGAGTAGTCGGACCTACTAAGGTGGTGATGTATGCAAAGTAGTGGCATAGTATTTTTTTGTAGCCTTGATGACATGATGCAAACAAATGGTAGCAATAGTGTTTTTGAAGACTTAGAGTGACTACAAAATCATTTAAAATTCCTTCTAGAGTATTGTGAGTATAGATTCCTTATTCATGGAACTTAATGACTCTTAGATCCAAAATACTTCTCCCAAAGTATTTTTAACACTATATTAGTATGCAAAACATACTAATAATTTAATCCACAAGGAAACTTCCTTTTTCCATTAAAAATATTTATTATTTTTCTAGGGTGTTCAAAAACATTAAATAAATCATCACAATATTCAAAATCTTACAAATTTCAAATATTTTCTGTCTTCACAAACTAAGAATTAGTTTCAGTTCTCTTTTCCAAGCACAAGGGTTTGATCAAGGTGGGATGTGATGGACTGGGATGCTCTGAACTTGTCTAGATCAACCTTTTCTTAAATTTATAATTATTTCAAGGTTCCTTGATATCCTTTTAGCTATTTTATCAATTTTGCATATCCAAAACCTTTGATTTTAATATCAAAATCATATTTATAGGTGATAGGCTCTGTAGGCAATGCACTTATCCTACAAGCTATGAATTGGCCTAAAAATATATGAACCTATCCTATTTGTTTGAACAACCAATTTCAATGTTCAAACAATCATTGGTCAAGCCTAGGTACATATTAGCATCTTATAAACCAATTCTTTTAGGTTTTGCAATAGTTAAATTTTATTTTTATGTACTTTATATCTATTTCAAGTAGGGGGCTTCATTACAAAAAAGGAATTTTATGTTACAAAATAACTTCAAGCAATAGTAGCAGCACAAATATAACACCCAAGTGATAGTCAAATTTCATATACAAATATTTTGAAGCTTTCAAGAACTCCTTTTAAGTGCCTTTTTTTTCCTTCAAGTATCTTAGGATGTTTCATGCATAAGTTATTTTTATCTAACAAAAATATTATTTTTATTTTTCTACTCTTATCTTTCCATGATCTTTGATTTTTTATTAACTTTACCTTCAATCTATTAAATGTTATTTCTATATTGTTTCTTTTCCCCCTCCAATTCATTTTAATCAAGCTAATTTTATTTGCATTCAATTCATTAAACTTACTTCAATTACCTTGTGGAATTGATAGGTATTTTTCAAAAAGTCTTCTTCACTTTTCTACAACAAGACACAATATACTCTACCTTAATTTGGCTTCTGTAATAGCATACTATAAGTTTGTAACTAGTAGTATTGGAATAATTTGAACTTGTATAGATCATACTTTTATTGAATTCCTTGACATCCTTTTAGCTAATCTATCAATTATGCATTCCTAAAACCTTTGGTTTTAATCTGAAAATAAAATTTATAAGTTATAGGCTTTGTATGCAATGAACTTATCTTGTAGGCTATGAATTGTTATTCCAAAATGTGAACATATTCTATTTAGTTTATCAACCAAATTCAATGTCCAAATAGTTATTGGTCAAACCTAGGGACATCCTATCATCTTCTCAACCAATTCTTTTGGATTTTGCAATAGTTAAATTTTAGTTTTATGTAGTTTATCTCCATTTTAAAGTTAACTTTACATTTTGTAAAAATAAGTAAGGGGGTTGACTACAAACAATGATGTTTTTTGTTAAAAAAAACTTCGAGAATAGTCCCAGCACAAATATAACATCCAAATGATAGTAAATTATTAGATCCTAATATTTTGAATATTTTTGGGGCCTCCTTTGAAGTGTTTTTTTTCCTTCAACTATCTTAGGATGTTGCATGCATTTTTCATGTAACAAAAAGGGAATTTTTAATTTGCTACTTTTTTATTTCCATGATCTTTAATTTTTTTAACTTTACCTTCGATCTGTTAAATTTCATTTCTATATTATTTTTTCTCCCTCCAATTCATTTTAAGTAGCCTAATTTTATCAGCATTCAATTCATTAAACTTACTTCATTTGCCTTGTGGAATTCATAGGTATTAAGGAAAAGGCCTTCACTTTTCTATAACAAGATGCAATATACACTACCTTAACTTGTATTTTGCAATAGCATACTATAAGTTCATAACTAGTAGGATTGGCAGACTTTGAACTTGTCAAGATCAACCTTTTTCTTGAATTTATTATAATTTTAGGAATACTTGACATCCTTTTAGCTAATATATCAATTTTACATTTACATAGAATTTGGTTTTAACCTCGAAATGAAATTTATAAGTTATAGGATCTATAGGTAATGAACTTTTCCTACAGGATATGAATTGATCCTACCAAATGTGAACCTATTATATTTAGCTAATCAACCAATTAAAATATCCAAACAGTCATCGTCCAAGCATAGGGACATCCTAGCATCTTCTCAAACAATTATTTTAGGTTTTACAATAGTTAAATTTTAGTTTTATGCAGATTATCTCTAGTTTAAGTTTAACTTTTTATTTTGTAAAAAGGAGTAGGGGGCTTGACTACAAACATGGAATATTATGTTACAAAATAACTTAAAGCAATAGTAGTAGCACAAATTTATCACCAAAATGATAGTAATTTTTTATATTCAAATCTTTTGAAGATTTTTTGGGGCTCCTTTGAAGTGTATTTTTTCCTTCAAGAATTATAGGACGTTGCATGCATAAGTTTTTTCTTGTAAAAAAAAGGGGATTTTTCTTTTTCTACTCTTTCCTTTTCATCATATTCTATTTTTGATTAACCTTACTTTTGATCTATTGAATTTCATTTATAGCTTGTTTCTTTTCAGCCTCCAAATTATTTTAAGGAGGCTAATTTTATCTAAATTAGATTTATTAAACTTCACTTATTTTCCTTGTAGGATTCATAGGTATTGTGCAGAAAGCCTTCTCCATTTATTTACAACAAGACATAATATACTCTACCTTATACTTATTTCTACAATAGTATATTGTAAGTTTGCAACTAGTAGGATTGGGAGGCTTTGGACATGTCTAGAACAACCTTTTCTTGAATTTTTAATCATTTTAGGATTCCTTAACATGCTTTTATCTAATTTATAAATTTTCTATTTCAAAAAGCTTTGGTTTAACCTTAAAATAAAATGTATAGGTTATAGGCTTTGTAGGCAATGAACTTGTCCTATAGGCTATGAATTGGCCCCAAAAAATAGGAACCTATTGTATTTATTTGATCAACAATTTTCAATGCTCAAACAGTCATTGTTCAATCCTAGGGATATCATAGCATCTTCTTAACCATTTTTTTGGGGTTTTGTAATAGTTAAATTTGAGTTCTATGTAGTATATTTCTATTTTAAGGTTGGCTTTACATTTTGTAAAGTGGATTAGGGGGTTTGATTATAAACAAGGAAGTTCATGTTACAAAATAACTTCAACCAATAGCAAAAATACACACAAATATTTTGAAGCTTTTTTGGGCTTGCTTTGAAGTGAATTTTCCTTCAAGTATTTTAGGATGTTTAATTCATAAGTTTTTTTTATATAACAAAAAGGATATTTTTATTTTGCTACTCTTTTCTTTCCATGATATGTTATTTTTGATTAACTTTACAATTGATCCATTGAATTTCATTGCTATCTTGTTTAGTTGCCCCCTCCAATTCATTTTGAGAAATATAATTTTATCTAAATTAGTTTCATTAACTTTATAATTTTGAGAGATATTTCTTTTGGTACTCTTTTCTTTCCACATTGTTTTATTTTTTATTAACTTTACCTTTGATCTATTGAATTTCATTTCTATCTTGTTTCTTTCCTTCCTCCAATTTATTTTAAGAAAGATAATATTATCTACATTAGATTCATTAAAATTATTTATTTTCCTTGTTGGATTCATAGGTATTATGCAGAAAGCCTTCTCCACTTCTTTACAACAAGACACAATATACTCTATCTTAACTTTGATTTTGTAATAAAATATTGTAAGTTTGTAATTAGTAGGACTAGGAGGCTATGAACTTGTCTAGAACAATATTTTTTTGTATTTCTAATCATTTTAGGATTCATGGATATCCTTTAAACTAATTAATTAATTTTGCATTTCCAAAACCTTTGGTTTTAACCTCAAAATTAGATTTATAAGATATATGTTCTATAGGTAATGAACTTGTCCTGCAGGCAATAAATTACACCTAAAAAAATGTGAACCTATTCTATTTACTTAATCAACCAATTTCAATGTTCAAATAGTCATTGATAAAGCCTAGGGACATCCTAGCAACTTCTCAACCAATTCTTTTTGGTTTTGCAAAAGTTAAATTTTATAATTTATGTATTTTATCTCCATTTTAAAGTCGATTTTACATTTTATAAAAAGTATAAGGAAATTTGATTATAAACAATAAATTTTATATTACAAAACAACTTCAAGCAATATTACATATACAAATATAACATCCAAATGATAGTAAACTTTTTGATCCAAATGGTTTGAATATTTTCATGGACTCTTTTCAAGTGTGTTTTTTCCTTCAATTATCTTAGGATGTTGTATGCATAAGTATCTTTTTCATGTAACAAAAAGGGGATTTTTCTTTCGCTACTCTTTTCTTTCTATGATATTTAATTTTTGATTAACTTTACCTTTGATCTATTGAATTTCATTTCTATATTGTTTCTTTTTCCCCTCCAATTAAATTTAAGCAAGCTAATTTTATTTGTATTAGATCCATGAAGCTTACTTGATTTACCTTGTAGTATTCATAGGTATTATGTAAAAAGCCTTATTCATTTCTCTACAATAATATGAAATATACTCTACCTTAACTTGGATTCTATAATAGCATACTGTAAATTTATAATCAGTAGGATTGGAAGGATTTGAACTTGTCTAGATACATATTTTCATGAATTTCTATTAATTTAAGGATTCCTTGACATTATTTTAGCTAATACATAAATTTTGCATTTCAAATCCTTTGGTTTTAACCTCAAAATAAAATTTATAGGTTACAGGCTCTTTAGGCAATGAACATGTCCTATAGGCTATGAATTGGCATTACAAAATATGACCATATTTTGTTTAGTTGATCAACTAGTTTCAATATCTAAACCATTACTGATCAAGCCTAGGGACATCCTAGCATTTTCACAACCAATTCTTTTGGGTTTTACAATAGTTCAATTTTAGTTTTATGTAGTTTATCTCAATTTTAAGATTGACAAAGGTGGAAGGGGCTTGGCTATAAATAAGGAATTTTATATTACAAAACAAATTCAAGAGATAGTAGCAACACAATTATAACACCCAAATGATAGTAATTTTTATAATTAAAATATTTGGAAGCTTTTTGGGGCCTCCTTTCAAGTGATTTTTTTTCCTTCAAGTATCTTAGGGCATTGCATGCGTAAGTTTGTTTTCACATAACAAAAGGAGATATTTCTTGTGATAATCTTTTCTTTTCATGATATTTGATTTTTGATTAACTTTACCTTTGATCTATTGAATTTTATTTTTATCTTGTTCATTTTCCCCTCCAATTCATTTTAAGAAAACTAATTGTATGTATATTAGATTAATTAAAATTTCTTTAGTTGCCTTATTTGATTCATATGTATTATACAGAAAATATTATTCACTTCTCTACAACAAGATGAAATATACTCTACCTTAACATGGATTTTGTAGTAGCATACTATAATTCTATAACTAGTAGGACTGGAAGGCATTGAAATTTTCTAGATCAATATTTTATTGAATTTCTAATAATTTAAATATTCCTTGATGCTCTTTTAGCTAATTTATTAATTTTAAATTTCTAAAATATTTGGTTTTAAATTCAAAATAAAATTTATAGGTTATAGGCTCTTTAGGGAATGAACTTCTACTATAGGTTATGAATTGGCCCTATAAAATATGAACATATTTTATTTATTTATCAACTAATTTCAATACTAAAACAATCATTGGTCATGTCTAGGGATATTTTAGCATCTTCTAAACCAATTATTTTGGGTTTTACAATAGTTAAAATTTGTTTTTATGTAGTTTATCTCCATTTTAAGGTTAGTTTTACATTTTGTAAAAAAGGAGTAGTGGATTTGTGCCATGACCCTCCCTAGTTGACTTTAAGGCACAATAAAATAATGAATTAACCGAAGATGTGGTGATACTTGGTTTGAACAATTGAACCAGCTATGTGATGTTTAGTTGATTTATGAGGGCATGTTATTGCTAATATATTGCCAAGTGTGCAGGATCATGTACACTCGTATGTGGAATAGGTAGAGTTACCCACAAGAAACGAGAGTACCAAAGATCAGGGGAAATGATGATTAAGGTACTTGAAGATAACATGGATAGTGAAAGCACGAGGATATGGAAAAAAAAAGGAATATGCTGAATACGATGTGTCTAAAAACAAACTTAACGCCAAAAGCCTATGTATTGAAAAATGCATAAAAAGGAAAGAACATGAGCGAATCGACACAAGATAAAAGAAATATGGAATAAGGATCCTCTTTATTGATGTGCTTTCAAAGTCATGTTACAATACGTCTCCTTCCTTTTTAGGGGATAGGAGCGTCAAATATGTTTCTTGTCACATCCATGATAGTAATCCTTCTTCTGCGTGCCCACATGTAAGATGGGCGGACCAAAATATTGTCGCCGCTTGTGTATATGATTATTTATTCCTTCCTGCTCCTCTAATGTCAGAAACCTACGTTCAAAGAAATAGAAAATATTAGTAGCACCTGTAGATAAAATAAAGCATGTATTTCCCAAGGCCTACTGTCAGTATATGCATGAAAATATTAAAACGATAATCAAATGACCTCGGATTGACCTGAAATTTTGATAGAAGCATAAATATGTTACCAGAAGACCACTACAAAAAGAACAGTCTAGAAATTCCTCACAGATTTGTATTCACTCTAGGGTGGGACGAATAGACCTCTAATAACTTGTCAGAAAGCACCCTCTTCAATGTCCTTCTTAGGAAGCTCCAAATGACCTACAAAGTTGGGGTTAGCTAATTGGGGGTGTTTTGGGAAGACCCAGATGGTCAGATTTCTCCAATTTGGCCTCTAGGACCCAGATTTTGCTGGTGCCATCTGCAAGTTAGTAAAGGCGAGAAATGACAAAAACCTGGTCAAAATTGCTCAGAATGAAATGAAATTTAAACTGCAACCTATTTAACAGATCTAGAATAAAATGCAAAAGAAAAATTAGAGAAATATATCATAGATTTCTAATCATCCCGGGGTGGGGCGAATAGGACTGTGATAGTTTGGGGGGCACCCAGGGCAGAACGCCCACCGTTTGGGACACTGTTTCGGCACCAATCCACTTGGGATGGGTCCAAAACTTCTTATGGGGTGTTGTCGACAAATTTTGTGGATTTTTGTGGCCAAAAATCGGGTTTTGGGTCCGGATTCGTGCTTCCAATAGTCACCCAATAACCTCCCTTTCGAATGAGAGATTAAGGATGTGAAAGGCACAAATCGCAAGTAGGTATGTAAATTGGCAGCACTTCGTTGCTCAAATGCTCCTTCTCTGTATATCTTTTGGGTGAGAAAACTCACCAATTTATAGACCTTAGGGTCTCTCTGTTTGAATTGCGCATGCGAGGGCGCCACTTGAGTTGTTTGTCCTATTTTTAGAGAAAAGCTAATTCCCTGATTTAGAATCTCCTTGCATGAGGTCTCTAAAATAAAGACATTCATGACTGAAGTCTCTCTTCTTGAATAAAAGCTATTCCTCGCAATTGCATGGCCTGAAGCCTCAGTTAACTGGCGGACTTGCCGAGGTTTGACTTTTTTCCAGTAAAATGTGTTATTCACCTCACCCTGGGGTGAATGCTACTATTCATCCCTGGGTGGGATGAATGCCAGTTTGTATTCGTCCTTGGGTGGGACGAGCAGAGAGCAAGGTGCCAAAAAGGTGCCAAATTGACCTTTGACCTCCAAACTACTTTTTGGAGTGGTTAGGACCACTGTTTAACCTCTGGGGGCTGCCCTAGGGGCTGTGTGTGTCAATGAGATCAGCGCTTGTTGTCACATAATCGGATTGGTGTTGTTTTGGTGTCTACAGATGCCCCTTTTTGGGAAGCATTGTGCAAGGCGCAATGCCAAGCAAAAATAGATAACCAAAGCACTAATGATTAGGGTTTCTCAGTAACCTAACCAACTCTTGATGCCCCAAGTATGGAAAGGGCACGCATTCTTGAATCCTTGCTTCTGATGAGCTAAGGAACTTAATTCAAGTGTTAACCTTGTTCGGTGAGGTGTTACTTGAGCTTGGACATTGATCAGTCATGAATAGGCAAAAGGCACAACCTTTTGTCTGTGGGAACCTTGAGTTCATGATTCACGAATGCCAAGTGTTTGATCAGCTTGTGATTATTGCTTGTTTGCTACCCCAAGCAGGGGTGCGATTGTCTTTGTCAATGATCCTTTGAATGCGTGTCATTTCCTTGATTGGGTATATTGTTGTTGATTGGCGACTAAGTGTGACTACCCCCTCAAGCGACGAATCGATGAGGGAATGACCGACATGAGAAAAGTGACGAGTCACTTGACCCAAGATGACTTAGGTAAGGGTGCCTTCAATTGTTTACCATTGAATGCAAAAGCAATTTTCGAACATTCTGACCTATTTTTGGTGGGTGTGAACCCTTTTTGTGACGCAATTTGGAGCTAAAAGTGTCAAAAATCTATCCTCCCATGGAGCGGTCTAGCTATGGTAGCCTTCTTAGGGAGTAGGATAGTGACAATTTGTAACCCCAACATCTATTTTTGGATGCCAAGAATGTCAGGCGCAAATGCGCCTTCGTTCGGCAATGTTATTGCTATTTTTGGTTGGGTTTTGACCCATTTTGGTGACGCCGTTTGGGGATGAAATTCTCAAAAATCCATCTTCCCGTGGAGCGGTCCGGCTATGGTAGCCTTCTTAGGGAGTAGGATAGTGAGGATTTGTGACCCCGACATCTGTTTTGCATGCCCGGAATGTCAAGTGCAAAAGCACTCTTATCGGACACTTTTAGGGCTTGTTTTGGTGCATTTTTGTGCAGTTTTTGCTGTTTTTGAAATTTTTGCTCTATATTCGTCCCTGGGTGGGACGAATTCCTATTTAGTATTCATCCCAGGGCAGGACGAGTGCTAACCAAAGTGCTCATCCCAGGGGGAACGAGTACAGGCTCAAAAAGCCTATTTAAAGGCCAAAAATGAGTTTTGGGCTCATTTGCATTTGTTTTTCTTGGCAATTTGGAGCTCTGAGGAGGAGGAGGTCAATTCTGTGAAGCAAAGCACTGCTGAATTTTTCTTGCAACCATGAGCTCACTCAACGGATCAAGCGGTGGAGCCGAAGCGATACCAGTTAGTGCCCTTCCTCTTTATTGTTTTGTGTTACAATTGGAAACCGCAGTTTACTTATTTCTTGTTCCTTTGTTTATTTTGTTGTTTGAGGTTAAAAATGAAACCCTAGTCTATCAAAATTAACACTTAGGTTAAAACTTAGTATAACCCTAGTCAAACAAAGATCAAAATTTAATTGAAAACTGAGCTAAAAAACTTAGTTTAGAACATAACTTAAAACCTCGCTTAACCCGAATTGAACAAAGTTCAAAACTTAGGTGAGAAACGTAGGGTAAAACTGAACGTAAAAACGTAGCTCAACCCTAGTTATTTGTTGTTTTTGTGTTTTTAATTTTCCAGTTTAGAGTTAAAAACCCTAGGTCTAAAAAATTATTTTGTGACTTTTTTTTGTTTGTTTTTTAATTGATCAGTTAGAGTTAAAAACCCTAGAACTGACCAATGATTTTTTTATTTGTTTTTGTTGTTAATTTATCAGTTAGAGTTAAAAACCCTAGATCTGACAAATTAGGTTTTTGAATGTTTGTTGTTTTTTAATTTATCAGTTAGAGTTAAAACCCTAGGACTGACAAATGATTTTTTGTTTTGTAATTTTTTTGTTGTTAATTTATCAGTTAGAGTTAAAAACCCTAGATCTGACAAATTAGGTTTTTGAATGTTTGTTGTTTTTTAATTTATCAGTTAGAGTTAAAACCCTAGAACTGACAAATGATTTTTTGTTTTGTAATTTTTTTTTTGTTAATTTATCAGTTAGAGTTAAAAACCCTAGATCTGACAAATTAGGTTTTTGAATGTTGTTATTATTTTTTTTTTTTTGTGCTGTACATTTTGATGCATTTGCTGTATATTCATGGTATTGTTGTACAGTTTTTTCATTGTTTTAATGTTTTTGTGTTGTTTTCTTTTGTAGGTTGTGAAGAGCCGGTATCGGGTGCCTACTATTTTCACTGAAGCGCGTGCGCGCTGACTTTGGCTTACTAGGACTGGCTTGACGCCCTTGGGCTCAAGCAGGTGACTCAGCTGGAGCCAATGGTCGGGGATCGGGCCTATCTGATGACCCTGATCAACCTGTGGGATCCTCGGACCAACACCTTCCATCTCCCAATAGGGGAGATGATGGTGACCTTGGAGGATGTCTATCGAATTCTTTGAATTCCAATAGACGGACTGCCGATCCGGACGACGTCGCAGGATCAGAGGACAACATTACTGATACGTTGTTTTAGGCATGGGGAGGAGTTGGGTGTGGAGAGCCCCATGGAGAGGGCAGAGGGTGACTGCCATATTGGTGGCATACTAGTTCGATGGTGGCTAGAGAGGGGTGTGTTGGGAGTGAGGCACGCATTACTCATGGGCCTCATTTCCAACATGTTGCTCCTTGACTCTTCGGGCGTGAGGTTCCCGTGGAACCTGCTAGAGGTGGTGTTCAGGTTGGTGGAGTGTCCGACAGATGCTCCTATGATTATGAGATGGGGAAAGACTCTACTGGCATAGCTCTATGATGAGTTGTACGAGGTCCACTATCGAAAGTGGAAGGGGATCAGTTGTAGCTACTTGTTGCAGTGCTAGGTGTGGCAGCACATAGCAGTGGAGAGGCCGATGGGGCTGCCCTGGATGACTCGGGCAGAGATGGCAGACCAGGAGATCGGATACGGGGTACTATGGTGGAGGTCGGAGGAGCAGGGATAGATTCAATGATGGGCAGGTGTCGTAGGGCACTATGTCGATGCCTTCGCTCGACTTACTCCTGGGGAGGTGTTCTGGCGCCCCTACCGGGACTGTCCAGCCTGGCCTAAGGCTGGAGAGTGGCTCTAGTGGGTACGAAGGGGGTAGTGGATGATTGGGCAACATGGGATGGAGAAGGAGTTCTTCCCATATGGTCTAGGTGACCCAATAGTTTGGGGTGCACCAGGGGATGCTTGGTGAGCCCGTGGTCTATCGACACCGGGGGGATGAGAGGACTCTAGATCGGCCAGTCATTGCGCCACTTGGCAAGGATTTAGATACAGCTATTGACATCCCATATGTGGATGACGTTGGGGTTACTATCGAGTATGAGAAGTGGTGGACTCTGTAGCGATGGCGAGGTGAGGGACCTCTAGGGGGTGCAGCAGGGGATGAGGGTGCAAAGGCACCGGGTGAGGGTTGGGAAGTTCTGCTAGATGATGCAGAATTGGTGGAGGTTGAGGATGTTGGAGGGGAGTTTGGGATACCGGATCAACCAGAGATGCAGGATGTCCCGAAGCAATGGGAGCTAGAGTAGGCTGCTATCCCAAATTCACCGAGGTGTCAGGCAGGTTCGAAGGATGCGAAGGCAAGGCATTACGCTGAGATAGCATGATTGGAGGACATACTATGGAGATGAGATGAGGAGCTGGGGGAGGCTCTACAGGAGGAATATCTTGCAGACTCAGCTAGCTGAGCGAGATAATGCATGGGTTACGTCCCATCATTAGGATGGGGATACCGATGCTACACGGGAGAGGGATCTCCTATGGGCACATCTAGCATAGCGTGATGACGTAGTAGCTTACTACCATCGATGGGAGGTAGAGTGGGTTCGACGAGAGGTAGAGTGGGGTCGATGAGAGGCATAGTGGCATCGACATTGGATGGATATGGAGGGAGAGATTATCCACCTTGGTGGGTGGATACCTCAGCCCCCTGGAGGTGGCTCTTCACGTTGGATGAGAGAGAGTGATACTGAGCAGTCAACATCATCTCATCGTAGGCGGATAGATGAGGGAGGCACTAGTGGGAATGATGCAGGGGCGAGAAACAGTCACCTTGAGAGGTCCCATAGGACCCACACCATGGGGGTAGTTCCCATCGCACCGATCCTACGTGATCATGGTGGTCGATGCCCTAGGCTTGGGGGTTTTTGAGTTTTTGGCTTTTGTTGCGAGGTCAGAGGACCGGTTCATTGTAGCCTATGGGCATTTTTTTATGATATATATACAGATGACTTTTTTTTGGTGTTTATGCACTTTTCATGGTTTGTTTTTATGTACATGTTTTTACATTGATGTATGCAAATGCGATTATGAATGCGATGTTTCTAATTTGTATGATGTATGCATATGGAATGAATGAAATGAGTTGTTGATAACTTGTCGATGGCACCATAGACTGTGCAAGATTGGACTGGATTGTTGTACTAATGGGATGACTTTGTGGAATGACTTTGCATGTGAAAACTTTGTTTTTGTATTTTGCATATTTTCTGATGATGATGTACGGAATGAAATGTGCCAATTGTTTTAAAATGTAGTTAAGATTTTTTGAGATTCAGATATTTTAACTAACTAGCCAAGACTATACATTTATCTCGCAAGACTTTTGAACAAGGTATAAATCCGACTTGAATTTAACCAAGTTATTTCACATCCTTGTGTGTGCAATTGAGTTCATTTATGTGGTATTTGTCAGGATACCGCCAGTGCCATACATGCTATCAACCAAACTTGTACTGAGGATCACCTAATTAGCTCCACTAACTCCATTGTTGTATTTAGTAAGATTAATCCATGGGACAATCTAAGGTACCATAAGCTAGCTCATCCACATGCAAACATTGGTCTGCTCACATGCAAAGCTAATGTGACAGACATATCATCATGCGGTTAGGATACCACCATTGCCAGGTAGGCTGTCCACCAAACCCGTAATGAGGATCACCTAGATGGTTTTTCGAATGCTGAGAATTCTAGGGATTCAAGTTCAGGTTGTGTGTTTGCTCAATGGTTGAGGATACTTGCTCGTCTACATAGTGATGAAAATCACTATTTATTTTTCTCTTTTTTTTTCTTTTTGAGCAAGGATTTTGAATAGTGGTGATAACCATTGTTATTTGATTTTGTATTTTGAGCTTTGTAAGGTTAAGCTTGTAAGTTTGTGGCTTATGAATGGCCTTGATCCTATTGGCCTTGGGGATGACTACCCATCCTATTCAGGGACATGTAGTATGAATCCTTACGACTTTGGGAACCAAGGGGATGATGGAGATTATGAAGTAAGGGCATTGATCTTTTAGGCCTTGGGGATGACTACCCATCCTATTCAGGGACGTGTAGTACGAATCCTTACAACTTTAAGACCAAAGGTGAGTGGAGATGGTTGTGATGATGGTTTGTTTGGATTTTTTTTTGAGTGGCGTTGATCCTTTTAGGTCTTGGGGATGACTACCCATCCTTGGCAGGGACGTGTAGTACGAATCCTTACAAATTTTGGGACCAACGGTGATTGGGATTTTTGGTAGTGGTGAAAACCACTATTTATTAGGGGGAATGGATGGGGAAGAGCTTGTCCTTTTGTCAATTCTCAGCATTCTGGAACCATTCACATAGGGGGATGAACAGGCTAATCTTTCACCTATGGTACCCTAGACTGCTTTGTAGGTTTCTCTTGCGTTCACACAACTTAGGAATTATTTTATGTGTTTTAACTTGTGTAGGGATGCTACGTAACAAGGCGTGATCCAAGTAAAACTTTCTCGTGTAAAATATGTTTAACTTTGTACAGTTTTTGGCTAGAAATTTAAAGATAGCTGAATGACGAAAACCCTATATACATTAGGAGACAACTAACTAATGCTAAAAAATGGCGATGGTGTTATTTTGGATGTATGCGTTTATGAAATGGATTTGATGTGGAAAATTATGGAATTGCCAAGTAATGACAGTCTATGGTGCTTTTGACTTGTATGACCTAGCAAATATGCAATGTATGGATGCGATGCCTAATGCAACCTATATTTTTGTATTTTTGATTTTTACCAGTATGCATGGAATTGGAATGCAATTTTTTTTTTGTTATTTTTGATGATTTTATTATTTTTGTTTGTTTTTGAATATTTATTTTGACCAAGCGGTTATGGTAACTCTTGGAGCTTTTGGCTTGACCAAAGGGTTTATGGATACCTTTGGAGAATTTTGGGTTGACCAAGCGATTGTGAAAATCCTTGGAGCTTTTGGTTTGACCAAAGGGTTTAGAGATACCTTTGGGGCATTTTTTAGGGTTGACCAAGCGATTGTGAGAATCCTTGGAGCTTTTGGGTTGACCAAAGGGTTTATAGATACATTTGGGGCATTTAGGGTTGACCAAGCGATTGTGAGAATCCTTGGAGCTTTTGGCTTGACCAAAGGGTTTATAGATACCTTTGGGGCATTTAGGGTTGACCAAGCGATTATGAGAATCCTTGGAGCTTTTGGTTGGACTATGGCTCTCTAGATGTGGAATGGCCTCAAATGACTGATGTTCAAGGGTTTTGTTAGGTTAGAGCTTGCACGCTTCATCACGGATTGCTATAATGTTTTAACCTGAATGGTTGTCATCTCACCGAAAGGGTATTTGGGGATTAGTGACCCCAAGGAGGCCATAGTATCTGCAAAATGATTCGATAATCAAGGGAGTGCCTCGATGTCATACCATTCAAGTTGTGCCAGGAACTTGTCCACAAGGGGTTTGTAGGCCTATAGAACTGGACATCTACATTGGAATATCCCCTTTACTTGATTAATAATTAACAATGAATCACCAAAGATGTTTAAACATTTAATGTTCATCGTGATTGTTGTCTGAAGACCTATGAGCAAGGCTTCGTATTCTGCATTGTTGTTGGTGCATGGGAAGTTTAATTTAAATGACAGAGGCATTGGAATCCCTTGTGGAGTGAAGAATACAATTACCACACCACCTCCTTGCTCACATTTAGAACCATCAAAGAATAAGGTCATGTTAGCCTGTGACTCAGGCTCATCAGAATCTGGCAATTCTAAAACATGAAAAATCCCATCATCCGGTAGTTCTACGGTCAGAGGCTGATCATCTTCAAGAGGAGCCTTTGCCAGTTGATCAACGATGAATTGACCTTTTATGGATTTTTGTCCAATGAATTCTATGTTAAAATTCATCAACAACATGATCCATTTCACCATGCGGCTACTATGATAATTATGACTCATCATGTATCGCAATGGATTCTCCTTAGACACAACATACGTCGTATTTCTAAGCATGTAGTGGCATAGATTTTTGGTATAAAACACCACTGCAAAGCAGAGCTTCTTAACATATGCATAGTTAAGTTCATAACTGACCAGGGTGCGGCTAAGATAGTAAGTAGCCTATTCTTTGTGTAGTTCATTTTTCTGGGACAGCATGGCGCCCAGTGCCACCTCAGTAGCTGAGATGTATAAGTAGAATGACACTCCTGGTCGAGGTGGTGCCAATACTGGTAGCGAAGCCAAGTATTGTTTAATATCATTAAATGTTTACTGGAACTCGTCATCCCAGTGAAATGTTACCCCCTTATGTAATAATTTATTCATGGGTCGGCACTTGTCAGATAACTGCGCTATGAAGCGCTTGATCGACGTGACCTTTCCCTACAGACTTCTGAGCTGCTTGATGGTAGTTGGGGGAAGCATTTCAAGGATTGCCTTGAATTTGTGTGGGTCTACCTTGATTCCTTGTTTAGATACTATGTAACCCAAGAGCTTTCCAAATGTGATGCCAAAGATGCACTTCTTGGGGTTTAGTCTGACCTTATGCTCCATGAGGCGATCAAGGATCTTGCTTAATTCATCGAGATGATTTGGGCACAAAAAATATTTGGCCAAAAAATCATCCATGTAATCCTCCAAATTTATGTGCATGTAATCGTGTAAGATGTACATCAAGGCATGTTGGTAGGTGGAGCCAATGTTTTTAAGGCCAAAAGGCATGACCTTATAGCAAAATGTCCCCTAAGGTGTTGTGAACGCCATTTTTAGTTGGTCCTCGGGATTGATACTAATTTGATTGTATCCTAAGAAATCATCCATAAGGGAAAGCATTTCATGGCCTGGTGTAGCGTCTACCAATGCGTCAATGCTCGACAAGAGAAAACCATCCTTAGGACTCACTTTGTTTAGATCTCAAAAATTGGTGCATATGCGAATCCTCCCGTCGGGCTTCTTGATAGGAACCATGTTAGACAACCATGGCGGGTAATCCACGTAGATGACAAACTGTGCATCCAACAACTTTTGTAGCTCGTCTTTGACCATTAAGGCCATTGTTGGGTGCATATTACGTAGTTTTTGCTTTACTGGCTTGACTGTCGGATCAAGTGTTAGATTATGCGTGACTAGTTGCGGGTCTAGTCTCGGCATGTCTTTGTATGACCATGCAAAAACCTCATTTTTCTCTTTGAGAAGAGCAATGTAGTTAGCTTGCTCTTCGAGTGATAAACTTACCCCCAGCTTGATGATTTGCAAATTTACTGGATCTAAGCCGATGTCTACAACAGTAATCTCCTCGATCGACATGTGGGACCCATCCTCCAAATGGTGTGGAGTTGGGATAAAATGGATATCGTTTGCTGAATTTAGATCATCGTTTGGAATGTCAGGTTCCTCTTCAGCATGGAAGACATCCTGAGTCTATCCTGGGGTGAAATGGAACATTCCTTCGCAAGGCCAATAATCTTATGGGGATGGCCATGTGTCAGCATGATCCCAAACTATAGCATCTATGTCTAGATACAATGACCATGTCGGGTCGGCTGGATCATGGATGGGGGCGGTTAGGTCAATGGAGATCATGTTGATGAAATGATTGTGGTCTCCATTATCATGGGTGTTGTAACTCAGACATCCTAGATGATATTTTTACTTCAGATCTGGCTCTATGGGCACTGGCACAAATGGATCAGCCCTATGTGTGGAGACGAAGACAGGGTCTGCCCTAGGCACTGATGGTTTTATAGGATCGCCAGGCAAAAGAAGCTCTCTGTGTACTTGGAGTGGCAGGTGCAGTAATTGCTATAACTACACCGGGTTGAGGTGCCACTTATGTCTTGGCCCTATGTGCAGGTGTTAAAACATGTCATCTATGTCCAAGGGATGTTGTTGTTACATTTTCTACATGTGGTTGAGATAGGCCATCTCGGTTTCATCTTCGTAATCACTGTCAGAGATCCAAAGGACTTCGTTGGCTCCAACAATGGTTTGTGACATATGAGGCTCATCTTGTTCGAGCAAATTAATGTGGTCCCATCAAGGTTGTTTCGCTCTCTGCGAGGGGACCTGATTCTCTTGAGGTGGCATATGCTCAAAGGGAGCATCCAATGGGAACATTGTCAGGAAGCTTTCCTGATCATCATCCATGGGATATACTTGGTAATGATTGCTATTAGACTTGAAAGGATCCCAAGGTGCTACCTCGTACTCCAACTCATCCTCTAAAGACCCTTCTTGGTCTTGTACACATCCCTCTTGTGAGTGAGTCCTTAAATTTTCTCCCTGTTCGACCGAAGGGAAAGGGTTTTTATGGTCAACAAGGTTGGTTTTTAGCAATGGTAGATAATATCCCAATGTATAGTTTGTGTTAGGATTGGCATATGGATCTGATGCCAACCCATCCTTGTTGCCTATCCCTAGGCCTTGCATGTTCTCCACCAAGATGTCTAGGGTCAAGGAATGGTTGAACCCTACTCCTGACTTGTCATACGGCATTTAATATCTCGGTTGGTAAAGAACACACACTCCTTGCTCATACCTACCCAACCCATATTCGTGCCAATTGCATTGGCCAAGATATCTTAAAGCAAAATCAAGGTTGGATAGATAGTTGACATCCTCAAAAAAGGGCTCTTTGTCTTCATCTTCTTGCAGACAAGTTTCAATGCCATTATCCAGGCCCCCATAAACAAATTTTGTCTGGTTAGGTGGGTATGCTAAGGGAACCACTGAGCCGATGGGGAGTCGAGGCCTCCCCATGTCCTGCATGGACTCAAGTGTGGGCATTGCTACAATGTTCCTCACTAGATACTCCCCCAGGCCCATGCTGGAAATTTCAACGGTGATCCAAATGTGTTGATGGAAGGGTCGATTGCGACATGAATTGCACTGTATTGTAGTATTTGAAGGGCTCCAAGTCTGTCGGGACTACATGTACCTGTCCTTCAAATGTATACTTTAGGCACTGATGAGCTATTGAAGGGACACACTTCATGTCCCTAATCCAAGGCCAGCCCAACAAGATATTATAAGCCATCTCACCTTCCAAGATGTGGCACAATGTATGAATAGTCTTTTGTCCCACTTGGATAGGTAGGACAATTGTTCCAATTGTCGAGAAAATTGCATCATTGAATACTCGCAGTGTATAAGTGGAGGCCACGATGTGAGATGCTGACAACTTCAAATGTTTTAGTGCTATTGTATTGATGATATTACTAGATGAGCCAATTTCCACCAACACCCTCTTATACAAAATCCCGTTGACCCGTGCAATAACGTGCAGGGGTGGATCCACCACATCACCAGTTACCATTTTCAATTCATCTTATTTAAAGGTGATGACTGGCTCTGTACATTGTTTTACATGTCCGACAAAGTTGTTGAAAGAGTTCACTTTATGGGGATGCAGCTCGATGGCCTTTAAAATCTCCATTAGAGCCTCCCGATGGGGCGTTGATTGTTGAATTAGCTCGTATATGGAGACCTGGACGACGTGGTCCTTAGACTTTGGGTAAGCCTAGTTCGAATCATGGCCACTGGTCTAGGAAGGGGAAGTTGTGTAGGGTGTTGTTGAACTTGTGACGTCGATGGAAGCTCTCTTGTGGCTGCCATGGGCACAGCTCCTGGGTACTTCTTGTTCCTAGTCACTATGCTTATCATCCCCACATATCCCTACATAGGGCAATTTTGTTGCACCTCATTAACTTGAAGGGGTTTTTCCTGTGCATCATGGGTAGGCAAGGGGTCTCTGAATACTCCCATATGTTGGTTGTTTGGCACTACGGGGTTGTCTACTACCAATGTCTTTTTGTCGATTAGGTCTTGTACCAAACCTTTGAACTTCCAACATGCATTAATATCATGTCCCTTACACCTATGGAACCTATAGTACAAGTCCTCTAGGTACCCCTTAGGCTTCGGTGAATTGGGGTCTATAGTTTGAATCTCTGGAAGGTTGATCAAGTTCGCCATTGACAAGTGGTCAAACAGAGAGTCCTGGATTATGTGTAAGGAGTAAATTGTCGCCTAGGGTGACACTGCTAATTTTGTTCTTGCCTTTGGTTTTCTCTCTCATAGTTGTTAGGAAGCACCACCTGATAGTTAGCCTTTTGAGGTTGTGTTGCTTGTGCAGGCTTAGGTACGTTGATAGCGACCTGATTAACCGCAACGGGTTTCGGTTGCGTGGTCCCTGTTTTAGTTTATTTGGTCCATTCTTTCTTCTTAGGTTTGGTGATCTCGCCATCCTGTATCTTAATCTCCTCAATGATTCTGGCTTGCGCTAGAGCTTCCTCTAAACTAGCATATTTCTGCAGCTGCAATAGCATGGAGATCAATCTCAAATGGCTTTTTGAGAACATTTGGGTCAGGTCTGACATGGGAGGGAGGTAAGGTAGCTTTGAAAGCAATGTCCTCCACCGGTTCTCGTATGCCACCATGGTCTCTTCCTCATACTTCTTGAGGCTAGCTAGGTCACTTAATGACACCTTTTTATTAGTGTTGAAGGCAAAGCGTTCGAGGAATGTGTCCACTAGCTAATCCAAGTTACTAATGCTATGTTTCGGTAATTGGGTGAACCAATCCGAGGTAGGGCCTACGAATGTGGTTATAAATGTTATGAGTAACAAAGCATCATTATCCTGAATGCCAAAGCACTAGCTCAAGAATCTAGTCACATGCTCTTGGGCATCCTCCTCCCCTCTAAAGAGTGCCAACTGAGGCAGTTTAAAGTTTTCAGGGTATGGAGGTGTCAGCACTGACGGATGCACAGGATGACTACGAAGTTGGCGTAAAGTGGGATTTTGGGGCCCAGAAGTCTTGATCTCCATAGAATCTAAGCGCTCTAGCAACGCTTTGTATGCATTAGAGGATTTAATTTCTTCCTCCTTAGTTTGTGGGTTGTGGGGAACTTGAGGCCTATTGAGAGGTAGCTGGATAGCACCCCCTCTGCCTTGATAGAGAATTTCAACCCACTCTTCTTCTTGTTCATACTCCTCATAGGCTTCTTGAGGAGTGCCTGGCCAAGACCTATACACATGGGTGGGCGCCCACGGAGGGTGCCCATCATTTTTTTGGTGAGTGGCCTCCCGCTCAGGTCTAGGAGGTCTCAAAGGCAATAATTTATAAGGTTGCGTGAACCTATCTCGTACCAAGGGGTTATGCTTCTCATACACTTCTACTTTATGCACATGAGGGGTTGGAACCTTCGTAGGCACTTTTTTATGAAGCATTTCGGCTACTTGACACTAAATGCACTCTTTGCTAAGGACGTACAGAGATGCTCTAACTGTTCTTGATCTTGCCTAAGCTACATGATTTGCACTTGGCGAGCGGTATGTTTGGCAAACTCCAAGTCAATTTGTTTTGTTGTCTCTTGTTTAGGAAGCCTAGATGCCTCTCCTACATGTCTATCTTGGTCATGGTGATCCGAGACCCCTATGGATTGCTTTCCTCTATCGAGGTTAGCTGCATTAACCCGAGGCTATAGCCTCAATGGGTGATCTTGATATATGGTATGCACAGAGGTACATCACTCCCATGCTATGTACTGCTCTTGAGGAACATGGTAATCTTCCCCATCCTCTCTCTCATATGCATAAAAGGTGCGGGTAGAATTATCTTGCCCTGTCTGGAAAGCTTGATACTCTGGATACTGTCTAGTGTTTTTAATAGTAATGTGGGGTAGAGGAGGGATAACGAAATCCTGTGGCCCCTCCCTTTGGACCCTTTGTTGCTCTAGCACTTCATCACTAGGCCACCCATAACGGGATTCTAAGGGAGGTCTCATTTCTATGTCAAGTGTTACGTGTAGGTTCTCTTCTTGAAAGGACCTATGCTGAGTGGGGGTGCCCCTCAAAGAGGTACCTCTATAGTTCTATTCTGTTATGGCATGATGTCAACTATCTTGTGTGTCAGGCCACCAAGGTGGGATGACTAAGTCCTCAGGACTATATCAAAGGTGACTTGCTCCCCTTGGTGCACTTTCTAGAGTGCTTGCCCATGATTGGGCTCGGCTACGAGTGTACACCATGGTGATGTGCTCCTAAAGACGAGTAGATTTTTATCTTTTTTAGGATTTCTTATGCTACACTAAATAGGAAATATCACACACACAAACAATTATTATCTCGTTTAATGATTAAAAGTGTGCCCTAAACCTGGTTCAGTGTGTTTTTGATGTTCGTTTTGAAAGTTTGTGAAAGAATGTTTAAATGAAAAATGACGGCACTTATGACTCCAAAAAAATGGTTTCCCCTTCGATATATCGTTGCCAGACCGATATACCAACCTCTCTATATACCCGCCCTTATGTGAGGGAAACTATTGGTACGTGAGAGCAGATGGTACGTGGAACATAGGCGGTACAAAAGGGGGATCACTCTATTTATGAAACCTACCATAGAAGACTTATCCTCATGCGCTGGGAATCACCCCAGCTACACTTGGTCAGATTTTGTCAGTATTTACATCGAGCAACAGTCGCGATCGGGGTAATGTATGCAATATCTCAAGCCAAGGTGGTGATGAAATCCACCATTGGTCTTGCTCAAGGGTTGGGGTTTTATGACCAACTCCTTGTTGTTTTAACTTACCACGTGGTGTGTGGGGTTATTTTTAAGTTGCATAAATGAAGAAAACAAGCATTCAAACTCTCCTATGCAAGCAAATAACCAGAGAACAAACAACAAAATTTTGATAGAAGGTGTTTAAGACCTCTACCTCTTCTCTACCAAAATCGGATGTCTCTAAATTTTTCCTCTGAAATAGTCCAGCATTGGAAAACTTGGTACCTGTAAGCAAAATAAAAAGCAACTTTAATCAAAAATTTAATCTTAAAAATCAAGGTACAAAGGTCCCACCGTGATCACCACTAAAAGCACGAGGATACGGAAATAAAAAGGAATATGTTGAATACGATGCGTCTAAAAACAAACTTAACGCCAAAAGCCTATGTATTGAAAAATGCATAAAAAAAAGAACATGAGCGAATCGACACAATATAAAAGAAATATGGAATAAGGATCCTCTTTGTTGATGTGCTTTCAAAGTCATGTTACAATACGTCTCCTTCCTTTTTAGGGGATAGGAGTGTCAAATATGTTTCTTGTCACATCCATGATAGCAATCCTTCTTCCGCGTGCCCACATGTAATATGGGTGGACCAAAAAATCGCTGCCACTTGTGTATATGATTATTTATTCCTTCCTTCTCCTCTGATGTTGGAAACCTATGTTCAAAGAAACAAAAAATATTAGTAGCACTGCAGATAAAATAAAGCATGTATTTCCCAAGGCCTATTGTCAATATATGCATGAAAATATTAAAAAGATAATAAAATGACCTTGGATCGACCTCAGATTTTGACAGAAGCATAAACATGTTACCAGGAAACCACTACAAAAATAACAGTCTAGAAATTCCTCACATATTTGTATTCGCTCCAGGGTGGGACGAATAGACCTCTAATAACTTATCAAAAAGCACCCTCTTCAATGTCCTACTTAGGAAGCTCCAAATGACCTAAAATTTTAGGGTTAGCTAATTGGGGGTGTTTTGGGAAGACCCAAATGGTCATATTTCTCCAATTTGGCCTCTAGGACCCAAATTTTTCTGGTGCCATCTGCAAGTTAGTAAAGGCAGGAAATGACAAAAACCTGGTCAAAATTGCTCAGAATGAAATGAAATTTAAACTACAACCTATTTAACAGATCTAGAATTAAATGTAAAAGAAAAATCATAGAAATATATCACATATTTCTAATCATCCCGAGGTGGGGCGAATAGGATTGTGACAGTTTAGGGGGTGCCTAGGGGCAGAATGCCCATCGTTTGGGACACTATTTCGGCACCAATCCACTTGGGATGGGTCCAAAACTTCTTATGGGGTGTTTTCGACAAATTTTGTGGATTTTTGTGGCCAAAAATTGGGTTTTGGGTTCAGATTCGTGCTTCCAATAGTCACCCAATAACCTCCCTTTCGAATGAGAGATTAAGGATGTGAAAGGCACAAATCGCAAGTAGGTATGTAAATTGGCAACACTTCGTTGCTCAAATTATACTTCTCTGTATATCTTTTGGGTGAGAAAACTCACCAATTTATAGACCTTAGGGTCTCTCTGTTTGAATTGCGCATGCGAGGGCGCCACTTGAGTTGTTTGTCCTATTTTCAAAGAAAAGCTAATTCCCTGATTTAGAATCTCCTTGCATGAGGTCTCTAAAATAAAGATATTCATGAATGAAGTCTCTCTTCTTGAATAAAATATATTCCTCATAATTGCATGGCCTGAAGCCTCAGTTAACTGGCATAATTTTTGAGGTTTGACTTTTTTCCAGTCAAACTTGCTATTCGCCTCACCCTAGGGCGAATGCTGCTATTCGTCCCTGGGTGGGACGAATGCCAGTTTGTATTCGTCCCTGGGTGGGATGAGCAGAGAGCAAGGTGCCAAAAAGGTTCCAAATTGACCTCTGACCTCAAAACTACTTTTGCGAGTGGTTAGGACCACTGTTTAACCTCTAGGGGCTGCCCTAGGGGCTGTGTGTGTCAATGCGATCAACGCTTGTTGTCACATAATCGGATTGGTGCTGTTTTGGTGTCTACAGATAGATACCTTCATATAGGCATGCATTGATGGAAGGGATAATCATCAATAGTCGATCACCTGGAGCTTTAGTTGATAGCCTAGTAGCTATCATAAAATATCTGGCTAAGATGGGTGATTGAATTGATGGAAAGACTCCCTCTTTGGTTAATTGTATAAATGTGTTTGCTTTCTACTGCATCATAACTTGAGTAGTTTGATGATTTAGCTCCTATATAAGAACCACTAGCAAGATGATTATATATGCATAAGATTAATTGTCATATTAAAAAATGAAAACAAAGCATCCTCCTTGTGAAAGAGAACAAATTAAGTTATATGCTGAATTTAGATGCTTTTAAATTAATTAATGGAGTTTAGGAAAATAATGATTGGCTCATTAGAGCTCATTTGTAAACTTCATTTGCAATTAATTAAGGAGTTTTCATTTTAATTAATTAAAAATAGATATTTTAATTAATAGTGGTTATGATTCATTAGAGATTAATTAAAAGTGATTATTTTAATGATAAGAGAAAATTCATTAAAAAAATTTAATTAATTAAGAATAAATTGAAAGAGGATCTTTCATTTAAATAAAATAATAATAGATATATTATAAATATCTTATATTATAATATATTATAAATATCTTTATTATTTTAAAATAATATGTCGTGATCCCACATTCCTACATGGTGCAACCTAAGGAAAGGCCTACGATGCTTAAACTTGCCAAAGAAGGAAAATATGGGAGGAATGCACAAGGGATAGGGGATGGGCATTGATGGAAAGGTGGTGGCACAAGCTTCGAGAGGGCAGTGGATGGACCACCAAGGTGAGGGGGCATGTAAGGAAGAGGCAAAATGAAAGGAGGGGAAGAAAAAATGTAAGGGAAGAACAGAGGAAGCGAGGGGGAAGGTAGAGGAAAGGAAGTGCACCAAGAGCTAAAAGGGAGGCAACATACTTCATCGAACATCTATCTCAGTGAAACCATAGGTTGGGTTATTCTAAGCTAAGCTTTGGTTTTAATTAAATGTGTTTTTAGTGAAGCCATTCTTGCCTTGGAAGCATTGTGTGTTGTACCTTCATTTGGAACCACCTTGAGTGGGAGAATTGTGTGTTTTAGTGAAGCCATTATTGCCTTGGAAGTGTTGTGCATTGTACCTTCATTTGGAACCACCTTGAGTGGGAGAACTATGTGTTTTAGTGAAGCCATTCTTGCTTGGAAGCATTGTGCACTGTACCTTCATTTGGAACCATCTTGAGTGGGAGAACTGTGTATTTTAGTGAAGCCATTCTTGCCTTGGAAGTGTTGTGCATTGTACCTTCATTTGGAACCACCTTGAGTGGGAGAACTATGTGTTTTAGTGAAGCCATTCTTGCTTGGAAGTGTTGTGTGATGTACCTTCATTTGGAACCACCTTGAGTGGGAGAATTAGTGAAGCATTTTGGAAGTTGTTGGAACCTTGAGTGGGAGAACTATGTGTTTTAGTGAAGCCATTCTTGCTTGGAAGCATTGTGCATTGTACCTACATTGGGAACTTCAATACTAGTGGGAGAGGTGTGTTGTTGGTAAGGCCACTCTGTGTTGCATTTGAGTCAAAAACCCCTGGCACCATGAGAGGGCACCATGTTTAACCAGTGCTACAGAGAGCGATGTCAAATGCTCTATTTGCCTTGGAACAACATTCGACAAGTAAGCGTAGTGTTCGACAAAGGAAAACCCCTAGGTTTTAGGGAGTGCAGGTTGAGAAAACTAGTCAGCATCAGTAGAACATCCCTGGTTTTAGTGGACGTTGGGTTCGCCATGGATGTTTGGTGTGCCTTGTATGGCGTTAGCACTGACTATAGATTTGCTACGTAAAAGAGCCATAGTTTACGAAAGGTTTTAGATCATGGTTTTAAATAAAAAGAAGGGCCTTTGATTTATATATATGACATATATTAGGACCTTTGATTTATATGTGAAATATATATTAGGATTTAATTAAATGGACCTTTGATGTATATGTGAAACATATATTAGGATTTAATTAAATGGACCTTTGATTTATATGTGAAACATATATTAGGATTTAATTAAATGGACCTTTGATTTATATGTGAAACATATATTAGGATTTAATTAAATGGACCTTTGATTTATATGTGAAACATATATTAGGATTTAATTAAATGGACCTTTGATTTATATGTGAAACATATATTAGGATTTAATTAAATGGACCTTTGATTTATATGTGAAACATATATTAGGATTTAATTAAATGGACCTTTGATGTATATGTGAGACATATATTAGGACCTTTGATTTATATGTGAAACATATAGTAGGTTTTAATTAAATGGACCTTTGATTTATATGTGAAACATATAGTAGGTTTTAATTAAATGGACCTTTGATTTATATGTGAAACATATAGTAGGTTTTAATTAAATGGACCTTTGATTTATATGAGACATATAATGGGTTTTATTTAAAGGAACCTTTGATTTATATGGGATATGTAAATGTTAGGTTTTGATTGAAAAGGAACCTTTGATCTTAGGGAAAGATATGGAAGGTTTATTTAAAGAGAACCCTTGGATTAATGTTGATTATCTTAGGAGTTTTTAAATAGAATGAAATGTGGATTTATTCTTTAAGCTGAAGTTATGGGGCTTTGGTTTAGGGAATGAAGGAATGATTGTTCTAAAGGTTAAGGGTATGGGACTTTAATGCTTTAGGACATGAATGAAATGAAATTAAGTTAGACCTTAATCTAAGTGATAGCATGTTTGGATGACTCTCCAAGGGGATTTGGTGGAGGTGAAAATAAAAGTAAGGTTTCTTTTATGATGTCCATTATGCATTAGATGGTTAGAGACTTAATGGAATATTGTATAGTTGCAATTTGGCATAGTAGATGAATAGATGCATTTAAAGGTATGCCTATCCTGAACCATGAGTATCCTGATCCCCTACTACCCTCAAAGAACCAAAGGGAAGCAAGGAGAAGCAAGGAATCGAATGGAAACAAAGAATAGGTATGGCATCTTACGTTGATTTACTTATGTTCCATAGATTAGAATTGTGGGGAGATATCCCCAATATAGTTAATGTGATACCTTTGAGTAGGAAAGGCTTATTATGCAAGTAATGTTGAGTTAATCATTATTGGGTTATTGAAAGTAATTTTACTATATGTCTGTATTTGATTATGCCATGTATTAGATTCTATTTTAGAGTTAATCTTGCTTCATTTTCTCTATTATTGTTTGATTGTTTTATGATGTGGTAGCATAGATGTATTATCGTTGATTGCTTGATGATAGGGAATCTAGTGTAGAGTTCTAGGGTGAACTCAGAGGTAACCTAAGGGAATTGAGACCCCCTTAGGGTGAACATAGGAGGACCTAAGGGAATTGAGACCCCCTTAGGGAGATAGAGGACTAAGTAGGAAGAGATTACATCTGAGTTAAGATAGCTCATCATGGAGACGAGATGGATAGCTTAACTCATG
The DNA here is from genome assembly GCA_028583015.1 of Wollemia nobilis. Lineage (NCBI taxonomy): Eukaryota > Viridiplantae > Streptophyta > Pinopsida > Araucariales > Araucariaceae > Wollemia > Wollemia nobilis. Next base: position 5,575,757 of record JAQPPZ010012983.1, on the reverse strand, counting down.
GTACTCATAGCATACCTACACATAAGGATTTGTGTATGGTATGGAGATGCGTGTACACCTTCGATGGATAGAGGGTGATAAGTCTAGCTCATCAAGGATGATGAAATAGATGGACTTATCCATAGTAACACATTATACGCCTACACAGATGGATTTGTGCTAGGGTAATTCATGAGATGTAACTTCCAGGGAAACTTAGGAGAATGAAACTTTAGGTTTTTGCTAGTGGATTAGGGGTTCATGAAGGGTTCATGTACCTCTCTCCTTAGTGAAAAAAACTTTTTCTATTTTTGTATTTTTTTGTTTGTGTGTTTTTGGGTCATTACATTTGGTATCAGAGCTCTAGGTACGAGGGTATAGAGCTTCTATGTGTGCTAAAGGGAAATTAGATGCATCCAATGAAGGCTCGCTTATGGCATAGGCTAAAGCTGGGATGATCTAGGATACCCCAATTGCTAGAATCTAACAGGAATTAGCCCAAGGGAGCATGGAGTGTCAGGATGCCTTAGTATGGGCTTTGGTATCGATGATGCATCCCAACCCAGGGTATTGCCCTAGTTAGGTTGATGATGCATATAGCAAGAGAACTCTGTATTATGGCTTGATTAGAGATACAACTTAAGATGAAACTATAATCTAATCCCCTTGCTTGGATGGAATCAGGTTAAGATGCCACCTAAGACTAGAAGAGGGAGGCCTACACCTAGACAAACTCGACAAAGTGATGTTGGAGAAGAAAACCAGGATGAGGAACCAACCAACCCCAATAGGGAGGTAGAAGACCTCACCGCTATGGTCATTGCTATGCAGGATCAGATAAGATAGTTTCTCAAAATGGCTGCAAATCAGAATTCACAAGTTCGAGGCTCAGAGGTTGGCCTAGATAGTGGACTAACTACAGAACAAGTACAAGCCAGAGCCTTAGCAGAAAAGGAAATAGCTAGGGACATGAAAAACATCAGTATCTCAAATTTTTATGGAGAAGGTGATGGGGATGCAATGGAAGCATGGCTGAGAGAGGCAGAGGTTCATTTTATGGTAAAATGTTACTCATCTGGAACCCAGACACTATGGGCTATGATTAACCTAGAAGGAGCTGCTCTGGAGTGGTGGGAAACCCACTATGAGGAAACCAATATTGAACCCATTGATACTCCATGGGAAGAATTTATAAACATCTTCAAAAAGAGATTTCTAACAGAGCATTTCTATGCCCTAAAATTTGAAGAATTTGCTAGTCTTAGACAAGGAACCAACATAGTAGAAGTGTACTATAAGAATCTGGTAAGACTATTCAAATATGTACCTATTTATAATGAGAAAATGCGAGTTCATAAGTTCATCCTTGGATTGGAATCTAGGTTAAGGCATGATGTGGAGATGCAGGAGCCCAAATCACTGCAAAAGGCATATGACTTGGCAAAGAAAGTGGAGTCACACTTCTGTTATAAGTATGCCGCTCTACCCGAGCAAGCGCGACAAGAACTAAAGAAGAGGAATAGTAATGGGTTTGTAAAATGGGAGGTTGAGCAAGAGTGAAAATCCAAGAATCCCCAAAATCCTGAGAAGAAACCCTATGGGAATCAGAATAAGTTCAAGAAGAACTTTTGTAAGAAGGATAACAAGCCCAATGATATGAAACCTCAGCCACAGAAGTCACATACTTCAACTCCAGTAGTTAATAATGGGAATGAGAAGCCTGAGAAATAGCAAGGACCCAAGGAAGGGTGCTACAATTTTCGAGGACCTCATTACTATAATCAGTGTCCATATCAAGTAGGGACTAGCTCAGCTAGTGCAAAAGGGAAGGAACTAGAACATCGGATCTATGCCACAATCGAGAAGCAGAAGCTAGAGGGACAAGCCACCCCATTACTTGTGAAAGGTAAGGTTTTCAATAAGCAAGTAAACATTTTAATAGATAGTGGAGCCACTGACAGTTTTATTTCATCTAGTCTAGCAAGGATTATGTCAAAAAGGCCTAGGTATTTGGCTCAAGGGTGGAAGGTAGAGTACGGTTATGGGTAAACCTACTCGGTAAACCAATGTTACCCTATGGCAGAAGTTACTTTATCTGAAGGGACTATAGAATGTTGTTTATATGTAGCTCCCCTACATGCCTTTGATGTGATTCTCGGGATGGATTGGCTATAGGCTCATAAAGCCTTAGTCAATTTCCAAGACCATTGGATTGAGTATTCAGAGAAAGGTGGAGAAAGACTAAGAGTTCATAGCGATCAAGGGGCTTTTGAACCTCAAATGTTGTCCGCTATGCAAGTGAAAAAGGCCCTAAAGAGAGGAGGGATAGTGTATGTGGTAAAACTCAATGAGGTGGGGGACCAAGAGAAAGGAGAAATACTAGGACAACATCCAATCCTATAGGATTTTTAGGATGTATTTCTAGAGGACCTACCTGGATTACCTCCTGTACGGGAATTTGATTTTACAATTGAACTTATGATGGGAACTGAACCTATTCATAGATCCCCGTATAGAATGAATCCTACTAAAATGCATGAACTGAAGGTTCAATTGCAAGGGTTATTGGAGAAGGGTTTGATAAAACCAAGTGTGTCACCATGGGGCACACCGGTTCTATTCATGAAAAATAAGGATGGTTCACTAAGACTGTGTATTGATTATAGAATGCTAAATAAGGCTACAATCAAGAATCGATATCCTTTACCTAGGATCAAAGATTTATTCGATCAATTGAAGGATGCCAAGGTGTTTACCAAAATTGATCTGAGGTCAGGGTATCACTAGTTGAGAATTCATGAGGAAGATACTCACAAAATGGCATTTAAGACTAGGTATGGGCATTATGAGTTTACGGTTCTACCCTTTGGGCTGACTAATGCCCCAACCGCTTTCATGAACCTAATGAACAACATGTTTTAGAGATATTTGGACCAATTTGTTCTAGTATTCCTGGATGATATCCTTATATACTCTCGAGATAAAGAAGAGCATGATAAGCATCTTAGGATCATGTTGGAATTGTTGAGAAAGAATCAACTTTATGGAAATCTGGCTAAGAGTGAATTCTATGTTCTAGAGGTAAGATACCTCGGACACGTTATATCAACAAAAGGGATTGTTGTGGATCTAAAAAAGATAGAGGCTATTCTGAATTGGCCACCCCTGACTAATGTCATTGAAGTGCAAAGTTTCATGGGGTTAACGGGCTATTATAGACGTTATATAAAGGACTATTCCAATATTGTTGGACCCATAACGAACCTTCAGAAGAAAGGGAAAGAATTCAAGTGGTCAGAGAAGTGTGAAGCTGCCTTTGAGCTATTAAAGCATAAGCTTACTACTGCACCGGTACTAAAGGTTCTCGATCCTCAAGGGGACTTTTTAGTGTGCACAGATGCATCAATAGATGGGTTGGGTGGGGTACTCTCACAAGAGGATTTAGTAGTGGCATATACTTCAAGGAAGCTTAAAAAGCATGAAGTTAATTATGCTATGCATGATTTGGAGCTGGCTGTAGTGGTGCACGCTCTAAAGGTTTGGTACCACTACTTGGTGGGAAGGCCCTTTGAATTGAAAATAGACCATCAAAGTCTATGGTATATATTCATCCAACCAATACTTAATGCAAGGTAGAGAAGATGGGTAGAATTCCTCATTGAGTATGATTTTGAGATTGAGTACATAAAAGGAAAGGAGAACAAAGTGGTTGATGCTTTAAGTAGAAGGAGATATATAGCAGCCATCACTAGAGCTCACATGGATATGATGGATCAAGTGAGATAGAGGTAATCTCAGGATGAGTATTTCCAGGGGATTCGAGTCAAGATGGATAGAGATCCTGAGGGAAATAAGGAGTTTAGTGTGAAATATGACTTTATGTGCTATAAGGGAAGGGTCATTATACCAAAGATAGGTGATTTGAGGAACTTGATAATGCAAGAAGCTCATAGATCTCCTTATTATGCTCATTCAGGAGGGACCAAAATGCGAGAAAACATGAAAAGAGCCTTCTTTTGGGTAGGAATGAAGAAGGATATCATAGATTTTGTTGCTCGATGCCTCGAATGTCAGAAGGTTAAGGTAGAATGCCAACATCCCATAGGAAAACTTCATCTGCATGAGGTACCTATGCAAAAATGGTAGGTCATATCCATGGATTTTATTATGGGATTACCCAAGACTCGGTACCAACATGATGCCATATTTGTAGTGGTCGACAAGTTGACTAAGGTTGCCCACTTCATACCAAGAAATACCAAGGATGATGCTCAGGTAGTAGCTAGCAGATTCGTCAAAGAGGTATTCCGATTGCATGGGTTTCTAGAGGTAATCATCTCAGATAGAGACTCCAAATTCACTTCTGAATTTTGGAAATCCCTTCATAGTGCAGTTGGTACGAAATTGAATATGAGTTCAGCATACCATCCCAAAACTGATGGACAAATAGAGCGGGTAAACCAAGTTTTAGAAGACATGCTCCGCATGTACTGCATGGATCATAAATCTCAGTGGGAAGACTGTCTACCTTTGGTAGAATTTGCCTACAATAATGGATATCACTCCTCGCTAGGAATGGCACCTTTCGATGCCTTGTATGGATGAAAGTGCAGAACACCATTGTCATGGGACAACCTAGAGGATCGAGTTGTGATCGGGCCAAAAATGGTCAGGATAATGGAAGAGCAGCTAAAGGAAATTAGGCAAAGGCTTAAGGAAGTTATGGATAGGTAGAAGAGTTATGCAGATCTAAAAAGGACTCCCAAAGAGTATTCTGTTGGAGATAAGGTGTTCTTAAGGGTTAAGCCAAAGAAAAGTGCTATCAAATCCATGAAGTTGGATCCACATTTTGTGGGGCCCTTCGAGATCACAGAAAAGATCAATCCGGTTGCATACCAACTTGCATTACCACCTAATCTATCCAAAATCCATGACACCTTCCACATATCCTTGCTTAGGAAATATGTTGCTGACCCTGAACATGTGTGGGATGTTTCTAAATTACAGATGGCAAATCTAGAGGCCATTGAAGTACTACTAGTGAAGATTCTTGAGTTTCAATCCAAATATCTATGAAATCAGACTCTCAATCAATGTAAGGTCCAGTGGGACCAGTTCTCTAAGAAGAATGCCACTTGGGAGAAAGTGGAGGTTATGCAAAAATATTTTCCCTTTTGTTTGAAACTATATGATGTAATAATTTTATTTTCTACTGAACAACAAAAGGAAAACTGGAAACATTGAGGATGATGTTTAATCCTAGTGGGGGAGGATGTCATGACCCTCCCTAGATGACTTTAAGGCACAAGAAAACAATGTATTAACCGAAGATGTGGTGATACTTAGTTTGAACAATTGAACCAACTATGTGATGTTTAGTTGATTTATGAGGGCATGTTATTGCTAACATATTGCCAAGTGTGCAGGATCAGGTACACTCATAGGTGGAATAGGCAGAGTTACCCACCAGAGATGAGGGTACCAAAGATCAGGGAAAATGATGATTAAGGTACTCAAAGGTAACATGGATAGATACCTTCATATAGGCATGCATTGATGGAAGGGATAATCATCAATAGTCGATCACCTGGAGCTTTAGTTGATAGCCTAGTAGCTATCATAAAATCTCTGGCTAAGATGGGTGATTGAATTGATGGAAAGACTCCCTCTTTGGTTAATTGTATAAATGTGTTTGCTTTCTACTACATCATAACTTGAGTAGTTTGATGATTTAGCTCCTATATAAGAACCACTGCAAGATGATTATATATGCATAAGATTAATTGTCATATTAAAAAATGAAAACAAAGCATCCTCCTTGTGAAAGAGAACAAATTAAGTTATATGCTGAATTTAGATGCTTTTAAATTAATTAATGGAGTTTAGAAAAATAATGATTGGCTCATTAGAGCTCATTTGTAAACTTCATTTGCAATTAATTAAGGAGTTTTCATTTTAATTAATTAAAAATAGATATTTTAATTAATAGTGGTTATGATTCATTAGAGATTAATTAAAAGTGATTATTTTAATGATAAGAGAAAATTCATTAAAAATGTTTTAATTAATTAAGAATAAATTGAAAGAGGATCTTTCATTTAAATAAAATAATAATAGATATATTATAAATGTATATTATAAATATATTATATTATTTTAAAATAATTAATTTTTTTTTAGTGAATCCATTCTTGCCTTGGAAGCGTTGTGCGTTGTACCCACATTTGGAACCATCGTGAGTGGGAGAAATGGGTTGTTTTAGTGAAGCAATTCTTGCTTGGAAGCATTGTGCATTGTACCTTCATTTAGAACCACCTTGAGTAGGAGAACTGTGTGTTCCCATTATTTCCTTGGAAGCGCTATGCATTGTACCCACGTTTGGAACCACCTTGAGTGGGAGAATTGTGTATTTTAGTGAAGCCATTCTTGCCTTGGAAGTATTATGCATTGTACCTTCATTTGGAACCACCTTGAGTGGGAGAACTATGTTTTTTAGTGAAGTCATTCTTGCCTTGGAAGCATTGTGTATTGTACCTTCATTTGGAACCACCTTGAGTGGGAGAACTATGTTTTTTAGTGAAGCCATTCTTGCCTTGGAAGTATTGTGTATTGTACCTTTGTTTGGAACCATCTTGAGTGGGAGAACTGTGCTATTTTAGTGAATCCATTCTTTCTTGGAAGTATTGTGCATTGTACCTACATTGGGAACTTCAATACCAGTGGGAGAGGTGTGTTTTTGGTAAGGCCACTCTGCACTATGTTTGAGTTAGAAACCCCTGGCACCATGAGAGGGCACCATGTTTAACCAGTGTTGTAGAGAGCGATGTCAAATGCTCTATTTGCCTTGGAACAATGTTCGATAAGTAAGCGTAGTGTTCGACAAAGGAAAACCCCTAGGTTTTAGGGAGTGTAGGTTGAGAAAACTAGTCAGCATTAGTAGAACATCCCTAGTTTTAGTGGATGCTGGGTTCGCCATGGATGTTTGGTGTGCCTTGTATGGCGTTAGCACTGACTGTAGATTTGCTACGTAAAAGAGCCATAGTTTACGAAAGGTTTTAGATCATGGTTTTAAATAAAAATAAGGGCCTTTGATTTATATATATGACATATATTAGGTTTAATTAAATGGACCTTTGATTTATATGTGAGATATATATTAAGATTTAATTAAATGGACCTTTGATTTATATGTGAAACATATATTAGGATTTAATTAAATGGACCTTTGATTTATATGTGAAACATATATTAGGATTTAATTAAATGGACCTTTGATTTATATGTGAAACATATATTAGGATTTAATTAAATGGACCTTTGATTTATATGTGAAACATATATTAGGATTTAATTAAATGGACCTTTGATTTATATGTGAAAATATATTAGGATTTAATTAAATGGACCTTTGATTTATATGTGAAACATATATTAGGATTTAATTAAATGGACCTTTGATTTATATGTGAAACATATATTAGGATTTAATTAAATGGACCTTTGATTTATATGTGAAACATATATTAGGATTTAATTAAATGGACCTTTGATTTATATGTGAAACATATATTAGGATTTAATTAAATGGACCTTTGATTTATATGTGATACATATATTAGGGTTTAATTAAATGGACCTTTGATGTATATGTGAGACATATATTAGGACCTTTGATTTATATGTGAAACATATATTAGGTTTTAATTAAATGGACCTTTGATTTATATGTGAGACATATAGTAGGTTTTAATTAAATGGACCTTTGATTTATATGTGAAACATATAGTAGGTTTTAATTAAATGGACCTTTGATTTATATGAGACATATAATGGGTTTTATTTAAAGGAACCTTTGATTTATATGGGATATGTAAATGTTAGGTTTTGATTGAAAAGGAACCTTTGATCTTAGGGAAAGATATGGAAGGTTTATTTAAAGAGAACCCTTGGATTAATGTTGATTATCTTAGGAGTTTTTAAATAGAATGAAATGTGGATTTATTCTTTAAGCTGAAGTTATGGGGCTTTGGTTTAGGGAATGAAGGAATGATTGTTCTAAAGGTTAAGGGTATGGGACTTTAATGCTTTAGGACATGAATGAAATGAAATTAAGTTAGACCTTAATCTAAGTGATAGCATGTTTGGATGACTCTCCAAGGGGATTTGGTGGAGGTGAAAATAAAAGTAAGGTTTCTTTTATGATGTCCATTATGCATTAGATGGTTAGAGACTTAATGGAATATTGTATAGTTGCAATTTGGCATAGTAGATGAATAGATGCATTTAAAGGCATGCCTATCCTGAACCATGAGTATCCTGATCCCCTACTACCCTCAAAGAACCAAAGGGAAGCAAGGAGAAGCAAGGAATCGAATGGAAACAAAGAATAGGTATGGCATCTTACGTTGATTTACTTATGTTCCATAGATTAGAATTGTGGGGAGATATCCCCAATATAGTTAATGTGATACCTTTGAGTAGGAAAGGCTTATTATGCAAGTAATGTTGAGGTAATCGTTATTGGGTTATTGAAAGTAATTTTACTATATGTCTGTATTTGATTATGCCATGTATTAGATTCTATTTTAGAGTTAATCTTGCTTCATTTTCTCTATTATTGTTTGATTGTTTTATGATGTGGTAGCATAGATGTATTATCATTGATTGCTTGATGATAGGGAATCTAGTGTAGAGTTCTAGGGTGAACTCAGAGGTAACCTAAGGGAATTGAGACCCCCTTAGGGAGATAGAGGACTAAGTAGGAAGAGATTACATCTGAGTTAAGATAGCTCATCGTGGAGACGAGATGGATAGCTTAACTCATGGTACTCGTAGCATACCTACACATAAGAATTTGTGTATGGTATGGAGATGCGTGTACACCTTCGATGGATAGAGGGTGATAAGTCTAGCTCATCAAGGATGATGAAACAGATGGACTTATCCACAGTAACACATTATACGCCTACACAGATGGATTTGTGCTAGGGTAATTCATGAGATGTAACTTCCAGGGAAACTTAGGAGAATGAAACTTTAGGTTTTGCTAGTGGATTAGGGGTTCATGAAGGGTTCATGTACCTCTCTCCTTAGTGAAAAAAAACTTTTCTATTTTTGTATTTTTTTGTTTGTGTGTTTTTGGGTCATTACAGTTTGATTACAAATAAGAATGTTTATGTTACAAAATATCTTCAAGCTATAGTAGTAGAAAAAATATAACACCCAAATTATTGTAAAATTCTAGATCCAAATATTTTGAAGCTTTTGGATGCCTCTTTTAAGTACCTTTTAGATCAAATATGATATTTTTAAAACATTGGTTATATTATATAATGTCTTTATATGCCACTTCATATTAATATTGGGACCGTGTTTCAAATTAATAATATTAGTAAGAAATATTTGTTGCAAGTATGAAGAGGGGTATTATATAAATGACTTAGAAATAACTCAAATTTTTGCCTTAGTGTGAAAACAATTGAGTTTGTCGGTAGTTTATTTGACGGTAATATTTTTAATCCTTCAAAATCCCCTCACCTACATTATCTCCTAAATTCTCCCACCTCCTTCCTCTCTATTCTTCTACCATCTTCCTCACTTCCTCCATATCCCCTTATTCCTCCTATATCCTCGTATTCCTATATAATTCCCTCTTCGACATTCCCTCCTTATTACTCCACTACTTCCTTCCCTTATCCCTCCATATTATCCCTATAAATACCCCAACCCATTCATATCTAATATGTGCATTGGTGTGAGGTTTTGAATGTATTTATACAAATAATTAAATATATTATTTTTAATGCCCTTATCGACTTACTGGTATTAGATCCATATAAGTCGAGCACTATTTTTGAGGTACAACAGAATGCAAATGCACAAGAGTCGAGGTCAGGGGTATGGATCTTGAGGTAGGTGTAGAGAATTGAGCTGACATAGATGCTGACTGGGCGACGACATGCAGTTTGAGGTGGCACACAAGCGTTGAATGGGCAGGTTGAGCTGGTAGCTTGGGCATGAATCCCAAGGAGCAATGACATGGTAGCTAAGTTGGCAAGTGTTGATGTGGCTGGAAAAGGAGGTGTTGATGTGGCAGTAAGGTAGAAGCTGATGTGGAATAGTGAGGTGGTGTGAATGCCACATGGCAATTTTTGATTGGTTGTATCATTGGCAAAAGGAGTGCAAGGATGATTACCCAAAGACAATCGATTTAATACTCTTGTTTTAGAGTATTTAAACACACTTAAACATTTATACCAATGAATGTGGGATAATTCACATTAGTTAAAAAAAAAAAATCGTGTGGCCCTGCATGCTAAAATGAATCTCGCGACGTTTGGTTTTCATCCGGTGAGTAGCTCGAGTGGCTAAGCATATTGGATGTGGTGCAAGATGTCCAAGGTTAAAAACCCATTGGGAGATGATCCGGTCAACTGGATGTTACCATACCCTATGCTCTCTGTTGAGGAGAGAATCAGTTGAGTCATTTGACAAGTGGGTCCGATGAAATAGACTATATGTTGTATTCAACCAACTACAAAATTCAGTGATAGCTCACCAGAGGAAGCATGATTTTGTATACGAGGCTGACTTAGAGGACAATATTTTTGGACGAGTGGAGGAGTATGATTTAGTTGCATTTGAGCCTGAGGAACAATCCAGTGAGAGCTATATCCCATGTTATCCAAAGCCAGATCTTGATCCAGCAGAGCTAGAGCCAACAGAGCCTGAGCCATCAGAGGTCGATCCAGTAGCAGTTCCTAAAATACTCATCATCAATGACGACGAGGATTCCATTGCAAATAATTTTGGGCCTCCAGTACTAGGCAATCCACAAAAAGAAGAACAAGAAATCAGTGAGAGAATTAAGAAATCTAGATTTGATTTGAATCTATAATTGCTTTGTACTTCCTATTTTCAATAAAATCAAAGTTTGCTTTCAAGTAGTAGAAATGGCCTCAAATTCAAATCTCCCAATTCTTGAATTTAATGGTAGTCATTATGAATACTGGTCAATAAAGATGAAAACTATGTTGATTGGTAAAGGTTTATGGGAAATAGTTGAAGAAGGTTACATAGGGCCCTCTACTACTGACTGGTATGCTTTAAGTGCTGCCAATAGAAAAGTTAAAAAAGAAGCCTAGAAAAACAATTCCTTTCCCCTATACCATTTATAAGAAGCCCTAGATAAAAGTATATTTCCTAGAATAGCATTCTGTATATTCTTGGAAAGCTTTGAAGGAAATATTTCAAGGTAGTAATTAAGTAAAATTGGTCAGACTTCAAACTTTGAAAAGATATTTTGAAAATCTCAGAATGCAGGAGAATGAGAAAGTAGGAGACTACTGCGTGTGAGTCAAAGCCATGGTAGATAAAATGGTCACTCTAGGAGAATAAGTTAAACCTGAGGGTGTGGTGAAGAAAGTGTTACGAACAGTTCTTCCTAAGTGGAATCATGTAGCCATAATTATTGAAGAGTCAAAATATTTTACTACACTTTCCTTTGATGCACTAATTGGTTCTCTTCTTTCACATGAAGAGATATTGTAGGAATATTTTTCCACTAGCCATGGAGGCGATGACAAAGCCTTCACTTCACAAGAAGAAAAGGCCAAGATCGAGGTCATGGCAGAGGTTAGCAAAAATGAAGAGGCAAGAATAGTCCACGCAGAGGAGGATCTTCAAACAGAGGTGGAGGTCAAAATAGAGGTGGTCAACAAAACAAAGAAAAGCATCCAAGTCGAGGAAATAAAAATGACAAGTCAAAAAATATTTGCTACAATTGTGGTAAACCTAGCCACTTTGCTCATGACTATTGTTCAAAACCCTCACAAGGTATCAGCAGTAGCCAGAGTATTCAATATGGCAATTTTGGAGAAGAGGAAGGGACCTCAAATATCTTTCTCTCATATGGCAAGTCAGATAAAAACTTGAATGACACCTATATATTGGACACTAGGTGTTAAAATCATATGAGTGGTAAAAATAACTCTTTGCTACCCTGGATTCTTCCTACAAATCCAGCATCAAGTTGGGGGATGACAAGTCATTGGTGGTTGAAGGTATTGGAGCCTTGGAGGTTCCAAAAAAAGAGGGCGTCAAATAGGTGAATGATATCTATTACACACCTCATCTCAAACATAATCTTCTTAGTGTTGGTCAAATGTTAGAGACAAACTATAAGTTGCTATTTGATGAGGATAAATGTACCATTTTTGATAAAAGTAATAGTGATAGAATCATTACTCAAGTGCCAATGATAAAGAACAGGATATTTCCTTTAATGTTTTTCCAGCCAAGGGAGATAAATTAGTAAATGTTGCTATTTCAAATCCATGTGTGTTGTGGCACTTAAGATACAATCATCTGAATTTAGCTAGTTTAAAGACGTTAACTTCTCAAGCGATGGTGATTGGACTTCCTAAATTTCAGGACAATAAGGAAGTCTGTGAAGGTTGTGCCTTGGACAAGCACGCTAGAACCAAATTTCCTCATGGGAAAGCATGGCGGGCCAGTTATCCACTCCAGCTAGTGCATTCAAACATTTGTGGTCCAATGCATACCAAGAGCATTGGTAACCAATATTAATTTCTTATTTTTATTGATTATTTTTCAAGAATGTGTTGGATATATTTTTTGAAGTATAAATATGAAGCATTTGACTACTTCATATATTTTAAAGCAAGAGTTGAAAATGAAAGTGGATATTTTGTTAAGTGTCTTAGATCAGATAAAGGATGAGAATACTCCTCAAATGATTTTTTGAATTTTTGTAAAAAACATGAAATAAAGAGGTAGTTCATTGCTGCCTATACTCCATAGCAGAATGGTGTGGCCGAAAGAAAGAACCACACCATTATAGAGATGGCAAGATATATGCTTCAAACGAAGCATTTGAGCAATGTGTATTGGGAAAATGCAACCAGAACTAGTGTATATATTTTGAATAGGAGCCTTACTTCAAGTTTGAAAGGGAAAACTCCTTATCAAGAATGGTATGGTAAGAAACCAAATATCAAGCATTTCAGAGTATTTGGTTCACTAGCTTACTCAAAAATTCTTAATGAACAGAGGAATAAGCTTGATCCTAAGAGTCAAGCATACATTTTTGTAGGGTACTATGAGAACACAAAAGCTTATAGACTCTACAATCCTAGTACTTGAAAGATAATACTTTCTAGGGATGTGATTTTTGATGAAGGGGGAGAATGGGAACATCTTAAAATTTATAGTGATGTTGAATCTCATGATGCAAGTTCTTCAAAAATTCAAAAGGTGCCACAGAAAGGCAAGAAGTCTCCTCCTCAAAGCCCAAGAAGACATTCTACATCCAGCTCATCATCTTCTTCACCAAGTCCTTCTCCACAAAGGTCATTCAGTTCCTCACCAATGGATATTTATTCTCCATCCAGAGGTAAGAAAACTCTCCAGCATCATCCATCTTATCAGATGTTGGATAAAAAAATTCAAGAAGATATACTAGAATTCAAGCTAGTGAAATGAGTTATGTTTTGCAAAGACTTGAAAATATGCATTTATATGATGATGTTGACTCCCAAGAACCTCGGGGAGATGTAGTTATGAGAAGGCATATACTCAGAAAATATGGCAAGATGCCATGAAAGAGGAGATGACCTCTATAAAAAACAACGATACTTGGGAGCTGGTAGAGCTTCCTAAAGGAAAGAAGTGTGTTGGATGTAAATGGGTATTCAAGACCAAATTCAATGATGATGGAAGTATTGAAAGGCACAAATCAAGATTTTTTGCAAAAGGATTTACATAGAAATATGGTATTGATTATGAAGAGACGTTTTCTCCTATAGCCCGATAGGAGACCATCAGAACAATTCTTGCTTTAGTTGCTCACAAGGGTTGGAAAATCCAAAACATCGATGTGAAGAGTGCATTTCTTAATGGGTACTTGATAGAGGAAGTGTATGTTGAGCAACCTCAAGAATTTCAAGAGCAAGGTAAGGAGCACCTTGTTTATAGACTGAAAAAGGCACTCTATGGCCTCAAGCAGGCATCACGAGCTTGGTACTCATGCATTGATGGGTACTTTAAATATTTTTGGTTCACTAGAAGCATAAATGAACCCACCCTTTACTACATGAAGCAAGGTAATGACATCATCATAGTTTGATTGTATGTGGATGATATCATATTCATGGGTAGTAATAAAAAAATGAATATGGAGTTCAAGCGCTCCATGATGAAGCAGTTTGAGATGAATTATCTCAGCTTAATGCACTACTTCCTTGAAATGGAAGTCCATCAGACAAATACAGGGATCTTCATCTATCAACATAATTATGCTCGGGACATGATCAAGAAGTTTGCTATGGAGCATTTCAAACCAATTGCAAATCTAGTTGGACATGGGATCCAATTAAGCAAAGATTATTGAGCACCAAAAGTTGACATGACCACTTTCAGGAGCATGGTTGGGAGTTTGATGTTTCTCATCAACACCAGGCCTGATATTCAGTATGATGTTTCTCTTGTCTCTTGATTTATGGCTAGCCCATATGAACTGCATTTGCAGATAGCTAAAATAATTTTTAGATATTTGAAGGGTACATTTGATTTTGGAATCTAGTACCATAACTGTAACACTATCAAGCTTGTAGGCTTTAGTGATAGTGATTGGGGCAGTAATATTGATGATAGAAAATCAACTTTAGGGAACTATTTTAGTCTGGGATCAGGGCTAATAACATGGAGTTCCAAAAATTAAACTGTGGTAGCTTTGTCTTCTACATAAGTTGAGTATATAGCAGTCACCTATGCTAGTACTCAAGCCTTATGGCTAAGAAAAGTTTTGGAAGATATTGGAGAGCAACAAAGTGGTCCAACCAGGATTTACTATGACAACATAAGTGTCATTCAGTTGGCATACAATCTGATCCACCATAGTAAAATGAAGCATTTTGATATGAAGTATCACTTCATCCGAGACATGATGGAGCATGAAATTGCTGAGCTTAAATTTTGTTGCACTTTGGAGAACGTCGCAGACATATTTACCAAAGCTATGGCTAAAGCTCAATATATAAAGTTAAGATACTATGTAGTTAGTCCTCTCAACTTTAAGGGGGATAATTTTGCAAGTATGAAGAGGGGTATTATATAAATGGCTCAAAAATAACTTGAATTTTGGCCTTAGTATGAAAATGATTGAGTTTGTCAGTAGTTTGTTTGACGGTAAGATTTTTAATCCTTCAAACTCCCCTCACCTACATTCTCTCCTAAATTATCTCACCTCCTTCCTCTATATTATTTTGTCATCTTCCTAACTTCCTCCATATCCCCTTATTCCTCCTATATCCTCGCATTCCTCCATTAATTCCCTCACCAACATTCCCTCCTTATTCCTGCACTGCCTCCTTCTCTTATCCCTCCATATTCTCCCTATAAATACCCCAACCCCTTCATATCTACTATGTGCGCTGGTGTGAGGTTTTGAATGTATTTATAAAAAATAATTATATATATTATTTTTTATTGCCCATATCGACTCAATATCTAATGATGATTATGCTCAATTTTTTATTTTGTAATTGTTATAACGTTTATAATGGTAACATTTCATAAAATATCACACAGTATTAAATTTTAATTATAGTTTGTTGTTGGTCATATGTTACAACTCTTAAGTTTAAGCTAAATTGAGAGTAGAAATAATCAGTGGTTTTCACGCATGTTTAGATATGGAGAGTTAATAATATTATTGAAGTTTAATAGATGGTTTTTTATAATTAAAAATATTTTCTCTTTGTTTTGTTTACAGTTTTGAAATTTGGTTTGCAAGATGAAAAAAATATTTCATATTTAAATAAGTTTAAATTTATCCATTTTTGATGATAGTTTTGACACCACAAGAAGATGATCCTATGGTTCTATTTTATTGTGCTTACTAATTTTGTTTTTACCATTACTAATATGGAGCTTTAATCATTACTCAAGTTGTCTTAGACCAACATGTCACTTCTTTATTCTGGACATGAAGGGGATTCCGAAAGATATGATAAGCCATGGTAAGGAATATTCAGTATACTGTACCTACTAAAGTCCTATTAGACATATTAAAATAAAATATTGATGAATGATTAGCATATCACATATAAATTTCCAATGCATTATCTTTTAATCATGCCATTTCAAAAAATGGGGCATCTACAAACCAATGCTCCTAAAAGGGAGGAACAATATTCTTCTTACCCATCGTATCGATGTTAAAATCTACATAAGGAAAAATATAGACATAAAATCTTAATAAATCACTCAAATTTATGTTATCCTAAGTAATAACAATCTCAATCACCCAAACCAAACTTAAACAAGCAACTAGTACAATTCAATTACCACCAATCACATCCAATAACTTAAACCAAAAGAAACTTGCATCATTTTACTCTTATCAAAATTGTGTGTTTCATTGTAGGATTGATCATTCAACCAATAAATATCATTCAGCCAATAAATATGTAAATCTTTAAAATATTATTCAAACACTATATGAGGATGGATGCATCATTATACATTCCCCAAAATCCTAATCCTTTCCTAACCCTCAGACTGAGAATACTCCAAAAACTTTATTTTATCATAAATCAATCAAGTATGAACCCTGTGCAAGGATCCCATTCATAAGTAATCTATTGATCTTGGTGAAGGGAACTCCACCCAACACTCACGCAATACCCAATATATCAATAAATTTTAAAAGAAACCCAACATCTAATATTACTTCAATGAAATGGAAATATAGAATCAGAAATTACAATGTTACGACCACAAGGCCAATTTTATTACAAAGAAAATCTACTAGAAATATGCAAGTTGGAGCCACGATATGTCATACTAAACTACCTCAATAAATCTTTGTTCCCCCTTTAATAATTTCCATGGAATATTCTAGAAAATGTAACTTCTATTTTTTCGCCATTCATTTCCCTGCCTAGGAAGATATTCATTTGAATTTTGAATTTTCATTTTTCCTTCCCAAGAAGATATTCAATTGAAATTTGAATTTTCATTTTCCCGCCTAGGAAGATATTCATTTGAAATTTTAATTTTGGTAGCATAGCTTCATAAGGTTATAAATTTTGACTCAATTTTCTCATTGGCTATTTTAATATATCATTGCAAAGCTTGTGAAGAGATATACAATTTTTCATCCTTTTTCTGGGCCTCTAAGCTCTTCAAATTTTACTTTAAAAATTTATTGGTGAGATTTATCAGGATGAAAATTTTAATATCTCTCAAACCGTTTAAAATATTTGGGTGATTATTTTAGCACCATATACATTTTTCAATTCTGCTCCTTGGGGTAAATTTTCAATTCCATACATACTCGTTTAGGTTGAATTACTAAAAATAGCAGGTGACCATTTTTTACCTTTTTGGACTTCTGACTGACTTACACCTCTCAAGTGTCATCATGGACTCCAAAATAATTAAAGAAACCTACAACCTTAAGAAAAAATGTAATTTTTTGGTGATGTAAGATTACCCTTACACCATTGGATGCTCTTGCATCATATATAACCCAACCTTTGCATATATCTTTTAGAAAAAAAATATCATAATTTTATTTTAAGAATAAAATAAAATTACACTTCTCAGGTGCCTTGGCACAAGCAAAAACCTAAAAAAATAGATTATTGAGAGTCGAAATATAATTATAGTTGAATAGATCAGAGAGGAAACCCATCCTCAAAATAATATGGGGTTAATAAGGATAATTTTTTTTATTTATCAATACATAATCATCAAAATAACCTCCATGTCCATAACCAGGATAGAAACCAATGAAAAATAAACTAGTAGAAATAAGAAAAAAACAATAAGAAAATAAATAGTTAAAATCTACCATAAAGCTCTAATCAATAGATAGAACCACAATAAAAATCAATAGCTAGCATAGAAACTAGGGGTATGATATGTGAGTGAAATAAGAAACTCTATTCTTAATCTCTTCCATTTGCAAGAAATCTTCTAGAACCTACTAACCTTCTTTTGAAAACCTATCTGCTTTCTAATTTAATTCCCTGTAAACATGAATAAAAGATCTTATTTTATAATTGAGTAGATTCATTCATATAGTTGATGACTAGACTAAAATCTCCAAAAAACTACAATTTTTTCACATTTCTCTTTGAAGCACATTTCTTTAGTAATATTTATGCCTAAAACTCACCAAAATTGTTGAAACCCATCATGAGACCTACTTTAAATTTGATATAGTGGGTATCAAATAAATATAGAATGCCTCATATGCTACTACAATACAACTATTTGTAACTGACCTCATCAAGAAAACCCCATGGTTGAGACTTTTTATTGAACAAATTGTCTACTTGTTTTCTTACATTTGCAAGGCCCTTTGTTGATTGAGACCAAAATCCTTACCTAAAATATGAAAATAAATGGGGGTATAGATTTTAATTCAAAAATAGCTATATTTTTTGCCAACCATATACCCCAACATATAAGACATGGTAAAGAAAGAGGTTGTTTCAAATATTTTTTTCAAAAACCATTATCTTAAGCATAACTCCACTATTTCTCCTTTCAAAATATTTTGAACTCTAGTTATTTTTTTAGCTTCTAACCAAACCTTTTGAGAAAAAGGAAATTCAATTAAAAAATGTGTAATATTTTTCTCCTTTGACAATCACAAAATATAAATACTTGGACCTTGTATGCTTCTCTTTTGTAAAACTTCCCAAGTTAAATCCTCATTTCTCAAAGCTAACCACATAAAAATAAATATCTCTTTGGGATGAAAAATTTCCAAATATGCTTCCATCACCAAGCAAACCCTTGGGGATCAATATCAAAACATGATTTGTATCCAATTCTAGTTGTATATTGACCTCTTGATTTGATGTATACCTAGGCAATAGTATCTTGTTTAGCTCTTAGCTTGATATAACTCTTATTAAGACTATTAGTGTAAGCCTTCCATAAAGTAACCTACTCACTAGAAATAACCAAAACTTGAGGCTAGTTCCAAACTTGGATACAAGGACCAAAATAATCTAATTTCCCCACCTAATGAAGAAAGAAAAAATGCTTGTCTTGTAAAAAATATATTATAGCTTCTGGCAACAAAATGTTTTCTCCACAACCCAAAAAAGTGTTGGAATATATTCCATTATTTGGTAATCATGCCAAGTTTCATGTAAGTTAGACCAAATTTCATAGGTAGAGTGAGGAACAAGAAACCTATCCTCATATATAATGGACTCTTAGTTCCATTTTCCATTGTACAATTTCATTCATATAATGAGAAATGATATGCTCATGTAATTGTTCTATTCTCTCTTTACCTTCTTAGTCATTATGATTCTTGAGTATATAGAATAGTGCAAAAACCATCATTGGCATTAGAGCAAGGTTCGAGGGGCCTAAAGAGGATTACAAGGAGGAGAAACTCCTATAAGAATAATTTGGAAAAATTACCACCATATGATGATAAGACCAAATATATATTGCTAGTTTTTATAATACAATACTGAAGGCCATTTTAGGAGAGTTAAAGCCATCAAACTACAATTTTAGGGTAGCAGGTAAGAAAATTGGGTGTAATAAGGTTCATTATTTAAACTTTAATTATTTGGTTCGTTATCAAGTTCCATTACGCACCTTATTAGGGTTTAAAATTTGTGGACATTGCATATTATAGTATTAAAGGGAGTGCAAAAGATAGTTTCTTTTAAGATTATTAACTGCACATTAAATAGGAGATTAGATATATTTTGATATAAATGAAACGTTTTAGAGATTATAGTGCATTATATTGGTTACCCTTAAGTTCTTTAAAGTGCATTAAAATTTTATCAAAGAAGAAAGTTTTAGTGCACAAAATAGGGTAAGAGTAAAGTATCTAGAGATACTATTATGCACACAAAACCTGTAGCTTATTATGGCATAGTAAAGCCACTAAAAGGGTGATATACCTCCAAGGAGTGGAGAAGAAAACCACTATCTAAAACCAGGAAAATAAGCTACAAAAGAAGACTAGAAGAGTATCAAATTTTAGGTGCAATCAAGTAGCATATTATAGGCTATTACAAGTTGTTTACATACACCTCAGTTTTATTTTATTTTACACCAAAATAAGACAATGATTTAAGTTCTTCAAATATACATTATGTAGCCTATTGTAGTATCTACAAATGACCACCATTAGTGAAAGGAAAGCACAATCAAAGTGCTTAAAAGAATATATATTCTAGAGGGATCAAAATCCACTTTTAGCAAGGTAAAAGTACAAACTCAATGTGGTTAAGAGTAGAGCTAGTCCAAAGAGCTTATACCTTTATTAAGGTGTAACAAGACACCAACTCAACACCTATGCAACAACCAATATGTAGCATAAAAAATCCTACGTAAGAAGCTAGCACTCATTTCAAGGAGGACAATACTGAGGATAACAAAGCATAAGTTACATAAAAACAAGAGCATTCCAGGACCTCGTTATCCAAGTAATAGCTTGACCAAATCACTAGCTGGAGCACCTAATATACACCATAAATTGAAGAAGAATAATAAACTAGAAGGGTAGTTTTGAAGTACCCTACAATAACCATAGCTAGAACTAATATTATAGGAGATCACCATACATATTCACTAGAGAAAAATAAGAACCATATAACACTTATCTATCACAAAGGATCCAAAGAAATATTGTAAATAGTTGGCACGGAAAAGCATTGAAAAACCTTAAGGATTTTGGTATGTTGAAAGTAAGTGTGCATGCAAGGGAAGGCATAAACACTTGTCTCAACAAAGGGAGGAATATTGTGCCACTTAGCACAAAGGTGTAATAGCATATTCATAAATATAACACCCATACTTTAGAAGGAAGGGGATGTAAACTAAGTAACACTCCCATTATTGATTCAATGCTCAATAAGAGCATCTTGAGTGATCACCTATATTTTCCAACATTCAAGAGTTATTGCACCACCTGTTATACCACCTATCAAGTCCTACATTAGTGTTGCACCACCTAATAATGAGACCAAAGTCCTAGGTAATGCTTACTGCCACTTGGCACCTATGTCAAGAAGCCAAAATAATTATTAAAGCTTCATAGAAAAGAGTGCCTGGGGAGTGGAAGTGTATCTTCAACAAGCATTAAGTGAGGAGAAAATTGAAAATATACAATAAATATAAAATTAGATGTATGATTGAGAGTGAACTCAAGGTATGAAGTCAAGGATTAGATGATAAGCACTCAAAATTGAGCATTAATTACTCATTGCCATATGTAGGATTCTAGCATCGATATTGAAGTTAAAGTGTAGAACATGTCTTTCATAGAGGAGCATTGTTCGTAGAAGAGCATTAATGCTCATGTTATAAGGTAAAGAACAATGCATATATTAAATATTGTCACCATAAACCAATTAGCTCATGCGTCATACTTTGCAAGGAAGGTAATAGATGTATATTACTTAATATTTTCTTTCCTTAAGTTTTAGGGAGTTATAAGGTGCTTAATATAAGGTTGAAATTTATATGTTATTGCATTAAAAATCAGCCTTAGAAAGATAGAAATAAATTAAATCAAAGGAAGTATTAATTGCTTGATATTCACACACTATAATATTTGCTTTCATCAAGAAGTGATAAGGCATAGTATATAAGGTTGAAACCATTATTATTTGCATTGAAGATATTGCAAAATCCACCTTAGTAAACTTGAAAGTAAATCAATAGGAGTTTATATCCTTAAATATTATTTCAAATCAAATTAATTGAAATACAAGTATATTAATATTTGAAATCAATATCATAGGAGATATAAGGGTTTTTACTTGGGAAAAAATTATTATTATATTTCAAATATCATCAATTTCTAAAAATTCCAATTTAGAAAGACATAAGGAGTACTGCATCAAACTTTAATTGATTGGAATTTAGAAAATTTAACCACTGAAAATTTAAGGATAGAGAAGTAAAATTATTATTTTCTTGAAAGAGTTAGAATTTATTGCTTATACTTGTCTCACATCCATATCAAAAGGGATAAAATAAATCCAACCATAGATAATTCCATCAAATTTAAAATAGCTTAGTTCAATGGGAGAAATAAGGTGAATAGGAGTTGATTATTATCATTCTAAAAACATTACAAAATCAACTAAAAATGTGAACTATTACTTGCTAAGCATTTTACCAAGATTAGAGTATATTTTAATCACTAGGGAGACATAATGATCCTAAAAAACCTAATGATTATAAAGGTCTATAAAATTAAGTTCATTAAGAGGTCATAAGACATGGATCATTGGTATATAGATTTAGGGGCAAGCAAAAACATGACTGGAAACATACATTGGTTTAATTATCTACAAAATATAAAAGAGAAACTAGTGGATATAGTAGATAGTAAAATTTATGAAGTGAAGAGGATTGAAAAAATTCTAGTAGATCTAATAAATGGAAAAGGAATAATAAAAAATGCATTATATGTCCTAGGATTGACTACTAATCTTCTTTCAGTTTCTCAACTCATGGATCAAAACATGATTGTAGAGTTCAAAGCTTCCAATGGAAGAAAACAATGTCATATTTTAAATAAGAAAAAAGAATAGCATCAATCTCCTATAAAAGTGATCAGTTTGTCTTATATATTACTACACACTCTACTCTTCTAGTTAAAAAATTAGATCTATAACACAAGCATCTAGGACATACTAGTGAATATACCAATGAATATCATTAGTATTTTAGGATATAAGTATTTTTTATTATTTTTTGATGATCACAGTAGAAAAATGTGGATGTACTTCATGAATACTAAATAAGAGGTATTTAGTTATTCTAAACAATTCAAACATCAAGTAGAAAAAGAATTAGGAAAGACTATAAAAGCCCTTCATTTAGATTTAGGAGATGAGTTTGTATCTAAATAATTTGGTTCCTTTTTAAAAAATAATGGAATTAAAATATAAATCACTACAACATATTCACCATAACATAATGGAATTGCAAAAATAAAAAATAGGTCAATAATGGAAATGGTGAGATGTATGTTAAAAGAAGCTCATATTGATCATCAATACTGGGTAGAAGCAATTCAGACAATAGTATACATGTAAAATAGATTACCAATAGTAATACTCAAGCATATTACACCAAAATAAGTATGGTCAAGACAAAAACCAAATATAGGAAAACTAACAACTTTTGGTTGCAAAGCTTTCAAGCATATTACAAAACAAAAAAGGATAAAACTTAATGACAAAACTATGTCATGAATATTTTTTGGCTATGAAAATGAATATACAATATACAAAATATTAGATCCACATAACAAAAAAAACTTTACATAAGTAGAGATGTAATATTTGATAAAAAAGTTAATAATTGACATAGAAAAACCCAATAATGATATGGACCTACCCTTGTGGCATGTAAGTTCCCCCTCTGTAGGGTAGTATTCCTTCTAGAATATTTCCCATAGGGGGTTGTTGCCAATTTCTCTGATTTTTTATAAAGTATGCTTCTAAAACTTCAACATCCCTTTTGATAGTTGGTAGTTGTGGACACAGTCTAGTCTTGTGATTCTTTTGAAAAACAACACATGCCCTTATATTTTCTTTAGGACATGAATTCCTCGCATGCTTTCCTCTACATTTTGGATAGAAATAATCCAATGCTGCTTCATTCTCTTGCTTCTTATTTTCTAGTAGGAGAGTATCCATTTATAGCACTAGGGAAAACAACATTTCACTCTTCAAGTCCTACAGAATGTTGCTTATCTCTATCTTTGTGACTGAGGTTGTTTACTTAGTGATCCTCGAGGTTGGTTTACATTTTCTTCAAGAATAATTCTGACATAGTTGTCAAATGTCTGACATCTTGTGCTAGTAAATATCTCATCTAGAGATCATATTCAACACTTTGAGAGATTCATTGTTGATTTCCCTTAAGAAGATGTTTCTGAGGGACTTGTCACTTAGCTTCGCATGGTGATATATTTTCAAATTGACACTAAATATCTCCTAGTTCTCCTCCAATGATTCATCTTCATTCTACATTATCCTCAGGACTTCCTCTCTCAAAAACCAGGCTCTACCAAAATATTGGTATTTATCTAGGAAGAGTTTTTTAATATCGTCCTAGGTAGTGATCTACTTGTTCCCCAAACTGATAAACCAGCACATAGTTGAATCATCCAATAGTGAAGGAAACAATTTCAACTTTTTGGCATCCGTATTATTGTCCACATACCTGCACAATACATCAAACATGAAAAAAAATAGTTTTGGATATTCTCTAGGGAATCCTTTCAAGGTAGGAAGATGGGCAGGGGATGTGTTATTCATTTTTGTTTCTCCCCTAACCTCCTATTGGGAAGATAAATCTGGTTGATGTCTCTTCTTTCTCAGACATTTTTTAGAAAAGGTGGTCTCTAGATCTATTGTCCTTCAAGTAAGTTATAAGGCCTTTAAGTCACTCTAAGTTTTCTATAGAAGAACCTTCAAATCAGTTGGTGAAATATTTCCATCCTCAACAGTTTTCCATTACTATTCATATAGCTGATCCTCTTAATATGGGGTTATTTTAAATAAAGAATTCTTTATTATCCACTCTTCACTCAGGTTTGGATGATTTGGTACAGAATAAATTTGTGCAAAAATTGGGTGCTCAGTACAATGCATTGGCTGAAGTAACTGTGGGGGTACTATTTTAGGTTCAGAGTCTATAGCTAGTTTAGAGTTTTCTTGTGGGCTTCTTATTTTAATAAAATTACTTTCTAGTCCTTTATTTCTTGGTGGACTCATGAAAGATCATAAGAAAAAAATTTTGCAGCCTTGAATATGAATTCTCATAGAACTAGGTATTGTAATGGTATATAGTATTGACACGTCCTCGGTAACGGTGTCAAAATTTTGGGGTAAAAACATTGGTTAAATTCTACGTTGATGTCATGGACCTTTAACTTAATTGTCAACCCAAGGATGTTCATAAACTTGCAATGTACCAGATAGAGATATACTACAATACTTCTGAGGTGAGTTTGCTAATTCTACAGTTTTGGGGGATGTTGTTTATATAGCATCCATTTTAATCCAGACCACTTAATCAACCTAACATAAAATTGTTGGAAATGAAATCACACCACAGTTGTAGGAATGAAGGAAAGCAGTAAAAAAATAAAATTGCAGAAAAATAATTGACTGCAAGAAAATAGAATAAATAAACACAACTAAAATAAAATTACAAAAAAATAAAGGAGAGGGGAGGAATACTGGCCAAGAGTGGGCCTAGGCTGTAGCAGATTCCCCCTGGTAAAATATGTACACTAAACTAAATTAGATAACTTCTAATGATTATTATTGCATAAATGAATTTACATTACAATATGGTTCCTTTGTTATTTTTATCTCTCTTTCTCAAAGAAGTCCTATGTGTATATATATCACACAGGTTTCTCTATTGCAATATTTATATTGTTATTACAATAAAAAATATCTATCAAAGACGTGATTATAATAAAAAAACACTAATTTGGGATAATTTAGTGTATTCATTACAAAATTTGTTTGTTGCATCATTTGTCTACAATATCATTATATCAAACGACTTTCGGTCTTATCTCGTTTTTGTTACTTGCGTTCTACCTTTGAAAATTCGTTACTTTGTTCCATACAAAAATAAAGTAGCTAATGTGTTCATCCATTAATGGGAGTTAGGTATTTTGTTCTACTTGCATGGAGTCAACCATATTGGACATTTCAACAAAAATAAGATGCCTTTCCATCAGTAGATTGGATTGAGGACCTTTCTATCAAATATGGGAGTAAGGTGCCTTTCCATCAAAATACTATAGTAAGGTGTCTTTCCATAAAAATATGGGAGTAAGGTGCCTTTATATCAAAATATGGGAGTAAGGCTCATACTTAAGTGACCATTAAAAGAGGGAAAAAAATATTCTAACCCATATTTTGAGGGAATATGACCCATTACGATTTTCTTGAGACAACCAAGATATATTATAATATTCACTTATAAGTATAGGGTATTGTACTAAAGTATAATGTATATATTTAACTAATCGTGAAGTACTTTTTAGGAGGGTTTTTATGCAATTTAGATTTATATTAATTTCTTCCTTCTATACTATATTAAATTTGTATTCTAAAGTATCACCACATCTCACAAAATATGCATGACTTAGTAAATTTTTAAGGAAAATTTAAATACTTAGGTAATTCAAATATTTTTATATAAAATGAAAAATATTTATCAATTTTTTTTTAAATGTCACATAGATGTAAAACTACAAATATTATAATATCAACCATTTAGTTTATTATTATGGATAATTTTAAGAAGTGTAGGGCATCTGAGAAAGCAAAACATGTAATAAAAAGTATTTAGTTCTAATTGATGTGTTAAAGGAGGAAATCAATGCAACCATAACTAAATATTAGAAAAAATCACATTGTCATGGTTATCATGGAAAAATATGGATATGAAGCTGAAATGATTGATTGTCTTATGATCAACAACAAATATTCTATGAATAGAAATGAGATTAACTAATTTATTGTAAATTTTATTTCTTGATGATGTAGCTAAAATTACATTAACTTAGAAAATATATTTTTTCCCACATGTATGAAGATCATAATATTTATAAGAGGGTCCTTAATAAACCAATCAATAGTTCCCAATTATGATTTAGATAAACTCCTATAAAAAATTTAAACTATTGGTTGGAAACAATAGTTAATACATGCAAACTCGAATTTTGGGATAACAAACTAAAATCGAAAGATATAAAAGATGATATTCTTTATTATTACATCGGTGTATCTATTATCTAAAATTTTGATAAATAAATAACTAAAATTGTTCACCAAGTTAGTAGATCCAAAATTTATAAGTTTAATAAAATTATGTTTCATATTAACTTTCTTTAGATTGAAAAAAGTGGTCTATAGGAATATATAATTGATCATCATCCACTATTCTTATCACTAATTATAGATAGACATCTTCATGGAAAAAAACTTAAGTAATGGTTTAGAATCATATCTATAGAACTAGAATTGTGAAGCAATTGCATGGGTTAAATATTTGTAAAATGGAAATATGGGAAATAAATGCTACAAGTAATTGAAATATTTGCATAGTTCATTAAACCAAATAAAATATACTTGATAGATAGGAGGAGTATTATATCTCAATATTTAATAAACAAGAAACTATATGTGAAAGCACGAGATTCCGGTCAAAAGAAACACCAAGTGCAATTGCATTCAAAATTAATCACGCTTAAGTCCTGGGAATGTACATTGCATGAAACGAAAAGAGACATGTTGTAAGAGACGCAATCAAATAAAGAAAAATAGCCCTTTCATTAATTTCTTTCGATCTCTGTTACAATAATGCCTCCTCCCTTTTCAGGGGCTATGAGCGCAAATAAGGTTTGATTACAATCGTTGAATGGTTCCTCCTTTCGCGTGCCCACGATTGCACTGGGCGGGCTAAGATGATGCCGCCACCGATGTTGATGGGTTCTTCGCCTCTGCTGCTTCTCCCGCAAACAAAGAAATGATCAAGACGTTAGTAGAACCTGTTGCAAATGAAAATCATTCTCTCTCTAAAACTAACAAAATATGTATACGAATATTTGCCCGAAACCATGAAAACAAGTGAATCCAAATTGCTTCAAAATCGACAGAAGGTAAGAACAGTCACCGAATGCCATCGCCACCGAGGCAGCTGGCCAATTCACCTTAAACTGGAATTCGTCCTCGGCGGGACGACTTCGACCGTAATTCGTCCCCGGGTGGGACGAATTCTTCCGAATAGGAGAAATCGACTCGTCGCTGCTCCAATGTCGGATCCCGGGACCTACAAAACTCCCGCAAACAGGGGGTTAGGTAATTGGGGCCATTTTGGGACGACCCAGATGGTCGGATTTTCCCAATTTGGCCTCCTCCCTCGGGAATTTAACCTTGACACCTACAAGTTAGCGAAACGATAAAGCAATACAAAACACCCTAAACTCTGACCAAAAGCTACAAAATTGCAATTATAGACTAATCAGACCTAGTAACATAGAATGCAATCTAAAAATTAATCTAAAGTGCTCAAAAACTGAAATTAGAACTTGGGGGTGCGGCCAAGTGGGCCTCCCACCGTTGGCCCTCGATTTTGGAGCCAATCCACCAAGGATGGGCCCAAAACATTTTAGGATTGGGGGGTCGGCGAATTGGTAGGTTCAGATGTCCATGCGTCGGATTTGAGTAAGGTTCGAGCTTCCAAAGGCCACCCAACAACCTCCCTTGCAAAAGAGATTGATGGATGTAGGAAGGTGAACAAAGGAGGACGCAAGTGAGTCTTCGATTCGGCAGCACTTCGTTGCTTGAACACTCCTTCTACCTGCATGTTTTGGGTGAGAAAATTCCCACCTTTTATAGAACCAAGGGGTCTCTTTTGGGAGGGAAGCCCAAAAGCCAAGTGTTGGCCATGGGCGCCATGTGGTAGTCTTGTCTTCCCATGAGGGAGGGGAGTCCTTCATTGACTTGAACTTTGATAAATGCTTCTTGTAACAGTCCTCTAATGGCCCCTATGTCCACTTACACATGCGTGCAAGGTAGGAGCCCTTAACTGATTGTTCTGGGCTGCCACTTGGCACCATTTGCCTTTTTGCCCGTTAAGCTTAGAATTCGTCCCACCAAGGGACAGATTCAGAATTCGTCCTGGGGTGGGACAGATTCTATTTTGAATTCGTCCCTGGGTGAGACGAATACTGGGCAAAGTGTCCAAGTGTGCCAAATTTCTTCTTGACCTCACAAAATTGCTATGAAAGTGGTTAAGACCACTGTTTAACCTTTGAGGGCTGCCCTGGGGGCTGTGTTTGCCAAAGCGATCAATGTTTGCAGTCACATAATCGGATTGGTGCTGTTTTGGTGTCTAAAGATGCCCCTTTTTGGGAAGTGCTGCGGGTGACGCAGTGTTGAGCAAAAATAGATAACCAAAGCAAAAATGATTAGGGTTTCTTGGTAACCTAACCAACTTTTGATGCCCCAAGTATGGAAAGGGCATGCATTCTTGAATCCTTGCTTCTGACGAGCTAAGGAATTTGATTTCAAGTATTAACCTGTTTTGGTGAGGTGTGACTTGAACTCAGACATCGATCAGTCATGAACAAGTGAAGGGCGTTTTATCCTCAGGGGGAACCTTGTGTTCATGATTCATGAAATCTTGAACTTAGACATTGATCAGTCATGAACAAGTGAAGGGCATTTTTATCCTCAGGGGGAACCTTGTGTTCATGATTCACGAAATGCCAAGTGTTTGATTGATTTGATTGTTGCTTGTTTACTGCCCCAAGCAGGAGCGTGATTGTCTTTGTCAATGATTCTTTGAATGCATGTCATTTTCCTTAATTGGGTGTGTGATTGTTGATTGGTGACTAAGTGTGACTACCCCCTCAAGCGACGAATCGATGAGGGAATGACCTTCATGAGAGAAGTGACGAGTTGCTTGACCCAAGATGACTTGTGCAAGGTTTGCCTTTAGAGGGTTTACCGTTAAGCGTGTGCAATTTTTCCAACATATGGACCTATTTTTGGTGGGTTTTAACCTTTTTGGTGATGTCATAATGAGGTGAAATCGTCGAAAACCTATTTCCCGTGGAACGGTCCAGCTATGATAGCCTTCTTGGGGATTTAGGAGAGCGATAATTTGGACCTCGACATCGATTTTCTTTGCCTAGAGGCTAAGTGTGAGAGCACTTGTGTCCGGCAATGTTTTTGTTGTGTTTTTGTTGAATTTTGTACTGTTTTTGTTGTTTTTTGTGTGACACCATTTTGGGATTAAATTGTCAAAATCTGTCTTCCCCTGGAGCGGTCCGGCTATGGTAGCCTTCTTAGGGAATAGGATAACAACAATGTAGACCCCGACATTAGTTTTGTTATGCCAAGAGGTAAAGTGCAAGAGCACTTGTGTCTGGCAATGTTTATTGCTTGTTGTTTTTTTTGTTGCATTTATTTGTTTTTTTTTTGTTTGTTTTTATTTTCTTTGATCTTGTGCATGATGGTTGATGAATATGGATGTATGCATGTTGATTTATTTTGATGGATGCATATGCTATGATGAATGCAAACGGTTTTGATTTATATGTGATATGCAGATATGAAATGTATGAATGGGGTTTGTGATGTTTGGCTATGGCACCATAGAATGTTTAGAGTTCTGTTATTTTGTTTTTAGGTGATTGCTGTGATGTATGCCTCTACATGTATACATGGTTTTTCTATTTTTGTATTTTTTGATGGTATTTGCAAAGATGAAAAGTAGTGCAGTTGGTTTAGAAATGTAGCTAAGGTTTTCTGAGACTCA
Organism: Wollemia nobilis; assembly: GCA_028583015.1. Lineage (NCBI taxonomy): Eukaryota > Viridiplantae > Streptophyta > Pinopsida > Araucariales > Araucariaceae > Wollemia > Wollemia nobilis. The sequence continues at coordinate 5,545,388 of JAQPPZ010012983.1, read as the reverse complement.
GACGGTTTTAGCTCACTAGCCATGACTATACTTTATCTTACAAGACTTTTGACCAAGGTATGAATCGGACTTGTTTTTTACCAAGTTATTTTTCACATCCCTGTGTGTGAAATTGAGTTCATTTAGTGGTATTTGTTAGGATACCGCCAGTGCCAGATGGGCTTTCAACCGAACCTGTACTGAGGATCACCTAATTAGATCCACGAATTCCTTTGTTGTATGTACTAAGATTAATCTGTGGTGTAATCCAGGATGCCATAAGCTAGCTCATCCACATGCAAACATTGATCTGTACGTAAGTTAATGTGACAGATATATCGTCATGCGGGAGGTTTACTTTCATTACCCATTGGCTATCAACCAAATTGGTACTGAAGCTTGCCTTATGACCTATAGAATGTTGAGAGTTCCAGGGATTCAAGGTCAACTCCCTTCTTTTCTTCAATTGTATTGGGATACTTGCTCATTGTAGTGATGAGATCACTTGTTTATTTTGATTTGTTTTTCTTTCGAGCAAGGGATTGGGGTCATGGAGTGACGAAAATCACTGTTGTTTGTGCCTTTTGATGTGTGCACTGTATTTTGTCAAATTTGGAGTTTTGACATTTTGCAAATTTTTGTGTTTTGCAACTGTTGAGAACTTTAGGGATTCTTAGGGAATTGGGTAGGAAGGATGCTTGTCATTTTGCCAACTCTCAGCATTCTAGGGGTCATTCGCACAGGGGGATGAGCAAGATAACCGTTTCTCTTGTGGTGACCTAGATTATTTTGCAGTGTTTCGTCTTTCGTTCACACAATTTGGGAATTTTAGTGTTTTGATTTGTGTTGGGATGTTACGTAACAAGGTGTATTTCAAGTATGACTCTACCTTCGTAAAATCTGTTCGACTTGGTACACTACATGGCTAAAGAGGAAAATGATGACCGAATCACTAGAACCCTTGGTACATTCCCAGACCAATGATTGTAGTGTGGTAAAAGTTATGCTTGGTGTTTTTGTTGTTTTTGTAACATGAGACAATGCGGAACAAGGTGGACTATCAGAGCTATTACAGCTTATGGTGCCTCTGACCTTTATGATTACAAATATGCAATGTGTGGATGCAATGCTTAATGCAGCTATGTATTTTTGTAATTTTGATGGATTGTTTTCGGTGAAGGTGAAGATGAGGTGCGAGAATTTGAAATTTTATTTTTTTTTTGACCAAGCGATTGCGATAATCGTTTGTTTTTTGGGTTTGACCAAGTGATTGCGATAATCCTTGGAGATTTTTGGATTGACCAAGAGATTGCGATAATCCTTGGAGCTTTTTGGATTGACCAAAGAGATTGCGATAATCCTTGGAGTTTTTTGGTGACCAAGGGATTGCGATAATCCTTGGAGATTTTTGGTGACCAAGAGATTGCAATAATCCTTGGAGCTTTTTGGGTGACCAAGAGATTGCGATAATCCTTGGAGCTTTTTGGGTGACCAAGAGATTGCGATAATCCTTGGAGCTTTTTGGATTGACCAAGAGATTGCGATAATCCTTGGAGCTTTTTGGGTGACCAAGATATTGCGATAATCCTTGGAGATTTTTGGTTTTGACCAAGTGATTGCGATAATCCTTGGAGCTTTTTGGGTGACCAAGTGATTGCGATAATCCTTGGAGCTTTTGGAGTGACCAAGAGATTGCGATAATCCTTGGAGCTTTTTGGGTGACCAAGTGATTGCGATAATCCTTGGAGCTTTTTGGGTGACCAAGTGATTACGATAATCCTTGGAGCTTTTTGGGGTGACCAAGTGATTGCGATAATCCTTGGAGCTTTTTGGGTGACCAAGTGATTACGATAATCCTTGGAGCTTTTTGGGGTGACCAAGTGATTGCGATAATCCTTGGAGCTTTTTGGGTTTGAATTATGGTTCTTTAGGGGATAGAGGTACCCCCAGCTTGATGGTCTTTGCATTCCGGATCTGGCTCTAGAGGTATGGGCATGAATGGATCGGCCCTATGCACGGAGATGAGGACAGGGTCTGCCCGCGGCACTGATGTTGCTATGATGTCTCTTGGTGGAAGTTGCTCTTTGTGTGCCCAATGTGGCAGATGTAATGCTTGGTCCCACTACGGTGGGTTAACACGCCACTCATGCCCTAGTATTATGTTTATCTGTTGACATGCTTCTTCAAATTTTATGGGATGCCGATGTTGTCGCATGTGATTGCTGTGGGTTGTGTCTATTTCATCTTCACTTTCAACTAGTGAGTACAGCTCATCAGAATCTAGAGATTCTGAGACATGGAGGACTGCATCATCAGGTAGCCCTATGGTTAAAGTTTGATCCTCTTCGAAAGGAGTTTTATGTAAGTTGGGCCTTGGGAGCTCCAAAATCTTGGTCTCTACCAACTCTAAGTGCTCTAGTGCTTTGCATGTATCGGGAGATTTGAGTTCCTCCTCTTTGGTTGGTTCTTGTTGAGGAATGAGGGGTGGCCAGATGGCACCCCCCATGCCTTGGTAGGGCAGTTCATCCCACTCTTCTTCGTGCTCTGATTCCTTAGAGGCTTCTTGATGAATTTCTAAGGGTGGCTCATAAGCCTGGGTGGATGTCTGAGGAAGGCACCCGTCATTGGTTATAGGAGCGGCCCCCCATTCATGTCTAGGAGGCATCAGGGGTGGTGCTTTAGGAATTGGGAGAGTAGCTTCCCGCTCCTATCTAGGAGGTGTTGGGGGTAGCTTTTGATGAGGTCGCGATGACCTGTCTTGCCCCCATGGGTTGTGCCACTCAAAATATTTTGTCTTATGCATGTGAGGGGTTGGAGTCTTCTCTTGCATAGTGTGTTGGAATAGCTCATCCTTCTGGCACTGAAGGTGCTCTTCGTTAATATGGTACGGTTCCTCTAATGGTAGTCGTTCGAGCTTAAGTTGCGTGAGTTGCTTGAGATGTGTGATATATTCGGCAGATTCTACGATAGTTAGTCCCATCGCCTCATGTCTAGAAGGCCTAGACGCCTCTCTTAGATAAAAATCTTGGTCGTAGTGATCCAAGATCTCTATAGGACACATCCCTCTGTTAGGGGTAGCAACATTCTCTCGGGGCTTTGGCCTTAGTGAGTGGTCCTGATAGATAGCAGGTGCGAAGGCGTATTGCTCCCGCACGGTATATTGCTCTCGAGGAAGGTAGACGTCTTCCTCGTGCTCTCTTTCATAAGTGAAAAAGGGATGGACGGAGCTATCTCGCCCTGCCCAAAGAGCCTTGTGCTCTAGATTTGTCTTTGTAGTTCTGGCAACTAGAGGGGGTGAAGGAGGGATAATGTAATCATGTGGTTCCCCCCATCGAACCCTATGTTGACTTAGCACTTCATCGCACGATGACCGCTCATAGCGAGCATCTAAGGGAGCTCTCATTGCTTCATGTCTAGAAGGCCTAGATGCCTCTTCTAGATATCTATCTCGGTCGTAGTGATCCAAGATCTCTATAGGCGACCTCCCTCTATTGGAGGTAACAGCATTCCCTCGAGGCTTTGGCCTCAGTGAGCGTTCCTGATAGATAGCAGGTGCAGAGGCATATTGCTCTCGCACTGTATATTGCTCTCGAGGAAGGTAGAGGTCTTCCTCATTCTCTCTTTCATAAATGAAAAAGGAACGGGTGGATTTGGCCCGCCCCGCCTGAGGAGCCTTGTGCTCTGGATTTTTCTTTGTAGTCCTGACAACTAGAGGGGGTGAAGGACGGGTAGTGTAATGATGTGGTTCCTCCCGTCGAACCCTATGTTGACCTAGCACTTCATCGCGTGGTGACCGCTCATAGTGATCATCTAAGGTATCTCTCCTATGACTGTACCCATCATGGAAGGGTGTGTGATGAGTGCTATGTTGAACAGGAGTGCTCCTCGAAGAGGTGTCCCTGTAGTCTCTTTTCATTAAGGTGTGGAGGGGACTGCATTATGTGTTAGGTCACCAAGGTGGTATGACCAAATCCTTGGTATTGTAATGGAGATGACTTGTTCTTCCTTGGATATTCCCCATAGCATCCACCCGTGATTGGGCTTGGCTATGGGTGAGCACCATGACGATGTCTCTCTAAAAAGCCCTAAAAGTTGAAATGAGTCATATGGGGCCCAAAATTGGTGTGCCCATCCCTCTTATAGTATATAAGACAAAAATGAAGTTTCAAGTCTTAGTTCTAAATACATTAGGAGATATTGACATCCGAACAGCTCAAAAAGTGCATAGAATTGCATGTCCAATTTTAAAACCTAATTTCGGGGCACTAGATGATGGAATTTGGCCCCAAAAACTGACTTTTCTAGGAAAATAGAATTCAAGAGAATTATATTTGTTTAAAATTATCCCACCTAACTCCCTGTAAAATTTCAAGTCAATCGGAGCTACGGTTGAGAAGTTATGGCCCCGGAAAGATGCACTAAAATTTAGGGAAAAATGTAAGATTTCCCATATTTTGTTGGATGGTCCTGCATCACTTATGGGAACATTTGGGGTGCTTTTGGGTTGACCAAAGGGTTCATGGACACCTTTGGGGCATTTTGGAGTGACCAAGCGATTGCGGGAATCCTTGGAGCTTTTTGGAGAAAATGACAAAATGCATAGATTTTTTTTTTTATCTTTGTTTTTAATGATTTTTTTGTCTACACTAAACAAAATTAAACACACACATTCACAAGACCGTGATTATATCTTTTAAGGATTCTTGGTGTGCCCTAGAATGGTTTAGTGCATTTTGATGTTTTGTTTTGTTTTTGTAGATTTTGTAGAACGTTTAAATGCATCATGTAGGCTCTTATAACTCCAAAAAGGTCGCCCCTTCAATATACCAACCAGGTCGATATACCAACCTCTCTATATACCCGCCCTTACGAGAGGGAGACTATAGGTACGTGAGAGTAGAAGGTACATGGTACATAGGCGGTACGGAAGGGGGATTGTCCTATTAATGACACCTACCATAGAAAACTTATCCTCGCGCGCATGGGAATCACCCCAGCTACGCTCGGTCTGTCTTCGTCAGGATTTATGCCTAACAACAGTTGACAATCGGGAAATGGATGCAAATCAAGCCAAGGCGGTGATTAAATCCACCAATGGTCTTGATCAAGGGCTGGGGTCTTAAGACCAGCTCCTTGGTTTAAAGTTGTCTCGTGATGTGTGTGGGATTCATTTTATCCAATAAAATGAAACTAGCATACATGACTTTCCCTAATGCAATGCAGGATTAAATGAAAACAATTAACGAAGTAGAAACAGAAACAGAAACAGAAAATTATAACAGAGATCATGAAAATCCCTACCTCTTCTCTGCCTGCTCCTGTTATCTCTGAATTTCTGCTCTGAAAATCTGCAGACAAGAATTCGTCCCTCTAGGAGACGAATTGCAGAACAGAATTCGTCCCACCTAGAGATGAATTTGAATTCGTCTCAGGGTCAGACGAATTGTAGAAAAGGATTTGTCCCTATCAGAGACGAATAGCAGTCTGCAACAAAAAAAGATATACCTGTCAAGCACAAACACAAAACTTTGATCAATTTCTGTGATTTCAAAACCAGGGAACAGGGTCCCACCGTGATCGCCACTGGAAGCACGAGATTCCGGTCAAAAGAAACACCAAGTGCGATTGCATTCAAAATTAAGCACGCCTAAGTCCTAGAAATATGAATTACATGAAACGGAAAAGAGACATGTTGTAAGAGACGCAATCAGATAAAGAAAAATAGCCCTTTCATTAATTTCTTTCGATCTCTGTTACAATAATGCCTCCTCCCTTTTCAGGGGCTAGGAGCGCAAATAAGGTTTGATTACAATCGTTGAATGGTTCCTCCTTCCGCGTGCCCACGATTGCACTGGGCGGGCTAAGATGATGCCACCGCTGATGTTGATGGGTTCTTCGCCTCTGCTGCTTCTCCTGCAAACAAAGAAATGATCAAGATGTTAGTAGCACCTGTTGCAAATGAAAATCATTCTCTCTCTAAAACTAACAAAATATGTATACGAATATCTCGCTGAAACCATGAAAACAAGTGAATCCAAATTGCTTCAAAATCGACGAAGGTAAGAACAATCACTGAATGCCATCGCATCGAGGCGACTGGCCAATTCACCTTAAACTAGAATTCGTCCACAGGCGGGGATGAATTCGACTGTAATCGTCCCCGGGTGGGACGAATTCTTCTGAATAGGAGAAATCGACCTGCTGCTGCTCCAATGTCAGATCCCGAGACCTGAAAAACTCCTGCAAACAGGGGGGTTAGGTAATTGGGGCCATTTTGGGATGACCCGGATGGTCGGATTTTCCCAATTTGGCCTCCTCCCTCGGGAATTTAACCTTGACACCTACAAGTTAGCGAAACGATAAAGCAATACAAAACACCCTAAACTCTGACCAAAAGCTAAAAAATTGCAATTATAGACTAATCAGACCTAGTAACACATAATGCAATCTAAAAATTAATCTAAAGTGCTCAAAAATTGAAATTAGAACTTGGGGGTGCGGGGGTGCCCAAGTGGGCCTCCCACCGTTGGCCCTCGATTTTGGAGCCAATCCACCAAGGATGGGCCCAAAACCTTTTAGGATTGGGGGTCGGCGAATTGGTAGGTTCGGATGTCCATGCGTCGGATTTGAGTAAGGTTCGAGCTTCAAAGGCCACCCAACAAACTCCCTTGCAAAAGAGATTGATGGATGTAGGAAGGTGAACAAAGGAGGACGCAAGTGAGTCTTCGATTCGGCGACGACTTCGTTGCTTGAACACTCCTTCTACCTGCATGTTTTGGGTGAGAAAATTCCCACCTTTTATAGACCCAAGGGGTCTCTTTTGGGAGGGAAGCCCAAAAGCCAAGTGTTGGCCATGGGCGCCATGTGGCAATCTTGTCTTCCCATGAGGGAGGGGAGTCCTTCATTGACTTGAACTTTGATAAATGCTTCTTGTAACAGTCCTCTAACGGCCCCTCTGTCCACTTACACATGCGTGCAAGGTAGGAGCCCTTAACTGACTGTTCTGGGCTGCCACTTGGCACCATTTGCCTTTTTTCCCGTTAAGCTTAGAATTCGTCCCACCCAGGGACAGATTCAGAATTCGTCTTGGGGTGGGACGGATTCTATTTTGAATTCGTCCCCGGGTGAGACGAATACTGGGGCAAAGTGTCCAAGTGTGCCAAATTTCTTCTTGACCTCACAAAATTGCTATGAAAGTGGTTAAGACCACTGTTTAACCTCTGAGGGCTGCCCTGGGGGCTGTGTTTGCCAAAGCGATCAGTGTTTGCAGTCACATAATCGGATTGGTGCTGTTTTCGTGTCTACAATATGTATTACTATCTAATAAAATACTTGTACGTAATTGAATACCATATCACAATCCATCCTAAAATATATATTTATAAAACATAGTAAATAAGAGTTTAGATTAATATAAACAAGAATCATTCGAAAGAAAAAGAAATATTGAATTTTAGGATATATAAAATGTGTACTAAACCTTTCACTAGGGATGTGCTAATAAATTTGTATCCATAAGAATGCATTATTTTTATTACTATCATCTTAATGTGTTTTCTCTTCCATGAAACACCTAATATTGATTATGTGAAAAAAAAATGGAAAAGAGAAAGAAAATCAAATAATATTGTATAAAATTGAACAAGTGGATGTACACAAGATATAAGATATGATATCTATTTATGGAATATATAACTAAAATCGTGATACAAGTAAGAGAAAAAATTAGAATGTACCTAAAGAGAAAGTTATCTTGGAGTCTTCGTTTATGAAGAAATTACAAGTTATATAAAAGAAAGAATATCATATACAATTGCCTTTTTTTAAATTGGTTATATTCTATTGAAACAGGAGTCACCTATATCACATCATGACCATATAATCATATTACATTAATTTTTCTATCATGCATGTATTTATTGGCAAGAATTTAAGCTAGGTATCCTTCTTGAAAGTCAACAAATAATTTTACTAGTTAAACTAATGCAATTTGATTATCACATCTAGATATGCTAATAAAAGTAAAAAATATATAATTATATTTTACAAAATAAACCTATCTAGTTGCTGAGAGGCCCAGGTTCAAATCTCTCGCCTCACATGTTGCGGATATGTTATGTAATGGTTCCCTCGTGGTCGTTTACCCCTTTTGGCCACCACCAATTAAAAAAAAAATATGTTTACTAGAAAATAAATTGAATGCTTCGATTTATTATTAATTAGATCCTATAAGCATTAAAAAAATCAAAAGAAAACAATGAATAGTATTACAAAATATAGGAAATATGTTTTACAACTTGCACTAAAAATGTGCCACAAGAATATCTTGGTATGATTAACAACTTAATGTATTTTTTCTTACCTACAATACTTGATGTTTATGAATGAAACAAGATAAAAAAAATAGGAAGGAGAGATACCAACATTAAATAATCTTATATAAGGGATGAGACATGGATAGATGCACATGCTAAAGGATGTAATATATATTATTATAGTAAATAAATACATTAAAATAATAAGGAAGAAGTAGGAGGCAGTGAAGAAGAAATAGTATAGATAAAGATTAAGTAGTCTTGAATTTACCCTTTGATATGGACATAATTCCGTAATAGGACATACTTATCAAATATACCCTTCTCTAAAATTGTAGTGGAGATGATATTTATTGGAGAATATGAATTTTAGATTTATCAATTTATCATGGAATTAAGTCTCATTTATTATTATTATTATTGATTCTAGTGATCATAGTCATTATGGATTGAGTGGTCATAATTATTTTCCAATACTTTTTAGAGATGGTGTATTTCATCTTTACTTCAAAGTTGTGAATATTGCTACATTGCCTAAGCATGATGTGTCCAATGCGATTGTTTTTATTGATATTATTTAGGTAAATTAAATTAAACCATATGATACCATATTAATGAGTTATATTGTATATAATTGGCTCATTTTGTGTTTGGCAATGTGGTTTCAAGACATCTTACTCACATGTGCCTATAGTTTCAAATTCATTTTTTTCTTGTGTGGAGGCTGGCTTGTGGTGAAATTATAGTTGAAAGACACTTTAATTGAAATATAGCATGGTGAAGTTGATTGTTCCATAATCATGCTTCTTTCTCCTCTTAAGCATAATTTGTCAAACTCGCTCATAGCATGTTGACTCCTTAGAGTTTTCGTGGTTGTGCAAAATTTTTTTTGGCTTTATTTTAACCGTGGCCTAGGGTCAACTCATGGCCTTGAAAAAAATCATAGAAAAAGACAATATTTTTTTTCAAAACAAAATACAAACCATCAATATTTACAAAATATGATAAATATAATACATAGGAAGAAATTTTACCGAAAATAGAGCTTGATACCCATTAACTGGAATAGGTAGGATTCTCCCTTCTTGGTCTTGTAATTGGACATAATTATTCTATTTGAATTCAACAATATAAATAGACCCTTCATAGAAGGAATCCAACTTTTTATGGTTATCTAGTTTGGATTTCTCTTCATTTTGTTTTAAAATTGATTCACTAGCTCTTAACATTCTTCATGTAACCCTTTTATCAAACCACCCTTTAGTTTGTGCTAAATACTTCTAAAAATGCTGATAGATTTTATTCCTCTAGCTGTAATAATTGTATAAGCCTTAATTTTATAGGATATTATTTTGGTATATCATTCCAATTTGCAATTATAAGGGTAAGTATATCCAAGTGTGTAGGAAGCATAGCGTATTTTCCATACACTAAGGTATATAGAAATGTGCCTATTGTTCTTTTGATTGTAATCCTATCTTCCCATAGAAATTGATTCATAAGCAAATGCTAGCTTCTTTTAGTATTCTGTAAGGACCTTTTTAGAATTCTGAGAAATTTTTTTTTGGTGTATTCTACTAAGAAATTTCCTTATGGATAATAGTTTAAATATTGTTTTAAGCATATGCCATATGTAATGGAAAAAACACTATACCTTATCCTTATAAAGGATGGTCCATTATAATTCACTAGAGATTCATGGATGACAAAATTTGTGATCAAGCTTTCAATAAATTTAATTATTACATCCTGATTGACTTTTTTAGTTGGAATTGACTCAACCCATCAAGTAAAATAATCAAGATTACATTTCTTACACATTTTAGGACTCCATCAAGATTTTTCTATATATTTCTTCATGTAAGAGAACATATTTTAAATACTAAAGCCTATATCTTCTTCCTTGTGATGAATTCATACCTTGAGGACATACTTCATTTTTAAATAAACTTATGAGTTGATCAACCCAATCCAATTCCTCTAAAATATTGTATTTCTTTATTCTATCAAGATCCTGATGACTAACAAGTTGTCATCTGATATGCACCTAATTTCGTTTCCAATTCTTGACATAATGCTCTACCTATGACCAATTTTATAGGATATATTTCTACATCATATTCTTAAATTTTGGTAATCCAACTAGCTCTTTTATCACCCAACTCTCCTTGTAAGATGAAATTCCTAACATCTGGGTGTACCACATAAACTAGAGTCTTACTTTGAGCCAAGTACTATTTGAATTTTTTTAATGATTTAATAACTACAAATACTTGTCTCTCAATAAAATTATATTTAGTCTAGTACTCATGGAGCGTTTGACTCCAAAAAAATATAGGGTGTTCTTCACCAACATCATTCTTTTGTGTCAGTACTATGACATAACTCTCATCAGCTACATAGGCATATAATATGAAATATTTGCTAAAATTAGGGTTTGCAAATATCAAGGTAGTACCAATAGCCTACTTAATTACCTTAAAAGGTTGCTTTATTTTTTGGTCTATTTAAACTCAATGTCCTTTCCAAGAAACTCTAAAATAGGTTTATCGATTTGAGCAAAATATAAAATAAACTTCCTTACAATGTTGATCTACCCAAAAAATGATTGTAGATCTTTCTTGTTCATGGGAAGAGGAAGATCCAATATTTATTTTACTCTATCAAGATCAATTGACATTCCTTATTTAGAGACTACATGCCCTAATAACTTACCCTCATGGACTACAAAAAATGATTTCTTCATATTTAGAGAAATGCCAAAATCTTTGTATTTTTTAAAAACTTGCTCCAAGTGCTTCAAGTGTGCTTGTTTTTCATGGGAAAATATAGTCATATCATCAAGATAGATAAGAATTACTCTATTAATAAAATACCCAAAAGCATAGTCAATGGATCTCTAAAAGGTAGCCCCTACATTAAATAAACCAAAAGGTATTTTGTGGTAAGCAAAGATACCCCACTTGGTAGTAAAGGTTGTTTTGAACTGATATTCATCATTCACCAAAAATTGATTATATTCAAAAAATTCATCTAACAGAGAGAACCTATATTCCCTTGCAACCATATACAAAATTTGGTCAATATGAGGGAGATAATAGTTATCTTTTAAAGATGCCTTATTTAAGTTTCTAAAATAAACCCATAGGTGGATTTTCCTATTATTTTTTTTGATAGGTACAGACTTAGAAACCCATGTGGAATATTTGATAGGGTAAGTAATATTTTATTTTAGTAGTTTAAGCAATTCATGTCTCATTATAGATTCAATATTGGGATTCATAGGTCTCTATTTCCGTCTCAATGGTTTTGCATCAGATTCTAGCTCAATAGTGTGCTAAATAATCCTTTTATCATACACCTTAAGATATTTATAATAACAAGATATAATGTCTTGGTATTGAAGGCATAGGGTCTTAAGTTCCTCCACTTCTCTTGGAGAACACTGAATGCCAACCTTAAGCTTCTTATCCTTTTCAATTTCAATCTCTTTATAAATTTCATCATCAATTTTCATGGCTCTTGATTTCTTTCTATCTTCATTGTCAAAAAGACTCTCCAATGTGATCAAGCCCTTAGGAATATGATTATTTTTAACTATATGATATCTTGCTAATCCATTTATTAAGGCAAATCCTCTTGTGAATTATAAAAGTAAGCCTCTCTAACTAGGAAATCAATAATTTGATCGTAATTTTAAAAAACCTACAAAACAATTATTTGTCTATTACTGAAGGTTTGAAAACTAATTTGACACTTTTATCCTTAGATGACCCTAAGTCTTAAGATGGATTAAATTTAAAACCTCTAAAGGCTAAAACATCATTTAAAATATTTTGAATTCTAGGAATAGAATAGATATTTAGAGCATTAAGGGATTCCATCAAATCTCATACTCTATTCCAATATATTTTAAGCAATGGTGTTTTGTACCACATCTCTGTAACTTGATTAACCACTAGTTCTGAATCACCATATATGTCTAACATTTTTATTCCCATTTTCTCTACTTGCATTAATACTAAGCACAAAGCCTCAAAATTTATATAATTATTAGTGTAATACCAGGCCATTCTATATGTAAAAATCTTCATACCTACTAAATAAAATTTCAAAATTATACATGCACTAGCCCCATATTTACATCTTGCTCCATAAAAATGCATTGTCCAAATATCTGACTCTCTCAGTGATTGATTTGATATGGCAGGGGTATTTTTCTCATTATTAGAAGAAATGCTATAAGTTCATGTTCTTGCTTCAAATAGACTATAATATTCTCTAAATGGTAACTCATCATCAACTCCTAAATACTCAAGGATCTCTACTACTTCAGTTTCCTCTATTACAAAGTGATTATACATTCTTCATCTATTTTCTCAATTTTATAAGCAATAGGTTTTTCAAGACTTATTCCTATTATTTTACCTTTATATGGAATCATCATGAAAAATTAGCCCAAATACGTGTAACCCCCTAGCTTGGTTATGAATTTCCTAGAAGACATAAACCAAAATAAGGCTCCATGTCTACTACTATATTTTCTTGTACAATAGTGACCTTTTGGGCCCTATGTAATTTCATCAATACATCTTTTACAACTCAAATGGTCTTGATTGGTGTCCCATCCAATTTCAAAACTCTTAGAGAAGAGCGAGTATACTTCATTCCCATTTCATCACATACCTCTTTAGGCATGACTATAGATGAGGCCTCTAAATCTATCATACTATTATGAATAATCCACCATTCCATTCTTAAATATATGCAAGAAGGTGGGCATTTATTTTTTAGGGTTGTTTGAGAAATATTTTTTTGACTATGTGATAGGTTGAAAATGGTAGTGGTTTTCTCTTCCTGATAATTCTTATTTAAAGATGTCTTCAATAGATATATCGAGCCAAGGATGAAGAGGGTGTCAAAAATAATTTCTCTAGAAGGAGTCTTATTTGGTTCTACAATGTTGAAGTTAGACTTTTCTGAAGGGATATTTTCGTATTTTTTTTAGTTTCACCAAATTTTCTCTTATACTATTGAGTATCTTCAATCCTTTACACCTTGGTGATGGAAGGAAATTTTGATTTCTCCTTTGCCTCCTCTTTATAACATAACTATTATTTATTCTTCTCCATTTTACTCTACTTTGGATAGTTTTTATCCTTTTCTTGTTCTCTAGAAATTGGATTATTCTTCTTAGCTACCTCTAGAACCAAAAATCTATCATTATTTGGTAGTAATTATTCCATTTTATTTTGAGAAGGAACTTGGTATTGACCCATTTTTTATGGATCTACCTGTAATTTTTTCTTTCTAAATCTTATTAGGACAAAAATTAATTCTTCTTCTGAGGAGTCTGGTCCAAACATAAATTATTCAAGATACCATTACATGTCGACTCTTCTCTTTTGGATCATATCAACTTTCTCTATGGATTGTTGTACATGATGTTGGTACATTGCATAGGTGTTAGTGTCATGATGATCATTGTAGGCTGGACAACAAATATTTACCAAACTACTTTTAGGGACTAATTCATGGACCTCATCATTTTCATTAACCCTAGACCCTACATTACTACTAGTAATAAGATTTTGTTATCTATTAAAAAATGGGAATCTTCACTATTAAGACCTTTCCATTTACATATTTTCCATGGTCTTCACCTTGTTATTTATTTTCTTCAAGGTATTTTGGATATCATGCAATAGAGTTGATTCTTGGGAATTTTGAGATGAGAGAGGAGGAAAGGATTTGAAGTAGATGATGTTTTGGGAGGAGGAATTGGATTCATTTGGATAAGTGGTTATGATAGGGATGGAGGATTCATATATGAGTGTGTTGATTTCCTAGACTATGGTGTAAACTAAGGAATTTTAGAGCAATATGGAATGACTACTTTTGGTGGAAGCCTTCCTATAGTGATCAAAAAATTATCTACATCAATAGTTTCATGGTAAAATTATAGAAAGGAATTTATACTTGACTACTAAGTTTGTAATCCCAAGCCTAATCCAATTGCTCTAATTTAATACATAAATGCAAAGTAGTAGCTTGAAGCATTGTTTCATTAAACAAGCACATACAATCCACCAAAAGACAGAGAAAATGCCAAATGAGCCAAAGCTTTCTTCAATTACTATTCCAAAAATAAAGCTTACAGAGAATAACTACTTACCCATTCAAAATTCCTCTCTTTTGACCCTATTTTCCCCTTACCCACCTAAAACTAGGTATTTGAAATTTAAATTTCAGGGCCTAACTTGCCGAGGAAATAACTCTTCGGTCGTTGCTCAAAACGGGTATTATAGTACCCTTTCGGAAATATATTGAAGGGTTAGGAAGCCCAATACTATGTTTATGCATAATACTGCCATATTTCAGCACTAAAAAAGGACTATAAGATCTTAAAATTTGGCCTCCAAGTTTTACTAGCAGGATTTCCAATAGTTTTGGCTAGGTTTTCACTAGTTTTGTCATATCTCCCAAAACGCTCAGGATATTGGGATGATTATTTCGTTGTTAGTTATTTTTTTCCATCCCCTAATAAATAAAAACACTTAGAACATAAAAAGAAAAATATTACAAATTTTGGATGATGCAAGATCACTCTTACACCATTGGATGCTCCTGCATCACAACTAGTCTAGATTTAGGGGGAATTATTTTCCATGTCCTACTAAACCTTAAATTGAAGTCAAATAATAACTCTTGGGGATGGTTTTGCATAATAGTGAATTTATTAAAGAGTGAGAAAGGATCAATTGACTCATTTAAATATTCCACAAAATGACCAATTAATCCAACCCAGGAATGAATGGTGTTGTCTTCTAGAGTTCTAAACCAATAAAGGATTTTACCTCTAAATATTGCCAGAAGATTGACAATAACATATTCATTTACAATATTGTGAATAGTTACTAAATTTAATATATTTTGATAGTGCTCACAAGCAGTATTACCTAAACCATCATAGGTAGGTATGGATTTGGATGCAGCCTAAGGGATATCATCCATTTGAAGGAATCCTAAAGGACTTGATGTATCCCAATAATGGTAATTCTATGGAGGCTAATTTTGATTTAGATTTTTTTGTTGAGCCATTGTTACTAGGGTTTTTAATGGAATTGGTTCTAGGGTTCCCTAGTGATCTAATGGTATTGGAACCTCTTAAAAAAGTGAATCTAGAGATAAGATTTTTGTATACCTTGATCTTCTGGATGGTAACTTAAAAAATGATACTAGCTCTTGACTATTCCTAGCTGATGACCTAGGAAAAATGAAAAATAAGCTATTAAAAGGCTTTCTAGGTTCCTGTATTTAGGGATTCACCAACTAAATATTTTTCACCACGTAGTGAGGTCAAGATAATTTACTAAATATTGATTAATAAAAGATAATATCTAATGGGCAAATGAATAATTTGTGAACAATGGTCCCACTAGATGTGAAAAAAATTGTTGTGGCTTGGTTTATCATTAATATGAACTTGAATTGTGACTATCATCTACAATGATTTTTATAGGTGAGAACCTACTAATCATATCCCAAACCACATATTGGAAGGGTTAAATTACTTTAACCCAACATCCTTAGTAGGATGGTATACCTTGTCAACTAACTGAATGTTCACTTTTTTTATCTTGAAATAATATATTAGAGAGAAGAGTGAAAGGATTAATAAATGAATGAATTGATAGTGGATGGTTAAAGCTAACATCATATGCATATATAGAGAATTCCTTAACAATTTAATTTTCAGAAGTAATACTCAGGACTAACAACATTCAAAACTTGACAATCTTTAACATGAAGAGATTTTACATACTTAAAGAATAATTACAAACATCTAAGAATTAATAATCTAATTTAATAGAATTATATTAACACCTTGAATAATATAAATGACTTATTATAAGCATACATTTAGACATGAATCATTCCAATTTACTCTAAGTTAGCAATCCAAATTAACAGAATACACTAACCATAGTAGTAGTAGCAAAAATGACTTCATAAGATAATGATCAACAAACCATGTAGACACAAGTTTGAGGTAAACATCCCAAGTAATGCTATTTTTATTAATTGTAGGAAATTTACAGCAATAGTGCAAGAAAATAATTCATAGATGACATTTTGAAATGAGGGTTCAACCTCTATTTATAGATTTTTAATCTTTATGTTTTTAGCATTACAAAGAATTTATAGAGTTCTTGATTTTCTTACAACATGCTCATCAATGATGACATATAGTTGTCATTTCTTGAATTAGTTACAATGAAATAAATAAATATCAATCCTAGCCACCCCTTGTTCTTGCAACACATTTCTCATCAAAGAATTGTAACAAAATTGGTTGGATAGTGAGTTCTAGAAGCTTCTCTACTACAACATTTCATCTTCCTATTGATTCATATTTCATGGCACTTGGTTGAATCCATTCAACTTACTCTATATTGCAACCATGTTAGAATCATGAGACTCGAACTAAGATTGATGCTCATCATTTATTTTGAAATCAGTGGTTGTGATCAACTAGTGCATGGCTTAGCTCACGATTGTGGTTAGCTCCTATATTTCTCAAAGCTATGCTCCATCCTTAATTTTGATAGCTTTTGATAAAAATTGGCATGAGAAAAGATAAGATTGCAATTTTGGACCTTGATTTCTTTTAGACTATTTAACCCATGGCCATGGGAAACCTTATCCAATCCTTCACCTTTACTTACAGTTGCACATAATTTTGGGATATAAAGCATTTTCTAGACTTGACTTCTACTATGACGAACTTTATGATTTCATAAAAATTAGTAGATTTGAACATATACTTACTCTTTTCATTTGGTTGTGAGCTAACAAAGAGGTTCTGTTAGTTGCACCTCAAATTACAATCATGCCCATATTGGTGAATTATACAATGGATTAGCATAAATTGGTAGATTTAAATTTATACTTTGAAGTGATTTTCTTAACAAATTAAAGTTGGTAGTTGTGTTCCAAAATGAAACTTGTCTCACTTTTGTCATTATTTCTATAGATTCTAGCTTTTTATCCACACTTCTCTTAGTCATATAGTTAACAAAGGAAATTTTGTGGTCGCAAGGCAAAATTATCTTTGAGTCATCTTAGCCAAATTCATTGAGCATTTGGAAAAATTAGCAGATTTGAGGCCCAAAATTTGCATGATCGTGCACCTTCACTACCATGTGAACTTGCTTGTGTTTTTTATCGTGAATTTAAGAAAATCATTGTTTTGCATCAATGCTTTGAACACTTAGCCATTTTTATGAAAATTATAGGTATTTTTTGTGATGTGGCCATTTTGGACTACAAGTAGGTTAAAAAGACTTCCCCCAACAGTAGAAATACTTGGATCATAATCCATATTCAATGTATTTGAAGTTGTTATCCCCTTGTCCAAATCACTATAAATGCCCTTGTCCTTGTGTCTTCTCTCAAGAGATTCACAAGGAATTATCCAAAATTATTTATTATATAATTCCATATTATTTTCCACATGTATTGGACAATAATTATCATAAGGCTTAGATGACTGACCAATAAAATTAATAGTATCGAGTTCCAATCCTTTCATAGTTTTCTTTATGACTTTGTCTCCTTCTCTAACAACCTATAAATAATGAAATGGATATAAATCAAGGCCCAAAACTTGTTCCTTCTCCAAATTTTTAGTTCTAGGTTTAAGAACATCCTTTTTTATTATTTCTATCGAATCAGGGAGTAATAGTAAGTCCTAAAAAATAGGCATCTCCTAATTATTGTTAGCTAACTTGAAATCCTTGCTAGTTATATTTTTTTCCTCCATACTTTCTATTTGAAATATTGAGAACATTCCTTAGCAATATTAAATAGTCCAAGATTTGATTATAAACTATATTCCTCACAACCATCTCCATACAGTTCGGTAAGCCCTCACTAGTACCCATATCAATCAAAACCCAAGCTACATAACAAAATGCACTAGATTTGAATAAAACATATATATCCAAGGTTTTAACTATTGAATATCCAATATCTTTCAAAATTATTTCTAACCATAACTCCATTAGAAAACCTTGAAGTTTCACCCATATAAATATTCTCCTAAAAATATTAGTCTTAGGATCAAAGCAAGTCATCCAAGCCTTCAAATTCAAAAAATAATGCCCCCAATACCAATGGCCTCCCAAAAATTCTTATGCATATTCCATAGATAAAAAAAAGGAAACCTATCAATCCTCTAATAAGTAAGTGAAAAATAGGCCAATATATTAAAATTGGGACTCATGCCTTTTGCATCCACTCATTTAGTGTATTATCAGTTATTTGACATCCATGAAACATCCCAATAAGGGACTTACCCAAAAACTCTAGAACTTGTTCCATCCTCAAGTCTTCCGCAAGAATCATTTTAATATTTGACCTTCTCTTTTTAGTAACTAAAATTGTAGTCTAATGTTGATTGAAAGTTTAGACCCACTCCACACAGGGCCTCTAAATCAAGGCCTTTCCAAATAAACCCAAAACCAAACAAAGGAAACATTTTCAAAAAAGGTGAGTTTGGGTTGTTTGGAGCTTGCTCAATTTTTTTCCTACAATGAAATACTTACTCATTCATTAGACCCATCGCTTTAGTAGAGTGTTCTAAGACACTTTAAAGTGAGAAGTCAATCAGAAAACCAACCTAATATAAACCTATTAACATATAAACCCATCTGTCCACTATATTTGATGACCTATAGTCTTATTATGGCCACTAAAAAATCCTAAGGACCTCTAGTTCTCAACTTCTACATCTTGTCTAGAAATGGGACCCCTGGCCCATGAAGTTGAAAATATGTGCTACCTATAAAAGAGGCCCTTAAAAAATTTCAAACATTCCTCTTCATTCTCCATTAAAACAAGAAACCTATAGGAAATCCTTATTAGATGGTCTACTTGATAAACTAGATCACATTGGGAATGACTATAAAATATGGTTAC
This sequence comes from Wollemia nobilis, assembly GCA_028583015.1. NCBI lineage: Eukaryota > Viridiplantae > Streptophyta > Pinopsida > Araucariales > Araucariaceae > Wollemia > Wollemia nobilis. The sequence continues at coordinate 5,526,111 of JAQPPZ010012983.1, read as the reverse complement.
CTAAAAATTGAGGATAAAACAAAATTGCTAAAAATAAGGGACTAAAGGTAGAATTGGCTAGGGTCAAGGCCAATAAGGACAAACTCTGACTAGAAAATGAAGAACTTAAGAAATGGGTAGTAGAAAAAAAAATTAAAGAAGCAAGTAGAATAACTCAAAGTCCAACTTGTTAAGTATGAATAACTCATCAAAGAAATGACTGGAGAATAAATCAAGTTATTAGGGGACATAGAGAAGAAATATAAATTAATAAAAGTAGTTGGAAGTCTCAAGACCTATATAAAATAAGTTGATGTAAATATTATAAAGTAAATCAAAATGGTTAAGGACAAATATGACTAGATTAAGGAGGAGACCCAAAATACCTATGAATAATTTAAGATTATATATTTTATAAGAGATAACTTAGAAATAGTTGAAAACATGGTAAAACAAGTAGAAGAGAAAAAATTTGCAAAAGGTAAACCATAAAATATCCTAAAACTTTTGTATCAATGACCTTATAATAGGCTTACAAAGACAACTTGACATCCCTAAACAATTGGGTTTAGGAAATAGAAAATGAATTTCATAGGTTGATCACTATTGGTTTTCTAGACATATTTAATAATAGAAAATATATCAAGGATGATGATATCATCCATGCAATGATTGAAGAAGAGAAATATCAAGTCATAAATGGAAATGTCTCTAAAAGTAATGAGAAATAAAAATTACTCTTAACAAAATTGAAAGAGCTATCTACCAAGGTGGATAGTAAAATTACCTAATGATAGTTTATGTCAAAAAAAATTGAGTGTATTTCGGTCTAAAATTTACTAAGAGGAGATAGTTACCATAAAGATACTAGTTATATCAAATTTTAGAGACAAGGGTCCCAATTTTCTTTGACTTTGTACCCATGGATGAAAAAAATATCTAGGATCATATGCCAATTAAACCTGATGTCCCATGAAGTTGCCATAAGTGTAGTACCTCAGTACTACCTTCACCAAACTTTACACTTTTTTAAACAAATTATAGTAACAAGAATCAATCAAGAGGAAACCCCTAAAATTCCAAAAAAATATTCTATGTTTTGAAAGAGATATAATTCACTCAAAGAAATTATAGTTTGGTTGGAGAAGTGATTCACTAAGGAAATACATAAATCTATTTAAGAAGTGATTCACTCTAATTGCTAATTTGAGTTATTTTCTCAACATAGCAATTGAATAACTTGTCATGATGAAATAATTGCTCAATTAGGGTGCCAAAGTGTAAATCTATACAAAATCAAGGAAAATATTTCAAAAAGTAATATTTTTATCATTTTGTGGTGGACTAAACATTTTGGGAGACTTTCAAGCATACAAGAGGTATTTATAGATATGTAACATTTTAATGTATAAAATTTTAGTAAGATTACCCCCAAATATTTACTTTAGAAGTATTTTTTTCACCTCAAGTAAATTAATGGTAAACATTTACTATAAATAGGAACCTAGGGCCCTCATTGTAATAATATTTTTTATCTTAATAATGTAGAGTTACACTTTATGAAATGGAAATTTATGATTTGTACTCATGAGGTTGTAAGAAATTAAAAAGTCCTTTGCATCCCATTTGAGGTGTTGCATCATGATTTAGTAAGTGTGTTCTAGTTGGATATTTCCATTGTAGATAATCTTGCCCATTACTTATCAATTTCATAATAAAATAAATGGGTAGATATTTATGTTATTTGAGTTCTTCTATATTTATTGATTACATGATACTCTTTTTTTAATGTGTTATATAGGATTTAAATGAGCATCATCTATATTACATAATTACCATATTGTGGGATTACCATAAATCTTAGATATTATCCATGTATCATCTAGGAATAGTCAAAACTAGGTCTCCTCCTTGAAATATTGAGGAATCTAACTGGTTGAGCTAATAACACTTGATGATTACATTACACTCTTACTATGGTGTAAAATACATTTTTTATTCCATCCAACACACTCTAAACATCATGTGTTTTCTTTTCACAACATACTTTATGTATTTTACATTCCACACTATAATTTTCACATTTACTTTCACGTGTGCCTTTTATTTTCATGCAAATATTTAGTCTAGTTTAGATATCAAATAAATATTGTAGGAAGCCATCCTAAATTTGGTGATAGGGTGAAGCCTATGGAAAAACCTTTCAGCCTTGTCCAAACATGAATTTTGGGGGCTCAATAACAAAAATGAAGTCAATCAAATTCCATGAATTAACACTTCCATAATAGGATAGAAGATAAAATGAATCAATTCCATCCATTTCTAGTTCTCCCAAACATATAAAACCTTAATCTAAAATTTTTAGAAACTTAATGGTACCAAAATTTTAGTTTACTTTTATCCAATATGACTAGGAATCAATCATAAACTAGAATATTCATCAACTATTAAGTAAATTTAATTCCAAATGTAATTGTTTAAAAAATGAGCAATCAATCATAAATTAGCTTCCACCATGTCAAGAAGTATCAACATCCACACAAAACATGTCTCCACATACCACATGCAACTCACACTAGGTGAGCACAACATTCATATCATCACAACCTCATATATTCACTCAAATTATATTTTAAATGACCAACATGTTATAAGGGAGGTGCTTTATGTCCACAAAAGTTTTAACTTGTCATGGAAAAATTTGACCATATGACCACAAATATATATTGCATGAATACCAAATCAAATAATATGAAAGGTACATAGATGTAGGAGTGTTCAAAAATCCATTACATGATGTCTAACCTTATCACATACTAAAAAATATAAAATATGATACATTTTATATGCTATGAAATGTGTGATTAATGACTCGATTGTGTCAAATGTATAATCATTTCCATACATATCTAAGTAGGGCACCAAACACACATGCATTAAATTAGTTAGTAAAATATGTAAAACATCTATACTATTGATTTTATATAGTCAAACAACTTCAAATTTTAATTTTCATGTAGTTATAATTTCATAAACTAAGATGTTCCTCCAATCAGTGAGGATATTTAAATGTTCAAAAAACCATAAAATAATAAATTTAATCTTAATTAGAGAATTGCATGCAATAAATATTTATATAAGTTGGTGTTTTATTCATATGACTTTGACACTATATGATTTTCTACATACACCAAGAAACATTGATTTGTTTAATTGGTGTCTATCTATTCATGATATATTATACAAATAATTATTCATATTTTAGTGTTTACATACAATTAGTTCTACAAATGGATAATGCTAATGTGCACTTAATGATCCTCGTATAGTACCCTAGACTGAATTTTTATTTTTTTATAGGAAATTTCCTTACACATATTTATGAATACACTCAACATCTCCAAGTTAACTTAACTATGGTTTAAATTGTTGCAAATAGGATATCAAAAAAAAATTCATGGTATGGTGAAACAAACCCAATCTAATTTTTCTTATGCATAATATGACTTGTATTCACTAGCATTTAGTATTATTACACATGAACTAGTGTAATTTATCTCAACTAAAAGAATTAAATAAATCACATCTAAATTCAATGATAGGTGGATCTCCTTCACAAGACAATTCTCTTACAAGAACATATATGGAGGATCTAGATTAACTTTGAACTAGTTATATGATCAAATTCGTGATCTTATCTTTGAATATTTATAAAGTAATAAAGTTTGAACTAGATATCCACACTTAGGCTTTAGACAACACAACATAATTACATGCCATCCATTCAAGACAAATTGTATTGCTCCACATTCCCTCAATATGGCTTGGATAATGGATAGACTTTCCAAGTATACCTTTGATTACTTGATCATATTTACTTAAAGTAACAAAATTTCATAGATCTTCATGCATGATCATATGGTATTATATTTTGATGACAACATTCTTTTTAGATGGCATGATATTTTAGGATAACAATAGGATAGATAGTCAATTAGATGGATTTTCATTTGCACTCCTTCATACAAAAATGCTTATTTAGATGGAATAACATCTCTAGTCCTCAAACATAATGATACATAACCATAAAATATCTCCATGTAGTACTTTCATGAACAACATAGCTTCCATGGTTTTTGATGATTCCTTAACGTACAACTGGTACAAATAAGAGGAAAACCATGAGTGAATATGAAGAATAAAAAATATTAAAAGAATTAAAACACACATCCTTTGTCAATTTGAACATAAATATTTACGATCTTCTACATATTATGCAATATCTAATCAAAACTTAGGCTCATGAACAAGAAAATAAGATCATTATTTATTGAATCATTTTGGATATTTCTCCATATAATAATACTCAATTACATGTCATTCACATAAATATAATGATGTACAAAAACATCACACTTGCATCTATAACTTATGGATTTTGTAGGATAGTATCCACACATGATCAATCACCAGGGTTACAAATAGTGATAAACAAAATCATCTAAAATATTTTTATGAGTATGGACATACATAACCATTCATATCTATATATATGAATTGGTATAAACTCTTTTATTCACAATAAATAGTACTGAATATTAAATTTATATTCACAAGATAAACAAGTAATGTAAAAAAACTTAATTATCTTCCTTTAAACTGAATATTTTTCTATATTGCTCATGTATCCCGTTTTTATCTACTATGATACACGAATATGGACCAATAACATGTTGAAAAATTATACTATAAATATAATGATACATTTAAAGATAAAATATGGAGTCAATTATGGTCAAGCAACATAATGATTCATTAAATAACCCATGTGTATGGGTAGAACCTATTAACAACACATGAAATACCAAATAGCACCCTAATAGGTGATGCAATAATCCTAACATAATTTTTATATGATTTTTTCTAATGTGTCTTACATTTATTTAAGAGCTTCTTCCATGATAAACATGTGACAACCTATATATTTAAGTTTCATACTAATTAATTCTTACATCCCTATGGAGGAGTTGTATATTTTTAGCATTTTTGATAGACCTCCCATCATTTTTTACTCTAAGGAATCCATGTGCTTGGGTCTTTTAACTATTAATATTGGATTTCAATAAATATACATGTGATTCAATGCTATTATGTTTATTTCTGCTCATATGGAGTGGCTCACATATTACTCAACAAGATATTATATATGAATTTACACAAGTCTAAGAAGATATTACACCACATATTTTAATATGTCATAAATACAAATATAAATAATGTAATTTTCCCAATAAATTAGATATAATGTTAGAAAGGTTAGGCTTGGATATAAGTATAATATATATATATATATATATATATATATATATATATATATATATATATATATATATATATATATATATATATATATATGAAATGATTGTTATTTAGGGTTCACAATATTTGTGACATCAATGGTCCTTAATGTTTTATTATAAAATAATTTCCCAAGTTATCTTATTAGAAAATTCTATCTTAATGTAAAAGGGATGTTATTTTTAATATCGATAATAGATATTATAGGATTTTATTTTTGTGCTCAATTTAATTGACCAAATTTTTAATACTAGAGAAGCTTTTAGGTGGCATTAAAAAATGCAAGAAGGAGAAAATATAGTGTAGGTCATATTAGTACTTAAGATATGAAAATTTGTTTTATATATTTTGAAGTTGAAACTCTAGTTTGAATTGCTCAAAAAGAATGTGCTAGTAACTAAACTTGTAATATCCTTAGCTATAAAATATCCCTATGTAGAGGATTATTTTGGAAATTTTATGAAACCCTATTTTTCGTAAATTTTTTCTTCTTTTTTTATTGCTTCTATTTATGGTCACTCCCATTAAACTAAAAAATAATTGCATTGCTCTCATTACATTGTTGTTAAAGTTAATTATCTAAATCTAGATACAACATGCCTTTTTATCAAATATATTCTTCAATTTTTCTTCTTATGCAAAATATTCTTATTCCTCCTCAAAATACTAAGTTTTTGCAATCAACACCTTAATATGATTTTATTGGACATTTTGAGTAGATGAGTGGTCATTGATGTCAAGATTTTAGCACTAGTCAGTGGTAGTTTTAGTGGGCAACATCAGTTTTAGGTTCTCCAATAAGTGCAAAAGGATAGTCCACCTTCAGTTGATCAAGACCCGGTTCCAGGAAATCAGATGAGGTCTAAAGGGCAAAGAAGAGGCCCAGGAAAATAATATTATAATAGTTTATTATAATATTAAAAAGGAAATTTAAATTAATTATAAATTAATTAATATAATTTTATTATAAATTAATTTATTATTTTAATTAACTTTCATGTTACTTAAGTTAATTATAAGTTAATTTTAATTTAATTATAAATTAATTTTTATTAATTTAAATAAACCCTAAAAGGGTTATAAAGCAAAGTTTATAAATCAAATTTTTAAATTCGATTTGAGCGTCGACGTGTATAACATCAAGGCACTACATATATATAAAGGCAAAACCTTTGCCTTAAGACTCCCTACTAATATCTTATTTGAATGCCAATGTTCTGATTTATGCGTAGAAAGAAAGCAACGATTTTTATGTTTGAAAAGTCTTCGATGGAAGAGAAGGGACAAATAGGAGCTAGGCTCCTCTCACCTTGCACAAGCATCGCGTAGTGTAGCTGGTGATGACGAAAGGTGTTAAGACGTTTGTTGGCAAGGAGGACGTAGGTTTGAATCTCGTGGGGTTCATGTTTTGCAAGGAAGGAAGGTCATCATTTTCTTTGAAGTGGTACCAACGAGGAGATAAAGGGGGGCAAGCACCTTCCCCTCCTCGTGGGAGCACCTAGCCCACGTGGTGGGCTAGCACCTTGGTAAGGTGCTCGACGGAGAGGTTTCGGGGTCAAAACCCATCGAGGCCTTTTAGTGGTTGAGACAAAGGTATGCGTTGATGATTGTTGGGTTTGTCGCTTAATTTGGAATGTGCTAAGGTTGAAGGAAAATAGAAAATATTTTTATGTGCCTAAGGTTGAAAAATAATTTTTGAGGGTTTGTAAGATTTAATTTTTGCCTAAATTAAATTTGGTTATTAAGTGTTTTGAGGGAGATAAAAGGGTAGGCAATTATTATTTCTGAAGGGTTATTTTTGAAAGTTTGATTTATTAAATTGGAGATTATAAGGAGCATTTTGAGTGATTATTTTTATGTGTAATTTGATGATTGCTAATTTCAAGAAGGAGTAATAAGGTGTATTTGGGATTGATTATTTTTGTGTTTGAGAAATATTTTGAAAGAGAGTTAATGTGATATTTGTCATCTAACTATTGAAATTGGCAAAGGAGAAAATTGTGATTGAGACAAGTTTTTCTAAGGGCACTTCTACATCAAACAAAAGGTATGGGCACATCTTCCTAGTGAGTGATTGTTGAAAGTTGTGAATGCAAAGTTGGAGTGAAAAGGATTGTTTGGTTAGCATTGTTGAGTGTGTTTTGAATTAATGCTTCAAGGTTTTATGGAATAAAGAGTTGTTGATAAAACCTTGTTTTATAAGCATTGTTGTTGAAGTGATTAATTGAGTGAAGAACTTGAACTAGGGTTTGCAAAGATCATGAGTATCATTGTTATGTGAGATTGATTGATAAGCATTGTTGGAAATATTTGAGTGAGTGTTCATATGCTTGGACTAGGGTTTGTGAGCAAGGATTATTTCATTGAGTGATTGGTTGAGTAGAGTTGGTTGAGCCTAGTCAAGTGGATGTGTTGATGTGATAGTTCAAGTTCTATGAAATAAATTGTTCTATATTCTGAATTGATTTGAGAAAGAGGTTGAGTGTGGATGAGTGTGAAACATATTGAGTCTCTAACAATTCTCTATATGTTTGTGATAAAATAGATTGAAAGTGATTGAGAGTTTGTGAATGTGAAGCATATTGAGTTTAATAATTCTCTATATGTTTCTAAAAGAGTGATTGAAAGTAATTGAGCATTGTGGTGAATGTGAAGCATATTGAGTCTCTAACAATTCTCTTTATGTTTCTATGATATTGGACAAGTTCTAGTGTGGACTTGTTGAGCAGATTTGAGGTAAGTCTTTGAGAAGACTTGTGGACATATTTGTGTGAGATTTTGTGGAAGCTTACAATACAGATTGAGGATAAATTTGAGGATAGATATTTGAGGATAGAGATTGAGGATAGATTTTGGTGTAGATTTGAGGATAGGTTTGTGCTAGACCAAAAATAAAGATTGAGCAGATTTGTGCTAGATCGAAGGACTATGTTTAGTACAGATTTGAGATAGAGCTTTGAAGGTGATAGAGTATAGAGGATGATAGTCTCCAGTGGATAGAGATCCATTAGCTAGGGTAGTGAGGATAGGTGTCTTTAGTGGATAGAGATCCATTAGCTAGAGTAGGGTAGTAGTTCTTCTAGAAGATCACTAGTCAGAGCTAAGGAGAAAGGAGTTCTCCTATGGATAGAGATCCATAAAATTGATTAGGGTATTGGTGTCTCCTTTGGATAGAGGTCCATAAACATTGTAGGGAAAGGATTCCCAAGAGAATTTATTTGAGAAAAATTTATAAGGAATATTTTCTCCGTGGAGTAGCCCACATTGGGTGAACCATGTTAAATCATGTCTCTCATGTGTGTGATGCTTTGTGTGATGTTTACTACTTTAATATTGTTGATGTTATCATTTGGATTAAAAAATAAAAAGTTTTATCTTATACTGTTCACCCCCCTCTCAGTATAAGCACATGTTCTTCAATTGGTATCAAAGTGGGTCTCTCCATGAAAAGACTAATAACTTGGAGGAGGATCCATCAAAAACACACATGACTTCAGAAAATGAAGAAGAGACTATGTTTGATATAAAAGAGGAATTCTTTGCTGCTCTCAAAAAGTTGGAAAGAATTAGAGAGAAGAATTCAAGCTTGAAGGAACAAATTCAAGAGGATGAAGAAGCAAGGATGGAACTTCTACAAAATCTCATAGAACTCAAGATAAAGGTAGAAGAAGGAAAGAAAATTGAGTAGGATATGATAGATCTATTAAGAACAAGAGAAACAAAATGTGAAATATTGGAAGCAAAATTTTTTATCTAAGGAATGAAGTTGAAAGGACCAAGGTACTACAAGATGTAGAGTATGAGAAATAGAAAAAGGAATCAAGTCTTCAAGAAGCAGAAACTTCAAATAAAGATAGGCAAGCAAAGGATATCAGAAAGGAAGAAATCAAAGAAGAACCTTGGATGAGATTTAATCACAAGAGGAGAAGCACTCCACCACAATCTCAAAGGCATCCAAATAGGTTACATAATTTCTTCCATGGTCATTGCTTTTCTTGTAATAAATATGGTCATAGAGCTATACACTGTATTGGTCATGCAAGAAACAATGTCAATAGAAATTTCAATTCTTTTGCACCTCTTATGGATAATGATATTATATGTTACAAATGCAATAATTTTGGGCACAAGGCTAGATGGTGTAAAATGATACTTTCTGAGTCTAGTAAAAGAAAAACAATTTCAACAACTAGGAAAGATGAAAGGGAAAATGTAAAGGCTAGATCAATGTTAGTTCAAATAGCCCTTCATGCTCAGGATAAAGAAGAACAATGGTATCTTGATAGTGGTTTCTCTAGTCACATGATAGGAGACAAAGATAAATTCATTGTACTAAAAGAAACCAATAGAGGATCAGTAAGTTTTGGTGATAATGGATCAGCAAGGATTGGTGGAAGAGGAACTCTGAGTTTAGATAATGGGAAAACAAGAACAGAAAATGTGTTGTATGTCAAAGGGTTAAAACATAATCTGCTAAGTGTTAGTCAACTTTGTGATCAAGGTCATATGGTTACATTTCACCCAGATAGATGTGAGATAAGAAAATCAGAAACTGGAAAAGTCATTGCAAATGCAAGAAGAACTCCAAACAATCTATACATGCTTAGTGAGATCAAAGGGGAAAAGTGCTTTCTATCACAAGAAGATGAGAGTTGGTTGTGGCATAGAATATTGGGTCACTTGAATTTTGACAACATAGTCAACATAAGCAATAAGCAGGCTGTCAAAGATTTACCCAAAATAAAAAGGCCACAAAACACAATTTGTGCACCTTGTCAACATGGAAAGCAAACTAGAACAAGCTTTAAGTCAAAAGGATATATGTCATCTAAGCCATTAAGTCTAATACATACTTGATTTATGTGGTCCTACCAGAACATAGAGTATTCAGGGTGAGAGTTACTTTATATTGTTTATAGATGATTACTCCATAATGGTTTGGGTAGCTTTCCTGAAAGAGAAGTCAGATGCTTTTGAAAAATTCAAAGCATTTAAGGAACTGGTTGAAAATGAAACTGGCAAGAGGATTAAGTGTTTGAGATCTGACAGAGGAGGAGAGTTTACCTCAAATGAATTTGTAGAGTTTTGTGAACAACATGGGATCAAGAGAGAATACTCAGCAACAAGAACTCCCCAACAAAATGGAGTAGTTGAAAGGAAAAATAGGACTATTGAGAATATGGCTAGAGCTATGTTAAATGAGTCCAAACTCTCAGATGGATTTTGGAGGGAAGCAGTCAACACAACAGTATACATAATCACTAGGGCTCAAATGAGGGTAAATCATCACAAGACTCCATATGAGCTTTGGAAAGGAAGACCGACCACTGTAAAACACTTCAAGATTTTTGGAAGCAAGTGCTACATAAGACGAGAAGATCAAAACTTAGGCAAGTTTGACCCAAGATGTGATGAGGGAATTTTCCTTGGTTATTCCTCTAAGAGTAAAGCCTATAGATGCTTCAACAAGAGAACACACACTATTGTAGAAAGTATAAATGTAACAATTGATGAGAAGATAGATTCAAGAGAACCAGTTCAACAAATTGTGTATCAGGAAGATGGAAGTTGTCAAGAAGAGTTTCATGAGGAATCAGATGAAGAAGAAGAAGAAACACAAAGACTTCTTCCTAAAACTCCATCCAGGTATGTACATAAGCATCATCCAAAAGATCTAATCATTGGGAATCCAGATGAAAGATAGACAAGGAGAAGGATAATAACACCATCTCAACAAGCAAATTTTTCTTTGCTATCTAAGATTGAGCCAAAAGACTTCAATCAGGAAAGTGAAGATGAGTTTTGGATCAAGGCAATGGATGAGGAATTAGATCAGATAGAGAAAATCAAGACTTGGGAACTTGTTCCATGACCAAAGGACAAGAATGTGATCGACACAAAATGGGTATTCAAAAATAAGCTAAATGAAGATGGACAGGTAGTAAGGAATAAAGCAAGGTTAGTGTGCAAAGGTTATGCACAGGTAGAGGGAATTGAATTTGATGAGACATTTGCTCCAGTTGCATGACTTGAAGCCATAAGAATATTTTTAGCCTTCTCAAGTTTTAAAAACTTCAAGGTATATCAGATGGATGTTAAGTCAGCATTTCTAAATGGTGTTCTAGAAGAAGAAGTCTACATTGAACAACCAGAGGGATTCATATTAACAGATAGACCAGATCATGTATGCAGATTGAAAAAGGTACTGTATGGTCTAAAGCAGGCTCCTAGAGCATGGTACTCAAGATTGGATAAGTATCTTCAGGAATAGGGATTCAGAAAAGGAATAGCAGACAACAACTTATACATCAAAAATGAAGGGAATGATCTACTAATTGTGGTTGTTTATGTTGATGACATCATTTTTGGGGAAACAATGATAAGATGTGTAAAGAATTTGCTAAGAACATGCAAAATGAATTTGAGATGTCTATGCTTGGTGAGTTGTCCTTCTTTCTTGGACTTCAGATTTCACAATCAAAGAAAGGAGTATTTCTCTCACAAACCAAGTATATAAAAGAGATGCTAAAGAAATTTAGGTTAGAGGATTGCAAACCGGTAAGTACCCCCATGGTCACAGGATGCAAGTTAAGTAAGGATGATGAATCTCTAGAGGTAGATCAGAGATTATACAGATCTATGATTGGCAGCTTGTTGTATGTTACAACTACAAGACCAGACATAGTGCAGTCAGTGGGATTAGTGGTAAGGTTTCAGGCAACACCTAAGGAAACACATGTGGTAGCAGTAAAGAGAATTCTCAGGTATCTAAAAGGGACTATGGATTTTGGGCTCTGGTATCCCAAAAGTGATAGTTTCACACTCACAACATATACAGATGCAGATTGGGCTGGCAACATTGATGATAAAAAAAGCACGAGTGGAGGAGCATTCTTTCTTGGAGACTGTTTAGTCTCTTGGCTAAGTAAGAAGTAGGTTTCAGTATCCTTATCTACAATAGAAGCAGAATATATTGTAGTAATAGCCAGTTGTACATAGGTATTATGGATGAAGCGAACTCTAGAAGACTTCAAGATAAAACATGATCATCCTATTCCCATATTATGTGATAATACAAGTGCTATAAGTATTTCAAAGAATCCAGTGATGCATTCTAGGACAAAGCACATTCCGATCAAGTATCATTTTTTGAGAGAACAGGTGATAGATAAATAGGTCAGGTTGGAATATGTTACTACAAAGGAACAGATAGCAGATATTTTCACCAAGCCACTTTCGAAGGAGACCTTTGAGTATCTTCGAGGAAAACTGGGAGTAATACTCCCACCCTAGAATTAACCACCTCAAGAGGAGGTGGGGGAGGGGCTAAGCTAAGAGACTCATTCTTAGCCCCGAGCCCCAAAGGTGACCCTTTGCCATTGATGTCAAAGGGGGGGAGATTTGAGTAAGGGGGAGAGATTTGGTTTAAGGAGAGAGCATTGAGTCAGGGGGAGCAATGTCCCAGGGGAGCAGAACAGAAAAAAGGTCAAGTTTTGGTAAAAATAATTTGGGTTGCCATCAATGACAAAGGGGGAGATTGTTGGACATTTTGAGTAGATGAGTTGTCATTGATGTCAAGAGTGAGTGGTCATTGATGTCAAGCTTTCAGCACCAATCAGTGGGAGTTTCAGTGGGCAACATCGAGTTTCAGGTTCTCCAATAAGTGCAAAAGGATAGTCCACTTCCAGTTGATCAAGACCCAGTTCCAGGAAATCAGATGAGGTCTAAAGGGCAAAGAAGAGGCCCAAGAAAATAATATTATAATAGTTTATTATAATATTAAAAAGGAAATTTAAATTAATTATAAATTAATTAATATAATTTTATTATAAATTAATTTAATTAACTTTCATGTTACTTAAGTTAATTATAAGTTAATTTTAATTTAATTATAAATTAATTTTTATTAATTTAAATAAACCCTAAAAGGGTTATAAAGCAAAGTTTATAAATCAAATTTTTAAATTTGATTTGAGCACCGACATGTATAACATCAAGGCACTACATATATATAAAGGCAAAACCTTTGCCTTAAGACTCCCTAGGATATATTATTTTGAATGCCAATGTTTTGATTTATGCGTAGAAAGAGAGCAGCGATTTTTGTGTTTGAAAAGTCTTCGATGGAAGAGAAGGGACAAATAGGAGCTAGGCTCCTCTCACCTTGCACAAGCGCCGCGTAGCACAGCTGGCGATGGTGGAAGGTGTTAAGACGTTTGTGGCAAGGAGGATGCAGGTTTGAATCCTATGGGGTTCATGTTTTGCAAGGAAGGAAGGTCATCATTTTCTTTGAAGCAGTGCCAATGAGGAGATAAAGAGGGGCAAGCACCTTCCCCTCCTCGTGGGAGCACCTAGCCCACGTGGTGGGCTAGCACCTTGGTAAGGCGCTCGACGGAGAGGTTTCGGGGTCAAAACCCATCGAGGCCTTTTAGTGGTTGAGACAAAGGTATGCATTGATGATTGTTGGGTTTGTCGCTTAATTTGGAATGTGCTAAGGTTGAAGGAAAATAGAAAATATTTTTATGTGCCTAAGGTTGAAAAATAATTTTTGAGGGTTTGTAAGATTTAATTTTTGCCTAAATTAAATTTGGTTATTAAGTGTTTTGAGGGAGATAAAAGGGTAGGCAATTATTATTTCTGAAGGGTTATTTTTGAAAGTTTGATTTATTAAATTGGAGATTATAAGGAGCATTTTGAGTGATTATTTTTATGTGTAATTTGATGATTGCTAATTTCAAGGAGTAATAAGGTGTATTTGGGATTGATTATTTTTGTGTTTGAGAAATATTTTGAAAGAGAGTTAGTGTGATATTTGTCATCTAACTATTGAAATTGGCAAAGGAGAAAATTGTGATTGAGACAAGTTTTTCTAAGGGCACTTCTACATCAAACAAAAGGTATGGGCACATCTTCCTAGTGAGTGATTGTTGAATGTTGTGAATGCAAATTTGGAGTGAAAAGGATTGTTTGGTTAGCATTGTTGAGTGTGTTTTGAATTAATGCTTCAAGGTTTTCTGGAATAAAGAGTTGTTGATAAAACCTTGTTTTATAAGCATTGTTGTTGAAGTGATTAATTGAGTGAAGAACTTGAACTAGGGTTTGCAAAGATCATGAGTATCATTGTTATGTGATATTGATTGATAAGCATTGTTGGAAACATTTGAGTGAGTGTTCATATGCTTGGACTAGGGTTTGTGAGCAAGGATTATTTCATTGAGTGATTGGTTGAGTAGAGTTGGTTGAGCCTAGTCAAGTGGATGTGTTAAAGTGATAGTTCAAGTTCTATGAAACAAATTGTTCTATATTCTGAATTGATTTGAGAAAGAGGTTGAGTGTGGATGAGTGTGAAACATATTGAGTCTCTAACAATTCTCTATATGTTTCTATGATAAAAGAGAGATTGAAAGTGATTGAGAGTTTGTGAGTGTGAAGCATATTGAGTCTCTAACAATTCTCTATATGTTTCTAAAAGAGTGATTGAAAGTAATTGAGCATTGTGGTGAATGTGAAGCATATTGAGTCTCTAACAATTCTCTTTATGTTTCTATGATATTGGACAAGTTCTAGTGTGGACTTGTTGAGCATATTTGAGGTAAGTCTTAGAGAAGACTTGTGGATAAATTTGTGTGAGCTTTTGTGGAAGCTTACAATACAGATTGAGGATAGATTTTATTTTTTGGTAATATTAATAGAAAAGGGTTTTGAAAGGGGCCCCTAAACCTTTAAAAATAAATAAAAACAAATACAAAACTAGTGCACTAAAGCACTAAACAACCAAGAACAGAGTAGAAAATAATATAAAGACACCAAAAACCAGGAGGGCCTAAACAACTGGAGAACCCGAGAAGACCTATGGAAGAACCGAGGTGGTTCTACAACACAAAATCCACCTCAAAAATGATCCCAATAGACATTTTAGCCACCTCCTCCTCAAAATATAATGCCATCTTAATGGAAATCCAAACCGTGTGCTACGTCCAAAGCACACTCGTGAAGCCACACGGGAAGGAAATATGGAACACCCAATCGATGCCACATCGCCTCATACAAAACCAAAGATAACACAATGATCCAGGATATAAGGAAATGAAAATAACCCAAGACAAAATAGAACCACCTCAGTAACTAACCAAACCCCACAACTTTCTCATGATACCACATGCACAGGATAAGTGGAGCTTCCATACAATGCCACCTCACCTCAGCCACTAGCAACCACAACACGATGAGTTGGGGAGTCCCAAGGGGGGAAAACCAATGATCCCCAACAATCATACACTTCCCAAGGTAGGCATATGGATCGAAGCATAAGCATAATGATGAAGTAAAGGTAACAAGTAGCCACCTCATCACAAAGATCTCCAATCCATGAGAAATAATGGCCTCGACCTAGGTACATTCGTGAGATTTCCCATGCCAACAACTGAACCTTCCCAAGTTTGGAATAAAAATAGCTACAAGGCACCAACGGGCAATAATTGTGGACCAATCAATGTTGTAGAATGAGCAAAACATTCTCTACCACAACATTCCCCAAATCCCAATACAAATAACAATGAGGATTTGAATAGCCTTATAGCATGGGGTGGCAAAGAGTGTCCACTACCCCTCACCATTACTATAGGTACCCAATATTTTGACACAACAAACGTCCATCATCCTACGCCAATTAATTAACATCATTGAGAGCACAATTAATGAGGTCCTATGGAAATTACCTCTGCCAGATCACATATCCATGGAGATCTACTCCAATGTTCACCATCATGTCTGCTACAATATTTCCTTCTCTGAGCATGTGAGAAATTTGAACATATTCCAACTCCCGATACAACTTCACTCCTTCATCAATGAGATTGGAAATTTTCCAACTGACATGGCATGCACCTTTGAGCATATTAATTATGTTACGGGAGTCACCTTCAATGAATTTTTTTGAATTTGAATTCACTTAGCAATACAATCCCTAGGTAATCTGCCCTTGCTTTCGCAACCTGTGAAGAATTCAAACCCAAGGATTCGGTATATGCCAATAGTAAGTTACCATTATGGTCCCGGATGATGCCTCCCGAACCTGCCATGCCATTATTACCTTTAGCTGCCCCATAAAAATTTAATTTCACCCATCCAACAAGAGGGGCATTCCATTTAATTGAGTTTCTAATATTAGGTATCGGTGGAGGCCGATCTATGTTTCCAAAACCCAAAAATTATTCCAACCTAACTTCATTTTGTAAAGAAGCCTCTGACCAATCCGTAGAAGTAGAAGTACTAACCACATTCTCAACTGCCTTACCTATAATATGATTGCTCAATAAAGTCATCGACATAGTTTTATCACCAAACATAATTGTGTTTCTTACTTTCCAAAATCCCCACATGGCATGGGGAATTAGGAACTTCCAAAAACACCTGAGATGTGGGGACTAAAAGGGCAGTGACCACTAAAGAATGTAGTCATAAACCGAATCTAGAAAATTCTAATTAACTCCCAAGCACCTGAGAATAGAACATATCACCTCCTTGAACAATTGCAGTTGAGAAGCATATGAGAGGTCGATTCCCAATTGGATTCACAAAGATAACACCTATTGACCAAATTCCAACCCCTTTTGTGAAGGTTCTCAATAGTAAGGATACGGTTAAGAGCGGCCAACCAAAAAAATAAATTAACTCTGGGAGAAAGGTGCTTAAGCCAAAGCCTACTAAACGGAAAAAGTGACTCCTCCTCCACATTTAAACAACAATAGGCTTTTGACCTAATTTTTTCTAAGCTCTCCAATTGCCAGATCAATTGGTCCTCAACATTAGATTGACAAATAACATAGGTGCAATTCATTCATTAGGGTATCCCCAGCCCATCTTTCACCATCATTACTTACACAACCTGTCGGGTCTGCCCATAAAATTCTATCCCTTCTAACTTCAAAGAAGTCAGCCACCTTAACCAGATCTGCTTCTCTGGAATTAATAACTAATTCCTAAAATCGTACATATTCAACCAACGGATGATCCCAAAGCTAGGAATCTTCCCAAAAGTGGGTCTTCCTACCATTCCCAATCACCCACCTGCAATGTTGTTTAACCATATCCCTAGACTTCACCAAACTATTCTAGAAGGTCGATCCCCCTGAAAGTAAATCCTCAGACAGAAAGGAGCTAAACATGTACTTGGATTTCAAGATAGATCCCCATAGTTTACTGGTATTAGATGCCAACTTCCACCCAATTTTAGCAATCAATGCTTTATTCATTTGAACAACACTCTTCATATTCAACCCTCCTTTGGATTTCTTCCTAAAGACAGCCTCCCAAGAAATAAGGTTGAATATTCCTTTCAAATTCACGCCAGCCCATAAAAAATCTTTACACATGTTATCAATTTTCGAGGCCATTTTAAGAGGAACATGAAACATTCACATAAAATAAATAGGAATGCTATGTAATGGATTTGAGGATAGATTTAAGGACATATTTGAGGACAGAGATTGAGGACAGAGTTTGGTGCAGATTTGAGGATAACTTTATGCCAGATCAGAAACAAAGATTGATCATTTTTGTACTATACCAAAGGACTGTGTTTAGTATAGACTTGAGATCCATTAGCCAAAGCAGTGGGGGCAAAAGTTCTTCTAGAATATCACTAGTTAGAGGTAAGGAGAAAGGAGTTCTCCTATGGATGGATATCCACAAAACTGATTAGGGGATTGGTGTCTCCTTTGGATAGAGGTCCATAAAAATTGTAGGGAAAGGATTCCCAAGAGAATTTATTTGAGAAAAAATTATATGGAATATTTTCTCTGTGGAATAACCCACATTGGCTTAACCACATTAAATCATGTATATCGTGTGTGTGATGCTTTGTGTGATGTTTACTGCTTTAATATTGTTGATGTTATCATTTGGATTAAAAATTAAAGAGTTTTATCTTATATTTTTCACCCCCCATCTTAGTATAAGCACATGTTCTTCAGATTTGCATTAAGAGATAAAATATTACTTGACTAGCTGCCTAATAAAGTATGAGTTTTACAAAAAAGAACAATTTCTCTAATGGCTAAAATATTTGCTATCTGATTTCCTTTTCTATAAATATATTTGCTATAAAAATATGTGTTATTCCCTAGCATGCATTCTTTGAGGGGTATTAATCCTACATCTAATATCTCATAATATCATTTTATCCTCACTTTTTATTATTATGTGTTGGATTATACACACTTCTTGTTGTTAGGATTTATGATGTCATAGTAGGTATTTATATATGTTAAGTAACCACTCAAATCATGGTTCTCATGGTCTACTATAGGATAAAGGTGTAACCACCATCATAGTCCATATGATAGAGCATTTGATCTAACCACCCTTCACAAGGTCCATATATGTGGTATAGGATAGAAGTATTTGCAAGATTTTTTTCCTATATTAAGCATCACATGTACTTAAATAACCATTAGTACCATACTACAAAATATTTAAAGCTTAAGTTTTTACATTTGGTATAAGAGCAGGTAGAAGGTAGGAAGAATTATCCTTCTCATGCTCCTCTATCTTTGACATAGAGAAAGCCATGATGTACTTACTGTATTTGAGAAAAAATTAAGATTGAGATAAGAGGTTTCAAGGGTAAAATTACCCTATGTTAAATCATCACCATGAAGATAAATTCCATGATTGAATTAAAATAATTTTAGGGTAGAAAACCCTTGCGAAAGGTAGATTTAATAAATATAAAATTAAGCTATTAAAAGCTCCATATTTTATGAAAAACTATTTGAAATTGTTTGAATTATTGCAAGAACAATTGCAAAAGACTAATATTTCCTTGAAAGGATTGACGTACATCAAAATAATAGAGAAAATTCTCTAATGATAGAGGTAAAGGATTAAATTCATTCTAAAATATAGATAGTTGAAGATATTATTTTCAAAGGCATCAAAAAAATTATTAAGTATTTTTTAAAATATAGAAATACTAAAGAAGCAATTATAGATTCTTTGTAAATAGAAAAATAAGTATCAAGGAATCCACAGAAGATACTCTTTAATGAAAAAGAAAATATTTTTTTTGAAAAATAAATTTTAAAGTAGTTTTAAGAAGGCTTATATAACCTATTGAAATAATTTATGAAGAAAATTATTTTTATAGACTATGAAGTCTAGTAATATATCCCATTCAAATAATTCAAAGTGGAATCTAAAATTCAATATTAAAAGCTTCAAGAAGTAAAATAAATAACATATTTTAAGAAAGTTTAAAATAAAATTTCTTGGAATGAGCTCCAAGAATTTCAAGTAGAATTGGAGAAAATAATTTGGGAAGAACAAGGTATATTTAACATAGAGAAAGTAATTTTGGAATAAACTCTAAAACATAGAATTTATATAAGGATAGCATGCATTTTGGTTTAACATCAATGGAAGCACTAAAGGAAAAAAATAAAAATAAATAATGGATAATGTAAAATAAGGCATTCATCTATTTCTAGCATAGAGTTAAGCTTTAAAAAATAATCAACTAGTTTTAAAACAAGTTAGACCAAGGTGAAGACATCTAGAATATATTTCTAAATGGTAATTGAATTACAAAATCCATGTGAAGTGTATCATCACATGAATTTTAAGCAAAGGACCCATGCATTAATTACATTAAAGGTAATGATATTCTAAGAATGCTGAGCAAATATGGTTGAGAAAAGAAATATAACTCAATAGCCTACAAATATTCAAAATACATTATTTTTAAGAAATATGGACATGTACTCCTAGGTTTTATGAGAAAATATAGTCACCTAACCAACAAAAGGATTGAAATTCTAGAAAGAACACACAAGATGCTAAATGAAAAAAGATTTAGATAAAATTAAAAGATATTTGAAGAGGAAATTATTTTGCCACACTCATAGATAAACAAATGGCATTGTAACATAGCTAACGCAAGTCTCTTATGTATATGATAGAAGATGAATAAAAAGCACTATGAAATAGCCATTAGATTCCCAATATGTTCATACATTGATGAAAGACATCAAATAATAGAAATAAAGCATTTGTAGCTCAATAGTATCATACTCAATACTATAATGCTCACCATATCAATTTATTATATTGTGAATGTAGAAAACAAATAGAAGAAGAGATATTTTTCTAGTAGAGATTGTAAATGTTAAGGTCAAAGTTTAATTATTCAAAAAGGAGCATTAGAGTTGGCCAAGGAATCTTCAAAAGGAAATGAGCATATATAAAATTTGTAAAGAATGGAAGGTAAAGAATTTAGGGGAAATAACTAATGTATTATTTTTAAAATGAGAATTAAAATAGTAGAAAAATATATTAAAAAGAAAAATAAATAAATATTCAAAGGAATATTCTATATGAGTAAGAATTATTCCCTCTATTTGGCAAGGAAAAATTCTCTCATATTTTTGAAGTATCATTTGAATTTTAATAATATGCATATATATAATAATTGGTAATGTCTTTTTGAGATAAATTTAGTGAAATAATAGAATTCATATTTTGTATGAATTTACTATGGCTAGTGGAGCAACATATTTCTTGTTATGTGATTTCAAATAATTCAAGGGAAAAAACTATCCACTCTAGAAGAATAAATTCATGACATAACTTGTGTTTGAGAAATTTTGGCAAGTAGTAGATAGGAGCATTATCCATCCTATTGAGGAAGGATAAGGTCATAAAAAATATGACAAGGAAAAGAGAAAGACAATGTTTATCATGATGTTTAGAGTAGCACAAGAGGTCCAAGCATACATTACATAGATGAAAACAACCCAAGATGTGTGGGATAAGTTTAAGATAATATTTGAAGCCAAGAATAAAATTTAAAGTATATTCCTCTAGTTTCAATTCCATTGTCTATAAATGAAGAGTGGAGAAAAGTTGAAAGGACTCATGAGAAGAATAGAATAATTGGGAGAATCATTGTAAGTACTAAGAACTCAGGTATTTAATGAAATGTTAGTTCCTATTATTATTAGATCATTCCCATACAAGTACAATATTTTTATGACTATACTAAATGTTATTGATAAAACATCAATATTTGAGAAGCTAGTGAACCTACCTTTGAAAGTATGTGCCTCATATATTATAGAAGAAAATAGTTACTAGTTACAAGTGAAATAGAGAAACAACCATTCAAAAGAGGCATGATACTTCTACAATGCTTCCAAAAAAAAAAAAAAATCAAATATTTTATAATTGAAGGAATCATTCTCAAATAGGTACTTTATACATGGAAAATATGCATGATCATTGTGGATTAAATGGACATGCCATAAAGGATTATTGGAATATTCCATTCATAAATGGATCTCCTTCACAAAAGGTAAACCAACCCAAAAATAAGCCATATTTAAAACAACAAAATAAAAGTTTGATAAAGGCACATAAAAGTAATGTATCCAAAGATAATCAACTCAAATAGTAGGAAAAATAAAAGAATCAAGAAATTGAATAACATGTGTTTGTTGCATAAGTATAATGAAGCTAGTTAGAACAAGTCATAGACTAAACAAAATCAAGTCATATAACTGGAGATATAAAAAATAATTCAAGTCATAGAAAAACAAGATAATGATCATGTTTTGAAAATTCAAAAGTACACTTTAGAACCAAATATTGAAGATATGCATTCTTCATCTATAGAATAACTTGAATATAACATGGGAAACAAGAAATAAATACATTAGAATCAATATTTTGTAATACATAAAAGGAAGCATGAATAAACACACATATGATCCATGTTTGTATCTCAAAATATAAAAGAAAAAATTCTAATCATCAAAATGTATGTAGATTATTTGATCATCATAGTAAATTTTAGTAGAATGATTGTAGACACAAAGGAAGATTTGAAGAGACATTTTAACATAACTAATCAATAATTATTCCACTATTGTCTATATTTGAAGATAAAATAGGATAAATCAAAGGAAATGTTGGAAAATAAACCATGTTAGAATTTTTGAAAAGGTAAGAAAACATGAGGAATTGAAGACTATAGAAAATCAAACACTTTAGTCAAATGAAAAATATTTGAAGACTATGGATATAAGGTCTCATAAAGAGATAGATCAATACAAAATATTGAGAACATCCTCTAAAAATATGGAATAGAAAGTACAATGAGTAGAAATGCATCAAGGACAAAAATCCTTAAAAGTGTTTCAAGAAAGTAAATATAGGAATAAAAGAAGCACTTTTACTTCTACAACAATTTCAACATGTAGAACAAGACAGTTTTTGTTAGCAACAATATGTATGGGATAAGGATCTAAATCCAATCATTAAGGATAATTAATGGTATTAGAAAGTTTTGAAATGTATAATCATTTTAATAAATTATTTTATACTTGGAGTGTATTATCGATAAAACCCAACACTCCTAAGTATGCAATTAGTATGCCTGCATTAATAGGGTATGTTCTCTCTCTCTCTCTCTCTATCTCTCTCTCTCTTTCTATATCACCCTTGATATTTCCAAGTAAAAATATATAAAATAGAGTTTTGACTATGATATAATAATGTGGGGGAGTATTAGGAATTATTATATCATAGAAGTTATATATATAATTTGAGTAACCACTCAACACATGGTTTGTATGGTCTACTATAGAACAAAGGTATAACCACCATCATAGTCCATGTGATAGGGCATGTGATATAACCACCCTTCACAAGGTCCATGCATGTGGTATAGGACAAAAGTAGTTGTAATATTACCTAACTTAGACATCCTATGTACTTAAATATCCTTCATTACCATAATAAAAAATATTTGAATCTTAAGTTCTAAAACTTGTTAACACTTATAGTATTTGCTTTTTATTTTTCGATATGTATCCCTTTGTGTTTCATTTTATCTTTCCTTTATTTTACTTATTGGGCATTCCTTTATCATTTTCCATTCCAAAAAATTCTTTCTTATTCATGAATCTCTTAATTTTTTTTATGCTTGTAGTGGAACTTATCATTTTTAGGTTTGTATTGCTCCAAAGGATCTAAAGTACAAGGAATAACCTCAAAAGCATTATAACAAAACTTTTCTCTACACTATCAAAAAAAAAATTAGAACTTCATACATAGAGAAACAAATAGGAAACCATAAGACAAAGACATATCATCATAATAATAATAATCATAGGAATTAGATTAAAATTTGCTAGGGATCATATCCTCCATTAAATTATCTTCCATGAAATTATTTCCCTTGATATGCTAGCATCAATATCCACCAAGCATGAAAGATCCTAATTGTTGGCAATTTTGGGTACCTTGGGTACATTGCCTTTGCTCAAGTGTAGAAGTTGTCATTGATGTCAAGAAGCTCTTGAAGGAATTTGATTTAATGTCAGATTATTCAGAGCATGGACAGTGAGTTTCCAAGAAGATCATAGTAGCTCATTTGCAAAAGATCAAAGAAAAAGACAAGTTAGAAAAAGTATGCAGCAAGGTGGAAAAACTGTCGCGATTTCATGACATGTTAGAGGAGAGAGAAAGTGCTAGAAAAACTGTCATGATTTCGCGACATGTTAGAGGAGAGAGAAAGAGCTGGCAAAACTGTCACGATTTCGTGACATGTTGGAAGAGAGAGAAGAAGCAGGGAAAACTGTCACGATTTCGTGACATGTTGGCAGAGAAGGAGAGCAAGGTGGAAAGTGTCACGATTTCGTGACATGTCACATTTTTGCGACTTGAAAAGAGCAGGAAGGCCGAGAAGGAAAAGTGTCACGATTTCGCGACATATTGCAAGGAAGGTTGTACGGACGAAAAATTGTCACGATTTCATGACATGTTGCAGGAGAGAGAGTCCAAAAGGAAAAGTGTCACGATTTCACGACATAATGCAGAAGAGAGAGTCCGAAAGAAAAAGTGTCACGATTTCGTGACATAATGCAGAAGAGAGAGTCCGAAAGAAAAAGTGTCACGATTTCGCGACATGCTACAAAAGATGAAGTGAGGACTATCACGATTTCGTGACATGCTACAGAACTCGAAGTGAGAACTGTCATGATTTCGTGACATGCAACAAAGGGAAGAGTCTGAAATGAGAAGCATCATGATTTCGTGATAGGCTACAAAGAAAGCGTACGGAAGCTGAAAGCGTCACGATTTCATGACAAGATGAAGGAAAAGCGTATGGATGCAGAAAGTGTCACGATTTTATGATAGGCAGAAAATATAGCGTATGGATGCAAAAAGTGTCACGATTTCATGACAGGTAGAAAAGATAGCGCACGAATGCAAAAAGTGTCACGATTTCATGATAGGTAGAAAAGATAGCAGACGACAGCAGAAGTGTCACGATTTCATGATAGAAACTGAAAGCATGTCTTCCATAGGTGAAGTGTCATGATTTCATGACAAAAGCAGAGAGGAAGGCTATGAAGACAAAAGCATCATGATTTCGTGACATGTTCCAGTTTTATGGGCGTAAGGCAGAGAAGAGCTTAAGGCAACGAAAGTGTCATGATTTCGTGACATGTTCCAGTTTCATGGGTGTAAGGCAGAGAGAAGCTCAAGGCAGTGAAAGTGTCACGATTTCGTGACATGTTCCGTTTTTGCTAGTGCAAGCCAAGAAGAGGATAAGAAAGCGAGAAGTGTCACGATATCGTGACAAGAGCTTAGTCAAAGTCATCAAAGGCTAAAGTGTCGTGATATCATGACAAAAGCCAAAAGAAAGTGTACGGCTACAAAGGTGTCACGATATCGCGACATGTTGTAGTTTCATGGCAGAAGCTACAGAAAAGTTGCAGAAGCAGTGAAGCCGACAAAGTTAAATTTGGGTCAACGACGATTAGGGTTTGCAGCCGACGTAGTTTAGGGTTGTGCAGCCGACTAAGATCAAGGTTTTGATCTTGAAAGTATCAGTATATAAGGAGGGATGTTTGGAGAGTTAAAGTATCAATTTTGGTGTGCGTTCGAAGAGCGGCGTTCATAGACTATGCGAAGAGAAGAAGTTCGATCATCGAGAGCAGAGTGCATTCTGTCGAATCTTCCAAGTGAGAGAGATCGCAAGGAAGCAGAGTGCACGAAGACTATGCGGCTGTGATTGCGCAGAGGTGCAAAGGTCGAAGTTTGATCAAGTGCAGCTATGATTGCACAAAAAGAGCGAAGGACTATGTTTTTGTGCAGACCAAAAAAAGAGGACAAAGACATTTGTGCCAGACCGAAGGACTGTGTTTGGTGCAGATCAGAGAAAGAGATCGAGGACATTTGTGCTAGACCGAAGGACTGTGTTTAGTGCAATTTCGAGGACTAGCTTTGGAGGTGATAGAGTTGAGGACAGAGGTCTCCGACCGGAGCGGGGAAGACAGGTGTCTTCTATGGATAGAGTTCCATTTGCTAAGGGCGAGAGGAGGCAGAGGTCTTCTAGAGGATCACCGACGAGAACAGAGCTAGGGGATTGGTGTCTCCTTTGGGTTGGTGCCCATAAACATTGTAATCGGGAAAGGTATTCCCAGATTTGATTTGATAAAATTTAGTGAAATATTTTATCCGTGGAGTAGCCCGCATTGGGTGAACCACGTAAATTGCTGTGTCTCTATTGTGGATGGTGTTTTGTGCATTGCTTTGATTACTGCTATTGATACTGCTTTCTATACACTGCATAATATTGAATTGAAAGTTGATTTGAAGGAAAAAGTAAAAAGTGGTCTTATACTGTTCACCCCCCCTCTCAGTATAAGCTTGTGTTCTTCAATTGGTATCAGAGCGGGTGCCTTCAAAAAGTTTAACAGACTTGAAGGAAAAGCTAGCAAAGAACACAATGGATTATTCAAGTGGCAATGCAACACCTATTCTTGATGGATCAGATTTTGGTCTTTGGAGTGCAAGGATGAAGGTTTATCTAATGGCACTTGGGAATGAGGTTTGGGAAGTGATTGAAGATGGGTACACTATTCTTGAAAATGGTCCTTATACTAAAGAAGACAGGCTCCTACATCACAACAATTCAAAAGCAATGAATGCAATCCTGAAGGGTTTACAGAAGGCAGATCTTACCAAGGTGATTCACTGCAAGACAGACTAGTGAAATGTGGAAACAACTGCAGGTGGTTCACACAGGTGATGTAAATGTCCGAAAGGCCAAGTTGAGACACTTCAAAGGTATGTTTGAACAACTCAAGATGAATGATGATGAAAATATTAGTGACTACATGCTTCGTATGGATGAGGTTGTTAACTCCATGAAAGACTTAGGTCTTGAGCTTGCTGAAAATGATGTTTGTGATAAGATTTTAAGATCTCTTCCTAATAGATTTAGTGAAAATATTTTTGCTATTGAGGAAGCTAAAGATTTGGATAAGTTGAAAAAGGATGAGCTCCATAGTATACTTGCAGCATTTGAGTTGAGAACTCAAGTGAAGGTTGATGTCAAGAAAGAGGCAACTTTCAAGGCTACCAAGAAATCCAAGGGTAAACAACTTCAAGAGAGTGATGAGTCTTCTAGTGATGAAGAGGCATATTACAACAAGAAAGACAAGTTCTCTAGAAAGCACAAAAGCATGAAAAATATAAGATGTTTCAATTGTGGAAAGTTTGGTCATTATGCTACTGACTGTACTATTTCCAAGAATGAAAGTGATGAAGAGAAACAGGTTTCTAAGAGCAAGGATTCTGAAAAGTACAAGCATCACAGGAAGAACAAAGATGAGCACAACAATCACGAAAAGAGGTATTCTCACAAGCACAAGAAGAGTTTCTACCTAGACAAAGCAAGTAAGTGTTCTAGTAGTGATAGTGAAAGTTCTTCAAGTGATAGTGAAAATGAGATGTTGTTCATATCAAAAAAAGAGGAAGAACCGAAACATAGATTCATTATCATGAAATGTTTTAGATGTGGAAATTTTGGTCACCTTGAGGATGATTGCACAAATAATGAATTGGTTACTAGTATGTATGAGGATGCTTCAGAAAACTATAAGGAAGATGCATGTATGGTTTTTGAAAAGGGTAGCACCTCTAGTGATAAGAAATCTAGAAAAGACTCTGATGATTCAGAAAGCAAACAAATAAAGGATCTTGAAAGTGAACTTAGTAGTGCTCTTAGTGCTTTGAAAAAGGAAAGAAAGAAGAATGCCAGACTCCGGGATAAGTTAGATGAATGTTGTATGGAAAGAGATGATCTTATAGAAAATCTTGATTTCTCTATAGCTAAGACTCAAGAACTCAAGGTTGAGTTAGAGTCCAAGGTTCTTAAATATAGTGAGTTGGAACAGAAAATGGCTTCTTTGGAAGTGGAAACTAAAGAGTACAAGGATAAGCTGTACAGGTTTCAAGATAGCTCCAAAAGGGTTAAGTCTCTCATCAAAGGTCAAAGAAAACCAACAGATAAAACAGGCCTTGGTTTTGTTGAGCCGCACAAGGAACAGGTTGGGGAATCTAGCAAGAGATTTCAAAAGGAAGAGAGTTCTGATGAAGAAAGTACTTCAGATCATGAGTCCATGAGTGATAGATGCGCAGAAATAGAAAACGAAATTCAGATTGAGAAGAAGAAGTTTTCGGGACCCAAGAGGTCGAATAAAAGAAAATTTCACGGTAGATGTTTTGCGTGTCACAAGTTTGGTCACATGGCTGTACATTGCATGGCTCAAGTGAAGAAAGTAAACGACAAATTCAGAAGTGCTAGTTTCTTTCGAGGGTATTGCTACTCTTGTCAATAGTTCGGGCACAAGGCAGTTTATTGCAAGGCAAATAACAAGAACAAGTTTGGTCAGAACTGGTGGATTCAAAAAGCAGGTATGCCTAAAAGAAATAACTTTGTTACTTGTTATAAGTGCAACAATGAAGGTCACACAGCTAGACAGTGTAGAGCTGAACTTCCAAGGTACAGGAACAGAAACAGTAGTATGAACAGGTCCAAGGATCAAGGCATGGATAAGAACAGTGACAAGAACAAGAACAGGAATATTGACAAAGAATTCAAAAGAAGGCCCGACAAGGAAATTGTAGACGCTGATGATGATCAGTGCCTAATGGGAGTTTTACTCCCACCCCTATTTTAATCACCTCATCAGGAGGTGGGGGAGGGACTAAGCTAAGAGGCTCATTCTTAGTCCCAAGCCCCAAAGGTGACCCTTTGCCATTGATGACAAAGGGGGAGAGATATGAGTAAGGGGGAGAGCTTCAAGTGAAGAGAAGAGCTTCAAGTCAGGGGGAGCAAAACCTCAAAGGCAGATTCTCAGTGTTAGCATAGCTGGTTTTAGTTTTGGCTCTTGAGATGTGTTTTCAGTAAAGGTTTGCCATCAATGACAAAGGGGGAGATTGTTGGCAATTTTGGGTACCTTGGGTACATTGCCTTTGCTCAAGTGTAGAAGTTGTCATTGATGTCAAGAAGCTCTTGAAGGAATTTGATTTAATGTCAGATTATTCAGAGCATGGACAGTGAGTTTCCAAGAAGATCATAGTAGCTCATTTGCAAAAGATCAAAGAAAAAGACAAGTTAGAAAAAGTATGCAGCAGGCTGGAAAAACTGTCGCGATTTCGTGACATGTTAGAGGAGAGAGAAAGTGCTGGAAAAACTGTCATGATTTCGTGACATGTTAGAGGAGAGAGAAAGAGCTAGCAAAATTGTCACGATTTCGCGACATGTTGGAAGAGAGAGAAGAAGCAGGGAAAACTGTCGCGATTTCGTGACATGTTGGCAGAGAAGGAGAGCAAGGTGGAAAGTGTCACGATTTCGTGACATGTCGCATTTTCGTGACTTGAAAAGAGCAGGAAGGCCGAGAAGGAAAAGTGTCGCGATTTCGTGACATATTGCAAGGAAGGTTGTACGGACGAAAAATTGTCACGATTTCGTGACATGTTGCAGGAGAGAGAGTCCGAAAGGAAAAGTGTCATGATTTCGCGACATAATGCAGAAGAGAGAGTCCGAAAGAAAAAGTGTCATGATTTCGTGACATAATGCAGAAGAGAGAGTCTGAAAGAAAAAGTGTCACGATTTCGTGACATGCTGCAAAAGACGAAGTGAGGACTGTCATGATTTCACGACATGCTGCAGAACTCGAAGTGAGAACTGTCATGATTTCGCGACATGCAGCAAAGGGAAGAGTCTGAAATGAGAAGCGTCACGATTTCGTGACAGGCTACAAAGAAAGCGTACGGAAGCTGAAAGCGTCACGATTTCATGACAAGATGAAGGAAAAGCGTACGGATGCAGAAAGTGTCACGATTTCGTGACAGGCAGAAAAGATAGCGTATGGATGCAGAAAGTGTCATGATTTCATGATAGGCAGAAAAGATAGCGCACGGATGCAAAAAGTGTCACGATTTTGCGACAGGTAGAAAAGATAGCAGACGACAGTAGAAGTGTCACGATTTCATGACAGAAACTGAAAGCATGTCTTCCATAGGTGAAGTGTCATGATTTCGTGACAAAAGCAGAGAGGAAGGCTATGAAGACAAAAGCATCATGATTTCGTGACATGTTCCAGTTTTGTGGCGTAAGGCAGAGAAGAGCTTAAGGCAGCGAAAGTGTCATGATTTCGTGACATGTTCCAGTTTTGTGGGTGTAAGGCAGAGAGAAGCTCAAGGCAGTGAAAGTGTCACGATTTCGTGACATGTTCCGTTTTCGCTAGTGCAAGCCAAGAAGAGGATAAGAAAGCGAGAAGTGTCACGATATCGCGACAAGAGCTTAGTCAAAGTCGTCAAAGGCTAAAGTGTCGCGATATCGTGACAAAAGCCAAAAGAAAGTGTACGACTGCAAAGGTGTCACGATATCGCGACATGTTGTAGTTTCACGGTAGAAGCTACAGAAAAGTTGCAGAAGTAGTGAAGCCGACAAAGTTAAATTTGGGCCGACGACGATTAGGGTTTGCAGCCGACGTAGTTTAGGGTTGTGCAGCTGACTAAGATCAAGGTTTTGATCTTGAAAGTATCAGTATATAAGGAGGGCTGTTTGGAGAGTTAAAGTATCGATTTTGGTGTGCGTTCGAAGAGCGACGTTCGTAGACTGTGCGAAGAGAAGAAGTTCGATCGTCGAGAGCAGAGTGCATTCTGTCGAATCTTCCAAGTGAGAGAGATCGCAAGGAAGCAGAGTGCATGAAGACTATGCGGCTGTGATTGCGCAGAGGTGCAAAGGTCAAAGTTTGATCAAGTGCAGCTGTGATTGCGCAAAAAGAGTGAAGGACTGTGTTTTTGTGCAGACCAAAAAAAGAGGACAAAGACATTTGTGCCAGACCGAAGGACTGTGTTTGGTGCAGATCAGAGAAAGAGATCGAGGACATTTGTGCTAGACCGAAGGACTGTGTTTAGTGCAATTTCGAGGACCAGCTTTGGAGGTGATAGAGTTGAGGACAGAGGTCTCCAACCAGAGCAGGGAAGACAGGTGTCTTCTATGGATAGAGTTCCATTTGCTAAGGGCAGAGGAGGCGAGAGGTCTTCTAGAGGATCACCAGCTAGAACAGAGCTAGGGGATTGGTGTCTCCTTTGGGTTGGTGCCCATAAACATTGTAATCGGGAAAGGTATTCCCAGATTTGATTTGATAAAATTTAGTGAAAGATTTTATCCGTGGAGTAGCCCGCATTGGGTGAACCACGTAAATTGTTGTGTCTCTATTGTGGATGGTGTTTTGTGCATTGCTTTGATTACTGCTATTGATACTGCTTTCTATACACTGCATAATATTGAATTGAAAGTTGATTTGAAGGAAAAAGTAAAAAGCGGTCTTATACTGTTCACCCCCCCTCTCAGTATAAGCTTGTGTTCTTCACTAATTAAGAATTTTCTCAGTATTTTACTTCCTTCTACCATACCTCCATTACTAGATTCCCACTATTTGTGGATTTTTAAATTAATTCTCTCCACAATCCTATTGACATTCCCTGTTTTCCATATATAAGTTCTTATATTCCTCTCCAACCATATATTCCAAATTGTGTAGGCTAGGATTAACTGCCAAAGTAAATGGAGTCTCTTCCTTTGAAAATAATATCTCCATTACACCACCATCTCCTTAAAATTACTCTTAAAAATCTAATAAATTTTGGTTTGGATCAAAACCTTATCCTATATTTCCACCATGCATTGGCATTAGCTATAGATATGATCCTAAGTCTCTTCTTCAACAAGGTAGAGCTCACATTTAGAAGGTCATTCAAAGCTAATTTTTTGAAGATTATTTATAGTTAATAATTCTATTTTTATAGTTATCCAATGGAAGAATATTATTTTTGGGATCCCTTTTCGAATATAAATCTTCATCTAAAGGAAATTTATAACTTCTTCACTTTTTCCATCTAGTAACAAGAATTTACATGGTATTATCCATATTTGTATCACAAGAACCATAAATAATCGCTTGTTGTTAATTGAGGAATATAATAAGATCATAGTATTTAATATAGAGTGTCCATTGTATCCCTAAACTAATTATCCAGTGCTAGAGGTATCCAAAGGTAGAAGATTACCCTATCCTAGATGTATCATTCACATTTTATCCATAAGATATATTAGGAATAGAATTTAGTTTAAAGAAAATATCCTCTTGATTTAGAAAATTAGACCCTCTCCATATATCATCCCATAATTTGATCTTGGTTCTATCTCCAACCTTCCAAACAACAACTTTCTCTATTATCTCTTAACTCTTAACTATGTGATTTCATATCTTTGATCCTACACCAATAGGTTGTGCTCTTTATTCATACGACCTCTATTTATTCCTTCTCTAAATTTTGATCCAAAAGTATTCATTTCCCCAAACATACAATATAATTTACCCTCAAAGGCATCATAATTTCTCTCAAACTTGTTATCTCTAATCCCCATCCTTTATTTGGTCTATATAGTTGATCTCAACAAAATAGAGTAAATATTTGTATGTTCTCTATCCCTACCCATAGGAAAGAGTGTTGCCTATATTTTAATCATGTTGTAATTAATCTAGTATTCTCAAGGTTATCATAAAATAAAAGGCATTACTTGAAGTGTGGATTTCAACAATTATAGCATTGCTACCCCTCAAAGAAACTTGCGTTTCCAATTGGTCAAATTTTGTTACCAAGTAAAAGGTAAGATAAATGATTTTATTAATAAAATATGCATTAGCATTAGCTTAGAAAGCTCTAAGAATTATATAGTTTACAAATAAACTATATTAGCACAAATAACGCTAACATAACGCGTCAGGAGAGTAGTGTGCTAACATCTAACCTAGGTAGAGAAGTATGAACTAACTACTAATCTAAAATATCTAACCTAGAATATTTTATATACTAACCTAGGTTTACCAGTAGATATTTAGCATAGTAAATATCTCTATGGTAAGTAGTAAAAAGTAAATGTAATAATATACCTATGTAGTATAATGTAATATACTACCTATTTTACCTAGTGGAGTAAAGGGTAAATATCCCAAAGAATGGAATATTACTCTAACATCCTCCCTTATTACATTATTTGGGTAATGTATATAACTGTCCTAATACAATAAATTTTTTTTTGATCTACTAGTTCTTACTCTATCACAATGTGTAGACACCAAAACAGCACCAATCCGATTATGTGACAAGTGCTGATCGCATTGACACACACAGCCCCTAGGGAAACCCCTAGAGGTTAAATAGTGGTCCTAACCACTTCCAAAAGTAGTTTTAGAGGTCAAAGGTCAATTTGGCACCTTTTTTGTACCTTGATTTCTGCTCATCCCACCCAAGGACGAATACAAACTGGCATTCATCCCACCCAGGGACGAATAGCAGCATTCACCTCGGGGTGGGGCGAATAGAAAGTTTGACTGGCAAAAATTCAAACCTCGATAAGTCCGCTAGTTAACTGAGGCTTCAGGCCATGAAATTTCTAGGAATAGATTTTATTCAAGAAGAGAGACTTTAGTCATGAATGTCTTTATTTTAGAAACCTCATGCAAGGAGATTTTTTAATCAGGGAGTTAGCTTTTCTCTGAAAATAGGAAAACAACTCAAGTTGCACCCTCACATGCGCAATTCAAACAGAGAGACCTTAAGGTCTATAAATTGGTGAGTTTTCTCACCCAAAATATATACAGAGAAGGAGTATTTTAGCAATGAAGTCCTACCAATTTACATACCTACTTGCGATTTGTGCCTTCACATCCTTAATCTCTCATTCGAAAGGGAGGTTATTGGGTGACTATTGGAAGCACCAATCCGGACCCAAAACCCAATTTTTGGCCACAACGATCCAAAAAAATTGTTGAAAACACCCCATAATCAGTTTTGGACCCATCCCAAGTGGATTGGTGCCAAAATAGTGTCCCAAACGGTGATCGTCCTGCCCCCGAGCGCTCCCCAAACTGTCACAGTCCTATTCGCCCCACCCTCAGACGATTAGAAATATATGATAGATTTCTCTAGTTTTTATTTTGCATTTGATTCTAGATATGTTAAATAGGTTACAGTTTAAATTTCATTTCATTCTGAGCAATTTTGGCCAGGTTTTTGTCATTTCCCGCCTTCACTAACTTGCAGATGGCACCAGAAAAATCTGGATCCTAGAGGCAAAATTGGAGAAATATGACCATCTGGGTCTCCCCAAAACACCCCCAATTAGCTAACCCCAAGTTTGTAAGTCATTTTGAGCTTCCTAAGCAGGACATTGAAGAGGGTGCTTTCTGACAAATTGTTGTAGGCCTATTCGTCCCACCCTGGAGTGAATACAAATATGTGAGGAATTTCTAGAATGTTATTTTTGCATTGGTATTATGATAACATATTTATGCTTCTGTAAAAATTTCAATTCAATCCGAGGTCATTTGATAGTCGTTTTAATATTTTCATACATACACTGACGGTAGGCCTTGGGAAATACATTCTTTATTTCATCTGCAGGTGCTACTAATATTTTATGTTTCTTTGAATGTAGGTTTCTAACATCAGAGGAGCAGGAAGGAACAAAGAATCACATACACAAGCGGTAGCAATGTTTTGGTCTGCCCATATTACATGTGGGCATGCGGAAGAAGGATTGTTACTCATGGATGTTGTAACAAGAAACGTATTTGACGCTCCTATCCCCTAAAAATGAAGGAGACGTATTGTAACACACTTTAAAAAGTGTATCAATAAAGAGATTACCATATTTCATATTGCTTTTATATTGTGTCAATTCATACATGTTCTTTCTTGTGACATATTCCTTTTTGTTTCCGTATCCTCGTGCTTTCAGTGGTGATCACGGTGGAACCTCTGTCCCTTGATTTTTAAGATTAAATTTCTGATTAAAGTTGCTTGTTATTTTGATTACAGGTACCAATTTTTCCAACACTGGACTATTTCAGAGCAAAAATTTAGAGACATATGACTTGGCCAAAGAAGAGGTAGAGGTCTTAAACACCTTTTGTCAATTCTTTGCTTTATGTTCTCTGGTTATTTTCTTGCATAGGAGAGTTTGAATGCTTGCGTGCTTCATTTATGCAACTTAAAAGGAACCCCACACACCACATGGTAACTGAAACAACAAGGATTTGGTCGTAAAACCCCAACCCTTGAGCAAGACCAAAGGTGGATTCCATCATCACTTTGGCTTGAGATATTGCATACCTTACCTCGATCGCAACTGTTGCTAGACGTAAATCCTAACGAAAGCTAACAAAGTGTAGCGGAGGTGATTCCCAGTGCATGAGGATAAGTCTTCTATGATAGGTATCATAAACAAAGTGATCCCCCTTCAGTACCACCTATGTTCCATGTATCATCTGCTCTCACGTACCAATAGTTTCCCTCACGTAAGGGTAGGTATATAGAGAGGTTGGTATATCGGTCTGGCAACGATATATCGAAGGGGTGACCATTTTTTTTTGGGAGTCATAAGAGCCCTCATTTATCATTTAAACGTTCTTTCAAAAAATGCTTTCAAAACAACATCACAACACACTAAAACCAAATTTTAGGGCACACTTTTAAATCTTTAAACGAGATAACCACTGCATTGATTGTGTGTTTCCTTTTTGTTTAAGTGTAGCATAAAAAAATATCCTAAAAGAGATAAAAATCTACTCATCTTTAGGAGCACATCACCATGGTGTTCACTCGTAGCCGAGCCCAATCACGGGTGAGCGCTGCAGAAAGTGCACCAAGGGGGACAAGTCACCTTCGATATAGTCTTGAGGACCTGGTCATCCCGCCTTGGCGGCCTGACACACAAGATAGTCCACATCATGCCATAATAGAACAAGACTATAGAGGCACCTCTTTGAGGGGCACCCCCACTTAGCATAGGCCCTTTCAAGAGGATAACCTACACGTAGCACTTAATGTAGATAGGAGACCTCCCTTAGAAGCCCGTTATGGGTGGCCTAGTGATGAAGTGCTAGAGCAACAAAGGGTC
This sequence comes from Wollemia nobilis, assembly GCA_028583015.1. NCBI lineage: Eukaryota > Viridiplantae > Streptophyta > Pinopsida > Araucariales > Araucariaceae > Wollemia > Wollemia nobilis. Next base: position 5,490,437 of record JAQPPZ010012983.1, on the reverse strand, counting down.
TAGATGGAGGGGCCATAGGATTTCATCATCCCTCCTCTGCCCCACATTACTGTTAGAAACACTAAACAGTATCCAGAGTATCAAGCTTTCCAGACAGGGCAAGACAATTATGCCTGCACCTTTTATCTGTATGAAAGGGAGGACGAGGAAGATTACTGTGTTCATCAAGAGCAATACATAGCACGGGAGTGATGTACCTCCATGCCTGCCATGTATCAATATCACCCATTGAGGCTATAGCCTCGGGTTAATGCAACTAACCTCGACAGAGGAAAGCAGCCCATAGAGGTCTCGGATCATCATGACCGAGGTAGACATATAGGAGAGGCATCTAGGCTTCCTAAATAAGAGATGGTGGAATAAAGTGACTTGGAATTTTCCAAACATGCCAACCACCAAGCACAAATCACGCAGCTTAGGCAAGATCAAGATCAGTTAGAGCATCTTTTTTTGCTTAACAAAGAGCGCATTCAGCATCAGACAGCCAAATTGCTGCATAACAATGTGCCTGCAAAGGTTCCAAACCCTCATGCACACAAAGTAGAAGTGTATGAGAGGCATAACCCTTTGGTACGAGAGAGGTCCATGTGACCTTATCAAGTATTGCCTTCGAGACCTCCTAGACCTGAGCGGGAGGCCACTCCCCGAAACAATGATGAGCACCCTCCATGGGCACCTACCCATGTGTATAGGTCTCGGTCAGCCACTCCTCAGGAAGCTTATGAGGAGTGTGAACAAGAAGAAGAGAGGGCTGAAATGCTCTATCAAGGCAGAGGGGGTGCTACCTAGCTACCTCTCAATAGGCCTCAAGCTCCCCGCAACCCACAACAGGAGCAAACCAAGGAGGAAGAAATTAAATCCTCTGATGCATACAAAGCGTTGATAGAGCACTTAGAGTCTATGGAGATCAAGACTTTTGGGTCCCAAAATCCCACTTTACACCAACTCCGTAGTCACCCTGTGCATCTGTCAGTGACGACACCTCCATACCTGAAACACTTTAAGCTGTCCTATTTGGCACTCTTTAGAGGGGAGGAGGACGCCCAAGAGCATGTGACTAGATTCCTAAGCTAGTGCTTTGGTATTCAGGACAACGATGCTTTGTTGTTGAGAACATTTATAACCACATTCGCAAGCCCCACCTTGGATTGGTTCACCCAATTATCGAAACATAGCATCAATAACTTGGATCAGCTAGTGGATGCGTTCCTCGAATGCTTCACCTTCAACACTAAGAAAAAGGCATCATTGAGTGACCTAGCTAGCCTCAAAAAGTATGAGGAAGATACCATGGTGGCATACGGTAACCGGTGGAGGACGTTGCTTTCGAAGCTGCCTTACCTCCCTCCCATGTCAGATCTGACCCAAATGTTCTTTAAAAGTTGTTTGAGATCAATCTCCATGCTATTGTAGTTGCAGCAATATGCTAGTTTAGAGGAAGCTCTGGCGCAAGCCAGAGTCATTGAGGAGATTAAGATACAGGATGGCAAGATTGCAAAACCTAAGAAGAAAGAATGGACAAAGAACACTAAACCAGGGACCATGCAACCAAAACCTTCTGCGGTTAATCAGGTTGCCATCAATGTCCCTAAGCCAGCACAAGCAACATAGCCTCAAAAGGCTAACTATCAAGCGGTGCCTCCCAAAAACTATGAGAGAGAAAAGCAAATGCAAGAGCAAAATCAGTAGCGTCACCCTAGGCGACAATTTAATCCTTACACAGAGTCCAGGGACTCTTTGTTTGACCGCTTGTCAGTGGTAAATTTGATCAATCTTCTAGAGATTCAAACTATAGATCCCAATGCACCGAAGCCTAAGGGGTATATAGAAGACTTGTACTGTAGGTTCCACAGGCGTAAGGGACATGACCTTAACGCATGCTAGAAGTTCAAACGTTTGGTACAAGATCTCATTGACAATAAGACATTGACGGTGGACAACCTTATAGCGCCAAACAACCAACATATGGGAGTATTCAGAGACCCCTTGCCTGCCCATGAGGCACCAGAAAAACCCCTTCAAGTCAATGAGGTGCAACAAAATTGCCCTATGCAGGGATATGTGGGGATGATAAGCATAGTGACTAGGAACAAGAAGTACCCAGGAGCTGCTCCTGCAGCATCCACAAGAGAGGTTCCATCAACATCACAAGCTCAACAACACCCTACACAACTTCCCTCGCCTAGACCAGTGGCCATGATTCGAACTAGACTTACCCAAATTCTAAGGACCACGTCGACTAGGCTCTCCATATACGAGCTAATTCAATAATCAGTGCCCCATCAAGAGGCTCTAATGGAGATTTTAAAAGCAATCGAGCTGTAGCCCCATGAAGTGAACTCGTTCAACAATTTTGTGGGGCATGTAAAACAATGTACAGAACCAGCCATCACCTTTAGAGAAGATGAATTGAAAATAGTGACTGGTGATGTGGTGGATCCACCCCTGCACATTATCGTGTGGGTCAACAGTATTCCGTATAAGAGAGTGTTGGTGGACACTGGCTCGTCCAGTAATATAATCACTATAGCAGCTCTAAAGCATTTGAAGTTGCTAGCATCTCATATCGTGGCTTCCACTTACACACTGTGAGCATTCAACGATGCAATTTGCTCGACAGTTGGCACAATTTTCCTACCTATCCAAGTGGGACAAAAGACTATTCATACATTGTGCCACATCTTGGAAGGCGAGATGGATTATAATATCCTGTTGGGCCAGCCTTGGATTAGGGACATGCAGTGTGTCCCTTCAATAGTACATCAGTGCCTAAAGTATACATTTGAAGGACAGGTGCATGTAGTCCCGACAGACTTGGAGCCCTTAAAATACTGCAATACATTGCAATTCATGCCGCAATTGACCCTTCTGTTAACACATTTGGATTTTCAATTGAATCCATCTCAACAGGGTCTGATTTCGTAGGCATCTCCAGTGATTAATCCATCAAGTCCTCAGATGGGTCCATATTATTTCGCTAGTCCTTCCACAATGATGCCACCTACGATGGCCACATCCAAGGACAAGGGAAAGAAACCTTTAGAAGAAGAACCACCTCCAGTCTCAACCATCTCGACAGAAGAGATGCCTAGCAAAATGGAAGTCGAGACACCTGGTTTGCTCCACATGGAGTGGACTCAGGAAGGACTCCCATTCGCTTCCCCTCAACTGCCAATGGTCACCGTTGAAATGGCCAGCATGGGCCTGGAGGAGTATCTAGTGAGGAACATTGTAGCAACGCCCACACTTGAGTCCATGCAAGACATGGGAAGGCCTCGACTCCCCATAAACTCAGTGGTTCCTTTAGGCTACCCACCCAATCAGACAAACTTAGTTTATGGGGGCCTGGATAATGGCGTTGAGATTTGCATGCAAGAATATGAAGACGAAGAGCCCTTTATTGAGGATGTCAACTATCTATCCAAACCTGATTTTGCTTTAAGATATCTAGGCCAATGCAATTGGCATGGATATGGGTTGGGTAGGTATGAGCAAGGATTGCATGTTCTTTGCCAACCAAGATATCAAATGTTGTATGACAAGTCAGGAGTAGGGTTCAACCACCCCTTGCCCCTAGACATCTTGGTGGAGAACATGCAAGGCCTAGGGATAGACAACAAGCATGGGTTGGCATCAGGTCCATATGCCAATCCTAACACAAACTATACATTGGGAGATTATCTCCCACTGCTAACAACCAACCTTGTTGACCATAACAACCTTTTCCCTTCGACTGAAAAAGGAGGAAATTCAAGGACTCACCCAAAAGAGGGATATGGACAAGACCAAGAAGGGTCTTCAGAGGATGAGTCAGAGTACAAGGTAGTCCCTTGGGATCCTTTTGAGTCTGATAGCAATCATTCGCAAATCTATCCCATGAATGCTGATCAAGAAAGCTTCCTGACAATGTTCCCATTGGATGCTCCATTTGAGCACATGCCACCTCAAGAGAATCAGGTCCCCCTGTAGAGAGTGAAACAACCTCGTTGGGACCACATTAATTTTCTTGAACAAGATGAGCCTCATATGTCACAAGTAGCTATTGGCACTAACAAAGTTTTTTGGATCTCTGACAGTGATTCAAAAGATGAAACTGAGATGGCCTATCTCAACCACATGCGACAAATGCAACAATGATACCCTTTGGACATAGATGACATGTTTGAAAACCTGCACATAGGTCCAAGGCATAGGTGGAACCTCAACCCAGCATAGTTATAGCAATTACTACACCCACCACTCTAGGTACACAGAGAGCATCTTCCGCCTGGAGACCCTATCAAACCATCAGTGCCTAGGGCAGACTCTGTCTTCGACTCCACACATAGGGCTAATCCATTTGTGCTAGTGCCCACAGAGCCAGATCCAGAGCACACATATTGTCTAGGTTTTCTGAGTTACAACACCCACGGTAATGGAGACCATACTCATTTTATCAACATGATCTCCATTGACCTAACCACCCCCATCCATGATCTAGCCGACCCGACACGATCATTGTATCTAGATCTAGATGCTATCGACTGGGATCACGCTAACACACCACCATCCCCATCAGAGTACTGGCCTTGTAGAGGAATGTTCCATTTCACCCTAGGATAGACTCAGGATGTATTCCATGCTGAAGAGGAACCTGACGTTCCGAACGATGATCAAAATTTAGCAAACGATATCCATTTGATCCCAAATCCACACCAGTTGGAGGATGGGTCCCACATGTCGGTCGAGGAGACGACTGATGTAGACATCGGCTCAGATCCAGTGAATTTACAAATCATCAAGATGGGGGTAAGTTTATCCCCCAAAGAGCAAGTCGACTACATTGCCCTTCTCAAAGAGAAGAAGGAGGTTTTTGCATGGTCATACAAAGACATGCCGGGACTAGACCCGTAGCTAGTCATGCATAATCTAACACTTAATCCGACAGTCAAGACAGTAAAGCAAAAACTACGTAAGATGCACCCAACAGTGGCCTTAATGGTCAAAGATGAACTACAAAAGCTGTTGGATGCACAATTTGTCATATGCATGCATTATCTGCCATGGTTTTATAACATGGTTCTCGTCAAGAATCCCGATGGGAGGATTCACATATACATTGATTTTCAAGATATAAACAAAGCGAGTCCTAAGGATGATTTTCCCTTGCCGAGCATCGACGCATTGATAGACGCTACAACGGGCCATAAAATGCTTTCCCTCATGGATGGTTTCTCGGGATACAATCAAATTCATATCAATCCTGAGGACCAACTAAAAATAGTGTTCACAACACATTGGGGGACATTTTGTTATAAGGTCATGCCTTTTGGCCTTAAAAATGCTGGCACCACCTACCAACATGCCATGACGTACATCTTCCATGATTACATGCACAAAACTTTGGAGGATTACATGGATGATTTGTTGGCCAAATATCTTTTGTGCCCAGATCATCTCGATGATTTAAGAAAGATCCTCGATCACCTCATGGAGCATAAGGTCAGACTAAACCCCAAGAAGTGTGTCTTTTGCGTTACATCTGGAAAGCTCTTGGGTTACATAGTCTCTAAACGAGGAATCGATGTAGACCTGTCAAGGCAATCCTTGAAATGCTTCCCCCAACTACCATCAAGCAGCTCAGGAGTCTACAGGGAAAGGTCACGTCGATCAAGCGCTTCATAGCACAGCTATTTGACAAGTGTCGACCCATGAATAAATTTTGCATAAGGGGGTAACATTTCACTGGGATGACGAGTGCCAGTCAGCCTTTGATGACATTAATCAATACTTGGCTTTGCCACCAGTATTGGAACAACCTAGACTAGGAGTTCCATTCTATTTATAAATCTCAGCTACTAAGGTGGCACTGGGTGCCATGCTGTCCCAAAAAAATGAACTACACAAAGAACAGGCTACATACTATCTTAGCCGCACCCTGGCCAATTATGAACTTAACTATGCATACGTTGAGAAGCTCTGCTTGGTAGTGGTGTTTGCTACCAAAAAACTATGCCACTACATGCTCAACAATATGATGTATGTTGTGTCTAAGGAGAATCCATTGCAATACATGATGAGTCGTACTTATCATAGTAGCCGCACGGTGAAATGGATCATGTTGTTGACGAAGTTTGACATAGAATTCATTGGAAAAAAATCCATAAAAGGTCAAGTCATCACCGATCAACTAGCAGAGGCTTCTCTCGAAGACGATCAGCCTATGACCATAGAATTACTATATGATGGGGTTTTTCATGTTTTAGAATCGCCAGATTCTGATGAGCCTGAGTCATAGGCTGACATGACCCTATTCTTCGATGGTTTTAAATGTGGGCAAGGAGCTGGTGTGGGAATTGTATTCTTCACTCCACAAGGGGCTCCAATGCATCTGTCATTTAAATTAGACTTCCCGTGCACCAACAACAATGCAAAATACGAAGCCTTGCTCATAGGTCTTCAAACAACAATCACCATGAACATTAAACATTTAAACATATTTGGTGATTCGTTGTTAATTGTCAATTAAGTAAAGGGGATATTCCAATGTAGATGTCTAGTTCTGTAGGCCTATAAAGCCCTTATGGACAAATTTTTGGCACAACTTGAATGGTATGACATCGAGGCACTCCCTCGATCATCAAATCATTTTGTGGATACTATGGCCTCCTTGGGGTCACTAATCTCGTAAGACCCTTCTAGTGAAATGACAACCATCCAGGTTAAAAAATTATCGCAATCTGTGATGGAGCGTGCAATCTCTGACCTAATTCCAGGAATCCACCTAATCTAGATTGAACCATCTCTAGATAAGTTATTTCAAATCCATGATTGTCTGACTCGAGCCAACTAGGGGTCTTTGTTCTCCCTGACCCATATTAATAGCAACACAACGCTATTTTTACAAGTTCTTTCCTGCTCAGCTTTTGCTAGGGATGGACTTCAAGAGGGATTGGTCATTCATACTGTCAAGGTTTCTGATCAATAGGATTAGTACACACCCATTAGGGATTACCTCAAGCTAGGTAACCTCCTTCTTGGATTGACACAAGCCACAAAAAGATCATTTAAACAGAAAGCGACAAAACATGTCTTCTTAGGAGACGTTTTGTATCATCGAAGCTATGAAGGAATCCTCCTCTGTTTCTTGGACCAGCAAGAGTCCGCTTCGGCGATCACCCAAGAACACGATGGTACATGTGGTGGCTGCTTTAGCGGTATGGCCATCGCAAAGCGCATTCTTTGCATGGGCTATTATTGGCCATATTTAGAGCGAGATTGTTTCGCATATGTGAAGAAGTGCATGAAGTGTCAACACCATGCTAATTTGACACACGTACCTTCTCAGGCCTTGCATTCGATCCAATCAGCTTGGAATTTTTTGTAGTGGGGCTTTGACATAATCGAAAAGATCTCCCCTGCATCGTCTGGTCGTCACAAGTTCATCATAATGGCCACAGAGTACTTCACAAAGTGGGTGGAAGCAATTTCAATAACCTCTATGATTGGATCCTGCATTACGCAGTTTATTTTGCATAACATCATATGTTGTTTTGGTATCCCATCCAAGATCCTGTCAGATAATGGGACGTCATTCAAGAACAAATATGTGCTTGCTTTGACCACAAAGTATAAAATTTAGCATAGCTTTTCGACACCCTATTATCCGCAGGTAAATGGGCAAGCAGAGGCGTAAAAAAAAATGCTAGTCACCATCCTCAGAAAGATAGTCACAGAAAATCATAAGGATTGGCATATTCATATCTTGCTTGCCCTATGGGCTTATCGCACTAGCATTCGGATGCCCACTAGGGCAACTCCATTTTCGTTGGTGTATGGCTTCGAGGCAGTCATGCCTCTTGAGTTGGAAATCCCTTCCCTATGCATTTTAATGCAAGAGTTCATCGATGATGACACTACGTGACAAACCCGGTTAGACCAACTGATGTTGCTCAACGAACGACGTATTAATTCTCTTGAGCATTTGTGTATCTATCAAGAGCGACTTAAGAAAGCATACAACATGAAGGTCCACTTAAGGGAATTTCAGGTTGGTGACTTGGTCTTAAAAGAGAACCAGTAGAATTCTAATTTGTCGTCCCATCTAAGGGACAAGTTTGTGGAAAACTGGTTAGGTCCTTATGTCATTGACAGTAGAATAGGCCTTGGAACATACCGGCTTGCCTCTCTTGAAGGAATCAAGGAAACAGAACCCTTGAACATCAGTCATTTGAGGCCATTCCACATCTAGAGTGCCATAGTCCAACCAAAGTCTCCAAGGATTCCCAAAATCACTTGGTCATCCCAAAAAATGCCCCAAAGGTATCTATAAACCCTTTGGTCATCCCAAATGCTCCAAGGATTCCCACAATCGCTTGGTCATCCCAAAAATGCCCCAAAGGTATCTATAAACCCTTTGGTCAGCCCAAATGCTCCAAGGATTCCCACAATCACTTGGTCATCCCAAAAATGCCCCAAAGGTATCTATAAACCCTTTGGTCAGCCCAAATGCTCCAAGGATTCCCACAATCACTTGGGCATCCCAAAATGCCCCAAAGGTATCTATAAACCCTTTGGTCAACCCAAAATCTCCAACGATTTCCGTAATATCTTGGTCAAACCAAACGCTCCAAGCGTTACCATAACTGCTTGGTCAACATAAATATTCACAAACAAACAAAAACAATAAAATCATCAAAAATAAAAAAAAAAAACAAAAATTGCATTCCAATTCCATGCATACTCATAAAAATCAAAAATACAAAAATTTAGGTTGCATTAGGCATCGCATCCATACATTGCATATCTATTGGTCATACAAGTCAAAAGAACCATAGACTGTCATTACTTGGCCATTCCATCATTTTCCACATCAAATCCATTTTCTAAACGCATACATCCAGAATAACCCCATTGCCATTTTTAGCATAGTCAGTTGTCTCCTAATGTATATAGGGTTTTCATCATTCAGCTGTCTTTAAATTTCTAGCCAAAAACTATACATAGTTAAACGGATTTTACATGGGAAAGTTTTACTTGTATCACGCCTTGTTACGTAGCATCCCAAAACAAATTAAAACACATAAAATAATTCCTAAGTTGTGTGAACGCAAGAGAATCCTACAAAGCAGTCTAGGGTACCATAGGTGAAAGATTAACCTATTCATCCCCCTGTACGAATGGTTCCAGAATGTTGAGAATTTACAAAAGGATGAGCTCTTCCCTATCCATTCCCCATAATAAACAGTGGTTTTCACCACTCCCACAAATCCTAATCACAGTTGGTCCCCAAAGTCGTAAGGATTCGTACTACACGTCCTTGCCAAGGATGGGTAGTCATCCCTAAGACCTAAAAGGGACCAACATAATTCAAAAACAAACTTCCAAAAAACCATAATTACACCCATCTCCACTCACCTTTGGTCTCAAAGTTGTAAGGATTCGTACTAAACGCCCCTGACCAGGATGGGTAGTCATCCCTAAGGCCTCAAAGATCAATGCCCTTACTTCATCGTCTCCATCATCGCTCTTGGTTCCCAAAGTAGTAAGGATTCATACTTCACATCCCTGAATAGGATGGGTAGTCATCCCCAAGGTCAACAGGATCAAGGCCATTCACAAGCTCAACCTTACAAAGCTCTAAATACAAAATCGAATAAACAGTGGTTCTCACCACTATTCAAAATCCTTGCTCAAAAAGAAAAACAAAGAGAAAAATAAACAGTGATTTTCATCACTATATAGACAAGCAAGTATCCCAAACCATTGAGCAAACACACAACCTAAACATGAATCTTTGGAATTCTCAACATTCAACAAACCATCTAGGTGATCCTCATTACGGGTTTGGTGGACAGCCTACTTGGCAATGGTGGTATCCTAATCGCATGATGATATGTCTGTCACATTAGCTTTGCATGTGCATAGACCAATGTTTGCATGTGGATGAGCTAGCTTATGGTACCTTAGATTGTCTCATGGATTAATCTTGCTAAATACAACAACGGAGTTAGTGGAGCTAATTAGGTGATCCTCAGTACAGGTTTGGTTGATAGCCTATCTGGCACTGGCGGTATCCTAACAAATACCACATAAACAAACTCAATTGCACATAGGGATGTGAAATAACTTGGTTAAATTCAAGTCAAATTTATACCTTGTTCAAAAGTCTTGCGAGATAAATGTATAGTCTTGGCTAGTTAGTTAAAATATCTGAATCTCTAAAAAGCTTAATTACATTTTCAAACAACTGGTATATTTCATTTCGTACATCATTATCAGAAAATATGCAAAATACAAAAACAACGTTTTCACATGTAAAGTCATTCCACAAAGTCATCCCATTAAGTACAGCAAGTCAGTTAAATCTTGCACAGTCTATGGTGCATCGACAAGTTATCAACAACTCATGTCATTCATTCCATATGCATACATCATACAAATTAGAAACATCACATTCATAATCGCATTTGCATACATCATTTTAAAAACATTTCCATAAAAACAAACCATGCAAAGAGTATAAAACACCAAAAAAGAGTCATCTGTATATATATCATAAAAAATGCCCACAAGCTACAATGAATCGGTCCTCTGACCCCGCAAAAAAAACTCAAAAACTCAAAAACCCCCAAGCCTAGGGCGTCGGCCACCATGATCATGTAGGATCGGTGTGACAGGAACTACCCCCATGGTATGGGTCCTATGGGACCTCTCAGGGCGACTGCTACTCACCCCTGCATCACGCCCACTAGCGCCTCCCTCATCTAGCCGCCTATGATGGGACGATGCTGATTGCTCAGTATCATTGTCTCTCATCCGACGTGAATAGCCACCTCCAAGGGGCTCAAGTATCTGCCAACCAAGGTGGATAACATCTCCCTCCATATCCAATCGATATCGATGCCACTCTGCCTCCCGTCTAACCCACTCTGCCTCCCATCGACGGTAGTAAGCTACTACATTATCGCGTTGTGATAGTTGCATCCATAGGAGATCCCTCTCTCGAGCAGCATCGGTATCCCTCTCCTACTGGCAAGATGTAGCCCATGTGTTCTCCCACTCCACCAGCTGAGTCCGTAGGAGATCTCTCTCCTGCAAAGCCTCTCCTAGCTCCCCATCTCATCTCTACAATAGGTCCTCCAATCATGCTATCTCAGTGCCATGTCTTGCCTCCACATCCTCTGCACATACCTGAGGCATAGGTGAATCCGAGATAGTAGCTTGCTCTAGATCCCACTGCTCTGGGATGTCCTGCATCTTCGGTTGATCTGATACCCCAAACTCCCCTCTAGCATCCTCAACCTCCACCAAGTCTGCATCGTCCAACGAAACTCCCCAACCCTCTCCTGGTGCCTCTACACCCTCATCCCTTGCTGCACCCCCTAGAGGCCCCTCGCCTTGCCATCATCGTAGAGTCCACCACTACTCATACTTTGTAGTAAACCTAACGTCATCCATATCTGGGACATAAATCGCTGTATTTGAATCCTCACCAAGTGGCACAACGACTGGCCGATCTAGAGTCCTCTCATCCCCTCGGCGTCGATAGACCACGGGCTAACTAGGCATCCCCTGGTGCACCCCAAACTATCGGGTCACCCAGACATATGGGAAGAACTCTTGCTCCATCCCATGCCTCCAAATCATCCACCACCCCCTTCGTACCTGTCGAAGCCACTATCTAACCTCAGGCTAGGGTGGACAGTCCCGGTAGTGGCACCAGAACACCTCCCCTAGAGTAAACTGAGCAAAGGCATCGACATATTGCCCTACGACACCTGCCCATCACTGACTCTATACCTACTCCTTTGACCTCTGCCATAGTACCCTGTATCCAATCTCCCGGTCTATCATCTTCGCCCTTGTCATTCAGGGCAGCCCCATCGGCCTCTCCACTGCTATGTGCTACCAAGCCCAGCACTGCAAAAAGTAGCTGCAACTAATCCCCTTCTGCTTATGGTAGTGGACCTCGTACAACTCATCATAGAGTTGTGCTAGTAGAGTCTATCCCCATCTCATAATCATAGGAGCATCTATCAAACACTTCACTAACCTAAACACCACCTCTAGCAGGTTCCAGGGGAGTAGCATATTGGAAATGAGGCCCATGAGTAATGCATGCCTCATTCCCAACACACCCCTCTCTAGCCACCATCGCACTAGTATGCCACCAATCTAGCAGTCGCTCTCCACCCTCTCCACTGGGCTCTCCACACCCAACTCCTCTCCATGCCCGAAACAATGTCTCAGTACTGCTATCCTCCGATCCTGCGACATCGTCTGGATCGACAGTACGTCTATTGGAATCTGAAGAATCTGATAGACATCCTCCAAGGTCACCATTATCTCCCCTGTTGGGATATGGAAGGTATTGGTCCGAGGATCCCATAGTTTGATCAGGGCCATAGGATAGGCCCGATCCCCGACCACCGGCTCCAGTCGAGTCACCTGCTTGAGCCCAAGGGCGTCAAGCCAGTCCCAATCAGCCAAAGTCAGCACTGCACATGATTCAATAAACACAGTGGGCACTCGGTACCGACTCTTCATAACCTCCAAAAGAAAACACCATAAAAACATTAAAAACAATGAAAAAAACTGTACAGCACTAACAATGAATATACAACAATGCATCAAAATGTACAGCCAAAATCATAACAAAAATTCAAAAACCTAATTTTTCAGATCTAAGGTTTTTAACTCTAACTGATAAATTAATAACAAAAAAATTACAAAAAAAAAACCTAATTTGTCAGATCTAGGGTTTTTAATTCTAACTGATAAAAAAAAAAAAAATTGTCAGTCCTAGGGTTTATAATTCTAACTGATAAATTTAAAAACAAAACACAAATTTAAAATTAATTTGTCAGACCTAGGGTTTTTAACTCTAACTGATTAATTAACAACAAAAAAAACAATAGTCAACAAGGGTTCACGCTACGCTTTCCGCTTAGTTTTACCCTATGTTTTTAACCTATAGTTTTAATCTTGGTTCCATTCAGGTTCAACGCAGTTTTTAAGTTATGTTCTAAACTAAGTTTCTAAGGTCAGTTTTCAACTAAAATTTTGATCTGTGTTTAACTAGGGTTAAATTACATTTTTAGTTAAGTGTTCATGGACTAGGGTTTTCATTTTTAACCATAAACACCAACAAAAACAAAAAAAACAAACAAACATAAGAAATAAGCAAAATGCGATTTTCCAATTGCAACACAAAGTAATAAAGAGGAAGGGCACTCACGGGTATTGCTTCGGCTTCACCGTTCGATTTGGTGTATGCAATCATGGTCACAAGAACAATTCAGTAGAGCTTCACTTCACAGAATTGACCTCCTCCTCCTCAGCGCTCCAAATCGCCAAGAAAAACTAATGCAAATGAGCCCAAAACTTAGTTGTGGCCTTTACAAAGGATTTTTGAGCCTATACTCGTTCCCCCTTGGGATGAGCACTCTGGTTAGCACTTGTACCACCCTAGGACAAATACTAAATAGGAATTCATCCCACCCAGGGACGAATACAGAGAAAAAATTACAAGAATAGCAAAAAATGCAGCAAAACAAGCCCTAAAGTGTCCGATAAGAGTGCTTTTGCACTGGGCATTTTGAGCATGCAAAATAGATGTCGGGGTCACAAATCTTTACTATCGTATTCCATAAGAAGGCCACCATAGCTGGAATGCTCCAAGGGAGGATGAATTTTCGAGTATTTCATCCCCAAACAGCGTCGCAAAAAGGGTCAAAAACCCATCCAAAAATAGCAATAACATTGCCGAACGAAGGCGCTTTTATGCCTGACATTCTTGGCATCCAAAAAAGACATTGGGGTTACAGATTATCACTATCCTACTCCATAAGAAAGTTACCATAGCCAGAACGCTCCACGGGAGGATGGATGTTTGTCAATTTTAGCTCCAAATTGCATCACAAAACGGGTTCACACCCACCAAAAATAGGTCAGAATGTTCAAAAACTGCTTTCTCATTCAATGGTAAACAACTGAAGGCACCCTTATCTAAGTCATCTTGGGTCAAGCGACTCGTCGATTTTCTCATGTCGATCATTCCCTCATCGATTCATCGCTTGAGGGGGTAGTCACACTTAGTTGCCAATCAACAACATACCCAATCATGGAAATGACACACATTCAAAGGATCATTGACAAATACAATCGCGCTCCTACTTGGTGTAGTAAACAAGCAATTATCACAAGATGATCAAACACTTGGTATTCATGAATCATGAACTCAAGGCTCCCACAGACAAAAGGTTGCACCCTTTGCCTATTCATGACTGATCAATGTCCAAGCTCAAGTAATACCTCATCGAACAAGGTTAACACTTGATTTAAGTTCCTTGGCTCATCAGAATCAAGGATTCAAGAATACGTACCCTTTCCATACTTGGGGCATCAAGAGTTGGTTAGGTTATCAATAAAACCTAATCATTAGTGCTTTGGTTATCTATTTTTTCTTGGTGTTGTGCCTTACACAGTGCTTCCCAAAAAGGGGCATCTATAGACACCAAAACAGCACCAATCCAATTATGTGACAATAAGTGTTGATCGCATTGACACACACAGTCCCTAGGGAAACCCCCAGAGGTTAAAAAGTGGTCCTAACCACTTACAAAAGCAGTTTTAGAGGTCAAAGGTCAATTTGGAACCTTGCTCTCTACTCGTCTCACCTAGGGATGAATACAAACTGGCATTCGTCCCACCCAGGGACGAATAGCAGCATACACCTCGGGGTGGGGCGAATAAAAAGTTTGACTGGAAAAAAGTCAAACCTCGATAAGTCCGCCAGTTAACTGAGGCTTCAGGCCATGCAATTGCAAGGAATAGCTGTTATTCAAGAAGAGAGACTTCAGTCATGAATATCTTTATTTTAGAAACCTCATGCAAGGAGATTTTTTAATCAGGGAGTTAGCTTTTCTCTGAAAATAGGAAAACAACTCAAGTGGCGCCCTCGCATGCACAATTCAAACAGAGAGACCTTAAGGTCTATAAATTGGTGAGTTTTCTCACCCAAAATATATATAGAGAAGGAGCATTTGAGCAACGAAGTGCTACCAATTTACATACCTACTTGCGATTTGTGCCTTCACATCCTTAATCTCTCATTCGAAAGGGAGGTTATTGGGTGACTATTGGAAGCACGAATCTAGACCCAAAACCCAATTTTTGGCCACAACGATCCACAAAATTTATCAAAAACACCCCATAATCAGTTTTGGACCCATCCCAAGTGGATTGGTGCCGAAACAGTGTCCCAAAAGGTGGGCGTCCTGCCCCCGAGCGCTCCCCAAACTGTCACAGTCCTATTCGCCCCACCTCAGGATGATTAGAAATATGTGATAGATTTATCTGGTTTTTCTTTTGCATTTGATTCGATATATGTTAAATAGGTTACAGTTTAAATTTCATTTTATTCTGAGCAATTTTGACCAGGTTTTTGTCATTTCTCACCTTCACTAACTTGCAGATGGCACCAGCAAAATTTGGATCCTAGAGGCAAAATTGGAGAAATCTGACCATCTGGGTCTTCCCAAAACACCCCCAATTAGTTAACCTTAACTTTACAGGTCATTTGGAGCTTCCTAAGTAGGACATTGAAGAGGGTGCTTTCTGACAAATTATTGTAGGCCTATTCGTCCCACCCTGGAGCGAATACAAATCTATGAGGAATTTCTAGACTGTTATTTTTGCAGTTAATATATTTATGCTTCTGTCAAAATTTTAGGTGAATCCAAGGTCATTTGATAGTCGTTTTAATATTTTCATACATACACTGATGGTAGGCCTTGGGAAATACATGCTTTATTTCATCTGCTGGTGCTACTAATATTTTCTATTTCTTTGAACGTAGGTTTTCTACATCAAAGGAGCAGGAAGGAACCAAGAATCACATACACAAGTGGCGGCGATGTTTTGGTCCGCCCATCTTACATGTGGGCACGCGGAAGAAGGATTTTTACTCATGGATGTTGTAACAAGAAACGTATTTGACGCTCCTATCCCCTAAAAAGGAAGGAGACGTATTGTAACACAATTTAAAAAGCGTATCAATAAAGAGATTACCATATTTCATATTGCTTTTATCTTGTGTCAATTCATACATGTTCTTTCTTGTTCTTTCTTGTGACATATTCCTTTTTGTTTCCATATCCTCGTGCTTTCACAATGCTCTGGCTGCTCCTAAGCAAAAAATGGGTCATTCCTCACTTTGTCTTCACACCAACGAATGTCCTTATAGTAATCACATCATCCAATTGAATTGCTCCTAATTAACCAGCCGCTGCAATCACTAGGTGTAGTAGAGTAGATCACTTCATATGAAATTCATTCATTTTACAATATGAGTTTGTAAAATATTAGTTTGCTAAGGTGTCGATCACAGCCAAAAATGCACCCTTATAAGTTCCCCCCTTCTCATTGCAAAACATGTTGTATTTAATTTCTGAAAGAAGCATGGCTAAGGTGTCAGACGATGCCGAAAATGCACCCTTATAAGTCTTCTTCTCTATTTACAAAAATGTGTGAAGAAAATAAATGTATATCCCCCCTTAATTTCAAAAGATGTGCAACTTAAGAAACTTTGTGAAGGATTTTACAAATATTGCCTCCTAGGCAATTTTACACCAAAAAATTCCCTCCTTTTGTTACAAGAACTTCAAAAAATGAGAGTTTGCTATTTATGAAGCCTAAAATAGGTACAAACACCCCTTTATTACAAGTACTTCAAACAAAAACTTATGCTATTTATGAAGCCTAAAAAAGAGAGAGGAAATGGTGCTTTGCTTAAGGTGACAAAATGTGTTTTCCCTTTACAATACTGTCTTAGCAATGAGCACTCTGTTTGCTCTCTTTGAACCAGAATCAGAATTTGAATGAGACACTTCACTAGAAATATGGCTTTTGTGATGTGCCTTTGCCATTTTAGTTTTGCTTGTTTTGAAACCAACACTGAATGGTGTCATGGTTGTCATTTTTACAATTTGTGGAAAACTATGCTTTCTAGGCAATTTTATCAAAAAGTTCACCAAATCATCCTTCCTTATTGCAAGTATTTCAAGCATGGTTGCTATTATGAAGTCTCAAAGAAAAGGTATAATTTTTATGACTTCTACTTTTATGATTGCCTTTACAAGTTTTATTTCCTTGTTGTCAAAAATCTGTGTTTTGAAGGAAGAAAGGAATCCCCCCTTAGTGCAAAGGATTGCAAATTTTTAAGGTTCCTTATTTTCAAAAACTTGTTCTTTCTTTTTTATTACCCTAAAATAGTACCAAAAGATAATTCTCTCAAACATATATTTAATGGCACCTACCTTAACACCCTTCTAGAAGGATGAAAAGTTTGAGGAAATTAAGCCAAACAAATAAGAATGAATTAGGGGTTTTGTTTATTTAGGAGAGAATATCAAGTGAATTTTGGCTTTAAATCTGTGTAAGGATTTACACAAATTTGTGAAATTTTGGGGTTTAGTGTGTTCTTGATTCTATGACTTATAATTGCAAAAAAATAATGCAATAATCAAACAAGAATGCCCACAAAATTCTTATCACCTAGGTGTCAGATGCTACCGAAAATGCACCTAATTTTCCAATGAAGGTGTTGAGTAAAATCGAAAATAAGTACAGTGTTGTGTTACACCCATTTTTGCAAAATTAACAAATCAAGAACTCCTTCAAAGACAAGTCGACACACGACGTGCATTTGAAAGGCTTCCAGACGAGTTGACAAATGACTTGGTTTTGATGGACCTAAGGTTTCAAGTTCTTCTCAAGTTTGAAAAAGAAAATTTGCAATTTTATGTCTTATATCCCCTTTTTATGTTGCAAAATTACAAGGTTTGAGAAGTTGTGTAGGTTTCCTAATTTTGCAAGAATAATGGTGCTCTTAAATGTCTTATATCCCCTTTTTGAGAGAAAACAAAAGCCCCCTTTGATTTGTAAATTGCAAAAAAAATAACCCTCTTTTCTTTAATTTGCAAAATTTAAATAAAAAAATTTATCATATAATTTAATTTAATAAAAAATAAACTAATGTCTTATAAAAAAAAAATCAAATTTAAAAAAAAAATGATTTTTTTTAAACATAAGTTATATGTTAATTTATTAAATCAAATATATAAAAAAAACTTTTAAATTTAAATAAAGTTGAAATTAAAGAAAAAAAAATTCTTTACCTTGGTTTTATAAGGCAAAAGAATGCCTTTTGACTCCGGTGGGAGTCGAACCCTTGATTCCCCACCTAGGGCCTTAGCCCGACCCGATCAACCGGTCGGGCTAGAGGGCCCGATGGGAAGGAAGGCACCAGTCGTGCCCTTTAAAGCCTTCTTTAGGCTTTAATAGAAGGAAATTAAATTTCCTTTGGGACTTTTAGTCCCACATTGCCTAGAAGGCAATGTTTTTACTCTTTAAAAGAGCAAAATCACATATAGCACTATGACTGCTGTCACCCAAGTGGCACTGTCAGAGGGTTCCACGTGTCAGGTTTGCATCAGGTGCCACATGGCCAGTCCACCACGTGTCATCCTATGTCTAGTTTGGGCATCAGCTGCCATGTCAGCCTCATCTAGTTAGGGTCTGTCCAATCAACATCTATAGTCCTCATCAGCAGCCTAGTTAGCTGCCATGTCAGCCTTGTCTAGTTAGGGTCTATCCAGTCAGCTACCTCAAATTTTGTGCTCATGTCAGTCAGTTGCCTCAAATTTCATGGTCATGTTAGTCTATCGACCATGTGTTTCACATCGGTTTTTGTGTCAGTATGCGTTGGAGTCGGTGTTGGTTTAGGTGCAGCTCTGATAAGTTGTCAACCCATAGTCGTGTGGGTCCAGTCACCGAAGATCGGAGGGTCCTCCTACCCTCTCAGATCTTGGTGTTGGGACCATTACTTGTGTCAGTCCCATGGGAGGGTGCTCTTGCCCTCCTCGATGGGTCGACAGGTCACCGATTATGGGCTGGCCATCGTCGAAGTGGGTCCCATGGGAGGGCACTCTTGCCCTCCTCGATGGGCTGATCAATTGTCGATTATGGGCCACCGATCACTGGAGTCAGTAGTCGGCTGAGCTGTTGGTCGTCGGAGCCTAGCTCTGATGGTCGACCGAGCAGCTTGTCGACGAAGGCCTAGATTCGGTGGCCTCCTATGGGTGGGATCGCCTGATGTGGCTGAGCCACCTCAAATGCTTGTCTGCTCAGTCTCTGTGGGCCCGAGTAAGGTAAGGCAAAAAAAATCAAACCCAAACTTAGGAAATGATAAATAATGAATTGCATAACAAATCAAATCAAACCCTTCACAACGCCTTCTCTAGTAGAACAAGATCTACTCTCGTCTTCTCCACTTGGAATGAGATCAAGATCTGAATTCTCAAGTCCTTCCTTGCTTTCTCTATTGGAACGAGATTGTCTCTCGTCTTCTCCACTTGGAACGATATCTCCAACACTTCCTCCCTTTGGCTCTGATGCCAATGTTACGAAGTAAAAGGTAAGATAAATGATTTGATTAATAAAATATGCATTAGCATTAGCTTAGAAAGGTCTAAGAATTATATAGTTTACAAATAAACTAATTAGCACAAATAACGCTAACAAGATGTGTTGAGAGAGAGTAGTGTGCTAACAACTAACCTAGGTAGAGAAGTATGAACTAACTACTAATCTAAAATATCTAACCTAGGATATTTTATATACTAACCTAGGTTTACCAGTAGATATTTAACACAATAAATATCTCTATGGTAAGTATTAAAAAGTAAATGTAATAATATACCTATGTAGTATAATGCAATATACTACCTATTTTTCCTAGTGGAGTAAAGGGTAAAGGATTTCATAATATTTTTTGTACTCATCCTTTCCTTAGAGAGGGTAAGTTCCAAATAAATGGAATATAATTTACTTACTATCCATCCTAGAATTTCCAATATTCTTATTTACCACTTATGAGGATCGTTGTGAAGAAAAACTTGCGCTTATTATTATATAAATTTTAGCTTGATATTGTTTTGTATGTCAATAACTTGAGGATCCTAGTCTCCTCAACTAAAGCTTCCCCCAATATGATCATGTTTCCCACCAATTATTGGTAGGTAACTAGCCTTACTTCATAAGTTACTATAAGATATTTTAAATCCCCAATCTATGTATGGTATTCTATAGTTCTTCCCAAACCTTTTTCTAAGATGATAAATATGTAGGGTAAATATAATCCCCTTTGAAAAATCCTTTAGAGTTGTTGAAAATTGTTTTAGGGATCCATTCATTAGGATTTAGAATATTGACAAAGTGACACACTCCATAATCTAATTTCTCTACTTTCTATCAAAACCAAACCTCTGTAAGACCCTTTTGAGAAAGTCCTAGTCAAATCTATCATAGGCTTTTAACATGTTTCATTTAGCCACACATTCTTGATTTCTCTTCAAAATAGAATGGATTTTTTCATGCACTACAATTAGACCATTGACAATTTTTTTCCTTGAATAAAACCTTCCTACTTATCCAAAAAAATATGGAGAAAATTTATTTTAATCTATTAATAGTAATTTTGGTAATAAATTTATGCACCGAGTTACAAAGGCTTATAGATATAAATTCAACATATGCATGACTATGTTGATTCTTAAGAATTAAGGCTATGAAGGTATTATTTTTATCTCAACATACTACTTATAGATCTAAAACCAAGATACGTATTAGGATCCTTCCCTACAATGTCCTAATATTCTTGAAATAAAATTATGGGAAATACATCAAGCCCTAGAAACATATCCCTCCTCAAGGAAAAATTCCCCCTCAAATACAAGGTAATTTAATATTTTAGTCATTTGTTTAGTAACTAGGTTGGGTAGAAACTCTAAAATCTCTTGAATTGTTTCATCTTCCCTTAAACCTTCTATGTAAAAGGTGTTTGGAGTAATCCATAATATCTCTACTAATATTGTTTTCTTCCCATAGCTTGTGATCCTACCTTTATCAATCTATTTGTTGATATTTTTATCTTTGTGAATGAGGGATATAATGTGAAAAAACTTAGTATTATGATCCCCTTCCTTTAACCATGTAACCCTAGATATTTACCTTTAATAAAGTTCCTCTTTTTCCAAGATTTTGTGTACTCACCAAGGATATGGTTCTCTTTTACAATTTAATATTAGATATTAAATAGGAATATCTTCTATTTCCTTTTCCTACCATTTTCTCTATTCAAAAATATTACCAAAATGATTTTTTATTGCATGCTACTAATTGTTTCTTCACTAGATTATATTTTTGAGTTGGATTGAACATGCTAGTTTTCCAAACTCGTATGTTCTACCAATAATTTAAAATAAATTAAAAAATGAATGTTGTAGCCATATTAGCTCCATTATAAATGGATCAAATCTTATTTTGACCATATTCAACTTGACTACTTGCTATAGAGGAATTATGAGATTTTATTATAGCCAAAGAGATCACTACTATTTTAAAACCTTTGAGAATCATTGGGTAGAGCACAAGTCTCTATCTAAATTCACTTAGATGTTTTGATTTACCTTTCTCTTATGTATCCATAAAAACATAGGTCCTTTTAGATCTAGGTCTAGTAAACATGTATTGCTAATAATATCCTCAAGCACATTCATAGAATCTAAAGTTCTGATTTTTTTCTCTTCTCTTTTCTTCTAACGTGAGGATAGTATTGAAGTCCCCTATTATCATATATTTATTATTATCTATATTGTTACCAAAATAATGAAACACTTCTCATAATTCCTTTATTAGTCTTCTCACATTGGGATCATAGACATTAGTATAAATTCCTATTGTCTTGAAAACTAAGTGTGTTATCTCCAATTAGATGAACCTACCATCCTAAGATGAATTATTTTCTTCAAAAACCATTGGATTAAAAAAATACACCTATTATAGTTCATATTATTGCAATAGAAAACATACAACTACTATTTCAATAAAAAGCCTCAATATTCTCCAAGTCCCTAACTTAAAATTTTGTTTCATTGAGGAGAAAAATAGATGGTTGATGACTTCTAATCACATTATAAATATTTATTCTCTTATTAGGGGCATTCAAGTAATTGATAATAGAAGAAAGGATATTATTTATTTTCTTTTCTATAGGATCTAACCCACTACAAATTTTAGATCTAGTGGTATTTGTTGTTTACCACTTTCTATCTATTTCTTAGTCACTTTAGGTCATATTTATAAATCCAAAGGTTGACCCTTTAGTTCATGTCCTACTCCCAAGTCTAGGAGCACTCCTTTAGGATTCATTTAATTGCTATTAAGAGTTGATAAAATCACTTTCTTTTTATTCCGTCCTCTTCAATATGTAAAAAAGAATAAAGAAATTTAGGGTTTCATTCATTTACCTCTTTAGTTGAAGAACCCATAAATACTATCTCTACACTTTAGTCATCAACCATTTCCTCCTCATTATCTAATGCATCCTCCTTCACCTCTTTCTCATTTTATTCTAGTTGAGGAGGTTACACAAATATGAATTGATCTTGTGGATATTTTGAAAGGACTTTAGTATCCTAATCTTGAATTGTCCTAGAGATCAACTCCCCTTGTTCTCTCATCTAAGAAGGAAAAACATCCCTTTGTTTTACTTACTCAACCTAATCACTAGAAGAGACACTATGGTAGTAGTATCATACCATATTACCATACTCATGGTCAAGCTTACAATGAGGTTAAAGGTTCTCATAGCTAACCTCTTGAACATGCACTTTCAACTTTTAAGATAGGGTAATGAACTTTTAGAGTGGTATTTGAAAGTCTACCTTAATATAGAGCCTACCTTATACCACCAATGATTGCTTAGCCATATATAGTGAGATAGATAAGAACTCCTTAAGGTAATTTCTAATTATTTCAAATATCTCTTTAGACCAAAAATCTAAAGGTAAACCATATAATCACCCATATTACCGTGTTATCCTTGTATTCTTTATTATGGTTAAAATTGGGTCCTACAACTCAATAAAAAGGCTTCACTACTCCTTAAAACCATGGGCCACATAATCAAGTCTTATCAAAGTCTTTTGAGGAGGTAAAATTAGCCACACAAAATACCCTTTGGCAAGATTTTTAGAAAGACTTACTATCTTGGCTCCCTATTTTTATTAATACAATTTCATAATACCAACAAACCTAGCCAACTCCTTAACAATTTTTAGATAATATGGTTTGATAAATTTCTCATGTTTTGATTGACTAGAGCATTCGAGATGCTCAACATATGGTCTGCCAACTCCACAGGGTGAAATTTTACAATCAATATATTCCCTATAAAAGATGGATTTTCCACATAATGTATCCATGAAAAACATAATGTATAGTTCCTGGATGCCTCCACTACTTCCATTCATGGTGTATATGTAAATGGCTATATATACAGTTTAGTTGTCCTATTTGTAGGGCCCCTGTTGCTTCTAAAACCCTATATAGGGATCCCCAAGACTTATTAAGGGTAAGGATGACCTCATAAAGTAACATAGGATTGGAGTCTACTAATACTGAGCATGCACATATGAATATGGATATAGGTTGTAATAGTAATTTAGGCATAGTTTTAGAAGGTGTGAGCACTCCTACCTGAAATACAAGCATGGTGTATCAATTGTGAGATTGGATATCGTATATTTTTACGATCCTAGGTATTTACATTGTATTGTATTATTGGTTTTTTAATATATAAACTAGATTAGACATGGGCAACACAAATTTAAGATTATCACTAGTGCTTTCTAAATAATTGTGGCCTTTGAAATTGATTTATTTTGTAGTCTAATACAATATACAAATAACAAGGTGCCTAAATATTTCTCTTGAATTACTTCCTGCTATAATCATTTACCGATTATTAATCTTCGCTAATTTTTTTTTACTAAAACTTTTCTTAAATTATTTGTATATTCTTGAGCCTCCATCCTTTGTCTGATTTTAGTTTAGCTATTCTATTCCATTTAGCTATTGTCATTTTATCCTTTTATTTGTTCCTTGACCAAAGAAATTGGAAACATTTATTCCTTATTTTCTCTACTATTATGATGGGAATGTAAGTCGTGGAGTGCGAGTAGACTGGGGTGGCTTCCAAAACTAATTTCACCAATGTAAGGTGACCCCCTAATGATAGCCACCTAGTGCACCAAGTTTTAATTATCTTCTCTATTTTGGTGTATAACAAATCCAATCCTAGTACCCATAGTCATTAGGTTTTAGATGGAAGCCTAAATATTTTATCCCTTTATCAAAGTCTACTTGCTTGAAATAAAAAATTCTCATTACTACTTTTTGCCGTACCTAAGACCTATTGAAGGCTATTTTTATTTTTCATAGATTTATTTTCATTTCTATAGATGTACAATATAGGTCCAACACTTCTTTATACTTAAAGGCTTCTTTCAATGTCCCATTTCTAAAAAGTAAATCATCATATATAAAGAGCAAACGGGTTACCTTGAAAGAGTTACCAAATTTGACATCTTGAT
The DNA here is from genome assembly GCA_028583015.1 of Wollemia nobilis. Taxonomy (NCBI): domain Eukaryota; kingdom Viridiplantae; phylum Streptophyta; class Pinopsida; order Araucariales; family Araucariaceae; genus Wollemia; species Wollemia nobilis. Next base: position 5,465,958 of record JAQPPZ010012983.1, on the reverse strand, counting down.
CATTTCCTAATTTTTTTGTCCTTGATAAATCTACTCAAATATTCTACTAACAAAACAAAAATGATATATGAAAGAGGACACCATTGTCATGGACCTTATGAAGCCTTGAAAAAACTAGAAACTAAATATTGATAAGCACAACCAAAGAGGTTGAATTATTATATTTCATCACCTAATTCACAAAGGGAATGCTACATCCAATTTGAATAAGGCTTAGCCTAATATATAACCAATTTACTTTATCAAAAGATTTTTCTAGATCCAATATTATTAGGAGTTTTTGTCACTCCCTTGTCTTTATTGAATGTAGTCCTTCTTGAGCTACCCCTATTACTTCAAGAATTATATTTTACTTAGAAACCCAAATCATTCTTCTAAAAAATTGTTTGATAAGATCCTTTTAACTTTATTAGCTATAATATTTTAGATTATTTTGTAGAGGGTATTACATATAGAGATATATCTATAATTCTCAAAATATTTTGGATTCTCTTTTATAAATTAAGGCCAAGAAGGGGGATTTTATGGATCTTAGAAATTATCCCTTAATCCTTGATTCCTCTACCATTTTAAAAAAATCCTCCTCCAAAATCTCATAAAATCCAAAGAAAATTAACTCCCATCCATCTAGAGCTAGAATTTTCCTTTTGTGTAATTATTTGACTACTAATTATAACTCCTTATTAGTGGTTGATAAAGAGCCAATTACTAGAAAGGCAAATGCAACAACTATTATTAGATCTAATAAACCTCTAGTACAAATATAAACTATTCTTACTTATGGAAAATTACTTGTTAACAAAAATAATTACATCAATAGCTCATCATATTTGAAAGGAAAATGTAACATTTAAATACCACCACATACAACATATATAATCTATATAACTAACATCATGTTATAAATTAAGTATAACATCTATGCATTACAACAATTACAATCCAAAAATTAGAGATACACATCATATATCCTAGGAAAACCCCAATGGTGAAAAACCAATCTCAAAATATGCATCCAGGTATTTCATTAATCCTTTTATCCCAATTTACATGATATAAAGAATCCTAATGATTCTTTTGAACCATCATTAAATACATGGCTATAGGATAATCCCATACATTCCCATTTTCAGGTCATCATTACAATTGAAACACATGAATAAAATGCTCATTGGATACATATAAATTGAGAAAGGATAAAACCTCATGGTTTCCTCAAGAATGAATCTTACATTCATTATTCAAACCTAGATATCATTAATTCATTCTATCCAAAATGGAATGGAAATTATCTAAGGTTTAATAATACAAGAAGAGACCCCATAATCTCTTCAATATTAGATTCCACATATAATCTTCTCATTTTAGATAAATTTCCACCATATTATTTTATAATTTACGTACAAGATCATACTTGTGGTTATCACCGATTTGATCAACAATTTGTCACTTGATCTAACAATAATATCATACTATAGTTATTATAATCTATCAACAAGATCACATTACAATTTCTTTCAATTTGGTCACAATTTTTCTCATACTATAGTTTTCATCCTATCCATAAGATATCTACTATAGTTTATAGTAATTTGTCACTTGATCTAACAATAATATCATAATATAGTTATCATAATATATAAATAAGATCACATTATAATTTCTTTCAATTTGATCACAATTTTTCTCATACTATTGTTTTCATCTTATCCATAAGGTCTCTACTATAGTTTATAGTAATTTGTCACTTGATCTAACAATAATATCATAATATAGTTATCATAATCTATAAAAAACATCACATTATAATTTCTATCAATTTGGTCACAATTTTTCTCATACTATAGTTTTCACAATTACACTTTAATCCTTTAGTGATGTTTCACAATATTATATTAAAAAGTCTCATTAAACTAAACCACAAGGTTATTCTATAGTTATTTTATTATTCTAAAAGCATCATATAATGAGGTCTTTCAAAGGTTTCATAAAATAGTCTATAATATCAAAATATGGTTATAATAAAAAAAAATCAATTTATGATAAATTGAACTGATGTTGAACTATTTACCTCATCACACCTCAATTGGTGTCGATCAATATTCACATACAATCAATCCATATATAGTGCCACACATCCCTAGCCTCCATGACTAGGTACCAGCCTATGTGGCTTTTAGGACAATAATTCATTTAACTATCAAGAGGGTTGAAACAAAACAATATCCCAAGGTGGCATATCCCTAGCCTCCATGACTAGGTACTAGCCTCTATGGCTTTTAGGATAATAATTCATTTAACTATCAAGAGGGTTGAAACAAAAAATATCCCAAGAAACCTGAGCGATTGGCAATAACAAATGGTATATGATATTACCATATATATAGTGCCACACATTCCTAGCCTCCATGACTAGGTACTAGCCTCTGTGGCTTTTAGGACAATAATTCATTTAACTATCACAAAAAATATCCCAACAAACCTGAGCGATTGGAAATAAAAAATGGTGTATGATATTATTAAAGAGGTCAATATTACACATAGCAATGAACAAGCCCATTGTTATATGATATTATTAAAGAGGTAAATATTACACATAGAAATAAACAATCCCACATGTGCCCTAACCTAACCGAAACTAAGCCAACCATCAAATGGTGTGGATCTTGACCATCTCTTGGTGGTTGAGTGTTAATGTGAGTCTTTCTCCCTATAAATATATCTAGGGATTGAGCATATCCCACGTGGGATAAATGCTCATAAGTCCCCTTTCAAGTCTTTCACCTGCGTTTGACCCAGTACAAACCACTGTACTTAAAACATGTAAACAATAAATTGTAAGGGCTATGGAGTCGTTCAAAATACTTCCAAGTCTCCCAAAATCTACCTCACATAATTCCTATTAACATATTCAGTGCAAATCAAATATGATTAATTGGATTTCTGACTCATAGGATACCTACAAATCTCGAACTATAATAGGGTTCAATCAACGTCTAGCAATGACAATAAACCCTATGCCCTAAATACATAAAAAAGGTTCACAACACAATCCATATTATGCAACCGTCCTCTAATCAAATGTTCAGTCCCTCTTCAAAGGATACTCAAGTAATGGTAAAGATAAACTTATCGCAGTCATCTTCGTATATAAGGAAACACATGTATATAACCTTTTTTGCATTCACTAAATAATAAAATCATTTAAAGATTGAATTTAAGTCTTATCGAAAAACCAGTAACATAGTTTATAATGATATACAAATGATTCAATCTCTTAGACAGTATGATTTGATTATCATGCACATAAAGAAATCAGTTTGATCGTTCGATTTTTCTTATTGCAGATTGGAAATTATGATGCCAGTTTACAGATGAAGACTTCATCGTCGATCCCCTTTCATCGTAGGGGATAAATTCATCTACCATCGGCCTGTAATATTAATTTTATTATTAAAGCATAACTAAACATCAATCAAAGGGTATCAATTCAAGGACCCTGGACTAGTAGGGATATGAAGCATGCTTATCTGAGTCTCAATAGTGAAATGTTTAGAATGAGAGACCACCACTAAAAATAAAGAGAATTTATAATCTTATTACAAAAAATAACAAAGACGAGTTGGTTGGATTCATGTTTGTGATTCGTTCTATACTGGTTGTGTTTTTATAAATTTTTTTTAACGGAAGTCTTCGATTGGTTTTTGCTTGGTGAACATTGGTATGAAAATATGTGGAGGTCAATGTGTTATACAATTGACATCGAATCAACTGCTTTGCATTCGACTTCATTTCAACCACTCTATGTAATGGTGATATGGAGAATATAGGCTTATATCCTACATTAATTATGTTTTATGCTTAGTCTAGCATATAAGGGTTTACTCAACCTAAGGCTATCAACCACCTGGTGGTGGTCATAGCTCTCCTGGTGGTGGTTTGATCAATTGTTGGTTATATAGCGGTGACTCCAATTGTAGGTTATTAAACTAAATTAATAGCATAGCCTTCATCAATATTAGACATCATAGGTCCACAACTTGTCCATATAGTCAAGTGAAGGAATAAAAAAAAAAAAAATTGATTTGGAACCTTACTAAACATGATAGTGGAGTTTTAAAATCATCGACAAAAAAATTATGTCAGACCTAAGAACTAAAGGTTTGTCATCGATCGATAATCAAACCAATTATACTAATCCCAAATTATTCATATTTAAAGCAATTCCAGAATCATAGACCTAAATTAAATCTAGAAGCATAGCCTAGAATATTTACAAAAACATAGGTGGATAAAAGCACCTTATACTAATCCCAAACTATTCATATTTAAAGCAATTCCAGAAGCATAGACCTAAATTAAATCTAGAAGCATAGCCTAAAATATTTACAAAAACATAGGTGGATAAAAGCACGTTAAATACATGAAAGATTCAAGCCAACCTAAGCTCATCAAAACCTTGAATCTCCTAATTCGTCCATGACTTTGCCTCCATAGCTCCTTCTTTCTTGATTGCCATCCAAATTTTTTATTTTTATTTTTATTTTTCTTTTCAGGAGCTAAAGCCTCCTCTTTTTATAATTCTTCCCAATATTCCTTTTCTTTCCCGAGCATAAAGGTGGGCTTCATATTAAATTATTAAAAGGTATTCTTTTGAAGTCAACCCATGTGAAGTAAATAGTGAAATTAATATTTTAATAAAAAAGAAATTCCAAGGGATAAGGTGGGAGTACTTTGTTTATTTTGGACCTCCCCTTTCCTAGGGTAACTACAAGGTCAATACTAATATTGTTTGAAAGTAGGGAGAATTGAACCTTAGAACTGTTATAAAGCAGTCATGTGGAAGGAAGAATAATTCATCCACTAATAAAATATATTTTTATTATTAAATAATGATATTGCTCTTTTGGGTCCAATTAAAATTGGACAGGTGTGATAAGAGTATATGCACCCAACTACCTTTTTAATTAGTTGTAGTTGGACTAAGTGAATATGTTTAATTTTATTTTTGCAAAAGATAAATCTTCAAATTAATCCTTCTCAAAAGCCCTATTAGCTTCTCCAAACTATTCAAAATCCCCTAATTGCTCTTCAAAACTTTCCAAATTAGTTTTGTAGAGTGCAATTAGTCTAATTAAGGATTTTGTAGGAAGAATTAGGGTCTACAACCCTTTTTGTTAGGTATTAATTGCTCCCACAATTTAATTAATTACCTTTTTAATGATCCTAACAAAATTTCCCTCTCTTATTTATCCATGAAAACATAGGTCCTTTTATATCTAGGTATACTAAATATATATTGGTAATAATGTCCTCAAATCCATTCATAGAATCTAAAGTTATCTTGAAGTACCCTATTATCATCTATTTATTATTCTCTATGTTGTTACCAAAATTGAGCAACTCTTCTCATAATTCCTTTATGAGGCTTCTCACATTGGGATCATAGACATTAGTATCAATTCCCATTATCTTGAAAGCTAAGTGTGTTATCTCCAATTAAATGAACCTCTCATCCTAAGATGACTTATTTTCCTCAAAAACCTTTGGATTGTAAAATTACACCTCTTACAGTTCATATTAATACAATTGAAAACATATTACTGAAAAACCTTAATTTTCTCCAAGTCTTTAACTTAAAGTTTTGTTTCATTGAGGAGAAAAATAGATGGTTTATGACTTCTAATCACATTATAAAATCCATTCTCTTATTAGGGACATTCAAGCCCTTGATAATAGAAAAAAATATATTTATTTATGTTTTTTTGTAGAGGCTCTAATCCACTATAAATTTTGGGTCTAGTGGTGTTTGTTGTTTACCATCTGCTATATCATTCTTAGTCACTTTAGATCCTATTTCTAAATCCAAGAGTTGGCCCTTCTGTTCATGATTTAATTTGAAGTCTAGAAGCACTCCTTTAGAATTCATTTAATTACTAGAAAGAGTTGGTAAAATCACTTTCTTTTTTTTTCCCTCCGTAAAAAGAAGGAATAAATTTAGGGGTTGATTTACTTACCTCTTTACTAAGGCTAGCTCTACTATTGATTTTTTGTCCCTCCTCTTCAATACGTAAAAAAGAAGGAATAAATTTAGGGGTTGATTTACTTACCTCTTTAGTTGAAGAATCCACTAAGGCTAGCTCTACTATTTGAATCTTTATATGAAACAATTATTTTTATTCAATCTTCTTAGTACATTTTACTTTTTATACTATAATGTTAGTCGATATCATTCAAAATAAAGTTATGTTCGTGTTTTATATTTTATTAATTTAAAAATTTATATTATTCTCTCGATATTTTGTTTCATATGTACACATTTTCTATACATGGCAACATATTAGTCAAGGTGATAACGGCCATACTTTTTTATAAGAGAAGATTTAATCCATATATAAATGTTTTGAGATTTAGTTTCAGCAACGATAACATGATATTAAACAAGGTTATGAGGTTGTTTTTCTCGTTGAACTAATACGACAGTTGGGATCATAGTTTTAAAAATATTGTACCTACAAGGATTTTTTTTTTATTTCTTTCTTTTGAATGAAAATGCCTTACATATTGAAAAACAATTAAACAAGTCCGTGGGTCTAGTGGATTGGTAAGTTGGGGCGCTTACCGAGAGGAGACCTAGGTTCCACAGACAGTAGCCCAGATCCGATTCCTCCCCAGATTGATGACGGTTCAACCCCTGTGCGTCCTGCGGGTCCCCATCTCATGCCGGGTTACCATTTACCGAGGCCTTGGTAGATAGTTTGAACCCTACCAACTGTGCTAGTAATTACTAAAAATCATGATTGTAACCAGAATAATATAGAAGTTGTCAATAAGAAAAGGATTTTAATATCGCATTATATTTATAATAAAATGGCATTTCTTAGCTGAGTGTGAATTGAATCCTAAGATGAGAGTGGATAACGTACTATTCAAAGCTCCGCAGCGATGGATCCTCTCACGACCATTCTAATTTCCGTGTCCCCCATGTTGGCAAATATCATATGCATTTGGCTTGGGTGTTGTTTCGAACGTACAGATGACGACGACGAATTCCATGAAAGTGAACGGGTGCCGTTAGAGCCCATTGAAATTAAACGTCCAACTCTAGAACGCTTTGTGTTTGTGAAAGAGAAGTTTGGGGAGACACTCACATGTGTTGTGTGCCTTGATGACATTCGTGATGGTCGAAGGTTCTGTATAGCGCCTGGATGCCTCCACTGCTTCCATTCGCGGTGTATACGCAAATGGCTACATATAAAGTTTAACTGTCCTGTTTGTAGGGGCCCTATTGCTTCTAAAACCTTAGATAAAGACCCCCGGGACTTACTAAGGGCAAGGATGACCTCAGAAAGTAACGCAAGGTTGGAGTCTAGTGATACTGAGCATGCACATATGGTTATGGATATAGGCTGCAACAGCAATGTAGGCGTAGGTTCAGAAGGCGTGAGCACTCCTATCTGAAATACAAGCATTTTGTATCAGAGTTATGAGACAATAACTTTTGGATATCTTATATTGTTAGGATCCTGGGCATTTATGTTGTATTGTATTGTTGCTTAAATATTTCTCTTCAATTACGTAATGCTATAATATTTTTTTTTAAGCTAAGTTCTAATGAACTTGAATCGGTTTCTCATTTGAACTGGATTACTTTCTTCTTTTACTGGAAGAAAAATAATGCACCCGGAGGAGCAGATGAGGGTTCTTTACCTGCAGGGGATACAAAGAGAAGAGGTGTCCTTGATCAAAGAAATTGGAAATATTTCTTCCTTATTTTCTATACTATTATCATGGAAATGTAAGCCATGGAGTGCCAGCAGACTAGGGTGTCTTTCAAAACTGATTTCACCAACGTAAGATGACCCAAGGTGAGCCCAATTATAACCACCTAGTACAAGAAGTGCTAATTTTGTTCTCTATTTTGGTGTATAACCAGATCCAATCCTAGTACCCATAGTCCTTAGGTTTTAGATGGAAGCCTAAATATTTTTCCTTTTATCAAAGTCTACTTGCTTGAAATAAAAAATTCTCATTACTACTTCTATATGCCCCAGCTAATACCTATTGAAGGCTATTTCTATTTTTTGTAGCCATAATATATAGGTCCAACACTTCTTTATACCTTAAGCCTTCCTTCAATGTCCTGTTTCTAAAAAGTAAAACATCATCTATAATGAGCAAATGGGTTACCTTCCAATAGTTACTCAATTTGACACCTTGATCATTTCCTGAATTTTAAAGCCACCATTGTCATAGACTTTCGAAGCCTTGAAAAACTAGAAGCTGAAATATTGATAAGCACAACCAAAGAGGTTGAATTGTTAAATATCTTCATTTAATTCACAAAGGGAATGCTACATCCAATTTGAATTAGGCTTAGCCTAATATATAACTAGTTTACTTTATGAAAATATTTTGCTAGATCCAACTTTACTACTATGTTTTGTTGTTTCCTTGTCTTTATTGAATGTAGTCCTTCTTGGGCTACCCGTATTACTTCATGAATTATATTTTACTTTAAAACCCAAATTGTTCTTCTAAAATATTGTTGGATAATATCCCTCTAATTTTATTAGCTATAATAATTTATATGATTTTGTAGATGGTATTACATATAGAGATATATCTATAATCCTCAAAAGATTTTGGATTTTTTTTTTTATAATTCAAAGCCAAGAAGATGGAGTTTATGGATCTTAGAAATTATCCCTTAATCCTTGATTATTCTACCACTTTTAAATAATTCTCCTTCAAAACTTCATAAAAATCCAAATGAAAATTAATTGCCCATCCATCTAGACGTAGAATTTTCTCTTTTTGTAATGATTTGACAACTAATTATAACTCCTTCTTGGTGATTTATAGAACAAATATTTATTTTATTCCTCATTGACCATCTTGGATAAATTTAGAACTAGTTTTATTATCTATATTTGCTCTGTTTGGATCTTTATACAAGTCTTTAAATTAATTTACACCTAGTTTGATTATCTTTTCTATATTTGCTCTATTTGGATCTTTATACAAGTCTTTGAAGTAATTTACAACTATTGGTTCTTGGAGTCTTCTTAAAGCGTTCCCATTATCCTCTTTCATTTTCCAAATTGTTTTTTTATATCTCCTTTACTTTGTATAATTTCAAAAAATAAAATTTATTTTCATCCCCATGTTATAGCCATGAAGTAATAACAATCCCAATATACTTACTTGGTTGTACCACAAAATAAGCTAAGCTATTAAATAGGGTATTTTGTATTTTTATTTTAAGTTTATTGTTAAACTCAAAAATATGCCTTAATGATCGTAGAAAATTTATTTCACCCAATGAATCAATATCATATTCTTTAATTAGTACAGGCATATCATACCACTTTTGGATTTAAGACTACTATAGACAACCACCCAAGTGGATGAGATTGACCAAATCCCATAAAGGTGCCATTTTGTGGAATCAATTTACCTCATTTATCATCCTCATGTTCTGGCATGAGGGTCGATCCATGATTGGGTTTATCCTTTAGGGCCCATAAAATCTAAAGGGTGGATGCTTACTTCCCCCTCCCTTAGCATACTGAACCTTCAACTAATTGGTTGACTTGTTCTAATGACTGTATAAAAGGAATTAGCATACATAAGCCTAGTATCTAGCTAGTTGTCCACTACTCAAGGTTAGCTAAAGCCATGTCAATACCTTGATATTGGACTTGATCAATCATACCTATTATGACTCATGATCATTTTTCCTATACCAAATGTCATGGATAGACTACCTAAATAAAATGAACATAGAATCTATCAAAGTACTACCCGAGCAACAACCTAAATATGGCATCTCATACCACCTCTCATTACCAGTCCTAATTTAATCACATATTTTGACCAATTCTATCAAACTATAGTTTCTATAGAGACTTATTGTGTGCATACCTGTACGTCAACAACATTGGGTATTTAAGTAATTCATTTTCAATAGCAATAACTTATGGTTTATCCTTCTTGATAAACTATTGTTTGGGTTTTAGGTTATTTCTTTATGGTTTAATTGTTTCCCTAAATTATGTAGGTTTAATAGTTTCAACTCTCAATACTAGAGTTTCCCATATATCATGATGTTACATCTACCCTTCACTAATGTAAATCCTATTAATATTATTTTAAATTATGATTTAATATATTGCTCAAGAAAATGTAGCAACAACAAATCAACCTCATCTTGGACTGAAATAAAATTGGGTCTAGAAATTGTTTAATGTTCTATTTTACATTTGACCAATTACCAAGTCCTAAATACAAGCACAAGTTAAACATTATTTTCAAAATGAAGAGTACAATATGGTTATATACCATTTATTCTTTTCTAGAAATTGTAATTCAATGTTATATTTACAACTTCACCAATAAGGTAAAAGAATACAATATTTTTGAATATCACATAAAATACAACAAAACCAATGAACTAAGCATTAATAACTCTTCCCTTGGTGATATATCTCAACTGTAGTTATAGAAACGAGTGACACCTAAGTTTTTTATTTGGATAGGATTCTTGTCTTTATTTAAAGTATCCAAAGTTCAACACATGCCAATTCACGTCTAAATCCTCGATACATCTTCACAGGTTTCCTCATCATCTCTCTATTAGAGTTTTTTAGGTTAGCCTGTAAATAGAGCATACATATTCCTTTTTTGCATCTAGAAACTCAGATTATACATTTATATATTGGGGATCAGATGCAACTCTTTTAATGAACTATTATGCTGTACAATGCATATTAATGAGTTATCAAAAGTTCAAATAATTGAAAATATTCAAACACACAAACATAATAGGAACATAATGGGTTTATTTTTGAACACCTTCTAAATATGAAATCTCCAATTTTCCTTCTATCTTACATCATGTAACAGAGGTAAAATTTGCCAGTGTTTCTTATCATCACACTTAATTTTAATAAAGTCACCAATACTTTATGTTTTCTACCCGAATCCAAAATTCATAACAATAAAAATATTTGCATTCACTCTAGAGTCATAGATGTTCAATAAATCAGAATATATTAATTCCTCTTAACATTCAATTTCAGATATATATTTTTTTGGTAGATAAGATACTATAGCATTAATACCGGGTTTTACAGGTTGACCCAAAACCTTTTACAAAAATCAGCCCAGGGTTGTTGATGAAGATGTCCTTACTAAGGATCCTATATATGTAAAATCTACATGCCACCAAAGCCATTACATCTGGTAATTCACATAGCATGTTATAAAAAAGAAACTTCCCATGCAAAATTTTGGGTATACCTAGAGAAAACACACCTGCATAATAATTACAAAAAATAAACAGACACAGATCCCTTCCTTGAAGTAGTGGAGAAACAAAAAGCTGCAGACACACATAGCAGAGTACTAAAAAAATCTCCCACAAGCTCTGTATTGACAATTACTCTTAAAAATTATTTGGTAATTGCTTTCTTTTGTATATGATATGCTTTGGGACCACATCTCGTCTTGGCCAATTAGCCTTGGATAAGTGAACCTACTGGCTAGATTTATGGCGATGGCTATCTAGTGGTCCACATGGCTCTGGTTTGAAGTCTTATATTATCATTTATTTCCTACCTTGTGATTATAAACTAACCTCAAATTCCTAATATGACTAGGAGCCATGTTATCTGACACGTGATTGTCCCCATTAGTCTTTGTGGTATTTCCAAGAAGCATCCACCAAGACTAATAGCTTGGATAATTTTTATTGTGAGTCCATTTCAAAAAAGAGACAGGAATACTCATAGCCTTCGAACTTACAATGCCTTCCCTATTGGTAAATTTGACTATAATTCTTGGAATTCTTGTTGAATAAGATCCTCTACTTCTCTCGGGACACCGTGTTCCCATTTGAAAAGTTCGTCACCATCGACACCCAAATTGGCCAGCTTATCAGCAACTTTGTTAGCTTCTCGAAAGACATGTTGGGATTTTTTGTCCTATCTTCCCTGGAAAAGGATCCTAGCCTCTTCAACAATTATTTTAATCCTCCAAGGAGGTGTTTTCTAATTATTGAGGAGATTTATAACATGCATAGAGTCTCCTTCTATGATAAAATTTCCTTCTAAGTCTTATTTCAATTGAAGGCCTCTCCACATAGCTCTAGCTTCAGCTTCGTTGCTTGTCCTTGTTTCCAAATATTCAAAAAATGCAAGCATCATATTCCCATTATGATCTCGCAAAATATCATTAGTTCCTGCTCTGCCAGGATTGTCCTTAGTCATTCCATAAAAATTAAGCTTAAACCAACCTATAGGAGGTGGTGACAACTTAACAATGGCTCTAGGGTTGACTACCCTAGGCACATACTCATATAACAAGGTTAAGCTTAAATATTGAGCAATCATGGTCTCCTGCAAATGAGGTTTATGGCTATCAAAATGGATAAATTTCACATTCTCATTGGCAAAGGATAGGATCCTAATAGTGATAGAATCATTATCAAGTAGGAACCAAGAATATGTAGTACTAATATTCAATTTGGTTCACAATACTTCATGTAAAGCCTACAAAAATTCAGAGGTAAATCGAGAATCCCTATCAAATATTATGACTTTTGGAAATTCATGTAGTCTTACCAGTTCCTTGGAAAACTTGCTCACTACTATAGGTGCATCATATTGTACATTGCCTAGTATAAAATAGGTAATATTGGTTAAATTATGATTAAACCTTACCTTAGGCTAACCCACTATAAATTCCATTCATACCACTTGTAATTTTTGTGAATGTATCTCATGTGGGTACATCCTACGTACTCGATACAAATATTTCACTTTCACTCTCTAGCACTCTAAACACCTAGTCAACCTGGCCAATAATAGGTCTTTCTCAAAATATTTTACATATTTATCCTTCCTAAGTTCACGAAGTAAGAAGTATTATGTGCCTCCTTAAGGATTGCTTCTCTCAATCCATATGTATTTGGATTTACCAACCTGTTCTTATAAAACAACAAGTCATACTTAATTATGAAGCGTATATTTTTTCCAAGTTCTTAACCCATTTGAGTATTGCCAGATTGACAAAATTTGTACTTTTGTTGCTTATTTTAAATTTGATCTAAAAAATCATATTTAGATTTTATCAATGCAACAATACACCCACTTTATTCTCCTTACCCTTAATATGCTTGATACCAAAATTGTACTCGACTAGAAAATCCATTCAACATTGATGCCTATCATTCAATAAGGGTTGAAAAAATATGTATCTTACACTTTGGTAATATATCTTTAGTTTTAATGGTTTCCCTAATAAATATTACCTCCAAATATTAAGGGCATATATAATAGCTTCCAACTCCAATTCATGAGTGGCATACTTCACCTTATGTCTCTTAAGTTTTCTTGACATGAAGGCAATAACCACATCATTTTGGGTTAAAAAATTTCATAATACTTCAACTCATGTATCAGTATGCACTATAAAATACTTATTAGGATCACGTAATTGCATAATCAGTGCAGTTTTCAACCTTTATTTCAAAATTTTAAAAGCCTCTTCATATTGCTATGTCAATTTGAAGGCTTTATATTTCCTTTGAAGGTTTGTTAATGGGTTTGGAAATTCTTGAGAATCCTCTAACAAATTTCCTATAATAGCCTACAATCCCCATAAAACTACATACCTCAATCATATTAGTAGGTACTAGCCAATCAATAGTTGCTTCTATTTTCTTGTAAATGACTGTAATCCCCTCAATAGAGATAATATATCCTAAATATTGTACTTGTGAAATGTAGAATTTACATTTTCATAGTTTTCCATAGAACTAATTTTTTCTAGGAATCTCAAGTATAGTTCATATGTGATGATCATGTTCCTTCTTGTTCTTTTAATAGATAAATATGTCATCTAGAAACACGAGCACAAATATATCCAATTGATCCCTAAAAATGTTATTCATGAGATTCATGAACATGGATGGGGTATTAGTTAGCCCAAAAGGTAAGACCATAAACTTAAAATATTTGTACCTTGTTCTAAAAGCTATTTTAGAAGTGTATTCTTCTCAAATCCTTAACTGATGATAAACAGATCTTAGGTCAAAATTTGAGAAGATGGTTATTATTTTTAGCTATTTAAAGAGGTCATGAATTCCAGGTAAAGGATACCTTTTTTTGGAAATAACCTTGTTCAAAATTTGGTACTCTATGCACATCCTCAAGGTACCATCTTTGTTTTTAACAAATATAATAGGAGCTCCCCATAGTGATACATTGGGCTTGATTATCTATTTTTCCAAAAAATCTTGAAGTTGTGTTTTAAGCTCTTGTAGCTTAATAGGAGTCATCATGTACAATGCCATAGCAATGGGCACAACTCTAGGCAATAATTCAATAGAATATCAAATTCTCTCTAAGGAGGTAACCCTATAAGGTCCTCCAAAAATACATCCTTGAATTGTCCCAAGATAGGATTCTTTTGAAATAGGTCAGACTCCACTTTAGTCTCCTCTTTCTTATTCATTTTAACTACAAAAAGCATCCCTATATTCCTAATGATTTTCTTTATTTGTAGATCAATTGCACCACAATCACAATGAATTATAATCCTTTGATTAGAATCATCCATAAAATTCCCTCACCTTTTCTTAAAATTCAAAAGAGCCTTATGAGATTTTAACCAATCAACACCAAGTATGATATCGAAAGTATGCAAAGGTTCCACATACAAATGCCAATTTATTTTTCCTTATGGCAAAATTATGTGAGGGTAAAATAGACATTGGTTTACTTGGTAGGTTTTCCCTAACACATACTCAACCTTCTAACCATTAGCCAAAAACCTAGGTCTTTCAAGTATGTCCCTCACTAATCTAGTTGAAATAAATCTATCCGTTTATCCACTATATATCAAAATACACACACATTTATTGAAAATTTTTCTATTTAATAAGAAAGTAGTAGCTTGACCATCAAGTATGGGACTATCTATCACTACAAAGATCCTATTGGTATCTTATTCTGAAGCTTTTAGATAAATATCAGCTCTATGGGAGTACTTATTGGTGTAGTGATCTCCTTGGCATATGTAACATCCACATCAAGAAGCTCTATTTCCTCTATTATTATTCTTTTTCCTACTCTAAGACACAATTTCCCTACTCTTGTCCTAATTTGCTGGTCTCTTTCACTTTCTAAGCTCATATTTTTCAATTTCAGATAGTTTTTGATAATTAAAGTATATCTTTTAGTCTCCTTATTTTCTTCTTCTTTCCATACCAAATCAAAATTTATAGGAAGATCCACAGGGTTGTGCATATTCACCACCATCATGATTCTAGGATGCAATACCAAAATAAATTTTTGAACCTTCATACTTCATTACTTTTATATTGGGATTCATATTTTAGCATTTGAATATACTTTTGGTGGTAATATTGTACTAACATGGTTTCTCATCACAAATTAGAAAACTCACCAAATTTCATCACATAATATTGGTTGGTCAGAAATCTATCCTTGAATTCCTTAATAAAATCCTCCCACTTGAGGTCTATAGCTTCAATATTTTTCTCTTTCTTATAGGATTTCCATAAATCTAGGGCTACTTCAGTTATATTCATAACTGCCAACACAGTTTTATATTCAGATGATAAAACAACCAAGGAAACATATGACTCTAGTTCACTTAGAGAAATTTATACTACATAACCATCACCGTTCCCATTAAACTTGGATATTACCACCTTATTAATTTTCTTATCCAACTCTTTACTCACTCTGGCCCTAGAAGTACTAGATTCAATAGGTTCACTAGGTACTTCTTATACCTTGACTATTCTAGTTCCTCTTCCCCTAGCTAAGTCTTCTATGACTTTCAGTTGTTGAACAATCAACTCCTAATGTTGGGCCATGTGATTTTTTTTCTAGGCCATTTCTTCTCTTTGCTACTCCATATGATTTTGTAAAAATTGCACAACCTTTGCAATGTTTCCTTCCTCCCTACCAGGCTCATTTATGGAGGCTCATCCAACTATTTCGTTCTTCTTTCATGTTGAGGACCTTCTCGTATTATGCTTGACCTTGGTCCCCTTATAGGTATTTCTGTGGCTTCTTCCTCCCTACCTTTCATAGGATTTTTTAAAGACCCACCTTGCAACATTAGTGTTATTTGATCTATAGGAAAAATATGTAAGTCTATTTATAAATTTTCATCGATCTAGTCAAACATAGTTAATTAGAGTTCTACAACTTAAGATATATTTTGATCTTACACCATATGTAACAAACCTAGTCTACTCACCTAGTTGTACCATAAAATAAGCCAAGCTATTATATAGGGTATTTTTAATTTATTGTTAAACTCTAAAAAGTACCTTCATGATCATAGTAAATTTACTTCACCCAATGAATCAATATCATATTATTATTTGTTTTTGGTAGATAAGATACTATAGCATTAATACTCGGTTTTACAGGTTGACCCAAAACTTTTTACAAAAATCAGCCCAGGGTTTTTGATGAACATGTCCTTACTAAGGATCCTATATATGTAAAATCTACATGCCACCAAAGCCATTACATTCGGTAAGGCACATAGCCTGTTATCAAAAATAAACTTCCCATACAACATTTTGAGTATACCCCAAAAAAACACACTTGCATCATGATTACAAAAAAAGAAATAGACACAAATCTCTTCCTTGAAAAAGTGGAGAAACAAAAAGTTGTAGACACACATAGCAGAGTACTAAAAAAACTCCCACAAGCTCTGTATTAACAGTTACTCTTAATAATTCTTTGGTAATTGCTTTTCTCCATATATGACATGATTTAAGACCACATCCCGTCTTGGCCAATCAGCCTTGGAGAAGTGAATCTACTGGCTAGATTTATGGTGGTGGCTATCTAGTTGTCCACGTGGCTCTGGTTCGAAGTCTTATATTGTCATTTATTTCTTACCCTATGATTATCAACCAACCTCAAATTACTAAGATGATTAGGAGCCATGTTATCTGACATGTGATTGTCCCCATTAGTCTTTGTGGTATTTCCAAGCAGCATCCACCAAGACTGATAGCTCAGATAATTTTTATTGTGAGTCCATTTCAAAAAAGAGATGGGAATACTCATAGCCTTCGAACTTACAGTGCCTTCCCTGTTGGTAAATTCGACTATAATTCTTGGTATTCTTGTTGAATAAGCTCCTCTACTTCGCTTGGGACACTATGTTCCCATTTGAAAAGTCTATCACCATCAACACCCAAATTGGCCAGTTTATCAACAACTTTGTTAGCTTCCCGAAAGACATGTTGGGCTTTTTTGTCCTGTCTTCCCTGGAAAAGGATCCTAGCTTCTTAAACAATTATTTTAATCCTCCAAGGATGTGTTTTCCAATTATTGAGGAGATTTATAATATGCATAGAGTCTCCTTATATGATAAAATTTCCTTCTATGTCTTGAGTTATTTTAAGGCCTCTCCGCATAGCTTTAGCTTCAGATTCGTTGTTCATCCTTGTTCCTAAATATTCGAAAAACACAAGCATCATATTCCCATTATGATCTTGCACAGTACCACCAACACCTGCTCTACCAGGATTTTACTTAGCTGCTCCATCAAAATTAACCTTAAACCAACCCATAGGAAGTGGGGATCACTTAGCATTGGCTCTAGGGCTGACCACCCTAGGCACAGACTCATCTAACAAGGTTAAGCTTAAATATTGAGAAATCATGGTCTCCTGTAGATGAGGTTTATGGCTATCAAAAGGGATAATGTTCACATTGATATCTTATTATTTATTTAGTATAGGTATATCATACCAATTTTAGGTTCAATACTACTGTAGACAGTCATCCAAGTGGATGATTTTGGCCAAATCCTGTAATTTGGTACCATTTTATTGAATATATTTATCTCATTTATCATCCTCATATTTTTGCATGAGGGTCAATCCATGATAGGGGTTATCATTTAGGGCCCATAAAACCTAAAGGGTGGATGCATACTTACCCATTTCTTATCATATTAAACCTTTGACTAACCAGTTGACTTATTCTAATAAATATATATAAGGAATTAGCATACATAAATATAGTGTCTACTTGGTTTTCCACTACCTAGAGTTAGCTATAGCCATGTCAATACACTGGTCTTTGAATTTATCACTCATTCTTATTATGACTCCTGATCATTTATCTCATACCAAACATCATGGCTAAACTAACTAAGTCAAATGAACACGAGACTTATCATAGTACTACTCAAGCAACAACCTAAAGGTGGCATCCCATACTTCCCCTCATTACCAATCCTGAATGAGTCACATGTTCTAACCAAATTTGTCAGATTATAGTTTCTCTGAAGACTTATTATGTGCATACCCACATCTCAATGAAATTGGGTGTATACATCATTCATTTTCAATAGTAATAAATTTTGGTTTATCCTTCTTGATAAACTATTATTTGGGTTTTATATTGTTTCTTTATGGTATGATAGTTTCCCTAAATCATGCAGGTTTATTAGTTTCAACTCTCAATACAATATTTTTCCATATATCATGATGCTATATCTGCCCTTCACTAATGTAAATCCCCTTAACACAAGAAAATCAACCTATTACATTGAAGCAAACAAAAACAACTATTTTGCACATATATAATAATTAAAAAAAATCCATACTCTTAACATTCTATCCAATGTCCAAGTTATAAATCTCCCATAAGGGAATTAATCAATTTTCATTTGCACTATGCAAGGAATTGGAAAGTAGTTTATATTATCTATAAAAACAAAAATACAAGTCAATCCTTACTATTTATTTCCTTAATGAACCATTGCTAAGGCACAATAATTTACATTTAGCCTTTTCATACTTCTTCTATTGATGTTTTCCCAAATCCATAAATGAAAAAAGAAATATGGTGAAGTAGTACTCTAAAAACGTAAACTAGTTTTTGATTCACCAAATCACAAATGTGCAAGTGAAGAGCATACTCCTAGTGCTACAAGCTTTCTAGTTCACCAGATCACATTACGTGTAAGTGAAGAGCATAATAACCATAGAAAAATGTATTAGAAAATAGAAGGAAGAAAAATGAGGGATTATAAACTTAAAGAAAGATATGAGTTAGGAAATTAACAAAAAGTATTTCATTGAATTTGTATTCCAAAAAAATAAGTGATACATCTACAAAACATTAAACGTGTTTCAACCTACACGTCTCATCAATGGAGTGAGTTTCAAAGAGGTGCAACCTCTCTTTATAAATATATAACTCTAGGGGGGGAGCTAAAGAGTAATGCATATGGGATAAAAACACCCAAGCATTATTACAAATCACAAGTTTATAGACCAAGATAATGAAAGAAGAGAATTCCCAAGCTCAACCCCCCAAAAAACACCCACCCAAAAAAGAGAAGAAACATATTAAACATTTTAAAAATACAAGGTGGGAAAGAGCTCCTCAAACAATTATATTTTTACACAGATAAATTTGAAGACGTTTTTGGTTGCTCTAATAAATGATGCCTCGACAAATGTGCTTGAGCTCTCTATATTTTCTTCAATTTTCAAACATTGGATAAATAATATTTGTGCTCATTCGAAGATATCTGACAAAATTGTAGTTGTACAACATCAAAATAAGAGAGTTTTTTTATTTTGGATCCATGTCTACATGTTTCTCATTCTAAAACATCATCCAAAATTGAATACCTACCATAAAATTTAACATTCTCAAACAAAGCTAGGAGAAAATTAATTTGGTATCCCCTAGCTTTGAGTCAGTTAAAATTTTTATTTTTAACATAATAAATCCATCCCTGGAACTTTATCTAACCAAAAATATATTGAGTTCACTCATGATAAAGGCCTTTTTATTATGAATTATATGATGGGAGGAAGGAAGGATGTATTGATAGGCATTCATCGACTTCTGAAGTAATTTGGTGTAAAGAATTCTAGTCTAAGAAAAATTATACCCCTTAAAAAACACAATATTAAGAATTGTTACTTCACAATAAAAAACAAAGGAATTAATTTTAATACTATCATAGAATTAACCATAGGTAGAAATAAAACCATTACAATCCTTCTTAGATCCATGCCAAAATCCAATGGTATCATCAATGTATCTTCTATAAAATAACATATTTTCCATAGCAACATTATTAAATACTTATTCATCTAAATGAAAAGAACTAAAAAAGCATAAACCACAATAAAATTACTTCCCATGGTTTTTTCTCTTATTTTCCTGTATATTTTCCCTTTGAATTCCAGGTAGTGTAGTGTTAACACTATCGCTACAAGCCTTACCACAAAGTTTATCTTGGTCAGATCAAATAAATTCTTCAAAAAATGATGAAGGGCTATCAATCCTTGAGAGGTGGGATATTGGGATAGAGGCTCTCAACATCAAAATAAAAAATAATAATATACTGAGGAAAAGTACGACCATGTAGATTTTTAATTAGAGATATGGAATCCATGAGATGTTTTTTTTGTTTCAACAAAATTGGCAAGACTAGATGATGAAACAATTTGGAGGTAGGTTCGAGCATGAAACCACAATAGGAATAAATGAGTCAACTAAAAAGCTTAATCATGTGAATTTTTAGGAGCAAGAAAAAGAAACACACTCTGGCAGATAATGGTGTTACCTGGAGCATTTATTTTTATGTGGTTTTTCTCAAAGCAGATTCCTCCTAAAAGCCTAGTCAAGTAAGTCTTGGATTTGATAAAAAATATTCTACCAGGGGACACTATTCACTTTAGAGTAAATATTTTTATCTGAAATCTAGGAAAAGCCTTTTAAAATGTACCAGTCCATGGATAAAACACAAACACCCAAGTTTTTATCTACGATCATAATTACAATGGATTTATATTTGGTAAGGGAACAAATGACAGACCAAATATGGGGTGGAAATGCATGTTCGTAGGTGGGATTGATAGCAAATACAATTTTATTGAAGGATATTTCACTCAGCCAATAAATTCTTCCAAAGACTTGTAAAACTGTGAGGGAGTAAAAATTGAGTTGGAAACACAAAAATGATCAATGGGATTAAGAGATTTTGAAGGGTCACCTTTTCATGGTTGGTTATTAAGCTTTTCCTTTTGTTTGCTAAGAGGTTTTTCTAAATTTATCTATACTTAAAATATCTACCCACAAAAATCTCAACACATTCCAATTTTTAGTTCAAGGAGAAACCACTAAAGAAGATACCATATTGTATTAAATTTATATTAATCATTCTATGGAAAAAAATCGAGCTTTTCTTACATTTCTATAATTTTATTCTATAAAGTAGTTTAATAAAAAGGTTAAAATCTATTATCACTGTAACATTAGACAACCAAAGGTTAAGATCTATTATCACTATAACATTAGCCAATCAACTCGTGGTTTGATACACAACCATACTTATGAGGGTAAAGGTTTACTTTCAAGCCTTGGGTTTTTTGAATGTTTCTCTTACTAACCATCAATCAGATGACTCTGTAGTTAAACCTAGTTACACAAAATTCTATTGACCAAGTTGAATCAAAATATTCTAATAGATGTACATGGTGATATAAAATATATTTTTTATATTTAAGAAGTTTACATACACCACAATGCCAAGGGTGAACCGGTGACTAGAAAAAACTTAACCCATATTTCCACATTCATCCAACACATACAAAGAAGAACACCCCTTTACAAATAAAGTCTTAAACGCACCTCATATTTCAGGTTTCACAATTTTAGAAGTTATCTTTCCAGGAAGATAACATATTCATAACATTTCAACCCAAAAGCGGTGATGACATAAGATAAAATGATGTCTCATACCTTTCTTGATTATTCGGATATCCAAAATATATTTATGCTTTATTAATATTATTTTAAGTTATGATTTAATATATTTCGTAAGTAAACATAGCAACAACAATTAAACCCCATGTTGGACTGAAATAAAATCAAGTCTAGAAATTTATTAATGTTCTATTTTACATTTTACCATTTACCAAGTCCTAAATACAAGCATAGCTTAAAAACTATTTTTGAAATGAAGAGTACAATATGGTTATATAAAATTTATTCTATTCTAGAAATTGTAATTGAGTATTACATTTACAAATTTACCAATAAGGTAAAATAATACAATATTTTGAATATCACATAAAAGGTACAACAAAGCCAATGAGCTAAGCATGAATAACTCTTCCCTTGTTAATATATCTCAATTATAGTTATAGAAAATAATAACACCTAAGCTTATAATATGGACAATATTCTAGTCTTTATTTGAAGTATCCAAATATTAACACGTGCCAGTTCACATATAACATCCTTAAGACATATTCACATGTTTCCTCATCATCTCTCTACTAGAGTTTCTTGGTTTAACCTACAAATAGAGTATACATGTTCTATTTTCGTGTTCACAAACTCAAATTATACATGTATATATTGGGGATCAAATGTAGCCCTTTTAAAGGAGTACGATTATCTACAATACATACTAAATAAGTTATATACTTGGAGGTGATTATTCTGGAGGTATGAGAGGGGGAGGGACCTGCTCCCTCTCCCTGCTCTCCCTCCCCTAGTTCTTGCCTAGTTCCTGACTCATCCCAGGTCATCCCACTCTGGGAACACTTTGTAGCAGATGATCTCCTTGGGGAGGGGTCCTTACCCACTTTCTACTCCTTTTCCAGTAGTTTCAGGGTTTCCCTGCTAGAGTCCTGGGCCTAGTGCATCCCAGGGTTCTTCTTGAGTTTCCTAGCTATTTTTGAAATCCTTTCCTTGATCTCCCTCATGCTTTCCCCTAGGGTTTTTTCACAAGTTTTTTTACTTGGATCTGGTTCCCAGGGCTTTCTCGACCTGTGGTGGTTGCAGGTTGGGTTTTCTACTGCTTCCTAGTGTGTCTTGTGAGGTCCTAACATCATCGGGGTGTTCTGGGGGGGCCAATTTTCTCTTTATCGTGAATCCTCTCTTGGATGCCTTTGGTTGCTAGCGGTCCTGTTCCTTTGGGTGGGGTATTTTTCAATTTCCTATTTGAAGGCTTCTTCTTGTTGGATCTACTACTTGGTGGATGCTTAGAAAATTTACATGGCCTTAGGTGGCCTCTTCTTGTGCTTGAGTTATTCCCAATCCCAGTCCCAGTTACCTGAAGTTGTTCATGAGCAAGGATGGGGGGTTCGTGGTCCTTTCTACTAGGGTGATTAGGGTTTTTTGATGCATTTCTCGATCTTTGGGAGGGGACATGTGATCCATGCATGAATACCCCTGGAACCCTCAATTTAGGCTTTCGTGGATCGCATATTTATGCTTGTTGTCACACTTTTCCTGGCTTTGTATGTTTTTCATTTTGGTTTCTTATTCGAGGGATTTTGCTTTCTGGTCCTGCTTCTCGGTGGAATCTCAGAGCATGTTCTTGGCCTTGGGGATGGGCCTCATCCTGTTATTGAGTTATTACCAACCCCAGTTCTAGTTCCTTGGAACTATTCATGAGCAAGGATGGTGGGTTCCTAGTCCTTTTTGTTGGAATGCTTGGGGTTTTCTTCTACATTTTATGGTCTTGGGGTGGAGATCGGTGCACTTGCAGTTGTGTTACTGTTAGTCAAAAAGTGACTAACTACAGAAAAATAGCTGATGCACCTTTTTGCATATTTTCCAAGAAGACCGAAGTGGACCATATGCTTAAGATCAAAGAAAAAACAAAATACCACAAGGAGGCAAAAGTGTCGTGATATCACGACATGTTGCATTTTCACGACTAAGAGCAACAAAAGGGAGCAAGGAAGAAAAAGTGTTGCGATATCGCGACATGTTGAATTTTCACTGCTAAGAGCAACAAAAGGGAGCAAGGAGGCAAAAGTGTCGTGATATCACGACATGTTGCATTTTTGTAGCTAAGAGCAACAAAAGGGAGCAAGGAGGCAAAAGTGTTGCGATATCGTGACATGTTACATTTTCGTGGCTAAGAACAACAAAAGGGAGCAAGGAGGCAAAAATGTCGCAATATCATGACATGTTTAATTTTCATGGCTAAGAACAGCAAAAGGGAGCAAGGAGGCAAAAGTGTCGCGTTATCGCGACATGTTGCATTTTCGCGGCTAAGAGAAACAAAAGAGAACAAAGAGGCAAAAGTGTCGCAACATTGCGACATGTTGCATTTTTGTGATCCAAATCAAAGAGAAAGAGCAAGGAGGAAAAAGTGTCGCGATATCGTGACATGTTGCATTTTCGTGGCTAAGAGCAACAAAAGAGAACAAAGAGGCAAAATTGTCGCGATATCGCGACATGTTGCATTTTTGCGATCCAAATCAAAGAGAAAGAGCAAGGAGGCAAAAGTGTCGCGATATCACGACATGTTGCATTTTTACGATCCAAAGCAAAGAGAAACAGTAAGGAGGAAAAAGTGTCGTGATATCACGACATGTTGCATTTTCGTGGCTGAAGGCGGAAAAGGAGTCCAAGAGGGAAAGAATGTCGCGATATCGCGACATGTTGCATTTTCGTGGCTGAAGGCGACAAAAGAGTCCAAGCGGGAAAGAATGTTGTGATTTTGTGACATGTCGTATTTTCATGGCTTAAGGCGACAAAAGAGTCCAAGCAGGAAATAATGTTACGATTTTGCGACATGTCACATTTTCACGGTTGAAGGCAGTAAAAGAGCAACGCGAAGGAGGAGTGTCACTATTTCGTGACATGTCACATTTTTGCGACCATCCGAAAGAAAATAAAGGAAAGACATATGAATGTTGCGATTTCATGACATGTCTTATTTTTGCTAGAAAATAGCAAGAGGAGACTGAGAAGGTAAGGAATGTTGTGATTTCACGACATGTCGCATTTTCGCGACCACCCAGAAGAAATGAAGAAAAATACATAAAGATGTCACGATTTTGCGACATGTCTCATTTTTGTGGTGGGAGGCAAAAAAAGAGCAAAGTAAGAGATGAATGTCGCGATTTCGTGACATGTCTCATTTTCACGGCTGGAAGCTGTAGAAGAGCAAAACAAGAGACGAATGTTGTGATTTCGCAACATGTCTCATTTTCGTGGCTGGAGGAGACAAAAGAGCAAAGCAAGGAAAGAATATCGTGATTTCGTGACACGCCAGCTGTAAAGGAATAAAATGTATTTTTGGCAATCAAAGGCATGCACTAACACCAAGAAGTGATTTTTGACATGATTAGCAGAAATCTAGGATAGAGCAGGCTTGCCTGAAGATTGAAAATGTGACAGGCTGGTCTAGAATTATTAGAAACTACAGATGATTGCTCGTAAAATAGTAAGATGTACTTAGAAAAATATACTCTTTTAGGGTATATATAGGAGTGAGCGACTCCAGAAAAAGGGTCAGCTTTTGGACATTTACAAGCTTGATGTACATGTACTGGATTACAAGCAATAAAATATTTCTTCTTCTGGATTTCGAAACTTCTGTGTGCTTGTATGTATCTAGTGTTTTAACTTTTATTCACTCTAAGTTTTATAATGTATCTATTCTAAAATATGGACTGTGCACGTATAAATCTTGTTTCTAGAGTTGAACATTAAAATATAGTTACATGCTTTTAGACGAACATCTAAAAGTCACACTCAAGAATTCATGTTTTCTATAAAGAAGATATAAAGAAAACTCTGAAAGTAGTAATCTGCATCATCAATGTTTGTTGTTGTCCAATATGTACTATGAGAAAAGTTTCTAGCTTAGGCTATATTTCCCTTATCTCTTGTTCCCTTTTTCTCTAAAAAACTCAAAGGAACCAGCATTCTCTGGAGACTAGAAAGATGATCTCAAGCAAGATTTGTCTATTCAATGAAGGCAGATTTTGTTCCAGCAATATTTGGCACATCCAATGGAACAAAAATCCCACAGTATTGTATAAGTTTTGGTGTTTTACCTTAAGAGCCTTTTTGTTTAAAAATCTCAAGAAAAACCACCTGGCGACTCTTTTGCAATTTAGACCATAAAAGAAAGACCTTGTGTAAAAACCTTTTGGTTATATAGCCATATGATAACCAGATCCTGAGCTAAAAACTTTTAAGAACCTATCGAGTTCTTTGAACTACATCTCAGAAGCCTAAAAGCACACCCTGTGCTAGCCGCATGATCAAATCCACCCAAAACCATTAGCACCTCTTTAACACCCGCTGTAGGAGCATCTGCAAGCAATCCCATAGTGGTTGTAACTCCTTTAGCAAACATGGCAGTCATCCCTGCCCCAACACATCTTGTGTGGAATCAAACTGGCCCTTTGAACTTGGGAACACACCACCAAATTCCATAAGCTACACTAAAATCATTACCGACCTTTGACAAAATAGGCAAAATAGCAGATGAGCACTATTTAGATGTATCATCGCTAGCATCTATTTACAACATCACTCAGGATTATGTTATGGTCAGATTGTTGATTATATCTTTGAAATGAAAGATGCTCTATTGGTATAGAGTGCTTCCCACTGGATCCATTACTTCTTAGGTAGTACTGGCCAGCTGTCTGGTCAATGAATTTAATATACATGCGGATCCTTTCACATTGTTGAATCAATTCACTATCATTGAGAGGCATCCACAAGAAGAAATCCAAGATTTCAACATCAGATTTACTAGAACTCGTGATAGAGTACCGCAAGGCCTAAAGCCCACGAAAGAACAAGCTATATGCTATTATTTAAGGGCTTTTGATTTAGATCTTAGTATGATAATAAGGCAATCCTATGTGACCACTTTTTCAGGGATCTATGTAGAGGAAGCAAAGGGTGAAGCTGATCTCATCGCTACAAAAAGATATCCATCAAAAATTCTATTGCCATTTTTACCAGATATTTTCCAAGCATCAATTTCTAAACTACATGTACTCCCATCAATGTAGGCCCTCCCAGCTATAGCTGCATCTCCTACATTCCTTGCACTACCAGCCAAACCCCTTGCATTAGCTCCCCCCAATGATCAATACACAACCATAATTGATATAGTGAAGACATTGTCAAATGAAATGGCATCCATGAAAAAGAGAGATGATGAAAGGAATTTTCTGCCAAGGAGGTTCCCTCAGGTAATGAGAGATGCCACACAATCAAGCAATAAGGGACAAGAGAGACTGAGAACGGTATATACAAATGATACAATGGAGGCCGAGGAGCCTCCCACTGATTCTAACTTTTGGTGTACTACATGTAACAATCCACATGGGGAAAGTTCATGTATGATACACTAGCATTATGTACAAAGTATAGCAGTTGAAAAGAGTAAAGAAAAAATGAAAGGCCATGTAAATATAATTAGAGAGAAGGACCACAAATTCATGATGCCTACAGTAGAACATGTTTCAGTTTTGACAATATCAGGTAAGAAACCACTGCAAGTAGACCCTAAAGAGCTTCAGCCATTGAATGTTTCCCCTGCTCCCAATGAAGTTCCCAAAGAAACTCCTAATGGAAGTCTCCCCCAGGAAAGAAAATATCAGTTTCCAGCCAAAATTCAAGGGCAAGAAACACACAAAGAATTTATTCCTCGGGGGAAAATGAAACCCAAGAACAGGCTAGGGAAAGGTTGAGTTTCCCCTCGTTGACAAAAAGGCAAAGAACTAAAGCTACCTAGGGATACAAAAATAAATATGAAACTTTTGCCAAAGAAAGAGAAAGTATAGTTGATTCACCTACATTCAGTATAGTAGAGGAAATGAAAAAGACTCCTTCTAAGGCAACTATATATGATGCCCTTCAAATCCCAGGTCAAATCGATCTCCTATAGGAATCCCTAAGAACAATGAAAAATGGAGGTGGGACTGCATCATCTTCAAAAATGGTTCTAACGAACTTGACGTCTGCCACTGGTAAGAACAGGCCACCACCTTTTTATTTGTCCCTTCAAATAGAAGGATGGGTTGTCCACAATCGCATGATAGATTCGAGCGCTGCTACCACTGTGATACCCAAAGCAGTATGTGATATTATGGGAATGGAGTACACTAGGAGCATCACAGGCGTCCTACAGTTAGATGGTACTCCAGTAAAAATTTTATGAGTGATAAAGGATCTTCCCATACGGTTGCATAAAATGCCTCAGATGACAGTCATACAAGAGGTAGTAGTCGTAGACTTGGAGCCCTATTTTGGTATGTGTCTATCCAGAGATTTCATAGGAAATATGGGAGGATACTTATCCTTATATTATCCTCATTTGGAGATACCTTTCAAAGGTATAAGGGTCAAGATTTTTAATGAGAAACCATATACGTTTCATGTAGAAAAGATTGGTGAAACTGACTGTGTAAATATGATGACTGAAGAAAAAATGGAAGAAGATCTAATGGAAGAAACATTAGAAGAGCTCAAAGCTGAGGATGAGTTTTCTCTATAGAATTTTCATGCCATGATAGAAATAGAAATAGTAAACTATTCTATTGAGAAACCAAAAATAAAATTGATACCCTCCCTTGAAAAGGATGGTTCTGTGAATCAATTGTGGAAGCTTTTCTTTGATGGGGCTAGGTGCAAGAATGGAGTTGGTGCCGGAATAGTTTTGATTTCTCTCACCAGAAATGAAAAGGTTTTCTCTTATAGGTTGACTTGGATTTGCTCCAATAACACAGCATAATGTGAGGCCCTGTTCTTAGGGTTAAGAAGGGCTGAGAAATTGGGAATCAAATAAGTACTCATCTATGGAGATTCAAAACTTATTGTGAATCAAGTCACCAATAAATGTATAAGTAAACAACAATATTTGAAGGCTTACAGGGAAAAGTGTGGGATCTCTTAGAGGCATTTGAGGCCCTAAATATAAATTTTATCCCTAGAGAACATAATACCCATGCAGATTTGTTAGCTTCAGTGGGGGCTGATTTTTGTCCTGTAAGTAATGTTATTCAGAAGTCTAAAACTGTTAGACTTATATACAGGCCTTTAGTGCCTGATAAAAATATTTTTTGGCAAGTTTTTGAAAATGATGAATAGATACTGGATTTCTTAATCCATGAAATGAATTTCTCAACCAACCGGGATCTGCAGGATGAAGAGGAAGAGGACATTATTCAATTAAAAAACAATCATATTCCTAAGGGTCTCATCACCCTTGAAATCTTGTTTGATAACAATGATAGAGCAGTTGGCTAGAAAATCAAGGTCGGTAAACGAACATACAAAGATGTAGAGTTGGAGACAGGCAAAATGATTAAGTTTGGAATTAGTTGTATAGAAGAGGAAGTGAACCAGATCAGAGAATTGTGTAAAAAATTCCCTGACATCATAGCTTGGGTGTATAGTGATCTAAAAGTGTACAATAAATATGTTATTCAACATACCATAGAATCAGAAGAAGGAGCTAAGCCTTTTAGGCAAAAGCAAAGACCAGGGAATCCGAAGATGGAATATTTGATGAAACAAAAATTGCTAAAACTCCTTCAAACTAAAATAGTATACCCTGTTAAACACTCCACCTGGGTGGCAAACTTGGTACCAGTCAGGAAGAAAAATGGAGATATCAGATTGTGTGTAGATTTAAGAAATCTAAAGAGAGCATCACTCAAAGATCATTACTCGCTACCTCAGATTGACCTAATTCTACACAGTTGCAGAAGCAATGCAACTTTTATAGTTAGAAGAACAAAGAGAGCAATCATACAATCATAATCAGAAGCATATGGTAGATACTGAAGGATGGTTCAACAAAAATACAACTGCAAAAAAATTTAGAGTGGGAGACTTGATTTTGAAATGGAATGTAAAGAAAGCTAAGCCAGGTAACCATGATAAATTCGATGCTTTCTGGGAGGGACCATTTGAAATTGTTTCAGAGAAATAGTTCAATGCTTTTGAGTTGAAAGATCAATATGGATTGGTTCTTCCCATCACGGTGAATGCATTTCACCTAAAGTTATATTTATGTTGAGAAAGCAGAAAAGGAATTATATGTACAATATAATATTAAGTATATTCAGACAATATTTGTAAATATTACCATTTTTTAGCCTTAACAAAAAATCTCAGTCACAGCCAATCAGAAGTCGACATTTTTTTTGAATAGAGATACTAAGGTATAGAGGGAGTTTTGACGAGGTAATGTTCACTTTTTATCTAAGTGCATTTTCCTGTTTTCTTTGTCTTTCTCTAAAAGATTCTTTTTACAACTGCGTTGTTGACTCTGTTTCCCAATGGATGAAAGCCTGGTTCAAAATTTTTGCAAGCAAAAAATTCCTTCGGAACACGCCAAGAATGTGAGTCAAAAAGTGACTAACTACAAAAAAATAGCTGATGCACCTTTTGCATATTTTCCAAGAAGACCGAAGTGGCCCATATGCTAAATATCAAAGAAAAACAAAATATCGCAAGGAGGCAAAAGTGTCACGATATCGTGACATGTTGCATTTTCGTGGCTAAGAGCAACAAAAGGGAGCAAGGAGGCAAAAGTGTCGCAATATCGTGACATGTTGCATTTTCGCGGCTAAGAGCAACAAAAGGGAGCAAGGAGGCAAAAGTGTTGCGATATCGCGACATGTTGCATTTTCGCGGCTAAGAGCAACAAAAGGGAGCAAGGAGGCAAAAGTGTTGCGATATCGCAACATGTTGCATTTTCACGGCTAAGAGCAACAAAAGGGAGCAAGGAGGCAAAAGTGTCGCGATATCGCGACATGTTGCATTTTCGTGGCTAAGAGCAGCAAAAGGGAGCAAGGAGGCAAAAGTGTCACGATATCGAAACATGTTGCATTTTCACGGCTAAGAGCAACAAAAGAAAACAAAGAGGTAAAAGTGTCGCGATATCGCGACATGTTGCATTTTTGCGATCCAAAGCAAAGAGAAATATCAAGGAGGCAAAAGTGTCATGATATCGCAACATGTTGCATTTTTGCGGCTAAGAGCAAAAAAAGAGAACAAAGAGGTAAAAGTGTCGCGATATCGTGACATGTTGCATTTTCGCGATCCAAAGCAAAGAGAAAGAGCAAGGAGGCAAAAGTGTTGCGATATCGTGACATATTGCATTTTCACGATCCAAAGCAAATAGAAACAGCAAGGAGGAAAATGTGTCACAATATCACGACAAGTTGCATTTTTGCGACTGAAGGCGGCAAAAGAGTCCAAGTGGGAAAGAATGTCTCGATATCGCGACATGTTGAATTTTCACGGCTGAAGGCGGAAAAAGAGTCCAAGTGGGAAAGAATGTCGCGATTTCGTGACATGTCGCATTTTCACGACTGAAGGCGGGAAAATAGTCCACGCGAGAAAGAATGTCACAATTTCGCGACATGTCGCATTTTCGTGGCTGAAGGCAGCAAAAGAGCAACACGAAGGAGGAGTGTTGCGATTTCGAGACATGTCACATTTTCACGACCATCCAAAAGGAAATAAAGGAAAGACATAGGAATGTCGTGATTTCATGACATGTCTTATTTTTGCTAGAAAATAGCAAGAGGAGACTGAGAAGGTAAGGAATGTCACGATTTCGCAACATGTCGCATTTTCGCGACCGCCCAGAAGAAATGAAGGAAAAGACATAAAGATGTTGCGATTTCGTGACATGTCTCATTTTCGCGGCGGGAGGCAACAAAAGAGCAAAGTAAGAGACGAATGTCATGATTTCGCGATATGTCTCATTTTTGCGGCTGGAAGCGGTAGAAGAACAAAACAAGAGATGAATGTCATGATTTCGCAACATGTCTCATTTTTGTGGCTAGAAACGGCAAAAGAGAAAAGCAAGGAAAGAATGTCATGATTTCGCGACACGCCAGCTGTAAAGGAATAAAATGTATTTTTTGCAATCAAAGGCATGCACTGACACCAAGAAGTGATTTTTGACATGATTATCAGAAATCTAGGATAGAGCAGGCTTGCCAGACGATTGAAAATGTGACAGGCTC
Source organism: Wollemia nobilis (assembly GCA_028583015.1). Classification (NCBI taxonomy): domain Eukaryota; kingdom Viridiplantae; phylum Streptophyta; class Pinopsida; order Araucariales; family Araucariaceae; genus Wollemia; species Wollemia nobilis. The sequence goes on along the minus strand of JAQPPZ010012983.1, from coordinate 5,434,094 downwards.
GTCTAGAATTATTAGAAACTGTAGATGATTGCTTGTAAAATAGTAAGATGTACTTAGAAAAAGATACTCTTTTAGGGTATATATAGGAGTGAGCAACTCCAAAAAAAGGGTCAGCTATTGGAAGTTTACAAGCTTGATGTACATGTACTAGATTACAAGAAATAAAATATTTCTTCTTCTGGATTTCGAAACTTTTGTGTTCTTGTATGTATCTGGTGTTTTAACTTTTATTCACTCTAAGTTTTATAATGTATCTGTTCTGAAATCTGGACTTTGCACATATAAATATTGTTTCTAGAGTTGAACATTAAAAGTTAGTTTCATGCTTTTAGACAAACATCTAAAATTCACACTCAGGAATTCATGTTTTCTATAAAGAAGATATAAAGAAAAATCTAAAAGTAGTAATCTGCATCATCAATGTTTGATGTTGTCCAATCTGTACCATGAGAAAAGTTTCTAGCTTAGGCTATATTTCCCTTATCTCTTGTTCCCATTTTCTCTGAAAAACTCAAAGGAACCATCCTTCTCTGGAGACTAGACAGATGATCTCAAGCAAGATCTGTCTATTCAATGTTGGCAAAGTCTAAGGTGCAACAATATTAACCGAAGGCAGATTTTGTTCCAACAGTTACTCCTCCCTCCTTCAGTTTTGGCTTCTGAGGATCCTTTCTTTGTGCCTATTGTTGTTGTCCCTAGATCCTTCTAGATTCTTCGTAGTTCAACTTGGTTTGCATGGGGATATCTTGGTTTTTAGATAACCCCAATAGTGTTGTTCTATTTCACACGCTCAAGCAGAGGCTTCCAATTATTGTTTATCTAAGGGTCCTGATGCCATTTCCTAGGATGTCCCACTATTATACCATGGAATGTATCTCATTGTTGCTGGTTTTTTAGCTCGTGCAGTCACTTGCTGCTATGCTACACCTTGGGGTGCATCCTTGGCCATCCTTGGATGGGGATCCTCTCCAAATTTCTAAATTCAAATTTCTTGCTTCTGGTTTCCAGGTAGGATATCTGGTTTCAAGTCAAATCCATTTTTTGATGGTTTTCCCATTGGGTGGGATTTTCTAAACCTGCTGGTTTTCCCGCTAGGTGGGATTTTTCAAATTCTTTTTCTACTAGTTTTCCTGCTGGGTGGTATTCTCCAAACCTACTGGTTTTCCCATTGGGTGAGGTTTTCAAATTTATTTTTTCTGTTGGTTTTCCCGCTGGGTGGAATTTTTCAAAACCTATTGGTTTTGCCGTTGGGCGGGATTTACAATTTGGTGGTTTTTGGTTGCTTCCCACTGGGTGGGATTTTCAAATTCGTCTACCTGCATGTTTTCTCGCTAGGCAAGTTTTTTTAAAATTGATGGTTTCCCACTGGATGAGATTTTTCAAATTTATTTGTTTTCACTGGGTGAGTTCTTCCAAACTGTTTGTTTCTTGCTGGGTGGGATTTTTCAAATTGATTTTTTTTTTACCTTTGGTTTTGTCAGTTGATTTACTGTAAAAATGTTTTGGGGTCCTTTCAAAACCCGCTTTTAAAATAATTTGAACCTACAAAAAAAAAAAACATACTAAATAAGTTATCAAAAGTTCAATAATTGAAAATATTTAGACACAAAAACATAATAGGAACAAAATGAATTTATTTTTGAACTTCTTCTAAAGATGAAACCTCCAATTTTCCTTCTACCTTATAGCATGTAACAGAGGTAGACTTTATCACGGTTTTTTATCATCACACTTGAGTTTAATAAAGTCACCCATCCTTTATGTTTTCCACCTAAACCCAAAATTCATAACAATAAAAATATTTGCACTCACTCTAGAATCACAGACGCTCAATAAACCAAAATATATCAATTCCTATTAACATTTGATTTTAGATATATAAATTAAACTATCACACCATAGTTCCAGAATACATGGTAACTCATTACTTTTGGTAAATAAATTTTAAAGTAATAATCATGCTATGCTAATATTTAGAAGGCATAACCCAACCTGTATGCTTCATTTTATCCAATCAATTCTAGTGCAATGCAATTCCTTTTTTCTTTATGTCAATATTTCTAAAAGGTATGCTATACTAAAAAAATAGACCCTCCCCAATGTAAATGCCATGCATAATTCTTTTCCCAACTTCCCTAAAGCTTAGAAACACAAAAAAAAACTATTTTCATGAAATATGCTAAGCACAAATAAGTAGGAGCCACTAAACTACACACATAACAATCATTATGACCTGAACCTCCATAATGCAATTCCCATTGGATTCAATTTACTTTCATATATTTGTTTTAAAAAAATAATAATAACAATGGTAACACATGGTCAAAGGCCATAATTCATATAAAACCATTCTATATTAAACTTTTAAAGTTTATGTTACATCAATTATCATTATTTATATTTTTTTAATTTTAACTATTAAACATATGCACAACTAAGTAAAAAGTGGCTTTTGATGAGTCCCAAAAATGTATATTTTTATACACTATTAAGGGGCATAATTACTGGTTTAATTAGCATGTGAGATGCATTTTTATATAACTTATGCATATAATTGATAGAAAATTTGGTATTATGCTTAATTGGTGTTTTTAGTGGGAAATGTGTATAAATGCAGGTTTTATTACTAATATGGTGTTTTCCAGTCTACATCCACTTGGACCTGACATACTTATGCTTTCAAAGACTAAGGCATGAGAGCAGGTGCCTTCCTCTTCAAGGAAGGTTCCCAACAGAAGTAGGTGCCTTCCTCTTCAAGGAAGGCACCCAACAGAAGTAGGCGCCTTCCTCTTCAAGGAAGGTGCTAAGCAGAAGTAGGCACCTTACTTATAAGGAAGGCATCTCCAGAAGGAGTAGGCACCTTCCTTATAAGGAAGGTGCCCAAAAAAAGTAGGCACCTTCCTCATACGAAAGGTGCCTCAACGCCTCCATACTTTGCAAATATTTGACCAAGCAAGCAAGTGGGACCATGTTGACCGTTGACTTCACGTCATATGCACCAAGTTGGGATAGCTACCAAATCATGTGAAGAAGAAGGGGGAGATATTTTGTGCATTATTATTAAACTAAATAAAACACCTCTATTATTAAGTGATTGGCCGGTTAAAATTTGCAAGGTGAGGATTATTTTCTCATGAACAGAACAAAGCGATAATTATCCGCGAATCGATGTGTGTGAACAAGACAATGCAATTATCTGGTAAATCAATGTGCGTGAACAAACAATGTGACAAATCAGGAAAATAATCTATTTTGCATTGGTGACTAAGATGGACAAACACGTGAATGGATTTATTACTGATATCAAAATAGAATACACCTTATTTATCCTATGGATAAAATTAGTGTATGACTATTATTATTAGTGCATAATTGTTAGGATTGTCTTGCTGAAATGTTTACAACATATCTACTGTAACTACAAGTCTGAAATAGACTTGCCTAAATTTATAATAGGGGAAGGTTGTGCATTGTATAAATGCACAAGTCTTCCCTGATGGAAGGACGATTAATTTTATAGAGGAGCTGATTCATTTTACTTCTTTATTTAGTTTATTAAGAGTGCAATTCCTCTTATTTGAGCAAGCTCTATGCAGCTAGCTGGGAGGACTATCTGCGGGAGCTTGGGCCCACTCCCTACAGTATTCCTCCCATATTTAATTTTGTCTTTGATTTCTATAGATTAGTTTACTGTTTTCTTTCCTGCTTTTTAGGTGTGTGTTTATTTTATCGCATTTTATTTTTGTACATTTATTTTCAGCACTTTAATTTAGTTGTTTAATTTTCTGCACTTAGTTATTTAGTTTGGCTGAAATCAAAATGCATACACATCCCCCACCAAACTGAATAAGGTACATAAGGAATTCATTCCCCAAAACTGCAGACATATACTGTGCGTGACACTCATAAGTTTACAAACTTACCGGATTGATAATTTATGGAAGAGAAATGAATGTTTTTCGGGACATGAATTTTTGCTCACCATTTTGGCACCGTTTTCGAGGAGTGTCTAAACTGTATTGTTCTGATTTACAGGTCAGATAAAAAGACTATTTAAAATTACCTGTAGATATTTTACCAGTGTGAGTCCACCAAGGGCATTTTTATAAAGGTAAAAAAAAAAAATAGTTTCCAGCATAGTCAAAGCCAAATCCCATAGGCAACTATTTCTATTTTCTAGCTTCTCAGGTAAACGTGGAAATGAACCTGATATACCAGATTAAGTGTAGAAGTAGGAATAACTTGTGTTGTTGAAAAAATTAGAAAAATCTGGAAATGAAGGATTTCTATCATATTCTCAATGGTTTCAAGAAATCAACGAAATAGCACAACCCAGGTCTGACAGTTGAAAATATTTAGGGAAGTGTTTATACATAGAAACCATTGGAAAATTATGCCTAGTTTTAACGATAAAAAAATTTACAGGCTTAAACTTTTTGCAATGTATTGGTAAATGTTTTTTAATGATGAAATTAATAGTAGGAAAAATGATAGAGCAAAATTTTTAAAGAACATCTTGTTATGAAGTATGCTTTTCACTTGCACTTAAGGCCACCTGGTGAATCAAAAACTAGCATGTGTTTTTTTAAATACTGCCATGCCATGTTTTCTTCGAGTTGCCAGCCACAGATAGTCATTTCCTAGCATGCACAGTTTGCCATTATGTTGAAAAAGTTTTGTTTTTGAGACCATGGGGTAAAATTCTCTTCTCATGCTATGACATATCAAACTAGTTGATAATGAAATTGATGATTTTTTTAGAAGACTAGTTCAGATGTAGGCATGGGGGAGACCCCATCTTCATTATTGCCACCAACAACACAATGAACACTGGTTACAGTGTTCACAAAAAAAGAGAAAATATCTTCTATTGAAAAAGGCTCCAAGTAAAGAGAAGATAAAAAAGAATAGTGTTTTATTTTACTTGTTGGAAGAGAGTATCCTCTTTCTCGAGGACTATCTTGGTCCAAAAGGGAAATGAGAAATTTGCAACCAGTAGCTAAATAAAGCAGGGGAGGGAAAATAGAAGCTTTATTTTTGTTACTTGTTGGAAGAAAGTATCCTATTTCCCTAGGACAAGGTTGGTCCATAAGGGAAATGAGAAATCTCCAACCGGTCACTATATAAAGCAATGGAGGAGCCTGGAAGTAATTAGAAGATAAAAAAATTATTTATATATATATAAATGAAAAAAAATTAGTTATAATTTTTTTTAATGCCTTTAGTTTAGATTTTTCTTTTATATTTTGCAGGACATCATGAAGTGTGATGTAGACAAATAAGGAGGTGTTTGTGAAGATTTTGTGAATTGAGATTCATACATGGAGTTCATAATAGCACTATACGAACTATCTTGTGTACCTAATCATGTAGCGTCCAATCTAACAGGTTAAAACTAGCAGAGTTTTTCCTTGGAAACATTGGCACTTGAAGGCGGAGCTAAGTAACCTTGATCAAGCAAAAGGCTTCTAGCCCAAGGTGGTTGTCAAATTTATGGGAAAATTTTGCTGCAAGGTGCGTGACTATTATATCCTAGATAATAAAAAAATTCTGAGATGCTACACTAGGTGCAAGAGAAGAGTTTCGAGACAATGTTCGAGTAACGGTCAACAAGCTCCATTAACAATCACCTCACATTTGCGAGAGTGGTTTAGACATCGGCATAGGGGTGACCCCATACCATACCAGTAGATTGGACGAATGCTCAATCATTCATTAAAAAAAAAAAGAGAAAGAAAAAAGAAAAAAAAAGAGAAAGAAAAGACAAAAAAAGAGAAAAAAAGAAAGAAAACAAAAGGAGAGAAAGAAAAGAAAAAAAACGGAGGATACATGAAAAAAAAATGAAGTGAAAGACGCCTTGATCATCAATAAGGCACCTTCTGTGGGAAGAAGGTACCTTTTGCATGAAGAATGCGCCATACAATGGAGGTGCCTTCCACATGAAGAAGGCGATACAATGGAGGTGCCTTCTACATGAAGAAGGTTCCATACATTGGAGATGCCTTCCGCATCAGGAAGGTGCCATACATTGGAGGCGCCTTCCACATAAGGAAGGCACCATACATTGGAGGTGCATTCCGCATCATGAAGGTGCCATATATTAGATTCGCCTTCCACATCAGGAAGGTACCATACATTGAAGGCACCTTCCACAGCAAGTAGGCACCTTCCACAACAAGCAAGCACCTTGACATCTAGGGTGCCTTGATCCATTTCCTGCACCTAGGTGGTTCAATGGTACAAGGAGAAAAAAAAAGAGGAATAAGTGATGAGGCGCCTTGATGGCATACAATAGAGATGCCTTGATCAAAAGCAAAAAAGTGAATCCTCCCAATAAAAAAAAAATGCATAGGACATGTCCTGCTTAGCATAAAAATTACTTTCTGATTGCTTTGCAAGAAATCATGAAGTGTGATTTAGACAAATAAGGAGGTGTTTGTGAAGATTTTGTGAATTGAGATTCATACATGGAGTTCATAATAGCACTATACAAACTATCTTGTGTACCTAATCATGTAGCGTCCAATCTAACAGGTTAAAACTAGCAGAGTTTTTCCATGGAAACATTGCCACTTAAAGGCAGGCTAAGTAACCCTGATCAAGCAAAAGGCTTCTAGCCCAAGGTGGTTGTCAAATTTATGGGAAAATTTTGCTGCAAGGTGCGTGACTATTATATCCTAGATAATAAAAAAATTCTGAGATGCTACACCAGGTGCAAGAGAAGAGTTTCGAGACAATGTTCGAGTAACGGTCAACAAGCTCCATTAACAATCACCTCACATTTGCGAGAGTGGTTTAGACATCGGCATAGGGGTGACCCCATAACATACCAGTAGCTTGGACGAATGCTCAATCATTCATTAAAAAAAAAAAGAGAAAGAAAAAAGAAAAAAAAAGAGAAAGAAAAGACAAAAAAAGAGAAAAAAAGAAAGAAAACAAAAGGAGAGAAAGAAAAGAAAAAAAACGGAGGATACATGAAAAAAAAATGAAGTGAAAGACGCATTGATCATCAATAAGGCACCTTCTGTAGGAAGAAGGTACCTTTTGCATGAAGAATGCGCCATACAATGGAGGTGCATTCCACATGAAGAAGGCGATACAATGGAGGTGCCTTCTACATGAAGAAGGTGCCATACATTGGAGATGCCTTCCGCATCAGGAAGGTGCCATACATTGGATGCGCCTTCCACATAAGGAAGTCACCATACATTGGAGGCGCATTCCGCATCATGAAGGTGCCATATATTAGAATCACCTTCCGCATCAGGAAGGTACCATACATTGAAGGCACCTTCCACAGCAAGTAGGCGCCTTCCACAGCAAGCAAGCACCTTGACATCTAGGGTGCCTTGATCCATTTCCTGCACCTAGGTGGTTCAATGGTACAAGGAGAAAAAAAGAGAGGAATAAGTGACGAGGCGCCTTGATGGCATACAATAGAGATGCCTTGATCAAAAGCAAAAAAGTGAATCCTCCCAATAAAAAAAAAAATGCATAGGACATGTCCTGCTTAGCATAAAAATTACTTTCTGATTGCTTTGCAAGAAATCATGAAGTGTGATTTAGACAAATAAGGAGGTGTTTGTGAAGATTTTGTGAATTGAGATTCATACATGGAGTTCATAATAGCACTATACAAACTATCTTGTGTACCTAATCATGTAGCGTCCAATCTAACAGGTTAAAACTAGCAGAGTTTTTCCATGGAAACATTGCCACTTAAAGGCAGGCTAAGTAACCCTGATCAAGCAAAAGGCTTCTAGCCCAAGGTGGTTGTCAAATTTATGGGTAAATTTTGCTGCAAGGTGCGTGACTATTATATCCTAGATAATAAAAAAATTCTGAGATGCTACACCAGGTGCAAGAGAAGAGTTTCGAGACAATGTTCAAGTAACGGTCAACAAGCTCCATTAACAATCACCTCACATTTGCGAGAGTGGTTTAGACATCGGCATAGGGGTGACCCCATACCATACCAGTAGCTTGGATGAATGCTCAATCATTCATTAAAAAAAAAAGAGAAAGAAAAAAGAAAAAAAAAGAGAAAGAAAAGACAAAAAAAGAGAAAAAAAGAAAGAAAACAAAAGGAGAGAAAGAAAAGAAAAAAAACGGAGGATACCTGAAAAAAAAATGAAGTGAAAGACGCCTTGATCATCAATAAGGCACCTTCTGTAGGAAGAAGGTACCTTTTGCATGAAGAATGCGCCATACAATGGAGGTGCCTTCCACATGAAGAAGGCGATACAATGGAGGTGCCTTCTACATGAAGAAGGTGCCATACATTGGAGATGCCTTCCACATCAGGAAGGTGCCATACATTGGAGGCGCCTTCCACATAAGGAAGGCACCATACATTGGAGGTGCATTCCGCATCAGGAAGGTGCCATATATTAGAATCGCCTTCCGCATCAGGAAGGTACCATACATTGAAGGCACCTTCCACAGCAAGTAGGCTCCTTCCACAGCAAGCAAGCACCTTGACATCTAGGGTGCCTTGATCCATTTCCTGCACCTAGGTGGTTCAATGGTACAAGGAGAAAAAAAAAGAGGAATAAGTGACGAGGCGCCTTGATGGCATACAATAGAGATGGCTTGATCAAAAGCAAAAAAGTGAATCCTCCCAATAAAAAAAAAAAATGCATAGGACATGTCCTGCTTAGCATAAAAATTACTTTCTGATTGCTTTGCAAGAAATCATGAAGTGTGATTTAGACAAATAAGGAGGTGTTTGTGAAGATTTTGTGAATTGAGATTCATACATGGAGTTCATAATAGCACTATACGAACTATCTTGTGTACCTAATCATGTAGCGTCCAATCTAACAGGTTAAAACTAGCAGAGTTTTTCCATGGAAACATTGCCACTTAAAGGCAGGCTAAGTAACCCTGATCAAGCAAAAGGCTTCTAGCCCAAGGTGGTTGTCAAATTTATGGGAAAATTTTGCTGCAAGGTGCGTGACTATTATATCCTAGATAATAAAAAAATTCTGAGATGCTACACTAGGTGCAAGAGAAGAGTTTCGAGACAATGTTCGAGTAACGGTCAACAAGCTCCATTAACAATCACCTCACATTTGCGAGAGTGGTTTAGACATCGGCATAGGGGTGACCCCATACCATACCAGTAGCTTGGACGAATGCTCAATCATTCATTAAAAAAAAAAAGAGAAAGAAAAAAGAAAAAAAAAAGAGAGAAAAGACAAAAAAAGAGAAAAAAAGAAAGAAAACAAAAGGAGAGAAAGAAAAGAAAAAAAATAGAGGATACATGAAAAAAAAATGAAGTGAAAGACGCCTTGATCATCAATAAGGCACCTTCTGCAGGAAGAAGGTACCTTTTGCATGAAGAATGTGCCATACAATGGAGGTGCCTTCCACATGAAGAAGGCGATACAATGGAGGTGCCTTCTACATGAAGAAGGTGCCATACATTGGAGATGCCTTCCGCATCAGGAAGGTGCCATACATTGGAGGCGCCTTCCACATAAGGAAGGCACCATACATTGGAGGCGCATTCCGCATCAGGAAGGTGCCATATATTAGAATCACCTTCCGCATCAGGAAGGTACCATACATTGAAGGCACCTTCCACAACAAGTAGGTGCCTTCCATAGCAAGCAAGCACCTTGACATCTAGGGTGCCTTGATCCATTTCCCGCACCTAGGTGGTTCGATGGCACAAGGAGAAAAAAAAAGAGGAATAAGTGACGAGGCGCCTTGATGGCATACAATAGAGATGCCTTGATCAAAAGCAAAAAAGTGAATCCTCCCAATAAAAAAAAAAATGCATAGGACATGTCCTGCTTAGCATAAAAATTACTTTCTGATTGCTTTGCAAGAAATCATGAACCGAATTGCAATCTGCAAGCATCCTGAGAGCCAGGGCCTAACAGGCACGGATTCATGAATTCTATTTTACTAATTTCATGTGTGCAAGAGAGCGACAAAGCTTAGAAGACACTTGCTTACCACCAGGAAGAGAGTGCCTAAAATCAATCCAGTACAATAATGGCTTTTTCCACCTTGAGGAAGGCACCAATAAGTATTTTTATTCTCCCTTAGATGAAGGTATTTGTTGTTTAGTGTGAGACCTGATGTTCGAAGGGTTGCAGACCTGTTACGCAGAGGGACCTATTGCTGGCGACAAGGGCCTCACTAATTTGAGTGGGGGAGAATATAAAAAATTGTAAATAATGGTTACAATGCTAAAGTTGTTAAATTCACACCAATAGAAGAAGGAAGAAAAACAATGATTAATGATGTGGAGGAAGAAGGAAGCCAGAAAAAATAATAAATAAATAAATAAACAAAATCTCCCAGAGCACCAATGTGAAGATGTCTCACACCACCCGCATCATATACATCAGGTTCTACGAAATTCACCCGGGTATGTACTGATTTTCCTATTAATTATGTGTATAGTTATTTTAAAATTATTTCTATGCTCATACCAGTCGATGCCCCTATAGTTTTTCAAAATCTCCCATGACATGACTCGGATATAAAAAAAAAGGCTATGGCATCTACGTGAATAAATTTGGCATCATTTTCATTTCCGCCTCATGACAATGGCAACCGGCTTGAGCGAACACATATAAATGATGCTACTCTATACCACAAAGGAGGTTCTAGAGATGTCAAATACATTTTAGATGTGGGTAAAAGTAGTAGCTAGTGATTGCACTTATTTTAAACCAATTTGGGCTCTAAATATGACCAATGTGCAACATTAGAAAATGTCAGCATTTATATAAAAAAAAAAGTGCAATGGTCATTTGCCCTAAACAGTGTGGTCACAATTTAACTATTTGTTTACAATTATTAGTCAGGATGTGTTTCTAACTTCTGATGGTGCCGTAGCACTCTATGGATGAAGAATAGCAGCACTCAATGAAAAAAAAATGCAGTGTTGAATAAAAAACACGTTACTAAGAAAAAAATAGATCAGTGCTGAATAAAAAAAAAATAGCAGTGCTCAACTGCAAAAAAATAAAGATGCTGAAGGCCATTGAAAAAGGAAAAAAAGAAGAAAAAAAAAGGATATATATATATATATATATTACTATCTCGGGGGCTGTTTTCAAGAGAACATGACAATATTTAGGCATGGTCAGCCTACGAGAGGGATAATTTCAGCTTTTGGTGTCACGAGGGCATGGCACATGTTAGGCATGGGGGGATGATGAGTCCCAAAAATGTATATTTTTATACACTATTAAGGGGCATCATTACTGGTTTAATTAGCATGTGAGATGCATTTTTATATAACTTATGCATATAATTGATAGAAAATCCGGTATTATGCTTGATTGGTGTTTTTAGTGGGAAATGTGTATAAATGTAGGTTTTATTACTAATATGGTGTTTTCCAGTCTACATCCACTTGGACCTGACATACTTATGCTTTCAAAGACTAAGGCATGAGATCAGGATCCTTCCTCTTCAAGGAAGGTGCCCAATAGAAGTAGGAACCTTCCTATTCAAGGAAGGCACCTAGCAGAAGTAGGTGCCTTCCTCTTCAAGGAAGGCACCAAGCATAAGTAGGTGCCTTCCTTATAAGGAAGGCACCCAACAAAATTAGGCACCTCCCTTATATGAAAGGCGCATCCATGCCTCCATACTTTGCAAATATTTGACCAAGCAAGCAAGTGGGACCATGTTGACCGTTGAATTCACGTCATATGCACCAAATCACGTGAAGAAGAAGGGGGAGATATTTTGTGCATTATTATTAAACTAAATAAAGCACCTCTATTATTAAGTGATTGGCCGGTTAAAATTTGCAAGGTGAGGATTATTTTCTCATGAACATAACAAAGCGACAATTATTCGATGAATCGATGTGTGTGAACAAGACAATGCAATTATCTAGCAAATCAATGTGCATGAACAAACAATGTGACAAATCAGGAAAATAATCTATTTTGCATTGGTGACTAAGATGGACAAACACGTGAATGGATTTATTACTGATATCAAAATAGAATACACCTTATTTATCCTATGGATAAAATTAGTGCATGATTGTTATTATTAGTTCATGATTGTTAGGATTGTCTGGCTGAAATGTTTACAACATATCTACTGTAACTACAAGTCTGAAATAGACTTGCCTAAATTTATAATAGGGGAAGGTTGTGCATTTTATAAATGCATAGGTCTTCCCTGATGGAAGGACAATTAATTTTATAGAGGATTTGATTCATTTTACTTCTTTATTTAGTTTATTAAGAGTGCAATTCCTCTTATTTGAACAAGCTCTATGCAGCTAGCTGGGCGGACTATCTGCGGGAGCATGGGCCCAATCCCTACAGTAGTCATCCCATATTTAATTTTGTCTTTGATTTATCTAGATTAGTTTACTATTTTCTTTCCTGCTTTTTAGGTGTGTGTTTATTTTATCGCATTTTATTTTCGTACATTTATTTTCAGCACTTTAATTTAGTTGTTTAATTTTCTACACTTAGTTATTTAGTTTGGCTGAAATCAAAATGCATACACATCCCCCACCAAACTGAATAAGGTACATAAGGAATTCATTCCCCAAAACTGTAGGCATATACTGTGCGTGACACTCATAAGTTTACAAACTTACCGGATTGATAATTTATGGAAGAGAAATGAATGTTTTTCGGGACATGAATTTCTGCTCACCAGCTTCTATCATCATCACCACATAAACCATTTGCATACCTCATTTTATGTCAACAAGAAACAAATAATCAAAACATGGCTCATGCAATAATGCAAATTGTAATGCACCTATATGATATGCAAAGCGCGAGTTTCCATATATTCACGAGCCGAATCATCACTTCCCCTATTATATTTTTTTGTCGACTTTCTTCTATTCATCGAAGGAATGTCCTTGGTCCTATGTATAAAATATTATTAGCAGTACCACATTCAAAATAAAAAAAGTAAGTCTATCCCATTATTTTATTTTCTATCTACGGTCGTGTGAGGAGCATCATAATAGAAGCCTTCATTTTTATTCTCCAGTTTTCCTCCTTCCATTCTAACAATTCTCTCTTCTTTTTTTCTAGTTCCTTGACTTGCATGATTTTAATTTCTTAAAAAACTTCGTTATCTCTAGTATTGTAAATATAATTAATTTCATTAATTATTGCCTCTACTTCCTATTGTTTTGCTTTGGTTCAACCTAATGTAAATTATTTCATTCTCCCAAGATTACCAGTAAACTGAAACATGGTGGTCTCTTTTGAGGTTGAGTCAAAATACCACCATTTTATTCTTACTATGTTTTAAAATTCTTCATCCCTTAGCCAAATGGGATTTGATATATGTAATATGTTTTTATATCATTTAAAACTCATTATATTATTAGTACACATGCATATTATTGCATTCAAGATCTTGATTCTTCCAATTAAGCAATTTAAATGAGCCAAGTGATTTACATTTAAAAAAAAAATTTCTAATATAAAAAAGTAAATACAAATTGTTAAATTTAATATATATATATATATATATATATATAAAATAAATATTTATTTAATATGTGATAGATCTAGAGAAGTATATGTTGGTATATGTATATAAATACAAGGGTTTACATTTCTCTTGCTTATATATATAATATAAAATATTCATATATATATATAAATATATTAAAAAGAAACAATCCAAATATTATCTAAAAATATAGTACACAAGATAAAAATAAATGTTGTAGAAAACAACCATTCAAATTCATTTCACTATATTACAATATTAACTAAGTGAAGTTAGAGTTATAATAGGGAAATTTGTGTCAAGATTTGTTTTTGATAACAAGGAAAATGTGGCTCATTAATTTTAAGATAATGCAAGAAGAATATTTATCCACTAAATTATTATACTAATGTAAACTAGACATGTAATTTCCAAGGATTGTTTAAATTTATATTTACATAATGGATTTGATTCTATTTTTATTCTTTGAATTCAATTATGAGAATTATCTTCAAACTGTGTATATCTAGACTCTTGGACTTACCTTTTCATATTTTAGCATGAATATATTTTGAGGGACATAGCTAAAGCTATCGGTGACTTGGCCTTGATTGAATCAACTACCAAATCCAATACTAGGATCATTTTTGCCAAAATGTGCATCATGGTGGACCCAAAGATGGATTTACCCAGTCAAATTGAGCTTGTGTCTAGACAAGGTACCCAGTTTTAATTGATTATTTATGAGAACATACCCATGAGATGTTTTAACTATAAGAGGTTTTGTCACTCATTTGGATCATGCTATCTTAAGGCCCCAAGTGGGGCTACCCAAAGGGATAATGAAACTAAAAGGTAAGTTGATTTTCAATGAGCCTGTGTTAGAGGAAAGGATAATGGACCAAGTACTTGTGGTGGATATTAATGAGTCTGGCAAAGTATTGGTCCAAAATAGCAACCCATATAGTGGTAGAAGTGTGGACTAGGTTCTCCAAGAAGACTTGGTAACAGAGAATTTAATCCCTTCAGATATCCTTTATAACTCTTATCAAATCTTACTCTCTTAGAATCTAGTCATAGAAGAAATTTACTCCCTCCAAAAGCCTAGTGAGGCTCCTGGTTAGGAGTTTCCAATTCTGTTTAAGTTTAAATGGTCACCATTCCTAGGGGTGGGGTCTTCGTGCATAGCCAATTCCATACCCAAAACCAAAAGTATTTGAAAATTTTAGATGGATGTCGAAGGTAATCATAAGGTAGGAAAACCATCTAATAAAGCATTGAGGATCTATGAGGCATATTTAGAAACTTCTGATGAGTGCAAATCCCAATTATTTTTTTAGAAATAGAAATATAGTAAAGGTAAAAAACTAAAATTTGAAACATTTTATAGCTCCCTTGGTTTTTCGAGTGGGAATAATAGCTCCAAATATTGAATATGAAGTTGTTATCATGGAATATCAGATTCCTGAATGGGCCCTCCAAGTAATGCATTTTGGCAAAAATCAAGAGAGAGGTAAGACCTAATGCTATATTTATTCAAGAAACTAAGATGGATAATTCTAATATAGAGGTAGCTAAAAAATTAGTTTGGAAGGAGATAGGTTTTGCAGCAAACTCTACCAATGGAGCTTCTGGTGGTCTTCTTTGTGTATGGGATCCTAAGAAACTAGATGAATCCATTCTATTTATTTCTGATAGAGTTATTAATATTATATTTTGTAGTAATAAATATAGGAAGAGATAAATTATGTCTAATATTTATTCCACTAATATATACCCTAATAGAAATCTTATATTGGAGTCTTTGAGCTCTATGGGAGAATTTTTCAATGGGGAAGCTTGGATTCTCGCTAGGGACTCTAATACCCCCTTATACCCTTTGGATAAAAATGGGGGTAGTTATTTTGGTTCTAAAAGTATGGAAAATTTTGCTACATTTATTAATAATCAAGTGTTGATGGATGTGGATTTCAAGAGGTCTAAATATAGTTGGAGTAACAAGCATCTAGGTAATAAGAATATTCATATTAGGCTAGATAGGATGTTAGTCTCCAAGGAAGGTATTAACAAGCATCTAGGTAATAAGAATATTCATATTAGGATAGATAGGATGTTAGTCTCCAAGGAAGGTATTACCATGTTTGGAGATGCATCCCTTTGCTCTCTCCCCAAAATGGGGTATGAACATAATTATTTGGTATTAAAAAAAGTCCTAAACTCTATTTTTCTTCCCAAACACTTCAAGTTTGAGGTAATGTGGCTGCAACATCAGGGATTAGAATCCAAAAATATAGAATGGTGGTTTCAAGATTTTTTGGACCGTTGTATTTCTCAAGTGGCTTCAAAGCATATATTTTTTTAAAGATAATATTGAGATTTGAAACATTTACACTTTTGGGAATGTGTTCTAGAGTAGAAATAAGTTGGCTGAGAAATTAAAGGAATTTGAATTAAATTAGAGTTAGGATAGGTAGCTGAAGTGGATAGACATAGGAAAAGATAATTGTTAGCAGATTTCCATAATGTGCTAGTTGATGAAGACATTTAATGGCATTAGAATTCAAGATCCCTCTAGCTATGTGAAGGTGATAGGAACATAAAATTATTTGACAAGTCCACCTTAAGGCATAGGACTAATAATAGAGTTAGAGATATTATGAAATTAGATGGTGTTATTTTGAAGGATATTATAGAAACTAGGGAAGAAGTGATCAATATTTTCAAAACCCTCCTCTGATCTAGAGTTGATAGGGACATTCAAGCTTAAGAGAGGTTATTGCACGACATCCCCATCGTATTTTTAGATGATATAAATGAAGACATATGTGATCCCTTTCAAGATGAAAAAATTAGAGTCGATGTCTTCTCTATGGGTAGTCTAAAATCTTTAGCGCCAGATGACTTTCCTCCTATTTTATTTCAAAGGTTTTGGCACATCATAGGTGGTGACATTTGTTCAGCCATGAGGGAAATTCATGAGTCTAATTTAATTTTGGCTGATGTAAACTCAATATTTTTAATTCTTATCCTAAAGTCAGTGGGTGCTAAAGATTTCTCTGATTTTAGGCCCATTAGCCTCTGTAATACACTTTTTAAAATACTCACTAAAACTATGGTGAACAAGATCAAAGTATATCTTTCAATAAATATTGACCATCCCCAAGTGGATTTGTAGTATGAAAATAAATTTTGGATGGTATTATTGCAGTGCATGAGTTGATTCATTATGTAGACAAAAGTAGAAGGCCAGGAAATTTCATCAAAGTTGATATGCACAAAGCATATGATTGAATCTCGTGGAGATTTTTTATTAGAGTAATGGAGAAATTTGGTTTCAAGCCTTGTTGGATTAAATTGGTTAGATATTGTATATCATCAACAAAATTATCAATCTTACTTAATGGATCATCGGTTTGATACATTAGCAGTTATAGAGGCATTTTTCAATGGGGTCCTATATCTTTGTATCTGTTTATTTTATTGACTAAGTATTTGGGAAGAGCTCTAAAGGCAAATCCCACAGTGGTGGGAATAAAACCTGTAGTTTCCATTGACCCTATCTCACACCACCAAATTGTTGATGACACATTATTATCATTTGTAGGTACAATCCCCTAGGCTAGAGCTATCAAAGAGATCCTCTAGGGCTATGAAAGAGTGGCTAGGTAGAAAGTGAGTTTGAGAAACAGTAAGGTGTTATTCCTGAATACTCCTCATAATAGGTAGAGGAAAATTGTTGAGATCTTGGATCATGAGATTGACTCCCATCCATAAGTTTATATGGGACTACCAATGTTCAAAGGGGGGATTAAGACTTCTCTATGGAAACTAGTTGTAGAAAGAGTTTAAAAATGAGCCATGCAGATAAAATTATGCTAGTTAAGACTACTATGAAGAGCATACCAAAGATTCTTAAAAAAAGTGAACAAATTTAATGATACTTTATCTGGTTTAGTTCTGAGGAGAAGAAGAAGTTTCTAACTTGTGGCATGGGATCAAGTGTGCAGTAGGAAATATTTGGTACGTATGGGCTTAAGAAGAATGAAATGTTAAATAGAGCACTAATTGCTAAACAGGTCTAGATATTGGTTCAAAAATATAATGTTAATTGGGTTAAAATATTTGGTAGACAATTATTTATGTAACACTAGTAATATTCCCATAGATCCAAGTCATGTCCTTGGCTCAACACTCTAGTGCAACATTATTAAGAACCGCTATGATATCATAAAGTGTGGAATATGTGTATTAGGTTGAAGAACACAAGCTTATATTGAGAGGGGGTATGAACAGTATAAGACCACTTTTTACTTTTCTTCTCAAATCAATATTATGCAGTGTATAGATAGCAGTATCAATAACAGTAATCAAAGAAATGCATAAAACACCATACACAATAGAGACACAAATTTTAATGTGGTTCACCCAATGTGGGCTACCTCCACAAAGAAAATATTTATCAAATAATCTCTTGGGAATATTTCCCAAATTATAATGTTTATGGACTTCTATCCAAAGGATATGCTGATACCCTAATCTCAAGTTCATGGATCTCTTCCTCAGGAAAACTCTTTCCCCTTATACTCTGGATAGTGATCTTCTAGAAGACTCTGTCTCTCTATGCTACACTGACTGGTGGATCTCTTTCCACTTGAAGACTCCTCACTCACATCTGTATTCAATTTTCCTGGTTGTTGGATCTCTATCCACTAAGAGTCTATCCTCTATACTTTGTCATCACAAAAGCTATGTCTCAATACTATACCAAACATAGTTCAATCGGTCTAGCACAATTTTTCTCAATCTCTTGTACTAAACATAGTATAGTCGGTCTAGTATAATTCTACTCATTAGGTTCACACAAACCTGATAAAATATGGTCAATAGATTTACATAGAACCTACTCAAATCGGCTCAAAAAGTCCACACAGGACCTGCTCAAATCTACTCAATAGGTTCACATAGAACCTGCTAAAATTTTCTCAAAAGGTCCACACCAAACCTACTCAAATATGCTCAATAGGTTCACACAGAACCTACTCAAATATGCTCAACAGGTCCACATAGAACCTGCTCAAATATGCTCAACAGGTTCACACAGAACCTACTCAAATCTTCTCAACAGGTCCACACAGAACCTGCTCAAATCTACTCAACAGGTCCACACAAAACCTGTTCAAATCTGTTCAATAATTCCTCTCTAGGGCTTGCTCAAATATTTTGAATAAGTCCTCTCTAGGACTTTCTCAAATTTGCTAAATAAGTCATCTCTAGTACTTGCTCAAATCTGCATAGTAAGCTTTCACAAAATCTTAACTCAAATAAATCCACAAGCCTTATCAAAGACTTGTCTCAAATCACATAGGATCATAAAGAGAATTGTTAGAGACTCAATATGTTCTAAGATCAATGTTCAATCAATATCTCAATTCAATATCATAGAAGCATAAAAATAATTGTTAGAGACTCAATATGTTCTATACTCAAATCCCAATATTAACTTAATAGAAGCATAAAGAGAATTGTTAGAGACTCAATATGTTATATTCTTAAATCTCAATCTCAACTCAAATCAGAATATGAAATAGTTTTTTTCTAGGAACTTGAAAAACCACATGCATCCACTTGACTAGGCTTAAATCAACTCAACTCAACCAATCACCTCAAGGAACAATCCTTTCTCACAAACCCTAGTCCAAGAATGTTTTTAACCAACTCAAAATGTTTCAAACAATGCTCAATCACAAATCTCACATAACAATTATAATCATGTTATTTTCTAACTCAATTTCAAGTTCATTTCACAATCAATGGGATTCAACAACAATGCTTCTAAAAAAAGGTTTAATTACAACTCACAAAATAGAAAACCTTGATGCATTAAACGAACAACTCTCAAAAACAGAAACCATAATAAATCCTTTTCTCTCAAAATATATTTTAGAAATCAAAAACCATAATCAATCAATAGGAGAATGTGCCCATACCTTTTTGATGCCAAGGAGTTGTCCATAAAATCTACCACACTTAAACACAAATTTCCTTTTCAATATCAATAAGGGTTAGTGGACTTCAATTAATCACAATATAAAGCATAACTCTATTTACACCCTTTTTACTCCAACTAAATAAACACATCCACCAAAGCCTCTTTTTAATAAAACCCTTATCAAAAAAGCAATCAATAAGCCTTTCAAAAACACTTTAAAACAACTTGTTATTTCTCCTAAATTCAATTCTTAATAAACATCCAATAAATCATTAAACCCCTCAAGTTTTGCAATAATCAACATAGCCCAAATAAATAAATTTTAATTAAAAATTTAATTTCCACTAACCACCTTATAACTCCAACTCAGGGCTAAATAAAATTAAATTAATGCAAAACGTAATTACCTCCTCAAGGGGATTCGGACCCCTGACTTGCACATGTCGCGAGTGTCTTAGTCATGGCTAAGATTCCAACTGATCTAGCATCTAATTGGAATTGAAAATGCACAACGTGCCTAATCCCCTTCTCCACCTTCCACAAAATCAAAAGCATTGAAGCACCTTTCTCACACCTTCCAAAATACCTTCAAGGGGATTCGATCCTTGACATTTTTGTCTATGCTGCACCTTAGCTAAATTTGATTGCCAATGCACCATGCTACCCACGATATTTTTTTCTTCGAACGCTGCTTGTCTTATTTGCTGCTTCACTTTTCAAGAAATTCACACGAGCTCATAAACTATTCGATAGACAATGATTTTATTGCACAAGCAAGAATAAAATAATAATCAATTGAAGTCCCCTTTATATAGTCCTTTAATCATATCAAAGGTGTCGACAAAAATATGACTTTTTATTTGCTTGATAACTTCGACGGAAATCTTGCGTATTTAGTTTTAAATTTGAATTCAAATTTTAAATAATTAAAATTTAAACCAAATATTAAAACTTAAATATCTCCATCACCGGGGCACATTTTTCAATGAAACGAAAGCCCAACTTAGGTTTTAAGAAAAACCTAGATCAAATATGCTATATATGGTTTTAAATAAAACCTTATATTTTTCCTGTATTGGTTTTCCCAAAAACCCTTCATAGATCCTTTTGACATTAAATTATACTTTGACATCAATGACAACATATTAGCTTAGGGACTCAAAATTTTCAACAATCTCCCCCTTTGTCATTGATGGCAACCCAAATCCTTTTAAAAAAAATTGACCTTCTTTTTTGATCCCCCTGGGACTTTTCTACCCCTAGATCAAAACTCTCTCAAATATCAAAACTCTCCCCAAAATACACAAATCTCTCCCCCTTTGACATCAATGGCAAAGGGTCACTTTTGGGGCTCGAGGCTAAGAATTAAGCCTCTTATATTGGACCCTCCCCCACCTCCACATGAGGTGGTTAATTATGGGGTGGGATTATTTCTACTCCCCGAAAGCATTGTTCTCTTCCTTTGTCTTTTCCTCTTTCTTTTTTTTGAATCCTCTCACTGTTTCTTTCCAAGTCATCATCCCTATTCATGTTCCTGTTCTTGTTCTCATCCATGTTCTTGTTCTTATTTTTATCCATGTTCATATTCTTGTACCTTCTCTTGTTATTATTCATTTCTGATTCTCTTTTCATTTCTAAGTATGTGTTATTGTTCATCTTCTTATTTTTGTTCATGTTCTTGTTCCTACCCATGTTCTTGTTCCTATTCATATTTCTATTGCTTCACATTCTTATTCCTATTCATGCTTGATTCTGGAATATTTTCTCTACACCATATTGCTATGTAACCATAATTATTGTACTTATAACACTTAATGTTATTATTCCTTGGATGTGCAACTATCTTAGGATTTCTCGTAGTGAAGCCATATCCTCTTATGTCATTAATCCTGCAATTCATTGCATTGTGATCAAACTCATTACACAATGTAGACACCAAAACAGCACCAATCCGATTATGTGACTGCAAACACTGATCGCTTTGACACACACAGCCCCCAGGGCAGCCCTCAGAGGTTAAACAGTGGTCCTAACCACTTTTGTAGCAATTTTGGAAGGTCAAAAGGCAATTTGGCACATTCAGGCACTTTGCTCAGTATTCGTCCCACCCAAGGATGAATTCTAACTGGGATCCGTCTCACCCAGGGACGAATTCTGAATTCGTCTTTGGTCAGGACGAATTCCAGGTTTAACGGGCAAAAAGAAGAATGGCGCCAAGTGGCAGCCGAAGACTGTCAATTTATGACTCTTGCCTTGCATGCGCGTGTAGGTGGGTAGATTGGCCGTTGGAGGACTGTCACAAGGGCAGTCATGGAAGCCCAAGTCAGGGAGGAGTCTCCTCCCTCTTGAGAAGGCATGGCCGCCACATGGCACCCCTGCATGCCCCTCCAAAGAGACCCCTTGGGTCTATAAAATGGTGGACTTTCCCACCCAAAAGAGGACAAGTTGGAGGCATTTTCAAGCAACGAAGTGCTGCCAAATTGAACACCACATTGTACCCCTTTTGATTCACCTCTTCCACATCCTTGATCTCTTTCGCAAGAGAGGTTATTGGGTGGCTATTGGAAGTGTGGATCCGGACCCAAACCTAACATTTGACCACATTAATCCACCAATTTTCCGACAACCCATTCCAAGAGATTTTGGGCCCATCCCAAGTGGATTGGTGCCAAAATCAAGTCCCAACGGTGGGCGGCCCGCTCGGGCGACCCGCACTTTTTTTTTAGTTTCATTTTAATCTATTCTGTTATCACTTGTTTATCTTCCATTACATGTTATGCTGTTTAGGTAGTTTATGATTTCGATTCCATAATATTTTGATTAAATATTATCATGCTTTTGTCGATTTTGTGGCCCTCACTAACTTGCAGGTAACGACGTCAAATTCCCGTGGATGGAGGCCAAATTGGGAAAATCCGACCATCTGGGTCATCCCAAAATGCCCCCAATTAGCTAACCCCCATGCTTGCAGGTATTTTGGAGATCCCGAGATGCGACATTTGGGCAGCATCACCTCAGCATTTTATCACAGTCGAATTCGTCCTACCCGGGGACGAATTACAGTAGAATTCGTCCTGCCCAGGGACGAATTTCAGTTGAATGCGAATTGGCCGACTGTTTCGATGGCAGTGGCCCT
This sequence comes from Wollemia nobilis, assembly GCA_028583015.1. NCBI lineage: Eukaryota > Viridiplantae > Streptophyta > Pinopsida > Araucariales > Araucariaceae > Wollemia > Wollemia nobilis. The sequence goes on along the minus strand of JAQPPZ010012983.1, from coordinate 5,411,517 downwards.
CTGGTAATGTTTTTCGGTCTCTGTCAAATTTGCAGGTTATTTGGAGTCATTTTATTTATCGATTTAGCTAATCTTTTACATGCATCTTTCATTAATTTTAGAGAACTAACGTTTCATATTTGCAGCAGGTGCTACTAACGCCTTTGTTGTTTCTTTGATCGCAGGAGAAGCAGCAAGAACCAAGGATTCATCAATGCAAGTGGCGGCAACACTTTGGCCCGCCCATTTCAAATGTGGGCATGCGAAAGGAGGAATACTAAGTCACGATTGTAACCAAAATTCATTTAACGCTCCTAGCCCCTAAAAAGGGAGGAGGCGTCCTTGTAACCGAGATTAAGAGAGTTAAATAAAAGGGTTGTGCTTTCTCTTCTTTCTTGTATCTCATTTCAATGCATCTCTTTCATTTCATGCATTTCACATTTTAGGACTTAAGCGTTAATTTTGGATTTTGAATGCATCGCAATAGTTTTTCTTTTCAAATCTTCCAGAATCTCGTGCTTTCAGTGGCGATCACGGTGGGACCCTATCCCCTAGTTTTTTAAGATCGAGAAACTGATCAAAATTTTGTGTTTTGTGCTTGACAGGTACCATTCTTCAAAAGCAGACTGTAATTCGTCTTTGCCTGTGGCGAATACTTTACTGTAATTCGTCTGACCCTAAGACGAATTCTAATTCATCTCAGATAGGGACGAATTCTGTTCTGTAATTCGTCTCACAGAGGGACGAATTTCTGTCTATGAATTTTCAGAGCCGAGGATCAAAAACAGCAGGTCTAGGCAGAGAAAGGTAAGGGTTCTAAACTGTTCCTGTCATTTTCTATTTTTTTGTTTCTGTTTTCTTCAAATTTTGCCTTCTTAAAGAAAGTAGCTGCTTCTTCCTGTTTCATTTTTTTAATAAAAAGAATCACACACACTTCACGCAACATTTTTAAACCAAGGAGCTGGTCGTAAGACCCTAGCCCTTGATCAAGACCAACGGTGGGTTCATCACCACCTTGGCTTGATTTTTGCATCCATTTCCCCGATTGTCACTGTTGTTAGGCGTAAATCCTGACGAAAGCTGACCGAGTGTCGTTGGGGTGATTCCCAATGCACGAGGATAAGTCTTCTATGGTAGGTGTCATTAACAGGACAATCCCCCTTCCGTACCACCTATGTACCACGTACCATCTGCTCTCACGTACCTATAGTTTCCCTCTCGTAAGGGCGGGTATATAGAGAGGTTGGTATATCGGCCGGGCAATGGTATATTGAAGGGGCGACCATTTATGGGAGTCATATGAGCCTTCATTATGCATTTAAACGTTCTTCAAAACTTTCAAAAAACAAAACAAAATCATCAAAACGCACTAAAACCAGTCTAGGACACACCATTAATCTTTAAAAGAGATAATCACCGTTTGTGTATGTGTGTGTTCATTTCTGCTTAGTGTAACAAAAAAAATCAGAAAAATCATAAACAAAAGATAAAAATCTACGCATTTTGTCACTCGCTCCAAAAGCTCCAAGGATTCCCGCAATCGCTTGGTCACTCCAAAATGCCCCAAAGGTGTCCATGAACCCTTTGGTCAACCCAAAAGCACCCCAAAGGTGCCCATAAGTGATGCAGGAGCATCCAACAAAATATGGGAAATCTTATTTTTTTCCCCTAAATTTTAGTGCATTTTGTCGGGGCCATAACTTCTCAACCGTAGCTCCGATTGACGTGAAATTTTACAGGGAGCTAGTTGGGAGATTTTTAAACAAATATAACTCCTTAGAGTTGTATTTTCCTAGAAAACCAGTTTTCGGGGCCAAATTCCATCATCTAGGGCCCCAAAATTAGGTTTTAAAATTGCTCACCTAATTTTTTATGCTTTTTGAGTTGTTCGAAGGTTAATCTCTCCTAATGTATTTAGAGTTAGGACTTGAAACTTTATTTATGGCTTATCTATTGTAAGAGGGATGCGCACCCCAATTTTGGGCCCCATATGACTCATTTTCAATTTTAGGGTTTTTAGAGAGACATCGTCATGGTGCTCACCCACAGCCAAGCCCAATCACGGGCGGATGCTATGGGGAATATCCAAGGAGGCACAAGTCACCTCCGGTATAGCCCCAAGGATTTGGTCATACCACCTTGGCGGCCTGACACACAAGGCAGTCCCCTCCACACCTTAACGAAAAGGGACTATAGGGGCACCTCTTCTAGGGGCACTCCTGTTCAACATAGCACCCAACACACACCCTTCCATGAGGGGTACATCCGTAGGAGAGCTCCCTTAGATGCTCGCTATGAGTGGTCACCGCGCGACGAAGCGCTAGGTCAACATAGGGTTCGACGGGAGGAACCACATGATTACATTATCCCTCCTTCACCCCCTCTAGTTGTCAGGACTACAAGGACAAATCCAGAGCACAAGGCTCCTCAGGCAGGGCGAGCCAACTCCGCCCGTCCCTTTTTCACTTATGAAAGAGAGCACGAGGAAGACCCCTACCTTCCTCAAGAGCAATATACATCGCGGGAGCAATACGCCTCCACACTTGCTATCTATCAGGATCACTCACTAAGGCCAAAGCCTCGAGGGAATGCCGCTACCCCCAACAGAGGGAGGCGGCCTATAGAGATCTTGGATCACCATGACCGAGATAGATATCTAGGAGAGGCATCTAGGCCTTCTAGACATGAGACGGCAGGACCAACTATCTTAGAATCTGCCAAGCATATCGCACGTCGGATGCAATTCACGCGACTTGAGCTAGAGCGACTACATTTAGAGGAATTGTACCATATTAAAAAAGAGCACCTTCAGCGCCAGAAGGATGAGTTGTTCCAACACACTATGCAGGAGAGGACTCCAACCCCTCACACGCATAAGACAAAACATTATGAGAGGCACAACCCCCGGGTGCGAGACAAGTCTCCGTGACCGTATCAGACACCGCCCCCAACGCCTCCTAGACATGAGCGGGAGGCAACTCCTATCACCAATGATGGGCGCCTTCCTCAGGAACCCACTCAGGTTTATGGGCCACCCTTAGAAATTCATCAAGAAGCCTCTAAGGAATCAGAGCGAGAAGGAGAGCGGGATGAAATGCCCTACCAAGGCATGGGGGGTGCTATCTGGCCACCCCTCCATAGGCCCCAAGTTCCTCAACAAGAACCAACCAAAGAGGAGGAGCTCAAATCCCCTGATACATGCAAAGCGCTAGAGCACTTAGAGTCGGTAGAGACCAAGATTTTGGAGCTCCCAAGGCCCAACTTACATGAGGCTCCTTTCGAAGAGGATCAACCTCTAACCGTAGGGCTACCTGATGATGCAGTCCTCCATGTCTCAGAATCTCCAGATTCTGATGAGCTGGACTCACTGGCCAAAGGTGAGGATAAAATAGAGATGGCCCATAGCAATCACATGCGACAGCATCAACACCCCATGGATATCGATGAAGCACTTCAATAGCTAAACATAATACTAGGGCATGAGTGGCACGTTAACCCACCGCAGTGGGACCAAGCGTTACATCCACCACTTTGGGCACACAAAGATCAACTTCCGCCCAGAGACCCCATAGCAATATCAATACCGAGGGTAGACCCTGTCCTCCTATCCGTACATAGGGCCGATCCATTCGTGCCCATACCTCCAGAGCCAGATCCGGAGCACAAATACCATCAAGCTGGGGGTACATCTATCCCCTGGAGAGCAAGCCAAAAGCTCCAAGGATTATCGCAATCACTTGGTCACCCCAAAAGCTCCAAGGATTATCGCAATCGCTTGGTCAAAACCCAAAATCTCCAAGGATTATCGCAATCACTTGGTCAAAACCCAAAAATCTCCAAGGATTATCGCAATCGCTTGGTCACCCCAAAAGCTCCAAGGATTATCGCAATCACTTGGTCACAACCCAAAAGCTCCAAGGATTATCGTAATCACTTGGTCAAAACCCAAAAGCTCCAAGGATTATCGCAATCACTTGGTCAAAACCAAAAAGCTCCAAGGATTATCGCAATCACTTGGTCAAACCCAAAAAGCTCCAAGGATTATCGCAATCACTTGGTCACCCCAAAAGCTCCAAGGATTATCGCAATCACTTGGTCACCCCAAAAGCTCCAAGGATTATCGCAATCACTTGGTCACCCCAAAAGCTCCAAGGATTATCGCAATCGCTTGGTCACCCCAAAAAGGCCCCAAAGGATTCTCGAAATCCCTTGGTCACCATCAAGAAAATTCAAAAACAACAAAAACCATCAAAATCTAAAAGAAAAATCTGCATCTCATTCTCATGCATACTTCATCAATCAAAGCACTACATAATAGCTGCATTAACCATTACATCCATATATCGCACATTTGTTGATCATAGAAGTCAAAGGCACCATGGACTGTCATTACTTAGCAAGCATACCATTTTTCACATTTTCCATACAATATCGCAAAAAAAACAACACCATACATAGAGTCACCATATCATAATTCAGGTTGTCATTTAATGTATCTAGAGTTTTCGTCATTTAGATGTCGTTAAATTTCTAGCCAAAACTGTACCAAGTCAGACAGATTTTACGAAGGTAGAGTTCTACTTGAATCACACCTTGTTACGTAACATCCCAACACAAATTAAAACACATAAAAAATTCCCAAGTTGTGTGAACGAAAGATGAAACCTGCAAAGCAATCCAGGTCACCATAAGCGAAATGGTTATCTTGCTCATCCCCCTATGCGAATGACCCAAAGAATGCTGAGAGTTGGCAAAAGGACAAGCATCCTCCCTACCCAATTCCCCAAGAATCCCAAAGTTCTCAATAGTTGCAAAACATCAAAAATTTGCAAAAGTCAAAACTCCAAAATTTGACATCCCCAAAGTGCATACATCAAAAGGCACAAACAATAGTGATTCTCATCACTCCATATCCAAATCCCTTGCTCAAAAAGAAAAACAAATAAAACAAAAATAAATAGTGATTTTATCACTACAAAGGAGCAAGTATCCCAATACAATTGAAGAAAAGAAGGGAGTCAAACTTGAATCCTTGGAACTCTCAGCATTTCGACAGGTCATGAGGCAAGCCTCAGTATCGGTTTGGTTGATAGCCTATCGGTCACTGGCGGTAAACCTCCCGCATGACGATATATCTGTCACATTAACTTGTGTACAGATCAATGTTTGCATGTGGATGAGCTAGCTTATGGTATCCTAGATAGCACCGTAGATTAATCTGACTAAATACAATAAAGGAGTTAGTGGAGCTAATTAGGTGATCCTCAGTACAGGTTCGGTTGAAAGCCCATCTGGCACTGGCGGTATCCTGACAAATACCACATAAATGAACTCAATTGCACACACAGGGATGTGAAATAACTTGGTCAAAAACAAGTCCGATTCATACCTTGTTCAAAAGTCTTGTAAGATAAAGTACAATCATGGCTAGTGAGTTAAAACCGTCTGAGTCTCAGAAAACCTTAGCTACATTTCTAAACCAACTGCGCTACTTTTCATCCTTACAATACCATCAAAAAATACAAAAAAAAAGAGCAACATATATACACAAAAGCATTTACCACAACAATCACCCAGTACACAAAGCCATAAGTCCTGTATAGTCTATGGTGCCAATGCAAAGTTATCAACAAATCATTTCATCCATTCCATTACCTATCATATAAATCAACAACATTCGCATTTATCATACCATATGCATACATCAATATAAAGTAGCATGCATCCATCAACATCAATCATTATGCATAACATGAAATTATGACATATATACAAAGCAAAAATAAAACAACAAAAATAACAAAAACAACAAAAACAACACAAACAAACAGCAATAAAATTGCCGGACACAAGTGCTCTTGCACTTAACCTCTATGGCATAGAAAATGATGTCGGGGTTTACATTGTCACTATCCTACTCCCTAAGAAGGCTACCATAGCCGGACCGCTCCACGGGAAGACGGACTTTCGACAATTTCACCCCCAAATGGCGTCACAAAAGGGTCAAAACCCATTCAAAAACAACAAAAAATGCAACACAAAAAAAAGCAATAAAATTGGACAAAGGTGAAACCTGGCATAGAAAATGATGTGGGGAATGTCACTACCCTACTCCCGAAGAAGGCTAATAGCCGGACCGCTCACGGGAGGACGGATTTTGACAATTTAATCCCCAAATGGTGTCACAAAAAAAAATCAAAACAACAAAAACAACAAAAAATGCAACAAAAACAAGCAATAAACATTGCCAGACAAGAGTGCTCTTGCACTTAACCTCTTGGCATAGCAAAACTGATGTCGGGGTCTACATTGTCGCTATCCTACTCCCTAAGAAGGCTACCATAGCCGGACCGCTCCACGGGAAGACGGATTTTTGACAATTTCACCCCCAAACGACGTCACAAAAGGGTCAAAACCCACTCAAAAACAATAAAACAACAAACCACCAAAAACAATAAAAACAAAAAAATAAATGCAACACAAAAACAAAGCAATAAGCATTGCCGGACACAAGTGCTCTTGCACTTAACCTCTTGGCATAGAAAATCGATGTCGGGGCTCAAATTGTCACTCTCCTACTTCCCCAAGAAGGCTACCATAGCCGGACCGCTCCACGGGAAGACGGACTTTCGACACTTTCACCCCATTATGGCATCACCAAAAGGGTTACCACCCACCAAAAATAGGTCTAAATGTCAGAAAAATTGCACATGCTTAATGCTAAACCATCTAAAGGCACCCTTGCACAAGTCATCTTGGGTCAAGCGACTCGTCGCTTTTCTCACGAAGGTCATTCCCTCATCGATTCGTCGCTTGAGGGGGTAGTCACACTTAGTCACCAATCAACAAGCACACACCCAATTAAGGAAAATGACATGCATTCAAAGAATCATTGACAAAGACAATTACGCTCCTGCTTGGGGCAATAAACAAGCAATAATCACAAATTGATCAAACACTTGGCATTCCCGAAGCATGAACACAAGGTTCCCCTATGGACAAAAGGTTGCGCCCTTTGCCTAATCATGATTGATCAATGTCCAAGCTCAAGTCACACCTCACCAAAATAGGTTAATACTTGAAATCAAATTCCTTAGCTCGTCGAAGCAAGGATTCAAGAATGCATGCCCTTTCCATACTTGGGGCATCAAAAGTTGGTTAGGTTACCAAGAAACCCTAATCATTAGTGCTTTGGTTATCTATTTTTGCTCGACGCTGCGCCATGCACAGCGCATCCCAAAAAGGGGCATCTATAGACACCAAAATAGCACCAATCCGATTATGTGACTGCAAACACTGATCGCTTTGACACACACAGCCCCCAGGGCAGCCCTCAGAGGTTAAACAGTGGTCCTAACCACTTTTGTAGCAATTTTGGAAGGTCAAAAGGCAATTTGGCACATTCAGGCACTTTGCTCAGTATTCGTCCCACCCAAGGACGAATTCTAATTGGGATCCGTCTCACCCAGGGACGAATTCTGAATTCGTCTTTGGTCAGGACGAATTCCAGGTTTAACGGGCAAAAAGAAGAATGGCGCCAAGTGGCAGCCGAAGACTGTCAATTTATGACTCCTGCCTTGCATGCGCGTGTAGGTGGGTAGATTGGCCGTTGGAGGACTGTCACAAGGGCAGTCATGGAAGCCCAAGTCAGGGAGGAGTCTCCTCCCTCTTGAGAAGGCATGGCCGCCACATGGCACCCCTGCATGCCCCTCCAAAGAGACCCCTTGGGTCTATAAAATGGTGGACTTTCCCACCCAAAAGAGACAAGTTGGAGGCATTTTCAAGCAACGAAGTGCTGCCAAATTGAACACCACATTGTACACCTTTTGATTCACCTCTTCCACATCCTTGATCTCTTTCGCAAGAGAGGTTATTGGGTGGCTTTTGGAAGTGTGGATCCGGACCCAAACCCGACATTTGACCACATTAATCCACCAATTTTCCGACAACCCATTCCAAGAGATTTTGGGCCCATCCCAAGTGGATTGGTGCCAAAATCAAGTCCCAACGGTGGGCGGCCCGCTCGGGCGCCCCGCACTTTTTTTAGTTTCATTTTAATCTATTCTGTTATCACTTGTTTATCTTCCATTACATGTTATGCTGTTTAGGTAGTTTATGATTTCGATTCCATAATATTTTGATCAAATATTATCATGCTTTGTCGCTTTTGTGGCCCTCACTAACTTGCAGGTAGCGACGTCAAATTCCCATGGATGGAGGTCAAATTGGGAGAATCCGACCATCTGGGTCATCCCAAAATGCCCCCAATTAGCTAACCCCCATGTTTGCAGGTATTTTGGAGATCCCGAGATGCGACATTTGGGCAGCATCACCTCAGCGTTTTATCACAGTCGAATTCGTCCTACCCGGGGACGAATTACAGTAGAATTCGTCCTGCCTAGGGACGAATTTCAGTTGAATGCGAATTGGTCGACTGTTTCGATGGCAGTGGCCCTCTGGTAATGTTTTTCGGTCTCTCGTCAAATTTGCGAGGTTATTTGGAGTCATTTTATTCATCGATTTAGCTAATCTTTTACATGCATCTTTCATTAATTTTAGAGAACAAACGTTTCATATTTGCAACAGGTGCTACTAACGCCTTTGTTGTTTCTTTGATCGTAGGAGAAGCAGCAAGAACCAAGGATTCATCAACGCAAGCGGCGGCAACACTTTGGCCCGCCCATTTCAAATGTGGGCACGCGGAAGGAGGAATACTAAGTCACGATTGTAACCAAAATTCATTTAACGCTCCTAGCCCCTGAAAAGGGAGGAGGCGTCCTTGTAACCGAGATTAAGAGAGTTAAATAAAAGGGTTGTGCTTTCTCTTCTTTCTTGTATCTCATTTCAATGCGTCTCTTTCATTTCATGTATTTCACATTTTAGGACTTAAGCTTTAATTTTGGGTTTTGAATGCATCGCAATAGTTTTTCTTTTCAAATCTTTCGGAATCTCGTGCTTTCAGTGGCTGTGAATCCGGACCCAAAAACCCGACATTTGACCACATTAATCCACCAATTTGCTGACAACCCATTCCAAGATATTTTGGGCCCATCCCAAGTGGATTGGTGCCAAAATCAAGTCCCAACGGTGGGCGGCCCGCTCGGGCGCCCCGCACTTTTTTTTAGTTTAGTTTCATTTTAATCTATTCTGTTATAATTTTTTTATCTTCCATTACATGTTATGCTATTTAGGTAGTTTATGATTTTGATTCCATAAGATTTTGATTAAATATTATCATGCTTTGTCGATTTTGTGGCCCTCACTAACTTGCAGGTAATGACATTGAATTCCCATGGATGGAGGCCAAATTGGGAAAATCCGACCATCTGGGTCGTCCCAAAATGCCCCCAATTAGCTAACCCCCATGCTTGCAGGTATTTTGGAGATCTCGAGACATGACATTTAGGAAGCATCACCTCAGCATTTTATCACAGTCAAATTCGTCCTACCCGGGGATGAATTACAATAGAATTCGTCTTGCCCAGGGATGAATTTGAGTTGAATGTGAATTGGCTGACTATTTCTATGGCAGTGGCCCTCTGGTAATGTTTTTCGGTATCTGTCAAATTTGCAAGTTATTTGGAGTCATTTTATTTATCGATTTAGCTAATCTTTTACATGCATCTTTCATTAATTTTAGAGAACTAACGTTTCATATTTGCAGTAGGTGCTACTAACACCTTTGTTGTTTCTTTGATCGTAGGAGAAGCAACAAGAACCAAGGATTCATCAACGCAAGCGGCGGCAACACTTTGGCCCGCCCATTTCAAATGTGGGCATGCGAAGGAGGAATACTAAGTCACGATTGTAACCAAAATTCATTTAACGCTCCTAGCCCCTGAAAAGGGAGGAGGCGTCCTTGTAACTAAGATTAAGAGAGTTAAATAAAAGGGCTGTGCTTTCTCTTCTTTCTTGTATCTCATTTCAATGTGTCTCTTTCATTTCATGTATTTCACATTTTAGGACTTAAGCTTTAATTTTGGGTTTTGAATGCATCGTAATAGTTTTTCTTTTCAAATCTTTCAGAATCTCGTGCTTTCACACAAATACCAATATCCTTGGAAAAGTTTTTTTCTTCCATATACCTGTATTTCATGTGACCTGCGTTGTGAATCCATGTGCCCAAACCAATGACATGAGAAGCATCTCCCATTGAAGCTTCCTTGTCTAGATCTCATTGGTCTCATATTCTTATTGTTGTTCCATTTGAATATTCTTTGTCCATTGTCCCTGTTGGACTCACTGTAATCTGACTCATCCTTAGAAGTTTAACTTTCACTTCTGCTTTCATCTGAGAATCTCTCTTTTGAAGTGTCTTCTTCTGAAGTTACTTCTTCTTCAAGACTTCAAGTAGACTTTAATTTGTCCTATTTCTTTCCAAAGCCAAGACGTGTTGAACATGACGTTATTTGATGTCCACAAATGAAATTATCCAAATTCTTAGATTTGTTTGTGAAACTCTTCATCTTGATCTTGGAATCCTTTAAATATTTCTTTAGAGTAGCCACTTCTTGTGCTAACTTTTAACATTCCAAAATATTTGCTTCTAACTTTTATTTGAACTTACTAGCCTTAGCCTTAGACTTATCTAAGTCCTCTATGAGCAATAATCTTTCTTCATCACATTCTTCAAATTGATTTTCAAGATTAGAGTGTTGATTTCTTACCTTCTTTACTGTGTCAAGAGCATATATTAGTTGTCCCTTGAAATCCTAACCACTCTCTATTGAATAGTCCTCTATTTATTTGCCTTTGTCCATGTCATTTATTTATTTTAACTGGTCTTCTATAAGATCACTCAATTCTTCATCTTATAATGCCATTAGAATATTATCATTTGTTCGACCAAGTGCATATTCAAAATCATCATCACTGAAACTATAAATATCTCTTGTGCAATCATGTTCAAGATGTCCAAATTTACCACATTTAAAATACTCAGGAATAATTGGAGTCTTTTTCTTAACTGGATATTTTTCTTCAACCATGAACAAGACTTCATATCTATCATTATCTGAAAGACTAGCATCACTATCAATTGAGTACTTACTTGCATTATCCACATAGTAGCTTCTCTTTTTCCTTTGGAAGAAATTCTCCCCTTGTCTATTTTGTCCATCCTTGCTTTTCTTCTAGTACCTATATTTTTTAGATTCCCTGTACCTGTAATCTTGGTTTTCTTCATCATTGTTATTCTTTGGATCTTTTCACTCTATTGCAAAATGTCCATACTTACCACAATTAAAGCACTTAATAGATCTCATATCTATCGGTATTTTGGAACCTCTATATCTTCTACCATAGTTACATTCTTCATCACTAGAAGATTCATTGCTTGATTCTATCTTCTTACCCTTTTTCTTACTGTCCAATTTGAATGCAACTTCTTTTGGAGGAATAGGATATTTTGTTCTTATTTCAAAAGTTGTAAGCATAGCAAGCAAAATATTTATTGTTAGATTATTACTATCAATTGATGCTTCTATGGCATAAACCTTTTCACTATACCTTTTTGGAAGAGTTCTCAAGATCTTGTCGCAAGCATCAAATTCATCAACCTTCATTCCAAGACCTTTCATATCATGTATAAGTTCATAAACCTTGTTGACATAGTCATGAATGCTTTCATCATCCCTCATTCTTATATTCTCAAATTATTCCTTGAGATTTTTTATCTTAGCTTTCTTGACACTTTTATCTCCTTCATGTATGGTATGCAATAGTTCCCATATATCTTTTGATGTTGTACATTCCATAACCTTCATAGATTCTAATCTACGTAGTCCTCTTATAATTTCATTCATAGCTCTTGAATTTGAATGTATGAGAAGATTACCTTCCTTATCTGTAGGAGTATTGGCTCTCATGAATCATATCCAAATTCCACTACATCCCAAACTTTATTGCCAAGTGCCATCAGGTGAAATATCATCAGCACACACCAATACAGGAAGTCACTTCCATAAAAGACTGGTACTGCATTATTGAAGACCTCATTCTTTTTATCCTTTTGATCCATTGTGTTCTTAGATTGCTTTTCCTTCAAACTGTCAAACTCTTCTAGAGGAACCCACTCTGATACCAATTTAAGAATACAAGCTTATACTAAGAGGGGGGTGGACAATATAAGACCATGTTTTAATTTTATTCTCAAATAAATATCATGTAGTGTATATATAGCAGTATAAATAATAGTAATCAAAGCAATACATAAAAAACCATACACAATAGAGACACAGATTTGAACGTGGTTCACCCAGTGTGGGCTACCTCCACAGAGAAAATATTTCTTCTAAATATTTATTTAATAATATCTTGGGAATATTTCCAAATTACAATGTTTATGGAATTCTGTCCAAAGAATATGTTGATCCCCTAATCTCAAGTTCGTGGATATTTTCCATAGGAGAACTCTTTCCCCTTATTCTCTGGCTAGTGATATTCTTGAAGAATTTGTCTCTATTATGCACTGACTAGTGGATCTCTTTCCACTTGAAGAATTTTCACTCAGATTTGTCTTCAATTGTCCTAGATGCTATATCTCTATCCATTGAGACTCTCTCCTCTATACTCTATCACCTCCAAAGCTCTATCTCAATACTGTACCAAACACAATTTAGTCGGTCTAGCATAGTTCTGCTCAATATCTTGTACTAAACATAGTATAGTCGATCTAGTACAATTTTGCTCAATAGGTTCACACAAAACCTACTTAAATATGCTCAACAGATCCACACAAAATCTTCTCAAGTCTACTCAATAGGTTCATAGAGAACTTTATCAAATATGCTCAATAGGTCCACACAGAACTTGTTCAAATCTGTTCAATAGGTTCACACAGAACTTGCTCAAATCTGCTCAATAGGTCAACACAAAACCTACTCAAATCTGCTAAATAGGTCCACATAGAACCTTCTCAAATCTGCTAAACTGGTCCACACAGAACCTACTTAAATCTACTCAATAGGTCCACACAGAACCTTCTCAAATATGCTCAATAGGTCCACACAGAACCTGCCCAAATCTACTCAATAAGTCCTCTCTAGGACTTTCTCAAATCAGCTCAATAAGTCCTCTCTAGGACTTGCTCAAATCTGCATAGTAAGATTTCACAAAAGCTTAACTCAAATTAGTCCATAAGCCTTCTCAAAGACTTTTCTCAAATCACATAGAATCATAAAGAGAATTTTTAGAGACTCAATATATTCTAAGCTCAATGTTCAATCAATATCTCAATTCAATCTCATAGAAGCATAAAGAGAATTGTTAGAGACTCAATATGTTCTATACTCAAATCCCAATCTCAACTCAAATCAATATCATAGAAGCATAAAGAGAATTGTTAGAGACTCTATATGTTATATACTCAAATCCCAATCTCAACTCAATAGAAGCATAAATATAATTGTTAGAGACTCAATATGTTCTATACTCAAATCCCAATCTCAACTCAATAGAAGCATAAAGAGAATTTTTAGAGACTCAATATGTTCTATACTCAAATCCCAATCTCAACTCAATAGAAGCATAAAGAGAATTGTTAGAGACTCAATATGTTCTATTCTTAAATATCAATCTCAAATCAAATTATAATATGAAATAGTTTATTTCTAGGAACTTGAACAACCACATGCATCCACTTGACTAGGCTTAAATAAACTCAACTCAGCCAATCACCTCAAGGAACAATCCTTTCTCACAAACATTAGTGAAAGCATGTAATTCGCCAACTCAAAATATTTCCAACAATGCTCAATCACAAATATCACATAACAATTATACTCATGTTCTTTTCTAACTCAAGTTCAAGTTCATTTCACAATCAATGGGCTTCAACAACAATACTTCTAAAACAAGGTTTAATTACAACTCACAAACCAAAAAACCTTAATGCATTAAATAAACAACTCTCAAAAACGAAAACCACAATCATTCCTTTTCTCTCCAAAGATATTTTAGAAATGAACCACGATAATCAATCAATAGGAGAATGTGCCCATACATTTTTTATGCCAAGGAGTTGTCCACAAAATCTGCCACACTTAAACACAACTTTCCTTTCCAATATCAATAAAGGTTAGTGCACTTCAAATAATCACAATATAAAGCATAACTCAATTTACACCCTTTTTACTCCAACTAAATAAACACATCCACCAAAGTCCCTTTTTAATAAAACCCTTATCAAAAAAACAATCAATAAGCCTTTCAAAAACACTTTAAAAACAACTCCTTATTTCTCCTAAATTCAATTCTTAATAACCATCCAATAAATCATTAAACCCCTCAAGTTTTGCAATAATCAACATAGCCCAAATAAACAAAGTTTAATTAAAACTTTAATTTCCACTAACCATATTATAACTCCAACTTAGGGCTAAATAAAATTAAATTAATGCAAAATGTAATTACCTCTTCAAGGGGATTTGAACCCCCAACTTGCACATACCATGAGTGTCTTAGCCACGAATAAGATTCCAACCGAGATCACCGCTTGTTGGAAAGGGAAAGGCACAACGTGCCTAATCCCCTTCTCCACCTTCCACAAAATCAAAAGCATTGAAGCGCCTTTCTCATGCCTTCCAAAACACCATCAAGGGGATTCGATCCTTGGCATTTTTTTCTGTCCAACACCTTAGCCAAAACTGATTTCCAATGCACCACTCTGCCCACGATGTTTGTTTCTCCGAACACTGTCTATCTTATTCACTGCTTCACTTCTCAATAAATTCGCATCAACTCATAAACGATTCAATAGCCAACGATTTGATTGCACGATCAAGGATAAAATAATAATCAATTGAATCCTTCTTTATATATTCCATTAATCATATCGAAGACATCAGCGGAAATATGACTTTTTATTTTCTTGATGACATCGATGGAAATGTTGCATATTTAGTTTTAAATTTGAATTCAAATTTTAAATAATTAAAATTTAAACCAAATATTAAAACTTAAATATCTCCATCACCGGGGCACCTTTTTCAATGAAACGAAATCCCAACTTGGGTTTTAAGAAAAACCCAGATCAAATATACTATTCATAGTTTTAAATAAAACCTTTTAATTTTCTTGTCTTGGTTTTCACAAAAACCCTTCATAGATCCTTTTGACATTAAATGATCTTTTGACATAAATGACAACATATTAGCTTAGGGACTCAAAATGTCCAACATAGGTAATGGGCAAAACATTGATTTTTGGAAAGACACATAAGCAATTTAAATACCATTAGAATCACATCCCAATCCATGTTTGATGGAACCAATCACAAGTGAAGCTTATGGTTCGAAGATATGTGAATCCATTGTCTTTGTTAATGACAGAAAATAATGGAAACTATTTTTTTTTTCTAGGGATTTGACATGAATAAGAAATTGCATTAAAATATATTATAGATATACTAAAGTAGATGGTTATTCCTAACCAAGATATGCCAAATATATTGATATGGAGGGTTGAGAAGGACGATTGTTTTTTTGTTAAGTTATCCTACCTAATGTTAGATGTTCCCTTTGATCCTTGGTTTCCCATTAGTAATATATGGCTGAAGGGTCTTACCCCCAAAGTTAATATTTTATTTTGGTTGGTGGCTCAAGGAAAGTTCCTCACATTGGATAATTTGTAAAAAGGATGATTTCTTATCCTAAATAGATGCTACCTGTGTGGTATTTATAAAAAATCACTTGTGCACCTATTGTCAGATTGTCCCTTATCTTAGTGTATCTTCTCCTAGTTCCTAAGAGTTGTTAGTGTGTTTTAGGTTTTCTCGAAGTTGTTGTCTGACTTGATCATTCAATGGAGGTCTCCCTTTCTATATTTACATCTTTGGATTTTTTGATCCTTTGCTTTAGCTCATGTTTGATGGTATATTTGGAATGAGAAGAATCCTATATCCTTTAAAAATATCTCCCATCCAACTAAGTTCATGGTACTTCGTGTTGTTGCTTCCATTGTTGAGAATATGGATGAAATTTCTTTAGATAAGGTCACTTCCACTGTGGATTTGGTGATGGATTTGGCTTTTACATTTAGAGATTATTCTCTTGAACATTATCTTGAAGCACTTGCTAGACATACGTCTATTTGGGAATCTCCTCCTCCTAGATAGTTACAACTAATTTTTTAATGGATCTTCTAAAGGAAATCCAGGACCAACCGATATGAGGGGATTGGTTAGAGACTCTGATGGGAGGATTTTTTTGATTTTTACTAAAAATTTAGATCATCATACTAATAATTTTTTGAAGGCACGAGCTCTCTTTCAAGGGGTTTGTAAACTAGAAATTTTGAATGTTAGGAAGGTAATTATTTAAGGGGCTTCCCTCAATATCATTAATATGCTCAAATTTGTTCAAGTCCCTTATTAAATGATCACAAATGAACTTGTTTAAGTCCAAAGATAAATTTTAACCCTTGAAGCAGTTGATATTAAACATATTTACAAGGAGAGAAATATATTGGCAGATTTTTTATCAAAATTAGGACTTTTGTAGGAAAGATACACAATTTAGCAGAAGGATTTTCCAGATGGATTAAATAAAATAGATAATTAAATCTTGAGGATATAATTTGTGTTTTCAAATGGCTCTGATCTATGACAGTTGGGATCCCTTGGGAAAATTTGTTTTTTATCCTACCCAACTATTATGTAGCTTTGTTGTTTGTATGTTTTGTGGATCCTTCTTGGTTAGCTATATTGATATTTTTGTTCATTTTTTCCAGCTCATTGGTTGATCCACTCTTGTAAAAGGTTTGGAGCACCTTTCAAAACCCCTTCATCCATATTATAAAAAAAATTGTGTATATCTAGTACTAACATGTAATTCAAGGATATAAAAACAAAATTAAATATCACTTGATTCAAACTAATGTACATATATGAGTCACTGATTGTACCTATTCTTAAATTTGAGTTTATTTTTAGAGTGGTTGGTTAGTAGATCATTCTTCCATTTTTAAATTGATATTATTTTTCTATTTTATAAATTTCAAGTTGTCAATTAACATATAGCATAAATTTGGAGGAAAACATTTCTTTCATGATCATGATTTTCAAAATTATGATATGCCTAATTGAAATGAAATAGTATTAAATTACTGTAGAACCTGCTCTGACGAATTTATGCTTGGATATCTCTTAGTTTTAGTTTCTTTGGCCTCTTTGGATTCTTGCTTTTAGGTGTTTTTCTCATCTTTACGCGTTGGCTTTAGATCACCTTTTGTCTTTTCTAGTTGTTCTCCTCTTCTTTTTGTTCAGGTTGAGGTTTACCTCAAGTTTCTCTATGTAATGTATTGCTTTATAAATTTTGCTAGGCTTGGTTGGACTTTTAGTAGGCTATGCTAAGGCTTGCCTCAAGTTTTGATTCTATTTTTTTTGT
This sequence comes from Wollemia nobilis, assembly GCA_028583015.1. Taxonomy (NCBI): domain Eukaryota; kingdom Viridiplantae; phylum Streptophyta; class Pinopsida; order Araucariales; family Araucariaceae; genus Wollemia; species Wollemia nobilis. The sequence continues at coordinate 5,394,154 of JAQPPZ010012983.1, read as the reverse complement.
TGGGTTGGGTCGTCCTCTTTGCAGGTATTATTTCCCTTTTGTAATCAGGTTTTGGGTCCCTGTCAAAACCCATCCTTAATATGTATCTCATATATTTAACCGACCAAAAAAAAAGAATAGTATTAAATTAATATATAAATATTCATCCACTCATGAGTCCTAAAATAGTGTAATTTTAGGATTTATATAAATATCAAAATTCAATGGGTTCTTGGTTCAATGATTGAGACAAAAATTTATTTTAGTGCACACCAAGGTTTAGATCTTGGTTGCACCAATTAGCTCAATGTGACTAAATTGGTGCAAAAGAGAAATGAAAATCCTTTCAAAAACCTACTTTTTAAAATAAATAAATATGAATATTGATTGAATTTTGGTGTAATTGTTGAATGTGCTCTTCTTAATTAAACATAGTAAGTATTTTATAGCCAATTTTGTTGTTTGTAATGCAATATATTGTTTAAATATGCATCATAAATGATGTAAAATAACGAAAAAAAATTGTTGTATTTTTAGTGCCAAAGGGAGAACATTACATTTTCAAATATGCTAGATTCTAGATACTCTATGTTTAAATCATAGAAAATTATCACTTCTTAGAAATTGTCACTTATTTATTAATTTATTCGTATAACTCATAAAAGTTTAATAAGTTATATTGTCAACTCATCTTAGTTGGGAATTTTCTCATTATATCAAGAGTAGAGTAGTAGAATGTAAAAGATTCTACAAATATTATTTACACACGATGACATGACCATTGGTTCCTTTGAAAAAATATTACAATATATGGATTGGGAAGTAAGTCAAATTGTCTACATATAAAAATAAATGTGATGTAACAATTGAATCTAAAATTTTATTATTGTTGTGATGAAAATATAAATATATAAACTCTAACTAGAGAAAATTAATAAGACAAGAGACAATTTCAAAATTTGTAAGTATATTAAAATTTAAAATATCTCACAATATTATGTTAATTTATTTTTGTCAAGTTCCATTTAGATTACACATAACTAATTATTTCAACATGTGCACATCATGTGTCTTCATAATATCTACATATCCATTTGTATGGGGTATGGGTTCACTCCCTTTTTAAGGTTACCATACATAGAGTCAAGTTCTTTATTGCATAATGATGATTTTTATACTATGGAAATGATTGAATGATCTTAAACAATGACTATTTTCATAAACACAAGCATAGAAATTGATAATGATAGTTTAAATTGAGGATAAGACAATCCTCTTATCTTGACCTTGTGCATAAAACTAGTTACCACTATTCTAATCAATTGGATGAATTCATATTATTTTCCTCATTATATTTATTTTAATTTTTTATTTTATTGTATAGTATTTCTAATCCCTTAAATAAGGTATGTACATTTTTTACCCCTTATTAATTTTAATTATTATCATTCATTTTTATATTAGTAAATAAATTTAATCTATAGTTACGATACTATTCTACTATCGATGTTATTTTCCATCATTTTAATACTCATGAAACATATCATGTGCACATATATATATATATATATATATATATATATATATATATATATATATATATATATATATATATATATATATATATATATATATATATATATATATATAGATAGATAGATAGATATCACATATGAAATGATAATAAAGAAAGTATCATTACATAAAGCATTATCATTGATTATAAAGATCAATGTTTTTTATAGTGTGTATATATATATATATACACTATAAAAAACATTGATCTTTATAATCAATGATAATGCTTTATGTAATGATACTTTCTTGATTATAATTTCATATGTGACATTATTGTGTTCTATGTTTAATACAATTACTAAATAATTTAGTGCAATACATCTTCTAAATCATCTATTCCTAGAAATAATTATTAAATAGTTCTTACTATATTTATATTAATTTAGGACTCTTTTGAATTTCAATGCTCACATAAATAGTTTATCATATCATAGTTATTATTGTCTTTGATTATACTTTATTTTTGTCTCTATTATTAGTTCTTTGTATGTTTATCTTAGGGTATATATAGTTCCCTTTTATGATCCATTTTCTAAGAATTGTTTATTTTAGATAGTTCATTTCATCAATAACTCACATACCCCCATCATGACCATATGTATTTTTATCTATAAAATTACATATAGAAGGAACATAGCATCTACATGTTACATGAAATATTCTCATTAGACATCATGAATGATACAACCATTTGGATAATATACTACACCATATATTATTTTATCAAATTTTAAACTAGGAAATTAATAACATTATTCTATATAATATTGAGCATTCATAGTATGTAATTAAAAATCCCTCACCTAATCAATTGATTCCCTAGTACGTATTATTGTAGGGGTCTTATTCCTAGATCTAATATCCCATAATATCATTTTTATCCTCAATTTTTGTTATTATTTGTGGTATTATACTCACTTCTTGTTGTTAGGATTTCTAATGTCATAGTAGGTATTTATATAAGTTGAGTAACTACTAAAAACATGGTTCGTGTAGTCTACTATGGGACAAAGGTATAACCGCCATCATAGTCCATGTGATAGAGCATTTGATCTAACCACCCTTCACAAGGTTCATGTATGTGGTATAGGATAGAAGTATATGCAAGATTGTTATGTCTATATTAGCATAATATGTACTTAAATAACCTTCACTACTATACTGTAAAATATTTGATGCTAAAGTTTTGAAATTTGGTATAGGAGCAGGTAGAAGATAGGAAGAAATTTTTTTCTCATCCTCCTCTAGCTTGGACATAGAGAAAGTCATGGTGTACTCTATTTGAAAAAAAATTTAGGATTGAGATAAGAGGTTTTAAGGGTAAATTTACCCTATTTTAAATCACAACCATGAAGATAATTACCATGATTGAATTAAAAATATTTATGGGTGGAAAACACTTGCGAAAGGTATACCTAAGAAAGAAAAAATATAGCTATTGAAATCTCCCTATTTTATAAAAAACTCTTTGAAATTTTTTTAAGTATTGTAAGAACAATTGCAAAAGACTAAGATCCCCCTAAAAGGGTTTATGTACATCAAAATAGTAGATAAAAATCTCTAATTTCAGAGGTAAAGGATAAAAATCCTTGTAAAATATAAATTGTTGAAAACATTAGTTTCAAATGCATGAGAAAGATCATTAAGTGTTTTTCAAATGATAGAAATACTAAAGAAGCACTTGTAGATTCTATACAAATAGAAAACTAAGTTTCAAGGAAGCCATAGAATATCTTTTTTAATGAAAAATGGACATATTTTTTTGAAAAATAAAATTTAAAGAAGTTTTGAGAAGGCTTATACAGCCTATTGAAATATTTTTTTAATAAGGTTAATTTTATAAGCTACAAAGACTAGAAATATAGCCTATTCAAACCGTTCAAAGCGGTATCTAAAAAGAAATAATAAAATCTTCAAGAAGTAAAATAAATAGCATATTTTAAGAAATTTTAAAAGAAAATTGCTTGGAATGAGCTCCAAGAATTGCAAGTAGAATTAGAAAAAATACTTTAGAAATAATGAGGTCTATTTGACATAGAAAAAGTAACTATCGAATAAACATTAGAACATAGAATTTAGATAAGGATATTATGGATTCTAGTTTAACATCAATGTGGGCACTAAATGATAAAAATAAAATAAAGTTATGGATCATGTGAAATAATGTATTCATCTATTTATAGCATGGAGTTAAGCTTTACAAAATAATAGACTATTATTTCAAACAAGTTAGACCAAGGTGAAGATATATAGAATAAATTTTTAAATGGTAATTGACATAAAATATTCATGTGAAGTGCATCATCACATGAATTTTAGGTAAATTAATCATGCATTAATAAAATTAAAGGTGATGATATTGTAAGAATGTTGAGGAGAGAAGGTTGAATAGAGAAAGACAACTCAATAGTCTACAAAAATTCAAAGTACATTATTTTAAATAAAAGTGGGCATGTACTCCTAGGTCTGATGAGAACATATAGTCACCTAATAAAAAAAAGGAATGAAGTTATGGCAAGAAAACCCAAGAAACTAAATAGAAAATATTTAGATAAAATTATAAGATGTTTAAAGAGGAAAAAAAATCTATGTCACACTCATAGATAAACAAAGTGTATTTTCACATAGCTAAGGTAAGTCTCTTATGTATATGATAGGAGACCAGCAAAAAGCACTTTGAAGTAGCCATTATATACCCAATATGTTCATAGGTTGATGAAAGACACCATACAATAGAAAGAGAACACTTGTAGCTCAACAGTATCATACTCAATACCATAATTCTCACCATTTCATTTTATTATATTATGAATTTAGAAAACAAATAGAATAGTGGATATTTTTCTTTTATATATTGTAAATTTTAAGGAGTAAATTTAATTATTTAAAAAAGGAGCGTAAGAGTTTGTCAAGGAATCTTCAAAAGGAAAGGGGCACATATAAAATTGGTAAATAATGGAAGGTAATAATTTAGTGGAAAGAACTAATGAATTATTTTTTAAAGGAGATTTAAAATGGTAGAAAAATATATTAAAAAGTGAAAGAAACAAATATTCAAAGAAATATTCTATATGAGAAATAATTATTCCCTCTATTTGGTAAGGTAAAATTCTCTTGTATTTTTGAAGTATCATTTTAATTTCAATAATATGCATATAAATACTAATTGGAAAGATCTTTTTGAGGTAAATTTAGTGAAATAATAAAATTCATATTTTGTATGAATTTACTATGGCTAGTGGAGCAACATCATTCTTGTTATGTGATTCCCACTTGTTCATGGGAAACACCTATCATGTCTAGAAGAATAAATTTATGACACAAATTGAGTTTGAGAAATTTTTGCAAGTAGTATATGGCAACATTATCCATCTTATTGAGAAAGGATAATATCATAAAAAATCTAACAAGGAAGAGATAAAGGCAATACTGATCATCATTTTTTGAGTAGCACATGAGGTCTAAGCATACATTACACATATGAAAACACCAAATATGTGTGGTAGAAGTTTAAGATAATATTTGAAGGTAGGAATGAAATTTAAATTCTATTCCTCTAAGTTCCATTGTCTATAAATGAAGAGTGGAGAAAAATTGGAAGGATTCATGAGAAGAATGGAATAATTGAGAGTATTATTGTAAGCACTACAAAATTAGGTATCTAATAAAATGTTAGTTCCTATTATGTTGATATCACTCCCATACAAGTACAATGATTTTGTGACTACACTAAATGTTATTGAGTAAACACCAATATTTGAGAAGCTAGTGAACCTACTTTAGAAAGTAGAGGTCTCACATACTATAGAAGAAGAATAATTACTAGTTACAAGTTAAATATAGAAACAACTATTCAATAGAGACATGATACTTCTAAAATGCTCCCAAAAAAGAAATAATTTTCAAAGAATTTAGAATCAAAGTAATAATTCTCAAACAGGTACTTTCTACATTCAAAATATGTATGATCATTATGAATGAAATGTACATGACATGAACGATTATTGGTATATTCTATTCATAAACAAATTCCCTTCATGAAAGGTAAACCAACAATAAAATAGTCCACATTTAGCAAAACAAAATCAAATTTGAATAAAGGTACATCAAAGTAATGTAGCCAAAGATAATCAACTCAAAGAATAGGTAGAAGAAAAGAATCAATAAATTGAATAACATGTTTTTATTGCATAAGTACAATCAAGCTAGTTAAAACAAGTCATAGATCAAAAAATTCAAGACATATAATTAGAGATATAAAAATAAACCAAGCCATAGGAAGACAAGATAATGATCATGCTTTGAAAATTCAAATGTAGACTCTAGAACCCAATATTGAAGATATTCATTCTTCATCTATATAAGAACTTGAAGACAATAGGGGAAATGATAAATCAATACATTAGACTCAATATTTGATAATACATCAAAGGAAGCATGAATACACACATATAATCCAAGTTTGTATCTCAAAATATAAAACGAAAAAAATTTAATGATCAAAATATTTGTAGATTATTTGATCATCATAGGAAATTCTAAAAGAATGATTTTAGACACAAATGAGGATTTAAAGAGATTTTTTAACATAACTAATAAAGAACTATTCCACCATTATCTAGATTTGAAGGTAAAATAGAATAATTTAGATAAAATATTGGAAAATGAACCATGTTAGAAGGTTTGAGAAGGAAATAAAAAAACAAGGAATTGGAGACTATATAAAATCAAACACTTGAGTCAAAATAAAAATAGTTGAAGACTATGAAGATGATGTCTCATAAAGATATAGATCAGTACATATTATTAAAAATATCCTCTAAAAATATGGAATACAAATTATAAAGGGTAGAAATTTTTTAAGGACTAAGATCCTTAAAGTGTTTCAAGAAAGTAAATATAGGAAGAAAATATGCACTTTAGCTTCTAAAAAAACTACAACATGTCAAAAAAGTTAGTTATTTTTAGAAACAATATGTGTAGGATAAGGAACTAAATCCAAGCATTAAGGGTCAATAATTGTATTAGAATGCTTTGAAATTTATAATACTTTGAATAAATTATTTTATACTTTGTGTGCATTATTGATAGAACCCAACACTCCTAAGTATGCAATTAATATTCCTACATTAATAGGGGAAGTTATCTCCCTCCTAAATCACCCTTGAGATTTTCTTTAGGTAAAAATATCTAAAATAAAGCTTTGACTATGATATAATAAGGGGGGATATTAGGAATTATTACATCATAGTAGGTATTTATATAAGTTGAGTAACCACTCAATACATGGTTTGTATGGTCTACTATAGGACAAAGGTATAACCACCATCATAGTCCATGTGATAGGGCATGTGATCTAACCACCCTTCACAAGGGTCATGCATGTGGTATAGGATAAAAGTAGTTACAATATTGTTGTTCCTAAATTAGGCACCCTATGTACTTAAATACCCTTTATTACCATAATAAAAAACATTTGAAGCTTAAGTTCTAACACCTGTTAACACTTAGAGTATTTGTTTTTTTTTTTTTTCCCATATATATTCGTTTGAGTTTTATTTTCTCTTTCCATTATTTTACTTATTGGATCTTAATCTATCATTTTCCATTCCCACAAATCCTTTACTATTCATGAATCCCTTTATTTTTTTTATGTTTGTAGTGATAGTTATGATTTTTAGGTTTGTATTCTCTAGAGGATCTAAAGTGCAGGGAATAACCTCAAAAGCATTATAACAAAACTTTTCTCTACACTATAAAAACTAAAATTTAAACTTCATACATAGAGAAACAAATAGGAAACCATAAGATAGATACATATCATCATATTAATCATATTCATTAGAATTAAATTCAAAGTTGGTAGGGATCATATCCTCCATCAAATTGACTTTCATGAAATTATTCACCTCAATATGTTGGCATCAATATCCACCAAGAATGAAAGACCCTAATTAAGGATTTTATCATTCTTTCCCTTCCTTATTAATCTTCTCATACTCGGATGTGGACTTACTATACATTCTACAAAGGTCTATAGAAATTTTTTGTTGGTACCAAGCTAGAACCCCTTTACTAATTATTCCTTGGATCACTACCCAATAAACCAAAGTATTACCAACCCTAAAAGTATGGGATAATTACACCTCATTAAAATTACATAGGAGACACTTGAATAAAAGCCCTAAATATTTATCCCCCTTGAGGTTGTTGATCACAACCAACAAGTCACCTTTTTTTTTTGGTTAAAATCAAGTGATTGAGTTTTATTAATTTCAAATATAATTTCTCTTGCCTCCACCACCATGTTGGTTGTGGCACCATAAAACCTAATATAAGCACCAATGAGAATTATCTTATGGTCACAAAAAATACCTCCTCTTGCAGCTAGTCTTGGGTTACCTTTTGAGGCCCCAAAAAAAATTAATTTAATCCACCCTTCGTTTGGTGGATTCCATTATACTATATCCCTATTGTTCCCTTTATTCCTAGCCCCATTAATGTCAATATGTTCTAGGTTATTATTTTTAGCTTCAATTTTCTACATTCCTTTTCTACCCCATCTCTCCATTTCTATATTTCCATTATTTATTTGATGTTCAAATCAATTCTCTCCACAATTATATTGGCATTCCTCATTTTCCATCTAGAAGTTCTCCTATTCCTCTACAACCATTTATTCCAAAGTGTGTAGGCTAGAATTAAATGTCAAAGTAAACAATTTTTTTTACTTTGAAAAGGGTTTTTCCACTACATCACCATGTCCTTAAAATTACTCATAATTATTTGACCAAAACCTTATCCTAGATTTCCACCATGCATTGGAATTATCTATAAATATGATCCTAATTCTCTTCTTCAACAAGGTAGAGCTCATATTTAGAAGGTACTTCAAAGCTAATTTTTTGAATATTATTCATAATTAAATTTTTACCCAAAAAGCATTCACGTTCCCAAACCTACAACATAACATACCGTCAAAGGCCTCATTCATTTCTATCAAAATTCTTATCTCTAATATCCATATTTTATTTGGTCTATATAGTTGATCTCAACAAACTAAAGGAAATATTTCTATATCTTCTATCCCTACCCATAGGAAATAATATTGCCTCCATTATTAATCATGTTCCAATTTGTGTAGCATTCTCAAGGTTATCATAAACTATATAGGTATTGCTTGAAGTATGAATTTAAATAACTATAGCATTCCTACCCCTCAAAGAAGCTTGTATTTCCAATTGGTCAACTTCCTATAAAACCTTTACATTAAAGGAATCCATAAGTTTGTACCCATTCTTTCCTTAGATAGGGTAAGTTCCAAATAAGTGGAACACAATTTACCTATTGTCCATCCTAGATTATTCAATATTTTGCTTTATCACTTATGAGGGTAATTGAGGAAAAAAACCTTGCTCTTATCATTAAATACTTTTTATCTTGACACACTTTTATATCTCAATAACATGAGGATCCTAGTCTCCTTAACTAAATATTCCCATAATATGATCATGTTGTCCACCAATTTCTGGTGGGTAACTGGCCTTAAGTCATAAGTGACTATAAAACCTTTTATATCCCCAATCTGTCTTTGGTTTTCTATAGTTCTCCCTGAATATTTTGCTAAAATAATAAATAGGTAGGGTAAATAGGATCCCCTTTGAAAATACCTTTAGAGTTGTTGAAAATTTTGTTTAAGAGATCTATTCATTAGGACTGAGAATCTTGACAAAGTGACACACTTCATAATCTAATGTATCTAATTTCTATCAAAACCAAACTTCTCTAAGATCCTCTTGAGAAAGTTCTAGTCAAATCTATCATATACTTTTAACATTTCTAGTTTAGCCACCATACCTTCTTGATTGCTCTTCAAAATAGAATGGATTGTTTCATGCACTACAATTATATCATTGATAAATATTTTTCCTTGAATAAAAACTTCCTATTTATCCAAAATCATGCATGGAAAATTTATTTTAATCTATTAAAAATAATTTTAGTAATATATTTATAAACTAAGTTACAAATACTTATAGGTATAGATTAATGTATGCATGAGGATTTTGATTCTTAATAATTAAGGCTATGAAGGTATTTTTTCTCTCAACATACTACTTATAGATCTATAGTCAACATATGTATGAGGATCCTTCCCTAGAATGTCCTAAAATTCTTAAAATAAGCATATGGGAAATCCATCTAGCCCTAGATCCCTATCCCTCCTCAAGATTTTTTTTTTTTCTTAATTTCCCTCTCAAATACAAGGTAGTTTAATCTTTCATTCATTTTTTTAGTAATTATCTTGGGTAGAAACTCTAAAATATCATGAATTATTTCATATTCCCTTAAACATGGTTCTATTTTACAGTTTAATATTAGATATTAAATATGAATATCTTCTATCTCCTTTTCCAACCATTTCTTCTGTTAAAAAATGTTACCAAAATAATTTTTATTGCATGTTACTAATTGTTTCTTCACTAGATTGAGTTTTTGAGTTGGATTGAGCATTCTAGTTTTTAAAAACATATGTTCTACCAATAATTAAAAAAAAATTAAAATATGGATGTTGTAACCATATTATCTCAATTCTAAATGAAGTGAGTCTCATTGTGACCATATTCAACTTGACTACTATAGGGGAATGATGAGATTCTATTCTAGCCAAAGAGAATATTCCTATCTTAATATGTTTGGGAATAATTGGGTAGAGCACAAGTATCTATAAAAATTCACTTGGATGTTTTGATTTACCTCTCTCTTCTTTTTCCATGAAAACATAGATTTTTTTAGATCTAGGTCTAGTAAACATGTATTGGTAATAATATCCTCAAGCCCATTCATAGAATCTAAAATTCTATTTTTCATCCTCTTTTTACCAAAATTAAACAACTCTTCTCATAATTGGTAATACATGAGGATAGCATTGAAGTTCCCTATTATCATCTATTTATTATTCTCTATCATTTTATAAAAATTAAGCAAATCTTCTGATAATTCCTTTATGAGGCTTCTCACATTGGAGTCATAGACATTAGTATAAATGCCTATTTTTTTGGAATATAAGCCTGTTATCTTCAATAAGATGAACCTACAATCCTAAGATAAATTATTTTCCTCAAAAACATTTGAATTCCAAAAACTAAACCTCTTATACTTCACATTACTGCAATTGAAAACATACTACTACTATTCTAATAAAAACCCTTATTTTTCTCATTCCCTAACTTAAAGTTGAATTTATTTGAGGAGTAAAATAGATGGTTGATAACTTCTAATAACATTATAAATATCTATTCTCTTATTAGGGGTATACAAGCCCTTGATAATAAAATAAAGGATATTTATTTATGTTATTTTCTAGAGTGCCTAACCCACTACAAATTTTAGATCTAGTGGTATTTTTTGTTTACCATATGTTATCTATATCTTTGTCACTTTAGGTCCTGTTTCTAAATCCAAGGATTTACCCTTTTATTCATGATATACTCCCAAGTCTAGGAGCACTCCTTTAGGATTCATTTAATTACTATGAAGAGTTGATAAAATTACTTTCTTTTTTGTCCCTCCTCTTCAATATGTAAAAAAGAAAGAATAAATTTAGGGTTTGATTCCATTACCTCTTTAGTTCAATAATCCACTACGGCTAGCTCTACTATTTGGTCATCAATAACTTCCTCCTCATTAACTAATGCATCATCCTTCACCTCTATGTCATTTCTTTCTAGTTGAGGAGGTTGCACAAATTTCAATTGCTCTTGTGGAGCTTATGAAAGGAAATTAGTATCCTAATATTGAATCGTCCTACAGATCAACTCCCCTTGTCCTCTCATCTAAGAAGCACAAATATCCATTTATTTTCCTTACTCAACCTTCTCACTAGAAGAGACATCATGGTAGTAGTCCCACATCAAATGACCATACTCATGGTCAACCTTACAATGAGGTTAAACGTTCTCATAGTTGACCTCTTAGACATGCACTTTAAAATTTGAATATATGGTAATGGACTTTTAGAGTGGTATTTGCAAGTCCACCTTAATATAGAGCCTAACATATACCACTAATTATTGCTTATCCATAGAAAGTGAGATAGATAGGAACACCCGAAAGTAATTTCTAATTATTTCAAATATCTATTTAGACTAGAAATCCAAAGGTAAACCATATAGTCACCCATACTATCGTATTATCCTTTTATTCTTTACTAGGGTTAACGTTGGGTCCCACAACTTAAAAAAAGGCTTTATCGCTCCTTAGAACCATGGGCCACTTAATCAAGTATTTTCAAAGTCTTTTGAGGAGATTAAGGTAGCTATACAAAACACCATTTGGAAATATTTTTAAAAAGACTTCCTCTTGGCTTCTTTTTTGTCTTAATATAATTTCATAATACCAATGAACCTAGCCAAGCCCTTAGAAATTTTTAGATAACATAGTTTAATAAATTTCTCATTTTTTGATTGACTAGAACATTCGAGATACTCAACATGTCCTCTCCCAACTCCATGTGAACTTTGGATAACAACATATTCCCCATAAAATAAGGTTTTCCCACATAATATATCCATAATAAAAGCCTTGCTTTTGCTAAATAAGACCAATCACACAACTTTCTTCTTCCCTTTCCTACCCACTAGAGACCAATCATAGTCTTGGAATAGATCCTACCCATTATTGATTAAATCTGAATATATACTTGCCCTTTATTTAGATTCAAAATTGGAACTATCTTCCTCACATTACTCTTTGTCCTATACTATATATAAAATTAATTGAATTCTTTAATTTTCACATAAGTGCTTAATTTGCGTATTGTGTTTATCTACATAGATGAGTGTTATTTGCCCTTGTAATTTTTTAAATAGTTTGTTAAATCAATTTCTTTTTTAATCTTTATATAGAACAATTATTTTTATTCGATCTTCTTATCTGTACATTTTACCTTTTATACTATAATGTTAGTCGATATCATTTAATATAAATTTATGCTTGTGTTTTATATTTTATTAATTTTAAAAATTGTATTATTCTCTCTCGATATTTTGTTTCATGTGTACACATTTTCTATACACGGCAACAAATTAGTAAAGGTGAAAACGGCCATACTCTTTTATAAGAGAAGATTTATTCCATATATAAATGTTTTTAGATTTAGTTTCAGCAACGATAACATGATATTAAACAAGGTAATGAGGTTGTTTTTCTCGTTGAAGTAATACGACAGTTGGGACCATAGTATTAAAAATATATTCTTCATAAAATGTACTTACATATTATGTTGGGATTTTTATTTTTTTTTATTTTTTTCTTTTAAATGAAAATATCTTACATATTAAAAAAAATCAACTAAACACCTAACAATATAGAAGTGAATTCCATATAATATTTTTTTTTTTTAAATAAGAAAAGGATTTTAATATCGCATAATATCTAGATTTGACCAAGTCGGCATGACCAAGGTTAAACAATAAGCGTTCCTGGCTTATATTTATAATAATATGGCATTTCCTAGCTAAGTGTGAATAGAATCCTAAGATCAGAGTGGATAACGTACTATTCAAAGCTTCGCAGCAATGGATCCTCTCACCACCATTCTATTTTCCGTGTCCCCAATGTTGGCAAATATCATATGCATTTGTCTTGGGCGTTGTTTCGAACGTACAGATTACGACGGCGAATTCCATGAAAGCGAACGGGTGCCGTTACAGCCCATGGGAATGCAACGTCCAACTCTAGAACGCTTTGCGTTTGTGAAAGAGGATTTTGGGGAGACACTCACCTGTGTTGTGTGCCTTGATGATATTCGTGATGGTCGAAGGTTCTGTATAGTGCCTGGATGCCTCCACTACTCCCATTCGCGGTGTATACGCAAATGGCTACATATAAAGTTTAACTGTCCTATTTATAGGGGCCCTATTGCTTCTAAACCCTTAGATAGAGACTCCCGGGACTTATTAAGGGCAAGGATGACCTCAGAAAGCAACGTAGGGTTGGAGTCTAAAAGTAACGTAGGGTTGGAGTCTACTGATACTGAGCATGCACATATGGATATTGATATAGGCTGCAACAGCAATGTAGTTGTAGGTTCAGAAGGCGTGAGCACTCCTACCTGAAATACAAGCATGGTGTTTCAGTTATGAGACAATAACTTTTGGATATCTTGTATTGTTAGGATCCTGGACATTTACGTTGTATTGTATTGTTGCTGTTTGAATGTCTAAACCAGATGAGACATGGGCAATACAAATAAGGTTATCACTAGTGCTTTCTAAATAATTAATTGTGGCTTTTAAAATTGATTTATCTTGTCGTCTAATACAATCTACAAAGAATATGGTTAAATAGTTTTCTTAAATTACTTCTTGTCATAATCTTTTGCGGGTTATCAATCTCATGAATATTTTGTTGCTAGAATTTTTTTAGAATTATGTATATTCTTGAGGCCCCATCTTTTGTGTGATTTTGGTTTAGCTATTTTGGTCTAAGAAATTGGAGACACTTCCTTATTTTATATACAATTATGATGGGAATGTAAGCCATGGAATGCACTTGGGTAGCTTTCAAAACTGATTTGACCAATGTAAGGTGACCCCCAATGATAGTCACCTAGTGCACCAAGTGTTAATCGTCTTCTTTATTTTGCTGTATAACCAGATCCAAACCTATTACCCATAGTCATTAGGTTTTAGATGGAAGCCTAAATATTTTATCTCTTTATCAAAGTCTACTTGCTTGAAATAAAAAAAAATCTCATTACTGCTTCTAATTGAAGGCTATTTTTATTTTTGTAGATTTATTTCCATTCGTGTAGCCATACTATATAGGTCCAATAATTCTTTATACTTTAAGGCTTCCTTCAATGTCTCGTTTCTAAGAAGTAAAACATCATCTTTAAATAGAAAATGGGATACCTTCAAAGAGTTACCAAATTTGACACCTTGATCATTTTCAAATTTTTTTTCTTGATCAGTCTACTCAAACTTTCTACTACCAAAATAAAAATGAGGGGAGAAAGAGGACACCGTTTTCATAGACCTTTCAAAGCCTTGAAAAAACTAGAAATTGAAAAAATGATAAGCACAACCAAAGAGGTTGAATTGTTACATCTCATCACCTAATTCACAAAGGGAATGCTACATTCAGTTTGAATTAGGCTCAACCTAATATATATCCAATTTACTTTATCAAAAACTTTTGCTAGATCCAACTTTATTACCATTTCTTGTTTTTCCCTTGTGTTTATTGAATGTAGTTCTTCTTGGGCTACCCCTATTACTTCATGAATTATCGTTTACTTAGAAAACTAAACTGTTCTTATAAAAATTGTTTGATAAGATCCCTTTAATTTTATTAGCTATAATATTTTAGATGATTTTGTAGAGGGTATTACATAAAAATATAGGTCTATAATCCTCAAAATATTCACCATTGTCTTTTTTTGAAATCAAAGCCAAGAAGGTGGAGTTTATTGTTAGAAATGGAGTCTTACATCATTTGGATCATGTAAATGTACCTTTCCTTTGTACATACTTAAAACATTAGATTCCTTTAGGGAGAAGTTATCTAGTTACTTCTTGCAATGTAATAACTGCACAAGTGTCAAAGTGCAAGTTGTATATGTGCAAGATATCCCTTGCACATCTAGGTAGAGTGTTGTCCAAGGAATCTATTTTATATATAAAGGGCCATAGGTATAGAACATAGATATGAGTGTAGAGAGTGAGTACTACATCAATAGGAAGTAGTATTGACCAGAGTGGTGTGATGTAGTAGTGTGATGTAATATGGTGGAGTGTGATATGCTCAATGCCCATTCTTGAGTAGTAGCTCTATTCATGGAGTGTTCATTTCCTCCAGAGATATTTTGTAAACATCTTCATCATTTATATATATTATTTTCAATCATATTGTAGATTTACTTTATGTCATATTATTCTGCATCTTGTGTTTTCTATCTCACATTACATGCTACGTCAAGAGCTAACAGTGGTATCTGAGCCATGGTAGGTCAGTAGAAAAATCATCATTATTATTGATATTGAGTTTTTGTCAATTTGATGTGTCATTGGACCAATAACTATAAAAAATACTAAGGAGAGTCTTTCCATAGAGTTTGAAAGGAAAACTTGTGAAGAGTAGGACTCATCATTTGATCCACTAGTTTGATGAATTAACTAGTGATGCTAATCTAAGAGAAATAGATAAATTTACCTAAAGTTTCTTTAATTATAGGGAATTAATTCTCAAATGATTGGTACACCTCCTACAATAGAAAGCTAGGATATTTCAAATTTGTTATCCAAATTTCGGAATGCTTTCATAGTGTAGAGATTAGTTACTACAAGAGAATAATACTGTGAAAAAGAATTTTGGAATAGAATTATGGTGAAGTTGAGAGACAGGATATCTCCATTACTAAATTAGAAACTTCACAATAAGAAAAGACCATAAAAGCCTTAAAAATCCATAGAAACCTTGATTTAGAAGGAAAGGCCATAGTAGTCTTGATACAAAAGGAAATTTCATAGAAGCCTTGAAGGAAATGCCATCGAAGCCTTGAAGAAAAGTCCATAGAAGCCTTGGTATTGAAAAAGGCCATAGAAACCTTGGTATTGAAAAAGGCTACATAAGCCTTGATACTAAAAATGGCCATAGAAGCCTTGATACTTAAAAAGGCCACAATAGCCTTGATCCTGAAGAAGACTTTAGAAGAAAGTATCTAATTCAGAAGCATATTTTAGTACTAATATTTTGTTGCAGGAATAGGAAGATTCAATGAGTTGGGAAATATTACTACAAAAATGCTAGGAGTATCTTCTTTAAAATGAATCCAACACCTGAAGCAAAGATATCAGGTGAAGATATCATTTATGAAGAAGGAATAGGAGAATCATGCTCGAATATAAAGGTAGCATAATCAGATATCTAGGATAAGATCTCACCACCAATACTTTTAGAAGTAGAAGGTTGAAGATAAGGTCACAAGGAAGACCATAAGGAGTTGTAGGATTAAATGCCTTAAAGAGATCTCTATGAGCATCCCATAAAATTCTTGGAGAGCCTTTCTAAAGAATTCATCAAAGAAGTTCCAAGGAGAACTCATATGAGATATTCACTATTGAATATAGTGAAATATTTGGGATAATTATCGCCATCCGACAACAATCCCCAGAAGAAAATTTTTACAAGGAGTACCAAATCTCGAAAGACCTCAATACATATAGAATCTTGAGAAGAAGATCCCATTTGAATTTAGAATTCAATAAGAACCTTGAAGGGTTATTATATTTGCACTATTATATTACTCTCAAAAATATTATTGCTTATGTTCGTAAAAAGGGCACAAAACCAGAATTTGTCAAAGTGTCTAAAGAAACTATTAGTGTACAAATATATATAACTTTGGGTAGCCTGATAAAACCACAAAATAATCTCAATCCTCCAAGTATTGGATAAGAAGGTAACCACCAAAAAAAAAGTAGCATCAAAGGAAGCATTGAAAGAGACGTGGTGAGTCTCATGTTCAGGGCACAAAAATAGTGCAGAAAATACAACAAAATAAAACTCCCATTATGTGGTTACAAGCTTGGATCCATTCATAAAAAATCCAAGCTAAAAGGGGAAGGTGTCTATTCAAGAAGACAAACTCAAATCCCCCATAATGCACTCAAATATTTTGCCTCAAAACAAGGAATTTAGATGTAAAAAGAGGAGTGCAAAAGAAGGTCCAATAAGGATATTTTATGTAAAATCTATTTTATATTATATTGCACAATCCTATTCTAGTTATATAGGGATAAAATGAATATTTAAATGTGCCCTAAAGGCACTACACTTGCTGGAAAAACCAGTCAAAAGTGGTCGTATGCTAGCAGTAATAAAAGCTTAGCTTAAGGAGCCAATCAATGGGCTCATACTCCTTGCATCCAAGATGACTTAACTTGCAATATACAACGTGCAAAATAAAGGGATAAACAACTTTAATCAATATAAATGAGTGTATGGGATACATTAGTCAAGAGAGCACTCATCTTCAAGAAAGGAGTTACATAAATATGCGGGTGCATTGAGTGTATGGGATACACTTGTCCTTTGAAATATTGAACATTTTGCTAAAGAGTTCAACACTTGTACGTTACAAGAAGAAATACAAATGTATCTTTTGAACCAAAATCCCATCAAGTGCTCGATGGAAAATAGACATGTCACTTGGCACCTTAGACAAGAATATTCTCCATATTAAGGATGTCAATGAACAAGGTCAAAGGAGAAAGCAAGTAAATTCTCATCTCAGCATTTACACTTCATCGTTTGTGCGCACAGTGTAGAATTACAACATGGAAATGTGTTAGAGCCTTTAGTGCTCAATCCAAGTGAGGTTAAAGCAAGATTCCAAGCAATGTCAGTTTTGAAACATGTATAGCTCCAAGTGATTCTATTGGAGGGTGTAGTCATAGCATCAATATATCTATGTAAATAGCATGTAGCCCTAGCTTCTCAGCAAAACAACATTGTATATTGCTTGGTGAAAGGTAAATTTTAGTTCCTATTATTACATGCTTTATTTCCTCGAAAGTCAAAGGTTGTAATTAAAGGAATTTAATTAATTGAAAGCAATTGATCAAAGGGAATAATTTATCAAATAAATACAATATTTACAATATAAATCCTATGAGTAATAAGGATTTATACTAGAATAAATAATAATTATTTGCAAATATTATTGTGATCTAATTTATCCAAATATTAGGGAGTCATAAGGGATACTACATCAAATTAATTAATTGGAAAATTAGATACACTAAACCTAATTTCCAAAAGGTTATTCATAAATAGAGGTTTATCATAGATTTTTCAAAGGTTGGACATTCATAATATTATTATCTCAAACTTATCAAAAGGAGACAAAATATCCAACATTATTATCTATTTAAAATTTTGAAACAATGCTTAGTTCAATAGAAGCAATAAGGGATAATAGCGATTGATTTTGGTATTTACAAAACCTTTACAAAATCAATAAAATATTGAACTATAATTTGCAAAAGCAATGTATCTTATCCACGGCATACTAGGGAGTCATAAGGTATTCTATAAAATTTGGTAATATCAGCTTCTATCAATGATTATCAAGTTATAAAATATAAGATTTCCTCAAAACCTAAAAATCATTAGGAGTAAACACTCACATTACTTGGGAGACATATGGTAGTCTACAAAACAAGTATTAATAAATATTTTATCAAATCAAGATTATATTATTCTATCATGAATCATATATCCTAACATAGGGATTCATATGGTAGACAACAAAGAAAATCCTATCTTGATTCTTCTACTTCTTAAAATGGAAAAAGGAATATCATAAAATCAATGTGGATTTTTCCCCAACAGAAACTATTTTAAACACAAAAACATATGGTACATTAAATCAAGGGTCAATCATCATATGATAGAAGATATACAGTGGTTCGACTATCTTGAAGATGCTAATGGCTACATACTAAGTATTACAAATAGTTAAACTTATCCCATACATGGATATGGATGTGTAACACCATGTAGATCATTTCCAAATCTTCTACTATACAATGTATTGTATGCTCCTGAACTAACATTCAATCTCATCTCAGTAAGAAAGTTAGTAGAAGATAACTATATGATCAACTTTGGATATATGGATGGAATCAATACATGTCTCATCATGAAACAAGGTGAAATAAAAGCAACAATATCAATCCATGAAAATACATATATTCTGGATCCAATGGAAAATTCATAGAATATTGTGATGTTTCATAATGATGCTAACATATTTTCAAAGTAATAGGTTCAATAAAATAAAGAATCGATACATAAAAAAAGAAATCATAGAAGAATCAAAATAAATAAGATGATAGGACAAATGCACCATGCTCTACTCAGTCATCAGCATTCAAAACCAAATGAAGACACTCATGAAGAAAACAATAAAAATGGTTGGATAGAAGACAAGGATGATGAACCTGATATATAAGAAGATAAAGAATATCAAGGACTCTATGAAGATCCACATTGAAGACTAAAGCATTAAATATCCAAATAATGTAATACAAGGGGTGTTAGAAATAGAGTCTATTACATCATTTGGATCATGTAAATGTACCTTTCCTTGGTACATACTTAGGACATTATATTACTTTAGGGGGAATTTATCTAGTTACTTCATGCAATGTAATAACTGCACAAGTGTCAAAGTGCAATTTGTATATGTGGAATCTATCACTTGCACATCTAGGTAGATTTTTAGCCCAGGAACCTATTTTCTATAAAATACCCATAGGTATAGAACATAAATATGAGTGTAGAGAGTGAGTACTACATTAGTAGGAAGTAGTATTGACCAGAGTGGTGTGATAAACCATTGTGATGTAATATGTTCGTGTGATATGTTCAATGCCCATTCTTGAGTAGTAGATCTATTCATGGAGTGTTCATTTCCTCTAGAGCTATTTTCTAAACATCTCCATAATTTCTATATATATTATTTTCAGTCATCTTGCAGATTTACTTTATATCATATTATTCTGCATCTTGTGTTTGCTATCTCCCATTACATGTTGCACCAAAAGCTAAAATTTATGGATCTTAGCAATTATCCCTTAATCCTTGATTCTTGTACCACTTTTAAAAAAATCCTTCAAAATTTTATAAAAACCCAAATAAAAATTAATTGCCCATCCATCTAGACCTAGATGTTTTTCCTTTTTGTAATGATTTGACTACTGATTATAACTCCTCCTTGGTTATTTATGATAACAAAGGTTTATTTTCTTCCTAATTGACCATCTTGTGTAAATTTAGAACTATTTTGACTATCTTTGTTGTATTTGCTCTATTTGAATTTGTATACAAGTCTTTGAAGTAATTTACTGATAATGGTGCCAATTCTTTGAGTCTTATTAAAGTGTTTCCATTCTCCTCTTTCATTTTCCAAATTGCATTTTAATATCTCATTTACTTTCCATAATTTAAAAAAATATATATGTTATATTTTCATTCCTCTATTCTAGTCATAAAGACTTGCTTTTTATTCTCTATTTTTCCTCCTCATATTCTAATAATTCTCTCTTTTTTTGTCTAGTTCCTTGACTTGCATGATTTCAATTTCTTAAAATACTTTATTACCTCTAGTATTGTAAATCTAATTTATAGTAGATTCAATTTCAATATTTATTACCTCTACTTCCTATTATTTTACTTTGGCTCAACCTAATGTGATTGATTGCATTCTCCCAATATTACTAGTAAAGTGAAACATGGTTGTCTCTTTTGAGGTTGGGTCAAAATGCCTGCATTTTATTCTTACTATGCTTTGAAATTTTTCATCTTTAACAAAATATGATTGATATATGTAACATGTTTTTATATCATTTAGAATTCATTATATTATTAGTACACATGCATATTGTTGCATTCAAAATCTTGATTCTTTCCATTAAGCAGTTTAAATGAGCAAGTGATTTACATGTTTTTTTAAAATAAAAATATCTAAAATTAAAAAAGTAAATACAAAATGTTAAATTTAATATATATATATACTAAATACTTATTTAATATGTGATAGATCGACATAATTATATGTTGGCATGTATATACAAATAGTAGGGTTTACTTTTCTCTTCTGAAGTATATATATATATATATATATATATATATATATATATATAATCTTCACATATATAAAAAAAAGATATTAAAAAGAAACAATCAAAATATTATCTAAAAATACAGTATACAAGATAAAAATAAATGTTGTAGAAAACAAACATTCAAATTCATTTCACTATATTACAATATTAACTAAGTCAAGTTAGAGATATAATAGGGGGAATTTTTGTCAAGAATTTTTTTTATAACAAGTAAAATGTGGCTCACTTCTTTGAAGATAATGCAAGAAGAATATTTATCCACTAATTTATTATACTAATGTAAACTAGGCATGAAATTTCCAAGGATTTTTTATATTTACATAATGGATTTGATTCTATTTTTCTTCTTTGAATTGAATTATGAGAATTATCTTCAAATTGTGTATATCTATAACATATAGCAATAATTTGGAGGAAAAATCTCCTTTCATGATCATGATTTTCAAAATTATGATATCCCCTATTGAAATAAAACATTCTTAAATTAATAAATATGAACATTCATCCACTCATGAGTCCTAAATTAGTGTAATTTTAGGATTGATATAATTATGAATCTTGATCGCAATGGGTCCTTGGTTCAATTATTGGGATAAATATTTGATGTAGTCCACACCAATATTTAGATCTTGGTTGCACCAAAAAGGTCAATGTGACTAAATTAGTGCAAAAGAGAAACAAAAACCCTTTTAAAACCCTACCTTTTAAAATAATTAAATATGAATCTTGCTTGAATTTTGGTGCAATTGTTGAATGCACTCTTCTTAATTAAACATATTAATTATTTTATAACCAATTTTGTTGTTCACAATGGAAGATATTTTTAAGTTATGCATTATTAATGATGTAAACTAATGGAAATTACAATTAAACTAACATGTATGAAACAAAAATAATTATATTATATTTTTAGTACCAAAGAGAGGGGATTACATTTTCAAATATCCTATATTCTAGATACTCTATTCTTAAATCATAGAAAATTATCAGTTACTCCTTAGAAATTATCCGTTATTTATCACATTATTTTTCTAACTCATATAAATTTAATAATTGATATTGTCAACTCATATTAGTTGGAAATATTCTCATTCTTTGAAGAGTAGATTCGCAGAATGTAAAATATCCTTCAAATATTGTTGACACAACATGACATGGTCATTGGTTCCCTTAAAACATTATTACCATATATGGATTGATAAGCAAGTCAAAATATTTACATATAAAAAAGAAATATAATGCAACAATTGAATCTATGAGTTTATCATAATTGAATCTATGAGTTTATCATTGTTGTGAGGAAAATATAAATATATAAACTCTAACTAGAAGAAATTAATAAGACAAGAGATAATGTCATAATTTGTAAGTATATTAATATTTGAAATCTCTCACAATGTTATGTTAAATTATTTATGTCAAGTCTCATTTAGTTTACACATAACTATTTTTTTTAACATGTGCACATCATGTGTCTGCATAATATCTATATATCCATTTGTATGGGGCATTGATCCACTCCATTTTTAAGGTTACCATATATATATTCAAGTGCTTTATTGCATCATGATGATTTTTACACTATGTAAATGATTGAATTATATGAAGTGATATCTATTTTTATATATACACGCATAGAAATCTTATATATACACGCATAGAAATTGATAATGATAGTGTCAATGGAGGAGAAGACATTCCTCTTATCTTGAATTTTTGTATAAAACTAATTACCACCATTCTAATCAATTGGAATCAATTCATATTGTTTTCCTCATTATATTTATTTTAGTTTTTTACTCTATTGTATAGTCTTTCTAATCCATTAAATAAGGTATGCACATTTTTCCCTCTTATTAATTTTAATTATTATCATTCATTTATATATTAGTAAATAAAGTTAATCTATAGTTATGATACTATTCTACTATCAATGTTTTATTTTCCATAATTATAATACTCATGAAATATATCATTTGTATATATATCATTACACTATAAAAAGTCATTGATATTTATAATCATTTATAATGTCTTATGTAATGATACTTGATTATCATTTCACATGTGAAATTATTGTGTTCTAAGGTTAATACAATTACTAAATAATTCAGTGCAATAGATCTTCTACATCACCTATTCCTAGAAATAAATATTAAATAGTTCTTACTATATTTATATTAATGTAGGACTCTTTCAAATTTCAATACTCACATTATTATTATAAAATTTCAATATTTTATCATATCACTATTATTATTTTCTTTGATTATACTTTATCTTTGTCTCTATTATTAGTGCTTTGTATGTGTATATTAGGGTATATATAGTCCCCTTTTATGATGCATTTGCTAAGAGTTGTTTATTTTAGATAGTTTATTCCATCAATAACTCACATACCCCCATCATGACCATATGTATTTTTATCTATAGAATTACTTATAGAAGGAACATAACATGTACATGTTGCATGAAATATTCTCATGAAATGATACAACCATTTAGATAATATACTATGCCATATATTATTTTATCACATTATATACTAGGAAATTAGTAACATTATTGTATATAATATTGAGCATTCATAGTATGTAATTTAAATATCTCATCTAATCAATTCATTAATTTTGTTAATTTCACTATGTTATAGTAGTCACAAGGTGTGTTAAGGGTTTTATTATAAACTTGAATATCCTTCCTATTAATAACTTAATGAATAGGCTAGTCATATAAGATATCCTAGAACTTCATATCATTCATCAATGTCATGTTGCAACCAATAAATATGCAACTTTTACTATTTGATGAAAACCTATTTCACAACCCAATAGTAAATGTGAGCACAATATAAAAATATAATTATTCCCAGTGTAAAAATAAACACTTCTTACATAATAATATCTCAAGAAAAACCATTTATATAATTATGTGAATATAACTCCTATTGATTATATGTACTGAATGTAACAATCCAAGTCTACTCACCTAGTCGTACAACATAAAACAGAGTAATTTTTTTTCAAGTATATGTTTTCAAGCCTATTAATTTAATGTTCACTTAATGCAAAGTTACATTTAGTAGGAGGTATATCAAGCACTTTTAGGAATTTTAACTACTACAGATAGTCACCCAAGTGGATGATATTGGCCAAATCCTATAGAGAGTGTCATTTTGTAGATCTAACTTTCTCATTTATCATCCTCTTATTCTGGCATGAGTGTCGATCTACGGTTGGGATTATCCTCTAGGGCCCATAACACCTAGAGGATGGATGTATACTATACCCATTCCTTAGCATGTCAAACCTCAATCTACCTGATTGATTTATTCTAAACTTAGAATACAAGGGGTTAGCATACATATACCTAGTGTATAGCCAATTGTCATCATAGTCAGAGTCAACTAGAGCCATCGAATTTCCCTAATACTGGAATTGATCTCAAATTTACATTATGAATCATGATAGTTTATCCCATATCAAACTCCATGGCTATACTAGTTACATAATAATACTAACCCACTTCTACTCAAAATGATACAAAGACTTATCACTATACTCTAGAGAAATGACATAGAGGAATCATCCCATATCACCCCTCATTATCAGTTTTGACAAGGTCACTTTTTCTAACCTATTTCACGAAAAAATGGTCATTATCAAGTCTCAGATATTACCATCTCGTAACCACCTATTTGGGTCTTTTAGGATTAATCATCCTTTCTCAATGAATTTTTACAAAAGGTATTTATTTCCATTTCCTAAAGCAATTTTCAAGTTTAAAGTTCTCTAGAAAGTTTTCCAACCTTTATATGTATTTATCCTAACTAATTTAAGTCTTTCTTTCTAAAATCAAATTACATCTATAGGAGTACAACTGCTTGTTATGCTTAGTCAATCTCTAATTTTTATGCTCTTCTATCAAAACTAACTAAACTCATTGTAGAATATCAATTGTTTCACTTAAGTTATGTTCTCTTAAATTATTTCATATTTGATAGTTTCTAACAGTTTAAGTTGATCGTTATTTCCAACTAAGAAAAAGACTTATTTAAAATATTTTTCCTTCTGAATATCATATGGTAGCTTAGTAACTGAAGTTCTATCTTACTATATTATAAAAATTAGGAATATATATATTACCCAAGAGGAACATTTGTTCATTTTATTTCAATAACCTCTTTCTTTTCACTAAATAATATACAATGTAATTGGACTGGATATTTTATAAAAAGGTCAAACAATTATAGCATTAATTAAACAGTATATTTCTTTTCCAGCACATATGATGGCTTAAGTCTTAAACTCTTTAAGGTTTAACTTAGCATATAAAAATACTTAAACCTTCTAGTCTCTTGACTTATTCCTTACATGTTAAGCTTCCAACAACCAATTATTTAGCTTACATTTTTTATAAGGCTACATAATACAATGGAAATATTATTTTACAAAGTACATATGTAAATTAGACAATTTTCCTTCCTTGATAAACCCATATTACATCCTATGCAGGTTATATTCTACTATAAAATATTAAATAAATCCTTCTAGAAATCCTTTTATTAGTGCATGCAAAATAAACATAACTTTTGTTTTCTCATAATAAGCATACACACACCATATTGTAATATTCTATATTATTCTCCAAATAATACTCCCAGTATTATAAAATTGAAGTACAAGTGGACATTGAACTAAAATTCATAGAAGACATTCACATTTATTAATAAGGAAAAATTGATTACAAATAATCATTGTACAAGACATATGATAATATGTTATGTTAAATGAATAGAAGTTAGAAAGTTAACATAACCTATATAATATATTTGTTTACATTTATTCGACAAACCAAACAAGTTTTGGTAACATAGATACATCTAGCTCAGTCGAAAATATGTCAAAAGTGTCCAGTTAAAGGCTTCAATTATATGCATAACTTAATATTGGGGTTCTCTCATATTTGGCCACCCATGAAGAATTTAAGGGAAGTATTACTCCTATCCCAAACATAGCACTGTTGGTTGCTCATAAAATCCTTTTTTGCAATCCACAATAGCTTCATCGGGATCTCTTAGAGAATGAGATTAGATACGATCTTAAGGAAATGATATATGCATACTATATGATTCCTATAATGCAATCACATATTTCACAATGTAGTTATTTACAGTTTTTTCTACTTAACTCTTTTCATAAACTACATGGTTCAACCATAATCCAAGCAACGCAATACAAAATATGTAAGTCTTCTGACTACAATTACACTCTCAAGCAAATTAATAAAACACTACAATTGCATGCAAATTAGGTTTAGTAGTTTTGAGAAGAAATCATTTTTTCATAATAGAAAGTTTCAAATGAAGCCCCACCCAAACTTCATAGGCCTCATGTCTTACTTTTCGGGCTCCTTTCTCTATAGTAAAACGATTTCACTATTAGCTTTTGATGCAACATGTAATGGGAGATAGCAATCACAAGATGCGGAATAATAAGAAATAAATTAAATCTATGAGATTACTAAAAATATATTATAAATAGAAATTATGGACATGTTTACAAAGGTAGTTGTGGAAGAAATGAACACTCCATTAATATAGCTACAACTCAAGAATGGGTATTGAGCATATTACACCCCATCTCAATACATCACACTGTTACATCATGCAACTCTAGTCTACACTACTTTCTACTACTCTATATTGCTCTATGTCTATGGCCCTTTATATAGGAAATAGGTTCCTTGGCCAAAACTCTACCTAGATGTGCAAGGGATAGCTTACACATATACAACTTACACTTTGACACTTGTGCATTTATTACATTGCATGAAGTAACTAGATAACTTCCCCCTAAATTAATATATTATCCTAAGTATGTACCAAGAAAGGTACATTTACATAATATAATGATGTAATAGTCTATTTATAACACCCCCTGTATTACATTATTTGGATATTCAAGACTTTAGTCTTCAATGTGGATCTTATTCCAATTGATGATCTGAATATTCTTCTCTATTTTTTGTAACTTGTTCAGGTAAGTGATTAGTGTCTTCATAATCCATCATTATTGTTGAGAGAGCTTTGATTTCAAAATCATCTATCAATTTTTCTAGTTCTTCAGTGTCTTCTATCCTCTGAGCTAGATGTCCTTTTCTATTTTTTTTATATTCTAAATGAGGGCAATTGATTGGATGTTGAAATTGTCGTTGACGAGGATTTTGATATTATCATACCTAAAATTGATTCTCATTGTTCATATGATTTTATTGATTTTAATTTTTGGGATTGAATCTACAGTAGTTGGTGATATGGTCTTTTCTCTTGCATATCTAATAATACATGGTGTACCATGATTTCCATCCTTTTGATGAAGCAAAAATGTTTCCCTATGGATTTTCTTTAGATGATAATGCGTTCTTAGACATTTCATATTTACCTGTATTTTCCACTTCATATTCTTGTAGAATATTGATTAATTCATCAAAAGAATTATATTTACTTAGAAATTGTAAAGATGTTACCAACTATTTATAAGTGCTCTCATAGTTATTTGAGTAAGAAGTTCATCCTTGACTTTTTCTCCTAAGGTAAATAATTTTCCTTTCATATCTACTAGCTTCCTTAGGAATAGTTCTATGCTTTCTCCATTATTCATTTGTAATGAATGAAGTTAAGTCTGAATATGGAGAATCGTAGCCTTATACTTTCTTTCAAATATTTTCTCTAGGCTTATCCATACATCTGAAGATGTTTTTGCTAAACTGATATAGGGTTGTATTTCATCAGTGATTCCAAAGGTTATTATCATAAGTGCCTTTGAATAATTATCTATGAACTTTTAGATTTTAGTATCATCGGTGGTATGTATTTGTGTTTTCCCTTTGATGATATCCCATAGTTTTTCATATACCAAGATAGCTTTCACTTTATTATTCCAAGATAAATAATTATGACCCTTGGGTAATTGATATTCTATGAGGAAGAATTTGTTTGAAACCATTTGGAAAACCTAATGACAATCCTCAGATTTTGTATAATGCCTTATGAATCTCTAGTGTGCTATGGATAAGATATAGTGCTTTTGTAGAATTATAGTTCAATATTGATTGATTTTGAAAGGTTTTTTAGAATACCAAAATCAATTCCTATTATCCCTTATTACTCCTATTGAACTAAAAACTATTGCCAAATTTTAAAGAGGTTGTAATGTTGGATATTTTATCTCATTTTGAAAGGATTGAGACAATAATATTATGAATATACAACCTATGAGAAAGCTCTTTTTATATATAACCCTTTGGGAATTAGGTTAATTTTATCTAATTTTCTAATTAAATGATTTTATTTAATAGCCCTCATGACTCCCTAATCTTTAGATAAATTAGATCACAATAATATTTACAAATATTCAATTTTTATCCAAGTAGAAAACCTTATTACTCCTAGGTTTTATATTACAAATATTTGATTAATTTAATAAAATATTCCCCTTGATGTATGGATTTCAAATGTAAATAAATTCCTCTGATTTAAACCTTATATCTCCAAGGAAAGAAAGCACATATATATGGAAATAATTTTACCTTTCTCCAAGCAATGTTCGACACTGATTTCAAAGAAGCTTGGAATGCAGAATTTAGGCAAATGTCATGGATGTATCCTCCAATGGAAGTTCTCTATCTTTAATACATTCAAAATCTGGTTTCTTCTAGTCTCTTATATTCTTTAGCAAAATGCTTCATATTCTTATTTGACAAGTGTATTCAATGCACCAAACGCACCAACCTTTTCATGTAACTCATCCTTGAAGATGAGTGCTCTCTTGAATCAAGAGTTAGATTTTTATTTTAGTGATAAGTGTCACTTTCTTTTCTGCATGGATGTAGTCTCTATTACTATTTTTAATGGACCCTTTGAGACCATTTTAGCTTTGCAAATCCCCTTATTTCCTTTCATTTGCCTGCACAGTCATCTACTAGAATATGGAGTGACATTATGGAAAACTTGAGCATTGCTTTCATAGAGCATATATGGAGTAAGTAGCACTCTAAATCGTTCTTCAATTTTCTTCTACTTTATACTTTTTTTTTTAGTCCTCCTTACGTAGATGCTCTTGCTTATTGAATGATATTGTTTTCTCCCTTGCTCCTGCACATGTATCTTTTAGGTTCATCCATGTATAATGCAAGAAGTATGAGCCCTTATGATGTGGGAAACACTCTTAAGAGACAATACAAACTGGCACAAATAAAAACGGTCAGTTACATTAATAAAAAATATATTTATATGTATGCCTGCATTTACAAGGAGTCATTTAATATGCACGATCCATGTCAATATTAAATGCAATACAATACTAATACCTATCATATTAACTCATGTTAAGGGTCATCAAGTCATGGGTTGCAACTCCTTGATGAGATATTTTGATAAACCTAGTTGCATTTAGACTTGTTGTGTCTAAACTATTATGGAAATATGATTTTATATCATCTCTATGAAAATAAAACAAAACAATGTTGAACAATGTGCCACTTGTGGAAAAATGAGGTTATGAAAACCTATGTTCATATATGCTTTGTATTGTAAGTAAACATAGAGGACTGTGTTTATTTGAATGGGGTAGTATGCCATGACCCTCCCTTGGAAAGATTTTCCATATGATGGACTTATGAAATGTTATGTTATTTTTAACATGGACTAAATGGTATTATATTGATTATTTGCAATGTATGATTCGTTTATTAAATATATGGTACTCCTGATAGTCGGCATTAGTATGCATGGTTGCAGGAGCAAGTATCCTTTGGATAGATTGGACGAGGGAGTCACCATTGAGGATGATAAAGAAGTAAAATATGGATGAATATCCATAATGGTATTAATGATGATTTAATATTAATTACATGATTAAGTAATTAATTGTGATTATCTTTATTTAGATGATTTGATTATTTTCCTATTTTTGTAAAATAGGAAATTGAGTTGGAATTGGGTGACAAAGACCCCTTCCAAACCAAGGGAGAAGAAAGAGCGTCTTCCCTATGGAATAAACTAATAGTTTTCCAAACTAATCAATCCTCGAAATGAAGGGAGGAGGATTGGCATCTTTGCTAATGGGAATTTAATATTGATTAAATTAAGGCATCTTACTATTTCAATAGTAGTCCTTTTAAATTTAGCAAAGGGGCCAAAATTAGGGAATGACTAATGGATTTGGACACCCTCCAAATGAAGGGAGGAGGATTGGCATCTTTGCTAATGGGAATTTAATATTGATTAAATTAAGGCATCTTACTATTTCAATAGTAGTCCTTTTAAATTTAGCAAAGGGGTCAAAATTAGGAATTTAATAATTCTTTTTAAAATAAACCTCTTTTTTCAAACCAAGGGTGAAAGGGCATCTTAATTAAAGCATTATAAAAATAGGAGGCTTAAACCCTTTTTATGGAAACCTTCTCCAAATTAAGGGAGGAGAGTAAAAGGGGGGCATAATGGAGGATCTTTCAATCATTTAATATTAACTCACCTTTATGACTCATAAAGAGAGAAATTAATAGTTTAATAAAGGCATATTTAAGAGGGCCTAAAAATAAGCATAGAGGACTTATTTCAGAATTAATTTAGCACAAGGATAAGACTAGGCTAGGGAGAGCATGAGGAGGAATTGGAGGCTAGCATGAGAGGGTAAGCATGAGAGGGTAATCTTGGGGATTTTGAGGGGGGATTTCCCTAATTTTTTATCCTTGCTTAGGGAGTATGCTCTCCATTTTTATGGATCAAAAACCATAAATTTTTGTGAGAGCAATGATTTTTAGAAAAAAAAAACTATTTTGGTAGAGGAATTTAGGAAAGGAAACCTTGGGAGTATGAGAGGGATTCTTGGATAAGCATGAGGAGCAAGAAACTAAGAGGCTAGCAGGAGCAAAATGCTAGGAGGCTAGAAGGATACTAGAAGGAGGCTATAAGGACTTAGCCAAAGTGCAGATCTTGGAAGATTTAATGGAATGACCATTTGGAGTTCAAGGTTTGATTATACCACCTTAATTACCTTTGTTTTCAAAGGATTTTATTACACTTTGGAAATTAATGATTATTCCTTTATTGCTTGCTTATGAGTTTAATTCCTTATAAATAAATTTATGCAATTGGTTATTTTTCCTTTGAATTTAGTTTAGGATATAAAGCAATTAAAATTAATTTATCTTTAAATTCTTTCAATTAAATAATGTGGTTTTCAAATTTTTCTATTTGGATAATTTGGAGTTGTTATGTGTACATTTCTTTGGATGAAAGAATACATTAGACTCTTGAAGGAAATATTTTCCTTGAGTGTGGATTAAAATATAGAGATTATCTTTAGGAGGATGAACGTGGAGTTCACTCGAGGGAATTTATGGGGATTCCCTCCTTGTTATTGAAATGTGAGTTAAATAGATCAACTCACATTTTGGAGCATAAGAAGTATGGGGTTCTTGTGCACCTATGATTTGAGATAAGGAATGATGTGATTTTTTTTGTAAAAATGTAGTGAGATCGATTTGACAAGTAATAAAAATTAGACATTTTTGTAGACCTTTGTCCAGGGTAGGTTAAATGGATGGCCACATGGTCACTAGGAGCTAGGTGTGAGATAGGGATTAGGTATCCAAGGAGGTTAGTGAATAGTAAATGAATAGTGGAAATGTGAATAATGAATAGTATAGTTATTCAAGTTCAAATTACTATAATTTGATGTTTGTGGATGTTGGTTGCGTATAGGAGGATGAACATGGAGTTCATTCTATAGTGAATAGTAAATAGTGAATAGTAAATAAATATTTGATATGTGAATAGTTGGTAGGGAAAGAAAAATCCTATTGTTTTAAGACTAGTTGACGTTAGAGATTAAATGGATTAATATTCCTTTTGTGGAGTGATTAGAGATTAAAAAACTAATCTCCTCTTTTGAAATAATTTGATATTAAATGGATTAATTACCCCTTTTGGATTAATTACATATTAAATGGATTAATCTCTTCTTTTGGAACAATTTGAGATAAA
Organism: Wollemia nobilis; assembly: GCA_028583015.1. Classification (NCBI taxonomy): domain Eukaryota; kingdom Viridiplantae; phylum Streptophyta; class Pinopsida; order Araucariales; family Araucariaceae; genus Wollemia; species Wollemia nobilis. The sequence goes on along the minus strand of JAQPPZ010012983.1, from coordinate 5,361,850 downwards.
ATGGATTAATCTCCCCTCTTTGATTTGCTAATGGATTAAGTGGATTAATATCTCTTTTTATGTAATTTAATGCAGCCTTAATTAAAATTTAGGGGGAAAATTTAATATCATTATAGGACAATTTTATGGAGAAATTGTAGGTTAATTATGGAATAATTTCAAGGAGAAATTGTAGGTTAATTACAAAACAATTTCGAGGAGAAATTGTAGGTTAATTATGGAAAAATTTTGTGGAGAAATTGTAGGTTAATTATGGAATAATTTCAAGGAGAAATTGTAGGTTAATTATGGAAAATTTTAAAGGAGAAATTGTAGGTTAATTATGGAACAATTTTGTGGAGAAATTGTAGGTTAATTATGGAAAAATTTTGTGGAGAAATTGTAGGTTAATTATGGAACAATTTTGTGGAGAAATTGTAGGTTAATTATGGAAAAATTTAGAGGATAAATTGAAGGTTAATTATGGAGAAATTGTAGGTTAATGTTGGAATGTTTTTGTGTAAAAATTGAATGCATTCTTAGGTCAAATTTTGGGTAAAAATTGATGTGATTTGTAAAAATCATGGCTTGAATGTAAAGATAATTTAGAGAATACTTTCCTTATAGAATGGTTGTAGTCATTCATCAGTAAGAACTATGGAAGTTATAAGATGTGTAGACACCAAAATAGCACCAATCCGATTAAGTTACTGCAAACACTGATCGCTCTAACACACACAGCCCCAAGGGTAGCCTCCAGAGGTTAAACAGTGGTCCTAACCACTCTCACAGCAGTTTTGGAAGGTCAAAGATCAATTTGGCACCTTCAAGAACTTTGCTCAATAATCGTTCCACCCAAGACGAATTCACCCCACCACAGGAGGAATTCTAGATTCGCTCCAAGGTGGGGTGAATTGCAGGTTTGACAAGCAAAAAGTCAAATCTTGACAAATGGCAGCTCAGATCCGTTACTCAACACTTCCTTCATCGCATGGGAGTATGGTTGAGCATTTTTGAGCGTTAGAGGCATTTACAAGGTCAGTCATGAAGTCCCTATTCATGGAGGAATCTCCTTCCCCTTGGGAAGGCATGATTTCCAAGTGGCGCCTCAGCATGCCCATTTCAAGAGACCTCCAGGTCTATAAATTGGTGAGTTTCCTCACCCCAAAATATGGAGAGAAGGAAAATTTTAGAGCAACGAAGTGCTGTCATTTTATTGTCATACCTCACACCTTTTGGATTTGCACATTTCACATCCTTGATTTCCTTTAGAGGGGAGGTCATTGGGTGACTATTGGGAGGACGAATCTTGAACCCAAAACCCAACATTTGGCCACAATATCCCACTAAATTTTCTAAAAATACCACACAAGAGGTTTTGGACCCATCCCAAGTGGATTGGTGCCGAAATTAGGCCTCAAATGGTGGGTGGCCTGCCCCATGGGCGCCCCCCTCCCACACTGCCACAATCCTAATCGCCCCATTTCGGATCAATGGGAATTCCATGGTAGACTTACTTTATTTAATTTTTGCATTCAATTCTATGATGTTTATATTGGTTGTCATTTGAATTTTGTCTTGTTTTGAACAATTTTGATCATATTTCTAGCTTTGTTCGCTTTTACTAACCTACAAGTAGCATCATCAAATTACCATTGATGAAGGAAAATTTGGGAAAATCTTACCATCTGGGTCTTCCCAAAATTTCCCCAATTAGTTAACCCCAAGTTTATAGGTCTTTTGGAGATTCCTCGGTAGAACATTGGGATAGTACCTTTTCGATGTTTTTTAGCAGGTGAATTCATTCTGCCCCGAAGCAAAATCAAATTGGCAAGGAATTTCTTGAATGTTCTTTTTACAGGGCCTTCTTGGGGATATCTTGATGCGCATTTCAAATTTTTAGAGCATTTGGATCTGTTTTAGTCATAGTTTAATTCACTTTTCTCATTTACTTATCGTAGGCTTGGGGATTGCATGCTTTGTTTTATCTGTAGGTGCTATTGACCGTTTCTTGTTCCTTTGAATGTAGGGTTCAGATATCAGAGGAGTAGCAAGGAGTCAAGACTCATCAATGCAAGTGGCAGTGACATTTTGGTCCGCCCATTTTACATGTGGGCACACGAAAGAAGGAAAGACATCCATGGATGTAACAAGAACTTATGCTTAAACGCTCCTAGCCCTTGAAAGGGGAGGATGCGCATTGTAACTAAGTTTGAAACATATCAATAAAAATTTTTGTCTTCTTTACTCACATTTGTTTCATTTTGATTCACTCATGCTTCTCCCTCTTTTCATGCACTTTCAAGTTTCTAGGATTTAGCGCTGAGTCCGATTCTGTTTGCATCGCATGTTCGCTTTCCTTTTTTCTTTTGTATCCTCATTATTTTAGTGGTGATCACGGTGGGACCTTGTCCTCTATTTTAATATCAAATATTTTATCCAAACTTGGTTGTTTTTGCTTGCAGGTACTGCATTTTCATATGCTAATTGTTGTTCGTTCCATTAGAGGGCAAATACAGAGTTGTAATTTGTCTCACCCAGGGACGAATGGGAATCCACCCCACCCTATGAAGAATACAGCCCTGTAATTCATTCCCCCCTGGGATGAATTCCAGTCTATGAAGTTTCTGGGCAGAAACTCAGAACCAACAGATTCGGGCAGAGAAGAGGTAAGAATTCTGCACTTTTCTTGTCATTTTTTGTCTTCAGTTTTTCTATTTTTCTTGGTTTCTTTTTGTGTTCTTAGGAAAATTTGTTGCATGTTTATTTTGTTCCATGAAAAATAAAAGGAACCCCACACACCATGTGGAAAATCAAACACCAAGGAGCTAGTCATAAAACCCCAACCCTTGATCAAGACCAACGGTGGATTTCATCACCACCTTGGCTTGAATTTTGCATTCATAAACCCCGATCGCTACTATTGGTAGACGTAAATCCTGACGAAAGCTAATCGAGTGTAGCTGGGGTGATTCTTAGTGCATGAGGATAAGTTTTCTATGGTAGGTGTCATAAACAGGGTGATTCCCCTTTCGTACCGCCTATGTTCCACGTACCGTCTACTCTCACGTACCTATAGTTTCCCTCACGTAAGGGCGGGTATATAGAGAGGTTGGTATATCGGCCTGACAATGGTATATCAAAGGGGTGACAAATTTTGGGAGTCATAAGAGCCCTCATTTTGCATTTAAAAATTCTTTACAAAACCTTCAAAAACAAACAAAAAAAAAAACAAAAACAAAAACCAAAACACACGAAACCAAGTTAGGACACACTCTCAATCTTTAAACGAGATAATCACTGTTTGTGTATGTGTGTGTTCTTTTCAGTTTACTGTAACATAAAAAATCATAAAAGAGATAAAAATCTATTTAGCTTGTAGAATAACAACACCATGGTGTATACCCGTAGCCAAACCCAATAAAGGGCAAAATCTACGAAAAGTGTACAAGGAGGGGGCACAAGTTGCCTCCGCTATAGCCCTAAGGACTTGGTCATACCGCCTTGGTGGCCTAACCCACAAGAGATTCCACATCATTCCATGTCAATATGGAACTATAGGGACACCCCTTTTGGGGAAACGCCCATCCATCATAGCCCTTTTTAGGAAGAGTCCTTGCACGTGGCACTCAACATAGATAAGAAAACTTCCTTAGAAGCTCGATATGAGTGGCCACCATGCGATGAAGTGCTATAGTGGCATAGTATCCATGAGGAGAGGCCACATGACTATGGCATCCCTCCTGTGCCCCCCATCACTGTTAGAACCAATAGACAAAACCCAGAGCACAGGGCTCTCCAAGCAGGGCGAGCTAACTCTGCCCACCCCTTTCACACATACGAAAGGGATCACAAGGAAGACCCTTACATTCCTCGATAGCAATGTATAGTGTAGGAGCCATGCACTTTCGCACCTACTAGATACCATGGTTACCCATTGAGGCCAGAGCCTCAGGTGAATGTTGCCAACCTTGATAGAGGAAAGCAACCCATTGAGATATCAGATCATCACGACTGAGGTAAATGTATAGGAGAGGCATCCAGGCCTCCTAGGCTCAATATGGTAGAACAAATTGATCTAGCAGTCGCCAGATATGCTGCCCGCCAAGCCCAGATCATGCAGCTTGAGCAATATCAGTAGTAGCTAGAGCATCTATTCTGCCTTAGCAAGGAGCGCATTCAGTGCCAAACAGATGTGCTGCTCCATAACCCAGTACCTGAGAGGGTTCTAACCCCTTGCACCCAAATATTGGAACCATATGAGAGGCATAATCCCTTGGTGCGAGATAGGTCCCCGTGACCTTATCAAGTTTTGCCTTTAAGACCCCCTAGACCTAAGAGGGAGGCCACTCCCCAGAACAATCATGGGTACCCTCCACGAAGACCCACCCAGGGTCATAGGTCTCGCCTAGAGAATCCTCAAGAAGTTTACAAGGAGTATGAACAAGAAGCAGAGCGGGCCGAAATGCCCTACCAATGTGGAGGGGTTGCTATCCGGCCACCCCCCCATAGGCCTCAAGTCTCCCACAACCCACAACAAGAGCAAACTAAAGAGGAAGAGATTAAATCTTCTTATGCATACAAAGCACTGCTAAAGCGTTTGAAGTCTATGGAAACCAAAGCTTCTCGGCCCCAAAAGCCCATGCTATGCAAACTCCACAGTCATCCTGTGCATCCGTCAGTGCCTGCACCCCCTTACCCCAAACACGTTAAGCTACCTCAATTGGCAATATTTTAGGGTGAGGAAGATGCCCAAAAGCATGTGACCAGATTCTTGAGCCAATTTTTTGGCATTTAGGACAATGATGCATTGTTGCTAAGGAAATTTATAACCACATTCGTGGGCCCTACCTAATATTGGTTCACTTAGTTGTCGAAGCATAGCATCAGTAACTTGGATCAGTTAGTGGATGTGTTCCTCAAACTCTTTGCCTTCAACATCAAGAAGAAGGCATCACTAAGTGACCTGGCCAGCCTCAGGAAGTATGAGGAAGAGACCATGGCGGCCTACGGGAATCGATGGAGGACTCTGCTTTCCAAGCTACCCTACTTCCCTCCTATGTCCGACCTTACACAAATGTTCTCACAAAGTTTTTTGAGATCGATCTCTATGCTATTGCAGCTACAACAATATGCCACCTTATAAGAAGCTCTAGTGCAATCCAGAATCATCGAAGAGATCAAGATATAGGATGGCGATATTGTCAAACCTAAGAAGAAAGAATGGACAAGAACACAAAAATAGGGACTACGCAACAAAAACCCACTGCAGTTAATCAAGTTGCTATAAATGTCCCTAAGCCTGCATAAGAAGTATAGCCTCAAAAGGCTAACTATCAGGTAGTGCCTCCTAATAATTATGAAAGAGAAAATCAGAAACAGGAGAAAAATCAGTAGCATCACCCTAGGTGATAGTACACACCTTATACGGAGTCTAGGGACTCCCTATTTGACCTCTTGTCAATAATGAACTTGATCACCCTTCTAGAGATTCAAACCATAGATCCTAAGCTCCCAAGCCTAAGGGATACAGAGAGGACTTGTATTATAGGTTCCACAGGTAGAAGGGACACAACCTGAATGCATGTTGGAAGTTCAAAGGATTGATACAAGACCTAATTGATAATAAGACATTGGCAGTGGACAACCCCGTAGCACCAAACAACCAACAGATGGGATTTTTCAAAGACCCCTTGCCTACCCATGAGGCACAGGCAAAACCGCTTCAAGTCAATGAGGTGCAATAGAATTACCCCATGCAAGGGTATGTAGGAATGATAAGCATAATGACTAGGAACAATAAATACCGAAGAGTTGCCCTCGAGGCAGCCACAAGAGAAGTTCCATCGACATCACAACCTCAACAACACCCTATGCAGCTACCTTTGCCTAGACCTACGGCTATGATTCGGACCAAACTCATGCAGAGTTTGCAAACCACGTCAACTAGGCTCTCCATATATGAGCTTATACAGCAATCAACGCCTCATCTGGAGGCTCTCATGGAGATTTTGAAAGCCATCGAGTTGCAACACCACGAAGCGAATTCCTTCAACAACTTCGTGGGACATGTCAAATGATGCATGGAGCCAGTCGTCACCTTTCGAGAGGATGAAGTTAAATCAGTGTCTGATGACATAATAGATCCACCACTGCATGTTATTGTGCGGGTCAACGGGATCCTATATAAGAGGGTTTTGATAGACACTAGCTCATCTAGTAACATCATTACCATAGCAGCATTGAAACATCTGAAGTTGCCAACCTCTCACATCATGGCTTCCACCTATACACTACGAGCATTCAATGACGCGATATGCTCGATAGTTGGCACAATTGTCCTACCCATTCAAGTAGGACAAAATATGATACCTACATTGTGCCATATTTTGGAATGCGATATGGCTTATTGAAGAATTTCACGAAGCAATCGTTCCTTATCATTCATTTCAAATATATAAAGGTTACATGCGGTTACAAGTTAGTTTAACCACCTCGGTGGTTAAATAACCAAACTGGAGAGCGCCTATGAGCGCTATTTTTAAATATGCAAATAATGGAATAACAATTTATTCTAACATCCCCCCTTATTACATTATTGGCAAATCCCAATTGTATCTCGAAACTTCTCATATTTGATACGTCCAAGGGCTTTGGTAAAAATATCTGCAACTTGCGCATCGGTAGGAATGTAGTGAAGTTGTATATGGTGCTTTGGAACTTCATCTCGAATAAAATGACATCTGGTATCAACATGTTTGGTACGTTCATGAAAAATTGGATTTTTTACAAGATTCAAAACACCTTGGTTGTCGCAAAACAAATGAAGAGGAAGATTCTTTGGAAGGCCCATGTTGGTAAGAATGCGACTTAACCACATTATCTCGCAGACTGCTTCACTGGCTGCACGATATTCTACTTCTGTAGAAGATAAAGCAACCACATGTTGTTTCTTACTGTGCCATGAGATAGGTCCAGATCCTAGATGGAAAACATATCCAGAGGTGGATTTACGATCATCAAGGGATCCAGCAAAATCTGAGTCTGTGTATCCCAGTAAGAAAAATTTATTATTCTGTCTATATTCCAGACCATAATGTGTAGTACCGTGAACATAATGAAGAACTCTTTTTGCTGCTTTCCAGTGACTCATTTTAGGCTCTTGCATGAACCTTGAAAGATATCCCACAGCAAAACTGAGATCTGGTCTGGTATTTGTCAGATATATGAGACTCCCAATCAACTGGCGATAGAGAGTACCATCTACCTGAGGTGACTCATCATATCGAGATAACTTAAGTCCTTGCTCCATTGGAGTTGCTTTTGACTTACAGTTAGTCATCCGATATTTTTCTACTAAAGTCTTGGCATATTTCTTTTGTGTTACTCGAATATGAAACTTTTGTTGAGTAACTTCTAAACCAAGACAATAGTGTAGAAGTCCTAGATCTGTCATATCAAAAGATTGCTTCAAGTCAGCTTTCACTAAGTCAATCATTTTTTCTGAGCTTCCTGTGATGATCAGATCGTCAACATAAAGTACAAGAATCACTATATCAGAACCATTTTTCTTAATATAGAGATTTGCATCTGAAGGACTTCTTATGAAACCATGCTGCACAAGGTGACTGTCTATCTTGATATACCAAGCTCGAGGAGCTTGTTTTAGCCCATACAAGGATTTGATCAATTTACATACTTTTTGTTCTTGCCCCTCAACCACATATCCTTCTGGTTGAGTCATGTAAACTTCTTCTTGTAAGTCACCATTCAAGAAGGCACTTTTAACATCCATCTGATGTAATTTCCACCCAAACTGAGCTCCCATGGCACAAAGTACTCGAATGGTAGTCATTTTTGCAGTAGGGGCAAAAGTCTCTTCATAATCTATGCCTTCTTTCTGAGCATATCCCTTTGCAACAAGCCGGGATTTATGCTTATCAATAGACCCATCTGCCTTATACTTCACTTTGAACACCCATTTGCAGCCTATGGGCTTCTTCCCTTTGGGCAGATCGACTAACTTCCAAGTATTATTTTTAAGGAGAGATTGATGTTCTACATCCATAGCCTCTTTCCACTGTGGTTCATCAAGTGCAGATTGAACCGTTGTGGGCTCGTTTGTATTCAATGTAGACATATAAATTTTTTCTCCATCCTTATCTTCCTCTCTATCATTTTCTGTACCCACTGTCAAATCATCAAAGTGTTGACAAAGTTCATCAACCTCTGAAGTAGATTCTTCTGTTCTCATCTGTTGAGTCATACTACGAGTACATGGTCTATCAAGAGATAGATCTGGAAGGGATTTCAACTTAGCATCTCTCAAAGTGCTAGTATACCATTTTGGAACTTTCTGTTTTTGTTGTGGGAGTTGAACCTCCTTCTTAGGCTCTTCTTCATCAAGGTATACAGTTGTGGATGTGTCTTTTGATGTGAGAGCTTCATCAAATATAACATCTCTACTTACATGTGTCTTCTTGGTCTTAGGATCAATCAATCGATAACCTTTTGAGTACTCATCATAGCCAAGAAAGATACACTGCATGGTTTTCTCATCCAGCTTCCTCCTTTTCTGTTTTGGAATGTGCATGAATGCTTTACATCCAAACACCTTCAGATGAGCAATGGAAGGTTTCTTATCACTCCATGCTCCTTGTGGAGTCTTCCCTTGTAGAGCTCTAGTGGGTGCTCTATTTAGGAGGTATGATGTTGTATTTATTGCTTCTGCCCAATATTGATCCTCAAGATGTGCTCCTTTTAGCATACATCGAACCATTTCCATAATGGAACGATTTCTTCTTTCTGCAACTCCATTCTGCTGAGGTGTATAGGCTGTAGTCAGTTGTCTTTTGATTCCATGTTTCTTAAGAAACTCTGAAAACTCTTCAGAGGTGTATTCCCCCCCTCGATCTGAGCGGAGGGTCTTGATAAAACATCCCGACTCCTTCTCAACAAGTTTCTTGAACTGTTGAAAGTAGAGAAGTGCTTCTGATTTCAACTGAAGAAAGAAAACCCACATCTTCCGTGAGTAATCATCAACGAATAGTTGAAAATACTTTTTCCCACCATAGCTGGTTGGCATAGGACCACACAGATCGGTATGTACCAGCTCTAAAGGTTTTGCAGCTCGAGAGGAGCTTGTTTCAAAAGGCACTCGATGTTGCTTCCCTGCTAAGCAATCCGAGCAAACTGGTAAGGTAGATGAGAGAGGTGGAAGACCTTTCACCATCCCATATTTGTGTAATTCAAGCAAATATCCAGAACTGAGATGCCCATAACGTCGATGCCAGAGAGAGGTGGCCTCCTTCGTAGTTGCAGCCAAAGCAACATGGGGAGTGGAAATAGCATCGAGAATAAACAAGCCATGTTTGTAAGATCCGGTGGCAACATGTTTACCACGATGTGTGATAAAACATCTCTTCTTCCCATTGACAACTCGAAACACGACTTCCATGTTTCTATCCAACATTTGTGTGACTGAAAGTAGATTATTGGCTAAGCCTGGAACATAGAGAACCTTTTCAATTTGACAATTACCATCAGGAAGAGACACAAAAATATCCCCTTCTCCTTTTACTTGATATACCTGATTGTCAGCAATTGTGATCGGCTTACCCTCTTTCTCCACAAAAGTATCAAACCATGATTTATCCCCAGTCATGTGTTTGCTAGCTCCTGAGTCAATATACCATACAACATCTATCTGAGAAGACGAAGTATGAGTCATGAGCACCTTGTGTGCTCTTTCAGAGTCAGAATCTGAATCAGAATCAGGAGAATGTGAGTCTGAGTTGGATTCAGCATAAGCAACATGGCCTTTAGATTGTTTATGCTTATTGTATTTTTTCTTATGCTTGCCCTTCTTTTGGGAACCTCTTTCATTTGGTTGCTTGTTTTTGAACCAACATCTGTTGGTGTCATGGTTATTCATGTCACAAATTTTGCAATATTTTGTATCTTTTTGCTGAGATTGCTTCCCTTTTCCTTTGGAAGAAGCACCTCCTTTTTGAAACTGGCCTTGTTGTTTACCACTTTGCTGGGTGGAGAGAGCATTATCTGGCATGTCATCTTTCTGGACCTGAGTTACCTCCTCGATCTGAAGCAAGTTTACCAGTTCCACAAATGAGACTTGTCTACCAGAAACATTGAGAGAGGTGATCAACATCTTGTAGGAACTTGGTAATGCTCTCAAGATAACAGAATTCAAGACATCATCATCCACAGGTTTTCCCATAGCATTCAATTTTGCTTTCAAATCTGCCACTCTACATAGGAATATGTCAACTGTTTCTCCAGAACTCATACTGAGATTATGTAGTTGAGTTTGAAGATGGAGAATAGTGGATTGATTCTTCCCTTCATATACTCGTGAGCAAAGCATCCCAGGCTATCTTACTAGTTTTTGCATCACAAATATGAGGCTGCACCTCATCTGTGGTAGCAAGTAAGATAAATACAAGACTCTTCTTGTCTTTCTTATCCCAATCATCTTGATCTGTTCCTGTTGTTTGAGGACGTTTTTTAGTGCCAGTCACTACATCCCATAAATCTTCCAACTGAAGTATGGCTTTCATCTTTGTCTTCCATGGAACAAAGTTAGGACCCTTCAACAATTGGGAATCTGAGAGATACTTATGAATTGTGGCCATTATGAAAGTTCCTTATATCACCAATTGGTCTCCCTTTCTTTATACCTACCAGATCGTTATATTGTAACCATTCAATATACACCCGCCCTTACGTGAGGGAAACTATAGGTATATAGGAACAGTATACCACTCAATATGTACTCGCCCTTACGAGAGGGAGACTATAAGTACATATGAGAAGCACAATATATTGAACATAGGCGATACTGAAAGGGCATCGTGTTGTTAATGACACCTACCATAGAAAGTTTTATTCCGCATGCGTGGGGCGTAACTTCCCCTAAACACTTTGGAAAAAGAGCTTTCGTCAGGATTTACGCCTAACAACAATCACGATGTGGGTATGAAATGGAAGAACAAACAAAAAAACTGGTTTGCCTTATTTCTCCCCGACGATTTATAGAGAACAAGCTCAGACGTCGTTGTTGCAGCTATATTAGGCGGCGAATACAGTAGTCCAAAGCACGACAACATTACCTGTAAGTGTGGACCAGAGGTATCTCAAATACCGAACGCTGTTGTGCAATAAATTGCACAAATAGGGTATAAATTTGGGGTCTTATATTTTTTTTAATTTATGATTGATAATGCAAGAAAAAAAGAGTATTTAAATGCAAAAAAAAATCATAAATGCCCGCAAATTATAGCTCCTATTACAATTTCCCCCCTTTGTCTGACAATTTTGCAAGTGAAATATGTGAAATTTGTGAACTCCCCCCTTCAAATTGCAAAATAGACAAGTATTGGGAAAAAAATACCTAGAGAAACTCTCAAAATTGGAGCTTGTCAAGGCGTCATGTAGACTGCTTAGGCATCAAATGGCCATAAGCAGGCGTCACGGGCGTCAACGGCGTTGTTCGGGCGTCAACAACCGCTCAGGGCGTCAAAAAACTGCTCAGGGCATCAAAAAACTGCGTTGGGCGTCAAAAAACTACTTAGGGCGTCAAAAAACTACGCTGGGCATCAAAAAACTGTGCTGGGCATCAAAATACTGTGCTGGGCATCAAAAAATCTGCGCTGGGCGTCAACAAAGCGTCCCCGAAGGGAGTCGAACCCGAAACCTACTGTCCAACATTCAGCGCCCTGACCACTTGAGCCAGAAGGCCCGACGAAACTACGCTGAAAACAGGATCTATTTAGATCCTCGGGGCCGGAGACAGGCAAAAAAAAACTTTATCCCACATGGCCTATGCGGCCACTGTGGGAGGGTTTAAGAAGTTTGAAAGCTCCTTAAGCTTTCGGTTGCCTTCGGGCAACCACCCCCAGTCCAGTCCGCCCTTTTGCCTCAGCCGTCTCCCCGAACCGCCGCAGAGTCTGCGTCCCGTCTTGGTTTGCGTTCTGTTTGCGTGTCGTCGTCCATGCCAGGCCCTCGGTCCTGCATCCTCTGTCGTCCGTGTCCGGTCGGCGTTGTCTGTCGTCCGCCAGGCTTTGTCTGTCGTCTCGTCCGTGTTAGGTCCGTCCGGTCCGCCAGGCTTTGTCCGTGTCAGGTCCGTCCGGTCCGCCGTCCGTGTCAGGTCCGTCTGTCCGGTCCGCCAGGCTGGTCTGTCCGTAGCTCTGATGCCATGAAGAATTTCATGAAGTGATCGTTCCTTATCATTCATTTCAAATATATAGAGATTACATGCGGTTACAAGTTGGTTTAACCACTTAGGTGGTTAAATAACCAAACTGATCAAACTGGAGAGCGCCTATGAGCGCTATTTTTATATATGCAAATAATGTAATAATAAATTTATTCTAACACTTATAACATATTGCTAGGGTGGCCATGGATCAGGGACATGAAGTGTGTCCCTTCGATAGCTCATCAGTGTTTGAAGTATGCATTTGAAGGGGAAGTACATGTAGTCCCGACGAACTTAGAACCCTTCAAATATTGCAATGCGGTGTAGCTGATGCCGCAATCGACCCTCCCATCGACGCACTTGGATTTTTAGTTAAATCCATCTAGACAGGGTCCGATGCTGCAAGCACCACTGGTGATAAATCCATCTACATCCCAGCCAGGTACATCTTCATCGTTCGGTCCTTCACCAACAACGCCACCTATCATGGCTAAACAAAAGGACAAAGGGAAGCAAACCCTAGAAGAGGCTCAACCCCTAGAAGAGGCGCTGCCAATAGTATCAACCATCTCTACCAAAGATATGCCTAGCACAATGGAAGTTGAGGCTCCTAGTTCACCCAACATGGAGTGGACTCAGGAAGAGCTTCCATTCCCTCCCTCTCAATCGCCAATAATTACTATTGAAATGGCCATTACGGGCCTGGGGGAGTATCTAGTGCGGAATGTTGTAGCAACGACCATGCTAGAGTCTATGCAAGACATGGGGAGACCTCGCCTCCCCATCGGTACAATTGTTCCTTTAGGCTACCCACAAAACCAGACAAATTTTGTGTATGGGGGCCTTGATCATGGTACTGAGCCATGCATGCAAGAGGAGGACGAAGATGAAGAGCCTTTTGTAGAAGATGTCAACTATCTATCTAACCCGAACTTCGCTCTGAGATATCTTGGCCAATGCAATTGGCATGGATACGGGCTAGGCAGGTATGAGCAAGGAGTGTGTGTCCTTTGCCATCCAAGATACCAAATGCCTTATGACAAGTCGGGAGTAGGGTTCAACCACCCCCTACCCTTGGACATCTTGGTGGAAAACATGCAAGGCCTAGGGATAGGCAACAAGGGTGGATTGGCATTAGATCCTTATGCCAACCCAAAAACAATGTATACATTGGGAGATTACCTCCCATGGTCAACAACCACCCTTGTTAACCTCAATAACCCTTCTCCTTTGCTAGAGAGAGGTGAAAGCTCAGGAACTCACTCTCAAGGAAGGTATAAATAGTGTCAAGAGGGATCTTCGGAGGATGAATCAGAATATGAACCAGCATCATATGATCCTTTCAAATCTGATAGTGATCACTCACAAGTGATCCCCATGAATGACTGTCAAGAGAGCCTCTTGACAATGTTCCCTCTAGAGGCTCCAAGAGAGCCAGTGCCGCGTCAAGAGAATCAGGCCCCCCCACGGAGAGTGGAACAACCATAATGGGGCCAGATTAATTTGCTCGAGCAGGATGAGCCTGTAATGCCTCAAACAGTTGTCAAAGCCAACAAGGGGCTTTGGATCTCCAATAGTGATTACAAAGATGAAATAGAAATGACATATCTTAATCACATGTGGTAGAGGCCGCAACCATATCCCTTGGAGATTAATGACATATTTGAACAAATGGGCATAGTGCCAGGACACGAGTGGTACGTAGACCCAGTGAGGTGGGATCAAGTGTTGGATCCGCCAATCCAAGTATATGAAGAGCACCTTCCACTCCAATACCCTAGGGTGATATCAGTTCCGAGGGTAGACCCTATCCTCCTATCAGCACATCGGGTCCGATCCATTCATGCCAATACCTCTAGAGCCATATCTGGAGCATAGAGAACATCCAGAATGTTCAAGTCATCACACCCGCGATAATGGAGACCAAAATAATTTCATCCACATGATCTCCATTGACTTAACCACCCCCATCCACAATCCAACCGATCCAACACGGTCCTTGCATCTAGACATAGATGCCATTGACTGGGATCGCATCAATTCACCTCCATCCCCATCAGAGTACTGGCCTTTCAATAAAATGCTTCATTTTACCCTAGGGTCAACTCAAGATATCTTTCATGCTGAAGAGGAACCCGAGGTTCCCAATGCAGATTTAAACTCAGCAAATGATATCCATTTGATCCCAACTCCACATCAGTTGGAGGACGGATCCCACATGTCGATCGAGGAGATGACTGACGTAGACATCAGCTCGGATCCAATGAATCCATAGATTATCAAGCTAGGGGTAAGCTTATCCCCTGAAGAGCAAGCCGACTACATTGCCCTTCTCAAAGAGAAGAAGGAGGTTTTTGCATGGTCATACAGAGACATGCTAGGGCTAGATCCGTAGCTAGTCACGCATAATCTAACACTTGATCCGACAATCAAGCCAGTTAAGCAAAAACTACGTAAGATGCACCCAACAGTGGCCTTGATGGTCAAATACAAATTGCAAAAACTGTTGGATGCACAGTTTGTCATCTACGTGGATTATCCGCCATGGTTGTCCAACATGGTTCCCATCAAGAAGCCCGATGGGAGGATTCGCATATGCACTAATTTTTGAGATCTAAACAAAGTGAGTCCTAAGGATGATTTCCCCTTGCCAAGCATCGATACATTGGTAGATGCTACAGTAGGTCACGAAATACTATCCCTCATGGATGGTTTCTTGGGATACAATCAAATTCGTATCAATCTCGAGGACCAACTAAAAATGGCGTTCACAATGCCTTGGGGGACATTTTGTTATAAGGTCATGCCTTTTGGCCTTAAAAATGCTGGCACCACCTACCAACGTGCCATGACGTACATCTTCCACGATTACATGCATAAAACTTTGGAATATTACATGGATGATTTGTTGGCCAAATCTCTTTTGCGCCCAAATCATCTCGATGACTTAAGCAAGATCCTCGATCGCCTCATGGAACATAAATTCAGATTGAATCCCAAGAAGTGCGTATTTGGCGTCACATCTGGAAAACTCTTGGGTTTCATAGTCTCAAAGCGAGGCATCGAAGTGGACCCAAACAAATTCAAGCAAATCCTTGAAATGGTTCCCCCAACTACCATTAAGTAGCTCAGAAGTCTGCAGGGAAAGGTCGCATCAATTAAGCACTTCATAGTGCAGTTATCTGACAAGTGCCAACCCATGAACAAATTATTGCACAAGGGGGTAGCATTTCACTGGGATGACGAGTGCCAGTCAGCCTTTGATGACATCAAACGATACTTGGCTTCACCGCCAGTATTGGCACCACCTAGACCAAGAGTGCCATTCTACTTATACATCTCAGCTATTGAGGTGGCACTGGATGCCATGCTAGCCTAGAAGAATGAACTTCACAAAGAATAGGCTACTTACTATCTTAGCCGCACCCTAGTCAGTTATGAACTTAACTATGCATACGTCGAGAAAATTTGCTTGGCAGTGGTGTTTGCTACCAAAAATCTATGCCACTACATGCTGAGCAACACTACGTATGTTGTGTCTAAGGAGAATCCATTGTGATACATGATGAGTCGTACTTATCATAGTAGTCACATGGAGAAATGGATCATGTTGTTGACAAAATTTGACATAGAGTTTATTGGATAGAAATCCATCAAAGGATAGGTCATAGCCGATCAACTAGCAGAGGCTCCTCTTGAAGAAGATCAGCCTCTAGTCATAGAACTACCCGATGATGGGGTCTTCCATGTCTCAGAATCGCCAGATTCTGATGAGCCTGAGTCACAGGTCAACATAACCCTATTTTTTGATGGTTCTAAATGTGAGCAAGGTGGTGGCATGAGAATAGTATTCTTCACACCGCAGGGTGCTCCAATGCCTCTGTCATTTAAATTAAATTTCCCATGCACCAACAATAATGTAGAGTATGAAGCCTTGCTCATAGGTCTTTAGATAGCAATCACCATGAACATCAAATGACTGAACATCTTTGGTGATTCGTTGTTAATTTTCAACCAAGTCAAAGGGGTATTCCAATGCAAATGCCCAGTTCTACAGGCCTACAAAGCCCTTGTGGACAAATTCCTAGCAAATCTTGAGTGGTACGACATCGAGGCACTCCCTCGGTCATCGAATCATTTTGCGAACACTATGGCCTCCTTGGGGTCACTAATCCCGTAAGACCTTTCTGGTGATATGACAACCATTCAAGTCAAAAAACTATCACAATCCATGATGGAGCGTGCAAGCTCTAACTTGACGCCAGGAATCCACATGATCCAAATTGAACCATCCTAGGATAAGTTCTCTCAAATCCACGATCGTCTGAAACATGCCAATTGGGGTCCTTGTTCTCCCCTACTCCCATTAATAGCAACACAATGCTATTCTTACAAGTTCTCCCCCGCTCATCATTCGCTAGGGATGAACTTCAAGAGGGATTGGCTGTTCATACCGTCAAGGCTTTCGATCAGCAGGATTGGTATTTACCCATAAGGGACTACCTCAAGTTAGGTAATCTCCCACTTGGATTGACGCATGCCACAAAATGAACATTCAAGCAGAAAGAGGCCAAGTATGTCTTGTTAGGAGACATTTTGTACCATCACAACTACAAAGGAATCCTCCTTCGTTGCTTGGACCAGCAAGAGTCCACTTGGGCAATCGCCCAAGCGCACGATGGTACGTGTGGTGGCCACTTCAGTGGTATGGCCATCGCAAAGCGCATTCTTTGCATGGGATATTATTGGCCATCTTTAGAGCAAGATTGTTGCACATATGTAAGGAAGTGCATGAAGTGTCAACATCATGCCAATTTGATGCACGTACCTTCCTAGGCCTTGCAGATAGTCCAGTTAGCTTGGCCATTTTTGTAGTGGGGCTTAGATCTAATTGGAAATATCTCCCCTACATCGTTAGGTCATCACACGTTTATCATAATGGCCACAGAGTATTTCACCAAGTGGGTGGAAGCAGTTTCGCTTACCTCTACGACAGGACCCCACATTGTGGAGTTCATTTTACATAACATCATATGTCATTTTAGTATTCCATCCAAAATAATCTCAGATAATGGGACGTCATTTAAGAACAAAGACGTGCGTGCTTTGACCACAAACTACAAAATTCAGCACAATTTTTTGACACCCTATTATCCATAGGCAAATGGGCAAGCAGAGGCGTCAAACAAAATGCTAGTTGCTATCCTCAAAAAGACCATCATAGACAATCATAAGGATTGGCACATCCAAATCCCACTTGCCCTGTGGGCTTATTGCACTAGCATTCGGACGCCCACTAGGGCAACTCCATTTTTGCTCGTGTATGGCTCCGAGGCAGTCATGCCTCTCGAGTTGAAAATTCCTTCCCTATGCATATCAATGCAAGAGTTCATCGATGATGACACTGCATGGCAGGCCCGGTTAGACTAGCTTACGTTGCTTGATGAACGATGCATTAATGCCCTTGAGCATTTATGTATCTATCAAGAGCGACTTAAGAAAGCTTACAACATGAAAGTTCACCTAAGGGACTTTCGGATTGGTGACTTGGTCTTAAAAGAAAACCAACAAAACTCTAGTTTGTCGTCCCATCTAAGGGACAAGTTCATGGAAAATTGGTTAGGTCCATATGTAATTGATAGCAAAATAGGACCCAGGACATACCGGCTAGCCTCTCTTGATGGAATCAAGGAACTAGAACCCTTGAACATCAGTCATTTGGGACCATTCCATATCTAAGAGAGTCGTATCCCAAAAGGATTAAAGTGATCCAAAATGCTCCAAGGATTCCTACAATCGCTTGGTCAATCCCAAAATGCTCCAAGGATTCCTACAATCACTTGGTCAATCCCAAAATGCTCCAAGGATTCCTACAATCACTTGGTCAATCCCAAAATGCTCCAAGGATTCCTACAAATCGCTTGGTCAATCTCAAAATTCCCCAAAGGTACCCATTACCACTTGGTCAACCAAAAAGCTCCAAGGATTCCCACAATCACTTGGTAAAAAATAAGAAAATTCAAAAACAGTACAATCAATCCCTCAAAAACAACAAAATATTTGCATCTCATTTCCAGGCATACTCCAACTCATCACCACAATAGAGAGCTCTTTTTGCATCTCATCTCCATATTCACAAAAAAAAAATCAATCCATCAAAAACACAAAAATATGTAGCTGCATTAAGCATCACATCCATACATTGCATATTTGTGGTCATACAGGTCAAAGGCACCATAGACTGTAATTACTCCGCCAATCCATCTTGTGATCACCATTTCTCCATTCTATAAGCAGTCCATCAAAAATAAACACCATTCACTTCTTTTTACCATACTAGAGTCAGTGGTCTTCTAATGTATCAAGAGTTTTTGCCCTTCAGTCATCATTTTGCTTTCTAGCCACGTACTATACCAAGTCAGACAAATTTTATAAAGGTAGAGTTCTACTTGGATCACACCTTGTTACGTAGCATCCCAACACAAATTAAAACACATAAAAATTCCCAAGTTGTGTGAACAAAATATGACACCTGCAAAGCAATCCAGGTCACCATAAGCGAAATGGTTATCTTGCTCATCCCCCTATGCGAATGACCCCAAGAATGCTGAGAGTTGGCAAAAGGACAAGCATCTTCCCTACCCAATTCCCCAAGAATCCCAAGTTCTCAAAAGTTGCAAACATCAAAATTTTGCAAACAGTCAAAACTCCAAAAATTTGACATCACCACCAGAGTGCATACATCAAAAGGCACATACAATAGTGATTCTCATCACTCAAAATTCAAATCCCTTGCTCCAAAAACAAATAAAAATATAAAAATAAATGATGATTTTTATCACTACAAAAGAGCAAGTATCCCAATACAATTGAAGAAAAGAAGGGAGTCGAACTTGAATCCCTAGAACTCTCAGCATTCCGACAGGTCATGAGGCAAACCCCAGTACCGATTTGGTGGATAGCCTATCGGTCACTAGTGGTAAACCTCCCGCATGATGATATATCTGTCACATTAACTCATGTACAGATCAATGTTTGCATGTGGATGAGCTAGCTTATGGTATCCTAGATAGCACCGTAGATTAATCTGACTAAATACAACAAAGGAGTTAGTGGAGCTAATTAGGTGATCCTCGGTATAGGTTTGGTTGAAAGCCTATCTGGCACTGGCGGTATCCTGACAAATACCACATAAATGAACTCAATTGCACACACAGGGATGTGAAATAACTTGGTCAAAGACAAGTCTGATTCATACCTTGTCCAAAAGTCTTGTAAGATAAAGTATAGTCGTGGCTAGTTAGTTAAATTGTCTGAGTCTCAGAAAACCTTAGCTACATTTCTAAACCAACTACGCTATCTTTCATCCTCGCATTTGCCATCAACAATCGCCAAAAAAAAAAAAACCCCACAAAGGGTCTAAACAGTCTATGGTGCTCTCGCCAAAACAACACAAATTCAATTCATCCATTACATTTGCATATCCTCAAATTTAGAAACATTTGCATTCATCATAACATATGCATCCATCAAAATAAATTAACATGCATACATCCATACTCATCACTCATCATGCATAAAATCAAATCATCACTTGCATAAACAAAATAAAGTCATCTGTATATATCATCAAAAATGCCCGCAAGCTACAATATCTGGTCCTGTGACCCCATAAAAAAATCCAAAAGCTCAAAAACCCCCAAGCCTAAGGCGTCAACCACCATGATCACATAGGATCGGTGCAACGGGAACTACCCCCCATGGTGTGGGTCCTATGGGACCCCTCAAGGCGGCTACTGCTAGCCCCCGCATCATGCCTGCTACCCCCTCCCTCATCCAGTCACCTACGATGAGATGATGCTGATTGCTTAGTATCACTGCCCCTCATCCGACGCGATGATCCACCTCCCGAGGGCTCAGGTAACCACCCACCGAGGCGGATAATCTCTCCCTCCATATCCATCCGATGCCGAGACCAATCTGTCTCCCATCGCAACCACTCTACCTCCCATCGACGGTAATAAGCTACTACATCATCGCGCTGCACCAAAGCCCTATCCCTCTCTGCTAGCTACATCCATAGGAGATCCCTCTCCCATGCAGCATCAGTACCCCCATCCTACTGATGGTAGGTAGCCAATGCATTCTCTCGCTCCACCAGCTGCATGCACAGGAGATCCCTCTCCTGTAGCACATCCCCCAGCTCCTCATCGCGCCACCGTAATAGCCCCTCCAACCATGCAATCTTAGCATGTAGCCCAAACTCTGTGTCCTCCACTTTCGCCTGAGGCGTAGGCATCTCTGGAATAGTAGCCTTCTCTGGCTCCCACTACTCCGTGATGTCCTGCATCTCCGGCTGATCCGGAACCCCCACCTCCGCATCCTCATCCTCCACCTCCACCATGTCTGCATCCTCCCGAGGAGCTCCCCAATCATCTCCTGGTGCCTCAACACCCTCCTCGCCCATTGCTGCTACCTCCGTGCCTCCCAATGGCCCCTCTCCCCACCATCATCATAGTACCCACCATTGGTCATACTCTGCGGTAGTCCCAATGTCATCCACATTCGGGATGTCGATCACTATGTCTGAATCCTCGCCTAGTGGCATGATGACCGATCGATCCAGAGTCCTCTCATCCCCTCGATGCCGATAGACCACGGGCTCACCAGGAAACCCCTGGCACATCCCAAACTGTCATGTCACCCGGCTGTAAGGGAAGAACTCATGCTTGGTCCCATGTTGCCCAATCAGCCACCGCTCCTTGCATACCCATCGGAGCCACTCTCCAACCTCCGGCCAGGCTGGACAATCCCGATAAGGGTGCCAGAACACCTCCCTTAGAGTAAGCCAAGTGAGGGCATCGACATAGTGCCCTATGGCACCTGCCCACCATCGACTCTGTCCCTACTCCTTAGACCACCACCATAGAACCGCATAGCCTATATCCTTATCCTCCATCTCCATTCGAGTCGTCCACGGTAACCTAGCTGGCCTCTCCATCGCTATGTGTTGCCAAGCCCAGCTCTGCAATAGATAGCTACAGCTAACCCCCTTTCACCTTCGACAGTGGACCTCGTATAGCTCACCATAGATCTATGCCAGCAGTGTTTGCCCCCACCTCATGATTAGTGGTGCCTCCGTCGGGAACTCTACCAGCCACCAAACCAAATCCAATAGGTTCCATGAGAACCTCGCACCTGACAAGTCAGGTAGCAGCATGTTGGAAATGAGGCCCATGAGTACTATGTGCCTCACTCCCAACACCCCTCTCTCAAGCCACCATCGGACCAGAATCCTACCAATATGGCAGTCGCCCTCTACCCTCTCCACTAGGCTCTCCACACCCAGCTCCTCCCCATGCCTAAAGCATCGTATCAGTATAGCTATCCGCTGATCATGCGGTGATGTCCTGATCGATAGTCCATCTATCAAAATCCGTAGAAGTCGATAGACATCCTCCAAGGTCACTGTCATCTCCCCTATTGGGAGATGGAAGGTGTTGGTCCGGGGATCCCATAGGTTGATCAGGGCCATCAGATAGGCTCGATCCCCGACCACAGGCTCCAGTCGAGCCACCTGCTTGAGCCCAAGGGCATCAAGCCACTCCCGATCAACCACGCTTAGTGCCCTTCGTGCTTCAGCAAAAGCAGTAGGTACACGATACCGGCTATTCACAACCTGCAAAAGAAAACAACACAAAAACATTAAAATCATGAAAAATTGTATAACAATAACATGAATATACAGCACTACCTACCAATGTATAGCCAAAAACAAAACAAAAATTCAAAAAAATTAATTTGTCAACCCTAGGGTTTTTAAACTCTAACTGATTAATTAATAACAAAAACAATTACAAAACAACAAAAAGAAAAGATCAATTGTCAGTCCTAGGGTTTCTAATCCTAACTGATAAATTCAAAAACAAAACAAAAATTCAAACAAATTAATTTGTCCACCCTAGGGTTTTTAAACTCTAAGTGATTAATTAACAAAAAAAAAAACAACACAGTTGTCAGTCTTAGGATTTCTGTATTCTAAGTTTAAAATTGACAAAGTCTGCACAAACAAAACAAAATTAAAATAACAGTTTTTTAACCTAGGGTTTTCACCTACGTTTTAAAACTGACAAGCTCAACCTAAAAAACTAGGGTTTTACGTTCCGTTTATCCTAGGGTTTTAGTTAAAAGAAAAATAATAAAAAAATAAAAAGTTTTTTTCCCCTAGGTTTTTACTACGTTTTCCATTCAATTTTAAGCTAAGTCTTGGTTTGTGTTCAAGTCATTTTTAAGGTTTTCAATTTTAATTTTTGGAAAACAACATCACAAAGAAAATTAAACAAATAACTTGCAGTTTTAAAAAACATATAACAAAAGCAATAACGCTAAGGAGCACTTACTGGTCTCGCTTCGGCTCCGCCGCTCGATCCGGTTTGTGCACTCATGATGTCGAGAGAAATTTGGCAGTGCTTCGCTTCGAAGAATTAACCTCCTCCTCCCCAAAGCTCCAAATCGTAAGAAAATTTGAATGCAAATGAGCCCAAACCCTAGTTTTGGCCTTTAAATAGGCTTTTTGAGCTCAAATTTGTTCCTTCCCTAGGATGAGCGCTCTGGTTAGCGCTCGTCCCACCCTGGGACGAATACCAGCATGGTATTCATCCCACCCCGGAATGAATTCAAGACAAAAAATTCAAAAACAACAAAAATTGAACAAAAATGCACCAAAATAGCTAATAAACTTGCCCGATGAGAGTGCTTTGGCACTTGACATCCTTGGCATGCAAAATAGATGTCGGGGTTACAAATTGTCACTATCCTACTCCCTAAGAAGGCTACCATAGCCGGACCACTCCATGGGAGGATGGATTTCTGCCAATTTCAGCTCCAAAAAGCGTCGCAAAAAGGGTTAACACCCAACAAAAATAGGTCTAAATGTCAAAAAATTGCACATGCTTAACGCTAAAACATCTAAAGGCACCCTTGCACAAGTCATCTTGGGTCAAGCGACTCATCGCTTTTCTCATGAAGGTCATTCCCTCATCGATTCGTCGCTTGAGGGGGTAGTCACACTTAGTCACCAATCAACAAACACACACCCAATTAAGGAAAATGACATGCATTCAAAGAATCATTGACAAAGACAATTACGCTCCTTCTTGGGGCAGTAAACAAGCAATAATCACAAACTAGTCAAATCACTTGGCATTTCGTGAATCATGAACTCAAGGTTCTCACAAACAAAAGGTTGCGCCCTTTGCCTATTCATGACCGATCAATGTCCAAGATCAAGTAACACCTCACCGAAAAAGGTTAAATACTTGAATTGAGTTCCTTCGCTCGTCAGAAGCAAGGATTCAAGAATGCATGCCCTTTCCATACTTGGGGCATCAAAAGTTGGTTAGGTTACTGAGAAACCCTAATCATTAGTTCTTTGTTTATCTATTTTTGCTCGGTGCTGCACCATGCACAGTGCATCCCAAAAAGGGGCATCTCGTAGACACCAAAACAGCACCAATTTGATTATGTGACTGCAAACACTGATCGCTTTGACACACACAGCCCCCAAGGGCAGTCCCTAGAGGTTAAACAGTGGTCCTAACCACTCTCACAGTAGTTTTGAAAGGTCAGAGATCAATTTGGCACCTTCAGGACTTTTCTCAATATTCGTTCCACCCGGAACGGATTCAAATTGGATTCGCCCCACCCAGGGACGAATTCTAGATTCGCTCCAGGGTGGGGTGAATTGCAGGTTTGATGGGAAAAAAGTCAAATCTTGACAAATGGCAGCTCAGATCCACTACTCAACACTTCCTTCATCGCATGGGAGTATGGGTGAGCGTTTTCGAGCGTTAGAGGCATTTACAAGGTCAATCATGAAGTCCCTATTCAAGGAGGAATCTCCTTCCCCCTGGGAAGGCATGATTGCCAAGTGGTGCCTCTACATGCCCATTTCAAGAGACCTCCAGGTCTATAAATTGGTGAGTTTCCTCACCCCAAAATATAGAGAGAAGGAGCATTTTAGAGCAACGAAGTGTTGTCATTTTATTGTCATACCTCACACCTTTTGGATTTGCGCCTTTCACATCCTTGATCTCCTTTAGAGGGGAGGTCATTGGGTGACTATTGGGAGGATGAATATTGAACCCAAAACCCGACATTTGGCCACAATATCCCACCAAATTTATCGACAATACCACACAAGAGGTTTTGGACCCATCCCAAGTGGATTGGTGCCGAAATCGAGCCTCAAACGATGGGCGGCCTGCCCCATGGGCGCCCCCCTCCCACACTGCCACAATCCTAATCACCCCCTTTCGGAGCGATGGGAATTCCATGGTAGATTTGCTTTCTTTCATTTTTGCATTCAATTCTATGATGTTTAGATAGGTTGTCATTTGAATTTTGTCTCGTTTTGAACAATTTTGATCATATTTCTAGCTTTGTTCGCTTCTACTAACCTATAGGTAGCATCATCAAATTCCCATTGATGGAGGCCAAATTGGGAAAATCTGACCATCTCGGTCTTCCCAAAATGCCCCCAATTAGCTAACCCCAAGTTTGCAGGTCTTTTGGAGCTTCCTAGGTAGGACATTGGGACAGTATCTTTTCGATGTTTTGTTGTAGGTGAATTCGTCCCGCCCCGAAGCGAATTCAAATCGGTGAGGAATTTCTTAACTGTTCTTTTTGTAGGGCCTTCCTGGTGGTATCTTGATGCCCCTATCAAATTTTCAGAGCATTTGGACCTGTTTTAGTCATAGTTTAATTCACTTTTCTCATTTACTTATTGTAGGCTTGGGGATTGCATGCTTTGTTTTATCCGTAAGTGCTACTGACCATTTCTTGTTCCTTTGAACGTAGGGTTTCAGACATTAGAGGAGCAGCGAGGAGTCAAGAATCATCAACGCAAGTGGCGGTGATGTTTTGGTCCACCCATTTTACATGTGGGCACGCGGAAGAAGGAAAGGCATCCATGGATGTAACAAGAACTTATGCTTAAATGCTCCTAGCCCTTGAAAGGGGAGGATGCACATTGTAACCGAGTTTGAAACATATCAATAAAAAGGGCTGTCTTCTTTACTCACATTTGTTTCATTTCGATTTTCTCATGTTTTTCCCTCTTTTCATGCACTTTCAAGTTTCTAGGATTTAGCGCCGAGTCCGGTTCTGTTTGCATCGCATATTCGCTTTCCTTTTTGCTTCCGTATCCTCATGCTTTCAAGATGATGATAGAACTTTGGAAGTTCTAAACTAATTATAGAACTATGGAAGTTCTAATATGATGATATGAACATGGAGTTCATTCTAGAACCGTGGAAATTCTAGGTTTCTGTTACAACAATCTTTGGGAAAGAATGAACGTGGAGTTCATTCTTGAAGGGATTATAGGGTCCCTTATTGAAACTTATTTTATACAATATGATATAAACATGGAAGGGATTATAGGGTCCCTTCTTGAAATTTATTTTATAATATATGATTGTTGAAAACATGTTCCCTTGTTTTGATGAAAACAGGTTGTTATTGATAATATTTAGAAAGAATGGTGTTCTTTTGTTACATAAAGAGTTGTGGAAATTTTTATGTAATATATTGATGATTTTGAAAAAATGAATTGTGGAAATTCCTTAAATTTATTGTATTGGATAAAATTATGATTATATATTAAAAGGAGATTTTTGAGATTG
This sequence comes from Wollemia nobilis, assembly GCA_028583015.1. Taxonomy (NCBI): domain Eukaryota; kingdom Viridiplantae; phylum Streptophyta; class Pinopsida; order Araucariales; family Araucariaceae; genus Wollemia; species Wollemia nobilis. The sequence continues at coordinate 5,335,969 of JAQPPZ010012983.1, read as the reverse complement.
GGTTTTTCCCTTTGGGGTTTCCCAAGATAAATGTGGTGTTGTATTTTATACTTGCATCTACTGTTTTAGTTTATTATATTCTCTTTAATGAAAGGTTATTAATATGAAATATGCATAGTCTTGCTAAGATGGAATATGAATGAAATTATGTCTTGTTTATAGGATGGAATGTTTATATTCACTTAAGAATACTTTAGTTAATGATATTTTTTTATTGCATTGGTTTGATAAAATATTAAATTAAAGTAATAATATGTTTAGAGAGAAATGGTAAATTATATGTGGTTTATTTATGTTCATGTGGGGTACCTGGGAATACAATGCTTTAGACATCCTGTCCAATACCTTGTCAAGATATTTCCATAATTTGGGATAGTCACAATGAGACAACTACCAAATCATTTGAATGTAAATCTAGGTTGTAGACTGAATGTGTTTGGGTTGTAGCCCAAATTATAGTTACACAGAGATAACTAGCAATAATTGGCAATAGAACAATTCAATTTATTGCTCGAATGTGTATTCTAGATTTTATCCCGAAGGTATTTTAGTTGTAACTCAAACAAGTAATTATATTTTGATTTGTAGCTCAATGTACATGTTGGGTTGTAACCCATATGTGTCTGGGTTGGAGCCCAAATATAAAAACTCTAATCTATGAGATATTTATCAGTCCTATCCACTTGAGTTTTGTAAGTTGCAATATATCTCAAAAGTGGTTATACCTTATGTAAAATGGATATATTTTATGAACCTAGTGCAACCTTTGATTGTGTATTTTGCACTTTAAAAAATATTCTCTCTTGGATTATTTTTAGTATAATAATTAGTGGGTCATTATATATTACATGGTGCCATGTTGATTATTGATTTTATGGTTCTTATCCATGCTATTGGAACTAATTATTTGATCTAAAGTTTTTAATAGATTTATTTGTAAGCTTAAGATAAGATAGTAGTTTTGCTTCCATTCTAGAATTTGCTCTTGTTTTAGTGCTTCCAGAGAGACAGAGAGATAGAGAGAGAGTTAAATATTTGGGCTTGAGGGTCTCTTTGGGAAGGGTTGTAAATGTAACCTTATCTAAAACTCTCCTTATCAACTTAGGTTGTTGTGGGATAGCAACACCTAGTTTCATGTATCCATGAGAATACAATCACATAGAGTGATTGATGCTTAAATATTCATTGATGAGATGAGGAAGACAAGCATGATGTTTAAGCGATCACCATGAAGGTGTAGTTAAATAAGAATAAGGCATTATTCTTGGACCCAACATAGAATAAATTATGGTTGGTGGAATGAATTGGCATCTCTCCTCTTGAAGGACTAAGAAGGGATAAGTCTACATTCATGGAGAATGCCAAAAATGTGGGGTGACCTTTTAAAAAGTATCCTCTATATGGTAGAGGTATAAAATGTAAACCATAGTACCTATGGGATCTTAGCCTCTCTTGTCCACTCAAGAGATATTTATAGCATCATAGACTCAAAATATGGGTGTGTGTAATCAGTATATGTATTCTATTAATAATATTGTGAACCCTATTCAGTTCTTAAAAAAATCTCTCAGGTTGGTTAGATTTTATGTTGTTACACATCTTGACCATTATCTTGAGGGTAATATAGAGTTTACTATTTGTGCTAAATATTGTACTTAGAACAAATTTTATGGATATCCTTGTTCTTAAATAGATTTCCATTATTAGAGATGATTACCGAAGGAATACCATACCTAAAAAGGATTTGGTTGAAGATGAACTTGGAAACTTGGGCTTGAATCACCATAGCCAAAGGCATGGCTTCTACCACTTGGTGAAGTACTCCATTATTGTGATGATAAAATTATGACCATAATATGACATAGGGTTAATATTCCTTATAATGTCTAATCCCCCTATCGAGAATGGCCAAGGAGAAAAAATAACCTAAATATTTTGAAAAGGAGAATAAATAATGTTATCATGGCATTGACATTTATCATAGTGTCAAACATAGTCACTTGCATATTTATCCATGGAAAGCTAGTAATAACCTATCATAAGGAGCTTCTTGGCAATTGCATTACCATTAAAATAGCCTCCAAATGATCATTCATGTGCTTCACTAAGGTATTGTTAGGCATCATCGAAGTTAATGCATTATAAGAGGATACCTTTAAAATAACATCGATATAAAGTATCATCAATTATGACAAACTGACATGCTCATTTTAGCAAAAGATTTTACTTATTGTAATCTAAGCCATCATACAATGTGACATATTTAGGAAAGTTAAATATGTTTATGTACGATGGCTTAGATGGAGAAAATTTGATGTTGAGGACATATAATAGAACTAGGCTAGAGCTAAGGATTATGGGCTCTCAAAGTTATCTGATGATGATAGTTTCTTGATCATTTTCTATCTCTAAGGGGATAAGGTATTCAATAGGAACCATGAAATATGTATGGTTTTTTGAAGATATAGGGATAGACTCTAAGGTTACCATGTTAAAGGCTAACATGACCTTAGTGATAATTTTCTTGTAGGGTTTTAGTTTATCATCTCTGGTCTGATAAATATCATTAACTTTTTTGACTAAAAGCTAAGAGTCACCAATGACTAAAAGGCTCCTAAATTTTAAGGCTTCCCTAGGACCTAGGATTAAGGCTTAGTAATCTATAGTGTTATTAATTCAAGAGAAGCACAACTGAAGAGAAATAACACCTCAATAAAAACATTCCAGAAAAATAGTAATTACAGAATCAAAGGAAAAACAAAGAAAAACATATTACATAAGAAGTTATCGTGGGAAACCCTTTCAAGAAAATTCCTGGCAAGAAAATTTTATTATTGTATAAACTTGACCGTCTCTAATACAATAATATCCTTTCACTTGCTTTTTTCTTGTGATTATAATTTTTTGCAAATTCATTACCAAACACTCATGCAAGTGTTGCTTTATATACCAATAATACAAGAAGGAGTTTCAAAATACCATGGGCAAAAAACCATGGACAAAAACACCAATATGGGTCTAAAAATATATTAAACCCCCCAAAAAAATTCTTAGGGGCTGATACCCTTGGACCCCCAAAATGAAGGTTGTTTCCCCTGTACCTTCACTCGAGGCCCGACCCAACCTCGAAACCTCACAAGGAAATTTTACATAGTGTAAAATCCTTTCATAGTTAACCCCTCCTAAATAACATGGAAAATATTCAACATAATTCCAGAATTTTCCCACTTGTTGAATACTTTCCCTAGGGGCTAATAACTACCATTGTCAACTGTCAAGAGCAACCATACCCATAGATCTTCTACACCAAGAAAATTTTTTAGTAGGTACAAAATTTTTTAGTAAATCAACAACATTCTTGTCTATATCAAATTTCTCCAATATCATACGGTTCTCTTCAACCATCTCTCTCACAAAATGGTACTTGATATCAATATGTTTTGACCGATCATGAAAACCAGGATTGTTTACCAAAAATATTGCACTTTGACTATCATTGTCAATTCTTACAGCCTTCTACATAATGCCAAATATTGAACACATCATCTATAAACACACTACTTCTTTACAGGTATGATTTACTGCAATGTAATCTGCTTCTTTAGTGGATAAAGCAACAACAAATTACTTTTTACTCATCCAGCTTACTACCCCTCCAAACAACCTAAACACATAAGCACTTATGAATCTTCTTTTGTCAATATCTCCAGCCCAATCAAAATCCATAAACCCTTATATATTTACAATGTCATTACCTCTATATTTTCCTTCATAACAGATAGCATAATCTATAGTTCCATGCAAATATCTAAATATCCTCTCCATAGCAATCCAATATTCTTTCTTGGATTGGATATATATCTTCTAAAAACTCCAACTGCATGTGCAATATCAGTTCTAGTACAAACCATTGCATACATAAGGATACCCACAACACTAGCATAAGGAACATGATGTATTTCTTCAATTTCTTCATTTTTTTGGGGACACTGTTCAATAGATAATTTTTGACCAATTGTATATGGAGTACATATTGGTTTACAATCATGCATCCTAAACCTCTATAGTATCAATTAAACATATTTTCTTTGATTTAACCACAACTTTTATTTGCATGATCCCTTATTATTTCCATACCCAAAATAAATTTTGTAGCACCCAAATCCTTCATGTCAAATTTAGAAGATAACTGAGATTTTAGTAACTTTATCATCTCCTTATTGTTACTAATTAACAACATGTCATCCACATACAATAAAATGATAACAAAATTTTCACCTTCCTTTTTAAAATATACACATGGATCTACTTTACTTTTTTCAAGCCCAAGTGTCAAAACAAACCTATCAAATTTTTGGTTCCACATCCTTGGAGACTAGTTCAACCCATAAAGAGACTTCTTCAGTTTGCATACCAAGTCCTTCTTACCTTTCACCCTGAAGCTTTCTGGTTGTGACATATACCTTATACCTCTTCATCAATTTCACAATGTAAAAAAGTTATCTTTACATCCATTTTTTCTATTTCAAAATCAAAAGCAATAGAAATAGCCAATAGAACTCTAATATGTTAGTTTAGCCACAAGAGAAAAAATCTCACCAAATTCAATTCCCTCAACTTGAGAAAATCCTTTTGCTACAAGATGAGTTTTTTACTTCTCCAAATTTCCTTCTACATTGTACTTTTTCTTGAATAACCACTTACAACCAACATTTTTTCCAAATTTCACCAAGTCCTATATCTTATTTTTATCCAAGGACTCCATTTCTTCTTCTATAGCCCTTTTCCAAGACTTATTATCACTTTATTGAAGTGCCTCCTTTATAGTCTTGGGTTCTTTATTAGTAGCTGATAAATTAAATGTAGAACAAAAATTTGAAGGGTTGTACATTTTTAGGAGTCTTCTCCCGATCTAATCTCCTCAAAATAAGAGTTCCAGGTGTAATGACCCAAAAACACACAAACATACAAATATAAAAATAGAATTTTTTTTTTTTAATAAGGAAAGAGATTCATGAACTATTCATAAACCCCTAACCAAAATAATATTTACCTAGAGTTTAAATCCCCTAATTTTTTTTTAAAGCTACATATCACGAGGTACCCTAATACAAGTTCTATCTGTGTAGGCATATCATGTGTTATTGCAAATAAGCCTATCTATCTCATCACTCTTTATGAGATAGACTTATTACATTTAGTTCAATAGAATGTATACATACATAACCATACCATACACAAGCCATTGTGTATAGGTATGCTACAAGTATTACAAGTTAAGCTATCCATATCGTCTACATAATGATCTATCTTAACTCAGATGTAGTCCTTTCATAACTTAGATATTAATCTCCCTAAGGGGGTCTCAATTCCCTTAGGTCCTCTATGTTCACCCTAAGGGGTCCTTAATTCCCTTAGGTCACCTCTGAGTTCACCCTAGAACTCTAATATTTTGATTTTGTTGTTAATTAAACAACAAGTATACATCTAAATACTAAAACAAGAAAAGCATAATTACTAAACACACATAAAATAAAATAAGAAATAACACTAAAAGAGATTATCATTAGAGGAAATAAAATCAATTACATATTATAACCAAGAATGGCAATAAAGTAAAATTACCTCCTCTAAAGCAATAATCCATTATCACATATAATCATGTATGGCAAATCCTTCATACTTCAAATAGTATTGTATTAATTGCATTAGGGATATCTTCCCATAATTATAATCTATTTGAGCATAATTAAATCAACATAAATACAGTTACCTATAATTTTATTCCATCGAAATCCTTTCTCCTCCTTGCTTACCATTTATTCTTTGAGGATAGTAGGGGATTGGGGTACTCATGGCTCAGGATAGGCATACCTCTAAATGCATCTAAAATTTACTTTACCAAATTGCAACTATACAATTTCAATTAGGTTTTTAAACATCTAATGCATAGTGAATATCATAAAAGAACCTTTACTTTTACTTTCACCTCTCAGGTTCCCTTAGAGAGTCAATCAGAATGCGCTACTTAATTCAAGGTTTAACCCCATAAAATATATATGTCTTAAAGCATTAATTTCCCATACCTTCAACCTTTAAAATAATTATAATTTTATAAGTTAAAAGTTATCAACCTTAATTAAATGAACCATTATAATTTCATTCAACTTGAATTTGATAAGCAATTATAACATAATTCCTTATTTAAATTCCCTTTCATTTTACAAGTTGAAGTCCCATATCTTCAACATTTAAAACTAAACTTCCAATTATCTACTAAATTAAAGCTTTTCCTTACTTCAATTCTAGAAATAAAACATTTATTTTAATTTATAAAGTTAAAGTCCCATAACCCTCAACTTATAAACAATTATTCCATTTATCTACTAAATTAAAGCTTTTCCTTAATTCAATTCTAGAAATAAATCATCCCTTTTCATTTATAAAGTTAAAGTCCCATAACCCTCAACTTATAAACAATTCTTCCATTTATCTACTAAATTAAAGCTTTTCCTTACTTCAATTCTAGAAATAAATCATCCCTTTTCATTTATAAAGTTAAAGTCCCATAACCCTCAACTTATAAACAATTATTCCATTTATCTACTAAATTAAAGTTTTTCCTTACTTCAATTCTAGAAAAAAATCATCCCAATACCTAAACACAGAAATGGCTTACCATCAAGGTACCAAAGGTTGTTCCCTAAAACACACATAGGGTAAATTTTTAAACAACACCTAACAAAAAAATGGCAAAAAGCCTCAACGAGGACATCCTATGGGTCTTCGATAGACTCTAGAGCATTACCACATGGGATTATACTCACAGGAGGCTTTTCCAAATTTTTTTGTGTGAATGGCTCGTACACAGTCTGATGCTTATAGTTCACTTAGTGCAGCTCAAAGGATTATTAAAGCTCTCAAAAAACTCGGATACCTTCCCATGATGGATTTAACCATTAAAATATTATCCAAAGGATATCTATGACTTACATAGATTTAACATAAGCTTTCAATACTGGGAGGACGTTAGGTTTTGTTAAATGTAATTGGGACATCTCCAACAGAATGGTGACTTAATCAGACATCAACAGGTGATTCTAAACCTCCCTTATGGAATTTGACATGCTTCGATGGTAATACAAATATCTAGACTTCGATAACACAAAAGGGTCTTCACACCATTCATAGCCAGATAAGTCTTCAACCCAGCATAAGAGGTATTCATAGCTTAATATCTGGTTATTTACAGACTTTGATTTATTTTTTTACAAAAACCCCAAAGTCTCAAGCTAAGACAAAGGTTAAACCCACCTCCAAGATTTTATCGAGGTAGCACAAGGTGAAACATAGCAGTATGATAATGCCTAAGCAATATGTCCAACTAAACCACTATGCTACAACACAGTTCCTTAATTAAAATGGAGCAAAATGGCATAGCAAAATGTGAGTTAAACTAATGCATTGGGAGGTAATAAAACTTCTCCATTAACATAATCAAATGTAGCTATTAAAACAAAGTGAATATAGCCTTTTAAGCATAGCAAATACAGACATTAAAACAAAGTGAAGATAGCCATTTAATCATAGCAAAGAAAACCATTAAAACAAAGTGAAGACAACCATTGGGGTCTCTTAAACTGAGCATAATAGAGGTTGATAATTCCAACCTTTAAACTCCCATGTGGCTAGCTCTGTAATCTTATAGAAACCCCTTCGTAGTCTTCATTACTCTCACATCTCCCCACAGCTCGCCCATCTCCTCTAAATTGCCTATCTTATCCAAATCATATATCTTCTCAAAAACACCTGCGTGACCTTTTTTCCTCTGTCTGAATGTCATCCTTTTTTTCATTTTTATTTTTCTTATGTCCCCACTATAATTTATGGCTCATTAGCCACCCTCCCCTTCCTTGATGAGCGTGCAAATCTCAAGCCTTGTCCCTCTTTAAGGTTTCCTTCCAATATTATCCTTCCCAGGGCAACAAGCAATTCTTTTATGCATTATTTCCATCTTTGGAAATCATAGCATGCTAGGCCATATAATGTAGCCTACACTAGATAGAGGAAGAGCATTTATTTAATATACTTAAATATAAATAGTACCTTCCAATTAAAATATCCTTTAGATGATATTTTATTATCATTTAAAATATACCTCTTCCATTTATAAAATAAAACTCCTTTATTGTTTTAAAATGATAATTTCTATTTGGTTTTAAATGAATTTACATCCTTCATTTAAATTAAAGTTTATAAATGACTCCACCTTGTCATTAAAATAAACTCCTTTAGTCTATTTAAATTAATTTTCATTTATAATTTAAATAAATATTATAAATAAATTTAAATGAATTTATTTTATCATTTAATTAAAATTGCATTCATTCATTTTAAATGAGCTTTCATTTATCATTTAAATTTAATCAACTATTCTTCATAATATGATGCTTTATCGTCACTTCAAAATAGCCATTTATTTCATGCAAACACATACATTTATAAAATTTTATCCTATTGAATTACAACGTTATGGTACTCAAACCATGATGTGGTAAGTGATGTAGTAAAGAGCAATCAAATTTACACAATAGCAAAGAGGGAGTCTTTCCATAAACCCAATCACCTATCTCAGCCAAAGGTTTTATGATAGCTAGTAGACTATCACCTAAGGATCAAGGTGATCACTTGTTTATGATTATCCCTTCTGATGATGCATACCTATATGAAGGTATCTATCCATGTTACCTTCGAGTACCTTAATAATTATTTCCCTTGATATTATGTACCCTTGTTTTTAGTGAATGCTTCTACCTTCTCCACCTATGAGCATACTTGATCTTGCACACTTGGAAATATGTTAGCGGTAACATGCCCTTCTAAATCAACTAAACATCATATAGTTGGTTCAATAGTTCAAAATAGGTATTACCACATCATAGGCTAATACATTGTTTATTTGTGCCAAATAGTCCAGTAGGGAGGGTCATGACATCCTCCCCCACTAGAATTAAACATCGTCCTCAGTGTTTCCAGTTTCTCCCCCTTTTTTTTAAATAGAAAATAAAAATTATTACATTATATAGCTTCAAACAAAAAGGGAAAATGTTTTTGCATAACTTCCACTTTTTCCCAAGTGGTATTTTTCTCTGAAAACTACTCCCACTGGACCTTACATTGCTCAAGAGTTCGATTATGCATAGACTTAGAATGAAACTCAAGAATATTCACTGATAGTACTTCAATAGCCTCCGAATTTACCATCTGCAAATTAGAAACATCCCACACATGTTCAGGGTCAACAACATATTTTCTAAGCAAGGATATGTGGAAGGTGTCATGGATTTTGGACAAGTTAGGTGGTAATGCAAGTCGGTATGCAACCAAACTGATATTTTCCATGATTTCAAAGGACCCCACAAAACGTGGATCCAAATTTTTGAATTTGATAGCACTTTTCTTTGTCTTAACCCTTAAAAAAACCTTGTATCCAAAAAAATAATCTCTAGGAGTCCTTTTTAGATCTGCATAACTTTTTTTCCTATTCGCAGCTTATTTAAGCCTTTGCCTAATTTCCTTCAGCTGATCCTCCATCACCCTAATAATTTTTTGTCCAATCACAACTCTGTATTCTAGGTTATCCTAGGACAATGGTGTCCTACACTTTCACCCATACAAGGCATCGAAAGGTGCCGTTTCTAGTGAGGATTAATATTTATTTTTGTAGGTGAATTCTACCAATGGTAGAAAATATTCCCAATGAGACTTGTGATCCATGCAGTACATGCAGAGAATGTCTTCTAGAACTTGGTATACCCACACTATTTTTCCATCTATCTCAAGGTGGTATGCTAAACTTATATTCAGTTTTTTATCGACTGCACTATGAAGGAATTTCTAGAATTTAGAAGTGAATTTGGAGTCTCTATCTGAAATGATTGCCTCAAAAAGTCCATGCAATCATAATACCTCCTTGATAAATCTACTAGACACCACATGAGCATCATATTTGGTATTCCCCAGTATGAAATGTGCAACCTTGGTCAATTTGTCGACCACTACAAATATGGCATCATATTGATATCAGGTTTTGGGTAAACCTACTATGAAATATATGGATATAATCTACCAAAGTGCATAGGTACATCATGAAAATATAATTTTCATGTAGGATGCTGATGTTATGCATTAAATTTTTGACATTCAAGGCATCGAACAACAAAATCCATGATGTCCTTTTTTATTCCTACCCAAAAGAATATTCTTTTCATATTTTCTCTCATTTTGGCTCCTCTAGGATGAGAAGAATAAGGAGATATATGGGTTTCTTGCATTATTAATTTCCTTAGATCACCCATTTTTGGTATGATGGTCCTTCCCATATAACATAGAAGGTCATATTTCATACTAAATTCCCTATTTCCTTCAGGATCCCTACTCATCTTAGCTTGGATTTCTTGGAAATAATCATCATGAGATTGCTCCTATCTCACCCGATCCATCAAGTCCATGTGAATTTTAGTTATGGTTGTTATATATTTTCTTCTACTCAAAGCATCAGCTACTTTTTCTCCTTTCCTTTTATGTACTCGATCTCGAAATCATACTCAGAAAGAAATTCGACCCATCTCCTTTGTCTCACATTGAGTATAGGTTGGGTGAATATGTACCACAGACTTTGATGGTCAGTATTTAATTCAAAGGGTCTTCCCACCAAGTAGTGGTGCCAAACCTTTAAAGTGTGCACCACTGTAGCTAGCTCTAAATAATGTGTAGCATTATTAACTTCATGGCTTTTTATATTCCTTGAAGTATAAGCCACTACTAACTCCTCTTAAGAGAGTACCCCTCCTAACCCTTCTAATGATGCATCTGGACATACTGAAAAGTCCCCTTGGAGGTTGGGAACCCTTAGTATTGGTGCAGTAGTAAGCTTATGTTTTAGTAATGCAAAGGCAACTTCACACTTTTTTAACCACTTGAATTCCTTTCCATTCTTATGAAGGTTAGTTATTGGTCCAGCAATTTTGAAGTAATCCTTTATATAATGTCTATAATAACCCGTTAACCCCATGAAGCTTCGCACTTTAGTCACAGTAGTAGGGGGTGGCCAATTCAATATTGCCTCTATCTTCTCTTGATCCACAACAATTCCTTTCGCTAATATGATATGTCCAAGATATCGCACCTTTGGAACATAAAATTCACTTTTAGCCAAATTTCCATAGAGTTGATTTTTCCTCAATAATTCTAACAAGATCCTAAGATGCTTATAATGCTCTTCTCTATCTCAATATGACAATATAATCTAGGAATACTAGGAAAAAATGGTACAAGTGTCTTCTAAACACATTGTTCATTAATTTTATGAACGCAGTTAGGGCATTAGTCAGTCCAAAGGGTAGAACCGTAAATTCATAATACCCATACCTAGTCTTAAATGTCATATTGTGAGTTTTCTCCTCATGTATTCTTAACTGGTGATACCCTAATCTTAGATCAATATTAGTGGAAACCTTTGCATATTTTAGCTGATCAAATAAATCTTCAATCCTAGGTAAAGGATATCAATTCTTGATTGTAGCCTTATCTTATAATCAATGCACAATCTTAAGGAATCATCCTTCTTTTTCACAAATAAAACCGGTGCACCCCATGGTGACACACTTGGTTTTATCAACCCCTTCTCTAATAATCCCTACAATTGAACCTTTAGTTCTTAAATTTCAATAGGATTCATCCTATACATGGATCTATTAATAGGTTTGGCTCCTATCATAAGATAAATTGTGAAGTCAAATTTCCTTACAGGAGGTAGTCCAGGTAAGTCCTCAAGAAATACATCCTTAAAATACTATAAATTTTGATGTTGTCTCAGTACTTCTCTCTTATTATACTCTTCTACTTCATTAATTTTTACCACATACACTAGTCCTCCTCTCTTTAGGATCCTTTTCAATTGCATAGCTGACAACATCTGAGGTTTAAACGTCCCTTGTTTGCTATGAATTCTTAGTCTCCTCTCACCTTCTTTTGAATACTCAATTCATAGATGTTGAAAATTGATCAAGGCTTTATGAGCCTATAGCCAATCCATCCCTAGGATTACATCAAAGACTTGTAGGGTAGTTCCATATAAATAACATTTTGTGTCCCATTAGATAAAGGAATTTTTGCCATAGGATAACACTGGTTCACCGAGTATGTCTACCCAAAACCATACTCAATCTTCCATCCTTGAGCTAAATATGATGGACTTTCCAACATAGTCCTTTCTAGACTAGAAGAAATAAAATTGTCAGTGGTCCCACTATCTATCAAAATATTTACTTGTTTATTAAAAACCTTACCTTTCACAAGCAATGGGGTGGCTTGTCCCTCTAGCTTCTGCTTTTCGATTGCGGCATAGATCCGATGTTCCAGTTTCTTTCCTTTTTCATTAGTTATGCTAGTCCTTGATTGATATGGACACTGATTATATAAATAAGGTCCCTAAAAATTGTAGCACCCTTCCTTGGGTCCTTACTATTTTTTAGGTTTCTGATGCCCTGTCTTAACTGCTCGAGCTGGAGCTTGTAACTTCTATGGTTGAGGTTTTGTATTATTGGGTTTGTTATCCTTCTTATGAAAGTTCTTGAAATTATTTTGATTTCCATTAAATTTCTTCTTAGGATTTTGGGGGTTCCTAGCCTTTCTATCTTGATCATCCTCCCATTTTACAAACCCATCACTATTCATCTTCTTTAGTTCCTATCGATCTTGCTTGGGTAAGGTGCCATATTTATAATAGAAGTGTGATTTGCTTTCTTTGCTAGTCCATACACCTTTTGCAGTGATTTAGGCTCCTACATGTCTACATCATGCTTTATTCTAGACTCCAATCCATGAGTGAACTTGTGAACCCACATTTTCTCATTATACATAGGTACATATTTAAACAATCTTACCAACTTTTTGTAGTATACCTCCACTATGCTGGTTCCTTGTCTCAGACTAGCAAACTCCTCAAACTTTAGGGCATATAAATGCTTTATTAGAAATATTTTCTTAAATATGTTTATAAATTCTTTCAATGGAGTGTAAATAGGTTCAAACTTAGTTTCCTCATAGTGGGTTTCTCACCATTCCAGAACATCTCCTTCTAGGTTGATCGTAGCCCAAAGTGTTAAGTTTCTTTATGAGTAGACTTTTATCGTAAAGTGAATCTCTACTTCTCTCAGCCATGCTTCCACTGCATCCCCTTTGTCCTCCCCATAAAACTTGGAGATACTAATATTTTTCATGTCCCTAGCTATTTTATTTTCTACCAAGGCCCTATATTGCACTTGCTATGTAGTTAGTCCACTATCTGGACCAACCTCTGAGCCTCTAGCTTACAAATTATGGTTCACAATTGTTTGGTTCAATCGTTAAAACTAGGCATTACTACATCATAGGTTAATACATTGTTTCTTTGTGCCAAATAGTCCTCTAGGAAGGGTCATGACACCAGGTTTTGCATCTTTAACTTCCTCCTCACCTTCTTACTCTAAATATTCATCTCCAAACTCTCTCTATAATTCAAGTTCTACCACAATTTCTTCATCCTATTCTAATTTTACCTGAACTATTTCTAGTTTTTTTCTTGGTTGCATTTCCTATTTTGGAACCCCTTTTATTTCTCTAAAGATCACATTATGACTGTAAGTAATATTCTATATTTTTGGATTCTACAACTTATATCCTTTCACACCAATACTATAGAAATATACATTTTTTAGATTTATAGTCTAGCTTAGTCCTTTTCTCTTTTGGGACATACATATAAGATTCACAACAAAAAACCTTTATATGATTGAGAGAGGGTTTCTTACCAGTATATACTTCTTATGGAGTTTTTTCTACAAAATCTGAGGTAGGATATCTATTAATGAGGTAGCAAGAAGTTAACACAACTTCTACCTCGAACTTCATTTCTAATACTACACCACTTAACATATTGCTAGTTTTATCCATCAATGTTATATTCATCTGTTCTACAACTCCATTCTATTATGTAATATACAAAGTTGTTCTATGCCTTTCTATTCCATAGTATTTGCAAAACTACTCAAATTCATTAGAGCAATACTTACCACCATTTTCACTTCTTAAAAACTTTATATTTTTCTCTATCTGATTTTCTACAAAAGCCTTGAACTCTTTAAATTTATTGAAAACATCATATTTTTACCATAAAAAATATAACCAAATATTTTTTGAGAATTCATACATAAATGTAATGAAATAGATGGATTTACCTAATGATGGCACTTTTGTAGGTCCAAACACATCACTATGAACTAGAAGCAAAATTCCTTTAGATATTGTAGCACTACTTGAAAACTTAACATTAGTTTGCTTTCCAAAAACATAGTGCTTACAAAAATAAAAATTTAATGGGCAATCATAAATTCTTTCAACTATATCTTTCATTTTCAATGTTCAAATATTTTTCTCACCAATGTGCCCATGTGTTGATACGAAAATATTATCTTCACTATAGTAATACTTGGAGCTTCTTCTACCATATTAATTTCCTCTACAACTGAAGAGTAATTGTAATCAATACTTACATTGCTAGCCTAAAATTTGAACAAAGTTCTTATACAAACACCCCTTACCAACACTAAGCATCCACGAACCATATTGTAGCTATCTTTATTGAATTCCATAGTCACACCCGCATCATTCATCTTACTAATGGATATAATATTTCTTGCCAAAATTGGAATATGTAGCACACCAGGAAGAGTTTTAACTCTTCCATATTTTAACCTTAATTTGAATCTTCCTCAATTTATCATTTTATATGTCAAATTTTCTCCCAAGAATATTTAACCTCCATTTATCTTTTCATATTCACAAAACCCATCCCTATGAGGATTCATATGAAAATAAGTGTCTGAGTCAATCAACCATGAGTCATGGTGTTCACTTGAGCATGCTACAACTATGAATAGGTCCCCTAAATATTCATTTGTGGTCTTCATTTCTTTAGATTTTCCTTTATTAGTATTTTTATATTTGCAATCTCTTTTATAATGCCTTGTTTTACCACACTTCCAGCATTTCCTTTTCCAAGAACAACATATTTCTCCTTGGATTTTGATCTCTCTTCTCTTGATTTCTTTTTGGTTATTTCTTGAGAATGACCTCTCACAACCAAGGCATCCTTATTATGATAATCCTCATAATTTTTTCCTATCATTTCCTTATATAGCAATGTTCCTACTATATCCTCTACTTTCAATGTAGAAGTAGTATTGGAGATAGCCATAGCTAGATTATCCCAAGAGTCAGGTAATAAATAAATTAAAGTAATAAAACTTTTCTCTTCATCCATTTTTACATCTACAGAGTTTAATTGACTTACCATAGTGTTAAAAGCATTCATATGTTCATTCACAAAGTCACCATCATTCATCCAAAGAGAATACAACTTCTTTCAAAGAAATATTTTATTTACCAATAATTTTATCTAATACAATGCTCCCAATTTTTCCCATAATAACTTTTTCATAGCCTCTATGGATACATTCAATAATACTAAATCATATGAGAACAATATTATAGATCTCCTTATCTTCCTATCGATATTTAGCCGTTACTCATCTATTTTTCCTGTTGGTTTTACTCCTAAGATTGTGATCTATTGATCTTTATCCACTAGCAGATCCTCCATCTTGAGTTCTCATAACTCAAAATTCTATCCATTAAATTTTTGATCTCTACTCATGTGCTTCCTATTATTTTTTTTCACCTATATTCTTTCACACACTTCTTCCACTCAAGAATCAATTTATCTGAAGGTTGAAATCCTTAATTCCTCAAAAAAATCTAAAACCTAGCTCTTTTACCAAGAAAAAAAAATAACACCCTGATAAAAAAATTCTAGAAAACAATAATTACAAAATCAAAGGAAAAATAGATAATAAGAACACATTACACAAGAA
This sequence comes from Wollemia nobilis, assembly GCA_028583015.1. Lineage (NCBI taxonomy): Eukaryota > Viridiplantae > Streptophyta > Pinopsida > Araucariales > Araucariaceae > Wollemia > Wollemia nobilis. Next base: position 5,319,995 of record JAQPPZ010012983.1, on the reverse strand, counting down.
TTTATCCTAGGAAACCCTTTCAAGAAAATTCCTAGTAAGAATATTTCCTTATGTATAAACTTGACTATCTCTAATACAATAATACCCTTTCTCTCATTTTTTTCTTGTGATTACATTTCTTGTAAATTAATTACCAAACCCTCATGCAAGTGTTTCTTTATTTACCAACAACACAAGAAGGATTTTTACAATACCATGGGCACAAAACCATGGGCCGATATTACATTAACCCAAAAACACCCATATGGATATAAAAATAGATTAAACCCCCCAAAAATATTTATCGGGGGCTAATACCCTTGGACCCCCAAAATGAGGGATTTTGCCCCTGTACACTCGCTTGGGGCCCGGACTGACCCCAAACCCTAGTGAAGAAATTTTACATAGTGTAAAGTCCTTTCAGAGTTAACCCCTCTTGAATAAAATGGAAAATATTCAACATAATTCCAACAACAACTTGAAGGAAAGAGGGATCAATTTTTTTTAGGGATGGCTAGAATGATTCCATTCCTAGTGCCCTTTAATTAATGAGCTTCATCAAAAAACAAATAATAATAATCAAGCTCTTCTACTTTTAGGCTAAGGCACTCATCAAGAAACTCGATGACTAACGGGTAGGTGGATTCTAAGGGAGCAACAACTAGTTGGTCAGCAATCACTCGACCTTTTATATTATTCTAACCTGTAAAGGTTAAGTCAAATTAACTAAGGGCTAAGAACCACTTTTTAGCTTGACCTAAAAGGTGGTGCTTTAACATTAAGTAGTGAATAGGATCAAACCTTACAACTATTAATGTCTTATGGCTAAGCATGTAGTTTCTCGACTTTTGAGATGCAAATAGTATAGTGAGGTAAAGCTTCTCTAAGGGAGTTTACCGAGTTTCATAGCTAATGAGGGTTCTACTAATATAGTAGATGGCTCACTCTTTGTTCTAATCATCATGCTAAGCAAGCATAGCCCCTAAATATTAGGTTTTCACTACTATATAAATAATTAAGTGTTTATTTGGGTTAGGTGGGATAAGGATAGGCAAGGAAGTGAGATATCTTTTGAGTTCATCAAATGATTTTTAACACTTAGTATCCCACTTGAACTCTACATCCTTCTAAAGGAGCTTAAGGAAGTGTTGACACTTAATGACTAACTGGGATATGAAGTGGTGAATAGCTTGATGTTTTCCTTGTAAGATACATAGCTTTGCTAGGTTACTAGGTAGAGGCATGTAAGTAATAGCCATTATCTTGGTTAGATCTATTTTAATGCCTCACTTAGACACTACAAACCCTTAAATATTTCTAGATGTAACTCCAAATACACACTTACAGGGGCTAATACAAACTTTGAATCCTAGAATTATTTTGAATATCTATCTTAAATCTTGTGCATGAGTTTCTCGATTGATGGAGTGGCCAAGAATATTATTTACATAGTCTTCAACTATATAATACATCAAGTCATGAAATATGTATATCACGGTGCTTTGGTATGTGGCACTAGTATTCTTTAGGCTAAATTGTATGATCCTATAAAAAAATATGTCCCATGGAGTTATGAAGGTTATTTTGACTTGGTCCTCAAGGGTAAGCTTGATTTGATTGTATCTTGAGAAACAATCCATGAACAATAGCATTCCACATCTAGTAGTGAAGACAACTATCATGTCTATATTAAGGAGGGGAAAGTCATCATTAGGATAAGCTAAGTTCATGTCCCAAAATTAAATACATATTATAATTGTTCCTTCCTTCTTAGCCATGGGAATGATGTTTGAGATCTAATCAGAATAATAATTGGGCTGGATAAAACCAATGTCAAGGATATTTTTGAGCTCCTCATTGACCAATAGGGCAAATTTGGGGTGCATATTTCTAAGATTCTTAATGGGTTTGACATTGGGTCTAACCACTAGGTTATTCACGACTAAGGAGGGATCAATCCCTAGCATATAAATGTATGACCAAGAAAAAATATCTTGAAATTCCTTTAATAACTTGGTCAATTGCTCTTTGTCATCCATAGAAAGAGCTTTTCTTATTTTAGGTAGTCTAGGGTTCTCTTTAGTTTCTATGTTAACATCAAGGGTCTCCTCAATGAGGATGTGGTATTCATCATCATAATGAGGAGGGGTAGGGATAACTCCTAGTTGCTCAAGGTCTTTAGGATATATAGGAATTAAATCCTCTTGAGACTTAGAAGTTTGAATATGGGTGACACAAGGGATTGACCCATCAAATAAAAATATATTTTAAAGGATATATTCATGAGCCATATCACAAAGAGTATCTCCTTTAGCATATTATTTGGGAGTTATTATTAAATTAAGTTGAACTAAGGTTATCATATTGCAAAAAAATATATTAAATGGAGGAGGGGGACCCTCATCCTCATCACTCTATTCTAAGAAATGATCATCAATGAATTCATTATAAGTAATGACTTGATCATCATTAGTTGGTAAGGGTTGGTTTTTGTTGGGGATGTAGCCTATGCCACATCTCCTAGGCCATATTTCAACTTCTAAAGGCTCTTTAATGTCTTGTTGTTGTGGCCCCAAGCCCTTACCTTCATATCCCATACTAAATAGGATTTTCTTAGGTAATGGATAGTCATTGGATAGGTAGTAATAGGCAAAGGCTCTTTCTACTAGAGAGGGATTGTTACCATGAATATTTTCATCATGGGATGTACCCACATAGACAAAGGTACACATGTTGATATGTACTACTTCATCCTTTTTAGGGGGTAAACCCATGGTTCGGGGTGAAGGTGGTAACTTAGCTAGATCAAGAAGAGGAATTTGAACTAAGTGATTGACTTGATCCTTTGATGGAACAATGGTTGGTGGTTCCTTAGTGATTCAAAAGTTTTAAATTTTTTTGATGATTTTTGGATATGGATAATATCTAGAAGGGAAATAATTGAAATAAGTATAAGAAGAAGTTTTGGAAGAAGAAGAAAAATAATTTTTGTGAAGATAAATGGTTGGACAAAAATTGATTTTAGATTGGGCTTGCTCAACCATTGAATAGTATTGGAATGGATGAGGGTTTCCCTTGATGAGGATAAGTTGATTTTTAAATTCATACTTAGAACATTGGTGACAATTAGAAGGGACAACCCTCATGGCATGAATCCAAGGGCATCCAAGAAGAAGATTAAAATATGTTGGACAAGACACTACATAAAACAAGGTGTCTAAAATCTTGGGTCCTACCCTAAGAGGGAGGGATATAATACCACAAGCCTCTTGGGATTCATTATTAAAATATTTTATGATGACATCTAACTTGGTTAAATCTTCCTCCCTTAGTCCAAAATTTTGGAAGAATTTATAAGACAATATATTAAGGGAGGAACCATTGTCCACCAAGATCCTCTTGATGAATATTTTCCCAATATATCCAATAATGTAAAGGGGATAATCCCCTTGTAAGGTTGAGGAAGGAAGATCATCATCATAAAAATATATGTGATTTACCCCAAGAGTACCTATGACATTAGCTATGTCACTAGGGGGAAGGTCTTGAGGGATAGTTTGTTGACTTAGAATCTTAAGAAAGGTTTCTCTATGAATGAGAGAAGTTTGTAAAAGCTCTAAGAGGGAGATATTGGTTGGGGTACTAGCTAATTAATTTTTTAAATCAAAAGAAATGATGGGTTGAGGTTTTAAGACCAAAGTGGGTTTATCTACACTTGTGGTCTTCTTTTAAGGGTTCCTTAAGACTAAGGGAGGTCTAGAGGGTTGGTTGGAGGTTGAACTTTTTGGTATTTGGGATTGTTGAGTTAGTTGAACTTGATCTTGTTGTCTTGTGGTAGTTGCTATCATGTTGACCATGTTGTTGTAGGGGGGTGGCACATTATTATAGGACACTTGGTTGGTTGTCTATTTATCATGGTTGGGTAGGGGATTTTGAAAGATCCCCATATCTTGGTTAGTTGTTGGTTGATTTTTTGGAGGTTGTTGAGTTGAGGTTTTGTGGTTAGGATTTGGTTGAGGATCACCTATAACAAGAAGACCTTAATATATGAGGTTTTCAACCACATATTTCAACCTATTACATTGGTCAATCATGTGTTTTTCCACCCTATGGTAGTCACAGTATTGTTCAGGATTATACCAAGTTGTCATTGTATCAAGTTGTCTTATAATGTATAGCTCAATCATCTTGACTTCTAAAAGTTGTTTGAGGACCTATGACAAAGGTTGGTTAAGTCTAGTGAAGTTTCTTGGTGGGGGTCATTGAGGTCTTTTGAGTACCAAAATTTTCAAAGTGCTAGTTGCATTAACATTGTTAGTTGGTCTATTATCTATTACCCCATCACCAACAATGTGTTTATTATTATATTGTTTTTTAATAGATCTTTCCTCTTATTTCCTTAACTTGAGTTGATCCCTTCTTATGAGCTTTCTCAAATCTTCCAGAAAGATCTATTGTTAATCAAAAAAAGTGATAGTTGTTGTTTATAGCTCATAATAAATTTACTCTTGTAAATTACCAATAAATATGTCCAACATGTCTTAGGGAGGTGGGGTGTATCTTAACCTTCCAACTAAACTCTGACACCAAGATAGAAAATCTAAAAAAACTTTCATATTTACCTTGTTTGAAGAGGTATAAATATTGGAGGGTTGCTCCTTTCTCCACATAAGTTTTTAATTGTTGAATAAATAACTCAGTTGTTTATTCAAAATTTATTAAGGAATGGCAGGGTAGTTGATAATACCATTCCAAAGCCATACCTCCAAGGATTTTAGGAAATGTTTTTAGTAACAACATATCATCATAAATGATATCATGACATGTTGTTCTAAACATCCTTAAATTTCATATTGGGTCCTCTATTCCCTTATAAATGGGTAAGATAGGTGTGGAAAAATGCTTAGGGTAGGGCCTAGAGGCTACTATGGGATCTAAAGGTTGATTGCACATTTCCTTATAAGAGTAAGTGAAACTTGGAGCTTGAAGTGTATCCATTCTCAATGCCAACTATTTCACTATAGTTGTTAGACTTTGAATGTTTGGATTGTTGTTGTGCAATGCAACATGGGGTGTTGTTGAAATGTTTACCCCAAGGTTTCCTAGAGGTGGGTTATTATTATACATAGGTTGTTGAAAGGAAACTTGGTTAATATTTGAGGCATTAAAATTTTTGTGGTATGGGTTATGGAATGGGGATGTTTTGTGTAGTGTCTTGTTGTTGGAAATAATTTACATTTGATGGAATAGAAGAAGGAATGTTAAGAGGAGGAGGATTATTATTTACATTAGAAGAAGAAGGGATAGAATGAGGAGGAAATTGAATGTTTGTTTGAGGTATGCTACTAATTGGAGGAGGTTGCAAAATTCTCCCAATGTTGGTGGTTGTTGTAGTAGCATATGTGGGATTATGGAAAGGATTAACATTATGTGAGGATTGAAATAAGGGATTAATTCTAATATTTTTATGATAATTAACTTGATGATGATATGTTCCAGCTTCGTTAAAGTGGAAGTTTTTTTGTAGAATTTTAGATAAAGTGTGTTTGTTTTTTCTACATTAATTCATCATATATTCATATGTTTTAAACACAATTTGATCGTGAGGACCTTCTATGGGATAAAATTGTCATTAATTTCCATATCTTCTTCTTCTTCTTTTTCTTTTGGGTTTGGGTTTTCTCTATCTATTTGATCATCCTCATGCCATAAAGGATTCTCTTCTGGATCTATCAACTTTTGCTTATTCCTAATACTAGGAGTCATTACGATAATGGAAAAAGGATTGAAAAACTAACACAAAATATACAATAAATTTAGTAAGTTTTTTCTAATCTATGAAATAGATTAAAATGTCTTGTTTATAGTTTATAACAAAAAATAAAAGGAGACAAATGGAAAAGGTTTCCTAAATAGTAACTAAGGGTATGTTTCACTTCAAGTTCATCAAAGATATAGAGGGAAAAATAACTAGCACAAATGATTCCTAGAGAATTTTTTGGAGGTCAAAGTAACCACGAGGCTATTGTACTCTACACTTGGTGGGCTTGGGGATTGAAAGGTTCACTAGGAGCAGTTTAAGGACTCACTCCACTTCCAATATGGAAATTTTTATGTGTTTGTTAAAATGCACCTAAGTGTGGTCTTTGACTATGAACTAAGCTACAATAACTAAAGAAATGTAGTAAATTAATGTAGGGAAAAAACAATGCAAGCAAACAAATACTATACTAAATGATTCTCAATTTCAATCCTAAGTTTACAAGAAAATAAACCTTTTTTTTTTAAGCAAAGGTCCAAGAGAATGCATAAAAAAGGCTAACCTAAATACAAACTATATGTTTTTCTATTGATGCTTAAATATTTAAATAAAACAATTTATTTTCTTTCACTTCTACAAAGTAATTTTAATCACTTTAACTAATCTTCTAAATGTGATTAAGTCCTAATTTAATTATTATTTAATATTTTATATGATTATAGAAAATAGAAATAAAAGCAGACATAGTAAATAGCCTAAAAATATCTAACAAAATACTTACTTGATCTAGTGGTTGACCCCAACCAAATTTGCTTTCTAGATTTTCTAGTTGAAAATCCAAATTCACACCTCAAAAGTCTCAATCATGAATTTGATCAAACCTACAAATATAAATAATAAAAAAAACTCTAAAAAATGATGGTAAATATTTTGATGTGTACTTTGGACACATTTAGACTAATATTGGAGGTGTAGCAATCAACCGCCCCAGGTCCTTTCAGATAGCCGTGTGAAATAAAAATATTTTTGACCTTTGGAGACAAGAAAACAAAATGCAGCAAGAAGCAATGTGAAAAAAATAAGGATTTTAGAAATAGAATGGAATGCAAATGAAAAATAGAATGTTAAAAGAAAATAAATATTGTATAATATGAAAATAAAACATAAATAGAACTAGGATATTGAAAAATAAAATAGAATGCCAAAAAAATGCTAGAATACAAACAAAAAGGTGTAACAAAGATAAAAAATAAAAATGCATAGAACAAAATAAGGTTTTTGGGAATATAAACTTTCTCCCAATTCCTTGCATCCAAATTCACACCCTCTATTATGTGACTATGAATTCACATGTCAACAAGAAAGGTTGTGTAAGGGAAAAAGCAATGACAAAACCAAGGATTTCATGAAATTCATACCTCATACAGATAGGACACAAAGTCAGAATAGAAGAGAGAAAAAGGAGAGGCTAAAGGGAAAAGTGCAATCTAACAATAAAAGAGTGATATAATAATAAAATAAAAGGCTTAAAAGAGAGGAAGGATAAATAAGAAAAATAATAAACAAAGAGATCTAGGTGCAGCAAAGTTATTAAACAAAAATATAACTTATAATCTAGTACGCAACGAAATGAAAAATATGCTTAACATTTATCTAATGCAACAATAGATGAATTTCAAACCTACTTTATTAAGAAGAAATAAATAATGAAAATGTAGTATAAAACCCTAGCTAATGACCAATCAAAAAATGCAACATAATGACTTAATACTAATTCTCAATGCAATAGAAAATGGATTTTAAATCTATTTTATTAAAAAGAAATGATTAATGAAAACATAGTATACAACCCTAGCTAATAAAGATAAATAAAATAATAGGCTAATTATGTAGAGGAATTTAGCTAGCTAATATGAAAGTAAAAGAGAAAATGAAGAGGACTGAGGGCAACAACCAAAATGGTGAGCCTATCCTCCTCCATGGACAGAGCTTGGTGAGCCTATTTGCTATCATAAACTCCTTCACTTGATCCCCTTAGGGAGAAACGTCAATGATCACATAGCAAAAGGAAGAAGGCAAGGTCACAAAAGTTGCACAAGAGAAAAACATTGATAGAGCAATCAAGAGAACATTCTATTTGGTAATGTATTGTTTTTGTGTTGTGGGAAGAGGGAGTCCAACTCTTCTTTTTACAGAAGGTTTGAAGGGCTTAGGTGGAAAAACAAAAATACTAAAAATTAGGTGTAGTAATGACAACACAAAATATCACACAAGGTTAAGGATTTTGAGAGAAAAAACCTAAAATGCCAAATTCACGGTCAGTATGAGCTGACTACAAATCCATGAATTCTGATCATTGGAGGTTAGATGACATCGGGCAACCTTGACCAAATTTGTGCCCTATCTTGGATGACTACATATTTGGTAAGGTTGGGAAACAAGGGTGAACTAAGTTGTTGGGAGCTCAAAAATTGTGCTTAGCAACTTTGAGAGGCTTCCTAAGAAATTAAGGTAGAATTGACTCATTTGGATGGGTCAATTTTCCATGTTTATAGGTTGTAACATTTTCTCCTTTTTAATACATTTTTTATTTTGTCCTTTTAATTCATTTTATTTGCATTTTTGTTTGTACTCTGTGGTATTAATTACTCCTTTACAATGTGTATTTTTTGATATTTTATATCAAAAATAACATTTTGATCCTTTTAAGCAAGGAACTTTATTGATCCTTCATAAATTTGAACAAACCCCTCTACATTGATTCATAATTTTATCTATATTTGTTTGTAGGATTTTTTAATATAGGTATAGTAAAAAGTGTTGAATAGGAGCAAACACATCATACATTTTTTCCTATGGCACTTCTACCTAGTACTTTTGCATGGAACTTCTACCTAGTACTTTTGCATGGTACTTATACATGGTGCTTCTCCATGGTTCTTTTATGTGGCACTTCTATATGGTGCTTTGCCCAGCACTTCTACATGGTAGTTCTACTCTAGCTCAGAATTAGGTATAAGTTTTTTAGGTTAAGTATTTTTAGGTCTTAGGCTATTATATCTACTCTATTAGGCTAATTTGTAACTTTTTATTTAGTTTTTTAAAATAAATTAAAAAAAAAATAGATAGGGAATCAATTTTCCATCACAAAATCATAAAAGGATATAAATCATAGCTTATTCATGGTATTGGGCATAAAAATTGAATCACATGTAGTTGCATTATAAAATAGATTGCTTGTTGCATCATTTTTTCAGCCCTTGCTTAAAAAAAGTAATTAGAAACATGTTTAATTTTATAATAATTCAATAAAATAATAATTTATAATAGGTTCGTGTATGTTTTTACACTTTTTTCTATGCATATTAGTGTAAGGATAAATTTTTGGCATCATGATAGATAGAATCGTAGAAAGAAGTTGTTGATTCTCATTAAAAACAATAAGTTTTTTAAAAATTGACTCATTCCACTAGATCCTTAGGATTCCACAAGATATCCCCTAATAGTTGGTGTGATATCAAAAAAAGTGAAGTGCATAGGGATTTTTCTAGTGATTTTTCTTTTGCATCAATCATAGAACTTGATATCACCATATATACTATAACAATGATACTGGAAATAGACACTTTGGTGGTAAGATAAAAATAATCAAGGGGTAAAGATATTTTGAGAGGTATAGGTCAATGCAAGTTTGCAACAACTAAGGAACATCAACAATAGATAACTAAACTTGAGGAGGGAAAATCCATCTAATATGTTGCACCCCTGAGTTGAGAATCACAAACATTATGGTCAGGAGTGCTATTACTACTACTTCCCTACCACCATTCATTACTCCCACTTTTTTCTCTATATGTTTTATTCTCACTTCTATCCTTCTAATTCCTTTATTATACTTTTTTCACCCTCAACTAGTGCAACTCATGTTGAAAGTGAGATCTAATTCATTGCCAATTCCAACACTACACAATGTGATATTAACAAGACTAAGGAAATTTATTGTGTAATATATTAAATTTATCCTATTGTTTTGTTTTATAACAACTATGGGTCATAGTTAAAATTTTTATGGTGAAATCCCCTTTCTAACTTATAATTAACCTAAAGCTCCCTTTTTACTTTGTCTTAGGATAAAATCTTCTATGTAATTGGGGTTTTGATGTTAGTATATATACCCCCATCACTCCTCAATTTTACCATTGGAGTGTCATAAATATTATGTACATATAATACAATGATTATTTATGGTGCCTCTAGGTGCCCCTAAATCATTTTCTATTTTCCTTTATTTCATACTTATATAATTTTTTGCTTTTTATTAGGTGGAATAAGGTGTTTTTAAAGGGTCCCCAAACCTTTTACAACTAAAATAGAGCCTAAAAAAGAACGTTGTAGAAGAACCACAAGAGATATTCAGAGATAATAAAGGATAGGATCCAAAAATAAGAGCAGGATCCCAAAAGTAGAAAAAAAAGACAAAATAACTAGAGAGAAAGTGGGATCCCAAAGATCCAAAATGATTTACCACAACACAAAACCTAACCTTGAAAGGAATCCCAAAACTTTAAATTTTGAGATAGACCCTCAAACTGAGGATTGTAGTAGAACCACTAGAAAAGTACAGAGTAATAAAATACAAGATCTAACAAAAAGAGTAGAATCCTAGAAGTAGTTAAAAAAGGACATAATGATAGAATATAAAGTAGGATCCACCCAAGATCCAAGCTAAACTACCATAGTAAAAAATCATGCCATTGAAATGACATCAATTTTACTTGACCTGATGTTTCTTCCCTTTGCCCTGGACTGGGGAACATTGTGATTTGAGGACAATAACATAATAAATATCCATCTACAAATTATATTTTTCCCCTAAGGATAAGATAGACTATAAACCATTGGTTATTTCCACTTCAGTTTCACTTTTACCAATATCTTGGTTCAAGGGTTTTCCCACCTTCCTATCCTTTCCAATATTTATATTTCCTCTCTTTTGATTTATGGTTATAGGGTCTGGGGTAACGATATATTTTCTTTCTTTGGATACCTTGTGCAAAGGAATTAAAACTTTTTTTTTGAAAGGTGAGGCTCTTTTATTTCTTGGAGAGAAGAATCTGTACGGTTTTTTAGGATAGAGACCTTAATAGGAACTACCCTATTTTCTTCCATAGGGTGTTCTCCAAAATAATCAAAAGAGTTTTTAAAATAGAAAAAAATAGAATTAAAAAGTATGTGGTTTACCTAATTTGAGGGTTTTCTATTCTCCCCCTCTTCTCTCCCTTGCTAGATTTTTGGACTAGACAAGGTTATTGAGTCTCCTTTGGAGATCCTACTTTGAAGAGAGATTGATCAGTTGAATTTGAATATCTCAACTTTCTTGGGATTAGGGTTTTTTTAAACTGGGCATTAGGTAGAAAAATACTCTTGCCTTTTACAATAGGCACAAAATGAAGGTTTGGTTTCATAATCAATTTCCTAGACCCAAGAATAATCATCCAAAACTAGCTCTATGAATCTAGGAATTCTCGCTTCCATAATCATGTTAATGCACATTTTGGAAAAAAACCATTCTCAATTTGGCCTTATTGGGAGGGTCAATTGAGACTAGATCATTGTAGATGCAGAAAAAGATTGTGTTCTTTTCCTATTAAGTCTAATTTAATGTCAATTGTGCATGAGGGAGATCCACCAGAATATATGCTTCCCCACTTGAAGGTCTCTTTCCAAAGGAGACATCAATAATATGAATATTATCAACACAACTAGACTCCTATTCAACGCTTTTTTTCTCATGCCTTGTAGAAGTTGATGTTATGCTTATTTTATCAGTGTTTTATAGTTTTTTTTGTAGAAAACACCTAAGGTTTTGGATCACTATCTATCTTGACTCTAAAAATTCCATGATCATCTAAATGCAATGCTAAGGATTTTATCACACAAAGGCAAGAATATAGGAGCTATCCTATATGCTTTTCAATTTTATATGAGTTAACTAAGTATATTTTGGTATTTCAAGGTATCACAAGAGGAGATGCAAGAAGACAAGCTAGTCTAAATGAAACTAAATGATTTTCAATTATTTTTCTAAGTAATTGAAAGTGATCAAGAAGATAATATTAAATCTAGGTTTCCTTGATTTATTTGTTTAGAGGTGTTTTGTGAAGAAATGAGAGTGTTTTTTAAAGTTATTAAAATGTTTTGTAAATAATTAGGGATTCTAGTTAAGGTTTCTTAATTTTCCCAAATAAAATGTGATTTTAAGATACAAAACAATAGAAAATAGAAAGAAAACATAGAGAAATGGAAAATGCAAAGCCAGGGAAAATCCAAGTGGTCAAATCACCTCTTTTATAAGCCTGTTTCCAAATTTTCCACTATTACAAAATTTGCCATAGGGATGGTGATTTTGGTATCTACACAAAAGACCAAAAAAATTAGAGTTTTCTACTTTGAGGGGCCTGTTTAACGGTTGGATAGCGTAGAAACTTGTCTCAAAAATAGATCATAACCCTTCTTGATGAAAAATTTGAGCATAATTACCTCCCAAAATATATTTTTGGCATTTTACCAAATTCACAATTGGCAAATTTGGTTAGTGGTAAATTTGGTTCTAGGTATTTTCTAGTTGCCAAATTCACCACTAACTGTGTAGGGTGGTGAATTTGGTTTGAACACATAATTTTGAAGGTTTTGAGGGTTGTTTTGAGTGGATTTTTATGGGATTTCAAGTTGAGATTACAGGGGAATTATCCTTATAATGTTTTCTAATTTAGTGACTAACAAATTTAGAGATCTATGCTACTGAATTAAGCATTTTAATGACTACATTTAAATTTATGTGAAATACAGTGAAAATATCAAATATGACTAAAATTTTAGTGAAATTGGAATGCAAAGATATGGGGAATGTATGTAGTTATGGAATTATATAAAATAACTAATTTAACCCTTATTGAAAATAATTAAATCTAATGAAATTACCAAGATATGTAAAATGCTACCCAAAATATGTAAATCTACAGTAGTGAATAAGAAAGCAGAGTGACTAAAATTGCAATTAAAATAGAGGTGGAAAGGAGTGAAGAGTGTGTGAAATTGTTCTAGGACCAATGTATAATGGCCAATATAAATTCTAATGAAAAAATTTTGCATTAGATACTGATAACATAATGAAAATGCTATGATGTGTGAAAATACCCCAAAACTTATAAAATTTACAACAATACATTGTAAGGGAAGGGGAATTGTAACAGGGGGTGCTTGAAGCTAGGAAAAAATATGAGATAGCAAGGCAATAAAAACCTTGTATATTCTATAATTTGTATTGAGGGATGAAATTAAATAAGTGATTTATGTATGCAATACAAAACTACACGCAATATGTGAAAAAGAAATTGCCAAATAAAATGGCTATGTTAAATCTATGCTTACAAATAAAACAAAAATAAACATAGATGCATATGATAAGAAGAAAATATGTTAGAATATTGGATATATCATAAAAATAACTATAAAAATATGGGCATCAAATGATATCATGCAAAATGTAAAGAGAAGATGCATTAAGACCTATCATAAAGAGAGCTATGAATAAAATAAAGATGATACGTACATATAATCCAAAATGGACCTGCAAAATAAATATTAGAGATGGAGTGGAGGTGATATGCTTGAAGAATGGGCTGAAAATACAATGTTATATTACTGAAAATAAATATAAGATCCATGCAAGGAAGAAATTAAAGGCATAAAACATAGGAAATCCAAAAGGAAAGCTCAATTTAGCAAGGCTACAACCTAGAGGATAAAATGCACTGAAGCAAATATGAATGGAGAGAAGAAAGAAGTTGTGAGAGCTATCTTACTTACCTCCAAGGTGACCTCCTTGCCCCAAGTCCTTCTTTCCTTGCTTGTATTACCTCCAAAATATTTGTAAAATACCTCCAAAGCTTGCGAAATGCTTGAAAATATTGGCTAATGAAAAATGCTATGGAAGAAAAATCTTGAAAGGAGGCTAGAAAAATTAGTAGAGTATAGCTACAATAAAAAAAGCATGCCAAATGCTTACCCAAGGGACTCCTTAAGTAGGATTTGAGAGGGGAATTGGGGAGAAAAATGATAATATCAAATTGAAATTTAGGCATATGGTGCATTGCTAGGGCATGTGGGATAAATGGTAGAGGATAGAGGAGGGCAATCCATGTGCTCATGGTTCATGCCAAAATATTCTAAGTTTTTTGGCCAAATTCACCACTATCGAACAAATTCTCCAATGATGAATTTGGTGATCCAAGTTGCAAATTTGATCAGGATGCCCAATTGAATTTTTAAATATTAAAAATAATTTTTTTCCAAATTTACAACTAGATATATTTTCCACTAGTGAATTTGGTAGGAGTAGCAGATTTTTTCAGAGTTGATTTTGATTGTTAGAATTTGATTTTTGTAGTTTTGCCAAATTCGCCACTCATCTTACCAAATTCACCACTAAAAAATTTTGTCATAGTGGTGAATTTGGTAAAGGTTAATTTTGAGGTCAAAAATGATGAGGAATGGTTGGATTATTGTTTTGTAACATTTATGATCAGTTTGAGGAAGTTTTTTGATGTTTGTAACTAGTTTTGCAAAGTTTTTCCTGGTGTGTCAAAATTAGGTGTCTACATTTTGCCCTAGTTTTGATGTGATGTCTATGATATTGCATCAAAATTTAAGTTGTGATACTCAATTTTTATGTTGTGATGTATTGTTGTTGTAATTGTTTTGTTGATTTAAAAAAAATGATTATGATTGCATTTGTTTTGACAATTTTGTATCATCATGTATATATGCCTCATTTTGCATGCCTTGATGTCTAGAGAAAATCATTTTACCACATGTGAAATTTTTTCCCCATGACAAAGTCTCTTCTTTGAGCATGAAATGCATAACGATGGATTCTTGGGGTAAATTCCTAGAATACAATATGAATGGTTAAGTTGGTGATGACAAGCAGGAAAATTAAAATGTGGAGGTGAAGGTAAGAGCACCCTCATTTGCACCTTACTAGTTTTAGAAAGTTAGAGAGAGATAAAACATGTTGATCGAGGAGATGGCATATAACCAAGGATGGGTGCATAGTGTGGACACTATTTGAGGGACAGTGCACATGTCAAAGCAATATTGATAGGTATGTTCCTCGTTCCAACTCAAAATTTTGAATTTCAAGCTATTTTTTTTAATTTTGATAATTATGGTGATTTTGGCACAAGTGGTGAACTTGGCACTGGTGCTAGTGACGAATTTGGTCCCAGTGGCAATCTCCGCATTGGCAAATTTGGCACTAGTAGTAATTTTAGCGCTAGATTGTAATTTTTATTTTATAGTTTTATGCATTGATATATGTGCAAATATAGGTATATTTATACTTGTTGGAAAGCTCTTTTTGAGTCATATTTGATAGTGGTATTTTTGTATAATTTTGAGTTGATTTGATAAGCCTTTTGACTAAGTTTCTTGGATGTGGTTTTGGTAGGCAATAAAGGACTTGGTGAGCTAGGATCATCATCCTAAGTGCCTGGAGAGCATTTTGGTGAATGAGTAGAGGGTGGAGTATGTAGGAGTGTTGGCAATGATTGGGCTATACTATGTGGCATATATGCCCAAGTGATATTTTGATCATCCCTTTTATTTAGCCCTTGCAAAGATATGGCATCTATCTTCTAATATTTTTAGGTTGTCGATGAGTGAGATAATAGTTACATTAAGGATTTATGGTGTATCATTATAGTACATATTCATGGTATCCCCATTTGTATAGCAAAAAATGTAGATATTGGGAAGTTGGCCTTCTTAGATAGGGGTAACTTTGAGGATATGAAATATGGATTAAGGATAAATGATGTCTATGTGGAAGGAAATATCTCTTAATTGACCATATTTCTATTATCCATTGTGTCAGGGATAATGATGAGTGACACTAGTAGGTGCTTTTTATTTCAATATTGAGGGATGAGCATGCCATCTATGCATGGGCTTCTACTATTTTTATGAGATTATACCACACTTTGTATCAGGTGGTATACAAGTAGGGTAAGATCCTAACATGTTGTACTTTACTCCATGTCTTTGTTCAAGAGAACATAGCTATCTACTGACCTATTCAAGTGACAAGTGATATCGATCCTAAGAGACTAGCAAACTATAGGTGGAAGAGGTGTGTTCGACCTTCCTTTTGCTCTATAGCTTGGGTGAGGCACTTGATTGATGATTTGAGGGTGATACACATCACTTAGAAACCATGGAGGGATAGGTATGTGTTGTCATATGACCACAAGGATATAGCGAAGGTTTAAAGTTGTTGCATGATGGTAATAGGGCCTATGAGTTGTATCAATATGACCATGTGTTATACTAGCATGGGGAGGTGCAGGGAGTACCAATAGTTGGTGATGTATGAATATGATGGGCACATCATGATATATGGTGGGATACTATAGATCTTAATAGCTATGTGAAGGTCAACACAAATGATCACATAGCTTTTACCCCAATGAGAAATGATGTGGGGGTAATAGTGGAGTATATTTATTAGTACAATATATTTAGGTCTTATCTATTAATAGTAGGCCTAGAACTAAGGGACCAGAGATAGGCCTTTTAGGACATGATCAATGCCTTGTGGGGGGTTAGGAACTGTTATTGGAAAGAAATGGAAAATTATGGTGGCTATATGGAGTGTTGGGGGATCATCCAATGCTCCATTGGATATACCTCAATTGATAATTTAGGTGCCCCACCTGGTGGAGGAGGGTTGAACCCATGTGGAGTAGGATAAGATTTTGCTGGAATGGAGTCAGATTTTGGTGGGATGGGGCCAAAAATTTGTGGAGAGGTAGGTCCTAATAGGGCCATAGAATGATGCTTTGGTATTAGAGCTAGGAGCTCTCTATAGTACTTTGGATGAGGTAAGGAGGTAGTTGGAAAAATTTGAGGTCGTGCGGGTGGATGAGATGACCAAAGCCCTAGAAAAATGGCTCAAATGAGAGCTTCCAATGAGGATACTTATATTTAAGCTATAGTCGACTTTGGATTGAGTTGGAGAGGAGTGGGATATGTACCAAGTGGTTATTTCTAGCCTAAGGTCCAATTTTGGGTAGGTGAGAGATATGAGTGAGGAGACAATTTTTGGGCTTTAGTCAACTTTAGCTAGAGTGGGGGAGGAGTGTGTTATGGACCATATGATCATTATTGGCCTATGGTATGAGTTGGGATAGCTGAGAGGAGATATGGATGAGGCCAAATCATAGGTTGGGTAGGAATTATATGTTGTAGTAGTGGCTATAATAATGGGGCTATTATATCAAGAGTTACAAGGTTAAAGGATAGATTTGCAAGCTATGATGGTAGAGTTATAGTCATAAAGGATATATCTACATGCTTTGACAATGGAATTTGCTAATAATTTGGTGAGACTACAATGTGCAGAGGTTCAAGCTAAGAGGGAGCAGGGGAGGACCATGTATTACTGGTAGATATACCTTGTAGAGGTCCTTATAGATTAACGAGCACCATCACCTTTGAGATCATAATCGAGGGTTAATTCCATAAGCGGCACCTCCTATAGATCTCTTAGCTTTCATCCACCCCTTCCTCCTCCACCAGGAGGTGATGATGACAAGGTTGGATCCACAAATTAGGTATGTTTAGGCATATTTTGGGGTGAGTGTACCAATTTTTTGGATTTGGTGCACCCTCCTTTCATGAGTTGAGTGTAACATTTTGTTTTTCTTTATGATACATCTTCTCTAGTGGAATGTATGATATGAGGTTTTATATATATATATATATATATATATATATATATATATATATATATATGATGATACTTGTGTTTTGAGTTTGATGTGATGTTTTGACTCAGTGGTTTGATTTTGTGATGTGAAAAATGTGTATGATGTTTTTATGTATTGATGTGTTAAAATATGATGTACTCGACTAAGTTATTATAGTATTGATTAATTACATAGTGATGGTTTTGTAGAACCATGATGATGATCAAATTCTAAGGGAGGGTAGTTACCTTGTTGAGAGATGTATTTGTATGATTCATATGTATGCTATGAGTGATGGTCTCAAGACCTAATATAGGAGAATGCTCATGTGTTTTGGGATACTCTATCCCTTGTGTGTTTTGTAAGAGAAAAACTTATTCCATCATGTCTAAATGGTGGTGTACGAAGACATGTAAAGGACAAGCATTTAGGATAGGATGGTATACCTATAATATGTACATGATGTATTTTTTTTTTTTCATCAGTGTTCAAGTGTTTCTCTCTAAAAACACTTGACTACATAGATGAGATACCTATAATATTTACATGATATATGTATATTTTCTTCTCATCAGTGTTCAAGTGTTGTTTTCTACAAGCACTTGATTGCATAGATGAGGTACCTATAATATTTACTTGATATATATATATATATATATATATATATATATATATATGTTTTTTTCTCATCATGTTCAAGTGTTGCTCTATGCAAGCACTTGACTATGTAGATGAGGTATCCGTAATATGTACATGATATATGTATATTTTCTTCTCATAAATGTTCAAGTGTTGCTCTCTACAAGCACTTGACTATATAGATGAGGTACCTATAATTGTTTTCTTCTCATCAATGTTCAATTGTTGCTTTCTACAAGCACTTAATTATGTGGATGAGATACCTATATTTTTTTTCTTATCAGTGTTCAGGTGTTTTTCTCTACAAACACTTGACTGCATAGATAAAATATTTTTGATTTTTATCAGTGTTCAAGTGCCACTCTCTACAAATACTTGACTACATAGATAATTTTTGGTAGTTTTGTACTTTGCCACATTGGGATTTTTGTTTTATTTTGATGGAGCATTTTGATTGTAATGCGGCGATATTTATCCTAAAAATATCATTGTGGATCAATTTTATATGTTACTTTTCTATTTGCATATGTACCCTTTTTTGCTTGGAAGTGATGAATGTTTAAAGGGAGAAACAAATTGAGAACTTCATTAGGAATTCAAATTTGCAACATTCGAAAGCACCATGAATTGGAGATGCCTTCGGCCCTGTACACTCTCTCAAAAGGAAAAGGAAAGAAGCATTAAAAATGGTGAAGGACCAAAATATTTGAAAAAATATGAGATATGCAAAATGTGTTCACCCCAAATATGGGGTGAAAGCCCCATTCGCCCCTCCTTGGGGTGAACGTCTCCCTAAAATATTGAAAAATCAGTGCCCATCTCGCCTTTTAAAAATTGTTTCGATGAAAGGACGTACTCACCCCAAATATGGGGTGAAATATCCATTCGCCCCTCCTTGGGGCGAACGTAATGTGAAAGGCGAGCACGTAACCAAATGGTCAACAACGCGTTCGCCTAGGTCGAGGGGTGAACATCCCGTTCGCCTCTCCCATGGGTGAACGTGCCCCAAATAATGATATCACTTTCACCTTGGTCGAGGGGTGAACATTCTGTTCGCCTCTCCCATGGGCGACCGCACTGCCAGTATAAAGGATGTCACGAACGCACCAGTAAAATAGAGCTAGGTGAATGCACCTAAGATGAGGGGGCGCTAACAAGTCAATATCGTAGTCACCCCGATAGGGAGGTGACTATCTTTGTCACCTTTTTGAAGGGCGAACATGATTTTTAAGGGAGAAGGGCGAACGCGATTACACAGATAAGGATGTTCAATTGTTAAATATTTTTTCCTGAAATGAGAAGAATGGTTTTACCATGGTCAATGGGGGATATAATCAATCAAAAGCGTATTCTCCCATGATGCCCAAATTTCAAAGGTGCCCAAAGCAGGTTGTGACAAGCATTAAATAATGGTGGCGATGAGTAACTCAAATTGTGAATCCCAAGTGAAGAAGAGAGCCATGTTAAAAGCATAGGAGGATTTTCATGATTTCCAAAGTGGGAGTGCATTTTCAAGGCATCAAATATCCCTTAATTTTCTGTGCATCGATGCCCAAAGATGTTGATTTCTTGGGAATGTTTCCTTGAAATATGGATCATTGTTCCAAGAGAATGAATTTTCAATATTTCCGAGGAGGAAGTTCCTCACTATGGTTCTTGATCTATGATCATTTTGTCTCCATATGCATTTAATGAAAGAGGTGAAATCCTCTATAAATACTACTGAATTCTCATTGTAAAAGGAGGTTAGACACTTTGCAAGAAAACTCTCCAAGTTCTCTGCATCAATAGAAGACACCAGGCTTCTGAATTTGCAAGTGATCTTGTGTGCAATTTCCTTCTGTATTCATGCACTTCTATTTTACATTCATGTTCCTTATTTGCTGTGAAGTTTAAAATTTTGCATTTGAATTTAAATATTGCTAATGAGGGAGTGAGTGTTGGAGTGTTATTTTGAAGGTTGTTGTTGCAAGTTTATAAGTAAATTCTGTTGCTTCTCTTTTGTTATATGCTATTTCATGCTTGGGTGAATTTCTTGTTGTTAGTCTACCCCAAATCCTACACCTTCGACCTGTGGCCATATTTCCCATTTCTTTTTATAATTTTTAATCTCTTTCCTGCAACTCTAGTCTTCAACTAATGTAGGATTTAGTTTGGGAGCCATCCCTCTCTGGAGATTGACATGGAGGACATTCCTTTCCTTCGATAATTCAATGTTGGCCATGTCTAGGGTGCACAAATGTAGTTTTTTTGATTAGGTAGATATTTGACCAATAATTTTTGGCACACCTAGTGGGACTTTAAAAGTTCCACTTCTAATAGTATTAAGGTTTGATGTTCACCTTCATGTTGTATAGTTAGAACATCTGGTGACTCGATTATACCCAAAAATCTCCAAATGTGAGAACAATGAAAGTTGTGTCTCATGAATACAAGATCGAAGGCCAAAAATCTAGATCATCAAATTGAGTTCTACGAACTTGATATTCAAAGGCTAGGAGAGCATCCTCAATTAGCCACTCTACATCATACATCTTCATTACCTCATACATCCCATATATCATCTACCACATCCTCATGACTAGCTAATGTATTTTCTGCTCCCACAAGTCTAGTTAGTACTACCACTAGCGTTCCTCAAGCTCCACCTCACACACCAGTTCACATGGCCCAAAATCCACCACCATAGTAGCCACAACCACCAAGGCAGTTCCCAACATGGAATAGCTCAGGGACCTTGAACTTACAAGCACAAAATCTAGTGCCCCAAGCAGCTTTGAAGGCTTTGCCAACCTATGATGGCACTGGTAAGATGACCTATGAACATATTCAGGATGTAGCTTCTTTGGCTACGATCCATGGAATAATAGATGAAGATGTAATGGTAAAGTTGTTGGTATTGTCATTGAGAGGAAAGTTGTTGTATTGGTATCGATCATTGCAACTTGGTACTATTACCTCATGGGATCAGTTGGTGGAGTTGTTGATAAAAAATTTCATGAACAAGCTGACCCATACTCCTTGTTGCATCAGTTCACAATGATTCAAAGACATCCGTAGGAGGAGATAGTTGATTTCAACGTCAGGTTCGCTCGAAGCTGGAAAAGAGTTCCTGATGGTTTGTGGCCCATGCATGAACAAGTTATGTTCTATTACCTTAGGGTATTTAACATTGACATTGGTATGGTTGTTCGGTAAACCAATGTGAATACCTTCCCTGATCTGTATACGCAAGCCCAAAAAGTTGAATCTGACTTGATTGCCATAGGTAAGCTTCCTCCAAAAATGATGATGCCTATTTTGCCTGACCTACCACAACATTTGTATTCAAGTGCATTTTTGCAACCCATGCCTTCCATGTACCTAGTACCCTCATGGAGCTCAGGCCCACCTCAAATCACTTCGATCCCTATCCCACAACATCCCGCTCCAAGCTTTTCATAGTTACCCACTCAGTCAATACCACAATTGCCATCATCTATTCCTTTTCTAGCATTGTCAGTGCCATCGGTCCCATTACCATTTTCTACATCGCCAGCACCTCTACCTTTTCTAGAACCTCCCATATCTTCTAACCCTGATCCTTTCACGACATTGTTACAAGAAGTGAAATCAAATAACTCAGCCTTAAGGATGATATCAAATGAGCTTACGATGGTGAGGAAGAAGCAAGCTGAGGCTGAATTTTGGTCAAGGAGATTTCAAACTCCATCGATTACTCGAGAGCAAGCATCTACTAGTAGAGGCCCTGAGAAGAGCACAACGATGCTAGCAAATGAGGAGACTAGTATGATAGAAAAGGTGTACTGGTGTTCAACATGCAATGATCCTCATGGAGAAGAAACTTGCATGGTGCATATGAACTATGTGCAGATGCTTGCAAAAAGTTTAGTTGGTGGACAAATCAACATGATCAGGGAGGCTGATCATAATTTTATGATGCCATCCTTGGAGCAAGTTTTGGTTCTTACAAGGTCCGAAAAGAAACTAGTAACTGTAGATCCAGTTGAGCTTGAACCCTTGAAGGTGCCTACGAAACCAAAGGTGCAAAATGAAAAAGGGCAACCTCCAGTGAAAGCACCTAGTGCAATGGCTAAGAAGCAGGATTCTATCTTGTTAAAAGATTTACTACCTAAGCAAGCTCAAGAAAAGGCACAAACTAAAGCATCAACTTCACAACCTACAACAGCTACCCAAACACAAAATGAAATGAAGGAGTAGGCCAAAGAGCGCCTCAAGTACCCATCATTGACAAAGAGACAAAGGGTAGAAGCTACTCAGTAGTACCGGGACAAGTATGAGTGGGTCATAGAAGAGAAGGCTTTGACCATCTCAAATTATAATATTATGGAAGAAATGAAGAAGATACCTATGAAGGTGAGCCTGTATGATGCACTACAGTTGCCTGGACAAGTTGACCTACTGCAAGAGTCTTTGAAGACTGCTAAATATCAAAAGAAAAATCCTTCTCAAATAGTGTTGGTGCAAGCACTACCAACTTCGACCACTGGAAAGAATAGGCCACCCCCATTTTATTTGTCACTCAGAATGGAGGGGTGGATTGTACACAATTGTATGATTGATTCTGGTGCTGCGACTACTGTCATGCCAAAGGTAGTATGTGAAGTGATGGGGATGGAATATACAAGAAGTAGCCCAAGAGTGTTGTAGCTGGATGGGACTCTAGTCAAAATAGTAGGAGTAATCAAAGATATTCCTATTGTCCTTCATAGTATGCCATAAATCATGGTCATCCAGGAAGTAGTAGTGGTTGACCTGGAGCCATACTTTAGCATGTGTCTCTCAAGGGAGTTCACAATGAAACTGGGAGGATACCTTTCCTTGGACTATTCACATTTGGAGATCCCATTCAAAGGAAAGAGAATTCACATATATAATGAAAAGCCATCAAATTTTCATATTGAGAAGTTGGAGGAGGAAGAAAAATCTCCAGGTGCAGTTAACATGATGACTGAAGAATTAGAAGAGGTTGACTTGATGGAAGAAGCGCTTGGTGAACTTCACCTTGAAGATGAATTCTCACTCATAGATTTTAATGCAATGATTGGAATAGACATTGGTTGTTATATGATAACCAAACCAGAGCAAATTGAAGAAAAAGTCCCTGATTCCTTGGATCCTATCATAGATCAGTTATGGAAGCTTTATTTTGATGGTGCTAGATGTAAGAATGGTGTAGGAGCTGGTATCATTTTGATCTCTCCAATGGGGTTATAGAAGACTTATTCTTATAGATTGACTTGGAGTTGCACAAATAATGCAATCGAATATGAAGCATTGTGCCTCGGATTGAAGAAAGCTAAAAAGTTGGGCATCAAGCAACTGCAAATTTTTGGTGACTCCAAACTCATTGTCAACCAAACCACTAATAAATGTGTGTCTAAGCAGCATTACCTAAAATCTTACCACAACAAAGTGTGGGATTTATTTGAATATTTCACTACCTTGAACATTCAAGCGATTTCTCGAGAGCAAAACAAACATGCAGATATTCTAGCCTCTCTTGGCATGAATTATTCTCCTGCAGAGCAAATAGTCAAAAAGCCCAAGACTGTCAGGGTGATCTATAGACCCTCAATCCCTGACAAGAACATCTATTGGCAAGTATTCGATAATGATGAGAAAATAGTCAATTTTTTGATCAAAGAAGTTGCAAGTGTAGATGATAGAAAGCTTGTTGAAGAAGAGATGGAGGGGATGATACAATTGAAGAACAATCACATTCCTAGGGGACTGATTTCATTAGAAAGTTTGTTTGATCAAAATGATAGGGTTGAAAAGCACAGGATTAAGGTGGATGCTAAGGAGTATAAGGAATTATAGCTAGAACCTAAAAAGATCATCAAAATTAGAATTGATTGCATGCCTGAAGAGTTGGAAGACATTAAGAACTTGTGCTATGAGTACCCTAACATCGTTGCATGGAGCTATCAAGATTTGAAGGGATATGACAAGAATGTGATCCAACATACCATTGAGCTACAGGAAGGAGTAAAACCTTTTCGACAAAAATAGTGGCCTATCAATCCCAAGATAGAAGTACTCATGAAGGCAGAATTGTTGAAGATGCTAGAGGTGAAGATAATTTATCCAATTAAGCACTCGATATGGGTGGCAAATCTGGTGCCAGTATAAAAGAAGAATGGAGACATTCGATTATGTGTAGATTTTTGGAACTTGAACTAGGCATCACTAAAATATCATTACCCTCTACCATAGATTGATCAAATCCTTCATGTGGTCACTGGTGCATAGATATTTTCATTGTTAGATGGCTTCTCTGGTTATAATCAGATATGGGTGAAATATGAGGACCAACATAAAACAACATTCACCACTAAGTGGGGCACATTTTCCTACCAACGGATGCCATTTGGACTCTCAAATGCTGGCGCTACTTTTCAGAGGGCTATGGACATCACTTTCGATGAGTTATTGAATAGAATTATTGTAATCTATCTTGATGATATGACTATGTTTTCACATCATAGAGAAGACCATGTTTCTCATTTGAGGTAGGTGTTCGAGAAGTGTCATGAGTTTAAGATTTCTATTAATCCAAAGAAGTCAATATTTGCTGTTAAATAAGGGAAGTTGTTGGGTCATGTGATCTCACAAGAAGGATTGGCAATTGATCCTACAAGAGCTGAAGCACTCTTGAAGCTACCATTGCCTGCTAACAAAAAGGATCTACAATCATTCTTCGACCAAATAAATTTCATCCACAAGTTTATTGTTGACTTTGCTCAGGTTGTGAAACCCATGATTGAGCTCTTAAAGAAGAATACCGAGTTTAAATGGATAGAAGCTAGAAGATAAGATTTTTGGGAGATCAAGGAAAGAATCACCCAAGCTCCAGTGTTGATTAATCCTGATTATTCAAAGGACTTCATTCTCTATGCAGTAGGTGAGCAAGAGAGCTATGCTGTAGTTTTGATGTAGAAGCAAGAAGATGGAGATGAGAAGCCAATTGCCTTCCTGAGCCAAGTCATTGCGCCCCACCAGGAGAAGTACAATTTTATTGAGAAGCAGGTGTACGCGGTGATGAAATCATTGAAGAAGTTCCGACACTTTGTTTCCTAGAGCAAAACTATCGTTTATGTTATACATCCTGATGTTCAAAACTTCATACTCCAAGGAGAACTAGGTGACAAAAGGGCAGGTTGGGTCTCAAAAATTCAAGAATATGATGTGGAGATCCGACCAACAAAGCTAGTTCATGGGTGAGCTTTATGCCAGGAGTTAGCTAAAAGTGTCGCATCTGAATCATTGGATATGATGCAAGAGGAAGAGGTTGGCGAAAGCATTTGTGTAAATCATATTGCAAGTAATCATGACTGGACAGAGGAGCTTATTGATTACTTTACTTCTGGGAAGTGTCCACCACACCTTGATGCTTCATAGCATTAGAGGTTTAGGTTGCAAGCCCTCAAATATGTTATGTTGCCTAATGGGCTATTTCACAAAAATATTGATGGAGTTCTCCTTAGATGTGTGAAGGAATCTGAGAAAGAAAGAATATTAGAAGAATTTCATTCTAGGCTATCCGGTGGTCACTATGCAGGCAGGCCCATGGCCTTAAAAATTATCCGAGCTAGCTATTTTTGGCCTACTCTATTCATCGATGCTCATAAAGTAAGTCAACATTGTGACAGTTATCAATGATACATTGGCATAATCAGAAAAGGAGCACTGCCTCTACGCCCAATTCAAGTGGAAGCACCTTTTCAGTAATGGGGTCTTGACTTCATTGGAGTCATTGATCCACATTCTTCCGTAGAACATAAATACATCTTAATGACAATTGATTATTTCACCAGATGGGCAGAGGCTATTCCCACCAAGAAGGTTGATCAAGCGACCATCATTTCTTTTTTGGAAGGAATCATTACTCACTTCGGTATCCCAGATTCAATTGTAACTGATAATGGAACTCCATTCATTGGGGCCAAAATCACAGAGTTCGCTAGAAAATATGGGATTTATCTCAAAATATCATCCAATTATTACCCACAAGGGAATGGTTTGGCCGAATCTACCAATAAAAATTTGTTGTGGATTTTGAAGAGGACACTCGAAAGTAATAACAAGAGGAGTTGGCACCTGTTGTTGAACCAGGCTCTTTGGGTGGATCACATATCTATAAAAAAATCTATCAAAACATCTTCGTATTCTTTGGTGTATGGAAAAGAAGTTGTCCTGCCTACCCACATTGAGCTTCCGATCCTTCAAACATTGTAGTTATTTCAAGATGAAGATGAGGAGTATGATCCTATGAGTGCAAGATTGGCACAATTATTGTAGTTGGAAGAAGATAGAGAAAAGGTGTATCAAACATTCACTGAGCACACTAAAGAGATGCAGAAGTGGTTCGAAAAGAAAACAACTGAGTGCAGATTTCAGGTGGGAGATTTAGTTCTCAAATGGAACGAGAAGAAGGCTAAGCCAGGGAAACACCATAAGTTTGATGCTATCTGGGAAGGCCCTTTTCAGATTTCCATAGTAAATTCAGTAAATGCTTATCATCTTCGTGACATGGAGGGTTGGGATCTTCCTATCTCGGTGAATGGTCTTCATTTGAAGGCCTATATTCAATGATGAAATTTTAATGAGGTACCATCTTGTAAATATGTATATATTCTTTTTAGTATTTTATTTGCTTTAAATTGCTGATGGTATTTATATAAAATATAAAAAGATAAAAAGAAAAAGGGTTATTAAATGAGGTAAGGAAAAAAGTTTGCCCTTTTGAAAGTGTTTAAATATTAAATTTGAAAAAAGTAGTTCACCCTAGTTTGGGTGGATGTTATAAAATATTAAAAAAGAATAAAGAAGAAAAGGTTGAAATCATGTTCACCCCGAAGATGTGGTGACATGCTCGTTCACCTAAGTTTGGGGTGAATGTGTTGGTGGCATGTGAGGTCTTAAGCATTTTTTGGTGAAATAAGCATAAAAATATATAATTTATCTGTTCCCTAAAAAGGGGTGAAATGATCGTTCACCCTTAGTTTGGGTGAACGCATTGTTTAAAGTGAGTGATAAGGATTTAATATTTAAAAAAAAAAAGGGAATTTAGATGTATAATGTAAGGGCACTTTTAGAAGAAAATATAAGGAAAATCTAAAAGGAGAAAAGCTTTAAAAGCAATTTTTTTTTTAGAAAATCAAATTTTCTAAATATGGGTAAAATAGTAAAGGAGAGAAGTTTATTAAAGGATGCCATTCGCCATGAAACATCCAAGAAAATCAGTGATGTCCTAAAAATGATGATGATTTAAATATAATTTGATTTGAAAGTGCAGTGATTTTAAAAAGGAAGAGGAGAATATTGGGTGCTCATAAGATGATTTCACTGAAGACAAAGGGACAAGTGCATTGCTTTTAATTTTGGAAGCACGTTGTGGAAGGATTGCGCTCTTAAACACGTGGCGAATTCTAGAGAACAAGAATGCAGGTAGAAGCGCATTTTAAATGCATTTAATTCAAATGTGTAAATATTTGTGTTCTCGAGGAACAAAGAAGATATTCCATTGGTTTTTAGGTGGCTGATTTATTTTTCCAAGCAAGCTTCGATAACTAGGGCACGATTTACAATAAACTTATGTAGCAAGGAAGGGCACTCTTTCCTAGGATGATTTGGTAGTGAATCAAAGGTGATACCGTTAGAACATTGGGAATGGTGCCAAGCGAGCGAATCAATGCTCACATTCTCTTGAAAGTATCCAGGTTAATTCAATATTTATTATGGTAGATGGGAGAGTGCTCTATATAAAGGATGAGGTAAAATCTCATAGTTAATTTTTTCAAATTTTTATTACTATCATGTATTTTGAATTGTCATTGCAGAAGTTCCCAGAGAGTATTTAGAGTATTTGTCAGGAAAAAGAGATAATGGGAAAGTGAAGTAAAGAGAATAAAGATGTTATAGAGGCTGTAGAGCCCAAAAGGTCAAAGTCTAGATCTAAGAAGGCTTGAAAGAATGACTATGTCGATTTAGACCCGTATGATGACACAATGGTAGAGATTGGTGATTGTATCATTACTCATAAAGGTGTGGAAAGGTTGTGGTAGGATGTTGAGTTTGTAGTAAACTAGGGGGTGACATCAGAAAGTTGGCTGATAGTGCCTTATCATTCATAGTTGTTTTGGTACCTATGCCCACTAGTTCATCCTTGTCCTGAGCTAGTGTGGCTTATTGCTCAGTTTTATGACCCATTTACTAGAGTTGTGAGAAATGCCAGGAGGGAAATTCTCTTCACTATCACCCCAGATGAGGTTCGAGAGGCATTCGCTTGTGGTCTAAAGCCCCCTTCCTATGGGGTTCATAAAAAATTGCATACTGATGAGTAGGAGGATAGATATGTCTCCATGGTAACAATGCATCAATTTATGGAGACCCAGCTGATTAAGGAGCCATCGATGGGGTAACTTCCTAATTTGTCAAAGTCGCTCTCAGATTTTAAAATCTTGGATATTTATTCAATGTTGGCATGGGTCATGGGTTTACCTTCAGATGATACTGTTCATAAGTGGCAGGTGGCCTTAGCACAATGTATTTTCTGGGTGGAGTTCTATTCTCCTTCAGCTATGAGATAGGGCACCAATCCGATTTTCTTTGATTGGGCTGATTTTATTTCCTAGAGGTTGAATTTTTAGTTGGAGAAGTTGTAAATTGGGGAGGAAAATTCATTCAGGCACACTTCTTTTTTGATATGGTATTTCTTTTTCTAACTTCAATGGTGCTTTCCTTTCATTGCAGTAATGTAGATAGATGAGAAAAATGAACCTCTGTTGGTTTATATGTGGACTTCCATCTTGACAAAAAGGGAGTCATTTTATAGTTTTAATAGTTGGTTTTTGGGGCCAACGATAGAGTTGCTTTGCGGTACATGTGAGAGGGTGCCACGGGAATTAAGAGATGTAGTGGTTGCCCAAGAAAAAGGAGATATTTTTCTGCTTACTCAGGGTGTAGTTGTGAGAATTTTTGGTTTTATGGGTAAGCCATTTTTGTTGCCCTATTTTTCTACTGAGCATGTTTTTGCTATGGAAGTAGTGCGCCAGTCGGATTACGTGAATGATGTGTATGGAGTTGGATGCAGGAAGAAAATGACATGCAATATGCCATTTAAATTTGGTAGTATAGAGGTGAGCCAAGTAGGACAAAATCGACTCCTTACAGTAACATTGCAGGATTTGGGACTCATAGAGCTACCACAACGTTGGAGGTATGACCCATTGGGCAAATTTTTAGCTATTATAAAATCTAAATCATTTCATTGTTGCCCTCGACCTGATATTCAGAAGAATCAAAATAATTTTGATGGGCCTGATATGAATTGGCACATTGAAAAGATGACATCACTTCCACCTTGGCATGACTGTTATGAGCAAGAGGTGGAGTATAATCTATCCGGTATAAATCTCAAATCCCTCCATCGGGTTTGTTTAGCCAAGTTAAAGAAAGTGAGCCCGAATGGACTGAGGAAAAAATTATGAATTGGTGGATAATGCGGGTTCACCGAGGGAAGCCGACAACTCCTTATGGTCTGAAGTTAGATGAAGCATTTTTGGAGCATTATGATGAGTATGTTGATTCATATCAGCCTGTTGCCTTCGCCAATATTCTACCATAAAGTTTTCAACATTTTGATAGCGATGAAGGCGACACAGAGGGAAATAATCCATAGTTGAGGAAGAGACCCCAGAGGAAGAAGAACAACAATATGTGTTTAAATGGAGATCGTAGTGGATGAAAAAAAAAGTTGAAGCAGTACCTACATCTAAAAAATAAAATGTGCCAAAAGTGCCACCGCTTCCCAAAGTGGCGAAGAGACCAAGAACAGGTGCCATTACTACTACTGTGGAAGTTTCAATTGTAGTGGTTCCTAAATTTCCTATTGTTTTAGCAATAGTTATTAATCCCTCATCGACAACAGAGGTCCGACTATGGTGGCCCAACTATTTTTGATGGCTCAGCAGTAGTTGGAAGATCACCAGTCGAAGAGCTCCCAGGTAGAGGTCGTAGACGACGATGATAATGTAAATATTGAGGAGAGGGTAGAAGCACAACAAGAAGAAGTGATTTCATAGCCACCCCCATCACCATGTCACACGGTGCCCATGCCTAAAGGTACATCTTCTTTTCCCTCTTCTTCTTCTCTAGAGCATGTAGTGACTTCAGTTTCACTTCCATCATCTTCTATTTCCATTTCTCCACCCTTTGGTATGCCCTCCATATCTCTTTCACTTCCTTCATCTTCCATTTTTGAAGTCACTGTTGCTCCTACTTCTATTCCCATTTCTTCGGCCTCCCTTTCTTTTAGTTCGTATGCATCAGGGCCGAATCCCTTTTTGCGCCCTTCCCCTTCCATTTCCTCCACCACTACCATTGAGGTTGTAAGCATGCAAGCTCCTCCTAGAGTAAGCGTAACTATAGTTAAACCTGGTTCCTCCATTCAAACCACCATTTTAGTTCCCCCTCTTCTAGCCATCTCATCCACTTCCATTGAGCCTAGCCGTTCAGAAGTTGTAATTCCATTCACCCCATTTTTGGAGATACAAGCATTGTCCAATGTGCAGGTGGTACGAAAAAACCTGATATGGAGAAGATTAATCGAGCGCACCTGAGTTCTTCATAGTGGTTGAAGAGCAAGAGGTGAAAGGAGGCCTTGGCTCTAGCTCGACCAATCAAGAAAGTTGCTTTCGATCCAGTCGCCATGGAGTCTCACATGACTAGAATCACTCCCTTGGTCCAAAAGCCACAAGGAGAAATGTTGTCGAGTGATTATGTCTGTGAGACTATAATTGAAGACCTCACCAAGATAGATCCGACTGAAAATATGGGCAATATACAGGTTGATATGAGCTCGGTATACTTGCATGGCGAGCATTATAAGGAAAAATATTTTGAGAATGAAAATAAAATTATTGAGCTTGAAAATACCTTGGCAAAAAGTAGAGCATAAGAAGAAAATACGACCATAGAAAATGAACACTTGCACCGACAAGTTGGAGTGCATTTGAAAGAAAGAGATGCTACTAGAATAGAGATGCATAAGCTCTACCAGAACTCGAAGATATGAAAAATCAGCTAGTAGAGAAGGTTGCATAGGCTGTTGGTTTCTCACTGAAAAGCGTCAAGGAGGCCCATCTTCGCTCTACCTAGAACTATGAGAAGTTGGTCGCATAGGTAGTCCAAGTGTTGCATTATTTGTGGGAAGCACAAATACAGATCTAGTTGGAGCAGTAGTTGATTGACACTATAGAGGAGATGCTAGGGCCACACATGGAAATGGCTATCAAAATTTAGGCCTTAGCTAATGCCAACATACGTATTCACCCTCTAAGCGAAATGGATCATGCCTGGTCAACTACCAAGGTCACGCTGCATAGTTATTTTCAAAGGATGGACCTAGTAAGAGAAGGCTAGAAAATTCTCAACACCATCGAGCGAGAACATACCATTTCTATGACTCACTTTGATACTCTTGTCGAGTTGGGATTTTTGGACTTTATAGATGAGTGGGGTGAACCCTTGCCATAGGAGCAATTGGAGGTGATCTGGAGGAAGTTCATGGAAGATACCTCTAAGATTGATGCATGGGAGGAGCCCCTCATGGAAGCACATGTATTGCCCCTAATGCAAAAATATACGCGCTTGGAGCTATCATTGTATGAATTGGCTCAATGAGCGAAGCACCTCAGCTTGAATGATATTCAAAATCTTCGCTTCGTTTATGAGTCACTAAGTGTTCCATGCCTATTCACTACTCATGCTTGGAAGGAGGTAGTCATAGTCTATGAAGTAATTTTTGAGAGCCTCAAAGAGTAGGAGGAGCAGGCAACAATGGAGTGCATAGTGGTAGAAAAAGTAGCAAAAGAGGCAGAGCGAGCTGAAGTTCTCAAAGTGGTGGCTAAAGCTGAGGAAAAGGAGAAAGTTGAAGAGGAGGTGCATCGAAAGGCATCTATAACAAAGGCGCCAGCTCAAGGTAGCTGGTAAGAAGACTCCATGATAGCCCAATGGATAAAGGCCTGGGATCGCTTGCATCCATGCGAGCTGGATACCCCGTGAGTCACCAGAAATATTGGTAGTTTTGTACTTTGCCACATTGGGATTTTTGTTTTATTTTGATGGAGCATTTTGATTGTAATACGATGATATTTATTCTAAAAATATCATTGTGGATCAATTTTATATGTTACTTTTCTATTTGCATATGTACCCTTTTTTGCTTGGAAGTGATGAATGTTTAAAGGGAGAAAAAATTGAGAACTTCATTAGAAATTCAAATTTGCAATATTCGAAAGAATGAATTGGAGATGCCTTCGGCCCTGTACACTCTCTCAAAAGGAAAAGGAAAGAAGCATTAAAAATGGTGAAGGACTGAAATATTTGAAAAATATGAGATATGAAAATGATTGCCAAAGATGGGAGAAAGCTGTTCAACCCCTTGGGGGAATGTCTCTAAAGTTTGAAAAATTATGCCACACTTTTAAAATATTTTGCGAAAGAATGTGTTCACCCCAAATTTGGGGTGAAAGCTCCATTCGCCCTCCTTGGGGTGAACGTAATGTGAAAGGAGACGTGATCAAATGGTCAACGATGTTCACCCTGGTTGAGGGGTGAACATTCTGTTCACCTCTCCCATGGGCGAATGCACCCCAAAGAATGATGTCATGAGGGGAAATTATTCCATGGGGAAAGAGAAAATAGGTGGGAATGCACCTAAGATGAGGTTAACAAGTCAATATCATAGTCACCCCAATAGGGAGGTGACTATCTTTGTCACCCTTTTTAAGGGTGAACATGATTTTTAAAGGAGAAGGGTGAACATGATTACACATATAAGGATGTTCAATTGTTAAAGATTTTTACCTAAAATGAGAAGAATGGTTTCGCCATGGTCAACAGGGAATATAATCAATCAAAAGTGTATTCTCTGGTGATGATCCAAATTTCAAAGGTGCCCAGAGCAGGTTGTGACAAGCATTAAATAATGGTGGCGATGAGTAACTCAAATTGTGAATCCCAAGTGAAGAAGAGAGTCGTGTTAAAAGCATAGGAGGATTTTCATGATTTCCAAAGTGGGAGTGCATTTTCAAGGCATCAAATGTCCCTTAATTTTCTGTGCACCGATGCCCAAAGATGTTGATTTCTTGGGAATGTTTCCTTGAAAGATGGATCGTTGTTCCAAGAGAATGAATTTTCAATATTTCCAAGGAGGAAGTTCCTCACTATGGTTCCTGATCTACGATCATTTTGTCTCCATGTGCATTTAATGAAAGAGGTGAAATCCTCTATAAATACTACTGAATTCTCATTGTAAAAGGAGGTTAGACACTTTGTGAGAAAACTCTCCAAGTTCTCTGCATCAATAGAAGACACCAGGCTTCTGAATTTGCAAGTGATCTTGTGTGCAATTTCCTTCTGTATTCATGCACTTCTATTTTACATTCATGTTCCTTATTTGTTGTGAAGTTTAAAATTCTGCATTTGAATTTAAATATTGCTAATGAGGGAGTGAGTGCTGGAGTGTTATTTTGAAGGTTGTTCTTGCAAGTTTATAAGTAAATTCTACTGCTTTCTTTTGTTATATGCTATTTCATGCTTGGGTGAATTTCCTGTTGTTAGTCTACCCCGAATCCTACACCTTCGGCCTGTGGCCATATTTCCCATTTCTTTCCATAATTTCTAATCTCTTTCCTGCAACTCTAGTCTTCAACTAGTGTAGGATTTAGTTTGGGAGCCAACCCTCTCTGGAGATTGACACGGAGGACATTCCTTTCCTCCGGTCATTCAATGTTGGCCATGTCTAGGGCACACATGACCAACAATAATATAGTTTTGATTCTTATCAGTGTTCAAGTGCTGCTCTCTACAAACACTTGACTCCATATAATATAGTTTGATTCTTATTAGTGTTCAAGTGTTGCTCTCTAAAAAAACTTGACTACGTAGATAAGATAGTTTGATTCTTATTAGTTTTCAAGTGTTTCCCTAAAAACACTTGACTACATAGATGAGATAATTTGATTCTTATCAGTATTCAAGTGCTACTATCTATAAATACTTGAAAGTATAAATAATATAGTTTAATTCTTATCAGTGTTCAACTGCTACTCTTTGTAAACACTTGACTGTGTAGATAAGATAGTTTGATTCTTATCAGTTTTTAAGTGATGCTCTCTCCAAAAACTTAACTGTGTAGATAAGATAGTTTGATTCTTATCGGTGTTTAAGTGCTACTCTTTGTAAATAATTGACTACATAGATAATATAGTAAGGATATTGAGATGATTTGATGCTTGTGAAACATTTTTGTAAGAAAATGTAATGATACGATTTTGTAATTGATTTTGGGATCTTTTTAAAGTGATGAAATAATTTTGTAGTTGATATTGTGATCTTTGAAAGTGTTTTGCAAAGTGATGAAATGCTTTTATAATTAATATTGTGAAATATTTTATGATCATGTTACATAATTCTTTGATGTTCGCAAAGGTTTTTGTAAAGTTTTTAGAATAATGATTGCAATGTTTTGCAATAATTACAAAATATTTTAGAATATTATTTAATGTTTTAATATTATCAATAATGGCAAATGGTTTATAAATGTTTTGCTTTGATATTAAAATAAAATATTGTAATGTAATATTTTGATGATTGAAAATATATACTATAATATTATGTAATGTTTTGACATTATTGATAATTTTTTTGAAAGAGATAGGTAATGTAATATTTGAAGTGCTTTTGAAAGGATGATATAATGTTTGTAATATTTGCAATGTGATCTAGCAAATAATTTTGTATTGTTATTTTGCCCTCATTGTTTGAAAGCAAATATTTTGGTAAGATGATTTGAAATCGCTGATTTTCTTAACACATGAGAGAGGGTAACAAATATAAGTTCATTACCTAACGCATATGCATATATTTACATGTTGGTAAGTAATTGGACATAATACTCGTTTCCACCTTTGATGTGTTGAAATATTTGAGATTTTGTATGGTAAAAAAAGTATTTTAGACTGAGGATAATTCTCACATGGATAATCCAAGGAAAGAAGAAGCTCTTCTCTCCTACCTGACATGTGTATAGAGAATTATATATGCGTAGAGTATGGGAAGAAGAAATCCTCTTTTCTAGGAGGTCCATGTGATAGCATTGCCCTTAGTATAAATGATCTTGTTGTATGAGAAATGGATAACATTCATACTAACTGATAGGCCATTAGGAGGCACAAGGATCTAATAATTGACTACTTAACATAGTCATAAATTATTATGGATACGTGAAGTATTTATTATCAAATCCTAAAGTTTCCAAATGACCTATTAGTTACTCTAGAAGTTTTATTTATAGGAGGAATTATAGTTTGTTGTCATATGTCAAGATGAAGTAAGTTCTCTATCTATTGAATGATATTTTGTACAAATAGATAGAGAATATCTAGCATTCTTGATGAGTGATTATTTGAGATTCGTATATTTGTATAATAACTAGTTGGAGATAAAATCTTGTTGATCCAATGATTTATTAGGTAAATAAATGATGAAGAGAGTATTATTTGTGGATGTTCTATTATTGTAGAAGACCATGCGATTATGAAGACAACATATGTCCAGTATCTTGTGAAGCGTACAAATAATTGTACACTCACAAGGTATTGGATCCATGGAGCCTCATAGTTTGATAGACCTATTTGAACAATAGACCATGAGAGATCTTGATTTTTGTTTGGTATAATACCAATGAAATGAACCAAACATCTATGAGGATAATATCAATCTAGTGCTTTGTAAGATTTATAAATGATTGTATATCTACAAGATATTGGATTAAAATGTCTTCTCGTACCACATGGTCTATCACAAGCAAAATTTGAAATGTTGATGCAATAAATAAAGAGGAATGTTATGATATCATTGATCCATTGCCTGATGAGACTTGCAAATAATTACAAAAGCCTATAAGTTATATAAACAACTAAATGTTACGATTCCTATGATTTATTGTTATGAGGATTTAATTTATGCTTGATTGCATACTAAAATAGTAGGTTGAATAAGAAAGACTACCCTTAATCATTTGTTCTCATATAAAGTTGAAAAGTAATTGTTAATTCATAGGAGAATGGAAAACTAAAGGCTTAACAACCTTGTGACTTATTGAATGAGAAAGTGGATGATAATTTTTGTATTAGGTATAATTTTTGTGAGCTTACATGATAGGACAATTGGGGAAGAGAATCCCATTCAACCTATGACTAGTGAAATTTAAAAATGATTATGAATTCACAAGAGATTGGTTGAATGTGGTTTCTCATCCCTTGATGGTATATCAAATGAGTTACATTTGAATAATATGATGAATAGATATCACGACACATTCAATAGACTACTCTTAAAATTATCTTATGCAAAACATCATTCTCACAAAAAGTCTTGATAGGTTATTGACATATTATAGGAGAGAAAAAGGTGTCCTAGAGGATTCTATTAAATAATCACAAGTGTTGATAAAAAAAAGGCTCTTTTGTTAGAGAGATATTGTAGATGCTATTATTGTGAAATATTGTTTATATTAGTGATGGTACTGTGTATGAAACTGAAAAAAGTAGGTTATGTATATTACTTATCCTAAAGAAAACGAGGAATTATTATGGATGAGATAATAAGGTAGAAGAGTATATGTAATTGATAGTTGTTTATTTTTGGGTGTTCCAAGGTTGGGATAGAATAAATGGAAAAGGTTGGGTCATCATGGGTCACAGATGACCGTGTCATACATAACTTAACCCAAGAGAGGGAGAAGGAGATAAGTATGAAAGTAGTGAAGTGGTATGTGGAAGAAGATTTGGTAGACAATATTTTTTACTGAGAGAGTTTACTCAATATATGGTTAGCCTAGGTGGATGCAATGCATATGTATTCATAATAAGAATTGGATTTTGCATCATAGTAAACCTTCCTTACTCTATGGTATGATCAAGTAAACTAGACAATCATGCAAGGGGTATAGTGTGTATGATGATATGATGATGTTTGCCATTCATTCAATCAAATTAACAAACAAATAACTCGATTTTTTATGCATATTATTGTTTAATATGTATGATTTTTATTGGTTCCTTATGTTCTTGGTCATCCAATGTGGCTAGGTGGTAAGCTCTGGATCCAAACTTGGCTATGATGATGAAATATCCTAACCAATTTGGTCTGAACTTTCCTTTTAGGTCAACATCAACATTGGCATTTTATCTTATTTTCTTTGAGGACTAGGTTCCCAATTTCAAAAGATCTTGGACATACTTTCTTGTGATAAGAATGTAAAATTCTATTGTAATATATTTTGAGGTGTTCTAAAGCATTGATGCACTTTTCTTCTAGGATTTAGTAGTTTTTGTAACTGATTTAGGTGATATTCATCTCCTACTGAAGAGTTTTGTAACAAGACACTTAGAGAAGGTATCTCAAGTTCAAAGGGGAATACTACTTTAGTTCCATAAACTAAGGCGTATGTCATTTACCCTATGGGAGTACACACACTCATGTGATATATCCATAAGATAGGATAAAGTTACAAGTGCTAGTCTGGGTCATTTTTGTTTACTAGTTTTTTGAGAATTTTGATTAACGTTTTGTTGGAGGATTCAACTTGTCCATTTCCTTGCGGGTAGTATGGTATAGACCATGTTTGTTGAATTTTGTATTTAACACTTATTTTGGTGACTTTGTTATTTTTAAAAGGGGTTTCATTATTAGCAATAAAGGTAGAATGTATACCTTATCGACTAATTATTTTATTTAGAATGAATTTTGATACTTGAATTCCTATTGCAGTGGATAGGGGTATTGCTTCCACACACTTAGTAAAATAATTTTTAGTTGTTATGATGAAATTATTCCCATCATATGATTGAAGGTTTATCTTACCTATGATACCCAATCCCCAAGAAGATAAAATGCCAAGGATATGTGATGGGTTGTAATTTCTAAGAAGGAGCATTGACAAGGTTGTCATGACATTGACACTGATCACATTTCTTGACATAGTTGTGAGTATATTTTTCCATAGAGAGCCAATAGTATCTCATCCTTAGGAGTTTCTTGGCCATGACTAATCTGTTAAAGTGTCCATCACATGATCCATCATAGGTTTATTTTATGATGGCTTGGGATTATTTTGCATTCATGCAATTGAGGAGTATGCCTTCAAAGCAACATCGATATAAAATATCCCCAATGATGACATATTTGCAAGATTTTATCTTGAATTGTATTTGTTTTTTATATTTGAATCCCTCAGGGAACATTCCCTCTTTAAGGAATTTAAATATGTCTTAAAGGTTGTTGATGTATAGATATTTTAATATTGCATATGTCAAGAGGTCATAGGAACAACTCGAGTGTGGAAAACTTGTTAATTGATATTATGATAATAGAAGCCTCTTCATATTCCAACTCTAAGGGTATGAGAGATGTATTTGTAGCCATAGTGTCGGTGTGATGGTTGCTAGATCATGGTATAGATTCTATAGTAATTTGGATGAAGCAAGTTTATAACATGTCTACAATGTCTTTGTATAGTTTTAGCTTCTCATATTTGGTTTGATAAGTGTCATTCAATTGGTTTATTACCAATTGTAAATCACCATATATTGTTATGTTTTTTATATTCAACTTTATTGTAGCTCTAAGACCTACAATGAGTGCTTCGTATTCTGTTGTATTGGTAGTACATGAGAAGTGAAGTTTAAAGGATAGTGGAATGGACTATTGTTGTGGGGTGACTAGGACAATTCCTACCCTTGTACCTTTTACACATCTAGCTTCGTCAAAGTACAAGAACTAGATTTTAGGCTCTTGGGATTCTGTTCAATATATTGTTTCATCCCTTTAGTGATTTTTTTATTTATATACTCTATGTCAAAATAGTTTGGGGCTATACATTATTTCATAGTCCT
The DNA here is from genome assembly GCA_028583015.1 of Wollemia nobilis. Lineage (NCBI taxonomy): Eukaryota > Viridiplantae > Streptophyta > Pinopsida > Araucariales > Araucariaceae > Wollemia > Wollemia nobilis. Next base: position 5,280,816 of record JAQPPZ010012983.1, on the reverse strand, counting down.
ACCAGATAGGTAAGGTTTCAATATAAGGTAGAACAATGGATCTACCCTTGCTAAGATGTAATTATTTTGACTAAGCATGTAGTATTTTAGTTTGAGATATGAGAATACAACTGCTAAATAAATCTTCTCTAGTGAAGTGTAGCAAGTTTCATAGTTTACTAAAGTTCTACTAATGTAGTATATTACCCTTTATCAATGTTTTTCATTGTATTAGGACAATAAAACCTTGAGGGTGTGCTCAATAGCCACTATATATAGCAATAGTCATTGATTTATGTTTGGCAACACCAATATGGGTGGTGTTAAGAGATAATTTTTTAGAGCTTCGAAGGATTCTTGACATCCTTCATCCCATTCAAAATTTACTCCTTTATTTAGTATTTTTGATAAAGGTTGGCATTTATCTTCAAGTTGAGATATGAACCTACAGATAGCTTATCGTTCACCTTACAAGATTTACAATTCAATTAGTTTTGTAGGTGGTGACATTTTTATTATGGATGAGATTTTTTAGGGATCGAATTCAATCCCATGATGAGATAATATGAAGCTAAGTATTTTTTCTAATTTTACCCTAAAGATGCATTTTTGGTATTTTAGTCTAACTTTGTAATCTTGTAATCTCTCAAAAATACATCTAAGATCTAGAGGATGGTTTTATATTTTTTAAGGTTGACCTATGATATCCTCTACATAGTATTCTACTATTTTATGCATAATATAATGAAATATGTATGCCATGGCCCTTTGATATGTCACTCCCACATTTTTAAGGCCAAAAGGTATAAATTGATAGCAGAAGGTTTCCCAAGGGGTAGTGAAGGCCATTTTAGATTGGTCTTCGAGCGTGATTTTGATTTGGTTGTATCTAGAAAAGCCATCCATTAAATATAACATATCAGAAACTATAGTGAATTCCACTATCATGTCCATGTTTGGTAAATAGAAGTTATCCTTTGGATAATCATTTTTTATGTCTCTAAAATATATATAAATTTTAATGGATCCTTCTTTCTTAGAGATAGGAACAATGTTGGCTATTCAATTCAAATAATCTATGGCTTTTATGAAGCCAATGTCTAGGATTTTTTGTAATTTATATTTTACCAAAATAGTGACTCTTGGATGTGTCTTTATTATTTTTGTTTGATGGGTTTGGCATTGGGGTGTACTACTAAATGATGTACTACCATTGAAGGGTCAAGCTTGGCATGCCATCATATCCCCAAGTAAATATATCAAAGAATTATTTCAATATATTTGTGTATTATGTTCTCTCTTCTTGAGTTAGGACTTTTCTAAGCTTGATAAGGTGAGTATCTTGATACATTTTTATGTTGACATCTATATTTTCTTCGATTAATATTTGTGATTCATACTTTAAATGAAGAGGGGTTTTTATTATCCCTAACTCTTAAAGTTATTATGGATCCATAGATGTTTACTCCATATTAGGAGGTTGGGCTAAGTTTAAGTTGAATATCTATTTAATAAATTCTTCTATATGATTATCCAAAGACTCTTCAAGATTTTATTTGGTTTTTATTGCTTCTAGATGAACCAACTCTAGCATATTAATGCTACCAAATCATATGGTTTTTCAAGTCATTTGATTAAGGAGCAACCATAGTTACTCTTCATCCTCATCATCCCATTTAGAACCGTGTATTGACTCGGGATAAATATCCTTATTATTTTCTTCTATAAAATATGAAGGTTCATTTTTGTTGAGGATGAATCTGATCCCACATCATGTTGGCCAAAGTTTGATCTCTAGGGGTTCTTTGACACCCTGTTCATAGTGACCTAAGCCTTTTCATTTATAACCCATTTCTAAAAGCATTTGATTAGCTATAGGTAATAAATATGATATGTAGCATGTAGCATATGTTTATTCACTTGGCATAAAGTTACACCTTTGAATATTTTCAACAATATCTCTGCCATGAATGAAGGTGCACGATCATATTTAGATCTTGAGTCCTTTTCTACTAGGCATGCCTATGTCATGAGGAGATAATAACATGCTCACTAGTTCTATGAAAGGATTTGTATTTTGATAAATGAGGTTGACTTGATCATTGGAAGAAGATGATGGAGGTGTATCCCTTAAAATTTTTAGAGGTTCCTCCAATATTTCCTATTATTTGTATACTTTTTGTTGATCACTTGATATTGCTCATTGTATGGAAGGCTAGAGGTTAATCCCTTGGAGATTGATAAAGTTACACATGGTAAAGGTTTTTGGATATTTAGGAACACGGATAATCCTTCCTTGATATTCATATTTGAGACACTGATGTAGGGTAGAAGGAATTACCCGTATATCATGTATCCAAGGTCTTCCAATGATTATGTTATATATTACATCATATTATATGACATAAAAGGGGATTTTTAAGACACAGGGCCCTACCTTGATAGGTAAAGTGATAGTGTATATTATCTCTCATTATTCAGTGTTGAAGGATTGAATGATGATATTCAATATTTGTAAATCATTTTTGTTCAAATAATTTTTTTGTAATAACTTGATGTTGGATACATTCAAGGTTGATATGTTGTCTAATAGGACTCTTTTTATATATTTATTGCCTATTGAGTTAGTATGTAAATATAATAATCTCCTAATATGGTTTCATGATGGGTATCCTCCTCATGAAATGCTAATATAGCATTGCTTAATCCATATAGTCAAACCATATTGGCAATATCATTTGGATATATATCTTGAATGACTTATTGCTCACTTAAAAGTTTCAGCAATATTTTCCTATGATTTAGTGATGTTTTTAGCAATTCTAAAAGGGAGATATTTATGGGCACCTCCTATAATTGATGATGAATATCGAAAGTATGCAAGGTTTTTTGAGAAGGAGTGAGCACTAAATATGACTAATTAGGAATATTGATCTTTGTTCTTGGGATAACCAATGGAGGTTGGTTCAAATATTGATTCTTTGTTTTTTGCCTAGTAACGATGTAGGGTGATATTGATAAGTGTATAGTGCCTACGAAGTTGGTTGATTTTTGAACATATGTTGGTAAGGGATCATGAAAGATACCCATTCATTTGTTGGGTTTTTATTTATTTATTGAACATTATTTTTCCTTCCTCAATGAGGTCTTGGATGATGTTCTTTAAAGTTCTACATTTTTTGGTAGTATGTCCCTCCATTTAGTGAAAGTCTTAGTATTCATCTTGTCTATACTAAATAGGAACCCCTTTGGATATATCCCAAGGTTGGATAGGTGGAATTTCCACCAATTTAGAATTGAGGAGCATTTTTAGCTTAAATGTTTGACTTTATCTACTATTCATGTATTCTATTTAGGGGTTTTCTTGTCTTTGGAAAATTAACTTTTGAGGATCAGTCTAAGTGGTGTTTATGTTGTTGTGTTGATGAGATTAAATTACATAATATTCTACAACACTTTTATTTTTGTATTACCCCTTGTTAGAGGGATTTTCATATTCTTTCTTGTTATAGTTGAGTTACCCTCCTCTTATGAGGACAACTTCTACTCTTTTAGCCATATCGATAACTTCTTCAAAAGAGGTTAGGTTCATCATTTTTAAAGGATATGATAGTTGTTCATGAAGAATTCATATAAAAATATGCAATATTTATTTAGGAGGAGGGATGTATTGAAGTATTCCTACTAAATCTCTCCACTTGGCTAAGTCTGATAATTTCTTAGTATTAGATTGCTTGAGTTGATAAAGATCATCTATGGTAACATTATCTTCTATGTAGATTGAAAATTGTTTAAGAAATGCTTCTATAATTTTCTTGAACTTCGTGATGGAATGATGACATATTTGAAAATACCATTCTAAGGCCAAATCACTAAGACTTTTCATCATGGTTGATGTCACTACAAGCTATTTGAAATAATATTAGATGTTTGATGTTGTCTTGTTTTCCATTTTACATTTGAAATTTGGGATTTTTAAAGTTCTTTGAAAATGGATGATTAAGGATCGTTGGATCCAATGGTTCATTGTAGAACTCTTCAAAAGAGTACTTTAATTTATATGATCCTTGAAGAGAGGTAATTTGACACTCGAGTTATTCAAAATTGGAGTCCCTCTTTTCTAAATCTGATATTTAGTGTTGATATATTTAATATCATTTGATGGAGGTTTTGGTCATGTAGGCAATGCTATTTATGGTTGTGTAAGTATTTGACCAAATGTTTACGATATGAAAGGTATATTCATGACATTTGAAGTGTTTTGATTTGATGTTATGGTAGGAGTGACTTGGCTATGTCCCATGTTGTGAGTGTGAAAGGGATTTATGGTATTGGTTGTATAGACACCAAAATCCAGCCACTTGCAAGTCATCTATACCTTCCTGTTAGCCACGTGTCGGTCATCCACCTTCCCGCCATTATTTGGCCCAATTTCACCTTTTCCCGCCATTATTTGGCCCAATTTCACCTTTCCTACCATTTTTCATCCCCAAATTTATTTAAATTAATATTTATATATATATATTTTAATATTTTAATATTTTAATATATATATTTAAATAATAGTTTAAGTGATTTGATCTGAGCCGTCCATCCTTCATTTAATCTCATCCGTCCATCCATCTTAATCCATTCCACAACCAAGATTTATTCTCTACCCTTAGATCCGCTTTAATCTTAGCCACACGTTCAAAGTGTCGTTAAAACCCTAAAGTGTGCCCTAAGAGTGGATTATAAATCGAGTCACTTTGATGGCTCAAACCCTACCTCTTTTGCTACTTCTATCTCTGATTCTAATTCTTCTACTGCTATCTCCTCTCTTCTGCTACCCTTTCGTCGTATCCATCGCCGCTTTCATCGTCGCTTTCACCACCATTCCTTCTGCAGCATTCTGCAGAATCTCCCATTCCTGTCGCAAGTTCCCGCGGGCGTTTACCCCTTCACCAAGTGCCCACGGGCATTTACCAAGTGCCCACGGGCGTTTAACAAGTGCCCGCGGGCATTTACCTACAGCCACAGACTCAGACTGGCGTCTGTAATCCAGATCCAGAAGCATGCGGGCATTCTACGAGTGCACCAGGGCACCTTCCGCAGCCCATTCTGACAACAACATTACTTCCAAGTGTCGCCTAGTCTAGCTGCGTTAACAGAGAACAGGTATAAATTAGTTTAAAGCAAGTAGCCGTATTTTATGCATTAATCTGTTATTGATTTCTTGCATTCCATTTTTATAGGGTTTTAGATTGTTCCTGAGGGCTCACGCAATGGAGCCCTCTCATTAATTTCTAACTCCTTGATAGTGTTAATGTGTGCAGGTTTTTGATAACAGATCCAGTTTATTGATGGCAGCCGATTAAGCTGGAGTGGTCCAAGCAAGGGATACGACAAAGCCCACTCACTCTGTTGGGATTGAAGATACGTTCTTCGAAAGCGCCACCATTCGTGCCAGCTAGGGTTTCGGAGAACCCTAGCATAATTTGTAACTGTGTGTCACAAATAAAGGGTTACAGGCCCAGTTGTATTCAAAAAGGAGTTTTTAAACTCCACCGATTAATAGAAATCGTTTGTTTTTGTGCAACTATTCTGTACTCCGTTATTGTGGTTTTATCTTTTGTTTGGCGTGGTATTTTTAATCTACAAATGGCAATCATGGTGGGACCCCCTAGGGTTTCATATTTTTAAATACTTGCTTTACTAATCTATTCTTGTTTTCTATTTCATTTTGCAGGTTCCAAAAATCGTGAAATTTGTTGTTCCAGCGAACTAGGGTTTCTGAGTTTGCAGAAAACGCAGCAGACGCAGAGGGGCGTCTGGAAGTCCAATACGAAACACAGAGGTGCGTTTCAGCCTGTGCAGACTCCCGTGGGCGTTTGAAGTCAGTTCTACAAAAAAAGCGTAGGCTTCCAAGTAAGTGCTATACTTTTTACATTTTTGGTTTTTCTGCCATATTTTGTTTCTTTTTCAGATCATTACTTTAAAATGAACAAAAACTAAGTAATCTGGAAAAGAACAGTTATTTTTAATTACATTTTTCTTTGCATTGCATTATTGATTGTTGCTTGCATTTAAAAAAAAAAAAAATTGCATACCTAGCTGCATATTAGAATAGCTACGAATTATTTGTTTTAATTATCTAAGTAGGACTATTGATTGGATGTCAATAGTACTCCTGCCATTGGGTGATTCCAGGCAGAGAAGTGGACGAACCTTCCGGTTGCTCCTTTGATATCTGATATCATTGGTAGGCGGGGGTTTTAAATGGTGTACTCCACTTCTTCGGAGGAAATGACATGTTTTCAGTAGCCTCTTGCTTAGATCATTAGAAATTTTGATTTATAGCCTTGTATGTACACATTAGATAACTAAAACATTTAAAAAAAAATTCATTGCATTTTCATATTGCATTTAAAACAAGTGATATCTGTATTTCATCACCAGGTATTGCTTGAAGTTTAGTGACGGTGGAATTCATCTCCATCCATTAAACTTTTGCCTTAGACACCATAGGTCACCCCCGAGCAAACTTGCTGGATTTCATCACCAGTAAGAATCTCGTTGTCCTTTCCTAGCCATAGTTTTTACCTTTTTTTTGTGAATAATTCAAGATTAGATCACATGCAAAACTCATAAACCGGACACTTAAAATTTACTACAGATTAAGATCAGAAAATAATTAATTAACCGCAGGTAAGACACATTGGTTGAAACCTAGGTTGTGACTGTTTTCTGATAATTTCTTTAGTGTAAATTTATCATTCCAGTTTTGCATTTTTCTTTTCTAAATTTGTTTAGATTTATTGCTCTATGGTCTTAACAAGGAATCAATCTAAAATGTTAAATCTAAATAATCAAATGGGTAATTCACAAAACATCCCCACCACCAACATGGTCACTTATCCTAGTGAATTTCAGGCAGGTTCGCTTGCAGGTCTTTCACGTCCTTCTACCGTCTATCACATGGCCATGCCCATGGAGGAAGAAAATTCCTATCATATTACCCACATTGATATGGCCCAAGTGCAAACTCACTTAAGAGATGGCACTGGTTATGTCCTTGAGCCAATCCAAGATTCCCCTATGCAAGATTCTATTTTTCAGCAGGATATTGCATCAACCATACCCGCTGGTTTCACTCAGGTCTACACTAACCCTTTTTTTGAGGCTAATGTGGTATCTGTTCATCCGACTTCATCTCCAACATCTTCCAAGATGCTCAATTGTTCTCCTTTGGAGACAAATGTAGTGTCTTCCTGTCCACCTTCTCCTCCATGTACCCGGGTGTACACCAATTCTCTTTATGAAGTTGGTGGAAACTCCTTTAACCATAACCAATTTCAACCCGCTTCTTCCCAAACCATTTATGGTTTCACCCTACCTGGGACACAGTCTATTGTTCCTTCCCAGGTATTGCCTACTTCAGCCAACTTCATCGCCCCTGCTATGCAGTCTTCTGTGACTACCATGGCAGCCTGCCCTCCACCTTCATCCAATCATCCCACCTCCCTTGGGTTAGAGATTAATAAGGTTAAGGAGTATCTCAACAAATTGATTTTGCAACAACAGCAACAAAATTCTCAACCACCTGTCGTAGTAAATCCTACACCCCAACCAATTTCTACCCAACCCGACTTTTATTAGCTCAGGCCCCACCTGGGTACCCCAATCTTTGGTGGTGTCCATTCCTACCCCACCTTTCTCCCAACCTAGTCCAATTCATCATCTACCCCAATCATCTTCTTTCCGGTATCATCCATACCAACAACCTGTCCATTCCACACTGCCTAATTCAGGCAATTTCATCCCATCCCATAAATTTTCCAATCCTCCATTGCATAATCATAATCATCAAACAAGTCAAAATTTTAATGAAGATCCTTGACTCCATGCTATGCAACAACAGATTGACAACCTTATGCTCAACACGCCTGGCTCATTTAGTCAGAAACCTACGCTAAGGTCATTGATCAATCAACCAATTCATCCTTCGGTACCTTCACCATCATATCCGACTGATTTCACATTACCGAAGTTTGACAAATTTCGAGGAACTGAGGATCCTCATGAACATGTGAGCTCATTCATGCATGCTTGCTTTAGAATCCAAAATAATGATGCTCTTATGCTTAGAAATTTTCCTCAGACATTAGGAGGAGATGTTGTACAGTGGTATAATCATTTAGCTCACCATAGCATTTATGCTTATGAGCAATTGATTAATCTATTTTTAGAATGATTCTCCCTGAATGTACAAAAGAGAGTTTCATTATCCGACTTATACAAGCTCAAACAACATGACGATGAGACTGTTTATGACTTTGGAAACCGTTGGAGGGCTATCATTAATAAACTGCCATTCTCCATACCAATGGAGGAATTAACCAAAATGTTTACCCAGAGTTGTTTAAAACCTATCTCTTGGTTACTCCAATTACAAAAATACAAGACTTTTGAAGAGGCTTTGGCCCAAGAAAGTATCATAGAAGACATTAAAGTCCAAGAGGGTGTTTTAAAACCCCATAGAAAAGAATGGAAACAAAAGGGCCAACAACGAAATAATAATTATGGCCAAAACAAACAAGCACAGGCTAGTACAGCCTCAAATGTTAACCAAGTTAATCAAGTGGTGGCGAGCCAGCCCGTAATGGCTCAACAACAACAAGTAATGCAAATTCAACCACAACAAATTGCTTATCATGCGGTACCCGCCCCTACTCAACCAGCTCCCAATACTGGGCCAACCATGGAAACTCGACCTTGGCAAAACAATCGTCCCAAGCGACAGTTCACACCTTTAGATGAACCATATGCGGTTATATTCAACAAGTTATATAGCACAAATCAATTAACGTTACCTGAGTTTAAACCTTTAGACCCATCTAGAAGGGGGAAGTATTACAAAGAGTACCTATTTTGTCCTTATCATAGGCAAAATGGGCACGATATCAATAATTGTACAGCTTTCAAACATGTGATCCAAGATCTTATTGAGATTGGAGCCATTAAATTGGATAGCCCCTTAGCCCAACAAAATCAAAATCTTGGTATATTTCAAACACCCCTTCCACATCGGGAGGAAGCTCCAACAACTTCAGGGGGAGTAACTCAGGTAACTCCTCCTAATCAAGTCAACCATGTACAACAATACCAAGGTTTTATGGGTACTATTAACGTAGTAACCCGGGGTCAAAGGGCAAACCAACCAAATCAGGCTGAACCATAGCCACCTGTACAAACCCCTAGTCCACCTCAGGTAACAGTGACCCAACGACGTGCTAGTACTTCTCAACAACCTCTAAATCATTCTACTCAACGCCAACGACCCATCATGTCATTGAGTAGCCGGTTAACTACCAATTTAAAAATGGCTTCTGCCAAGTTATCGATCTATGACCTCATTCAACAATCTCCCCCGCATAGAGAGGCATTAATGGAAATCTTAAAATCAATCGAGCTTCAAACTCAAGATACTAATGCCTTCAAAAACTTTGTGGGAAGTATTCAAACATGCATGGAGCCCTCCATCACTTTCTATGATTTTGAAATCAAACCTATGTCAACAGAAAGTATAGATCCTCCACTGCATATCATGGCCAAGATCGATAACAAGCCATTCAAGAGAGTCTTAATTGACACCGATTCCTCAATCAATATCATTACAACATCGGCGTTGAGTCATCTAAAGCTATCGCCATCCCTTATCACAAAGTCGACTTTTACTCTTAAAGCATTCAATGATGCTTTATCTTCCACGGTTGGCATAGTTATCTTGCCCATTGAGGTAGGGGCCCGAACTTTGCATACCTTGTTTCACATCTTGGAAGGGACCATGGCATACAATGTATTGCTTGGACGGCCTTGGCTTAGGGAGATGAGATGTGTCCCTTCTATACTGCATCAGTGTCTAAAGTATGTATATGAGGGACGAGTTCATTGTGTACCTGCCGACACGTGAACCCTTCAAACATTGCAACTATGTCTCAAATCCTTATGAGATTGTGTTGCCATCCACTCATCTTTTCTTGACCCCATCTATTTCTTCTATACCATCTTCTTCTAAAGCTCTCATTCCTGAGGAGCTACCCATCATATCGCAACCATCTTCCTCTTCCGCTATTCCATCTCATTCACCATTTTCTTCATCTCTTAATCTTCCTTCTTCTTCATCAGTGACCACATGCACATGTGGCCATGACCAATCATCTCTTTCCACATCATTAACCCCTTATTCTACACCTTCTTCAACATCACCTATTATTCCTCTGTCTTCCCAACCATCACCAGCTGATGTTTGACAAGTCAGTGAAGCATCAACCCAACCAAATCCTTCCAATTCTTCTATCCCACATTCTTCTATTCCATCATCAAGTCCATCTCCCTCCCAAGTCAAGGTCCATATTACTGATGCAGGTATTCTTGAGTATGCCATCCAAGATGTCCACATCACACCGTTCAATGTGCAAACAGTTAAAGATTTTGGTCGTCCACATGACCAACATTTATCCATTGGATCGGTTTATAACATGGGTTCTATGCCAAATTCCATTAATTTTGTATATGGGGGAATAGAGTCATCTTATAGTCCTACCACCATACCAGAACCTAAGCATCCAGTCCCTGCCAATATTGAAAGGATGGAGGGTTTTCCCTCTCGCTATTTCCACAGACATAATTGGCAGCAATTTGGCCTAGGTCGCTACGAGCAAGGGGTAACTAAACGCATCGATATGCCATATCAGAGACCCACTGAGCGTTTTGGTCTGGGATACCAACCACTTCCATACCTTTCTTCTTTTGAATGAGCTTTTCAAAGCATTAATCTTAATTCAGAAGAATAAATCCTCCACCCCGATGAATCCGAAGATGAAGTCTATGAAGAATTTGACGTCATGTCAAATGGTGATGAATCTGAAGAAGAGTCGGCGCCCATTGTTCCCCTCACTAAACAAGACGAGTTTTATCTCCAATTGTTCCCTCTCCAAGAGGCCATATTTCGCTTGCTTATTCCACAAGAACGAGGTGAACCACCACCCCCGCCACATCCATAAGCCATAATCCAAACTTGTATTATATGTATATACTAAAATAGTGGTTTTCACCACTACCAAAAAAAAAAAAAATTTAAATTCCAAAAAAATATATATATATCAAAATAAAATAAAAAATACTTTATTGCTTTATGTATGTGTGTAATAGTGGTTTTCACCACTACAAAAAAAAAAAAACTCAAAATACAAATACAAAAAAAATAAAAATAAACAAAAAAAAACTGAAAAACTATGTTGTTTTGCACTTCAGGTCTTCCGAGGTCTTCACCGGTTTTCCCTTCCATTCCGCCTATTCTTTCTTTCATAAGTTGACAATGAATTTTGAAGACTTATTCGCACCGCTCCATAATCCATATGATCCGGATAAGTCAATCCCGATCAACCCAAGCCTGATTGACATGGATTGGATTTCATTCCCTCCATCTATTTCAGAGTTCATCCTTTCCGAGGAATTGTTAAGGGCTTCCGCCAACTACATTCCTCCTTCACCTCCACATTCACCTTCATCTTCCAAGCCAGAGGTCTTCCAGGCAGACATAGATGAGAGCAAGGCACAGGAGCTTGATGACATTTTAGATGACATAAATCTGATCCCTACTCCCCATCAGCTTGAGGAAGGTTCCCACATGTCTATTGAAGAAACTATCGATGTAGACCTTAGTACAGACCAAGATAATACCCAAATTGTGAAACTGGCTAAAAGTCTATCATCAGAGGAACAAGAGCAAATGATTGCTCTACTCAAGCGGAAGAAGGAGATATTTGCATGGTCTTACAAAGACATGCCAGGCCTAGACCCTAATTTAGTTGTCCATAACCTCACCTTACAAAAAGATGCTAAACCTATCAAACAGAAACTTAGGAAAATGCATCCTACTGTGGCCCTCCTAGTTAAATCGAAGATTCAGAAACTTCTGGATGTTAAATTTGTCGTCCCGATTGATTATCCTAAGTGGCTTTCTAACATGGTACCCGTGCGCAAGCCTAACGGGGGGATACGTGTTTGCACCGATTTTCGAGATCTAAATAAAGCGTGTCCTAAGGATGACTTTCCTCTTCCAAACATTGATACTCTTGTCGACACCTGTGCTGGTCATGAAATGCTTTCGTTCATGGATGGATTTTTAGGATACAACCAGATTCGAATAAACCCTGAGGATCAACACAAAACAACATTTACCACACCTTGGGGAACTTTTTGTTACAGGGTGATGCCCTTTGGCCTTAAGAACGCAGGTGCAACCTATCAACGAGCCATGACTTATATTTTCCATGATTATATGCATAAGATTATCGAAGATTATGTGGATGATTTATTGGCAAAATCTTAAACTCGACAAGAGCATTTTTATGTATTGGAAAAAGTTTTTGATAGACTTCTAGAGCATAAAGTAAGGTTGAACCCTAAGAAATGTGTCTTTGGTGTTACCTCAGGCAAACTCCTAGGTTTTATTATCTCTAAACGAGGTATTGAGGTGGACCCAAACAAGGTCAAAGCCATTATTGAAATGTGTCCCCCAACTAATTTGAAGGAGTTGCATAGTTTGCAAGGAAATATTAATTCAATCCGTTGCTTTATTGCACAACTTTCTGATAAATGTAGGCCATTTTGCCACCTACTACAAAAGGGGGTACAATTTTCATGGACAGATGAGTGTCAGAAAGCCTTTGATGACATAAAGCAGTACTTAGCATCTCCGCCAGTCTTAGCTCCGCCTCGTCCAGGGGTCCCTTTCAATCTTTATATCTCAGCAACGGACTTTGCCTTAGGGACAATGCTTGCACAAAAGAATGAACAAAATCACGAGCAAGCTATCTATTATATTAGTCGAACATTGGTAAGCTATGAAACCCGATATGCTTATGTGGAAAAGTTGTGCTTAGCAGTGGTTTTTGCCACTAAGAAACTTCATCATTATATGCTTAGCCATACAACATATGTCATAGCTAGAGAAAACCCTTTGCGTTATATGATGTCTCGCACTTATAATAACACTCATACCGCTAAATGGATAATGTTGCTTACCAAATTTGATCTTGAATTCATTAGCCAAAAATCCGTTAAAGGTCAAGTTATAGCCGATCAACTTGCGGAAGCTCCGCTACCTAGTGATCATCCTTTGATTATTGAGATCCCAGATGATTCGGTATTTGCTATCACTGAACAAGAAGAGGACATCATTCCGGAGGAAGATTTTGACATCACACTATTCTTTGATGGCTCTAAGTGCACGAAAGTTCAGGGTGCTGGAGTTGTGTTTCATACACCTCAAGGGATTCCCATCCCTTTATCATTCAAACTAGACTTCCAATGCACCAATAATACAACAGAGTATGAAGCCTTAATTTTAGGTCTTCAATCAGCCATAGCTATGAGCATTAAGTGTATTCGGATATTTGGGGATTCTCAACTCGTGGTTAAACAAATTAAAGGAGAATACCAAGCCAAAGAACCTACCATTAAGCTTTATCATGATGTAGCAATGAAGTTGCTCTCTAAGTTTGATTGGTATGAGATCACTAGTTTGCCTCGTTCGACTAATAGATTTGCGGATACCATGGCCTCTCTTGGATCATTGATTCCAAAGAACTCCCTTGGAGAGGTACAGCCCCTAATCATTTCCACAATCTCTAAGTCTGCAATTGTCCGTGCTGAGTCTAAAGATGAAAAAGATGTTTGCTTTATCCATTCGGATCCATATGAGCCTTGGTCTAGTGAGATAGTAGCCTTCCTCAAGTTTGGAACACTTCCACCTGATTTGTCTCGAACTTCCCGTCGCTGTTTTAAGCAAAAGGTAGCTCATTTTGTTCTTTTGGGGGATGTGTTGTATAAACATGGATATGATGGAGTACTCCTCCGCTGTCTAGAAGCAGGTGAAACACATAGAGCTATTTCTGAAGCCCATGATGGTACTTGTGGTGGTCATTTTAGTGGAATGGCCATTGCGAAGCGTATTTTACGTATGGGGTATTATTGGCCCACTATGGAACAAGATTGTTGCAAGTATGTTAAACAATGTAAAAAGTGTCAAGAACATGCTAATTTAATCCATATACCATCACAAGCTTTACAGCCCATCCAAAGCCTTTGGCCCTTCTCACAATGGGGTCTCGATTTAATTGGCAAGATTTCACCTGCCTCTTCAAGACAGCATACTTTCATCATTACAACCATCGAATACTTCACAAAGTGGGTTGAAGCTATTCCTCTAACCAGTATCTGACAGGTCCTAGAATTGTGGAGTTTATACTTCACCATATCATTTGTCGTTTTGGTATTCCCTCTAAAATAATTTTTGATAACGGTAAGTCTTTTAAGAATAAGTATGTTTGAGCTCTTTGCGAAAAGTATAATATCCAACATAGTTTCTCAACTCCTTACTACCCACAAGCCAATGGACAAGCTGAAGCTTCAAATAAGACCATAATTGCTATTCTTAAGAAACTTGTTAAAGAAAATCATAAATATTGGCATACACAAATCCCCTTGGCATTATGGGCTTACAGAACAAGCATCATAACTCCCATTGGGGCAACGCCATTTTATTTGGTCTATGGAGCTGAAGCAATCATGCCTCTTGAGCTCGATATCCCTTCCTTGCAAATTTCTTTGCAGGAATTTATCGATGATGATACTGCTAGACAAGCACGTCTTGATCAACTCACACTCATAGATGAAAAACGAATCAATGCTTTAGAGCATTTGCGAGTTTATCAAGATCGATTGAAACGTGCTTACAATGCTAAAGTTCATCTAAGAGAATTTCAAGTAGGGGATCTTGTCCTTAAAGAGAATCAACAAAACACCAATGTATTGTCGCATCTTCGAGATAAATTCACGGCTAATTGGTTAGGTCCATATATGGTCACTGAAAGAGTGGGTAATGGAACTTATAGACTTGCCAGTTTAGAGGGAGAGGAAGAACCCAAACCACTTAATGTTATACACTTGAGGGCATTTTACGCATAGTTTGAATTTTATATGTACATATATACATGGCTTGTAAAAAAAAAAAAAAAAAAACAAATAAAATAAAATAAAATTGCATTTCATTGTTAGTTGCATACATCTCATTCAAAAACATTGCATTTCATGTGCATACATCTCATTGAAAACCATACCATTTCATTTTCAGCCATAGTTGCATATCATGTTAGAGACCATTCTATCTTTTGGATATAAAATTTGGTCAAGCAAAAGTCATGTTGCATTAATCGAGGGCACCTTCATAAAATCCATCAAACCGAATTGTCATTCATACACCCATTTTCCATTTGCACATATTTACATTGCCAAAATGTTTTCAGTCACTCAGCCATTCCTAGTGTTTTAAGCAAACTTCGAAATGCATGTCAAAATTCTCTAGGGCCATATCACAAATGACACTAAATAAAATCTTGAGTATTGGGAAATGATTTCAAAAGCAGTCTTGAACCTATCACATTTTCACATCTTAAAAAACATCTTGTGTCAAAGAGAGATAACACCATCCTTGGGTTGTGCCTTGAAGTGAAAAGGGTAATACTTGTTTCTCCTATTATGCAAACATAGTCCATAAAATAGTGGTTCATACCACTATCACAAGCAAATAACAAAATATAAATATAAACAGAGTAGTATGGATAGGGTAAAATTCTCATCATACTTCGGTTGAGAATCCGATTCCCCAAAGCTCTAAGGAAATGAACATTTTTCACACACCACTGATCCCAAATAAGTTGTAAGGATCGTACTACTTGTCCAGTCAGACGGATAGGTAGTCATCCCCAAGGCTTACAAAGGTCAAAAACAACATGGACTATGGAGTTAACCTTCATCGAGGCTATAGACGCTTGACTGGCAGTGGAGTATACTCATTGCGTGGTGACATGTCTCTCCTCAAAGAGAGACCTCTGAATGCTCATACGGACAAACTAGCTCCATAACAGGGTTACCTAATTTGTGCAAGATGAGGTTAATGAACACACTTGCACACACACAGGTTTTTGATTGCCTAGAGTCACTAACATGCTTATGATTTGGTTAATGAACTCGCATGCACACACATTTGGTCCTAGTTGAATTAGGCAGTATTAGTAAGTTTTTTCGATACCACTAGCATGTTTGAGTCTTTGTAAAACAGTCTTCCTCCATATTTTATTCCATATCAACCTCCATATCTTCTTCCATATTCATGTCATTCCATACGTCATCCATTCACAAGCCACCAAGTTCGGTGCCCCTGATTAAAAAATTATGATAACAATTGGCTAAATCTAACTATCTAAAAGTATGAGTGCTTCTTAGTGCATATTTCATTTACTTAATCTCGCATTAATCATCTATAACTTTGCATTCCATTCCATCACATATGCATTAAAACATATAAAAACATGCATCACAAAAACATAGGCATTCACACAAAAGAAAGTAAAACACTAAAAATAAAAGCCATGTATATATGTGTATAAAAGTCAAACTGTACAATGAATGCCAACAGGCTACAAAATACAATAGAGCACCAAGGCTCATAAAGAGTGCATCTAAGCACTAAGCTAACCATCAAAAGAGGACCCCTATGACCTAGTAGGAGCCCTAGACCTAGCGGTGTGCCTAGACTCACTATGCCTAGAGACAGAGGAGGATGGAGGATCAGGCAACACAATGTGATGCCTAAACAATGTGTCCTCCAGAGCCTCAATATAACGAGTACTAGACCTAAGTCTAGATATGTCTATCCCGTGTCGTCGCTCTCGCTCTGCTAGCTCGCTCGGAGTCTCGTCACCCTGTCATCCTGGGGCACCCTAGTCGCTCCATCCAAGTCCGCCTGCATCTGGGCCATCCTCCCCTCCTAAACAGCTATCAGGGAATCCCGCTCTACAACCTGTTGCTCCAGCTGAGCTATCCTCTCATCTCGGACCGTTAGCATAGCATCACGCTCTGCTATCTGTTGTTGTAGCTGTGCCAGATCATCCTCATGCCCGCTAGGGGGTACCTCTCTAGTCTCTCCAGTGGCCTCTCCTAGGCCCTCACCATCATCCTCCTCATCATCTCCGCTCCCCGGTGCCTGCCGCACCATCTTCCCCTTTTGCCTTCGACTGTCAGCTCGAAGGCGGGGACCCTCCCTGCGCTTGGGAACCTCTGCGGTTCCCTCATCCTCTCCAGCTCCAACAGCCACCAATGGTGGCTCCCACCTCGGCTCTGCAGCCATCCATGCTGCATACTCAGCTGTTACCCCAATTTCATCCATGTCGAGGATCTCCATGTCCTCATCGTCCTCTGTCGCCTCCCTCAACGGCTCGGCACATGGCAAATCCCCCTCTGATCTGTGCCTCCGATAGCGCACTGGCTCATCGGGGACATCCTGTCTCAATCCGACATGGCGGAGCACTCGAGACATCTATATGTACTCCGCCTTGCTGTGGCCCCAACCCACTACCCATCTAGCCTATCGCACCCATCTCAGATTCTCTCCATCATCGATCCACCGTGCCTCCCGCCAGGGCATCCAAATGACTTGGGCATCTGTCAAGTCCGCCCATAAACTCCTATACCATTGCCACGATCTCACAGGGCGGCTCAGTTGTCTCTCCTCCGCCACTAGCCATATCCTACCATAAACCTGGATCATGTCCCAGTAAGCACATGGCAACCCCTCCATTCGAGCCACTCTGAAGTGCTCCCAGCCCCAGCACTGGAGAACCAAACTGTAGCCTAGGCCCTTTCGGCCCCGCCTTTGAACCTCATACAACTCCCGGTACACCTGCACCAATAAAACGGGTGCCCAGGCATACACTACCCTATTAGTGAGCATATCACTAACTACACCCATTAGGTTCCATGGAAACCTGCACCCAATGCTGTTCGGGGCCACAATTTTGGCCAATACGAACATCATCAGAGCCTCCACCGCTACCAACTCCTTGGTCGTATACATGGCCAAGTAAGGAATCCCCCCGCTCTCCGTCCGGATCTCCCTCCAGTCATCCCCAAACAACTTGGCCATCTCCGTGGCCCTATCTCGTCCAACATCCACCCGTGCCCCCTCCACGGGCACCTTGAGGATGTGGTATACATCCTCAAGCGTCACCGTCATCTCTCCAGTTAGGAGCTGGAAAGTCCCCCGATCTGGATCTCACCTCTCGGCCAAAGCCGATAGGTACCCCTCATCTGCCCGAACTACCTCCAACCGGGCTGCCTCCGCTAGCCCTACTGCTTCCAATGTCTCCCAGTATTCCTGGGACAATGACCTCCTCATCCCCGGAATGATAGGGGAGAATCGGTGTCGTGCCTCTAAGACCCTAAGCTGCAAAACAACAAAACAAAAATTGGTTACAAATTTTTTTTTTCCAAAAAAAAAACAAATAAAAGTACTTTCTTAAATAAACAAATACCTCAGCTGGCTACACTGGCGCGTCCGCTCCCATCTCCGCCATAGCTCCCGCATGCTTCACTCTCCCACATAATCTTTCACTTCACTTCATTTCATTTCACTCCCTCAGACGCACTTCTCTCAAGCTTGAACGCACAAATGAGCGAAATTCTCGTTGAAACTGTTTAAATAGCTGGTTTTGGCACCCTGAAACACAGTGGGGCATTTCATGGTGCATTCAGACGCAGTGGGGCATTTCATGATGCATTCAAACACTAGCGGGCGTTTCTGCCACCTCCAAATGCATACCGACGTTTGATGTCAGTATGGAATAAAAGAACAAAACTTACAAAATTGAAGCTTACCTCCTCCAAATTTCATCAAATTGCATCCATCCATTCTTATTATCATAATAAAACATTTTGTGAAGGTTACAATAGTTTTGGAAACAAATTTTTTCATTTTGCTCAAAAAGTGCATCATTCATCATTGATTTACAAATTGGGTTAAAAACATTCAAAACCTTCACAAAATTAACCACATTCATCAATTCTTCTGATCTTTCGTCAACTTCATTCATTATTATTTCATCATGCATATTTTTGCCAAATCAAATTAAATTAAACCTCGTATCTAGTGGTATATTCTATCACCTTGGCGATTGCAACGATTTGCATCCATGCAATTCGGTAAGAGGATTAAACCACCATAAGGACACTTACCATTTATCATCATCAATTATTTCACTGTTTGAAAATTGGAAATCAATTTTGGGTATCCTACTTTTCAAGTGACCTCCTACCAAGATTAATTTGCTCAACAGTCGTCATTGATGGCCTAGTTCATGGGGCCTTAAACATGGACAATCTTTAATATCATCATTATTTTGAGTCTTGCTAGAGATTGAGGCTACCTAGGTTGATTGGTTCTGACCCGAGGAATTATCCATACAGTCACTAGGAGCATCTCTGAGTTCTAGAATCTTTCATGCATCTTTCATCTCTGCATATCAATGGCGCCAACAAGGCAATTTCATCAACAACATAGATTCACCCACAGGAGTTGGGGCATCCATTATCAATTTTTAACTTCCCTATAGTGGAATTCATCTTACATGATCATGGAATTTACAATTTGGCAAAAATCCCTTTATAACCGTTGGGGCAGAAAACGGTTCATCTTTCACATCACTCATATCGTCTTCAATCATATTCTTTTCTGGTTTGTACACCAACCCCTTTTCTATTGGGACATAAACAGATGGTTCATACACCAACTCCTTTTTCACCGTTGGGGCAAAAACGGTTCATTTCTTCCAAATTTCTTCCAATTGGCTTGTGAGAACCATTCTCCCTTGCCAATTGAGGGGGTAAGCTGATAAATTTTAAATATTCTTTTATTCTTTGGTCTTCAAAGTTGTGCTTTAGTCTTGAGAGAGAGTTGCGTCTGACCCAACTTTTCAGGTGTCCTAAGTTTTTGTGCTGCATTGTGTCTTCACACAAAGCAGCTCAAAAAGGGGCATCTATAGACACCAAAATCCAGCCACTTGCAAGTCATCTATACCTTCCTGTTAGCCACGTGTCGGTCATCCACCTTCCCACCATTATTTGGCCCAATTTCACCTTTTCCCGCCATTATTTGGCCCAATTTCACCTTTCCCGCCATTTTTCATCCCCAAATTTATTTAAATTAATATTTATATATATATTTTAATATTTTAATATTTTAATATATATATTTAAATAATAGTTTAAGTGATTTGATCTGAGCCGTCCATCCTTCATTTAATCTCATCCGTCCATCCATCTTAATCCATTCCACAACCAAGATTTATTCTCTACCCTTGGATCCGCTTTAATCTTAGCCACACGTTCAAAGTGTCGTTAAAACCCTAAAGTGTGCCCTAAGAGTGGATTATAAATCGAGTCACTTTGATGGCTCAAACCCTATGTCTTTTGCTACTTCTATCTCTGATTCTAATTCTTCTACTGATATCTCCTCTCTTCTGCTACCCTTTCGTCGCATCCATCGCCACTTCCGTCGCTGCTTTCACCGCCATTCCTTTTGCAGCATTCTGCAGAATCTCCCATTCCTGTCGCAAGTGCCCGCGGGCATTTACCCCTTCACCAAGTGCCCACGGGCGTTTACCAAGTGCCCGCGGGCATTTACCTATAGCCATAGACTCAGACCAGCATCTGTAATCCAGATCCAGAAGCACGCGGGCGTTCTACGAGTGCACCAGGGCACCTTCCGCAGCCCATTCTGACAACAACATTACTTCCAGGTGTCGCCTGGTCTAGCTGCGTTAACAGAGAATAGGTATAAATTAGTTTAAAGCAAGTAGCCGTATTTTATGCATTAATCTGTTATTGATTTCCTGCATTCCATTTTTATAGGGTTTTAGATTGTTCCTGAGGGCTCACGCAGTGGAGCCCTCTCATTAATTTCTAACTCCTTGATAGTGTTAATGTGTATGGGTTTTTGATAACAGATCCAGTTTATTGATGGCAGCTGATTAATCTGGAGTGGTCCAAGCAAGGGATACGACAAAGCCCACTCACTCTGTTGGGATTGAAGATACGTTCTTCGAAAGCACCACCATTCGTGCTAGCTAGGGTTTCGGAGAACCCTAGCATAATTTGTAACTGTGTGTCACAAATAAAGGGTTACAGGCCCAGTTGTATTCAAAAAGGAGTTTTTAAACTCCATCGATTAATAGAAATCGTTTGTTTTTGTGCAACTATTCTGTACTTCGTTATTGTGGTTTTATCTTTTGTTTGGCGTGGTATTTTTAATCTACAGGTTGTATCATTAGGAGGTGTTAAAAATGGGTTTCCCATGGAAGGTATTCCTATAGATATGGTTGGAGGTGTTGTAGAATTGGTAGGTTGTACCATATCCACATTGAGATTTACCAAGTTATTTCGAATTTCATTGATTTGAGAAATGGTTGATTGATCATTAGAGTATTAAATATTATCATACATTGTAGTTGATTATCTTTCTGCTTGTTCTCTAAGTTCATCTCTAAGAACACCTAAAAATATGTCCTTATTTATTTTGATGTATTCTTTGACATGATCTATGGTTCAAAAATAAAAAATTTCAACAATTTGTTCATGTTCCCTAGTCACTTGTTGTGACCAAGGGTTTACTTCTTGTTCAATGTTCTCATGGGAAGATTCCTCATGATATGTAGAAGGTGCACCCTTGTTTTGGATGTTGTAAGGATGTTGAGACATGGTTTGAAAGCTAGGTTTTAAAGGGAGTTAATTTATTAGAGTTTTGTTTCCAGAGTACTTATAAAAAATAGGGGAAGATGTTTGGAATCCTTATGTCACCTTGAAAAGCAGCCCTCCTTATGAATGTTGTTAATCCATCATGATATACTAGCCAAATAATATTTCTCCCCTAGGGTTTGTACTTTTCTTTACTAAAGGTTTTGTTATCCTTCCCCTAGTAGGATTAACATTTGGTTATGTTCTTGTTATCTTGCTTTAATGTGATGTAAGCTAGGAAAACAAATTATATTACCTTGTTTAGGTTTAATAAACTTTTATCTTTGTTAAGGTAAAATCAGTGTTCACATTGGGTTCACCAAATATGTACATGCAGAGAAAAATAGTATTCTTTTCCTTTTAATTCTAATTTAATGTCAAGTGTGCACGAGGGAGATTCACCAAAATCTCTACTTCCCCAATTCAATGTCTCTTTCCAAAGGAGACCTTGAGAATACAAATATTCTCAACACAATTAGACTCCTACTCAATGTTTTTTTCTCATGCCTTGTATAAGTTGATGTTATGCTTGTTTGATCGGTGTTTTATGGATTTATTCAAAGAAAACACCTAAGGTTTTGGATCACTATCTATTTTGAATCTTTTTTGAGCCTTAATGATTATTTAAACCTAAAAATTTAGTGATCATTTAAATGCAATGCTAAGGCTTTTATCACACAAATGCAAGACTACAAGCGCTATCCTATATGATTTTCAAGTTTGTATGATTTAACTAAGGATATTTTGGTATTTCAAGGTAAAAAAAGAGGATATGCAAGAAGATAATCTAGCCTAAATACAACTAAATATTTTTTATTCTTTTCCTAAGTACTTGAAAGTGATCAATAAGCTAATATTAAGTCTATGGTTCCTTGGTTGACAGGTTTAGATGTTTTTTTTACATAAAAGAGAATATTTTGTAAAGTGATTAATTTTTTTTGTAAAAAATTAGGGTTTCTAAATAAGGTTCCTTAATTTTCCCAAATCAAATGTGATTTTAAGATACAAAATAGCAAAAAATAGAAAGAAAACACAAAGAATAGAAAATGCAAGGCTAGGGAAGTGCCAAGTGGTAGAATCACCTCTTATAGAAGCCTATTGCAAAATTTTCCACTGAAACTACCAAATTTCCCACTACTATGAAAATCACTAAAAGGATGGTGATTTTGGTATCTACACAAAAGACCAAAAAAATTAAGGATTTTTGCTTTTAAGAGTCTTTCTAAGGGCTGGATAGGGTAAAAACTTGTCTAAACAACTTATCAAACCCCTTGTTGATAAAAAATATGAGCATGCTTTCCTCTCAAAATGGATTTTTGACCTTTTACAAAATTTTCCATTGGCAAATTTGGTTAGTGGTAGATTTAGTTTTGAGTGTTGTCTGGTTATAAAATTTACAACTAACTATTCACGACGGTGAATTTGGTTTGAACATGGAATTTTAAATATTTTGGGGTTTTTTTTTAATGTATTTTTATGGTATTTAGAGATAATATTGTAGGGGAATGATACTAACAATGTTTAATAAATTTATTTCTAAAATTTTTAGAGATCTAAGCTACTAAATTAAACAATTTGATGACTAAAAATAAATGTATGTGAAATAAAGTAAAAATATCAAATATGACTAAAATTTTAGTCAAATGCGGATGCAAAGAGATGGGGAATGTATGTAGTTGTTGTAGGAATGATCTAAAATGACTAATTTAACCCTTACTAAAATTAAATTAGCATTTATATAGTGAAATCCAATGAAATTGCTAAGGTGTGCAAAATATTGCTCAAAATATGTAAATCTACATCAGTAAATAAGAAAGCAAAGTGACTAAAATTACAATTAAAATAGAGGTAAAGAGGAGTGAAAAGTGTGTGAAATGGTTCTAGGACCAATGTAGAATGGCCAATATAACTTCTAATGAAATAAATTTGCATTAGATAGTGAGAATTTAATGAAAATGCTATGATATGTGAAAATGCCCCAAAACTTATAAAATTTACAACAATAAATAAGAAAGGAAGGGGAATTGTAATAGGGGGTTATTGAAGTTGAGAAAACATATGAGATAGCAAGGCAATAACAACCTTGTATCTTCCATACTTTGTCTTGAGGGCTGAAAGGAAAGAAGTGATTTATGTATGCAATACAAACCTACATGCAATATGTGAAAGAGAGATTGCCAAATAAAATGGCTATGTTAAATATATGCTTCCAAATAAAAGAAACATAAACATATATGCATATGAGAAGAATCAAAGGTGTTAGTATGTTGTCTATATCATCAAAATAACTATAAGAATAGGGGCAAAAAATGATATGGTGCAAAATGTAAAGAGAAGATGCATTAAAACCCCACAAAAAAGAGAGTTATGAAGAAAATAAGGATGATACATGTATATAATCCAAAATGGACCTGAAAAATAGATGTTATATATGGAATGGAGGTGATATGCTTGAAGAATGGGCTGCAAATATAATGTTATATGGATGCAAACAAATATAATAACCTTACAAAGAAGAAATTAGAGGTATAAAACATAAGAAATCCAAAAGGAAAGTACAAGTTAGCAAGGCTACAACCTAGAGGGAAAAATATAGAGAAGAAAATATGAATTGAGAGAAGAAAGAAGCTAGGAGAGCTATATTCCTTGCCTCCAAGGTGACTTCCTTGCCCTATGTCCTCCTTGCCTTGGTTGACTTACCTCCAAAATGCTTGTAAAATGCCTCCAAAGCTTAGGAAATGCGTGAAAATGATTGCTAATGAAGAATACTATGGAAGAAGAATATTGAAAGGAGGCTAGAAATCTTAGCAAAGTATAGCTATCGTAAAAAATTTATAGCAGTGAATAAGAAAGCAAAGCGACTGAAATTGCAATTAAAATAGAGGTGCAAAGGAGTGAAAAGTGTATGAAATGGTGCTAGGACCAATTTAAAGTGGCTAATATAACCTCTAATGAAACAAATTTGCATTATATAGTGAGAATTAAATGAAAATTCTCTGATGTGTGAATATTCCCCAAAACTGATAAAATTTACAGCAATAAATAAGAAGGAAAGATGAATTATAATAGGGGGTGATTTAAGTTGAGCAAAAATGTGAGATAGCAAGGTAATAACAGCATTGTATCTTCCAAACATTGTCTTGAGGGTTGAAAGGAAAGAAGTGATTTATGTCTGCAATACAAAACTACATGCAATATTTGAAAGAGAGATTGCCAAATAAAATGGTTATGTTAAATCTATGCTTACAAATAAAAGAAAAATAAACATAGATGCATATGATAAGAATCAAAGGTGTTAGTATGTTGTCTATATCATCAAAATAACTGTAAAAATAGGGGCAAAAAATGATATGGTGCAAAATGTAAAGAGAAGATGCATTAAAACCCTACAAAAAAGAGAGTTATGATCAAAATAAGGATGATATATGCATATAATCCAAAATGGACCTGAAAAATAGATGTTAGAGATCAAATGGAGGTGATATGCTTGAAGAATAGGCTGCAAATATAATGTTATATGGATGCAAAAAAATATTAGAACCCTATAAAGAATAAATTAGAGGTATAAAACATAAGAAATCCAAAAGGAAAGTACAAGTTAGCAAGGCTACAATAGGGGCAAAAAATGATATGGTGCAAAATGTAAATAGAAGATGCATTAAAACTTTGGAAGAAAAAAGAGTTATGAATAAAATAAGGATGATACATGCATTTAATCTAACATAGACCTGAAAAATAGATGTTAGATATGGAATAGAGATGATATTATTGAATAATGGGCTGCAAATACAATGTTATATGGCTGTAAACAAATATTAGAACCGTGAAAATAAGAAATTAGAGGTATAAAACATAGGAAATCCAACAGAAAAATACTAAGGCTGCAACCTAGAGGACAAAATATAGTGAAGCAAATATGAATGGAGAGAAGAAAGAAGATAGTAGAGCTGTATTTCTTACCTCCAAGATGACCTCCTTGCCCTAAATCCTCCTTGCATTGGTTGGATTACCTCCAAAATTATTGTAAAATGCCTCCAAATCTTGGGAAATGGTTGTAAATGCTTGTTATTGAAGAATTCTATGGAATAAAAATATGGAAAGGCGTCTAGAAATATTAGTAGAGTATAGCTATAGTAAAAAACCATACCGAATGCTTACCTAAGGGTCTCCTTAAATAGGATTTGGGAGGGAAATAAGGGGGGAAAAGGATAAGATCAAATTGAAAATTATGCATCCGGTGCATTACCAAGGCATATGGGATCAATGGTAGAGGATAGAGGAGGGTAATCCACATGCTCCTAGTTCATGCAAAAAACTTCTGAGTCATTTGGTCAAATTTACCACTATCAACCAAATTTTCCACTAGCAAATTTGGTGATCCGAGTGGAAAATTTGGTCAGGAGGCCAAATTGATTTTTTTAATCTTGGAAATTAAAAATTTTCCAAATTAACCACTAGAAAATTTGGTAGGTGTGGCAAATTTGGTCGGAGTTGATTTTTACTGTCATAATTCAATTTTTGCAATTTTGCCAAATTTACCACTAGTACATTGGGTTGGAGTGGTAAATTTGATAAATATTAATTTTGAGGCCCAAAATGATGGGAAATGATTAGATTGGAGTTTTGTAATGTTTGTGACTAGTTTTGGGAAGTTTTATGGTGTTTGTGATCAACTTTGTGAAGTTTCACCTGGTGTGTCAAAATTGGGTGTCTACAATCACCAATACCTCTTGCTATTCCAAGGAGGATATCCTCATGCCAAAAATGGATAGGAAGTATAGGAATTCTTACCTAAACTAGATATTAGTTGATACTTTACGTATTTGGGTTGAATTCTAGATCTCATTTCTGTAGGAAAAGGCCGCATTTACCATAGAACTAGGGAACTCATTTCAATATTCAAGTTATTGTTAGTCTTACAATGGCACTGAGAGGGGGGGTGAATCAGTGTAGCTATTTAATTTCAAATCTACAACTCTTAAATCTGAAAATGAAAGCTTAAAACCAGAAACAACAAGTATCACAAGAGAGCATCACATAACACAAGATGTAACGAGGTTCACCAGTTTTGGCTACTCCTCAAAAATAGACTGCTTGGACTCCCATCCAAATCCAGCCTTTGCAAAGCACCAACTTTACAATCAATTTACCAGCACCCACTAGAAGGAGCACCAACCCCTTAATTTATCTGCACCAACAGAAAGGAGCACCAACCCCTGATTTACCAGCACCGACTGGAAGGAGCACCAACCCCTAATTTATCTTGACCAACAGAAAGGAGCACCAACCCCTGATTCCAAGCACCAACTCAAAATTCTATTTTGAATATTTTTGACATAAAAATGCCTTCGCTTTTACAAGACCCTCACTGGTCTATTGCTCACATCAACATCATAGAAGCATAAAGAGAATTGTTAGAGACTCAATATGTTCTATACTCAAATCGCAATCTAAACTTGCTGTCCACGAAACATACACACTCTTACGACTCTACTTACCGCACTCTTACAACCCTGTCTCACGGCTCACTCTTTACCCAGCACACACCCTGCTCACTCGCCTCCTATGCACTCTCTTTCGTAGCACTTTCCCTCTATACGGTGGCACTTTTTCACTATGAGCGACACCTTAAATCTCCATGCAAACCTCCTTTTATAACATGATTTTCTCTCTATTTTTAACTTTCATATTTACTCATGCAGACTATCAATAGCCACTTCTGTGAGTAACTCCTTTTTGGCATAGTATTTCTGCATGCAACCTATTAATAGTTCTATCTCTTGTTTTGGACTGATAGTGTAACGGTTGCTCGATGGTTTCACTGCGTCACGTGCCCTGTAACTGTCGTTCTTCCTTTAATGCTTTGTTCTTATTTTAGCTTGCATGATTTCTATCTATAACTACACCTGTAACTATCGCACTAACTCTAGTTAACTCTTCTTATTTTGGCTGCATGATTTTCCTCTACAACTGCCCCTTTAACTGTCGTTCTACTTTAGTTAACTATCCATAATCGTGTTGTTGCGACCTGTCATGAAATCATGACACTTCTGTCTCTTTGTACTCTTCTCGCCTTTTACCCATGAAAACATGACATGTCACGATATCGCGACACTTTCCACCTCCTTGTCCTTTTCTCAGCTTGCACCCACGAAAACATGACATGTCACGAAATCATGACACCTTTTGCTTTCGTACACTCTTCTCTGCTTGCACCAGTGAAAATTTGACATGTCACGAAATCATGACACTTTTCATTGTTGTACACTCTTCTTTGCATGCACCAACGAAAATGGAACATGTCACGAAATTGTGACACTTTCGCTGCTTTGAGCCTTTCTCTGCCTTACACCTACGAAAATGGAACATGTCACAAAATCGTGACACTTTCGCCTTTGAGCTCTTCCTCCTTGAATTTGTCACGAAATCATGATGCTTCTGCTTCCATGCTCTTTCATTTTGCTTCTGTCGTGAAATCGTGACACTTCATCCTTTGGAGTCTTCCTCTCTGTTGTTGTCGTGATATCATGACATTTTTATCTCCGTACATTCTCTCTCCTCTCTTAGTCATGAAAATGAAACATGTCATGATATCACGACATCTTTTCTCCTTAGCTCTTCTCTTCTCTTCATGTCGTGAAAACACGACATGTCACGATATCATGACATCTTTTCTTCCGTACTGCCTCTCTTGCAAATTGTCATGAAATCGTGACACTTTTCCTTGCGAGCTCTTTCTCTCGAACATGTCATGAAAATTCCAACACATTTTCATCTGTCGCTCTCTTGCAAATTATCATGAAATCGTGACACTTTTCTTTGCGAGCTCTTTCTCTCGAACCTGTCACAAAATCGTGATAGTTTTCTTTGCTTGCGCCTTCTCTCCAATCATGTCATAAAATCGCAATAGTTTTCTTGCATGTGCCTTCTCATCGAATTATGTTGCGAAATCGTGACAATTTTCTTGCATGTGTCTTCTCATCGAACATGTCACGAAATCATGACAATTTTCTTTGCATGCGCCTTCTCTTCGAACATGTCACGAAATCGCGACAGTTTTCTTGCATGTGCCTTCTCATCGAACATGTCACGAAATCACGACAGTTTTCTTACTTGCCTTCTTTGCTTCCAACATGTCACGAAATCATGACAGTTTTTCTTGCACTTTCTCTCTCTTCCAACATGTCACGAAATCATGACAATTTTCCTTGCGCTTTCTCTCTCTTCTAACATGTCATGATATCGCGATAGTTTTTCTACTTGGCTTCTTTTCCTCCAACATGTCACGAAATCACGATAGTTTTTCTTTCTGGCCAAACATGTCACGATATCGCGACAGTTTTTCTTTTTGCCTTCTTTCTTCTCAACATGTCACGATATCGCGACAGTTTCTCATGCTTGCTCAACATGTCGCGATATCGCGACACTTTTCTTACTTGTCTTTTTCTTTGAGCTTTTGCATATGGGCCACTACGTTCTTCTTGGAGAATCATTGTACATGCTTTGTATGACCTCTAAACTCCTGTCCATTGCATCAACCGATCAACCTGACTGTGTTAACAACAATGACAATACTTTGGCTGCACCTTGCTCATCAATCAACTCCTGTCCATTGCATCAACTGATCAACCTGACTGTGTTGACAACAATGACAATACTTTGGTTGCACCTTGCTCATCAATCTCCCCCTTTGGAATTGTTGGCAACACACGTAATTGCATGCAATTACCTGTAATTCTTCTCCCCCTTTGACAATAATACCAAAGGGCGGCTGCAAACTCCCCCTGAGTCCATGCACAACATTCTCAGGCAAAAATTATTATAGTTAGCAAAAAGCATAAACATGAGCAATATTATAAACAAATGCATAAATGCTCCCCCTAAGTCCAAGACCACTTCATTTCACTGATTGACAACATCATGATAAGCATAATAGGCATCAACAATATCAATAATGTGAATAGCAGCAATAACCAGTGAATGACACCATCACCGTCAACTTCACCAATATAACATGTGTAAGAACATGACTGGACCACTGTCTTCTATGCAACTACCCTCTGTTGCTTTGCAAACTCAAACTTGTCCACTGTTAGTGAAGGCATACACTGATTGTATATATCCAACTATTTGTTCTGCAATGCTGGTAGCATCTGCAAATGCATCTTGGATATTCTCAACAAGCTTGAACCTAAAGTCAGTTGTTTGTCTCTCTCTTCAGTGAGAATCTAGCAGGCTACCTCAATCCACTTTCAACTCTATGTAAGCATCAAATACTGTACTGCAGCACAACCAAATTCCTTTTTATATTTACAACCTGATCTAAGTTTTCTATAGTTACTACAGATCACACCTTACTTTCAATTGTGCAAATCAAGAGAAGACATTTTGTCAAACACTTTATGGCCAACCATAGTGCACCTTACTCATCCTCATACCTCTTAACCTTGGATTGGCATTTTATCAACAGTTAAAATGAAGATGTCTTGTGAATTAAATATTTTCACCAAGGCGTCATGAAAGATCTAATAATCTTCACATCAAAGTGTCGAACAAATACACGCTGCTTTTATCGAAACACAAATACGTAGCTAGGGCAAGCATTCTTCCACTAATCAAATGATCTGAACTGTTATAATCCATAGCTTTGAACAGTTACAACAAGAACCATTAATAGTACAACAATGACATATAGCACTACTACCAATGGTGACGACTCTCAACTTAAACACAACCCTTCACAACACTTCCACATTTCACTGCATAAACTAAAAACACACTTTGACAGCTATACAACAACTCATCGACTTCTTTCCTTTCATCCTTAGATAACCACAAAAATATATAGGAGCATTAAAATAAAATTTTAAGATTGCTCCCCCTGAGGATGTGCCACCTAGAGTGGCTTAGTGCAATAGAGGAGTAGTCTCCTTCAGTCCAAGGAGACACGATTCCCTTTCTTCTGTCTTTCTCCAAACTTTCTTGAACTTGGGCTTGAGTTTTTCAACTACATCCCTATTTTGCACCTTTTCGTGAACTTGAACATTTCTCTTGCAGGGTTGTCTCTTGTGCATCCTTGATGGATGATTATTTTCCTTTCTTTTATGCACATGATATGTTCCCTGTCTGTGTTGCATTCTTTGTGTCTGATGAAATCTAGGGTTTTGCCTTAGATTAGATACATAAGTGCTTGGACAGAACCTTGCTATGTGCCCTTGACCATTACATTTAAAACATTGCACATGTTTTATTCCCTGTCTGCATTGCATTCTGTGTGTATGATGAAATCTATGGTCTTGCCTTAGATTGGATACAGAAGTGCTTGGACAAAACCTTGCTATGTGCCCATGGCCATTACATTTAAAACATTGCACAGGGTGTTCACTCAGGAAAGCAGATGTGTTTTTAATAGCATAACTTTTTGATCTATTGTTCAGTCCACAATAAATTGCCTTGTGACCATAGCAGTTGCATTTAGAACAATAGCCATTAAAAGCATTATTATTAAAAGAGTGAGAGTGAGAGAACCTATTTTGCTATGGTTGCTTTGCTATAGATATTCTTTGATATTTTCTTCCTTTTGAAGATTCATCTTTAACCTTGAACTTCTTCTTCTGCATATTTGGAAGATGAGGTTGTTCAGCTTCACACTTTCCTTGCCTCGATCCTTCAGTCGTGAGCTTCTTCTTCTCGGCACATTTGGAGGATGAAGGTTGTTCAGCTTCATATCCAAGACCAAACTTAGTCGTGGAGCTTCTTTGTTGCTTTATCATTGTATCTAGCAACTCTGTGCTCTTCTCAAATTTGAGACTTATATTGGCCTCTTCTAGTTGTTTCTTCAATGAAACAATCTCTCCTTCTTGTTGGCAGCAAACAATCTCTTTCTCATTGATTTGAGACCTGAGAATATCTTCAATCCTTTTGTACTTGTTCTACTTGCGACTTTAGATCAACAATAACTTTGTTAGATTCCTCTTCACTTGTGCTGCATACATCATCCTCATCATCCAGGTGTGTCTTCAAGGCTTCTTTCGATTTCTTGGCCTTTTGAACTTGTAGGAAGAGATCTTCAATCTCATCCCCATATTCTTCTAACTTCTTGGACATTCTTTTGTTCTTTTTCTTTTCTATACTCAACTCTTCAAGTGTGGCTATCAACTCACCTTCTAGATCTACTTCAATCTCCAGGTTTTCATTGCATACTTTAGAATCCACTTCTTCTACCTTCTCTAGTTCAGTTTTCTCTTCCACAAGAACTGAAACTGGTTGAGATGCCTTTTTGGAGGAGGATCTATTCTTCTTACCCATTGTGTACTAATCCAAGATCAACCCTGACTGATTTAGCCTGAACTAGGAACTTGGCTCTGATACCAATTGTTAGTCTTACAATGGCACTGAGAGGGGGGGTGAATCAGTGTAGCTATTTAATTTCAAATCTACAACTCTTAAATCTGAAAATGAAAGCTTAAAACTAGAAACAACAAGTATCACAAGAGAGCATCACATAACACAAGATGTAACGAGGTTCACCAGTTTTGGCTACTCCTCAAAAATAGACTGCTTGGACTCCCATCCAAATCCAGCCTTTGCAAAGCACCAACTTTACAATCAATTTACCAGCACCCACTGGAAGGAGCACCAACCCCTTAATTTATCTGCACCAACGAAAGGAGCACCAACCCCTGATTTACCAGCATCGACTAGAAGGAGCACCAACCCCTAATTTATCTGCACCAACAGAAAGGAGCACCAACCCCTGATTCCAAGCACCAACTCAAAATTCTATTTTGAATCTTTTTGACATAAAAATGCCTTCGCTTTTACAAGACCCTCACTGGTCTATTGCTCACATCAACATCATAGAAGCATAAAGAGAATTGTTAGAGACTCAATATGTTCTATACTCAAATCACAATCTGAACTTGCTATCCATGAAACATACACACTCTTACGGCTCTGCTTACCGCACTCTTATAGCCCTGTCTCACAGCTCACTCTTTACCCAACACACACCCTGCTCACTCACCTCCTGTGCACTCTATTTCAGCAGCACTTTCCCTCTATACGGTGACACTTTTTCACTATGAGCAGCACCTTAAATCTCCATGCAGACCTCCTTTTATAACAGGATTTTCTCTCTATTTTTAACTTCCGTATTTACTCATGCAGACTATCAATAGCCACTTCTATGAGTAACTCCTTTTTGGCATAGTATTTTTGCATGCAACCTATTAATAGTTTTGTCTCTTGTTTTGGATTGATAGTGTAACGGTTGCTCGATGGTTTCACTGCGTCACATGCCCTGTAACTGTCGTTCTTCCTTTAATGCTTTGTTCTTATTTTAGCTTGCATGATTTCTATCTGTAACTGCACCTGTAACTATCGCACTGACTCCAGTTAACTCTTCTTATTTTGGCTGCATGATTTTCCTCTACAACTGCCCCTTTAACTGTCGTTCTACTTCAGTTAACTATCCGTAATCATGCTATTGCGACCTGTCATGAAATCATGACACTTCTATCTCTTTGTACTCTTCTCGCATTTTACCCATGAAAACATGACATGTCATGATATCATGACACTTTCTACCTCCTTGTCCTTTTCTTAGCTTGCACCTACGAAAACATGACATGTCATAAAATCGTGACACCTTTCACTTTCGTACACTCTTCTCTGCTTGCACTAGCGAAAACATGACATGTCACAAAATCATGACACTTTTCGCTGTCGTACACTCTTCTTTGCATGCACCAACGAAAACGAAACATGTCATGAAATCGTGACACTTTCATTGCTTTGAGCTTTTCTCTGCCTTACGCCCGCGAAAATGGAACATGTCATGAAATCATGACACTTTCACCTTTGAGCTCTTCCTCCTTGAATTTGTCATGAAATCATGACGCTTATGCTTCCATGCTCTTTCGTTTTGCTTCTGTCATGAAATCGTGACACTTCATCCTTCGGAGTCTTCCTCTCTACCATTGTCGTGATATCGCGACATTTCTATCTCCGTACATTCTCTCTCCTCTCTTAGTCATGAAAATATGACATGTCGCGATATCACAACATTTTTTCTCCTTAGCTCTTCTCTTCCCTTTAGGTCACAAAAACACGACATGTCGTGATATCACGACATCTTTTCTCCTTCGCACTACCTCTTCTTGCAAATTGTCACGAAATCGTGACACTTTTCCTTGCGAGCTCTTTCTCTCAAACCTGTCATGAAATCGCGACACATTTTCGTCCATACTGCCTCTCTTGCAAATTATCGTGAAATCGTGACACTTTTCCTTGCGAGCTCCTTCTCTCCGAACATGTCGTGAAATCGTGATAGTTTTCTTTGCTTGCGCCTTCTCTCCGAACATGTCGCAAAATCATGACAATTTTCTTTGCATGTGCCTTCTCATCGAATCATGTCGCGAAATCATGACAGTTTTCTTGCATGTGCCTTCTCATCGAACATGTCACGAAATCGTGACAGTTTTCTTGCATGTGCCTTCTCATCGAACATGTCGTGAAATCATGACAGTTTTCTTGCATGTGCCTTCTCATCGAACATGTCACGAAATCATGACAATTTTCTTACTTGCCTTCTTTGCTTCCAACATGTCATGAAATCATGATAGTTTTTCTTGCACTTTCTCTCTCTTCCAACATGTCATGAAATCATGACAGTTTTCCTTGCGCTTTCTCTCTCTTCTAACATGTCGCGATATCGCGACAATTTTTCTACTTGGCTTCTTTTCCTCCAACATGTCGCGAAATCGCGACAGTTTTTCTTTCTGGCCAAACATGTCGCGATATCGCGACAGTTTTTCTTTTTGCCTTCTTTCTTCTCAACATGTCGCGATATCACGACAGTTTCTCATGCTTGCTCAACATGTCGCGATATCGCAACACTTTTCTTACTTGTATTTTTCTTTGAGCTTTTGCATATGGGCCACTACGTTCTTCTTGGAGAATCATTGTACATGCTCTGTATGACCTCTGAACTCCTGTCCATTGCATCAACTGATCAACCTGACTGTGTTAACAACAATGACAATACTTTGGCTGCACCTTGCTCATCAATCAACTCCTGTCCATTGCATCAACTGATCAACCTAACTGTGTTGACAATAATGACAATACTTTGGTTGCACCTTGCTCATCAGTTACATCTTCCATACAACTAAACTTGATGAGAAAGAAGCCCTTGGAGAGCACAACTATATCCATATGTCCATGTATATTCCATCAATGGAATGCCCATCCTCAGATGGATTCAATATCGGGGTAAGATCCTAGGAACTTCCTTATTATATTATTGGATTCTTGGATTGAAACCATCTTCAAGAACTCTACAAGGACACAAATCTTCCCTTGAGAAGGACACAAGTCAAAATATTTTATCCTCATGATTTGAGTGCATGAGTCCCTTAAAAGAACTTGACCAAAGGATTGAACTTCCATATTGGAAGGTGAAGAACGATTATCCTATAGGAGAGTCTTAAGGTCCATTATTATAGGCAATGGATATCCACATACTCTAAAGGATTCCACTAGATCATTCCAACCATTTCTAAGGGTGGACCAAAACTAGATATAACACCATCTTCCTGTAGAAGAATCCTAGGGTCCATATTTCTAGGGGTGGACCTAGAACCAGATAGAGCATCATCATATTATAGAAGATTCCTAGGGTTTGTAATTCTAGGATGGATTATGGGTCCACTTTGAATCTATAGCACACCTTCCCAATGGGAAGATAAACTATAGAATCACATTTTATTCCAGAGAATTTTTTGCTTTCATTTAAATTCCTAATCATTATTAATTAAAAATTTTAAGTTTTTTCCTCCCAATGAGGAACCACATTCATACCCTGATTCCTATTGGTCCCTTCCCATATGGCACACCATCACCATATCTGATCTAGAGATCCAGTTTCTAGCTTCTCCACATATCCATACTACAACCTAGGCAATCACATCCCCTAGTCCATCACATACTTTTATATATTTTGTATATGATATGAGTGGTTGCACTATTTCTATTCATTTTTAGAAAATATTTTGAATTTTGACATGGTATTAGAGTGGGTATGGAGCTCCATCACTTGGTCATGTAGAAATTCTATTCAAATCCTTTGATCTTTCTTCTAAGTTCTAAGACAAATTACATCTTAGAGCTTCATAATAACCTTAGTGAAATAAGTAAAGGGAATATCCAATTATTTTATTTCTCCAATTATTCTAATTTTTGTGGAGAGTTTATGTCTACTCTAGGTTATGTTTTCTTTCCACAAAAATCAAAAGGAATTTTTTTAAATATTATTTTTCAAAAGCAACTCTTAGCAACTATTTTAGAGGGAAAAATTTTATAGGTCATAACAATTGTACACATAAGGATTTAATATGCACTCTAGTCAATCATAATTATTTATTGTGCAATTGATTTAGCTTATTAATTAATATATAATATGTAATGATGTCCTTCTTCTTGTATTTCTTGTCTAGGTACTTTTGGAAGTTTGTTAAAATATTTCATTTAAGTAGGTTCATGTAAATCTTGTTGACTAAAATTATGTGGTACAAGGGCAAGAGACAGTCTTCAAATAAGATGATGTATGTCATAAGAGGAAACTTTTTACCTTCAATTCATACCTAATGTTACTATGGAATATTGAAGGAGTTATTTTTAAAGGAGGTAATAATTTGAACTTATCTTATTTATTTGGATTCTTAATAAAAGTGTTTTTTGGATGTGTGTAGGGGTTTACAATAGAGGTAGTGATGACTATTATCTAACCTAGGAGACACGTATTCATGAAGAATTTTATAGTAGCATATTTTAGATGATGATGGATGTTTAAATGAGTCTACCTAACAATTATGGAGGTCCACTAGAGATTATTTTATGAGGGGGATATTAATATTAATAATGTCTTCTCTCATTCAATTGTCCATTAAGATTATCAAGTTGTTTAAAATATTATCTAATTCAAGGCCAAGGTCAAAATTGTATGATGTAATATTGATAAGACTAAGGGCATTTATTGTGCAATGTATTGAATTTATTGTAATATTTTTGTATAAGTCATGTGGGATGTAGTTAACATTATTATGATTGAATCCACTTTATAACTTGTAGTTAACCTTAATACCTCTTGCTTGAATTAAGATAAATATTTTTATGTAATTAGGGTTTTGGTATTAGTATAAACACCCCCGAAAGTCATAATTTTTATTATTAGAGTGTTATGAATCTTATCAATAGATAATATAATGATTATTTATGGTGCTTAAAGTACAAATCATAAGAGGGTCATTACCATTGATGTGATAGCATGTAAACTTGTAGTTTTGTAAGTGCTCCTTGGGATCCTCTTTACCCTTGAACTTCTCAAATTTGGGTATCTCAAACCTATAATAATAAGGATGCATGGTGATAGAGGGATTAATGCAGTCATTGCAAAGCTAGTTGTAAGTGGACTTTTAGGGCCCATAACCACTTATTCACAATTCAAATTTTTTTAGTTGCTCCCTCATGATTTCCATATCATCTAGAGGTGTTAGTGGTACCTGGGTGGGATAAACTATGTTATCCATAATGGGTGGTTCAAGATAATAGAAATAGGGGTAGTTGTATTGATATAGTGGTGGAGGTGGATAATATGCATGAGGGGATTAGGGATGATAGGTTGTAGGATTAACCAAATAAGGAAAAGAAATAAAAAAAACTGAGGTGCTAAAGAATAGGAAGGATAGGAAGTATGAAAGGGAAAAGAAGGTGGAAATTATTGGTGCCACATAGCCCATTGATTATGTTGGGATATGAGAGTTTTGATTGGATGTGAGGGAATCTGATTAACTAGTGGATGATGTATCTAATTGAGCACCTATTGGTGTTCTTGATTAGGTACTTAGGTATATGCTTGGTTGGATACTTGAATGTGCACTTGATGTGATATTTGAACATGTGCTTGATTGATATCCTTGTTGGCCATTTGGTTGTACATTTGATAGGGCATCTAATTATAC
This sequence comes from Wollemia nobilis, assembly GCA_028583015.1. Classification (NCBI taxonomy): domain Eukaryota; kingdom Viridiplantae; phylum Streptophyta; class Pinopsida; order Araucariales; family Araucariaceae; genus Wollemia; species Wollemia nobilis. Next base: position 5,243,140 of record JAQPPZ010012983.1, on the reverse strand, counting down.
ATTTTATTGGGCACTTGACTATAAATTTGATCATGGAATTTATTTTTTTCTTAATGAACTATTTGATCAAGGATTCATGAGTTTTGAGAAGGCCAGTCATATGAAGAATATGGAAGAGGTTGAAAATATGGAGCAGTAGGTGGTGTAGAAGTTCAAGAAGGGAGGAAAGTGAAGAATTTTTTTTGAGTGGATTGAGGTGGAAGAGAAGGTTGACCATAAGAGGGAGAGTAGAAATAATTAATTGAGAAAGATGTGGTAGATGAACATTGGAAAAGTCAAGTTGTGCATATTATGAAGAAGAATAGAAAGAAGGGTGTTGAAGATAGGGTAGAAATTGGGGATTGATTGAGGAGAGAGCAATAGAATATGGTAGATGAAAAGGAGAAGATGGTGGAATATAGACATAGGAAGGCAACAAAGAAGTGGGATAACCATAAGAAGAGGCTCCATGTACGATGGCTTGAAAAATATTTGGAGGAGAGGAATTAGAAAAGGAAGAGGTGATATTGAGAAATTTAACCTCGAGAGGGGACATAAGTTGATAGAAGGTGGTGGGTGACATAGAAGAATTAGAACAAGATAAGACTCCTTGAAAAAAATTAGGAAAGTGGGTAAAATTAGGGAATGCATATGAGGAAGGTGGTTGTTCAATATTTTGAGATGAAGAAGCGAGATGTAAGCAACTTGTAAATTAGGGGGAAGAGGAGTGGTTGAAACCTGTAGCACCCTAAAATTGACATAGTAACCCTTAGCAAATAATTAAAATTACTTTAGTAATAATTCAAATTCAAATTTCAACCCCGAACCGCCTGTTAAACCGCTTTCCTCGTTTTTCGTGCCATTTTTAGGATTTGTTTTGACCGTTGGACGATATCGTCGCCGATCAGACGATATCGCCTCAGATCGGACGAATTCGTCTGGAGCAGAACGTCCAGACGATTTCGTCCCAAAACTGATTTTTCATAATTAGCTTCTGTTTCAACGACGTCTCTAACTCGGGCAAAGACGTGTCTACACCGTTAGAGACTCCCCCATTGGAGATCTCCCAGATTGGGATGATCTCCAACCTCCTAACCTCCCTCCTATGCCTATTTAATCTTAGGCCCTCCCCTTGACATTCCCCTATGGCTGAATTTTCTTGTACTTCGAGTTTTATTTGCATTAGAATGTCTTAGACTACTTATTTGCCTTTGTCCCTTTTCAAGTTTTCTTGCAGGAACTCTGTTATTCTTCAGCCGGAGCAAGCTCAGATCGTCGCAGATGATCTTGTACAATCTCGGACGATCACGCCCCAATTCGAGACGATTTCGCACTCTATAGACGATTTCGACTACAGTCAACATTGGGGGCAATTAGTGCCCGAGTTTGCACTTTTCCTATTCTTTTCTACTATTTCATTCTGCATTTAGATAGGTTTATTATTATTTTCTTCTATTCTGCATCTTGGAGTTCACCCATATAGCTTAAGTGCATGATAAGATCATAATTTGTCATTAGAATACTATAATTTACTTGAATTTCTATTCGTAATTATCGTTTTAGTATCTATATTATCATTTCACATCATTTTCCTCTATTAGTATTGCTGCATTTTCTATATTCTGTGTCTATTTCTCTGATTGCAGGTCTCTGACGAATTCGTCTGATGAATTCGTCAGATCTCAGACGATCCTGTCTGATTTCAGACGATCCTGTCAGATCAGAGGCGATCTTGACTGCTTCAAAAATCAGAACCTCCATCAGACATCCGGATCAGGTATGGCTTTTTTCTAATCTAGTATATTTCCTATATTCTCTGTTTAATTCTATTTTTGTATTCATTTAAATCTGCATTTCATATAGAACAGTTTAGATTCATTTGGCCAAACCTAGGATTTGAATGATTAAAGGTAAAATTGAACACATCAAACACATTCCCAACCTAGGCGTGGAGACTGCCACTCAAACGTTTCCTGGTGAACCCCACCATCCATCAAAAAATCACCTTAATACCCCTCCCCCGAGAGGCGGGACCTTCAAAGGGCCTCTCAGTCCGAGGTACCGTCCCATCCTTCTCGCATCCCCCTTCCGGGCACGGATCCTTTAGCCTGAAGGTAAGGGTGCAAAAAATTTGGAGCGATACATTTTGGTGAACCCGACGTGAATAACATAGGCATCTTTCTGATTCAAAAATATAAAAAAACAAAAATATATATATATATGTATACAAAAAAAAAAAAGTAGCAAAATCATCATTTCAAGTTTGTATGTTTTAGATTCAATTCTAAATAGTAGATACTAAATATTACTTTTAGAAGTACTAAAGAAACCATGAGTTTTTACTCAAATCAATATGAGCCCATCAGTAATGTTGGAAGAATTCAGCTAAATACATTTGTTGATTATGACCAACCTCATCCCTATTCAACACCACCTCCATCACACTTTTCTCATTTTTCATCCTTACCCCAACAGGACAATCCCTTTGCCAATCCTCTTCATAACGATATTATCTATTCTCCCATATATCCATATTATGTCTATCGATCCACATACAATCCTCCTCCACCATTTCAATATTCTTCTTTCAATACAACACATCCATTTCAACAAGAAAATACTTATTCTTCCAATTCTACCATGCACTCACCTCCTACTTCGCAATCTTCCTGTCATCATTCTACCCATAATAAAGAAAGTAGAGGTGAGAAACCATTAGGCCCTTTTATGACTGAATTCCTAAGGCACGTATCAAAAACCTCTCGAAAACCTTCATCACGTAAATTTACTAAGCTCAATCAACCAATGGATATAATTCTCAAGTATTTACTTGACACAAATAGGATTGAACTCCCTTCCATAAGACAACTTGATACCACAACAGATTGGTTTAAACCTGAGCTACATTGTGAATATCATAGAGTAGATGGACATATGACACAAAAATGTAAAGATTTAAGATGTGCAATTCAAGATTTGATTGATGAGGGTCTTTTTAATATAAAGGAATTACAATCTACAACTGATTATAAATCTCCAAGTAAACAATCAAACTCCTACACAACAAATACCAATAATCAATCAAGACATGGGGATCTCCCAAGAACCCCTATTCAATTATCAACAACAAGAAACCAATCAAATATTGCATGTTAATGTGTCCCATCATGATGATATTATTAATATTGTAACAAAAACTACAAATGAGCAACCTCAAGTTCAATCAACTCAATCTGATATTCAAGATATGGATTCCTCATTTGACCAACCTTCAAAACTATCTTTGGCTCTAGAGAATGATCCAAAATGGAATGTAAGCATAGAAAGCTTATCTTTAGAATCAAAATCTCAATTTGAAGTCCACTTTGATAGCCAACAACAAGTGATTAACCCTCAAGCAAAGATATCCCTTTTAGAAGTATTACAAAGTTCTCATAAGGAAACGTTGTTCAAAATACCTAGCCAACAATTTGTTCCTCATGATATTTTCCCTAAGGACATAATTAATGGTGTAAACCCTCTTGAGGTTAATCATATTTCATTCTATGATGAGGATATTCCTTCCTCTACTCCACAAGAAGACTACTATCTTTACATTACAGGATCTAGTAAAGAAACACCTGTTAAAACTATCATGGTAGATAATGGCTCCTCTCTTAATTTATGCACTTATCAATTATTCCAAAAACTCAAATTAAAGGAAGAAGATCTTAATGAATCAAATGTTATTATAAAATCTTTTAACAATGAAATTCAAGAAGCTCAAGGTACTATAATTTTCCCTTCAATATTGGATCCAAGATCCTGGATACTTTGTTTTATGTAGCATATTGCCCTTCACCTTATAACCTACTTCTTCGAAGTCCTTGGATTCATACGATGAGGGTTGTCCCTTCCACTCTTCACCAATGTTTGAAGTTTGAACTTGCAAATAAATGTGTTACCATACATGGTGACCCAACACCATTTGAAGAATATTTAACGGTTGAAACATCAAGTTCTATACATTCTCTATTGTCACAATTATCTTCTATCCATCACTTTTCTTCATCCATATATGATCATCCTTGTTTACCAAATAACACCCATGCATATCTTTCATATATGCTCCCTCCATCTTATCAAGACTTGGAAGATAGTGATAAGAATGAAGAACTTTCTTATCCTTCTGACATTTTATTTTGTAACATGATCAATTTTACACATATAAAAGTCAAATCTTTTGCTACATTATTCTACATTATAACAAAGCTTTTGTTATCACTACCTTTTATTCATCACCTTTTGTTCTTACCTTCAACACAACCAAATTATCCTTCAAAACCTCCTTTGATTTTGAAGCAACCTTAGACATGCTATACTCAAATAACCTTGTATAGTGTATATAGATCATCTTGTATATACCACCAATTCCATCAAAAAAAAAAAAAAAAAAAAAAAAAAAAAAAAAAAATATTTCTTTCAATTCATCAATTAAAATCAAAATATAAAAACATCAAAATCATCAAAATCTTCAAAAACATCTTTTATTCATACCTCTCAATTCTTGAAGTATTGCAGTTATATTTTCAATTATTTTGGATAAATTAGCATTTATTTGGAATCCCGCACTTTCACATTCACATGAATAAATATCTTGATTTTATTTGGTATGATTATTAATCTCTCTTATATCAAAGTCCACATTGGCATTAAATAAAGTTTTGAGCATAGAGAACTGATCTTGTTATTTACTTGAACCAAGTATATCTTTTCACATTAAAATGATTTCATTGCAAATTCGATATGATGCTACATAGTAGAAGTGGTTTCTTGAGCGAAAAGTTTCCCCTGCTATCCTATCATGCACATGGTCTAGAATCTTTGAGAATTGACAAAAGGACAAGCTCACCCCTACCCGAATAAAAATCCCTTGCTCTACAGCTAATCCGAGCAAGTATCCCTAGCATAGGAAGAAAAGAAAAGTTCAAGAAAAAGAGAAAAAAGAAAAAGGTTATTTTGAATCATCACAACAATATTTCAGCATTATCTCAAATATCAAGCAAAAATACAAAAGTACAAAAAAAAGAAAAAGAAAAAAAAGAAGCAAAAGTGAAAAGCAAAAGCAAAATACAATAAAATCCCTTTCCCTACCCATTGAAAAGAAAAGAAGGGTGAATGAGCTTGAATCCCTGGAATTCTCAATTATTCGAAAACTGTGAGGTAAGCCCCATAACAGGTGGTTTGTGCCCAACCCGCTTGGCCTTGGGTAACTCCTAGCGTGGTGATATGTCTGTCACATTAGCGACCTTCTTTTGTACAGACCTATGTCTGCTTATGGATTAGCTAGCTCTTGATAACCTGACTTACATAGTAGTCTGGTACGGTTATATGCATCTAAATCATGGTTAATGAACACTTATTTGGTTAATTCAAATCACTTGTATCAAATTATCTTGCTCAAAATTGGTAAATGAACAATACAATCGCACACACATTTGTATTTGAGAGATTTTGTATCATTATGATAAATCAAGATTGGTAATGAACTCACATTTGCACATGAGGATTCCTTATAAATCTACATTTCTCTTTGAGATAATTTAAAATATTTCTGTAACTCTTTTCGGAATAATTTTATCCTTTTATTTCAGAATTTTTGTTTTGTATCAAAGCAATTACATACATCTTCTCACAAAATCTCAAAAATAATTTCAAACAAAAGTTTTCATATTATTATTTTTCTGTTTATCAAAGATCAAAAATGCATCTTGCAATAAAACCAACAATCTATTTTCTTCTTTGGATTTCGCGATGATGGTATAAGTCTATACCTATAATTCTATGCCTAGCGCAAACCATCATTCTAATTTTCTTTTCCATTTATTTTAAAACAAAATTCATCAAAACATGTGACTTGCATCATTATGTTACACAATTATGCTTTACAAACAAACAAACACTTATTCTATTTCATGTCATTATGTCAAACTTCAATTTTGCAACGATGGTATAATTTCTAAGGAATTATTCAAAATTTTATCACACTTAGGAATTTATGCCTAGCAAAAATCATATTTCTAATAAATATTTCATGCATAATATTTTCATGGAAATCTGAAAACAAATCACCATCATCATCATCATTTGCATCATCACAACAAAGTCTTAAGACAGTCTCTTAAGCACTCTTTTACTTTTAGCAATATTTCTATACCAGGATTAGCTTGACGACCGAGTGAGCGGCGACTCCATGAAATGGTCTATAATAGCGACAATGTCCTTTGAAATTATTGTTAGAAGTCCCTTTTATTTTTTATCAAATCATCCCACAAACAACCAATTTGTTTACATCAGATTATTTCATTTAAATTTTAAAAGCATGACATTCAAACCATAATATTTCCAAACGACATAATTACATGAATCATCAAATCAATCACATCAAAACATTAAAGCATCATACAAACACATAAGACAAGTCATATGATCAAAAATATCTCATCTATATATATATCAACAATATATACATCATCTCAAAACTGGATCGGTATGCCACAATCTGTACCTCGGCATACTCAATCCTCTATCAAAAATAATAAACACTATGTATCAATATGTGCAATGCAGTCTGTAGCAGCTAGCCTCGAGAACCTCTCGAGCTCTCAGCCTCATCTCCTCCCTCGCCCTGAGGTGGACGAGGTGGCCCCATCGTAGTCCATGTGGTGCTATGAGTCCTGGACTCTGATCGTGATGATGTCCTCGATGACCTCATCACGATAGGCTCCGCAATGGGGGCCGACAGCGGTAACCTCTGCTCCTCTGGCACCATATGGTGGTATAGCATCTGATAGAATGTGATCTGGGCAATAGCCCATGCTAGGTCCCGAGTGCTCGCCCCTCCGCTCCGTGCTCTGAGGCGTGCGACCTCATCTCTGAGCTGTGTGGCCTCCTCTCGGTGTCGTGCAGCCTCATCCTGCAAGGACTGCACCTGAGCCTGGAGACGAACAGTCTCCGCCCGAAGAGTAGCCATCTCGCTACTCTCTCCTACCTCGACACCCTTGCCCTTATCGGGCGATGGTGGCCTCTCTCTCCATGGAGAAGGGGGTCTCTCCTCCCTCCTCTCCCGCTGCCGTGGCCTCTGCTGAGCCTGTGGCCTCCTCTGCTCTCTCCCACCGTGACCCTGTGCCGCCTCAATGGCCGCCTGGCATCGCCTCCCCATCCGATGCACAACTACATGAATCGGACCCTGAGCCCTCGTCATCCGAGGAGGGCGGATGCCCGCATACCAGGCATCATAGCCATCAACAACCCCTACGTCGTCCCCATCCACTGGCTGAATGGGGGCATCGTCCGCGTCCTCACTCCAGAAGCGCTGCATATCTGGAGCCCCGTTGACTGTAGTGTTATCCCGGATGGTCCGAGAAAACTCGTAGTCCCTGAGAGATGGGATCCCCTGCTGTAGACCGAACTACCTCAAAACTCGGTCATAGCGGTGGAGCTCCACCTCTCTCCTCTCCATCCTCAGCCAACAGGTTTGCCTAACGTGAGCCAGCTCTTGTCCATCCTCGGCCCACCCTGGATGATCTCTCCAAGGCCTCCAGGTGATCTGGTCGAAGACAAGGTCATCAAGTAGTCTCCGGGACATTGGCAGATCTATCCGCCATTGTGACCCTCTTCGAAGCCACCAGTAGAAAACTCGAGGCCTCTCCCCATCAATCCCTATCAGTGGGAGCCCTACCGGCCTCCGCACCGTGATGTGCTCCCAACACCAAACCTGCAATAGTGATGTCATGACCAGACATCGGCCGCCCTTGTATACGACCCCATGCAGGATCCTATACAATCGGCATAGTACAAAGCTCCCCCAAGCAAACCTGTACCCGTGGTCTCTCATGTCGTAGACCACATCTGTCAGTAGCCATGGTAGTCTGCATCCACTCTGATGGCATAGCAGCAGACCACCTACCACCCCAGCCAAAACCTGTGTCAGTCTAGATGCCCCAGGCATCTGGCGTAGCGACTCGATGTTCACTCCGCCCTTCTCCAGGGCGAAGCTCGGATCTCCGCACAGTCGCATCATCACGTGGCCCTGATTGGCCACTGGGAGTTATTAGCCATCCTTGTATGGGGATCCTCAAAATCCTCCATACATCCTCCAATGTGGGAGTCATCTCCCCTATCGATAACCAAAAACAAGAAGAACCCGGATACCACCTCTCTCGCTAGGGTCGTCAATAGCCCCATATCTACAGAAACCTGTGGCATATCCGCCACATGCTGCAAGCCGACTTGAGCCAACCGATCTCGCTCTGCTCGAGATAGAGCGGCCAAGTCATCCCTCAGCCCATCGTATTTCCATTCCCGGCTCTTTAGTAATCCTCTTCGCAACATAAACAACAAAACAATAAAAATCATTAATAAAACAGTGATTAAAAATGCAAGTAAAACAAGTTCAATTTCATACAAATGATGATATCGTCCACTATTGGACGATATCGTCCAAAATTTGAGCAAATTCGTCTCCGATTTTGCAAGAGGGAATCGTCCCTTATTGTACGAAATCGTCCCCATATCGTCGATTTCGCCCTTGGACGAAATCGACGATATCGAGACGATTTCGACGAAATTGAGACGATTTCATCCCGACGACGTCGACGGCCCAAAAATGGCCGCGATGCTCAAAAATCATTCAAAATTAATCTAAAAAGCATGAAATTCAAAATTAAAGCATTCTAAATTAAGTTTGGACCCTTACCCGTAGCCCGCGCCGGACCTCTGTCGATCTGTGCGTCGTCTCGACCATCTTGTCTGCAGAGCTCTAGAAACCAGGAAAATGAACAGTAAAAATGAATTAGGGTTTTACCCTATTTTTCTTAATTTTATTCAAAAAACACTTAAAAACATTTTAAAATTTTGCTTTTTCGCGTTTTTACCTCAAACGTTCGATTTGGGTAAAAACACGGAGGGGGCACCATAGTAAGTTGTACGATTCGACCTAGAATCGTCGCCTAAAAATGGGAATAATTTTTGCTTTCTCGTAGATCGAGAAGAACTCATCTTTAACGCATTTTCTTCGAAAAATTTGCTAAAGAGGGGGCAAAATGTAGCACCCTAAAATTGGCGCAGTAAACCTTAGCAAATAATTAAAATTACTTTAGTAATAATTCAAATTCAAATTTTAACCCCGAACCGCCTGTTAAACCGCTTTCCTCGTTTTCCGTGCCATTTTTAGGATTTGTTTTGACCGTTGGACGATATCGTCGCCGATCAGACGATATCACCTCAGATCGGATGAATTTGTCTGGAGCAGAACATTCAGACGATTTTGTCCCAAAATTGATTTTTCATAATTAGCTTTTGTTCCAACGACGTCTCTAACTCGGGCAAAGATGCGTCCGCACCGTTAGAGACCCCTCCCTTTGGAGATCTCCCAAATTGGGATGATCTCCAACCTCCCAACCTCCCTCCTATGCCTATTTAATCTTAGGCCCCCCCTTGACATTCCCCCTGGCTGAATTTCCCTGTACTTCGAGCTTTACTTGCATTAGAATGCCATCTAGAATTCTCCATTTGCCTTTGTCCCTTTTCCAAGTTTTCTTGCAGGAACTCTGTCATTCTTCAGCCGAGCAAGCTCGGATCGTCGCAGATGATCTTGTACAATCTCAGACGATCACGTCCAATTCGAGACAATTTCGTACTCTACAGACAATTTTGACTGTAGTCAACATTGGGGGCAATCAGTGCCCAGAGTTTGCACTTTTCTCTACTCGTTTGCTGTTTCATTCCGCATTTAGATCAGTTTATTATTATTTTTTGCTATTCTACATCTTGGAGTTCACCCATGTAGCTTAAGTGCATGATAAGATCATAATTAGTCATTAGAATACTATAATTTACTTGAATTTCTATTCGGAATTATCTTATTAGTATCTATATTGTCATTTCACATCATTTTCCTCTGTTAGTATTACTTGCATTTTCTGTATTCTGTGTCTATTTCTCCGATTGTAGGTCTCTGATGAATTCGTCAGATCTCAGGCGATCCTGTCTCGATTTCAGACGATCCTGTCGGATTTCAGAGGCGATCTTGACTCGCTTCAAAAATCAGAACCTCCATCATGACATCCGGATCAGGTATGGCTTTTTTCTAATCTAGTATATTTCCTGTATTCTCTGTTTAAATCTGTTTCTGTATTCATTTAAACCTGCATTTCATATAGAACAGTTTAGATTCATTTGGCCAAACCTAGGATTTGAATGATTAAAGATAAAATTGAACACATCAAACACATTCCCAACCTAGGCGTGGAGACTGCCACTAAACGTTTCCTGGTGAACCCCACCATCCATCGAAAAATCACCTTAATACCCCTCCCCTGAGAGGCGGGACCTTCAAAGGGCCTCTCAGTCCGAGGTACCGTCCCATCCTTCTCGCATCCCCCTTCCGGGCGCGGATCCTTTAGCCTGAAGGTAAGGGTGCAAAAAATTTGGAGCGATACAAAACCATATCCACTATTTGATAGATAGTGAGGGAGTGAACCTAGATTTGGGATGTAGGATGATATTTGCTAAGGGGGGTGAGAAGAAAAGACAATGAAACTTGAGGTGAGTTTTGTTGTGGATGATAAGAAGAGTATGTAGAATGATTGTCATAAGAGATGAAAGGTATGATAATTTTAGCTAGAAAATAAATGGCATTTGGGAAAGGATCATTTGAAGGGATATTATCACAAGGGTTGGAAGGCTATAATACATTAGTGGAATTATGTGCTAGGGATTGCTTGAGGGTTTAAGGGTCAATTTGGATCATGTTGCTCATGTCTTTTCTCTAAGAATATTTAGGTGAATTTTTGGGTGTTGTAAATTCTATTTTCTCAAGTGAGCTAGAGGAAGTGGTTGAAGTGGAATGGTCACCTGAGAGTCTTCTATGGTTAATTATGATTACTCTCTATCTTGAATTCAAGTAGGCACCATGATTAAAAGGTGAATGATAAGTAGGTAACTAAAAAAAAAGATCCAATTAATAGTTATGATGAGAAATTGTAACTACTTTGAATAATTTTGAGTGAAACTATGTTTATCTATGAGATATTGTTAGTCTAAAAAGACTACCTCCAGCAGATGGCAGATTTTTGTGCAAAGAGACCAACATTTCATTTTTGAGACAGAAGGAAAAGAATTGGCTAAGGCATGAAGGAGGTCATGATTTCATGACATGTCACTTTTTCATTGAGATATGGCTCGAAGATGTTAGAAAGAGGAAAGGTGTCACGATTTCGTGACTTGTCATGGTTTTCGCCCATGAAACCACCCGAAGGAGCCAAAGGAGGAAAATGTCATGATTTCATGACATGTCAAGTTTTTGCCCATCACAGCCGCCCAAAGGAGCCAAAGGAGAAAAATGTCATGATTTCGTGACATGTCAGGTTTTCACCCGTCACAACCGCCTAAAGGAGCCAAAGGAGGAAAATGTCATGATTTCATGACATGTTGGGTTTTCGCCCATCACAGCTGCCCGAAGGAGCCAAAGGAGAAAAATGTCACGATTTCATGACATAACTAGGTTTTTGCCGACAAAGAGATATTTAGTAGGGAATAAGATGCCTTCAAAAGTCTGTGTCAGTAACTAGAAGTAGATAGTAGAATAGATCAATTCCTAGATTCTTGCTATTAGTGGTTGTTTGTTGGGAGCCATGCAAAGGATGTGGAAGCACATTATATTCTGATTGCTTGTAATTGATTGTAGGATCAAAATGTACTAAATATAGATATTTCCATAGGGTATATATAAGAGTAAACGTAGTCTTAAAAGAGGTCGGCTCTTGGATGTTTACAAGACTGGATGGATGTACTTTGAATACAAGCAATAAAGATTATGCTTCTATTGGCTTCTGGTTCACATTGTGCAAGTGTATGTATTAACATTTCTCACTTCTATTTCACATTATTGAAATATAAATTGTGTTAGTTCTAAAAGATCTGGACTTATACAAAATATAAATCATATTGTTGGAGTTGAAATCTGATATATACATGTGTTAGATATACCTCTAAATCACATTGAGAAATCCATGATTTCTATGGGAAGATATATTGAATGCTTTGACAAGTATAGTATATGTGTTCATCTTAGTTGTTGTTTAATCTGTACCACATACAAGTTCTAGCTTCGGCTATATTTCCCTCTCTTTCAGTAATAATTTTCCCTTTTCCTATAAGAAACCATTAAGGAACCAGCCTCCTCTGGAGATTAGATGAGAACTATGACAATTATCCTCGTCTATTCAATGTTGACAAAATCAAGGCGCAAATAACAACCAAAGGCAGATTTTGTTCCAACAGTTTTTGGCACACCCGGTGGGACCCTAAATCCCACAATATTATATAAGGTTTGGTGTTTGTCTTCAATCTTTTAAAAATCTAAATCAAACCACCTGGCGACTCCGTCTGAAGGTATATACCCAAGAAATACCTTATCTATTTATCTGGTTAAAAACTCATGATTATTTTCTTATATGATAACCAGATCTAAAGCAAGAAACTCAGAAGAACCCATTGAGTTCTTCGAGTTACATCTTGGTAGCCTAAGAGTACATCCTATTTTATCTGCTAGATCAAATCCACCTGCTACCAATATTACCACCCTTGTACCATTTGTTTTGCCTATTTCTAGTATTAATCCATCTTCAATGATTACTAGTAGTTCTATAGTATAAGCACATACAGTTGTTACGATGGTGGCTCCTCCACCACCGACTTATCTTACATGGAATCACATGGGTCCACTAAATCTAGCAGCTCAAAACCCGATCCCTACAACAACATTGAAGGCGTTACCTTCATATGATGGGATAGGTAAGACAACATATGAACATTACCTAGATGTTGCAGCTTTGGCTGCAACTTATAACATCACTCAAGAGGACGTGATGATCAGATTGCTAGTCATTTCCTTGAAAGGAAAGATGTTATATTGGTACAAAGCACTTCCTCCTCAGTCAATCGCAACATGGGCAGAACTCGCTGGCAAACTTGTAGATGAATTCAATCAACATGCAGATCCATTCTCACTACTTAGTCAGTTCACTATTATAAGGAAACATCCTCAAGAGGAAATTGTTGATTTTAATATTTGATTTAGTCACACTTGGGAGAGAGTACCCGCTGGATTGAAACCAACAACTGAGCAAGCAGTATATTATTATTTAAGAGCTTTTGATACAGATATTAGTATGATAATAAGACAATCATGGATACTCACTTTTCCTACCATTTATCAAGAAGCTTCCATAGCAGAAAGGGATCTCATTGCCACGGGGAGATATCCACCTAAAGCAATAATGCCTATTTTTCTTGATATTCCTCAAATTCCTAATACTTCTCAAGTTCCAAACACAGGGTTACCAAGATGGAATGGACCACCTTCCATCCCTACTATACAGATGCCTCAGAATCCTCTAGCATTGCCTCCTACTCCTTCCATGCTTGCACTACCTGCACCACCTTCTCAGCCAGTTCCTGAAAGTCAGCTCACTATTATACTAGATACTGTAAAAAATCTGGCAAATGATATGACTTCAATGAAAAAAGGGAAGCTGAGAGGAATTTTCAACCAAGAAGGTTCCCTCAGATAACAAGAGATGCAGCACAGTCAAGTAATAGGGGACAAGAATGATCGAATGTTGTTTATGTAAATGAAATAGAAGATTCTGTAGAACCTTCTATAGATTCTGATTACTGGTGCACTACATGTAATGATCCACATGGAGAGAGTTCATGTATGATCCATCAAAATTATGTACAGAGTATAGCTATTGAGAAAATAGAAAAGAATATGAAAGGGCATGTAAATATGATTAGGGAAACAGATCACAATTTAATGATGCCGACTGTAGAACAGGTTACAGTCCTAACCAGATCTGGTAAAAAGCCTCTGTAGGTAGACCCTAAAGAGCTTCAACCTTTAAGTTTTCCTCCAGCTCCACAAGCAGCTCCTAAAGGAAATTTACCCTATGAAAAAAATCTCAAGTTCCAGCACAAAGCCCAAGGCAAGAGATACGTAAAGAATTCACTCCATGAAAGGAAACTGAAACTCAAGATCAAGCTAAAGAGAGATTGAGATTTCCTTCACTTACTAAAAGACAAAGGACTGAAGCTACCCAAGGATACATAAATAGATATGATACTTTCACCAAGGAAAGAGAAAAAATTGTTGAATCATCTACTTTCAATATAGTTGAAGAAATGAAAAAGACTCCCTCAAAGGCAAGTATGTATGATGCTCTTCAGTTTCTAGGTCAAATTGACCTATTGCAGGAATATTTAAAGACAATGAAAGATAAAGGTAAAACTGTATCAGCTTCAAATATAGTCTAGACAAATCTAACATCAGCCACTAGAAAAAATAGACCTCCACCCTTTTATTTATCTCTTCAGATGGAAGGATGGGTTGTCCATAATTGTATGATAGATTCAGGTGCTGCTACTACAGTGATACCCAAAGCAGTATGTGATATTATGGGAATGGAATATACTAGGAGTAATCCAGGTGTCTTACAGTTGGATGGTACTCCTATAAAAATTGTAGGAGTGATTAAAGATATTCCCATACAACTCCATAGGATGCCTCAAGTGGTGGTTATACAAGAAGTAATAGTGGTAGATTTGGCACCATATTTTGGTATGTGCTTATCAAGAGAATTCACTACAAAAATAGGAGGATATTTATCCTTAGATTACTCTCATTTAGAAATACCTTTCAAAGGTAGAAGGATTAAAATATTTAATGAGAAACCATCTACTTTTCATGTGGAAAAGATAGGGGAAGCTGAAACCGTGAATATGATGACTGAAGAAATTGGAAAAGTAGATCTAATGGAGGAGACCTTAGAAGATCTTCAATCAGAAGATCAGTTTTCTATGCAGGATTTCAATGCCATGATAGAAACAGAAATAGGAAGTTATTCTATTGAAAAACCAAAAAAGCAATTGACACCTGCTCTTGAGGAAAATAACTCTCCTAATCAACTGTGGAAGCTTTTCTTTGATGGAGCTAGATGCAAGAATGGAGCTGGTGCAGGGATAGTTCTAATTTCTCCCATAGGAAAGGAAAGAGTTTTCTCTTATATATTGACATGGAGTTGCACTAATAATGCAGCAGAATATGAAGCACTTTGTCTAGGATTGAGGAAAGCTAAAAAATTAGGAGTGAAACAACTACTCATTTTTGGAGATTCAAAACTTATTGTCAATCAAGTCACAGGAAAATGCATCAGTAAACAACACTACTTAAAGGCTTATAGAAATAAAGTATGGGATCTTTTGGAAGCCTTTGAAGCTCTAAACATGAAGTCTATTCCTAGAGAACATAATACCCATGCAGATTTATTGGCATCAGTAGGAGCTAATTTTTGTCCTGTCAGTAATGTTATTCAAAAATCCAAAATGGTTAGACTTATATATAGGCCCTCAGTTCCAGACAAGGATATATTCTGGCAAGTTTTTGAAAATGATGAGCAAATATTGGATTTTTTAATCCATGAAATGAATTGTTCAAGTAATAAAAATTTACAAGATGAGGAAGAAGAGGATATGATTCAGTTGAAAAATAATCATATCCCTAGAGGGCTTATCACCCTTGAAAGTCTGTTTGATAACAATGATAGAGCTATAGGTCATAAAATAAAAGTTGATAAGTGTCGGTATAAAGAGGTAGAGTTAGAACCAGGAAAAATGATTAAAGTCGGGGTTGGTTGTACAGAAGAAGAATTGAACCAAATCAGAGAATTATGCAAGAAATTTCCTGATATCATAGCTTGGGTGTATAGTGATCTAAAAGTATATAGAAAAGAGATTATCCAGCATACCATTGAGTTAGAAGAAGGAGCTAAGCCTTTTAGGCAAAAGCAAAGAATGGTAAATCCAAATATAGAAGCTTTGATGAAGCAGGAATTGCTAAAACTTCTTCAAGCTAAAATAGTGTATCCTATTAAGCATTCTACCTGGGTGGCAAACTTGGTACCAATCAAAAAGAAAAATGGAGACATTAGATTGTGTGTAGACTTCAGAAATCTGAATAGAGCATCACTCAAAGACCATTATCCTCTTCCTCAAATTGATCAAATTTTACACATAGTTGCAGGAGCAGAAAGATTTTCTTTACTAGATGGCTTTTCAGGGTATAATCAAGTATGGGTCAGAGATGAAGATCAATTCAAGACTACTTTTACCACAAAGTGGGGAACATTTTCCTACTAGAGGATACATTTTGGTTTATCTAATGCTGGAGCAACTTTCCAAAGAGCAATGGATGTAGCTTTTGGTGAACTTGCTAGCAAGATTATAGTCATCTATTTAGATGACATGACTATCTTTTCTCATCATAAGAAAGATCATATTACACACCTTGAACAAGTATTTGAAAAATGTAGGGAATTCAAGATATCTTTGAATCCAAAGAAATCTATATTTGTTGTAGAAGAAGGTATTCTACTTGGTCATGTTATATCTAAAGTTGGATTAGCTATTGATCCTGATAGAGTAAAGGCACTTTTGAAATTATCTCTACCAGTTAATAAGAAAGGTTTGCAATCTTTCTTTGGGTAAATAAATTTTGTGTGGAAGTTTGTTGCAGATTTCGCATAGATTGTCAAACCAATGACTGAATTATTGAAAAAGGATGCAACTTTCAAATGGACCGATGTAAGAAAAAATGCTTTCAAGAAGATCCTGGAGGAGATAGCCCAAGCACCTGTACTGATTAATCCTGATTACTCACGAGATTTTATTTTATATGTTGTTGGTGAACCAAAAAGTTACGCTGCAGTCCTTACACAGAAAGGGGCAGATAATGAAGAAAGACCCATAGCTTTTCTGAGTTCCACTATGCATGATCATGAAGAAAGATATAATTTTATTGAAAAGCAAGTTTATGCTATCATGAAATCCTTGAAGAAATTTAAGCACTTTCTATCACAGAGCAAAATCATTGTTTATGTGATCCATCCTGATGTCAAAAATTTTATAATACAAGGAGAACTTGGCAAAAAGAGAGTTGGTTGGGTGACTAAGATACAGGAGTATGATGTAGAAATACATCCAACAAAGATAGTAAGAGGTAGAGCCCTATGTCAAGAATTGGCCAAGCAAGCTACAGGAGAGAAAATTGAACCCCAAGGTGTAATGGCTAATACATAATCAGATCCAAATCCAAGAAACATTGATTGGATTGATGATCTTGTGGAGTACTTTCAAACTGGAATGTGTCCTAAAAGTTTGAATGCTTCACAAAGAAGAATATTTAGAGCACAAGCTTTGAAGTACACCCTTCAATCAGAAGGGTTGTATAGAAAAAATATTGATGGTGTACTTTTGAGATGTATAAGAGAAGATGAGAAACAAAAGGTGTTAAAAGAATTTCATGGAGGTCTCTCTGGAGGACATTATTCAGGAAGATCTACTACTTTGAAAATACTCCGAGCAGGTTGTTACTGGCCTTCCATTTTTTTAGATACTTACCAGGTTACCAGAAGCTATGAGCAATGTCAGAGATATGTAGGGAGGAATAGGAATGCTCCTATGCCCTTGAAACTTGTCCAAGTCGAAGAACCTTTCCAACAGTGGGGGTTAGACTTTGTTGGGATAATAGAACCCAATTCATCAGTTGGTCATAAGTATATACTTACTACTATAGATTATTTCACTAAATGGGCTGAAGCTATCCCTACTAAAAATGTTGATCAAGAGGTGGTGATTGAGTTCGTGGAAAGCTTGATTACAAGGTTCGGTGTACCAGATTCTCTAATTACAGATAATGGATCAGCTTTTATTGGAGCAAAAATGATTGAGTTTACTAGTAGGTATGGTATATATTTAAAAACTTCTTCCAATTATTACCCATAAGGTAATGGTTTAGTTGAGTCTACAAATAAAAATCTTCTCAGAATCTTGAAAAGAACACTAGAAGATAATAAGAGGAACTGGAATTCTTTGATCAATCAAGCATTATGGGCTGATAGGATCTCAATTAAAAAGTCCATCAATACATCACCTTATTCTTTAGTCTATGGTAAAGAAGCTATTTTGCCTATACATATGGAAATACCAACACTAAAATTGCTAAATCAGATAAATGAAGAAGGAGGTCAACCTATGGATGCCCGATTAATGCAACTCTTACAGTTAGAAGAACAGAGGGAAGAGGCTTATAATCATCACCAAAAACATATGGCTGATACAGAGGGATGGTTTAATAAAAAGACAACCTGCAAGAAATTTAAAGTGGGAGATCTAGTTTTGAAATGGAATGTGAAGAAAGCAAAGCCAGGCAATCATGACAAATTTGACGCTTTTTGGGAAGGTCCTTTTGAGATAATTGCTGAAAAGCAATTTAATTCTTTCCAATTACAGGATCAACAGGGTATTGTTCTACCTATTACAGTGAATGCTTTTCACTTAAAACTTTATTTTAAATAAGAAAGCGAGAAGAAATTATGTATATAATGTATATTATAGTAAAATATGTAAATATTTCTGAAGTTAGATTTTATTTTTTAGAAATATTTGTTAGTATCCTATGACCAATCAGAAATCACCAGCGATAGAAATATGGAATTAGAAAGTGGCATATTGTCAGATATATAGGTTCAAATTCAAAATTGCCACGTATTTTTTGATTGGTGGTGGGAAAAAATTATTTTCAAGGGACTTTGAAATGTGTTCTTTTCATTAAAAATAGTGTATGATCAATTGTCGATAGAGATTTGAGATGTGCCATGTGGTCTTTCAATAATTGCATAAAGGAGCCACCTTCGTAAATAAGAAAGCTTTGATAAGTGTAATTTTAATGTATAATCATGGTTCAAGTTCCCAAAACATTCGAAAAGATGTCAAAAATAACGCACAAGGAGATTTGAGCAGATCTAGCTCACCAACCATAATTAATGCACACCATGCATATGTTCCAAATGATGTAAAACCCTAATTTTACTCTCGAGTAAAATCTACTGTGACACTTTCTATTCCTATTTCCCAAGCTTTAGTTCAAAAAAGGAAGTTTAGTGTGACAAAAAAAAAGTTTGATATAGAAAGAAAGTTCATGGCTCCTAGAAAGAAAGCTCAAAAAACAACAATGGAGGGTCCATCTGCTTCACCTGCAAAAAGAGGAGAAGAAGTAAGTGAAAATTTTTTGACCGAGATGCTAGGATTGGAGATATAGTAATGACATGGAAGGACCCAGTAAGAATTCGACAAGGTATCGAAGATAGAATGGCAACTAGGGTTTCTGCATCTTCACCTGCTACTTTTGCCTTTCATTCATTACTATACTGGTATGTGTATATCCCTATGCACCCTTGCCCTGAGCTAGTTAAAGCAATTGCAAATTTTTATGATGAAAAGAAGAGGGTAGTTACAAATAAGAGTGGAAGAGTGCTTTTTGCCCTAAACCCAGATGCTTTCATTTCTGCTTTTGCTGCTGGGTATGTACCTACTCTTGCACCCAAAACTTTTGACCCCGTAGATCAGGAAAAATATTTCGTTCCTTCTAAAAAATTAAGAATTTTCTTTATACACAGTTGAAAAATCCACCTAATGGAGGAAAGATGCTTGAAACTCCTATTCCTATAGCTGAATTCAAAAACCCTGAATTATTTTCTATATTAGCTATGGTAGCAGGGTTAAAAACTGATGAAAAGGTTCATGGATGGCAAATTGCCTTAGTCAATTGCATGTCTAACCCAAAAAATTATGATTCTACGGTTATGGATAAGAGTATTCGACCTATGTTTTTTGACTAGCCGGGATATTTATTCAAAGAAATACATGAAGGGTTGTCTGCTATGAAGAGAGGTTCTCAATACTCTTTTCGTTTCTCTTCCTATTTAGTATGGTTGTTCTTTTTCTTTATGGCTAAAGAACTAGCATTCATTTCTGTTAATGATAAAGATGATAAAGGAAGGACTTTACCAGTATATGACTGGACCAATGTATTATATAGAACAGAGTCATATTATGATTTCAATAGGGAATTCCTAGGTCCTGCTCTAAAAATAATGTATGGTGAAGTCAGAAGGTTAACCTCCAGAGCTGAAATTTTTTTACAGAATAAACATGCTGAAGAGGGTGATTGGTTTATACTCACCCAGGGAGTTGTGATTAGGTTATATGGTTTTACAGAAAAACCCTTCTTACTCCCACATTATGTTACAGATAGATTATTTGCATTGGAATATGTAAGACAGACAAAATTTATTAATTTGAAATATGGCACGGGTATAGGTAAAACTGGTACTTGTACCATACCTTTTCAACTGGAAGGTATTGTGGTGTCAAAAAGAGGTCAAAATGAGCAAATTGCTCAAGCTCTGAGAGATTTGGGGTTAATAGAAATTCCTCAAATATGGAAATATGACCCTCTGGACCGATTTGTAGAGAGACAGTCTATTCTGAATAGAATTCCATTGAAGGTATACCATGCTTCTGTTAGACCAGATATTGAAGCCTATAGAAATAATGATGAAGATGCTCCATTAGAATGGCATGTGGAACAAATGCAGCCATTGCCACCATGGCATGACTTTTATGAACATGTGTTGCATTTTGACCCAGGAAATAATAATGGGCATGTATTAACTGAAGGTACTATTGCTAGAATGCAAAAAAAGGGCAGATTGGACAATAGGAAAGATTCATGAATGGTGGACTATGCGAGTGCAAACAGACATGATTGACTCAAGGTATCCCATAAAAAATGACCTTGAATTCTCAGTAAAATATGACCATTATCATAAATCTTGGTCAGGAGTTTTCCCTGTGAAAATACCTCGCAGTGTTGGTGGTAGCAAAGGGACAAGTCCTGAAGCTGCTAAAAAAAAAATGTGGAACAAGGAAAAGGCAAGGAAATTGCAGTTGAACAACCATTGGCTCAAGCACAAACCAGGCTAAGAAGCTCGAAGAAAAGGGCCACTGCGGAGGTTTTCACAAAAGAACAAGGAGAAACATATGGGAAGGCTGCCCAGATGATGTTAAAAATGGGATATGAAGGCAAAGGTCTAGGAAAAGAAGGACAAGGGATCACTGAACCCTTGCAAGCCAAAAGAAGAGGAAAATGCTTGGCCTTGGGAGCTGATTCATCTAAAAGTAAAGTTCCAGTTTCTAAAACTGTTAAGTTTGTTCCCCCATCAAGTTCAGCTACAGAATCTGATGAAGAACCTCTTTGTATGAAGAGGAAGAGGCTAAAGTCTATAGCAGAAGTTAAAGGAAAAAATGATAAAGTTGTTGAAGGAAACCCAATTTTTGAGCAAATCGCTCAGAATGATGATGCTAATGTTGCTCCAGGAAATGAGCAAATTATTCAGAATGATGAGGATAATGTTCTTAATACAGAGGTTACTGAACAAGAAAATGTTCATATTGAAACTAGGGATGATCCAAATGACCTTGATCAGGAGGATCAAAATGTAAAAATCTCTAAAGAAATTATTGTGAAACAGGAATATGTAGAACTTAAGAAGAGACAACCTGGAGGAATTCCTCCAAATGTTGAAGTTATAAATCTTGAAGGAAATACCGATGATGAAGATAGAATTAATGATAAAAAAAGTGCCAAAGTCCCCATTCAAGGTGAAAATCTAAATCAGATGGTGAGTGAAGGGGACCAAGATCATGGAGAAGGAGATCAACATCAACAAGCATCTCAAATGGACAAAGGTATGATTTCTCTTTTCTTTCAATATCTTCTCTCTACTTATTCCTACAATGATTTTCCTTCCATTTCTTCTTCAAAGAAAGATATAATGTTCCCCTTTGGTTCATGTTTTCTTCCCCAGAATCAACATTATTTTCTCAGTTTCAATCTGAAGTTGATTCTGAGTTGATCCCAAATCCATTTCTCTCTAGCACTAGTATCCCAACAATTAAGTCAATATCTACTCTAAATGATGAGAGTCACCCCACCCTTTCAAAATTAAAAGATTTAAGAAAAGCGAATAAAAGTGCTTTAGACTGGTGGACATCTTGTGCTGTTGAAGATTCTAGAACTCCCACCCGCATTCAAGAGATTATTTCCTTAGATCCTAGTACAATGCAAAGAAAGAAGTTAAAATTAACACCAGTTTCTAGGAAATCAAAGAAGGACATGACCATTGAAGATTACCAAGCAGAAGATACAACTGAAGATATTACTCAGCTACACATGTCAGAAGAATGGGGTAAAGCTCAGGCCCATTTTGGAACTATTTATTTACATGGAGAATTTTTCAGAGAAAAGTTTGTCAAGGAACAAGAAACCAGGAAAGAATTAGAATCCATCCTACAAGAACATAAATTGATGGAAAAGGCCTTGAAGTTAGAGGCAAAGAGGTGGGAAGATAGGTTTGGTGAGGCTGCCAATGAGGCAACCACATTTAAAGAAAAATTGAAAGAAGTTGATGTACAGATTCACTCCCTGAGTCTACAAGTTCAACAACTCCAGCAATAGCTAGTTGAAAAATAGAACATTCCATCTGGTTTTTCAAAAGAGAAGGCCAAGGCTGTGAGAAAATAAATGCTCGAAGATGTATTGGCATTGAGCCTTAAAGCAAGGCCCTTGTTATTATACTTGGCCAAAGTAAAGGAAGTGATTGGAGTAGTTGGCAAAGAATTGAGAGCTTCAATAAAATTTTTATAGGAACGGTCAGATGCAGCCACAAAGATTCAGGTTTTATCAGAAAAGATGCCCGAGAGTGTTGTTGCTAAGATCCGTAGTGAAGCCTGGTCTCAGGCTAAAATTGCAGCTAAGAGTTTCTTTAGGAGACTGAAACTAGTAACACAGGGTGATAAACTCCTTCAAGAGTTAGAAGCTGAAGCCCAAGGGTTAGTGAAACATTTGAATTTGGCTAATAAATGTGGGCTTCCCTATTTATGGGATGATAATTCAGAAGTATTGAGTGAAGATGCCCTAACACTATCTCTTCAAGCTTTCATAGAAGATGAGTCAGAGATAGAAAATTGGGAGGAGCCTATAGAGGAAATGCTGATATTTACCATGGTGCAGAACCTTACACAGATTAAGTCTTGCTTGCAAGAATTGATTCTGAGAAACAAAGTAGTGTCTCATGATAAAGTAGAAGAATTGCAATATATATATCAGTTATTTATGGATTCTTCAGATCTTGAAGATGAAGACTGGAAACAGGTTTGCCTCACGTACAATGAAGTGATTAAGAAGATAGAAAAAATGAAGAAATCCAAAAATGATAATCTTCGACAGCAGATAGAAGGAGGAACTAGCAGCCCACCTTGAAATTTGTTTCAAATTATCTTCAGTTGTTAATGTATTTTTAGTAAAACATCCATAAGCTATAAAAATACCATGTACAGGTAATGCGTTACTTTTGCATTTCTTCTTGAATATTCTTTCCCATAAAAATCTCCTCTCTTGTATTTGTTTTTAACTTCGTTTCCCAATGGATGAAGGTCTTGGATTCTAATATTTTTGCCAGCAAAATTTCCCTGGAAGGCGCCAAGAATGTTAGTCTAAAAAGACTACCTCCAGCAGATGGTATATTTTTGTGTAAAGAGACCAACATTTCATTTTTGAGATAGAAGGAAAAGAATTGGCTAAGGCATGAAGGATGTCACGATTTCGTGACATGTCAGTTTTTCATTGAGATATGGCTTGAAGATGTTAAAAAGTGGGAAGGTGTCACGATTTCACATGTTAGGTTTTCGCCCGTCATAGCCCCTCGAAGGAGCCAAAGGAGGAAAATGTCATGATTTCGTGACATGTCAGGTTTTTTCCCGTCATAGCCGCCTGAAGGAGCCAAAGGAGGAAAATGTCACGATTTCATGACATGTCAGGTTTTCGCCCATCACAGCCACCCGAAGGAGCCAAAGGAGGAAAATGTCATGATTTCGCGACATGTCAGGTTTTCGCCTATCACATCCACCCGAAGGAGCCAAAGGAGGAAAATGTCACGATTTCACGACATGACTAGTTTTTGCCGACATAAGTGTATTCAGCGATAAATAAGATACTATCAAAAGTCTGTGTCAGTAACTAGAAGTAGATAGTAGAATAGATCAATTCCTAGATTCCTGTTATTTAGAGTTTGTTTGTTGGAAGCCATGCAAAGGATGTAGAAGCATGATTATATTCTAATTTGCTTGTAATTAATTTTATATCAAAATGTACTAAATATAGAGGTTCCCACATAGGGTATATATAAGGGTAAACGTACTCTTAAAAGAGGTCGGCTCTTGGACGTTTACAAGACTGGATGTATGTACTTTGAATACAAGCAATAAATATTATGCTTCTATTGGCTTCTGGTTCACATTGTGCAAGTGTATGTATTAGCATTTCTTACTTCTATTTCACATTATTGAAATATAGATTGTGTTAGTTCTAAAATATGGACTTATGCAAAACATAAATCATATTGTTGGAGTTGAAATCTAATATATACATGTGTTAGATATACCTCTAAATCACATTGAGAAATCCATGATTTCTGTAGGAAGATATATTGAATGCCTTGACAAGTAAAGTATATATGTTTATCTTAGTTGTTGTTTAATTTGTACCACATACAAGTTCTAGCTTCGGCTATATTTCCCTCTCTTTCAGTAATAAACTTTTCCCTTTTCCTATAAAAACCATTAAGGAACCAGCCTCCTCTGGAGATTAGACGAGAAATCTCATGATTATTCTCGCCTACTCAATGTTGACAAAATCAAGGCGCAAATAACAACCAAAGGCAGATTTTGTTCCAAAAGGTCTTAACTTGCCTACATGTGCCCATGGCTAAGTTGAATGTACCTTTCTATACGGTTGGTCCAAATTTAGTTTATAGAGACAAAATGCTATAAATAAAAGAAACTAAGTTTTTTGGAGCTATTTTGATGTATATTTGCCTGTGTTTGTGGTAGTTTTGTAGCACAAAAAACTAACTAATCAAGCAACTATTATCACACATAGTAAATAAGTTTATGAGTGAAGTGTTTGAATGTGTATTTGTGTGTAGATGGATTTTAATTTTAGTTTAGATAGCTATTTGGAAGTATGATTTTGGTTTTTTTGTTTCAATTTTGTTTGATTGTTTATGCTGTTTTGGTGTGTTTTAAAGTATAAATATCGCTAAGAATAAAATAAAAGGAATAGATGAATAAGATCTATGAGGGGTATATTAATGCATGTCCCTCCCACTATAACAAAATGTACGTAAGGAGTGGCTATACACAAATGAGAAAATGACTTCTATTAATAGAAATATGATGGGGGACGGGAAACACGCTAACACACGATTCCAAAAAATTTCTTCGATTAATCTGAAATTCTTTACATAAACAGCCCGCAGGCTTTACCAAAAACCAGCGCTCGGCTTGGTTTACTCTAACCCTATCTCTAAGCGCGTTCTCCAATCCACAACCTTCTTGATTACATTAAACTGGGTTTTTATAGAGACCCTGACCCTCTCACGCATTAATCGAGACACCAACCGGGACACCAACCCGATTTAATACCCCACTCTGCATGGTCTCTGTCACCACTGATTTTGTCAAAAAACTCTGCATGCCCATCCATTTCATTTCCCATGATTCTTTGTCTTCGTCTGCCTTTACTACACCTTGGTGCCACGTGTCGTCCTTGACAACCTTTGAAAATACCACCTATCATGGTTTCCCGCCATCTCTTTCTTCTTCTTCGTCTTCTTCTCTCTCTGCCGTGATATTGTGACATGTCGCGATATCACGACGTTTCAGTTTCCCTGCGCTCTTTTTTTCTTTTTGGTCATGATATCGCGACATGTTGCGATATCATGACATCTTCCCCAAGCACTGCCCTCCTTAACTTCAAGTCACAATATCGTGACATGTCATGATATCGCGACAATTCCCTTTACCCTTGCTATCTTCGCCTTCAGGTCATGATATCACGACCTTTTCCTTCGGTTTCCCCTTGCTTGCCTTCCCTGGTCGTGATTTTGTGATAGTTGTGATTTCACGATGTGTCGCGAAATCATGACACTTTCGTTGCCCCCACTTGGCCGCTGCTTCGATGTCACGATTTCGTGAGATGTCGTGAAATCGCGACACATCCACTGCTCCTCTCGACCGTTGCTCTTCTCCATCGTGATTTCACGACAGTCACAATTTTGTGACATGTCACGAAATTGCGACAACCCAACTGCTTCCCTCTACTACTGCCCTGCTATCGTGATTTCATGACGTCGCGATATTGCGACCTCCCTGCTCCTCCGCCTTTGCTTCCAATTCATGTCATGATTTTACGATGTCACGATATCACGAAATCGCGATATCACGACCTCCCTGCCTCTCCGCCCATCCTTCAGCTTTATGTTACGATTTCATGACGTCGCGATATCGCGACCAACCTCTGCCTTGTCCTCTAAAAACTTAGAAAAATTCTGGTCGATGCCAGATTGCCCTATTGTTGCCGGATGCTCCTGCATCAAAATAGCTCAAGGTAATCAGAAAAGAGGAAAAATAAACATCTTATGAAAGAGGTTGCACTATAAAACACCTGCTTAGAAAAAATGAAATTTCACTTCGCTCTTGGGCGGGCTCAATTAAAAATGATAGTTGAACACTCATAAATTATGTATAACCCTATAACCTACCCTAAGATACTCTTAAGGGTAGGGAGTTCTATGGTGATGAAGTCCATAAAGTTGTTCATAGGGGCTACTATAGTGGCTAGGGGGTGAATCAATGGTTTGAGATGAAAACCAAAGTTGTTGATCTCGATTTGTGGTTGGTGATGAAATCCAACTTAACCAATGTGTGCAAAATATGTAGGTGTGTGTGAGCAATTTGATTTTGGAAGTCAAGATTTGAAAAGAAAGTACGACTAGGAAAGTAATGAAATCCATTTGATTTTTTTGTAAAATAAAGTGCATTTTCAAAATGCAAAGTCTATACTAAAAAAATAATGAAATCATTTTGTGTAAGTGTAGATTTATGCTAAAGATATAAAGGGAAAATTTTCTTGATGTTAGCAAGAGTTATACTAAGATTTGCCTTAGTGCAAATCAATTTACAATAGTCAAGATATATCTATTAAGGCTATGATCAAATGTCTTATGAGGGTGTGTTATGCATGAAATATATCAAAATCCATTAGCTCAAAAAAGACAAAGAAATCAGAGTCTTTCTTCATGGCTTATATATATGTGGTACACTATACTAGTAAAAAGGCAATGCAAAAACGTACAAACTAATGCATATGAAAGGAAAGTTAAAATCCATTTGATGGATGACCAAAGTGATTTTGGTGCATTTTGAAAGACACAAAAGTAAATTTAATGCATTTTGTAAAGTTCCCAAAGAAATTTGGCACTTTTGTAAAGTAAATGAAGGCAATTTGTAAAGTGACCAAATGATTTGGTGCTTTTAAACTAAATTACAACTAAAAGTATAGGGATTTGGAAGTACTTACCTATGAGCCCTAGCTTTTGAAATGTTTTCTAGAAGTTTCATAGGCTCTATACTATATTTAAAATCTGATTGGATGGGTCCCTATGGTCATTTTGACCATACTTGTCCGTATGGTCAACAAAAAAGATGTATTTTTGGAGTTTTTATTATTTCTAGTGGTTTTTCTAATATAGAAACAAATTTTTGTGAAGGTACCTAGAATATTAGAAGACAAATTAGATTTTGTAAGAAACAAATGCCTATGAAAAGAAAAGAAAATAATCTACTGAATAAATATCACAAGATGGCAAGCAACAAAGTTTTGTGACAAGTAAAAATAAGTGAAAGGTAAATGATTACACCTTGAGGATACCATTTTATGAGGGAATTTTGCCTAAGGAGGCAAGGTGGCAAGTGAGATAGCAATATTAAAGGGGAAAACCTATCCCCAACTTACTTTTTTTAGAGGTTGTGTATAAACTAGTACCTAGATGGTAAGGACCTAGTTTTTTGAGTGCTTTGCTCAACCAGATGGACCCGTCTGGTTGGTATAATCATACCCATTTATATGGTCCTAGCATGTAGAAAAGAAAGGCTTATACCTTGGACTTGAGTTGCTATTTTAGGATTTTTAGGAGTCTATGTTTGTTTTGTGGCACCTATAACACACAAAATTGATAGAAATGTTAGTTAGCTAAAAAATATAATAAGACATCAAAAAGTGGGTTTTGTCCCATCATGATCACCAAAATGTGCTCATGAAAATGTGTTGTTTGCATTAATGATAAAAGGGGTTACAATACTTGTCCTTTTTGCAAATTTTCCTCAAGGGCTACAACATGGTTCTTCTATGTTGGAAGCCCTCTTTCAATGAATGGTTTAAACAACACCAAAGACCTTTTATGGTCACCTCAGGGGGAGTGGGCTTACTACATGTAGACCAATACTAGCTGCATAAGTCCTATAAACCTATACAACCCAATAAAAATAGTTAATAGTATTTGAAAGTCTATCTCAATCATACTCCTCATGATCAAAGACAAAAATACTAAACTAATATAGCCTATTGCATAATCAAAGTGCTTAAAATAATTGAAAACTAATAAAATAGTGATACTTACATAGTTGGATGGTTTTTATATTATTTTTTTAATCTAAAATAAGTCCATGAGAATGACTAGACCCCTAGGTACATTCAAGATGATCAGACCTATATGTACAGTTGGTTCTATGTTGTCCAAATAAGTTGCTTTCTTGGGAGGGTTATTTTGGTTTTGTTGGAGCTCCTATCCATGTCAAGTAGTCTTTTGTACCTATGGCTAAGAGTAGTTTATCATGCAAAAAAGAGTGTCAAGAGACACATGTGGGCATCCATGGTGGTTGATGGCAAGTGAGGGTTGAGTGCATCATAGTCTAGAGTGATTTCTATAGAGTATAACTAAGAAAGTGTGTGGTTTTTTAAAATGGTAAAAATAACATTCTATTTATAAAAATGGCCAAGGTTAGGGGGAATTGAGGTATCCTATGAGGTGTCTAGTGAGGTATTCCCTAAGGTGGCATGGTATGCCATATCTCATAAATGGGTTTGGATTATAAAAGTCCTCATCCATGCACTTGTAATAAGCATGGGTGCACCATGCCTCATAAATACATGGGATATGAAATATTAATCCATTATGGCATGGTGTATGATGAATCATCAATGCCTTGAATGCCTTGAATACAAAAAATCTCAAAATATATTTTATGGTATTGAATGGGGATGGGTATATGTGGGGAGCAAGGGTTAATATTGACAATGGTTAGGTTGACCAATGGTGAGGTGGAGGCTATCCTAGTAAAAGAGTAGACTAGGGAAGGGTTGACCATGGGTTAGGCTAGAGTAGGATAGGCTTATGTGGAAGCTAGGCTAGACAAATGGTAGACTAGGGTGAGGTGACCTTAGAATTAGACTTAAGGGGTGGTCGCATGGTGAAAAAAGGTTAACTTAGGCTTAAGGGGTGGTCGCATAGTTAACAAAGACTACGTGTAGGAAGGGGCTTAAGTGGCCAAGGGGGATTAAGTGGGATGAATAGTTATTTTTGGGAAATTATGCAAATTTTGTAGGCTTTGTAAGTTAATTGGCCATTATCATTGCATATGGATAAATGTGACATTTTAAGTGTCTACATAAAAAATATAACAAGAGTAGGTCTACAAATAAAGCTATTGGTAAGTAAAACTCCTCATGCCATGAGGCCATGAAAAATCCCCAAAGACATTCTTGTATTGAGTTAGAAGCATTGTGAAGTTTTATCACTCTTGAGGAAATAATATCTTTCCCAATTTAATAATATGAGCGTCGTTGGATTCATAACTAATGTTTATGTTAATGGTGTCCTCCATAATCTTGTGGAAGCCATGTTTAAGCTGGGTGAGAATAGGGATGAGATGCAGGTCATCTACTACATTATCAATAGGTAATTCATCATGAATGACTTTGGTAAGGTTCACAAAAGAAATTTGAGAAGGGAAGGGTGGAATGTAAGTGTTATATTATTGTAGCATGTGTTTTTATGGAAGAAACTCATGTAGGGAAGGATCAAAAGAAAAGTGATTGAAGTAGATGTAGTTTGGGTCGATGCTGAGAATTATGTCTAAATGAGATAAATAGTAGAGGGGGGTAAAAATATCAACACAAATAATGTTTAATAAAGGATTATAATTAGGTGATAGGATATAATTGTTGGATAATTTATCTGACATCAATGAATTGAATGATTGGTGAAAAAATGGCTATAGAATAGATGGAGGAGAACACGGTTGATGTGAGGGTCAATGAGGTAGAATAATATGATGTGGTTAATTGTGTGAATTAATTGGGAAATGAAGGATGTAAGAATACACATATTTAGAGTTGGTAGAAGCAATTGATATATCATAAAATTTGATGTCAAGATGATTGTTAGGAGTGTTGGTGGAATTCATATGGATAAAGAAAACATGGAAAATATAGGGGTAATGTCTACCATAGATTGAAGGGAGAGGATTTTACTTAGGGGCTCATACTTGGGATCCATGTTAAAATTATCCTCGATACTATCAAGGGTGAGGTATTGGAGGTTATCCTCAAGAATATCTATGTGGTTACGATGATAACCTAAGCCTAATTTATCTTTAGGCTATTGGTAAGGTGGGTCAATGAGATTCCTAGGACACTATTTATAATGCCCAAGACTAAATCCATACCAATTAAAATGTTGGAAATATCATATGGAAAATGATGAGTTCGACATGTAATCAAGGTTTCCACAAAATCTATCATTTGGCTCTTTGGGTTCAAGTTTTTCTAAGGAGGTACATATGCTTGCATATACAAAATTGGTTTGATCAATTGGTGGACCAATGTAAATAATTATACCTATATTTAGTGGTACATCTTGAGGATGATCAAAATATCTAATGAACTAAATACTAGGAGGGGAGATACATGCATTATGTATAGTGTACTACCCTAGACCAAGATTTCTCATAAGTATAGATACATGGGGTATCCCTTGATGAACTTATTACAAAAGAGACCCTTAATTTGAAGAAGAAGAAGAGGATGATAACAATTGGAAATCATGAGAATGATTAGTGGTGAGAGAGGAAATTG
Organism: Wollemia nobilis; assembly: GCA_028583015.1. Taxonomy (NCBI): domain Eukaryota; kingdom Viridiplantae; phylum Streptophyta; class Pinopsida; order Araucariales; family Araucariaceae; genus Wollemia; species Wollemia nobilis. The sequence goes on along the minus strand of JAQPPZ010012983.1, from coordinate 5,212,125 downwards.
ATGGCATAGCCTCAATGAGTTGAGCGTCATATTGAATAGCACACCACTATAGAGAGTGGCACTCTCTAGGAGTAGGAAAGATAGTATGGGTGGTGGCATACATTAATTATAGGGTAAATTGAGAAGTATTAGTGGAAGGGGTAAATGAGAGATGAAGGATATTGAAAATGGATATGTTAGGAGAGAAAGTGGGAGGAGTAGGAAGAATGGGAATATTTGAAATTGCATTGTGAGAAGGTGATGGCTAAGTAGAAAGGTGAGTTGAATGTAATGGTGGGGATGGAATATTTATAGAAGAATAAGAGGAGAAGAAACTAGGTGGTGGCTACAAGCTACAACATTGGAGTGTAGCTAATTGGGAAGAATAATTCACTAGAGATTTGGGATAAAGATAAGGGGTTACCATTGGAGGGCTTGGTTTATCTATAAGCAAAAGGACCAATTGAGCCAATGCATTAGATTGGACTATGATAGGGGTAATATGAGTGGAAGATAATGGTTGGGCCTATAGTAGGGTGACTATGTTACAAAATTAAAAGGGATCATCATTAGCTAGAATGTGATGCATTTGTCCATCATGAAGATACTTAAAAATGTGATGGAATATAGAAGGGATATATTACATGTCCCTAATCCATGGTAAACCTAGGAGAATATTGTATTGCATCTCCCCTTTGATGATATGGCATAATGTAGGCATTGTTTTGATACCTACCTAGATATCTAGGATGATTATGGCTACTATGGAGCATAGAAAGCCATCGAAAACCTGTAAGTCAAGGGATGGAGTGGCAAGATGGCTAGATGGGAGGTTTAGATGCTAGAGGGAAGTAATAGAGATGATGTTTATGGATAAAATAGTTTCTGTTAAGACATACTTGAATGTTATTCCATATACACATATGATGATATGAATAGGGGGATCAAACCCTACTTCAATATTTGTTATTTCATGGTCATAGAAGACAATTGAAGATTGCATGCATGTTATTACACTGCATATAAAATTTACAAAGGTATTAGTATCATTAGTTTCTAAATTTATACATTATAGGATGTTGTTTAGGGCCTCACGATGAGAATGCAATTGTTGAAGGAGATCATATATTGATAATTTTACCATGAAATGTAGAGCTGATGCATGAGACTACTCCAAATGGTCACAATATTTCATGGAATGGAGGAAGGAGCACCTTGCATTGGAAACATGGTGGAATAAGGTAGTATGACAAGAGTTTTTGAGAATTGAATGGGTCACATAGGGTCTCTTTGGTTTCATGTGGTAACATTATTCATGTCAATAAAAACTTGTTGAGATAGGCTACTATTTACATGGTTGATTTTCTATGGTGGGGGTTGTGATGTTAAAGCATAGGCCTAAATTTATCAAATTTCAAACTTGGATAGAGGGTTTCTATAAATCCCTAGGTTTTTATTTGGGGGAGCCAAAGAACTATCAATGTGTATGGCTCCACGACCAATGAGATATTCAACTAGATAGCGAAATTGGTAACAATTGTTGATATCATACCCTCTTTGTATATGGTATTCATAGAAGGTATGCTCATTATAGACTTTTGGTTTTAGATTATTGGGATCATCTGGTCTAATTTTAGGTAGAGCGATGTGTTCTACATAATACAAATTCTATAAAAATATTGGGTAGGGGCTCAAAAATAGTGGTCTAGTTGTGATATGGAAAAAATGGACATGATGAATAAGCCAATAGTTGAATAGTTGGAGGAGGAAAGGTAGGACTATTTTGTTAATATCTTTGTTGTTGTGGTTGAGTGTATTATGGTGACGGGGCAAGTGTTGCACTCAACACAACTTGGTTGAGAGGGTTTGGATGGGTTGGGATTGGAGGTGCCCTTGTTGAATCTCGTGTTGGTAGAGTATTCAATTTTATTATGGATTTTAACCTCTCCTTATTGTATTTTAATGTCGTCAATCACTTTAGCTTGAGTGATGGCATCTTCAAAAGAGCAATGATGTTATATTTTCAATGTTGCAGATTTATGTTTGGCATAAATTTTTGCAAATATCTTGACCAACTTTATGGGTGGGATGGAAAATATTAGGTCATTAATAACCCCATGCCACTTGGTAACATAGTCATTGATTGAGTCATCATCAAACTATCACAAACTATAGAGATCACGAAGTGACATCCATTTCTTGACATTTATAGAAAAATATTCTAGGAATGTATTAGTCAATTACTCAAATGTAAATAGACTATGTTGACGGATATTGTTATACAAATCTAGGGATTGATCCCCAATACACAAAGGTAAGGTACAAATAATAAGGGGATCATTTCAATTGATGTGATAGCATGTAAATTTGTAGTTTTTTAAGTGCTTATTGGGATCCTATTTACCCTTGAACTTCTCAAATTTGGTATCTCAAACCTATAAAAATAAGGATGCATGGTGATAGAGGGATAAATGGGGTCATTGAAAAGCTAGTTGTAAGTGGGATTTTGGTGACCATAACTAATTATTCATAATTCTAAGTTTTTTAGTTGCTCTATCATGATTTCCATCTCATTTGGGGATGTTTGTGGTACTTGGGAAAGATAAAATGGATTTTCCATGAGTGGTGGTTTAGGATAATAGAAATAGGGGTAGTTTTAATTATATGGTGGTGGAGGTGGATAATATGCATGAGGGGATTGGGGATGATAGGTGGTAGGATTGACCAGATAAGGGAAAGAAATTAAAAAAAATGAGGAGCTAATGAATAGGAATGATAATAAGGATGAAAGAAAAATAAGGTGGAAATTGATGGTGTTGCATAGCCCATTGATTAGGTTGGGCTATGGGAGGTTGGATTGGATGTGATGGAGTATTATTAACTAGTGGATGATGTATCTAATTATGCACCTATTGGTGTGCTTGATTGGGTACTTGGGTATTTTCTTGGTCAATAACTTGAATATGCACTTGATTTGGTATTTGAATATGTGCTTGATTGATATCCTAGTTGACCATTTGGTTATGCATTTGACTAGGCACTTGATTATGTATTTGACTAGGCACATGATTGTAAATTTTATTAGGCACTTTATTGTGTGCTTGGTGAACCACTTGATCAAGTATTTGTGAGTTTTGAGAAGGAAACCCATATAAAGAAGATGGAAGAGGTTGAAAATATGGAGTAGTAGGTGGGGTAGAAGTCCAAGAAGGGAAAGAAGTGAAGAAATATGTTTGAGTGGATTGAGGTGGAAGAGGAGGTTGACCATAAGAAGGGGAACATAAATAACTAATCTAAGAAAGAGGTGGAGGATGAATATTGGAAAAGTCAATTTGTGCATATTATGAAGAAGAATAGAGGGAAGGGTGTTGAAGATAGGGTGGAAATTGGGGATTGAATGAGGATAGGAATTGTCACATCCCCACTGCTAGTGATTAATTTTCTTGGAAGAATGTGATTCTGCGATTAGTGTTTGTGGTGCAGGTGCAGGATTCGGGGTGGATAGAGTGAAGAACACCCACCCCATTAACCGAGGCAATAGATCAGAAATGCTGGGTAAGTGGATATGATGTTGTGCCCCAGGCACCTTGGTCCATGGGTACATGGACGCCCACAATAGGGTTGCATTGCATTCTGCCTGTCATAAATTGAATGAATGTTTGCATTTGATATTTGCTTTCGTCGGCTTGTTGCTCTTTGATTGCAACCATTTAAAATGACAATATATATTTAAAAATATATATATAATAATATATATAATTATTTTAGCTGAAAAGTAATATAAAAATTAAAATGTATATGAGGCAATAAATATTATTATTAAAAAAAAAAAATTAAACCTAAATGTTGGCCGTAGCAAGGACCAACAAATCCTAAGTTAAAATATCACTAAGGAATCTACGTATTCGAAGCTAAGTGTGACTAAGGAACCTATGGAAATTATAATCCAAAAAACTACATTGGACACTTCAAAGAAGCTTTAATAGATTAAAATAGTAAAGTATAGCTAGACGCAGTACGTGGAGGACGTTTGGACGTTCTATCTGGCAAACCGAGTGAAGTGTCCACCCTCCATTAAACACCATCTCTTATATAAGGAAAATGTTCTGGAAGAAGATGTGTGTGGACGTGGGGGTTTTGAGAAGCTCTCTCTCTCGGAAGACAAGCAAGCTCTTTATAAGACTACGAAAGGAAGTAATCAGAAGGAGGTCTGCACTCTATGAGAAGAAGGTCAGATTTCTTTTTGTTGTGTTAATATAAGGATTGTTTAAAAATGTATTGAATTAAATGACTTAATTCTAGTAAGATAGCCACTACTTTCATTGCTTGACTACGTAGTGAATAATTTTAATTATTTTACAAGTGACTTATGGTATACTGCCTGTAATACTGTGTAGAGACGTAGGTGTTCAACTTATAAAAAATAATAATTTAACCTGAAATGGAGGTAATTAACTATGTAAATATAGTTGCACGACACACTGATTTGAGAAGGTATTTTTTTATATAAATACGAATATAGGGAAATAAAAACGAAAATAACAGATTTGCCTTGCAAATGCTCTACTGGGAGTTGATGAGGAAATAAATGAGTTGCTTTATATTCATTTTTCTACTTCAAAGCTGCCGTGAAAACGTCATTTTGTCTGCTCTCGTCTGTGTAATTTCAGTTGTCATGGTAGTGAAGGAATTCATTTTTTGTGCATTGTCAAGTCTTGGTAGGCTTTCCTCGTTAACTATGCATGAATTTCTTTTTCGTTTATCTTTTAAGCCTACGTGTTGCTGAGTTTGCATGATGCGATTGAATGCATGTTATGACCTGCATGTGTGTCATATAGTCAATATGGGCCAAGTCTGAACCTATAAACCCTCGTATCTATTTCGTTGGTTAATGTGGGTGGGCTGGAGGTGCATTAACCGCTACTCAAGCTTAGGATGTGAAGGTTGTCACTTCAGAATGGCAGCCCAAACCGTGTTGAAGATAGAAGCCTAACTAAAGGTTGGGACGCCTTGAATGACGATATTGCGACAATATCATAGAATATCAAAATTGTGTTAATTTATTATTCTGAAAGTTGTTGAGTTTGTTTGGATTCACGTTAATCTGGAATGGTAATATTAATGGAATTAGGAGATATATTTCGAATTTCTCTTAAAACTTATACTTTGAGCTTATGCAAGGAAATGATTACATTTGTTTAATATAAGTAAAGTCATGAGGTGATTGGATGGCAGCTTAAGGGAGTTAGGTTGCTTTGTTTATTCTTTACGTTATGCACTTTATAAGCTTAGGAATATATAAAGTTTAAGCTTGTCTCATGTGGAACTAAAAATAATACGTTGTTGGCTTGAACTCTTTTAAAAAGTATGTTTGCAATAGTTTAATAGCATGGAAATTAAGGGACTTGGTCACACGAGTTTTATTATAAAGAATAATATTTTTAGAAAAAGGGGAATTTACTGAGAGTTTTTTTTTAATTTTTATTTAATATGGTTGGAAAAGTTAGTATGAGATATGTTTCCTATTTAAAGTAGTTTTTACTTTTTAAGTCTTAAAATTATTAATATTTTATTTGAAATTTTACTATGGACTTATGGGTTATTTTTGATTAGAAAGTTCTCCTGTTTATATAAGATATAATTTATTTTGAAATATGAGTTCGAGATCATGATGTAGAGGTTCTTAGAAATATTTTTATGGCTTATAAGGAAGAAGTATTAATTATAAAATTATAACCTTAGAATGACCATTGAACTTACTTACCACCCGGAGATAAACCATTTGCTTCTAAAATGAGAAAGTCGAGTTAGGACTTTCTCCACCCATCCACATTAAGTCACGAGGTGACTTATGTGAGGCTGAGTCACTGTACTCCGGCAATTCAAGGATAGAGGTCCAAGCCATTGAGTGTAATGAGCGGCGGTATGGGACGTCGCTCTAGGTGATCGATCTATTGGTGGTGGTGGTAATCGTCATTCCACTCGAACTAAGGAAATATCAATATATTTTATGGCCAGTGGGCTCCTCATGGCATTTCCAATGGTAGATGGTTATGGGCAGCATTACCATCAGTTCGAGAGAGAATACGATTATCTAGCCCAAAGGCCATGTGATGGCGGGCTCTAGTCAAACCTTAGCAGAAGGTCAATGACTAGCACCGACATACGAATGCTGGTTCCAAAGTATTGAGTTGAGTACTCAAAGGAACTATGAGTTCTTTCAACTTTGGACAAGGAAAATAGCGTACCCCGTTCAGGTGATATGGGCCCTGAACGGATAACCCTTCGCCAGATTCTAAGAGGACTCATGTGAGGAGTCAAAATCATTCAAGGCGAGCCACGAGATTAGGCCAGTATCGAGCACTTAAGACACCAGCTGTAGTGGTGGCAAATCTTGAAGTGTAATTACTTGTATGCCTGGGCTAACAATATGATGGGTTGCAAGAAAAATGTTCATGTTTATAAGTAGAAGAAAAATTTAAGACTTGTGAAAATTTTTTGGGTTGTGATAGTTGGTATCAGAGCCTAGGTTTATGAAACCCTGGCTAACATATCTGACAAATATTTTGCAATGTCAGTTATGGTAGGTACCTCGAGGAGGACTAGCCTGAATCTGCAAGAAGATATTGCAAAGGTCCCGAGAAAAGGGCCCAGAAGACTCATAAAGGAGTCAAAAAGAGCACAAACTGTTGAACCATCACGGAGGGTGGTTAGAAAAGATAAAGAGTCGTTGGCAGCAAAAGCAACTTCCGGTGATGGGAGTATGGCTCGCATGATGCAACTCATGCAAGAACAACTTAATCAACAAAGAGAGCTGATGGAGAGCTAGAGGGCTCAAATGAATGATCATATGGAACAACAATGGGCACAGATGGCCCAACAACAAGAACTCATTACTCAACAACAAAAAGTGATTGAGAACTTGACTCAAAAGAAAGAAAACAATAATATAAGTCAGCTACCTAAGGGATCTACTAGGAGAACTATGGGGGAAGAATTACAAAAAGAATTAAAGAAATTGGATATATCTAAGTTTGATGGGTGTGGTGATGGAGAAGCAACCTTGAACTGGTTAAGTGAGGTTGAAGGGTACTTCGCCATTCAACCCCTTAGTTCATAAGGGAAGACTACATGGGTCGTGGCTCATTTGGAGGGTCCTACCAAAATATGGTGGACCACTTATAAGAAAGCCACACAGAAAGAGGCAACAAATATTCCATGGGAGGTATTTGTAAGAGACTTTAAAAGTCATTTTCTTACTGAACAATTATTTATAGAGAAACATGTGGAGTTTACAAATCTACGATAGGGTAATATGTCAGTAGTTGAGTACTATCAAAAATTTGTGCAATTACAAAAATATGCCCCAAAATTTGATGATCAAGAGAAATTCAAAGCACATAAGTTTATCTTGGGTTTGCACCCAAAGCTCAGTCAACCTGTAGGGGGAAAGACACCCCAGACTCTGACAACCGCATATGATGCTGCTCGATATTTTGAGTCAAGCCAGAAGGAGATAAAGGCTTTTTATCAACAAGAGAAGGATAATTCAAGGAAAAGAAAGAATTCTGAGCCGAGTCGTGGTTTAGATCAAAACCATAAATATGGTGACAAGGGTCGAAGCATATTTGACAATAAAAATAAAAATAGAAATCAGGGATATAAGGGGCAGTCAGATCAAAAGAAAATCCAGGAGAAGAAAAGCACCTACAAAGATCAAGGGAGAAATGAAAATCAAAGTAAGGAGTATGAGAAACAAAAGAATACTGGACCCAATGCTTGTTTTGTATGTGGAGCCCAGGATCACTATGCCAGGCAATGTCCAAAAAGAGTTGATCGTGGAAATCCTTCTGGAGAACCCTCTCACAAAATTTATGCAGCCACAGGTAACCCTAATCTTGAGGGGCAAAGCACTCCATTTTTTATTAAAGGAAAAATAGGCATGAGGAATGTGAATATATTAATAGATAGTGGTGCTACTGACAGTTTTATTTCAAATAATATCTTGAGGGATATACCTGTTAGACCTGGGATCATGGCAAATGGTTGGCATGTAGAATATGGCTCAGGACAAACCCACTTAGTAAACCAATGCCTATTTGATTCAACAATAGAATTACCTCAAGGAAAAATTAATTGGCATTTGTATGTAGCTCCTTTACATGCATTTGATGTGATTCTGGGATTAGATTGGCTAAAAGCACATAAGGCTATACTAAATTTTGAGGAAATATGGATGGATTATACTAATGAAGCCAATCAAAGAATTCACATCCACTGTAGTAGAGCCTCCTTTGAACCTCATTTGATAAGTAGTATGCAGGCTAAAAGAGCCTGGAAAAAGGGATGCAGATTGTATGTAATCAAGATGAATAAGAAGGAGGAATCAGACCCAAGCTCAACACTATTCCAACAATACCCAGTGCTAGGAGAATTTAGGGATGTATTTCTGAAAGATCTACCTAAATTGTTGCCAAGTAGAGAATTTGACTTCTCTATTGAATTAGTTCCTGGAGCAACACCAGTAGACTCCATATAGAATGACACCATTGGAGCTACAAGAACTCAAAACCCAACTACAAGATTTATTGGAGAAAGGGCATATTAAACCCAGTGTGTCACCTTGGGGAGTGCCAGTTTTGTTTGTCAAAAAGAAATATGGAACCTTGAGATTGTGCATTGATTACAGAATGCTTAATAAAATGACAATCAAGAACATATATCCTCTGCCTAGAATTGATGATTTGTTTGACCAACTCAGAGGTGCTACCATATTTTCTAAAATTGATCTTAGATCAGGATATCACCAACTAAGGATCCAGAATGAGGATACCTATAAAACTGCCTTCAGAACAAGATATGGGCACTATGAGTTCACAATGTTACCTTTTGGTTTAACCAACGCACCAGCAACCTTCATGAACCTGATGCATAGTGTGTTTCGTGAGCAGTTAGATCAATTTGTGCTTATATTCTTGGATGATATATTGATTTACTCTCGAAACAAAGAAGAACATGATGAACACATGAGAATTGTGTTAGGAGTACTCAGGAAAAATTAGCTATATGGAAAACTGTCCAAATGCGAATTCTATACACCTTAGGTACAATATCTAGGGCATATCATCTCAGCTGAAGGTATAGCAGTGGATCCCAAGAAAATTGAAGCTATTATAGATTGGCCAACTCCTACTAATGTGTCAGAGGTAAGGAGTTTCATGGGAATGACTAGCTATTATCGATGGTTTGTCAAAGGTTTTTCAAAAATAGCCTATCCTATAACCAACTTGCAAAAGAAAGGAAAGGCATTTAAGTGGACAAAGCAGTGTGAAGAAGCCTTTAGAATTCTCAAGGAAAAGCTGACAACCGCACCAATACTGAGAATACCTGACCCAAACCAACCATTTACAGTGTGCACTGATGCATCTATAGAAGGAATAGGAGGTGTATTGCTACAAAGGGAAGCTGTGATAGCTTATGAGTCTAGGAAACTCAAGAAGCACGAGATAAATTATGCCACACATGACCTGGAACTGGAAACTATGGTCCATGCACTCAAAATTTGGAGACATTACCTATTGAGAAAACCTTTTGACCTTAAAACCGATCACCAGAGTTTAAGGTATATATTCACTCAGCCAATGTTGAATGCTCGACAATGAAGATGGATGGAATTTCTGGCTGAATATGATTTTGGTATTGAATATATCAAGGGTAAAGAGAACAAACTGGTAGATGCTCTTAGCAGAAGGAAACACATAGCTGCTATTACAAGATGTCAGTATGGGTTTAGGAAGCAAATTGCAGAGTTGCAAAAGACAGATGAATTCTGTATATCTTGCCAAGAGAAAATTGAACAAGGAATTCCTGGAGAATATAGCATCAAAGAGGAATTAGTATGCTTTCGCAACCAAATTATTGTACCCAAAAAGGATGAGCTTCAAAGAATTATCCTGCAAGAGGCTCATTATACACCAGATTCAACACACCCAGGGGTAGTCAAAATGCGGGAAAATATAAAGAGGGACTACTATTAGCCTAGAATGAAAAAAGACATAGTGCAGTTTGTGGCCAAATGTCTTGAGTGCCAAAAGGTAAAGGCAGAACATCAGCATCCTGGTGGAAAATTACATCTATTTGAAATTCCAGAGAATAAATGGCAAGCTATAACCATGGATTTCATTGTAGGACTCCCTAAAACCCGATTCCAGCATGATGCCATATTCGTGGTGGTAGACAAGTTGACGAAGGTAGTGCATTTCATACCTGGAAGTACTCACGATGATGCCTCAACAATTGCTCAGAAATTTGCCCGAGAAATTGTAAGGTTACACGGGTTCCCTGAAGTTATTATATCAGATAGAGACTCTTGATTTACATCTGAATTTTGGCAAGCGTTGCATCGAGCTTGGGGAACAAAGCTCAATATCAGCACTGCTTATCATCTCGAGATGGATGGACAGACCGAGAGGGTCAACCAAGTGCTAGAAGACATGCTACACATGTATTGTATGGATCAAAAAAATAAATGGGAGGACTATCTCTTCCTGGTAGAATTTGCTTACAATAATAGCTACCATTCCACGTTGGGCATGGCCCCATTTGAGGCTCTATATGGGCATAGGTGCAAGACACCATTAACGTGGGACAATCTGGATGATCGAGAGACGATCGGTCCTGAAGCTGTGAAGCAGATGGAAAACCAACTGAAAGAAATCCATCAGCGATTGCGTGAGGTAGCTGACCATCAAAAGAGCTATGCTAACTTAAAACGAACACCTCAAGAATTTTCCATAGGAGACAAGGTCTTCCTTAGAGTCAAACCTACTAAAAGCTCTATTAAGTCCTCCAAACTAAGCCCTAGGTTTGTCGGACCTTTTGAAATAATTGCAAAAAATAGTTCTGTTGCCTATAACCTTGCATTGCCACCAAATTTGTCAAAGATCCACAATGTCTTTCATGTATCCCTACTTCGAAAATATGTTGCTGACCCAACCCATATCTTGGATACTACTCATTTGTAGATGTCGGACCCACAACACATTGAGGTGCGACCTGTTAGGATTTTGGGATTTAGAACCAAACAACTCAGGAAAAGAGCTATGGACCAATGTAGAGTGTAGTGGGACCAATTTTTTGAAAGAAATACCACCTGGGAGGATACCACAAGCATGAAAAATCAATTTCCTTGTTTGAGACAAAAAAACCTGGAAGCAAAATGTTAATAAAATGAGAACTTTTATAATGATGTATTGGAGACTTGTTGCATATATATGTATTTGATGTCTTGTTATGTATATATGATATTTTGATATATACATTTTCATTCATATGATGTCATGATGAAATTGTTGTTTATATAATTACTTGTATTTGCACATAATTTAATATTTTGATGATAAGCTAACACAAGGACTGTGTTAAATCTAAGGGGGAAAGTATGTCACATCCCCACTGCTAGTGATTAATTTTCTTGGAAGAATGTGATTATGCGATTAGTGTTTGTGGTGCAGGTGCAAGATTCGAGGCGGATAGAGAGAAGAACACCCACCCCATTAACCGAGGTAGTGGATCGAAAATGCCGAGTAAGTGGATATGATGTTGTGCCCCAGGCACCTTGGTCCATGGGTACATGGACGCCCACAATAGGGTTGCATTGCATTACTACCTGTCATAAATTGAATGAATGTTTGCATGTTGATATTTGCTTTCGTCATCTTGTTATCTTTTGATTCCAACCATTTTAAAATGACAATATATTTAAAATATATAAAAATATATATATATATATATAATTATTTTAGTTGAAAAAGTAATATAAAAATTAAAATGTATATAAGGAAATGAATAATATATATAAAAAAAGGAAAAATTAAATCTAAATGTTGGCCATATTAAGGACCAATGAATCCTAAGTTAAAATATGGCTAAGGAACCTACGTATTCTAAGCTAAGTGTGACTAAGGAACCTATGAAAATTATAATCCAAAACTAAATAGGACATTTCAAAGAAGCTTTAATAGATTAAAATAATAAAGTATAGCTAGACGCAGTATGTGGAGGACGTCTGGACATTCTATCTGGCAATCCGAGTGAAGTGTCCATCCTCCATTAATCACCATCTCTTATATAAGGAAAACATTCTGGAAGAAGAGCATATGGTGTGTGGATGTGTGAGTTTGAGAGGCTCTCTCTCTCGGAGAACAAGCAAGCTTTCAATAATACTGTAGAAGAAAGTAATATAGAAGGAGGTCTGCACTCTGTGAGAAGAAGGTCAGATTTCTTTTGCTGTGCTAATATAAGGAATGTTTAAAAATGTATTGAATTAAGTGACTAAATTTCTAGTAAGATAGCCACTGCTTTCATTGCTTGACTACGTAGTGAATAATTTAATAATTATTTTACAAGTGACTTATGGTATACTGCCTGTAATACTGTGTAGAGACGTAGGTGTTCAACTTATAAAAATTAATTAATCCGAAATGGAGGTAATTAACTATGTAAATATAGTTGCACGACACACTGATTTGAGAAGGTATTTTTTTATATAAATACGAATATAGGGAAATAAAAACGAAAATAACAGATTTGCCTTGCAAATGCTCTACTGGGAGTTGATGAGGAAATAAATGAGTTGCTTTATATTCATTTTTCTACTTCAAAGCTGTCGTTTAAATGTCATTTTGTTTGCTCTCGTCTGTGTAATTTCAGCTGTCATGGTAGTGAAGGAAATCATTATTTTGCATTGTCAAGTCTGTGGTTTTTCTTCATTAGACATTGCATGAGTTTCTCTTTTGTTTACCTTTTAAGCCTATGTTTTACTAAGTTCGCATTGATTGTATGATATGACCTGAATGGGTGTCATATAGTCATTATGGGCCAAGTCTGAACCTATAAACCCTCTTCTGTGCTCCGTTGGCTAATGTGGGTGGAGAATTTTTACAGCTACTTAAGCATAGGATGTGAAGTTTGTCACTCTGGTATGGCAGTCCAAAAACGTGTTAAGGACTAAAGCTTAGCTAAGGATGGAACGCCTTGAAATTATGTTATTGCAGAGAAATCGTAAAACATCAAAAATTGTGCTCACTATTCTGAATATTGTTGAGTTTCATTTGATTTCACGTTATTTTGGAATGATAATATTATTGGAATACGGAGCTATATTTCGAATTTTCTCTTAAAACTTATACTTTGAGCTTATGCAAGGAAATGATTACATTTGTCTAATATAAGTAAAGCCGTGAGGTGATTGGATGGCAGCTTAAGGGAGTTAGGTTGCTTTGTTTATTCTTTACGTTATGCACCTTAAAAGCTTACAAATATTTAAAGTTTAATATTGACTCATGAGGAACTAAAAATATTACGCTGTTGGCTTAAATTCTTTTAAAAAGATTATTTTGTAATAGTTAAATAGCATGGAAATTAAGGGACTTGGTCACACGAATTTTATTATAAAGAAATATTATTTTAGAGAAAATGGGAGTTTATGAGAAATGTTTTAAGAGTTATAAATTTTGTAGTTTCACTTAATATGGTTGGAAAAGTTAGTATGAGTTCTATTTAAAGTGGTTTTACTTTATAATGTCATAAGTCTTTAAATTATTAATATTTTATTTAAAAATTTAGTATAGACTTATGGGTTTATCTTTTGATTTGAGAGTTCTTCTGATTATATGAGATATAATTTGTTTTGAGATATGAGTTCTGAATTATAATGTAGAGGTTCTTAGAAATATATATTTTTGGCTTATAAGGAAGAAGTATTAATTATAAAATTATAACCTTAGAATGACCATTGAACTTACTTACCACCCGAAGATAAACCATTTGCTTCTAAGATGAGGAAGTCGAGTTAGGACTTTCTCCACCCATTCACATTAGGTCACGAGGTGACTTATGTGAGGCTGAGTCACTGTACTCCAGAAATTCAAGGACAGAGGTCCAAGCCGTTGAGTGTAACGAGCGACGGTATGGGACGTCGCTCTAGGTGATCAGTCTGTTGGTGGTGGTGGTAATCGTCATTCCACTCGGACTGGGGAAATGTCAATATATTTTATGGCCAGTGGGCTCCTCATGGCATTTCCAGCAGTAGATGGTTATGGGCAGCATTACCGTCAGTTCGAGAGAGAATACGATTATCTAGCCCAAAGGCCATGTGATGGCGGGCTCTAGTCAAACCTTAGCAGAAGGTCAATGACTAGCACCGGCATACGAACGCTGGTTCCAAAGTATTGAGTTGAGTACTCGAAGGAACTGAGGGTTCTTCCGACTTTGGACAAGGGAAACAGCGTACCCCGTTCAGGTGATATGGGCCCTAAAAGGATAACCCTTCGCCAGGTTCTAAGAGGACTCATGTGAGGAGTCAAAATATTCAAGGTGAGCCGCGTGATTAGGCCAGCATCGAGCACTTAAGACACCAACTGCAGTGGTGGCAAATCTTGAAGTGTAATTACTTGTATGCCTGAGCTAACAATATGATGGGTTGCAAGCAAAATGTTCATGTTTATTTTTTTTTTAAGTGTGAAAAATTTTGGGTTGTGACAGGAATAGAATATGGTGTATGCAAAGTAGAAGGTGGTGGAATATAGAAAGAGAAAGGCAAAAAATAAGTGGTATAACCATAATAAGAGGCCTCATATACAATGACTTGAAATAGATTTGGAGGAGGGGAATTAGCAAATGAAGAGGTGAAGTTGAGAAGGTTAGCCTCAAGAGGAGGCATAAATTTATAGAAGGTGGAGGGTGACATAGAAAAATAGAATAAGACAAGACTCCTTGAAACATATTAGGAAAGTGGATAAAATTAGGAAATGCAAACGAGGGAAGTGGTTGTGCAATATTTTGAGATGAAGAAGCGAGATGTGAAGAAGAAGTGAATTGTGAATTAGGGGAATAGGAGTGGTTGAAACCATGCCCACTATTTGATAAACAATGAGGGAGTGAATATAGCTTTGAGATGCAAGAGGAGAGTTGTTAAGGAGGATGAGAAGAGGAGACAATGAAACTTGAGGTGAGTTTTGTTGTGGATGTTGAGAAGAATATGGAGAATGATTATCATAAGAGATGAAAGGTAGGGCAATTTTGGGTAAAATATAAATAAAATTTGGGAAAGGATCGATTGAAGGGATATTATCACAAGGGATTAAAGGTTACAAGACATTAGTGTAATTGTGTGTCAGGGCTTGCTTGAGGGTTGGAGGGCCAATTTGGGTCATGTTGCTCATGTCTTGGCCCTAAGAATATTTAGATGGATTTTGGGGTGGTGTGAATTTTGTTTCCTCAAACAGGCTAGAGGAAGTGGTTGAGGGTGGAGGGGTCACCTAAGAGGCTTCCATGGCTAGGCATGCTTACTCTCTAGCTTGGCTTCAAGTAAGCACCATGATGAAAAATCGAATGATAATTAGGTTATTGAAAAGAGATAGTAAGTTACTAGTTCTTATAAAAAATTGTAACTGTTTTGAACAATTTTGAGTGAAACTATGTTTATATCTAAGTTATTGAATTGCCTAGACCTATCCCCATGGATGACTTGACTATACCTATGTATACAATTGGGAAAAATATTTTTTATAGAGAAAAAATGCTATAAAGAAAAGAAACTATGATTTTTGGAACTATTTTGATATTTATTTTCCTATGTCTATGGTAGTTTTGTATCAAAAAGAACTAACTAGTAAAGCAAGTATTATTGCAAACAATAAACAAGTTTGTGAGTGAAGTGTTTGAATGTGTATTTGTATGTGGATGTGTTTTAATTTTAGTTTAGATAGATTTTTGGAGGTATGATTTTGGTTTTTTTTTTGTTTCAATTTTGTTTGATTGTTTATGTTGTTTTTGTGTGTTTTTAAGTGTAAAAACCGCTAAGAACTAAATAAAAGGGATAGATGAATGAGATATATGAGGGGTATGTTAATGCATGTCCCTCCCACTATAACCAAAGGTACATAAGCAGTGGCTATTCACAAACAATAAAATTGCTTCTAGTGATAAAAATGGCTTAAGGTAACCAAAAAAATGGGAATATAAACCTCTTATGAAAGAGGTTGCACTATGTAAAAACTACATAGGCCAAATGGGATTTCACTTCACCCTTGGATGGGATCAGTTAAAATGATAGTTGTACGTTCACAAATTATGTATAACCCTATGAGTAGGAGAATATGTCCTAACCTACCCTAATATACTCTCAAGGGTAGGGAGTTGTTTGGTTATGAAGCCCATAAAGTTGTTCGTGGGGGTTGCTATAGTGGCTAGGGAGTAAGTCAATGGTTGGAGATGAAATCGAACGTTGTTAATATCAATTTGTGGTTGGTGATGAAATCCAACTTCACCAATGTGTACAAAACGTGTAGGTGTATATGAGTGATTTGATTTTAGAAGTCTAGATGTGAAAAGAAAGTAAGACTAGGAAAGGAATAAAAGAATTTTATTTTTTTGAAAAAATAAAGTGCATTTTTGAAAAGCACTCTATACTAAACAAGCAATGAAAGCACTTTGTGTAAATACAGATTTATGTTAAAGATATAAATTGAAAAATTGCTTGATGTTAGCAATATATACTAATATTTGCTTGAGCACAACTCTATCTACATTGGTCAAGATATATCTGTGAAGGCTATGATCAAATGTCCTATGAGAGCCTTATGCATGAGATATATAAAAATCCATTAAATTAAAACAAATAAATAAATTAGAGGCTTTCTTCATGCCTTATCCAAATGTGGTACACTATACTAGTAAAAAGACAATGCAAAAACCGACAAACTAATGCTTATGAAAAGAAAGTTAAAAGTCATTTGATGCCTGACTAACTTGACTTTGGTGCATTTTACAAGACATAAAAGTAAACTAAAAGCATTTTGTAAAGTGCCTAAATAAATTTGAGGCTTTTATAAAGTAAATGGAGGCAATTTGTAAAGTGACCAAATGATTTGGTGCTTTTAAACTAAAATACAACTAAAAGTACCAGGTTTTGGAAGTACTTACTTGTGAGCCCTAGATTTTGGAATGTTATCTAGAAGTTTGATAGGCTCTGGACTATGTTTGAAATTTGACTAGATGGATCCCTATGATCAATTTTACCATACCTGTCTGTATGGTCAACAAAAAAGGTATTTTTTTGAGTTTTTACTGTTGTTGGTGGTTTGTATGATATAGAAACCAATTTTTGTGAAGGTACCTAGAATATCAAAATACAACAAGTTAGATTTTATAAGAAAAAATGCTATGAGAAGAAACACAATAAAACTACTAAATAAATATCACAAGATAGAAAGCAACCAAGTTTTGTGATAGGTACAAATAAGTGAAAGGTAAATAATTACACCTTGAGGATGCCATTTCATGAGGAAATTTGTCCTAAGGAGGCAAAGTGGCAAGTGAGATATCAATCTCAAAGGGGAAAACCTATCCCCAACTTACTTGTTGTGGAGATTGTGTAGAATATTGTATGTGGTGTTGTGACCTACTCACAATGACCCCAAAATTGGGGACCCACTGAAAATTTTTAAGCTTTTGATGCTTGTTTTTGAAGTGTTGACATCATTTAAATGGTTATTATTTTGTTTTGTTGATCTTATTTTGAAAATCTCAAGATTTAATAATTGTTATTTTAAATGTTTTAATTAAAAAAAAAACTTTTAATTTTAATGTTTAAAATAAATCATTTAAAATAATTAAATAAAATACTTTAGAGTATAATTTTAATGTTTTAAATCATTCATTTTAAATGTTTAATTAAAATATTTAAAGTTTATTTTGAATGTTTTTATTTCAAAGTGTATTATAAATGTTTTAATTAAAATATTTAAAGTACATAATTTTAATGTTTTAAATTATTCATTTTAAAGTTTAATTAAAATATTTAAATTTCATTTTGAATATTTTTATTTCAAAGTGTATTGTAAATGTTTTAATTAAAATATTTAAAAATACGTTATTAAAACTATCTCATAACGATTCAAACATAATGAACGGAACAAGAAAAGGAAACCGAAATTGAAAGAAAGATTTAAATACAAGATTAGGACAGAAGAGCGATCAGACAATTACAGGGTAAAGGAAGAATCAAAATATTGAAAGGAGCAAAAGGTGAAAGCGAAAGAAAATTATAGATATTTGGATTTGCAAACATTTCAGAGGCTTTATTGTAAGATCCAATAATTATATCAAATTATTTTTGTTCAGATATGCATGAATACGATATTTAATTTTAATTAAATGATTTGGTATACGTTTTAATTTAAATTTTCATTAAGTATAGCACCATTTTTATTGTCGTACTATGTTGTTGTTGGTTGGTATAAATCTGGTTTTTAAGTTTTTGTGCATTCCATTATATAATTATTTGTATGAGATTTACTTTATTTTCCTTACTTTAAACTTTTGAAATTTATTTCGTATTAAATTTACAAGCATTTAACCTAGTTTGATTTTATAAAGTTTAACTTTATAACTAGGTTTTAAATTTATTTATTATTCAAATATTAAATTCAATTAATATTTGAATAAAATAAATTTACCGAGGATAAATGATTATTTGGATTTCAACTTTAATTTCATAAAGTTGGGAATTCATAATTGATATCTATTCATATTAAAAAAGTTTGGCTTATTATAATTTTATGTTAAATCATTGAAGAATCCAAACTTTACATTTGAGATTCATATTTATTTTCAAATATTTAATTTAATAAATATTTAAAAAATAAATATTACGGAAGGGAAATTTTTATGAACTTTATTTTAGCATTATAAAATTTAAAAGTTCATAGACAAGATTTACATTAAACCCTATTTTCATAATTATTAAGGTTCAAAACCTTATAATTCGGGTTTAATTATTTTTACATTTGTTCATTCTTCAAATATTTAAATTTCAATTTCATATTTGAATGAACAAATATCTATATTAAATAAAATTTTAACTTTGAATGTTACGAAGTTCAAACATTATAATTAAGGTTTATATTTAATTAATTTTATTAAAATTTCATAAAATTTGATTGTAACTTTCCCAAAGTAGACATATTGATTCATTGATTGGTCATGTTATTTCATTGATTCTTTCATCTATTTATAGGTAGAATGATTTATTTAATTTCTCATCATCAAATACACATTAAATTATGTTTATCACAAGAGACTTCACCCTCTCTAAGTGGCTATGCGACTCTACCCTCTATAAGTGGCTAAATTAAACCGGTCACACTATATCTAAGTTTTTATTTGCATTAACATTGATAATCACATCTTATACAAAGTTTCACTTCAAGTGGTATCAAAGTTGGTTCAAGAACTATAAATTAACGGCACTAGAAAGAACATTTTTTATATGTCCATTAATTCATCATGATCCATTGATCATTTTTTATCATAATTTACTACACATCTGGATATTCTCGGTGATCCACATTCATTCTACTACATTTGAAAACTGTGATTCACATTCAATCCCCTACTAAAAGTTGCACCTGTGATCGTTGTCTAGGAACTTAAGTTCATGATGTCAAACCTAATTAATTTTTTTTGATAGTAAAATGCTAAGAAAAAATACAACATACAAAGGAGAAAATAAAACCTAATCCTTATTCTAACACCCAAAAATCCTAATTTGCTCCTCTAGTCCTAGCGTAACATGAGTCAGTTAGATATTGGTAGACGATAGTAAGTAGCTATCAGGGTTATTTTCCAAACCATAATGATTTTACATTCTAGTTTGGGCATCTCTAAATAGCAAATAAATCACTCTATTTTTTCAACCAAGAAGCTTATTCACTGGCAGTGAAATTCGGCCAATTTTGGTAATTATTTAGCATTTTAATGTGTAACTAACTTTTTTGGTGCCTGCTATTTTGGATTATATCCCACATTTTTCTTGTGTTGGTCCATTACATCTTCAAAATCCCACTCTCATGCGACGTAAAGTATAACCACCCTGTGGTGGCCACATCTCTCGCACTGTGTACGATGTACCTTAAATAATAAATTTACACACGTTCTTCGAGATGACCATTGAATGTTGTTGTATATCATGACAACCAACAATTGCAAATAAATTTTTAAAACTTATCCTACTCAAGCCTTTAGTCCCACATCAACATAGTGTAAAGGAAGTATAAGCTTAAAAATTGCACAGCACACTAAGCCCATCGACAAGTTGTTCACTGTCCTCACACGCGAGCTAGGCAAGAACCTCTCAGGGTGCCACTTGGTGGATTTTTAACACTTGTCATGGTGACTATAAGACTTGATCATTTACTATGATCATTGGTTGGATAATTTGACTATTGCAAACTTTGAATTTGAAATAGTTTTGTGATCATTGGAAATTTAAAAAGTTACAAAATAAATATTTTTTATTGTGATTGTTAGTCAGATAATTTGACCGTTGGAAAGTTTGAAATCGAAATAGACTATTGATTAGACAATTTACCATTGGAAATTTTTTTGTGACCATCGAAATTCAAATGTTAACCATGGAGGAAAAGTGACATTACAACCGTTGAAGTGAAATTTAAATTTTCTTTTGAATTTGAATTTTTGTAGTTTGAGGGCTAAATTTTTGAATTTAGTGCCAACCAAGCACAACCTTGATCATTGGCTCTAGCTACCCTTAGACTCATCTAGTTCATGATTGAACCTCATGAGTGGAATCAAGTTGATGGAATATTACAATGTACTGAAAGGCCAACAAATGTGTGTATGACTAAAAAGTGTCAACCCAAAAATCAAGGTACGCATCATAATACTCACAACATCATTAATAGTTTTGACCAACAAAGTTATTATTCACTAAATTCTATGGATTCACCTTCTCCAAACAATTTCAATCCTTTTATCATTAATCCACTCATCTATCCAAACTCCTAATAATGTTGATCCTCCCTTACATGAATATCTTACTCAATAAGAAACAATGTTGAAGGGTATTCATACTATGTTCAGAGCCATTTAATCCCATATAACTACTGCAACATCTCCTCATACCCTCAGGTCACAAAATTCTCTCAATCCTAAAACTTTAAACATTCATAAAAGACAAGTTGCTTCTAACCAAGGCTTTGCCAATGAATTAGACCCAAAATTAGGTGGTGCTTCCCATTATTTGGAATGGTCTCATTATGTTCAAGTTACTCAAATTGACATGCCCACATTTGAAGGGGATACCCTCATGGATGGTTGGAAAAAATGGAAGACCTTATTTGATTGCACCGTATTCTAGAAATAGGTTGTGTTTCTTTTGTAGCTTCTAAATTGGGTACACAAGTGTATCAATGGTTGTTATGGCAATTTTGTAAAAATCAATGTCCTCTCTTATGGCCTCAATTTAAGGAAAAAATACTTAGATGATATAAGAAGGGATCCTCCACATCATACATGGTTTATCTTATGCAAATTAAGAAAACAGAATCAGTAGATGACTATATCTTTGAATTTACTAGTCTACTCATCTATACACATGAATTAAGTCCAACAGTGGTGGTTTCCATTTTTTGCTATGGTATTAGGGATAAGATTCAAAAGGAAGTTGGCATACATGATACCTATACCCTAGATGATTTATAATGTATAGCCAAGCAACAAAACAAAAAAATTAAGATTTTGGCCCTCCATATCATCGAGATTTCAACTTTCGTCATCCTTACCACAATGTTGAGCATTCCAAAGGAATTTTCTACTCTAAATATCGTGCACATCATCCAAGATATAAATCTTGTGTGCAAATTCAAAAATTTCACTTATAATATGATAATTCATTAGTTATTGAGGAAGAATATATTTTTTCAATCGGAGCCATATACAAAACCAAAAAATTATGAAACACTAGAAGAGGATACAATGGATCTTTCGATACATGCACTTATAGGTATCCAAGCTCATAATACTATCAATGTACAAGGATTCATTAAACACCAGTGTGTTAAGGTGTTTATTTATTCAAGAAGTACACATAACTTCATAGATTAAAAAATAGCCAAATCCTTGAACCTGTATATCCATTCTTCTAATCAAGATAAATTTCAAGTCCTTATTGCAAATGGACGTAATGCTCAATGCATGGGTTGAAAATATAGAATTACAATCTAAATTTTAAATTATACATGGATAGGTACTCTCTTCATTATGAACCTAAGGAGCTCATATTTAATTTTAGGAGCATAATGGTTATCTCAGCTTGTCAATGTTACTATTAGTCTCCAAAAATTATACATCAAGTAGATAGAGAATGGAAGGGTCATTTGAATTCAAGGGATTCAACCTTATCCTTCCAAGGTAGTTATTTCACATAGCATAGATAAGATATTGAATAAAGGTGGCTATGGTTTTCTTACCCAAATAAATTCCATCGAGGTTCAATCCTTGGACTCTTCTCTTACAACTCTTCCAGGGGATATTCAATATACTATGGATAATTATGAAGAAGTATTTAGTAAACCAAGGGGTATACCTACTAATAAATCACATGATCATACCATTCATCTAATTCTTGGTAATATACCTCCTAATATACATCCCTATTGCTATCCTCAACTCCAAAAAGTAGAAATTGAGAAACTAGTCCAATAAATGTTAGAGCATGGAATCATTCATCCAAGCATCATTATTTATTCATCCCTTATGGTGATGGTATACCATAAGGATAACTCATGTTGCATGTGTCCTAATTTTCATCCTCTTAAAAATTTTACCATCAATGATAAGTTTCCTATCCCAGTCATTGATGACTTATTGGATGAATTGCATTGTGCTAGTTATTTCACCAAACTAGACCTACACTCGAGATTTCACCAAATTACAGTTAGAGAAGAGGATATACCTAAAAATTATTTTTATACTCATGAGGGTCATTATTATTTCCTAGTCATGCCCTTCAGTCTCACTATATCTCCTAGTTTAACTATTTGTAAATATTTTGATAATTGAATCTCAAATAATGCAATTTGAAATAGCTCTTAAATATATAATCGCCTTGCTTTAATTGCTTTATAAACCATCAATGATTAATATAATATTAAAATTTACTTATATTTCCACATAATAGCTAGCTAAAATTAACCTTAGAAATAATGTACCTTATATTTCCTTGCACTTGATGGAAAGCAAATATTAATTCAATGTAAATATACCTCTCTTTGATGTGATGTGCTACGTGCTGATTGGTTTCTTCCTTGAATACACTTTCAAAGATTTTTAGTGTTGTATTCTACTTAGTATTAAAGGTATGAAACTATGCACTAATTACACTATGATCTATAGTGCACTCTAGACTATCATCTTCTCATTTCAATGCTATTTGACTTGTGGAAGCTTGATATACATGCTCTTCTCAAGAAAGGCTATTAATACTTCTCTATATCCCTTTGGAATGCATACCACATGGCATTTATGTTGCTATTGAATGTAGATATCCTTTTTATGTGGTGTAGGGATGTTACACTCTTTAGAATATGTTGATTTAGGATGGCATAGGTGTAATATCTCCTTATGGATGTTGATATTGATATTTTATTCTTTTCTTTCTTGAATGGAATGTTACTTCAAACTTGGATGCTCTTCTCATTGTGCACGCATTATATTTCTAAGGTGTTACTAAGAATTTGTAGAGGCTCTTCACCTTTGTACTATATGGCACAAGATTCCTTTTTTTGCTGTGGCAAGTGGAGACTTCTTCCTTTACATATAAAAAAACACTCAATGTCCCTTATCTCCTTAACAAATCTTATCAACTCCTTGCAAGTTGTTTAGCTTCTATTACAACAAAAATGTGCTTTCTCCAATGTATGGTGGCTCCTCTCCAACAAAATTGGATCCTCCTATGGTGTTTCAATGCTCTATTCTAGGTGGCTATTCATCGAAGATTATTTTATCTTTTTCTTGGGTAACACTCCTTGCTATTTGTTTACTTTAACTTGGTGCACTTTTAATAAGCTTTAAGAGATACTAATATAATGCAAATGCAATCTCCTTATTACTCCTTAAAATTAACTTATAATATGCACTAATGATAACTCTTAAATAACTCTTAAATGCTTCTATAATATTTACAACTTAATATAGTCTTATTTTTTGTAACTTGATAATAGGAAGATGATATTTTTATTTATTTCAAAATATATCCAACTCCTATTTTAATGTGCAGGTAATAACCCTTAAAAAAACCATCTTTTGCACTTCCTTTGAAGGCTTCAAAATGCAACCTTCTTCTTGAAAATTCTATATTTACTAAGCTTCTTAATGAAGCTAAGCAATGAACTAAATATAAGTGTTCAATTAATGAACCCTTTGCACATAATTTGCATATCTGTAATGACATTTCAAGATGATGTAAATCTTAGTGTTTTGATTCACCAAGTTTTTGCCTTTTGTCTAGTATAATTGCAGCTCTTCTTGGCTATCTAGAACAACTCTCTAACTCACCTAATCATAGCTTTTGAAACCCTCTAACTTGCTACCCTGAAACTATAGTAGGTGGCTTCAAATTCTCCTTTAGGATGTACCCTAGAAATATAAAATGTTGTGGTTAGGATTCTCCTTCAAGAATCCTTCAACAAACCCCTCTCTAAAATGTGCCTTCTTAGCTATGAAAGGCAATATCCAAATCTCTTGGATTCAGTAGGTTTCTTCTATCTGTGTTCTCCTTCAAACTCCTTGTCAAATTTTCATGTCAATATGGGCTTTCTTCTCAAGAATACGAAATTGTTGCTGTCTCCTCTAGTATTATTTGATTTTTGGTAAACTGCTTACCAAAGATTTCACAATTGGGCTTGTTGTCATATGGCAATAATTATTCCAATTTATTCACTATCAAGAGCTCATCCTTTGGTAGTGAATTTATCCAATGAGTTCTTCTGATAACTCCTTTAATGTCTTGTTTGAATTATGCAATAAGAATCTCCAAGCCTTCTCCTTGTTTCTCCTTGAGAATTCTCTAAGGTCTTCAATCTCGTAGATTTGGCTATGAGATATCTTAGATATCTAGAATATAATACTTCTAGAATATGGAATAGGACCTTGCTAGTCCTTCACTTTCATAATTTACAAGCTTCAATGGAGATAACGAACCTCTAATATTCTAGAACTAGGAGTTCTTTAAAGGGACCTTATATGGGTTTCTTTAGCTTCTTTAGGTTGATTTCTTCAATCCGTTGTTTGTAGTATTTTATGTAGATCACTAATATATTATCTTATTTTGGACTCTTCTCTCAAGTCTCTCCTTTAAATTTAGAACAAGGCTCTCGTGCACTTTTATTCTTCTATATTGTGCAAGTCTACAACAAGACTTCCCTTAGGTTCCTAGAATCTCCTTTTCTTCTGTTTGTTGCTTCTAGTGCTAGATTGATTTTTAAGATGATATTTTTCCTAGATCTCTATAGGAAGCTTCCCAAATTTATTTGAATCTTCTTTTTCCTAAAAAATAGTACTAGGATTATAATGGATTAAATTTTAAGTAACGAATCTTCATTGGTTGATTTATCAATCTAATGGAATGAATGTTGAGTCTTATGTCTTCACAAGTTTTTCTGCAACTCTATGGAAAGACTTTAGCCAAATGCAATCTCAAAAATTATAGAACTAAGATTTTCTTCTCTCCTCTCAAGCCCTATTCCTATATGATATATGCTACCTATGATATCACCATTATCTTTTTATGATGTATGATATGGAAGAAAGAAATCACAAGATGTAAATATGTAGAAAAGTAATATAATGGAACTCTGTAATATGACTAAAATATGCTATTAATGGAAAGTTACAAAAATAGTACAATGTAATGTAATGGAAGAAATGAACATTCCAAAACTCTAATGAAGAATTACATTGTATCTAATCACTATATGTTAGTGATCACACTCTGCTACACATATTGATTTGATATATCTGATATGTCTCTATTCATATATGCACACTATGGGCCCTATATATAAGTAGATAGGTTTCTTGGCCCTTACTCTTCCTAACTACCTTTCCTATGACTCATGTACAAGTGGACTCCTTGTACATTTACATCATTGCACATTGACACTTGTGCTTTTATTACTTCTTCCTCAAGTAACCTAAGATAAACTCCTAGTCTAATAATGTATCCAAGGTGGTACATTGACATGTACCTAAATAATGTAACATACTCTGACACTACTCCTAGATAAAGTGTCTTAGAGTGCAAAAAAAACTTAACATATTACGTAATTTTTTGAATGAATTGTGAGGGATTTGAAATTTAATGAATTCTAAAGAGCTTTATTTACTACATTTTTAGGTGTGGGAAACCCTAGATTTAAATTTTATTCTATTACTATATGATTCCTTTATGTTATATTTCATTTTATCTCATAAGAAAAACTTGTCATCTCCTTTTTTATCATCCCACTTTCTAATATCTTACCATGTATTTGTTCTTCTGTTATGACATAGTGTACCTAAGTCATTTTCAAGATTTTATCCTACAAATAAATGTAACACTACTAGATCAAAGTACACAACAACCTACAAAAATAAATAATATATAACTACAACAAAATAACACATCAACTTTAAAAAATGAAAGCATTTATTTTTTATTTTTATAATGTAATAGAAATAAGTTATACAAATAACATTGCATCCATAGTTTCCATAGAATTATTCAACTTCACTCCTTTTGAGGTTACAATACCTAGTTGAGCTCTTAAATATACTCCATAGAGTAAAAAATATCTAGATCATTCTCTACACCTTCATAATGTTTACAACATTCTTATGAAATTTTATACATCGAACCTCCTATAAGCACTAAATAGAGTGTCAATTTCTTATTTTAATTTTATAAACAATTAATATATTACAAGCACTACATAGAGTTTCAATTTATTCTTTTAAGTTTTTACACAACAAACCTTTTGTAAGCACTACACAAAGTGTCAATTTCTTCCTTTAATTTTTTACATAACAAACCTCCTACAAGCATTGCATAGAGTACGAATTTATTTTGACATCCTTTGCTCTATTCTATCCCTGTGCACATATTTATAGTGATAAAATGGATACAAAATAAAAGGCACAAAAATCATGTGCCACAATCTAATTTCTAAAACCATGTACAAAAACTATGTTTTAATACCACGTGCAACACCCATGGTTTTCAAAAACCATGTGCACAACCAATGGTTTGAAAACCCTGTTCCCCAAACCATGGTTTCAAACATCCCACTTGGATTATCCTACATTAGACACCCTAGGTAACAAGAAAATATGAGCTCTTTCTCACATAATTCTTATAACTATAACTAGGCATGGTTGCTCCTCTACATAAACTCTTCTTTTGATAGCCATATTTCAACTATGTCACTCTATTATACTAATAATCAATCTTGGGCTCTAATACCACCTAAAATAGTGTGCTTAAGTCATTTTTAATATTTGACTCTATAAACAAACATGAAACTCCTAGATCGAAGTACGCAACAATGCACAACAACAAATAATATATAATTATAACAAAATTACACACTCAACTATAAAAAATGGAATATTATTTTTATTTTTATAGTGCAATAGAAACAAGTTATACAAATAACAATGTGGTCATAGTTGTCATACACTTATTGAACTTACCTTCTTCTAAGGTTACAATAAACAATTACCTCCTACAAGTACTCCACAGAGTACCAAATGTCTGGCTCTAGCTCTAGATATTCACAACATTTGCAATATTCTTTTGAGGTTTTACACAACAAGCCTTCTGTGAGAACTACAAAAGTTTTAATTTCTTCTTCTAAGGTTATAAATAGTTAACATCATACAAGCACTACATAGTGTACTGATTTCTTTCTTTGATCTTTTACACAACAAACCTCCCATAGGCACTACACAAAGTGTTAATTTCTTTTGAGCCCATTTGCGCTCTTCCATATTCACTTCCCCTTCATGTATCTCTATTTTGTCCCTATGAACATATCTATAGTGATAAAATAAATACAAAACAAAAGGTATAAAAACCATATGCCACAAAATAAGTGCTAAAACCATGAAACAAAACTAAGTTCTACTATCATGTATAACAACCAAGGTTTTAAAAAAACATTTGCACAAACACTGGTTTGAAAACCATGTTTCTTAAACCATGGTTTCAAACACCCCACTTGGATGAACCTACATCATGTCACAAATGACATCAAAAATTAATGTCTATATAGATAATTTATTGAATCCATTCCCTTATTTAAATTTATTCACAATGAATTTAGACCAAGATTTTAAAATGACAACACATATATATGTATGCATAACTTATTTGTACTTGTTTTTTTGAAAAACAATTTGAAAAAATTATATTAAAAAAATATCATTTATAAGTTAAGATGATACTTCTCCCAGCCTTATACAAGGATAACACATGTTTATAGTAGTAAAAGAAGATTTGCATTAGAGCTGAATATTCCAAACCATATTTCTACAATGGTTGTTCACCTGTTTACAACTGTAAAAGAAGATCTACATTGGAGCACAAATATCCAAAAAAATATTTTTGAAATGGTTGTCCAAATTAGCTAAACACTTAATTTGCTCACTAACCTACCTAATTATCTTATCGTTAATAGCCATGTCATTGTGCCACTAAACCCTTATCTCCTTCTTAGTGCCCATTTTAGCTAGGAACTTTGCCACTTTATTTATATCTCTACTAACTTAAACTAGAATCACATCATCTAATTTCCTCCGTAATTCCTTAATTTGAGTGACAAGAATACTCAACCTCCATGTCTTCAAAGCAAAGTTCGTCATGCAATCCAAAGCTCTGACTATTATATGAGAATATGATTCTAGGATTATCCTCCTGTAACCTTGTTTTACTACCCAAATAGATGTATATTTTATAGCTAAGGCTTCTAATTCATAGTTCATGGCCCTTAAAATGTCTTGTAGTTCCCAATAGAGCATTGTCCCAATATGATTCCTATAAACCACTCTAATTCCAGCTCTACCTAGATTACCTTTTGCAGCTCCATCAGTATTAATTTTAATATAACCTTATGGGGGTGGTTTCCAACTAGATCTATCCTACCCCTCTTGCACTTCAACTTACTTCTAAATTATCCCTATAACAACCCAAGTTTCCTCTTTAGCATACACTACCACAATTTCTATGATTTTGCTCTAGATTACTTGCCAAAATCCATCTAAAGATGAAAAATTTCCTCTAAAAATTCTATCATTCCTCTCCAACCACACTTGCCATAAAATTAGGGTTAATCCAAGATCCCAACCAATGCAAAGAGCTTGAGATTTAAATCTACCCCTCTTACATATTTCCCAAATATTAATCTAGTCCAAATCACCATTTAAATTAAGTTTTATAAGATAAAAACCATCTCTTCCTGATCTGGCACGTGAATGGGCACTCAAACATCAAGTGGTTAGATGTTTTCTCACTCTTGTAGCATAAAACGCATTGATATGGAACAATTATTCCTCTATGTATAAGATTATCAAAAGTAAGAATTCCATTATGCATGAATTTACAGGCAAAAAACTTTACTTTTGGCTAGTCCTTGGATTGTCAAATGTTTTTCCAATCCTCAACTTGATATGCATGAGGAGGAGGCTATAGAAGGATCTTATCATATTCATACTTCACTGTGTAGATACTATGGGTAAGATTTTGCTTCTTTGATCCACTCTTCCTTTCAGGAAGTGATTCCCTCTACTCAAGGAAGAGTTCACCTAGTTTTAAGAACATTACTAGACAAGCGAAAGATATTAAGTGGTAGTAACAGCAGTCATGGGAAGACCAAGGTACTAGGTGGATGGCAAAAAAAAGTATGGCATACCATAGCATGATAAGAATTTTCTTTTGATATTCTAGATAGGACAAACTAAAAACTTGTCCAAATACAGAGGCAGATATTACAAAATAGCTAGTAAGGCCAGAAGAATGGGTCGACCCCACTCTTGCAATTAAGAAAAAACCTTGACCACCTCAGAGTTTTAAATTCCTATCGAACCCCTTTGGCTATAAATAAGGGCCCACCATCCAAAAAATTATCCACCTAGTAAAATAAGTACCTGACGAAGCACACTGAGGTGATATATTTTTGGTATGGTTCTCCTGAGGACCTCTGGTGTCCATCACACACCAAATGATCAAGGGATAACTAGTCAAGGAGGAATACATGGTAATTGAGAAATAATAAGCTAAGTAGAATATACAAGAGCCTAGATTTATCTAGAATTACCTATCACCTTCTAGAATATTGATGCTTCCTTATGTAGTAGTGTACCAGGACAGTGCTCGTTAGCTGTAGAAGCCATATTCCCACCTTTCACCATTAATTTCCAGATTTTGAAGCTAGTGTAAATGTAATATTAAATAGTGGAATCCTATACATTCCAAAGGATGGATATTTAGCCTTTATAATTATTATGTAAGGTTTCCCATCTATAAATTCAAATTTTGCATTATTCAATCTCTAATTGTGTTTTCTTGTATTTGGATTGAATGAGTGAATACCCTACTTCTTAGATGCTTACGTCATCCTAGTTATTTTGCTATCTGGATTTCTTAGGGTGTGCTTGAGTGTCTAATAGGGAGAGTTTACATTATATGGTTTGGATATTTTCTTCTATTAATTTTGCTCGAGTGGGAGTGCTTTGATTCTATATCCTAGATCTCATGCACCTGCTTGTCAGTGTTGGAGTTCACCTTTCACCCACCACTAATAAGAGAGCTAGGAAAATGGTACTTTTGGATGATTGAGTGTAGGGTTATATGTTTTTTATAGATTATTACACCTACATAGGTCTTTATGTAGCTATACCCATCCTTGTGAGTTTGGCTACAACCTTTTATTTATTTTTCTTTCTATTTTTTCCTTTTACCTTTCCTTTTTGCGGTGTAGAGTAGTTAGAATCAGCCTTATTCAAATATCATCCACACCATCCTCTTGATGTAGTAGCCATTCTATTCTTGGTGTTGATCCATCCATCCCACCCTGTGCACGGTGCCATATTGGTAACCAACAGTTTTTGGTGACTCTGTTAGGGATGATTGAGTTCCTTATTTTAGGGAATCATAGTTTGGTGACTCTCTCATTTACCTAGATTATCTCAAAGTCACCTAGATACTTTGACTAAGAAAAACATCCAAATAATAAGACCAGTAACTCATTTGCACTGAAGATCCAAACATCTTAGAGGACTCAAGGTACAATGAGCAGCCTTGACCTCACAAGTAGAGATAGTATGTTCACCTGATGACTCTAACTTTGACATCAAGCATAGGATCTCTAAGGAGTGGTGCCTTTATGGCTTGTCCATATTTCTCCCAATGGAATGACCTCGATTCTCTCAATCTCTTTCATTAGCATGATATTATAGAAGTTACCTTCGATGCCCCACCCAAATTCAATGGCATCAAGGGAGTTGTGAAGGAACACCTTAAAAATATGACTTCTATGGCCACCCTTCATAATATTATGTAAGAGGATTCAATGATCAGGATTTTGGTAGGCTCCCTTGAAGGCAAAGCATGGATCTGGTACAATACCCTACAACCTAGGAGTATATTTACATGGGTGAATTTGGTGGAGCCCCTAATGGATTGAAGTGGAGGACCCCTTCTAGTCTCTAAGCTAATTCACATTTATTAAGAGGAAATCTCTTTAAATTATGGTGGAATTCAATGTTCAATTTGAAAATATTTGAAAGAGTATTCCACTACAGATCCTCCAAACCTCCATCCAAGTGCATATTTTCTACACTCAGGCCCTTAGTCCTAATATCAATCTCCTTCGGCACCAATCAGGGGAAACTCGTTTCTCCAAAATCTACAAGGAGGCTATCAGGGTTGAGTAGGTTCTAATGTGGAGGCTCCAACTCATTAGTTCCTTCTAGGATCTGGTGCTAGATTATAAAGTGGGTAAAAACAATAAGCAGGTCTACCATAAATTCCACATCCATGAGGATGACACTACCAATCAACCCCAAAAATTTGTAGGGCCTGGTAAGGATGTGGATGTGCATGATTAAGAGAAGGATGTAATGTCAAAGTAGGATGTAGAAGAGATGTTGGTACAACTAGAAAATCTCGAATAGGGACAACATGAAAATTTTGTCCCTCATGGTTCACCTCTTAGGTAACAGAACGTGGTGGCAAAGGACATTGTCACCCTAGATTTAAAGGCTTGAGTTTTTATACACTCAGGAGTGTCTAGAATAATTGTTATTTTTTCGTAATTCTGAGCCAAAGTGGAAGGCACCAAATCAATCACAAGTAGTGCATCAAATATAATTTGATCTAGTATGGCCACTGTAGATTCAGGGGATGAATGGTATTAGATATACTGGCTTAAGCGTACCTAGCACATCGTGATTTTGTGGCCAATAATTTTTTTTTTGGATTATGTAGGGCCAACACCTTGGGAATCACCAGTTTTGACAAATGACCAATGTGCAGTAGTGAATGGTTGCCACTTGGTCAGGTTCTTGGAAGTATCATAAAAAAGAAATTCCCTAAAAATTATTTAGGAAATGTAACATTCTCCTCCATCCTTATGTTGTCTTCCTAGTTTTCCGTTCTTCCATCTGATGTTGTCATGACCCCATAGTCTAATGGATTCGCTCGATAATTTCTAAAACCTCTTAACTCATCCTTAGAAACTGCTAAGAGCCTTGGAAATCCCAAGGTAAACATGCTATAAGAGGATGAACACAAGTGAGACCATGAGTTGCAAACCATGATGGACTCTTGGTTCAAAACCGTTAGCAAAAGAGGTTCCTTACTAGAAAATCTTAGGGCTTTGGTGGGTTATGTTTAATGGGATTTGATTCATAAGAATACCTAGTGGAAAAGGGTCTATGCCCTATCCATTTCACTTTATAGGATTCATATTTATTTTCACATCATGTCTCACTACTTACCCATGCTCTCTTCCCCACCACCTTATTTTCCCATTTGTTTCATATAACTCTTCCATTTGGTAACAAATATTTCATTATGTCAGTTTATCCATGTTCCCATTTCTTCCCATGTGTTGTCCACATCAAGTTGCCTAGGTGTTTATTTGTTGTTTCCACTACTATTTTTCCTGCTGCACTTATACAAAACAATGCTCCCCATGTTATTTCCCTCATACCATCTCATTTGGATTTCTTTTCCTTGTCTCCCATTTCTACCCTTATCATTTTAATCCCTATTTTATGTTGTTCGCTCCTATTTCTACCCTATCAAAGTGTGTCACCTATTTTGAAACATTGACATACTTAGCCTTTAGCTTGCCTTGAGTTCTTCTCTATGTACTTTCTTCCCTCCCCTCTACCACTTATTTATTTTATTTCTCTATTATAATTTTTACATTTCCTAAACTTTTTTGGTTCATTTTTACACAAAATGGAAAATCCCTATAAGTCATTGGAAGTGTGGGTAATATTTTGCTTCCCTCACCCACTATTCCTTTCAAGAAGTGATTCACTCTACTCAAGGAATATTTTATCCAGTTTTGTGAATATTACTAGACAAGCAAAAGAGATCAAGCGACAGTAACAATAGTCATGGGTGGACCAAGGTACTAGGCGAATAGAAAAACAAAAGTAGGGTAGAACATAGTGTGGGTGGAATTTTCTCCTAAGATTCTAGGTGGGACATACCAAAATCCCACCCAAATCCATGGGTGGATGTTCCAAAATAGCTAGGAAGGATGGAAGAATGGGCCGACCTCTCCCTTGCAGTCAAGAAAAATCCTTGCTCGCCTTGGGTAGGGAAACAACTTGGTAAAATAAATCCTCGCCAAACATCTCTAGGTGTAAATAAGGGCCCACCATCCAAGGAATAACCCACCTAGTAACCCAAGTACCTAACAAAGTACACTGAGGTGATATATTTCTAGTACGATTCTCTCGAGGACCTCTGGTGTTTGTCACACAAAAACTAATAAAGGGATCACCAATCGAGGAGGAGGATATGGTAGCTAAGAAATAATGAGTTGAATAGAAGATACAATAGCCCATATTGATCCAAAAGTACCTACTACCTTCTAGAATATTAGTTCTTCCTAGTGTAGCAGTATACCAATATGGTGCTCATCAGCTTTAAAAGTCATCTTCCCACCTTCCACCATTAATGTCTAGATTTTGAAGCTAGTGTAAATATAATTATAAATAGTGGAATGATAGATATTCTAAAGGGTAGATCTTTAGCCTTTACAATTATTATGTAGGGTTTCCCCTCTATAAATACAAATTATACATTATTTGATCTCTAACTCTGATTTCTTGTTATTGGATTGAATGAGTGAATACCCTACTTCTTATCTTCTTAAGTCATCTTGGTTATTCTACTATCTAGATTCCTTAGGGTGTGCTTGAGTGAATAAGGAGGAGTGTGTCCATTATATGGGTTAGAGGTTTTCTTATATTAACACCACCTGAGTGGGAGTTCTTTAATTCTACATCCTAGAGCTCATGCACCTGCTCGTCAATGTTGGATTTCACCTTCCTCCTACCATTGATAAGAGAGCTAGGACACTGACACTATTGGAAAAATGAGTGTAAGATTCTATATTTTAGATGGGGTATTCCACCTGCATAGGTTTTGATGTGGCTATACCCATACTTATGATTTTTTCTATGACATTTTATTTATTTTTATTTCCATTTTTCCATTTTCCATTTCCATTTTGTGGTGTAGAGTATCTAGAACCACCCATTACAGGAACCAGAATTCTTCAAATATTGTCTACCCCATCTTCTTGATGTGATGGTTGTTCTATGATTGGTGTTGAATCATCTGCACCATCCTACATGTGGTGCCTTATTAGTGACCAATAGACCACCAAACACCAAGGCTTCTATATCCCCAAGCTAATTCACCCTCCTCATATCTACCTATGATAAATCTTTCTGCCAAGATTTTAGTCATGATGGATGTCAATTCCAGAGGGATTGAAATTGGCCACTCATCCAAATTCTTAAACTACTTAAACTTATAATCCCATAGCTGACTAGTGTTGAAATTAATTTTAATTTAGATTCAATCCCTAGTGTCCATGGCTATTTTTATTGGTTGTAGTTATAGGAATTCAACAATGATATGTGGGTATTGATCCCATGAATCTACCCAAAATCGTGCCTTCTCCCCTCTCTCCACTTTCCAAAACAATCCATATTTCACTACTTGATATCCTAACTTTAGATCCTAACACACTACGAATCCATTACCATTCAAAGGGAAATGATCCACATTATTTGGGTTCTATCCCAAATATTTACTAGTTAAAACTCTAATGAATAAAAAAGTTGGTTGGGAAATCCACCTCTAGTAAAGCTTTCCAGCTAAAGCCTTATTATTTAACTTTGATCTTCTCAATACCAAACATCCTTTTACCTTGGGTTGGATTACTTTATCCCAACCTACTAAGGCCCATTTCCTCTCTCCTTTTACTCCCCATAAAATTTTCTTGTCATCTTATCCAACTCTTTCCATATGGTATGTGGGGCAACAAGGATAGAAAATTTATAAATTGGCATTGCCTGAATGAATGACTGTAAAAAAATTAATCTACCCCCATAGCTTAACCATTCATGATACCAATGATTAATTCTTTCCTTAATATATTTCAAAATATTCCTCTAGATATCTATTTTTTGTTCTTTAAAATGCAAAGGGACCCCCAAGTATACCACTAGGAGAGAAGTCCTCGTGAATTACAAGATCTTTAAAATTCTATCCTAAAGCATTTGATCAAGATTGAAAAAGACCACTTTGGATTTGTTATCATTGATGACTTGGTTTGTGGCCCTAAGGTTGACATTAAGTGTATCTCTAATAATTCTTGCTTCCTTGAAGTTGGCCACTCCCATCAATATTGTATCATCCACAAACTGTAGGTGCCTCAAAAAGTCC
Source organism: Wollemia nobilis (assembly GCA_028583015.1). Lineage (NCBI taxonomy): Eukaryota > Viridiplantae > Streptophyta > Pinopsida > Araucariales > Araucariaceae > Wollemia > Wollemia nobilis. The sequence continues at coordinate 5,176,268 of JAQPPZ010012983.1, read as the reverse complement.
TCAAAAACCTTGATACTTGTTAGCAAACCTTGTTGTCTTCTCCTCAATATGAGTCTACCCAAATATTCAGCCAATATGAGAAAAATATAGGGGAAACAAGAATATCCTTGACGAAGGCCTCGAGTAGCTCCAAACAGTTGTGAGGGAAGACCCTTGATTAATACTGAGTATTTTAGAGTAGAAACACAACTCATGACCCATTCTATCCAATCCTGAGAGAAACCAAAGGATGCCATCATATTTGAAAAGAAGCTCCACTCCACCCAATCATAAGCCTTTGACATATCCAATTTTATGAACATTCCTCTATTACAAGTTTTTTGCATTGAATGGATTGCCTCCTAAGCTAGAACCACACCGTCCAAGATATGCCTACCCTCTAAAAAACCCTCTTGTTACGAGGAGATAATTATATGTAGAAGAGATTTTAGCCACTCAGCCATTACCTTTATGATTATTTTATATATGATATTGCATAAGGCAATAGGTCTATAATTTGGAATATGCACCCCCTCCTCCCATTTTGAAATTACAGTAATGAAAGTATGATTTAATGCATTAAGCATTCTTTTACTATAGTTGGAATCCTCTATAACGACCATTACATCCTCCTACAAATTATCCTAGAAGGCCTGGAAAAACTCAATTGGAAAGCCATCTGCACCTGGTGTTTTTCCAGTGCTCATTCCAAAGACTACTTTCTTCATTTCCTCTCTATTAGTGGGTTTAAGTAGGACCTAATATTCTTCTTCAGAGATGACAGAGGATATGAAAATAAGAACTTCTTTTTGAGCCTCTTCATATTGCACCATACTTTCCCTAAATAGTTTAGAAAAATAATCCATTGAATGGAAATGCATACCTAGAATTGTATCAAAGGAGTGTTTGTTCTCATCTTGAAGAGCTTCCATGTTGTTCATTTTTCTCCTAGGATAGGTAGTCTAATGGAAAATTTTGGTATTCTTATCACCTTCCAATAACCAAGTGGTTCTTGCTCTCTATTTTTTAGTAGGTATCCTCTTGGTTGTCAATGCCCTCAACCACTTTACGCAATGCATCATCCTCTTCTTTGATATGGTATGTAATTTTTCCTTCCCTGAAGTGTTTTTGAACCTCATCCCATCTGGCCATCAATGGAGATATTTGGACTTGTAAGTCTTTCTTTTTATCTCACTTCCGTCGTTTTAGTTGATACTTGGTATAATGAAGTTTTTTGTGGAATCTAAACATTTCTAACCCATATGCTAGGTGGTCCTATTCCCACCACTAAGAAATTTTCTTTCGAAGATCCTCTTTTTGTAACTAAAAGTTTTCAAATTTAAATGGTTTGTGATGCTGCATTGCCTTGATCCTCCCTTCCAAAAAAATGGAAAAGTGATTTGAAACTGGACCCTCCAAAATCTGAAATTTTATATTGCATTTCAAAAATGACTTCTTTGAAACAAAAAAATGATCTAACTTCACCTTCCTGCTATGTGGCTCCCACCTCTTATTAGTCCAAATATGGTTGGTTCTAGGGCATTTAATATTCACCAAGTGTAATTCTTGGAATTGGACAATCATAAGTTATTCCCCCGGGTCTAAAATTGGGGTTCCCCCTTCCTGATATTTTAGAGGATAATTTAGAATTAAAATCCATAGCAACAATCCAGTATAACTCCTCCCTTGAAACTCTCATGTTATGCACAACTTTCCATTGATGCATCTAACCATATAGGTTTTGAGCCCCATAAAAATTTATGATTAAAACATGTTCATCTATCACATTGTTCCTAAAATGTGATGTGAGGATACCCCTCCAAGATATATGTTCTATTGTAGTCTATTCAAGAGAGTTCAAAAAAGTAACTATCCCCTTCTATGGTCCCTTGGATAGTCACTTCCATATGACCAGCACCCCTCCAAAGTCTATATATTGTTTTACACATAAGCTCCAATGACATTTTTATCTCCTGGATAAGAAAAAATATGTTTTACATTTTTCTAAGAGTATTCAAACAGTAGATTGATGGGTTCTACTATTTAAACCCGTAATATTCCATGATTGTATAAACATTAGATACCTTGAGAGTAGTAAAAATCTATTGGTCTCATCAATCCTCTAGTGATTAGTTTATCTCATTGAACTGCTATAAATTCCATATTTGATTTTCTACCCACTCCTTGAGAGATGATATTTTTTGATCTCTTTTCCACCTAAGTTATACCTAGAGTTGACCTTTCAATATTCAATTTTGCTATACCCATGATAACATCCTTAATTATCAGCTACTTTTGGTTATGCACTATCAATGCCCATGTACTCTCTTATTTTTGTAGCTCACTGCACTCAATTACTTGATATAGGATGGGAGGAGGTGAAAGAGGGGCTTGAACATGGCTATTATTTTTTTCATTATTCCCATCCACTCCTTTCATGAACTGTTCTTCCTAGTCCACTAGTGTCTTGAAGATCTCATACCTATAGGAGGGCTTGAGTTGGGTTTGCTATTTACCATAAATTTTCTTTTGCCTTCTTATTTTGGACTATTCAAAACCATATACCTATGCTTCTTTCCCTTGAGAAATGTTGGTTGTTTTTATTTATTTTTAACTTATCCTCCTTAGGAAGATTTGGCATTCCTATAGGATCCTCCATTTTTATGTTCATATTGTTTGGATAGGATCGAGCAAAATACCCATATTTATGGTAAACTTTGCACTTGAAGGGCAATGCCTCATAATCCAGTTGTTGAATCCAAGATATTCCTTCAAGTTTGAGTTCAACCTCTATCGACAAATGTTGGCTAAGATCCATTTTCATGCATAATATAGTATAAATGACTATGTTTCCTTCCATTGTGTCTTTGGAAACACCCAAATATCTTCCAAGGGAATTGTCAATACCTAATCACTCAAAAACTTTATTGGAAGTGCATACAAATAGATCCAAACTAAGACAACATTTACTTCCATTGTGTCTTTGGAAACACCCAAATATCTTCCAAGGGAATTACCGATAATTTCCAATACCTACTCACTCCAAAAGCCCATTGGAAATGCATACAAATAGATCCAAACTAGGATAGTAGTGGGTTAAATTCGAGGATCAAATACCGCTCTCCAATGTTGAACAAATAATCCTACCAGACCATGATTCTTATTTTCTAATTTGAAAGCTCTATTTCTATCGGTAAGTGAAGAAAAACTAACAATAAAATATCCATTGCTAATAAAACACAAAGAATACTCACCAAGAAGTTCCTAGTTTTTTTGGACCCAGGAATGCAAAAAAATTAGGGTGGGGCAAATACCCATGAATTTACAAATCAATAATGATTGTCTCTATATAAAATTATTTCTTCTACCATACTTTGCTCAATGACAATCTTTGGCCTTAATTCTAACTATGATAAGCATCCATTAACTCATTGAGATGTTGATCTATTTCCAACAACTATAAAGAGCATTTTTAATGTAATTATTTTTGCTTCTTCAGTCTCTGCTAGATATTTATCCTTAAAAAAAATCTACAAAAGAATTGTCTCTCTAAAAGAGGAACCGAAGGTGCCCCCATTGGGCCCTCTTGGGATAAAAATATTATCTTCAAGTCCACAACAACCAAAAATCTCTTCGACTACCCAACTGATGCCCTAGTTTTCTCTTCCAAAGCTCTCCAACTAATTTTTACTTGTTAAAATCCTATTCCTCTAGATAAATCTCTTAGAAAATTAAAAAAACATCAAAACTAGAAAATTAAAAGGTTTTCAACATCAAAGGATTAGTTACACTTAGTATGAGGAGACCAAGACCGCTCATAAAATTTGTTTAAACTTAATGAAGAGAGCTAGGGTTTTCAATGGTGAAATAATGGATGCAATGAGGTGCAATTTTTTACTTGAATTCCATGATATTTGGTGGTTCTTGCAAATTGGATGCATTTATTATCATGCATGCAAGCTCAAGAGCCCAGATTGTCTAGTTTCAAGGCTTATTACATGCATGCACTATGCTTTTGGTCAAACATTTCATGGTGGTGTAAAGTTTTTTATTTGCAAAGGAAGCCTCTTCAAGAGGTCTTCCACCTCTCTATTTTCAAGATGTGGTGCAAAATAAAGGTACTAAAGGATAAATTAGGACCTCTGTGAGAGGTTTTAAATATGTATTTATAAAAGAATAAAAAAAAATATAACACACAACCCTTAGCCCTAAATAAATGCCTAAAAAAATATAAAGTTATCATGATTCAATGTAAAACTAGAATATTTTATATAGGACATTTATTATTTATCTGAGCGGGCATTAATTTATCTCTTCACAATTTTTTGGTCGATGGAGAAAGATCTGCAAAATTGGATAAGGGAAGTCTAGAAATCGAAGGGATATGTAGAGCTTAAACTCTTCCCTAATGGCTTATTCATTACCATTTTTACTTGCATGGAGGATAAGGAGAGGATTCAAGGTGAGTGACCTTATTTCATGGTAATGGTTGGTATTTTTATGTGAAACTAGACAATCGGTTTTCATCCCAAAAAAGAAAATCCAACAAAAACCCTAATTTAGGTGCAGTTGTATGCTCTCCCCCTAGAATTTTAGAATGAGGAAAATTTGAAAATAATTATAAAACTATTGGATAATATATAGAAATATCCAAAGCAACTAAAGAGGCTTGTGTAACTACCTTTTCTTGGATTTATGTCCATGTAGACATATCAATCCCTCTTCTAGAAGTAATTATTCTAAGTGCAAGGGATTATGAATATTGCAAAACATAGTTTCACTCACTAAAAATAATCTCATTGTAGATTTTAAAATATCCATGTGACAACACACGCACACACATGTATACACAACTTGCTTTTACTCACTACAATCCAAATCTTCCTAGATGAAGTCTCTTAGAGAATTGTGAAAATGACTCAATTTATTAGGTAATGTTTGCTTTGAATGGATTATGAGGAATTCAACATTTCATGAACTTTTAAGAGATTTATTTGCTACATTTTTAATTTGGAAAACCTTATATTTAAGTTATATTCTATTACTATACAATCCTCTTATGTTATATTTCATTTTTTCTCATAAGCAAAATTTGTCATCTCTTTTTTTATTATTTCACTTTTCAATTTCTTACCACATGTTCATTCATATGTTGGAAATGACATCAAAATTTAATGTCTACATGGACCATTTATTAAACCCATTCTCTTAGTTTAAATTTATTCACAACAATTTTAGGCCAAGTTTTTAAAATATCCACTTGGCAACACATATATGTATTCATAGCTTATGTTTACTCACTAAAAGCCAACTACTCCTATATGAAGTCTCTCAGAGTGCAAAAAAGATTTAATTTTTTAGGTAATGTTTTGAATGAATTGTGAGGAATTTGACATTTCATGAATTCTAAAGAACTTTTTTTGCTATGTTTTTAGGTGTGGCAAACCCTAGATTTAAATTTTGTTCTATTACTATATGATTCCCTTATGTTATATTTCAATTTATCTCATAAGAAAAAATTGGCATCTCCTTTTTGATCATTCCAATTTCCAATATTTTACCATGTCTTCATTATTATGTCATGACATAGTGTGCCTAAGTCATTTGCAAGATTTTATTCTACAAACAAATGTAACACTACTAGATAAAAGTACACAGCAACCCACAAAAACAAATATTATATAACTACAACAAAATAAGACATCAAATTAAAAAAAATGAAATACTATTTTTTATTTTTATAATGTAATAGAAACAAGTTTTACAAATAACAATGTGGCCATAGTTTCCATAGACCTATTTAACTTCCCTCCTTTTGAGGTTACAATACATAGTCAACCTCCAAAAACTCCATAGAGTACCAAATGTCTAGCTCCATCTCAAGACCTTCATAATGTTTACAACATTCTTCCAATATTATATACATCAAACCTCCTATAGACACTACATAGAGTGTCAATTTCTTCTTCTAATGTTATAAAAAATTAACCTCCTACAAGCACTACATAGAGTGTCAATTTCTTCTTCTAATGTTATAAAAAAATAGCCTCCTACAAGCACTACATAGAGTGTCAATTTGTTATTTTGAGGTTTTCACAACAAAACTTATGTAAGCACTACATAAAGTGTTTATTTCATCCTTTAATGTTTTACATATCAAACCCCCTACAAGCACTACATAGAGTACCAATTTTTTTGAGATCCTTTTCTCTCTTCTATCATTGTGTCCATATTTATAGTGATAAAATAAACATACAAAACATGTGCCATAAACTAAGGGCTAAAACCATGTACAAAATATATGTTCTAATATCATGCGCAACTCCCATGGTTTTTAAAAACCATTTGCATAATGAATATTTTGGAAACCATGTTCCCAAAACCATGGTTTCAAACACCCCACTTGGATGCTCCTACATCAGACACCTTGGATAACAAGAAAATATGAGCTCTTGCTCACATAGCTCTTATAACTAGGTTTGGTTACTCCTCTACAAAAATTCTGCTTTTGATAGCCATGCTTCAACTATGTCACTCCAATATACTAAGAATAAACCTTGGGCTCTAATACTATCTAACAATTGTGCCTAAGACATTTGTAATGTTTTAGCCTACAAATAAACATGATAGTCTTAGATCAAAGTATGCAACAATGTACAACAACAAATAATATATAAGTACAACAAAATAACATACTCTAATACAAAAATAGAATATTATTTTTTATTTTTCTAGTGCAATAGAAACAAGTTATATAAAGAACAATGTGGTAGTTGTCATACACTTCTTGAAATTCCCTTCTAAGGTTACAATAAACAATTACCCTCCTACAAGCACTCCATAGAGTACCAAATGTTTAGCTCTAGCTCTAAACTTTCATAATATTTGTAATATTATTTCTAGATTATACACAACAAACCTTCTGTAAGCACTAAAAAATTGTTAATTTATTCTTGTAAGGTTATAAAAAATTAACATCCTGCATGCACTATACAATGTGCCAATTTATTCCTTTGATATTTTACACAACAAACCTCCTGCAAGCACTACACAAAGTGCTAATTTCTTTTGAGATCCTTTGATCTCTTCCATATTCACTTATCCTTCACTTGTATCTCTTTTGTCCCTATGAATATATTTATAGTAATAAAATAGACACAAAAAAAAAGGCACAAAAAACATATGCCACAAACTAAGTGCTAAAACCATGACCAAAAACTAGGTTCTACTACCATGTGTAACACCCATGGTTCTGAAAAACCATGTGAACAACTAATGGTTTAAAAACTATGTTCTCTAAACCATGGTTTCAAACACCCCACTTGGATTCTCCTACATCAGGTCGTGAATGACATTAAAATTTAATGTTTATGTAGATCATTTATTGAATCCATTATCTTATTTAAATTTATTCACAATGAATTTAGACCAAGATTTTAAAATATCAACACGCACACACACACACACACACACACACACACACTATATATGTATATATATGTATGTATATATATATATATATATATATATATATATATATATATACATATATATGTATGTATGTATAGGAAGATAGCAAATATTCTAGGGTGCATCATTGGTTCCCTTCCCTTGGTTTACCTTGGGATGTCACTATTCAAAGGTGCATTGAAACCATCGTTGTGGGATTTAGTAGTTGAAAGAGTTTAGAAGAAGTTAACAAGGTGGAAAGGTGCATTTTTAAGTCAAGCGGGGAAGATTTTATTGTTCAAAGCCATTTTATAAAGCATCCCGATGTACTTCCTCTCCTTGTACAATATTATGAGGAAAGTTATTGATAATTTAGAGCAAATCCAACAATCCTTCTTGTGGTTAGGGTCTAAATAGAAGAAGAGACTCCACCTGGTGGCATGGGATCAAGTCTGTAGTAGGAGATAAGGAGGCTTAGGTTTGAGAAGGCTAAGAACATTGACCAAAGCATTGATTGCAAATCAATTTTGGAAATTATTTTAGGATGACAATATCAGCTGGGTTAATATTATGAAGGCTAAGTATCTTGGTGGTGATAGAAATTTACTAAAATCCCAAGATCTCCTGCTGGGGTCTGCTTTTTGGTCAAGCATAGTCGGTAGTCAGACGAAGGTGTGTAAATGCCTTCATTGGGTGGTGGGAGATGGTTATTCCATTGATTTTGGAGGAAATTCTTGGGTCTTGCTACACCCTATTGAATATTACCTAACCTTCGCCTATTTGAATCCAATAACAGATAGGTTCTTTGGTTCCAAAGTTTCTAAATTTTTAGAATTATACAATGGTCATATTCAATGGAAGTCCTTTCACATCCCAAATATTAATCAAGAGGATAAACTTGCTTTTATAAATTTAAAAATATCCATAAAATGGTTCCTAACCTCAGGTATTGGTCTTCATGATAGGCTAGTTTAGGGTCCTGAGAAAGATGGCTAGTTTTCAGTTAATTCTGCTTATGGCTGCTTGGACTATGATTTGAATAGCTAGTTCTTGATGAATCAAGTATAGATCAAAGGTCTGATGACTAAAGTCAATGTGTTATTCTGGTTGGCAATTCAAGGAAAGATCCTTACTCTTGATAATCTTCAAAAATGGGGAATGATTTTTCCTAATAGGTGCTTCTTGTGCAATAGGGCTTTCAAATCATATTTCCACTTATTTTCTCTTTATGCCTATACCCTTGAAGTTTTTTTTTTAGTTCTTTTTGGAGTTGGGTGTTGCTTGAGTTCTTACCAACTTGCTAGAGGAATTGGTTTGTCAATGGGTCTCCCCATTCTCCTCTTCCCACCTATGCTAGTTTTGGAAATTTAGGTTACCCCATATTTGGTGGTGGGTTCAAAAGTTAAGAAATGCCCATACATTTAAAAATATTTGCCATCCCGAGTCATCAATCCCTTCGAGGGCCATTGTAGATATAGTGGAAAATGTGAAAGCTTTAAAACTAGATTTGATAAATTGTGAAGGGGGATCGATTTGGAGAGATCATTGGGTGTTGGACATTTTGAGCTCATTTAGTTGTCATTGATGTCAAGGTGAGAAGTTGTCATTGATGCCAAGGTGAACACATGAAGTTGTCATTAATACCATGGAGTACACCATCATTGACACCAAGAGCAATGCGAAGAGTTGAATAAAAGTTGTCAAAATATTGTTTTATAAAGGTTTTTATTAAAACCATGGTGGTAGAATAATTTTCATCAAATCAGTGAAGTACAAATGAAGGTTTAAATTTTATCTCAAGGAGGCTTTAATTTTTATTAAAGTCAAATGTTTATAAATATAATTTATAAAATTTAAATTCTATTAGAATTTAAATAATTTATAAATTATAAAGGTTATAAAAATGCCAACGTCATAAAATTTAATGGAGTGTCGACGTCTAAGCCATATGGTGAATTTCATGTATAAATAATATGCCAAAGGGGTATTCAAAACATGCACTTCTTCGAATAATTTTTCATGCAACCAAGCAAAGAGTATTTTTGTGCAATCATTGAGGAGAAGACAAAGAATTCATTTTGTCTTTTACCTCCAGGAAGAAGATGAAAGGAGAGGACTTAAGGCATCACTCACATTGGAAAGTGTGGTCCATTGGTAGCACACATTTTGTGAGAGCATTGGGAGTGGAAGTGACCATGATCGATTCACGTGGAGGTTGTTGGCCTGTTTGTCTTGAGTGGTGAGGAGAATTTTTTTTGCAATGCGCTCATTTAGAGTGCCAGACTTAGAAGAAATATCATGAGGTAATCTTATCCTTCCAAGCGTGCATCTAGAACATGCATTGGGCAAGCCCGTGTCTAGGGTGCACGAGGAGGCAGTTATTTGAGGCTCGAATCCCACTAGTGGCAAAGGTAATTTTTAGTAAATATTTTATTTGCCTAACATTTTCATAAGGTGTTTTTTGGAGTTATAAGGGTATATGAAAGGTTGCTTGTTTGTCAATTGATTTATGTTATTGGAGTTATAAGAAAAGTGGATTTGATTATTGCCAAAGTTATTCTTGCCATTAAAATTTAATTAAAGTGGTTTTTTGAGTTAAATTTTTGTGGATATTAAATTTATTTTAGTTGGGAGATTATAAGGTGTTGTTGGAAAAATATTCTATGTATGTTGATGGTTGTTTTTATAAATGGAGTGATAAGATGTAATTGAGTTTTTGCGTTAAATTGTGAGAAAGATTTATCTTCTAACCTCTTGTAGTTTGACATAGAAGTGGTTGTGATTGTGACTGATATTTGAGGTTCCTTCATCATCAAGAAAAGGTATGAGCACATTCTTCCATAGTTGAGTTGATTGATTGGTTTTTTAAAATAAGTTTGGAGTGAAAAGGATTTGTTTAGGGCTTCCTTATTGAGTGTGTTTGAGTTAATGCTTCAAGGTTTTTTGGAATAAAGAATTGTTATGTGAACCTTATTTTATAAGAATTGTTATTAAATCTATTTGTTGAGCAAAGAACTAGGGTTTGAAAAAAACATGAGTATCATTGTTATGTGAGATTTGTTTTATAAGCATTGTTGTTGAAGTGAGTTTTTGAGCAAAGAACTTGAAATAGGGTTTGAAAAGAACATGAGTATCATTGTTATGTGAGATTTGTTGTTGAGCATTGTTAGAAATATTTTGAGTGAATAATCATATGCTTGGACTAGGGTGAGCAAGGATTATTTCATTGAGTGATTGGTTAGTAGAGTTGATTGAGCCCAACAAGTGGGTGTGTGAAGTGATTGTTCAAGTTCCATAAAATAAACTATTTTATATTCTGAATTGAATTGAGAAAGTGATTGAGTTGAAGCATATTGAGTCTCTAACAATTATCTTTATGTTTATATGAGATTGGACAAGTTCTAGTGTGGACTTGTTGAGCATATTTGAGGTATTTATTTGAGAAGACTTGTGGATAGAATTCAGTAAGATTTTGTGTAAGTTTACAATACAGTTTGAGAGCATATTTGGTTAAGTTCTTGAGAGGACTTATTGAGCAGATTGGACAAGTTCTAGAGAGGACTTGTGGATAGATTAGTGTGAGCTTTTGTGGAAGCTTACAAGACATATTTGAGACAGGTCTTTGAGAAGGCTTGTGAGCAGAGTTGATTTATTTTTCAAACCTTATGTTAAGGTTTGGGGCAGATCTAGGAGAGTTGATTTGAGAATAATTCAATATTTGAGTTAAGGCTTGAGGACAGAGATTGAGCAGATTTGTGCTAGAATGAAGGACTATGTTTAGTGCAAATTTGAGGATAGAGATTAAGCATATTTGTGCTGGATCAAAGGACTGTGTTTAGTGCAAATTTGAGGATAAATATTGAGAAGATTTGTGCTAGACCTAAGGATTGTGTTTAGTACAAATTTGAGGATAGATATTGAGCAGATTTGTGCTAGACCGACGAACTATTTTTAGTGTAGATTTTAGACAGAGCTTTGGAGGTGATAAATTATAGAGGATAATAGTATCTAGTGGATATAGGTCCATTAACCAGGGTAGTGAGGATAGGTCTTCTGAGTGAGGACATGAGTCTTAAGTGGATAGAGATCTATAAGCCAATGTAGTGGAGGTAGCAGTTCTTCTAGAAGATCACCAACCAGAGCAAGAGGGGCAAGGAGTTATCCTGTGGATAGAGTTCCACAAACTTGATCAGGGGATTGGTATCTCAATTCGACAAAGGTCCATAAAAATTGTAATAGGGAAAGGATTCCCAAGATATTTATTGAGAAATTTTTAGTGTAATATTTTCTCTATGGAGTAGCCCACATTGGGTGAACGACATAAATTGTGGTGTCTCTATTGTGTGTGGTTATTTGTGCATTGCTTTGATTACTACTATTGATATTGTTATATTTACATTACATAATATTTATTGGGAAAAAAAAGCAAAAAGTGGTTTTATACTGTTCACCTCCCATCTCAGTATAAGCTTATGTTATTCAATTGGTATTAGAGCGGGTTCTTTCAAAAGAGTTTAACAACTTGAAGGAAAATATAACAAGAACACAATGGATTATAAGAATGTTTTCTTAGATAATTTAGCACCAGTATTTGATGGAAGTGACTATATATATTGGAGTATAAGAATGAAGATCTACCTCATGGCACTTGGTAATGAAATTTTGGAAGTAGTTGAAATTGGATACGATCCCTTAATTAATCCTACTACAAATAAGGAAGGTAAGCTTCTACATCATTACAATTCAAAAGCAATGAATGCATTTTTGAGAGGTTTACATAGAAAAAAATCTATGAAGGTTATGCATTGTCAAACCATAAAATAAATATGAGATAAAATATAAAATATATATGAAGGAGACAAAAGTATCAAGAAAGAAAAGATACAAAATCTCAAAGGACAATTTGAAGCATTAAGAATGAAGGATGAGGAAAATATTAGTACTTATCTACTTCAAATTTATGAGGTTGTTAATGATATGCAAGGACTTGGAATGAAGATTGATGAATCGGATGTTTGTGATAAAGTCTTAAGAACTCTTCCAAAAAGATTCAGTGAAAAGGTTTCTGCTACATAAGTGTCAATAGATGGTGATAATTTGACAAGAGATATATTGCATGGTATCCTTACAGTATTTGAGATAAGAATATAACAGAAACCAAATCCTCAGAAATAAGAAGCATTCAAATCAATCAAGAAGACAAAGGGTAAGAAGTCATAATCAAGCAATGAGTCATCCAGTGATGAAGAAGTAAATGATGGCAGAAGGAATAAGGATTAAATAATATATAGAGATACAAGATCTATTAAATGTTTCTATTTTGGAAGGTATGGTCATTATGCAATTGAATATCAAGAAGCTAAGAATAACAATGATGAAGAAAAATAGGATCACAAGAATAGGGAATCATAAAGATACATGCATCAAAAGAAAAGTAAGGATGGACAAAGTATATAAGGAAATAAGTTATTTCAAAGGGAAAAGAGGAGCATTCTTTATTAGATACTATTTAGCCTCTTGGCTAAGTAAGAATCAGGTTTCAGTATCTTTATCTACAGTAGAGGTAGAATACATTGCAGTAGTAGCTAGTTGTACACAAGTGTTATGGATGAAGAGAACTCTAGAAGAATTCAAGATAAAACATGATCATCCTATTCCCATACTATGTGATGATATAAGTGCTATAAGTATCTAAAAAAATCTAGTGATGCACTCCAGGACAAAGCACATCCTAATTAATTATAATTTTATGAGAGAACAAGTGACAAATAAACAGGTTAGGCTAGAATATATTTCTACAAAGGAACAAATAACAGATATTTTCACCAAGCCACTTTCAATGGAAACATTTGAGTATCTTCAAGGAATACTAGGAGTAAGACTACCACCCCAAAATTAACTACCTCAAGAGAAGGTTGGGGAGGGGCTAAGTTAAGAGGCTCATTCTTAGCCCCTAGCTCCAAATGTGACCCTTTGCCATTAATGTCAAAGGGAGATATATTTTAGTAAGGGGGAGATATTTGGTATTTGATAAAATAGGAGAGAGCATTGAGCCATGGGTATCAATTTCCTAGGGGGATAAAAACAAATAAAAGGTCAAGTTTTCGATAAAAATAATTTGGGTCGCCATCAATGACAAAGGGGGAGATTGTTGGACATTTTGAGCTCATTTAGTTGTCATTGATGTCAAGGTGAGAAGTTGTCATTGATGCCAAGGTGAACACATGAAGTTATCATTAATACCATGGAGTACACCATCATTGACACTAGGAGCAATGCGAAGAGTTGAAGAAAAGTTGTCAAAATATTGTTTTATAAAGGATTTTATTAAAACCATGGTGGCAGAATAATTTTCATCAAATCAATGAAGTACAAATGAAGGTTTAAATTTTATCTCAAGGAGGCTTTAATTTTTATTAAATTCAAAGGTTTATAAATATAATTTATAAAATTTAAATTCTTTTAGAATTTAAATAATTTATAAATTATAAAGGTTATAAAAGCACCGACGTCATAAAATTTAATGGAGCACCAACGTCTAAGCCATATGGTGAATTTTGTGTATAAATAATATGCCAAAGGGGCATTCAAAACTTACCCTTCTTCGATTAATTTTTCATGCAACCGAGCAAAGAGTATTTTCGTGCAATCATTGAGGAAGAAGACAAAGAATTTGTTTTGTCTTTTAGCGCCAGGAAGAAGATGAAAGGAGAGGTCTTAAGGCCTCACTCACATTGGATAATGTGGTCCATTGGCAGCACGCATTTTGTGAGAGTGTTGGGAGTGGAAGTGACCACGATCGATTCGCATGGAGGTTGTTGGCGTGTTTGTCTTGAGCGCTGAGGAGAAAAACTTTTGGTACACGCTCATTTAGAGTGCCAGACTTGGAAGAAAGAGCACAAGGTGCTCTTAGCCTTCCAAGTGTGCGTCTAGCACATGTGGTGGGCAAGCCCATGACTAGGGTGCACAAGGAGGCAGTGATTGGGGGTTCAAATCCCACTAGTGGCAAAGGTAAATTGTGGTAAATATTTTATTTGCCTAATATTTTCATAAGGTGTTGTTTGGAGTTATAAGGGTATATGAAAGGTTGCTTGTTTGAAAATTGATTTATGTTATTGGAGTTATAAGGAAAGTGGATTTGATTATTTCCAAAGTTCTTCTTGCGATTAAAATTTAAATAAAGACATTTTTTGAGTTAAATTTTTATGGATGTTAAATTTATTTTAGTTGGGATATTATAAGGTGTTGTTGGAAATATTTTCTATGTATGTTGATGGTTGTTTTTATAGATGGAGTGATAAGGTGTAATTGAGTTTTTGTATTACATTGTGAGAAATATTTATCTTCTAACCTCTTTGAGTTTGGCATAGAAGTGGTTGTGATTGTGACAAATATTTGAGGTTCCTTCATCATCAAGAAAAGGTATGAGCACATTCTTCCATAGTTGAGTTGATTGATTGGTTTTCTAAAAATAAGTTTGGAGTGAAAAGGATTTTGTTAGGGCTTCCTTATTGAGTGTGTTTGAGTTAATGCTTCAAGGTTTTTTGGAATAAATAATTGTTATGTGAACCTTGTTTTATAAGCATTGTTGTTGAAGCTATTGGTTGAGAAAAGAACTAGGGTTTGAAAAGAACATGAGTATCATTGTTGTGTGAGATTTGTTTTATAAGTATTGTTCTTGAAGTGATTTTTTGAGCAAAGAACTTGAAGTAGGGTTTGAAAAGAACATGAGTATCATTTTTATGTGAGATTTGTTGTTGAGCATTGTTGGAAATATTTTGAGTGAAGAATCATATGATTGGACTAGGGTTTGTGAGCAAGGATTATTTCATTGAGTGATTGGTTTAGTAGAGTTGGTTGATCCTAGTCAAGTGGGTGTGTGAAGTGATCGTTAAATTTCCATAAAAAAAACTATTCTATATTCTAAATTGAATTGAAAAAGTGATTGAGTTGAAGCATATTGAGTCTCTAAAAAATATTTTTATGTTTCTGAAAGAGTGATTGAAAGTGATTGAGCATTGTGATGAGTATAGAGCATATTGAGTCTCTAACAATTCTCTTTATGTTTCTATGAGATTGGAAAATTTCTAGTGTGGACTTGTTGAGCAGATTTGAGGTAAGTCTTTGAGAAGACTTGTGGATAAAATTGAGTAAGCTTTTGTGGAAGCTTAAAAATACAGTTTGAGAGTAGATTTGGTTAAGTTCTTGAGAGGACTTATTGAGCATATTGGACAAGTTCTAGAGAGGACTTGTGGACATCATGGTGTGAGATTTTATGGAAGATTACAAGATATATTTGAGATAGATCTTTGAGAAGGCTTGTGAGCAGAGTTGATTGATTTTTTCAAACCTTGAGTTAAGGTTTGGGGCAGATCCAACAGAGTTGATTTGATATTAATTTAAGCTTTGAGTTAAGTCTTGAGGATAGATATTAATAAGATCTGTGCTAAACCAAAGGACTATGTTTAGTACAAATTTGAGGACAAAGATTGAGAAAATTTATGCTAGACCAAAGGACTGTGTTTAGTGCATATTTTAGTATAGATATTGAGCATTTATATGCTAGACCGAAGGACTACGTTTAGTTTAGATTTGAGGATAGAGATTGAGCAGATTTGTGCTAGACCTACGGATTGTGTTTAGTATAGATTTCATACAAATATTTGGAGGTGACATAGTATAGAGGATAATAGTCTCTAGTGGATAGAGGTCCATTATCTAGGGCAGTGAGGACAGGTATTTTTAGTGAGGATAGGAGTCTTCAGTGGATAGAGATCCATAAGCCAATGAAGTGGAGGCAGCAATTCTTCTAGAAGATCACCAGCCAGAGCAATAGGGGAAAGGAGTTCTCCTGTGGATAGAGTTCCACAAACTTGATCAAGGGATTGGTATCTCCATTGGACAAAGGTCCATAAATATTGTAATAGGGAAAGGATTCCCAAGATATTGATTGAGAAAATTTTAGTGAAATATTTTCTTCGTGGAGTAGCCCACATTGGGTGAACCATGTAAATTGTGGTGTCTCTATTATGTGTGGTGATTTTTGCATTGCTTTGATTATTGCTATTGATATTGCTATCTTTACATTGCATAATATTGATTGGGAAAGAAAAGTAAAAAGTGGTCTTATACTGTTCACCCCCCCTCTCAATATAAGCTTATGTTCTTTATTGGGTTTTTTAACTCAACCTCAAAATATAGTAAGCAAGGTGAGTCAGTAAAGGACTAGCATGATTTGGGAATCCCCTTCATTAGGTTGGTTGAAATTCAACTTTGATGGAGCTTCCAAAGGGAACTCGGGTCCAAAAGGGGTTTGTTTAGAAACTCATAGGGAAAAATCCTTCTTGCATTTGTTGAAAACTTTGGTCACCAAACCAGCCATTTCATTAAATATTGAGTATTATTTTAGGGTGTTTCCCAACTGAACTGGGTGAATTACAAGAAACTAATCATAGAAGGAGATTCACTCAATGTTATCAACATGATTAATGGTAACCAAAATCCATCATGGACTATTGAAAATTTTAAAATTGAATCCATTAGAATGATTCAAAATTTAGAAGAAGTCTAATTGAAGCATCGATTTAGGGAAGATAACAAAGCTACAAAATTCCTGGCTAATCAAGGTCTTATGCAGTAAGATATTCACATTTGGATAGGTAATTTCCTAGATGGCCTTAGATCATTGGACAATGAATTCAGACAAAGGTCAAACTTGAGTTAGAATACTTAGGGCAAGTGGTTAGAATCCTCCCCATTGGATGTTACTTTTTGAATATTTTGGTCTGGCTTGCATGCCTAGTTTTTTATCTCTGTTTATCCATGCAGGTTTGCATGTCCAATTTTTCTCCGTTTGGCTTATGTGTTTGGTTTTTTTTAGCTATTATATGTTGGTTTGGGTGTAGGTAGTTGTGTCCAAGGGCTAGTTGGCTTTAATGTTTGAAGTGTCCTCAGTATACTAGTGTATGGATATTATCTTCTTTTAGTTATAAGGTTTGGAGGTTCTTTTAAAACTCTTTTCTTCAAACTAATAAAAAAAAAAGTATGCATAACTTACTTTTACTTATTAAAATTCAATTACTCTTGATAAAGTCTCTAAAAATATTACAAAATACTTTAAAACTATCATATTAAAAGGTTTTCAACATCAAAGGATTAGTTACAATTAGTATGAGGGTACCAAGACCCCTTATAAAAACTTGTGTAAATTTGATGTAAAGAGATAGGGTTTTCAATTGTAACAGGTAGTGTCTGACATGGCAATTTCTTGAAATCATATATGCAACTGAGGTGTTATTTTTTACTTGGATAACATGATATTTGGTGGTGCTTGCAACTTGGATGTAGTTTTTATCGTACATGCAAGCTCAAGAGCCCATATTATCTAGTTTCAAGGCTTCTTCCATGCATGCACTATGAAATTTTGGTCAAAAAATTCATGGTGGTGTAAATATTTCCATTTCCAAGGGAAGCCTTTTCAAGAGGTCTGCAACCTCTCTCTTTTTGATATGTGGTACAAAATAGAGGAACTAAAGGAGAAAGTGGGAGCTCTATGAGACATATTAAACATACAATTATAAAAGAGGAAAAAGGACCAAAGAACACACCACACTTATCCCAAAATAAATGCCTAGAAAAAACTACAAAATTACCATGATTCAATGTAAAACCAAAATTATTTAATAAGGAATTTCATATTTATTTGAGAAGGCATTAATTCTTCACTTCACAGGTTTTTAGCCAATGGAGCAAGATCTGCAAAAATTTATAAGTGAAGTCTAGAAACTAAAGGGATATGTAGAACTTAAACTTTTCCCTAAAGGCTTCTTCATTGTCATTTTACTTGCATGGAGGGTAAGGAGAGGATTAAATATGAGGGGCCTTATTTCATGGCAATTGTCAATACTTTATGTGAAACTAGATAATAGGTTTTAATAACAACAAAGAAAGTCCAACCAAAGCCTTGATCTAGGTGCAGTTGTATGCTCTCCCCCTAGAATTTTAGAATGAGGAAACCTTGAAAGAAATTGCAAATACTATTGGATAATATATAGGAATGTCCAAATTAACTAAATATTCTCGTGTAACTATCATTGCCTAGATTTATATCCATGTAGACATATCAAGCCCTCTTCCAGAGGTAATTATTCTAAGTGCAAGGGATTATGAGTATTGTAAAACATAGTTTTACTCACTAAAAAAAATCTCCTTGTAGATTTAAAATATCCATGTGACAACACACACACACACAAGTATACACAAATTGCTTTTACTCACTACAATCCAACTCCTCCTAGATGAAGTGTCTTGGAGAATTATGAAAATAACTCAATTTATTAGGTAATGTTTGCTTTGAATGGATTATGAGATATTCAACATTTCATGAACTTTGAAGAGATATTTGCTACATTTTTAGGTGTGGAAAACCTTATATTTAAGTTATATTCTATTCCTATATGATCCCCTTATGTTATTTATAATTTTTTCTCATAAGAAAAAATTGTCATCTTTTTTCTATCATTTCATATTTCATTATCTTACCACGTGTTCATTCATATAAAGGAAGTGACATCAAAATCTAGTTTCTACATAGACCATTTATTAAACCCATTCTCTTAGTTTAAATTTATTCACAATGAATTTAGGTGAATATTTTAAAATATCCACATGGCAACACATATATATGTATTCATAGCTTACGTTTACTCACAAAAAACCAACTACTCCTAGATGAAGTCTCTTAGAGTGCAAAAAAGAGTTAATTTGTTAGGTAATGTTTTGAATGAATTATGAGGAATTTTATATTTCAAAAATTCTAAATATCTTTCTTTGCTACATTTTTAGGTTTGGCAAAACCTAGATTTAAATTTTATTCTATTACTATATGATTCCCTTGTTTTATCTTTAATTTTATCTCATAAGCAAAACTTGTCATCTCCTTTTTTATCATTCCACTTTCCAATATCTTACCATGTCTTAATTATTATGTCATGGCATAGTGTGCATAAGTCATTTGCAATATTTTATTCTACAAAAAAACGTAATACTACTAGATCAAAGTACATAACAACACACAAAAAATAATAATATATAACTACAACAAAATAATGTATCAACTTAAAAAATGGAATACTATTTTTATTTTTATAATGTAATAGAAACAAGTAGAATTATTCAAATTCCCTCATTTTGAGGTTACAATATATAGTTAAACTCCTAAAAATACTGCATAGAGTACCAAATGTCTAGTTGCATCTCTAGACCTTCATAATATTTGCAACATTCTTTTGAGATTTTATACATCACACCTCCTATAGGAACTACATAGAGTGTCAATTTTTATTGTAATGTTATAAAAAATTATCCTCCTACAAGCACTACATAGAGTGTCAATTTATTTATTTTGAGGTTATACACAACAAACCTTCTGTAAGTATACACAAAGTTTCAATTTCTTCATTTAAGCAATTACATAACAAACCTCCTACAAGCACTGCATAGAGTATCAATTTATTTTGAGATACTTTGCTCTTTATATCTCTATGCACATATTTATAGTGATAAAGTAGACACAAAAAATATGTGCCACAAACTAAGGGCTAAAACCATGTACAAAAACTATGTTCTAATACCATGTGCAACTCCCATGGTTTTCACAAACCATTTGAATAACAAATGGTTTGGAAACTGTGTTTCCTAAAACATGGTTTCAAACATCCCACTTAGATGATCCTGCATCAGACACCTTGGGTAATAAGAAAATATGAGCTCTTTCTCACATAGCTCATATAATTAGGTTTGGTTTCTCCTCTACAAAAACTCTACTTTTGATAGCCATGCTTCAAATATGTCACTCTAATATACTAAGAATCAACCTTGGGCTCTAATACTTCCTAACAATTGTGCCTAAGACATTTGCAATATTTTACTCTACAAAAAAACATGACAGTCTTATATCAAAGTATGCAACAATGCACAACAACAAATAATATATAAGTACAACAAAATAACACACTTAACTATACAAATAGAATTTTGGTTTATATTTTCTAGTGTAATAGAAACAAGTTATATAAATAACAATGTGTCTATAGTTGTCATACACTTCTTGAAATTCCCTCCTTCTAAGGTTACAATAAACAATTACCCTCCCAAAAGCACTCCATAGAGTACCAAATGTTTATCTCTAGCTGTAGACTTTCACAATATTTGTAATATTATTTTGATGTTATACACAACAAACCTTTTGTAAGCACTACAAAAGTGTTAATTTATTCTTGTAATATTATAAAAAATTAACATCCTGCAAGCACTATACAATGTGCCAATTTCTTCCTTTGAGATTTTACACAACAAACCTCCTGCAAGCACTACACAAAGTTCTAATTTATTTTGAGCTCCTTTGCTCTCTTCCATATTCATTTTCCATTGAATTATCTCTCTTTTGTCCCTATGAAAATATTTTTAGTGATAAAATAGACACAAAACAAAAGGTATAAAAAACATATGACACAAACTATGTGCTAAAACCATGACCAAAAACTAGCTTCTACTATCATGTGTGACACCCATGGTTTTGAAAAACAATGTGCACAACCAATGGTTTGAAAACCTTGTTATCTAAACCATGGTTTCACACACCCCACTTGGATGCTTCTACATCACGTTATGAATGACATTAAAAAATAATGTCTACGTAGATCATTTATTGAATCAATTCTCTTATTTAAAGTTATTCATAATGAATTTAGGCCAAGATTTTAAAATAACAACACACA
Organism: Wollemia nobilis; assembly: GCA_028583015.1. Taxonomy (NCBI): domain Eukaryota; kingdom Viridiplantae; phylum Streptophyta; class Pinopsida; order Araucariales; family Araucariaceae; genus Wollemia; species Wollemia nobilis. The sequence goes on along the minus strand of JAQPPZ010012983.1, from coordinate 5,155,062 downwards.
CACACACACACACACACATACACACATATATATATATATAGCTGTCGAGGAAGATATCAGATATTCTAGGGTGCAACATTGGTTCCATTGCCTCAGTTTACCTTAGGATTCCACTATTCAAAGGTGCATCGAAACCATCGTTGTGGGATTCAATAGTTGAAAGATTTCATAAGAAGTTATTGGGGTGGAAAGGTGCCCTTTTAAGTCAAGCAGGGAGTATTTTATTGGTCAAAACCACTTTACAAAGCATATTGGTGTACTTCCTCTCCTTGTTAAAAAATCTAAGTAAAATTATTGATAAGTTAGAGCAAATACAATGATCCTTCTTGTGGTCAGGGATTGAAGAGAATAAGAGATTCCACCTAGTGGCAATGGGATCAAGTCTGTAGTAGGAGAGAAGAAGGAGGCTTAGGTTTAAGAAGGCTGAGAACGTTGAACATAAAATTTATTGTAAAATAATATTGGAAATTAGTTTACGATGACAATGTTAGCTAGGTTAATATTGTGAAGGCTAAGTATCTTGGCAGTGGTAGCAATTTTCTAAAATACCAAGCTCTCCTAGTGGGGTCAGCTTTTTGGTATAGCATAGTTGGTAGTCGTACGGATGTATGTAAAGTCTTTCATTGGATGGTGGGATATGGTTATCCCATTGTGTTTTTTAGAGATTCTTAGGCCTCGCCATACCCTCTTGAATATTTTTCGACCTTCACCTATCTCAATCCAATCATAGATGGGTCCTTTGGTACTAAAGTTTTTGAATTTTTAGAATTATTTAATGGTCATATTTTGTGGAAGTCCTTTGACATCCCAAATATTACTAAAGAGGAGAAAATTGCTTGTATAAATTTAAAGAACTCCATAAAATTGTTCTTAACCTGGTCTTCATGATAGGTTGGTTTGGGGTCCTAATAAATATGGCCAATTATCAGTTAAGTCTGCTTATGGATTATTGGACTATGATTAGAATACCTAGTTCTTGATGAATCAAGTTTGGATTAAAGGCCTAATGCCTAAATTCAATGTGTTCTTCTAGTTGGAAATTAAGGAAAAGTGCCTTACTCTTGATAATCTTCAAAAATAGGGAATGATTTTCCCTAATAGGTGCTTCCTGTGTGGAAGGGCTTTTGAATTACCTTTCCACTTATTTTATCATTATACATATACCCTTGAAGTCTTTCGACAGTTATTTTTGGAGCTGGATGTTGCTTGGGTTCTTCCCAACTCACTAGAGGACCTGGTTGTTCAATGGGTATCCTCCTTTGCTCCCCACCTACACCAGTTTTGGAAATTCAACTAACCCCATATTTGGTGGTGGGTGTGGAAGGAAAGGAATGCCCACACCTTTACAAATATTTGCCATCCCGAGTCATTCGTCTCCTCGAGGTCCATTATAGATATAGTGGAAAATGTGAAAGCTTTAAAGCTGGATTTGATAAATTATGAAGGGGAGATCAGTTTGGATATCAGTTTGGAGATATCATTGGATTTTTTAACTCAACCTTAGAATACAATGAGTAGGGTGAGTTGGCATAGGGCTAGCACAATTTATGGAGGTTGGATGAAATTCAACTTTTATAGAGCTTCTAAAGGGAATGCAAGTTTGGTGGGTGCAGGGGATTTGTTTAGAAACTCGAAGGACAAAATCCTTCTTGATTTTTTTGAAAACTTGGGTCACCAAACCAGCCATTTTGCTAAAGCTCAAGCATTATTTCAGGGTGTTTCCCAACTAAACTATGTAGATTGCAGGAAAATAATCATAAAATGAAATTCACTCAATGTTATCAACATGATTAATGGCAACCAAAATCCCTCCTGGACTGTTGCAAATTTTATAATTAAAGCCAAGAGAATGATTCCAAATTTAGAATAAGTCTAATTCGAGCATCTATTTAGAGAAGATAACAAAGCTATGGAATTCCTGGCTAATCAAGGTCTTACACAACAAGATCTTCATATTTGGACAGGTAATTTCCCATATGCCCTTAGATCATTGGACAATGAATTTAGGTAAAGGTGAAACTCAAGTCAAAATTCTTAGAGTGGGTGGCCGTAACCCTCCCCATTGGATGTTGCTTTTTGAATGTTTTGGTTTGGCCTACATGCCCATTTTTTTCTTTCTATTTATCTATGCAAGCCTGCATACCGAATTTTTATCTCTATTTGGCTTATGTGTCTAGGTTTTTTCGGCTAGTATATGTTGGTCTGCGTGTAGGTAGTTGTGTCCAAGGGCTAGTTGGATTTAGTGTTTAAAGTATCCTCATTCTCCTAGTGGCTAGAAATTAGCCTCTTTTTGTTATAAAGTTTGGAGTTTCTTTCAAAACTCCTTTCATCTAACTAAACTTCTTTCAAATTTTATTTGTTAAAATTCAATTCCTCTAAATAAAGTCTCCTATAACATTAAAAATAAATTCAAAACTATCATATTAAAAGGTTTTCAACATCAAAGGATTAGTTCCATTCAGTATAAGGGGACCATGACCCCTTATCAAAAGTTGTGTACAGTTGATGAAGAGAGCTAGGGTTTTCAACTGTGACAACTAGTGTTTGACATGGCAATTTAATGAAATCATGTATGCAACCGAGGTGCAATTTTTTACCTGGATGCCATGAGATTTGGTGGCTCTTGCAACTTGGATGAAGTTTTTATTGTACATGAAAGCTCAAGAACCCATTTTGTCTAGTTTCAAGGCTTCTTCCATGCATGCACTATGAAATTTTGGTCAAACGTTTCATGGTGGTGTAAATATTTTTGTTTCCAAGGGAAGCCTTTTCAAGAGGTCTACAACCTCTCTCTTTTTGAGATGTGGTGTAGAATAGAGGTACTAAAGGAGAAAGTGGGAGATCTATAAGAGGTACTAAACATACATTTATAAAAGAGGGTAAAGGACCAGAGAACACACCACCCTTATCCCACAATAAATGCCTAGAAAAACTACAAAATTACCATGATTCAATGTAAAAATAAAATTCTTTAATAAGGAATTTCGTATTTATCTGATAAGGTATGAATTTTTCACTTCACAATTTTTTGGCCAATGGAGCAAGATATGCAAAATTGGATAAGGAAATTCAAGAAACTGAAGAAATATGTAGAGCTTGAACTCTTCTCTAAAGGCTTCTTCATTGCCATTTTTACTTGTGTGGAGGATAAGTAGAATATTCAATATGAGGGGCCTTATTTCATGGCAATGGTTGATATTTTTATGCAAAACTAGATAATAGGTTTTGATCCCAACAAAGAAAATCCAACCAAAGCCTTTATCTAGGTAAAATTGTATGCTCTCCCCCTAAAATTTTAGAATGTTGAAACCTTGAAAGCAATTGGAAATACTATTGGAGAATATATAGGAATGTCCAAAGCAACGAAATATGCTCATGTAATTACCTTTACCTAGATTTGTGTCCATGTATACATATCAATCCCTCTTCTAGAGGTAATTATTCTAAGTGCAGGGGATTACGATTATTGCAAAACATAGTTTTACTCACTAAAAACAATATCCTTGTTGATTTTAAAATATCCATGTGACAACACACACACAAATGTATATACAACTTGCTTTTACTCACTACAATCCAAATCCTCCTAGATGAAGTCTCTTAGAGAATCGTGAAATGACTCAATTTATTAGGTAATGTTTGATTTGAATGGATTATGAGGAATTCAAAATTTCATGAACTTTGAAGAGATTTATTTGCTATATTTTTAGGTGTGGCATACCTTATATTTAAGTTATATTCTATTACTATATTATCCCCTTATGTTATTTATAATTTTTTCTCATAAGAAAAATTTGTCATCTCTTTTTCGATCATTTCACCTTTCAATATCTTACCAAGTGTTCATTCATATGTTGGAAGTGACATCAAAATTTAGTTTCTACATATACAATTTATTAAACCTATTATATTTGTATACATTTATTCACAATTAATTTAGGTGAATATTTTATAATATCCACATGGCAACACATATATATGTATTCATAGCTTATGTTTACTCACAAAAAGCCAACTACTCCTAGATGAAGTCTCTTAGAGTGCAAAAAAGACTTAATTTATTAGGAAATGTTTTGAATGAATTATGAGGGATTTGACATTTCATAAATTCTAAAGATCTTTATTTGCTATATTTTTTAGGTGTGGCAAACCCTAGATTTGAATTTTATTCTATTACTATATGATTCCCTTATGTTATCTTTAAATTATTCCCTTATGTTATCTTAAATTTTATCTCATAAGAAAAACTTGTCATCTCCTTTTTTATCATTCCACTTTCCAATATTTTATCATATCTTCATTCTTATGTCATGGCATAGTGTGTGTAATAATAATAGATCAAAGTACATACCAACCCAATAAATAAATAATATATAAATACAACAAAATAACACATCCATTTAAAAAATGGAATACTATTTTTATTTTTATAAAGTAATAGAAACAAGTTATACAAATAAAAATGTGGTCATAATTTCCATAGAATTATTCAAATTCCCTCCTTTTGAGGTTACAATATATAGTTAACCTCCTAAAAATACTCCATAGAGTACCAAATGTCTAGTTGCATCTCTAGACCAGCATAATGTTTGCAACATTCGTTTGAGAATTTATACATCAAACCTACTACAAACACTACATAGAGTCTCAATTTCTTCTTCTAATGTTATAAACAATTAACCTCCTAAAAGCACTACATAGAGTGTCAATTTATTCTTTTGATATTTTACACAACAAACCTTTTGTAAGAACTATACAAAGTGTCAATTTCTTCCTTTAAGGTTTTACATAACAAACCTCCTGCAAGCACTACATAGAGTACCAATTTCTTTTGAGATCCTTTGCTATCTTATATCCTTGTGCACATATTTATAGTGATAAAATAGATACAAAACAAAGGTACAAAAATTATGTGCCACAAATGAAGTGCTAAAACCATATACAAAAATTATGTTCTAATACCATGTGCAACACCCATGGTTTCCAAAAACCATGTGTACAACCAATGGTTTGAAAACCATGTTCCCCAAAGCATGGTTTCAAATACCCAACTTGGATGCTCCTACATCATACACCTTGGGTAACAATAAAATATGAGCTATTGCTCACATAGCTCTTATAACTAGTTTTTGTTGCTCCTCTACACAAACTTTATTTTTGATAGTCATGCTTCAACTATGTCACTCTAATATACTAAGAATAAACCTTGGGCTCTAATGCCACCTAGAAAAATGTTCCTAAGTAATTTATAATATTTAACTCTATAAACAAACATGAATCTCCTAGATCGAAGTACACAACAATACACAACAACAAATGATATATAAGTACAACAAAATTACACACTCAATTATACAAAATAGAATATATATTTTTATTTTTACAGTGCAATAGAAACAAGTTATACAAATAACAACGTGGTCATAGTTGTCATACACTTGTTAAAATTCCATCCTTCTATGGTAACAATAAAAAATTACCCTCCTACAAGCACTCCTTAGAGTACCAAATGTCTTGCTCTAGCTTTAGAACTTAGAAATATTTACAACATTCTTTTGAGGTTTTACACAATAAACCTTATATAAGCACTATAAAAGTGTTAATTTCTTATTTTAATGTTATAAATAGTTAACATCCTTTAAGAACTACACAATTTTCCAATTTCTCCCTTTAAGCTTTTACACAACAAACCTCTTGTAAGCACTACAAAGTGCTAATTTATTTTGAGCTCCTTTGCTCTCTTCCAAATTCACTTCCCCTTCTCCTATCTCTCTTTTGTATCTATGAATATATTTATAGTGATAAAATAGACACAAAACAAAAGGTATAAAAACCATATACCACAAACAAAATTTTAAAACCATGATTAAAAACTAGGTTCTGCTACCATGTGCAACACCCATGGTTTTGAAAAACCATGTGCACAACCAATGGTTTGAAAACCATGTTCTCTAAACCGTGGTTTAAAACACCCCACTTGGATGCTCCTACATCATGTCACAAATGACATCAAAATTTAATGTATACATAGATCATTTATTGAATCCATTCTATTATTTAAATTTATTCAAAATGAATTTAGGCCAATATTTTAAAATTGATAACACAGTTATATGTATGCATAACTTAATTTTACTTGTTAAAATCCAATTCCTCTAGATAAAGTCTCTTAGAATATAAAAATATAAATTCAAAACTATCATATTAAAAGGTTTTCAACTTCAAAGGATTACTTCCACTGAATATGAGGGGACCAAGACCCCTCATAAAAACTTGTGTAAACATGATGAATATAGCTAAGGTTTTCAATGGCGAGAGCTAGGGTTTGACACTAAAATTTCATGAAATCATGGATGCAACCAAGGTGTAGTTTTTTAATTGAATGTGATGAGATTTGGTGGTGCTTGCTACTTGGATACAAAGTTTACCGTGCATGCAAGCTCAAGAGTCCAGATTGTCTAGTTTCAATGCTTCTTCCATGCATGCACTCTGATGTTTTGGTCAAATATTTCATGGTGGTGTAAAGGTTTTCATTTGCAAAGGAATCCTCTTCAAGAGGCCTGCCACATATCTCTTTTTGAGAAGTGGTGTAGAATAGAGGTACTAAAGGATAAAGTAGGAGCTCTATGAGAGGTATTAAACATGTAATTATAAAAGAGGAAAAAATCAAAGAGAACACACAACCCTTAACTCTCAATAAATGCCTAAAAATAACTACAAAGTTACCATGATTCAATGTAAAACCGAAATCCTTTAAATATGGAATTTATTATTTATGCTTCACAGGTTTTTGGTTGATGGAGCAAGATCTATAAAATTGGATAAGGAAATTCTAGAAACTCAAGGGAGATGTAGAACTTCAAATCTTCCCCAAAGGCTTTTTCATTGTCATTTTTACTTGCATGGATGATAAGGAGAGGATTCAATATGAGGGGTATTATTTCATGGCAAGGGTTAGTCTTTTTATGTGGAATTGGACCATAGGTTTTGATCCCAACAAAGAAAATTCAACCAAAGTCCTGATCTAGGTGTAGTTGTATGTTCTCCCATTAGAATTTTGGAATGAGAAAACCTTGAAAGGAATTGGAAATACTATTGGAGAATATATAGGAATGTCCAAAGCAACTAAAGAGGCTTGTGTAACCTATCAAGCCTAGAGTTGTCTTCATGTAGACCTATCAAGTCCTCTTGCAGAGGTAATTATTCTAAGTACAGTGGACTATGAGTAGATCCAAGACCTAGATTATGAGAATGTGTCCTTTCAATGCAAATTTTGCCATGCTTATGACCATATCCTATGAAACTATCTTACCCTTAAGAAAAAAGTGGAGGAGATAAAGACAAATAAGGATACATTAGGGAAGAATAAAGAGTGGCAACCTCAAAAATTGATAAACAAAAAGGATAAACATGTGTGGCTAAATAAAGGGAAACAAAAAAATCAACAAACAAATAAATTTACGATTCTACAATAGACAAACCAAGATATGGAGGAATCCATGCATATCCTTGAGGGGAAAATGAACATAAAAACAAGGAAAGGAGTAAGGGGGGAAATTCAATGGAAATTATTATCAAGCAGTTAATGAAATATCCTAAAAACCTAAAGGAAGGTGATTTAATCTAAAGGAATTTCCAAATAAGGTTACACCCTGAAGATACTCCAATGGATGCTAATGATCCAATTCAGAGTGAAGAGATTTTGGGTTGAAGATCCTCAGACCCCCTCTTGAAGGATCCTTGTCAACTAAAATTGGATATTCACCAAACCCTCTTGCAACAAAGATTTATTGCCAATAAAATTTGGCCAGCTGGAAAAGTGGACTCAATTTCTAGTAAAATTTGGACTCAATTTCCAGTAAAATTTGGCTAGCTAAAAAAGTGGTTTCCCTCAGTTCCCAAGGGACTTCTCGTGGCATTGCTTGTATTTGGGACCCAAAAGAGGTAATTATTCACCATATGGTTGGAAGTTGGGGTTTGTTGGCTATAGCTATTCAAAGTAGACATTCCAACCAAATTATGCTCTGCATTACTGTTTATGCTCTAACTTCTTTGAAGAAAAAAATAAGATAGTGGAAGGATATTACTCATATTATCTCTAATTTTACTAAATATTGGATCTTGATCGGAGGATATTTCAATACCATCATCTCTCTAGATGAGAAAATGGGGGTAAATAGAAATTTGGACAAATGCATTGACCTCATGAGCGAATATATTCCAAACCTCCATCGTGTGGATATCCAACCAGATAATGTCCTTATGACTTGGTCTAACATAAGGCAAGGCTTAGCTTGTATAATGGAGAGATTAGATAGGATTTTGCTCTCTAAAAATTTCTTAATCCATAGTTACATTCCTAAAGTGAATACTCTTAATAATGCTGCTTTAGATCATTGGCCAGTCATGGTGGAAACATGGAAAACCAATGTGAGTTTATCTCCTTTTCGTTTTCAATTAATGTGGCTTAGATATATTTCCTTCAGACCTCATGTGCAACAATAGTGGAAGGAAGGTAAACCTAGGCATGGGACTAAGATGTTCTATTTTTCCAAAATATTGCAATACATTAAATCCAAAATCAAGACCTAGAACTAGAAAGAGTTTGGGGATGTTCATAAAAAAACATGAAGTTATTTCTCATCTTGAAAATTTGAATAAGAAAATCCGTTTAGATGGGCTCACAGAGAAGATAAGTGCAGATGAAATTAAACTCACAACTCAGTTAGAGGAATGGAAAAAAAGAGAAGAAATATTATGGAACTAAAAATATAGAATTCAATGGCTCAAATAAGCAGATCGAAAAACAAATTTCTTCCACAAATATATTCTAGCTCGAAGATCTCAAAACTTTATTTCTTCCTTAAAATCAAATTCTTGAGATGTTGTTTATACTTGGGATGGCATGAAATCTATTGTTGTTGATTAATTTTCCAATCTTCTTGTTTCTACTCCTCTTGACTCAGCTTCTGAACAAAATGTTCTTCAAGAAATCCCTTCTCTTATCACTTCTGAGGAGAACTCTATTTTGACTGCTCCTGTTACTATCAATGAGCTTCAACAAGTATTTTTTAAAATGCAAAAATGGAAAACCCCAGGTCCTGATGGTTTTCCCATTGAGTTCTAACAAGAGTTATGGGATATCCTTCATTTTGATTTATTAGAGATGGTGGACGAAGCTAGGAAATCCAAAGAAATTTTGAAGGTTATCAATAAAACTTATATTAATCTTGTTCCAAAAGCTCAAGGGGTTGATCATATCTCAACTTTTAGACCTGTTGCTTTATGTAATGTTCTTTTCAAAATCATTACTAAAATCATGGCAGAAAGGTTGAAGCCTCTTTTGCATAAGATTATTTCCCTAGAGCAAGGGGGTTATGTGGAAGGACCCCAAATAGTAGATGAGATAGTTATTGCTCAGGAAGCCATCCATTCCATGGATATGCAAAAATCTCCTTCCATGTTCATTCGGTTAGACTTATCCAAAGCTTATGACAGAGTGGATTGGGACTTCCTTATCAAAGTTTTGAGGCAATTTGATTTCTCTAAGGATTATATAGATTGGATTATGGGATGTATCTCTTCAGTTTTCTACTAAGTTCTTATTAATGGCAGGCCTTCTCAGTCAATCCTAGCTTCCAGAGGTATTAAGCAATGTGACCCGCTATACCCTTATTTATTCATCATTCTTGATGAATGCTTGGGTAGAGGACTATAACCAAAAAGAGGGAAAACAAAACCTTTGAGGGAGTTACCATTGCTCATGGAGCTAGACCTATCTCTCATATTCAATTTGTGGATGACTCTAATCTTTTAGGTAAAGCTATAGGTAAGGAAGATTCTAATATTAAGCAAATCATTAGCTATTTTTCTAAGGCTAATGGGCAGTTGATCAATGAAGACAAATCTAAAGTTATTTTCTTTCACTGCTCTACTAAATAGGAATCCATGGTCTTGGATAAATTAAGATATAAGAAGATATCCTTTCCAATCACTTATTTAGGTATTCCCATAAATATTCAAAGGAATAAAAATAAAGATTGGAATTGGTTGTTGGACAAAGTCAAGGAGAAAATTAGAAAGTGGACCAACAGGTGGCTTTCTTATGGGGGTATAATCACCTGGGTAAAATCAGTCCTTCAAGCTATTCCTATTTATGTTTCTTTCATTTTGAATATCCCAAAATATATTCTTTGAGAATTGGATCAAATCAGTCATCATTTCTTTTGGAGTGGTACTAAGGAGAAAAGAAAATGGGACTTGGTGAAATGGGATACTTTATGTCTTCCTAAGAATGAAGGGGAGTTAGGATTACGGTCTTCTATTAATAAAGATAAAGCTTTAGCTACTAAATTATATTGGAGGATGTTGCATAACCCCAATGCTCTTTGGGCCAATAATCTCCGTGATAAATATGCTGAGAACAAAAGTCCTGCAGACCTTGTTCGCTATCAACTTCCTACCAAAGGTTATCCCATTTTAGAAGTTCTTAAGACTAGTGAGGATTTGATAAAGAAAAATTTATTTTGGATCATTCATAATGGTCAATAGGTAAATTTTTGGATAGATTCTTGGGATGGTCACAAGCCTTTGATAACTCAGTTTCCTGATTGGAGGCCTTGGATGGAGGAGCTTCACTGAGCTAACTGGATAAAGGTGGCTAATTATTGTCAATACCATACTAGTAATTCAAAGGTTGGTAGATATTGGATCCCTATTGAGGACTGACCTATTCAAATACCAGAAAGGCAAAGACAATATATCCAAGGCATCCTTCATATGAGATCCCTCTCTTGGTCCCATGGAAAATATTGTTTTGGATGGAAAAACACTACTAAGGGTGAGTACTTAGTTTCTCAAGGTTATTTGATCTTATGCCATAATAATCCCAATCATTCTTCTGACATATTTTCTCGGTTGTGGGCTCAAAATCTCTGGCCTAAGGTGAGGTTCTTTAATTGTATTTTATTGCATCGTAGGGTGCTTACTGGTGAGCAACTTATGAAGCACGATTTTCATGGCTATTTTAGATGTGAAATGTGTGAAGAGAATGTAGAAACTCTCAACCATATTTTTATTGAGTGTACTTTAGCCTCTGAGCTATGGAGGAGAATGGCCACTTTACTTGGCTTATAGTGGTCCATTTTTTTAAATTTTGAACAAATTTTGAGGGATTGGCCTAATCAAGAGGGTGTTGATCATTTTATTAGGTAGTTAGTTTGGATGAGTTATACCATTCTTCTTTGGAATATTTAGAATGAAAGGAACAACCAAATTTTTAATCAAGATAGGAAGGATAATCACTATATTTGACAAAAGACCATAGCAAACTTAGTTGAATCAGTCCATCAAATCCTTAATCACCCCCAAAACTCCCACCAAAGATGGGATCAAGTGATGCAAATATTGAAGATTAAATATTCTAATGGCAACCAAATTAAAGGGAATGTGAGTATTAGTAAGATGGATAGGACAAAAAATTGGCAACCTCCTCCTAAGGATTTTGTAAAATTCAATACTGATGGAGCCTCTAGAGGGAACCATGGAAAATCCAGTGTGGGAGGAATTGGTAGACTTTCATATGGCTCCCTAGTTTTTACTTTTGCTGAGAATTTGGGTATTCTTTCCAATAACCTTGTTGAGAGGTATGGTATCCTCAAAGGCGTTCAAGAGGCTACTAAGGTTGGCTGGGAAAAGGTGTTAGTTGAGTCTGAATCTCAACTTATGATTAATCTCTTGAAGACTCCTTCTAAGAATCATAAGGTGGATTGGAGAATAAAAATAATTATTGAGAAGATTCAATTAATCTAGATGGGATTTTTTAAAGTTGATTACAATCATGTGGTCAGAGATCAAAACAAGAGTGTTGATGCTTTAGCTAATTGGGCTTTGGACAAAGGTGATCTACTTGTTATGGCCACCCTCCTCGATGGTGGGCTTCTAAAATTAGGGAAGCTCTTCTTTCTATAATTTCTTTGGATGGCTCTAGTTCTGAAGGTACCTAGTTTCTTCTTGTTTTTTTTTTTTGCTTCTCTTTGGTTCATTCGGTTTTTTTTAGTTCCCTAGCTCATTCTATTATTTCTTTTGTTTCCTATGTTTATTCTTGCCTTAATAGTCTTCTAGTCTAGATAGGTCATTGTTATGTTCAATTTTGTTTTTCTTTTTTCTTTGTTTGTTTTTTTTATTTAGTTTTTTAAGGTGGGTGGGTTATTTTGTTTTGTTTTGTTTTTGTGTTCTTTGTGTTGTTTTTTGTTGTTCTTGTGTTTTTTTTGTTTTGTGTTTTTATTTTTATGTTTTTTGTTATTGTTCTTGTGTTTTTAGTTCTTGTTCTTGGGTTTCTCTTTGTTTTTGTTAGTTCGAGTTTTTATGTTTGAGTGTTTTCTATGTTTTTTGTTTTTGTTTATTGTCTGTTGTTGGTTGTTTTTTTTTTTTTTTTTAGGTTTTAGTTGTGTTTATTTTTCATTTTTTTTGGGTTATGTCTTTGTAGTGTTCTGTTATTTTTGTCTTGTTTGTGTTTTTTTATGTGGTTCTTGTGTTTTTCTATGTGTTTCATGTTGTGGTTTATTTTATCTTATTGTGCGTGTTTGGTTGTGCTTTTGTTTTTGACACACTCAAGGAGCATGTTTTTTATTTTATTTTATTATTTTTGTTGTTATTTACTTATTTATTTACTTATTTTTAAATCGGTTGTGTGTTTGTTTGCTCCTTGAGTATGTCAAATACGGTAGGCCAGGTTTGAGTCCTGGGCATTTTTTGAGGAATGGATACCCCTGCCTCCTTGGGTCTTACCCGAAAGTGGCATCCCTTTTGGGATGTTTTCCACAAATAAAAAAAGAAGGTGCAATTTTTTTATAGGTTTTTGTGTTGTTTTTATTTATTATTGTTGTTTTTGTGTGTTTGTGTTTATTGGTGTTTTGTGTTTGTGTTTTTATGTTTTTTTTGTTAGATTATTATTGTTGTTTTTGTGTGTTTGTGTTTATTGGTGTCTTTTTTGTTTGTTTATGTTTTGGTGTGTATATTTTTTTGTGTTTATTTGTGTTTTGGTGTGTGTGTTTTTTTGTGTTTGTTGTTGTTTGTTACTTTTTGTGTTTTTTTATTGTCTTTTATTTTTTAAAATTATTATTGTTGTTTCTGTGTGTTTCTGTTTATTGGTGTTTTGTGTTTTTTCAATTATTATTATTGTTTTGTATGTTTGTGTTTATTGGTATTTTTGTGTTTGCTTGTGTTGTTTGTGTTTTTATTATTTTAGGCATGCTTTTAACTGTATCGAAGAAAACAGGCCAAGAGATGACTTTGGAAAAATACATACCCTGGATCTTACCCAAATGTAACATTTGTTTTCCAAAAAAAAAAATTCTAAAAATTCAAAAATCCTAATTTATAATAAAAATATTTTAATAACGATCAGATTGGCGCATGTCGAGTTTTGTGTTAATGCAAACCTGGACTCCGAGCTTCATTCCAAGGTGGAACTAGAATATGGAGAGTTTCTAAGGATCCAACCGGTGGAGTATGAAAATAGGTCGACATTCTGTAATGTATGAAAAACTTAGAGCCATCTTCAAACCCAATGTTCGACGGTAGCAGCACATAAAGAAGCTTCGAACAAAGGTGATGTGGGTAAGGTTAATGGGAGAGGGATCCCTAAGTTTATAGGTCCGCATCCTAAATTACGAGGATACAAACCAGTCAAAAATAACCAGGCCAGTCAAGCTAATGTAGGACAATCCAAAGTCCAGGAGAAAGGAAAAAAAATTAGCGAGAAAGGCAAAAATCCTAAGGTATGTAATAAAGACCTCTGTTCGATTAAATTTGAATTTTTAGCTAACCTAGAAGAGGAAATGAAAAAAAACAAGGAAGAAACTCTATATTTTGAGTTTCCTGAAACCCTAGAATCCCCATCCAAATTTGGGCCATCCATAGTCACCGAGAAAAACCCTAATAGTTTTTCTCAAAGAAAAGAAAAAATGTCAGGATGATATAACCTAAACATGGAAGGATTCGAGTCAAGAGTTGAAGTATATGGAATAGGGGTTATAAATGCAGCCTCTAGTCCTATTGTGGAGCAGATTATCCCATATTAGAATGTTTCCTTGAAGGAAATCCCTATGATCAAGGAGAACCATATAGGAGAGGCCAACCAAAACAAGGACGAATATGAAGAGGGAAATTAAAACCTCTAAAATAAGGAAAGAGGATCCAGACCCAAATTATCACAGTATATGCTCCCTCATTTTAGTCCAAAATAGACTAGAAGCACCACCAAGTCTCACATAGATTATGGCATTGAAATAAAGAAAGGGAGAATATCTACTATAGAGAATTATAGACTGAGGATCAATGACAAAATTGCAAATGGGAAGCAAAGAACACTTTTACAACAAGCTATTCCTTACCAGGATGATAGTGAAATTTATAGAGCCCTCTTGCTCAAGGAAGGGGGCGGGAAAAAATAACAAATAGGTAAAATGAAGGTTCTCTCATGGAATATGAGAGGCCTAAATGACCCACCAAAATAAAGGGTGGTTAAGTCAATAAGGAAGGAGTGGAATCCTACCATTATTTTTCTTCAAGAAACAAAAAAATATGCGACACAATCAGCTTTAATTGCAAGCAAGATTTGGAAGAACGGAAAAGTGGTCTTTCAGCAGGCAAGAGGAGCATCTGGAGGCCTCATGATCCTGTGGGATCTAATTAAAATAGAAGTGTTATTCAGGTGAATAAAAGTATGCTAAGTGTGTTATTTCACGATCTCGATAACAATAAGTCTTGGATCATGTCAAATGTCTATGTCCCCACTTCTATCCAAGGGCGATCTAAGGTATGGGAGTATTTGGGTCATTTAAATCAAGCATTCATAGACACTCCTTGGGTGATTGGGGGTGACTTAAATACTCCCATTTACCCATCTGATAAAAAAGGAGGATCTAGGTTACCTTCTAGGAGCATGGAGGAATTCAATGAATTAATTAACACAAGTGAGTTAATGGATGCCAGACTAAAAGGGGTCAAATTCACAAGGAGTAATTGGAGGATAGGGAGTCAGCTCATTCAGGAAAGGTTGGATAGATTATTTTTATCCAAGGAAGCCATAACAACTTTCGATGATTCATTATTACAAACTCTTCCCAAATGTGCTTCAGATCATAACCCTATTCTTTTGGAGGCTATGCAGACTAACCCCTTCAAAAAGCCATTCATATTTTTGTCGATGTGGGTAAAACATCTAGACTTAAGGAAACAAATTGAGGAATGGTGGCAACTGCCTATCCAAGGTAGTGCTTCTTTCAAAATTTCTCAGAAACTAAATATGGTAAAAGATAACCTTAGGGTCTAGAATAAAGAAGTTTTTGGAAACATTTTGAGAACAAGAAAGCAGTGGGGGGAAAAAATAAAAATAATAGAAGGCAAAATTCAACATGGAACTTATGATGAGGCAACACAGATTAAAGAGAAGGAAACCCTTTGTGATAACCATAATATCCTAGCCTATGAAGAGATGCATTGGAGGCAGAAATCAAGGGCGTTATGGCTGAAGGAAGGCGATTCAAATTCAAAATTTTTCCATGTTAAAAATTTGAGGAACAAAAGCAACAACAATATTAGAATGTTAACAAAGGAGGATGGCTCCTCAACCCAGAATATCCTGGAGATCAGGTATAAGGTTGTGAATTTTTTCAACTCCTTGTTAGGTGAAGGACCAACTTGCAATGCCCAAGCAAAGGATTCTCTTCTTCAATTTATCCCCCAACTTATTGATGAGATGACTAATGAGTCCCTCACGATGGCCTTTTTCTGATGAAGAGATCAAATATGACCTTTTTAGAATGGATCCTAACAAGGCTCCTGGGCTAGACGGTTTCTCCCCTCATTTTTACCAAGTTTTTTGGGATATTGTTGGTGCAGACATCATCACTACCATTAGGAAGTTCCAAACTTGTAATCACATTCCTAGGGGTTTTAATTCACCGTTTATAGTTTTGATACCCAAAGGCTCCAATCCTAAGACCATGGCTAATTTCAGGTCGGTTAGCCTGTGTAATGTATCCTATAAAATATTGTCCAAAGTCTTAGCTAATCGCTTGAATAAGGTCTTTCCTGTTATCATTGATCCAAGTCAGGGAAGTTTGGTTCAGGGGAGATCAATCTTAGATGGAGTTATCATAGTTCATGAGGCTCTCCATACGGCTACCCAAACTAAGAAGGCAGTCATGGCCTTAAAGCTAGATATGAACAAATATTTTGACAGGATAAATTGGGATTTCTTGGAGGTAGTTTTAGTAAAATTCGGTTTCCACACTCAATGGGTCAAGCTGGTCAGAGAATGTATTTCGAAGGCCTAGTTTTTAGTCTTGGTAAATGGGTCTACAATAAGATTTTTTCAAAGTAAATGAGGACTGAGACAAGGAGATCCCATTAGTCCCATGCTTTTCATCATTGTAACAGAAGCCTTAGGAAGAACCATCAAGGCAGTGGCAACAACTAGACTTATATCAGGCATAAATTCAACTTTGTTAACAGCCCTAGAGACCCATCAATAATTTGTTGATGACACGTTGTTGCTTACATTGGCTTCAATGGTTGAGGCAAGATGGATCAGACACATTCTTAAGATGTATGAGGAGGTGGACAGATAGAAAGTAAATTTTAATAATAGTAATCTATATTTTATAAATACGCCCATTCACAGGCAAAACAACATTGCTATAATTTTGGAATGCTAGATTTCGTCCCTTTCTACCTCCTACTTAGGCCTTCCCCTTTTATATGGGAAATTGGAAGGGTCAATGTGGAATATTATGTTAGAGAGGATCCAAGAAAAGCTAGCAGGCTGGAAAAGACATTTATTATCTCAAGTGAGCAAAGCAGTAATAACAATGGCCTCCCTACAAAGTATACCTATATATTTCTTATCGATTTTTAGATCTCCAAGGAAGGTGTATCATAAAATTGAGCAATTTCAAAATAAATTTCTCTGGTTAGGGACCGAGAATAAAAAAAGGATCCATTTGGTAGGGTGGAATAATGTTTGCAAACCTAAGGTACAAGGGAGGCTAGGGTTGAGGAGAGTTGCTAATCTCAACACAACTCTGCTAGCCAAACAAGCATGTCGATTATTAACCAAGGTCGAAAATGAATGGAAGACCATAGTCAGGAGGAAATGCCTCCAAGGATCGAATTTCCTCAATGATAATCTGGTGAGTAGGGGGTCAAATTTCTGGAAGGTAATCCTAAAAAGAAAATATCCAGTCAAGAGAGGGATTAGATGGATCCTTGGGAATGGGAAAATGATAAAATTTTGGAAGGACCGGTGGGCAAGAGTTGAGAAATTATCCCAGAATCACCGATTGGCTAGGATACAAGAAGACATGGAGTAGTAGATTTGGAAAAGGGTGGTTGATTACATCTGGCAGGCTATGAACACCCCTAGGTGGAAATACATCAAAGTATAGGGTTTTGAAGCTGAGTTCGAAGAACTTCATAATATTTGAACACATCAAATTATTCCCTCTGGAGAAGATGAGGATCACATTTCTTGGGCCGAGACTGAAAGTGGAGATTTTACGATCAAATCTACCTATAACTTGCTCCTCAACAATGAAGACCAACAATTTCAATCGAATTTGGTCTGGATCAAGGGTTTAATCCCTAAAATATATTTTTTCTTATGGTTGGTGATCCAAGGAAAAATTATTACCATGGATAATATATTTACCAAAGGTATGGTTATTGCTAACAGTTGCCATATGTGTAGGTCTGGGTGGGAGTCAACCCAACATTTGTTCCTAGAGTGTCCGGTGGCAGCGTCCATCCTTGATGAAATTTTCCAGGATTTTAGGATCTCGTGGGTCAAGCCGGCTTCAGTTTCTAAAGTGTTCCAAAAATGGCCTCAACCCTTTGTTAGTCTAAAACTTAAGTACCTTTGGAAAATCTGTTGGCACCATTTCCTGTGGTAGATATGGTTAGAAAGGAATTGCAAAGCTTTTAAGAACACTAGAAATAGCCTTAAAACAATCCTCAATAGAATCCTTGCCTTTGTGAAAGAAAACATTAGTATCCTTGCTGAGGAGAACCATATAATCCCTCCCTAGGAAAGACAAATTGCTTTAGCCTTAGGCATTGAGGAAAATCCTTTCATCCCTCTACCCAATCCCATAAATGGGGTCTCTTGGGAGCCCCCCTAGGGGTTGGTTCAAATTGAACTTTGATGGTGCAGCTAAGGAGAACCCGGGAAGAACAGGATCTGGAGGAGTAATCAGAGATCATCAAAGGAAACCTGGTTAAGGCATTCGCTGAACCATTGGGAATTAGAACTAATAATGAGGTGGAAGCTAGAGCCCTTTTGAGAGGGTTAAAAGTTTTCAAAGAGACTCATGGAAATTTTATGATTGAAGGTAATTCCATGAATATCATCAACCTGTTAACCAATGGCAGAAAACCTCCATGGAGGATTGAGGTCGACATCTGCAAGGCAAGAATCCTTATTGCAGCAAGATAGGACAGGAGGTCGCTGTGTTTCGTGAGGCCAACAAAGCGGCTGACAAATTAGCCAATGTGGGTATTGATGCGGGAAGTTTGATGATGTGGACACAATGGGTACCACGTGAAGTGGAAGACATTCTTAGACATGAAAAGCACACTACTGATTAAGAAGAAAGGTGGAAGGCTGCTTTTTCCCTAAGTTTTTCATGATAAGCATAGAGTTTTTTCTTTACGTCAACTCAAACAACTATCACTGTAAGTAATGTTAATTGTCATGTTGAACTGTCTTTCTGTAGTAAGTGTAAAGTGTTGTAGGATAACCAACACAAATTTTGAAAAGAATGTTCTAAGGATGACTAGGATCCACAATCTCAACATAAGGCTAAATTTTGTATTAGGTTTTAGAAAACTTTAATTTTTATTTAAAAAAATATTTTTCCGTTTCATAAACCGTAACCAACCATCTATTATTTAATCCATGACTTTTCAATCAGATGACTTGCCATTGTAGAATACAATTAAAAAATTAATTTAAAATAATGTCATTAACATCCAATTAGTTGTCATTTGAGAAAATTCTTGCATGCAGTCAATTCTTGCTCCGAAGCTCTCCCTCCTGGTGGTATAGGCGGTATTATGAGATAGTCAATTACGGCTGCAGGACACAATTTTTAAAACCTGACTAACCTTCGCATAAATTTAGGCAAATTACAACTTAAGAGTAAGATTGGAATGAACAGAAAATAAGCATCTTCTCAAGGCTGTTAAACGAGTGGCCGAAGCCTGCCTTCCTTCCTTTTATAGACTTCTGGACAAAAACAAAGTTCAACCAAAATAGCTTACGGTTGTTATCAATCGACTTGAGCAAAGATGAAATTCAACTGGGGCAGTCCAACCTTGTTAACAACTGAACTGTACTTTTCAAATGATATTGTTGATAGTATTATTTATGATTAATACTATTGAGCTAAATGGTATTGTTTATAATTATTTTCAATACTTTATTTTTTTAAATATATTTTTTTATACATAAGCTTACATACACATTCACATACATTACACCTTACAGTAGTTAAAATTTAGATCTGTTGAGAAAAAATCCCACAACTTTAACATATAAATATTCAACAGAGATAATTTTTAAAATGTAATATACAACTGTACTTTCATTTAATTTTTAATTTAATAATACTTCTTATACATATTTATTATGAAGATTGAACCTGAATCACACTCACAACGATTTACAACCCCATACTTTTATAAAATTCAAAATTTTAAACTCTCCAGTTACCTTGATATACAGTGCATGTTGTATTGAACGCCCTGCAATTTACTATTGCCATCTCCGCCCTGAAAATCATTTTCCAATAAAATCCCAGAAGTCTTCCGCGGTGTCAGCCCGAAAATTGATCCATGAACAACGCGTTGACATGAAACATGACAGCAAACGGAGTGACTGGGCACGCATCGAGGAGATGTTCATCAATCAAAATGGGAGCTGGCCAAGCACACAAGGCATTCATGTTTCTTCAAGCACAGAACTGCTTCAATTTTATTCTCTTTCCTTTTCCATTAATGTTAATGTGTTTTTCATTCGTGAAATTATGACCAATCCTTAGCCGATAGAGAAGCATTGGTTGACTATTTTTACCAGCTGTAAAAGCTGTACCGGAAGGTATGTAGCAATTGCGTCTAACATTTCCACGTTGATTACAATCTTTAGAACAATTTAAATATTCTATAAAATAAAGACCGAAAGATCTAAGAAAGTGCAAATGACTCCAATCTCAAGAAAGTTGAGATAAATTTAAATGTCTATAACATAACACATATATTTTTAATATATAAAAAATTAATGACTATCTTTATTTTTAAGTAACTTATTTTAAAGTTTAATCGTAATACAATTTTTATATATTTTATAATTAATAAATAAAATAAAAATAATAAAGAAGATATAAATTAATATGTAAATATATTTTATTTTAATAATATTTTAAAACTGGTTGTGTTTTCTTTGTTTTTTTTTTAATTTACATGGTGGAATCGGTAGCCGTCACGAATCCGGGCAGGCTGTCCAGTTTTTTATGGCCGCCACAGTATTCTGTCTGCCCCAGAAGCCGCCACATAGATCTTCGCGCAGTCCGCCCCTATAACCACCATGTCACAATCATTTTAAACCTTTTACGCTGCTAAAAACACTAGGAAAGGGACAGGCGTTCAGTACGTTTTGTTTAGTTAATTAAGAAAATAGAGGACAAAGTTTTATAACAAATGGGAAAACATTTATATGTATAATATGGCCCACTTTTTTTCAATTTGGTTATTGTGAGAAATTTTTATCACCACGCACAACCATGACTCCTAAAACCAAAAGCTATACTTGTCAATAGAAAATTTAACACAAAACCACCACACACCCACCCCTCACACACTCCTCCACACCACAATTTAAACCTTGGACCTCGAAAATAATATAATATGACTAACTTTACAATGGAAAAAATTTTAACTGCAAGGATTATAAACTATTTTAAACTTATCATATCCTTTTTTTATTATTTCATTTTCCAATATCTAATTATGTCTTCATTCGTATGTCATGACATAATGTGTCTCATTTGCAAGATTTTACTCTATAAACAAACTAGATCATAGTACACAACAACCTGCAATAACAAATAATATATAATTAAAATAAAATAACACATAAATTAAAAAAATAGAATACTATTTTTTATTTTTATAATGTAATAGAAATAAGTTATACAAATAACAATATGGTCATAGTTGCCATAGAATTCTTCAATTCTTTCTTTTTGAGGTTATAATACACAATTAACCTCCTAAAAATAATTCATAGAGTACTAATGTCTAGCTCCATCTCTAGATTTTCATAATGTTTGCAACATTCTTCCAAGATTTTATACATCAAACCTTCTACATGCACTACATAGAGTGTGGATTTCTTATTTTGATGTTATAAACAATTAATCTCCTACAAGTACTACATAGACTGTCACTTTCTTCTTCTAATATTTTATACAACAAACCTCTTGTAAGCACTACACAAAGTATTGATTTTTTCCTTTGAGGCTTTACATAACAAACCTCTTACAAGCACTACATAGAGTAATTTTTTTTTTGAGATCCTTTGCTCTTTTCTATCCTTGTGCACATATTTATAGCGATAGAATATACACAAAACAAAAGGCACAAAAATCATGTGCCACAAACTAAGTGCTAAAACCATGTACAAAAACTATGTTCTAATACCATGTGCAACACCCATGGTTTTGAAAAACCATGTGCACAACCAATGGTTTGAAAACCATGTTACCCAATTTATGGTTTCAAACACCCCACTTGGATGCTCCTACATTAGACACCTTGGATAACAAGAAAATATGAGCTCTTTCTCACATAGCTCTTATAACTAGGTTTGGTTACTCCTCTACACAAACTCTACTTTTGATAGCCATGATTCAACTATGCTCATGAAAGGAGATACAAAGTTTATTGTTTCTTGCATAATTTATATATGAACCATTACTCTCGAAGTATCTTCACAAATGTCCTAGAGAGTGATGGCCATATAGAAGTTATTCTATGAAACAGAGCTCGTCGAAGTTTGAATTCTATCCATTTTACTCCATTTTCTCTACCTTTCCACTACTTACACTCTCTTCCTCACTTCATACATATCCTTTTTTTGAGAATTTACCTCCATTCAACTAGCTCTCCCTACCATTATTTCTCTTTATCATTTCTCGACTCCTAATACCCAATGGATAAGAATCTTAGCTCTCAGGATTTGCGAGCAAAACCTCCTAGGGGATGCCATAATGTAGGTCCAAAATGGCCACATCCTTAGAAATGTCACTCTAATACAGAAAGAATCAATCTTGGACTCTAACACTACCTAACACAATGTGCCTAAGTCATTTGTAAGATTTTACTCTATAATAAAACATGAAACTCCTAGATCAAAGTACACAACAATGCACAATAACAAATAATATATAACTAAACAAAATAACACACTCAATTATAAAAACAAAACATCATTTTTTTTATTTTTTACAGTGCAATAGAAACAATTTATACAAATAACAACATTACCATAGTTGTCATAGACTTCTTGAACTTCCCTCCTTCTAAGGTTACAATAAACAATTACCCTCCTACAAGCACTCCATAAGGTAGCAAATGTTTGGCTCCATCTCTAGACCTTGGCAACATTCTTTTAAAGTTTTACACAATAAAAATTTTGTAAGCACTACAAAAGTGTTAATTTTTTCTTCTAAGCTTAGAAATAGTTAACATCTTTCAAGCACTAAACAATGTGCCAATTACTTCCTCTGAACTTTTACACAACAAACCTCCTGCAAGAACTACACAAAGTGCTAATTTTTTGAGCTCCTTTGCTCTCTTCCATATCCACTTCCCCTTCACCTATCTCTCTTTTGTCCCTATGAACATATTTTTAGTGATAAAATAGACACAAAAAAAATGTATATAAACCATATGCCACAAACTAAGTGCTAAAACCATGAACAAAAACTAGGTTCTAATACCAAGTGTAACACCAATGGTTTTGAAAAATGATATCCACAACCAATGGTTTGAAAACCATATTTCCTAAACCATGGTTTCAAACACCCCACTTGGATGTTCCTACATCATGTCACAAATGACATCAAAATTTAATCTCTACATAGACTATTTATTGAATCTATTCTCTTATTTAAATTTATTCACAATGAAATTATGCCAAGATTTTAAAATGACAATACATATATATGTATGCATACCTTACTTTTACTTGTTAAAATCCAATTCCTCTAGATAAAGTCTTTTAGAATATTAAAAAAATATTCAAAACCATCGTATTAAAAGGTTTTCAACATCAAAGGATTAGTTCCACTTAGTATGAGGGGACTATGACCCCTCATAAAAACTTGTGTAAACTTGATGAAGAGAGCTAGGTTTTTAATGGGGGGATCTAGGTTTTGACATGGTAATTTTATGAAATCATGGATGTAATCAAGGTGCAGTTTTTTACTTGGATGTTGTGAGATTTGGTGGTGCTTGCCACTTGGATGTATTTTTTACCCTGCATGCAGGGTCAAGAGCCTAGATTGTGTAGTTTCAGGGCTTCTTCCATGCATGCACTATGAAATTTTGGTCAAACATCTCATGGTGGTGTAAAAGTTTTCATTTTCAAAGGAATACTCTTGAGGAGTCTTGACACCTCTCTCTTTTCGAAATATGGTGCTGAATAAAGGTACTAAAGAAGAAAGTGGGAGCTTTGCAAGAGGTATTAACATGTAGTTATAAAAGAAGGAAAAATATGAGAACACAAAATTCTTAGCCCTTAATAAATGCTTAGAAAAAACTACAAAGTTACCATGATTTGATGTAAAACTAGAATCCTTTAAAAAAGGAATTTCTAATTTATCTGAGTGGTCATTAATTTACTACTTCATAGGTTTTTGGACGATGGAGAAAGATCTACAAAATTGGATAAGGGATGTTTGGAAACCAATGTGAGATGTAGAACTTAAAGTCTTACCTAAAGGCTTGTTCATTGTTGTTTTCACTTGCATGGAGGATAAGGAGAGGATTCAAGATTGGGGATGTTATTTAATGGAAAGAAAAAATATTTTTATGTGGATTTGGACCATAGGTTTTTATCACAACAAAGAAAATTCAACCAAAATCTCAACATGGGTGCGACTGTATGCTCCCCCCCTACAATTTTGGAATGAGAAAACCTTGAAAGGGATTGGAAATACTATTGGAGAATATATAAAAATGTCCAAAGCAACTAAAGAGGCTCGTGTAACTACCTTTTCCCAGATTTATCTCCATGTAGACCTATCAAGCCCTCTTTTAGAGGTAATTATTCTAAGTGTAGGGGATTATGAGTGGACCCAAGACCTAGATTATGAGAATGTGCCCTTTCAATGTAGATTTTGCCATGCTCATGGTCATATCCTATGAAATTATCTTTCCCTTAAACAAAAATTAGAGGATATAAAGACACGTAAGGATCCATTAGGGAAGAATGAAAAGTGGCAACCTCAAAAATTGATAAACAAAATAGATAAACAGGTGTGGTAGAAGAAATGAGAATACAAAATTAGAAAACAAAGAAATTTATGATTTTAGAAGAGACAAACCAAGATATGGAGGAATCCATGCATATACTTAAGGGGGAAATGAATAGAAAAAAAAGGGAGTAAGGGAAAAAACATAGTGCAAATTCTTGTCGAGCAGTTAATGAAAGATCTTGAAAACACATAGGAAGGTGATTTAATCTAGAGGAATCCGTAGCCAAGATTACACTATGAAGATACTCCAATGGATGCTAATGAGCCCATTCAGAGTGAAGATATTTTGGGTGGAAGATCCTCGAACCCCTTTTGAAGGAGCCTTTTCAACTAGAAAATACAGAGATTGGCCAAACCCTCTTGCATCAAAGACATATTCCTGAAAATATGGTAACCTCTACCTCAAACCCCCTATTAATTCCTAATTTTCATGATCTTTCTACTATCCCTTTAAATTATAACATCTCAGAGACCTTAAATCTTGAAAGAAATAAAAAGACACTAAAGAAGAGAAGAGAAGAGGAGGAAAAAATCAATAGCCATTGGGAACCTCTCATAAAGTGCTTTGTGTTTGGGGCTAAAGTCTACCTCATATACCCAAAAAAAGTTAGATAAATTAATTCAATTAAGGAGAAGAAGGTAATATTTGTTAGAGCTCCTAAAAGATACAGGGAAAACCCTTATGGACTCTAGACTAGTGGTTCCCTTGAGTACAAATTTTTTGGTAGGAAAACCCTTCACAAGTGGTTCGCAATGAAGATTTGTGTAAGATGATTAACATTAGACATGAGTATCTACAATCGCGAGACCTAGTGTTTGACATAGCAATTTCATGAAATCATGGATGCAATCAAGATGTTGTTTTTTGGACAGTTTTTTTTGTTTTTTTTAAATTTATATTGTTGTTTGTGTTTATTGGTGTTTTTGTATTTTTTTGTATTTTGGTGTATGCTTGTTTTTGTGTTTATTACCTTTATTATATTTTTTGCTTTTTTTTTTTTTTAATTATCATTATTGTTTTTTAGTGTTTGTGTTTACTGATGTTTTTGTGTTTTTTTATAATTATTTTTGTTTTTTTTTTTAATTATCATTATTGTTTTTTAGTGTTTGTGTTTACTGATATTCTTGTGTTTTTTAATAATTATTTTTGTTTTTTTTTATGAGGAACCTTTTATATACAACATATCCACAACATGTGAGGGGAGAGATTTGAACATGGGCCTCTCAATAACTGGAGAGTTTTAAGTACCCACTTGCTCTCCAACTCCTCTACATGAGCGGATAATTATTTTTGTTTTTGTATGTCTGTCTTTATTTGCTTTTGTGTTTTTTTTGAAATTAATATTTTTGTTTTAGTGTGTTTGTGTTTATTGGTGTGTTCTTGTTATTTTAAACATGCTCGTCTGCAGAAAGAAAGATACCAAAAGACAATTTTGACAAAGTAAATATCCCTCCCTTCTTGGATCTTACTAAATGTAACATCTCCAAAGAAATGTTTTCTACAATAATAAATAAATAATATAAAAATTCAAAAAAAAATTATAATAAAAATATTTTAATAACTTTAACTTTTATTTAAAAAATATATTTCCAAGTAAACCATAAACAACCATCTATTTTTTTATCCATAACTTTTCAATCAAATGACTTCACTCGAGAATACAATAAGAAAAAATTAATTGAAAATAATGTCATTAACATCCACTTAGTTGTCATTTCATAGAATTCTCGCCTGCAGTCACTTCTTGCTCCGAATCTCTCTCCTGCGGTATTCTCAGACAGTCAATTACGGCAGCGGGACACAATTTTTAAAAACTGTTTAACCTTTCGCATAAATTTAGGCGAATTACAACTTAAGACTAAGATTGAAATGAACTAAAATAAAACATCCTCAGGCTGTTAAACGTATAGCCTAAGCCTGCCTTTCTTCCTTTTTATAAACTTTAGCCATTTGAACAAGACAATATCCAGGTTAAGGAAAGATAAAGTTAAATGGATACATTTTATAAATTTTAGTCTATTGAACAAGGACAATATTGAACAAGGACAATATTCAGTTGGGCAAAGATAAAATTCCGTGATATTTTCTATAAATTATTTTTTTATTTTTTAAGCGAAAATTTTTTTGTGGCCGCTTTGGTCTCAAAGACCACGAACAGGGCCGTCAAAGTCATGACTCCCTCCTCACCCTGCCTGCATCAACATTATCAATTGAATTTTGGATACCCAATTCAACTTTTTGGTAGGGTGGAGATTTGAATCTGAAACCTCTCTTAGAAGATTTCCCTCTCCTCTCCAACTCACCTACAACACCTGAATTAAATTATTCTTATTTCTAAAATATAATATACAATCTTTATTCTTATAAAATTCAAACTTAATCTTTATACAGTAAAACTACTCAATCTGTACCTTGATACACAGTGCATGTTGTATTGAACGCCCTGAAATTAAGGATCCATGAAAATCTTTTTCCAATAAAATCTCACAAGCCTTCCGCGGTATCAGCCCGAAACTTGATCCATGAACAACGCGTTGGCATGAAACATGACAGCAAACGGAGTGAGTGGGCACGCTTCATGCCAGCGATGTTCATGAATCAAAATGGGAGCTGGCCAAGCACAAAAGGCATTCACGTTTCTTCGAGCACAGAACTGCTTCAATTTTTTTCTTTCCTTTTCCATAAATGTCAATGTGTTTTTCATTGGTTAAATTATGATCAATCATTAGCAGATAGAGAAGAATTGGTTGACTATTTGTGCCAGCTGTAAATCCTCTCATTCCGGGAAGCTATGTAGCAATTGCGTCGAACATTTCCACGTTGATTACAATCTTTAAAACAATTTAAATATTCTATAAAATAAAGACAGAAAGATCTAAGAAAGTACCAATGACTCCAATCCTCTCATTCCGGGAAGCTATGTAGCAATTGCGTCGAACATTTCCACGTTGATTACAATCTTTAAAACAATTTAAATATTTTATAAAATAAAGACAGAAAGATCTAAGAAAGTACAAATGACTCCAATCTCAACAAAGTTGAGATAAATTTAAATGACTATAAAATAACTTTTATATATTTTATAATTAATAAATATAATAAGGGTAATAGAGAAAATATAAATTAGTATTTGGATTTATTTTATTTTAATAATGTTTTATAATTTAAAATTTTTATAGGATGTGTTTTGTTCAGTTACGTAAGAAAAAAGAGGGCGTGTTTTATACAATAGAAAATATTTATATATATATATATATAGATTAAAGAAAGGTTTTTTTTTAAAGAAGTTTTTTAATTTTTAAAATTTTGATTGGAAATAAATTATAGAACATAAATACAATCAACATATATTGGCCAATCCAATAGTAAACAAACTTAAACTTGGATACCCACCAATACATATACTTTATAATAATACTTAATCAATCCCCAAACCTTAAACTTTAAAAATTTCCAAAGATCGCAAAAGAGAGGATGGAAAAGAATTTCACGCACCAAACAAATAGTTTGAAATGAAAATGAGCAATAACTAAGGCTAGAAAATTGGGCTAACTACCCATCAATAAATAAAGCACATTAAACAGTCTTCGAACGACCCCAGATAGACAATAAAGGAATCCGCATTGAAAAAATTAACACCCACATGCCGATTAAAAGCAATCCCACCTGAGAAGAGATTCAAATCCAAAAACTGCTCCATGATGTAGATTACACCCAATGAAAATTGGAGGTTCAGAGAACAATATTTCAAACCCTATAGCACCAAGGAACGAACACCCACTAGATTCGGTGTAGTAGGGATTGAACAAACACTTTGACCTAGAGAAAAGAAAACAAAGCCAAGAGGCACTTCCATCTGGGTCTAACAACATATTCTACAACAGCTCTGAAAGGAACAAACCAGTAGACTGACAAAATGATCTGTGATAGCGACTCCAACAACAATTGAATAGGCATTAATGAATGAAAAAGAAGTTTAAAAATTATAAATATTGCTCACCTAGGAAGCCCTAGCTTCTTGCATAACAAACCATCTAATGGATGGGTCACACACACCCCTCGAGAAGCCAAGAATAGAAATCGAAAGATCTTCCAAAGCAACTCAAACATCTAGATCCTAAAAACCAAAAGCATCTCGCTTAGGGCCTAGGAGCATAGGAACACCACTTGGAAATAAAGGACACCTTGAAACTTAGAGGGAAATTGATACTTTTATATCCATGAAAATTATCATTCAAGAGACACAAAATCCTACCAGTTTAAAAGTGACGGAGACGGGAAGAACCAACAACTTACAAATTCCAAATTTTCATTAAAAGCTTCGGAAAAAAATTACATTTCACAAAAGCAAAATGCCCGCAGGCTTACAAGACCAGAGATGCTCTGGTATTTTTCTTTCTCTACTCTGTTCTTCCGTCCACCGTCCTCCTCTGAAAACAAAAATTCCGTCTCTTTAACGAGGTCCCCCGGTCCTCCCAGCAATCAATGCCCCACCAAACAAGATTTCCCCAGTTCAAATTTTCCCTCCTTCTCGGTTTTCAAAATTCTGTCATAAATGCCATCTGCCCGATCTCCTACAGAGCTTGCATTGATGGCCTCCCTGCATCGGCCGCTTCGTTCTCCCTGTCCTCCGTACTGCTATCCCCCTTCATAAAGCCAACACCTGTAAATGTTATTAAACTCGAATAATAACAAACAAGAATTCACGGCCGACACCTCCCTTCACAATTTACGTGACCTTCCACTTGATTTGCATACGCGTAACCGTCCGCGTGCACATCTCTCCAAGCCTCTCCCCCTGTTGCCATAAATTTGACCCACGTGCCCTTCACGACCGCCACGTGTCCCCTTCACGACCGCCACGTGTCGCCCCTTTACTGGCCGCGATATCGCGACCGAACTCCAACTCCACTGCTTCATACTTCTCCCCCTCCTTTCTTTTCTGCGCCTTCACTTTAATGATACCTTGCCATGCCTTTCGCTTGCCACGTGTCGGCTTCACACTGGCCGCGATATCGCGACAGGACTCCTTCCTCCGCTTTGCCTTCGAATACCGTCGCGATATCGCGACGTTGCGATATCGCGACGTCTAAGGTTCCCCCCTTCAATGCCAAATGATAACGTCGCGATATCGTGACGTCGCGATATCGCGACGCCTGAAGCTCTCCTCCTCTGCTTTGGACTACGGTCACGATATCGCGACGTCGCGATATCGCGACGTCGCGATATCACGACAAAACTGGCTCAAGCCCCGCCAAGCCTTTTGAGGTCGCGATTTCGTGACCCCAACTCAATTTACGCACAAACTTTACAAACTTCCCCCTTCTGCTTCGCACAACTTCCCCTCCCGGGAATGAATTAATGTAATTCAAAATACAAGTACTTGAAGAAAATTTTGAAGGATGCAAGATTGCCCACACTGTCACCGGATGCTCCTGCATCAGATTCCCGGGGTAACAAGAGAAGTGACCTTCACTTCTAAGCCGTTCGGTCTGCATCCCTTGTAATATCTCCGAACACTCAACAACCTTTACAATTCGCTCAAATCCCGCTTCTGGGCAAGATTTTTTGCCCTCTACCAGACAAATTTTGGCATTGCTACACACCTTTTCATCTTCCGTCTGCAACGGCTTCAACTTGTGCCGCACTCCACCTTTCACCAAGGAGTAAGTATTAGCACGACCATCATGCACTGCACTCCGATCAAACTGCCATGGCCTGCCCAACAGCAAATGACAAGCATCCATGGGGAATACATCACACAGGACTTCATCCTGGTACCTCCCAATATTGAACATGACTAAGCACTGTTCCCGGACCCAAGCTCTGTGGTCCTTCCGCAACCACGCAATTCGGTATGGGTGCGGGTGTCTCCTTCTCTCCAGCTGCAACTTAGAAACCATTTCCTCAGAAACTAAGTTGTCTGTACTTCCATTGTCGATGATCACATTGCAAACTTTGCCTGCACTCTTGCATCGGGTGTGGAACAGGCTTCTCCTTTGCTCTGACTTGTCTTCATCCACCAGCATGGTCCTTCTCACAATCATGGCTTCCCCTTTTTCAGCTTCTTCAGAATGTTCTGAGTCAGCATCCTCAACTGCCACAACTGCTCTGGCAGGACCCACTGGCCTCTTGTTTGTCCTTTCTCGGTGTTGTGGGCACTCAAATGCACGATGCCCTTCTTCACCACAGTGGAAACATGTTCCACGGAATACTCCCCTTTCATTCCCATGTCCAGATCTACCCCTTCCTCTCGGGTAGTTATCATTCTGAACTTGCGGTTTTGGGTCTTCATCTTCTTCTTTCTGACCTCGGCTGCTGCTCTCCTCTTCCTTCTTCTCTTCCTTTCCTTCTTTCTTTCCACCGTTCTTTCCTCCCGGTCCTTTTACTTTTTGCTTGCTGTCAAACTTTCGGTTCAGCTTTTCTTCCACTTTTAAAGCAAATTGGTAAGCGTCTTCGATGGTGCTTACCCGAACCAAGCTCAACTCCTCCTGCACACTCGGTCTCAACCCATTGATGTAACGGGCCACTTTTTCCTTGCTAGCTTCCAAATGCCCGGTTCTGATGGAGATTTTATAGAATTCCTCCGTGTATTCTTGAACTGTCCTGTTCATCTGCCTCAAGCTTTGCATTTTTCGTAGTAGATCCAGTTCATAGTCAACGGGGATAAACTGTCTTTTTAACTTCTCCACCATTCTGTCCCACCTCGTTATTCTCTCCTTTCCTCTTCGGTTTCTCTCCAGCTGCACCCCCTTCCACCAGATGCTAGCATGACCCTTCAGTCAGGTCTTAGAAAATCTGACCCGGTTAGGGTCTTCCACTTATTTGTATTCGAAGTATTCTTCTAATTCATTCACCCAGTCTATCAATTCCTCTGGGTTCAAGTTCTCGGAATACGTGGGAACCTCTAACTTCGGCCTCTTCTCGATCTGGGATATGGCCTTGTATAGCCGGGCCTGTGCCGGGTCTACATCTTCCTCCTCTTCTTCAAACTCATTCCCCTCTTCCACCTCATCCTCACTGTCTGCATCCCTTCTCGGCTCACGTCCTCTGCGTAGCTCTTCTTGCAGGGCCTGGACTTGCCGCTGCAAAGCCCAGAAATCTTTCGCTGCCATGCCTCTGCCACCCACCGGGTTTCTTCTCGGAGGCATCTTCTCTGAACTCAAGCCCTCCCACACGTCCTGGTACAACTGCCTCTCTCTTTCGGTGGTCTGTTGTACGCTCAGGAGCTACGGGCTCTGATACCACTGACGGAGATGGGAAGAACCAACAACTTACAAATTCCAAATTTTCATTAAAAGCTTCGGAAAAAAATTTACATTTCACAAAAGCAAAATGCCCGCAGGCTTACAAGACCAGAGATGCTCTGGTATTTTCTTTCTCTACTCTGTTCTTCCGTCCATCGTCCTCCCTCTGAAAACAAAAATTTCGTCTCTTTAACGAGGTCCCCCGGTCCTCCCAGCAATCAATGCCCCACCAAACAAGATTTCCCCAGTTCAAATTTTCCCTCCTTCCCGGTTTTCAAAATTTTGTCATAAATGCCATCTGCCCGATCTCCTACAGAGCTTGCATTGATGGCCTCCCTGCATCGGCCACTTCGTTCTCCCTGTCCTCCGTACTGCTATCCCCCTTCATAAAGCCAACACCTGTAAATGTTATTAAACTCGAATAATAACAAACAAGAATTTGCGGCCGACACCTCCCTTCACAATTTACGTGACCTTCCACTTGATTTGCATACGCGTAACCGTCCGCGTGCACATCTCTCCAAGCCTCTCCCCCTGTTGCCATAAATTTGACCCACGTGCCCTTCACGACCGCCATGTGTCCCCTTCACGACCGCCACGTGTCGCCCCTTTACTGGCCACGATATCGCGACCGAACTCCAACTCCACTGCTTCATACTTCTCCCCCTCCTTTCTTTTTTGCACCTTCACTTTAATGATACCTTGCCATGCCCTTCGCTTGCCATGTGTTGGCTTCACACTGGCCACGATATCGCGACAGTTCGCGATATCACGACAGGACTCCTTCCTCCGCTTTGCCTTCGAAGACCGTCGTGATATCACGACGTCGCGATATCGTGACGTTGCGATATCGTGACGTCTAAGGTTCCCCCCTTCAATGCCAAATGATAACGTCACGATATCGTGACGCCTGAAGCTCTCCTCCTCTGCTTTGGACTACGGTCGTGATATCGCGACAAAACTGGCTCAAGCCCCACCAAGCCTTTTGAGGTCGTGATTTCGTGACCCCAACTCAATTTACGCACAAACTTTACAAACTTCCCCCTTCTGCTTCGCACAACTTCCCCTCCCGGGAATGAATTAATGTAATTCAAAATACAAGTACTTGAAGAAAATTTTGAAGGATGCGAGATTGCCCACACTATCACCGGATGCTCCTGCATCAAAAAGAAATGGTTAAACTTGGGGTTTTAATAGGCCCTCCAAATCAACATGAACTGATTATGAAATATGAAACTACCAAGAAAAACCCGTTATCTAGATATGATAAAATATGGGTCTATGATGACATCCAACAGTTGGTTGGAGAGCTTTGCAACTGAAACAAGATCTGCAACTCTCATGCAAATCCAATAGCAACCCCAACACCCATCCTCACATCCAACCCAAAACCAAAATACACAAAGGCTCATAGGATATTACCACGATATCAAGAAGCCTTTCAAAAAAGTAGGATCCCAACCACCCAACCACAAATAAGTATCGTCATCTACTCATCAATAAAGCTAGTTGTTGTGGTTCTTTTAGATTTCCCAAACATCACCCAGATCCCCTATTGTGGTCCTATAGTTGACCCTAGCCTTCTACCCAGCAACCATATGGCATCAACAAAACCATCAACCAAACTAGAGACCCAATAATCCTAAATAAACATCGATAGGAAACCACCCAATAACCCAACTAGTTATTCAATATCCTTCAAATAGCCCAACCTCCTTTTCCCAGCCCCCCAACTAGGGTTCCAACTACCCAACATTCCTCCTAACAATCCAAAAAAAATTGGAGGATCGTCTACTAAAGAAATTCTCTACTCGAACAGACATCAATGGGATTGCACGAAAGTTTCGAAAAATAGGGTGCAGGTCCTCATATCAAGAGCAGGTTCTCACGCACGTTCACTAATATTATAATGGAAATAATTTTAACAACAAAGATTATAGAGTATTTAAATTTATTTAAGTTTATATTTTAAAATTTATAAAATACCTTTTTTTAGTATCATGGACTAATGCTAAATAGGATGAATTTACTGTGAATTACGATATGACTATTACTTGTTACATTTTGGTTGTAGCTATTTTCTTTGCGAAAGGGGTGTAAATCCACGGTGTAGTCAAGTGATGGAACAAAGCAACAAATTTGACTATAGTATTCATGAAAGGGATGCAAACCCTAAGTGCAGCCAAGGGTTAAGGAAGAGGGTTTTTCACATACCATCTCTTCAGTCTATAAAAAAGTCTCTTTGATAAAAAGAAATATCTCTCAAGGATCATTGGGTTTGCGGGTGGATGAGCCTTTGCCCTTTATCAAGATTTTGGAGGATGAATTGGGTTGGAACATATTGATCATTAAATCCGAACAATTATCTACAAACTCAAGGGTAAAATACTAGGCCTAAAGGAGCTCAAAGGATACATTAAATATTGGTGGACCAATATATAATTTCAAGTAACTCTCCTACCCAAAAAATTCTTTTATGTTTCCTTTTCTAATTTAGTAGATAGAGATAGGGTAATGGATTATAGATATAATTGGTTTTTTAGACAAATGGATGTCTATATAAGACCTTGGACTACTATTTTAGAACCCTTTACAAATTAAGTTAATGGTTTTCTTGTCTGGGTGAATATTTATGCTCTCCCTATAGAGATTTTGGGAGAGAAGATATTCACCAAAAATTATAATGCCATTGGTGCATTCTAGTATATAGATGCCCAAATAAAGGAAAATTTGTCTAGTAAAATTAATATGTGTAAATCAATATTGGTTGTTTGAATGGATGTTTTAGTTACTAGACCTCAATCTATTACTATATCCTCAAACAAAGGGGAATGAATCCAAAATATTGAATATGAAAAATTCTCCCTAAGATGTTATGGTTATCAACAATATGGCCACTTGAAGAAGAGATGTCCAATCATTCAATCATGCTTTGATTCCTCCTTGATGAAGGAGAAGGCCCTACATGTGAATGATTCAAAACCTTCAAATGCCCTAGTCCGAAGAAATAAGCTCATCCTCCAAATGCACCAAATATCCAGTAGGAATCATGCAAATAATAGAAGACTCAACCCCAAAATAAGAATTTAAATTAGATCATTGATAAAAGCCAAATGATTGCTAAAGATCATCTAGATAGTTCTATGAAAAATATTAGCACCTCAGATGGTATTCTTGAGGCTAATTATAAAATAATTAGTGATGATAATATTATTGAAAATGAATATCCTTAAAAATGTGTTACAACTAGATATTACCTTAGGAGCTTGAAGTGCAAAAGAAATATTATCAAATCTTGTCACTCTAAAGGAGGAAGAACCTATGCTATATAAGAAATATAATAGAACTAATTTATTCTTTGATAGATAATTGTTATGTTTATTTCCATTATTTTTGTTGGAGTTATGTGTCATGTAAGGGGTGTTCTTGTTGTTATTTTCTTTTTAAAAAAAGAATCAATTACAAAAACTTAGTAGTTTGAGGAAGGAGAATATATTAGATAAAAAGGAAAATATGGTTATGTTTTAATTAACTTTTTTAAAATGTAATAAGAACAATGTAATATTTTGTTTTTGTAACGGGAGTGACCATCAATAGAATCCACACATAGCTTATTGAAAAAAAGATAGGATGTAATAAAATGATTGTGAAACAAGTTCAAATGCTTATATTATGATGGACACGGTTGTAACAATGAGGATTATGATAGTACAATTTGTTATAATACTATGTGACAGGGATTATATTTAGGTTTGTTAATGTAATTACTATGGGCTGGTATTCTTGGTGGTCATTTAGGTAACCATCATCCTCATGTATAAAAATACAAGAGGAATTAAGAAGAAGAGGAAGGTGCATGCAAAAGGAAAGAGGAGAAAATAAATCTAGTTAGTTATTTATCCATGGGAACCAAAAAAAAAGAAAAATATAATATATAAGTGGCACATTGAAAAAGATGTTAAATTTCCACCTTGGATTTATAATGCCTATGTTTGAATGGAAATAAAATTAAAATATTAGAGGTTACATAGATTGGTTTTTGTGTAGGTTTGTAGGTGAAATTATATTTTGCATGAAGACATCATTCAAATTATCATCAGGTTAGGATTTTTCATTCGAGTTAGTTGTTTGATTAGCAATTGATGTAGAAGTGGAAGTTAAAATGTGCCCTACAAGTGGAAGTTGTGCCATATCATAAAAGTATAAGTTGCATTGCACAAGTGTAAGTGTCATTCAATGCATCATATTTTATCATTGCCTTCTTGGCTATTATTGAGTTACCATCTAGTGCATGCAAATAATAACAAAACTAAATCTTATTGTACTAAATTCTCACTACACTTGGGTAGAGTATGATCTTTTGTCCAATGTTGAAGGCTGGTTTTCAATGAAAGAGCAATATATATAAGGTCTCAATGATAGATAAAGAAATACTAGATGAATTAGACCAAAAATATAGCATGGGAAAAGGCAGGTTCAATTTTTTTATTACTAGACCCTCAATATCAAAGTGAACTAAATAATAAACCTAAATTTTTGATGAAAATGTGATACAATGCACAAAATAGATAAAACTTAACTAGATATTTGGTAATATAAAGTCAATGGTGATAACAAGGACACTGGATGGGGAGCAAAGGTGAATATCATGTACAAAGAAGCAATAACTATATTCTAGTCAAGCTACCTCCAACTAGCAGATCCCACTTATTATGCATAGTTGTATGGTTTCTCAAATATGCTCTTCTTTACAAGGTGTTGTATTTGGTTCAATGATGGTGCTTCATTGGTGATTTTAGGTGCTACCCTTAGCTAACAGTCTCTCCAAGATATAACCTGGTATAGCTCCTTTTGTTTTCATTGTAATGAGCTATCCTCTAACATTATTGAAATGCAATGATAATAGCCTCTTTTTGTGAATGCTTGTGCTTTATATCTACAATGGATAGTTGACCCTTACATAGATATTTGTTATGCTATCCTTATAACATGTATATGAGCTAGATAATGATCTCCTTTCATTGGATTTGATGCTACAGGTATGATACTATGGATGCTTGATCTCATAGCCATTGAGGACGTCTTTAGACACCTTAATGTGAGACATTTTGTTGGATATCTACCTTACTTAGATAGTGCCCTTCTATTAGCTGCTTTGTGATGGTTCTTGCTGGCAGTGTATGTGTCCTCGAGACACTCAAAATTTATCACCTTTGTTACCAATAAAAATATATTATTGTGCAAGAAACTAATGTAAATAGGTTTACAATAGATATAATAGAATACCTTAATTTTGCACCTATTATTTGATATATTCAAATCTCTTTTGCAATATTTCTTTTTGCTAGTTTTGATGGTGGATTCTTTGTACTAATCCTTGTAGGCAAGGGATGATTCGATGTTGTCTTCTTGGAAAAATCTCTCCTTTGCTTGGCTAACTTAAAAATGAATCCAATCTAATAATCATGCAACTAATATGCCCTTAAGGTGGCTTAATCTTGCACTAATTTTACTTTCCCTTAGTGTACTTCTAGTAAGATTTAAGATATACTAATATAGTGCAACTGCAATTTCATTATTACTCCTTAAAAGTAACTTATAATATGCACTAATGATAACTCTTAAATAACTCTTAAATGCTTCTATAATATCTGCAACTTAATGTAGTCTTATTCTTTGTATCTTGATAATAGGAAGAAGATATTTTTCCTTCTTTTGAAATATATCCAACTCCTATTTTAATGTGTAGGTAATAACCCTTAAAAAAAACTATCTTATGCACTTCCTTTGAAGGTTTTATAATACAAAATTCTTCTTGCAACTTCTATATTTAATAATATACTTCATAAATCTAAGTAATGTATTGAATATAAGTGTTAAATTAATGAACCCTTTGCACCTAAGTTGCATACTTTTAATTATTTTTAAATATGATGTAGATATTGGTGTTTTGATTCACCAAGTTGTATTTTTTCTTGTGCAATTGTATATCTTATTGGTTATCTATAATATCTCTCTAACTCACCTAATTGTAGCTTTTGAAACCCTCTAACTTGCTACCCTAAAACTATAGTAGGTGGCTTCAACTTATCCTTCATGATGTACCTTGGAAATATAAAGTGTTGTAGTTGGGATTCTCCTCCAAGAACAATTTAGTATTTTGTTGTATATTTAGCAAACCCCTATCTTCGAAATGTGTCTACTTAGCTATGAAATGTAATCTTCAAATATCTTGGATTTGGTGGGCTTATTTTTTCTATGTTCTCCATCAACCTCCTTGCTGAATTATGGCTTCAATCTAGGCTTTCTTCTCAAGAATATAAAAGTCTTGAGGTTTCCTCTAGTTTTATTTGAAGTTTGGAAAAATTATTGACAAATATTTCTCTCTTGGGTTTGTTTTCTTTTTTTTGGTAAATAAAAGTCATTATTAATTACCAGGTTTTGCAGGTTAACCGAAAACCTAATACAAAATCTAGACTTATGCTGAGATTGTGGATCCTAGTCATACTTAGAACATTATTTTCAAAAATTGTGTTGGTTATCCTACAACACCTTACACTTACTACAGAAAGATAGTTCAACATGACAATTAACATTACCTACAGTGATAGCCATTTGAGTTGACTTAGAGAAAAAACTCTATGCTTATCATGAAAAACTTGGGGAAAAAGCACCCATCCACATTTCTCCTTAATAAGTAGTGTGCTTTTCATGTCTAATAATGTATTCCACTTCACATGGTACCCCTTGTGTCCACATCATCAAACTTCCCACATCAATACCCACATTGGCTATTTTTTCAGCCGCTTTGTTGACCTCATGAAACACATGGTGAATCCTCTTGTCTTGTATTCTCGCAATAAGGATCCTTACATCATGGATGACAACCTCAATTCTCCATGGAGGTTTTCTACCATTGGTTAACAGGTTGATGATATTCATTGAATCACCTTCAATCATAAAATTGAAGGGCTCTAGCTTTCGCCTCATCATTAGTTATAATTACCAATGGTTCAATGAAGGCCTTAACCAAGTTTCCTTGATGATCTCTGATTACTCCTCTAGCTCCTGCTCTTCCCAGGTTGTCCTTAGATACACCATAAAAGTTCAATTTGAACTAACCCCTAGGGGATGGCTCCTAAGAGACCCCATTTTTGGGATTGGGTAGAGGGATGAAAGGTTTTTCCTCAATGCCTAAGGCTAAAGCAATTTGTATTTCCTTGGGAGGGATTATACGGTTCTCCTCAGCAAGGATACTAAATGTTTTCTTTCTCAAATGCAAGGATTCTATTGAGGACTATTTTAAGGCTATGACTAGTGTCCTTAAAAGCTCTGTGATTCCTTTCTAACCATATATGCCATAGGAAATGGTGCCAACATATTTTCCAAAGGTACTTAAGTTTCAAACTAACAAAGGGTTGAGGCCATTGTTGGAACACTTCAGAAACTAAAGTCGGCTTGACCCACGAGATCCTAAAATCCTGGAAAAGTTCATCAAGGATGGACACAACCATCAGATACTCTAGGAACAAATATTGGGTTGAATCCCACCCAAACCTATACGTATGAAAACAGTTAGCAATAAACATACCTTTGGTCAACATATTATCCATGGTAAGAATTTTTCCTTGGATCACCAACCATGAGAAACAAAATATTTTAGGGACTAAACCCTTGATCCATACCAAATTTGATTGAAATTGTTGGTATTCATTGTTGAGGAGTAAGTTATAGGTATATTTGACCATAAAATATTCACTTTCAGTCTCGGCCCAAGCATTGTGATCCTCGTCTTCTCTAGAGGGAATAATTTGTTATGTTAAAATATTATGAAGTTCTTTGTACTCATCTTCAAAACCATGTACTCTAATGTATTTCCACATAGGGGTGTTCATATCCTCCTAGATGTAATCATCCACCCTTTACCTAATATGATGCTCCATGTGTTATTGTATCCTAGCCAATCGAGGATTCTAGGATAATTCCTCAGCTCTCACCCATCGGTCCTTACAAAATTTTATCATTTATCCATTCCCAAGAATCCATCTAATCCCTCTCTTGACTAGATATCTATTTTTTAGGATTACCTTCCAGAAAGATGACCCCCTACTCACCAGATTATCATTGAGGAAATTCGATCCTTGGAGGTATTTCCTCCTAACTATGGTTGTTCATTCATTTTTGACCTTGGTTAATAGCCACCATGCTTGTTTGGCTAGGAGAGCTGTGTTGATATTAGCAACTCTCCTCAGCCATAGCTCCTCCTATACCTTAGGTTTGCAAACCTTATTCCATCCTACCAAATGGATCCTTTTTATCCTCGGTCCCTAACCAGAGAAAGTTCTTTTGAAATTGCTCTATTTTATGATACGCCTTGCTTGGAGCTCTGAAAACCGATAAGAAATATATAGGTATACTTTGTAGAGAGGCCATTTTTAAGACTGCTTTGTCCCCTTGAGATAATAAATATCCTTTACAGCTTGCTAGCTTTTTTGGATCCTCTCCAACATAATATTCCACAACTTGTTTTCGAATGGTGATAATTATATCAATTTCTTCACTATCAAGAGCTTTTCCTCTAGTATTGAATTTATCTAATGAGTTATTATGGTAACTCATTTAATGGCTTCTTTGAATTTTGAAATAATTCTCTCCAAACTTTCTTCTTGTTTCTCCTTGAGACCTCTCCAAGGTCTTCAATATTGTAGCTTCTCTGGTCTTCTCAGTGAGACATTTTCTTCAATATTCTACTATGGAAGTGTTGTCTATGAGATATATTATATCTCTAGAATCTACAAATTTTAGAATATGGAATAGGATATTGCTAGTCCTTATTCAATTTTGTAATTTGTAGGCTTCAATAAATATCACCAACCTACAATTATCTCAAATTAGGAGTTCTTTAAAGGGACCTTCTATGGGTCTCTTCAACTTCTTCAAGCCAATTTATTAAATCTGATATTTGCAATATTTGATGGAGATAACCAACATACTATGTTTTTTTGGAATATTCTCTTGAGTCTCCCCTTTGAATCTAGAACAAGGCTCCTATAGAATTTTATTCTTTTGCAGTACACAGGTCTACAACAAGACTTCCCTCAGGTTCCTGGAATCACATTTTCTTTCATTTGTTGCTTATGGTGGTGAATTGATTCTAAAGATAATATTTTTTCTAGCTCTCTATAGGAAGCTTCCCAAATTTCTTCAAATATCCTTTTTTCTAAAAAAAAGTATTAGGAATATAATTTACAAATTCTAAGTGATGAATATTCACCAGTTTATTTGTCAATCTAGTGGAATGAACGTTGAGTCCAAGTCTTCATGAAGTTTTTTGTAATTGTGTGGAAAGACTAGCCAAATGCAATCTCAAAAATTTTAGAACTAATATTTTCTTCTCTCCTCTAAATATATCTTGTGACTCTCCCTATTCCAGTTTGATATACCATATCTTTGATACCACTATTAGAGTTTGATGATGTATGATATGGGAGAAAGCAATCACAAGATGTAAATATGTAGAAAAGTAATATAATGGAACTCTGTAATATGACTAAAATATATTATTAATGGAATGTTATGGGAATAGTACAATGCCATGTAATGGAGGAAATTAACACTCTATAACTCTAATGAAGAACTACATTGTACTTACTCACTACATAGTAGTAATCACACTCTACAACACATACTGATGTAATATATCTTATATATCTCTTCTTGTTGTTCATGTATGCACACTATGGGCCTTATATATAAGGAAATAGGTTGCTTGGCCTTTAATATTCCTAACTACCTTTCCTATGAATCATGTACAAGTGGATTCCTTGTACATTTACATCATTGCACATTGAGACTTGTACTTTTATTACTTCTTCCTCAAGTAACCTAAGATAAAACCCTAGTCTAATAATGTCCCCAAGGTGGTACATTGACATGTACCTAAATAATGTAATATAATATAAAACTAATCCTATATGAAGTCTCTTAGAGTGCAAAAAAGACTTAAT
The DNA here is from genome assembly GCA_028583015.1 of Wollemia nobilis. Taxonomy (NCBI): domain Eukaryota; kingdom Viridiplantae; phylum Streptophyta; class Pinopsida; order Araucariales; family Araucariaceae; genus Wollemia; species Wollemia nobilis. The sequence continues at coordinate 5,113,205 of JAQPPZ010012983.1, read as the reverse complement.
TTATTAAATAATGTTTTGAATGAATTATGAGGGATTTGACATTTCATTAATTATAAAGAGCTTTCTTTGCTTCTTTTTTAGGTGTGCCAAACCCTACATTTAAATTTTATTCTATTACTATATGATTCCTTTATTTTATCATATATTTTATCTCATAAGCAAAATGTGTCATCTCCTTTTTTATCATTCCACTTTCCAATACCTTACCATGTCTTCATTCTTATGTCATGACATAGTTTACCTACATCATTTACAATATTTTATTCTACAAAAAAACATAACACTACTAGATCAAAGTACAAAACAACCATATATATATATATATATATATATATATATATATATAATATATATAACTAAAAAAAATAACGCATCAACTTTAAAAAATGGAATACTATTTTTTAATTTTTATAATGTAATAGAAAAAAGTTATACAAATAAAAATGTGACCATAGTTTCTGTAAAACTATTCAACTTCCCTCATTTTGAGGTTACAATGCACAATTAACCTCCTAAAAATATTCCATAGAGTACCAAATATCTACCTCCATATCTAGACCTTCATAATATTTACAAAATTATTTCAATATTTTATACATCAAACATGCTATAGGCACTACATAGATTGTCAGTTTCTTCTTATGATGTTATAAAAAATTAACCTCCTACAAACACTATATAGAGTGTCAATTTATTCTTATGAGGTTTTATAGAACAAACCTTCTGTAAGCACTACACAAAGTCTCAATTTATTCCTTTAAGGTTTTACATAACAAGCCTACTACAAGTACTCTATAGAGTACCAATTTATTTTGAGATCATTTGATATTTTCTATGCTTGTGCACATATTTATAGTTATGAAATAGACATAAAACAAAAGGTACAAAAATCATGTGCCATAAACTAAGAGCTAAAACCATGTACAAAAACTATGTTCTAATACCATGTACAACACCCATAGTTTTTAAAAACCATGTGCACAACCAATGGTTTGAAAACCATGCTTCCCAAAGCATGGTTTCAAACACTCCACTTGTATGCTCCTACATTAGATACCTTGGGTAACAAAAAAAAATGATCTCTTGCTTACATAGCTCTTATAACTATATTTGGTTTCTACTCTATACAAACTCTCCTTTTGATAGCCATGCTTCAACTATGTCACTCTAATATACTAAGAATGAACCTTGGGATCTAATACCACCTAAAACAATGTGCCTAGGTAATTTGTAAGGTTTGGCTCTATAAATAAACATGAAACTACTATATCAAAGGATGCAAAAATGACCACGAGGAATAGTTACTTCCTTTTGACTGTGTTTGGATCAAGCATCTAATTCCTAATATTTCCTTATTTTCATGGCTGGACATCCAGAATAAAATCCTTACCATTGAAATTCTTATGAAAATAGGATTACCCACCCCTAATAGATTCTACCTCTACCACTCTACCTCAGAATCCACCTCTCATCTCTTCCTCCACTACCCTGTTTCCTCTACCATCATTGACTCCATTTTCCAATCCTTCCATATTTAGTGGGTTAAACCCTGCTCCATTAGAGACCCGTTCATCCATTGGACTACCCCCTTCTATGATCATTACCTCAAGTTCTTCTGGAAGGTATCCCTTCATCATTTCCTTTAGTAATTTTAGCTCAAAATAAACAATAGAGTTTTCTTCGGTAAGTCCAAGGTCCCTAAGCTCATTTCCTCTAAAATATTGGCCCCTTCTTTGGAAAATGCCTTTCTCATTCCTCCAGATTCCAAAAATTCCTTCAAAGCTAAGTTTGTCCTTTGTTTAGAGCTGGGTTTACCCTTATATGAGCTTTTCCCCCTTGCTAACATTCATCCTGAGTCTATTTGGAAACCTCCTCCACTAGGATGGCACAAACTCAATTTCGATGGAGATTCTAAAGGTAATCCTAGAAAGGTTGGGGCTGGAGGTGTCCTAAGAAAACATAAAGGAGAAATCATCCTAACTTTTGTGAAAGGGTTGGGTGACCATACTAATCATGTAGATGAATCCAAAATCATGTGGAGAGGTTTATGCTTCACCAATAACTACTGCATCAAAATTATAGTTGAAGGCGATTCCATTAACATCATCAACTACCTCAAGAACATAAATTGCAGATCTTCATGGAGAGTCAGAGAGTATATTGAGGAAGCTAGGATCTTAGCCCTCAACCTATAAAAAGTTATCTTTTAGCATGCTTTCAGAGAATCTAATAAGGTCATAGATAAGCTAGCTAACATATTGGTCAACACGGCCAATCCTCAAACTTGGTACGCAACATCCTAGAGGAAGTTCAAGTTATTACAGATCAAGAGAGACAAAAAATCAACCTTCCTCAGTAGGAGGTCCTTCTTTAGGATGATCAACCTTATCCTCATGCATAATCTCATAGGGTCAGTTGTTAGTGTCAAGGTCCATGTGGTCATTCCAATTATTTTTGTTTGTTGGCACTCTGCCCTCATCATTCGTAAGGGTGACTGCCACCTCATCATCCACATGGCCCACCACTTTCCCCATAGCCTTTCGCTTGTCCCCACAACCCCCACCCTCCACCACTTAATTTCCTAATGGTTATTCCATGTCATCTTCCACTACCCCCACCACTCTCTCCCCCTCTCCACTGGCTGCCACCTTGCAATCCCTCTTTGGCATCTTTATTTAGAATGCATGCTAATTTAATTGTCAACTTTTGGCACTATCATTTCAACCTTTGCAGGTCCCAAGTTGTGGTTTCCAACATGGATAGTAGGTAGATGACCTAAGATACATTTTGCTCCAATAATTCATATAAAATATAGAGCCATAACCACACCTCCTACGATGTGAACATCTCCATATATTGATCCACTACAGATACCCATGATGATGGTATTTACCACACTCTCAGTGGCATGACATGGCAGAACAATATGATCTATACCTTGGCTAATGGTCAAGACAGGCTGGATTCACACTCCTCAAAGTACCCCACTTCTACTAGATTAGGACGTGTGCCTTTCCTTACTGGTCTTCCTTAATTTTTTTTGATGGTTTTTATTGTTAGTGGTAGATTTCTTAAGCCCATATTTTGAATTGATTCATGTCTCTATGTGATGTAGTTTCCTTGTATTTTGTGTGATTTCCCTACTTATCACGATCCACCTCTCACCAGCCTCCACGCCTGGTCTTCCCCTTCCAAGGAATGTCTAGCTAAGTTTCACCTCATTGCCCCTCCACCCATATTATTTTAAACCCTATCACTTTGCCCTTCACCCGCTCATGGCTCCCCCAGTGTTTCTATCCCTTTCTACATTTTACTAGCCACTTATCTACCCCTACCATGTCTAGCGAATCTGTCGAAGTCGATTCCCTTGTCTACAATGATATTGCAAAAAAGGTCCTCAAAGATAGACAATTTCTGTCTTTCTTCCTTATTTTATCTGGAAATGACCTCGACATCACCTTTGCCTTCCTTGAGACCTGGTATAATGGGGTTGTCTCTATCTATGGTAGAAACTTCATTGTAGATGTCCACCTTTTAGTGACTATTACTGGCTAGAACCCCGAAGGTGGTTCCATTCATCACCAAAAACATAATTGGGAGGCTGAATTAGCATAATTTTAAGGGAATAACAAAATATTCAAGAAATCCAAGAGCCCCAACCTTTTCAAAAACGACTTTAATTCTTCATGGGATTCTGTAATGAAACCAATCATGGAGTTCATTACAGTAGACAACCCTGGCAAATCCTTCAAAACTTATCACCTAGATTTCGTTAATCATTTCAGTGTAATCAACCCCCTCAGCATTCCCCTGCTCCTCCTTAACTCCATGAACCATACCATTCCCAACTGTAGGGAAAAGAAAAACCATGACCTCCCTCGGCATAAGGGTTTGTTCAAAGTCATCTATCCCTATATCCTAGCCAATAGCCCTAAACCTAATCCTATCATGACTAGCTCTACTAAATCCTCCATGGCCAAAATTTCTCTTGCTAATAGGAAGAAAAAGGCTATGCAAAATGTTGCCAAATTATGTGCAGGAGGGAAAATTATCAGTTTTGATAATGCCGAAGAACCAGTGAGGAAGTTTTCTAGGCTCCAAAACATGGCCACCAGGGGGAGTGTCATAGATATTTCAAATGATAAGGAAGAACTATAGGATGAAAACAAATAGCTGAAGGACTTCATCATCTCCTCCACCATGAAAATGATGAATTCAATGGTGAATTACATAATGGACATAAGATAAGGATTTTAGATGCTATTCTATGGTGGCCAGCCTAATCAGGAAGTGGAGGAAGGCTCTAAAGTGGACAAGGTCACAGTGAAGACCAAACCCAAGGATGACAAGCATGAGGACACTGAGAAGGATGATACCAAGGAAGAGGAGAAGACCTCAGCTGAGGAATAATTTCCTCATTCCTTATTTTGTTGTTCCTATGATTACCTAGTTTGGTTTGGCATTTATTAGTTTTTGTTTTCATGTTTTTTTTCCTGCGTGGTAGTATGCTTGCAACTTGTCACAAATTTTTGTCTAAAGTTGTTATCTATTATGGTAATATCCTCAAGTCCAAGGCAGGGTCCTCCTTTTTTAGTTATTCCTATAATGTGTGGAAATCCAAGTCTAAGGCTGTGTCCTCATATTTTGCTTATGTTAGTACATACTCTGCTATAGTATGAGGTTGCATCCTCATATTCTGCTTATGTTAGTACATACTCTGCTACAGTATCTAAGCGTATCTATTACCATGACATTGCCATTTTGGTTGTTTTTGTAAATAGGTTAAGGTATATTTTAAAATCCTACCAGTAATTTACATATCTTACTTATCAAAAAAACGTATGCAACAATGTACAACAAAAAATAGTATATAAGAACTACAAAATTACACTCTATTATAAAACATAGAATATTATTTTTTATTTTTATAATGTAATATAAACAAGTTATACAAATAACAATATGGCCATAGTTCTCATAGACTTCACGAAATTTACTCCTTCTAAGTTTACAATAAACACTTACCCTCCTACAAGCACTTCATAGAGTACCAAATGTACAACTCTAGCTCTATATCTTCACATATGCAACATTATTTTGAGGTTTTACACAACTATCTATTCATAAGAACTACAAAAGTGTCAATTTCTTCTTCTAAGTTTATAAACAGTTAACATCTTGCAAGCACTACACAATGTGCCAATTTATTTCTTTGAGATTTTACACAACAAACCTCCTATAAGCACTACACAAAGTAAAATTTTCTTTTGAGATCCTTTGCTCCCTTCCATATTCACTTCCCCTTCACCTGTCTCCCTTTTATCTCTATGAATATAATTATAGTGATAAAATAGATATAAAATAAATGGTATGATGAGTTTTTATTTGGCATGTGTTATCTATGATATATTGTTCAATTTATATCTTTAAATCATGAATATAATGCATTTTAATGATTATTTCAGTTCATTTATGTGATTTATCACTTAAAATGATGGATATGGTTAATATGACAAATGTATGTATTTCATGCAAAATATACGTATGATTATACAAGAAAGTGTGAAAGAAAGTTTCATAGGAGTATGATGTAGTAGCACAAGATTCAGAGTAGACCATGGACATAATAATATGGACATAAGGATGATGGATTAAGAAATCTCTAAATACGTTTACAGAATACAGTAGTTTATGACTGTTGCAGGATATAGTAGTTGAAGATGGTTACTAAAGATAGTTTCTGAAGTATGTTATAGAAGGTAGCTACTGAAGACTATTATCGAAGAGATATTTTACTAGCATTTACAAAATAAATTTGACCAAGTCAATTAATCGATGTTGGATGCCATATAAATAACAACATGGCACTCTAACATAGCAACAAATATTACAATGTATTTTCAGTCAACATGATTAGTTTAATTGTCAAGGATTATTCACGAGGATATTATAATTAACAAAGTTGTAAAAATATTATATAAAGTTGTATAATTAGAATATTGTTAGGTTGTCTAGATTCCAATGAAATATTATTATGTCCTTCTCGATAATAAAGGAGCATTTAGTTACATTGTATATCTTGCAAAATATTCAAATTGGTATTTTTTTGTTATGTTTGTTCATGTATTTCCACTTGGACCACTTAGGCTATCTACTAAGTACAAGAAGGATTAGGAAATTGTGTTTGTTTAGAAGAATTAGATTATTTTTGTTAAGTACATAGCTGTCGCATTATCAAGTCCTCAACACCACATGGAAAAATACGTGAAATATTTATATTCAGAATTATCCATGTTAGATTATATATCACATAGGAAGACCTTTGAAAATTTCTAATCATCAATCGCCTATCTAATGAAAAATGTTTGAAGTCTAGCTAATGTTTGTACATTTTTTGAGGAAATGCACCAGCATGTACATTTGAATTTCCAGTAATAAAGCAATATTTTTTATGGTAATTATATCATTTGTGTTATCTACTGCTTGATTTCTTTTATGTAGTTGTAATTGTAATTTCCATGCATCCATAGAATAGAATAATGTTAGTAGTAGTTATGCATCTTAGGTACTGAGATAAAGTAGTTTAGAGAAGAAATACTTACGTTGTATTCTAGGAGGTAGGGCCAAATCATACAGTAAATTCCTATTATCTCATACCTACAATAGGTTAGAAATAGTTAGTACGTAAAACTAAACTTAGGATATAAAAAAATAAATTGCATTATCATAGACGAAAACGTAAAAATAGTTAATTAAAACTAACTGCACGAGGATCCTTACCAATAGATAAAATCATCATTAGATCAACTCGTCAATAGGTAATTGTTATCAGTTATCCTTACCAATAGATAAAATCATCAATAGATCAAATCATCAATAGGCAAATATCATATTTACTGTATAATTCATGAATTGCACTTTATTTTCATTCTTGCATGATTTAATTTATGTTCACTATAGTCATTACTTTTTTGTACAACCTAAAACTAAAAGAGATATGAATTAATCTTAGAATTGATCCCCATAGTATAATCTATACTAGATTCCTACTCTTTAAATCAAACCTTTATTACTCTAGATTGGCAAATATTAAATGTAAGCTATTACAACCGATCATTTTAGCACCATTGCCAGGGAGAGTAGTGTCACAGTGGTTAATCAAAAAACTATTGGCTGCGCAAGCGACTTACTTGTGTTGTCAGGTTCTTTTATCTTGAGGAATATTTTTAATGCTTTCATACTCAAAATTTTATTTCCTGCAAAATTTTATTTCTTGCAAATTTTTATTTTTGACAAAAATGTATTTCCTACAAATTTTTTAAGCTTTGGGTGATTATTATTGCTTAATTTGGTTTAGGACATATAATAAAATAGGGAAGTAGGTATGACTGAGTGGCACAGTCATAGTGAAACACCCCTAAACACTTAGGCCCTGTAGAAGTAGGAAGTAGGTATGGTTGAGTGACACAACCATAGTGAAACCCTCCTAAATAATCAAAGAAGTAGTAATAGTTTTACCTTTTATTTTAGTAATTTCATTTCTAGTAATTTCCAAGCTTTGGGTGATTGCTATTCATTTGTTTTGGTCTGGGTTCTCTTGTAAGAAAAATAGGAAGTAGGTATGACTGAGTGGCATAGTCATAGTGAAACACTCCTAAATAATTAGGACCTGTAAGAAGCAGGAAGTAGGTATGGTTGAGTGGCACAATCATAGTGAAATAAAAGTTCCTATATAATAAAAGAAGTGATAGAAAAATAATATTTTAATTTCAATAATTTCATTTCTAGTTTATTTTACTTTTCAAGCAATATTTCATTTTATTTCCTGTTATACTAAAATTATCTTTATGGATTCATAGACTAAGTCACACCTAGTTTTGGTTATAGCAGGATTATTCATTAAAAAAAATGATTTCATTTTTCTACTATATTAAGGATAGTTACAAGTTCATTTGTTGTGACTTATATCTAAACTTGGCAACAATAGGATTAAAATAGAAAACCAAAATCAAAACCCAAACAAAACCAAAACCAAAGAGAGAGAAAGGAGAATAACATATAGGTTGCTAGATGGTGGAAAATAGTCTAAATAAATATTTTTTATAGACCTTAGAAAATTAGCAATACAAAAAGAAGTTAACCTTCTTTTTTAGGAAGGATATAAAACATCCAGTCAAGAGTGGGAATGTTTGTGTGAATGCATTATCATTATTAAAGAGATATCAGACGAGCTGAAGGAAATAAAAATAATTGACATAGAAAAAACTCTAGGGATAAAATACCACTCATCTTATATACATATTGGAAGGACTTGTGAGCGTTGGCTTTGGGATATAAGATAAATAGTAAATCCAACAATTTACCCTTGGAATCAATATTTTGAGGACTCCCTCATAATTCACAAATTTCTTGCAAACCTAGAAAAGAGAGAAGTAGCCCTAGAATATAGAAAGAAATATCACAAGATACCTAGAGTCATGCACTTTAGAGAGCTATGTCAAGAATTATGCTCCGAGTTACAATTTGGAAATCATGAACCCATTCCAACACAATATTTTCTTGTTCAAGTGAACAAATTAGTGATAGACCACTCTAATTTTGAAGAGAAACACTTCATGACACCTGAACAACTTGATCCAATCAATGATATTCATAGACTATTCAAAGAATATTAGATGTTGATGCAAAAATAAGAGAACTTATAAAATTCATGAGAAAACCTATATACTCTAAGGGAAAATTTATAAAGATCAAAAAATTAGAAGGAAATTTCCATAGAGACTTTAACAGGTAAACTGGAATTTATAAGTTATAAGAACTTGAAACAACATGAACTGAGCAAGCTGAAATCCTATAACAAGATCCCGACTCATATTTATTGCTTGAACCAAAATTTAAAAATCACATAGATCCTTCTTCTATTTTTACTGAACCCATACCTGGTCCAATTATTAAAATTTACATTCAGTTATGGTTGACCAACATAGTGGGTAGGGAGAAGTAGAAGAGAACCAAAGGGAGGATAAACAAAGATAGAATAGATACCAAAGAAGAAATGGATAAAGAAAGATAATTGTCTTCCCAATATTACATACATATGGGAAATCAAGAGAACCTAATTCAATCTTTGTTTTTATATTTTCCACCTTCTATGGGAAACTACATGAAGATATAGATACTTTTCTTTTCGAATTTGAGGTGGTGTCCAAATATTACTTTTACACCACCATTGAAAAAAAGCTAAGGTTTTTCCCTCTACTTTTAAATATGCAACTTTAATATGGTTCATGGATCTAGGAGAAAATATTTGTAATCAATGGGATGGAGAACATGCATTAAAAGAGCTATTTCTTGAACAATATCAGTTATGAGCTCACAAGCATACAAGAATCACAATTAATAGACGTGCTTAAGAAACATCAATCAAAATTTGCATGGAGCTACGAGGATATGAAAGGTATACATCCAAATGTTTGTACCCATCATATTTTTATCCAAGAAGGATGTTATCCAGTAAGACAACCCCAAAGAAGATTGAATCTAGCTATGAAGGACGTGGTTCAAGAAGAAATCATTAAACTCTTGAAGGTAAGATTTATATATCCAATTTCGATAATCAATGGGTGTCACCTCTTGTGATAGTCCCTAAAAAGAATGGTAAATGGAGGATTTGTGTGGATTATAGGGAATTAAACAAAGTAACAAAGAAATACTATTTTCCCTTGCCATTCATTGATCAAGTTCTTGATACCTTGGTTGGAAAGAAATATTTCTACTTTTTGGATGGTTTTAGTGGCTATAATCAAGTTTCCATAGCTAAAGAAGATCAAGAAAAGACAACCTTCACATGTCTAGTAGGTACCTATGCTTATAAAGTCTTACCTTTAGGATTATGCAATGCACCTGCAACTTTTCAAAGAGTTGTTTTAGCTATCTTTGCTGATTTAATCAATGAGTGTGTAGAAGTCTATATGGACGACTTCACAGTCTATGATAATACCTTTGAAGAAATTTTATCAAGCTTGCAAAGAGTTATGGTTAGATGCCAAGAGAAAAACCTCTCTTTGAGTCATGAAAAGTGTTTCATGATGATGAGAGGAGGCATTGTTCTAGGATATTATATATCAAAATAAGGTGTTAAAGTAGATCCTACAAAAATACAAGCTATTCAATCCCTTCAACCTTTGAAAACACAAACAGAGGTGAGAATTTTCCTAAGACATGTGAGATACTATCATAGATTCATTAAAGACTTTAGTAAAATTGTTGCTCCCATGCTTAAGATCTTAACCAAAGAAAGTGAATTCAATTGGACTGAAGCATGTCAAGAAGCCTTTGAAGTTATAAAAGATAAATTAATTACTGCTCCAATCCTGAGAGGACCAAATTAGGAATTACCATTCCACATACATTGTGATGCTTCGGGTTACGCAATATGGGCTAGTATTGCAATATATTGAGAACAAAATACCTTATGCTATCTATTATGTGAGTAAAAAATTGCATGGAGCCGAGCTTAATTACATTGTTACTAAAAAAGAATTTTTAGCTGTAGTCCATACCATTAATAAATTCAAACATTACATAATAGGGTATGAAGTATTTATTCACACTGATCACTCTACCATTAAATACTTAATGAACAAAGCTACAGTAGGAGGTAGAGTGGTTATATGGCTTCTTCTATTATAGGAATTTAATGTTACAATCATAGATAAGGCAGGAAAATATAATGTCATTGCAGATCACCTATCTCGTATGCAAATATTTGATGATGATGAGTTAATTCCTAATAATTTCCTAGATGAACATTTTTTTGCTCTTTCTATTTTTACCCCTTGGTATGTTGATATTGTAAATTACTTGGTAATAAGGAAAATGCCTCAAAAATATACACTGCATGAGCATAGAAAACTAATACATCAGAGTATCCCTTATATGTGGATTCATGGAGTCTTGTTTAAAACATGTCCTGACCAAATAATTAGGAGATGTGTGCAAGAAGAATATGTATATGACATCATTTAGATGGCACATGAAGAAACCTGTGGAGGCCATTATGCCACCCAAAGGATAGTTAGTAAAATACTTCAAAATGGTTACTTTTGGCCTACCATGAATAAAGATGTCCATAAATTTATTGATAGATGTGATGCTTTTCAAAGAGCTAGTAAGCCTACACCTTCAATGGAAATGCCTTTGGTTTCACAAGTAGTGTTTGAACCATTCGAGAAATGGGGAATTGATTTTGTTGGACCAATAGACCCTCCAAGTGTAGGTAATAAACACATACTTGTGTGTACAGACTATGTTACTAAGTGGGTTGAAGTTAAAGCTTTACCACGAGCACAAGTTGAACTAGTAGTTGATTTCCTTTATGAAAATATTATGCAACACTTTGGAGCACCTAGAGAGTTAGTTTTAGATCATGGAACCCAATTTATCTCCAAATTAATTACACATTTTGTTTATATCTATCAAATAAAACATAGGAAAACCTCACCATATCACCCTCAAGCCAATGGACAAGTAGAAGTTACGAATAGAGAACTTGAAAAGATCATTACAAAAATCGTAGTTGTTAATAGGGGTGATTGGGCTGAGATATTAAAAGAAGTTGTATGGGCATATAATACAACTTGTAAAACTACCACAGGATTATCACCTTATGAAATGGTCTATGGAAAACAAGCTATCATGCCCATCGAATTTGAGATAGAAACTCTTTGTACAATGGTACAACTTGACATGAATTTGGACCAAGCACATAAAGCTAGATTGGAAAAGTTAAACATTATGGATGAAAGGAGACTAGAGGCATTACATAGGACTGAAATAACCCAACAACAAAGGAATAAATGGTATGATAAACACATTATACCACATATATTTTAATCAGGAGATTGGGCCTTGTTGTTTGACTCTCGTTACCAAGACTTTCAAGGTAAATTGAGGACAAGATGGCTAGGACCCTATGAAATTAAAGAGATATTTGGGAATGGTACAATCAAACTTAAGCCTATAGATGATTCAACAAGAAAACTACTAGTAAATGGGCATAGACTTAAACATTACAAGAAGCCATTATCTAAGGAAGAATTCATACACCACCTTAAGCAGCAAGACGATTTGCAATACATCTCTGAACTGCAATTAGCAACTATTGAATAAAAACTTCTCTCTCATAAAAAATAAATAAATAAAATTAAAAAAAATATGCTTCCTTTGTTTCATCATGAAGTTTCTATATTTGCAATATTTCTATCTTATTTTCATCAATTTTCAGTCTCAATATTTCAAAAATAGCCCAAAAAGATATTTCTTTAAGAGCTTGTAGGAAAATGACTACCACATGTTGCATAACACCTTGTTTGCTAAATGAAATCTAGGTGTTCTCAATTATTCAACCATCACTAGTGTTTTGAGCAAATTTTCATTGAAATTCAAGCAATATTTTGGTGTTGTAAGATATTCCTAGTCAATCAATTTTTCTTGGACTACGCACATTTGAACATATAAAAACATTGTGATATTTGGAGAGATTAACTCATGAGTTACTATTGCCATAAAGTGAATGGTTTCCCCTACTTATCCATCTATGTGCATGGCTTAGAGTACTAATGAATTGACAAAAGGACAAGCTCACCCTTCATCCTTCAAAATAAAAAAAATCCCTTGCTCCTCATATAATCAAGCAAGTATCCCAAAAATATCTTCTTGCTTCCTCTAAAAATAAGCAAGAATCAAAAGAAAAATAATAAAATCTCTTGCTTCCTCTTAAAATGAGTAATTATCCCAAGAAAAAGTTAAAGAAGGGTAAAATAGCTTGAATACCTGGAATTCTTAGTGTCTTAAAAAACATGCAGTGATCCTCATTATAACAATGGGTTGAATGAAACCCACCTAGAAATAAGGTATCCTCGCATAGTAGCACTAAGTTTGGAAAATATATATGGATGCTCAAAGATAAGCTAGCTTGTTGGCATAAGTGACATTTGTTTTACTCAATCCTTACTCATAATGAGAAATGAATACTCACTACACACATAGTTGGTCCTTGAGAAGCTTGAAAACATTAGGATGACTTTAACATCATATGGATTTGTGAAATGAATAGATGAAATTGTTTGAAATCACTAGGATGTTTGAGTCTTTGTGAAACAACCCTAGAATATCATAAGCAAGCAAAATTCAAAAGCAAATTCCTATGAAGGTACCATAGTTCATTTTTATCCTACATAAATGTGGCTTGTATCTCCCAAAACTTTGTATCTCTTAGCAAAAGCCATCAAGATTTCCATTTTTCAAGTGATTGAAAATATCCCAAGCCTTTGATAAAGATCTATTTTTGTATATATTGATGACTGATATCAAGCTTCATAATTATTTTTCTCTCACTTGGATACTTCTTAATGAAATTTAGGAAGCACAATCACAAAAATAATCATAATAATCCCCCATAAATAAAACTCATTATTATACCATCCACCATAATATAAATAAGACACCCTTCATTTTGTTTTGGCTATATAGCCAAAATTATAGTTTTGGGGGAGGAGTAAATAAATACATCCGGAGTTCATAATACAGTTTGGGGGGAAGAATCAGGTAAAAGTATTTTTCTTAACCTTAACAACTACAATTTATGTAAACATCTTCTGTAGATGTCTTTCGTAGATAGTTTCTATAGACAACTTCTATAGATGTCTTTTGTAGACAATTTTTGTAGATAGTTTCCATAGATATGTTTTGTAGATGTTTTCTATAGACAATTTATGTAATAATATTTTGTAAATGCCATCTATAGATGGTATCCATAACACACATCATATTATATTTCTAAGTGTCAATACTTAAGCTGGCCCCAAGCAAAAATGATATGTGGCAACCTAGAATATGACATAATGTGTCAACACAAGATATAATAAGATGTGCTAATGCAAAATATAAAAACAAATTTTATCAATTTCCATTATAAAAGGGGATAAAATTATATGAATATTCATAAAACCCTCTTTTAACCACCTTCAAAATTTGTAACGACAGACGAATTAAGGAATAAAATTTAAATTTAAATTTTCCTTACATAAGGAGTTGACACTGGAAAATAAGCCAAACACCCATCCATGAAGGTGTAAAATTAAGGCATAACATCTAATGAGTACACCCAAGATGGTGCCACGTATCACATATGTTTGACTCTCTCTCATATAGATGCCCAGTACAAAGGCTGACCACAAAGTTTCAAAGGCACCAACTATCGATACACGTGGATGCCAGAGTTAATAAAAGCAACCATGGGACCAGTCTAAACTATGACATGGTGAAAAAATATAATGAAGAATAAAATTTAAAATATGAGGTCTATGCTGAAATATTGGGAGCCAATGAATAAAATATGTCAGGCATGAAAGGTCAACCATGAGTTTGATACTTCTCCACATCAACAAGATGACAAAGAACATAGATGACATGGACATCAAAGCTAGTGAAACATAGAAGGAAGTAGTTACATGATGTGGTGGAGCTCAGTGTGAGATAAGACAATATGGGCATTAATGCCAACACCATGGTGAAGGAAAAGATGGTACACGTGGTATATACATGCAGGGGTAGAAACCTAAAATAATTTTTATATACGCCATGGTAAAGAAAATAAGGGACCACCTGCCATATACATGTAATAAGGAAAAATTTAAATGGTGCCAACTTACAACTATTAGCACCAAAAACCTAGCAAGATGGCAAGAAAATTTAGCCCTAATAAAAATATTTACCACCCCGAAACCACCAGCAATGAGCAACACGTGGCACCCATGCGCCTATAGCAAACAACGTCATGGATTGAATGCATCAACCATCGATTAGTTTCCAAACAAAGGGCTAAGATCAAAAAGGAAAGAATCAAGTGAAATCCAGAAACTTCCTTAAAATCACCTCCAAAAAAAACTGTGAATGCTTGTTTCAAGATGACATCGATTATCGACATGTCATCACCATGAGCCAATTATGAGAAAATCCATGGATTAGTATTCATGATCATTGATTAGGATTGAATGGATGATTGAGATGCGACGAACAGGTAAAATTCATGCAAAGTGAAACAAAAACCTAAAAATTATCTTTTCCTTCCGTAGAAGGCCTTGTAAATGTGTCGAAAACACTCTGCAATTCAAAAAATAGCCTAAATGCTACCAGATTTCTTAGTGAAATAAAATTGAAGCCTTGGAATGAATACAAAAGGGGAAAACATTATAGAAGGATGGGGTTGTGAAGGCAAACATGGGAAGAAAAGTGATTTTGAAAACAACGTCGTAGGGTGACAAAAGTTCACCAAAATGAAAGCGACAGGTAAATTTTAAATCATTTCAATTTTATTTTTAGTCATAGAAGACAAGATATTTTAATACCCTAATTATTCTACTACATATACAACTAGTGTATACTCTTTGGTAGTTTACGCAAAAGGGTAGGATAAATTATTACCTCTACCGATGAAAGAAACTTCTAAAAAAATACAAAATTATTTTTATGTTTTGCAAATCTTTTCTTGAAATGATAAATTTTTTATTCTGCAAAAATGTAAAATGGTCTTTGTAAATGAAAAATTTGTGCAGGTCTTTTTAGCTGCTAAAAACAAACTTTGAAACTACCCCCATTAAAATTTTGTCTACCCTTTACCCTAAACCATACCCCATTCCATGTTCCAAAAGAGAAGTGAACCCCCATCCGTGGAAACGCAAAACCCCAGTGATTTCATAAAGAAAATATTTCAAAATGCGAGGTGGTGGGATGCCCTCACAAAGTTCCAAGGGCATGACTAGGGGGTTGCAAAACAATTTATCATGAACTGTAACCCTACAACCATGATCACTCGCATTGGAGATATCCAAATTGCCCTGAATTCTAATGTTATTTTTGAAGTCCTGAGTTTACCAAAAATAGGACTACCCTATTACAAAAATTCCTCTAAAAGTGTCACCCAATTAGTAGCAAAATTTGGTGAAAATTGTACCATCATCCATGACAAGGAGGGATGGATAAAGGGCATTGCCACTTCTACACTTCCTCTTCAGTGGCAGGAAGTTGTTGTCCTAATCATTAATTTTTTCACTCTAGAGGGTCAAATGTCTACCTGTGCAGCCTATCACCTTAGAATGTTGATAAATCTAAAGTTTCCAAATTAGAAAGATTGTATTATCAATTTACCATATTTTTTGCTTCAATCCCTAAAATCTACAGTCGTTCATGTTCAGCCTAAGAATTCTCATGAAGAACCTAAATTTCATTTAATCGCACATCATGGTCTTATCAAATTATTGGTCTTGCACAAAGCAAATGAAGCTAAAATTTCCTAGGATACAATAGTCGAAGAGTCTAACCTACTAGATTATTCTGAACCCATCGATAGTGAGTCTCAAGAAAATAGTCCATCTAAGGAGGATCCTAAATCAGAGAGTTAGGAAGAGGAGCCTGAAATCCTAAAATAAAAATGTTGAACCAACACCAAGTCTACTAAATCATCCCAACCTGCACAAAAAACTCGATGTAAGAAACCCATTCCTAAAACTCATGATAAAGGAGAAATGTTAGGGCATGAGTCTAATTTACCCACACCTGAGCCAACTATTGAATCTCTATCACATCTTCATGCATAGAATTTTGTTCTATAGATCAAAATTGATAAACTTTGGGAAGATTTTGTAGAGCATTCAAAACTAGTCCAACATGCTCTTACCCTTTAGATAGACATGATCAAACAACTCTTAGTGGATAGGGTGACAAAACTTGTTGATCCCAAAAATCGATCGTAACATGTCGATGCTTCTCCCAATAAAAGTTCCATGATCGATAAGAAACAAAAGAAGTCCATTAACTTTAGAAAAATCAACAAGACCATTGACTTTTCCAAGATTCTCGAAGAAGAGAGTTCGCTGCCACTTGCCAGTCTGATGCAACAGAATCGACCTCAAGAATCGGGTCCCTCCACCAAAATTAGAATCGCACCAAGAAAATTAGACCTAGATGTTGAGATACCTCCAAAAATTGACACAGTCATCGATAACATGGTCATGTCTATTGAGAAGCCTCCACCTTCCAAAATGTAGGACACAACGCAGGGAGAGGATTCCATTGAGGTAGAGCAAATCAAAGTGTAGAAGGTCAAACATGAATTCAAATTACCACCAATGTGACCTCCATCATCAAGAATGTCTACCCGATGGACACAAGTTGGATAAACTAAAAAACTGCTAAAATATTTTCATGATTTTTAGACTTGATATTTGATATTTATATATTATTATTTCTGCAAAATGTTTGAATGTTTCATATCTGTAGATATATTTTTTGTGACATATATATATCTATATATATATATATATATCTGAGGATGATATTATGGATAGTGTTTGAAATTGCTTGAACAATGCTTAATATTTTATGATTACAGTTTTAGCAGGTTACAGTCATGAAATAATTCTGAAGACTCATTTTTCCTCTTGCCAAAAATTGTTATGTTATTTTGCTCTTGCAGGAACTATTCTCTAAAAAAGTTAAGAAATATATATATTTTTCGTAGATGTTTTAATGATTAGATGTTCTGCATTTATTGATGAAATTATTTCTATTACAAGCAACTGCAAAAATCATTATTTTCAGATCTGTTTTTGTAATACTTGTGTTGTCATAACAATGATCTTTGGAGACCTAAAATATTTCACTTTCAAACTGCAAAAATTTAATTAGGAACTGTGTGTTGTATCATAATATGTTGGTTTATATTTAGAGTGATTTTTGAGAATGTTCATTTACTATTACCTATGATTTTTAGAGCCGAAATCGAATAGACCTATTTGATTGTTTCTAAAAATAATTGTATTTTCTTGTTTCATGCAATTGTACATTTCTGGAAAAAATGAATATCTCAATTTACAAAAATCTGGAATATAATATCTGAAACATTTGTAGTGTTTGTGATATTTTATTAAAACCTCATTTTCTCCTTAATGCATGAGGACATGCATACCTCTCAGTTTGGGGGAAAATGATGAGTATTTATTTAGCATGTATTATTTGTGATAAATTGTTTAATTTCTACCTTTAAATCATGATTGCAATATATTTTAATGGTTATTTCTGTTTATTCCTGTGATTTATCAATTAAAATGATGGATATGGTTAATCTGACAAATGTATGTATTTCATGCAAAATACACGTAAGTTGTGTATGATTATATAGGAAAGTGTTGAAGAACGTTTCACAGGAGTATGATACAATAGCATGAGATTTAGATCAGACCTTGGACGTGAGAAGATGGACATAAGGATGATGGATTAAGAAAGCTCTAGACATGGTTATAGAATACAGTAGTTGATGATTGTTGCAGAATACAATAGCTAAAGACGGTTACAGAAGATAGTTATTGAAGTATGTTACAAAAGGTAGCTATTAAATACTATTATCGAAGAGATATTTTACTAGCAGTTACAGAAGAAATTTGACCAAGTCAATTGATCGATGTTGCGTGCCACATCAATGACAACATGGCACTCTGACACAACAATAGATGTTACAAAGTATTTCCAGTCAACATGATTAGTTGACTTGTCAAATATTATTCATGAGGATATTATAATTAATAAAGTTGTAAAAGTATTCTATAAAGTTGTATAATTAGAATATTGTTAGGTTGTCTAGATTCTGACGCAAGATTGTTATGTCCTTCCCAAGAATAAAGGGGCATATAGTTACGTTGTATATCTTACGAAATGTTCAAATTAGTATTGTTTTGTTATGTTCGTTCATGTATTGCCACTTGGACCACTTAGGCTATTTATTGAGTCCAAGGAGGATTAGGAAATTGTGTCTATTTAGAATAATTAGATTATTTCTATTAAGTACATAGTTGTCGCATTATCAAGTCCACAATACCACATGGAAAAATACGTGGAAGAGTTATATTCAGAATTGTCCAAGTCATATTATATATTACATAGGAAGACCTTTGAAAAGGTCTAATTGTCAATCGCCTATCTAATGAAGAAATATTTGAATTCTAGCTAATGTCTATACAATTTCTAAGGAAATGCGCCAACATGTACATTTGAACTTCCAGTAATAAAGCAGTACTTTTTATGGTAACTGTATCATTTGTGTTATTTACTGCTTGATTTCTTTTATGTAGTTGTAATTGTAATTTCCCTACATCCATAGAATAGAATAATGTTAGTAGTAATTATGCATCTTAGTTACTGAGATAAAGTAGTTTAGGGAAGAAAGACTTACATTGTCCTCTAGGAGGTAGGGCCCACTCCTACAGTCAATCCCTATTCTCTCGCCCCTATAATAGGTTAGGAATAGTTAGTATGTAAAAATTAACCTTAGGATATAAAATAAATTAAATTGCATTATCATAGACCAGAAAGTAAAAATAGATAATTAAAACTAATTGCACGAGGATCCTCACCAATAGATAAAATCATCATTAGATCAACTCATCAGTAGGTAATTGTTATTAGTTATCCTCACCAATAGATAAAATCATCAATAGGTAAATATCATATTTACTGCATAAATCATAAATTGCACTTTATTTTCATTCCTGCATGATTTAATTTTTGTTCACTATAATCATTACTTTTTTGCACAACCTAAAACTAAAAGAGATCTGAATTAAGCTTAGAATTGATCCCCATGGTACAATCTATATTGGATTCCTACTCTTTAAATCTAACCTTGATTACCCCGGATTGACAAATATTAAATGTAAGCTATTATAGTCGATCAAGGTATAAAAACCATATGCCACAAACTAAGTGTTAAAACCATGACCAAAAACTTGGTTCTACTGCCATGTGTAACACCCTTTGTTTTGAAAATCCATGTGCACAACCAATGGTTTGAAAACCATGTTCTCTAAACCATGTTTTAAAACATCCCACTTGGATGCTCCTACATCATGTTATAAATGACATCAAAATTTAATGTCTACACAAATTATTTATTGAATCCATTATCTTATTTAAATTTATTCACAATAAATTTAGGCCAATATTTTAAAATGACAACACATATATATATGTATGAATAACTTATTTTTACTTGTTAAAATCCAATTCCTCTAGATAAATCTCTTATAATATTAAAAAAAATCTTCCAAACTAGAAAATTAAAAGGTTTTCAACATCAAAGGATTAGTTACACTCAGTATGAGGAGACCATGACCCCTCATAAAACTTGTTTAAATTTGATGAAGAGAGCTAGGATTTTCAATGGTGAGAGCTAGGTGAAGAACACAAGCTTATACTGAGAGGGGGGGTGAACAGTATAAGACCACTTTTAACTTTATCTATCAATACATCTTTCAAACCATTAACATGCAGAATAAGATAGCAAAAATAACAACAGTAAAATAATGCACAAGATGCAATCCACAAAGAGACACAACAATTTACGTGGTTCACCCAAGGTGGGCTACTCCACGGATAAAACTTTTCTTCTAAAAGTTGTATCAAAGTCCTCTAGGAATCCTTCCCAATTACAATGTTTATGAGCCTCAGCTCAAAGGAGACACCTTCCCTTAATTCTACTTTGCTGGTGATCCTCTAGAAGACCTCTACCTCCTCTGCCCTTAGCAAGTGGAATTCTGTCCACAAAAGACACCTGTCTTCCCTGCTCTGGTTGGAGATCTCTGTCCTCAACTCTATCACTGCAAAGCTGGTCCTCTTTTCTATACCAAACATAGTCCTTCGGTCTAGCACAATTCTATCCTCTTCCACTATTCTTTTTTGCACTTGGTCGAAATCAAATTCTCACTGACTGTGCAAATACAGCAGCACTCAATCAATTTATTTGTTTCTATGAAAACACAGTAGCACAGACTTCACATGTTTCTATGAACACACAGTAGCACAGTATTTATAAAATATATAGCATCAATTGATCATAGTTTGTCCTTCATAGCTATTTGCAATTACAACAGCATCTACTTCACACACTTGCTTTCTTTACATAGACTGTGTGAACTCAGTTGCAATCATAGCTGCCCTTGTTCAAATTCCAATCTCTACACAGTATTTACAAACACTGCAGCACTCTATCGCACAACAACTTATGCGCCTATGTGCAATCATGATAGCACCCTATTTGCACAGTCTGCTTCTCCTTGATCATTCTTCTTCCTGCTCTCTGCTTCTGCGAAGGTCACACTTACGAACGCACACTTCGATCGATT
Source organism: Wollemia nobilis (assembly GCA_028583015.1). NCBI lineage: Eukaryota > Viridiplantae > Streptophyta > Pinopsida > Araucariales > Araucariaceae > Wollemia > Wollemia nobilis. The sequence goes on along the minus strand of JAQPPZ010012983.1, from coordinate 5,091,969 downwards.
CGATACGACTGCTCTTTGCACACAGTAGACTTCACTTGCGCAAATACAACACACACATTCGACACTTGAATCTCGAAAATAGTCCTCTTTTATAGCAATAATTCATGATAAAATTCATGATCTTAGTTGGCTGTAAATCCTTAAAACAAATGTCGGCTGCACAACCTTTCACTTTGTCGGCAAAGGTTAACTCCATCGGCTTCAACCGCCTCTGCTGTTCTGTAGCTTTCCTATCATGAAACTCAAACATGTTGCAATATTGCTACGCCTTTGTCTATCGTACACCTTGTAATACTTGTTGTCATGAAATCGTGACACTACTACCTATTGTGCACCTTCTTTGGTTTGTTGTCGCAAAATCGCTATGCCTTCTGACTTTGCTGACGTCATCATGATTCTTGTCACAAAATCATGACGCTTTAGTCTGCAAAGCCTTACTCTCTGCTCTTGTCATGAAATCTCTACGCCTTCTGGCTTTGCTGACATCATCATGATTCTTGTCGTGAAATCACGATGCTTTAGTCTCCAAAGCCTTCTTCTCAGTTTCTATCATGAAATCGCTATGCCTTCTGACTTTGCTGACGTCATCATGATTCTTGTCACGAAATCGTGACGCTTTAGTCTGCAAGGCCTTACTCTCTACTCTTGTCATGAAATCGCTACGCCTTCTAACTTTGCTGATGTCATCATGATTCTTGTCATGAAATCATGATGCTTTAGTCTGCAAGGCCTTACTCTCTGCTCTTGTCATAAAATCGCTACGCCTTCTGGCTTTGCTGACGTCATCATGATTCTTGTCGCGAAATCACGATGCTTTAGTCTCCAAAGCCTTCTTCTTAGCTTTTGTCGCAAAATCGTGACACCTTTGCTTCTTGCTGACGTCATCTACAACTTTGTCACAAAATCGCGACGCTTTCGCTGCCTTAAGCACTTTTCTACCAACTGCTCGTGAAATTGGAACATGTCACGAAATCGTGATGTTTTTGCTGCCTTAAGCACTTTTTTGCCAACTACTCGTGAAACTGAAACATGTCACGAAATCACGACGTTTTCGCTGCCTTAAGTACTTTTCTACCAATTGCTCGTGAAACTGGAACATGTCGCAAAATTGTGATGCTTTCACCACCTGCAAGCTGCCAACTGAACCTGTCGCAAAATCGTGACACTTTCTGCATCCGTACAACTTTATTGAAACTTGTCGTGAAATCGTGACACTTCCTGCAGCTCAACTCTGCAAACTCAACTTGTCGCAAAATCATGACAATTTTGCCAGTGCTTTCTCTCTCCTCAAACATGTCGTGAAATCATGACAATTTTTCTAGTGCTTTCTCTCTCCTCAAACATGTCGCAAAATCGTGACAGTTTTTCTAGTAGCCTGCAACCTTTTTCTAACTTATCTTTTTCTGGATTTTTGGCAACTGGGCTACTCTGATTTTCTTGGAGACTTACTGACCAGCTGAAACCTTCAATAAAACACATACTTAGACAACTAATCAAATTGCTTTAGGAACTCCCTGACATCAAAGACAAACAACTACCAAGAGTTCCTTTGACATCAATGACAACAACTATACTTGAACAAAGGCAATGTACTCAAGGTACCCAAAATTGCCAACAATCTCCCCCTTTGTCATTGATGGCAACCGTTAACTAAAAACATATCTCAAGAGTCAAAACTGAACCAACTGATCCAAAAACTAAGAATCTGTATTTGAATTTTTTGCTTCCCCTGACTTGAAGCTCTTCTCTTCACTTGAAGCACTTCCCCTTATACATATCTCTCCCCCTTACTCAAATCTCTCCCCCTTTGTCATCAATGGCAAAGGGTCACCTTTGGGGTTTGGGACTAAGAATGAGTGTCTTAGCTTAATCCCTCCCCCACCTTCTATTAAGGTGATTTAAAACAGGGTTGGGAGCGAAACTCCCATTAGACACTCATCATCATTAATGTCTATTATTTCTTTGCCGAGCCTTCTCTTGAATTCTTTTTCCACATTGTTGTTCTTGTTACTGTTTTGATCCTCGAACCTGTTCATATTGCTGTTCCTGTTTCTTTCATCATTCTTTTTTTTCTTCATACCTTGATCCTTGAACCTGTTCATATCACTTTTCTTGTTTTTATTGTCATTCTTGTCCTTATCCATGCTTTGATCCTTGGAATTGTTCATACTGCTATTTCTGTTCCTATATCTCGAAAGATCAGCTCTACACTATCTAGCTAGGTGACCTTCATTGTTGCACTTATAGCAAGTAACAATATTATTTCTTTCAAGCATGGTTGTTCTTTGAATCCGCCTGTTCTGATTGACCCAGTTCCTGTTATTTCCCTTACAAAAAATTGCCTTGTGCCCGAATTATTGACAAGCATAGCAATACCTTTGAAATAAATTACGTCTCTTGAAACTGTCATTTACTTTCTTCACTTGAGTCATGCAATGTACAGCCATGTGACCAAATCTATGACACGCAACACATGTGTCGTGAAATTTTCTTTTATTCGACTTCATGGGTCTCAAAAACTTCTTCTTCTCAATTTGAATATTGTTTTCTATTTCTGCGCATTCATTACTCATGGACTTATGGTCTGAAGTACTCTCTTCATCAGAGCTTTCTTCCTTTTGAAATCTCTTGCTGGATTCCCCAACCTGTTTCTTGTGCGGCTCAACAAAATCGAGACCTATTTTATCTTTTGGATTTCTTTGACTTTTGATGAGAGACTTAACTTTCTTGGAGCTATCCTGAAATCTGTAGAGCTTATCCTTGTAATCTTTATTTTCTTCTTTCAAAGAAGCCATTTCCTGTTCTAACTCACTATACTCCAAAATTTTAGAATCCAACTCATTCCTGAGTTATTGTGACTTAGCCATAGAGACTTCAAGATTTTCTATAAGTTCATATCTCTCCATACAACATTCATATAATTTAATCTTGAGTCTATCATTCTTATTTATTTCCTTTTTCAAAACACTAAGAGCATTATTGAGTTCACATTCAAGATCCTCTATTTGATGGTACTTTGAATTATCACGGCCTTTTTCATATTTCTTATCACTAGAGGTGCTACCTTTTTCAAAAACCATACATGCATCTTCATTGTAGTTTTTTGAAGCATCCTCATACATACTAGCAGCCAAATCATCATTTTTGCAATCATCCTCAAGGTGCCCAAAATTTCCACATCTAAAACATTTCATGATAATGAATTTATGTTTCGGTTCTTCCTCTTTTTCTGAAATGAACAGCATCTCATTTTCATCATCACTAGAAGAACTTTCACTATCACTGCTAGAACACTTACTTGCTTTTTCTAAGTAGAAGCTCTTCTTATTCTTGGGAGAATGCATCTTTCCCTGATTGTTGTACTCATCTTTGCTCTTTTTGTAATACCTGTACTTTTCGGAATCCTTGCTCTTAACATCCTGTATATCTTCATCACTTTCATTTTTGGAAACAGTACAGTCAGTAGCATAATGACCAAATTTCCCACAATTGAAACATCTTATATTTTTCTTGCTTTTGTGCTTCTTGGAAAACTTGCCTTTCTTGCTGTAATATGCCTCTTCCTCACTAGAAGACTCATCACTTTCTTGAATCTGTTTGCCCTTTGATTTCTTGGTAGCTTTGAAAGCTGCATCTTTCTTTACATCAACTTTCACTTGAGTTCTCAACTCAAATGCTGCAAGAATACTATGGAGCTCATCATTTTTCAATTTATCTAAATATTTGTCTTCCTCAATAGCAGAAATGTTTTCACTAAATCTATTAGGAAGAGATCTTAAAATCTTATCACACACATCATTTTCAGCAAGTTCAAGACCTAAGTCTTTCATATAATTAACAACTTCATCCATCCGAAGCATGTAGTCACTAATCTTTTCATCATCATTCATCTTGAGTTGTTCAAACATCCCTTTAAAATGTCTCAACTTGGCCTTTCGAACATTTGCATCACCTGTATGAACAACCTGCAATTGTTTCCACATTTCACTAGTTGTCTTGCAGTGAATAACTTTGGTGAGATCTGCCTTTTGTAAACCCTTCAAGATAGCATTCATGGCTTTTGAGTTGCTGTGATGTAGAAGCCTATCTTCTTTAGTGTAAGGACCATTTGTAGGAATGGTGTACTCATCTTCAATAACTTCCCATACCTCATTACCAAGAACCATAAGATAGAATTTAATTCTTGCACTCCACAGATCGAAATATAATCCATCTAGAATAGGTGCTGCATTTCCATTTGAGTAGTCCATTGTGTTCTTTGCAAATTTTTCCTTCAAGCTATTAAAATTTTTGAAGGCACTAGCTCTGATACCAATTGCAGAACACAAGCTTATACTGAGACAGGGGGGTGAACAGTATAAGACCACTTTTAACTTTATCTATCAATACAGCTTTCAAACCATTAACATGCAGAATAAGATAGCAGAAATAACAGCAATAAAATAATGCACAAGATGCAATCCATTAAGAGAAACAAAAATTTACGTGGTTCACCCAAGGTGGGCTACTCCACGGATAAAACTTTTCTTCTAAAATTTGTATCAAAGTCCTCTGGGAATCCTTCCCAATTACAATTTTTATGAGCCTTAGCTCAAAGGAGACACCTTCCCTTAATTTTTCTTTGCTGGTGATCCTCTAGAAGACCTCTACCTCCTCTACCCTTAGCAAGTGGAATTCTGTCCACAGAAGACACCTATCTTCCCTGCTCTGGCTGGAGATCTCTGTCCTCAACTCTGTCACTACAAAGCTGGTCCTCTTTTCTGTACCAAACATAGTCCTTCGGTCTAGCACAATTCTGTCCTCTTCCACTATTCTTTTTTGCACTTGGTCAAAATCAAATTCTCACTGAATGTGCAAATACAGCAGCACTCAATCAATTTATTTGTTTCTATGAAAACACAATAGCATAGACTTTGCATGTTTCTATGAACACACAGTAGCACAGTCTTTATAAGATATACAACATCAATTGATCATAGTTTTTCCTTCACAGCTATTCATAATTACAATAGCATCTACTTTGCACACTTGCTTTCTTTACATAGACTACGTGAACTCAGTTGCAATCATAGCTTCCCTTGTTCAAATTATAATCTCTACACAGTCTTTACAAACACTGCAGCACTCTATCGCACAACAACTTATGTGCCTATGTGCAATCATGACAACACCCTCTTCGCACAGTCTACTTCTCCTCGATCGTTCTTCTTCCTGATATCTACTTCTGCAAAGGTCACACTTACAAACGCACACTTTGATCAATTCGATACGACTGCTCTTTGCGCATAGCGGTCTTCACTTACGTAAATACAACACACACATTCGACGCTTGAATCTCAAAAATAGTCCTCCTTTTATAGCAATAATTCATGATAAAATTCATGATCTTAGTCGGCTGTAAATCCTTAAAACAAACGTCGGCTACACAACCTTTCACTTTGTCGACAAAGGTTAACTCCATTGGCTTCAACCACCTCTATTGTTTTGTAGCTTTCCTAGTGCGAAACTCAAACATGCCATGATATCGCTATGCCTTTGTCTGTCGTACACCTTGTAATACTTGCTGTCGCAAAATCGCGACACTACTGCCTGTTGTGCATCTTCTTTGGTTTGTTGTTGCAAAATCGCTACGCCTTCTAACTTTGCTGATGTCATCATGATTCTTATCATGAAATCATGACGCTTTAGTCTGCAAGGCCTTACTCTCTGCTCTTGTTGCAAAATCGCTACACCTTCTGGCTTTGTTGACGTCATCATGATTCTTGTTGCAAAATCGTGACGCTTTAGTCTCCAAAGCCTTCTTAGTTTCTATCACGAAATCGCTACGCATTCTGAATTTGTTGATGTCATCATGATTCTTGTCACAAAATCACGATGCTTTAGTCTACAAGGCCTTACTCTCTGCTCTTGTCATGAAATCGCTACACCTTCTGACTTTGCTGATGTCATCATGATTCTTGTCGCAAAATCGTGACGCTTTAGTCTGCAAGGCCTTACTCTCTGCTCTTGTCATGAAATCACTACGCCTTCTGACTTTGCTGATGTCATCATGATTCTTGTCACAAAATCATGACGCTTTAGTCTTCAAAGCCTTCTTCTCAGTTTCTATCATGAAATCGCGACACCTTTGCTTCTTGCTGACGTCATCTGCAACTTTGTCATGAAATTGCGATGCTTTCGCTGCCTTAAGCACTTTTCTGCCAACTGCTCACAAAATTGGAACATGTCACGAAATCATGATGTTTTTGCTGCCTTAAGCACTTTTCTACCAACTGCTTGCAAAATTGGAACATGTCATGAAATCGTGATGTTTTCCCTACCTTAAGCACTTTTCTGCCAACTGCTCGCAAAACTGGAACATGTCACGAAATCATGATGCTTTTGCCACCTGTAAGCTACCAACTAAACCTATTGTGAAATCACGACACTTTCTGCATCCATACAACTTTATTGAAACTTTTCGTGAAATAGTGACATTTCCTGTAGCTCAACTCTACCAACTCAACTTGTCACGAAATCATGATAGTTTTGCCAACACTTTCTCTCTCCTCAAACATGTCACAAAATCGTGACAGTTTTTCCAATGCTTTCTCTCTCCTCAAACATGTCACGAAATCGCAATAGTTTTTCTAGTAGCCTACAACCTTTTTCTAACTTATCTTTTTCTAGATTTTTTGCAACTAGGCTACTCTTATTTTCTTGGAGACTTACTGACCAGCTGAAACCTTCAATAAAACACATACTTAGACAACTAATCAAATTGCTTTAGGAACTCCTTGACATCAAAGACAAACAACTACCAAGAGTTCCTTTGACATCAATGACAACAACTATACTTGAACAAAGGTAATGTACTCAAGGTACCCAAAATTGCCAACACTAGGGTTTGACATGGCAAATTCATGAAATCATGGATGCAATTGAGGTGCAATTTTTTACTTGAATGTTGTGAGATTTGGTGGTTCTTACAACTTGCATGTAGGTTTTATCATGCATGGAAGCTCAAGATCCTAAATTGTCTAGTTTCAAGGCTTATTCCATGCATGCACTATGAAATTTTGTTTAAAAAATTCATGGTGGTGTAATTTTTTTCATTTGAAAAGGAAGCCTCTTCAAGAAACTTTACATCTCTCTCTTTTCCAGATGTGGTGCATAATAAAGGTACTAAAAGAGAAAGTGGAATCTTTGTGAGAGGTTTTAAACATGCAATTATAAAAGAGAAAAAAATATAAGAGAACACACAACCCTTAGCCCTCAATAAATTCCTAAAAAAACTATAAAGTTACCATGATTCAATGTAAAAATAGAATTATTTAAATAAGGAATTTCTTATTCATCTGAGTAGGCATTAATTTACCACTTTATAGGTTTTTGGTCGATGAAGAAATATTTGTAAAAAGAATATGAAGAACTTAAAATCTTCCCTAAGGGCTTCTTCATTGTCTTTTTTACATTCATGGAGGATAAGGAGAGGATTCAAGATGAGAGGTCTTATTTCATTGTAAGGTTCGATATTTTTATGTGAAACTAGACAATAGGTTTTAATCCTAATCCAACCATAGCCCTAATCTAGGTGTATTTTTACGCACTCTCCCTAGAAATTTATAATGAGGAAACCTTTAAAGGAATTGGAACTACTATTGGAGAATATATAGGAATGTCCAAAATAACTAAAGAGGATCGTGTAACCACATTTACTCAAATTTATGTTCATGTAGACATATCAAGCCCTCTTCAAGAGGTAATTATTCTAAGTGTAGGGGATTATAAGTATTTCAAAACATAGCTTACACAATAAAAACCATCTCGTTGTATATTTTAAAATATCCTTGTGACAACACACACATGTATTCATAACTTCCTTTCACTCACTACAATCCAACTCCTCCTAGATGAAGTCTCTTAGAGAATTGTAAAAATGACTCAATTTGTTAGGTAATGTTTGCATTGAATGGATTATGAGAGATTCGACATTTCATGAACATTAAATATATTTATTTGCTACATTTTAAGGTGTGTCAAACCTTTTGTTTAAGTTATATTCTATTACTATATGATCCCCTTATGTTATATTTTATTTTTCTCATAAGAAAAATTTATCATCTTTTTTTTTATCATTTCACTTTTGAATACCTTACCACATTTTCATTCATATGTTGGAAATGCCATAAAAATTTAGTGTCTACATAGACCATTTATTAAACCCATTCTATTAGTTTAAATTTATTCAAAAAAAATTAGACCAAGATTTTAAAATATCCACTTGGCAACACATTTATATGTATTCATAGCTTATGTGTACTCACTAAAAGCCAACTAATCCTAAATGAAGTCTTTTAGAGTGAAAAATATTAAATTTTTTAGGTAATGTTTTGAATGAATTGTGAGGCATTTGACATTTCATGAATTCTAAAGAGCTTTCTTTGCTACTCTTTTAGGTGTGGCAAACCCTAGATTTAAATTTTATTCTACTACTACATGTTTCCCTTATGTTATATTTCATTTTATCTCATAATCAAAACTTGCCATATCCTTTTTAATCATTCCACTTTCCAATATTTTACCATGTCTTCATTCTTATATCATGACATCATATGCCTAAGTCATTTGCAAGATTTTATTCCACAAAAGAATGTAACACTACTAGATCAAAGTACATAGAAACCCACAAAAATAAATAATATATAACACAACAAAATAACACATCAACAATAAAAAATTAAAAACTATTTTTTATTTTTTATAATGTAATAGAAAGTAGTTATACAAATAACAATGTGGCCATAGTTTCCATAGACCTATTTAACTTCCCTCCTTTTGAGGTTGCAATACACAATTTACCTCCTAAAAATACTCTATAGAGTACCAAATGTCTAGATCCATCTCTAGATTTTCATAATGTTTGCAATAGGCTTATGATATTTTATACATCAAACCTCCTACAAGCACTACAGAGAGTGTCAATTTAATTTTTCTATGTTATAAGCAATTAACCTCCTACAAGCACTACATAGAGTGACAATTTATTCTTCTGAGGTTTTAAACAACAAATATTCTATAAGCACTACATAAATTGTTGATTTCTTCCATTAAGGTTTTACATAACAAACCTCCTACAAGCACTACATAGAGTATTGATTTCCTTTGATATCCTTTACTCTCTTCTATCCTTGTGCACATATTTATAATGATAAAATAGACACAAAAACATGTTCCACAAACTAAGGGCTAAAACCATGTATAAAAACTATGTTCTAATACCATGTGCAACACCCATGGTTTTGAAAAACCATGTTCAAAACCAATGGTTTGAAAACCATGTTCTCTAAACCATGGTTTCAAACATCCCACTTGGATACTCCTCCATCAGAAACATTGGGTAAAAAAAATATGAGCTCTTGCTCACATAGCTCTTATAACTAGGTTTGGTTGTTCCTCTAAAAAAACTCTACTTTTGATAGCCATGCTTCAACTATGTCACTATAATATACTAAGAATCAACCTTGGGCTCTAATACCACCTAACACAATGTGCCTAAGATATTTGTAAGATTTTAATCAACAAATAAACATGAAACTCCTATATCGAAGTACACAACAATGCACAACAATAAATAATATATAAGTACAACAAAATAACACACTCAACTATAAAAATAGAATATTATTTTTTATTTTTATAGTCAATAGAAACAAGTTATACAAATAACAATGTGGCCATAGTTGTCATACACTTCTTGAACTTCCCTCCTTCTAAGGTTAGAATAAATAGTTACCCTTCGACAAGCACTCCATAGAGTACGAAATGTTTGGCTCTAGCTCTATACTTTTACAACATTTACAAAATTATTTTGAGGTTATACACAACAAAACTTTTATAAATAACTAAGAAAGTGTTAATTTCTTCTTCTAAGGTTATAAATAGTTAACATACTACAAGTACTACACAATGTGTCAATTTCTTCCTTTGAGCTTTTACACAACAAACCTCCTACAAGAACTACTTAAAGTGCTAATTTATTTTGATCTCCTTTGTTTTCTTCCATATTCACTTTCCCTTAACTTGTTTCTTTTTTTTCCCTATGAACATATTTATAGTGATAAAATAAAAATAAAACAAAAGGCATAAAAAATATATGCCATAAACTAAGTGCTCAAACCATGACCAAAATATATATTCTACTATCATGTGTAACACCCATATTTTTGAAAACCCATGTGCACAACTAATGGTTTGAAAACCAGGTTCCCCAAAGCATGGTTTCAAACACCCCACTTGGATGCTCCTACATTAGAAACCTTGGGTAACAAGAAAATATGAGCTATTGCTCACATAGCTCTTATAACTAGGTTTGGTTGCTCCTCTACACAAACTCTACTTTTGATAACCATTCTTAAACTATGTTACTCTATAAATAAAAATGGCACTACTAGATCAAAGTACACAATAATTCACAACAAAAAATAATATATTAGTACAACAAAATAACACACTCAACTATAAAAAATAGAATTTTGTTTTCTTTTTTATAATGTAATATAAACAAGTTATACAAATAGTAATATGACCATAATTGTCATACACTTATCGAACATCCCTCCTTCTAAGGTTAAAATAAATAGTTACCCTCCTATAAGCACTCCATAGAGTACAAAAATTTTGGCTTTAGCTCTAGACCTTTGAAATATTTGCAATATTCTTTTGAGGTCATGCACAACAAACCGTCTGTGAGCACTACAAAAGTGTTAGTTTCTTCCTCTAAGTTTATAAATAGTTAACATCCTACAAGCACTACATAGTGTGTCAATTTATTTCTTTTACACAATAAACCTCTTTTATGTACTATAAAGTGATAATTTATTTTGAGCTCCTTTGCTCTCTTCCATCTTAACTTCCCCTTCACTTGTCTCTCTTTTGTCCGTATGAACATATTTATAGTGATAAAATAAACACAAAAAAATGGTATAAAAACCATATACCACAAATTAAGTGTTAAACCCATGGTCAAAAAATTGGTTCTACTACTATATTTAACAACCATGGTTTTGAAAAACCATTTTCATTACCAATTGGTGAAGATCACATTACACAAGCAACACTGAACAAATGATACACATGTGTTTTTCCTTTGAACAACTCAGAGAATCAAACCTTTCCTTAATTTCATGCCAAAAATGAGGATACAAAAGAAAGAGCCCTTTTACAATTTCAAAAATTCCCTCAAATACCCTGTTTTTCCCTTTTCCCACCTAAAACCATCTATTTCAAATTTGAAATTTGGGGGCAACTTGTCAAGGTCGTAACTTCACGCTCGTTGACCCGATTGACTATTACAACATATTTTCAAAAATGACATGAAATGAGCTAAGTGGGGCAAAGCTTGGCTCTTCGCTCCAAGGCCCGCATCTAGCCAAAAAATTTTAAATTCGACCTCTAAGACCTTTAAAAATCTACTACAAGTTAAACTAGTTTTACAAAATTAAACAATTAATTTTTTTTTTTCAGGTGATGCAAGATCACTCTTACACCACTGGATGCTCCAACATCACCAATGGTTGGAAAACCATGTTTCATAAACCATGGTTTCCAACACCTCACTTGGATGCTCCTACATCATGTCACAAATAACATCAAAATTTAATGTCAACATAGATCATTTATTAAATCCATTATCTTATTTAAATTTATTCACAATGAATTTAGGCCAAGATTTTAAAATGACAACACATATATTTGTATGCATAAATTACTTTTACTTGTTAAAATCCAATTCCTCTAGATAAAGTCTCTTAGAATATTAATTTTTTTTTCAAAACTATCATATTAAAAGGTTTTTAACATCAAAGGAATAGTTCCACTTAGTATGAGGGAGCTAGGACCCCTCATAAAAACTTTTATAAACTTGATGAAGAGAGCTAGGGTTTGACATGGAAATTTCTTGAAATCATGGCTGCAATTGAGGTGCAATTTTTTTATTGGATGCCATGATATTTGGTGGTGCTTACAGCTTGGATGTAATTTTTACTATGCGTGCAAATCTCAAGAGCCTATATTTTCTAGTTTCAATGCTTCTTCCATGCATGTACTATGAACTTTTGGTCAAGTATTTCATGGTGGTGTAGACGATTTTGTTTGCAAAGAAAGCCTCTTCAAGAGGTCTGCCACATCTCTCTTTTTGAAATGTGGTGTATAATAGAGATACTCAAGGATAAAGTGGGAGCTCTATGAGAGGTGTTAAAAATATATTTATAAAAGAGATAAAAAATACAAGAGAACACACAACCCTTAGACCTCAATAAATACATTAAAAAAGACTACAAAATTACTAGGATTCAATGTAAAAATAGAATAATTTAAATAAGAAATATCTTATTTATATGAGAAAGCATTAATTTACCGCTTCATAGGTTTTTGTTTTATGGAGCAAAAACTACAAAATTGGTTGAGGGAATTCTAGAAACTAAAGGGAGATGTAGAACTTAAACTCTTCCCTAAAGGATTTTTCATTGTCATTTTTTATTGCATGGAGGATAAGGAGAGGATTCAAGATAAGGGACCTTATTTCATGGTAAATTTTAGTTTTTTGATGTGGAACTAGACCATAGATTTTAATCCCAACAAAGAAAATCCAACCAAAGCCTTGATCTAGGTGTAGTTGTATGCTCTCCCCTAGAATTTTAGAATGAGGAAACCTTGAAAGGAATTGGAAAATACTATTTGAGAATATATAGGAATTTACAAAGCAACTAAAGAGGCTCATGTAATTACCTTTGACTATATTTTTCTCCATGTAGACCTATCAAGCCCTCTTCTAGAGGTAATTATTCTAAGTACAGTTATGAGTGGACACAAGACCAAGATTATGAGAATGTGCCCTTATGATGCATATTTTTCCAGGATCATGGCCATATCCTACGAAACTATCTTACCCTTAAGAAAAAAGTGGAGGATATGAAGAAACACATGCTTATACTAAGATGGGGGTGAACTATATAAGATAAAACTTCTCTTTATAATAAATAACTACAATGATATTAATGAAATAATAAATTAATGCACAAAATATACACATATAAGAGATAATAGTTTTACATGGAAACACCCTCTCGAGAGAAAACCATGGAAAAATATTGCTTATATTTACTTCAACAAAATTCGTGGACACCAACCCAGTAGAGACACCAATCCCCGTATACAAGTTCATGAGAACCAACCCATAGGAGACACCAATCCCCTTATACACATGAGCACCAACCCATATGAGACACCAATCCCCTTATACAAGTTTATGAGCATCAACCCACAAGAGACACCAATCCCTTTATAAAAGTTTATGAGCACCAAACCACAGGAGACACCAATCCCCTTATACAAGTTTGTGGGAACCAACCCACAGGAGACACCAATCCCATTATACAATTTCATGGGCACCAACCCATAGTAGACACCAATACCCTTATCTGAAGGCACCAACATCATATATGAAGGCACCAACCTCAATCAATAGATAAAGACAAATATACTGGTGTTGGAAGCTTCAAATTGCCAAAATGTCCTTCACATTCATTAAGTCTGTTGCTTCCATATATCTCACATTTATTACATTTAAAGGTATCCCAAGTCTAGAACTAGATAACTTACTTGTGTGTTGAATTGGAGATGCTAATACCTTTACTTTCACTCTTTTATACTTCCATGTTATGAAGCACTTCTCAAGCTCTTCAAATTTTGATATTGAAACTTGCTTAGGTTTACTCCCAAATATGATCCACAATTTTGCTCATAAATATTAAATTCATAAAATTTATTATAATATTCTCTTGGAAATAAAGATGACTCTGAACGTGATAGATATTTCAATGAAAGTGGGGGATTGGATTCCTTTATCAAACATTTTTCATAGGACTTCCCAAACTACAAAACTCATTTAGGCCATATCTCACTCAATCCAGAATTAGATTGAGCTGAAATTTTAAGGGTAGATGCCGCAAAAACCCTAGAACGTCTCCACCAATTTTCATATCATTTGGATCAACATGGATCCTAGAAAATCCTTGTGTGAATGAGATATTTGGAAAGTGGCTATGCGAGGGTTTCATCTGGGTTGAGTGCAAGTAGCTCCAAAGGTTAGTTTTTGGGGCCCTAGTGACCAATATTTTTGTGATTTATGCTCAATATTTTAGCAAGAAATGTTGCAGGGGATCCAAGATGGGTTAGAAATTTATCTTTCAATAGATCATACTATGAACTTGAGTGACAACGGCTTCCAATTTTTTGCACAAAATAAAAATGAAAACCATACCTTTCCACGATGTCTAGGGCAAGGATTAAAGAGATCACGAAACAAGTTTCAAGTAGTTGATCAAAAAATGGCTCATATATCAAGTGAATCTAGTGCTAAGGTGCACCCACAAAATAATTCTACTGTGAAAACCTTTGTCAAGGGTAATAATTTCGAAGACTCAGTCCCAAAAATGAATTCTAGGGATGCCCTTCATGGTGGACAGCCTTAGCTCAATGCTAATATCAATCTTAGGGCTTCCCATAAACCTCTAAGAATGCCTAAGATTGATCTCAGGAAAACGGAGTCAAGATGTCTTAAAGTAGTTGATGGAAATCCTATTGTTAAGTTTTATATGGGTAACATTCAAACTAGCATTGAATATTTGGAAAAAAGAGGACTAATTTGTCGGTTCGTGGGTTTTCATCCGAGTCTATCTACTTTCAAATTTTGGGCTACAAAAAGCTAGAAAACTAAAGGTGAGTTACAAATCTCTATTTATCCAAATGGTTATTTTCTTGTTTTATTTGCTAATAAAGAATATAGAGAGAAAAATTTTCAAAGGGGCCCTTTGGATTTTTAGAAGGGCAAGGATTTTTAGAAGATATGCCTTCTATAGCTCCCGTGTGGGTTAGACTCTTTGGTCTCCCTATTGAATTTTGGAATCCTACTATTTTTTCTTCAATTGGAAACTCTTTAGGAACTTTTATGATGACTGCTAATTGTACTCAAAATTTTGAACATATTATTTATGTTCGGATTTGTGTTTTAATGGATTTTGACAAACCCCTACCTAAAAAGATCACATTACAATTTGGGGAAGACACTTGGGAGTAAGTAGTGGACTATGAGAACATTCCTTTTCATTGTAGAATTTGCCATGAATATGGTCATTTGGCCAATGCTTGCCCAAATAAAATTCTTTATCAAAAGAAAGAAGATATAAACTCAACAGGTTTCCAAATACCTAAGAAGAACACTCAGAAAAAAACTAGTTATGAAGGATCAATCAAAGTCATCTGCTAATATGTTTGAAATCCTTTCCATAAATGATGTCCCAAGTGAGGAAGAGGAAATAATGGAAACTAAAATCTTAGAAACATAATTTAAATATGAAGGGAAGAACTCAAAGACAAACCAAAAAATCAAAGGTTTTCAATAGAAAGAAAAGGGGGGAAATAGAAATTTGGACAAAAGCATTGACCTCATGAGCGAATATATTACAAACCTCCATCTTGTGGATATCCAACCAAATAATGGCCTTATGAATTGGTCTAACAAAATGTAAGGCTTAGCTTGTATAATGGAGAGATTGGATAGGTTTTTTCTTTCTAAAAATTTCTTAATCCATGGTCACATTCCTAAAGTGAAGACTCTTAATAATGTTGGTTCGGATCATTGGTATGTCATGGTGGAAATGTGGGAAAGCAATGTGATTTTCTCTTCTTTTCATTTTCAATTAATGTGGCTTAGAGACATTTCCTTTAGACCTCATGTGCAACAATGGTGAAAGGAAGGTAAACCTAGGCATGGGACTAAGATGTTCTGTTTTGACAAAATAGTGCAATACATTAAATCCAAAATCAAGACTTGGAACTGGAAAGAGTTTGGGGATGTTCATAAAAAAAACATGAATTTATTGCTCATATTGAAATTTTGAATAAGAAAATCCATTTAAATGGCCTCACAGAGAAGAGAAGTGTAGATGAAATTAAACTCACAACTCAGTTAGAGGAATGAAAAAAAAGAGAAGAAATTTTATGGAAGCAAAAATCTAGAATTCAATGGCTCAAACAAGGAGATCGAAACACAAATTTCTTCCACAAATCTCTTCTAGATCAAAGATCTCACAACTTTATTTCTTCCTTAAAATCAGATTCAGGAGATGTTGTTTATACTTGGGATGGCATGAACTCTATTGTTGTTGATTACTTTCCCAATATTTTTGTTGCTACTCCTCTTGACTCAGCTTCACAACAAAGTGTTCTTCAATAAATCCCTTATCTTATCACTTCTGAGGAGAACTCTATTTTGATTGCTCCTGTTACTATCAATGAGCTTCAACAAGTAGTTTTAAAAATGCAAAAATGGAAAACCCCAGGTCCTGATGGTTTTCCCATTGAGTTCTACCAAGAGTTCTGGGATATCCTTCATGTTGATTTATTAGAGGTGGTGGAAGAATCCAGGAAAGCCAAATATATTTTGAAGTTTATCAATAAAAATTATATTACTCTTGTTCCAAAATCTCAAGAGGTTGATCATATCTCAGCTTTTAGACCTATTGCTTTATGTAATGTTCTTCTCAAAATCATTACTAAAATCATGGCAAAAATGTTGAAGCCTCTTTTGCATAATATTATTTCCCTAGAGCAAGGGGGTTATGTGGAAGGATGTCAAATAGTATATGAGATAGTTATTTCTTAGGAAGCCATCCATTCCATTGACATGAAAAATTCTCCTTCCATGTTCATTCGGTTAGACTTATCCAAAGCTTATGACAGAGTGGATTGGCACTTCCTTATAAAAGTTTTGAGGCAATTTGGTTTCTCTAAGGATTCGATGGATTGGATTATGGGATGTATCTCTTCAATTTCCTACTTAGTTCTTATCAATGGTAGGCATTCTTAGTCATTCCTAGATTCCAAAGTTATTAGGCAAGGTGACCCGCTATCCCCTTATTTATTCATCATTCTTGTTGAATGCTTGGGTAGGACTATAACCAAAAAGAGGGAAAACAAAACCCTTGAGGGAGTTACCATTGCTCATGGAGCTAGACCTATATCTCATCTTCAGTTTGTGGATGACTCTACTCTTTTAGGTAAATCTACAGTTAAGAAAACTTCTAATATTAAGAAAATTATTAGCTATTTTTCTAAGGCTACTGGGCAGTTGATCAATGAAGAAAAATCTAAAGTTATTTTCTTTCACTGCTCTGCTAGACAGGAATCCATGGTCTTGGATAAATTAAGATATAAGAAGACCTCTCTTACAATCACTAATTTAGGTATTCCCATAAATATTCAAAAGCAAAAAAATAAAGATTAGAATTGGTTGTTGGACAAAGTCAAGAAGAAAATTGGAAAGTGGACCAACAAGTGGCTTTCTTCTGGGGGTAGGATCACCTTGGTAAAATTAGTCCTTCAAGCTATTCCTATTTATGTTTCTTCCATTTTTAATATCCTAAAGGGTAAAATAAGTCCTTCAAGCTATTCCTATTTATGTTTCTTCCATTTTGAATATCCCAAAGGTCGTTCTTCAAGAATTGGATCAAATCAGTCATCGTTTCCTTTGGAGTGGTACTAAGGAGAAAAGAAAATGGGCCTTGGTGAAATGGGATACTTTATGTCTTCCTAATATTGAAGGGGGTTAGGATTATGGTCTTATATTAATAACAACAAAGCTTTAGATGCTAAATTATATTGGAGGATGTTTCATAACCCCAATGCTCTTTGGTCCAATAATATCCGTGCTAAATATGCTGAGAACAAAAGTCCTGAATACCTTGTTCGCTATCAACTTCCTATCAAAGGTTCTCCCATTTTAGCAGTTCTTAAGATTAATGAGGATTTGATAAAGAAAAAATTATTTTGGATCATTCATAATGTTCAACAGGCAAATTTTTGGACATATTCTTGGGATGGTCACAAGCCTTTGATAACTCAATTTCTCGATTGGAGGCCTTGGATGGAGGAGCTTCATCGAGCTAATTGGATAAAGGTGGCTAATTACTATTGATACCATAATGGTAATTCAAATTTTGTTAGATATTGGATCCCTATTGAGTACTGGCCTATTCATATCCCAAAAATGCAAAGACAAGATATCCAAGGCATCCTGCATATGAGATCCTTCTCTTGGTCCCATGAAAAATATTATTTTGGATGGAACAACACTACTAAGGGTGATTATTCAATTGCTCAAGGTTATTTGAACTTATGCCATAATAATCCCAACCATTCTTCTGACATATTTTCTCGATTGTGGGCTCAAAATATTTTTCCAAAGGTGAAATTCTTTAATTGGCTTGTATTGCATCGTAGGGTGCTTACTGGTGAGCAACTTATGAAGCATGGTTTTCATTGCCCTTTTAGATGTGAAATGTGTGAAGAGAATGTAGAAAATATCAACCATATTTTTATTGAGTGTACTTTAGCCTCTAAGCTATGGAGGAGAATGGCCACTTTAATTGGCTTATACTGGTCCAATTTTTTACTTTTGAACAACTTTGGAGGGATTGGCCTAATCAAGAGGGTGTTGATCATTTTACTAGGTAGTTAGTTTGGATGGTTTCTACCATTCTTCTTTGGAATATTTGGAATGAAAGGAACGACTGAATTTTTAATAAATATAGGAAGGATATTCAATATATTTGGCAAAATACCATAGCTAACTTAGTTGAATCAGTCAATCAGCTCCTTAATCACCCCCAAAACTCCCACCAAATATGGGATCAAGTGATGCAAAGATTGAAGATTAAATCTTCTAAGGGCAAACAACTTAAAGGGAATGTGAGTATTAGTAAGATGGATAGGACTAGAAATTGGCAACCTCATCCTATGCATTTTGGAAAATTCAATACTAATGGATCCTCTAGAGAGAACCCTGGAAAAGCTAGTGTGGGAGGAATTGGTAGACTTTTAGATGGCTCCTTGGTTTTTACTTTTGCTGAGAATTTGGGTATTCTTTCCAATAACCTTGTTGAGGGGTATGGTATCCTCAGAGGCCTTCAGGAGGCTACTAATTTTGGATGGTAAAAGGTGTTATTTGAGTATGACTCTCAACTTATGATTAATCTCTTAAAGACTCCTAAGAATCATAAGGTGGATTTGAGAATAAAAAAAATTATTGAGAAGATTCAATTAATCCAAATGGGATTTTTGAAATTTTATTACAATCATGTGGTCAGAGATCAAAACAAGAGTGATGATGCTTTACCTAATTGGGATTTGGGTAAAGGTGATCTTACTTGTTATGGCCACCCTCCCATATGGTGGGATTCTCAAATTAGAGAAGCTTTTCTTTCTATCATTTCTTTGGATGGCTCCAGTTTTGAAGGTACCTAGTTTCTTCTTGCTTTTTTTTTTTGCTTCTCTTTGGTTCATTCAGTTTATTTTAGTTCGCTAGCTCATTCTATTCTTTATTTTGTTTCCTCTGTTGATTCTTGCCTTAATAGTCTTCTGGTCTAGATAGGTCATTGTTATGTTCAATTTATTTTTCTTTTTTGTTTTTTATTTTTTTTGTTTAGTTTTTTAAGGTGGGTGGGTTCTTTTGTTTTGTTTTGTTTTTGTGTTCTTTGTGTTGTTTTTTGTTGTTCATGTGTTTTTATTTTTTTTGTTTTGTTTTTTTTTTTATGTTTTTTTTTATTGTTCTTGTGTTTTTTTCGTTCTTGTTCTTGGGTTTCTCTTTGTTTGTGTTATTTCGTGTTTTCATGTGTGTGTGTTTTCTATGTTTTTTTTTTTTGTTTATTATCTTTTGTTGGTTGTTTTTTATTTTTATTTTTATTTTTATTTTTAATTTTATAGGTTTTGGTTGTGTTTATTTTTCATTTTTTTTTGGGTTGTCTTTGTAGTGTTCTGTTGTTTTTGTCTTGTTTGTGTTTTTTTATGTGGTTCTTGTGTTTTTATATGTGGTTTGTGTTGTGGTTTCTTTTATATTATTGTGTATGTTTGGTTTTGCTTTTATATTTGACACACTCAAGGAGCATGTTTTTTATTTTATTTTATTATTTTTGTTGTTATTTACTTATTTTTAAATTGGTTTTGTGTGTTTATTTTCTCCTTGAGTATGTCAAAGGTGGTAGGCCAGGTCCGATTCCTAGGTGTTTTTGGCGGAATGGATACCCCTACCTCCTTGGGTCTTACCCAAAAGTGGCATCCCTTTCGGGATGTTTTCCACAAAAAAAAAATGGATGACTCTAAACTTCTATTGCTAGAACAATACTGACTACTTTAATTTCTAAAATAATACTATCATAGTGCACTACCACAAACCCTAATATCATTCAATATATATTTGGTTTGAGTATCACATAAGAATAACAAATGTAACTATCCACTTCTAGTCTTCTACAATTTTCATTGTAAATAAAAAAGGATGGCATATACAAAACATGAATACCTTTATGCTAACATTTGCAGCCATAAAATGTGTACATACTTCTTTATAGCTCTTTGTATCACACAAGGGTTTGCTTATATTTTATTGCATAAATCTAGTAACTTACATATATAGTCCATGTCTATTTGAGACCAAGTATTTGCAGATCCTTTTCAATGGCTCTATTTCACACAAGGTACCATAATAATAAATTTCTATCACGTGCTTGAGTTCACTGTTCTATATCAAACTTCCATTTTCTATCCTTTGAAAAGTCACTTCTTTCTGGTAATAATCCTTTACTTATGATCTCAATCAACTGATGTTACCATATTTTTTTCAACAAGGGCACACTAGCTTGTCCACTCTTTGTCAAATCTGCTAGGGTTGTATGGAGAAAAAATTTCTGAAGTGCTATCAATACCTTAAACTTTTTTTTGTATCCTTAAGATATCATTGTATATATATTCAATGTTCTCCTTGATGTGTGTGTGATATATGCTTGTGACTTCATTGTCTACGTTATTTATTTCAATGATGTTGCTAGAAATCAAGATATAGTGCATCAACAGTCTTTGTTGAGATATATAATGGTCAATTAAAGCCAATCCTTCTGCTCTTTTTAGTGATGTTGCTACCTTCTAGAGTGGAATGTATCTTGAATACAACATAGTAGACTTGGGGCTCCTTCTATTTATACCTTATGTATAAGCTTAGATATCATGTTTCATAGATTCTAATGTGACTTTACTCTCTACTTTTTGCCCTAAGATCTCTTTATGAGCATGCACCACTTTTTGAGGATGCTTCAAATCTCCTGGTTGGATGTGCACTTTTATCGGCCTATGTTCTACTTCTTAATTAGATGAATTTACTATATTATTGCTACTCAAACTCTTTAACCATATCGATATCATACATGATATTTAATCCTTTAATTCATCTCCTTTGTACTCACGTTGTTTTCATATTGATGTAACTTTGCTTGAGTTCTATACTGGCACTTCTCTTTGAGGGTGTTCTTTGTAGGATGGTGAATTGATGCTCCTCTATCTTGGCTAAGGTGGACCCTAACGACCTTCACCAATATATGTTATGATATCCACTTTCTATGAATCAAACACCGGTGATACATCTCACCTCCAATCATTGCCCTCCACACTTATCACCCTAGTTTCAATGTCTTCCTCAAACTCATGACTATTTTTATCAGCATATTTTCTTCATTTGTAAAACCACTGTTGGACCTTAGAAAAAATACCTTGCTCGAATGCGCTGCTTTCCCTATATGATGCATTGGAATCACATATTTATCGATAATGATTGAACCATTACCATCATCTAAAACTGAACTATGATCCTTAATTTATATGTAAACTTTACTTTTTGTTTTGGTTCCTAAGAAGTCGGCTTACTCAAACTTTAATATTTAAGACTTTAGTTTAAATATTAAATTATTTGATTTAAATATTTAAATATTTAACTTAACTTCAAAACCTGCACTTTAAAAAATATGTATACCTTCACTCAAATTTATATTTACCTTGAATAATTTTCCCAAGCACACTGCGGTTTTCCAAAATCCAAGCCACCCTTTGACATCAATGACAACTCAAATAATTCTAAAAATATCTCTCTTTGTCATTGATGGAAACCTTGCAAATAAACTATCCTTTAATGCAACCGGATCACAAGCTGCTCCCCCTTAATAAAATTCCAAAATATTCCCTCTTACTGAAATTCTTCCTCTTTTATATCAATGGCAAAGGCTTCTTAAGAGTAAATGATAAGACAATTGACAACGCTCCCTTACCACTACTCTAACTGAGAATTCAATCATGAGATGGGAGTGAAACTCCCAACATACTATGCTCCTTTTCTTGTTTTATTTACTTTATCCAAAATTTGGAAGACATATCTTTTGAAGAATTTTTCCATATTCCTTCTTACTTGATTTTGGAAGTTCAGGGAACATCGTTCTACACCATCTACCTGTATGCCCAAAATTATTACAATTGTAACATATGATGTTGTAGTCCATGAGAGGTACAAATGAATTGAAATTTATCTTGGTGAAGCCAAAATTATTTGTAGCACAAACCATGCAATTTATAGCTTTATGACCAAATTATTGACATGAAAAGAAATAACCTCAAAGAAAATATTGAAACCTATCTGATTGCCTTGGAGGATATAGCCACATGGTTCTCTCATTGTTATTTCTGTGATGGACCTTGTTCCTTAATGATGTTTTTTTTGTTCCTTATTGATGCTTCCACTTCTCAACACATTGGAATATGTCTTAGGATCTTCTTTAATTATTTTATTTTATGCCTCTGTTCTTTTTGAGCTTGAATCCTCCTTTTTTTTCTTTTAACTTTCTTCAAAACCAAGTCTAGTATTTATAATCAAAGATCTCTGTGCTTTGATAGTATCATCCTTTATTTTTATATTTTTCTCAATCTTATGTAGCTTATCATCAGATTCTTTTTCCTTCCTTAGAGAGACAACCTCATGTTTCATTTTTTTACATTCCAACTCTTTTTCCTTTAACTGCTGAACCATACTTTCTTCAATTCGCTTTGCCTCTTCAATTTTTACTTTTAAGTCATTGAGATCTTGTAAAATATTTACCTTTGTCTTATCATCCTCTTGTACTAGAGTCTTCAATCTTGAGGATTTCTTCTTAGGCCTTTTCAACTCTTCAAGATAAAAAATTTCCTCTTCTATGTCAACTATGGCTTCCTTTTTATTTTCTGGATATTTCTCTTCTTGTTTTTCAACAATAGGATCATCTTCTTTCACCTCCATAGCCAAAAAAAGGATTTCTTCTCTTTCACTATTAGAGAGACTTTCATAACTACTATTGGAAGAACTACTTTCTTCCTCAACATAAAAACTCTTCTTATGCCTTTGAAAGATCTTCTTATCATGCTTGCTTTGATTGTGTCTGTTTTTCTTTTCATGATAAAATTTTCTTTCCTTATTTTTCTTGTATTCCTCTTCGTCTTCACTGCTACTACTTCTAGCTTGTGGGCATTGAGTTGCATAGTGACCAATATTACCACAATTTAAAAAATTCACATAATGCATACCTTTATGTTTTCTTGAACCTTTCTTATTCCTTCGCACAAAGTTAGCTTCTTCTCCACTGCCTTATTCTTCACTTGATTCTACTCCTTTATTCTTTGTCTTCTTTGAAGCTTTAAATATTACTTCTCGTTTGGATGTTTGATCTTTTTTAGTCCTCTTCTCATAGGCTATGATAATTCGGTGTAGCTCATCCATGCTTAAGGTTTTAAGATCCTTCATTTCTTCAATCATCGAGACCTTCACATCAAACCTCATGGGAAGTAACCTTAAGATTTTATGAACAATATTATAGTCATCAATGCTTTCCCTAAGTCCATGAATGGTGTTGAAAATTTCATCAATGTAGAGTAGATATTTGGTAATATTTTTCTCTTCTTTCATTTTTAAGTCTTCAAACTTCCTCCAGTGGGTTTGAATTTTTACCATTTTAACCTTGTCTTCTCCTTCATATATTATTTTTTACTTGTCCCATATTTCTTTTTCTAGAGTGCATTGCATGACATTCACAAAATCTGATTCATATAACCCACTTAGTATTACATTCATTGCCTTGGAATTATGTTCAAATGATTTCTTACCATTTTGATCCATGGGAATGATGCAGGAGCATCCAGTGACAGCAGAGCAATCTTGCATCAAAAAAAAAAAAAAATTCTTAGTATTTTGCCTTTCTGTTTGTCGATCACCAGTTGGACAGGAAAGTAGAATTTAAAATTTTGCATGGGTAGGAAAGTTAAATTTAATTTTTTTTTGCATTGGTGGGAAACTTAAAAATCATGTAAAAGGGGGGGAAAATAGGATTTTAAAAAGGATTTTTGGATTTGAATAAGGACTTCGATTTGGCTCCAATATTATATGATCTGGCATTGTAATTTTCGTCCCTTTTGGCTGGCATTAATAAAATAATTATTTTCTATTGTTATTTAACTCCCTGGATATTTTTTTTCATGTTTGTTCATCCTCAACAAGTCTGTAATTGTAATTTCTGCCCCTTTGGCTGGCATTATTAAAATAATTCTTTTCTATTATGATTTTGGCTCCTTGGATGGTTTTGTTTGAGTTTGTTCATCCTCATAAAGTGGTATCAGAATGGGAGTTCCTAAGTGTGTAAGTAGATCATAAAACACGAGGTAATGTACACTAGGCTCTATGGTTCAGGTTTGAAGAAGCCAAAGTAGGATTCTCCCATGAAGGAACTGAGGTATTTCCAGTAATGTCATAGTGCCAGTAGAGGATTTTTGAGCTTTGTATAGGCAATTCCAGACATTACAAGAAGATCTACGTAGAGGGTTTGACCCAAGAAGATAGGAAAAGAAGGAAGATGAAGTCGAAGAAGAGGAAGACTAGTTTGAGGAAGAAGAAAAGGTAGTAGATCCTACCCAAGCGAGGTTGTACAGAGCCATATCCTAGATTGGGAAGAGGTCAAATATGGAGGTTTCCACATAATCCAGAGGATTTGATTGATTGAATCAATGTGGAAAGCATGAGATTTTGAAAGATTAAAAGGAAAACTAATGCGATGTATTCAAAACCCAAAATTAATGCTTAAGGTCCTATAAAGTGAAATGCATGAAATGAAAGAGATGAATTGAACTGAGATAAAATAAAGTACATAAAGCACAGCCCTTTTTATTTAACTCTCTTAATATCAGTTACAAAGACGCCTCCTCCCTTTTCAGGGGCTAGGAGCGTTAAATGAGTTTTGGTTACAATCATGACTTAGTGTTCCTCCTTCCGCGTGCCCACATGTAAAATGGGCAGGCCAAAGTGTTGTCGCCGCTGGTGTTGATGAATCTTTGATCCTTGCTGCTCCTCTTGCGTTCAAAGAAACAACAAATTGTTAGTAGCACCTGTGACAAAATATAAGGCGTTTGATCCTAAAAACCAATGGAGGATGCATGCATAAGATTAGCTAAATCGATAAATAAAATGACTCCAAATAACCTGCAAATTTGACAGAAACCAGAGAACATCACCAGAAGGTCACTGCAAATGAAATAGTCTGGGATTTCCTTACTGATTTGAATTCATCCCAGGGTGGGATGGATCCGATTGTAATTCGCTCCGGGGTAGGACGAATTCACCTACAACAAAGCGCCGAAGTGATACTGCCAAAATGTCACGTCTAGGGAACTCCAAAAGACCTGCAAACTTGGGGGTTAGCTAATTGGGGGCATTTTGGGAAGACCCAGATGGTCAGATTTCCCCAATTTGGCCTCCATCAACAGGAATTTGACGTCGCTACCTGCAAGTTAGTGAGGACTACAAAAGCGATAAAACATGGTAAAAATTGATCAAAGCATTGTGAAATCAGAATTACAAGCTATTTAAACAGCATAAGATGGAATGCCCAATAAAAAAATGACAAAAAAATAACAATCTGCCATGAATTCCCAATCGTTCTTAAAAAAAGAAGATTAGGCTCGCAGGAGTGCGGGGCGCCCGGGCGGGCCGCCCATCGTTGGAACCTGATTTCGGCACCAATCCACTTGGGATGGGTCCAAAATCTCCTGTACTATGTTGTCGGCGAATGGGTGGAATAATGTGGTCAAGTGTCGGGTTTTGGATCCGGATTCACACTTCCAATAACCACCCAACGACCTCCCTTGCGAAAGAGATCAAGGATGTGGAAGAGGTGAATCAAAGGTAAAGCGTGGTATCAATTTGGCAGCACTTCGTTGCTTGAAAATGCTTCCAACCTGTCCTCTTTTGGGTGAGAAAGCTCACCATTTTATAGACCCAAGGGGTCTCTTTGGATGGGCATGCAGGGGCGCCACTTGGCGGCCATGCCTTCCCAAGAGGGAGGAGATTCCTCCCTGACTTGGGCTTCCATGACTGCCCTTGTGACAGTCCTCTAACGTTCAATCTGCCCACCTACGCACGCATGCAAGGCAGGGAGCATTAATTGACTGTCCTTGGCTACCATTTGGCGCAATTTTTCTTTTTTCCCGTTGAACCTGGAATTCGTCCTACCCTAGAGCGGATTCTGTATTCGTCCCAGGGGAGGATGGATCCCATTTTGAATTCATCCCAGGGAGGGACGGATTCTGAGCAAAGTGCCTAGAAGGTGTCAAATTGATCTCTGACTTCCCAAAACTATTGTGAGAGTGGTTAGGACCACTGTTTAACCTCTGGGGGCTGCCCTTGGGGCTATGTGTGTCAATGCGATCAGTGTTTGCAGTCACATAATCAGATTGGTGCTGTTTTGGTGTCTACAGATGCCCCTTTTTGGGATGCGCTATGCATGGCACAGCGTCGAGCAAAAATAGATAACCAAAGCACTAATGATTAGGGTTTCTTAGTAACCTAACCAAATCTTGATGCCCCAAGCATGGAAAGGGCATGCATTCTTGAATCCTTGCTTCTGACGAGCGAAGGAACTTAACTCAAGTGTTAACCTTTTTTGGTGAGGTGTTACTTGAACTTGGACATTGATCAGTCATGAATAGGCAAAGGGCACAACCTTTTGTCTGTGGTAACCTAGAGTTCATGATTCATGAATGCCAAGTGTTTGATCAGCTTGTGATTATTGCTTGTTTACTGCCCCAAGCAGGAGCGTAATTGTCTTTGTCAATGATCCTTTGAATGCATGCCATTTTCCATGATTGGGTGTGTGTGTGTTGATTAAATGACTAAGTGTGACTACCCCCTCAAGCGATGAATCGATGAGGGAATGACCTTCATGAGAAAAGCGACGAGTCGCTTGACCCAAGATGACTTGTGTAAGGGTGCCTTTAGAGATTTGTCATTGAATGTGTGTGCAGTTTCCCAACATTTAGACCTGTTTTTGGTGGGTGTTAACCCTTTTGGCGACGCCATTTGGAGCTGAAATTGTCGAAGATCCATCTTCCCGTGGAGTGGTCCGGCCATGGTGGCCTTCTTAGGGAGTAGGATGGTGACGATTTATAACCCCGACGTCTATTTTGGATGCCAAGAATGTCAGGCGCGAAGGCGCCTTCGTTCGGCAATGTTATTACTTATTTTTGGGTGGGTTTTTGACCCTTTTGGCGATGCCATTTGGGGATGAAATTCTCAAAAATTCATCTTCCCGTGGAGTGGTCCGGCTATGGTAGCCTTCTTAGGGAATAGGATAGTGAGGATTTGTGACCCCGACATCTATTTTGCATGCCCGAGATGTCAAGTGCAAAAGCACTCTCATCGGGCAAGTTTATTAGCTATTTTGGTGCATTTTTGTTCAATTTTTGTTGTTTTTTGAGTATTTTTGATGATATATACAGATGACTTTATTTTGTTTATGCGCATGTGATGATTTGATTTTATGCATGATGGTTGATGACTATGGATGTATGCATGTTAAGTTATAGTGATGAATGCATATGTTGTTGATGAATGCAGATGTTTCTAGTTTATATGATATGCAAATGGAATGGATGGATTAAATTTGTGATGTTTGGTAGTCGCACCATAGACTGTGCAGAACTTTATGGCTTTTTGTCCTAGGCGATTGCTATGGTGAATAGCTTTGTAGGCATACATGTCTTTTCTTGTATGTTATTTTTGTATTTGTTGATGGTGAAGTAAAGCTTGAAAAGATAGTACAGTTGGTTTAGAATGTAGTTAGGTTTTCTGAGAGTCAGATGTTTTAACTAACTAGCCAAGGTTGTACTTTTATCTGACAAGACTTTGAACAAGGTATGAATCGGACTTGTCTTTGACCAAGTTATTTCACATCCCTATGTGTGCAATTGAGTTCGTTAATGTGGCATTTGTTAGGATACCGCCAGTGCCAGATAGGCTATCAACCAAACCTGTACTGAGGATCACCTAATTAGCTCCACTAACTCCTTTGTTGTATTTAGTCAGATTAATCTACGGTGCAATCTAGGATACCATAAGCTAGCTCATCCACATGCAAACATTGATCTGCACCCAAGTTAATGCGACAGATATATCATCATGCGGGAGGTTTGCCACGAGTGACCGATAGGCTATCAACCAAACCGGTACTGAGGTTTATCTCATGACCTTCTGAATGCTGAGAGTTCCAGGGATTCAAGTTCAACTCCCTTATTTTCTTCAATTGTATTGGGATACTTGCTCTTTATAGTGATAATAATCACTGTTTATTTTTGTTATATATATTTTTTTTTTTTTTTTTCTTTTGAGCAAGGGATTTGGATTTCGAGTGATGAGAATCACTATTGTATGTGCCTTTTGATGTATGCACTTTGAGGGTGATGTCAAATTTTTGGAGTTTTGACATGTGCAAATTTTTGATGTTTTGCAACTTTTGAGAACTTGGGATTCATGGGGAATTGGGTAGGGAGGATGCTTGTCCTTTTGCCAACTCTCAGCATTCTTTGGGGTCATTCGCACAGGGGGATGAGCAAGATAATCGTTTCTCTTATGGTGACCTGGATTGCTTTGCAGGGTTCATCTTTCGTTCACACAACTTGGGAATTTTGTTATGTGTTTTAACTTGTGTTGGGATGCTACGTAACAAGGTGTGATCCAAGTAAAATTCTACCTTCGTAAAATCTATCTGACTTTGTACAGTTCTTGGCTAGAAATCTAAAGACAACTGAATGACAAAAACTCTAGATACATTAGATGACAACTGATTTATGGTATGGCGAAAATATGGATAGCATTTTGTTTTTTGTTGTATTGTTTTCAAAATGGAAAATGTGAAAGGTGGTGGATTTGCCAAGTAATGACAGTCTATGGTGCTTTTGACTTGTATGATCAAAAATATGCAAATGTATGGATGTGATGCTTAATGCAACTATTATTTTTGTGTTTTTGATCTTGAAGTATGCATGAGAATGAGATGCAATTTTTTTTGGGATTTTGATGGTTTTTGATTGTTTTTGAATTTTCTTGATGGTGACCAAGGGATTTCGAGAATCCTTTGGGGCCTTTTTGGGGTGACCAAGCGATTGCGATAATCCTTGGAGATTTTGGGGTGACCAAGTGATTGCGATAATCCTTGGAGATTTTTGGGGTGACCAAGTGATTGCGATAATCCTTGGAGCTTTTTGGGGGTGACCAAGCGATTGCAATAATCCTTGGAGATTTTTGGGGTGACCAAGCGATTGTGATAATCCTTGGAGCTTTTGGGGTGACCAAGCGATTGCGATAATCCTTGGAGCTTTTTGGGGTGACCAAGTGATTGCGATAATCCTTGGAGCTTTTTGGGGTGACCAAGCGATTGCGATAATCCTTGGAGCTTTTTGGGGTGACCAAGTGATTGTGATAATCCTTGGAGCTTTTTGGTTTGACCAAAGGGTTTATTGATGGAGATCCAAGCTTGCTCAAAGCAATTCTCATTCAAAACTTGGAAAATATTACCTCACAAACCCTCATTCTGTGGCTATATAGCCAAAAAAACCCCAAAAACTGAAATGAGTCAGATGGGGCCCAAAATTGGGGTGCACATCCCTCTTACAATAGATAAGCCAAAAATAAATTTTCAAGTCCTAACTCTAAATACTTTAGGAGATATTAACCTTCGAAAAACTCAAAAAACATAAAAAATTAGGTGAGTAATTTTGAAACCTAATTTTAGGGCACTAGATGATGGAATTTGGCCCCGAAAACTGGATTTTTAGGGCAAATAGGACTCTAGGGAGTCTTATTTGTTTAAAAATCTCCCAACTAGCTCCCTGTCAAATTTCACATCAATCGGAGCTACGGTTGAGAAGTTATGGCCCCGACAAAATGCACTAAAATTTAGGAAAAAATAAAATTTTCCACATTTCGTTGGATGCTCATGCATCATTTATGGGCACCGTTGGGGCACTTCTGGGTTGACCAAAGGGGTCATGGACACCTTTGGGGAATTTTTGGGATGACCAAGCGATTATGGGAATCCTTGGAGCTTTTTGGGTTGACCAAGCGATTGCGGGAATCCTTGGAGCTTTTTGGGTTTGACCAAGCGATTGCGAGAATCCTTGGAGCTTTTGGGTTTTGACCAAGCGATTGCGATAATCCTTGGAGCTTTTTGGTTTGGACTATGGCTCTTCAAGGGATAGAGGTACCCCCAGATTTGATGGTCTTTGTGCTCCGAATCTGGCTCTAGAGGTATTGGCATGAATGGATCGGCCCTATGCATGGATAGGAGGACAAGGTATACCCTTGATACTGATATTGCTATGGGGTCTCTGGGCGGAAGTTGATCTCTATGTGCCCAAAGTGGTGGATTCAACAGTTGGTTCCACTATGTTGGGTTAATGCACCACTCATGCCCTAGCCTTATGTTTAGTTGTTGAAGTGCATCATCAATATCCATGGGGTGTTGATGCTGTTGCATGTGATTGTTGTGGGCCATCTCTGTTTTATCCTCACCTTCGGCCAGTGAGTCCATCTCATCATAATGTCATGATTTTGAGACATGGGATATTGCATCATCAGGTAGCCCTACGGTTAGAGGTTGATCCTCTTCGAAAGGAGCCTCATGTAGTTTGGGCCTTGGGAGCTCCAAAATATTGGTCTCTATCAACTCTAAGTGCTCTAGTGCTTTGCATGTATCGGGGGATTTGAGCTCCTCCTCTTTGGTTGGTTCCTATTGAGGAACTTGGGGCCTATGGAGGGGTGGCCAGATAGCACCCCCCATGCCTTGGTAGGGCATTTCATCCCGCTCTCCTCCTTGCTCAGATTCTTCAGAGGCTTCTTGAGGAATTTCTAAGGGTGGCCCATAAACCTGGGTGGGTGCCTGAGGAAGGCACCCGTCATTGGTTATAGGAGTGGCCTCCCGCTCATGTCTAGGAGGCATCGGGGGTGGTGCTTGATAAGGTCGTGGAGACTTGTCTCGCACCCAGGGGTTGTGCCTCTCATAATGTTTTGTCTTATGCGTGTGAGGGGTTGGAGTCCTCTCCTACATAGTGTGTTGGAACAACTCATCCTTCTGGCGCTGAAGGTGCTCTTTGTTAATATGGTACAGTTCCTCTAACTGTAGTCACTCTAGCTCAAGTTGCGTGAGTTGCACCCGACGGGTGACATGTTTGGAAAATTCTAAGATAGTTTGTCTCACCGTCTCATGTCTAGAAGGGCTAGATGCCTCTCTAGCATATCTATCTCGGTCATGGTGATCCGAGATCTCTATAGGCCACCTCCCTCTGTTGGGGGGAGCAACATTCCCTCGAGGCTTTGGCCTTAGTGAGTGGTCCTGATAGCTAGCAGGTGCAGAGGCGTATTGCTCCCACGTTGTATATTGCTCTTGAGGAAGGTAGGGGTCTTCCTCGTGCTCTCTTTCATAAGTGAAAAAGGGACGGGCGAAGTTGGCTCGCCCTGTACCTGAAGAGCCATGCACTCTGGATTTGACCGGTTGTTGCTAACAATGATGCGAGGTGTAGGAGGGATGGCATAGTCATGTGGCCCCCCCTTATGGACCCCCTGCCATTCTAGCACTTCATCGTGCAGTGGCCACTTATAGCGGGCATCTAAGGGAGTTCTCCCATGGGTATACCTCTCCTGAATGGGTGTGTGTTGGGTGTTGTGCTGGCAGGGAGTGCCCCTAGAAGGGGTGCCCTTATAGTCCCATTCCGTCAGGGCACGGAGGGGACTACCTTGTGTGTCAGGCCACCAAGGTGGTATGACCAAATCCTTGGGGCTGTACCAGAGGTGACTTGTGCCTCCTTGGATATTCCCCGTAGCATCCGCTTGTGATTGGGCTTGGTTGCGGGTGAACACCATTGTGATACTTCTCTACAAAATGCATAAATTTTTGTCTTTTGTTTATGATTTTTCTGATTTTTATGCTACACAAAATAGAAAAGATCACACACATGCAAGCGATGATTATCTCTTTTAAAGATTAAAAGTGTGCCCTAAATCTGGTTTCGTGTGTTTTAGATTTTTGTTTTTGTTTTTGAAAGTTTTGAAGAACGTTTAAATGCAGAATGAAGGCTCTTATGACTCCCATAAATGGTCGCCCCTTCGATATACCATTGCCAGGCTGATATACCAACCTCTCTATATACCCGCCCTTACGAGAGGGAAACTATAGGTACGTGAGAGCAGATGGTACATGGAACATAGGCGGTACGGAAGGGGGATTGTCCTGTTTATGACACCTACCATAGAAGACTTATCCTCGCATGTCGGGAATCACCCCAACGACACTCGATCAACTTTCATCGAGATTTACGTCGAGCAACAGGTGACAATCGGGGTAATGGATGCAAAAATCAAGCCAAGGTGGTGATGAAATCCACCATTGGTCTTGATCAAGGGTCGAGGGTTTTATGACCAGCTCCTTGGTTTAAAAATTCCATGTGATGTGTGTGGGGTTCTTTTTATTTAGAAAAATGAAACATGCAGAAGCAACTACTTTCCCTAAGAAGGCAAAATTGATAGAAAACAGAAATATAAAATAAGAAAATGACAAGAACTGTTAAAAACTGTTACCTCTTTTCCACCCAAATTGGCTGTATTTGACTCTCGGCTCTGAAACTGCACAGAAAAAAATTTGTCTCTGGGTGAGACAAATGCCAGAACAAAATCCATCCCAAGATGAGACGAATTTGAATTCATCTCAGGGTCAGACGAATTCCAGTTCTATATCTGCCACAGGTTGGAACGAACTATAGTCAGAGTTTAAAAAATGGCACCTGTGAGCAATAAAACACAAATTTTGATTAGTTTCTTGATCTCAAAAATCAAGGGACAGGGTCCCACCGTGATCGCCACTAAAAACACGAGATTTCGAAAGATTAAAAGGAAAACTAATGCGATGTATTTAAAATCCAAAATTAACGCTTAAGGTCCTATAAAGTGAAATGCATGAAATGAAAGAGACGAATTGAAATGAGATAAAAGAAAGTATAGAAAAGCACAACCCTTTTTATTTAACTCTCTTAATATCGGTTACAAAAATGCCTCCTCCCTTTTCAGGGGCTAGGAGCGTTAAATGAGTTTTGGTTACAATCATGACTTAGTGTCCCTCCTTCCGCGTGCCCACATGTAAAATGGGTGGGCCAAAGTGTTGCCACCACTGGTGTGGATGAATATTTGATCCTTGCTACTCCTCCTACGTTCAAAGAAACAAAAAATCGTTAGTAGCACCTGTGACAAAATATAAGGCGTTTGATCCTAAAAACCAATGGAGGATGCATGCATAAGATTAGCTAAATCGATAAATAAAATGACTCCAAATAACCTGCAAATTTGACAGAAACCAGAGAACATCACCAGAAGGTCACTGCAAATGAAACAGTCAAGGATTTCCTTACTGATTTGAATTCATCCTGGGGCGGGACGGATCCGACTGTAATTCGCTCCAGGGTAGGACGAATTCACCTACACCAAAGCACCGAAGTGATACTGCCAAAATGTCATGTCTAGGGAGATCCAAAAGACCTACAAACTTGGGGGTTAGCTAATTGGGGGCATTTTGGGAAGACCCAGATGGTCATATTTCCCCAATTTGGCCTCCATCAATGGGAATTTGACGTCGCTACCTGCAAGTTAGTGAGGACTACAAAAGCGATAAAACATGGTAAAAATTGATCAAAGCATTGTGAAATCAAAATTACAAGCTATTTAAGCAACATAAGATGGAATGCCAAATAAAAAAATGACAAAAAAGTACAATCTGCCATGAATCCCCAATCGTTCTTAAAAAATAAGATTAGGCTCGTAGGAGTGCGGGGCGCGCGGGTGGGCCGCCCACCGTTGGAACCTGATTTCGGCACCAATCCACTTGGGATGGGTCCAAAATCTCCTGTAATGTGTTGTCGGTGAATGGGTGGGATAATGTGGTCAAGTGTCGGGTTTTGGATCCGGATTCACACTTCCAATAACCACCCAACGACCTCCCTTGCGAAAGAGATCAAGGATGTGGAAGAGGTGAATCAAAATGGTAAAGCGTGGTATCAATTTGGCAGCACTTCGTTGCTTGAAAATGCTTCCAACCTATCCTCTTTTGGGTGAGAAAGCTCACCATTTTATAGACCCAAGGGGTCTCTTTGGATGGGCATGCAGGGGCGCCACTTGGCGGCCATGCCTTCCCAAGAGGGAGGAGATTCCTCCCTGACTTGGGCTTCCATGACTGCCCTTGTGATAGTCCTCTAACGTTCAATCTGCCCACCTACGTGTGCATGCAAGGTAGGGAGCATTAATTGACTGTCCTTGGCTGCCATTTGGCACAATTTGTCTTTTTGCCCGTTGAACCTGGAATTCGTCCTACCCCGGAGCGGATTCTGTATTCATCCCAGGGGAGGACGGATCCCATTTTGAATTCGTCCCGGGGAGGGACGGATTCTGAGCAAAGTGCCTAGAAGGTGTCAAATTGATCTCTGACTTCCCAAAACTGCTATGAGAGTGGTTAGGACCACTGTTTAACCTCTAGGGGCTGCCCTTGGGGCTATGTGTGTCAATGCGATCAGTGTTTGCAGTCACATAATCGGATTGGTGCTGTTTTGGTGTCTACACAATGACCTAGAAAAAGATTTTAAATATGAAGAGGTGGAAGATCCTGATTGGGTCAAGTTTGTTAAGACCAAAGTGAAGGGTCATGCTATAATCTGGTGGAAAGGAGTACAACTTGATAGAAATATAAGGGGAAAAGAGAGGATCACCAGATGGGAACGAATGGTGGAAAAGTTGAAGAGGTAGTTTATTCTAGTAGATTATGAGTTGGATCTGCTGAAGAAGATGCAAAGTTTGAGACAATCAGGAAAGTTTATCAAAGAATACACTGAGGAGTTCTACAAGATCTTGATCTAAATTAGCCACTCTATGGCTAAAAAGGATAAGGTAGCCCATTACATCCATGGGTTGAGAACCAGTATTTAAGAAGAGCTGATTCTTGTTAGGATGAGCACCATTGAGGATGCTTATCAGTTTTCTCTAAAATTTAAAGATAAGTTGAACATAATATTTGAGGGTAAGCATAAAGGAAGAGATCATGGAGAAATAACTGGGGGAAGAACATATGGAGGACGATGTGAGAAGAAATAAGAAGCTAGTAGTAGTCAGGACCAGGAGGGAGATAATGCTTACAGATCTCATGGTTAGAACAACAACTACCCAAGAGGAATAGGTATATCTAGTCAAGTAAATGGAGGAAGAGGATTTCATGGAACCTGGTTCAATTGTGGAGAATAAGGACATCTAGCATATGAGTGTTCATAGCACCAAGAGAATCCAAATAGGAGGTCATCGGGTAATCCCAGAGCTACTATTGTATATGGAGCTAAATTAGAGCACTCTAATGTGGCAAAGAGAGAAGTTACAATCACAAGGAGAACCTTGTTGAATGAGGAGAAGGAACCAAACTAGAGGAAGAGTCTATTCTGCATAAGGTGCAAATGTTTAGGTAAGATCCGTAATATTATTATAGATCATAGTAGTACTGATAACTTGGTATCTGAATAAATAGTTACTAAATTACAACTAGAGAGGAGGAGACTACCACATCCATACCAGATTACTTGGTTGTATAAGGGCCATAGGGAATTGGTCAGTGAATAGTGCTTAGTTAAGTTAATATTGGGAGATACAAGGATGATGTCCTATGTGATATCCTGCCTATGGGTATCTACCATATGTTGTTAGGAAGACCATGGAAATTTTATCATCATGCATTCCATGATGGACATGCCAACACTTACTCCCTAACAAAGGAAGGAGTGCACTATAAACTGAAGCCACTGAAGGAGATGAACAAAAAGGTATGTAATAGTGCCATAATTTTTTTTGTTTATGGTAGGAAATTTATATATGATTTGAAGCATGAGCATGTGTGCTATGCATTAATTCCTAGAGTTAGGGAAGAACCAAGAAAATATGTCCCTATAAAAGTCTCAGGTCTATTGGAATACTTCTAAGATATTATATCTAATAATTTTCTAGAGGGTTTTCCACCCATGAGAAAGATTAGCCATCATATTGATTTGATTAGGAGCTAGTTTGCCAAACAAGGCTGCCCATATGATGACTCCTATGGAGAATGAGGAACTAAACATGCAATTTTAGGAGTTACTAAAGAAGGTACTAATTAGAGAAAGACTAAGCCCATGTGCAGTTCTTGTATTACTAACACCAAAGAAGTATGGAGAGTGGAGAATATGCATAGATTCTAGAGCTATTAACAATATCACCATCAAGTATAGGTTTCCATTGCCAAGAATGGATGACATAATGGATTATTTGAGTGGTTCCAAGTATTTTACAAAGATTTATCCAAAGAGTGGGTATCATCAAATCCACATAAAAGAAAGATATGAGTGGAAGACAACTTTCAAGACCAAAGAGTGGTTTATATGAGTGGTTGGTCATGCAATTTGGGCTAACCAATGCACCCAACACATTCATGAGGATTATGAATGAAGTATTGAAGGAGTTTATGGGAAATTTTGTCATTGTATATTTGGATGACATTATGATTTTCAGCAAGACCTTGGAGGAATATCTAAGGCACATCAGAAGAGTTATGGATAAGTTGAGGGAGGAACATCTACTGATATATTTAAAGAAGTGTAGTTTTGTGAAGAAGGAGTTGGTGTGCTTGGGATTTGTCATCTCAACTGAAGATTTGAATATGAATATAGAGAAGGTAAGGTCTATCATTGACTGGAGTACACCAAGGAGCGTAAATGAGGTAAGATCATTTTATGGTCTAGCAAGTTTTTACATAAATTTTATTAGAAATTTCAGCAGTATTTTTGCAACCCTAACTGAAACAATGAGAGGGGATAAGAAAGACTTTAAGTGGACCTTAGGATCTAATAGGAGCTTTAAGTTTTTAAATAAGAAGGTCAATTAGAAACCTATGTTGGCATTTCTAGATTTTAATAAGGTGATTCAGGTAGATTGTGATGCTAGTGGTAGTGCCATAGGAGTTGTATTGAGTCAGGAAGGTAAGACTGTTGCTTACTTTAGTGAAAAAATTAATGATGCCAGGAAGAAATATTCTATTTATGATTAGGATTTTTATGCTATAGTTCAGGCTCTAAAGAAGTGAAGACACTATTTGTTGCCAAAGGAGTTTATTTTTTGTACTGATCATCAAGATTTATAGTATATTAACAATCAAAGGAAATTGAATCAGAGGCACTTAAAATGGGTTGAGTTTTTACAGAGTTATACCTTTGTGTTGAAGCATAGGAGTTGGAAGTCAAACAAAGTTGTAGATACCTTAAGTAGAAGGTAGAGTTTACTGAAAGCAATGAGAGTGGAAGTTGTGGGGTTTGAGAACTTAAGAGTTTGTACGCTAAAGATCCAAATTTTGCTGAAGCTTGGAGAGCTTGTACAACACCAGCTACGCTGTATAGGACTAAGTGGTTAGATTTTATGATCCAAGATGGAATTTGTTTAAGGGGAACCAATTGTGCATTCTTAGGAGTTCAATGAGGGAGAATCTGGTTAAAGAGAAGCATAATGGAGGATTGGTTAGACATTTGGTAGAGACAAGACCATTCCCTTGGTGAGTGAGAACTACTATTGGCCATAATTACTGCAAGATGTGAAGAATTTTGTACAAAGTTGTAGAATATGCCAGATGGCTAAGGCTGTGAGGCAGAACACTAGGTTATATCAGCCATTTCCTATACTAGAGAGACCCTAGGAGGACATCAGCATGGAATTTGTTCTTGGTTTACCAAGGACACAAAGGGAAAATGATTCTATATTTGTGGTATTTTATAGATTTTTAAATATGGCACATTTTATTCCCTTCCAGAAAACTAGTGATGCAGATCATGTTGTTGGACTATTTTTCAAGGAAGTGGTATGACTTCATGGTCTACCAAAGAGTATTGTCTTCGATAGAGACACAAAGTTCGTTGGGTATTTTTTGAAGACCTTATGGAAGAAATTAAAGACATATTTGAAGTTCATTTCTACATACTAGCCATAAACTGATAGATAGATAGAAGTGGTGAACAGGAGTTTGGGTAACCTATTGAGATTCCTGGTAGGAGATAAGCCCAAGGGATAGGATATGATTTTACCACAAGAAGAATTTTCCTATCAAAATTCTATAAATAGGAGTACTAGTAAATCACCATTCCATATTGTATATGGGATTAGTCCAAGAAATGCTTCTGAGTTGAAGAATTTGGATAGGGGAGAAAAGAATAGTGTTGAAGCTGAGAACTTTGCAGAGCAAATGAAGGTTTTGCATGAAGAATTAAAACATCACATCAATAAGATGAACACTCAGTACAAGATAAATGCTAATAATAAAAGGATGTTTAAAGAGTTCTGGGAAGGTGATGAAGTCATGGTGCACCTAAGAAAGGAGAGGTTTCCCGCTAAAACATATAACAAGCTAAAAATGAAAATTTTTGGACCATGCAGGATCATACAAAAAAGAGATTCAGGAAATGCATATGAGGTGGAGTTGCCGAGTGGATTGAACATATCACTTGTGTTCAATATTTTAGATTTGATAGAGTATCATGAAGGTGACAGTTCTAAGGAATCAGTTGTAGAGTTTTGGAGTGTTTCGAAATCGGCTCTAGTGACAGAAGAGATAGAGGAAATCCTGGATATCCGCATTGATAGAAGTACAAGAAACATGTAGTATGAATAATATCTAGTGAAATGGAAGGGAAGGCCTGTAGAATATTTGAATTGGCTATCCAAGTCCAAGGTTGACCACCTTGGTTTTTTGCCAACAATAGAGAATTGAGGTCACTTCTCAAACTTACCCTGGGTGTTTGATGCAAGAGCATCCAGTGGTAGCAGAGCAATATTGCATCAACAAAAAAAAAATCTAAGTATTTTGCCTTTGTGTTTGTCGACCTCCAGTTGGGTAGGAAAGTAGAATTTAAAATTTTGCATGGGCGGGAAAGTTAAATTTATTTTTTTTGCATGGGTGGGAAACTTAAAAATCATGTAAAAGGGGGGAGCATAGGATTTAAAAAAAAAAAAAATTGGATCTAAAAAAGGGCTTCGATTTGGCTCCAAGATTGTATGATCTGGCATTGTAATTTCTACCCCTTTTGGCTAGCATTAATAAAATAATTATTTTCTATTGTGATTTAACTCCTTGGATGGTTTTGTTCATGTTTGTTCATCCTCAACAAGTCTAGCATTGTAATTTCTGCCCCTTTGGTTGGAATTATTAAAATAATTCTTTTCTATTGTGATTTTGACTCCTTGGATGGTTTTTTTTGAGTTTGTTCATCCTCATTAGGGAAGGGTTGTAGGTGGTTTGAATACATTCACAATATATTATCATATATCATATCCATGTACAATAAAATAGGTTTGCATCCTCACGCTCAAAAAGGCATAGTTAGTCTCATCATAACAATGGAGTCCTATTTTATGAAAAACCTTCTTGGTAATCCATGCGTGTTCTTGTAAGATCTTCCTTCAAGCGATTAGGCTTTTACGAAGGAACCTCGCTCTGATATCAATTGAAGAAACACATGCTTATACTGAGAGGGGGGTGAAAAGTATAAGATATAAATTTTATTTCCAATCAATAACTACAATGATATGAACACAATAATAAATTAATGCATAAAATACACACACATAAGAGACAAGAGTTTTATGTGAAAACACCCTCTTGGGAGATAAAAAACGAAAAAATATTGCTTGAATTTTCTTCAAAAAAATTCATGTGTACCAACCCACAGGAGACACCAATATCCTTATACAATTTTATGAGCACCAACCCATAGGAGACACCAATCCACTTATACAAGTTCATGATCACCGACCCATAGGAGACACCAATCCCATTATACAAGTTCATGAGCACCAAATCACAAGAGACACCAATCCCCTTATACAACTTTGTGAGCACCAACCCATAGGAGATACCAATACCCTTATACAAGTTCATGGGAACTAACCCACAAAAGACACCAATACCCTTATACAAGTTCATGGGTACCAACCCACAAGAGACACCAATCCCTTTATACAAGTTTATGAGCACCAACCCACAGCAGACACCAATCTTCTTGAGGCTCCATCATTAGATATGAAGGTAACAACCTTGATCAACAAATAGAGTCTAATATACTGGTGTTGTAATATTCAAATAGCCAAAATGTCCTTCACATTCATTAAGTTTGTCGCTTCCACATGTCTCACATTTATTACATTTAAAGGTAGCCCAAGTCTAGCACTAGATAACTTACTTGTGTGTTGAATTGGATATGTTAATACCTTTACTTCCACTCTTTTATACTTCCATGTTACAAAGAAGTTCTCAAGATCTTCAAATTATGATATTAAAACTTGCTTAGATCTGCTCCCAAATTTGATCCAAAAATCTACTCATAAATCTAAAATTTAGTAAATTTATTATACTCTTCTCTTGATGATCAAGATGACTCTGAACTTCTACTGTTTGAAAAATACTGACCACTCTATTTTCTAAAACAACATTATCACAATGCACTACCACAAACCATAATATCGTCCTATATATATTTGGTTTGAGTGTCACATAAAAAAACAAATTTAACTCTCCACTTCTAGTCTTCTGAATATTTCATTGCAAACCAAAAGGGACAACATATACAAAATATGAGCACATTTATGCTAACATTTATAGTCACAAAATGTGTACTTACTTATTTGTAGATCTTCCTCTTACACAATGGTTTGCTAATATGTTATTGCATAAATCTGGTAACTTACATATATTGTCCACATCTATTTAAGACCAAGTATTTGTAGCTCATTTTCAGTGACTCCACTGCCCAAAAAAATGTACCATAATATTGAACTCCTACCGCATTCTTGATTCTATTGTTCCATCTTAAACTTCCATTTTCTATCCTTCAAAAAGTTACTTCTTGCTAGTAAGAATCCTTTCCTCGTGATCTCCACCAATTGATGTTACCACATTGTTATCAATGACGACACACTAGCCTGTCCACTTTGTCAAAATTTCCATGGCCAAATGGAGAAAATATCTTCATAGTACTATTAATTACTTAAACTTCAATGTGTATCCCTAAGATATCAATTTATATATATTCAATGTATCTCCTTGATGTATATGTGATCTATGCTTGTGACTTCGTTGTCTACATTATTTTTCAATGATGGTGCCAGTGAACAAGATACAGTGCATTGATAGTCTTTGTTGAAATATATAATGGTTAGTTAAAGCCAGTCCTTCTGCTCCTTTTAGCAATGTTGCTACCTTCTAGAGTGGAACATATCTCTAAGGCAATGTAGTAGAATTGGTGCTCCTATTTATACCTGATGTATAATCTTATATATCGTGTTTCATAGATTCTAATGTGACTTTGCTCTCTACTTGCTACTCTATGCTCTCTTTATGAGAATTCACCACTTTCAAAGGATGCTTCAAATCTGTTGGATAGATGTGCACTTCAATATCCCTATGTTCTACTTCTTAATAAGGATAATTTACAATATTACTGCTACTCAAAATCTTTCACTATATTGAGCTCATACATGCTCTTTAATCCTATAATTCATCTTATTCATACTCATACTATTTTTATACTGACATTGATTTGTTTGAGTGCTATACTGATGCTTCTCTTTGAGGGTGTTATTCATAGGATGGTGAATTGATGCTCCTTTATCTTGGCTAAGGTGGACGTGAATGACCTTCACCAATATCTGCTATGCTCTTCACTTACTGTGAATCAAACATCGATGATATATTTCACCTCCAATTGCCACCCTCCACACTTATCACACTAGTGTCAATGTCTTCCTTAAACCCACCACTATTTTTATCAAAAAGGTGTCTTCATTTGTAAAACCATCATAAAAACTTAGAAAAAAATCCTTGCTTGAACCCACAACTTTCCCCATATGACGCATTGGAATCACATATTTATCGATAACATTTGAACCATGACCATCATCCAAAAATGAGCTATGATACTTTATTTATATGTAAACTTTACTTATTGCTTTGGTGCCTAAGAAGTTGGCTTAATCAAACTTGAATATATATTTTTAATTTAAATATTAAATTTTTTAATTTAGGAATTTAAATATTTAATTTAAATTTGAAACCTTCACTTTAAAAAATATTTATACCTTCACTCAACTTTATATTTACCTTGAATAATTTGCCCAAGCACACCATGGTTTACCAAAAACCAAGTCACCCTTTGACATCAATGAAAACTCAAATAATTTTAACAGGTTATAGAGATAAAAAGGATCCATTAGGGAAAAAGAAAGAGTGGAAACCTCCAAAATTGATAAACAAAAAGGATAAACATTTTTGGCTAAAGAAAGAGGAAAACAAATATTAACAAACAAATAAATTTATGATTCTACAAGAGATAAAATAAGAGATGGAGGAATCCATGCAAATCCCTGAGGGAAAAATGAACATACAAACAAGGAAGGGAGTAAGGGGGAAATGCAATGAAAATTCTTATTAAGTATTTAATGAAAGATCCTAAAAACCCAAAGGAATGTTATTTAATCTAGAGGAATCCCAAGCTAAGGTTACACTATGAAGATACTCCAATGGAATTTAATGAGCCCATTCAGAGTGAATATATTTTGGGTAGAAGATCCTTAGACCCCCCCTTGAAGGAGCCTTATTAACTAGAAAATGAGGATATTGGTCAAACCCTCTTGCAGCAAAGACATATTCCTAAAAATATGGTAACTTCTACCTCAAAACCCCTCTTAATTCCTCATTTTCATGATATTTCTATTGTCCCTTTCAATTATAGCATCTCAGAGACCTTAAATTTTGAAGGAAATAAAAAAATAGGACACTAAAGAAGAGAATAGGAGGAAACAATAAAAATATATTGGGAGCCTCTCATTAAGTGCTCTGTGTTTGGGACTAAAGTCTACCTCATATTTTAAAAAAAGTGAGAAAAATTAATTCAATTAAGGAGAGGAAGGAAATCTTTGTTAGAGCTCACTGAAGATATAGGGAAGACCCTCATGGACTTTGGACCGGTGGTTCCATTGAGTATAGATTTTTTTTACGAAAACCCTTCACAAGTGATTCACAATGAATATTTGTGTAAGGTGATTAACATTAGAAATGAGTATATGCAATGGTGAGAGCTAGGTTTTGACATGGAAATTTTATGAAATCATGGATGCAACCAATATGTAGTTTTTTTGATAGTTTTTTGTGTTGTTTTTATTTATTATTATTATTATTGTGCATTTTTGTGTATTTATGTGAATCAGAGTTGCATTAAAAAAACACATACAATCCACTGAAAACCAAAAATGCTAAAATGAGCCAAATATTTTCCTTACTTTCATGCCAAAAATCAGGATACCAAAAGAAGAGCCTTTTTACAATTTCGAAAATTCCCTCTAATACCCTGTTTTCCCATTTTCCCTCCTAAAACAATGTATTTAAAAATTAAATTCTGGAGGTAAACTTCTGAGGATCATAACTTTGCGCTCATTGCTTCGATTGACTCGTGGGAGACATTTTTGGAAAGGGCACGATGCAAACTATATGATGCAAGACTTAGTCAATTCATGAAACCTTTTTGTAGAATTGTCAAATTTGACTTCTATGACCCTCAAAATCCACCTGCAATATCGGGTACCTTAATTTCACTATTTTTGGTAGGATTTGGTCATAAAACACACATAACTCCCAAACCGTTCAGGGTATTGGGGTGAT
Organism: Wollemia nobilis; assembly: GCA_028583015.1. NCBI lineage: Eukaryota > Viridiplantae > Streptophyta > Pinopsida > Araucariales > Araucariaceae > Wollemia > Wollemia nobilis. The sequence goes on along the minus strand of JAQPPZ010012983.1, from coordinate 5,047,960 downwards.
TCTTTCACCACTGGATCTATTTTCCTATCCCCTAGACAACTAAATACAATTAGAAATAATTAAAGCAATTATAAATTTTGGGTGATGCAAGATCACTCTTACATCGCTTGATGCTCCTGCATCATTATGTTTATTGGTGTTTTGTGTTTGTTTATGTTTGTATTTTTATATTTTTTTTATTATTGTTGTTGTTTTTGTATTTTTATGTTTATAGGTTTCTATTTTTTTTTTGTTTTATTTTGGTAACTTAAAGTTTATATTTATAGGAACAGGTTTTGAAAGGGACCCAAAACCTCATTATAAAGTTAGCAACCAGTGCTAGATGTCAGGACTAAATATGAATGGGAAAAGACCCATAAAATACTAAAAGATAAAAGCATGCAAAAAAAGGCTAAAGCAGTAACAAAAAGGAAAAGGAAATTGGAAAAATCTAGGGTTCCCTTAAACAAAACTAGAGAAAAAGAAACTAGAAAGAAGGCAATAGGAGCATCAAACTTCCTTGAGCTGAATATCCCTTCTTAGCCTTTGTTGTCTCCAATACCATATCATTCTGTACAAATAACTCCATAGCATCAACCAGACTTGTGGAAAATTGGCTGATATTTGTTTTCCTGTATCCTGCACCAAACTAACAAATGCAAGAGTCATTCATCGAATTAAATCTACCACTCTCCAAATTTATCTTGAATGACTATTTCAATGAGCCTTGTTGGGAATTGCTTTGTCCACATGGAAAGGCCTAAAATGGTGACTGCAATATTTGTCAAATGGTCAGCTGAATGATTAGCTTCTCTATATGCATGCTAACAAGTGATTTCCTATTTTTTAGAGATGATTTCCTTAGATTCTTCAATGAGAGCTTTGATTCTCCAAGAGGGGACTTTATTATTTCTTATGAGATTTATTGTATTTAGTGAGTCTCCCTCAATTATCACCTTGTTGAATTTTCTTTGGATGATATTTAGACCTCTCCACAGGGCTTTTACTTTGGCGTATTGATTTGTTTGGGTTCCCAAGATTTTAGCAAAAGCAAGAATTGGATCTCCATTGTGATCTCTGACCACACCACTTGCACCTGCTAGTCCTGGATTCCCTTTGGAGGTACCATAAAAATTAAATTTTACCCATCCCACAGGGGGGGACTCCAACTGGTGTTGGGATGAAGGCTTGGCCTGATATGACCATTAGGGTCTCCCAATAGAATGTTCAAAGAAGATATTAGGGAGACCTCAAAGCTGGACATAGAATGATTAGAGTAGGGGTTTAACTGAGCATTTTCAATGGCATAACAAATAATTCTATTGGTAATAGAAGAAAAACCCAAAGAGACTTGACAAAATATTCTTCTGTTTCTTTCCAACCAAACTTGCCAAAGGAAATGGTGTAAGTAGTAAGCCCAAGTGGAATGGAGCCTAGGATGGTGGAAAGGATTAGGCCACTATTGAAAGAGGTCCAAGATGGATTGAGGTATAACCCAACTGATGTGAAAGGAATTGAAAATATTACACATGATTGTTTGGGAAACCGAGTAGGCAAGGAAAAGGTGGTTGACATATTCCCAACTTGAAAGACAAAGGGAGCACCAATTTGGAACAAGCATACCTCTTTTCATGAGGTTATCAATGGTAAGGATTTTATTTTGGAGAGTGAGCCATGAAAAAAAATTAATCTTAGGGATAATATTCTTGACCCAAATGAGTTGGTGAGGAAAAATATTTTTAGTTTGAATGGACTAGATTTTGAAAGCAGACTTAATTGAAAAAGCTCCACTTTTAGTTGCTTCCCATATGAGTTGGTCTTCTTTGGGATGACTAGGAATAAAAGCAGACTGAAGGAGGTTATTTAAAGTGGTATATTGGGCTTGATGATTTTCACTAATAATCTATTTCCATGAAGCATGACCATTCTGAAAGAAAATAAAATCTGCAACTTTGCTTCCAAAATGAGAATCAGTGAAAGCTTTTACCTCAGATAAATATTGGTCTCAAATCAGAGGGTCTCTTCCAATCCATCTATCATACCAAAAATCAATGGATCTCCCATCCCCCAATAGCCACCTGCATCCTTGTTGTATGATATGCTTAGTTTGAGATATTGCTTTCCAAAAGGTAAAATTGTTGGTAGGAATGGTATCATCTTGAAAATTTGTAAACTACAAATATTTCCTTTGCACAATATTCACCCAGCTAGTTTTGTCATTAGAAATAACTCTCCAGGCTTGCTTGGCAAGGAGAGCAAGGTTCATGTCATATATTTTTCGTAAGCCAAGACCACCTTTAGATTTTGGCTGGTAAACCTTGTCCCAAGAGACCAAATGAATTCTTTCCTTGTTTTTAGTGCATGTCCAAATATATATTTTTTTATTTTTTCAATATTATGATATACTCAGTTTGGAAACTTGAAGACATAGAGAAAGTAGATTGGTATACTTTAAAGACACGCCATTGTTAACACAATTTTGGTAGCTTGTGATAACAGAGTTCCCTTCCATACTGTGATTTTTCCTGTACCCTATCAATAACAATGTTCCACATGTTTTCTTTTGGACTGTCAAAAAAGACAAAAAGACCAAGATATGTGGTAGGTAAGGTACCTATAGGATAACCTAGAATATCAAGTATATTATACTGTCTTTGGGCATGAGTATTCAGGAAATAGACTTTGCTTTTGTGGAAATTAATTTTTTAATTAGCAGCCTGTTCATACAGTAGAAGGATGTATTTAATCACTTTGGATTCAAATATTGAGGTACGAGTTGTCATTATGGTGTCATCCATGAATTATTGGTGAGTGACAGAATTAGTCTTGGATGATGTTTAAGTTCCTAAAAGGAGGCCACACCTGCATGTAACTTTGATGGTCCTTCCAAGAGACTCAACAAATAAGATGAATAGAAGGGGGGGACAAAGGGTCTCCCTACCAAAGACCTCTAAAGATCTAAAAATATCCTAGAATGGAGGACAAAGGGTCTCCCTACCAAAGACCTCTAGAGCTCTAAAAATATCCTACAACCAAACCATTGACCAAAATAGAAAACCAAGCTGAGGAAAAAAAAATTTTGATAAGAGACACCCATTCAGAATGGAACCCAAGCTTGAGTAATATGGAGACCAAAAAATCCCAATTGACCCGATCAAAGGCTTTGTTCATATCAAGTTTGAGGGCCAAAACTGATTTGTTAGACCGATAAGCAGAATGTAGGGCTTCATGAATGGTGATGACTCCATCAATAATCTATCTACCACAAACCGAGCTGCCTTGGCATTCATCAATGATTGAAGGGAGAAGGTTGTTTGTTTGTGTTTGGTGTGTGTATTTTTTATGTTTATTTGTGTTTTATTGTGTGGTGTTTTTTTTTTCTGTGTTTGTTGGTGTTTGTTATTTTTTGTGTTTTTGTGTTTGTTTTTTAAATTATTAGTGTTGTTTTTGTATGTTTGTGTTTATTGGTCTTTTTATGTTTGTTTGTGTTGTTTGTATTTTTCAATTATTACTATTGTTTTTGTATGTTTGTGTTTATTGATGTTTTTGTGTTTGTTTGTGCTTTTGTTATATTAAGCATACTCTTGAGTGTGCCAAAGCAGGCCAAGAGAGAATTTTGGTAAAATAAATATCCTACCTCCTCGGATCTTACCCAAAATATAACATCTCAAAAGAAATGTTTTCCACAAACAACAAAAAATAAATAAATTCTATAAAAATCCAAAAATCTTAATTTATAATAAAAATATTTTAATAACTTTAATTTTTATTTAAAAAAAAAAATCCATTTCATAATCTTAAATAAGTAAACCATAAACAACCTCTAGTGATATATCCACGACTTTTCAATCGGATGACATGCCATTGGAGAATACAATAAAAAAATTAATTGAAAATAATGTCATTAACATCCAATCAGTTCTCATTTAATAAAATTCTTGCTTGCAGTCGCTTCTTGCTCCGAAGCTCTCCCTTCTGGCGGTATTCTCAGACAGTCAATTACGGCTGCAGGACACGATTTTTAAAACCTGTTTAACCTTTCGCATAAATTCAGGCAAATTACAACTTAAGAGTAAGATTGAAATGAATACAAAAAAAGCATCTTCTCAAGGCTGTTAAACGAATGGCAGAAGCCTGCCTTCCTTCCTTTTATAGGCTTCTAGACAAAAACAAACTTCAACCAAAATAGCTTACGGTTTTTATCAATCGACTTGGGCAAAGATGAAATTCAACAGAGGCAGTCCAGTGTTGTTACCAACTGAACTTCTAGATGATATTGTTCATGGTATTATCTATGGTTAATACTATTCATTTTCAATACTCTAATTTAGGTCTTTTGAAAGTAAACCCTAAAACCTAAGTATCCCACATAAATATTTTTTGAAATATAATATACAACCATATTTTTATAAAATTCAAAATTTTAAACTCTCCACTTAAACTATATTCAAGTTGTACCTTGATACACAGTTCATGTTGTATTGAACGCCCTGCAATTTAGGATCGCCATCTCCGCCCTGAAAATCTTTTTCCAATAAAATCTCACAAGTCTTCCGCGGTATCAGCCCGAAATTTGATCCGTGAACAACGCGTTGGCAAGAAACATGACAGCAAACGGAGTGAGTGGGCACGCTTCATGCCAACGAGAGGTTCATCAATCAAAATGGGAGCTGGCCAAGCACACAAGGCATTCATGTTTCTTCAACCACAGAACTGCTTCAATTTTATTTTCTTTCCTTTTCCATTAATGTCAATGTGTTTTCCATTCGTGAAATTATGACCAATCCTTAGCCGATAGAGAAGCATTGGTTGACTATTTGTGCCAGCTGTAAAAGCTCTGATTCCCGGGGGCCGAAAGGTATGTAACAATTGCGTCGAACATTTCCACGTTGATTACAATTTTTAAAACAATTTAAACATTCTATAAAATAAAGACGGAAAGATCTAAGAAAGTGCAAATGACTCCAATCTCAAGAATGTTGAGATAAATTTAAATGGCTATATATATATATATAAATATACCAAAAGATCTAACAAAGTGAAAATAACTCCAATCTCAAGAAAGTTGAGAATAAATTTAAATAACTATATTATATATAAAAAGACCGAAAGATCTAAGAAAGTGCAAACGACTCTAATCTCAAGAAAGTTGAGATAAATTTAAATGACTATAAAATTATAAATCCATAACTACCTTTTACTTTTGAATATAAGTATTTTTTTAAAAGATAAAAATTAAATTAATAGGACAAGAATCAAATAATAGTTATAGGTCCACCACTTTTGGTAAGTCTTGAAATTCGAGTAAAACTCGAATTAGCATTTTCAACAATAAAAAAAAATGAGTATCATCTACAGAACAAAAATATTAAACTTATTCGCATTTATGCTTTACATTGATCCTAAGAAATCTAGCGGGCTTGACAGACGTGCTATCTCAAAAAAAAGAACAATGAGTGCTGCAATAGGTAGCAAAAAACCCAACAAATAATTGTTCATCCTCTATTGATCCACAAGATTCAATGAACTCTTGGCCTACCCTCATCCTTAGCTAAGTCTTTGCTAGCCAGTTTAAGAACCATTTGGTTCATCTCCCTCCATTCAGAAGTGTCCATATCTTGATTAGAATTTAGCATGTATCTAACCGGACTTTCACTGCCATGTTTAACCAAAAATTTAGCCACTGCATTACTGTGTCTATCAACATAGACTAGGATGACATCCTTGAACTGCTGCCAAATGGACTTAATTTGGCTCACAATGTTTCTTATCCTCCAAACCTTTGGTCTAAAATTTCTAATAGCATCTAGAAGACCCACACCATAATTTGTGAATCAGACTCAACTATGATCTTTCTAAACCCATTCTCCCAAGCATTGAGGGAACCTTATCTGATATCTAGGCCTTCAACTTAATTATTAGTAGCCCTTCCAAGACCCTCTATCTCCCAATGGAGAACCTTACCCTTAAAATCTATTATGAGAAAAACAATGCCTACAACCCCAGGTTATCCTTAGTTGCACCATTATAATTATTTTTTTCCCAACCTAAGGGAGGAGGCTGCCATAGTACCAACTTATGTGGCTTGGGAGTACCCTCATTCACTTGAGTTTTCTTATCCCTAAAGTGAGCTCTAACAGTTTCATAAATCTTGGTAACAATTTTATACCAAACCAACTCCATTGGACTGAACTTCTCTCTAAAAATTCTAGAATTTCTTTCCAACCAAATGTGCCACCAAAGGAAGTTTGGGCCTAAGGACCAGTCTATCTGAATGGTGGTATTATTGAATTTTCTACATTTCCAAATCTCCCAGATATTAGAAAGAGTCACCTGAAAGTTTAGGTGAACCTTAAAGAGGTCTAACCACCTTTTCCACAACTCTTGCAAATACACATTGGAAAAGCATATGACCAAGTTTATCCTCCTGGGAATTACACATGATATTGTTGGAAGGGCCATAAAAAAATCTCTTCATAATATTATCATAGGTGAGACAACTCCTATGCATCACTTCCCATGCAAATAAATTGGCTTTTAGGCCAGCCCTTAGCCACCCAAACTCTATCCCATGGGGCATCCTATAGGATCAATGAAGGAGAGAGCAAAGCATTATAACCATCATGAATAGTGAATACATCTAGAGTACCAAGGTCCCAAGAAATCCTATCCTCTTCCTCTTTCCCTATAAGGTACCATTGATTTAGGATCTTATCAATAAGAAGTCTCTGATGAAGAGGGACATGGATAGGCTATTCTTCTAACCTCTTCCACTGAAAGAAAGATAAATATCCAATGTATCGGGAATTAATGTATGAAGTCATATTTATCCATCCTCTACCCTCAAGTTTTTGTTGCAAGGGCTGCAACTTTGGAAAATCATATATTAAGGGGGGATGTTGGTCCTAAGAATCACTCCAAAAGTTAGCTTTATCTCCTTTACCTACTTTCCAGAAAAATCTAGATTTTACCAATTTTTCACCCACTTTCAAGACATTCTAAATAATGCTAACCTCTCCAAAGAGATCTGTATAATCCATAAATTGAAGATGATTTAACATCTCCATACCTAATTGTACACATTCCGAAAGACCTTGTTGCTTATTTATTTGAATAAACCTTTCCAATCCTTCTTCTAGAATAATAAAAAGAAAGGGGGAAATAGGATCTTCTTGATGGATACCCTTGGAGGTATGGAAACGGGTCAAGGGGGAGTCGTTGATGAGAACAAAGAAGGAAAATATCGAGACACAACTCATGATGCACCGTATTCACTCCTGAGAGAAGCCAAATTTTGTAATTATTTGATCCAAAAACTGCCAGGGGACTCTATCATAAGCCTTGGACATATCTAATTTAATAAACATACATCTTCAACTAGAATTTTGCATAGAATGAATAACATCTTGGGTTAGAATAACTCCATCCATAATTTGATGCCCCTACACAAATCCTCCTTGTTCCTGGGTTATTATGTTGTCCATAATATTTTTAAACCTTTCAACCATCAACTTAGTGATTATCTTGTAGGTCACATTGCAGAGAGTAATCAGAAAAAAATCTCCAAGGTTGGCAGTTTGTCCCACTTTAGGAATAAAATTAAGGAATGTATGATTTAGAGCTCGAAGCATAGTTCTATTTAAATGAGATTATTCAATAGCCTGGATAAAATACTCTCCTATGACATCCCAAAAATACTTAAATAACTCAATTGGAAAACCATTAGGCCTTGGAGATTTCCTTGATTTCATGCTAAAAAATATGCTCATCACCCCATGTTTATCCACTAGTTTGAAAATGGCTTGGTTTTGCTTGACTGAAATAATTTGAGGGATATAGTTAATTATCTATTGTCGAGCTACAAGATTAAGGATAGCAGGTGCACTAAAAATATTTTGAAAAAAATATTTGTTGCATGTTTCATACCTGGTATGGTGTCCATTACTTATCCATTGGAATCCTGAAGGTAAGTCAAATAATTCCTTTGTCTACTTGTCGATGCAAAGTGATGAAATAAACTTGTATTTCAATCTCCTTTCGATAGTCAAACTGTTCTTGCTCTTTGGAATGCAACAGGATTAAGTTGTATTTCAAATTATATATATTTTATTATTAATAGATAAAATAACAATAATAAAGAAGATATAGATTACTATGTGTATTTATTTTAAAATTTTAATAATATTTATAGGATGTGTTTTTGTTAGTTACTTAAGAAAAATGAGGGCAAGTTTTATAATGAATGGGAGAAAATATTTAAATGTATAACATGGTCAATTTTATAGTGGAAATAATTTTAACAACAAATATTATAAAACTATTTAAAACTTGTCATATCATTTTTTATTATTTTATTTTTAAATATTTTATTATGTCTTCATTTGTATGTCATGATATAGTGTGTCTGAGTCATTTTCAATATTTTATTCCACAAACAAACTAGATCAATGTACATAACAACCAAAAATAACAAATATTATATAACTACAACAAAATAACACATCAATTTAAAAAAATGGAATACTATTTTTTTATAATTTAATAGAAGCAAGTTATACAAATAAAAAAGTAGACATAGTTGTCGTAGACTTCTTCAAAATCCCTCCTTCTAAGGTTATAATACACAATTAACCTCCTAAAAATACTCCATAGAGTACCAATGTCTAGCTCCATCTCTAGATCTTCATAATGTTTGCAATATTCTTCCAAGATCTTATACATCAAACCTCCTACAAGCACTACATAGAGTGTCAATTCTTCCCTTGATTTTATAAACACTTAACCTCCTACAAGCACTACGTAGAGTTTAAATTTATTCTTTTAATGTTTTAAACAATAAACCCCCTCTAAGCACTAAACAAAGTGATGATTTCTTCCTTTGAGGTTTTACGTAAAAAACCTCCTACAAGCACTACATAGAGTACAAATTTATTTTGATATCCTTTGCTCTATTTTATTTCTGTGCACATATTTATAGTGATAAAATAGACACAAAATAAAAGGTACAAAAATCATGTGCCACAAACTAAGTGCTAAAACCATGTACAAAACCTATGTTATAATATTATGTGCAACACCCATGGTTTTTAAAAACCATGTGCACAACCAATTGTTTGAAAACTATGTTCTCCAAACCATGGTTTCAAACACCCCATCTAGATGCTCTTATATTAGACACCTTGGGTAACAAGAAAATATGAGCTCTTACTCACATAGTTCTTATAACTATGTTTGGTTGCTCCTCTACACAAACTCTACTTTTGATAGCCATGCTTTAGCTATGTCACTCTAATACACTAAAAATCAACCTTGGGCTCTAATACCACCTAACACAGTGTGTCTAAGTCATTTGTAATATTTTACTCTATAATCAAACATGAAACTCCTAGACCAGAGTATGCAACAATGCACAACAAGTAATATATAACTACAACAAAATAACACACTCAACTATAAACATCATTTTATTATTTTTATAGTGCAATAGAAACAAGTTATACAAATAAAAACATGGTCATAGTTGTCATAGACTTATTGAACTTCCCTACTTTTGAGGTTACAATAAACAATTACCTTCCTACTAGCACTCCATAGAGTACCAAATGTTTGGCTCCATATCTAGACCTTCGTAACATTTACAACATTCTTTTGGGTTTTTACACAACAAATATTTTGTAAGCACTACAAAAGTGTTAATTTCTTCTTCTAAGGTTATAAATAGTTAACATCTTGCAAGCACTACATAGTGTGTCAATTTATTCCTCTGAGATTTTACACAAAAAACCTCTTGCAAGCACTACATAAAGTACTAATTTCTTTTGAGCTCCTTTGCTCTCTTCCATATCCACTTTTCCTTTACCTATATATATTTTTTCCCTATGAACATATATATATAGTGAAAAAATAGATACAAAACAAAAGGTATAAAAACCATATACCATAAACTAAGTGCTAAAATCATGACCAAAAACTAGGTTCTAATACCATGTGTAACACCCATGGTTTTAAAAAATGATGTGCACAACCAATGGTTTGAAAACCATGTTCCCTAAACCATGGTTTCAAACACCCCACTTGGATGCTCCTACATCATGTCACAAATGAAATCAAATTTAATGTCTACATAGACCATTTATTTAATTCATTCTCTTCTTTAAATTTATTCACAATGAATTTATGACAAGATTTTAAATGACAACACATATATATATATATATACATATAACTTACTTTTTCTTTTTAAAAGACAATTCCTCTAGATAAAATATTTTAGAAGATTAAAAAATCTTCAAAACCATCGTATTAAAAGGTTTTCAACATCAAAGGATTTAGTTCCATTTAGTATGATTGGACTATGACCCCTCATAAAAACTTGCATAAACTTGATGAAGAGAGCTAGGGTTTTCAATGTTGGGAGCTAGGTTTTGACATGGCAATTTTACAAAATCATGGATGCAATCAAGGTGCAGGCTTTTACCTATATGCCATGAGAATTGGTGGTGCTTGCAACTTGGATGCAGTTTTTAATGAGCATGTAGGCTCAAGAGCTAAGATTGTCTAGTTTCAAGGCTTCTTCCATGCATGCACCACAATTTTTTTGTCAAACATTTCATGGTGGTGTGAAGGTTTACATTTGCAAAAGAATCCTCTTTACGGGCCCTACCACCTCTCTTTTTGAAATGTGATGCAAAATAGAGGTACTAAAAGAGAAAGTGAGAGCTTTGCAAGAGGTATTAACATGCAGTTATAAAATAAGGAAAAATACAAGAGAACACAAAACCCTTAGCCCTCAATAAATTCCTAGAAAAAACTATAAAGTTACCATGATTCAATGTAAAACCAAAATCCTTTAAACAAAGAATTTATTAATTATCTGAGTGGTCAAGAATTTATCGCTTCATAGCTTTTTGAACGATGGATAAAGATCTGCAAAATTGGATAAGGGATGTATGGAAACCAAAGGGATATGTAGAACTTAAACTTTATTCTAAAGGTTTATTCATTAATGTTTTTACTTGCATGAAGGATAAGGAGAGGATTCAAGATTGGGAGAATTATTTCATAGAAATGACTGGTATTTTTATGTGCAATTGGACCATAGGTTTTGATCCCAAAAAAGAAAATCCAACCAAATCCTTAATATGGATGTGACCGTATGCTCTCCCCCTAAAATTTTGGAATGTGGAAACCTTGAAAGGAATTGGAAATACTATTGGAGAATATATAGGAATGTCCAAAGAAATTAAGGAGACTCATGTAACCACCTTTGCCTAGATTTATTTCCATGTAGACCTATCAAGCCCTATTTTAGAGTTAATTATTTTAAGACCTAGATTATGAGAATGTTCCCTTTCGATACATATTTTGCCATGCTCATGATCATATCCTATAAAATTATATTTCCCATAAATAAAAAGTGGAGGAGATAAAGAAAAAGAAGGATCTATTAGGAAAGAAGGAAGAGTGGCAACCTCCAAAATTGATAAACAAAAAAGAAATATGGGCATGGTAAAATAAAGGGGAATAAAAAAATTAACAAATAAATAAATTTATGATTCTAGAAGAGACAAACCAAGATATGGATGAATCCATGCATATCCTCAAGGGGGAAATGAATAGACAAATAAGGAAGCGTGTAAGGGGAAAAACATAGTGGAAATTCTTGTTGAGCAATTAATTAAAGATCTTGAAAACCTAGAGGAATACGATTTAATCTAGAGGAATCCCTAGCTAAGATTACACTATGAATATACTACAATGGATCTTAATGAGCCCATTCAGAGTGAAGATATTTTGGGTGGAAAATCCTTAGAGCCCCTTGAAAGAGCCTTGTCAACTAGAAAATGAGGAGATTGACCAAACCCTCCTATATCAAAGACCTATTCCTAAAAATATGGTAACCTCTACCTCAACCCCTTCTTAATTCCCAATGTTCATGATATTTCTACTATCCTTTTCAATTAAAACATCTTAGAGACCTTAAATATTGAAGGAAATAGAAAAGAGGACACTAAAGAAGATTAGAGAAGAGGAGGAAAAAATCAATAGATATTGGGAACCTCTCATCAAGTGCTTTGTGTTTGGCACTAAAGTCTACCTCGTATACTGAAAAAAATAGACAACTTAATTCAGTTGAGAATATGAAGGAAATATTTGTTAGAGATCGTAGAAGATACAAGGAAGACCCTTCTGGACTCTAGACTCTAGACTGGTGGTTCCCTTGAGTATAAATTCTTTTGGTAGAAAACCCTTCACAAGTGGTTTGCAATGAAGATTTGTGTAAGATGATTAACATTAGACATGAGTATCTGCAATGGTGAGAGCTAGGGTTTGACATGGCAATTTCATGAAATCATGGATGCAATCGAGGTGTAGTTTTTTTGATAGTTTTTTGTGTTGTTTTTATTTATTATTGTTGTTTGTGTGTGTTTGTGTTTATTTGTGTTTTGTGTTTTTTTAATTATTATTGTTGTTTTTATGTATTTGTGTTTGTTGTTGTTGTTTATCTTTTGTGTTTTTATTTTTATTTTGTAATTATTGTTTTTGGGTGTGTGTTTGTTTGTGTTTTTGTATTTTTTTAATTATTATTTTTGTTTTTTTGTATTTGTGTTTATTGATGTTTTTGTGTTTGTTTGTGTTTTTTTGTTGTTTTAAGCATGCTCTTGTGTGGAGCAAGACAAAAAAATAAGATTTTGACGAAATAGATACCCCTCCGTTCTTAGATCTTCCCAATGTAACATCTTCAAAAAAATATTTTCCACAATAAAAAAAATTATATAAAAATTCAAAAATTCTAATTTATAATAAAAATATTTTAATAACTTTAATTTCTATTTAAAAAATATATATTTCCATTTCATAATCTTAAATAAGTAAACCATAAACAACCATCTAGTTTTTTATCCATGACTTTTCAATCAAATCACTTGCCATTGGAGAATACAATAAGAAAAAATTAATTGAAAATAATGTCATTAGCATCCACTTAGTTGTCATTTCATAAAATTCTTGCTTGCAGTCACTTCTTCCTCCGAAGCTCTCCCTCCTGGCGGTATTCTCAGACAGTCAATTACGGCTGTAGGACACAATTTTTAAAAACTGTTTAACCTTTAGGCGAATTACAACAAAATACTAAGATTGAAATGAACTAAAAATAAGCATCCTCTCAAGGCTGTTAAACGTATTGCCTAAGCCTGCCTTTCTTCCTATAGACTATTACTATCAATTAGGTTAGGCAAAGACAGACAAAGTTCAACGGACAGCCTATGGTATTATTTATAATTAATATTAGTTCAATAATATTGTTTATAATACTATAATTTTGGAAATATAATATATAATTTTTTTTTTATTTTTATTTTATTACTATCGATTAGGTTAGGCAAAGATAAAGTTCAAGGAACACAACCTACAATATTATTTATAATTAATATTATTCGAATAATATTTTTTATAATTAATTTGCGATATTATAATTTCTAAATATAATATATAACCTTATTCTTATAAAATTCAAAAACTTAATCTTTATTCAAAATTTTAAAGTATCTACAGTAAATCTACTCAAGCTGTACCTTAATACACAGTGCATGTTGTATTGCACGCCTTGCGATTTAGGATCGCCATATCCTCTCTGAAAATCTTTTACCGATAAAATCTCTCAAGTGTTCCGCGGTATCAGCCCGAAACTTGATCCATGAACAACGCGTTGGCAAGAAACATGACAGCAAACGGAGTGAGTGGACACGCTTCATGCCAGCGAGAGGTTCATCGATCAAAATGGGAGCTGGCCAAGCACAAAAGGCATTCACGTTTCTTCGAGCACAGATCTGCTTCAATTTTATTTTCTTTCTTTTTCCATTAATGTCAATGTGTTTCATTCGTGAAATTATGATCAATCCTTTTCAGATAGAGAAGCATTGGTTGACTATTTGTGCCGGCTGTAAAAGCTCTCATTCCGCGAAGGTATGCAGCAATTGCGTCGAACATTGCCACGTTGATTACAATCTTTAAAACAATTTAAATATTCTATAAAATAAAGACCGAAAGATCTAAGAAAGTGCACATGACTCCAATCTCATAGTGAGATAAATTTAAATGACTATACACTAACTTTTATATATTTTATAATTAATATATAAAATAACGGTAATAAAGAAGATATAAATTAGTATGTGGATTTATTTTATTTTTATAATGTTTTAATATTTAATTTTTTTATAGGATGTGTTTTGTTTAGTTAAGAAAAAAGAGGTAGAAAACATTTATATGTATAATATGGCCAATTTTATAATGGAAATAATTTTAACGATAAAGATTATAAACTATTTAAATTTATTTATATTTTAAAATTTATAAATATTTTTTTTTTTGATGTCGTGGATTAATGGTAAATAGGATGTAATTAATGTAAATTGTAATATGATTATTACTTGTTATATTTTGGTTGTAGTTATAGTCTTTGCGAAAGGGGTGTAAATCTTAGGTGTAGTCAAGCGATGGGACAAAGCGATAAATTTGACAATAGTCTTCATAAAAGGGATGCAAACCTTAGGGCAACCAAGCATTAAGAAAGAGGATTGTTCATAGAATGTCTCTTCAGTCTGTGAGAATACCTCTTCAGTTAGAAGAAATATCTCTAAGGGATCTTTGGGTTCGTGGGTGGATGAACCTCTTCCCTCTAGCAAGATTTTGAAGGATGAATTTGGGTTCGATTTGATTGATTGTGAAGCCCAAAAAATTATCCACAAACTCAAGGACAAAAGACTAGGCCTAGAGGATCTCAAAGGATACATTAAATATTAGAATTTCAAGTTACTCTCCTACCCAAAAATTTCTTTTTATGTTTCCTTTTCTAATTTAGCAGATAGAGATAGGGTAATGGATTATAGATATAATTAATTTTTTGGACAAAGATATTTTTTTATAAGATCTTGGATTCCTAGTTCCAACCCATTTATAGAAGAAGTTAATGGCTTCCTAGTTTGGGTGAATCTTTATGCTCTTCTTGTGGAGTTTTGGGGAGAGAAGATACCATTGGTGCATTCCAGTATATGGATGCTCAAACTTTGGAAAATTTGTCTAGTAAAATTAATATATGTAAAGAAAGATTCATTTTTTGGATGGATGTTTCATTTCTTGGGTTTGAATTCATTACTATCACCTCAAGCAAAGGGGAATGGATCAAAAATATTGAATATGAATTTTTTTTTCTAAGATACTATGGTTGTCATCATTATGGCCACTTGAGGAAGAGATGTATGGTTATCCAATCATGCATTGATTTATCCTTGTTGGAGGAGAAGGCCTTGCATGTAAATGAATCAAAACCTTCAAATGTCTCAATTCAAAAGAAATAAGGTCATCATCCAAATGCACCAATTGTCTAGTAGGAATCATGCGAGCAACAAAGGACACAACCCCAAAATGAGAAATTCAATTATATCATTGATAAAAGCTAAATGGTTGCTAAAGACCATCCAAACAATTCCTTGAAAAAACATTAGCACCTTAGATGGTATTCTTGAAGGTAATTATGAAATAATTGATGATGGTTAGTTTTTTTTAAAATGAAGATCCTACAAAATATGTTACAACTAGATATTACCTCAAGAGCTTGAAGTGCAAAAATGCATTCTCAGATATTGCCACTCTAAAGGAGGAATAACCTCTACTATAGAATACAAATAATGGAACTAATTTTCTCTTTAATGGATTATTGTTATGTTTGTTTTCCTTCAATTTGTTGGATTTATGTATCATGTAAGAGTTATTATTATTAGTTCCTTAAAAAAATATAAAAAAAGATTTGATTATGGAAACTTAGTAGTTTGAGGAAGATGGAGAATATCTTTTATAGAAAGGCAAATATGGGTACACCTTAATTAACTTGTTAGAAATGTAATGAAAACAATGTAATATTTTGTTTTTGTAATGGGAGTGACCCCCAATAGAAACCACACATAGCTTATTAAAAAAAAGAAATTAAATTATTGTCAAACAAGTTCAAATCATTATATTATTATAGACATGGTTGTAAAAATGAGGATCATGATAGTATAATTTATTATAATACTATGTGATAGGTGAGCATCCATGTAGTTTAAATTTTATTAAATTAAGGTTTGTTAATGTAATGATTTTTGGTAGGTATTCTTGGTGGTCATTTAGGTAACCATCACTCTTATGTATAAAAATATAAGAGGGAAGAAGAAGAAGAAGAAGAATAAGGAGCATGCAAAAAGGAAGAGGAAGAAAAAAATATAGTTAGTTATTTATACATGGAATCCAGAAAAAAATGTAATATACACCAACTAGCACATTGATAATAACATTAACTTTCCTCATAAAATTTATAATATTTATGTTTGAATGGGAATTGCATTAAAATGCTAGAGGTTGCATAGATTTGTTTTTGTATAAGAATGTAGGTGAAATTATAGTTCGCATGAAGAAATTATTCAAGTTATTAGCAAGTTAGGATTGGTCATTCAAGTTAGTTGCTTGATTAGAAATTGATGTACTGGTGGAAGTTGCACTGTGCCCTATAAGTGAAATTTGTACCATGTCGTTCATGTGGAAGTATCATTCAATGCACCATCTTTTATCATTGCCATATTTGCTATTTTTGTCTTTCCATCTAGCACATGCAAATAAGAATAAAACCAAATATTATTATAGTAAATTCTCACTACACTTGAGTAGAGTAAGATATTTTAGCCCATTTTAAAGGTTGGTTTTCGATGAAGGAATAAGCTATATAAGGTATTAATGAAAGCTAAAGCAAGAATAGATAAACTGTATCCAAAATATACCATCACAAAAGGTAGGTACAAATGTTTCAATTACTAGACCCTCAAGATTGAAGTAAACTAAATAACAAAGCTAAAATTTTGATGAAAGAGTGAGGTAACACTACACACAAAGTATATATAACTTGAAGACCATATATATGATAATATTAATTCAATGGTGATAACCAAGACACTATATGGGGAACAAAGATGAAGATCATTTAGAAAGAAGTGGTCACTAGATTTCAGTCAGACTACCTCCAAATAGCAAACCTCACTTATTGTGTAGAGTTGTATGGTTCCCAAATGTGTAGTCCTTGCTTTATGAGAATGTAAAATATTTAAGACAACATCATAAGACCCCAGAGGAGTAGCCATAGATATGAGAACATTAACAATAGATAATATCTGCAAATAAATCTCTAGCAAGGATATCATGAGTGGGAATTTTTAGGGAGGGAATTGCAAATATAAATTTTAATTATAAAAAATATAAATAGTTATCTCTAGGAATAGAGAGGAGAGTTAGATTTTGTTATTGTATCAAGTATCTGACCTATGGCATTATATTTCTACCTTTTCTATTTTGTTTCTTATTCTAGACTTGAGCCTTAGGCTCACTACATGTACAGGGTATGGAGTCTCTTTTGATTATACACAATAAATATTATGTCTGTATGGTCAAATTTGTATTCAATTTCATTATCTTACTTGGTTCATATGTTCATTCATCCCACTAAGAAATGATATGGGAATTCCATTATTTTGGTGAATCACCATCCTAGGATAGACTAGATAGGTTATATTTTATGTAATATATTTTCATCAATTTACTTCATGCATTATTTTATGTTTTCTCTCTTTCATTTTTCTCAAATAAGTCAAGTAGGATAGGTTAATATAGTACCTTAAAAATGAGCACAAAAAATATATCTTAACAAGGAGTTGACCTTGATAAAAATCTTGTATTTCATTTGGTGAAGCCGCATCCCATGCTTATTTGAATTTCCTAGGATTGGAACCCCTACATGAGGTGTAGGGAACCAAACACACCCACTCAACAAAGACAAAATATATTAAACTACAATCACAAGGGATCATGACACCTATGGAATACAAGGGGTCACTCCTAGCTCCCAACACTTACACTATGAGTGTCAGTAAAATATAAATCCTTTGCTACCAAGGAAGGAATCTTGTTCAATGATCCCTTCCGTCTAGACTACATCATTTAGTATAAGAGGTAAAGATAATTTTTAGAGAAATTACACAAGAAAGATGAAGGCTATATGGTTTGGGACTAACCAGTAGATGTAGCTAAAATGCTAAGAGCACTTATTGGTAGGACTAAATGCAACTAACACTACCTAGAAGAGAGGTATTGATATTTAGGAAGTTAGTGACAATGAAGAGGAGGAAATTGGTAATGCAAAAGATCAATATGAGAAACAAGGACAAGAATTAGAGTAGCAGATTATTTGAGTGATCTCAATAATAGTAAGTAAACCAAATATTGATACACCCAATTTTACTAGAAATTTAAATCTTGAAGAATTCATAGACTAGATGATAGATATAGAGAGGTTATTTTATTATGAATCTATGGAAGAATAAAAAAAGGCCAAATTTCCATGTACATGATTTAAGGGACATGCTTTGATTTGGTTGGATTATGTCCAAATAGAAATACAATGAAAACACAAGGATATGATTTGAACATGGGAACAATTTGTAGCCAAACTAAAATCAAAATTTGTACTTGTTGATTATAATATTGGGTTGTTTAGTAGACTCTAAAACCTTAACAATAAATATTTAGGAGTGAAAGAGTATACAAAATAATTCTATAATTTTATGATAAGAGCAGGTTATACTAAAGATAATGAAGGAAATATGGTAGAATATATCAATGGACTAAGATTATCCATACATGATTAAAATTCAAATATTTGAGGAGGCATATCAATATGCACTTAAGGTAGAAGAGAAGTTGGACCACAAGAAAAAGAATTACTCTAGAGGGAGAGGAAGATGATAGTTCCATGGAGGAAGAGGGCAATAAGCTTGTGATATAGGAGACAAGTCTTCACAAATAAATAGTTTCAACCAAAGTACCCTATAAAAAGGTGAATGTGTAAGAGGAAGAGGTGAATTAGTAAACATAGAGGATATGGTTTTATTGAAAAGTGCTATATACGATTGGAAGAAGGATATAGAGCATACAAGTTCCCTCAAGCATAGCAGACCAACGAGCAGGGAAAGGAAGCTCATAACAAAATTTTACAACTAGATGAAAATAGTATTGCTTCATCAAATAATATTAAGAAACCAAAATAAGGTGAGTTTCTTAAGATGAATATGGCATTTTTAAATCTAAAAATGAATGTGCATGAACCTATGCAAAGAATGAGCATATAAGAACCATTTATAAATTAGAAAGAAAATGTTACAAGGTGATTGTAGATAACATGGTGTAAATAAATATGGTAGAGAAATTACGTTTAAAAATAATTAAGCATACAAATATGTACAATGTATCATGGTTACAAGATTGACACCATATTTTTGTAACCAAAAAATTTATGGTAAAATTTTATATTGGTTTCTTTAAGGATATAGTTTCTATGTGATATTGTACCAATGGATGCATGCCATATTTTAGTGGCAGTTTGATAGGAAAGTAGTACATGGTGGTAGGTTGAATATCTATTTATTTTTCAAAGGTGATAAAAGTTATTAATTAAGTCAATTTAAGGATTGAAAAAATATGGGCAGTAGTTCTAAAGTTTGTCTAATCTCCAAAAAATAATTCTTGAAGGAGATGAATAAGGAGGAAGGATATTTTATTTTCATTTCTAAATACATAGAAGATGAGATAGTAAGTAATATGGATGACATTCCACATGAGGTGAAGGATTTGTTGGAAAAATATATTAATATTCTTTTAGAAGAATTACCTAATGGTTTACCACCTATGAGATGAATTAGTCATCAAATAGATTCTATACCTAGAGCAAGTTTACCAAATAAGGTAGCCTATAGGATGACACTCATAGAAAATGAATAGATGAAGACACAAGTCCAAGAGCTATTGTACATGAGGATGATAAATTAGAGCTTAATCCCAAGTGTAGTACTAGCTATAATAACACACAAGAAAGGAGGAGAATGTCATATGTGCACAAAATCCCAAGAAATAAATAATATTACAATAAAGTATTGGTTTCCATTACCTCATATGATGAATTTTATGGATTGTTTGAGTAGAGAAAAGTACTTCACAAATATTGATTTGAATAGTGACTATCATCAAATTTGAATCAAATAAGGATATGGGTGTAATATTACGTTTAGGACCAAATAAGGATTGTATGAATGGCTGATCAAGCTATTTGGGTTGACAAATACACCAAGTACATTCATGTGATTGATGAATGGAGTCTTCAATTATTTCCTCAATAAGTTTGTGATTGTTTACTTGGATGATAATTTGGTCTTTAGGAAGATGAAGGAAGAACACCTAATGCATTTAAGGTTAGTTTTGCATAATTTGAAAGAGGAGAATGTTTTATTAAATTAAAAAATATAGTT
This sequence comes from Wollemia nobilis, assembly GCA_028583015.1. Lineage (NCBI taxonomy): Eukaryota > Viridiplantae > Streptophyta > Pinopsida > Araucariales > Araucariaceae > Wollemia > Wollemia nobilis. The sequence goes on along the minus strand of JAQPPZ010012983.1, from coordinate 5,027,597 downwards.
TTATGTATAAGGAATTTGTATATTTATGTTTTTCCATATCCAGGGATGGTTTATGGATGAATCTAGAAAAATTAAAGGTTTATTAAAGAGTGGCCATCACCAAAGAGTAGGTTTGAAGCTAGAAGATTCCATGGTTTAACAAGTTTTTACAAAAAAATCATCATAAATTTTGGTGAAATTTATTCTCTAATCATAAAAATGATGAAATAAGGAAGACATGAATTCAAATGGATGGAAAAACTAGAAAGGACCTTTCAAATATTGAAGGATGAAATCATAGAGTAGCCAAATTTAGCATTACTATATTTTAGAAAAGTTTTCCAAGTAGATTGTGATGGAAGTGGAACCACCATTAGAGTATTGATCCAAGAATATAGAGCCATTTCTTATTCATTGAGAATTTGAATGAATCCAATAAGAAATATTTAATTTACAATAAAGAGGTAAAAGCTATTATGCAAGCACTCAAGAAGTGAAGGCATTACCTATTGTTGATAGAATTTATGTTGTTTATGAATCATCATGATTTGCAATTCATTAATAGTCAAGACAAATTGAATCAAAGACATATTAAATGGATAGAGTATCTTCAAAATTACTCATTTTTTTAAAATATAGAAGTAGTATTTCAAATCAGATAGTAGATTCCTTGATTAGAAGAAGTTTCTTGGTGAATGTAATGAAGATTGAAGTTGCTAGTTTTTATACAATATTATAGCTTTATGTTGATGATTAAGAATTTAGAGAATCTTAGGCAATGTGTAAGAACCTACTATGGGATATAGACCACCATGGATTTATTATATTATCAAATAGAGATTATTATTCAAAGGACAACGACTATGCATACAACAAAGCTCAATGAGAGAGAACTTGATAAGAGAAAATTATAGTAAAGAAATTGTTGGATATTTTGGAGTAGATTAAACTATGGAATAACTATGTGCAAGTTATTACTGGTCAAGGATGAACATGAATGTAATAAAAACTATGCAGTGTTATCAAGTTTGTCAACATGCAAAGGGGAGAAGCTAGAACATTGGGTTGTATCATTCATTACCAATACCAAAAAGGCCATGGGAAGATACAAACATGATATTAACCTTATATTACGATGAAAAAAAAAGGTAAATGATTCATTTTTTATTGATGTTGATAGATTTTTGAATATGGGATATTTCATACCTTGCAAAAAGATGAATGATACCACTTATATTGATGATTTATTCTTTAGAGAAATTGTAAGACTATATGGTTTGCAAAAAAGTATTTTGTGAGATAGAGATACTAAATTTGTAGGTCACTTTTTGCATAAATTATGGAAGAAATTGGGTATAAATTTGAGCTTTAGTTTAGCTTATCATCCATAAATAGATGGATAAAATAAAGCTAGGAATAAAAGCCTTGGAAATTTGCTATGGTGCCTAGTTGGCATGAAGCCAAATTTATGGGGTACCATATTGGCATAGGAAAAATTTTCATATAACAATTCAATAAATATAAGTACAACCAAAAATACATTTCAAATTGTGTATGGAATTTGTCTAAGAGGAGTGGATGCGCTGTGGAGTATAGCTAATTTGTGAGGACCAAGTGTAGTAGGAGAGGAATTTGCTAATTATAAGCATGATTTACATCGAGAAGTAAAATAAATTTGGATAAGAATGCTATGATATACAAGCACCATGCTAATATCAAGCATAGGAAATAAGAATTTCATATTGAAGACTTGTTTTTGAAACATCTACAAAAAGAAATATTCCAAAAAGACACTTACAACAATTTCAATTAGAAAAACATTGGACCTAGTGAGGTCTTGAAGAAGTTTGCAATTAATGCATATAAATTGAACTCTCAGATGTAGTAGACATCTCACCAATTTTTAGTATGGTGGATTTATATCTATATTATGATTTATAAGCCACATAATTGCTCATTTTTTGTACTCTTTTCCCCATAATGTGTGGTATATATTCTTGTAGATATAAATTTTTTATGAAAATTATATATAATTTATAGTTTACTTTGCGTGTTCTCTAATATTTGTATTTAAGTGTAATGTATGTAGATTTAGTGGAAATAGTCGCATTTTGGCATGTTTTCATCGAGGTCCAACTTGAACTTGGAACTTACAATTAATTAAGGAAAAAATCTATAGAATATCGGTAAAGAGGTACGAAGTCAGGCACCCAAGTCCTTTGAAGTGCCTGACTTCCATTTGGCACATAACTATTAGGTGCCTAATTTTTGTTAGGTTCTTGCTTCCTATTGAGAGGTGGAAGGCTCCTACTTCCCATTGTACGGTGGAAGGTGCCTGCTTCCCATTATGCGATAAAAGGCATCTACTTCCCATTGTATCGTGGTAGGCACCTACTTCCCATTATGCGATGGAAGGTACCTGCTTCCCAACTTCTTCAACCATGGTGTCTGATTCTTTTTAACGCCAAATTTTAGCATGAATCTAGGGTTTGTAGAACAGAGTGAACACTTCAGAAACTAGTGTGAAGGTATTTCTAGTATCACAACCGAACATGGGATAATTTCAAAGGTGACTTGTCACCTATTTTTTAGTTGAAATGTAAATTAATTTTGTAAGTTAGGAAAATAAAATATCAACATATTCTAGAAATATAATACACTAAAATATCATGATATATTTCTTATAAAAATGCAGGCCACCCTTGAAGAAGACCCCTAGACTTTTTATGTAAATTTCTCTGCTATAAATTATTAATAAAATTTCTACATTGTTCTTGGAAAAACATCATCTAAGTGTCTGGTGATCATTATACCATGAAAAATACCTGCTGGAAGTGTGGGTCCACTTACAATGGAGTTCTTCCCTATTTACCCTATTTTCTATAATTATTTTAATAGATTAATTTATTTCCAGTTATTTTCCCTATTTTTTGTAATTTCCAACAATATAGTTATTTATATTTTAAATGTTTTCAGACCTATTTCTTAGACTTAGTGTGATATTATTGGCTTAAATATAAACTTCAACGAACACCAAACACCCCCCAAACCATAATTTAAGGGACTCATTTTTGACGGATAAATTACAAGCATAGATTTTGCACGACTGCTCACAAGACTACTAGCTACCCCAGGTTGACAATTAAATGTAGGTAATTAATTGAACCATAGAAAAACTAACCAATATTTTGCCCAAAAATGATAAATCCATGGATAGCACTAAAGACATCACATTTGATTTCCCAAAAAAATAATCAATAGCCCTATTGCCAAAAATGGAACAAGATGAAATTGAGGAAATGATAGATTCTAGAGTGACCAAGAGGACAAGAGGTAAGGTATATTATGAGTATTTGATCAAGTGGAAGAACCAACTAGATGAAGTAGTAACATGGATGAATTATTTCAATATTTCTTGGTATGAAATCTCAGTTATAGAATTCAAAAAAAGTTCATTAGATTTCATTCATGAAACATTTCCTCTTACCTGACATGTATGATGTAGGAGAATCCTAGCAACTTAAATTTTATTATGTTAATATTTGTTAATGTAATGGTTATAGGAAGGAATTTTTAGTGGTCATTTAGGTACTTTTCATCCTTATCTATAAAAACATAAGAGAAGCGAAGAAGAGGAAGGGGCATGCAAAAGGGAAGAGGAATAAAGAAAGGCAATTACTTATTTATGCATGGGATCCAAGAAAAAATATAGATAAGACGTTGTAATATATACCAATTGACACATTGGAAATAATATTCAATTTCCACCTTGAATTTGTCTTGTCTATGCTTGAATGGTAATTGTAATAAACTATTGCAAGCTACATAGATTGGTTTTCTATAGGATTGCAGGTGAAATTGTAATTCACATGAAAAAATCATTCAAATTGCCATGCAGTTTGAGTAGGAATTATTGTCCACATTAGGATTGGTCATTTGAGTTAGTTGTCTAATCAAAAACTAACCATTCAAGTGGATATTATCATGCCATTGAATTTAAATTATGTCATACAAGTGGAATTTACATCATGTTGTACAAGTGGAAGTTGCATCATGGCGTACAAGTGGGAGTTGTACTAGTTTAAAAGTATTCATTGTATAATATAAATGCACCATATTTTTTCCTTTTCATATTGGCTATTTTCATATTTCCATATAGTGTGTACAAATAAGAACAAAACTAGATCTTACATTGTGGATGTGAGTGAACCACAAATTTGGGAAGGTTGTTATTCAATTGACCTCCTCTATCTAGACTGCATTGCCTATGATCATGTGGTTTATTTAAATATATGTAATGCTTATTATGTAAGGTAGTTATGTAGAATATAAAAATTAAGAGTAAGTTTAATTCAACAACAAGTGCAAGATAAAACCAATCCTTATATTTTTCTTATTTTAGAAAGTAATAAAATGTTATATGTGCAAGTAGGAAGTATGAATAGGAAATAGCGTATGACCAAAGATAAAGGATAACTTATTATTCTTCTAGATCTTAGGAGAAACTAAAAATTTAAAGGATTAATGTGGATAAAATCAAGGTAACAAGACATGAATGTCATTTTTGAAAGTCCCTAGTAGAACTAATGATACCTAAAATAACGATCACCTAGATCAAAAGTATGAATGCCCTAATTAGTGATAAGATGAAGAGAAAATATATAGAAACCCCTATCTAGATAGCATATACTACACCAAATGTTATTATCAAGGATGATATGATCAAGAATGATGTAACAATTCTTAAAAGCAAAGGGTTAATATGTGAGTTTCATGGATATTGGCTAAATTTTTTAATGATCCAAATTGGATCAACTGGAAGTGGAAATTGAATTCAAATTATTCCATGATTTTTTATTCAAAATAATTTTTATTTATTATCTTCTCTAGTTAAAAATAAGGGATAAAATAATGGATGGTGGCCCTTGGTTTAGGGTAAATGAGGCATTATATTTAAAAATATGGAGTGAGAATTGTTTAATAGGGACAAATACTATTAAAAGGCATATGATGCGGACTAGGCTTTTCAAACTCTCTTATTAGCTTATAATTAAGGAGGTTTCAAAGAATATCAATGACACTTTAAGGGAGTCCATCTAGTAGGAACCAACTACTAAGAAGAGAAGGCATGTTGTATACATTTAAATAAATTTTGCAATGGATATTTGAGAGTATTTATTACATTGTAGTAGGATTACATTTCAATTAAGAGAATGTAATAAATAAGTGATTTATGAAAATATTGCATTGTAATATTGCAAATGTTATAAGACTAGACATAGTACATGAGATTATAATGTGGAAATGATGGAGAAAGAGATGGAAAATTTTAGGTATGAGATAAACTTAAATATGAAATAAAGAGATCATATAATAGAAGAATTCAGGTCAAGTCAAGGATTTTTAACACCTACGAAGGTGGTAGGAAAACCCCTCTACATCATAAAATGAAAAAATGGCATTACAGTTTACTTGAATCAACCATTAGACAAAAAAAATGACATAAGGGATAAGAACATGCCACTTACAAGTTCAAATTTTTAAGTCAAATGTGTGAATGAATATGAGGAGGTAAATTTTAAAGTGAATAAGGTGAAAGAGGTTGAGGTTAGTAAAGGTAAATGATTTTCATTTTCCTCAAGTAGCATAAAATCCTCTCATTGTAATAACAATAACAGTAGTATAAAGTGTATCTATTGCACTATAGGGTCTCGAAAGCATCATAATAGTGAAATTCTTATGAATGCTATCCATGGAAATTTATATTTCCAAGGAATTATATGAAAGTAATTACTATTTAGGGTCATCCATGTACTTTAGGGTTTCTAGGGCACCACAAAGGAGAAAGTATTTATGAGTCTATTCCTTGCATTTTAGATTATTTAGAGCAACATAAATCTTTAGAAGGTAAGTCTCATTATGAATAATATCAAAAAATAAAATTTATTGATCAAGATAAAAGTGTTGGTGGGAATGGAAAAAGGAGAGGAAGGTCATAAAACCATGAACAAATAGATATCGACTTGGAAATCAAAATTAAACTATCATGTTTCAACAAGAAGTGGGGATAATCCCACTAATAAAAATAAAAAGTGATGATAAAAATGGTATCATGGAATATTAGGGATATGAATAATACCCTTAAAAAATAATTATTAATGAATTAATAGGTTATTATAGTCCTATGTTTATTTTAATACAAGGAATAAAATTAAAGGGTGAGGAATGTAAATATGATTTTAAGAAGATTTGGAAGATGGGGTATTTATTTTGTAGGATCTAGTGATACTAATATAATAATATGGGATAAACTAAAATATGATGGACAATTTTTAGAAGCAAAATGTAATTGGGTTGTTAGACTATTTTGCAAGAAAGTGAAAAGCATCAATGTTGTGTTGTTACTCCTATGAAAGATGTTAGAAAGACCTTAGAATAATTTTGTCAAACACAATGATGATATATAGTTATAATCTATGGATTTGTAGTGACCAATCATTACCTTGGATAATCCACAATTTTGAAAAACTACAAAGCAATGGAATGATTTTATCAATGTCTTTCAAAATATCAAAGTTTTATAAGTTATAGACAAGTGCAGATTTATTCTATAAATGCCAAAATTGAAGAATTTTTCTAACCGATTGGTCCAAAATTGTTTTTTTTTTCTAAGTTTTAAAATAAGTAGCAATTGGCTCCAAACTTGAAGTGATTCACTCAATTTAATACAATCAATTGTAAAACATAAAAAGATATCCTAAGTATAATTAGGGAAGTGATTCACTCCACAAAGCTAGCAATTAGCTCTAAAACTATAGAATTTTTATTACATGAATCTAGAGTCATTCATTGGATCTAGGAACCAAATTTATCAATCATAGTCATAAATTAACTTTCAATTTCACATATTTTCCATTATTTATATATTTGTAGGTGCTTTGTGAACATTGAATCTATTACAAACTTCAAAATTATATTTTTTCATAAAGCAAACAATCAAGACAACAACATACTCCCACTTTGGGGGGTAGTCATACCATATTTGAATGTCATATTTGTACCCTCTATTGCTTCATATAGTGGCAAACATTGTTTCTTTGTCTAGGTTGTCATATTGTGAAGAAGGTATCTAGTTTCTTGTTCTTAAGGGTCTATTTTAAAATCTTCTTTGAGTTGTAGGACTACAAATATCTAAGTTTTTCAAGGCACATCTCCCATAATATTTCCTCTATTTCCATATTGTAACCATGCATGTTAGGAGTAAATTTCTTGATTTTTTGTTTAATTGGGTGGAAAGTGGTCTTCTTTTACCTTTTAGAATACTTTAGATCTACATAATTAAGTTGTCTAACATGTTTAAGGTTGAATATTTAATTTGGCACTTTTATAGGTAACTCAAAGGGTATGGTTTAAATGACATACAGGTGGATGAAGAATTTGGTTCTTCCTAAATAAAAATCTCCTTGTGGCAATTTCACCTTATCCAATATTATTTGCACCTTTTGTAATAGTCTTGGCACCTTTCCCATAAACGTCTTTATTACAACCTCATATATCTTATCATAGAGGTAGTAGGAAGTCTTTCCTACTTCTTTATATGGTACATCTATGCACTGCACTATACTTATATGGAATCCATCTACCTCTACTTGATCTAGCTAGAGATTGGGGAACTAATATTTATTCTAGTATAGAAACAACCAGATCAGGTATTAAGTGTAGGTGATCTTCCTCTCTTTCTTGAAGTACTTTAGTTGATTGTTCATCTAATATAAGATGTATTTGGTACAATATATAATTTAGGAGTGCCTTAGGTAGTTATAGACTATGCATAGTAGGGAAATATTATTTTTTTTCTTCTCCTTGAGGATCAAAGTTATCCAAGACATCACCATTTCAATGTCATCCTTAAATTAGTGTAACTATATTGGGATATTAAAGTCAAATGGTAGATTGAGTTTCTTTAGGTATGGAATCAAGAAGCATTAATAATACATAGTGTATTTCCTATAGTAGATGTCTCTCTAGTATTTAGGACTACAAGAGATACACATGGTCATGTCATTGGTGGATTTCAACATAATCCTTATCACTCTTTTTTTATACAAAAATCATCCTTAGTCCATTGTGAGAGGAAATAAATTATTTTCATGGAATCATATATTTCTATAAATATTTTGATTAGTTTGGAATACTTTCACACTTATGGCACTAGTTTCATGGCTAAGCCAAATTTCTAGGGTTTCGCTTATCCTCCAGAATTATATTTGGGGGTACAAGTTGTATTTCATCAAGATTTTCTTTCTACCTTCCTATATAGAGATCACGTATATCCTCTTGTTGGAATTTTTGCCACATTGTGTTGATTGCTGTTTATTCATGCATTAGATGTTGCAATTCTCACTTCTTTACAGGTTTTGATGCAAAAAAGACTAAGTCCGAAGACTGTCGCGATATCGCGACAAAAATCAGCATGGAGGACACATTTTCAAAACTGTCGTGATATCGCGACATGTCGCATTATTGCGGGTCTGCCGAGGAGAGAGAAGACAAAATCCAAGTCATCGCAATATCATGACTTGTCACAGTTTCGTGAAGTAAAAGGGCAAAAAAGAGCAAAGTCGAAAACTATCACGATTTCATGACGTGTCAGAAAATTGTGGTCAACGCAGTCAACAGCAGCAAGGGGTAAAACTGTCACGATTTCGCGACGCGTCGAAAAATCATGGTCAACATGGTCAACGAGGGAAGCGCGGCAAAAAGGTAGCAAAATCGTGACATGCATGTTTTCGTGACTTATAATGGCATGGAGCAGAGCAGGGTAAAACCGTCATGAAATTGTGACATAACCAAGTGATAGGCAATGAGAATCAACTTTGTAGTGAAATCGCTACATGTTGCATGGTCGTGGCAAGGTGGAGACAAAGAAGCTTTAGACATGAATAGGTCACGATTTCGTGACATTTCTAAAGGAAGCGATAAGAAAGAATTTGACGTCGTGATTTCGTGACAGTTCTGGAGATGAGGGCAAGAAAGGAGGTTGGCGTAGCGATTTTGTGACACTTGTAAAAATGTAGCCAAGCAACGTAAAAACGTCACGATTTCATAACATTTTGGAGCGAAAGAACCAAATGCAGGAAGTGGTAGCGAAATCGCGCAATGTCATGTTTTCATGATTGTATGCAACGAAGAGAACAGAGAGATGAAGAATGTAGTGAAATCGTGCATTGTCACATTTTTGTGGCAACAGAGCAAAGAAAGAACATAATTGTACAGATTTCACGAAATGCGATGTGTCGCGTTTTCGTGATTCAAGGTAGCGAAGGAGATAAAGAAGTCGAACTTGTAGCGATTTCACGACATGGTTGGTTTTTGCGGTTCCAAGGTGACAGAAGTGTATGGAGTAAAAATACATAGCGATTTTGTGACCTGTTGCATTTTTGGGACCAGTTACAGTTTCATGCCAGAATGCAGTTCAAACGGCCCGATGCAGTTTTGTGAGTTCTGATGATTCAAAGCATACCAGAATTAAGTGTTTTGCTGCTTTTCGATGTGGTCAAGGTCGAAGAACATGTTCAAGCCACCAGAATTAAAGATGCTCCATTATTCAAAGCGGTTGTTCATGGTTTTTCTAATGGTCCAAGCATATTTCAAGAATGACCATTTAATGAATATGACCGACTCCTTGTTTCGAGGCTAGTTTAAGAGGAGTATTTCCTTGTTTTCGTTGCATAGGTTGTAGATCTCGAGGAATTCTGTTGCAAGTTTTTAATGATTGTAAAGAAGCAAGACTTCTATATAAACCAATGTAGATCTCAGAAAAAGGGATCGAGAGAGAAACTTTTGCTAAAAGCTTGAAGTTCATTGCATGAATGAAAGATACTTGGCCTCTGATTTTGTGAGCAACTGTCTATGTGATTTTTCCTTCTATTATTTACATTCCTAATATACACTCATATTTCTTATTTGTTGCTTCATTTGAATTCTGCATGCTGAGTTTAAATATTGCTTGTGAGGGAGTGAGTTCTGGAATGTGATCTTGGAGGGATTTTTTGTGCAAGGTTGTAAGTGAATTAAGTTGATATCTTATGTTATATGTTGTTGCTGTACTTAAAGTGATCTGTTGTTATTCTTTCCTGATCTAATAAATTCGGCCTACGGCTATATTTCCCATCTCTTTCCATGTATTTCCTGTTTCTTTCTGCACATTTGTAATTCCTTTCCAGCAACTCTAATCTGAAATCAAAATTAGTTTTAGTAAGGAAACCAGCCCTCTCTGGAGATTGGTCTGGGAGACATCTCTTTCTCCCAGCCTTTCAATGTTGGCCGGGTCTAGGGTGCATAGTTTTTAGAAAATCCTTTCCTGTGGCAGATTCGTGACCAACAATTTTTGGCATGCCCGGTGGGATAGACTTATTCTGTCTCAAAAGATCCATAATCGGTGAGATTGTATGTTTCATTGTTTAACACTCGAAGGTATAAATATTTTGATGAGCTGTCTTGAACTCATAGCGGAGATTTGTAAGTTCATCTGGCGACTTTGCTGAGTTGAAGATCCGAATTTCTAAATCATGGACACCTGCATTAAAAGTTAAAAGAAGATAATGGCAAGGGTAAGCTTTCCTAGATTGGATGATCCTGGCCCTCTGCATCTCCAAATTTGGCACGAGATTCCCAAAAGTTCCTTGAAAGCCCTAACAAAATATAATGGCACCCAAGGAATGGCCCGAGAGCATGTTGAAGATATTTCCGCTTTGTCGACCCTACATGATATAGTTCATGAAGATGTTATGATCAGACTTCTAGTTATATCTTTGCAAGGAAGGGCATTACAGTGGTATAGACTGCTCAGGCATCAAAGCATCAGCTCATGGGATGACTTAGCAGGAGTGCTAATCAAACGATTCAACGAGGATATCTTTTATAGCTCTCAGGATCCCTTTCAGTTTTTCATGTACATCATGAAAGCACCCCTGGAGAGTATTACTGACTTCAATTTTTGATTTAGAAAAATTTGGAGGAGAATTCCAGAGATGATCCGACCCACACCTGCCCAAGCCCACTTCTTCTATGTTTGAGCTTTTCATCCAGACATAAGCCTCCTCTTGCTACAATCAGGCAAACGTAGATTCCCTCAAATCTTTGAGGAAGCATTACAAGCGGAGCAACTTTTGCTCTTATCCAAGAAATTACCGTGGGGAGAAGCTCCATTACCTTATCCAATAGTCACAACTCCTGTGTAGTATTCATCATGGCAGATCCCACATACTGTGTAGAGTCCTAAAATGCAGTTGTGTGGAACTCAAGGGGCTGATTTCATCCAAAGCCAATGATGGGAACATGCAAGCACTTTCCCAGCAATGAACCATATGGTTACTTGCAATGTCTATTAGGAGATGAGCCAAGGAGAGAAACAAATTCAAGTTCCAAAACCTGAGGAGGGCATAACTGTGCACAACACGCAAGCATTTAGTCGGAACTTGTTGAATATGCCTCATCAAGAGGAAGAGCCCAAAGAGATCCTGGAGAAAGGACTGTCGCTGGACAATTTCTGTGATCAGATCCAGGAGTTGGAGGAACCTGTTCTCAGTCCACAACCAGGGAACCCTTCAAGATGGTGGTATTGGCTTTAGTCATTACTACAACTGGTACCTATAGTAGCCTTCCATGTGGCAAATTTCTTTGCTACATTATTTATCGATTGTATGGGTACTAGCATGCAAAATAACTTGACCATGTTTGAAACATGAAGAACTTTAGGAGGAGGTAATCCCAATTTCAAGGATCGACTCAAGTATGATCAGATCTGGTTGGGACAATGTAGATTTACCGGATAACCCTTGAGACTGGGTTTGTGGTGGGGACAAGCCAATCATGTCATAAGAATTGTTCATAGCAAAAAAAAAAAAGTATTGTTTTCCTTTGTCACCATCGGCTCTTTTTGCATGCGAGCCCGCAGGTACGTATTTCTTTTCTTTTTTCTTCTTCTATCCCAGCAGTTAGTGGCTTCCTATTAATTTCTTCCTTCCCCTTCCTTACTCTTTCTTCCCTTCCCTTCTTTATTCCCTTCTTCTTCTAGTCCTTTTATTTTGCAGTAATCAAGCCACTGCTGTTGTTTCTTTTTCCCTTCCTGTTATTCCCACTTCTTCTTATCCTTTTCTTCTAAGTTCTCTTTCATTTTAGCATTTATCATAGTTTATCCATGGTATTCCATTATTCCATTCACTTCCATTTTCCCTTTCATAGCAGATGGTAGCACAGAAGCACTCTGTTACTGTCTACCACATCCTCCCCTTCATTTCATTATTCCATCATTCATCATTTCCATTCCATGGTCAGTTCAGCTAAATACAGATTCTTTGAGTTTCATCCATTCAGCAAAAGTTGTTGCAGCAGTCCTCCGAGATGAACCCCAAAAGCCAGCTTTATGTTCTCAGTTTTAATGACTCTGTTGCCCAATGGATTTAGGCCTGGGATTCTTGCATACAGTAGAACTATATACCCCACGAGCCGCAAAGATTATTGGCATTTTTGCCACATTGTGTTGATTGGTATTTATTCATGCATTAGATGTTGCAATTCTCACTTCTTTACAGGTTTTGATGCAAAAAAGACTAAGTCCGAAGACTGTCGCGATATCACGACAAAAATCAGCATGGAGGACACATTTTCAAAACCATCACGATATCGTGACATGTCGCGTTATCGCGGGTCTGCCGAGGAGAGAGAAGACAAAAGCCCAAGCCGTCATGAAATCGTGACTTGTCACAGTTTTGCGGTGTAAAAGGGCAAAAAAGAGCAAAGTCAAAAACTATTGCGATTTTGTGACGTGTTGAAAAATCGCAGTCAACACAGTCAACGACAGCAGGGGGTAAAACTGTCATGATTTTGCGACACGTCAAAAAATCATGGTCAACATGGTCAACGAAGGAAGCGTGGCAAAAAGGTAGCGAAATCACGACATGCATGTTTTCACGACTTATAAAGGCATGGAGCAGAGCAGGGTAAAACCGTCACGAAATCGCGACATAACCAAGTGATAGGCAATGAGAATCAACTTTGTAGCGAAATCGCTACATGTTGCATGGTCGCGGCAAGGTGGAGACAGAGAAGCTTTAGACATGAATAGGTCACGATTTCATGACATTTCTAAAGGAAGCGATAAGAAATAATTTGACATCGTGATTTCACGATAGTTCTAGAGATGAGGGCAAGAAAGGAGGTTTGCGTAGCGATTTCGTGACACTTGTAAAAATGCAGCCAAGCAACGTAAAAACATCACTATTTTGTGACATTTTGGATCGAAATAACCAAATGCATGAAATGGTAGTGAAATCATGCAAAGTCATGTTTTCGTGATTGTATGCAGCGAAGAGAACAGAGAGATGAAGAATGTAGTGAAATCGTGCATTGTCACATTTTCGCGGGAGCAGAGCAGAGAAAGAACATAATTGTACGGATGTTGTGAAATCACGACGCATTGCGTTTTTGTGATTCAAGGTAGCGAAGGAGATAAAGAAGCCAAACCTGTAGCGATTTTGTGACATGGTTGGTTTTCGCGGTTCCAAGGCGACAGAAGTGTACGAAGCAAAAATACGTCGCGATTTCATGACCTGTTGCATTTTTGCGACCAGTTACAGTTTCACGCCAGAATGCAGTTCAAACGGCCCGATGCAGTTTTGTGAGTTCTGATGATTCAAAGCATACCAGAATTAAGTGTTTTGATGCTTTTTGATGCAGTCAAGGTCGAAGAATGTGTTCAAGCCACTAGAATTAAAGATGCTCCATTATTCAAAGTGGTTGTTCATGGTTTTTCTAATGGTCCAAGCATATTTCAAGAGTGACCATTTAATGAATACGATCAAATCCTTGTTTCGAGGCTGGTTTAAGAGGAGCATTTCCTTTTTTTCGTTGCATAGGTTGTAGATCTCGAGGAAGTCCATCGCAAGTTTTTAATGATTGTAAAGAAGCAAGACTTCTATATAAACCAATATAGATCTCAGAAAAGGGATCGAGAGAGAAACTTTTGCTGAAAGCTTGAAGTTCATTGCATGAATGAAAGATACTTGGCCTCTGATTTTGCAAGCAGCTGTCTGTGTGATTTTTCCTTCTGTTATATACATTCCTAATATACACTCATATTTCTTATTTGCTACTTCATTTGAATTCTGCATGTTGAGTTTAAATATTGCTTGTGAGGGAGTGAGTTCTGGAATGTGATCTTGGAGGGATTTTTTGCGCAAGGTTGTAAGTGAATTAAGTTGATATCTTATGTTATATGTTGTTGCTATACTTAAAGTGATCTGCTGTTATTCTTTCCCGATCTAACAAATTCGGCCTACGACTATATTTCCCATCTCTTTCCATGTATTTCCTATTTCTTTCTACACATTTGTAATTCCTTTCCAGCAACTCTAATCTGAAATCAAACATAGTTTTAGTAAGGGAACCAGCCCTCTCTGGAGATTGGTTTGGGAGACATCTCTTTCTCCCAGCCTTTCAATGTTGGCCGGGTCTAGGGTGCATAGTTTTTAGAAAATCCTTTCTTGTGGCAGATTCGTGACCAACACCTCTCTATCACTTACTAGTACAGGTCCACAAATTTCTCTTCTAGTATTTTGGAAGGTGTGTAATCTCGTATCTTCCTCTTCTCCCTCTATTTATTATTCCCTTATCCATCTAATAACCCTATCTCTATAGTGTTGATTGCTATAGGGGATAGTGGAATGGTGATGGATGAGGAAACAATTATGGAACATGGTGATGCTTCTTGAGATTCAAGTAATTAAGAGATGGAAAATATAGAGAATGTGTCCATGATACAAAAATAGAGGAAAATGAGTGAAAATATGAAAAATAAAATAAATTGACCTCTTGGTGTTTGAAGCAACTTTCTTATTAATTGAAGTGATTCACTCAAAAATATGAGAAACTCACTTATTATTGATTATCAATTGTGATTTGGGAGGGATGATTTATTCTATCCAAATGATAAGTAATTTTCTTGTAAAACATAGTAATTTACCTCATTTAATGTGGAGTGATTCATTCAAAGGGTTGAACAATTTTCTGGTGAGGTTGAGCAACTCACACAATTTCTATGACTTAAGAATTTTTTGGGCATTTTAAAATTTTATTTTGTGATCAAATCATTCAATATTTTGGTAGTTGAGGAGCTCTCATAAACCTATGGCTTTACTAGGCTCTAGCATGTTGTTCATTGAGTTACATGATGTGTGGTTTACTCGTAACTCTAGTGTACTTGGAGAGGATGCATCCCTAAAATTGGCCCACATGAGGCCCCTCAAGGTTTTCATAAGCCCCAAGTAGTGTGAACACTATCCATTCCTAAGCATGATCTATTCAGGTATGGAAATTGGTCTATCACAGACCTATTTACCATATCTGGTAGTTAACATATGTTCAAGTGTTAGGTCAAGAACATCGCTTGCATAAATAAATAAATTACTAATTTTATCAAGTGAATATCTCTTTTTTACTCAATTCATCCTCCATAGAATCAATGTATTATTAATTTAGGAAGATTATTTGAGAGAGAATTGAGATATTATAGGAGAAAGGAAAAAATATGGAAATGGAAATAGTAGAAGGGATAATGATTCTAAATTTTTATTCAGTACTATGTACATACATGTTATTTTATCCAAGATATTTTGTTACACCATATTAAGTTGTTTTCTATTCACTAAGGTAGACAATGTTATTCCTCACATGGATGGAAATATATAATATTTTGGGCATTTGATTTTGACAATATGGAAAGGTCCACTCCAGAATGCACTGAATTCCTAATGAGTTCCTAGTTTTGCAAGGTCCTCATTCCACTTGAGTACAATATCTCTTTATTTATATTCCACTTTTGTCACTCCTCTGTTGAATCATTTATTGATAACTCTTTTTCATTGAGCAATTTTTTTGAAGTCCTTTTCTCTTTCCTAATTTAGGGCCAACAACGTGTTTAGTCTAGCTTGCATGGGCTTAATATCAGTGTCTTATAGATTAAGTTACTATATTTTTAGAGGTGGGAGATCAAAACTAATTGGAAATATATCCTCCTTATCATATACCAAATTGTTAGGGGATGATCCCATGGATGCTTTTGGTGTTACTCCATTTGCCTACAATACCTAATGTAACTTTGTATATTAGTATTTTTGGGATTCTAAAATGATATTTTTCATGATACTTGTGATGTTATTATTAGTTTAATTAGAAAAAATAGTATCCTAAGGATTAAAACTAGATGAAATTTCTAGTAGGAACACATATTCAAGGGAAAAAATTATCACTTTATCCTTTTTGAAACATGTAGTATTATCTATGACAATAGCAATAATAATTTTGAATCTACCAATGATAGATTTGACGAGTTGCATCACTATTTTTTGATTGAAAACATTTTCTAACAACACTTCAACCCACTTGGTGGAGAATTTGATGGTAATTATAATCCACCCATGGCTTGTACTCAACAATGGTTTGATATTTCCTATGAAATTGAGATCCCATTATTAAAATGGTTTGGTTACAATGATTGATTGTAAAGGAATCAAGGCTATTATTTTTATTCCTTTGAACATGTAGTAAGATTTGTAATCCTTTACCAATAAGAAATAATTAGTTAATATAGTAGGCTAGTAATAACCAAATCCTAGGATCTTGAAGTGGGTATAGAGAAGTTCCCTCCTTTATCATGATACTATTTGGTTAGGGCTCCTTATTTGTCTTACTTTATATATTAGAGTAAAATATCATTGTAGCATTTTCTAAATAATATATTATCTTTCCATTCATAGTGTGTTGCCTTTTTATATAAACCTATACTTTTATTTGATGAATAACCTTTTAGTAACCCTTCCTATATCCATGTACTTAAATGTCTCACTCATCCATTTGATTTCCATATTACTATCCATTTATTCAATTAGAGTAACCTATTCTTTAGACACTACTTTTTCCAAATTTTAATACAAATCCTTACCAAATATCATCTTGGTAGGCTTTATCTGAATGTAAAATTATTAGATCTCATAAATCCACCCAACTCTCTTTTTGCCTAGTTCACTATGTAACACAATAGACTAGATATTAGGGTACACTATAAAAATGGTTGTCCTTATTTTTTGAAATGTAATACTTGAATTTATTTAGGGTATTCATGTTGTGAAATAGTTTATTATCAATTAGTATATACCTCTATTTATAGTTTTTGAGGTATTGAATCATAAAGGATATGATATGCTCTTCATCTTGGTCATACTATCGAGTAAGGACAACTACAAAATTTTATTTGTTTATATTATATACACCCTAAAAGAGAAATTTGGGTTAATATGAATAGGGTATTTAGTGATGGTATCTTTAACCTCTTGGAATAATTTCTTCTCTCTGTTTATTTTCAAATTCATAGAGGGCTTCGGCAAGGTGATCCCATCAGTCCAATGTTATTCATCATAGTGGCACTAGGCATAACAATTAAAGCAACATGCAATGCAGGGCTAATATCAGGAATTAAAGCCACTTCACGTACCAACCCTGTTACCCATCAATAATTTGTTGATGATACTCTCATACTAACTCAGGCATCCGTGGTGGAAGCCAAGAGGATCAAACACATTCTCCAGCTATATGAAGATGCGGCTGGTCAAAAGGTCAATTTTAACAAAAGTAAATTGTACTTTCTAAATACTCCTATCCAACATTAGGGCAGGATCATAGGTATTCTTGGATGCACTTTAGCTTCTCTTCCTACTACTTATTTAGGATTTCCCATATTTTTTGGCGCTATGGTATATTCCATGTGGGACAACATCATAGAAAGAGTTCAAGAAGATAGCTGGGTGGAAGGGTCACCTACTATCTCAGGTAGGAAAACTTACTCTCACCATAGCCTCTTTACAAAGCATACTAGTTTACTTCTTATTTGTGTTTATGGCTCTAGCCAGGATTCATCAGAATATTGATGACCTACAAAAGAATTTTATTTGGTCCAAGCCGAAGGAAAATCAAGGAATTCATTTAGTAGGTTGGAGTAAAGTTTGTAGGCCAAAATAAAATGGAGGTTTAGGATTGAGAAGAGTTACCCACATGAACAATGCCTTTCTAGCCAAGCAAGCTTGGTGTATTTTGACAAATGAGGAGAATGATTGGGTTACCATAATGAAAAGGAAATATCTCCAAAATATCAACTTCCTCGATGATAATATTCAGAGTAGGGGATTAGCTTTTTGGAAAGCGATTCTTAGTAGTAGAGAGATCATTCAGAGAGGTCTGAGATGGGTTTTAGGAACGTATAGAAGATAAATTTTTGGGATGACAGGTGGGCTAAGGAGGAACCTTTGTCTCAGATTCCTCACCTTGTTAGGATCATAAGGCTTACGGATGAACTTTACATAAGGAAAGTTGGTGACTTTATCATGCAGGATAGTGGAATACTGCTGTGGAAACAAACTAGAATCCTAGGTCATGATGTTGAATCTGAAGAAATCAGAGGCATATTGAATCATCAATTCATACCTACTAGGCCAAGGGAGGATAGGATCATGTGGGCTACAACTGAAAGTGGTCAATTCTTAGTCAAATATACCTATAAATTATTGATATATTTTGAGGATCCCATCCTCCAGACTAAATAGGTGTGGGTCAAGAATTTAATTCCTAAAATTGTAGTGTTCTCATGGCTAGCGATCCAAGGAAGAATACTCACCATCGACAACATGATTAAGAGAGGTATGATTCTTGCTAATCGATGTCTTCTCTGTAGGAACAATTGGGAGTCCATCCTTCACATTTTCTTGGATTGTTCTTTTTCTCGGAGCATTCTATATGGATTTTTTCAAGCCTTCGGTATTTCTTGGGCCAGACCTACTACCATTGTTGAAATTTTTGACCAATGGCCAAGTCCTTTCATAAGCCCTAGACTTAGGTTCATGTGGAAGGTTTGTATTCACCACTTTCTCTGGCAGGTGTGGTTAGAGCATAATCATAGAACTTTTCGTAAGTTCAACCATGACTCTCCCACTGTCATTTATAGGATCCTCACATTTGCCAAATAAAATGGTAGTCTTATTTCCCCTAAATCCCATGTTCCACCTCATAATGAGACCCATATTGCTCGATATTTGAAATTAACCTTTATGGAAGATGCTTATCCTAACAGAACAAATCCTATAATAGGTGTCAAGTGGTTTGTATCTCTGGTTGGTTGGATCAAATTCAATTTTTACGGGGCTACAAAGGATAACCTGGGCAAAGTAGGGGCGGGTGGAATAGTCAGAGACCATGAAGGAAGAATGGTCAGGGCTTTTTTTGAGCAGCTAGGGATAAGGAAAAATAATGAGGTAGAGGCAAGAGCATTGTGGAGAGGTCTCCAATTGGCTCAGGAGATAGAGGGTAAACTTATTATTGAAGGTGACTCAATGCACATTATAAACCTCCTAAGTAATGAGAAAAATATCTCGTGGTGAATCAAAACTGTCATGGAAGAGGTAAGGATATTTTATCAGGCTAGGAGAGAAATAATGGCCCATCACATGTTCCAGGAGGCCAATAAAGCAGCAGACATGTTGGCTAACATAGGAGTGGATGTTGACGGGCTTGTCACTTGGGATCATGGGGCTCCAAGTGACATGGATGAAATTATCCAATCTGATTGCCAAGAATGATAGATTCGTGGACCTGGAGAGGAAGGAGCAAAGTCATGAAGTTTAATAAAAATCCCACCAAATTTTTGAATTTTATTCACAAGCAAAGGTGCGAGCATATGTGGTTTTCATTTGGAAATAATGCCCTGCCTGCTCTCTATGCTTTGCTCCATCCAATGGAAATTTTAGTTTTATCTATGTGTTAAGGATAAAGTCCTTTTTGTTTTGGTTTGAAATATGCAATAGTTATGTTTATTGGCATGATTAGAAGATCGGATATATGTACAACAGTTGGGTATAACTGTTCGAAGCTTCTTTTTGCTGGTAATATATGTAAAAGGTTGTATGCCCTCTCGAATGTTAGTTTTATGAAAGACAATAGTACCGATGGACAGACTGTCCTCAGTAAGGATATAGTCCTTAATAGCATTATGATGAATGTTGTAATAGGTTTTGGGTCAACCTCTAAAACCTGGTTTTAATGATATAGTCCCTTAATTACCAAATATATATATATATATATATATATATATATATATATATATATATAAGAAGGCATATTTCTTTAGGATTATAATTATAGGCCTCACTGTTTGGGTGAAATTGGTAAATAATTTAGATACAAATTGGTCTACCTTATGAATGACCTAATCCCCTTGAATTCTGTGTATAATGGTATAACATGAACAAAATTTAATTCAATTTAGATCTATGGCTAGATCTTATTTTAATACTATGTGACCAATTAATTTACCTTCTTGCACAATGGAGATATATTTCTTAGGATTTAGAGAAATACCAAACTCCCTACAAATTTGGAAGACTAACTTTATATTTTTAATATGCTCATTTTCATTTTTAGAAAAAAGTATTAAATCATCAAGGTAATAAGGATGATCTTCCCACAAGCCCTAAAATATATATGACCATAAAATATCTATCATTTTATGGATAGAAACCTATGAGTTGATACACAAAGGTCCCCCACATGGTGGTAAAGTTTGTCTTATGTTCATTTTATTCCTTGACCCAAATTTTATTATATCTTAAGAAACCATCTAGAAGTGATAAAATCTATGACCCTATGACATCCTTGAACAATACCCTTTTCAATTTTCTAAAATAAATCCATAACCTTATATCTTCTATCCTTCTTGTGTACCAAGTCCAAACTGATAACCCATATAGAATTATTGATGGGTAATATGATTTAAGAATATAGGAGATTTAGTAGATCCTTATTCATTATGACCTCCATATTAGGGTTGATTGTTATCTACTTAAAAAAATTAGCATTAGGCTCCAACTCAATGGTGTGCTCTATAAAATTGCATTTATATACCTTTAGATCTTAATTTAATCATCAAATTACATCCTTGTATTTAACATAGAGTTCTTTAAAAATATCATGTTATTGTTGAGTAAAAACATTCCCAAGTAATATATCTTTTTCTTTAGCTACCTTAACTAGGTAATATACAAAATATTCCACTTTAAGATTGTTTTTTGAGCTAGCATCTTGGTTAAACAAGATTTCTAGTGTAACTAGATTCTTGGATAACTAATATAATTTCACTTATATGAATCCTTTGATATATGTTAGAGTATATTACATTATTTGTTACATGCCAATGTGATGCTTAATACTTAAAAGCAAAATAACCAGAAGATCTAAAATAAAGTTGTATGAAATATAAGTCCATAAAAATATTCTAAACATATAAAACTCTTAAATAATTTCTACAACGACTCATAGAAATTCCATTAACAATTACTCACAAAAAACAATATCTTGATAGAATAAAGATCTCAAATACACCATACTTACACACAATATCACTCTATATTGTGTCTTACAAACACACACACATAGACACATATATAATGGGATGTGACTCTCCATATGGAGTACTCTTGGCCTTAAATCCTCTTGAGACTCTTAAATTTCCTACTCTAAGGACACATGTGCACATCTACACTCATCATACTTACACTCTTAACTACAAGACACTTGTGCATTTCTTACACATTATTACAATACATAAAATATTTACTCATACTCTATTCTAAGACACACTCCTAATCTAAATATGTACCCAAGGTGGTACATTAGCTTGTACTAAATACTGTAATATACTCCAACAACCTCCTATATTACATTGTTTGGTTATTGAAGACTTTAGTCTTCAATATTTTCTTCATCTTTTGTCTTCAATCTATCTCCAGTAAATTTATAGCTAGAGTCTACAAATGAATATCTTCTTTAGGTTTAGTCCTCATTTTGTTTCTAAAGCTTCTAATATTTTCTCTTGCTTTCTCCTATCCATTACATTTTTGTATATTGATCAAAAGAATGGTTAGTATATTCTAGTCTTGTTGAGTGGTAATTTTACCCAATTGCAAAACCAAAACCACCCTTAGTATTTTGATCACAAAACCCTCTCTTGCATAGAAGTTAAAATAAAACAACTTCTCCAAGGTTCCGCTATGTAATCATTGCACATGTGTATTATTAATCTCAATGAAGATATATGAAATAAGTGCTAGGAACACCTTAGTGATTGCAAGTAACTGTTAACAAGGGGTATGTGTTGGTTTATTTTACCATGCCATAATAATGATTGTTCATGGAAATTAAGAAAATACAAATGTGAATTGGCCCTCATATGACCACGATGTAAATCCTTAATTCCTTTTATCTTGGAGGATTTTAGGTAGATTTTATCTTCCTTTATTAAGTAGATTTTAAACAAGTTTTATCTTGCATTAAATCCTACTTTAAGCATGAAGTAGAAGATTAAAACCTATCTCTAAATATGAATTTCAAATGATGTAAGAAATTATGTTATGTTTGCTTTAAAGCCTCAAGATGGAATAATCTAGGTGAGCAAATTTTTAGCTATAGTAGCCTTTGATATAATAAATAAATTATCCCTCTTTGATGAAATTAATTTTCATAAAGAGATGACAATTTATTACTTTAAAATAATGGCCTTAAAATATCATTATAAATTATCCCTCTTTAATGAAATCATAATTTTCATAAAGAAGAAATAATTTAATTCTTTAAAACAATAACCTTTGATGTAATGTATAAATTACCTCTCTTTAATAAAATCATAATTTTCATAAAGAGAGGTGCATTTATTGCTCCAAAAATGATAGCTTATGGAATGCCATAAAAATTAACCCCTTTTAATGAAATTGCAATTTTCATAAAGGGGAGTTCATTTACGCTTGCAAATAAAAACGTAAAGCTAATAAAAAAATCTGATTTACCTTCAAAAGTGAAAAAATTAAAATTTCGAAATTATAAAAATCCTCATAAAATAACGATTTTCAATAATTTTTATAAAATTGAAATGGCTTTGGAATGAGTTCGAATTTGTTTCGGATGAAATATTGTAGCTCATTCTTCACACCCATGTATTTATTTTTGTCATTTTATTTTTATTTTTATTTTTATTTGAATCCTCGAAGTTTTAAAAAAATTACAAAAAAAAAGGTTAGAAAATAAAAAATAAAAATATGGAAATAAATTGAATGCTGAAAACATAAACATGCAAAGCTTTGTTAGTTTGATGGTACCCTATCCTGCAAAACTGAAGATGTGAGAAACTTTTGCATGCAACCTAGTCTATTCCAACCTACATTTGCACAATCAAAATAAACTAAGTGCTAGCTCCTAAGGACACAAAAAATAAATTCTAGACTTCAAACATTTAATGATATAACCATTAAAATACATTTAAAATCATCTATAAGTCCAAAACCTGGAAAAGGGGAAAAGATGAGAAGTTAAATCCAAGCATGCAAAACACTTTCTCCTCCTATTTTACTAATAAAGTCCAAATAACCCTTGCATTAAAATAATATTTCCTTTTACATTCATTTTTTAGAAGCATTTGGCCTTCCCAAAGAAGAACCAACCCCTTATATGTGTTTCAAATACAATATTTAATGTTTTGCAATAAGCCCCTTCGCTTTCTTCTTCGTCTTAGATGAAATGATTCATTTCATTTCATGGAATCTCCCTTGGTATCTGTGTAAAGTTTTGCTCTTTTTTTATAATGCTTTTCTTATTTGTCTTTGCAATGATAGTAAGTATGGTGATAACAATTTATAACTTATTAACCATTATTGACCTATTTATTCATATATGGATAACACATGTTATTATTCATACTATGTAACCATTCACCTCCAATCCCTTTTGGTCACATAGGACCCATATATAATTTGTGCATTAGTCTTCCATTTGAGCCCTAATGAGGACCTACGATCCTAGAGGTCTTTAATATGAACTATCGATTTCTACATCAACTATCAGAGCCATCCCGGAGGTCATCAACCATTCTGACCATTTGTCCAACTATGGTAATGCTCCTCTCTCGATCTACAAGTTCTAATCTGGATTACCCTGTACACCCACATAATAATTTGCATGGCTACCATTAATTCATTCTCCTGGCCATCTACCATAGGTATTTTATGAGCACCACCTGATAAATAAACTGTCGATGTCGTGACTGCTGAATAATAACCCCTGATGGTTCCTTATTACATACATTATTATGTCCTAAAAAATTATTCTACACACCAATGGCCCTTATGTATCTGTATGAGACTACATGGCCTCTATCTCTCCCTATCGTCATAGTGCCTACTCATTTGTGTGGCTCCATAGACTCTTTTTTATTACTCCAAATGACCTCAAACCTCCTATGGAAATTGCTTCAATCGAGTCATGTTGGCCTTCAACCAGAAAACACATTCAGGTTCATCCTATGAGCCATGGTGTCCACCTCGTAGGTGTCTATTGAGTGTCACAATACCACCATTCTTGTATGTGTTTTTGCTTATTGCTTGTCTATTGTCGAATCCCATGATCTGTGCAAATTGTACATCACCATTGATCACATGACAATCATCTTTGCTCCCGAAGCCTTCTAAAACATAACTACCTAAATTCCACTTATAGAATATTTTTACCTCCTTGTAAATGATAAGCATGGTTCCATATCCTACAATAGTGACCAAACGGTGTTTGAATCTTATCCCCTATGTCCCCATTCATGCCTGGCTTCACTTTTGTTTTGACTCTACCCATGTAGGCTCAATGGTTTTGTTCACTTTACTAATAGGCTTCCTACGACCATATATGGGAATCTTCATAATTTCATCTACATCATTGTTTATCCATCAATGTAGCCACTACAAATTATAGTACCATATCATCCAACCTTTCGAACTAGTCTTCTCCAAGTGATGGGTAGATGATCACTAGTTTTAATGCATCATTCGATATGACACATGAAGAGCACCACTGTTCTGCTTCCCCAATAAAATAATGAGATGATCTCACTAAATTGTATCTTATGGACTCTCATATTCATTTCCACCTGGTCCTCTATGATTCAGATGTAGCTACCTCCTCATCGGTGTTTCACTGCGTAAAGTATAGTAGTTATCCCATCCTTCGCTGCTTATGACTTGGAATCCACCTGAGCTACCAAATACCCATAATGTTATCCATTGTGTAAAATCCCCACAAGATCCATGTTGTCGATGTGGGGAGTCTTCAACTACCAACATGTTGGATAATATAATCCAAATCCAATTATGTGCATTCAATTCCTCTACACAACTTCTCTTCTATGTCCACTAATTTCACCCCTGGTGATCTTCGTGAAGGTTTTATCTTTATGATTTCACAACCATCCACATCAATACCCTCGATGAATTGTCTAAGCTCACACAAGTTGGTTATAATTAGATTGCACCTCTATTTTTCTCATGTAGTTATATCTTCAATCGTTTTGCTATAGGTCAATGGTTGTATGGGCACCTTCATAATCTACTTGTGTTGCTAAATCATAATGGCTAGTGAAAACTTGGATAGCTATCTCTGTCTCTTGATGGTGCACTGCCATGTCACCACTCGATTCTGAGTTCATGCATATTCACTACACTCTCAGTCAAGTTGGATTCATGTTGTATTGCCATCGGTCAGTCACATGGTGTACCACTTCCCATTATAGAATGACCTCCACCTCACCATCATATTCGAGCATAGTTGTTCACTAATTGATGCTAGCTTATTAATCTTGGCCATATTGGCTAGTAATAATTATCTACTCTAGTCACTCACTAGATCTCTCATCGAAATAAGTATAATGTGTAGTGGGCATTTTGGCCTCGTCCATCAATGGAATCTCATCATCCACTAGTTCACGTAACCTTGCTTCATCCAACTTATCCCGGGTCATGGTCGCACCTCGGCTACCACCATGTCATGTTATGGGCTGCCTATGTATGTAACTCATCATTGTATAGGCCATAACCCCGTCACACGGTGATCCAAATTCTCCAATATTCAATGGCCTGTGGGTCTATACCCTTGTGTAGGTCTCGCGTCGCTCGATGGCATGATGTGACCTGTAAAAAGAAAAGGCACATTAATTAAAGCTTTAACTTAAATCAAGCTCACCCATTAAAGTCTTAAATTAAAACACTCTTACATATATATATATATATATAATTTATCATATCCTTTTTATTATTATTATTTTTTATTATAATATATAATATATATATTATAATTTTTTCTTTTATATTTTTTTTATTTGTTTACATTAGCTTTATTAATGGCTAATAAATCCAATGATTATTATTATCATTTTTTTTGTTTTATATATATATATATATATATATATATATATATATATATATATATATATATATATATATATTTACGTACATACACACACACACACACACACACACACATATATATATATATATATATATATATATATATATTGTTATTTAAAAACAAAATTTTTTATTTTGACTTTATTATTAATTTCAAATGCTTAAATTAAAGCATTATAATTAATCAAACAATGCACACTCAAATAAGCAAACTAAAAGAAACAAATGAAAGCAAGGATTTGAATGACTAAGGTGACCCAATCCACAAATATCATCACAAAATAATGATTTGAGAAAATCAATCCAATGGGAAGGTTCACATGCTAAGGATATCAATCAAGAAGCCCATGTGAAATTTGTGAAGGACACCTATAAACTAAAAAATAAACCAAAATTTGCAACTAAACTTAAAGCAAAAAGGTGAGTCCCCAATTTTGGGGTACATTGTGGAGCAGCCACAATAAATGGTGACTTTGCTGGGAAATTCTCTTAAGCATTTTGGGTGAAGAACCCAACCTGAAATGAGAATACAGAAGATCAACAAAATATAAGATATTGAGTGATGTCCCAATAAGGTGGGGTTAAATAGATTCACATAAAACAACTAATCCATTTGATTTTTCTTAGTGTGCACAAAAGTGATTCATTTTGTATCCTTGAAACCATCCAGATTCCATCATATGACTTGTATTAAGCTATAAAAAATTGTTCATGATAGAATTTTTTTACAGATAGAGCCCTACTGCCAACCAAGTGTCTATAGTCCCAGTAGGATTTATCTAACTCACCCTTGTGTTTAATTAATACTTTACAAAGCCTTTCTTATAATCGAGCTATATCTAGGCAGATCCCTACTACCGGTAAGGCATCTATGGGCTCAATTGGGTTTATTTAGACTTGTTGACTAATTTGATCAAGATTTACAATGCTCATTTTTTTATAGCTTTGAAATAATTTATACATCGTGAGGGTTAGGAAGCATAGAGATAGAGTGTGTTGGATTTTCACCTTAATTTGTAAATCAAGATAACTTCATCCTTTAGGACTTCCAGGACTACCCTTTAAAGTGTGAGTTACATGTGGAGCTTTAGCGAAATATTTCATTGTTCTACACTCCACCATTTTAGTACCAAAATCTGAGCATGATCAGAAAATAACTCATCTCCGTTTTCTCAGGTTCATCTCATTTTTTATTAGGTTTTCAAACCTACTTAACAAAGGAACACAAAAAATGGTCCAGATGCCATAAATTAGCAACCATGAAACATCACCTCAAAACAAGGGAACAACCCAAAACACAAAACTACAAAAACACAAACCAAAATATAACTTAGTGCAAACTAACAAGAATGTAAAACAAAACCAATCATTAAAGAAAAACCACAAATATAGAAGACCAACCAAAACATGAAAACAAAAACTATATACAAATGAACAATATGTTATAAGATGGTGCAAAGATTGAACTATCATTTCCCTGGGTTCCACACATGATTATCACATTTCAAAAGACATAAATCATGATATGCATGCAAATATTTCCAGGAATCCAACCAAAGTAAAGTTAAGCCAGACCACATGATAATTTTCATTTTGCCTTTTTCACCCCACCAATTTGATTTAAGTCCATTAATAATCCCATAGGTGAGCTTCAAATCATTAAATTTATTAGACAACAATTGCTCTTCTGTTATTTCATGTCTATTTCTTAAAAAAATAGTTTCACAATTTGATTCATGATTTAAAATTAGGCTTTCCTTTTCAGATATGAGACCTTTCAAGTAGGAGCCTATTTCTAAAAAATTTTAAGCCACATCATTATGCATTTTTTTAGGCCAATCAAACTTATGCAAAAATTTACAAGCATCTAGGATATCTACTAAATGAGAATCATTATAAGATTTTATCCTAGATTCCATTACTATTTGTTGATGAATCGGATTTAGTAATTCAAACACATCAACTTATATATCATTCACCAAAGTAATATTATTAGAGGTGTGAGTAGAAATAAATTATAATTATTTATTAACCTCCAATGGCATTTCATCATACATAACATTTGAATCCAATGAAATATTATACGGATTTTCACCTAAAGTTTAGATGTTTGGACACAAAATATTAGATTATACCTTTTATATATTTTCATTTACCAAAAATTGGTGAGTCATTTTTATTTCTCCTTCTACCTCATGGTCTTTATGTCCTTCATTATCTTGTAATCTTTCACCTTCATTGATTAACTGCTCATCAAAGATACCAAAGTTAGGCACCCAATTAAAAACATGTCCATCCTTTTCAAAAATTATATCTTTTTGGTCAAAGTGTGTGTCAATTAACCCATATTCATGATCAATCGCTTTAGTTGCTTTGAATAAAGCTATATTTTTACCATGTGGTTCCAAATCCTTATTAAAAATCCATGATATCTCTTCATTTGAATATTCAAAACAATCATGTGAATGTGTATCCAAATTTTCAATATTCTCAAATAAAATATAAGACTTTACCTCTTCCTCATCCAAAATAGATGAGTCATAAGAAATGTTTACCATTTATTCCCTTTCTATTTCAAAAAGATCTTCAATAAATTGATATTCATCATGATCTAATTTGGGAACCTTCTCTATTCTTGAAAATGCAATATCTTCATGTGAAGTGATGATTTTAGCATCCTGCATGTCAATAGAAATTTCATCGATAGGGGTGTGCAAAGTAGATGATTCTTCATATCTTCCCCAACCATTATAAAAATTGTCATCTAAATTCATGGGATGCAACTCTATTATATCTGTGACATGATATTTTGATTCATCTATCAATTCTTTTTCTTCTTTTTTCTTAGTAGTAGAATCATTATCGTTTTCCAACCTTTGATGAAATTCCAACCCTTCTTCCAAAAAAAATTTAAATTGTACAGGACTTGTAATATCCTCATGCTAGAAAGCAATTGTATTATCCTGCATATCAATTGACATAAAATTTTCATTAGAAGGTTTGGAGTGAGTGTATTATTCCCACTTCTTCCAAGAATCATAATAATCATCTTCCAAAATCAATTGGTGATGCTCAACTACTTCTTCAACATCTTCCAATTCATCAATGTGTTTCTCATCAAATTCACCTTCACCTTCCTTAGATGATTCAATGATTTCCAAAAGTGGGCTACTATTTGTATTCAAGTTTGCAAGATCACTATCTAAATTTGTAACCCATGATTCTATTTTATCACAATTTGTAAGGTGTGTATTATATTGACTATATGTTTCAAGAATATCATCCAAATTATCTTCCAAGAACAAGTGGTTAAATTCAATTATATATTCAAATTCATTTATTTATTCTCTTTCAAACTCACTTTCAACCACTTTATTCAATTTTATGGAGGGTCTTGTTCTATCACATATCTTAAAGTTAGTTAGATCTAGGTCACCTCCATCATTTGAATACTCATGCATTTCTAAAATTGCACCCATCTCTACACAAATCTCATTGGTGGATATTGGCTTGGCAACTTGCACCTTATTTTCTATTTCTAAAGCACACCATTGTTCTAAAATTATTGTGACATCATAGACTCTATGAAAATATGGGTCATCATTATTTTGCTCTAAAAATATATCAAGTACGAGGTGTATGGCTCCCATGTATACTTGAATAGCTTCCTCTTATGTTATGTCATAATTTTCCAACCATAATAAATGAAGATATAAACCTTAAGCTTCTAGCTCCCTTTTTTGATGAGGAAATTAAGGAAGCCTTGTTTAGCATGGAGCCAAACAAAGCCCCGGGACCCAATGTCTTTCCCCCTCATTTCTATCAAGCTTTTTGGGACATCGTAAATGAGAATGTAATTTTTGTTGTCAAAGAATTCCAAGCAAGAAATACTATCCCGAAAGGTATCAACTCTAATTTTATTTCTCTAATTCCAATCAGTCCGTGCAATATTTCTTACAATATCCTAACTAAAGCCTTTGCAAATAGAATGAGAGATATTCTGCCCCACATCATAGATCCATTGCAGGGAAGCTTTGTCTAGGGAAGGTGAATCTTGGAAGGATTTATCATAGTTCATGAAGCTCTGCACTCTGCTCATAAGACTAACAGGTCTATTTTTTCCCTCAAGCTTGATATGAACAAAGCATTTGACAGGCTAAATTAGGACTTTCTGATTGTTATCCTCCTTAAGTTTTGTTTTCACCACCAATGGGTTAATTTGATCAAAGAATGCATTTCTAAAGCATGGTTCTTGATTCTAGTTAATGGAAAAACTAGTGGTTACTTTCAAAGTCACAGAGGAATTCGGCAGGGGGACCCTATTAGCCCCATGTTATTCATAATTATGGTAGAAGCTTTAGGTAGAACCATCAAAAATGCTTGTAGTTCAAGGATAATATCGAGAATCAAGGTAACATCTCTCACTAGGGCTATTTCTCACCAAAAATTCATCGATGATACCATCATATTGACTAAGGCATCAGTGGTTGAGGCCAATTTAATTAAATACATCCTACAGCTCTACGAGGACGCTACTGGTCAGAAAGTTAATTTCGGTAAAAGCAAGTTATATTTCTTGAACACCCCCATTCGGAGGTAAGGAAGGATTGCAAAAATTTTAGGGTGTGATATAGCAAACCTCCCCACTTCGTATCTTGGTCTCCCTCTTTTCATTGGTTCTCCGAGAGAATCAATGTGGGACATGGTTATTGAAAGAATTCAAAAAAACTTGTTGGATGGAAAGGTCATCTTCTATCTCAAGCAGGAAAGCTGACCCTCACTAAGGCCTCTCTTCAGAGAATTCCAGTCTATTTCCTCTTCATTTTCAAAGCCCTTGTGAAGGTTTTCTAGAAAATTGAGAAACTCCAAAAAGAATTTTTATGGACTGGATTAGAGGAGAAAAAAATGATACACCTTATAGGATGGACCAAAGTGTGCAAACCCAAGGAAAATGAGGGCTTAGGTCTGAGGATAATTGCTCATATAAATTTAGCTTTACTATCTAAGCAGGCATGGCGTCTCATTTCTGGTGAAGAAAATGAATGGACAACTATCATCAAATGTAAGTATCTTCAAAATATGGAATTTCTAAGTGACTCAGTTCTAATCAGAGGTTATGATTTTTGGAAAGTAATTCTTAATTGTAAGGAAATCATCAAAAAAGGTTTAAGATGGGTTTTAGACAATGGTGAAAGGATAAATTGTTGGAATGACTGGTGGGCTAAAGACGAACCACTGACGCAATATACTAACTTAGCACGAATAAGAGATATCACAGAATAACTCATTGGTAGAAAAGTATTTGATTATATGGTTGAGGATAGAGGTAGAATGAAGTTGAAAAAAATAAGAATTCAGGGATTTCAAGTGGAATAAAATAATATTTGTAACATTATCAGGCAACATTTTATCCCCATGAGACCCAAGGAAGATCAAGTGACCTGGGCTTCTACGGAAAACAGGCAGTTCACTGTTAAATCAGCTTACAAGATTCTGCTTGATGACAAGGACTTTGTCCTCCAAAAGGTCTTAGTTTGGATAAAAAATTTAATTCCAAAAATTACAATCTTTTCATGGCTAGTTATCCAAGGAAGAATTCTAACCATTGATAATATGATGCATAAATGTATTTGTATCACTAATTGTTGTTATCCATGCAGGGTTAATTGGGAGACCATTTATCACATTTTCCTTGAGTGCCCTTTTTCCTTGACTATCCTAAGTGGGGTTTTTTAGACCTTCAATATTTCATGGGTTAAACCAGCCATCGTACTTGATTTGTTCATCTAGTGGCCTTACCCCTTTTCAAGCCAAAGACTTAGATACATGTGGAAAATTTATCTCAATCACTATCATTGGAAGGTATGGTTAGAAAAGAACCATAGAGTCTTTAATGAGTCTATCCATGATCATCAAACTATCATTGCTAGGATCCTATCCTTTGCCAACGAGAATGTGAACCTTATCCCTTTTGATAGCTATAAACCTCATCTGTAGGAGACCACGATTGCTCAATATTTAAGGTTAACCTTGTTAGATGAGTTTGTGACTAGGGTAGTCAACCCCAGAGCCAATGTTAAGTGATATCCACCTCATATAGTTTGGTTTAAGATTAATTTTGATGGAGCAACTAAGGACAATTATGGCAGAGTAGGCATTGGTGGAATTGTGTGAGATCATAATGGGAATATGATGCTTGTATTTTCTAAATATTTAGAAATAAGGATGAACAACAAAGCTGAAGCTAGAGCTATGTGGAGAGGCATTCAAATGACTCAAGAATTAGAAGGCAATTTGATCATATAAGGAGACTCTATGCATGTTATAAATCTCCTCAATAATTGGAAAACATCTCCTTGGAGTATTAAAACAATTTTTGAAGAGGCTAGGATCCTTTTCTAGGGAAGACAGGACAAAAAATCCCAACATGTCTTTCGGGAAGCTAACAAAATTGCTGATAAGCTGGACAATTTAGGTTTCGATGGTGAAAAAATTTTCAAATGGGAAAACGGTGTCCCGAGTGAAGTAGAGGAGCTTATTCAACAAGAATTCCAAGAATGATAGTTGAATTTACCAACAGGGAAGGCGTTGTAAGTTCAAATGCTAGGAGTATTCCTATCTCTTTTTTGAATTGGACTCACAATAAAAATTATCTGAGCTATCAGTCTTTGTGGATGCTGCTTGTAAATACCACAAAGACTAATGGATACAGTCACATGTCAGATAACATGGCTCCTAGTCATCTTAGTAATTTGAGGTTGGTTGATAATCACAGGGAAGGAAAGAAATGACAATATAAGA
Organism: Wollemia nobilis; assembly: GCA_028583015.1. Lineage (NCBI taxonomy): Eukaryota > Viridiplantae > Streptophyta > Pinopsida > Araucariales > Araucariaceae > Wollemia > Wollemia nobilis. The sequence continues at coordinate 4,994,439 of JAQPPZ010012983.1, read as the reverse complement.
CTTTGAACCAAAGCCACATGGACCACCAGATAGCCACTGCCATAAATCTAGCCAGCAGGTTCACTTCTCCAAGGTTAATTGGCCAAGATAGTATGTGGTACCAAAGCATGTCATATACGAAAGAAAGCAATTACCAAAGAATTATAAGAGTAACTGTCAATACGGATCTTGTGGGAGTTTTTTTTAGTACTCTGCTATGTATGTCTGCAACTTTTTGTTTCTCCATTGTCTCAATGAAGGGATCCGTGTCTATTTTTTTTGTAATTATGATGCATGTGTGTTTTCTTGGGGTATACCCAAAATGTTGTATGGGAAGTTTCTTTTTGATAACAGGTTATGTGCCTTACCGGATGTAATGGCTTTGGCGACATGTAGATTTTATATATATAGGATCCTTAGTAAGGATATGTTCATCAACAACCTTGGGTTGATTTTTATAAAAGGTTTTAGGTCAAACTGTAAAACTCGGTATTAATGCTATATTATCTTATCTACCAAAAAAATAATGTTCCAACACTTCAGTGTACAACCCATAAAACCTGTTGTTAAATTGACTCATGGATTCATTAGGTTTTTATAGATAGAGGTAAAATAATTTCTTAACACAACTCGGTCAACTCGATTTTCAACATGGTTAAGAAACATTACTTCTAATTGAGCCCATGAAACCAGTCATGCGCAATATTATCTAACATGTATAAAAATAATTCACATCCAACATCTTCATGCATTATTTGCAAATAACTCATATGATATTTGAATGCATGAATGTGTACTTCAACTGACCTAGTTCCCTCCTGCCTAAACTAAGGTAGATAAGGCACAAGGTCCATAGGCACCTCATGTGAAGGCCCAGGTATGTTTAAAGGACTACTTATCATCATTGGAGTAAATCTTGCAATAGTCAAGGAGATATAACTTTAGTACCAATTTTGTTAGTCAAATAGAAATATCTTGCAAAGAAACATAAAATGACTAACAAATCTCAAATGTTTAACATACAAATCATCATGTTAGCATCATATAATATATATGCACAAATTAAACCATGACATTAAATAACATTCTAGAATTTGCAAAAAGGTTAGTATTAACACATCATCAAATAGAGAATGTTAGAATCACCAAAAGTAATCATATGGAAACAAAACCTCATTAATCAAGACCAATATCTATGAATAAATATTTTAAGTAACATGAATAACTTAGCATCTATATAGTAATAAAATAAATCATTTCAGGCCCTACTAGCTCCTAAAGTGTTGAGTAGTAAAGGAATCCAAAGATGCTAGTCAAACGGACTTGAAATTTTAAGCCATTCAAAACTCTCAAAGTTACACCAATATCACATTATTCATTGCATGAATAAGTCAAATAATTTAAAACAACAATGAATAATTTAGCATAAATAAAATAACACATTCATTCCCTCCTTCTACTGCCAAAATGTTGAGGTAATTTTACCCAATTGCAAAACCACACTCATCCTTACGATTTTGATCACAAAACCATCTGTTGCAAAGACATTAAAACAAAACAATTTCTCCAAGGTTCCGCTATGTAAGCATTGCATATGTGTATTAGTAATATCAATGAAGATATATCAAATAAGTGATAGGAACACCTTAGTGATTGCAAGTAACTGTTAACAAGGGGCATGTGTTGGTTTATTTTACTATGCCATATTAATGATTGTTCATGAAACTTAAGGAAATGTAAATGTGAATTGACCCTCATATGACCACGATGTAAATTTTTAATTCCTTTTATCTTGAAGGATGTTAGGTAGATTTTATCTTCCTTTATTAAGTAGATTTTAAACAAGTTTTATCTTGCATTAAGTCCTACTTTACGCATGATGTAGAGGATTAAAACCTATCTCTAAATATGAATTTCAAATGATGTAATAACTCTTGTTATATTTGCTTTAAAACCTCAAGATGGAATAATATAGGTGACCATCTTTGTAGCCATAGTAGTCTTTGATATAATAAATAAATTATCCCTCTTTGATGAAATTAATTTTCATAAAGAGATGACAATTTATTACTTTAAAATAATGGCCTTAAAATGTCATTATAAATTATCCCTCTTTAATGAAATCATAATTTTCATAAAGAATAAATAATTTAATGCCTTAAAACAGTAACCTGTATAAATTTCCTCTCTTTAATGAAATCAAAATTTTTATAAAGAGAGGCGCATTTATTGCTGAAAAAATGATATCTTATGGAATGTCATTAACCCCCTTTAATGAAATTGCAATTGTCATAAAGGGAAGTTCATTTACACTTGCAAATAAAAATGTAAAGCTAATAAAAAAATCTGATTTGCCTTCAAAAATGAAAAAATTAAAATTTCGAAATTATAAAAATCCTCATAAAATAACGATTTTCAACAATTTTTATAAAATCAAAATGGCTTCAATGAGTTCAAATTTATTTTGAATGAAATATTGTAGATCATTCTTCACACCCATGTATTTATTTTTGTCATTTTATTTATTTATTTTTTATTTTAATCCTCAAATTTTTTAAGAAAATTACAAAAAGAAGGGTTAGAAAATATAAAATAAAAATCTAGAAATAACATGAATGCTGAAAATATAAACATGCAAAGCTTTGTCAGTTTGATTGTACCCGAAGATATGAGAAACTTTTGCATGTTACCTAGTCTATTCCAACCTGTATTTGTACAATCAAAATAAACTAAGTGCTAGCTCCTAAGGACACAGAAAATAAATTCTAAACTTCAAACATTAAATGATGTAAACATTAAAATGTATTAATCATCTATAAGTCCAAAACCTGGAAAAGAAAAAAAAAATGAGAAGTTAAATCCAAGCATATACAAAACACTTTATCTTCCTATTTTACTAATAAAATCCAAATTTCTGAAAAACCCTTGCACTAAAATATTATTTTCTTTTACATTCATTGTTTTTAGCAGCATTTAGCCTACCCAAAGAAGAACCACCCCCTTCTCTACGTTTCAAATACAATATTTAAAGTTTTGCAATAAGCCCCTTCGCTTTCTTCTTCCTCTTCGACGAAATGATTCATTTCATTTCATGGAACCTCCCTTGGTATCTTTGTAAATTTCTGTTCTTGTTTTTTATAATGCTTTTCTTATTTGGCTTTCTAACGATAGTAAGTATGGTGATAACAGTTTATAACTTATTAACCATTATTGCCCTATTTATTCATATATGGATAACACATGTTATTATTCATACTACGCAACCATTCACCTCCAATCCCTTTTAGTCACATGGGACCCATGTATAATCCGTGCATTAGTCTTCCCTTTGAGCCCTAACGAGGACTCGTGAGCCTGGATGCATTTAATACAAACTATAGATTTCTACATAAACTGTCAGACCCATCCCGCCGGTCATCAACCATGTTGACCATTTATCCAACTATGGTAATGCTCCTCTATCGGTCTGCAAGTTCCAATATTGATGACCTTCTACGTCCACATCATCATCTACATGGATGCCATTAATTCTTTCTCCTGGCCATATGCCATGGGTATTTTGTGAGCACCGCTTAACAAATTAACTTATGGTGTCATGATTATTGAATAATGACCCCTAGGGTTTCTTATTATGTACATTGTTGTGTCTTCAAAATTCTTGCCACACAAAAATAACCCTTATGTATCCGTATGAGACTACATAGCCTTCAACTCTCCCTACTTTTGTCGTGCTTGCTCATATATGTGGCTGAATAGCCTCTTTCTCATTGCTCCAAATAGCCTCAAATCTCCTGTTAAAACTACTTCAATCGAGCCATGCTAGCCTCCAACCAAAAAATGCATTCTGGTTCACCCCATGAGCCACGATGTCCACCACGTAGGTGTTTATTAAGTGTCACATTACCACCATTCTTGTATGTGTTTTTGCCTACTGCTCATTTATTTTTTAATCCCACCGTTTTTCTAAACTGTACATCACTACTGACTGCCCGACATCATCTTCGCTCTCGAAGCCTTTTGAAACATAACCACCTATATTCCACTTATAGAAGAGTTCCACCTCCTCGTAAATGGTAAGCATGGTTCCATATCCTACAACAATGACCAATTAGTATTTGAAACTTATCCCCTGTGTGCCCATTCATGCCTAGCTCCACTTTTATTTTGACTCTACCCATGTATGCTCGATGGTTCCATTCACTTTACTAACAGGCTTCCCACTACCATATATGGGAATATTCACAATTTCATCTGCATCATTGTTTATCTATCAATGTACTCACTAAAAACTAGAGTACCATATCATACAACCTTCTGAACGAGTCTTCTCCAAGTGATGGGCGGATGATCACTTTTTTCAATGCATTATCCGACATGACACATGAAGATCACCACTGTTGTGCTTCCACCATGAAATAATAAGATGCTCTCATTGTGCTGTATCTTTTGGACTCTTATCTTTGTTTTCACTCGGTCATCTACAATTCGGATGTAGCTACCTCCTCATCACCACGTCAACACTTGATTTTGATTTCATGCCTATTCACCACGCTGTCAGTCAAGTTGGAGTCACACTTTGCTGCCGTCGGCCAGTCACATTGTGTACCACTACCCGTTAGACAGTTACCTCCACCTCGCCATCGTATTCGAGTGTAGTTTTTTACTAATTGATGTCAGCTTATTAACCTCGACCATGTTGGCTAGTAATCATCATATGCTCTGGTCACTCACCGGATCTCCCATCAGAAAGAGAATACTATGCAGTCGGCGTTTTGGCCTTGTCCATCAATGGAATCTCATCGTCCGCCAGTTCATGTAAGCTAGCTTCGTCCAACTCATCTCGGGTCGCCTCGGCTACCGCCATGTCATGGTAAGGGTTGCCTACGTGTGGTCCTCATCATTGTACGATACATCGCCCCGTCACACGATGAGCTAACTTCTTCGAGATTCAATGGCCTCTGGGTCTATACCCCTACGTGGGTCCCGTGTCGCTCGACGGCGTGCTGTGACCTACAAAAAGAAAATACACATTAATTAAAGCTTTAACTTAAATCAAGCTCACACATTAAAGTCTTAAATTAAAACACTTTTACATATATAAATATATATGAAAATTTTATCATAATAATAATAATAATAATAATAATAATATTATTATTATTATAATTTTCCTGTTATATATATTTTTTAATTTTTTTACATTAACTTTATTGATGGCTAATAAATCCCATGATTATTATTATCCTTCTTTTTTTTTTTTTATATATATATTGTTAATTTTTTAAAAATATATTTTATTTTGACTTTATTATTAATTTCAAATGTTTAAATTAAAGCATTATAATTAATCAAACAATGCACACTCAAATAAGCAAACTAAAAGAAACAAATGAAAGCAAGGATTTGAATGACTAAGGTGACCCAATCCACAAATATCATCACAAAATAATGATTTGAGAAAATCAATCCAATGGTAAGGTTCGCATGCTAAGGATATCAATCAAGAAGCCCATATGAAATTTGTGAAGGACACCTATAAACCGGCAATCAAACAAAAATTTGCAACCAAACATAAAGTAAAAAGGTGGGTCCCTAATTTTGGGGTACGTTGTGGAGCAACCACAACAAGTCCTTGTACCTTCAAGATTACAAATCTCTTGAAATCTTTCACAATCAGCAAATTCTTGCATAAGAATATCTCCTTTGACTTTATGATCATATAACCCTTTCTCTTTCTATATAGAAACTTCTACTTTGTCATATCTGTTCTTTGATTCTTCATTATTTGATTTACAATTTGCTTGAGTTTCTTTGAGCTCTGATGCATGAATATGGTAGATACATTTGGATAATAATTTATTAAATATGACTTTCTTGATCTAGTAATATAGCATTCTTTTCTATAGTTGATAATCTTGAATTCTATTGTGCTACCTTGATCCATGAGTTGAGAAACTAAAATAATATTGGTAGTCAATCCAAGAACATATAAAGTATTAATTAGATTGACTAGAACATTTTTATAAGTCTTACTATATGCTATAGCAACTGAATTCTTTTATATTTCTTGTAAGGAATTGAACCTTTTTTAATCTCTAGTCATGTCTACTTGCTCCCGAATCTATGTACAAATATTCCATAATTCTTTGGATTTTGAATGAAAGAACTAAAGATAACTTTGATAAAATTCACAAATCTCTAAACCTTTGAGGTTGACTACCTTATGTCTCCCTAATGTTTGGATGAAAGGTTAATGACAATTTCAATATAATATTTTATGTTGTAAACCTTATGTCTCCCTATTTTGAATATATTGATCAACTTTGATAAAACCTTTTCAACTTCTAAATTTTAAGTTGAATTTGAGTATATGATCAAATACTATTTTTTGATGAAATTTCAATTCCCAAATTTTGTAGGATACCTTGTATTTCCTAATGTTTGGATATATGATCAAACAATAGTTTTGACAAAGATTTTAATTCTGCAAATCTCTAGGTTGAATTCCTTTTATCTCCTAAATTTCAATAATATAGTTTCTAAATTTCACAAACCTAATTTTATGTTGAATTCTTTATAACTCCAAATTTAGAAATTTAAATATTTAGTAAAAGGATATTTTGAAATTTTGTATTCCTAATTTGATGTGGGAAACCTTATTTCTCCAAAATTCAAAATATTTCTAGATATTAAAAATGCTTTAGTACTTCAATTTCAAAACATTATAAAATCTTCTCAAAACTTTCCAATAATAACTATTTAAGTCTCTAAGGTTTCAAATTTCACTTTTATTTGTTAAATCTCCAATAATTAAATGAATATTATAAGCAAATAGATTAATTTTCTTTCTACCTTAGAAAATAATAATAATACTCAACCTTATAACTCGTAACATGGGTAAATAATTAAATTGTAAATAAATTGTTTTACGTCCAGACTTGAGATATGAAATATTTGGTCAAAAAATTTTGGCCTTGTCTTGAATGGAGTGCTTATAAGATATCTCACTCCTTTACCACACATATGTAACTTCTCTCCACTTTTTCATACTCAAATATGATGCTTCATGAATATGAATGAATATGCCATGCTCTGCTCAATGCTAGATGGTAAATGAAGCTGAGTCTAAACTTTGGATGACACTCTTCTTCAACTAACAATCCACATTTTTATTCAATGGTAAAATCAGATTTCAAATTCTTCTTATTATTCCTTCATATTGCTCATGCATTAATAGATGCCTTAAATATTTTGATTCTCTCCAAGAAAATTGGTATTCAATTTATAATATGCCAAGTGGAAATAATGTATTTACCTCTTCAAATGAGTGTATGATTTCTCCTACATGCTTCTTCACTGTGTAATGCTCAGTAATGAGCAATATGAATATTTTTAAAATGTAATGACATTCTGGACATTGTGGCATCATCAAACTTACAACCTCAATGTCCACTTGTGTGGTGTGTTCTCTTGGTACTTTATTCACCTTAATTATCCCATATTCAATGTTCTAAACATCCAATGAATGTATTTTTTGATACATATTCATATACCATGTATTTCCTCCTTGTATGGTGCTTATTGAAGGTGTCAATGCTTTGCTCCTCCACCTCAAACTAGTGGCACAACTTCAATGGCTCTATCTTGGTGAATCTTTCACCTCTTTGGTGGTTGTTCAAATATTTCCATGGTAGCTCTTTCTCCTCTACATTTTATGGCTTTGATGACTTGGGATTTGCTCTAGGTGGCTCCTTCTTCACTAAGGTGGCTCTTCCTTCAATAAGGTGATAACTCAACTTGTGCTTGGTGGTTAAACCACTCCTTTGGTGAATTTTTTCACCAATATTCTTTTTCAATTTATAGTACTCCTCTTGGTATATTTAAACACCTTAAATATATCTTGTCTTTTATCATTATTTGGTCTTCTTCTATTTAATAGAGCTTATAAAAAATATGCACTTATTGTTATTATAAAAACAACATATGTTACTTCTTCTTATCACTCCATTTCAAGTAAACTTTAACTTCAATATTTGATGTTCTAGTTTGTAGATTTTAGGATGATAATGATGTCTCCTTCCTTGGCTTGGAGATACTTAGCTTAGACTATATTTTATTGCCTTTAATGGTGCTTTCAAAAAACTTTATAATAAACTAGTTTTAATTCTTGAATGATAATTTTTTATAGCACACATGTTCCAAAGCTCTTTTACCTCATTTTGTAGCTAATATCATTGGTGACTGTCTCAAATTTATAAATTTTACAACTTAACTTCTTTTTAATTTGCTCAAATTCTTTGCCTTTTAGCCTTTAACTTTCTACCTTAAAATATTATTTTTGTAGCTTCAAATACTGCCAAATATTCCTTTTATTTTCTTTCTGAAGCTCTCTCAAATATACTTCAAAAAAAATCTCCAATTTATAGCTATCCTATCAGCCTCTAATGCTGCCTAAATTAGCAGTCCAAAACTCTTCAAATGCTGCTCCAAAATTCTTTCTTATCCTCTATATTGTTGTCCTAAAATCCTTCAAATTGTACCTTGAAAAACTGCAATCTCCTCCTTCACAAATCAGTCTTCAAAATACTAATGGTTATCTTCAAACTTCTCAATTTAGTGTACTCTTCTATCCTATTTCTCCTCCTTAACTATCACTTAATTATATATTTGAATTTGATCTCATTTCTTACCTCTTTTTCAAGAATCTAAATGTCTTGAAGTCTTCAAAATAACTTCTCAAAATTTTCTCCTTGAATTAGTTTCACAAATCCTTTTGGACTTATTGTTGAATGACAACAATTTTTCCAATTTTGATGTGATTACCTCTTTTTAGGAGTTTATTGTTATTGCAATCTTCTTCCTAAAAAATTCTTCAAATCTTATCCAATGGCCACTTCTTCAACTTTCTCAATAGGGTTTATCTAGTCTTATTCTTCCTCCTTCCAAATTCACTTGAAACCTCTTCTATTGGGTTTCCAAATTTTTCAATATTCTATATCATTTTTTAAATCTACAATTGGGGCCTCTTCCCTTAGGTCTCCTATTTCTTCAATCTTCAATAGGACTTCTTTATCCTCTTTCTCTCTTATCAATCTTTAATTCGCTATGAGAACCTCTTTCTTGGGTATCCTCAATCTTTAATCTACAATATTTAATATTCAATGGGGACCTCTTTATTGGGTCTCCTAAATATTCTATCTTCAATATCCAATGGAACCTCTTTCTTAGACCTCCTTAATCTTCAATATGTACTTTTTTTTTGCAACTTAAAACAAATCCCTACATCAATAAGCGCATAGAATTTTAGGCAACTGAAGGTGAAATTCTTCTCTGTCTATTGTAGGAAACTTCTCAAATTTTGATAACTATTTTTTTGCAAAAAAAAACCTTAGACAACAACAATCAAATACATACAAATCTCCAAAATTTTAAAATCAATAAATTTCACTAGTTATTCTTAAAACTAGTGGAAAGAAATATATGTTGAGTCATAGTCTTAATGAGTTTTCCTTCAACCCTATGTAAAGATACAAGACAAAAAACAATCTAAAATCTTATTCTACCTTTAAATCTATTAAAATTTTCATTAGTACCTCCTTCTTGGTCTCTTAATATTATCAATGTCAATGTCTATCTTCAAGACCTATAAATTTCCTTCTAATTTAAATTTGCTCTTGGAATAGTTAAATTAAATCTCCAATATTCAATAATTTTTCTTCAACATAGTGGAAAATACTATCTTCTCTATATTTATATTTTCAGAGGTAATTTTCTCAACTTCATTGGTTTCTCCTTAACAGTAGAAATCTCTATTGCAACTTCTAAAAACTTGTACAGGACAAATCTTGTTGTAGATATGATACCACTGTTAGCTTTTGATGCATAATAAGTAAGTAAAATAACCACAATATCTAAAATAAATTTGTTGTATGAAATATAAGTCAATGGCAATATTCTAGACATATGAAACTCATAAATAAATATTGACACAACTCATAAAAGTGTCATTAATAAATGCTCACAAAAAATAATATCTTGATGGAATAAATATCTCCAATACACCATACTTCCACACACTCTCACTTTACATTGTGTCTTACAAACACACACATAGACACATATAATGGGATGTGACTCTTCATATGGAGTACTCTTGGCCTTTACTCCTCTTGATATGCTTTAATTTTCTACTCTAAGGACACATGTGCACTCTTACATAATGGACATGTGTGTACATATACACTCATCATACTTGAACTCTTAACTATAAGGTACTTGTGCATTTCTTACACATTATTACATTACATAAAATATTTACTCACACTCTAATCTAAGATACACTCCTAATCTAAATATGTATCCAAGGTGATGTTGGAGTATATTATCTTATTTGGTACATGCTAATGTATCACCTTGGGTACATATTTATATTAGGAGTGTATCTTATATTAGAGTGTGAGTTAATATTTTATGTAATGTAATAATATGCAAGAAATGCATAAGTGTCTTGTAGTTAAGAGTGCAAATATGATGACTGTAGATGTGCGCAAGTGTCCATTATGCAAGAGTGTATATGTATCCTTAGAGTATAAAAGTAAAGAGCCTCAAGATAAGTAAAGGCCAAGAGTAATCCATATGAAGAGTCACATCCAATTATATATGTCTCTATGTGTGTGTTTGAATTATATAATGCTGAGTGAGAATGTGTGGATGTATGGTGTATTTGAGATCTTTATTCCATATTAAGATACTATTTTCATGAGTATTTGTTAATGGTAATTTTATGAGTTATTGCAGAATTTATATATAAGTTTTATATGATTATAATAATATCATTATATTATATTTCATATAGCAACTTTATTTTAGATCTTGTGATTATTTTACTTTAAGTATTAAGAATCAAAAGATAAAAATGGTATTAGAGCCACATGGGAGATTGATAGGACATAGAGAGATTTTATTTATATAATTTTAAAGTTGCAATTTGGCTAGAGTATTTCAATAGGGTTGTATGAAAACTCATGAAGACTAGGATTCAACATAGATTTATTTCCACTAGATTGAAGAATAACTAGTGATGTTTATTGATTTTGGAATTATGGATATTTGGATGTATTTGGTTGCTTGCTATTGTCAAATATTTTGTTGCAAAATATATGTTCTCAAAGTCTGAGAATATTCCTACAAAAAATAGAGAATAATTTCACCTGCAATTGCCTAAAATTCTATGTGCTTCCCTTGTGCATGGATTAGTTTTGAAGTTGTAGCAAAAGAGTAGACATGCATTATTAAGGAATTCCAATAAAGAGGTCCCATTGAATATTGAGGAAGATACAAGAAGGAGGTCCTCGTAGAATATAGAATATTGAGTATTGAGAAGACCTAAGAAAAAGATCCCATAGAAGATTGAAGACTAGAGATTGAAGGAAAAAGAGCTAAATAGGCTAGATAATCCCTATTGAATATTGAGAGGGAGGAGACCTGAGAGATGAGGTCCCCATTATAGATTTGATAAAGAATATTGAGGAGGTCTAATAAAAAATTCCATTGAAATTTTGAAGGATAAAAAAGGAGAATAGATAAGCCCTATTTAAAGATTGAATATGTGGCTATTGGAGAAGATTTAAAATAAGTTTGAGATAGAAGATTGCAAGAATAAGAAACTCAAGAAAATATGTTATCACATCAAAATTATGGAAATTTTTGTCATCCAACAACAAGCCCAAAAGAGTTTGTGAAACTAATTTAGGGAGAAGATTTTTTGCAAGAAATTTTCCAAATTTGAGAAAGTATATTTTAAGACTTCAATAAATTTACATTCTTGAATAAGAGGCCAAAAAAAAGCATAAATTTGAAGATAGAATTCAGAACACATTAAGGAAGAGAAAGACTATTGAAAGAGGCCACAAATTGAAATTTTTGGAGAGAGCCATTAAATATTTGAAGGCTGATTTTTGAAGAAGAAGATTGCAGATTTTTGGGACAGAATTGAAAGGCTACAATTTGAACCTTAAAATTGTGTTCTAACAACCCAAGTGAAGGGATTGGTTTAAAAAATTCTAAAATATTGTAATTTCCAAATTATATTGACCAATAAATCAAGTTTTCATAGTTTCTCATTTCCTCATATAATCAAAGTGTTATAAAAACATGTTTATCGAAGGGAAAAAGTATAAATCAATACAACAATAGTGACACAAACTAAAAATATATTTTAGATTTTTGAAGATGATTTTACTGACTCATTTGCCATAAATGTGTGCTAACTTCTAAAATAAAATTTTCATCCAACTTCCATTATTTTTCCCTCTATACTAATTTGTATCACCCATATCATATTTGAAACTAGACTAGATATTTTAAACAATAGAATCTAAATACAAACTATAGACATGGAAAATTGATCCACCCAAGTGAATCATTTTTCCTAGAGCCTTAGAAATACCCTCAAAGTTATTAAAATACAATTTTGGGCCTCTCTTACCTTGGTCCCTTCCTCTTTTCCCCAGTTTTATCAAAATTATGATCGCCCATTATGGGGTACGATTTTGGCAAGTTAGGGATTTCACTTAGAAAACCCAACTTTTGAGTTGACCTCCCGGATGTCAACCCTCCCTTAGGTTTACCTTTTAATTTTCCATCCTTTTTTCCTCCAAAACTCTTATAAATAGAGAGTTTGGTTCCTCTCTTCTCTTGGAAGTTTTCCTAAATGATTTTCAAGTGCTAAATGATTTTTACCTAACAAGTTCTAAACAAGACCAAGTTTATTCAGGTGTTCTTCTACTATTATATTATTGATTTGTTGCTCTTGGTGGACAACTTTTGGATCCATGAGGAATATTCTACCATCTTGTGGAGGTATTCATACTTTTGACTATTCCTTTCCTACCACTAAGTTTATTCTTGTATTTTAATAATTCTAGATCATCCATTATATGTTTTACATTTTATTTTTGTATTAATTAGTCATTTTTTAAATTCTACTACAAAATCACTCCCTATCCATATAGGGCATGATTATGGTAGATCCAAAATCATGGTTATCCCTTATGGGGTATGATTTTGGATTCAATAGGTTTAGGGGTAAACTTTTGTTTTTAAACCCTCAATTTGTGTTCACATGCTTTATCTAGGTCATATTACTATTGTTTGCATTCTATTTTTTGCATTGTTTCATTTCATTGAATCCTTGCTTGTTTATTTCTAAAAGTGCAACAATTGTTTATGTTTTCAAATTGTCAGCTAAAACGAGCAAGGGGCTTGATTGATGTGCCTCCATCTAGTAACCTAAGTAGGCCCCCAAACATTGATCAAATTTTCTAGGTTTTTGTGAAGTTGTTTTGCAAGTTGTGAAGATGTTGGATATATTTGGACATGAGTTAAAGCTAAGGTCAACCTTCAAATCATATAAGTACCCTAAGTAAACTTATTAGGATATTTTTTGGTTGCTATTTTTCCATTTATATTATAGATATAAAGCATAAATAAAGGAAATGTACTTTGATTTATTTATAGGCATTCAAAAGATAAAAAATATATATAGTTTGTTTTTTAGGGTTAAATATGTTTATGAATTCTCTTAAACCCTTGATGAAAATAAAAATATTTATTTTATTGAAAGATAGATTTTAGTCATCATTCGAACTCAAAATCATCCTAGAATTAATCTTTATTTGCTTTCATTTATATTTTTCTTGCATTATTATTTTATTTTCCATAGCTTAGATTTTAAAAAGGTCAAACATCAGTGCTTGTTCAATTGAAAGATCAAAAACCTCCATCCTGGAATTGGAATGAGTCCTAAAACCATTCCTAGTGGACCCTTCAATCCCCAAGACATCGAGTGTAGATAATATCATACCTTTGTGGTCACCTTAGATCCTAGTGGATCAAGTCGAGAATCGTACATGGCAAGGGAATTTTCCTCTACATATTTGGTGAACCTGATGTGAGCACACATCTTAGTAGAAAAAATAGGAAGCCTATTTTATTTTATTTTTTTAAAAAACTTTTAGCAAGACCACTAAATCTACTTGCTTAGAATCAAAAAATATAAAAAACATCTTAACAATCTTGGATGTTTTTTCTAGTTTTTAGATCCTTCCTTTTCTACTCTATCCTTTCTATTTCTAAACCTTAGGAATAAGTGAAGTCTTTTAGAATTTGATATTCTTCAAGAATATGACTAGATTGATAGGGATAACCCTAATCTAGGTGAGAAAGAACTTGAAGAAATTGGTATTGACCCTAATTTTCTTTATGGGTCTAATGAAGACCTTACCTTTAAATCATATGATCATATCTATAATCATAAAACATCATAAGGATATTTTGGTTTAAGCCATGGAGGAGGAAGCCCAACTTGAAGAGGTTGGGATATCTCATCCTCTAATTATTTCTCCTCAGAATGTTCACACCAACCCATTGTTTGAATCTTCACATAACATTAATATTTTTTATAAAACAACATATATCACTATTGTAACCACCAACATTGGAATTATACCACAAATTCCTCCAACTAGAACTGTATCTAAAGATTATGCTCAATTTCCTCCTCATTCTGCTCATCTCAACATTCATGCTTATATTCCAAAAAATATCGACTATCCTCCACAACAAGATACAACATATCATAACCCATACCACAACAGTGACAATGCATCATAAATTGACCATGTTACCTTTTAATAGCCTACTTATAACCCTCCCTTAGGGAACTTAGGGATGTTGTACAACAATAATCCTGATATAAAAAGCTTGATAAATATGGTGAAATAGTTGGTCTCAAAAGTGGATATGATTCAACCAACAAGTTTTACCTATAGTTATAAGAAAATGTGGAGTCAAATTTTAGACCCTGTTGTTGCTTCGAGGCCCTACCCTAAGCATTTTCCAATGCCATTTTTGCTTATTTATAATGGAACAAAGGAACCAATTGAATATTTAAGGATGTTTAAGATAGCATATCATGATATTATATATGATGAAATGTTGTTACTAAATAAGTTTCCAAGAGCCTTGGTGGTATGGAATTGGAATGGTATTATCAACCACCTCATCATTCTTTGAGGAATTTTGAAGAGATAGTAGAATTATTTGTTCATCAATTCAGAGCTTATGTTGAGAAAATATGACTATGAAAGATGTTTATATGTTGAAACAAGGTAAAGATGAAATATTTTTATTATTTTTTAAACCTCTTTTAATGAAGAAATAAAAATTGCTTTATTAAGCAATAAAGAGAATTCCTGCAACAAAATGATGGTTACTCCATTCAAAGGGGGAATTCATTTAACTCAAGTAGGATTTGCTTAATAAATTATAATCGACTGATTAGTTTCAAAAAGAAGAATTTTATTGAAGATAGAACCTACTTTCAAATTCGGAGGGGCTAGCGAGGTATATTCTTTGACTGTCATGAAAATATGGCTTCACTATAGTGAAAGGATGGTTCATCAACATGAAGGTATCGCTCCATCGATGTTGAGTAATGGCTTTAATTCTTACGGTGCCTTGGGAAGAAAAGGAAGAAAATATCCCCTTGAGCAGACACAAAGTAATGGTGGGTAGGTGGTGGATGAAAGCCAAGGAAATAAATAAGAATTGAGTAAGGAAGGAGGATAATATGTATTGGAAGGAGAGGGAAAGAGATAGCATGAAGAGGGAGGTGAATAGCAACACCAATAAGTAGAGGGTGAAAATCCATGTGAAGAGGAAGTAAGAGTCAATATCGATTAGTGCAACCACGAAAGCTGCCAACATGAAAATAACTAGGTTGATTTACGATATTTATTAAATAAGTTATTTAAGGTTTCTACCACTAGGTTTGTAGTTTAATTCCAGGATAGGTTATATTGTGCATGATGTCCCTTTGGCCAAGGAATACATCCTCCCTTGTGAAGTTTAGTGTCAAACTATGAGGGAGAAATATTTGTGGTCATGTGAGCTTTCCTTGTATTTGGTTGTGTAGAGCTATGTTGTAGCTGGTTGCGTGAGCTTTCCATGTATTCGACTATGTAGATCTATATTGTAGCTAGTCATGTGAGATTTCATTTTATCCATCTATGTAGATCTACATTGTAGTTGGTCATGTGACCTTTCCTTGTATCCTACCATGTAGATCTATGTTGTAGTCGGTCATGTGAGATTTCCTTATATTTGACTATGTAGAGCTACGTTGTAGCTGGTCATGTGAGCTTTCCTTGTATCCAACTATGTAAAGCTATGTTATAGTTGGTCATGTAAGATTTCCTTATATACAGCTGTGTAGAGCTATGATGTAGCTAGTCATGTGATATTTCCTTGTATCTAGCTATGTAGAGCTACGTTGTAGCTGGTTGTGTGAGCTTTCCTTTTATCTAGCTATGTAGATCTACGTTGTAGATAGCTACTTTGAGTTTCTTATAGGAGGTAATGGTAGAACCTTCACCATAGTCGTGGCTTGTGAAACCTTCAATACAAGTTAGAAACTCATGTTTTTCTCTACCCTCCTTGCCATATATGTTCACCCTTGTGTTAGACTGCACTAGCTATAAAGTAGGCAGTGTTTGATCTTGGTGCCATGTAGGGTTATTGGTGTGTTGGATTCTAAGGGATGTTATCTACCTTGGATATTTTGCATTCGCATAATCCATTGAGGATGTTAGGATTGCAGAACCTATGGTGAACCTACAACCATGTTTGACTATCATCCAATGTAGACTTCACCATACAAGAACTATGTCTATGCTATGGCGGGTTGAGAGTGTGTATCACCTCGGCTCATACCCTCATTGCCCATAATATTTGTACTTTGTGTTTTATCATGGTTTACCAGATTAGGCAGTGGGTTGGATGAATTGGTGGTCGTAGACTACCCGAGTAGGAAACCTTTATTTTAGTTTCTTTAATCATTTGTTAGAATTTATATTAAGGAAATAAAATGGGTTCCCTTTATAAAGTTTCATTGATTAAAGAATAGATTCTAAATTAATGGAAGTAGTAAGGTTAAGTTTATATGAATTTCTTTATTAGTAAGGAAAGGGAATTTCTTATAGATTTCATTATTTAAATAGCATATTTTAATTAATGGAAAAGAAACCTTGCATGTTTTCATTGATAAGAACTATGGGTCTTTAATTAATGAAATGAGGAAAAAGGTTTATTTATAAGTTAAAGTAGTTGGCTTTAATGGATTAAATAAATGTGAATATGGTTTTTTTGTGAATTAAGAGTATGGGACATTGGTTCATGAAATGAAGAAAACGGTTTATTTATAAGTTAAAGTAGTTTGCTTTAATGGATTAAATAAATGTGAAAATGGTTTATTTGTGAATTAAGGTATGGGACCTTGGTTCATGAAATGAATAAAAAGGTTTATTTATAATTTAAAGTATTTGGGTTTAATGGATTAAATAAATGTGAACATGGTTTGTTTGTGAATTAAGGGTATGAGACCTTTGCTCATGAAATGAAGAAAAAGTTTTATTTATAAGTTAAAGTAGTTGGCTTTAATGGATTAAATAAATCTGAAAATAGTTTATTTGTGAATTAAGGGTATGGGACCTTGGTTCATGAAATGAAGGGAAAGGTTTATTTATAAGTTAAAGTAGTTGGCTTTAATGGATTAAATAAATGTGAAAATGGTTTATTTGTGAATTAACGGTATGGGACCTTGGTTCATGAAATGAAGAAAAATATTTATTTATAAGTTAAAGTAGTTGGATTTAATGGATTAGATAATTGTGAAAATGGTTTATTTGTGAATTTAGGGTATGGGACCTTGGTTCATGAAATGAAGAAAAAGGTTTATTTATAAGTTAAATTAGTTGGCTTTAATGGATTAAATAAATGTGAAAATAGTTTATTTGTGAATTAAGGGTATGGGACCTTGGTTCATGAAATGAAGGGAAATTTTATTTATAAGTTAAATTAGTTGGCTTTAATGGATTAAATAAATGTGAAAATGGTTTGTTTGTGAATTAAGGGTATGGGAGCTTTGTTATTGAAATGAAGGAAACGGTTTATTTATAGGTTAAATTAGTTGTTTTTAATGGATTAAATACATATGAAGTATATTTTTTTGTGAGTTAAGGGTATGGGTCTTTGATTCATGAAATGAAGAAAAATATTTATTTATGGATTAAAGTAGTTGGATTTAATTTAGTAAATAATTGTGAACCTAGATTATTTGGCAATTGAAGGTATGTGAATTTATTTTTTGAATAAAGGATTAGTCATTTATTACAAGCTAGAACATGGTCTGATGCATGGTTGAATGACTCTCATGAGTAGATGAGAGGGGAAATAGAAATAGTATTTTTTATGATATTTACTAGCATTGAAAAGTTGAATTGCTCAGGTTATTTATATAGTTGCAATTTGGCAATAAAATAAGCAAATGTATTTAGAAGCATGTCTATCATGATCCATGAGTGTCCTGAACTTGATCGATGGAAGAGTGTGAGGACCAAAGTCATGAGATGGATCAATTCACAATTTTGATCTCTATATTACATCTTGCTTAATGCAAGAGATTAGATTTATAGGGAGATTTCCGTGCTGAAATGGATGCAAAGTATTTTTTGAAGTTATACAGTTTACCATACATACTTATGTAATAAATGAACATTGTGACTGTTGCACCTTATATTTCTTTATTGACTATAATTGTATTTAAACCTTTTCATCGCATGTTTATCCTTTAATTGATGCTTTATGTTTTGGTTATCCTTGCTTGTTTAATAATTCATGTTTTGTTAGATTTAGTATCTAAATTTATTCTTTATATTTTTATGTTATTAATTGTTGTAAAAAAAAGAGTAAGTTGTAGGTGAACTTAGAGGATGATCTAAGGTCTTGAGACCTCCTTAGGGAGATTGGTAACTAGTTTTAGAAGATCATACCAGAGTTAATATAGCTTCTCAGAGGATGATAGTGATAGCTTAACTCATAGTACACATAGCATACCCATACATAATGGCTTGCGTGGAATATGGAGATGCGTGTATACCTTCCAATGATTAAGGATGGTAAATATAGCTCATAAATATTGATGATATGGATAGACTTATGTGCATGACATGAGATATGCCTATGTAGAAGGGACTTGCATGAGGGAAATCTCATGTGCTATAGTTCTTTAGAAACTTAGGAGATGTAAAACATTAATTTGGTCTAAGGCTAGTTAGGGATTTATGAATCCTTCTCCTTAGTAAAAAAAATATATTTCTTTTTGTATTTATGTGTTTTCTTGTTTCTTGATTTTTGGGTCATTACAATATCTTTGTTATATGTAGTATCCCCACTGTCCCTAGGGTGTATACTTATCCAAGCACCTATAGATCCTCCTCCAAGGAACTTGGTTGCCACTTTATTATCTCTAGTACGTCATGCTACCTACAACCAAACATAACAACAAACTTCTAATAAGTTCACCATAAAAAATGTAAATAAAAAAAAATAGAGTAGTTAATTAATCAACACCTAAGCTTGCTTGTCTTGTCTCTCATTTTTTCCTCTAGTTTTCTTTTCCTTTTTTTTTTCTTTTCTCTTTTTTTCTTCTTCTCTCTCCCAAAGTCACACCTCATTCTCTCTGGGTGTGATTTTGTCGTTCTTCTACCAAATTCATGCCCCATGCACATGAGACACTAATTTTCAAAGTTATATCCTATAATTTTTGGGTGTGACTTTGATCATCATGGTAAATCAATATAAATCATTGTCAACCCCTAATATTGTGTTGAGGTCACGTATAATGAATTCTTCTAAAAGGATAATAAATTCTTGAAATTACTAAAAAGCCATATCTAGCCTAGTCTAGAGGAAGGATTTTAGTTCTTACCCATTCTCACTTCATTGTTGCACTAACCTTGCCTCACATAATGGTTGAATGATGTGTGGGAAGTGTACTTTGTATTTTTATCTAGATCCCTTCTTCCTATCCTCACATGGTTAAAATGAATTCATTTTAACCCTCCTCTCTTTTTATACCCTTGCTTTTTATCTCTTCTGTTTGTGTTTTGCTCAATTTTTTCTATTTTCTACTCTTGTTTCTTCTACATCGGTCTTTTTTGAGTTTCCTCAGGAATTTCATATTCCTTCTCAAACTCGAGGGGGCATCCTAGCTTGAGAGTAATTAAAGTCCCTAATACCTCATTTTGCATGTAAAATTTCAAAGTGTCTAATATGACACTATTTTTGCACCATCCCTTCTAAATTAACCACCTTTTTTTTTGTTCACCATTCTTAGCCCATAAGTTTACATCTTTCTTTGATGCATTTATTAGGCCATAAATGCATCAAAAAGGAGGTAAACTATAGGCATGGAAAATTGATCCACCCAAGTGAGTAATTTTTCCTAGAGCCTCAAAGAGACCCTAAAACTTATCAAAATATAAGTTTTAGCCTCTCTTCCCTCTCCCCATTTGCTTTTCCCTAGTTTTTCTGAAATTGTGGTCACCTAGTAAGGGGTGCAATTTCAACAAGTTAGGATTTTCTCCAAGAAAATCCAAATTTTGAGCTAACCTCTAGGATGTTAGCCCTCACTTAGGTTTAATTTTTTATTTTTGTACCCTTTTTTCCTCTAAACCTCTTATAAATAGAGGGTTTGGATCCCATTTTTCTCTTAGAAGTTTTCCTAAGTGATTTTCAGGTGCAAACTGATTTTTAGCTAACAAGTTCCAAACAAGACCAAGTTTATTCTAGTTTTCTTCATGGGATTTCCCTAAATCCATGAAAATACATTTTTGGAGTAATAGAGGGTAAGATTTTAGGTCAAATTATTCTGAAAGAAGGAATTAATATTGATCCTGAAAGAATATAAGCTATCCAAGAAATCCCTCCTCCCCATAACAAGAAGGAATTAAGATCATTCTTTGGCAAAATCAATTTTGGAAGGAAATTCATTGTTGGATTTGCTGAGATTGTCAAACCATTGAATGATATGCTAAAAAATGATGTTGAAATTAAATTGACAAATGAGAGTAAGGATGCTTTCCAGATCATTAAGGGTGTTATTTCTAGGGCACCTATTTTGGTAAGTTTAGACTACTAAAATCCCTGTTACATTTATATTTTTTCTTTAGAACACTCATTCACAAGTGTCCTAACTCAAAAATATGAAGGTAATGTTGAAAATCCCATCGCTTTTCTGAGTTCTACTTTGAAATATGTGATGTTGATGTATTGTATTTTAGACAAATAAATGTATGCACTTTTTAAAACTATAAAAAAATTCAGATATTACATCATAAATAGTAGGGTTTTTGCTATTGTACCTGACCTTGCTATTAAAACTATGTTTTTTATAGAACGAGCTAGGAGAGAGGAGAGGAAAATGGATTTTTATACTCCAAGAATTTGATCTTGAAATCCAACCTATGATGCTAGTTTGTGGACAAGGATTGGTAAAATCAAATGCTGAAATTGATCCTCTAATATCATGCCAACATTATACTATGGAAGATATTACTAATAATGATTGGTATGTAGATATTGTATATTGTTTGTTGAATGGTAAGTGTTCATCGCATCTCACTTCTACCCAAAGGAGAGATTTATGTCTAAAATCTATAAACTTTTATTAAATCTATTGTTTTGTACAGGTAGAACCACGAAGGGATTTACCTTTGTTGTGTGAACAAAGAAGATGTAACCCAAGTACTCAATGACTTCTATAGTAAGTATTGAATAAAAAATGGGTCAATCAATGCAACAACACACCAGATTCTGAGGTCTTGATACTATTGGTCTCATACTTTCAAGGATGCACATGCTCATGTGTGATCTTGCCACACATGTCAGGTGGCATCCAATAAAGAGAAACATAGCCATACCATTACAACCTATAGTGTATATGAGGCCTTTTGCACAATTGGGGTTGGATTTTTTTGTCCTTATAAATCCCAATTCTTATGATTCTCATAAATTCATTCTCACAACTACATATTACTGCACTAGGTGGACGAAAGAAATCCCTACAAAACATGCTACTACTTATGTTGTCATTATGTTTTAGAGGATTGCATTGTAACTCTTTTTGTAATGCCTAATGCAATAGTAAGTGATAATGGTTTTGCATTTTATTTTATTCAATTTGTATATTGGGCATATGATAACAAGGTGAGATTGAAATTTTCTTCCAATTATTATCCAGAAGGTATAAATCTTCTAACAAAAACTTGTTGTTTATCATAAAAAAAATGCTTGAAAAGAATCCTAGAGATTGGCATGGTAAATTAAAGTTTGTTTTTTGGGCAAATAGAACTAGAATAAAAGAATCAATTGGGACATCTACATATCATCTAGTCTATGGGAAGGACCCCATTTTTCCCACTAATCTAAAATTGCAAACTCTTCATTTTATGAAAGAATATCTTGGAACAAATAATTATATTGAAGCTCGATTAATCTGATTGATGCATCTTGATGAGAAGAGAGAGGAAGCCATGCTTCACTATAGTAAACATAAATATGTATTAAATATGTGGTTTGATAGGAGAGCTATAATTAAAATATTCAATATTTGTAACCTAGTTTTATTGTGGTATAAGAAACATGAAAAAAAAGGGGATCATGATAAATTCGATTGCTTGTGGTTAGGACCTTATCAGATTTATTAAATCCTAGGTGAAATCACTTTTAGATTAAAAACCTTGTATGGAGAGGAGTTATCTTTACCTGTTAATGGGCTGCATTTAAAGCATTATTTCAACCAATGAAATGTGTGAGAATGTGTATTATATGTGCATAGGTGTGCTTTTGCTTTTATTTTTGTGTGTTGATTTTCTTATTGTTTTTATTTGGATTTTTTCCTTTGTTTTCATAGAGTGTTTAGGAGTCTTCTTTGGGTGTTTTGAGGTCATGTTCATGCTCCTATATATGTATATTTTAATTATTCCCCTTCATTGTAGTTTTGGTTTTGGGATGGTTACCAATAAAATGGCATGTTTTTCAGAATACGTAATACAACCCACAAATAAAATGGAATTGAGGGAAATGAAATGAATATATATAGTAATTATCCTTGTCTAAGTGTACTAAGATGGTGGAGTATGAAAAAATAGAATATTATGCTAATGCTTCATTGTAATGAATCACATGAAGAGGTATTTCTTGGGATTTTGAAGGATGAAATCATTTTGGTAAACTGATTATGGCTAACTTCTAACATGCTCAAATTTAAGTGTTACATAGAGGTTTGAAAAGTTCTCTATAAAAGAAGAATACAAACAATGCAAATATTGATCAAATAAGACACAGAGTTTAGATAAACTCCACCAAGGCTATGAATGCATGACTAGCAATGGGGCTCTATCTAGACAAAATTTTGATATATAAAAAATAAAAATAAAAAATAAAAAATAAAAAAATGAGTATTAAAAAGCTGGATCAAATCAGTCACCAAGTTTGGATAAACTCCACCAGGGCTATGGATGTCAGGCTGGCAGTGAGGCTCTATCTAAGTAAATTATGCTCAAAAGAGACTTTGCAAAATATTATTCAAAATGAAGTTTTATGAGCAACATTTCATAGCCTAAAGGTAAATTATATGATGGAATTCGGATGGTCCAAAGGAGACAAATTGAACCACATTGCACACACCATGTAGAATCAAATAATAAATTTATTCTCATATGAATCTATTGACCTTGATTTCCTTGGAAGTCACTAAATAGTGTATACTTCTCTAACCCTTGGTTCATTAATTTTAGAACTGGGTTCTTCACTAAAAATGCTTGAAAGCATTTCACAGCAGAGTCGCCATTTGTTGTGACTATCTCACAACTAACCCCAATTTTGGGGACCCACTTGAAATTGTTAGAAAATTGAACTACTAGGATATAATGGAGTAATGTTTTATTTATTTTGATCTAATTGACCAATGATCCTTCTTGAATATAAAAAATAATAATGGGGTCATTTTGGCTAAGAAAAGTGAGTGTTGTTTTGGTTGGTGTTCTCTTATGTGTTATTTTTTGTTTCATTATTGTCAATTTGTCATGACAATTTTTGTTGTCAATTTTAATTGCCAATTTCTAATGTCATTTTGTCATGACAAATTTTATTATCAGTTTTTATAATTAATATTTTGTGTCTTTTATTTTTGTTTTGCTAGTTAATATTTTGTGTCTTTTATTGTTTTTTTAGTTACTATTTTGTGTATTTTATTTTTGTTTATTTTAGATGTTAGGATAATTTGTTGTTTAGGTTTGTAATTAATTACATTAATCAATGGTCTCCTTATACCACGATGCCCCTTTACATTAGGTTTTAATCATCTTCATGAATATTTTTGGTGTTAAAAATATGTGTTTTATTTTTTGTAGGTGGAATACCCAACGAAGTGCGGTCCATGATAGCACACAACGCAAAGATACATAGTGACGTAGGAGTGGCCAACAATGAAATGCGATAGTTAATACTAGCATAAGGATAGTAGGTTTCCTAGAGGTGGCTAACATAATAGTGGCGATGGAATACCTTTAAACCTCAAAACATATCCCATGTGGTCAAGGTGGGATAAACCCTAGGTCAATAAAAAATGAAGAACATGAGCTTATACTGAGAGGGGGTGAACAGTATAAGATAAAACTTTTTAATTTTCAATCCATATGATAACATCAACAATATTAAAGTAGTAAGCATTCCATAAAACATCACACACATGAGAGACATGATTTAATGTGGTTCACCCAATGTGGGCTACTCCACGGAGAAAATATTCCTTATAAATTTTCTCAATAAATTCTTTTGGGAATCAATTCCCTATTACAATGTTTATGGACCTCTGTCCAAAGGAGACACCAATCCCCTTGCTCTAATTCATGGATATCTATCCATAGGAGAACTCTTTCTCCTCTGCTCTAGTTGGTGCTCTTCTAGAAGACTTCTGCCCCCACTACATTGGCTTGTGGATCTCTCTCCATAGAAGACCTCTATCCTCACTACCCTGGCTAATGGATCTCTATCCACTAGAGACTATTGTCCTCTACTCTATCACCTCCAAATCCTACTCTAAACTCTGATCAATATCTATCTCAAATCTATCTCAAATAAGCACTAAAAACTATCCTCGATCTAGCACAAATCTGCTCACAATCTATCTTTGGTATGGCACAAATTTGCACCAAACTATGTTCTCAAATATACCTCAAGATTTAACACAAAGCTTGATCAAATCACCAATCAAATTTACTCATATTTACCCCAATCCTTAACACAAAGCTTGAACAAATCAATCAATCAACTCTACTCTCAATGTTGTCTCAAGTCTTCACCAAGACTTGCTCAAATCTGCTTACAAGTCCTCTCAAGAACTTGCTCAATCATAAACATACTCAAACCAACATTCAAAAGTTTCATTCAATTATTCAACCAATGAAACATAACTTGCTCATAAACCCTAAACAAGTGTTTCACCCTTCTTCCAACACAAAGCACAATGTAGGTCTTAAACCCTAACTCAAATAATTCTCAATCTCTATTTCAAATCAAATCATTCATCAACAAGATGCACTTAAACTTGCTCACACATTTCCAACAATACTCATCAATCCTTTTCACTCCACCTTATATTTCATACATTCATTTCAAACACTCTAAACAAAATATAGTGTGCCCATACCTTTTTTCTTTGATGGAGATATATCTTCAAAACCTGTTTTACTCACAACAAAACCCTCTTGCCAATTCTAGGTTAGATAGCAACAATCTATCTCAAAATATCCACACAAATATTCTCCTCAATAATTATTTCACCATTCAAGAATTACAATAAAATATCAAGTCACAAGTACACCTTATTACTCCTTCACTTTCAAAATAATATTCAATACACAAAAATAAAGTTCCTTTGTTAACACCTTATAATATCCAATCTTCTCAAAATAATATTCAATACATAAAAATAAAGTTCCTTTGTTAACACCTTATAATCTCCAATACTCTTAAAATAATATTCAATACATAAAAATAAAGTTCCTTTGTTAACACCTTATAATCTCCAATATTTTATTTATTTTCCAAGCATAAAAATAAAATATTATTTCAACAACCCTTATGACTCCCTAAACATTTAACACATGCCCTTTAATTATCATGTGCCCTCAAAACTCTTTCCGCATTCCAAACCTTTGGAAAATTAAATCAAATGTGCATACCTTATTTGTTAGCCCACGTCACCAAAAATATTGCGCACATCTTCGATGACCAACACCCAATGACCAGTGACCAAACTCAAACCCGTGACCTATGCCACCATAGTGCCTTAGCCCAAGGCTAAGCTACCACTTGGGCTACATGCCCACACATGAACCAAAGGTCCATGTTCCCTTACTAATGTTGTCACATGAATTTTGGTGAAAATGAAACTCCTCTCTTCCTTTGCCAAAATGAATCACATGGGATTCGAAACCATGACCTTCCCTTTGCAATGCCTTAGCCACACCTTCGACCACCATCTGTGCTACCCAAGACCTTGGGATATTTATTTTGTGCCACTTGAAATTAAACACAACTGCCTCCTTTTAATTAAAAATCTTACAAGCTTCTTCTCCCTTCATAAAAATGCAACGCTCAAGATATTACACACATAGGCATTCGAATAGCTTGGTAGACTTAGGAAATGAAAAATATTTCCTATTAATACTCTTCCTTTGCATTAAAACACGTCGGCCCTTTCGAATTTCAAATTTGAATTAAAACTTTAAACTTGGCGCCTTTAATTATTTAAATTAAAATTTTAACCTTAGGTTAAAATATTTTAATTTAAATAAATTAAATTAAAACCTTTGCCAACCTTGCTCAATGGGCCTTGTGGGGGATATATTTTTTAATGATTCCTTGGACCTTGTTATTTTTCACCTCTTCCTTTTTTCCAAATATTATAATATTATTATTTATTTTTAAACTTGCTTCCCTTTTCTTGGGTCTTCTACCTTTTAGGCCTCTTTAGGCATATAATATTTAAAATAAATATTATACCCTTTTCTTCTTTTAACAAATTCCTTGCTTTTTGGAGAATCAACCTTTTGACATTAATGATGACAAAACTGGACATCAAACCTCTTGACATCAATGACAACAAAACTTGCTCAAATTTCCAACAATCTCCCCCTTTGTCATTGATGGCAACCCTTTTTCCTTTAAACATTCCTTTTACCTTTTTCAGTTCTGCTCCCCTGAGAAACTGCTCCCCGATTGAATTCTCTCCCCCTAACTCAAATCTCTCCCCCTTTGACATCAATGGCAAAGGAACTCCTTTGGGGCTAAATATAAGACTCTTAGCTTAGCCCCCTCTCCACCTCCTCTCCTTGAGGTGATTAATTTTGGGGTGGGAGTAGAACTACTCCCAATTTTCCTCTAAGATACTCAAAAGTCTCTTTTGGAAGTGGCTTAGTGAAGATGTCCACAATATGCTCCTTTGTAGTAACATATTCCAACTTGACTTGCTTATCTGTCACCTATTCTCTCATAAAATGATATTTGATCGAAATGTGCTTGGTCCTGGAGTGCATCACTAGATTCTTTGAGATATTTATAGCACTTGTATTATCACACAATATGGGGATAGGGTGATCATGCTCTATCTTGAAGTCCTCTAAAGTTTACTTCATCCATAATACCTGTGTACAACAAGCAACTGCTACAATATACTCTGCCTCTGTTGTGGATAAGGATATTGATGCATGTTTCTTGCTTAGCCAAGAGACTAAAAAATATCCAAGAAAGAATGCTCCTCCACTTGTGCTTTTTCTATCATCAATGTTGCCAGCCCAATCTGCATCTATATATGCTATGAGAGTGAAATTATCACTTTTTGGGTACCAGAGCCCAAAATCCATAGTCCCTTTTAAATACTTGAGAATCCTTTTTACTGCTACTACATGTGTCTCCTTTGGTGCCACTTGAAACCTTACCACTAGTCCCACTACCTGCATTATATCTGGTCTTGTAGCTGTGACATATAGTAAGCTTCCAATCATAGATCTATACAATTTTTGATTTGCCTCAGGAGATTCATCATCTTTACTTAACTTGCATCTTGTAACCATGGGGGTACTTACTGGTTTGCAATATTCTAACTTGAATTTCTTTAGCATCTCTTTTATATACTTGGTTTGTGAGAGAAATACACCTTTCTCTGATTGTGAAATCTGAAGTCCAAGAAAGAAGGACAACTCACCAAGCATTGACATCTCAAATTCATTTTGCATGCTCTTTGCAAATTTCTGACACATCTTATCATTGTTACCTCCAAAAATGATATCATCCACATAAACAACCACAATTAGTAAGTCATTTCCTTCATTTTTTATGTATAGGTTACTATCCACTATTCCTTTCCTGAAACCCTGTTCCTGAAGGTACTTATCCAATCTTGAATACCAAGCTCTAGGAGCTTGTTTTAGTCCATAAAGTGCCTTCTTCAATCTACATACATAGTCTGGTTTATCGGTTAGGTTGAATCCCTCAGGTTGCTCAATGTAAACCTCTTCTTCCAGGACACCATTTAGAAAGGCTGATTTAACATCCATCTGATATACTTTGAATTTTTTGAAACTTGAGAAGGCTAAGAACATTCTTATAGCTTCAAGTCATGCAACTGGAGTAAACGTCTCATCAAAATCAATTCCCTCAACCTGTGCATAACCTTTGCATACTAATCTTGCTTTGTTTCTGACTACCTGACCATCTTCATTTAACTTGTTTTTGAATACCCATTTAGTGCCAATCACATTCTTACCTTTTGGTCATGGGACAAGTTCCCAAGTCTCACTTTTCTCTATTTGATCTAGTTCCTCATTCATTGCCTTGATCCAAAATTTATCCTCTCTTGCCTCATTGAAATATTTGGGCTCAATTTTAGATAACAAAGAGAAATTAGCATGCTCATTTGTTGCTATTATCTTCCTCCTTGTCTGTCTCTCATCTGGATTCCCAATGATTAGATCTCTTGGATGATTTTTTTTACATACCTGGATGGAGTCTTAGGTAAAAGTCTTTGTGTTTCTTCTTCTTCTTTTATTCTTCACCTAACTCTTCTTGGAAACTTTCTTCTTCCTGATACACAATTTCTCGAGCTGGTTCTCTTGACCCTATCTTCTCATCAACTATTACATTTATACTTTCTATAATAGTATGTGTCCTTTTTTTATAGCATCTATAGGCTTTGATCTTAGTGGAATAGCCAAGAAAAATACCCTCATCACATCTTGAGTCAAACTTACCCAAATTTTTCTCTTCCCGTCTTATGTAACATTTGCTTCCAAAAATTCTGAAATACTTTACAGTGGTTGGTCTTCCTTTCCAAAGCTCATATGGAGTTTTGTGATGATTTACTCTTACTTGAGCTCTATTGATGATATACACTATTGTATGTACTACCTCTTTCCAAAAACCATCTAAAATATTAGACTCATTTAACATGGCTCTGGCCATATTTTCAATAGTCCTATTTTTCCTTTCAACTACCCCATTTTGTTGAGGAGTTCTTGCTGCTGAATATTCTCTTTTGATCCCATGTTGTTCACAAAAATCTATGAATTCATTTGAGGTAAATTCTCCTCCTCTGTCTGATCTTAAACCCTTAATCCTTCTACCTATTTCATTTTCCACTAATTCTTTAAAGGCTTTAAACTTCTCAAGAGCTTCTGACTTTTCTTTTAGGAAGGCTACCCAAATCATTCTGGAATAATCATCTATAAATAATATAAAGTAACTTTCACCTTGTAGACTCTTTGTCCTTGTAGGACCACATAGGTCAGTGTGCACTAGTTTTAATGGCTCAGATGACATAAATCCTTTTGACTTGAAACTTGTTCTAGTTTGCTTCCCATGCTGACATTGTGCACAAATTGTGTTTTGTGGCCTTTTTAGCTTGGGTAAATCTCTGACAGTCTGCTTGTTGCTTATTTTCACTATGTTTTCAAAGTTCAAATGACCCATTCTTCTATGCCACAACCAAATCTCATCTTCTTGTGATAGAAAACACTTTTCTCCTTTAATATCACTTAGCATGTAGAGGTTGTTTGTAGTTCTATTTGCATCTGCAATAAGCTTTCCAGTTTTAGACTTTCTGATCTCACACCTATTTGGATGAAATGTAACCATGTGCCCCTGATCACAAAGTTGGCTTACACTTAGTAGATTGTGCCTCAACCCCTTGACATACAATACATTCTCTATCCTTGTTTTTCCATTATCTAAACTCAGAGTTCCTTTTCCACAATTTTTTGCTGATCCATTGTCACCAAATTTTACTGATCCTCCATCAGTTTCTTTGAGTACAAGAAATTTACTCTTGTCTCCTATCATATGACTAGAACAACCACTATCAAGGAACCACTATTTTCCCTTATCTTGAACATGAAGAGTTATTTGTACTAACATTGATCTAACTTTCTCATGCTCTTTTCTCTCTCTCCTAATTGTTGAAGTTGTATTATTTTTACTTGACTGAAATACCATTAAATAGCACCATTTTGCCCATTGTGCCTTATTTTATTTATTATATATAAAAGCATTTTAATTTCTAATAATTTTATTTTTCTATCAATATTATTTGAAACTCTATAACCAAATTTATAACTTTTAAATGCAATAGCCATGGAAGAGATTTTGTAACCTGTTTGAGTGCTTTGGAAAATTGATGGAGTGTTTCTTCTTCTTTTGTTCTTTTTGATATAGATCTTTTCCATGGTTCTTATTTTCCCTTTTCTTTTTGATGCTTTTCCTTCCAAAAGTATTAGTATGATTCATGAGCTTATCTTTGTTTGATGTCTCTATTTCTTGAGAGCTCGACTCCTCTTTCTGTTTCCCTAACTTTATATCTTGTCGTATCTTAGTCTTTTCAACTTCATTCCTTAGAGAGACAATTTTTTATTTCAATATTTCACACTCTGCTTCTCTTTCCCTTAATAGATCTATCATATCCTATTCAATTTTCTTTCCTTCTTCCACTTTTATCTTGAGTTCTGTGAGACTTTGTAGAAGTTCCATCTTTGCTTCTTCATCCTCTTGAATTTGATCCTTCAAACTTGAGTTCTTCTTTCTAACCTTTTCCAAGTTCTTGAGAGCAGTAAAGAATTCCTCTTTTATGTCGATCATGGCCTCTTCTTCATTTTTTGAAGTCATGTGTGTTCCTGTTGGATCTTCCTCCAAGTTGTTAGTCTTTTCACGGAGAGACCCACTCTGATACCAATTGAAGAACATGAGCTTATACTGAGAGGGGGGTGAACAATATAAGATAAAACTTTTTACTTTTCAATCCATATGATAACATCAACAATATTAAAGTAGTAAGCATTCCATAAAATATCACACACATGAGAGACATGATTTAACGTGGTTCACCCAATGTGGGCTACTCCATGGAGAAAATATTCCTTATAAATTTTCTCAATAAATTCTTTTGGGAATCAATTCCCTATTACAATGTTTATGGACCTCTTTCCAAAGGAGACACCAATCCCCTTGCTCTGATTCATGGATCTCTATCCATAGGAGAACTCTTTCTCCTCTACTCTGGTTGGTGCTCTTCTAGAAGACTTCTACCCCCACTACACTAGCTTGTGGATCTCTCTCCATAGAAGACCTCTATCCTCACTACCCTGGCTAATGGATCTCTATCCACTGGAGACTACTATCCTCTACTCTATCACCTCCAAAGCCTTCTCTAAACTCTGCTCAATATCTATCTCAAATCCTTGTCACTAAACACTATCCTCGATCTAGCACAAATCTGCTCACAATCTATCTCTGGTCTGGCACAAATCTTCCCTCAAATCTGCACCAAACTCTATCCTCAAATCTACCTCAATATTTAACACAAAGCTTGATCAAATCACCAATCAAATCTGCTCAGATTTACCCCAAGCCTTAACACAAATCTTGAACAAATCAATCAATCAACTTTTCTCTCAATGTTGTCTCAAGTCTTCACCAAGACTTGCTCAAATCTTCTTACAAGTCCTCTCAAGAACTTGCTCAATCATAAACATACTCAAACCAACATTCAAAAGTTTCATTCAATTATTCAACCAATGAAACATAACTTGCTCATAAACCCTAAACAAGTGTTTCACCCTTCTTCCAACACAAAGCACAATGTAGGTCTTAAACCCTAACTCAAATAATTCTCAATCTCTATTTCAAATCAAATCATTCATCAACAAGATGCACTTAAACTTGCTCACACATTTCCAACAATACTCATCAATCCTTTTCACTCCACCTTATATTTCATACATTCATTTCAATCACTCTAAACAAAATATAGTGTGCCCATACCTTTTTCTTTGATGGAGATATATCTTCAAAACATGTTTTACTCACAACAAAACCCTCTTGCCAATTCTAGGTTAGATAGCAATATTCTATCTCAAAATCTCCACACAAATATTCTCCTCAATAATTATTTCACCATTCAAGATTTACAATAAAATATCAAGTCACAAATACACCTTATTATCTCCTATACTCTCAAAATAATATTCAATACATAAAAATAAAGTTCCTTTGTTAACACCTTATAATCTCCAATCTTCTCAAAATAATATTCAATACATAAAAATAAAGTTCCTTTGTTAACACCTTATAATCTCCAATCCTCTCAAAATAATATTCAACACATAAAAATAAAGTTCCTTTGTTAACACCTTATAATCTCCAATATTTTATTTATTTTCCAAGAACCAAAATAAAATATTATTTCAACAACCCTTATGACTCCCTATACATTTAACACATGCCCTTTAATTATCACGTGCCCTCAAAACTCTTTCTGCATTCCAAACCTTTGGCAAAATAAATCAAATGTGCATACCTTATTTGTTAGCCCACGTCACCAAAAAGATTGCGCACATCTTCAATGACCAACGCCCAATGACCAATGACCAAACTCGAACCCATGACCTATGCCACCGCAGTGCCTTAGCCCAAGGCTAAGCTACTACCTGGGCTACACGCCCACACGTGAACCAAAGGTCCACGCTCCCTTACTAATGCTATCACACAAATTTTGAAAAAAACAAAACTCCTCTCTTCCTTTGCCAAAATGAATCGCATGGGATTCAAAACCATGACCTTCCCTTTGCAATGCCTTAGCCACACCTTCGACCACCATCTACGCTACCCAACACCTTGGGATATTTCTTTCATGCCACTCAAAATTAAACATAGCTACCTCCTTTTAATTAAAAATCTCACAAGCTTCTTCTCCCTTCGTGAAAATGCAGCGCTCGAGATATTACACACATAGGCATTCGAATTGCTTGGAGACTTTAGGAAATGAAAAATATTTCCTATTAATACTCTTCCTTTGCATTAAAACATGTCGGCCCTTTCGAATTTTAAATTTGAATTAAACTTTAAACTTGGCGCCATTTAATTATTTAAATTAAAATTTTAACCTTAGGTTAAAATATTTTAATTTAAATAAATTAAATTAAAACCTTTGCCAACCTTTCCAAACTGCTCAATGGGTCTTGTCGGGGATATATTTTTTAATGATTCCTTGGACCCTATTATTGTTCACCTCTTCCTTTTGCCCAAATATTATAATATTAAATATTATAATATTATTATTTCTTTTTAAACTTGCTTCCCTTTTCTTGGGTCTTCTACCTTTTAGGCCTCTTTAGGCATATAATATTTAAAATAAATATTATACCCTTTTCTTCTTTTAACAACTTCCTTACTTTTTGGAGAATCAACCTTTTGACATTAATGACGACAAAACTGGACATCAAACCTCTTGACATCAATGACAACAAAACTTGCTCAAATTTCCAATAGAAAACTACTCCAACATGCACATGGTAGCATCAACGAATGAGATCAATTCCCATGCTACCAGTCATGATAGCAATAGGTGTTATATAGTAGAGATCATTTAATAAGAGTTTCACCTGTTAACCTTAAAATATGGGATAAACGAGTACCCCTTACATAATCTGAGAAATATGAAGATGGCAGATAGTCAAACAATGACTCCCACTAGTAGGACATAGCACTGGTAATTTAAAATAGGGTAGGATATGTTAGGGTTTAAACGGATGACTTTCCCATGCAAGTCAATACTAATGCATCCTAATATTACAACATAAATGATGTTTGAAAAATCTAGGTTGCATAGTGAATGTATTTCATAGGAATGAAGTGGAGCATAGGAGGGTAGCTCATAATTTTCTAGAGGCTTGACGTAGGATACAAGTCAAGGTGGAGATAAATGGTATCCTTCACCACAGTCGATGACTCACAAATTTGGAAGGGGAAGACATCGGTGAAGGATCTATCATAGTCATGACTATTTAAGGAGAAGGCAACATAGAGTCTAAGAATAATCTAGGTGATCATCGATAAGGCTGAGGTATTGCGTTTGTGTCCCTTCTATTATAGTTCAAATTATGACAAGGGAGGCACGCAAAAAAAATTAATTTTTGGTTGAAATTTTCAAGCACCAAAGTCGATGAAGGTTTTGTTGACATTAATTTTTTGGTGATTTTGTGGAGGTTATGGTGCTATGTTATATGTATGGGTCCCAATGCTTTAATTGTAACCTATATTTTATTTCTTTTGGGATACATATATGGGTATATTTAGGTTAAAGAGAAAATAAACAGGGATATGTAAGGAAATGAAAGTCATTGATCTTAGGTTTTTGTTATTTTATTATTTTTTAGGGGTTTTGTAAGAGCTTAAGAGGGTTAATAATTTTGGGTGTTTTGTTTCACATTGTGCTTCCATTTTTGTGAAGGAAGTTGAAATGAAAAGGTTCCTGAAAACTTTAAATACCCATGGAAGCCCATTTTCAAAGGGCTGGATTTTTTTATAAGCAAAGACATCTTTTTGAGATTTTAATGCATACGGATACGAAAACTTGCACATTGTGAGAAATACTGGAGGAGATTTATTTCTGAGGGTTTTGCTTTTAATGCTTGATATTTTTACTGCATTTTGTGGACTTATAGCTAGTGTTTAATGTTCTTAGGTGGTTACACTATGTGAAGTTTTATTTGAATGCAGAATTTATTTTCCTTGGAGTATAGAACTTGATCTGATAAAATTATGTTTATGTAGGTTTGTTTATATTGAGTTAACCTTAGAGTTTCTCAAAATATCTGGTTTTGCAGTGTAGGGGATCATGGTTTCATATTGTGTTTACACTTATATTACAGATTTGGTTTAGTTTAGTTATAATTTATTTTCTGTAAGTTTTATTTATTTTTATTTTGCTAGTCTTA
This sequence comes from Wollemia nobilis, assembly GCA_028583015.1. Lineage (NCBI taxonomy): Eukaryota > Viridiplantae > Streptophyta > Pinopsida > Araucariales > Araucariaceae > Wollemia > Wollemia nobilis. Next base: position 4,959,229 of record JAQPPZ010012983.1, on the reverse strand, counting down.
CTTATTTAAGTATTTCAATCTGAAACTCAAAATCCCAAAAGATCCTATTTAAATAATAAATCTGATCTATGAAATCTAGAGTGTACATAATCCAAATAATTAGTTTCACAAGCAGTTACATATATATTTATTTCGATCATCTTTCAGGATATTAAAAAGAACATTTCTACATAGCTTTTTATTTTGCATAAATAAGATAAAATCATTCTAGCAGGGAGGGTTTCTAACCTGCGAATTCACATTAAAACTAATATAAGAAATGGAGTGGACAATTCCATAGCACTTACTGATTTCATATACATGATCAAGAATAAAAGGAATGGTTAACTCCATCAGCCGTCAAACTCACATTAAGTGCAGATAAAGCAAATGAATGCTAACTTTCTAACTTTCTAACTTTCTAACCTTCTAATTTCTAACTTTGCAATTAGTAGAGAATTAAGTCTGAAGATAAAATTGAACCTAATGAATATAAGGGCTAAATCTAATCTCACATTAAAGGTATGGTTTTAAAATGAAGTGGATAATTCCACAACACTCTAACTTTGCATTTTAATATGAAGATAAAATGAATCCACTAATAAGGATTAAGGGTAATACATATTAATGTAGACATTATAAAAGAAACAACATTTCATTTTACCAATTTTCACAAAGGTATGGAGTGGATGACGATGGGCGGGAAGTCCTCTGTGGGAGAGCACGGGAGCGGCAGCATTTCGAACCATGGGCACAGCGAAGCGGGCGGAGGGCACCCTAGGTCTGGAGATGCAGAGGCATCCTTGCCAAATGAAGAAGAACGGATTGACGACGGTGTCAGTCGAGGTAAGGACCCACCAGAAAAATGGGGGGGTGGGCCACAGAAGTCGTATGCCCAGGCAGCGGCTTCAGAAACCCTAAGCGGTTTTTTTACCAAGGAGTTGTTCCCGGCTGGGGATGAGCTGGACATCCCGATGGAAGTACTCTCAAGCTTCATGGAGTATGAGAAGTATACCCTCATAGGTAAGTTCATTGGTGGTCATCCCGACATGGAGACCATTCACAAGTGGGTGGCAAGCAAATGGAGGACCTCTGGACATATGGAGTTGGTGGCCCTATCCCAGGGTTTTTTTGCTATTAGACTGAACAACAAGGAGGACTACTATAAAATCTTGGCTGGTGGGCCATGGTTTCTGGGCCGTAGAAGTCTGTTCCTTAGGAAGTGGGGCATGGACTTTAATCCTGATACCCAGAACATCAACATTGCCCCAATATGGGTTAGGCTCCCGAGTCTTCCCCTCTTCGGATGGCATGAAAATGTAATAAGAGGTATTGCTCGCTCCATAGGGGAGTTGGTCACCATTGACCCTCCCACCCGAGCTCGAACAAGGTTCGTCCAAGCCCATTTTTGTGTGTTGACGGATTTGGAGGCGGAGCTCCCATCCTCCATCACTCTCCGGTCTGGAGGCACCGTTCTTCACAAACAAGCTATTGTCTATGAGAATAGGCCAGCTTTCTACCCCCAGTGTCGTTCTCAAGGGCACCTCCAGTCCAATTGTCCTCTTCAAAAATTGGGTAAGCAGAAGCGTGAAACCTGTAACCCCCTGGAACATGGCGAAGGACAGGCAAAATAGTCAAATCTTCCAAATGCGATGGGCCATGAATCTCCAGGCCCCTCCAGGGACCACGGCGATTTCTCCCAGCCTGTTGAGAATTTCACCCACCAAACGGACCCTGTGCAGTTTGGAGCAAAAACCCAGCTAGGAGCAGACTCCCATCTGGAAAGCCATTCACAGGAGGAGAAGGATTGGACTCCCTCCCAAAATATCACTCAATATGATTCACCCAAGCTCCAGGACCAGGGCCACCCCGATTTCAATTCACAAACATTGCTAGAAGACTACCTCCTAGGTAGGAGGGGTGAATAGTCTGGTCACATTAGCCCTCAAAATACGAGGAGCCAAAAACAAAGTGTAGATTTTGGTAGTGAGAGGAAGCAGGGTCATCCTCCTAACAAAGACAGGCGAGACAAAGAGACAATGACAGATGTTGCTAATGGAACCCAATGTCTACTGGTTCTGGATGATTTCGATACTCAGACGGACGAAGCACATGTACCAAAACCTCCCCCCCAACAAGGGAGGGGAGGCAAGAAGAACCTCAAACTATCCAGATGAAAGTTCTCTCATGGAATGTGAGAGGACTAAATGGAACAACCAAATGAAGGTTAGTGGCTGATCTCCGAAAGAGGACTAACCCTTCCATCCTAATTTTGCAAGAGACCAAGACCGATGCTATCTCCTCTGATAGAGTTGCTAAGGCCATTTGGGCCAAGGCAAAAATTTTGTACAGCCCTGCAGTGGGAACAACGGGAGGGCTCATGGTTCTGTGGGATCCAGTGAGTGTTGAGGGCAACTTGCTATCAATTTCCAATAGGATTATCAATGTGTTGTTCCATTCCAAAACTACCAATTTTTCTTGGATTCTGTCCAATGTTTATGCTTCGAATTCTGCCACGGAGAGAGCAGAAATGTGGAAGGCTATTTCCCAGATGAGGGAGAATTTTAGTAATTTTCCTTGGGTCTTAGGGGGAGACTTCAACTGTCCCCTTCACCCATCGAAAAAAAAGGAGGGTCTGACCATTCAAGCCACAGCTTGGAGGACTTTAGAGATTTTGTCTCTACTAACAGCCTGCTTGACATCGAACTCAAAGGAGCATCCTTCACGTGGAGCAATAGAAGGATTGGGAGCAGCCTGATTCAAGTCAAGCTCGACAGATTTTTCATTTCCCAAGAAGCTATTCCCATCCTTGGCGGTGCAACTCTCTCGACCCTACCAAGGATTGGGTCTGACCACAACCCTATTTTTTTGGAGGTGAACGACGGGCCCATTTTTAAGACCCCCTTTAGATTTGAATCCATGTGGATTTCTCACAAAGACTTCAAAGGATTGGTTTCAACATGGTGGCAACAGGAGGTGGGAGGAAACGCCCCTAAGAGAGTGGCTTTAAAACTCAAAATGGTCAAAGAGAGGCTGAAAATATGGAATAAAGAGGTTTTTGGCAACATTTTTGAGGCCAAAAAGTCCATCTCGGACAACCTAAAATTTTTGGAGGAGAGGATGGAGCTCGAAGGTTACATCGAGGGTCTCAGGGAGGAAGAACGGAGTCTTTTGGTGGATTACCATTCTACTCTTGCAAGGGAGGAAACCTTTTGGCGCCAGAAATCTAGAGACCTTTGGTTGAAGAATGGAGACTCCAACATGAGGTTTTTCCACGCATCTACCATGAGGCACAGAGGGGCCAACAAGATCAGAGAAGTGTCTTGCAAGGATGGGCGTGTAACCAGGGAAATAGAGGAAATCAGGAGCGAAGCGGTTGATTTTTTTTAGGACCTGCTTGGCACTCCTCCCGACAGCAACATTCAGGTCCAGAAATCATTGCTTGCCAACTTTTCGACTAAAGTCCCCCATGAGGTAAGCATCAAGCTTCTGGAACCTTTTTCCTCATCTGAGATTAAAGAAGCTTTGTTCTCCATGCAACCAGACAAGGCCCCTAGCCCCGATGGTTTTCCCCCCCATTTTTTCCAAGTCATGTGGGATGTTGTGGGTTCGGATGTGTGCGAAGCTATTCGGGACATACAAGCTTCCAGATCCATTCACCCGAAACTCAATTCCACCTTTCTTGCTCTCATTCCTAAGTCTCCAGCCTACAAGAGTTTCTCTGACTACCGGCCCATCAGCCTGTGCAATGTTTTTTACAAGATCCTCACCAAGTCTATAGCCAATAGACTGAAACCCGTTCTCCCTCTCCTGGTTGATCCTTGTCAGGGAAGCACTGTTAAAGGCAGAAACATTCTTGATGGTGTCATCACTGTCCATGAAACTCTTCACTCTGCTTACCACTCCAAGAATGCTGCTCTTTTTCTTAAGCTAGACATGAACAAAGCCTTCGACCGGGTTGATAGAAGGTTCTTGTGTGCTGTCCTCCTCAAGTTCGGCTTTCATCCCCATTGGATTGACCTTGTCTGCAGCTGTATATCCACTCCCTTTTTTTTGTCCTGATCAACGGGTCCCCAGCTAGGTATTTCCAAAGTGCCAGAGGCCTCAGACAAGGCGACCCTTTGTCTCCCATCCTCTTCATCCTTTTGGCGGAGGTTCTGAGCTGGTCTTTGAAAGAGGCTCTTCGTCAGAACAAGATTTTTGGCATTCTGCCGACTTCTAGAGTTGAACCTGTCACTCATCAGCAATTTGTGGATGACACCCTCATCTCCACTGGGGCATCTATTTCCCAGGCCAAATCCCTCAAGTGGATCCTTTCCCGTTATGAGCAAGCTATCGGGAAAAAGGTTAATTACATCAAGAGCAAAATTTATTTTATTAACACTCCCCTGCGTAGGCAACTCCGGATTGCCAAAATTTTAGAATGCACCATTGACTCCCTGCCTACGTCTTATCTGGGGTTGCCCCTATCTTGCAATGGCCGTGCCAGTGGAGGTATGTGGAACATGATCCTGGAACGCCTTCACAAGAAACTTGGCACTTGGAAGGGCAAACTCCTGTCGCAAGCCGGGAAAGCCACCCTTACCAAAGCTTGTCTTCAGGGGATCCCAACCTACTTTATGTCGGTGTTCATGCTTCCAGTTTTTGTTCACTCCAAGATCGAGAAGATTCAGAGGACCTTTCTATGGTCTGGCAATGAAGAAAAATCTAGAATTCCTCTTGTTGCCTGGGACAAGGTTTGTTCGCGAAAAGACCAAGGCGGCTTGGGGATGAGGAGATCAAGACTTATGAACTCAGCTCTGATCGTGAAGCATGCTTGGAGGATCCTAACTAGTGACCCGGTGGAGTGGGTTAAGCTGGTCAAAAGGAAGTATCTTGGCTCCAACTCTTTTTTTGATGCTGAGATCCCTCCTGAAGCATCGACTTTTTGGAAATCTGTGCTCCAAACCCGTCATTTGATTAGCTTGGGAGCCCGTTGGATTTTGGGTGATGGCAACCTCATCCTCTTTTGGAAGGACAGGTGGGCGACTGAAGAAGCCCTTGGCTTGAGGGCGGACCTTGCTGGGCTGAGAGAACAAACCGACCCAAACTCCCAACTCAGGGTGGTGGATTTCATAGACCGGAGCTCCCGTCTCCCTCGGTGGAAACTTCCAGTTGTGGAAGGGTTTAATAATGAGGTTGCCTTTCTGGAAAACATCCTCCAATCGGTTTTAATTCCATCTATTAGGAGGACTGATAGAATCATCTAGAGTGGTACGGAGGATGGTCTTTTCTCTGTTAGATCAGCCTATGAGTTTCTTACCAACGAGACTGCCCTGGATTATCGGTGGAAAGTTGTCTGGAGGAAAGGGGTCATCCCTAAAGTGAACTTCTTTGCGTGGATTGCTTTTCACAACAAAGCCTTAACCATTGACAACCTTCACAAGAGGGGTTTTGCCTTCCCCAATAGGTGTTACATGTGTTTAGCGGAGTGCGAGACGAGGGACCATTTATTCCTACACTGCCCCTTTTCCCACTCGGTCCTCAGCATTGTCCTATCCTCCTTCCAAATCCTCTGGTGCTCTCCCCGATCCCTCAAAGATGCTTTCCATCAATGGCCTAATCCTTTCAAGAATCCTAAACTCCACTTCCTCCTTGAGGCCTCCTTCCACCATTCCATTTGGCAAATTTGGTTAGAGAGGAATGCCAGAGTCTTTGGCAGAGCCCCAAAAGTGCCTCCTTGTGTCGCTCAAAGGGCCTTATCCTATGCCATTGAGAACTCTAATGTTGTTCCCAGTCCCCGCCCCCATATTTCGAATGAAGAAGCGATTTTCAAAAGGATGAATCTCTACCCATTTTTGGAAGCTGTTACAGGTCCTTGCCGAAGAAGTGTTAGATGGACCAAACCCCCCGTGGGATGGATTAAATTAAATTTTGATGGAGCGGCAAAGGGTAATCCTGGGCCCGCTGGTTTAGGGGGTGTTGTTAGAGATCATGATGGGAATCTTGTGGTGGCCTACTATGAAGAGTTGGGCTCTCAGACGAATCACTATGCCAAAGCCCGAGGCGCTCTGAAAGGAATCCAGATCCTCTCTGAGGATCCTCGGCCTCTAATTATTGAAGGAGATTCACTCAACATTGTGAATTACCTCCTAGGCACCAAAGACCCATCCTAGAGGGTCTTCAACATCGTTCTTGAGGCAAGGTCACTACTTTCCCAATGTGGCAGGTGGAAAGCAAGTCATATCCTTAGAGAAGGCAATCGCGTGGCTGACCACATGGCCAACAAAGGGCTCGCGATTACGTGTTCGATCGTGTGGCGGTCTCGCTTCCCATCAGAGGTGGAAAGAATTGCCAGAGCAGATATCCCTTCATGAGGTGTCAATTCCATGATTAAAATTCTGAAGCAGGACCAGAAGCGTCAGAATTCGAAGGATCAGGAGGACCAGGATTAGCTATTTCTGGTGTTTGGTTGTTGTGCTTTCGATCTCCATGTTCCAGTTTCTTTGGCTTTTTCTTGTTGTTTTCCCAGTTTTTTTTAGTTTTGTTATATGGTTAATCAGGCTTAAATGCCCTTTTTGTAGCCTCATGGCAATTAGTCTAGGGTCTGCTTTTCTTGCAATTCGGCTTATATTTCTAGCCAGGAGGCATGATACATCATTAGAAGTATGGCTAATTTTGTACATAAGGTTTTGGGATCCTCTATAAAAACCCACTGTTAATCTATTAAAATAATTACCAAAAAAAATATATCACAAAGGTACATTCATTACAATTCAAGGAAATCAATTGTAAAGCACGAATGAATTAAACTAGTAGGCCCCTTATTATCAATTACTTACAAATCATTGGGTTGTTTCTAGCACTTGTTATTCTTGATTATTCTACTTTCAAATATACATGTGCAATATTTATATAGCAAAACCTTGGAGAAGTTGTTTTTGTTTTAACTTCTTTGGAAGATAAGGTGTTTGAATTAATACCCTGACTGTGATGGATATTTTGAAATTGAGAAAAATATCTACTCAACAGGTAGGTTGTAATAGTGAAAATTATAATGAAAAATTCTTTGCCAAGACTCAAAAAATAAATTAGTGGATTTCTATATGTTGTTTATGTTAGATTAATTTACATTTAGGCATGTTAAAAGTTGCATGTTCATTAATTAAGAGTCGTATCTAATCCCTGGTGATGACTCCAAGATTTTCCCTATGCAAATTGTTGACCATTTGGAAGTAATTGATATGGTGTTGAGCGAGATCAGGATGTACATTACCAGAATATTACGGTGAGGTACATCACACCAAAATAACTATATTTTGGATACTAGTAACCAAGGAAGAGAACATATATTACTTTGGCTATTCCGACCCTAGGTAGTGGAGCTAAAATAGAGATGATAAATGGTTAAAATAGAGATGATAAATGGTTATGACATTGGATGAACCAATATCAGGGATTGAAATGATTTAAACTTTAATCAGTGAGTGTAAGGAGTCTATGTCATGAAAGAGGGGATAGAGTCCTTATGTAATGTTGCTGTTTTTTTTGTTAAAAAGTATGTATTTGAGAAGCAGCTTCGTGTGTTGGTGTTACTGAGTGAAGCTCATGTATTGTATTAAAAGTTGTATATCTTAATTTAATTAAATGCCTTATGGTTTAAAATTATTTCTTATAGTATGTTGTAATTGGAATTTTAGGAACTAAGTATACAATGAGACAAACCATGTTTAGCCTTGATGATTATCGATTGTACCGGATTAGAAAACAAGTCTTATTTAGTTAAATTTGTTATGTTTATAAACTAAGACCTTTTTGTGAATACTATCTACAATTTTTTGTTAAGTTGATTAGTACCTTGTAAGTGTGGAGCAACCAGGAATCGATCCTTAATGAGAAAAAATTGTGATTATAGTTGTTATACGTAAACAACGTAGTGGATTTGAAATAAAACTCATGAGATTTATTATCAAAATTTACTTATAAGAAAATAAAGATATTTAAAGCTATACTTGTATAAGTGGCTGGTGTTTCCAAAAATATTCATGTGAAACAGTAGATCAATAAATATTGAGAAAGCACGACTATGTTCTAGATTGGTTTAAAACCCGATATAGTGTAAAATAGACTAATAGTAAGATATTGTTATGATATTATTCTATTGTATACTAAAATAATTTTTCCTTAAGGTTAAATTGGTTAATACTCTTTGGAAATATATTATCAATGAAATTATCTCAAAATACCCCTAGATGGTTTGAATCGAAAAACTAAACTAAAGAACATCCAAGTATGTTGAGGTGTGGGAATGCATGAAACAAGCATTGAGATAGCCTAGGACTGATATAATTGGTCAAAATTACTTTTTTAGGATGAGAATGATAAGGATGGTATAGGACACCTTTTTTAGGTTGGACTCCGGTAGCACCGTGCTCATTACATACTCATTGAACTTAGCTAGAATAGCCACAGGGTTTGATATAGGATAAACTACTATGAGTTGCAATGAGTATGAGTAATGGGGTCCAATTTTAGGATATTCACATGGTACTAACTACCTGTAAGAAAAAGGGAGTCACCAGTTAGTCACAGATACATAAACACGCTAACTTGTTCCATGTTGTTTAAGAATAAGTTTACTAGATTACCGAGGGTTCTGTATGAAGATGAAAGAGAAGTATCTATCCTATAGGAGTTATGGTCCCTATAAGATAACCCTTGTTGTGGTTCAATCCTCATACCAAAAATATAGACGTTAAATGAGGACGATCAAATTCACAAATTGGCTATTCAATGGGATATGGCCAATCTCATCCACTTGGGTGACTAGATGCAGTAGTCTTAAACTCAAACATGGTTCATATGTTTATGTTATGAATATTTTATTTCCCTGGATGATTCAAAAATAAATTAACCAAAAATTAGTTTTTTGATTTTTAGGTTTATTTAAGAAGCTTAAATTTGAAAAAAAATTACTTTCATTTATTTTCTTATTTTCTTTGGGCAACTGGATATGAAGTTGGTTATGGGTTGTTACAAATTATAATCATGGTTATCTTTTAAGATAATATGAAGGTATTGATATTAGTAACATCAGTAGCAATGGAGAATATCCTACAATAGATAAGTATATTTACAAAAGTGCTTAGATAAGGTAATATTTCTAGATAATCCACAATAAAATGTGAAGAATATTTTTTAAGTTGGACTTAATTACTCTTTAATGAAAGTTACCCTATATAAATTAGGACAAGGTGTTGGATTTTGTAGACACCAAAACAGCACCAATCCGATTATATGACTACAAACACTGATCGCATTGACACACACAGCCCCCAGGGCAGCCCCCAGAGGTTAAATAGTGGTCCTAACCACTCACACAATAGTTTTGGAAGGTAAGAGGTCAATTTGGCACCTTTAAGGCACTCTACTCTCTACTTGTTCCACCCAAGGATGATTACAAACTAGTATTCATTCCACCCAGGTACGATTAGCAGTATTCACTCCAGGGTGGGGCGAATAGTAGGTTTGATGGGCAAAAAGTCAAATATTGACAAATGGTAGCTTAGATCCACCACTTAACTCTTCCTTCATTGCATGGGAGTGTGAGTGAGCATTTTTGAGTGCTAGAGGTAGTTACAGGGGCAGTCATGGAGCCCCTAATCAGGGAGGAATCTTATCTCCCCTTGGAAGGCATGATTGCCAAGTGGCACCTCTGCATGCTCATCCAAAGAGACCGTCAGGTCTATAAAATGGTGATTCTTCTCACCTTAAAATGGATAGAGAGAAGGAGCATTTTGAGCAGTGAATTTCTTCTGTTTTACATCCTCACACATTTTTATTTGTGCCTTTCACATCCTTGATCTCTTTGGGAAGGGAGGTCATTGGGTGATTATTGGAAGCGCAAATCCAGGACCAAAACCCGACATTTGGCCATAACATCCTACAAAATTTACTAAATAAAACCCACAAGAGTTTTTGGACCCATCCCAATTGTATTGGTGCTGAAACCGGGCCCCAAACGGTGGGCGTCTTGCCCCCGGGCGCCCCCTCGCACTACTGCAGTCCTAATCGCCCCACCCTAGAGTGATTAGAAATTTGTAGCAGATTTCCTTTCTATTATTTTTTCATCTAATTATATGTTGCTTAGATAGGTTGTCATTCCAATTTCACATCATTTTGAGATGTTTTGATCATGTTTTTGTCATTTCCCGCTTTTGCTAACATGCAGGTAGAATCATCAAATTCCCGGTGATAGAGGCCGAATTGGAAAAATATGATCTTCTGGGTCTTTCCAAAATACCCCATTTTACCTAACACCCAACTTTGTAGGTGATTTGGAGTCTCCTATATGTGACATTTGGGACAATGCTTTCTGACATTTTGTTGCAGGTCTAATCGTCCCACCCCGAAGCGATTAGAAATTCGTGGAAATTTTTTTGACTGTTCCATTTGCAGTGCCCTCATGGTAATTTCCTCATGCTTATGTTAAATTTTTTGATCATTCTAATGTTATTTAGTTATCGTTGTATTTATTTTTTGCATGCACTAATCATAGGCTTGGGGATTGCATGTTTCATTTTATCTATAGGTGCTACTAACTATTTTAAGTTTCCTTGAATGTAGGATCTTGACATTAGAGGAGAAGAAAGGATTCAATACTCATAAACGCAAGCGACGGTGATGTTTGGTCCGCCCATTGTACATGTGGTCACGCGGAAGAAGGAATACCATCTGTTGATGTGACAAGAACATATTTAATGCTCCTAGACCCTGAAAAGGGAGGAGACAGATTGTAACTGGGTTCTAAAGCATATTAATAAAAAGTGTTGTACTCCATATTCACTTTTATACCTTGTTTTGATGCATTTATGTTTCTCTCCTTTCATGCATTTTAGTTTGTAGGATTTAGCATTAAGTTTAGTTTCATTTACATCACATCTTGGCATTTCATTTTTATTTTTGTATCCTCGTGCTTTCAGTGGTGATCATAGTGGGACCTTGTCCTCTATTTTGAGATCAGAAATTTGATCAAAACTTTTTTTTTTTTGATTGCAGGTACCAAGTTTTCAAACATTCGACTGTTGTTCATTCCAGTCTGTGATGAGTACAGAGCTAAAATTCGTGCCACCCTAGGACGAATGGACATTTGTCCCACCCTGTGACGAATATAGCTCTGTTATTCATCCCACCCAGGGATGAATAGCTCTCTATGCAGTTTCAAAATAGAATCTCAGAGGCATCCTATTTTGGCAGAGAAGAGGTAGAGGTCCTAAACACCTTCTGTCATTTTTTTTTTCTGTTTTCTATTTTCTAGTTATTTGCTTGCTTAGGGAAAGTTTTTACTACATGTTTGCTTTATTTTGTGCAAAATAAAAAGAACCCCACACATCACATGGTAATTTAAACACCAATGATCTGGTTGTAAAACCCCAGCCCTTGATCAAGACCAATGGTGGATTTCATCACCACCCTAGCTTGAATTTTTGCATCCATAACCCCGATCGCTACTGTTGCTAGACATAAATCCTGATGAAAGCTAACCAATTTTATATGGTGTGATTCCCAATGCATGAGGATAAGTCTTCTATGGTAGGTTTAAAAAATAGGGTGATCCCCCTTCCGTACCACCTATGTTCCACGTACCATTATTCTCTCACGTACCAATAGTTTCCCTCACGTAAGGGCGAGTATATAGAGGTTTGGTATAATGGCCTGGAAATGGTATATCGAAGGGGCAACCATTTTTGGGAGTCATAAGAGCCATCATATTGCATTTGCTACAAAACGTTCTTTACAAAACTTTCAAAAAAAAAATCAAAACACACTAAACTAGGTTTAGGGCACACCTTTAATCTTTAAACAAGATAATCATTGCTTTGTGTATGTGTGATATTTTCTGTTTAGTGTAGCATAAATATATATATATATATATATATATATATATATATATATATATATATATATATATAAAAACCCTATGTAGATTGTAGAGAGACACCACCATGGTGTACACTCGTAGCCAAGCCCAATCATGGGTAGGAGCTATGAAGAGTGTACAAGGGGGCACAAGTCACCTCCGCTATAGCCCCAAGGAATTGGTCATACCATCTTGGCAGCCCGACCCACAAGATAGTCCACATAATGCCATTTTATAATGGGACTATAGAGGCACCCCTTCGAGGGGCACTCTCATCAAACATAGACCATTTTAGGAGGAGTCCCTACACGTGGTACTCAATATAAATGGGAAGGCTCCCTTAGACGCTCGGTATGAGTTGCCATCGTGTAATGAAGTGCTATAACATCATAGGGTCCATGAGGAGAGGCCACATGATTATGTCATCCATCCTTTACCCCCCATTACTATTAGGAATAATAATCCAAATCCAGAGCACAAGGCTCTTAAGACAGGGTGAGCCAACTCTGTGTTGAGCAAGGTGCAGAAACAATATTGTCATTGTTGTCAACACAGACAGATAGATCAGTTGATGCAGTGGACAGGAGTTCAGAGGTCAGTCAGAGCATGTACAGTGAATATCCAAGAAGACAAAAGTGGCCAACATTCAAAAGATCAAAGAAAAAGACAAGTAAGAAAACTATCGCGATTTCACGACATATCGAAGGAGAGAGAAAATGCTGGCAAAACTATCATGATTTCGCGACATATCGAAGGAGAGAGAAAATGCTGGCAAAACTGTCATGATTTCGTGACATATCGGAGGAGAGAGAAAATGCTAGCAAAACTATCATGATTTCGTGACATATTGGAGGAGAGAGAAAGCGCAAGGAAAACTGTCATGATTTCGTGACATGTTGGACGAAAGAGAAAGCGCAAGAAAAATTATCATGATTTTGTGACATGTTCGAAGAGAGAGAAAGCGCAAGGAAAATTGTCATGATTTCATGACATGTTTGGAGAGAAGGCGCAAGCAAAGAAAATTGTCATGATTTCGTGACATGTTGGAGAGAAGGCGCAAGCAAAGAAAAGTGTCATGATTTCGTGACATGTTCGAGAGAAGGAGCTTGCAAAGAAAAGTGTCGGAATTTCATGACAATTCAAGAGAGGAGAAAAGTGTCATGATTTCATGACATGTTTGAGAGAAAGAGCTTGCAAGGAAAAGTGTCATGATTTCACGACAATTTGCAAGAGAGGCAGTACGGACGAAAATGTGTCACGATTTCGTGACATGTTTGAGAGAAAGAGCTTGCAAGGAAAAGTGTCACGATTTCATGACAATTTGCAAGAGAAGCGCTAAGGAGAAAATGTGTCATGATTTCGTGACATGTTTAGAGAAGAAAAGAAGAGAAAAAGTGTCACGATTTCGTGACATATGGAGAGAGAGAGTGAAGAAGAAAGTGTCACGATTTTGTGACATGTTTGTTTTTGGGGCTAAAGAGAAAAAAGGCTCAAGGAGAGAAAGTGTCACGATTTCGTGACATGTCATGTTTTCCTGGTGCAAGCCAAGAAGAGTGTACGGAAGCGAAAGGTGTCATGATTTCGTGACATGTCATGTTTTCGCTAGTGCTTGTAGAGAAGAGTGTACGGAAGCGAAAGATGTCATGATTTCATGACATGTCATGTTTTCGCTAGTGCTTGCAGAGAAGAGTGTACGGAAAGCGAAAGGTGTCACGATTTCATGACATGTCATGTTTTCGAGAGAAGAGAAGAGTAGTGAAAGTGTCACGATTTCATGACATGTTCTATTTTTGGGGCAAGAGACAGAGAAGAGCTCAAGGCAGCGAAAGTGTCACGATTTTGTGACATGTTCTATTTTCATAGGTGCAAGCTGAGAAAAGGACAAGGAGGCAAAAAGTGTCACGATATCATGACATGTCATGTTTTCATGGGTAAAATGTGAGAAGAGTACAAAGAGACAAAAGTGTCACGATTTTGTGACAGGTCGCAACAACACGATTACGGATAGTTAACTGAAGTAGAACGACAGTTATAGGGGCAGTTGTAGAGGAAAATCATGCAGCCATTATAAGAAGAGTCAACTGAAGTTAGTGTGACAGTTACAAGGGTAGTTATAGATAGAAATCATGCAAGCTAAAATAAGAATAGTAAATTAAAGGCGAGTCATAGGGCCCGTGTCATAGTGAAACCATCGAGCGGTAGTTATACTGATAGTTCCAAACAAGAGACGAGATCTATTAATAGGTTGCATGTACAAATATTGTGCTATAAAGGAGTTACCTTCAGAAGTGGCTATTGATAGGCTGCATGCAGGATATACGGAAGTTACAGAAGAGAGAGTTTCAATGAGGAAATATTGTTATAAAAGGAGAGTCACGTGGAGAATTAAGTTGCTACTGAATGTGTGAAAGTGCTACCGAAAGAGGGTTAGAAGAGTGTTGTAAGAGAGCGACAAGCAGAGCGATAAGTGTTTACTGTGTTTTGATAAATTATAGACCTGTCAGGGTCTTGTAAAAGTGAAGGCATTTTTATGTCATTGATACAGCTTTCAAAGCTGTGATCCAAGTTGGTGCTTGGATAGGGGTTGGTGCTCCTTTCTGTTGGTGCAGATAAATCAGGGGTTGGTGCTCCTTCCAGTGGGTGTTGGTAAATGGATTGTAAAATTGGTGTTTTGCAAAGGCTGGATTTGGACCGTAGTCCAAGCAGTCATTCTTGAGGAGTAGCCAAATTGGTGAACCTCGTTACATTGTGTGTTGTGGTGTGCTCTCTTGTGATAATTGCTTTACCTGCTTTTAAGTTCTCTTTGCTTCAGCTTTAAGAGTTGTAGATTTGAATTTAAATAGCTACACTTGATTCACCCCCCTCTCAGTGTCATTGTGAGAATATCAATTGGTATCAGAGCAAGGTTCCTGAACAAGCTTAATCAGCTAAGGTGATCTTGGAAGAAACACAATGGCAGGTGGTGAAGGATTCTCATCAAACAAAGCTCCTTTGTTCGATGGAACTAATTACTCATTCTGGAGACTCGGGATGCAGACATATCTATGTGCGTTGGGATACGACATTTGGGAGTCAGTAGAAAGTGGATACACAATACCCGCTACTCCTCCAACGAGATACTTCCGAGAAGAAAAAGTTTGAGAATAACTCCAAAGCAAAGAATGCCATAATGTGTGGGCTAGTAGACAGTGAACTGATAAGGATCATGAGCTGTAAAATGGCAAAAGACATGTGGGACAAACTGAAGAGCATTCATGAAGGAGACAACAAGATCAAGGAAGCCAAGCTACAAATGCATCGAGCTCAGTTCGAAGCATTAAAAATGAATGACGATGAGAACATAGAGGCCTATATCCTTGAGAGTCAATGGAATCATTAATGCGATCAGAGGACTCGACGAAGAAATCGAAGATGCGGTCATCGTGAAAAAGGTACTTAGAACTCTTCACAAAAGATTTAATTCTAAAGTTTCTGCAATAGAAGAAGCTAAAGATCTAAATAATTTTAGCATGGATGAGATGCATGGTTCTTTGACTGCATACGAAATGAGAATAGGACAAACTAAGCCCATAGACAGAGAAGTTGCTTTTAAAGCACACAAAAATATAAAAGCTGAACAAGAATCTGAGGATGAAGAGACATCGGATGAAATAGAAGCTAACTTTGTTCGAAAACTTATAAAGGGAAAAGGAAAATATAGAGGAAAGTTACCGTTTAAGTGCTTCAATTGTGGAGGCGTCGGTCACTTTGCAGCTAAGTGTCCAATGAATGAGAAAACCAAAAGTGATGAAGGGTCACACCAAGAAAGAAGTGACTGGAAGAAGAAACCAAATTTTAGAAAAAGCAACTTCAAAAAGAAAAGTTTCATATCCAAGAATGTCGAGCTCTTCCGAAGATAGCTCGGGTGAGGATTCCGAAGAAGAAACAGGTGAAGCTCTGTTCATGGCATTTGAAGAAGAAAAAATAGAAGAAAAACATGAAGGTGATAAAAACATTAAGGATGAGGCTGAAGTATATCTGGAAGGAGAGTTGGTTCTTGCACTTAAAGAGTTGAGTACAGAAAGGAAAAAGAATAAAAAGGTCTCAAGAAAGCTTGAGGATGCGAATGACATAATAAACAGTTTGAAAGTACAGACAGAAGAATTTAAGAAAATGTCTGAAGAACTCAAAGTACAATTAACCATGAAAATAGATGAGTGCAGCAAACTGGAAGAAGAGATTGTTGTCTTAAGAATGCGGCTAGAAGAAAAGAATCAAAAATTGAGTTGCTATCACAAACTTGAAGGAAGTTCTGCGAAGCTTGAAAAGATTATAAATAGTCAGAGGACTACAGGCATCAAATTTGGCTTGGGCTTTGTCGAAGGAGAATCGTCAAGTGGATCAAAGGCCATAACTGTAGAACCAGTAAAGAAAGAAGATAAGATCAAGGTTGATCAAGGAAAAATGAATCATGCAAAAGAAAGCAACAATGCCAGGCACGAGAAGAGTGCTGACAATGAGGGATTCACAAACGTCACACATCAAAGGAGAAGAAAATTTGTGGCTCCTACTACAAAATGGCAAAGACCAACTCCCAGGTTCAATCAATCCTTTTCTGGTTATTGTTTTAAATGCAATGCTTACGGTCATAAGATTTCAGACTGCATTTATAATATAGGACAAAGAAATTTCACGAGTAGAAATGTCTTTTCACCCTTGATGGATTATGGAGTAGAATGCTATAACTGTCATAACTTTGGACACATTGCAAGAAACTGTAGAAGCACATATGCAGCAAATAAATATCAGGGAAGAAGATCTCAACCAAACAGTTTAAGGCAAAATAGAAAATTCCCAGAAAAACATGCACAGGCTACTGACAAAGAAAAGTCTAAACAAGTGACCAAAACTGTAGTCAAACCAGAGTGGAAAGAAAAGGAGCGAACCAAGGAAGAAAAGGAATCCTTGATTGTACAGACAACATTCAAAGCACAGAACAAATCTGCACCATGGATATTGGATAGTGGATGCTCCGAGTCACATGACAGGAGATAAACAAAAATTTGAAAAGTTACAGAAATATGAAGGGGGCTCTGTAAAGTTTGGAAATAATGATGGAGCCAAGATAGTTGGCAAAGGATCAGTCAAGATAAGTGATGGAAAGATCAATTCCAAAGAAGTTCTATTTGTGATTGGTTTGAAGCACAACTTACTGAGCGTAAGTCAAATCTGTGACAGAGGTCATGAAGTCATCTTTAAGAAGCAGGGCTATGAAGTCGAGAAAAGCACACAGTGGGAAGGCGATAGCTATTGGATCGAGGACTTCTGGAAATCTATATACTCTCTCGAGAGACTTCAGAAGGAGCATGTTTGATTGGACAGGAAGATGAAAATTGGTTGTGGCACAAGAGGCTTGGTCATATTAGCTTTGACAATCTGGTAAAAATAAGTTCAAAAAGGGTAGTAAGAGATATACCCACCATTGGCAAACCATTAAATAGCATCTGTGCTTCATGCCAAAAGGGGAAGCAAACTAGATCCACATTTAAATCAAAGGAATACTTCACCAGCAAACCTTTAGAGCTAATTCATACTGACTTATGTGGACCCATGAGAACACAAAGCATAAATGGTGACAAATACTTTATGTTGTGCATAGATGACTATTCCAGGATGACATGGGTACTATTTTTAAAGCTTAAATCAGATGCCTTTGAAATGTTCAAGACTTTCAAACACCAGGTTGAGAATCAAACAAGGAAAAAGAATTAAATGCTTAAGATCGGATAGAGGAGGAGAGTTTATCTCGAGAGGAGTTTGCAGAGTACTATCAAAAATATGGGATCAGAAGACAGTTTTCAGCAGCAAGGACACCTCAGCAGAATGGTGTTGTTGAAAGAAAAAATAGGACAGTGCAAGAAATGGCATGGACAATGTTGATAGAGAACAAAATAGCAGACAGATTTTGGAAAGAGGCAGTTCATACTACGGTTTACATCCAAAACAGGTGCATGTTGAGGACACATGAAAGCAAAACTCCTTATGAGCTATGGTTCGGCAAGAAGGCAACAACAAGATACTTCAAAGTCTTTGGCAGCAAGTGCTACATCAAAAGAACTGAAGATAATCTTGGTAAGTTTGAAGATAGAGCTGATGAAGGAATTTTTCTTGGCTATTCGACAAAAAGCAAAGCCTACACATGCTATAACAAAAGGCTAAAGAAAATTGTGGAGAGTGCCGATGTTAAGGTTGATGAAGGTAGGGAACGAGAAATTAGCTATGAAGAAAACTACCCTATTTATGAAGAAGTTATTGAAGGAGATGAAGAAAAGGAAACAGAAGAGAATAAGGAAATTGACCCAGATGATTTAAGTATTGATCCAGAAGTAGAAGAAAACAAGAAATTCAAAACAGGCAGTTGGCAGAAAAATCATCCCAGAGAGCAAATTATTGGGGACCCCACAGTTGGTATTCAGACAAGGAGAACAGTAGTAAGGAACTACTCTCTATTATCCAGCATTGAGCCCAAAAATGTTGCTGAAGCAAGCACAGATGAAAGTTGGATGAAGGCAATAAATGAAGAACTAGATCAGATTGAGAAAAACAAAACACTGGGAGTTAGTACCAAGGCTCAGCAAATAAAAACATAATCGGTACTAAATGGATTTTTCGAAACAAATTGAACGAAGACGGACTAGGTTGTCAGAAATAAGGCAAGATTGGTCTAGTAAAGGCTATGCTCAAGTTGAAGGTATTGATTTTGAAGAAACCTTTGCACCAGTGGCTAGACTCGAGGCAATCAGAATGTTTCTGGCTTTAGCTGTACACAAGAATTTCAAAGTTTATCAGATGGATGTGAAATCAGCATTTCTGAATGGAAAACTTGAAGAAGTTTATATTGAGCAGCCAGATGGTTTCCAACTCGGTGATAATCCCAACTTTGTTTGCAAGTTGAAGAAAGCTTTGTATGGCTTGAAACAGGCACCCAGAGCATGGTATGCAAGGCTGGATAACTATCTTATTCAACGGGGGTTCAAGAAAGGTATGGTGGACAACAATCTGTATGTCAAAACAGAGAATGGCCATCTTATTGTCCTTGTTGTTTATGTAGATGATATCATTTTTGGCAGCGAGCAATGATAAGTCTTGTAGAGACATAGCAAATAAAATGAAGAAAGAATTTGAGATGTCTATGATTGGTGAACTTTCTTATTTCCTCGGACTGCAAGTCAATCAAAATGAAAAGGGCATTTTTATCTCTCAAGTTAAATATGTGAAAGAAATGCTGAAAAAGTTCACAATGGAGGATAGTAAACCTGTTAGCACTCCCATGATGACAGGTTGCAAGTTGAGCAAGGATGACAAATCTCCAGATGTTGATCAAACCATGTACAGATCTATGATTGGGAGCCTATTGTATTTAACAACCACCAGACCAGATATCTTGCAGGTAGTTTGCATGGTAGCAAGATTTCAAGCTAGTCCCAAAGAGACTCATGTGACAGCTATGAAGAGGATTCTTAGGTATCTCAAGGGTACTATGGAGTATGGATTATGGTATCCAAAAGGTAAGGACTTCACTCTTATTGCATATTCAGATGCAGATTGGGCAGGATGTATAGATGACGGAAAGAGTACCGGTGGAGGAGCATTTTATCTTGGAGACAGGTTGGTAGCATGGCACAACAAGAAACAAGAATAATCTCTCTATCCACCAAGAGGGGAGAATACATTGCAGGCAACAACGTGTTGTACGCAGATATTATGGATGAGACAAACCCTGAAAGATCTTGGTATTCACTTCAAAGAGCCAATTTCAGTTAAATGTGATAACACCAGTGCTATTAACATCTCGAAGAATCCGGTTATGCATTCTCGAACCAAACATATTGCAATCCGGTATCACTTTTTGAAGGATAAAGTTGCGGAAGGTGAGGTTAAATTGGATTTTGTTCCAACTACAGAGCAAGTAGCGGACATCTTCACAAAACCGTTGCCCAAAGAAGTTTTTGAGTACCTTCGGAGTAAGTTGGGAGTGGTCACGTTTCCCAAGAATTGACTAGCAATCGGGACCACATTCTCAGGGGGAGCATTTATGTATGTGTTTATAGTTTTGCTCATATTCATGATTTTTACTAACTATAACAATGTTTGCCTGAGAATGTTGTGCATAGACTCAGGGGGAGTCTGCAGCAGCCCTTTGGTATTATTGTCAAAGGGGGAGAAGAATTACAAGAAATTGCACATGTGTTGCCAACAATTCCAAAGGGGGAGATTGTTGAGCAAGGTGCAGAAACAATATTGTCATTGTTGTCAACACAGACAGATAGATCAGTTGATGCAGTGGACAAGAGTTCAGAGGTCAGTCAGAGCATGTACAGTGAATATCCAAGAAGACAGAAGTGGCCCATATTCAAAAGATCCAAGAAAAAGACAAGTAAGAAAATTGTCGCGATTTCGCGACATATCGGAGGAGAGAAAATGCTGGAAAAACTGTCATGATTTTGTGACATATCGAAGGAGAGAGAAATGTTGGCAAAATTATCATGATTTCGTGACATATCGAAGGAGAGAGAAAATGCTGGCAAAATTGTCATGATTTCGTGACATATCGGAGGAGAGAGAAAATGCAAGGAAAACTATCATGATTTCGTGACATGTTGGATGAAAGAGAAAGCGCAAGAAAAACTATCATGATTTCGTGACATGTTAGAAGAGAGAGAAAGCACAAGGAAAACTATCATGATTTCATGACATGTTGGAGAGAAGGCACAAGCAAAGAAAATTGTCATGATTTTGTGACATGTTCAGAGAGAAGGTGAAGCAAAGAAAATGTCATGATTTTGTGACATGTTGAGAGAAGGAACTTGCAAAGAAAAGTGTCATGATTTCAGACAATTAAACGAAGAAAAATGTGTCATGATTTTGTGACATGTTTGAGAGAAAGAGCTTGCAAGGAAAAGTGTCATGATTTCACGACAATTTGCAAGAGAGGCAGTACGAATGAAAATGTGTCACGATTTTGTGACATGTTTGAGAGAAAGAGCTTGCAAGGAAAAGTGTCACGATTTCATGACAATTTGCAAGAGAGGCAGTACGGATGAAAATGTGTCACGATTTCATGACATGTTTGAGAGGAAGTGCAAGGAGAAAAAGTGTCATGATTTCGTGACATAATGAGAGAGAGAGTATAGAAAAAGGTGTCACGATTTCGATGACATGTCTGTTTTCATGGGCCAAAGAGAAAAAGGCTCAAGGAAGAAAGTGTCACGATTTTGTGACATGTCATGTTTTTGCTAGTGCAAGCCAAGAAGAGTGTACAAATGTGAAAGGTGTCACGATTTCGTGACATGTCATGTTTTCGCTAGTGCTTGCAGAGAAGAGTGTATGGAAGCGAAAGATGTCACGATTTCGTGACATGTCATGTTTTTGCTAGTGCTCGAGAGAAGAGTGTAAGGCGAAAGGGTCATCGATTTTGTGACATGTCATGTGTTTTGTGAGAGAAGAAAGCGAAAGGTGTCATGATTTCGTGACATGTTCTGTTTTCATGGGCAAGAGACAGAGAAGAGCTCAAGGCAATGAAAGTGTCACGATTTCGTGACATGTTCTATTTTTGCAGGTGCAAGCTAAGAAAAGGACAAGGAGGCAAAAAGTGTCACGATATCGTGACATGTCATGTTTTCATGGGTAAAAGGTGAGAAGAGTACAAAGAGATAGAAGTGTCACGATTTCGTGACAGGTCACAACAACACGATTACGGATAGTTAACTAAAGTAGAACAACAGTTAAGAGGAAAATCATGCAGCCATTATAAGAAGAGTCAACTAAAGTTAGTGCGACAGTTACAGGGAGTTATAGATAGAAATCATGCAATTTAAATAAGAGTAAATAATGGCAGTTACAGGGGCCGTGTCATAGTGAAACCATTGAGCGGCGGTTATACTGACAGTCCAAAACAAGAGATAGATCTATTAATAGGTTGCATGTAAAAATATTGTGCTATAAAGGAGTTACTCATCGAAGTGGCTATTGATAGTGTGCATGCAGGATTATGGAAGTTACAGATAGAGAGAAGTTTCAAGATGAAAATATGTTATAAAAGGGCAGTCATGCAGAGAATTAAGTTGCTGCTGAATGTGTGAAAGTGCTATCGAAAGAGGGTTAGAAGAGTGTTGTAAGAGAGCGACAAGCAGAGCAATAAGTGTTTACTGTGTTTTGATAAATTATAGACCAGTCAGGGTCTTGTAAAAGTGAAGGCATTTTTATGTCATTGATATAGCTTTCAAAACTGTGATCCAAGTTGGTGCTTGGATAGGGGTTGGTGCTCCTTTCTGTTGGTGCAGATAAATCAGGGGTTGGTGCTCCTTCCAGTGGGTGTTGGTAAACGGATTGTAAAATTGGTGTTTTGCAAAGGCTGGATTTGGACCGTAGTCCAAGCGAGTCATTCTTGAGGAGTAGCCAAATTGGTGAACCTCGTTACATTGTGTGTTGTGGTGTGCTCTCTTGTGATAATTGCTTTACCCGCTTTTAAGTTCTCTTTGCTTCAGCTTTAAGAGTTGTAGATTTGAATTAAATAGCTACACTGATTCATCCCCCCCTCTCAGTGTCATTATGAGAATATCACTCTGCCTGGCCCTTTCACATATATGAAAGGGAGCACGAGGAAGACTATCACATTCCTCAAGAGCAATACATAGCATGGGAGCAATGCGCCTCCGCACCTGCCATTTACCAGAATCACCTACTAAGGCCATAACCTCGGGTAAATGCCGCCAACCTCGATAGAGGAAAGTGACCCATAGAGATCTCGGATCATCATGACTAAGATAAACATGTAGGAGAAGCATCTAGGCCCCCTAGACCTAAGACGACAAAACAAATTGACTTGGAATTTTCCAAACATGTCGCCCACCAAGCGCAAATCATGCAGCTTTAGGAAGACCAAAAATAGTTGGAGCACTTGTATCACCTTAGCAAAGAGCGCATTCAACATCAAACAGATGAGCTTCTCCATAACACTGTTCCTGAGAGGGTTCCAACCCCTCACACCAAAAGAGTAGAACTATATGAGAGGTGCAACCCCTTGGTGCGAAACAGGTCCCCATGACCTTACCAAGTGTTGCCTCTAAGACCTCCCAGACCTGAGCGGGAGGCCACTCCCAGGAACAACGATGGGCACCCTCCGCGGGGACCCACCCATGGTTATAGGTCTTGCCCAAAAACTCCTCAAGAATCCTATGAGGAGTATGAGCAAGAAGAAGAGCGGGCTGAAACTCCCTACCAAGGCAGAGGGGGTGCTATCCGGCCACCCCTCCATAGGCCTCAAGTTTCCCACAACCCACAGCGGGAACTAACCAAGGAGGAAGAGATCAAATCTTTTGATGCATATAAAGTGCTACTAGAGCGCTTAGAGTCTATGGAAACCAAGACTTATAGGCCCCAAAATCCCACTTTATGCCAACTCCATAGTCACCTAGTGCATCCGTCAGTGCCAGCACCCCCTTACCCTGAACACTTTAAGCTGCCCCAGTTGGCAATCTTTAGAGGTGAGGAGGATGCCCAAGAGCATGTGACTAGATTCTTGAGCCAATGCTTTGGCATTCAGGACAATGATGCTTTGCTACTAAGAACATTTATAACCATGTTCGTAGGCCTTGCCTCGGATTGGTTCACTCAATTGCCAAAGCACAACATTAGTAACTTAGATCAGCTAGTGGATGTGTTCCTCAAATGCTTTACCTTCAACACCAAGAAGAAGGCGTCACTAAGCGACCTAGCCAGCCTCAGGCAGTATGAGGAAGAAACCATGGTGGCCTATGGGAACCGGTGGAGGACTTTTCTTTCAAATTTGCCCTACCTCCCTCCTATGTTCGACCTCACCCAAATTTTCTCAAAGAGTTGTTTGAGATCGATCTTCGTGCTATTGTAGCTATAGCAATATGCCACTTTAGAGGAAGCTCTGGTGCAAGCCAGAATCATTGAGGAGATCAAGATTTAGGATGGCGAGATAGCCAAGCCAAAGAAGAAAGAATGGTCTAAGAACACCAAAATAGGGACCACGCAACAGAAACCCGCTGCGGTCAATCAGGTTGCTATAAACGTCCCTAAGCCTGCACAAGCAACACAGCCCCAAAAGGCTAACTATCAGGTGGTGCCTCTTAATAGTTATGACAGAGAAAATCAGAGGCAAGAACAAAATCAGCAGCGTCGCCCTAGGCGACAATTCACACCTTACACAGAGTCCAGAGACTCCCTGTTTGACCGCTTGTCAGTGGCAAACTTGATCAACCTACCCGAGAGTCAACCCATAGACCCCAATGCGCCAAAACCTAAGGGCTATAGGGAAGACTTGTACTGTAGGTTCCACAGATGGAAGGGACATGACCTTAATGCATGTTGGAAGTTTAAAGGCTTGGTGCAAGACCTAATAGATAACAAGACATTAGCGGTGGATAATCTCGTGGCACCAAGCAACCAACAAATGGAGGTCTTTAAGGACCCCTTGCCTGCCCATGATGCGTAGGAAAAGACCCTACAAGTCAATGAGGTAACACAGAATTGCCCCATGCAGGGGTATGTAGGGATGATCAGTATAGTGACTCGAAACAAGAGGTACCCGAGCACAGCTGCCCCCGTGGCAGCTACAGGAGAGGTGCCAACAATGTCACAACCACAACAACACCTTACGCAACCTGCTCCGCCTAGACCAGTGGCCACGATTCGAACCAAACTCACCCAGAGTTTGAGGACCACATCGGCTAGGCTCTCCATCTACGAGCTCATACAACAATCATCGCCCCATCGGGAGGCTCTAATGGAGATACTAAAAGCCATCGAGTTGCAGCCCCATGAAGCAAACTCCTTCAACAACTTTGTGGGACATGTCAAATGATGCACTGAGCCAGTCATCACCTTTTGAGAGGACGAATTGAAATCAATGGCTGGTGACATGGTGGATCCACCCCTGCACGTCATCGCGTGGGTCAACGGGATTCCGTACAAGAGGGTATTGGTGGACACTGGCTCGTCCAATAATATCATTACAATAGCGGCCTTGAAGCACCTAAAGTTGCCCGCATCTCACATAGTGGCCTCCACCTATACACTACGAGCATTCAATGATGCAATATGCTCGATAGTTGGCACAATTGTCCTACCCATCCAAGTGGGACAAAAGACTATACCTACATTGTGCCACATCTTGGAGGGTGAGATGGCCTATAACATCTTGTTGGGTCGGCCATGGATCAGGGACATGAAGTGTGTCCCTTCGATAGCTCATCAGTGCTTAAAGTATACATTTGAAGGGCAAGTGCATGTAGTCCCGGTAGACTTGGAGCCCTTCAAGTATTGCAATACGGTGTAGCTAATGCCGCAATCGACCCTTCCATCAATGCATTTGGATTTTTAGTTGAATCCATCTAAATAGGGTCCAATTTCGTAGGCATCCCCATTGACAAGTCCATCAAATCCCTAGTCGGGTCCATCTTCATCATCTGGTCCTTCACCAACGAGGCCACCTACGATGGCCACACCGAAGGACAAAGGGAAGAAACCCCTGGAAGAGGCACCGCCATCAGTCTCAACCATCTCTACTGAGGAGATGCCTAGCAGAATGGAAGTCGAGGCTCCTAGTTCACCCGACATGGAGTGGACTCAGGAAGAACTTTCGTTCCCTCCCCCTCAATCACCAACAATCATCGTTGAAATGGCCAATACGGGCCTGGGGGAGTATCTGGTGTGGAATATTGTAGCAACACCCACACTGGAGTCCATGCAGGACATGGGGAGACCTCGCCTCCCCATCGGTACTATTGTTCCTCTAGGCTACCCGTCGAATCAGACAAACTTTGTGTATGGGGGCCTTGATAATGGCATTGAACCTTACATGCAAGAAGAAGAAGATGAAGAGCCTTTTGTTGAAGATGTCAACTATTTGTCCAACCCAGATTTTGCTTTGAGATATCTTGGCCAATGCAATTGGCATGGATATGGGTTGGGCAGATATGAGCAAGGAGTGCGCATTCTTTGCCAACCAAGATATCAGATGCCATACGACAAGTCAGGAGTAGGGTTCAACCACCCCCTACCCTTGGACATCTTGGTAGAGAACATGCAAGGCCTAGGGATAGGCAACAAGGATGGGTTGGCATTTGATCCATATGCCAATCCTAACACAACATATACATTGGGGGATTATCTCCCATTGTCGACAACCAACCTTGTTGACCTTCGCAACCCCTTCCCTTTGATCGAGAAAGGAGAAAGCTCGAGAGCTCACCTACAAGGGGGATATAGACAAGGTCAGGAAGGATCTTCAGAAGATGAGTCAGAATATGAGGTAGCACCATGGGACCCCTTCGAATCGGATAGCAATCACTCACAAGTGACCCCCATGGATGATTATCAAGAAAGCCTCTTGGCAATGTTCCCTTTGGATGCTCCAATCGAGCAAGTGCCACTTCAAGAAAATTAGGTCCCCCCATAGAGAGCGAAACAACCCCGATGGGGCCAGATCAATTTGCTCGAGCAGGATGAGCCTCACATGTCGCAAATAGTTGTTGGAACCAACGAAGGCCTTTGGATCTTCGATAGTGATTATGAAGATGAAACTGAGATGGCATATCTCAATCACATGCGGCAGATGCAGCAACAATACCCCCTGGATATTGATGACATGTTCGAACAGCTAAACATAGGGCCAAGGCATAGGTGGCACCTAAACCCAACACAATTGGACCAAGTGCTGCATCCGCCACTTTGGGCATATAGAGAGCACCTTCCGCCCAGAGACCCTATAGCGATATCAGTGTCGAGGGTAGACCTTGTCCTCCTATCCACACATAGGGCCGATCCATTCATGCCAATACCTCCAGAGCCCGATCCGGAGCACAAAAATCATCAAGGATGTCCGAGTCACCACACCCATGGTAATGGAGACCAAAATCATTTCATCAACATGATCTCCATTGACTTAACCGCCCCCATCCACAATCCAGCCGATCCAGCACAGTCATTGTATCTAGACATAGATGCCATAGACTGGGATCACGTCAATTCACCACCATCCCCATCAGAGTATTGGCCTTGTGGTGAGATGCTTCATTTCACCCCAGGACCAACTCAGGATATCTTCCATGCTGAAGAGGGACCCGAAGTTCCTAACGTAGATCTAAATTCAGCGAATGATATCCACTTGATCCCAACTCCACACCAGTTGGAGGACGGGTCCCACATGTCAGTCGAGGAGACGACTGACGTAGACATCGGCTCTGATCCAATGAATCCATAGATCATTAAGCTAGGGGTAAGCCTATCCCTCGAAGAGCAAGCCGACTACATTGCCCTTCTCAAAGAGAAGAAGGAGGTTTTTGCATGGTCCTACAAAGACATGTCAGGGCTAGATCCATAGCTAGTCATGCATAATCTAACGCTTGATCCGACAGTCAAGCCAGTTAAGCAAAAACTATGTAAGATGCACCCAATAGTGGCCTTAATGGTCAAAGATGAATTACAAAAGTTGTTGGATGCATAGTTTTTCATCTGCATGGATTACCCACCATGGCTGTCCAACATGGTGCCCATCAAAAATCTTGATGGGAGGATTCGCATATGCACTGATTTTCGAGATCTAAACAAAGCGAGTCCTAAGGATGATTTCCCCTTGCCTAGCATCGACGCATTGGTAGATGCTACAACAGGCCATGAAATGCTATCCCTCATGGATGGTTTCTCGGGATACAATCAGATTCGTATCAATCTCGAGGACCAACTAAAAATGGCGTTCACAATGCCTTGGGGGACATTTTGTTATAAGGTCATGCCCTTTGGCCTTAAAAATGCTGGTGCCACCTACCAACGTGCCATGACATACATCTTCCATGATCACATGCATAAAACTTTGGAAGATTACATGGATGATTTGTTGGCCAAATCTCTTTTGCGCCCAGATCATCTCGATGACTTAAGCAAGATCCTCGATCGCCTCATGGAACATAAAGTCAGACTAAATCCCAAGAAGTGCGTATTTGGCATCACATCTAGAAAACTCTTGGGTTTCATAGTCTCAAAGTGAGGCATCGAGGTGGACCCAAACAAAGTCAAGGCAATCCTTGAAATGCTTCCCCCAACTACCATCAAGCAGCTCAAAAGCCTGCAGGGAAAGGTCACGTCAATCAAGCGCTTCATAGCGTAGCTATCTGACAAGTGCCGACCCATGAATAAATTATTGCACAAGGGGGTAGCATTTCACTGGGATGACGAGTGCCAGTCAACCTTCGATGATATTAAACAATACTTGGCTTTGCCACCAGTATTGGCACCACCTAGACCAGGAGTGTCATTCTACTTATACATCTCAGCTACTGAGGTGGCACTGGGCGCCATGCTAGCCCAAAAAAATGAACTACACAAAGAACAGGCTACTTACTATCTTAGCTGCACCCTGGTCAGTTATGAACTTAACTATGCATACGTTGAGAAGCTCTGCTTGGCAGTGGTGTTTGCTACCAAAAATCTATGCCATTACATGCTGAGCAACATGACGTATGTTGTGTCTAAGGAGAATCCATTGCGGTACATGATGAGTCATACTTATCATAGTAGCCGCATGGCGAAATGGATCATGTTGTTGATGGAGTTTGACATCGAGTTCATTGGACAGAAGTCCATCAAAGGTCAAGTCATCGCCGATCAACTAGCAGAGGCTCCTCTCGAAGATGATCAGCCTCTGACCATAGAACTACCCGATGATGGGGTCTTCCATGTCTCAGAATCACCAGATTCTGATGAGCCTGAGTCACAGGCCGACATAACCCTATTTTTTGATGGTTCTAAATGTGAGCAAGGGGGTGGCACGGGAATTGTATTCTTCACACCGCAAGGGGCTCCAATGCCTCTATCATTTAAATTAGATTTCCCGTGCACCAAAAACAATGCCGAATACGAAGCCTTGCTCATAGGTCTTCAGACAACAATCACCATGAACATCAAACGATTGAACATCTTTGGTGATTCGCTGTTAATTGTCAACCAAGTCAAAGGGGTATTCCAATGTAAATGCCCAGTTCTACGAGGCCTACAAAGCCCTTGTGGACAAATTCTTGGCAAATCTTGAATGGTACGACATCGAGGCACTCCCTCGGTCATCGAATCATTTTGCGGACACTATGGCCTCCTTGGGGTCACTAATCCCGCAAGACATTTCTGGTGATATGACAACCATTCAAGTCAAAACACTATCGCAATCCATGATGGAGCGTGCAAGCTCCGACTTAACGCCAGGAATCCACCCGATCCAGATTGAACCATCCCCGGACAAGTTCTCTCGAATCCATGATTGTCTGAATCATGCCAACTAGGGGTCCTTGTTCTCCCCTACTCCCCTTAATAGCAACACAACGCTATTCTTACAAGTTCTTTCCCGCTCAGCTTTTTCTAGGGATGAACTTCAAGAGGGATTGGTTGTTCATACTATCGAGGTTTCCGATCAGCAGGATTGGTATACACCCATACGAGATTACCTCAAGCTAGGTAACCTCCCACTTGGATTGACGCATGCCATGAAAAGATCATTCAAATAGAAAGTGGCAAAACATGTCTTGTTAGGAGACATTTTGTACCGTCGTAGCTATGAAGGAATCCTCCTTCGTTGCTTGGACCAACAGGAGTCCACTTGGGCGATCACCCAAGCGCACGATGGTACATGTGGTGGCCACTTCAGTGGTATGGCCATCGCAAAGTGCATTCTTCGCATGGGCTATTATTGGCCATCTTTAGAGCGATATTGTTGCGCATATGTAAGGAAGTGCATGAAGTGTCAACACCATGCCAATTTGACACACGTACCTTCTCAGGCCTTGCAGCCGATCCAATCGGCTTGGCCATTCTCATAGTGGGGCTTAGATCTAATCGAAAAGATCTCCCCTGCATCGTCGGGTCATCACACGTTCATCATAACGGCCACAGAGTACTTCACCAAGTGGGTGGAAGCAATTCCGCTTACCTCTACGACTGGAACCCGCATTTCGGAGTTCATTTTACATAACATCATATGTCATTTTGGTATTCCATCCAAGATCATCTCGGATAATGGGACGTCATTTAAGAACAAAGACGTGCGTGCTTTGACCACAAAGTACAAAATTCAGCATAGTTTTTTGACACCCTATTATCCGCAGGCAAATGGGCAAGCAGAAGCGTCAAACAAAATGCTAGTCGCCATCCTCAAAAATATGGTCGTAGATAGTCATAAGGATTGGCACATTCAAATCCCACTTGCCCTATGGGCTTATCGCACTAGCATTCGGACGCCCACTAGGGCAACTCCATTTTCGTTGGTGTATGGCTCCGAGGCAGTCATGCCTCTCGAGTTGGAAATACCTTCCCTGCGCATATCAATGCAAGAGTTCATCGATGATGACACTACGCACGATAGGCCCGGTTAGACCAACTTACGTTGCTCGATGAATGACGCATTAATGCTCTCGAGCATTTACGTATCTATCAAGAGCGACTTAAGAAAGCATACAACATGAAGGTTCACCTAAGGGACTTTCAGGTTGGTGACTTGGTCTTAAAAGAGAACCAACAAAATTCTAACTTGCCACCCCATCTAAGGGACAAGTTCACGGCAAATTGGTTAGGTCCTTATGTCATCGATAGTAAAATAGGACCTGGAACATACCGGCTAGCCTCTCTTGATGGAATCAAGGAACTAGAACCCTTGAACATCAGTCATTTGCGGCCATTCCATATTTAAAAGAGCCATAGCCCAAACCAAAAGCTCCAAGGATTCCCATTATCGCTTGGTCAATCCCAAAATGCCCCAAAGGTGCCCATAAACCCTTTGGTCAAACCAAAAGCTCCAAGGATTCTGATATCTGGTCAATCCCTTCAACCCAAAATGCCCCAAAGGTTCCCATAATCCCTTTGGTCAAACCAAAAGCTCCAAGGATTCTCATAATCGCTTGGTCAACCCAAAAATGCCCCAAAGGTGTCCATAACCCCTTTGGTCAAACCCTAAATGCCCCAAAGGTACCCATAATCCCTTTGGTCAAACCAAAAGCTCCAAGGATTCTCACAATCGCTTGGTCACCCAAAAATGCCCCAAAGGTGCCCACAAACCCTTTGGTCAAACCAAACGCCCCAAAGGTACCCATCATCCCTTTGGTCAAACCAAAAGCTCCAAGGGCTCCCACAATCGCTTGGTCAAAAATAAGAAAATTCAAAAACAATAAAATCATCAAAAATAACAAAAATTTGCATCTCATTTCCATGCATACTCAAAATCATCACAACAATAAAGAACTCTTTTGCATCTCATCTTCATACTCACAAAAATCAATCAATCGAAAACACAAAAATAATAGCTGCATTAAGCATCACATCCATACATTGCATATTTGTTGGTCATACAGGTCAAAGGCACCATAGACTGTAATTACTCGGCAAATCCATCATTTTCCACATTTTTCCACTCTATAAATAGTCCATCAAAAATAAATGCCATCCACAGTTTCACCATATCATGCATCAGTTGTCTTCTAATGTATCTAGAGTTTTCGTCATTCAGCTGTCTTTAGATTTCTAGCCAAATATTGTACAAAGTCAGACAGATTTTACGAAGGTAGAGTTCTACTTGGACCACCCCTTGTTACGTAGCATCCCAACACAAGTTAAAACACATAAAAATTCCCAAGTTGTGTGAACGAAAGATGAAACCTGCAAAGCAATCCAGGATACCATCTAGTGAAAAGGTTACCTTGCTCATCCCCCTATGCGAATGACCCCAAGAATGTTGAGAGTTGGCAAAAGGACAAGCATCTTCCCTACCCAATTCCCCAAGAATCCCAAGTTCTCAAAAACGTTGCAAACATCAAAAAAATTGCAAAAGTCAAAACTCCAAAATTTGACATCACAACCAAAGTGCATACATCAAAAAGCACATACAATAGTGATTCTCATCACTCAATATTCAAATCCCTTGCTCAAAAGAAAAAAACAAAAATAAATAGTGATTTTTATCACTATAGAAGAGCAAGTATCCCAATACAATTGAAGAAAAGAAGGGAGTCGAACTTGAATCCCTGGAACTCTCAACATTCAGAAGGTCATGAGGTAAACCTCAGTATCGGTTTGGTGGATAACCTATCGGTCATTGGTGGCAAACCTCCCACATGACGATATATCTATCACATTAACTTGTGTGCAGATCAATGTTTGCATGTGGATGAGCTAGCTTATGGTATCCTAGATAGCACCGTAGATTAATCTGACTAAATACAACAAAGGAGTTAGTGGAGCTAATTAGGTGATCCTCAGTATAGGTTTGGTTGACAGCCTATCTGGCACTAGCGGTATCCTGACAAATACCACATAAATAAACTCAATTGCACACACAGGGATGTGAAATAACTTGGTCAAAGACAAGTCGGATTCATACCTTGTTCAAAAGTCTTGTAAGATAAAAGTACAGTCTTGGCTAGTTAGTTAAAACATCCGAGTCTCAAAAAACCTTAACTACATTCTAAACCAACTGTGATATCTTTCATCCTTGCATCGCCATCAAAAAATACAAAAAAAATGTATACATAAAAAGTCATTTACCACAGCAATCGCCTAGGACAAAAAGCCATAAGTTCTAAACAGTCTATGGTGCCACCACCAAAAATCACAAATTCAATTCATCCATTCCATTTGCATATCATATCAATTAGAAATATTAGCATTCATCACAAAATATCCATACATAATGTAAATTAACATGCATCCATCAAACATCAGTCACTGTGCATAAAATCAAATCACAACACGTGTATAAACAAAAGAAAGTCAATATATATATATATATCATCAAAAATGCCCGTAGGCTACAATAAACCGGTCCTCTGACCTCGCAAAAAGCCAAAATCTCAAAAACCCCCAAGCCTAGGGCATCGGCCACCATGATCACGCAGGATCGGTGCGACGGGAACTACCCCCGTGGTGTG
The DNA here is from genome assembly GCA_028583015.1 of Wollemia nobilis. Classification (NCBI taxonomy): domain Eukaryota; kingdom Viridiplantae; phylum Streptophyta; class Pinopsida; order Araucariales; family Araucariaceae; genus Wollemia; species Wollemia nobilis. Next base: position 4,926,382 of record JAQPPZ010012983.1, on the reverse strand, counting down.
GGTCCTATGGGACCCCTCAGGGTGACTGCTGCTAGCCCCCGCATCATGCCTACTAGCACCTCCCTCATCCAGTCACCTGCATCGAGAGGATGCTGACTACTCAGTATCGCTCCCTCTCATGCGACGTGATGATCCACCTCCACTAACCATAGGGATCCACCCATCGAGGTGGATAATCTCTACCTCCAGCTCAAACCGATGTCGAATCAAGTCCATCTCCCATTGATGAACCATCGCCAAGTTCTCATCATGCTGTGCCAATGCGTTCTCCCTCTCTGCCAACTACGTCCATAGGAGATCCATCTCCCATGTAGCATCTGTATCCCCATCCCATCGGTGGTACGTAGCGAATGCATTCTCCCTCTCTGCCAGCTACGTCCGTAGGAGATCCCTCTCCTATAACGCATCCTCGAGCTCCTCATCCCATCTCTGGAGTAGCCCCTCCAATCATGCTATCTCAACGTGCAACCCTACCTCCGTATCCTTCGAGACTTCCTGAGGCATCGACATCTCTAGAATGGTAGCCTGCTTCGGCTCCCACTACTTCGGGACGTCCTACATCTCCGGCTGCTCTTGAACCCCAAAATCCTCACCCACCTCATCAACCTCCACCATGTCCACATCATCCAACGGAGCCCCCCAACCCTCTCCTGGTGCCTCTACACCCTCGCCACCTACTACTGCCACCTCTAGACCCCCTAGAGGCCCCTCACCTCGCCACCACCGCAACGTCCACCACTGCTCATACTCAGTAGTAACCCCGATGTCATCCACATCCGGGACATCAATCATTGTATCTGAATCCTCACCCAACGACGCAATGATCGGCCAGTCCAGTGTCCTCTCGTCACCTCGACGTCGATAGATCAAGGGCTCCCTAAGAAATCCTTGGTGCACCCCAAACTATCATGTCACTCGACCGTACGGGAAGAACTCCTGCTCGGTCCCATGTCACCCGATCAGCCACCTCCCCCTATGAACCCATTAGAGCCACTCCCCAGCCTTAGGCCAAGCTGGACAATCCAGGTATGGCCGCCAGACTACCTCCCTAGGAGCAAGCCATGAGAAGGCATCAACATAGTGCCCCACGACACCTGCCCATCGTCGACTATGCCCTCGCTCCTCTGACCAGTGCCATAATGCCCCATACCCGATCTCTCTGTCTACCATCTCCACTCGAGTCATCCACGGCAACCCCATCGGCCTCTCCATAGCTATGTGCTGCCAAGCCCAACACTGCAATAGGTAACTGCATCCAATACCCTTCCGCCTCTAGCAGCGGACCTCGTACAGCTCATCGTAGAGCTGTGCCAGTAGTGTCTGACCCCATCTCATAATCAGGGGCTCTATGGTCGGACACTCCACCAACCTGAAGACCACCTCCAACAGGTTCCATGGGAACCTCATGCCCAAAGATTCGAGCAGCAACATGTTGGAAATGAGGCTCATCAGTAATGCATGCCTCACTCCCAACATGCCCCTCTCTAGCCACCACCGTACCAAAATGCCACCAATCTGGTAGTCGCCCTCTACCCTCTCCATTGGGCTGTCCACACCCAACTCCTCCCCATGCCCGAAGCATCACGTCAGTATAGTTGTCCGCTGATCACGCGACGTCGTCCTGATCGGGAGCCCATCTATCGAAATCCGTAGAATCCGATAGACATCCTCCAGAGTCACTATCATCTCCCCTGTTGGGAGATGGAAGGTATTGGTGTGGGGATCCCATAGGTTGATCAGTACGGTCAGGTATGCCCGATCCCCCACCATCGGCTCTAGTCATGTCACATGCTTGAGCCCAAGGGCATCAAGCCATTCCCAATCCGCCAAAGTCAATGCCCCCGGGCATCAGAGAACATCGTCGACTGATGGTACCGGCTCTTAACCACCTGCAAAACAAAACAACAAACAAAACATTAAAAACATGATAAACTGTACAACAATAACATGAATATACAACAATGCATAAAAAAATGTATAGCTAAAAATAGAAATCATAAGCAATAAGAAATTCAAAAAAAAAAGTTTGTCAGTACCTAGGGTTTTTAACTCTACGTTTAACTGATAAATAAAAACAAAAAAAAATTAAAAAAAAGTTTGTTAGTACCTAGGGTTTTTAACTCTACGTTTAACTGATAAATAAAAAAAAAAAAAAAAAAAATAGTTTGTCAGTACCTAGGGTTTTTAACTCTAAGTTTAAACTGATAAATAAAAACAAAAAAAAAAAATTTGTCAGTACTAGGGTTTTTAATTCTACGTTTAAACTGATAAATAAAAACAAAAAATAAGAGTTTTGTTAACCTCGGGTTTATAACTGAAGTTAACGAAAATACAAAAATTAGAATAAAAACAATTTTTCTAAAGCTAGGGTTTTTCTCTAAGTTTAACCTAGGGTTTTAGTTTAAAAACAAAACAACAAAAAGAACGCATTTAAATCTAGGGTTTTTTAAATGAAAATACAAAAATTTAAATTAAAACAATTTTTTCTAAGCTAGGGTTTTGCTCTCAGTTTAACCTAGGGTTTTAGTTTTAAAACAATAAAAACATCGCATTTAAACCTAGGGTTTCTTGTAACCTTAACAAAATTACAAACAAAAAATAAACAACATTTCTTTTTAGCCTAGGGTTTTACCTTAGTTTAAACGGAAAAACACATTCAAAATAAATTACGATTTTAAAACTGTAACATAAAACACAAGCTAACTAAACGAGAAGGAGCACTTACCGGTCTCGCTTCGGCTCCGCCGCTCGATCCGGTTCATGAACTCATGGTGTCGGGAAAAATTTGGCAGCGCTTCGCTTCGCAGACTCGACCTCCTCCTCCTCAGAGCTCCAAATCGCCAGAAAAATCGAATGCAAATGAGCCCAAACCCTAGTTTTGGCCCTTAAATAGGCTTTTAGGCCTGTAATCATTCCACCCTAGGATGAGCACTCTAGTTAGCACTCGTCCCACCTTGGGACGATTACCAAACTGGTATTCATCCCACCCAGGGACGATTACAGAGCAAAAATTTCAAAAACAACAAAAAATGCACCAAAATGCACAAAAACAAGCAATAAAATTGTCCAATAAGAGTGCTTTTGCACTTGACATTCTAGGCATGCAAAATAGACGTCGGGGTCACAAATCCTCACTATCCTACTCCCTAAGAAGGCTACCATAGCTGGACCGCTCCACGGGAGGACGGATTGCCGAGAATTTCATCCCCAAACGACATCCCAAAAAGGGTCCAAACCCACCCAAAAATAGCAATAACATTGCCGAACAAGGTGCCTTTGCGCCTCTGCTTCTTGGCATGCAAAATAGACGTCGGGGTCACAAATCCTCACTATCCTACTCCCTAAGAAGGCTACCATAGCCGGACCGCTCCACGGGAGGACGGATTGTCGAGAATTTCAACCCCAAACGGCGTCACCAAAAGGGTTAACACCCACCAAAAATAGGTCTAAATGTTGGGAAACTGCACACACATTCAAAGATAAACAACTGAAAGGCACCCTTACACAAGTCATCTTGGGTCAAGCGACTCGTCACTTTTCTCATGTCGGTCATTCCCTCATCGATTCGTCGCTTGAGGGGGTAGTCACACTTAGTCACCAATCAACAAATACACACCCAATTAAGGAAATGGCATGCATTCAAAGAATCATTGACAAAGACAATCACGCTCCTGCTTGGGGCAGCAAACAAGCAATAATCACAAGGCTGATCAAACACTTGGCATTCATGAATCATGAACTCAAGGTTCCCATAGACAAAAGGTTGCGCCCTTTGCCTATTCATGACTGATCAATGTCCAAGCTCAAGTAACACCTCACCGAAAAAGGTTAACACTTGAATTAAGTTCCTTCGCTCGTCGAAGCAAGGATTCAAGAATGCATGCCCTTTCCATACTTGGGGCATCAAAATTTGGTTAGGTTACTGAGAAACCCTAATCATTAGTGCTTTGGTTATCTATTTTTGCTCAGCACTGCGCCACGCATAGCGCATCCCAAAAAGGGGCATCTATAGACACCAAAACAACACCAATCCGATTATGTGACTGCAAACACTGATCGCATTGACACACACAGCCCCAGGGCAGCCCCTAGAGGTTAAACAGTGGTCCTAACCACTCACACAATAGTTTTGGAAGGTCAGAGGTCAATTTGGCACCTTTCAGGCACTCTGCTCTCTACTCGTTCCACCCAGGGACGATTACAAACTGGTATTCGTTCCACCCAGGGACGATTAGCAGTATTCGCTCCAGGGTGGGGCGAATAGCAGGTTTGACGGGCAAAAAGTCAAATCTTGACAAATGGCAGCTCAGATCCACCACTTAACTCTTCCTTCATTGCATGGGAGTGTGAGTGAGCATTTTTGAGCGCTAGAGGCGAGTTACAGGGGCAGTCATGGAGCCCCTAATCAGGGAGGAATCTTCTCCCCCCTGGGAAGGCATGATTGCCAAGTGGCGCCTCTGCATGCTCATCCAAAGAGACCGTCAGGTCTATAAAATGGTGAGTCTTCTCACCCCAAAATATAGAGAGAAGGAGCATTTTGAGCAATGAAGTGCTGCCGTTTTACATCCTCACACCTTTTGATTTGTGCCTTTCACATCCTTGATCTCTTTTGGAAGGGAGGTCATTGGGTGATTATTGGAAGCGCAAATCCGGAACCAAAACCCGACATTTGGCCATAACATCCTACCAAATTTGTCGACAACACCCCACAAGAGGTTTTGGACCCATCCCAAGTGGATTGGTGCCGAAATCGGGCCCCAAACGGTGGGCGTCCCGCCCCGGCGCCCCCTACACTATTGCAGTCCTAATCGCCCCACCCCGGAGTGATTAGAAATCTATAGCAGATTTCCTTTCTGTTATTTTTGCATCTGATTCTATGTTTCTTAGATAGGTTGTCATTCAAATTTCACATCATTTTGAGCTGTTTTGATCATGTTTTTGTCATTTCCCGCTTTTGCTAACATGCAGGTAGCATCATCAAATTCCCGGTGATAGAGGCCGAATTGGAAAAATCTGACCTTCTGGGTCTTTCCAAAATACCCCATTTTACCTAACCCCCAACTTTGCAGGTGATTTGGAGCCTCCCGGATGTGACATTTGGGACAGTGCTTTCTGACATTTTGTTGCAGGTCTAATCGTCCCACCCCGGAGCGATTAGAAATCCGTGGAAAATTTTTTGACTGTTCCATTTGCAGTGCCCTCCTGGTAATGTCCTCATGCTTCTGTTAAATTTTTAGATCATTCTGATGCTATTTAGTTATCGTTTTATTTATTTTTTGCATGCACTAATCGTAGGCTTGGGGATTGCATGTTTCATTTTATCTACAAGTGCTACTGACTATTTTCTATTTCCTTGAATGCAGGATCTCGACATTAGAGGAGCAGCAAGGAGTCAAGACTCATCAACGCAAGCGACGACGATGTTTGGTCCGCCCATTCTACATGTGGGCACGCGAAAGAAGGAATACCATCTGTTGATGTGACAAGAACATATTTAACGCTCCTAGCCCCTGAAAAGGGAGGAGACGGATTGTAACTAGGTTCTAAAGCATATTAATAAAAAGGGTTGTACTCCATATTCACTTTTATACCTTGTTTCAATGCGTTTATGTTTCTCTCCTTTCATGCATTTCAGTTCGTAGGATTTAGCGTTAAGTTTAGTTTCGTTTACATCGCATCTTGGCATTTCCTTTTTGTTTCCGTATCCTCGTGCTTTCAGATTTCATAGTAGTTTCCAAAAATAAATGGAATCAAACATTATTCAATATTGCTTGATAATGGAAAACACAAAGCAAAAAAGAAAATACAAAATATGATGAAGTTTCTATGGACTCCAAATAATCTCAGTAATTAGAAATGGAATTAAACTCCAACCAATAAATAAAATGGTTGGTATCAAGGGGTATTTATTCATAAATATATGATTCCTTTAGGTCAATGTTATGAGACAAACTCTCAAGAATAAAATATTACAAAAAATTACAAAAACATATTTTGAAGGTTAACATGGGCCCCCTAAAGGTAAATATTACAAATACAAATACAAAAGTCAATCATGGTCTCAAGATTAACCTTGATGTATCTCATCATCCCCTCTTATGTTGAATGAGATACATGGAGATAAATCATTACTTATCATCCTCCCTTAAGGGATACTCTCCAACTGCAAGAAGCTTTGGCATGCATTAACTTTGACCTCCTTCATATCTTTCACCTAAAATTTCACTTAGATTTACCTAGATTAGCTTTGAATTCCCTCACATTATTCACTTAAAAATTATCCTCCCCATATTCCTTCATACATTTAACTTCTATATTTGAACTAGTGTGTTGTACTTCATCCCTTATGTCATTTTTCTTGTAATGCTTAATTCGTGATAACTATAATAGCTCTTATCACTTGATGATGTAGAGGAGTTTTACTTACCACATTCTTAGGAATTAAAAAATTATTGTTTTGACCTAGCTTCAACTATGATATGATCTCCTTGTTTCATATTGAAGGTTCCATCATGCCCAAAATTTTATCTTTTTCTCCATCATTTTTACTTTACATTTTCTTTCTGTGTTTGATTTCATGACATTTGCAACATCAAAATGCAATTTTTTACAATCCACTTGTTGATCCCATTCTCTTAATTCAAATTTAATATTAATAGACTACAAAATTGGTTTTGAAATATCCATGGTAATATATTTTCAAGTGTATACAACATCTCTTCCCTCCTCATTTGTTGGTCCCTCCTAGAGAAATTTACCTAGAGTATTGCCAATATTCTTCAAAACCTCCTTATTGATGTGTTGATAAGGAAGTCCAAAAAGCTTAATCGAAATTAGAAGTTTTTTAATAGTCTCTTTTACCAAAGAAAAATCCCCATTTTGTGGTCTTATATAATGCATATTTACCTATAAACCATGGGTATTCATCCATTATTGTATCCCTTATTTATGAATTATATATGATAATGAGAAAAAATACTTTTCAAGAAAAATTCATGGAGAAATTTGAATTCAATCTCCACTTCCACTTTATCCAATTTTGAATCATAGAAAAACTTGTTCACTATCCATTGAATTTATATATTAGCCCTCTAGTTTTAAGAACCATTATATCATGCTAAATCATGTCATACTTTATAATCATTTATGGTGTAGTATCTACTACCTAGATAGGGTTTTCCATAGATTTACTCTTCCTCTTACCGCTAACTAGGGCATCCATACTTCTAACTAGAGTATCCTTACTCCTTGATAATACTTTGGTTCTTACTTTCTACTCACATTTCTGACCTCCTACTCATGCTTCCTACTTGCTACTAGCTCACACTCACTTTCAACTCCTACTATAACCATATAATTAAATACACTCTTTAAATTTACTTTTTACATTTTAAAAATTATATGTGTGTAAACAATATTGTATATGAAATAAAGAAGACAATAAATATGTTAAATAATATTTTCTTTATTTTTACTTTTCACTTTTAGATTACTTGTTTGATCTATCTAGGATCTTTAGCTTATGATAGCTTCTTATCTAGATTCTAACTCTCCTTAGATTTAGCTTTAACCTTAGGATATTTTTGCTATTGCATCTTTGGTGAATTCTCACTAGCTTTGTACAATAACCTTTTTCTTAGGTGCCAAATTACTTGTGGTATTTTATGGTTACGAATGAGATTTATTCATTTCGTTATATATTAAAAAATACTATTGGATAAGTCTTTAGCGCTCTTCCTATTGCTTTTTAAACATATATTTTTAAAACAACCATTATAATCATTTCTTCTTATAATTGACTTCCCACGACAAAAATTCTAAAATTAAACATTGATAAAAGCTAAATCAACTCATATTAAATGTTTCACTTAAAGACTTGACGCTCTCTATTAACTTATGTCTTTTTAGTTTTGGAGGTCATGTAGCTACATTATTTCTTTTCATTCTAACACGTGGTTGTATTTTTTAGGCTATGAAAATACTAACTTATATTTTTTTTAAATAATTATTTTAATAATTTCTTTTTATAACTGACTTCCCATGACAAAAATTATAATACTAAACATTGATTAAAGTGAAATAAACTCATATTACGAAAAATTCCAATATTTATTATTATTCCCTTTCATTTAGGATATTGAACACTTAGTTTATGACTATTCCTTTTATTTAATATAGATCCTAGTACATCAATAGGGCATTTTGTAACAAGATCAAATGGTAAAATGAGTGATAGGAATTGATGACAGTGGTTTTAAACTGAAAGAATCTAACAGACATCTAATAATAACACTACGAAAAGAGTACTCAAGTAACAAGAAGGTTTTGAGTGGAATTGCATTGAAGTCTGGCACAAATCAACACAAATATCAAATAAGGATGTAAAAGGATGTCCTAATGTAAGTTTTTAAGGACTTCAACTTATTTAATGTCTAGCAACTTATACATTAAACAAGTATTATGAGGCTTAAAGATCATTATAATTCCAAATCAACAGTCAGCACACTACACGGAGAAGCCTTAAAATGCATGAGATGCGTCGGCCATAGCCAAGAGAACCAATGCTTAGTGCATGCTTATATTTATATTCAAAGCAGACCTATTGAAATACATTCTCCTCGTAAATTTTGACAGATCTAGAGACATGGAAGCCATCCTGATTGTAGTGGGGACTGTCATATTGAAGGTAACAGCATTGGTATTATATGCTTGGTGTCAACCTCGACGGCACATGAATGAAGACCGTGAAGAAGCAACACACAAGGAACTACAGAATCTCCAACACTTTGTATTCGACAAAGAAAAATATGGCTCCAATTTCCAGAGACTGACGTGCGTCGTGTGTCAACAAAATGTTTCTGATGAGCAGGACTTTCGTATATTGCCCCGATGTCACCATTATTTCCATTTGGAGTGTATAGATAGCTGGTTATGTAGAAAGGGTAACTGTCCTGTTTGTAGAGGAATCGTTGAGTTTAAAAGCTTAGATAGCGATCCTTGGGAATTATTGAGGACCAGAGCGGAGTCGGAATTAGAAGAGAGTCAAGGAGAAACAGACGAATAAATATAGGTTTCTTCTACTTCCTTGACATCATTCAAGGTTGGAATGGTAATATGTTATGGTTCCTAAAACTGTGATATTGTTTGTTACTGCTGTTCTAATATGTGTATCAACTTTTTCATTAAATAATTCCTTGGGATCAGAGAAAATGTACGGACTCATTGTGTTCCATTAATCTTTTGACATTAACTTAGATTGAACATTTATATGAAGCTAATGTCATGTATGTTATTATCTTGTATTCTATTTAATTAAATATTTTATAGCTTAGTTATTTGAAATTTTATAGTAAATAAAAGATATTCCTTTTTATTAAGATATCTTCATATCATGAAGAAGGGAAACTGTAAAAAGATAATGTATTGTTAGAAGGTATGTTAGAGAGAAAAAAATGTATGATGTTCAAAACCTTATATTAAATAGAGACACAATAAAAACAATTCATAAGAAATAGCATATTGAAGTGAACATTATCAAGAGTGTATAGTTTTTCCAATACTATGAGTGTTCTCATTGTATTGATCAAGTAACTAGTGGAAATATTTCTTTGTAGTTTACTCTATAGACTGGTGTACCGTTAGTAAACAACCTTGTTTTATGTCTTTTAATTATACAATCAATCTTTTGTAGTGAAACTAACTCCAAAGATCATTCTTCTCAGTTGCTCTTATCTCTTATTTGATTGTCTCATATCTTCACTAGTCCATAAGGTATCTTTACCTCTCATGTAATTCCATTTAGGTTTTATAATTTGCCTACAAGATTCTAGCAATAAATAAATAAAGTATTTGAATTCAAAATTAACAAATATATTGAAGTTTTTCTAGATAAATGTTATATCTATGGAATGAAAATGGATCGTTTATCATCCCTTTAGAACTAATTTAAATATTGAATGAGGCAAAAGTACCACTTGTAGCTATAAAATATATGTTGGATGCATACATTTTGTCATGTTGGGACATGTATTATCCCAATAAGGTATTTTATTTAATCCCAAGATGGTCATTAAATATGAGATCTATTTTAGAACCAAAAATAGAAATGTGATTGTTCTTAGTTCACACGCGATATTATAAATGGTTTATTATTAATTTCTCAAGATCAAGCAACCATCAATATAATTTATAAAGAAAGACATTTCTTATAAGCTAGGTAAAAAGTCCAAAAAGACATTCAAGGAACTAAAATCAATAATTATAACTAAATTATAATTAAATAATTTAGACTAGAATGATCCAATTTGTCATCTACAATGATATCCCTAAACAAACTTGAAATGCTAAGTAGAAATACTATAATGAGTGTGAAGTAGAAAAAAAATGAGCAACACTAAATTAAACTATTAAATCATCAAAAAGGAAGTGCTAAATATCATATTTGTAATAGAGAAGTTTAAAATATTTTTTCTACATATTCATCACTATTAAGGACAATGCTCCCCTACATTACATTATTAATAAGTTAAATTAATTATAAAGGATTACTAAGGGTATTTCACTCTTCTAGAAATAAGAATGCAATATTATGGATTAACTTTAGAAGAAAATTATAATCATCACACTCTTTTAAGAGAATATCAAGGTATTCACATTAGTAACACTTCCTCTTGAAGAAGTTATATTCACTTTAGATGAATTATGATGATTTTGTGGTAGAACATTTGAATGCCTTCAACACTATGGTAAGTCAATTAAACTTTATTGATGTAAAAATGGATGAAGAAGAAAAGTGTATCACTTTACTTTGTTCTTTACCTGATTCTTGGGATAACTTAGTTATGGCTATCACAAATACTACTTTTGCATTAAAATTTGAGGATATAATAGGAAATCTATTATAAAAAGAAATGAGGAAAAATTGAAGAACATAAGCTTATACTGAGAGGGGGTGAACAATATAAGATAAAAAAATTTACTTTTCAATCCAAATGATAACAACAATAATATCAAAGCAGTAAATAATGCACACATCATCACACACATGAGAGACATGATTTAACATGGTTCACCCAATGTGGGTTACATCCACGGAGAAAATATTTCTTATAAATTTTCTCAATGAATCTTTTGGGAACCAAATCCCTATTACAATGTTTATGGACCTTTGTCCAAAGGAGACACCAATCCCCTATGCTCAAGTTCATGGATCTCTATCCATAGGAGACCTCTGTCCCCACTACTCTAGTTTGTGGATCTCTCTCCATAGGATAACTCTATCCCCTCTACTTTACTCTATTTTGCTCACTATCTCTGCTCTATTCTGCTCTAATACATGCTCAAAATTTCTCATAATATTTGCTTGATTATAATACTTCAAACATATTCTATCAAGAATTATTGTTCAAGAACACATAGGAAATGATATGCAATATGATTCCACCATATGTTCTTTCCAATATTAATCAACCCAATACACAATTGCTTTACAAGACTTGCTCATCCACATTCAATACATTCAAACCAATGCTACAAGGATTACAAATTTATTCAAACAATGAAATTTGTTTCACAAACCCTAACTCAAATATTTCCAATAATACACACTAATTAACCCTTTTATCTCCACCTTATAATTCTGAAATATTTCAACCAAACACCTTAAAGAAAGAGTGATATAACCATACCTCTTTGATGAAGGAGCTCTCTCAAAAACCTGTCTCAAGATATTCTATCTTTCTTATGCCACTTTCAAGGGTTAGTTAGCATAACACTTTTCAAACCAACCATAAAATATTTCCTCAAAATTTACTCATAAAAATATTTAATATCAAGACAAAGTTTTGACAATAATCAAACCCTCTCAATATTTCTTTTTATCAAAAATTACACACAACAATTTAAACCATAGTCATACCTTATCACTCCTACTTATAAGAGCCACTTGTAATTCTCAATATCACAATTTAATATCCCTAAGTGCATACCATACATTAATTTTACTTTCAAGCACCTTATTGCTCCTTTCTTTCAAAAATTATTTCAACTTTATAAAGTCACAACCAAAATCTAAAATATCATTATGTCCTCAAAAATATTAAATTTCAAATCATTACCCTTATCTCTCCCTAGACTATGCAATATGCACTTTTTAATAAACAAAAATTAAACCTTATGCCTCCCTTGTTCAAGCGCTAACATACCTCAACATTAAACAAAAATTTATGCCCTTATGCGCATCTACCACTGCCATCGAGATTCGAATATGAAACCTCATGGCACCCACGCTCTAGCATGAGCTAGAGTGCTAGTTGGGTTGGCCCCACCTACTGGAACAAATCATGCACAAAAATGCTTTTATGCCTTCCTCTTTGCCCAAATGTGATTTAAAAAATTAAATTGCCATGGTGATTTGAAACTGAGACCTATCCACTACCATGCCTTACGTAGGACCCACCTACCACCTAGGCTAGCAGCCCTAGTTGAAACCAAGTCGTGCGCTCTCCCTTATGATTTGTTGTCACTTGCTAGAAATACATGCGCTGAATTTTCTTCTCTCTTCTCTCGATGAATGGCACTTTAATTTCCTTGCTCTATGCTCCATAAAAATCGAATAATGCTTGTGCTATATTAAAATTTGAAAAATGATTTATTCTCCTCCTTAAATACGCATTCAATGTTTTTCTATGACATCGGCTCAACCTTTTATTGCCACCTTTTTTAAATTTAAATTCTTGGCACCTTTGATAATTCAAATTTATTTTATTTTAACTTAATATTTAACTTATTTAACCTTGTGTTAAATATTATTTATTATATTATTTAACCTTGGTGTTAAATAATATTTTTTCTTGTAGTCCTTTGTCAACTTAATTTCTTTTTGAGACCTTTGTCCAATGCACTTTCAATCCTCCTTTTAATAAGTCCTTTTGGCCTAAATATTATAATATTATAATATTTTCTCTTAAACCATGGGCTTAAAACTTGGGCCTTCAACCTTTTAACCATCAATGACTTTGACATCAATGACAACAATATACTCAAAATTTCCAACAATCTCCCCCTTTGTCATTGATGGCAACCCTTTCTAAAAATTCCTTTTCCAACCACTGGATTCCAAATCTGCTCCCCCTGAGAAACTGCTCCCTTACATGAATGCTCTCCCCCTTACTCAAATATCTCCCCCTTTGACATCAATGGCAAAGGGACTCCTTTGGGGCTAAATATAAGACTCTTAGCTCAGCCCCCTCCCCACCTCCTCTCCTTGAGGTGATTAATTTTGGGGTGGGAGTAAGACTACTCCCAATTTCCTTCTAAGATACTCAAAAGTTTCCTTTGGCAATGGCTTAGTAAATATGTTCACAAGTTGTTCCTTTGTAGTAACATATTCCAATTTGACTTGCTTATCCATCACTTGTTCTCTCAGAAAATGATATTTGATCAGAATGTGCTTGGTCCTTGAGTGCATCACTGGATTCTTTGAAATGTTTATGGCACTTGTATTATCACATAGTATGGATATGGGATGATCATGCTCTATCTTAAAGTCCTTTAAAGTTTACTTCATCCATAACACTTGTGTACAACAAGCAACTGCTGCAATGTACTCTGCCTCTATCGTAGATAAGGATATCGATGCTTGTTTCTTGCTTAGCCAAGAGACTAAACAATCTCCAAGAAAGAATGCTCCTCCACTTGTGCTTTTTCTATCATCAATACTGCCTGCCCAATCTACATCTGTATACATTGTGAGAGTAAAGTTGTCACTTCTGGGATACCAAAGTCCAAAATCCATAGTTCCTTTTAAATACCTGAGAATTCTCTTTACTTCTAGTACATGTGTTTCCTTTGGTGCTGCTTGAAATCTTGCCACTAGTCCCACTACCTGCATTATATCTGGTCTTGTAGCTATGACATATAGTAAGCTACCAATCATAGATCTATACAATGTCTGATTTGCCTCAGGAGATTCATCATATTTACTCAACTTGCATCCTGTAACCATGGGGGTACTCACTGGTTTACAATCTTCCAATTTGAATTTCTTCAACATTTCTTTTATATACTTGGTTTGTGAGAGAAATACACCCTTTTCTGATTATGAAATCTGTAGTCCAAGGAAGAAGGACAACTCACCAAGAATTGACATTTCAAATTCATTTTGCATACTCTTTGCAAATTTTTGACACATCTTATCATTACTACCTCCAAAAATGATATCATCCACATAGACAACCATAATTAATAAGTCATTTCCTTCATTTTTGATGTATAAATTATTATCAACTATTCCTTTTCTGAAACCCTATTCTTGAAGATACTTATCCAACCTTGAATACCAAGCTCTAGGAGCTTGCTTTAGTCCATAAAGAGCCTTCTTTAATCTGCATACATAATCTGGCTTATCAGTTAGGTTGAACCCCTTAGGTTGCTCAATGTAGACCTCTTCATCCAAGATGCCATTGAGAAAAGCTGATTTTACATCCATTTGATATACTTTGAAGTTTTTGAAACTTGAGAAAGCTAAAAATATCCTTATGGCCTCAAGTCATGCAACAGGAGAAAATGTTTCATCAAAATCAACCCCTTCAACCTGTGCATAGCCTTTGCATACCAGTCTTGCTTTATTTCTGACTACCTGACCATCTTCATTTAACTTATTTCTGTAAACCCATTTAGTGCCAATTACATTCTTGTCTTTTGGTCATGGGACAAGTTCCCAAGTCTCACTTTTTTCTATTTGATCCAACTCCTCATCCATTGCCTTGACCCAAAATTTATCTTCTCTTGCCTCATTGAAATCCTTGGGCTCAATTTTAGACAACAAAGAAAGATTTGCATGTTCACTTGTTCCTATTATCTTCCTCCTTGTTTGTCTTTCATCTAGATTTCCAATAATCAGATCTCTTGGATGATTCTTTTGCACATACCTGGATGGAGTCTTAGGTGGTGTTCTTTGTGTTTCATCTTCTTCTGATTCTTCACCTACTTCTTCTTGGCAACTTTCTTCTTCTTGATATACAATTTCTTGAGCTAGTTCTTTTGACCCTATCTGTTCATCAACTGTCACATTTATACTTTCCATAATTGTATGTGTCCTCTTATTATAGAATTTATAGGCTTTGCTCTTAGTGGAATAGCCAAGGAAGATACCCTCATCACATCTTGAATCAAACTTGCCCAAATTTTTCTCTTCTCATCTAATGTAACATTTGCTTCCAAAAACTTTGAAATACTTTATAGTAGTTGGTCTTCCTTTCCAAAGCTCATATGGGTTTTTATGATGATTTACTCTTACTTGAGCTCTATTGATGATATATACAATTGTATGAACTACCTCTCTCCAAAAACCATCTAAAATATTAGACTCATTTAGCATAGCTCTAGCCATATTCTCGATAGTTCTATTTTTCCTTTCAACTACTCCATTTTGTTGTGGAGTTCTTGCTGCTGAATATTCTCTTTTGATCCCATGTTGTTCATAGAATTCTATGAATTCACCTAAAGTAAATTCTCCTCCTCTATCTGATCTTAGACACTTGATCTTTTTACCTATTTTATTTTCTACTAGGACTTTGAATGCCTAGAATTTCTCAAAGGCTTCTGACTTTTCTTTTAAGAAAGCTACCCAAGTCATTCTGGAGAAATCATCTATAAATAGCATGAAGTAACTTTCACCTTGTAAACTCTTTGTCCTTGTAGGACCACATAAATCAGTGTGAACTAGTTTCAATGGTTCAGATGAAGTAAATTCTTTTGACTTGAAACTTGTTCTTGTTTGCTTTCCATGTTGACATTGTGCACATATTGTGCTTTGTGGTATTTTTATCTTGGGTAAATCTCTAACTTCCTATTTGTTGCTTATTTTCACTATGTTGTCAAAGTTCAGATGACCCATTCTTCTATGCCATAACCAACTCTCATCCTCTTGTGATAAGAAATATTTTTCTCCCTTAATTTCACTTAGTATGTAGAGATTGTTTGTAGTTCTACTGGCATCTACAATAAGCTTTCCTATCTTGGATTTTCTGATCTCACATCTATTTGGATGAAAAGTGACTATGTGCCCCTGATCACAAAGTTGACTTACACTCAACAAATTGTGCTTCAATCCCTTAACATACAATACATTTTCTATCCTTGATTTTCCATTATCTAAACTCAAAGTCCCTTTTCCAACAATTTTTGTTGAACCATTGTCACCAAATTTTACTGATCCTCCATTGATTTCTTTAAGAGCAAGAAATTTACTTTTATCACCTATCATATGACTCGAACAACCACTATCAAGAAACCACTGATTTCTTTTATCTTGTACATGAAGAGTTGTTTGTACCAACATTGACTTCTCCTTTTCTTGCTCTTTTCTCTCTTTCCAAACTTTTGAGGTTGTATTCTTTTGATCCTTCTGATCCTCCTTTTTGCTTGATTCAGGAAATATTATTTTACACCATTTGGCCTTGTGCCCAAAGTTATTGCATTTGTAATAGATGATATTGTTATCCATGAGAGGTGCAAATGAATTGAAATTTCTATCAACATTATTTCTCACATGGACCATGCAATGTACAACTCTATGACCATATTTGTTACATGAAAAATAATAGCCATGGAAGAAATTTTGTAACCTGTTAGATTGCCTTGAATAATATGGTTGCATGCTTCTTCCTTTGTTGTTTATGTAATTGAATTTTGTCCATGAAGCTTCTCTATTTTCTTCCTTCTTGATGCTTTTGCCTTTCAATACATTAGCATAGGTCATGGGCTCTTCTTCCTTTGATATCTTTGTTCCCTTGGAGCTTGACTCCTCTTTCTGTTTCCCTAACTTTATATCTTGTTGTAACTTATCTTTAGACTTTTCAACTCCCTTTCTTAGAGAGACAATTTCAGATTCCAACCCTTCACATTCTAACTCTTTTGCCTTTAACTGTTCTGCCATATCCTTTTCAATTTTCCTTACCTCTTCAACTTTTACCTTTAGCTTTGTGAGATTTTGTAAAAGTTTTATTTTTGCTTCCTCATCCTCTTGAATTTGAGCCTTCAAACTTGAATTCTTCTTTCTAACTCTTTCCAAGTTTCTAAGAGCAGCAATAAGTTCCTCTTTCATGTCGATCATGGCTTCTTCTCCATTTTTTATGGTCATGTATGTTCTTGTGGGATCTTCCTTCAAGTTTTTAGGCTTTTCATGAAGGAACCCACTCTGATACCAATTGAAGAACATAAGATTATATTGAGAGGGGGTGAATAGTATAAGATAAAACTTTTTACTTTTCAATCTAAATGATAACAACAATAATATCAAAGTAGTAAATAATGCACACATCATCACACACATGAGAGACATGATTTAATGTGGTTCACCCAATGTGGGTTACGTCCACAGAGAAAATATTTCTTATAAATTTTCTCAATAAATATTTTGGGAACCAAATCCCTATTACAATGTTTATGGACCTCTATCCAAAGGAGACACCAATCCCCTATGCTCAAGTTCATGGATCTCTATCCACAAGAGACCTCTATCCCCACTGCTCTAGTTTGTGGATCTCTTTCCATAGGAGAACTCTATCCCCTCTACTCTGGTTTGTGGATCTCTCTCCATAGGAGAACTCTATCCCCTATGCTCTACTCTATTTTACTCACTATCCTACTCTAGTTTGCTCACTGTCTCTGCTCAATTTTTCTCTAATACATGCTCAAAAATTCTCATAACATTTGCTTGATTATAACACTTCAAACATATTCTATCAAGAATTATTGTTCAAGAACACACAAGAAATGATATGCAATATGATTCCACCATATGTTCTTTCCAATTTTACTCAACCCAATACACAATTGCTTTACAAGACTTGCTCATCCACATTCAATACATTCAAACCAATGCTACAAGGATTACAAATTCATTTAAACAATGAAATTTGTTTCACAAACCCTAACTCAAATATTTCCAACAATACACACTAATTAACCCTTTTATCTCCACCTTATAATTCTAAAATATTTCAACCAAACACCTTAAAGAAAGAGTGATATAACCATACCTCTTTGATGAAGGAGCTCTCTCAAAAACCTGTCTCAAGATATTCTGTCTTTCTTATGCCACTTTCAAGAGTTAGTTAGCATAACACTTTTCAAACCAACCATAACATCTTTCCTCAAAATTTACTCATAAAAATATTTAATATCAAGACAAAGTTTTGACAATAATCAAGCCCTCTCAATATTTCTTTTTATCAAAAATTACACACAACAATTTAAACCATAGTCATACCTTATCACTCCTACTTATAAGAGCCACTTGTAATTCAATATCACAATTCAATATCCCTAAGTGCATGCCATACATCAATTTTACTTTCAAGCACCTTATTGCTCCTTTCTTTCAAAAATATATTCCAACTTTATAAAGTCACAACCAGAATCTAACATATCATTATGTCCTCAAAAATATTAAATTTCAAATCATTACCCTTATATCTCCCTAGACTATGTAATATGCACTTTTAATAAACAAAAATTAAACCTTATGCCTCCCTTGGTAAAGCGCTAACATACCTCAAACATTAAACAAAAATTTATGCCCTTACCCACATCTACCACTACCACCAAGATTCAAACATGAAACCTCATGGCGCCCACGCTCTAGCGTGAGCTAGAGTGCCAGCTAGGCTGGCCCCACTTGCTGGAACAAATCATGCACAAAAATATTTTATGCCTTCCTCTTTTCCCAAAAATGGATTCATAAAAATTAAACTACCATGGGGATTCAAAACCGAGACCTATCCACTGCCACGCCTTACGTAGGACCCGCCTACCACCTGGGCTACCAGCCCTGGTTGAAACCAAATCGTGCACTCTCCCTTATGTTTCATTGTCACTTGCTAGAAATACGTGCGCTGACTTTTCTTCTCCCTCTTCTCTCGATGAATGGTGCTTTAATTTCCTTGCTCTGCACTCCACAAAAATTGAATAATGCATGTGCTTCTTAACCTTGGAAAAATGATTTATGCTCCTCCTTAAATACACATTCGATTTTTTGCTATGACGTCGGCTCAACCTTATTATTGCCACCTTTTTAAATTCGAATTTTTGGCACCTTTGATAATTCAAATTTATTTTATTTTTAATATAATATTTAACCTTGGTGTTAAATATTATTTATTATATTATTTAACCTTGGTGTTAAATAATATTTTTGCTTGTAGTCCTTTGTCAACTTAATTTCTTTTTGAGACCTTTGTCCAATGCACTTTCAATCCTCCTTTTAATAAGTCCTTTTGGCCTAAATATTATAATATTATAATATTATCTCTTTTCTCTTAAACCATGGGCTTAAAACTTGGGCCTTCAACCTTTTAACCATCAATGACTTTGACATCAATGACAATAATATACTCAAAATTTCCAACAAAATTTTTTGTTGAGGATTCTCATCAAAATAATGCCTTGTACATAAGAGGTAATTATTAAGAAAGAAGTAAAAAGAAATTAAAGGATAGGAAATAAACATCTAGGGGTAAATTTATTAATCTACATAGGAGTAAGTGCTAGAAATGTTGTAAAAAAAGGCATTATAAAAAGGACTACAAAGTTAAAAAGGGTGAAAATAGTAATTCATCTAATGAATCCCTTTTTGCATAAATAAAAACCATAGGTGAAGATTCGAAGGATCTATTATTAGCTACCTTAAGCTCAACTAAATGCCATTATTCATGGATGACTGACTCAGGCTCCAATTTTTATATAACTTCCCAATAAGGATTTGCTCACTCAACATGACAAGATCAATGGAGGTGAAGACTATTTGAGAGACAAAATGACACATAAAATCATAGGTCAAGGAAGAGTCAAGTTGAGGTTCAAATATGGAAGAATTAAAAGCCTTCCTAGTGTTATGCATATTTCATGTTTGGTTAAAAAACATGATATCAATAAGTAAGATGAATTATGTGGGTGTGAATATGGTATTTAATAAGGATAGTTGCAAGATGATTCATGAAGCATTGGTGTTGGCAAGAGGAGTTCATACAATAACACTATTCAAGCTTGAGGTAAGCATTGTAAGTGTTGTATGTAATAGCTCTATGGTTTTTGTATCGTGATCCTCCTTGGTGGTCCTTAGGGCATAATTGTGTATTATTTAAATATAACTTACACATAGTTTTATTAACCGTAAGAAGCTATGCAATGTATAGGATCGACCCTAAAGATTATTATATACGTATAATAGGAGAATTTTATATTATAAATACAAAGGTTTATTTATAATAGGATAATTATATATTATAAATAAAAGGTTTTATTTATAATAAGTACCATTATTTATTTATGATAATAGAATAATGTATGATATTATTATAAATAAAATTTTATTTTTAATAATAATAAGTTATTTATAATAGAAGGTTATTATAAATGAATGAATAACACATTAATTAAATATTATAATAAATCATGCTATATTTAAGTAATAAAATATTATATCATTTAAAGTAATATCTTTCATTGCCATCCTTTGGATAGAGATGGCTAGTTTTATGAAGTAAGTGGCCTTTTGACTTGAAATAATGGTGGGCGGTATTTAAAGCAGATATAGATGCATTTATGTGGGATATGGACTTTGAGGCTTCGTAGTTGATAGGTCTTGATAGGTAAGAGGAGATAAAAAGGGGAAACTTGAGGGGAGAGAGGGGAGTGATATCAGGAATCCGAAAGGAGGAACACAAGGAAACCCCAGCCTTGCAGAAGTAGTAGGTTGGTTAACTCTTATATGTTCTTTCCCATTCATTAATTATTTGAATAAACTTGGTTTGAGTTCCCTTAAGGGCTCAAGCATTGGATTAATTAAGTATTAGTTATATTTTTTCACCTAGTTAGCCTCCATTACCCTCCAAAAAACTCGATGAACTTGCGGCTGATTTAGACCTATTTTTTAGTAAGCTCACATCATAGGATTTTTATGACCTTAAAACTTTATTTAGTGAATGAAGTGTAGTTGCATGGACCTCTATTTTAAATTATTACAAAGATACTTTGATAAATTGTGACCCATAATATTTGGCTTTGTCACCTTGTTCCTTTGAGATCTGGATAGTTCTTGTTTGTTCTTGGAAGTTTCAACTTCTAGTTAAAACCCCCAACTCCACCTTTGTGTTATCAACTTAAAATGACATCATGATCAGGTATAGTCACATTTTGATTTTTAAGGCACATAATAGAATTTATGATCTCTAGTTTGTGTACCATAGGATTTGGTGGGGATAACTAATGACACTCTTATGATTGAGAGATTTCAACCTTGTTCGAGCACCTTTAAATATTTGAAAATATTTTGGCAAATCCTTTCTTTGATCGGTCAACAAGTGATTCTAGGATGCATGCACATGATAGATCTATTTCGCATAACATTGGGTCTACCTATAGTAGGGGAGAGAAGGGTTTTTTGAGAGTGAAAGGGTATTTGAGAGGTTTAGAGCCTCTCTATGTCAACTCTTGAGTTGTCATAGTGTTTGGAACTGAGCTTGACTCACACAGGTGGAGGCCCTTGAAAAGGCTTACACGAGCATAGTTCCACATGGGACATGCTCAGGTGTGGGTAACCTTTTAGAGGAGCTTAGATTCCTAAGGATTATCTACCACCAAGTGGTGGTCGATGGCCACACCACTTGGTGATTGGCCCATGCCAATTGGAGGCACATATGAGCGATGATGTCACCATTTGTTATATTAACTACTCTCTAATACTGCGTATTTTATGACTATATTTCCTCATCGTTATTGCCACTTGATCAATTATTATTTGTTGTCCCCTATTGGGTGGTATTTGGTTGTGCTAGATTGGGTTGATGATTTTCCCTTATTGGACATGAGGTATGGGTTGTCTTTTCTGGTCCTCCTATGGATGCCCAATTGTCAAGGTAGGTTCTTAATTCAAAAAACCCCTTTTTAAAAATACCTAATCATAGGGATTTTGTTGTCTATGCAAATAGCGTAGGTCCCTATTAAGATAAAATAGGGATTACATTAATGGAATTTTATGAAAATTTAATTACGATTTTATATTGGAATTTAAATAAATATTTTGATTTATATAATGTTATCATATCATTGAGTTAATGGAATTATAATAAATATTATTATATTTAATGTTAATGGTTTAACATTTAGAGAATATATTTAATGTTAATGGTTTAACATTTAGAGAGTATATTTAATGCTAATGGTTTAATATTTTTAGAATACATTTAAATGTTATAGTAGTTTAACATTTAGAGAATATATAAATGTTATTGGTTTAACATAGAAGAATATATTTAATGGTATTGGCTTAACATTTAGTGAGTATATTTAAACGTTATAGTGATTTAAAATTTAGAGAATATATTAATGTTATTGGTTAAACATAGAAAAATATATTTAATGTTATAATGGTTTGACATTAGAGAATATGTAGATCATGTTATAGAATGGTATAGCATAGTTTATTTTGAAAGGAAAGATATATTATGTTATAAGATGGTATAGCATAGTTTATTTTGAAAGGAAATATGACTTATGTTACAGAGTAAGTAACATAGTTTATTTATAAAATAATGCATCATGTTATAGTATGAATAACATAGTTGTATTTAAAGAATGACTTATGTTATAGAATGAATAACATAGTTTATTTATGAAAGAATGCATCATGTTATAGGATGAATAACATAGTTTTATTTAAAGAATGACTTATGTTATAGAATGAATAACATAGTTTATTTATGAAATAATGCATTATGTTATAGGATGAATAACATAGTTTTATTTAAAACATGAATTATGTTATAGAATGAGTAACATAGTTTATTTATGAATGAATGCATCATGTTATAGGATGAATAACATAGTTGTATTTAAAGAATGTATTATGTTATAGAATGAGTAACATAGTTTATTTAAGAAAGAATGCATCATGTTGTAGGTTAAATAACATAGTTGTATTTAAAGAATGACTTATGTTATACAATTAGTAAAATAGTTTATTTATGAGATAATGCATCATCTTATAGGATGTATAACATAGTTATATTTTAGGAATGAACTATGTTATATAATGCATAACATATTTTGAATTGGAAAGCTTTAGATTATGTTCAATGGATAGAAACATAGTTTATATTGCAAGTTTATAGATTATGTTATAATGAATATTAACATAGTTTATAGTGAACTCATAGATTATGTTACAAGAAGAACATAGTTTGATTATTAGGTTAACCAAAGGTATGGAACTTTAGTTAGTCTTATAAGTGGAAGTTGGATTATTAGATTAACTAAAGGTATGAGACTTTAGTTACTTTGCTAAGTGGACGCTGGATTATGAGATTAACTAAAGGTATGGGACTTTAGTTATTTTGATAAGTGAAGTTGGATTATTATATTAACTAAAGGTATGGCACTATAGTTAGTTTGATAATTGGAAGTTAGATTATTATATTAACTAAAGGTATGGGACTTTGGTTAGTTTGATAAGTGAAATTGAATTATTATATTAAATAAAGGTATGAGACTTTAGTTAGTTTAATAAATGAAAGTTGAATTATTATATTAACTAAAGGTATGGGACTTTAGTTAGTTGATAAGTGAAAGTTCAATTATTAGATTAACTAAAGGTATTTGACTTTAGTTAGTTTTATAAGTGGAAATTGTATTATTAGATTAACTAAAGGTATAGGAATTTAGTTAGTTTTATAAGTGGATATTGGATGATTAGATTTACCAAAGGTATGGGACTTTAGTTAGTTTGACAAATAGAATTGGAGCATGTGGATTAAAATAGCAATTCATGGTAAAGTCGTGGGAACTGTATGTTCGTGCACATTGTATTGGCATACGT
Organism: Wollemia nobilis; assembly: GCA_028583015.1. Lineage (NCBI taxonomy): Eukaryota > Viridiplantae > Streptophyta > Pinopsida > Araucariales > Araucariaceae > Wollemia > Wollemia nobilis. The sequence continues at coordinate 4,902,504 of JAQPPZ010012983.1, read as the reverse complement.
TTGGGAGAAAGGTATTATGGATCCTTGTGCTTGGAAAATACCAAACTTATGCAATAAAGGAAACATTTGAGGTTGGATTTTTCTTAAAGGGTTTTCCCTAGGATATATAATGTGTTATGGGTATTGAATCTCTCTTTATTTACTTGCTTTAATGTATCTCTTTATTGTAGTTTCCATATTCATTTTTTATGTATGTTTTACTAGTTGATTATTATGTTTTATTTGAATAGATGTTTTAGTAAATATTGTTCTTTGTTTATTCTAAATGAGATAAAATTTATGGTTGTTAGTATGTGATGGTGTTTTTTATTGTTAATCAATTTAATATATATATATATATATATATATATATATATATATATATATATATATATATGTAGTACTAAATAATGGCATACCTTAAACTAGTTGGTTTTTGGTGTGTTACATTTTGAGGGAAATAATATTGTAAATCTATTTCCTAGTCTTCCTTTATAAAATATTATATTATGGTATAAGCACATGGGGTGTATTAGAGAGAGGCCTTTTGGAATTATAAATTAAAGGTATGGCTAAAGGAATTTTGGAGTGCCCATTATATTTTGATTTATGTGAGCACTATATATTTGAAAAGCAAACTCGAGCAAGGTTATGCATAGCGGCTATTTATCACCAAATTGGCTAGAATTAGAATTTTAAAATTTTGGAATTGGCTAATATTTGAGACCCTTGAACAGGGCGCATTAGCCAAAAATGTTTGGGTGCAATTTTTTTGGGTCGATTCGCCCCAATTTCATAATATTTTGACCATTTCAAGTTTCAATTTCTAATATTACTCCTAATAATAGTGAAATTTCTACATGAATTTGGATACTATTTGTCTGGATTTCAAAACTGATTCACCAAACTTTTATAAATAATTTTTGGGGCAACCCCTTACGCATAACCTTGAACTCAATTTAAGTTTCCTAGTAGTGCTACAATATTAAAAAGGATTCTACATTTAGTACTTTGATCACTAGGAAAATCTATGTATTATATTACTTTTATAGTTGACTTTTTAAGGAAGGCCTAGGTATATTTTCTATGAAAAAAAAAAAAAAGTTTCCAATAAATTTAAAGAGCTTAAGGATATTGTAGAAAATTAGATAGAGAAGAAGATAAAGGTTTTGAGAAGTGATAATGGTGGTGAATACTTCTCCAATATACTTGAGTAGTTTTATAGGGAATATGAAATATACAAGTAGAAAATAACTCCATATACTTCACAACATAATAGAGTTGTAGAATGGATGAATAGAACATTGATGGATATGGACATAAGAATGCTAAGTGGTGTAGGGTTAGAAAGGGAATTTTATACAAAAGTAGTAACAATTACATATTATCTCATAAATAGATCTCCTAACTCATCTTTGGTTGATAAATATCCACAAGGAGTTTGTACCGGTAAGAAACCATCTCTTATATATTTATGTGTTTTTTATTGTGATGCTTATATGTATATTTCAAAAGAGAAAATGACTAATCTAGACAAAAAATTAGCAAAATTTTTATTTTTATGTTATAGTATCGGTGATAAAGGATATAAGTTCTGGAACCCATAAACACAAAATATTGTTTATAGTTGTAATGTAATCATTAGAGAAATAAAATTGGTTTGGAGACCTTATTAATAGAACATCCACTAGTGCCCATGTGTTTAATATATTTTGGAGGTTCATTGAGTTGGATGAGTAAAATCCTAATGGTAATTAGTGGTTGCTTTATCCATAATAGAGGAAGAGTAAATGGCAATAAGAATTGACAGTTGGTCAATAGTTGGTCTTGTACAAAAGATTATGAGAATTGATAGTCATAGTCATAGTGCAATTTTTCTAGCCAATAATCTTGCTCTTCATGCTCAATCAAAACATATTTATATCTAGTATTATTTTGTGAGAGAAATGGTTGAGAGGGACTGGGTGTTGTTGGAAAAAATTTATGCATAAGAAAATGTTACTGATTCATTACAAATGTTATTAGTGCTAAAACAATATAATTGTGTAGAAAATAAATGGGCATGATTGCCCTTAATAGTTGATAATATAGTGCTATTGACTCCTATATAAAGTATTTAACAGGTGGAAGAATGTTGGATATGTGTTGAATAATTTTCATATATAGTTATAAAGAGGAGAAATGATGTTTTTTTTAGGTTATTGTTATGGCTATGGTTTTGTGCACATTTTTTTTCTAAAATTTGTACATGTGCCTTTGTTATTTATTTTGCACTTGCATTAGGGTTTAATGCATAAGAGAGAACTACATTATTGTATTGGAGATGGTTGAGTTTATGCAATATGCATTAGGGTTTACAGAGAACTATATTATTGTATTGGAGATGGTTGAGTTTATGCAATAAAAAAATGGTTACTATACTAGGTGTTTACCCAAAAGGGTTTTCCTAGGTCAAATATTATGTATTGTTGTTTACCTTATTTTATCATCTTGAATATATTTTATTGCTTATCTAGTTTAAGTTTATTTGGGAATACTTGTTCTTAATTTGGATTTATGGTCCCACCATGCTTTTACTATGCAAATCCATCTCACAAAATGCATCCATATATTTATAATTTTTCTACTAATAGAACACAAGTTGGAGGGTTCTTTAATTATCACATTAAAGGATGACTAGAAAGCTATGAGGAATATTAATCTCCTTTATAATTATGATCATGCACTTGATATACTTAGTTATCTCATTGGTTCCAAAATATCTAGCCTTCATAGAGGAATAAGAAAAAGTGGATTAACATCTAGAATACAAAGAAGCAAGGCAAAATACTAAATAGAACATAAATCTTGTGGTGTATTATTGCTCATCCATGTTACTTGGTTAATTAGCATCTAAAAAACCTATTAAAATTGGAGAGGAACAAATGGAGTAGTGAATATCCATGTATTAGTTTCCACTCATGTATTTGATAATTATCTTAGCTACTATACAATGACTCTCTTATGGTGCTTAAATATATTTGGAATAATATTTGATAAAAAATGATATATCAATGGACAATGCCTTATTATCTTGAAGGAAACTAAACTTTTTAAGAAGAATATTTTAAAAATTATTAAGAATATTATCAACAAAACTAGTTAATATTGGCATATTTAGCTTTATGCTACATTATGAGCCTATCACACTAGAGTATGAACTCCCAAGTGTGACTCCCTAAGCTTTAGTTTCTAGAACTAAATCCATTATGCTTTTCAATCTTGAGGTACCTCATGCATTTTGTTGTAGGACCCCTTTGTAACCCTTTGTTAGAGATAAATATTGTCTCACCCATCTTAGCTAGTTGGAGCTACTTGACAAAAAGTGGATCCATGAAATAGAGAACCTACAAGTCTATTAGTAAGGAACTAAGCATAGCTATAGTAAAAATATACAATATTGATCCCTCAAGGTTGGCAATTGTGTTCTTAAAGAGAATAAAAGGAACACTATTTCTAAAACTAGGCTTAAAGACAAGGTTGATCCCAATTAGATAGGTCTATTCATCATAACTACCAAGTTTGGTTTAGGATATTATCACCTTGCCATGCTTGATGGAAAACATAAAGAACCAATGAACATAATTTACCTCAAATGCTATTACATTTGAGTCTCCATCAGCTACTTATTTCTTTTAACTTCTTATCACTACCTACTTGTATTTTTTTTTTTTTTTCATACCTATTTGCATACACATGCTTATCTATGACTGAACTACCTATTGCATTCTAAGTCAAGAATTATAAATTATGTAAATGATTATCTTAGTCAAGATAGTTTATTCTTGCATTACACTAGGTGATTAATGTAAGAGGATTCTCCCAGTATCTCCTTTGAAAATAAAGTAAGGTTTGTGTGACCATTTAACTATATCAACTAAAATTATCTATCTCATCACTTTATATCTAGCTCATTTTAATTTATCTCAAATAATATTTATCAAGTCTTTCAAATTATAATATCCCTTACCATGTGATGAATATGATAAAGTTCATAGATTTTGATGAAAAAATCAATCAAATCAAACTTCTATATCATAAAGGGCTACAAGATGAGTAGTATGAGTTTTGGTAGGAGTTGATATCCCTATCATTTTAATCATATGTTGTTTTCCCATATAATACCTTTTGTAGGAGCAACTAGTCAACATCAAAATTGTCTTCCCAACTAAATACATCATTCATTATAACACAACTCCATCTTAATTCCTCTATTATAATTCCCTATGAGGTAAATTACACACAACAAAAGACCTTTAAGTATTTGTCTAATAACCATGTAAATAGGTATATTATTAAAGGTAAATCTAAAATCAAAATATCCTAAGTCTAATAGATGAGGTTATACCAAGATTCCTTTAAGCATGAGGTATTTCTTAAAGAAAAAACTTAAAACCAAAAGTATGATACTTTTATTAAAGGTAAATATTATATCTAAATTCCTTTATGCATGTGGCTTTATCTAAAGGGAAATAATTTTTACATATATGCATATAGTTATGTATATTGTGTATCATAGCAAGCTAACTAGAATCCCCATAGGAAAATATCAAAGCTAATAAAATTTCTATGGGTAAGTGAAAATTCATATCAATAAGTTCTCTAGGCAAGACAAAAGCTAACTAAATCCAAGACAATAAGAAATTCATATGTCTTCAAGGATATAACTTCTTCAATTTTATTCTCTCATTTTCCATTAATGTTTGCGTAGTATATTTAAAATACCATTCTACTCAGACTCATGCATGGATATGTACACATAAGATTATATTTTGTCTTGGTGGAATTATAATAAATCCTTGGCAGATTGTTTAGTATCGGTTGACATTTTATGCCATCTATAAAAGCTCTAATTCATGGAAGTTATTTAGCAATTGCATCCAAAATAATGTGAAATCTCATCACTATTGCTATTATTGCACCTTGGAAAATCCATAAAATTCTTATCCATGACTATCCTCATGTTCCAATAAAATACTATCATGAATAAGCTCAGTCATTCCACATCAACGTGCTCTATGCCTTATCAAAAAATGATTGCATGGCAAGAAAGTGAATTCAACGTTGTAATAATCATTGTAAAATTTAAATAATATATCATATCATATGATCGAGTTAGTTATTATTCAACATCCAAGCTAGAATTTGTTTTCCATTGCAATTGCGTCTAACATTTCCACATTGATTACATCTTTAAAACAATTTAAATATTCTATAAAATAACTTGGAGCTCAATAAAGCTGAGATAAATATAAAGGATTTTCCAGTATTTTAACTTTAAAATTTTTAGTTTACATGATTATAATTCTTTATATGACTAATGTAGTGATAGATATATTTTTAATTTTTTTTTATGTATTTTATATTTTAATATATAAAATAGTAGTAATAAAGATGATATAAACTCATATGTAGATGTGTGGATGTATTTATTTATTTTAATATTTAAATATTTTATAGGATGTATTTTATTTAGTTATTTAAGGAAAAAATGACATTTTTTATCATGAATAGGAGAAAACATTTATATGCATAATCTTACATCACTTATAAATTAATTAATTTTACCATGAAAGTAAATTTAAAGACAAAGAACACAATGTTAGAACTCAATGCTTGGCTACTTGTATTATGGAACTAAATAGTATTTAAGTACATAGGATGCATATTTTACGCATAACAAACCCTCAAACAAACTTGTAATTACTTGGTCCTATACTACATGCATGTACCTTATGATGGGTGGTTATACCACTTGACTTCTCACATGGTCTATGATTTAATAACTCCTTACATACCCCCTTATTGCATGATACTCAAAAGCTCTATTATTCTTTGATAATGATATATGGATCTATTATTTGAGTTGTAAAGATAGGTAATCTTCTTTCAATAGGATCTACTTTGTAAGCTATCACATATTTTTAAAGCTTTTTATATAATAGGAAATTCATCTTGTAGATGTTTTTCTCTATATTTGGAAAAGTGAACAAAAAATAAATTAATTTTGAACATATCCTCTTCATTCTAGAATGCATTTAATTTATTAACCTTAGAGGTGTCCCATGGCTTATGCTTGTAATATTTTCCTGTATAGCTAGGTGGAATTACCTCTTGTTGTTTCCTTGGATTGAATTCTTCAACCAATGGAAATCTTCTTGTATGATTATTTTAATGTTTCCAAGTTTCTTGACTTATCATATATTTGGGTTTATACCAGGCATATTGAGTTGTCTCAAGTTTATTTGTGTGACAAATGGATGTTATTCTTCTATTTCTTAAACCTCTTCTTTTTTTTTAATTTACTTGATCTTGTTTGTCTACATTACTTTGATGTGCATTTCTTCAAATTTAATTTTATTATCCTAAATATGACCCGTTATGCTACTGATTCATATCTAATGAAGAAAATCTATTTTTAATAGAATGTGGTAAAAATATTTCATGGTGTATCATTTTCTTCCACAATATTCACACATATATTCTGTGTAAAAATTAATCCCTTGAGAATAATTCCTATGTCTATATTATGAAGATAAATCTCCATACAATGTAAGATAAAATAGTTTATAGGGATCACCACATAACAATAATTAATAACAAAGCTTGTATACATATTTTGAACAAATTTATTATATGTATTCTTCATGTATGTACATGAACGATTTTTGCCATTTACATTCATATTTGATATTACAAGTGAATGTTATTTCATTATTATATTGGCATATACATATTTTATTGCTCATAAATAATTATACTATTTTTTTAAATAAAGGGGTAAAAATTTATTGATAAAAAGTCTGGATTACAGAGTACAATTGAGCTTCCAACCATGACTCAAATAAATAGCCAAATAGGCTAAAACCACTAGACTAGAATGACACTTATAAAAGACAATAAAAAAAAACCACATTAAGTCTGTACATCCTTATGGATCAACTCCCACAGGCGTTGAGAGTCCCCAAACAAGAGACTCTCCCAATTATCGATACTCCAAGGATCCAACAACTTAGAATCCCTTTTGGCTAGGTAATCAGCAACCACATTCCATTCCCTTGGAATGTGCACAAAGGATATAAATTTAAAATCTTCACTCATTCTGAGAATCTGAACGGCTACAGATGCCAACTACCAATTAACTTCCTCCACCCTTTTACTGTTTAAAAGGTTAACCATAATTTGAGAGTCATAATCATAGATAATCCTATGCCAGCCAAGATAAAACCCCCTCCGTAAGTCCTCAAGAATTGCAATATCTTCCATAAAATTATTGGAGTGAACACCTTTATAAATGGAAAAGAAAAAACTGACACCACCAGTAGAATATATCCCAACACCACCAATTCTAGCATGTCCAGGATTACCCCTAGACGATCCATCAATATTAATTTTTAAAACTCCTCTAGGGGGTGACCTCCACCTACCATCTCTCCTAACCTTCTTGGTGAACTGAGGAACCCTACTAGGGCTAAAAGAGTTCACACCATCCCCAAAGAGACCAAGTTCTTGTTGTACCTTCTCCTACCTAGAATCCAAAAGAGGGTCCACATCACATTTTTCATGGATGGTTTCCTGAACCATATACATGATACTTTACTAGATATTTTAAACAACCAAATAACTACCCTAAAATATGTGACAGTTTCATTCAAGCCAAATTTTCTAGATGATGCAAGAAGGGCCCAAATTCCAAGCCATCCGAAGGAAGGGGGCCTTGGACGAAGGTCTACCTAGAATACTCCAAAAATCCACTAGGGATAGCACATGAAAACATGGATGGTTCCAAGAGCTCCACCAACAGTTCCAAATGTCTCTAGCAAAGGAACATTGAAAAAATAAATGAGAAGAGTCATCATCATTCTTACTACAAAGGACACAAAAAGAGAGACCCTGAAATCCCCTCTTCCTCACATTATCCTAAGTGAGGCATTTATTATGAGCTACCAACCAAAGAAAGAAGTTACATTTTGGCTAGGAAAATTTGTTCCACATATTTTTCCACCAAGTGACAGGAAGACTCCCATACTTTTGCTTATCAAGAACCTGATAACCATAGGCTACCGAGTAGGTTCCCGTAGGATCAAGGTTCCAATCCAAAATATATTTACTCCTCAATTAATAACAAGGCTTCCTCATAATAATAAGAGCAAGCACCTCTTTTTCCTTGGCCAGTCCCCCCTGGGGCTATTCTTGTGGATCTTTCCACCTGTACATCTCCATATTTCCAAAAGACTAGATTTTTTAAATTCCACACGAGACCAGCCTACTTCGAAGAAAAAAATGCTTAGGTAATGTAACCTAGGATATTGATTCAATATAGGAGGGTGACCATCCCAAGAATCCTCCCAAAAAAGAGCATTTGATCCCTAATTGCAAATCCATAACAAACCCTGCTTGATTAAATTAACTCCTCTTTCGATAGTGTCCCAAATAACTAAACCTTTCCCAACCAAGCTAACTCTAGGGATCTCAGCCTCAAAAATACCCCTCAAGTATTTACAAGATAATATTGTACACCAAATTTGATCTTGAGAGGTACACCATCTCCAATAAATTTTTATAGCCAAAGATTTCCCAAAAAGAGTTGTCTTTCACAACCCAAGGCCTCCCTCTTCCACCGGCCTACATATAGAATCCCACCTAACCAGACTCCATTTAGATTGATCAAGTTTTCTAGACCATAAAAATTGTCTTGACAAAGCATCCATGTCCTTGATGAAGTGAGAGGGAGATATTTGTACAAAACATCTATAAATAGGTAAAGCTTGAATAACAGATTTTAAAAGCAACACTCTACCTGGATAGCCATCTGAAAGTCCAGTGATTCACCTTCCTTCTAAAATTATCAAGAATAGTTTTCCAAGAAGATATAGTTAGAGTATGATATGAAATTGAAATACCAAGATAAATTAAGCGGGGAGTCCTAACCTGGAATCTTAGAATGCGAGCAATCCTAGCTTGAGTAAGAGGAGGGGTACTGAGGAAGAAAATAGAAGACTTGTCCTCATTAATCAACTATCCAGAATCACTAATATATATGTCAAGAGACTGTCTACTATTTCCATCTTCCCTGATATTGGCAACTCCAAACAAAGTAGTATCATCAACAAATTGAATGTGGGAAATATGTGGCAAACTACTATCCCACTTCCACCCCTAAATGAGACCCTGCATGACTTGAGACTTGAGAAATCTTCCTAACCCTTCTGCCATAATGATAAAAAAATAAGGAGATAAAGAATATCCTTGCCTCAATTCCCTTGAGGCCTCAAACATCTCTTATGGCTCATTATTAACAAGAACATAGAATGAGAAAGAAGAAACATAGCTCATCACCCATCTAATCCATTCCTCCTAAAATCCAAAAGTAGCAAGAAATTTCTGAATAAAGGACCATCTGACTCGATCATAAGCTTTGGCAATGTCCAAATTAATGAACATAGTTTTCTCCTTAGAAGTTTCCATCGAGTGAATAGCTTCTGTAGCAATAACAACCCCACCCAAGATTTTTTGGCCAACAACAAACCCTCCTTGCTCCTTAGAGATGATTTTTCCCAACCATATCTCAACCTCTCAGCAATAATTTTTGTGATGATATTATACACAACATTGCAGAGAGCAATAGGTCTAAACATATTCAAGGAATTTTCTCCCTCTTTTTTGGGTATAAGCACCACAAAGGTAGCATTTAGGGCCCTTAGCATCTGTTTGTTCTTTTGGGAATCATGGACTACCTCCAAAATATCAAATTTTATTAAATCCCAAAATTATTTGTAAAAATCAATAGGGAATCCATCTGGACCTGGGGATTTTCCTTTTTTCATCTTGAATACAACATTTTCAGACTCCTTAAGGGAAATTGGACCCATCAAGTGCTCATTCATATCTCTAGAAATAATTGCTGGAATACAGTTTAGAATAAAATTTTCATTATCATCATATGATAGGGAGTCCTCCTTGAAGAGAGAGGAAAAATACCTCTTAGTATATTTTGAAATATCCCTGAAAGAATAGAGTAGGGCACCCTGAGAATTCACAAGAGAGGTAATCAATTTACCATTATGGTGAGCTTTAACTAAGTTATAAAAGAAAGTTGTGTTCCTATCCCCTTCCTGAAGGCAATCTACTCGAGATTTTTTTTTCAAAAAAAATTCTTCCCTTATTTCCCATTCAGCAAGGTCTTCCACAGCCTTAGATTCCTCAACAAGAAGCTCCTTCGTGAATCCCTGATCTCTAATATTCCTTGAAGCTTCTTCCATCCTCCTAAGATCTTCCAGCTTAGCCAAGGAAAGATTCCCAAAATTTAGTCTATTCCATCTCTTCAATTTATGTTTTACAAATTGTAGTTACTTCATAAAGGAATACATAGCGGTGCCATGAGGAGGTTTTCCAGTGGTCCACCAGCCTCGCATGAAATCATGAAGCTTAGGATCATGAACCTACATAATTTGAAACTTAAAGGAGGGATTCTTTTTTAGCCCTAACTCCAAAGCAGAGAGTTTGATAGGCCAATGATCAGATCCCCTACCCTCTAGAATCACAGAACTAGCACTTTTGTTATTACCCATACAATAACTAGATATCAAAAACCTCTCTAGTCTCTTTGAGATGGAAGCTTATCCACACCTTCTATTATGCCAAGTAAAGATACCATTATCTGGCTTGTTGTCAACCAAGTTTAGGGCCTAGATATAAGCACTGAAAACAAAATAAAAAGACTCAAGATGGTCCACCACACCATGTTTCTCCTCCAGACAAGTGATAGAGTTGAATTCTCCAGCCAAAATACATAGGTACATGGGAATCAAACTTCTCACAAAGAAAATGTGCTCCCAAAAATTCACTTTACCATTGTAATCAATAGGATAATACACATTTGTAAGTAGGATGGTTTCACTAGATTCATTATCATGCCCGACCATCAAAATAGACCATCTACTGGAAATCCATGTAAGAGAGGATATCTTAACCAGATACCATAAACAAGTGACACCACCAGAATATCCACATGCACCAATACACTGGCATTTCCCCCTTCTCCAAAACTTGGGAGTAATATTGAACATACTATCAATAGCCAATTTAGTCTCCTGAATAAACACCATATTCATAGAATGCACATGAACCAAATCATGAACATCTTTTTGTTTAAGAATGTTGTTCAACCCCATTACATTCCATGAGAGGATAATAATTTTTGGGGGTTATAAAAATGGGAGTCCAATGTTCTCACCAAGCCTGACTCCACCAAAGTATCCCCCATTAACTTAATTTTATCCTAGTCCTTCTTCCAACCCACCTTCATATTCTTATCCAATTTTTTTTTAAATTATTTTCTACTGCAATCCCAACACCGTAGGAGTTTTGCAGTCCAAGGATGACTGCATCAGTACCTGAGTAGGAGAGGGCATTAATAAATATGTACCACTTTCCAAAATAGTTTCCCTTATAGGGCTAGACCTAACCATGTCCCCTATACTAAGATCCAAAGCCCTTTGTTCTTAATTTAAACCCCCTAGATCTGATTCCTTAAGTTCCCCCTAAAGAAGAGACATCTGATTCGGCCTTGTTATATTTGCATCAGGTATCAGCATTTCAGGTATCTCCATGCACTGATCAAGATCATCTAATATTTCAAAATGTTTGAGTAGAGCATCTGGTTGGCTATCCTTAAGGTCTTTATTTTCCCTTCATCATTTATTTCAGGCTTTTATGAGAACAAAACCTTCCTTATCCCATTCCCCTTCCTTTATCGGGGATTTTCCTTTATCCAAAATTTGTCCAGACAGAGAGGGCCCAAGATTTAAAGCCACAGGTGGGACAAACTTAGGGTATTTTCTTTGCAGGTGGCCATATTCATGGCAAATCTGATAAAAAAATGGAAGAGCTTCATAGTCAAGTTTTTGAACCATGTAGTTGATCTAAATTGTATTTCACTAGAATCTGGAATAAGATTATTTAAGTCATTTTCAACATAAATACGAGCAACAGAGATTACCTTTTAATCCATTGTATGTTGTGATGGTCCACCCAACTTACCAAGTATAAGGGTAATCTTATGCAAGATATCAGTTCTCTAGATTTCCAACGAGAGCCATGGAAGCCGCACCCATACTGGAACCCGCGACGATCGCTCCTCTAATTGGTTGAAACCCACATACCAGGGTTTAATAAAGAGTCCCACTTGGTTATAGAAATAAGGACCCCATTCAAATGTTTTGTTACAATATAAAATACAAGAGAAAACCACCATAAAATAGCTATTCGCACTCAACATCACCTCCACATCACCTTCAGGATTCCAAGTCTTCCTAACCCAAGCCTCCACAAAGGGGAGAGAAATTCGGATGCCCAAAAATTTTCCAATAAGGTCATGTTTGGTTAGATACTCCACATATTCTGCCACCGAGTCTAGTTGAACCACTAGAACTGGCCTGACTTCACATCATTCCAAACATCCATTGTTATTTAACAAGAAGTTCCTGACATGCACTAGAAAATCCTATTCCTTCTAGTCATTTTCAGATGGAAAAATATCATGAGCATGCACTCTATGTGCTGGACCCAATGCCATCACGACAATCCTCCAATTTTTTAGAACTCCTCCAGAACCTGCTACCATCCCCGTAGAGTAGTTTTTCTTCATCAAACCCTAGCAGAGTATTTTTTCCTCATCAAACCCTAGTAGCTCTATTCAATATTTTCATGATCATAATTACATAAGCACTTTTCGTGCAAGTATCATATATAATTCTACTCTTGATTATTGATATTTCAACCTGTAATATTATAGCTTATTTATATTAGAACTTATGATATTTTGAGATAGTTAGGCTCAAAATCCAGTATAAGGATATACAATTGTAGAATATTTATATTTAGAAAGCAAATTAAAGAAGATCCTAAAAATTAAAATCAAGAATTTAGATTTTTTATGAAAAAGTGTTGACATCTAGCTATAACAACTCAATTAATATGAGAATTGAATATGTATGTCAACTCTCAAGCTCTAAATGAGAAAGTTAAGATTTTTTAAGAGTGAAGGACCTTAGTACAACCCCTTTTCTTAAGAGTTGTACTATGCTCTTTCCACTTCCCATCAGGTCGAGGAGCAAGGACACACTCCAATGGCATAGTGGTGAATCTTACATAATTGATTTCATAGGTATCAAGTATACTTTAATTGATTTTATTTATAATTTAATTATTTCTTCCTATATTCATAGTTGTTTATATTGATGATTGTTTGCTAGTTTTTCTTAGGATACTTTAGTTCAACTGATGGGTTGGATTTTATTTTTTATGCAAGTGTGCCTTTTCCTACTTTATTAATTTTATAGTAACCCCTAGAATTCTCAATACCTAAAGTGCATAATTACTCCTTAGTGCATATAACCATTGTATGTAACCCATGTATTAACAATTTAAAGTGTAAGAATTAATGATACTCATTAATTTTTAGCATTGCTATTGGGGATGAATCGTTACTCAAGATTTTTCTGATCTTTCAACATTATTGATTTTCTTGTAAAATCTTACTTTAGTCAACCACCAAGGAATTTGCTCAACCACATCTCCTTACATTGTGCACTTATTAGGTATTGTTAATCTATAGTAACCTTAACCAAAGGTGATTCCACAACTATGATATCATGAATATTGACCTTGTGAGACATACAATCTATAATTAATCTGTTGCTACCCCAATACAAAATATTTTTTCAAGGTGGTCCTACGGTTGAGTTTTATTCATTCTATCTAATCTATCACACAAATATGGTTTTATAATTGTGCTTTAATATAAATAAAAAGGTAATATGGAAGGATAGGGATAGATATTACAATAGAAACAATGGTGTTTTTGAAAAGCATGTTAAGGTTTTTCATTGTGATGATTGTAATCCTAAAAATTAGATATTCTAGGTTTAGTTATTTTTTCTTTAGTTGGTTTTTCAATATATATATTTTTTCAATCTAAAAGAATGAATGAATATACCTAGAGATTCAACTGAAATATTTATTATATGTAATATTAATCCATAGGAAGTTCACAACAAAGCCAAGGGTTTGCATCAAACACTAGGATGTCAATAGTTGAGATAAAACTAGGAGAAAATTCTAGGAGAGGACAACCATTATCAATTTTTGAGTCCTCAAAAGTCAATCACCTTCATGAAAGATTCCTTGATACTTCAAAAATTATATATAGTTTGGAAGGATATTATTGAAAGATCAATATTTTTTTTTGGGATAAATGTTACTTTAAAATGGTACAGGTTCTCTTGATGGAATATGACTAGTCATGAAAATAATCATATATAAAGTAAAAACAACATCAAAATTCATATCAAATTGTAACAACCCAATTCTAACTTTCCCAGGAGAGGAAAGCATTTTTTTCTTTTTTCACAAGTAAGGTTCACCAAAGATATTCTATATAGATTCAATAAATAATTCTAGCCACATATTGAGTTCTAGATTTTGTAGCATCCCTTACGTAGATAGGAGTGGTCAAACTCCCACATTGACTCTTGGTTTCAACTTCACCTTATACACTGCCCATATATCTTAAAGGATACCTTCACATGGTCTCCCCATTTCTTTATCTTTCTTTGAAGGAAATTTTAACCATGGTGTAGGGATTAACCCTAACCCATTTTTTTGATAAGGGATTCCATTTTATCTACTAGTCTCATTCAATTTCCACTAGTACCTAGGCATGAAGATTATTATATTTTTATCCAATACACCATGTGTACAACTATCATCCTCAATTAAACCATCCCCTTGATAGTATAATCGAGGTGATTATCACCTGTGTAACATCACTCATATGGATGCCCAATGGTCAATAAATAATATTGGTGACTATCACACCAAATGACATCCCTCATAAGTTTTTCCAATAATCTATCTAGGTTTCTATGACTATCATTCACATGATATCTCTCACATGGATACCTCATAATCCATCAGGGTTTTATCATCAAATTTTAGTTACAATGGGATTCATGCCTACACAGCTAGAATAGATGATTCAGGTTTCATTATCCAAACCTTTCCCAAGTACTGTCACTACCCTTGGGATCACCTTGATGTTCCATTATTGAAGTGCCTATTGCAATTCTGAGGGATTACTACACCAAAATTCCATTAGTCCTGATACTATCCTTTAGGGTCTAACTAGGCCAGTTTCCTATGGATGAACACTAATAAGGAAATACCTACACCTTAACTTAAGTGAAGCACTAGCTTTCTCTCTTCCCTTTATTTACTATATTTACATAGTTCTTACTCTATTGCAAGTGTAAATGATTTTTTTGGGTGTATAATGTTGGAAATTACCATTAGTAAAAGGTTAAAAATTTGATTTTAACTGGGGTAAAGGTAACTTACCTTTTACCTTACCTGGACGGCAGTGGACGGCAACATTTGGGCGGCAAGAGAATTCCTTCCATCCTTCTTTTCCCCCAATTTCTCCTTTCTCCCTTTCTTTCTCGAATAGGTTATTTACCGCCTATTTAATCTATGTAACCTAAGTTTGAAGGTTAATGCAATAATTCCTTTTTTCGTAATCACTCACCTTTCACATTTGGTATCAGAGCGACACGATTCCCGAGGCGATGGGGCCCGCAGGAGCCGAGGCGGCACGGATCCCGAGGCGGCCCGTAGGAGCAGTCCGACATGCTTTTCGAGGCACTGGAGGAGCTGGACGAGGCGGCCCGCAGGAGCAACAGATCCGCACGATTCCCGAGGCACTGTTGACGTGGCACCGACGCGATTCCCGAGGCGCTGTTGACGTGGCGATCTGCTGCACGCGACCCGAGGCACGAGACTGACGTGGCACGACGCATGGCGACGTGTGACTGGCACGCGGCCCGAGGTGTGGTGACGTGGCGCTGGTGCACGGCCCGAGGAGGGTGACGTGGCGATCCCCGAGGTGTGGTGACGTGGCGCTGGTGCGCGGCCCGAGGAGGGTGACGTGGCGATCCGCAAAGTGTGCGCTGACGTGGCACTGGCGCGCGGCCCGAGTGGTGACGTGGCAAAAGGAACCTGCGTGTTCGTGACTGCCCGTAGGCAGTCAAAGTACAGTAGGTGTTTAGTTATTTTTAAATAACTAAAACATCGCCCTACGGGCGATGTGGGACAATTAGTCCCAACAATTTTTAAGCTTCGCGCCGAAGCGCGAAGCCAACACTAGCTTCGCGCTCGACGCGGAAGCCAAGGGGCGGGGAGCACGCATTGCTCCCGGATCAGCCCGGTAGCGCAGCGGCTACCCTCAGCCCTGACACCCGCGAGGTCGCAGGATCGACTCTCGGCGGGGTCGATAGATAGTTAAATTTTTTTTTAATTAAATTTAAAAAAAAAAAAAAACTAATGAATAGTTTAAAAATATATATATAATATTTTTTTGTGTGTGTAATTTCCTAAGAGGAAATTTCTGTTCATTAGTTTTTCAAAAAAAAAAAAATTTCAAAGTTAAATGAAATTTCCTAAGAGGAAATAATTGTAAAGTTTTTTTTATAAAAAACTTAGAAAGTTAATTTTTTTTTATTACTATTTCCTAAGAGGAAATCTTTGTAAAAGAAAATTTCTGGGAAATTTTCTTAAATGATAAGATCGGAAGGTTGTTATCATGCCCTCTGCAAGTTGTTACTGAGAACAACTCCTGAAAACTTTGATAGGCACGTGAAAACACTAGGACTTAATACACTTTTTTCACAGTTGCAAAACGCGGTTATTGCACACCGTAGAAATCCTCGATCAAGGATACGAGCGTATTCGTAAGATAACTCCTTTGGCAGCAAGTTTGAACAATCCGACACAGTTGCAATTGCTCCACAAGGATCATAATATACTCATTATAGTAATTCAGTTGAAATCCTACAACCTCCTTCTCCTGAAATAATATTGATCAGTGACGATGATGAACAAGTCGCTGACAATTTTGTAATGGCTGAACAAGTTTGAGTTGTTTATGATTTTAAATCAAGCAGGGCTTGATAGTTTGTAAAGTCTTTTTTGCAATAAGACTATAAAAGAGAGGTTTCTTGTTTTAGTAGATAAATGGGATCACATAATAATCTACCAATTCCCGAATTCAGAGGGGATAATTATGAGTACTGGTCCATCAAGATGAGGACATTACTCATCGGAAAAGGACTATGGGATATTATTGAAGACGGTTACATTGCTCCAACAGATTGGACTACCTTAAGTGCAAATGATAAAAAGATCTACAAAGATGCACAGAAAAATAATTCATTTGCCTTATACCATCTTCAATCAGCATTAGATCCAAGTATCTTTTCGAGAATTGCATCTTTCTTAACTGCAACAGATGCATGGAATGCCTTGAAAGAAGGATTCCAAGGAAGTGATAAAGTAAAGCAAGTCAGGCTTCAGACTTTGAAAAGAGATTTTGAAAATCTCATAATGAAGGAAAATGAAAGAGTTGGAGACTACTGTGTTCGAGTTAAAGCAGTAGTTGATATGATGCAAACTTTAGGTGAAGACACAAAAAATGAAACAATTGTGAAGAAAGTGTTGAGAACACTTCTTCCTAAGTGGAATCACATTGCAATCATAATTGAAGAATCCAAAGATCTTTCTACTCTTACATTTGATAGTTTGATTGGATCATTAACATCACATGAAGAGCGACTTCAAGGTGCACCTTCAACAAGCTATGGAGGTGATGACAAAGCCTTCACTTCGAATGAAAGTGCAAGACGAGGACAAGGAAGAGGCCGAGGCAGAGGTCAACAACAAAGAGGCAAGGGCCAAAGCAACTCCTACAGAGGAGGTAATCAAAACAGAGGTGGAAATCAAAACAGAGGAGCCAATCAAAACCAAAGCGGCAATGCAGGCCGTGGAAATCAAGGACGAGGAAGTAACAAGACTAAAACAACTTGTTTCAATTGTGGGAAACAAGGCCACTTCGCTCGGGACTGCTGGTCAAAGTCTACAAAAGATCAAAGCAGTCAATATGGCTCATTCTACGGAGAAGAAGAAGGTCCACCAAACCTTTTTCTCTCTTATGGACAGCCAGATCAAAATCTAAATGATACATGGATTTTGGATACTGGTTGCTCCAACCACATGAGTGGCAAAGAAAATCTCTTTGCTACATTAGATTCAAATTACAAATCTCATGTTAAGTTAGGGGATAATAAATCCTTGCAAGTTGAAGGCATAGGAGCTATGGAAGTTCCAACAAAAGAAGGCCTTAAAAATGTGAATGACATATACTATACTCCACAGCTACAACACAATTTGTTAAGTGTTGGCCAAATGATGGAGAAGCATTACAAATTAGTTTTTGATGAAAGAAAATGTACAATCTTTGATAAAAACAATTGTAACCGGGTCATCACTGAAGTACCTATGACAAAGAATAGGTTGTTCCCTCTAAAATTTGGTGAGCCAGGGGGAGCTCAACTTGCAAACATTGCTATTACAAATCCAAGTGAATTGTGGCACTTGAGATATGGTCACCTCAATTCCGCTAGCTTGAAAATGTTAACATCACAAGCTATGGTGACAGGACTACCAAAAATTCCAGAACATAAAAAGGTATGCGAAGCATGTGCTTTGGGAAAGCACTCCCGAACGAAGTTTCCAAGAGGCCGAGCGTGGAGAGCAAGCTATCCTCTTCAGCTAGTACATTCGGACATCTGTGGTCCAATGCAAACAAAGAGCCTTGGAAACAATTCTTATTTTCTAACATTCATAGATGATTATTCTAGAATGTGTTGGCTTTATTTTCTGAAACACAAAGATGAAGCATTTGATTGCTTCATAGACTTCAGAAATAATGTAGAAAAGCAAAGTGACTACTATGTCAAATGTCTTCGCACTGATAAAGGAGGAGAGTACTCCTCAAATGAATTTCTTCATTATTGTAAGCAAAATGGGATAAAAAGGCAGTTCACCACTGCCTACACCCCACAGCAGAACGGTGTGGCTGAGAGAAAGAACCGCACCCTTGTTGAAATGGCACGAACAATGCTTCAGGCAAAACATCTCACAAACAGCTATTGGGCAGATGCAGTGAGAACAAGTGCATATATTCTAAATAGAAGTCCGACTTCTAGTTTAGATGGTATCACTCCTTATGAAGGATGGTACGG
Source organism: Wollemia nobilis (assembly GCA_028583015.1). Taxonomy (NCBI): domain Eukaryota; kingdom Viridiplantae; phylum Streptophyta; class Pinopsida; order Araucariales; family Araucariaceae; genus Wollemia; species Wollemia nobilis. The sequence continues at coordinate 4,883,350 of JAQPPZ010012983.1, read as the reverse complement.
TAAGAAACCAAATGTCAAACATTTCAGAGTATTTGGTTCTTTAGCATATGCACACATTCTTGAGGAGAATAGAAAGAAGCTTGATCCAAAGAGTCAAGCATGTGTTTTTGTAGGGTATTGTGATTCAACCAAAGGGTATAGATTGTACAATCCCACGACACATAAAATCATTATCTCCAGGGATGTAATTTTTGATGAAGGGGGAGAATGGGGTCATAAAAAATTTGTTGATTTTGACTCTAATTCGGACAGTTCTACATTAGTACCTCCCACATTGGTACAACCCAAGAAAAGCAACGTAAAAAGTCCTCCTCCACAAATTCCACATCAGGAAACTTCATCAAGTACATCAAGTGGTACACCAAGTCCAAGAAGGAATTTGTTGGCACCCCCAAATTCTCCAAAATGATTTCAAAGATCTGTAAGCGCTCCAAGCCCGATGGATATTGATTCAGTTTCTCAAAGGAAAGAGACAAATAGAGGAAAGCGCATACTGCAGAGTCATCCATCTACTCAAATGTTGGATAGGAATTTCCAACAAAGATACACTAGGAGTCAAGCTAGTGAGATGGATGACATTTTGTCAAGACTTGAAAATCTTCAAATGTCATGGGATGATGAGTCTCATGAACCAAGGGGTGATGTAGTCAATTATGCTTTGTTGGTCGCCGCACAGCCTAGAACCTTCTAGCTATGAAAAAGCATGCACCGAAAATATATGGCAAGATGCCATGGAAGAGGAAATATCCTCAATTAAAAAGAATGATACTTGGGAGCTTGTGAAGCTTCCCAAAGGAAAAAAATGTATTGGATGTAAATGGGTCTATAAGACCAAATTCAATGCCTATGGGAGCATTGAAAGGCACAAGGCGAGATTAGTAGCTAAAGGTTTTACTCATAAATATGGAATAGATTATGAGGAAACCTTTGCTCCAGTTGCTCGACAAGAAACAATTAGAACTGTTCTTTCCTTGGCAGCCCATAAAGGATGGAAAATTCAACACATGGATGTGAAAAGTGCATTTTTAAATGGATACCCGACGTAAGAGGTGTATGTTCAACAACCTCAAGGTTTCCAAGAACCAGGAAAAGAGAACCTTGTTTATAAATTGAAAAAAGCACTTTATGGCCTCAAGCAAGCACCAAGAGCATGGTACTCACGAATTGACTGGCTATTTCAGCAAATATGGTTTCACAAAAAGCAAGAGTGAACCAACATTATACTACCTAAAAATGGAGTAGATATCCTCATAGTTTGTTTATATGTGGATGATCTAATATTCATGGGTAGTAATGATAAAATGAATATGGAGTTCAAAAACTCCATGATGAATCAGTTTTGAGATGAAGGATCTCGGATTAATGAGATACTTTCTAGGAATGGAAGTACATCAATCAAAGAATGGGATCTTCATATGTCAACAAAAATATGCTCATGACATGATCAAGAAATTTGCTATGCAACAGTGCAAATCAGTCGCAACACCAACTCGGACATGGAATCCAGCTAAGCAAAGAAGATGGAGCACCAAAAGTTGACTTGACCAATTACGTAAGCATGGTTGGGAGTTTAATGTTTCTCACCAACACTAGGCCAGATATACAAGATGTTGTTTCTCTTGTATCACGATATATGGCATGCCCATCCGAGCCGCATCTTCAAGCAACCAAACGAATTTTACGATATGTAAAAGGTACATTGGATTTTGGAATCCATTACCACAAGTCTAACTCTCGTGAAGTTATTTGGTTATAGTGACAACGATTGGGGCAAGAATATAGATGACAAAAAATCTACATCGTGGAACCTGTTTTAGTCTAGGTTCAGGACTAATAACTTGGAGTTCCAAGAAGCAATCTGCTGTAGCATTATCATCTACGTAAGCCGAGTACATAGCCATTACTCATGCCAGCACTCGGATCCTCTCGGTTGAGGAAAATCCTTGAAGAGATTGGCGAAAAACAAATTGGTCCAACCAAACCGAATTGTGATAATATTAGTGCCATACAAGCCTGGCATATAATCCGATCCACCACAAAAGGTCAAAACATTTTGATATGAAGTATCACTTCATAAGAGATATGGTGGAACAGCAGACATGCTTGAGCTTCAATATTGTAGCACTTTGGATAATCTAGCAGTACATCTTCACCAAAGGCATGGCTAAAGCTCAATTTATAAAGCTGAGAGACTATATAGTTAGTCCTCTCAACTTTAAGGGGGAGAATGTTGGAAATTACCATTAGTAAAAGGTTAAAAATTTGATTTTAACTGGGGTAAAGGTAACTTACCTTTTACCTTACCTGGACGGCAGTGGACGACAACATTTGGGCGGCAAGAGAATTCCTTCCATCCTTCTTTTCCCCCAATTTCTCCTTTCTCCCTTTCTTTCTCGAATAGGTTATTTACCGCCTATTTAATCTATGTAACCTAAGTTTGAAGGTTAATGCAATAATTCCTTTTTCCGTAATCACTCACCTTTCACATATAATGGGCATGGTTGCCCTTAATAGTTGATAATACAATGTTGTTGCCCCCTATGAAAAGTATTCAACAAGTGGGAGAATGTTGGATATGTGTTGGATACTTTTCATATTTTATAGTTATAAAGAGGGAAAAATGATATTTTGTGAATGGGTTGTTTTTAGGTTATTTTTAAACCCATGGTTTTTAATCCATGGTTTTCTAAAATTTGTGCATGTGCCTTTGTTATTTATTTTTTACTTGCATTTGGGTTTAATACATACAAGAGGACTACATTATTGTATTGGAGATAGTTGATTTTATGAAATATACATTAGGGTTTACAGAGAATTGTATTATTGTAATAGATATGATTGAGTTTATGCAATAAGAAGAAATGTTACTATAATAGGTTTTTACCCAAAAGGATTTTCCTAGGTGAAATACTATGTATTGTTATTTCCCTATTTCTTAATTTTAATTCTATTTTATTTTTATATAATTTATGTTTATTTGGGAATACTTAGTCTTCATTTGGGGTTATGGTCCAACCACACTTCTTCTATGCAAATCTATCTCATAAGATGTGTCCATATATTTATATTTTTTTCTGCTAATAGAACATAAGTTGGAGGGTTCTTTAATTGTCACATTGAAGGATGACTAGAAATATACAAGGAATATTAATACCCTTCATAGTTATAAGTATGCACTTGATATGCTTATTTATCTCATTGGTACCAAAATATCTAACCTCCATGGAGGAATAATAAAAAATGGTTTAGCATCTAGAACACTAAGAAACAAGGTCAAATATTAAATAGAACATAAAGCCTATGGTGGATCACTACTCATCCAAGTCACATTGTTAATTAGCATCTAAAAAAACTATTATAATCAGAGGAGAATAAATGGAGTAGTGAATATCCATATATTAGTTCCCACTCATATATTTGAGAATTATCTTAGTTACTATCCAATGAATCTCCTATGGTGCTTACAAAACTATTAGAGAACTTCAAACCCATGCAAGGATGAAGGAACTAGGTATGTAGACCCCAAGATGCAAAATAAAATAGACAAAAAATGCCAAACCTACACATGGGTGAAGGAACTAGGTGCGCATACCCCAATATGCAAAATGAAATAGACAAAAAGCACCAAGAAGAGACAAAAAAATTAGAACTTAGAACCGCTTGGGAACACTCCAACCTCATCCTTATTTTTATCCCCATTCATCACCTAACACCCCATCAGGGCCAAAACTTCCTCAACACAAAATATCACTGCCTACATGGATTCTACCATTGAGAATTAAAACATCAAAGCCATAGCGTTAAGAGCATTTGGATTAGAGTTTCTTTTTTGGGAGATAAAGTTCTAGATCCTCATCAATTTTAACTTCTTAGGACATGGAAGATAATCCTTCGAATAAGAATCATCAACAATATTTGGAACCTTACCATTTTTAACCATCTTAGCCTCCAAACATTTAGATCTTTGCATGGCCTCTTCACTGCCATTAGGACATCGTAAAATAGACTACACTCTCTTCGTATGTTGCTACACCAATGGAGTGGTTACCATAGCCTCCTGGTTTGAAGCATCCAAGCCCATCAAGACTGAAGAAGTTGGATAAACCACTATTGGTGTAAGGGCTATTTTAAGTAATTTAGGATAGTATCACCATATAGACCCCTCAACTTTAATACATGATCAAATATCATCTTTATAAGATATTTATGAACCATATCAGATGCCACCTCTTTCTTAACCTTGAAAATGATCCTCGCCAATGATTGAAAGAAAAATGATGATATATTCATCTCTTTATTATGTATCAGATGGTTAATAATCATGAAATTATAGCTTTGTAAAATATCTAAATTCTCATCTAGAGTAAAATATTGCATTATCACCATCACCATGTAATCCCATGGGGATCTAGGGAAATTTTACCTAAATTTATTCTAGGTTTTTGTAAACTCTTCTTCGACATCCAAAAACCCTTGTACTTATTTCACTAGGGAGTGCTTCTACATATTGTGCACCAATCCATTCACCAGGAGTCCCATCACCTCAATAATAATGGGTATGTCAATCTCAAACTCCATCGTACCCACTCTAACCAACCCATCATACCATGAACAAGCTAGATGCTTGGCCATATCCATGTGGTGTCTTTTAAATTTTAATAGACACTAGAGAACATTCCCTCTTTTCAAGATCTTATGGACCTCCTCATCCATCGTAAGAGATTGTGGCTCCAATATCAGGGAAGTCATCCTAATACACTTTCCTAATAGAATTACCACTTTTCACCTACACCAAATTACTATTGAAAGAAAGGTGGCCTAGGTTTTTTAAGAAAATCTGACCTCTCTACCTATGAAATACACAATCCCAACACACATGGATCTTAACACCCGTAACATGATGGAAGAAATAAGTAGCATTCAACCAGAGAAATCTATAAAAATTATGTATGGGATGGGAAAAACAACTACCACTGATCCACCAACCCACTTCCTGGGACTCATACCCAAGAAAAACTCCCCTATTTGGGATATCAAGATAATTTGGAAAGTAGCCAATATTGGATTTTTCAAGCCTATCAGATTGGAGCCAGTCCCAGAGAAGAGGGGTAATGATTCTCAAGCTGATTTTAATACTGACAAGACATGAGATACAATAATTTCTGTAGACACCAAAACAACACCAATCCGATTATGTGACTGCAAACACTGATCGCTTTGGCAAACACAGCCCCCAGGGCAGCCCTCAGAGGTTAAACAGTGGTCCTAACCACTTTCATAGCAATTTTGTAAGGTCAAGAGGCAATTTGGCACACTTGTACACTTTGCCCAGTATTCGTCTCACCCAGGGATGAATTCAAAATAGAATCCGTCCCACCCCAGGACGAATTCTGAATCCGTCCCCGGGTGGGACGAATTCTAAGCCTAACGGGAAAAAAGGCAAATGGTGCCAAGTGGCAGCCCAGAACAGTCAGTTAAGGGCTCCTACCTTGCATGCATGTGTAAGTGGACAGAGGGGCCGTTAGAGGACTGTTACAAAAAGCATTTATCAAAGTTCAAGTCAATGGAAGACTCCCCTCCCTCATGGGAAGACAAGACTGCCACATGGCGCCTATGGCCAACACTTGGCTTTTGTGCTTCCCTCCCAAAGAGACCCCTTGGGTCTATAAAAGGTGGGACTTTTCTCACCCAAAATATACAGGTTGAAGGAGTGTTCAAGCAACGAAGTGTTGCCGAATCGAAGACTCACTTGCATCCCCCTTTGTTCACCTTCCTACATCCATCAATCTCTTTTGCAAGGGAGGTTTTTGGGTGGCCTTTGGAAGCTCGAACCTTACTCAAATCCGACGCATGGACATCTGAACCTACAAATTCGCCGACCCCCCAATCCTAAAAGGTTTTTGGCCCATCCCCGGTGGATTGGCTCCAAAATCGAGGGCCAACGGTGGGAGGCCCACTTGGGCACCCTCGCACCTCCCAAGTCCTAATTTTAGTTTTTGAGCACTTTAGATTATTTTTTAGATTGCATTCTATGTTACTAGGTCTGATTAGTCTATAATTGCAATTTTGTAGCTTTTGGTCAGAGTTTAGGGTGTTTTGTATTGCTTTGTCGTTTCGCTAACTTGCAGGTGTCAAGGTCAAATTCCCGAGGGTGGAGGCCAAATTAGGAAAATCCGACCATCTGGGTCGTCCCAAAATGGCCCCAATTACCTAACCCCCCTGTTTACAGGAGTTTTGCAGGTCATGGGATCCGACATTGGAGCAGCAGCAGGTCGGCTTCTCCTACTCAGAAGAATTCGTCCCACCCAGGGATGAATTATGGTCAGATTGTCCTGCCCAGGGAGGAATTCCAGTTTAAGGTGGATTGGCCAGCTGCCTCAGTGGCAGTGGCCTTCGGTAACTTTTCTTACCTTCGTCGAGTTTTGAAGCAATTTGGATTCATTGTTTTCATCGTTTCGAGCAAATATTCATATGCATATTTTGTTAGTTTTAGAGAGAGAATGCTTTTCATTTGCAGCGAGTGCTACTAACATCTTGGTCATTTCTTTGTTTGCAGGAGAAGCAGCAGAGACGAAGAACTCATCGACATCAGCGGCGGCATCATCTTGGCCCGCCCATTGCAATCGTGGGTACGCGGAAGGAAGAATCATTCAGCGATTGTAATCAAACCCTATTTGCGCTCCTAGCCCTTGAAAATGGAGGAGGCATTATTGTAACAGAGATCGAAGGAAATTAATGAAAGGGCTGTGTTTTTCTTTATCTTATTGCGTCTCTTCCAATATGTCTCTTTTTCGTTTCATGCAATTTACATCTCTAGGACTTAGGCATGCTTAACTTTGAATGCAATTGCACTTGGTGTTTCCTTTGACCGAAATCTCGTGCTTTCGAGTCAAAGGAAACACCAAGTGCAATTGCATTCAAAGTTAAGCACGCCTAAGTCCTAGAGATGTAAATTGCATGAGACGAAAAAGAGACATATTGGAAGAGATGCAATAAGATAAAGAAAAACACAGCCCTTTCATTAATTTCCTTCGATCTCTGTTACAATAATTCCTCCTCCCTTTTCAGGGGCTAGGAGCGCAAATAGGGTTTGATTACAATCGCTGGATGATTCCTCCTTCCGCGTGCCCACGATTGCAATGGGCGGGCCAAGATGATGCCGCCGCTGATGTCGATGAGTTCTTCGCCTCTGCTGCTTCTCCTGTGAACAAATAAATGATCAAGACGTTAGTAGCACCTACTGCAAATGAAAAGCATTCTCTCTCTAAAACTAACAAAATATGCATATGAATATTTGCCTGAAATAGTGAAAACAGTGAATCCAAATTGCTTCAAAACCTGACAGAAGGTAAGAAAAGTTACTGTAAGGCCATCGCCACCGAGGCACTGGCCAATCCACCTTAAACTAGAATTCGTCCCCGGGCGTGATGAATTCGACTATAATTCGTCCCCGGGTGGGACGAATTCTTCCGAGTAGGAGAAGCCGACCTCGTCGCTGCTCCAATGTCGGATCCCATGACCTGCAAAACTCCCTGCAAATAGGGGGGTTAGGTAATTGGGGCCATTTTGGGATGACCCAGATGGTCATATTTTCCCAATTTGGCCTCCACCCTCAGGAATTTGACCTTGACACCTGCAAGTTAGCGAAACGACAAAGTAATACAAAACACCCTAAACTCTGACCAAAAGCTACAAAATTGCAATTATAGACTAATCAGACCTAGTAACACAAAATGCAATCTAAAAAATAATCTAAAGTGCTCAAAAACTAAAATTAGGACTTGGGAGGTGCGGGGATGCCCAAGTGGGCCTCCCACCGTTGGCCCTCGATTTTGGAGCCAATCCACCAGGGGATGGGCCCAAAACCTTTTAGGATTGGGGGGTCGGCGAATTGGTAGGTTCATATGTCCATGCGTCGGATTTGAGTAAGGTTCGAGCTTCCAAAGGCCACCCAACAACCTCCCTTGCAAAAGAGATTGATGGATGTAGGAAGGTGAACAAAGGGGGATGCAAGTGAGTCTTCGGTTCGGCAGCACTTCGTTGCTTGAACACTCCTTCAACCTTGTATATTTTGGGTGAGAAAAGTCCCACCTTTTATAGACCCAAGGGGTCTCTTTGGGAGGGAAGCACAAAAGCCAAGTGTTGGCCATAGGCGCCATGTGGCACTCTTGTCTTCCCATGAGGGAGGGGAGTCTTCCATTGACTTGAACTTTGATAAATGCTTTTGTAACAGTCCTCTAACGGCCCCTCTGTCCACTTACACATGCGTGCAAGGTAGGATCCCTTAACTGACTGTTCTGGGCTGCCACTTGGCACCATCTGCCTTTTTTTCCCGTTAAGCTTAGAATTCGTCCCACCCGGGGATGGATTCGGAATCCGTCCCGGGTGGGACGGATTCTATTTTGAATTCATCCCTGGGTGAGACGAATACTGGGCAAAGTGTCCAAGTGTGCCAAATTGCCTCTTGACCTTACAAAATTGCTATGAAAGTGGTTAGGACCACTGTTTAACCTCTGAGGGCTGCCCTGGGGGCTGTGTTTGCCAAAGCGATCAGTGTTTGCAATCACATAATCGAATTGGTGCTGTTTTGGTGTCTACAATTTCCAAATGAAATAATGATTTCTAACACTCGCATTCAGCTCAACTTACAGCTATCTAGAAAGAAAATCATCCCTTTTATCAGGCACACTAGAGCATGTAAAATATTAATATGGACCTATTTTTTGTTCGTCAATGAGCAGATATGACTCCATAGATTTCCACATCACCTCACTCCTATAAATCCTTAGGGTGCAACTCAAGGCATATCTCTTCCGACATGTGCAATCCTTCCTTCACAACTTAAGAAGCTTTCTAATAGAGCATTTGCCAAGTCATATCCCCATAACATTAACCCCTAACAAGATTAGATGTCTAATAAGAATAAAAAAGTGAGATCACGTCGCCCTTTTCCTACTTTTCCTTATATGAGGTATAATTGACGACCACCAAAAAATTCTAAATGGACCATTTAAAATAAGAGTTGGTGCTAGTCGATACTGAATTTGAATTCAAAATTCAATGGGATTATTTACTTGAGGAGCTCACTACCCATATCCAACAGATAGAAATCTAGGATCTAGTCCTATTAACTGAACACCTAATTTGTTTAAATTCATTATCCAAGACTCTAAACCCATCCGAGAAATTTCCTCTTCAGACTTGAAGATCTTGATAAAGATGACCTTTATTTATGAGAAAGTTCATAGTCTTGTTACCTTCCTTGAAGCGATGAAAAAATTTAACCTCTTCTAGATTTTGAATCATTCTCCTCACTTCCAAAATGAAATTAGAGAAAGATCAATATGGATTCAGATTCCCCTTAAGCATTTTTATTATGTTTAGAGAGTCTCCTATAATCAATTTATTGCAATTCACCATTTCTGATTGAGAAAACCCTTGAAATAACACTCACACCTTAGCAAAGTGGCTAGTTTGATGGCCCAATTTTTTTACAAAAGCAAGCCAAATTTCTCCATTTGAATTCCTAAAAATACCCTCAGCACCAGCCGACCCTAGGCTTCGTTTGGATGCTCCATAAAAATGTAATTTTAGCCACTCAAATAGAGGTATTTCCTAGAAGATATTTGATCTGTTCAACGCTACATAACATCCCACATTTTTTTATTGAGTTAAAAAACCTAACGCTCACTCTAGGTAAATTTCCTTGTCACAAGTTATCCTGTTGAAGTTTAAGGCTTTGACATTGTCCACAATGTCTATAACTGCTCTTGAAGAAATAGAAGGACTCTAGAAGGTATCTTTAAGTGCTTGGGGATTTCTTTCCTTCCAAATCCACCACCATAAATGAGATAATCCAAATTTCTAGAAGTGGCAAAGATGAATAGAGTAAAAGGGAGATGTCTAGAACCAAATCCTCAATCAAATTGGAAATAACCCGAGATGCTTCCAACTCCTTAAAAAAAATTTGAAACACTTAAATGGTAATGAAGCATCGGGAAAATATTTACATGGGAGACTCCAACTTCTTGCCACATATAAAGTACCTATTTGGAATACTCAACTCACACTTTTGGAGATTACCAATGGTCAAACATTTAACCTAAATGGCCAAAAAAAAAACACATATACCTTAGGAGTAAGACCTTTAATCCAAACTTGATTACTAGAAAACCAAGGATCAACTCCATAGTTTAGACACTAATAAGCCATATTAACTAAAAATCAACCATCCTTCATAGCAACCCAAATTAATCTATTTGAGATACTTGTACTAGGTGTTAGGATCCATTTAATAAAATCTAACAAGGTCTTGACGCCCTCTGTATCTGCTAGAGATAAGTTAAATAAATTGAAATATTTTCATCAGAGGTGACCCTTATTCAATTTGATGAAGTCACACACTTTGGGATAAAAATACCTATTTGTAATTGACTGTAGGTTAGTGAATTTTGGATGAGAATAAAGTGGAGAGTCTACAACCCAGGTATATCTCCAAAATCAATGGACTAGCCATCTCCCACAATCCATCTTAAGCCTTTATAGAATATATGCCTAAATTTTAGCCAAGTTGGACCAAAAGGTGGGCCCCAATAGAAAATTTTACCTCTATAAGAAATTATTGTCATTGAGTAGATACTTAGCCTTCTCAATTTTCACCTAGCTGATATCATTATCTTGAATCAATATCCAAGATTGTTTATCAATCAGAGCCCTAATTAAAGTTTTCAACCTTCTCAGGTCTAATACTCCTTCCTCTTTCTTACTACAAACTTGATCCCATACCACTAAATGAAATCTTTTCTTGTCGTCTACCCCTGATCATAGGAATAGATGTTGGATCTATTCAATTTTTTCTAAAAATTTTCTCAAAATCCTAAAAATGGATAAGAGTTACACTGGTATGTATCTCAAATCATATTTATCAAGTATTTCAAACTACAATATCCATTACCACATGATTAATACTATAAAGTTTATAGTTTTTGATGAAAAAATCAATCAAATCAAATTTCTATCTCATCAAGGGCTACATGATGAGTACTATGAGTTTCTATAGGTGTTGATATCCCTTTAATTATAATCATCTATTGTTTTTCCATATAACACCTCTCATAGGACCAACTAGTTAACATCAAAATTGTCTTCCAAACTAGGTACACCATTCATTATTACATCAATTCATATTAAGTCCTCTATGAATCTTCCTTATAAGGTAAATTACGCACATCAAAATACCTTTAAGTTTTTTCTAAAGGCTATGCATATAGGCACATGCTTAAAGTAAAACATAAAATCAAAATATCCTAAGTCTAATGGATGGGGTTATACCAATATTCTTTCAAACATGAGGTTCTTTTCTTAAATTTAAATATTATATCTAATGTCCTTTATGCATGAGGCTTTATCTAAAGGTAAAATATTTGTATATATATGAATATAACTATACATATTGTGTATAATAGCAAGCTAACTAAAAACCCCTTAAAAAAATCTTAAAGATAACAAAAGTCTTATGGGCAAGTCAAAAGCTATATCAAGAAGTCATCTAGGCAAGACAAAAGCTAACTAAATTCTCCCTAGAAATATATATATATATATATATATATATATAATTTTCAAGATTGTATATATGTTTAAAAAGTAAAAATGCAAAATAAAAAATCACTTTCATGCCCCATCTCATCTTGGTAGAGTCTCTCATAATATTTTTCTTTCATCTTCCCATCATCATCTCTCATCATTTCAGCTTTCATCTTTAACATATTTTAATTAATCATTATTAATCAAGACATAAACAACACATCTAATTTTAATACATACACATCTAATCTAAATTAAAACCTCATCATGTCATCTACTAGTCTATTTTAGACATTACTAAAATACATTCTCACATCTAGTCCTCTACTTGTCTAGTTATAAATCTAATCATGGAACTTTATCCTTCATCATTAACATCATCCTAAAGCAAATCAAACATATATCCAAATATTTAATCACTACATAAGTGTGCATCATAAATAAATTGAGTTTTCTTCATCCAACTTAATTTTTCTTTTTAAACTCAAGGGGGTACATTGGGGCACAACAAAATTTAATCCTACATAAAATATAAATTTTAAACAAACAATATTCATATCACTCATCTTGCATCATCGACCATAAGCAACAAAAATATTTTCCTATATTCAAAATTGGGACACCTACATTAACTTTTGAAACATTTATTATGCAATAAATGCATCAAAAAAGAGTACAACTAGACACCCCATTTTATATGTAGGGCTAGTATTCATGTTTATCATTCCCCTCTCTAATAACCCTTATAACCATCCTAAATTGAAGTAGCCTTCCTTATGCCCAACATTGAAGTATTTACTACAATAATTTTTATGGAATTAGAGCATCAGCAGTGGTACTAGTGATGCTACCATAATCGTAGTGATGCTTCCACTAAATATTTCATAATTTTCCTTTCTCACCCATTTTTGAACTCAAACAATCAAGAGATGATAGCACTAGCATGATGGTGCTAGTGGTGCTAAACTACAAACAATATTTTATATATATTTTTAAATTTTTGCATGAAGATGACTTTCTAGTATTTAAAAAATGAAAACAACTTAATTAAGTATTATCTTCTCCATTTTCTCCACTTTGAAAACTAACCCAATAGCTTTCTTCATAGTTATAAGTCTTTTTATATTGGAAATTGTACATGTCAATTATTCATCCCATGTATCCTTCTCAATTTGTTAGGTAATATTTGATTTGAATGAATTATGAGGGGTTTGGTATCTCATAAATTCTGAAGAACTTTCTTTGTTGTTTTTTTAAGTGTGGCAATAAGTTATATTATATTAATGATTCCATTATGTTATCTTTATTTTATCTTATATGCAATACTTGTCATCTCTTTTTAGTCATTCCATCTTCAATATCTTACTTAGTCTTCTTTCTTAGATTAAAACAACATCAAAATTTAATGTCTACAATGTAAATATCCATATGACAACATTTTTTGTGTGTGCAAATATATATATACATACATATATATATATACATATATATACATATATATATATTTCCTCCTAGATGAAATTTTTTAGAGTATTGCAAAATTTCGTCAAAATTATCTTATTGATAAGTTATATAAATGTAATTTTTTTAGTATTATTAAAAAAATGAGAATTTTGAAAGGACCACTCAACTTTATACAACAACTCCATAAATTGAAATAGAACCATTGAACCAAAACAACCAAAGGTCCAAGACCACCACCTGACATAGTGAGGAAGAAACTAAGAAAAAAAAAAAAAAAAAATTGGCCAAAGAGCCTCAGCTGCCCTCATAAGGATGCGTTCCCAACGAAAGAACCTTTAATAGTCAATAAAGAAACTTCTGCAAGTATTCCAACTCATAGTGTAAGTTTAAAACTCTAACTCATAGTATAAATTTAAAATTCTAACTTAGTATAAGTTTAAAATTCTAACTCATAATATAAATATTCCAATAAATTTGATTTTTATGAAAAAAAATTATTTACACTTCATAATCTTAATTACAAGTAAACCACATCTACCATTAATAAGTTTCCTATTAAAAACTCCTATAAAAAAAATTATTAAAAAAATATCACGAACATGCACTTAGTTGTCATTTCATTAAATCTATTTTGATCCCCAACCAAACATCTAATATCTACTAAGCTTATGTTTAAAACCTTTATATTATCATACATCATATTATCGCTTACATATTAATATTTTTTATTTTTTATATATAAAAAATATTGACCTTCGAAGCTCTCCACCTCTTGGCAGACAGTTAATTGGGGCTGTAGCATATAATATTTAAATACAATTTATCCTTTCTCATAAATTTGGTCAAATGCGACTAAGGTTGAAATGAACTAAAATCCTCTCAAGGCTGTTAGGCTATTAAATGTATGGCCGAATTTCTCTTCCTATAGAATAGCTTTGTTTCTTCCCTTATAATTAAAAAATAAGATAAATAAATATAATTTTTTATATAAAATAAATAAATAGTAAGATTATAAATTATAAGAAGAATGGTTTATTCAGTTATTTTTAACTGTAGTCGATATAAATATAAAATACAATCTAATTTCCTTAAAATTTAAAGCTTAAACCTCTTACTGTACCTGGAGGTTGTATTGAACGCTCTGCAATTTAGGATCGCCATTGATGTCTCCGCCCTGAATTTTTTTTTCTAATAAAATCTCACCAAACTTCCGCGGTGATCGAAGAACAACGCATTGGCATGAAACATGACAGCAAACGGAGTGAGTGGGCCCGCCTCATGCCAACGAGAGGTTCACCAATCAATGGAAGCTGAACAAGAGCACAAGGCATTCATGTGTCTTCAAGGACAGAACGGCTTCAATTTTATTCTCTCGTTTTCCATTAATGTCGGTGTCGTATATTTCAAATGCCATTCTACTCGGATATATACGCACATAATTGTCTTTTGTATTGGCGGAATTATAAAAGCTCTGTTTCGTGGAAGTTATGTAGCAATTGCGTCCAACAGAATGTGAAAGCTCGTCACCGGTTCTATTGTCGCCCCTTGGAAAAGCCATAAAATGCTTGTCAATGACTATCCTCCCCTTTCAAGAAAAGAGTATTAGGAATAAGCTCAGGCGTTCCACGCCAGCGTGTTCTGTGCCTTATCAAAAAAAGGTTGCAGGGCAGGAAAGTGAATCCGACGTTGTTATAATCGCTGTAAACTTCAACGGATATGATATGATATGATGTAGTTAGTTGTTATATTAATTTGTTTGACATTGCAATTGCGTGTGCGTCCAACATTTCCACGTAGATTGCATCTTTAAAACAATTTAAATGTTCTATAAAATAATGACCGAAAGCTCAAAGAAAGTGCAAATAACTTGGATCTCAAGAAAGCCGAGATAAAGTTATGAGTCTTTTGCCTTTTGGATCTCAACACTATATTAAGTAAATTAAACTCTATTGATGTAAAAATAGATGAAGTTTTTTTTTTTTTTACCTAATTCTTTGGACAAGTTAGTTATGGCTATCACAAATCTTACTTTTAAGGATATTGTAGGAACTCTATTATCTATTGATGTAAAAATGGATGTTTTTTTTTTTACCTAATTCTTTGGACAAGTTAGTTATGGCTATCACAAATCTTACTTTTAAGGATATAGTAGGAACTCTATTATCAAAAGAAGTGATGTGTAAATTTGAAAATTTGTTGAGGATTCTTATGAGAATGATTCCTTGTACATAAGAGATTATTCTCAAGAAAGAAATAAAAATAAATCATGGGATAGGAAATCAATATCTAGGGATAAATCTCTTACTCTAGATATGAGGAAATGCTAGAAATATTGTAAAACAAGCCATTATAAAAATGACTACGGAGCTAAAAATGATGAAAATAGTAAGTCATTTGATGAAGCCCTTTATGCATAAACAAAGACCATAGGTGAATATTTGAGGGATCTATTCTTAGCTACCTCATGCTCAATTGAATGCCATGATTCATGGTTGATTGACTCAGGCACCTCTTTTCATATGACTTCCCAATAAGGACTAGTTCAATGAATATGAAAATATCAATGGAGGTGAAGTCTTTTTAGGAGACAACTTGACATCTAAAGTATATATCAAGATAGAATCAAGGTGAGGTTTAAATATGGAGGAATTAAAAGTCTTCCTAGTATTATGCACATTTCATGTTTGACAAGAAATATAATATCAATAAGTAAGATGAATGATGCAGGCGTGGATGTGGTATTTAATAAGGATAGTTGCAAGATGATTCATGGAGCATTGGTTTTGACAACAGGAGTGCATATAGGGATACTATTGAATCTTTAGATAAGCACTATAAGTGTGAGGTGCAATAGTTCTATGGTTTTAAAGGAAAATAATATTGCAAATATGTTTCCTGGTCTTCCTATAGAAAAGATAATGTTATGGCATAAGCACATAGGGCATATTGGAGAGAGAGGTCTTTGGGCATTAAAAATGAAAGGTATGACTAAAGGAATTTTGTATTTCCTAATATATTTTGATTTATATGAGCACTATATATTTGGAAAGCAAACTCGAGTTAAGTTTCCTAGTAGCGCTACAATATTAAAAGGGATTCTACATTTAGTTCATAATGATGTGTTTGGACTTGCTAAATTTTCATCACTAGTGATGTATTATATTAATTTTATAGATGAATTTTCAAGGAAGGTCTAGGTATATTTTCTACAAAATAAATCTAAAATTTTCAATAAATTTAAAGAGTTTAAGGCTCTTATAGAAAATTAGATAAATTAGAAGATAAATTTATTGAGAAGTGATAATGGTGGGGAATACTGCTCCAATACAATTGAGTAGTTTTGCAATAAGTGTGTAATATAAGGTAGAAAATAACTTCATATACTCCACAACCTAATGGATTTGCAAAACAGATGAATAGAATATTGATGGCTATGGCCATAAGCATGCTAAGTGGTGTAGGGTTAGAAAGGGAATTCTAGGCAAAAGTATTAATAACTACATATTATCTCATCAATAAATCTCCTAACTCAACTTCTATTGACAAAACTCAACAAGAGTTGGACTAGTAAGAAATCGTATCTTAGACATTTAAGATTTTTTGGTTGTGATGCTTATATGTTTATTTCAAAAGAGAAAATAACTAAGCTAGATTATAAATCAACAAAATCTATATTTGTATGTTATAGTATCAATATTAAAGGATATAAGTTGTGATACCTAGAAACACAAAATATTGTTTACAGATGTAATGTAATCATTAGAGAACTAGAAGGTTTAGGTTGCATGGTAGTAAAACTATGAGTACTTCATTTTCTCTTACTAAATAATTATCTACTAAACACTGTCCTAAGATAGAATATGAAATTCAAGAGATGTATCAAGTTCCTTATATTAGTGTTGTAGGAAGCTCGATGTATGGAATGGTTTGTACTAGACTTGGCATTGCACATGCAATAGGAGTAGTGATTAGATATATGTCCAATCCAAGAAAGGAATATTGGACTATTGTGAAGATAATTCTAGATACTTACGTGGGACCTCAAATTATGCAATTTACAACAAAGAAAAATCCAAAGAAAATAAAACTTCAAATCTACAATATTTTATTGATTCTAATTGGGTTCGAGATCTTATTAATAGAAGACCCACTAGTTCCCATGTGTTCATTTTTTTTTTAGGGGCAATGAGTTGGATAAGTAAAATCTAACTAGTGGTTGCTTCATCCATAACAAAGTAAGAGTACATGACAACAACTCATGCCTATAAGGAAGGAGTGTGGCTATAAAGGTTGTGCTCAATAGTCGATCTTATACAAAAGGTTATGAAAATTGATAGTGATAGTTATAGTGCAAATTTTCTAGCTAGGAATCTTGTTTTTCATGCTCAATAAAATTATGTTGATATCCAAGATTATTTTGTGAGATAAATGGTTAAGAGGAATTGGGTGTTGTCGAAAAAAAGTATACATACAAAAATGTTACCAATTCGTTAACAAAGGCTATGAGTGATCAAATGTTTTTTTGTGTAGGATTGGCATGATTGCTCTTAATAGTTTATAATATAGTGCTATTGCCCCCTATGAAAAGTGTTTACCAAGTTGGATAATTTTCATATGTTATAGTTATGAAAAGATAAAAATGATATTTTATGGATGGGTTGTCTTTGAGTTATTTTTAAAACCATGGTTTTCTAAAATTTCTGCATGTACCTTTGTTATTTATTTTTTACTTGCATTAGGGTTTAAGACATAGGAAAGTAACTACATTATTGTATTGGAGATAGTTTATTTTATGCAATATGCATTAGGGTTTACAGAGAATTATATTATTGTAATAGAGATGGTTGAGTTTATGCAATAAGAAGAAATGTTACTATGTTAGGTTTTTATCCAAAAGGGTTTTCCTAGGTGAAATACTATGTACTATTGTTTACCTTATTTTTCATCTTGATTCTATTTTATTGCTTATTTAATTTATGTTTATTGGAGAATACTTAATCTTCATTTGGGGTTATGGTCCCACCACACTTCTTCTATGCAAATCCATATCACAAGATGCATTCATATATTTATATTTTTTTTACTAATAGACCACAAGTTGGATGGTTCTACAAGGAATGTTAATATCATTCATAATTATGAGCAAGCACTCAAAATACTTAGCTATTTCATTGGTACCAAAGTATCTAGCCTCTATGAGGGAATAACAAAAAATGGATTAGCATTTAAAACACTAAGAGACAAGGCCAAATCCTAAATACATAAAGCCTATGGTCGATCACTACTCATTCAAGTCACGTGGTTAATTAGCATCTAAAAAACCTATCAAAATTGAAGGAGAACAAATGGAGTAGTGAATATCCATCTATTAGTTCCCACTCATGTATTTGTGAATTCTCTTAGCTACTTTCCAATGACTCTCCTATGGTGCTTGCATATATTTAGAATAATAGTTGACAAAAAAGGCTTATTCAATGGACAATGTCTTATTATCGTAAATGCAACTATTATTTTTAACAAGACTCTTGTCAAAATTATTAAGAATATTATCAACAAAACCAGTTAAGATTAGAATATTTAAATTTATGCTAACTTATGGGTCTATCACACTACTATACGAACTCCCACTAGTGTGACTCCTTAAGCTTTGGTTTATGGAACTAAATCCATCATCCTTTTCAATTTTGAGGTGCCTTGTGCATTTTTTGTAGGATTCATTTGTCAAAGATAAAAATTATCTCACCCATATTAGCTAGTTGAAGCTACTTGAAAAAAAAGTGGATCCATGCCATAGAGAACCTACAAGTCTATTAGTAAGGAACTAAGCATATACAATCTTGATCCCTCAAGGTTGGCAATTATATTCTTAAAGAGAATGAAAGGAACACCAATGCCAAAACCAGACTCAAATATAATTTTGATCCCAATTGGCTAGGTCTACTCATCATAACTACCAAATTTTGTCTAGGACCTTATCACCTTGCCATGCTTGATGGAAAAAATTAAAGAAAAAATGAACATAATTTACCTCAAATGGTATTATATTTGAGTCTGCATTGGCTACCTATTTATTTTAAATTCTTGTCACTGCCTACTTGCGTTTTCTCTAACTTCATACCTATTTGCATGCACATGCTTATCTATGAGTGAACTACCTATTGCATTTCAAGTAAAGAATCAACAATGATGTAAATAATGATCTTAGTCAAGATAATTTATTCTTGCATTACACTAGGTGACTAATGTAAGAGGATTCTCCTAGTATATCCTTTGAAAATAAAGTAAGGTTTGTGTAACCATATATCTCTATTAATTTAAATGATGTATTTCATCCCTTTCTATCTAGCTCAATTTGGTTTATTTAAAATCATATTTTTTTTTGGATAGGATGGATGAAAGGATTTTTGAAAAGTCCCCCAAACCTTTACAAAAATAAACTAACTTCTGAACACATTAGGAGAACAATATAAATAAAAGAGAAAATAATTAACTATAAAAAGCTAAAACAAACAACCAAACCAAAAACCAGACAACCAAGAAAAACCAAACTATTAGATAAATCCAAACCTATGCGGGGGTGAAGGAACTAGGCATGCAAGCCCCAATATGCAAAAAAAAATAGCCGTAGAACACCAAATTCGTGCAAGGGTGAAGGAACTATGTGCACATGTCCAAAGATACAAAAATAAAACAAACAACCAACACTAAGAACAAAAAAACAACTTAGAACTTGGATCCACTTGGTACTGCTCCAACCTTATTCTTATTTTTATCCCCATTCATCACCTACCACCCCATCAGGACTTGAACTTGGAACAAAAAATCATTGCTTGCATGGAGTTTATCATCAAGAATTGTAGCTTCAAATCCATAGCATTAAGAGTCATCGAGTTAGATTCTCAACTGGAAGCCAAGGTTCTCGATCCTTACCAATTTTAACTTCTTAAGAGGTGGAAGATAATCCTCTAAATAAGAATCATCAACAGTCATTGGAACCTTACCATTGTTCACCATATTAGCCTCCAACCATTTATATCTTCACATACCCTCTTTATTTCCATCAAAACCTCTCAAAATAGACTTCACTCTTTCAATAAGTTGTGCCTCTAGTGGAATGGCTACCATAGCTTCCTAGTTCAAAGCATATGAGCCCCTCGAGATATAATAAGCTAGATAAATCATAATTATTTTAGGGATATTTTTAAGGAATTCAAGATAGTATCACAATATAGACCCCTCAACTTTACTACATGATCAAATATCATCTTTATTAAACCTTGGTGAACTAGATCAGGTGCCACCCCTTTCTTAACCTTGAAAATGATCCTCACTAGTGATAGAAAGAGAAATGATGATATATTCATCACTTTCTTGTGTTTCATATGGTTAAGAATCATGAAATGGTAGCTCTGTAAAATCTTCAAATTCTCATCTAAAGTAAAACACTCCATTATCACTAGTACTACACAATCCCCTAGGGATCTTAGTGAATTATACCTAAAGCTATTCTAGATTTTTATCAGCATTTCTTCACCATCCATAAACACCTGCACTTATTTCACCAGGGAGTGCTTCTACCTATTGTGCACCAATACAACCATTGTGAGTCCTATCACCTTAGTAATAAAGGTTATGTCAATATCAAACACCACCATACCCACTCTAACCACCCCATCATACCATGAATAAGCCATATGCTTTGCCATCTCCCTATGGTGAACATTAAATTTTAACAGACACTAGAAAACATTCTCTCTTTTCAATATCTTATGGACCACCTCATCCACTGTAAGAGATTGTGGCTCCAATATCAAGGCTACCATCCTGACACACTTTTTTACACCATTCAAACAAATTATTATAGAATTATCAAATTTCACCAGCACCAACTTATCATCAAAAGAAATGTGGCCTGGGTTTTTAAAGAAAATTTAACATCTCTACCTATGAAATACACAATCTCGACACACATGGATCTTCACACCCATCATAGAATAGAAGGAATATATGACATTCAATCAAATAAATCTATAAAAATCATGCATGGGATGGGTAAAAAATCCACCCTTAATCCACTAGACCACTTATTGGAACTCATACCCAAGAAAAACCCCTCCATTTGGGACATCAAAATGCTTTAGAAAGCAGGAATTTTCCTTGTCACAAGTTATCTTGTTCAAGTTTAAGGCTTTGGAATTTTCCACAATATCTATAATTACCCTCAAAGAAATAGAGAACTCTAAAATTCAATTATATTTAAAGGCTCAGGTATTTCTTTCCTTCCAAATCTACCATCATAAATGAGGTAACCTAAATTTCTAGAAGTGGTGAATATGAATAGAGTGAAAGGAAGATGTCCATTGGTCAATTAAATCCTCCATATAATTGGGGAGAACCTGTGATACTCCCAAATCCTTAAAAATAATTGAAACACTTCAAAGGTAAAGAAGCATCAAAAAAAGAGGTGCATGAGAAACTCCAACTCTGCACCACATAGGAAGCACCTATTCGGAATCCTAAGACCATACTTTTGGATATTATCAATCGTCAAACATTTTCCCTAAATGGATAACCAAAAAATATATTTTCCATAAGAGTAAGATCTTCAATCCAAACTTTATTACTAGCAAATGAAGGATCAGCTCCATAGTCCAGACAATGATAAGCCATCTTAATTGAAAATCAACCATATTTCATAGGACCCCAAATTAATCTATTTGAGAAACCTATACTAGGGATTAAGAACCATTAGAGATGGCCCTTATTCAATTCGATGAAGTCACATACTTTGGGACCAAAATACCTATCTGTAATTGACTACAAGCTAGTGAATTTTCAATGAGAATCAAGTGGGGAGTTTGCAACCTAGGTATTTCTCCAAAAATCAATGGACTAGTCATCCCCCATAATCCACCTTAAGCCTTTATAGATATTTACTTGAATTTTAGCCAAGTTGGACCAGAAGGTGGGACCCAACAAAAATGTTTACCTTTGTAAGAAATTATTGTCATTGAGAAGATACATAGCCTTCACGATTTTGATCCAGGTGGTATCATTATGCTAAATAAATATCAAATATTGTTTAGCAATCAAAGCCCTATTTAATGTTTTCAACCTCCTCAAACTTAATCCTCCTTCCTCTTTCTTGCTATATACTTGATCTCATGCCACAAGATGAAATCTCTTCTTATCCTCTACCCATGACCATAGGAATGAATGTTGGATCTATTCAATTTTTTCCAAAATGTTTCTCAAAATACTAAAAAGGTATAATAAATACACTGGGATGTATCTCAAATCATATTTATGAAGTCTTTCAAACTACAATATCCCTTTCCACATGATGAATATTATAAATTTCATAGGTATTGATGGAAAAATCAACAAAATCAAACTTCTATCTCTTCAAGGGCTACATGATTAATACTATGACTTTCTATAGGTGTTGATATACCTATCATTCTAATCATCTATTATTTTTCCATATAACACCTCCCATAGGACCAACTAGTCAACATCAAAATTGTCTTTCAAACTAGGTACATCATTCATTATAACATAAATACATCTAATTCCTTTATGACACTTCCCTAAGAGGTAAATTACACACATCAAAATACCTTTAAGTATTTGTCTAAATGCTATGCAAATAGGCATGTGCTTAAAGTAAAATCTAAAATCAAAATATCCTAAGTCTTATGAGTAAATCAAAAGCTATATCAAGAAGTTCTCTACGCAATACAAACACTAACTAAAGTCCCCCTATATATATATATATATATATATATATATATATATATATTACTTTAATGCCCCATCTCATCATGGTAGAGTCTACCATCATTTTTTTCTTTCATCTTCCCATCTCCATCTCTCATCATTTAAGATTTCATCTTTAACATATTTTAATCAATCATTATTAATCAAGACATAAAAAACACATCTAATCTAAATTAAAACCTCATCATGTCAACTACTAGTCTATTTTAGACATTAATAAAATCCATTCTCACATCTAACCCTCTACTCGTCTAGTCATAAATATAATTATGGAACTTTATCCTTCATCATTGACATCATCCTAATCGAAATCAAACATATATCCCACTCTTTAATCACTACATAAGTGTGCATCATAATTAAATTGAGTTTCCTTTATCCAACTTGATTTTTATTTTTAAACTCAAGGTGGTACATTGAGGCACACAAAAATTTAATCCTACCTTAAACATAACTTTTAAACAAACGATCTTCATATCACTCGTCTTGCATCATTGGCCATAAGCAACGGGAAATTTTTCCCATCTTCAAAATTGGGACACCTACATCAATTTTTAAAATATTTATTATGCAATAATTGCATCAAAAAGGAGTACAACTAGACACCCCATTTTATGTGTAGGGTTAATATTCAAGTTTACCATTCCCCTTACAAATCACCCTTCTAACCATCCTAAAATGAAGTAGCCTTCCTTATGCCCAACATTAGATTATTTAATACAACAAATTTTATGGCATTAGGGCATGAATAGTAGTACGAGTGATGCTACCATGATCCTAGTGATGCTTCCACTAAATATTTTAAAATTTTCCTTTCTTACCTATTTTTGAACTCAAAC
The DNA here is from genome assembly GCA_028583015.1 of Wollemia nobilis. Classification (NCBI taxonomy): domain Eukaryota; kingdom Viridiplantae; phylum Streptophyta; class Pinopsida; order Araucariales; family Araucariaceae; genus Wollemia; species Wollemia nobilis. The sequence continues at coordinate 4,859,684 of JAQPPZ010012983.1, read as the reverse complement.
AATCAAGAGATGATAGCACTATCATGATGACATTAGTGGCATTTTATACAAGCAATAATGTATATATATTTTTACATATTGCTTGTACTTTACAAGCAATATGTAAAGTAAAAGCAATAATCTATAGTTATATCTAAAGTCCTTTATGCATGAGGCTTTATCTAAAGGTAAAAAAATTATATATATGTGAATATAACTATACATATTGTGTATTATAGCAAGGTAACTAAAAACCCCTTAAAAAAATCTTAAAGATAACAAAAGTCTTATGGGCAAGTCAAAAGCTATATCAAGAAGTAATCTAGGCAAGACAAAAGCTAACTAAATTCTCCCTAGAATATATATATATATATATATATATATATATATATATATATATATATATATATATATATATATATATTAAAATTGTCAAGATTGTATATATGTTTAAAAAGTAAAAATGCAAAAGAAAAAATCACTTTCATGCCCCATCTCATCTTGGTAGAGTCTCTCATAATATTTTTCTTTCATCTTCCCATCATCATCTCTCATCATTTCAGCTTTCATCTTTAACATATTTTAATTAATCATTATTAATCAAGACATAAACAACACATCTAATTTTAATACATACACATCTAATCTAAATTAAAACCTCATCATGTCATCTACTAGTCTATTTTAGACATTACTAAAATACATTCTCACATCTAATCCTCTAATTTTCTAGTCATAAATCTAATCATGGAACTTTATCCTTCATCATTAACATCATCCTAATCCAAATCAAACATATATCCCAATATTTAATCACTACATAAGTGTGCATCATAAATAAATTTATTTCTCTTCATCCAACTTGATTTTTCTTTTTAAACTCAAGGGGTTACATTGGGGCACAACAACATTTAATCCTATGTAAAATATAACTTTTAAAAAAACAATTTTCATATCACTCATCTTGCATCATTGACCATAAGCAACAAAAATATTTTTCTATCTTCAAAATTGTGACACCTACATCAACTTTTGAAACATTTATTATGCAATAAATGCATAAAAAAAGAGTACAACTAGACACCCATTTTTATATGTAGGGCTAGTATTCAAGTTTACCATTCCCCTCTCTAATCACTCTTATAACCATCCTAAATTGAAGTAGCCTTCCTTATGTCCAACATTGAAGTATTTACTACAATAAAATTTATGGAATTAGAGCATCAACAGTAGTACTAGTGACGCTACCATAATCCTAGTGATGCTTCCACTAAATATTTCATATTTTTCCTTTCTCACCCATTTTTGAACTCAAACAATCAAGAGATGATAGAACTAGCATGATGGTACTAGTGGTGCTAAACTGCAAATAATAATTTTTATATATTTTTTAAATTTTTTGCATGAAGATGACTTTCTAGTATTTGAAAAAAATGAAGACAACTTAATTAAGCATTATCTCCTCCATTTTCTCCACTTTGAAAACTAACCCAATAGCTTTCTTCATAGTTATAAGTCCTTTTATATTGGAAATTGTACATGTCAATTATTCATCCCATGTATCCTTCTCAATTTGTTAGGTAATATTTGATTTGAATGAATTATGAGGGGTTTGGTATCTCATAAATTTTGAAGAACTTTCTTTGTTGTTTTTTTGGGTGTGGCAATAAGTTATATTATATTAATGATTCCCTTATGTTATATTTATTTTATCTTATATGCAATACTTGTCATCTCTTTTTAATCATTCCATATTCAATATCCTACTTAGTCTTCTTTCTTAGATAAAAAAAGACATCAAAATTTAATGTCTACAATATAAATATTCATATGGCAACCTTGTTTGTGTGTGCAAATATATATATATATATATATATATATATATATATATATATATATATATATATAATCCATTTCCTCCTAGATGAAATTTTTTAGAGTATTGCAAAATTTCGTCAAAACTATCCTTTTTTTTTTTAATTTATTATGTGGTCACTATATAACCGTTACATAGCATATCCGCAACATGTAAGGGGAGAGATTTGAACCTGGCCTCTCAATTTCAACTAGAGAGTTTTAACTACCCACTTGCTCTCCAACTCCTCTACATGAGCGGATGTCAAAACTATCTTATTGATAAGTTATATAAATGTTTTTTTTTTTTAGTATTATTAGAAAATAAAGATTTTTAAAGGACCACTCATACTTATACAACAACTCCATAAATTGAAATAGAACCATCAAACCAAAACAACCAAAGGTCCAAGGCCACCACCCGACATAGCGAGGAAGAAACTAAGAAAAAAAAAAAAAAAACATTGGCCAAAGAGCCTCAGCTGCCCTCATAAAGATGCGCTCCCAACGAAAGAACCTTTAATAGTCAATAAAGAAACTCCTGCAAGTATTCCAATTCATAGTATAAGTTTAAAACTCTAACTCATAGTATAAATTTAAAATTCTAACTTAATATAAGTTTAAAATTCTAACTCATAATATAAATATTCCAATAAATTTGATTTCTTAAAAAAAAAAAAAAAAAAAATTATATACATTTCATAATCTTAATTACATAAACCATAAACCAAGTTTTCTATTAAAAACTACTATAAAAGAAAATTATTAAAAAAATATCATGAACATGCACTTAGTTGTCATTTCATTAAATCTATTTTGATCCCCAACCAAATATCTAATATCTACTAAGCTTATGTTTAAAACCTTTATATTATCATACATCATATTATCGCGTACATATTAATATTTTTTATTTTTTATATATAAAAAACATTAACCTTCAAAGCTCTCCACCTCTTGGCAGTATTCTCAGACAGTTAATTGGGGCTGTAGCATATAATATTTAAATACAATTTAACCTTTCGCATAAATTTGGTCAAATGCGACTAAGATTGAAATGAACTAAAATCCTCTCAAGGCTGTTAGGCTATTAAATGTATGGCCGAATTTCTCTTCCTATAGAATAGCTTTGTTTCTTCCCTTATAATTAAAAAATAAGATAAATAAATATAATTTTTTATATAAAATAAATAAATAGTAAGATTATAAATTATAAGAAGAATGGTTTATTCAGTTATTTTTAACTGTAGTCGATATAAATATAAAATACAATCTTATTTCCTTAAAATTTAAAGCTTAAACCTCTTACTGTACCTGGAGGTTGTATTGAACGCTCTGCAATTTAGGATCGCCATTGATGTCTCCGCCCTCAAATTTGTTTTCTAATAAAATCTCACCAAACTTCCGCGGTGATCGAAGAACAACGCATTGGCATGAAACATGACAGCAAACGGAGTGAGTGGGCACGCTCAATGCCAACGAGAGGTTCACCAATCAATGGAAGCTGAACAAGAGCACAAGGCATTCATGTGTCTTCAAGGACAGAACGGCTTCAATTTTATTCTCTCGTTTTCCATTAATGTCTGTGTAGTATATTTCAAATGCCATTCTACTCGGATATATACACACATAATTGTCTTTTGTATTGGCGGAATTATAAAAGCTCTGTTTCACGGAAGTTATTTAGCAATTGCGTCCAACAGAATGTGAAAGCTCGTCACCGTTGCTATTGTCGCCCCTTGGAAAAGCCATAAAATGCTTGTCAATGACTATCCTCCCCTTCCAAGAAAAGACCATTAGGAATAAGGTCAGGCGTTCCACGTCAGCGTGTTCTGTGCCTTATCAAAAAAAGGTTGTAGGGCAGGAAAGTGAATCCGACGTTGTTATAATCGCTGTAAACTTCAACGGATATGATATGATATAATATGATATGATGTAGTTAGTTGTTATATGAATTTGTTTGACATTGCAATTGCGTGTGCGTCCAACATTTCCACGTAGATTACATCTTTAAGACAATTTAAATATTCTATAAAATAATGACCGAAAGCTCACAGAAAGTGCAAATAACTTGGATCTCAAGAAAGCTGACATAAGTTTAAGGGACTTTAGAGTCTTTTGCCGTTTGGATCTCAACACTATATTAAGTAAATTAAACCCTATTGATGTAAAAATGGATGAAGAATGGTTATTTACCTAATTCTTTGGATAAGTTAGTTATGGTTATCACAAATACTACTTCTACGTTAAAAGTTGAGGATATGGTAGGAACTCTATTATCAAAAGAAATGAGGTGAAAATTTGTTGAGGATTCTCATGAGAACAATGTCTTGTACATAAGAGATCATTTTTCAAGAAAGAAGTAAAACAAATTAGGGGATAGGAAATAAATATATAGGGATAAATTTTTTACTCTAGATATGAAGAAATGCTAGAAATGTTGTAAAACAAGGCATTATAAAAAGGATTACAACATTAAAAATACAAAAATAGTAAGTTATTTGATGAAGCCCTTTCTACATAAACAAATACCATAGGTGAAGATTTGAGAGATCTATTCTTAGCTACCTCATGCTCAACTGAATGCCATGATTCATTGTTGATTGATTCACACCTCTTTTCATATAACTCCCCAATAAGGACTAGCTCATTGAATATGAAAAATATCAATGGAGGTGAAGTATTTTTAGGAGACAACTTGATATGTAAAAGCATAGGTCAAGCAAGAGTCAAGTTGAATTTCAAATATAGAAGAACTAAAAGCCTTCCTAGTGTTATGCACATTTCAAGTTTAACAAGAAATCTCATATCAATAAGTAAGATGAATGATGCAGGCGTGGATGTGGTATTTAATAAGGATAGTTGCAAGATGATTCATGGAGCATTGGTGTTGGCAAGAGGAGTTCATATAGGAACACTATTCAAGCTTGAGGTAAGCACTCTAAGTTTCGGAGGAAATAGCTCTATGGTTTTTAAGGAAAATAATATTGCAGATGTGTTTCCTAGTCCTCCTATAAAAAAGATAATATTATGACATATACACATGGGACATATTGCAGAGAGAGACCTTTGGGCATTGAAAATGAAAGGAATGGCTAAAGGAATTTTTTATTTTCCATTAGATTTTTATTTATATGAGCACTATATATGTCAAAAGCAAACTCAAGTTAATTTTCCTAGTAATGTTACAATATTAAAAGGGATTCTACATTAAGTTCATAGTGATGTGTTTGAACCTGCTAAAGTTTCATCACTAGAAAAATCTATGTATTATATTAATTTTAAATATGAATTTTCAAGGAAGGCCTAGGTATATTTTCTATGAAATAAATCTAAAATTTTCAATAAATTTAAAGAGTTTAAGGCTCTTATAGAAAATATAGAGAAGAAGATAAAGGTTTTGAGAAATGATGATGGTAGTGAATACTACTCCAATACATTTGAGTAGTTTTTCAAGGAATGTGTAATAGATATGTAGAAAATAACTTCATATACTCCACAACATAATGGTGTTGCAGAATAGATGATCAGAACATTAATGGATATGGCCATAAACATACTAAGTCGTGTAGGTTTAGAAAGGAAATTCTAGGTAAAAGTAGTAATAACTATATATTATCTCATCAATAGATCTCCTCACTCAAATTTGGTTGATAAAACTCCACAAGGAGTTTGGACTGGCAAGAAACCGTTCCTTAGATATTTAAGAGTTTTTGGTTGTGATGCTTATATGTTTATTTCGAAATAGAAAATGACTAAGATAGACTATAAATCAGCAAAATCTATATTTTTATGTTATAGTATCAGTATTAAAAGATATAAGTTGTGATACCTAGAAACACAGTAGATTTTTTACAATTGTAATGTAATAATTACAGAAGTAGAAGGTTTAGGATGCATGTTAGTAAACCTTTAAGTACTCCATTTCCAATTGGTAAAAAATTATCTACTAAATAGTGTCCCAAGATAAAATATGAAATTCAAGAGATGTATCAAGTTCCTTATGTTGGTATTATAGGAAGCTTGATGTATGCAATGGTTTGCACTAGACTTGGCATTGCACATGCAATAAGAGTAGTGAGCAGATATATGTCCAATCCAAAAAAGAAAAATTGGACTATTGTGAAGATAATTTTAGATACTTACATAACACCTCAAATTATGCAATTTACTATGAAAGAAAAGACAGATAAAATAAAACTTTGAATCTACAAGATTTTGATGATTCTAATTGCGTTCGAGACCTTATTAATAGAAGACCCACTAGTGTTCATGTGTTCATTGTTTTGGAGGGACAATGAGTTGGATGCATAGAAGCTAACTAGAGGTTACTTAATCCATAACAAATAAAGAGTACATGACATCAAATCATACATATAAGGAAGGAGTGTGGCTACAAAGGTTGTGCTCAATAGTCGATCTTAGACAAAAGGTTATGAGAATTGATAGTGATAGTCATAGTGCAATTTTTCTAGCCAAGAATATTGTTTTCATTCTCAATCAAAATATATTGATATCCAATATCATTTTATGAGAGAAATGCTTGAGAGGAATTTGGTGTTGTTGGAAAAAATTATACATAAGAAAATGTTACCAATTCGTTAACAAAGGCTATAAGTGATCAAATTGTTTTGGTGTAGAATTGGCATGGTTGCACTTAATAGTTGATAATATAGTGCTATTATTCCCAATGTAAAGTGTTCAACAAGTGGTATAATATTGGATGCATGTTGGATAATTTTCATATTTTATAGTTATAAAGAGGAAAAATTTATATTTTGCGGATGGGTTGTTTTTGGGTTATTTTTAAACCCATGGTATTGTGTCCATGGTTTTGTAAAATTTGTGCATGTGCCTTTGTTATTTATTTTGTACTTGCATTAGGGTTTAATACATAGGATTGAACTTCATTATTGTATTGGAGATTGCTGATTTTATGCAATATGCATTAGGGTTTACAAAGAATTGTATTATTATAATAGAGATGGTTGAGTTTATGCAATAAGAAAAAAAGTTACTATGCTAGTTTTCTACCAAAAAGGGTTTTCCTAGGTGAAATACTATGTACTTTTGTTTACCTTATTTATTCATCTTGATTCTATTTTATTGCTTATCTAAATATATTTATTGGGAAATAATTGCTCTTCATTTGGGGTTATGGTCCCACCACACTTCTGCTATGCAAAGCCATATCATAAGATGCATCCATATCTTTATATTTTTTTGCTAATGGAACACAATTTGGAGGGTTCTTTAATTGTCATATTGAAGGACGACTAGAAATCTACAAGGAATTTTAATATCCTTAATAATTATATGCATGCACTTGAGATACTTAGCTACCTCATTGGTACCAAAATATCTAGCCTCCATGAAGGAATAATAAAAAGTGGATTAGCATCTAGAACGCTAAGAAACAAGGCCAAATCCTAAATAGAACATAAAGCCTATGGCAGATCACAACTCATCCAAGTCATGTGGTTAATTAACATATAAAAAACCTATCAAAATTGAAGGATAACAAATGGAGTAGTGAATATCCATCTATTAGTTCCTACTCATGTATTTGACAATTCTCTTAGCTACTATCCAATGACTCTCCTATGGTATTTGGAATAATAATTGATAAAAAGGGCTTATTCAATGACCAATGCCTTATTATCCTCAACACAACTAATATTTTTAACAAGACTCTTGTCAAAATTATTAAGCATATTATCAGCCAGACCAGTTAATATTAGCATCCTTAGCTTTATGCTACCTTATGGGTTTATCGCATTACTATACGAACTCGCACTGGTGTGACTCCCTAATATTTGGTTTAGGGAACTAAATCCATCATCCTTTTTAATTTTGAGGTGCACTATGAATTGTTTTGTAGGACCCATTTGTCAAAGATAAATATTATCTCACCCATATTAGCTAGTTGGAGCTACTTGAAAAATGTGAATCCATGCCATGGAGAACCTACAAGTCTATTAGTAAGGAACTAAACATGGCTATAGCAAAAATATACAATCTTGATCCCTTAAGGTTGGCAATTGTATTCTGAAAGAGAATCAAAGGAACACCAATGCCAAAAATAGACTCAAATATAAGTTTGATGCCAATTTTCTAGGTTTATTCATCATAACTACCAACTTTAGTTTAGAATCTTATCACCTTGCCATGCTTGATGGAAAAACTTAAAGAAAAAATGAACATAATTTTCCTCAAATAGTATTACATTTGAGTTTGCGTCAGCTAACTATTTTTGTTAACTTCTTATCACTGATTACTTGCATTTTTTTTTACTTCATACCTATTTGCATGTACGTGCTTATCTATGATTGAACTACCTATTGCATTTCATATCAAGAATCAATAGTGATGTAAATAATGATCTTAGTCAAGATAGTTTATTCTTACATTACACTAGGTGACTAATATAAAAGGATTGTCCTAGTATCTCCTTTAAAAATAAAGCAAGTTTTATGTAACCATATATCTCTATTAAATTAAATCATCTATCTCATCATTTTCTATCTAGCTCAATATTATTTATCTCAAATATTTTTTTTTATAAGGTGGGTGAAAGGAGTTTTGTAAGGTCGTCCAAACCTTTACAAAAATAAACTAACCTTTGAACATATTAGGAGGATAATAGAAACCAAACAGAGAACAACTAGCTATAAAAAGATAAAACAAACAACCAAACCAGAAACTAGACAACCAAGCAAAACCAAACTATGATAGAAATCCAACCCCATGAACGGGTGAAGGAAATAGGTATGTATGCACTAGGATGCAAAATAAAAGAGACAAATAATTCCATACACATGCAGTGGTAAAGGAACTAGTTGCGTAGTCTCCAAGATGTGAAATAAAGTAGACACCAAGAACTTAGAAGAGATAAACAACTCAGAAATTGAACCAACTTGAGACCGGTCCAAACTTATTCTTAGTTTTTACCCCATTCATCACTTGCCACCCCATTAGGGCCAAAAATTCCTTAGCATAAGAAATCATTACCTACATAGAGTCTATCATCAAGCATTATAGCTTCAAAGCCATAGCACTAAGAGCATTCAGATTAGAGTTTCTTAACTAGAAGCCAAGGTTTTAGATCCTCATCAATTTTGACTTCTTAGGAGGTGGAAGATAATTTGCTAAATCAGAATCATCAACAATCATTAGAACCTTACCATTTTTCACCATCTTAGCCTCCAACCATTTAGATCTTTGCATACCCTCTTCATTACCACTGATACCTCTCAAAATAGACTCCACTCTCTCTATAGATTGTGCCACCAGTGGAGTGGCTACCATAGCCTCCTGGTTCAAAGCATATGATCCTTTGAGACTGAAGAAGTTGGATAAATCACTATTAGTGCAGGTAATATTTTAAGGAATTCAAAATAGTATCACCATCTAGACCCCTCAACTTTACTACATGATCAAATATCATCTTTATTAGACCTTTGGTCAACTGGATCAGATGCCACTCCTTTTTTAACCTTATAAATGATCCTCACCAATGATAGAAAGAGAATTAATGAGATATTCATCACTTTATTGTGTCTCGGAGGGTTAAGAATCATGAAATGGTAGCTCTCTAAAATCTCTAAATTCTCATCTAGAGTAAAATACTTCATTATCAATAGCACCATGCAATCCCATAGGGCTCTGACGGAATTATACCTAAAGCATTCTAGATTTTTGTTAGCATTTCTTCACCACCCATAAACACTTGCACTTCTTTTTCTAGGGAGTGCTTCTACCTATTGTGCACCAATCCATCCACCATGAGTCTCATCACCTCAGCAATAAGGGGTATGTCAATATAAAATTCCACTGTACCCACTCTAACCACCCATCATGCCATGAATAATCTATATGCTTGGCCATATCTCTATGGTGGGCATTAAATTTTAACAACACTTGAGAACTTTCCCTATTTTTAAGATCATAAGGACCTCCTCGTCCATTGTAAGATATTGTGGCTCCAATATTAGGACTACCATCCTAACACACTTTCTTACACCACTCAAAACAATTATGATAGAATTACCAAATTGTACGTGCACCAAATTACCGTTGAAAGAAATGTGATCTAGGTTTTTAAAGAAAATCTGACCTATCTTCCTATGAAATGCACAACCCGAAAACACATGGATCTTCACACCCATCACATGATGGAAGAAATACATGGTATTCAACCAAAGAAATCTATAAAAATTATGCATGGTATGGGTAAAACAACCACCACTAATCCACCAACCCACTTCTTGGGACTCATAACCAAGAAAAATCCTCCATTTGGGACATAAAAATGCTTTGGAAAGTATCTAATATTGGACTTTTCAAGACTATAAAATTGAAGTCAATCCTAGAGAAGAGGTGTAATGATTCCCAAGCTACTTTGCCTACTGACAAGACATGAGGTACAATAATTTCCAAATTAAGTAATGATTTCTAACGCTTACATCTAGCTCAACCTCTAGCTATTTGAAAATAAAGTTACCCCTGGGATCAGGCACATAGAGCACACCAAATATTAATATGGTCATGTCTTTCTATTCATTGTTGAGTAGATACAGATTCCATAGACTACCACATCACCTCATTCCCATAAATTCTAAGGCTGCAACTCAAAGCATATCTTTTCCCACATATTAAATCCTTCATAAATTAATAAGCTTTCTACTAGATCATATGGTAGTCCATGTATTTATAATATTAAACCCTAACAAGAGTAGATGTCCAATCAAAATAAAAAAGTGGCACCACCTAACCCTTTTCCTATTTCTCCTTCTATGAGGTATAATAGACATCCACCAAAACATTCTAACTAGACCATTTAAAATAAGAGAGTTGGCACTATTCAAGACTAAATTTGAATTCAAAATTTAGTGGTATTCCTAACCTGAGGATGTCACTACCCATATCCAACAGATAGGAATCCAGGATCTAGTCATATTAATTAAACATCTGATTTTCTTTAATTAATTTTCTAGGACTCTAAGTCCATCTAGGAAATTTCCTCTATAGATCTAAAGATCTTGATGAAAAAGGTATTAATTCATGAGAAAGTTCACAACCTTGTTAACTTCCTTGAAGTGATGAAAAAATTGAACCTCTTCTAGCTTTTGAATCATTCTCCTCACTTCCAAAATGAAATTAGAGAAATACCAAGATGGAGTTAGATTCCCCTTATAAATGTTTATTATATTTAGAGAGTCTTCTTCTATAATCAATTTCTTATAATTCACCATTTTTTATTGAGAAACTCCTTGAAATAAAACCCACACCTCACAAAAGTGGCTAGTTTGGTAGCCCAAGTTTTCTAAAAAAGTAAGCAAAATTTCTCCATTTGAATTCCTAAAAAGGCCCCCATCACAAGCCAACCCTGGTTTTCCTTTTGATCCTCCATCAAAATTTAATTTTAGCCACCCAAGTGGAGGAGGTTCCTAGAAGATATTTTATCTTTTCGAGGCTACATAGCCTACCACATTTTGTGATTAAGTCAAAAAATCTAATGCTCACTGCAATTCAATTTCCTTATCACATGTTATCCTGTTTAGGTTTAAGGTTTTTATATTTTCTATAATTTCTATAATTTCCCTCAAAGAAATAGAGCACTCTAGAAGGCAAGTATCTTTAAAGGTTTGGGCATTTCTTTCCTTTCAAATTTACCACCATAAATGAGGTAACCCAAATTTCTAGAAGTGACAAAATGAATAGAGCTAAAGGGAGATGTCCATTGGTCAACCAAATCCTCCATCGAATTGGGAAGAACCCAAGACAGTCCTAACTCCTTAAAAAATAATTGAAACACTTCAAGGGTAAAGAAGCATCAGAAAAATAGATGCATGGGAGACTCCAACTCTGCACCACATAGGAAGCACGTATTTGGAATCCTTAGTACATGTTTTTGGATATTAGTAATGGTCAAACATTTTTCCTAAATGGATAACCAAAAAATAGATTTACCTTATTAGTAATACCTTTAATCCAAATTTGATTTCTGGAAATCCAAGGATTAGCTCCATAGTCTAGATACTGATAAGCCATCTTAAATGAAAATCAACCATCCTTTATAGGCCCCCAAATTAATCTATCTGAGAAACCTATACCATGGTTTAGGAGCCATTTAATCAAATCTAAAAATGTCTTGAAGCCCTCTCTATCTACTAGAGATAAGTTATGGAAATCAAAATATTTCCATCGTAGGTGGCCCTTATTCAATTTTATGAAGTCACATACTTTGGGATCAAAACACCTATCTATAATTGAATGCAAGATATTGAATTCTATATGAGAATCAAGTGGGTAGTTCACAACCTAGGTATCTCTCCAAAAATCAATGGACTAGACATCCCCCATAATCCACCTTAAGCTATTACAGATATTTGCCTGACTTTTAGCCAAGTTGGACTAGAAGGTGGGCCCCAACAGAAAAATTTACCTTTGTAATAAATTGTTGTCATCGAGAAGATACGTAGCCTTCACTTTTTTTACCTAGATGGTATCATTATCCTAAATCAATATCCACAATTATTTAGCAATTAGAGCCCTATTTAATTTTTTCAACCTCCTCAGGCCTAATCCTCCTTCCTCTTTCTTGCTACATACTTGATCCCATGCCACTAGATGAAATATCTTCTTGTCCTATACCCCTGACCATAGGAATGAACATTGGATCTATTCAAAATTTTCCAAAACTTTTCTTGAAATCCTAAAAAGGGATAATAAAAACACTAGGATGTAACCCAAATCGTATTTATTAAGTCTTTCAAACTACAATAAACCTTTCCACATGATGAATACTATAAATTTCATAGGTTTTTATGGAAATATCAATCAAATCAAACTTCTATCTCATCAAGGGCTACATGATGAGTACTATGAGTTTCTATAGGTGTTGATATCCCTATCATTCTAATAATCTATTGTTTTTCCATATAACACCTCTCATAGGACCAACTAGTTAACATCAAAATTATCTTTCAAACTAGGTACATAATTCACTATAACATCAATCCATATTAAGTACTCTATGACACTTCCCTATGAGGTAAATTATATACATCAAAATACCTTTAAGTATTTGTCTAAAGGTTATGCAGATAGGCACATGCTTAAATTAAAATCTAAAATCAAAATATCCTAAGTCTAATGGATGAGGTTATACCAATATTCCTTCAAGCATGAGGTATTGCTTAAAGGAAAATCTTAAAATCAAAAGTATGATGTTTTTCTTAAAGGTAAATCTTATATCTAAAGTAATTTATGCATGAGTATTTGACTAAAGGTAAAACATTTGTACATATATGCATATAACTATATATATTGTGTATCATAGAAAGCTAACTAAAACTCCCTTAAAACAATATTAAAGCTAACAAAATTTTTATGGGTAAGTCAAAAGCTATATCAAGAAGTTCTCTAGGAAATACAAAAGCTAACTGAAGTCCCCTAAAAGTATACATATATTAAAATTATCAAGATTTTATATATATTAGAAAAGGAAAAAATCAAAAGAAAAAATCACTTTCATGCCCCATCTCATCTTGGTAGAGTCTTTCATCATATTTTTCTTTCATATTCCCTTCTTCATCTCTCATAATTTAAGCTTTCATATTTAAAATTTTTTAATCGATCATTATTATTAAAGGCATAAAAAACACATCTAATTTTAATTCATACACATCTAATCTAAATTAAAAATTCATCATGTCATCTACTAGTCTAATTTAGACATTAATAAAATCCATTCTCACATCTAAGCATCTACTTGTCTAGTCATAAATTTAATCATGGAACTTTATCCTTATCATTAACATCATCATAATCCAAATCAAACATATATCCCAATATTTAATCACTACATAAGTGTGCATAATAATTAAATCGATTTTCCTTCATCCAACTTGATTTTTATTTTTAAATTCAAGGGGGTACATTGGGGCACACAAACATTTAATCCTACCTAAAATATAACTTTTAAACAAACAATCTTCATATCACTCATCTTGCATCATCGACCATCAGGAACAAGAATTTTTTCCTATCTTCAAAATTAGGACACCTACATCAATTTTTGAAACATTTATTATTCAATAAATGCATAAAAATAAGTACAACTAGAAACCCATTTTATGTATAGGGCTAATATTCAAGTTTACCATTCCCGTCACTAATCACCCTTCCAACCATCCTAAATTGAATTAGCCTTCCTTATGCCCAACATTGGATTATTTACTACAACATAAGTTAGGGCATTAGGGCATGAGCAATAGTACCAGTGATGCTAACATGATCCTAGTGATGCTTCCACTAAATATTTCTAAGTTTTCCTTTCTCACCCATTTTTGAACTCAAACAATCGAGAGATGATAGCACTAGCATGATGGCATTAGTTGTGCTAAAGTGCACATAATAATCTATATGTTTTTAAATTTTTGCATGAAGACAACTTTCTATCATTTGAAAAAATAAAGACAACTTAATCAAGCATCATCTCCTCCATCTTATGCACTTTGAAAACTAACCCAATAGATTTCTTCATTGCTATAAGTCTTTTTATATTGGAAATTGCACATATCAATTCTTTATCCCATGTATCCTTCTCAATTTGTTAGGTAATCTTTTTTTGAATGAATTATGAGGAGTTTACTATCTCATGAATTCTAAAGAACTTTCTTTGTTGCTTTTTTAGGTGTGGCAATAATTTATATTATATTAATAATCCTCTTATGTTATCTTTATTTTATCTTATATGCAAAACTTAAATTATGAAATTCTATCACACACACACACACACACACACACACACACACATATAATTTTATCAATATATATATTGACTAGTAGATGACATTAAAATAAATAATATATTCATACACATATACAATTTCAATCCTCTTATGTGCAAATAAATAAATATAAATCAATATATATATATATATATATATATAATCAATTTCCTTGTAGATGAAATTTTTTAGAGTATTGCAAAATTTCATCAAAACTATGTTATTGATAAGTTATATAAAAGTTAGGATGTAGATTTAAAATGCTCTAAATTTACTTGGAGTAACCGTATATCCAATGGTAATATCATTTTAATCATATTATATAGGGTGTTTGTCTCTTTTTCCAGTTTCAATTTTTTCAACGATGCTTTGTCGACTACCCTCCCTAGGGTTGGGTCTGACCACAATCTGCTTTGGCTTGAAGTTCCTGATGGTTTACCATTTTTTCCATGGCCTTTTAGATTCGAGGTTATGTGGACCTCTCATCCAGAGTTTGAGTCCAGCGTTAGATATTGGTGGTATGAAGATATTTTTGGGAGTGGTATGGTCAAATTATCTAATAAATTATGGAAGTTGAGAATCAATCTCAAATTGTGGAACAAATTTACGTTTGGTAATATTTTCAGAGAAAAGAAGAGGTTGGTTGATAAATTATGTTTTTTGGAATATGATATGGATATTCGTGGGAGTTCGGAGGAATTGTTATGGTAAGAGAAACTCCTCCCTGCTCTCCATAATAAGCAAGCAGATGAGAAGATTCAATGGAAGAAAAAATATAGAGAATTATGGTTAAAATAAGGTGATAGGAACTCTCAGTTTTTCATTCCTCTACTCTTCAATAGCACAGTAGAAAAAAAATTTATGAGATTAAATTAGCTTCGAGGGGTGTTACTACTGATGTTGTGGAAATCAGGGAGGAAGTAGTTAATTTTTTTAGCTCTTTATTATGTTTGTTTCCAAAACATGATTGTGGTGCAGAGAAATTGATACTGGAGGCTATTCCCGATATTAGTTACTAATGACATAAATGTTAGTTTACTAGCTCCTTTCTTGGATGAGAAAATTTATAAATCTTTATTCTCCATGATCTCTCTTAAGGCGCCTGGACCAGATGGTTTTTTGTTGGAAATTTGAGTTAATTTGAGGTATTAAATGTTTTCATTGATATCACATGGATCATTGATGTCACATGGATCACATTTTGTTTTGGTGGCTAAAATATTTCATAAATGAGCATTTATGATATTTTGGAAAGCATGGCTATTTATAGGGTTTTTATGAAAACAGGCAAGAAAAATAAAAGGTTTCATTTAAAACCATGGTGGGCTTATGTGGAAAGGGTTTTTATTAAAAGCCAAGGTGGAATTTTGTTTCATCGAAAAAGGACCTCTGGTGATGGAGCTATTAAAGTTTAAAGTTTAAGTTTAAATTAATAAAGGGTCAACCTATGTGCAATTAATGGAGGTTGGCATATATATATGTAAAGGTTTCAATTTATTTCAGAAAGGGGGCATATTATATATCGTCGGAAAGCTTATTTCGAGGGATATTTGAATAACTTATTTAGAAGGAGAAATAAGGTTTGTGTAAAGATATATTTCTTATTTTGCAAAGGGGTTCCAAAAGTGAAGTTTGCATTGTTCTTTTTCAGGAGTATTAATTATTTCATGAGGTGACAAGGTATGCAATATTGTAATTTATTTTATTTTATGTTATAAGTGGTTTTGGGAGTGAAAATATTATGTAATGTTTTTATTTATTTTATTTTATGGTACAAGTGTTTTTAGGAGAGATAAGGAAGTTGTGCAATTAAAGGCATTGGTGATGATTATTGAAAAGTGGAGTAATGGTGATTTTTTTGTGATCTACTAACCCTTGTGAAGATTGGCAAAAGAATTTTGTGATTGTGGCAGATTTACAAAGAGGTTTTTCATCTTCATAAAAGGCATGGGCACATTCTTATATTTATTGTTTATGGTGGTTTATTTCTAAAATATCATTGGAGGGAAAAGGATTGTTTGTGGTTTCCTTTTCAAAAGTGGTTGGTTGAATGCTTCAAGGTTTTCTAAATTGAGAGTTGTGTCTAAGCCTTTTTTTATAAGCATAGTTGTTGAAGACCATTGGTTGTGAAAGAACTTGAGTTATAAAATAACATGAGTATCATTGTTATGTGAGATTTGTGGGTAAGCATTATTGGAAACAATCCCCCCTCAATTGCAAAAAGTGTGCAACGCAAGAGTGTTGTGAAGGATTTTACAAATATTGCCTCCTAGAAAATTTTACATCACAAAAAGTCGCTCCTCTTGTTACAAGTACTTCAAACACCTAAAATTTGCTATTTATGAAGCCTAAAAGAGGTTCAAGCACCCCTTATTGCAAGGTCTTCAAACAAAATACTTATGCTATTTATGAAGCCAAAAAGAGGAGAGAGAGAATATGGTGTTTTTGCCCAAGGAACACATGTGTTTTCCCTCTACAAAACTGTGTATAGCAATTTAGCACTCCTTGTGCTATCTTTGAACCAGAAACAGAATCAAAATGAGACACTTCACTAGAAAGATGGCTTCTGTGATGTGCCTTTGCCATTTTAGTTTTGCTTGTTTTGAAACCAACACTGAATGGTGTCTTGGTTTTCATTTTACAAGTTTTGCAAAACTATGTTTTCTAGGAAATTTGATCAAAAAAGTTCACCAATTTGTCCTTTCTTATTGCAAGTACTTCAAGCATGATTGCTATTATGAAGTCTAAAAGAAAAGGTTTAATGTTGATGACTTGGAATTTTCTGATTGCCTTTACAAGTTGTATTTCCCTCTTATCAAAAACTATATTTGAAGGAAGAAAGGAATTATCCCCCCTTAGTGCAAAGGATTGCAACTTTTAAGGTTCCTTATTTTCAAAAACTTGTTCTTTCTTTTGATTACCCTAAAAGAGTACCAAAATATAATTCACTCAAATAGATATTTAATGGCACCTACCTTAACACCCTTTAAGAAGGATGAGAAGTTGGAGGAAATTAAGCCAAACAAATAATATTGAATTAGGGGTTTTGTTGATTTAGGAGAGAATATCAAGTAATTTTGGCTTTAAATCTGTGCAAGGATTTACACAAATTTGTGAAATTTTGGGGTTTAGTGTGTTCTTGATTCTATGACTTATAATTGCAAAATAAATAATGCAATAATCAAACAAGAATGCCCACAAAATTCTTATCACCTAGGTGTCGGATGCAACCAAAAATGCACCTAATTTGCCAATAAAGGTATCGAGTAAAGTTGAAAATGCACCTTTTAATTTTTGCAACAAAATGTGTATTTGTTTTGTGCAAAAAAAATGATATTTTTATGTCTCCTAATTTGTTTTCCAATTTTGCAAAAGAAGTACAATGTTGTCTTCTCCCCTGAATTTTGCAACATTAACAATTTTGAGCACTTGATACTGCTATCTATTCTCTGCATAAAGCTGATTTGAAAGCAGACAAAAGCAAGAAAAATATAAGATGTTTCCAAGAAATTTCAAATCAGCTTTATGCAGAGAATAGATAGCAGTATCGAGAGCAGCAATTAAAACAATGCACAACACATCAACAACAAAGAGACATAGCAATTTACATGGTTCAACCAATGCGGGCTATTCCACGAATAAAATTTCTTACTAAATTTTATCAAAGTCCTCTGGGAATACTTCCCGATTACAATGTTTATGAGCCTCTGCCCACAGGAGATACCTTCCCCTAATTCTGCTTTGGCTGGTGAACCTCTAGAATACCTCTACCTCCTATGCCCTTAGCAAGTGGAACTCTTTCCATAGAAGACACCTGTCTTCCCTGCTCTGGCTAGAGATCTCTGTCTTCAACTCTGTCACCGCAAAGCTAGTCCTTGAATTTGCACTAAAACATAGTCCTTCGGTCTAGCACAAATGTCCTCTTCTGCCTCAATCTTTGTCCTCTATCTGGTCCTCAAAAATGGTTAAGGAAAATGGTTCTCAAGCTTTCAGATGCTTGCTCAATGTTGTCCCCAAGTCTTCACCAACTTTCACATAGACTGTGCAACACAGCAGCACACAGCACTTCGGCTATCAAACTTCTCACTTCTGCGTGTTGTCTCTAAATGTTGCAACATCAATAGTTTTAGCTCCTTTGCGCATCCACCGCAGTACAGTATTCGCATACTTTGTGCAACCATAGTAGCACAGACTTTGCACACTCTACTTCTCGATGATCAAACTTCTCCCCCACACTGTAATTATGCAGATCGCACTTTGAACGCACACTCTGATCAATGCTAAACTCTTCAAGCATCCTTCCTTTTATATTCATAATCTTAAGATTAGAATCTTGATCTTAGTCGGTTGATTAACCTTCAATCACGTCGGCTGTAAAACCCTACGCTATGTCAGCCCAGATTTAAGTCTGTCGGCTTCACTACCTCCCTGTTGCTTCTGGCGCAAAACTTCAACATGTCGCAATATCGTGACACCTTTGCCTCCCGTACACATTCTATAGCTTGTTGTAGCGATATCGCGATGCTTTTGCTTTTGTCTGCTTCCTTTGCTCTTCTGTCGTGAAATCGTGACACTTTTGCCTTTCGCTGACGTCATCTCACTTTTGTCATGAAATCACGACACTTTAGACTTCAAAGCTTTCTTCTCCACTTTTGTCATGAAATCGTGACACCTTTGCCTCTTGGTGATGTCATCAACAACTCTGTCACGAAATCATGACGATTTAGACTCCAAAGCCTTCTTCTCAACTTCTGTCATGAAATCGTGACACCTTTGCCTCTTGCTGACGTCATTTGCAACTTTGTCACGAAATCGTGACACTTCTTGCTTCTTCAACCTTTTCTCGGTTTGCACTAGCAAAAATGGAACATGTCGCGAAATCGTGATGCTTTCGCTACCTTAAGCTCTTTTCTGCCAACTGCTCATGAAACTGGAGCATGTCACGAAATCGTGATGCTTTCGTTGCCTAAAGCTCTTTTCTGGCAACTGCTCGCAAAACTGGAACATGTCACTAAATCGTAACACTTTCGCTACCTTAAGCACTTTTCTGCCATATGCATGTGAAACCGGAACATGTCGCGAAATCGTGACGCTTTCACTGCCTTAAGCACTTTTCTGCCATATGCCCACGAAACCGAAACATGTCACGAAATCATGACACTTTCGCCAACTGCAAGCTGCCAACTCAACCTGTCACGAAATCGTGACACTTTCTGCATCCGTACAACTTCATTGAAACTTGTCGTGAAATCACGACACTTCCTGCAACTCAACACTACCAACTCAACTTGTCGTGAAATCACGACACTTCCTGCAACTCAACACTACCAACTCAACTTGTCGTGAAATCGTGACACTTCCTACAACTCAACACTGCCAACTCAACTTGTCACAAAATCGAGACAGTTTTGCCTAAATTTTCTCTCTCCTCAAACATGTTGCAAAATCATGACAGTTTTGCCTGCTTCGTCTCTGCCTTCCAGCATGTCACGAAATTGCGATAGTTTTGCCAGAACTTTCTCTCTCCTAAAACATGTGAAATCGTGACAATTTTTCCAGTTGCCTGCAAACTTTTTCCAACTTATATTTTTCTTGATCTTTTGCAACTGGGCTACTCTGATTTTCTTGGAGACTTACTGACCAGCTGAAACTTTCATCAAAACACATACTTAACATAAAAACAAATTGCTCCAAGAAATCCTTGACATCAAAGACAACAACTACCAAGAGCTCCTTGACATCAATGACAACAACTAAACTTAGACAAACGCAATGTACTCAAGGTACCCAAACTTGCCAACAATCTCCCCCTTTGTCATTGATGGCAAACCTTTACTAAAGACACATCTTCAAGAGCCAAAACTGAAAACAATCTCTTGAATTTTTTGCTCCCCATGACTTGAAGCTTTCCTCTTCACTTGAAGCTCTCCCCCTTACTCATATCTCTCCCCCTTTGTCATCAATGGCAAAGGGTCACCTTTGGGGCTTGGGACTAAGAATGAGCCTCTTAGCTTAGTCCCTCCCCAACCTCCTATTGAGGTGATTTAAAACAGGGTTGGGAGTGAAACTCCCATTAGACACTCATCATCATCAGTGTCTACAATTTCTTTGTCGGGCATTTTCTTGAGCTCTTTGTTAAAGTTTCTATTCTTGGCACTTTTCTTGTTCTTGTTCTCATCTCTTTTTTTGTCCACACCTTGATCCTTGGACCTGTTTATACCACTGTTCCTATTCTTGTACCTTGGAAGATCAACTTTGCACTGTCTGGCTATGTGACCTATGTTGTTGCACTTGTAACAAACAACAACATTATTTCTTTCAGGCATAGCTGTTCTTTGAATCCACCTGTTCTGACTAACCCAGTTCTCGTCATTGCAAAAAATTGCTTTGTGCCCGAACTGATTACAAGAGTAGCAATACCCTTGAAATAAATTATGACTTTTGGAATTATTGTTACTCTTCTTAATTTGAGACATACAATGTGTAGCCATGTGTCCAAACCTGTAACATGCAAAACATCTGCCATGAAATGTTCTTTTAATCGATCTCTTGGGTCCCAAAAACTTTTGTTTCACATTCAGAAATTTGTTTTCTATTTCTGCTTATTCATCACTCATGGACTCATGATCTAAAGTACTTTCTTCATCAGAGCTTTCTTCCTTTTGAAATCTCTTCCTGGATTCCCCAACCTGTTTCTTGTGTGGCTCAACAAAACCGAGACCTGTTTTATCTATTGGATTTCTTTGAATTTTGATGAGAAACTTAACTTTCTTGGAGCTATCCTGAAATCTGTAGAGCTTATCCTTGTAATATTTATTTTCTTCTTTCAGAGAAACCATTTTCTGCTCTAACTCATTATACTCAAGAATCTTAGACTCTAACTCATCCTTGAGTTTCTGTGTTTTAACTATAGAGAAGTCAAGACTTTCTATAAGATCGTCTCTCTCCATACAACATTCATCTAACTTAACCTTGAGTCTATCATTCTTCTTTCTTTCCTTTTCCAAAACACTGAGAGCATTATTGAGTTCACATTCAAGATTCTCTATTTGATTGCATTTTGAATTATCAAGGCCTTTTTTTGATTTCTTATCACTAGAGGTGCTACCCTTTTCAAAAACCATACATACATCTTCCTTATCATTTTCTGAAGCAACCTCATACATACTAGTAACCAATTCATTATTTGTGCAATCATCCTCAAGGTGCCCAAAATTTCCACATCTAAAACATTTCATGACAGTGAACTTATGTTTCAGTTCTTCCTCCTTATCTGAAATGAACAACATCTCATTTTCATTATCACTAGAAGAGCTTTCACTATCACTGTTGGAACATTGCTTTGTCCAGATAGAAGCTCTTTTTGTTCTTGTGTGAATACCTCTTTCCTTGATTGTTGCGCTCATCATTGTTCTTTTTGTAATACCTATGCTTTTCGGAATCCTTGCTCTTAACATCCTGTATATCTTCATCACTTTCATTTTTGGAAACAGTACAGTTAGTAGCATAATGACCATAATTTCCATAGTTGAAACATCTTATATTTTTCTTGCTTTTGTGCTTTCTAGAGAACTTGCCTTTCTTGCTGCAATATGCTTCTTCCTCATTAGAAGACTCATCACTCTCTTGAATCTGTTTGCCTTTTGACTTCTTGGTAGCTTTGAAAGATGCCTCTTTCTTTATATCAACATTCACTTGAGTTCTCAGCTCAAATGCTGCAAGAATACTATGAAGATCATTCTTTTTCAACTTATCTAAATCTTTGTCTTCCTCAATAGCAAAAATATTTTCACTAAATCTATTAGGAAGAGATCTTAAAATCTTATCACATACATCATTTTCAGCAAGTTCAAGACCTAGGTCTTTCATAGAATTAACAACTTCATCCATGCGGAGCATGTAGACACTAATATTTTCATCATCATTCATCTTGAGTTGTTCAAATATACCTTTGAAGTGTCTCAACTTGGCCTTTCGGACATTTGCATCACCTGTATGAACAACCTGCAATTGTTTCCACATTTCACTGGTCGTCTTGCGAGTGAATAACTTTGGTAAGATCAGCCTTCTGTAAACCCTTCAAGATTGCATTCATGGCTTTTGAGTTGCTGTGATGTAGAAGCCTATCTTCTTTAGTATAAGGACCATTTACAGGAATGGTGTACCCATATTCAATAACTTCCCATACCTCATTACCAAGAGCCATAACATAGAATTTCATTCTTGCACTCCACAGACCGAAATCTGATCCATCCAGAATAGGTGTTGCATTGCCACCTAAAAAATCCATTGTGTTCTTAACCAGTTCTTCCTTCTGGCTATAAAACCTTTCTGAAGGAACTAGCTCTGATACCAATTGAAGAACACAAGCTTACACTGAGAGGGGGGGTGAACAATATAAGACCAATTTTTACTTTTGCTTTAAATCAACTTTCAAATCAGCTTTATGCAGAGAATAGATAGCAGTATCAAGAGCAGCAATTAAAACAATGCACAACACATCAACAACAAAGAGACACAACAATTTACATGGTTAACCCAATGCGGGCTACTCCACGGATAATATTTCTTACTAAATTTTATCAAAGTCCTCTGGGAATACTTCTCGATTACAATGTTTATGAGCCTCTGCCCAAAGGAGATACCTTCCCATAATTCTGCTTTGGCTGGTGAACCTATAGAAGACCTCTACCTCCTATGCCCTTAGCAAGTGGAACTCTTTCCATAGAATACACCTGTCTTCCCTGCTCTGGCTGGAGATCTCTGTCTTCAACTCTGTCACTGCAAAGCTGGTCCTCGAATTTGTACTAAAACACAGTCCTTCGGTCTAGCACAAATGTCCTCTTCTGCCTCAATCTCTGTCCTCAATCTGGTCCTCAAAAATGGTTAAGGAAAATAGTTCTCAAGCTTTTAGATGCTTGCTCAATGTTGTCCCCAAGTCTTCACCAACTTTCACACAGACTGCGCAACATAGCAGCACACAACACTTCGGCTATCGAACTTCTCACTTCTTCATGCTGTCTTCGAATGTCGCAACATCAACAGTTTCAACTCCTTTGTGCATCCATCGTAGTACAGTCTTCGCACACTTTACGCAACCACAACAGCACAGACTTTGCACACTCTGCTTCTCGACGATCGAACTTCTCCCTCACACTGTAATTGCGCAGATCGCACTTCGAACGCACACTTCGATCAATGCCAAAATCTTCAAGCATCCTTCCTTTTATATTCATAATCTCAATATTAGAATCTTGATCTTAGTCGGTTGATTAACCTTCAATCACGTCGGCTGTAAAACCCTGTGCTACGTCGGCCCAGATTTAACTCTGTAGGCTTCACTACCTCCCTGTTGCTTCTGGCATGAAACTTCAACATGTCACGATATCGCGACACCTTTGCCTGCTTTACACCTTCTATAGCTTGTTGTAGCGATATCGCGACGCTTTTGCTTTTGTCTACTTCCTTTGTTCTTTTGTCGTAAAATCATGACACTTTTGCCTTTCGCTGATGTCATCTCACTTCTGTTACAAAATCGTGATGCTTTAGACTTCAAAGCCTTCTTCTCCGCTTCTATCATGAAATCGTGACACCTTTGCCTCTTGCTGATGTCATCAGCAACTCTGTCGCGAAATCATGACGCTTTAGACTCCAAAGCCTTCTTCTCAGCTTCTGTCATGAAATCATGACACCTTTGCCTCTTGCTGACGTCATTTGCAACTTTGTCGCAAAATCACGACACTTCTTGCTTCTTCAACCTTTTCTTGGTTTGCACTAGCGAAAATGGAACATGTCACGAAATCACGATGCTTTCGCTGCCTTAAGCTCTTTTCTGCCAACTGCTCGCGAAACTAGAGCATGTCGCGAAATCGCGACACTTTCGCTGCCTTAAGCTCTTTTCTGCCAACTGCTCGCAAAACTGGAACATGTCACGAAATCGCGACGCTTTCACTGCGTTAAGCACTTTTCTGCCATATGCCCACGAAACCGGAAAATGTCACGAAATTGTGACGCTTTCACCAACTACAAGCTGCCAACTCAACTTGTCGTGAAATCGTGACACTTTCTGCATCCGTACAACTTCATTGAAACTTGTCTCGAAATTGTGACACTTCCTGCAACTCAACACTGCCAACTCAACTTGTCGCAAAATCGCAACACTTCTTGCAACTCAACACTGTCAACTCAACTTGTCATGAAATCGCGACACTTCCTGCAACTCAACACTGCCAACTCAACTTGTCACGAAATCACGAAAGTTTTGCCTAAACTTTCTCTCTCCTCAAACATGTCGTGAAATCACGACAGTTTTGCCTGCTTCTTCTCTGCTTTCTAGCATGTCGCGAAATCATGACAGTTTTTCCAGAACTTTCTCTCTCCTCAAACATGTCATGAAATCATGATAGTTTTTCCAGCCGCCTGCAAAATTTTTCTAACTTATCTTTTTCTTGATCTTTTGCAACTGGGCTACTCTGATTTTCTTGGAGACTTACTGACCAGCTGAAACCTTCATCAAAACACATACTTAGACATAAAAACAAATTGCTCCAAGAACTCCTTGACATCAAAGACAACAACTACCAAGAGCTCCTTGACATCAATGACAACAACTAAACTTAGACAAAGGAAATGTACTCAAGGTACCCAAAATTGCCAACAGGGTCCACATGTCAAGTGCAACATGTGGTTGTCTGCCATGTGTCCAGTCTGAGTTCGGTCCGTCGTCCAGTGGCTATCCGCCATGTGTCGAGTCCAGTCCAGGTTGAGTCCAGTGGTAGTGCCACATCAACACCTCAAGATCTATGCTTGAGGTCACGACTAGCCAGTGGCTATCTGCCACGTGTCGCCAGATGAGTGGTTCGTGTTAGCACCTCAGAATATGTGCCCGAGTGTGCATGAGTCCTTCTGGTCTACGTGGTTTGATAAGTTAATGTGCCACGTGGTGCATTTTTCGAGCTAGGGAACTCCTGCCTTGGCTCTAGTCGATTATCCCCTTATCGGTCACCATAAATTGGAGGTCTTCTTGCCCTCTCAGATTCTGGTCATCGAATGTGGGTCGTCGGTGGTTGGATGCACCGCTCCAGTCGGTGGTCGTCTTGTCGATCGTCAAAAATTAGAGGGCCTCTTGCCCTCTAGGATTTCAATCACCGGACGATGGGTCGGTCCGATCGCCATCGCGGGGATGTCACAACTGCCCTCCTTAGGAGGTCGATCGCCGGTTGTCGGCCACTCTCTGATCTGGCACCAAAACTCGGTTCTGGTCGTCGGACGATGATTGAGCGGGAGCTGGCCGCTCAACGGTGTTGGCCTTCCCGTGGCCACCGGAGATCACTCTCCGATCGAGGGCCTGCCCTCTGTCATCCTGTCAGGCCTGACAGGTCGAACAACAAAATGTTGTTAGATCTGTCAAGGCCTGCGGGCCCTCTCCCATGGTCGCCCGATGGCGTGGGCCTGCGGGTCGTCTCCCATGGCCGCCTGATGACGTGGGCCTGCTCTACCCAGGTGTTTGGGCCTACGAGCCTGCTGCCTAGGAGCCACCTCGAGATCCATGCAGGTCCTGAGGGCTAGCAGGGCCCTTGAAGACCATGCTAGGTCCAGGTCGGGTGGAATGAGCGAAGCTCGTATTAGGCCACCTGGCTGCGATGATACCAATGTTAGTAAGCGAAAGATAAGATGAATGAAATATGCATTAACCTTAGCTTAGAAAGGTCTAAGCATATTATAGTTTACAAACAAACTATATTAGCACAAATAATGCTAACATAACGCGTCTCGAGAGTAGTGTGTTAACAGCTAACCTAGGTAGAGAAGTATGAACTAACTACTAATCTAAAATATCTAACCTAGGTTTGCCAGTAGATATTTAGCACAGTAATTATCTCTATGGTAAGTAGTAAAATGTAAATGTAATAAAATCCACCTATGTAGTATAATGCAATATACTACCAATTTTACCTAGTGGAGTAAATGGTAAATATCCCAAGTAATGGAATATTACTCTAACAGTTCATCTGCTGGAGCTTCTAAGCGTCGTTGGTCTCAGCCGCCGCCCAATCCCAAACAGCTGTGTCTGCAACCTAGTGGATGGGATACTCGCCCGGAACTGGCTGAACCAGTTGCTGGATGGGGGGATGCTGCACAACTTCGGGTTCCAAATGCACCATTTTCCGGGTGGGGGATGGTTTCAAACCCCTCTCCTCGGAATGTTGTTGGCTGGGGAGCTACGATTGATGGATCTAGCGATAGCAGTTGAGAGAATCAACCGAATATGACAATTTTCATCCTTCTTATTCGTATGAGTAACTGCATACAGTTATTATCCGTTACATATTAATATTATTTATTTTTTATATACACAGAGTCCTTCCTTTATTTTTTATTCTATAAAATTCCCTTATAGATGATATCGATAAGTTAAGAGTTCTATAAATAACTTTTATCCTTTACTACCTACATAAAAAATTCTTCATTATCTCACACAGAAACTCCAAAGATGAGCATCAATTCTCGCTTGCAGTCACTTTTTGCTCGGAAGCTTTCCCCCTCTTTGCAGTATTCTCAGATAGTTAATTACGGCTGTAGCATATAATTTTTAAATACAATTTAACCTTTCGCACAGCATTGTCTCTTTTGTATTGGCGGAATTATGAAAAATCCTTGGTGGATTGTCTAGTATTGGTTGACCTTTTGTGCCACCTATAAAAGCTCTGATTCGTGGAAGCTATCTAGCAATTGCGTCCAACAGAATGTGAAAGCTCGTCACCGTTGCTATTGTCGCCCCTTGGAAAAGCCATAAAATGCTTGTCCAGGACTATCCTCCCCTTCCAAGAAACGACTATTAGGAATAAGCTCAGGAGTTCCACGTCATCGTCTTCTGTGCCTTATCAAAAAAGGTTGAAGGGCAGGAAAGTGAATCCGACGTTGTTATAATCGCTGTAAACTTCAACGGATATATGATATGATGTAGTTAGTTATTAGTCAATATCCAAGCTAGAATTTGTTTGAGATTGCAATTGCGTCCAACATTTCCACGTAGATTGCATCTTTAAAACAATTTAAATATTCTATAAAATAATTATCGAAAGCTGAAAGAAAGTGCAAATAAGTTGGATCTCAAGAAAGCTAAGATAAATATAAAGGACTTTACTGTCTTTTTCCTTTTAATTTTTTAATTTAGATTATTACAATTTTTTATATGACTAAAATAATGATAGATATGTTTTTAAATAATTTTGGTGTATATTTTTTTTTAATAAATAAAATAAGAGTAATAAAGAAGATATAAATTAGTATGTAGATGTCGTGGATTTATTTATTTATTTTAATACTTAAGTTTTTTATAGGATGTATTTTGTTTAGTTTTTTAAGAAAGAAAATGATAAGTTTTATCATGAATAGGAGAAAATGTTTATATGCATAATCTTAAATGATTTGTAAGTTAGTCAATTTAGTAAATTTAAAGACAAAAACATAAAACTTAAAGATGAAACTGAATAGTATTTAAGTACATAGGATGCATATTTTAGGCATAACAAACTTTCAAATAAACTTGCAACTACTTTGTCCTATACTACATGCATGTACCTTATGAGGGGTGGTTATACCACTTGACTTCTCACATGGTCTATGATGTAATAACTTCTTACATACACTTTGATTTCATCATACTCAAAAGCTTTATTATTCTTTTATGATGATATATGGACCTCTTATTCAAGTCGTAAAGATAGTCTTCTTTCAAAAGGATCTGGTTTGTAAGCTATCACATATTTTTTAAATTTTTCTCTATAATAGGCCATTATCTTGTAGATGTTTTTCTCTATATTTGGGAAAGTGAATAGAAAATAAATTGACTTTGAACATACCCTATTCATTCTAGAATGCATTGAACTTATTAACCTTAGAGGTGTCTTGTGGTTTATGCTTGTAATGGTTTCTTTTATATCTAGGCGGTGTTGCCTCTCATTGTTTCCTTGGCTTGAATTGTTCAACCAATGCATGTTCTTCTATTTATTAAACCTCTTATTTTATTTATTTTAATTGATCCCATTTGGATATGTTACTTTGATGTGTATTTCTCCAACTTTGATTTTATTATCCTAAATATGACTTGTTATGCTACGGATTCATCTCTAATGAAGAGGGTCCATTTTAATAGAATATGCTAATATTTCTTCGATAATATTCACACATCTTTTGTGTGTAGAAAGTACTCCCTTGAGAATAATTTTTATGTCTATATTATGAAGACAAAGCTCCATACATTGAAAGAAAAAATAGTTTATAAGAATCACCACATAGAAAGCATTAATAATAAAGCTTGTATACAGATTTTGAATAATTTTATTGTAAGTATTCTTCACGTATGTACATGAAATATTTTGGCCATTTACATTCATATTTGATATTATAAGTAGATGTTATTTCATTATTATATTGGCTTAGACATATATTTATCGGGTCTTTTAGGAAGTACTCTATTTCATTTTCTCTTGGTTGGGTATCTCTTGGGTGTTACCCAACTCAATTTTGGACTGTGTTTATCAGTGGGGGTCTCCATTTTCCTCTCTATGTCTCAAGTGCTTTTGGAAATTCTTACTACCTCATGTGATGTGGGGTGTTTGGAAGGAGCAAAATGCATATGCATTTAATGACGTGGAAGGTGAAGTGGATTGCATTAGTTTCAAAATCCTCTGGAAAGTTACGGATAATGTTTCTTCTATTTTCAAAAAATTGAATTCTCCTATGGCTCACTTCCCCAGTGAATTTAAATTAGAGGAGAAGCTGGATTTTTTCTTGTTGGATCGGCCCCTACTTGATCCTGACCCAAGGAGTGTTGTACGTTGGTCCCCACCACCTGAAGGGTGGTTTAAGTTAAATTTTGATGGGGCTTCCAAGGGAAACCCAGGTGTTGCAGGTGTTGGGAGATTTATCCATGATAGTAGAAGAGATCTCATTTATTCCTACACAGAAAATATTTGTACTCAATCTTCCCATTTTATTGAAGCAAGAACTACTTCCTTGGTGTGAGGTTGTTGAAGGATCTGGGAATTCATAATGCTATCATCGAGGGTGACTCCTTTAATGTAATTAAAATGCTAAAGGGGGAATGTCAGGTGGGTTGGAAGGTGTCCAATCTGATAAAGGAGACCATATGGAACATTCATTCTTTGAGTATTGCATTCGTTGTGCACATGTTTCGGGAAGCCAATGTCATTGTAGACTTAATGGTGAATCTGGGTGTTACTACCCAAGGTTTTTTGTATGGAAGACAAATTTCCTAGATAAAATTATGTGTCAATCCATTGATGATAGATCTTAATGTTTTCATATGATGGTAAATGGCCTACATTTGCGGTGGTCTGCATTTTGCATTCGTATGTCCCTGATGGCATGGTGCAAGTACGAAGGAGTTAATTTTCCATCATTACCAAGAGTAAATTTTTCTTGTTATTTATTCCACGTTGTCCCTTCGTGGGATAGTGGATGAATCATTTGAGAAAGGTTGTTGTCGGGGTCATTGAATTTTTTATTTTGAATCTTTTTTGCTGGTTAGGAGGAACTTGGTAATGAGGATTGTTTGGGGGGTTTTGGGTGTTGAACTCTCTCAGTTCTCCTTGAACCTCTACCAAATTATTTTTTGGTCTATGTGGTCTCCTTGTTGTTTGTGTTTGGGCACCAGCTGGTGTTTTCCGATGATCCTTAGATAGTTGCCTTTGGGACTTTCGCCTTGTAAAAGGTTGTAGGGATCCTTTCAAAACCCTTTTTTATTAATAGTACCAAAAAAATAAGTTTTATAAAAATTGTTTTTGGTATTATTATAAAATAAGGATTTTTAAAGGACCACTCAACCTTATACAACAACTCCATAAACTGAGATAGAACAACCAAACCAAAACAATGTATGTTCGAAGGACACCATCGAACACAATGAGAAAGAAACTAAAAACGAAAACATTGACCAAAGAGCCTTAACTGCCCTCATAAAAACACGCTCCCAATGATAATAAGCAATAAAGAAACTTATTCCAACTCATATTATAAATATAATTTTAAAACCCAACTCATAGTATAAGTATTCCAATAATTTTGATTTTTATACAAAATTTATTTTCAATTTGTAATAATAATTACATAAACCGTAAACCAACATCTACTATTAATAAGCTTCCTATTAAAAAAAACTATAAAAAAAATTCATGAAATTACATGCACTTAGTTGTAATTTCATTCAATCTATTTTGATCCCAACAAAACTAAACTTATAATTAAAACTTTGTATTATCATACATCATATTTTTTTTATTTTTATTTTTAATGAAAGGACTTTATATTAAATGGAAAAAATCACTTTCATACAAAAAAGGTTGGGTGGAATTAACACACCCCATTCCATGGCACACACCCAAAAAAAAAAATTGTTCATATGTTTTAGGCTTGTCACAAAGCTAAAACTGCTTGGAATTGGGTTCTTTCTTTTTTCAATTCTTTTGTACAGGAGCAATGTTTTTGGGTCCATGTACTACTTGGGGATCCCCTAAATTTATCCTTTCCCTGAAAATAGTTTGGCATATTTTCCGTCTTAGTATTTTATACCACCTATGGAAAACTCGAAATAATATTATCTTTGGGAGACAGGAGGCCTCTACCTCCTTTTTTGTTGCTGACAGATATGCTATATTCTATGATTGTTGGTTACAGATCATTAATCAGGTGGAGAAAGTTAATGTGGAGCTACAGTACCTTAGATAGCTTCTGGATCACTGGGCTAATGCACCTTGCTCTGTTAGCCGACTTCCTCCTAAAAATCAAGTGTCCCGATCTCGTGACACCTTTCACAGAGCTTCACATCCTGCTTGAGGTTGTAGAGGTCTTTCATCTGCTGGAGCTTCTGAGTGTCATTGGTCTCAGCCGCCGCCCAATCCCAAACAGCTGTGTCTGCAACCCAGTGAATGGGATGCTCGCCCAGAAACAGTTGAACCAGTTGCTGGATGGGGGGATGCTGCACAACTTTCGGTTCCGAATACACCATTTTCCGGGTGGAGGATGGTTTCAAACCCCTCTCCTCGAATGCTGATGGCTGAGGAGCTAGGATTGATGGATCTAGCGATGGCAGTTGAGAGATCGACAATTTTCAGCCTTCTTATTTGCATGAGTAACTGCATACAGTTATTATCCGTTACATATTAATATTATTTATTTCTTATATATACAGAGTCCTTCCTTTATTTTTTATTTTACAAAATTATCTTATAGATGATATCGATAAATTAAAGTTCTATAAATAACTTTTATCCTTTACTACCTACATAAAAAATTATTCATTATCTCAGACGGAAACTCCAAAGATGAGCATCAATTCTCGCTTGCAGTCACTTTTTACTCGGAAGCTCTCCCCCTCTTTGCAGTATTCTCAGATAGTTAAGTACGGCTGTAGCATATAATTTTTAAATACAATTTAACCTTTCACACAGCATTGTCTCTTTTGTATTGGCGGAATTATGAAAAATCCTTTGTGGATTGTCTAGTATGAAGAATTAAATTTGGACTCTGATACCAATTTGAAGAATTAAATTTTTTTTTTTTTTTTTTTTTTTTTTTGATGCCGCGCCGAAGTCTGTCTGTCGCCGAAGTCCGAACGCCGCAGCGCAGACAACGCAGTGCGGAAGTCGGGGGCCCGACGGACTTCGCCCAAACTAGGGCGAAGTGCGAACGTCGGCCGCACCGACGGACTTCGCCCGAAATTGGGCGAAGTTCGAACTTCGGCCGCGCCGACGGACTTCGCCCGAAATTGGGCGAAGTTCACACTTCGGGGCCGTAGCCGGACTTCGCCCGAAACTGGGCGAAGTTCGCACTTCGCGGCTGCGACGAACTTCGCCCGAAATTTGGGCGAAGTTCGAACTTCGCGGCTGCGACAAACTTCGCCCGAAATTTGGGCGAAGTTCGAACTTCGCCCAGCCAACGAACTGCGCTGGGCGAAGTGGGGACTGAGGCCAACTTCGGACTTCTCGCGCACTCGAGCTGCTCCAGTCTTAACCGCAAACTTCGGAAGCAAACTTGGAAAGCCGCTTCAGACTTGTTCTTCTTTCGCGGCTACCGCTGGGTTTGCCTGGCTTGGCAACACCCGTATGAGAGGAGAGAATAACCGGAACAGAGAACAACAAACTGCAAACCCTAAAGGTGCCTAAAACAAACAACAAACTTTATTTATATTAAACGGGGGTTTACAAGTTCCTCAACCGAGGAAATTACAACATCTGCAGGCTGCGCTGCAGGATAAACTAAAACAGACAAAATGTCGAGTTGGCTGCTCAGACATTAATCAGCTGAGTCAAACTGCTCGCTGAGATACTTTTCTTTGCCTCTGCTCCTCTTGCACTGCTCTTCCTCAACTCTTCTTCTCTTCTTTTTTTGAAATACCCGAGACGCCTTATATAGCCGCAGAAGAGGAGGATTAGGGTTTGTCCTCTGACAGATTCTGACAGGCCCTCAACTAGGGTTTCTGACCAATCGCCGCACAAACGTCACATCTGTCAGAGGGTAGGTGCGACGTCATGTCAGCCCTTTGCAGGGATCCCGGACTGCGGCAGCGCAGTCCGACTTCGCTCATGTCTGGAGCGCAGTCCGGTTTCGCCCAAGGTTCGGAGCGCAGTTGGGCACAGGCGTGAAATCTGGGTTAATTTTTCTAACATAGTATTGGTTGACCTTTTGTGCCACCTATAAAAGCTCTGATTCGTGGAAGCTATGTAGCAATTGCGTCCAACAGAATGTGAAAGCTCGTCACCGTTGCTATTGTCGCCCCTTGGAAAAGACATAAAAAGCTTGTCCAGGACTATCCTCCCCTTCCAAGAAACGACTATTAGGAATAAGCTCAGGAGTTCCACGTCATCGTCTTCTGTGCCTTATCAAAAAAGGTTGAAGGGCAGGAAAGTGAATCCGACATTGTTATAATCGCTGTAAACTTCAACGGATATATGATATGATGTAGTTAGTTATTAATATCCAAGCTAGAATTTGTTTGAGATTGCAATTGCGTCCAACATTTCCACGTAGATTGCATCTTTAAAACAATTTAAATATTCTATTAAATAATTATCGAAAGCTGAAAGAAGTGCAAATAACTTGGATCTCAAGAAAGCTTTCCACGTGGATTGCATCTTTAAAACAATTTAAATATTCTATAAATAATTATCGAAAGCGGAAAGAAAGTGCAAATAACTTGTATCTCAAGAAAGCTGAGATAAATATAAAGGACTTTACTGTCTTTTGCCTTTAAATTTTTTAATTTAGATGATTATAATTCTTTATATGACTAAAATAGTGATAGATATGTTTTTAAATAATTTTGGTGTATAAGAGTAATAAAGAAGATATAAATTAGTATGTAGAGGTGTGGATTTATTTATTTATTTTAATACTTAAGTTTTTTATAGGATGTATTTTGTTTAGTTTTTTAAGAAAGAAAATGATAAGTTTTATCATGAATAGGAGAAAATGTTTTTTGTTTTTTTGAATGAAAGGACCTTATATTAATTGGAAATAATCACTTTCATACAAAAATGTTGGGTGAAGGAGAAAATGTTAATATGCATAATCTTAAATGACTTATAAATTAGTCAATTTTACCACGAAAGTAAATTTAAAGACAAAGAACATAATGCTAGAACTTAAAGATGAAACTAAATAGTATCTAAGTACATAGGATGCATATTTTAGGCATAACAAACCCTCAAATAAACTTGCAACTACTACATGCATGTACCTTATGAGGGGTGGTTATACCACTTGACTTCTCACATGGTCTATGATGTAATAACTCCTTACATACCCTCTAATTTCATCATACTCAAAAGCTTTATTATTCTTTGATGATGATATATGGGCCTCTTATTCAAGCCATAAAGATAGTCTTCTTTCAACAGGATCTAGTTTGTAAGCTATCACATATTTTTTAAATTTTTCTCTATAATAGGTCATTATCTTGAAGATGTTTTTCTCTATATTTGGGAAGGTGAATAGAAAATAAATTGACTTTGAACATACCCTATTCATTCTAGAATGCATTGAACTTATTAACCTTAGAGGTGTCTTGTGGTTGATGCTTGTAATGGTTTCTTTTATATCTAGGCGGTGTTGCCTCTCATTGTTTCCTTGGCTTGAATTGTTCAACCAGTGGAACTCTTCTTGTATGATGATTTTAATATTTCTATGTTTCTTGATTTGTCATATATTTGGGTTTATACTAGGCATTAT
The DNA here is from genome assembly GCA_028583015.1 of Wollemia nobilis. NCBI lineage: Eukaryota > Viridiplantae > Streptophyta > Pinopsida > Araucariales > Araucariaceae > Wollemia > Wollemia nobilis. Next base: position 4,824,801 of record JAQPPZ010012983.1, on the reverse strand, counting down.
TGAGTTATCTCAAGTTTATTTATGCGATAAATGCATGTTCTTCTTCTATTTATTAAACCTCTTATTTTATTTCTTTTAATTGATCCCATTTGGATATGTTACTTTGATGTGTATTTCTCCAACTTTGATTTTCTTATCCTAAATATGACTTGTTATGCTATGGATTCATCTCTAATGAAGAGGATCCATTTTAATAGAATATGCTAATATTTCTTTGACAATATTCACACATCTTTTGTGTGTAGAAAGTACTCCCTTGAGAATAATTTTTATGTCTATATTATGAAGACAAAGCTCCATACAATGAAAGAGAAAATAGTTTATAGGGATCACCACATAGCAACCATTAATAATAAAGCTTGTATACAAATTTTGAATAATTTTATTGTAAGTATTCTTCACATATGTACATGAAATATTTTGGCCATTTACATTCATATTTGATATATATATATATATATTTTTTAAGCAAAAAACCCCTTGTGGAGCTGCCTTGGTCTGAGAGACCATGAACAGGGGGTTCTACACCATAAAATTCACGTAGGAGTCACACCCGACCCTACCCACACCAACATTATCAATTGGATTTGGGATACCTAATTTAGCTTTTTGGTAGGGTGGAGATTTGAACTTGGGACCTCCCTTGGAGTATTTCCCTCTCCTCTCCAACTCACCTAAAACGCCTGGGTATTGAAAGCACGAGATTCCGATCCAAGGAAACACCAAGTGCGATTGCATTCAAAATTAAGTACGCTTAAGTCCTAGAAATGTAAATTGCATGAAACGAAAAAGAGACACATTGGAAGAGACACAATCAAATATAGAGAACACAGCCCTTTCATTAATTTCCCTTGATCTCTGTTACAATGATGCCTCCTCCCTTTTCAGGGGCTAGGAGCGCAAATAGAGTTTGATTACAATCGCTGAATGATTCCTCTTTCCGCGTGCCCATGATTGCAATGAGCGGGCCAAGATGATGTCGTCGCTGATGTCGATGTGTTCTTCGCCTCTGCTGCTTCTCCTGTGAACAAAGAAATGACCAAGACGTCAGTAGCACCTGCTGCAAATGAAAAGTGTTCTCTCTCTAAAACCAACGAAATATGCATATGAATATTTGCCTGAAACAGTGAATACAGTGAAACCAAATTGCTTCAAAACTTGACAGAAGGTAAGAAAAGTTACCAGAAGGCCACTGCCACTGAGGCAGCTGGCCAATCCACCTTCAACTAGAATTCGTCCCTGGGCAGGACGAATTTTGACTGTAATTCGTCCCTGGGTGGGACGAATTCTTCTGAGTTGAAGAAACCGACCTGCTACTGCTCCAATGTCAGATCCCGGGACCTGCAAAACGCCTGCAAATAGGGGGGTTAGGTAATTGGGACAATTTTGGGATGACCCAGATGGTCGGATTTTCCCAATTTGGCCTCCACCCTCGGGAATTTGACCTTGACACCTGCAAGTTAGCGAAACGAAAAAGCAATACAAAATATCCTAAAATCTGACCAAAAGTTACAAAATTGTAATTATGGACTAATCAGACCTAGTAACACAGAATGCAATCTAAAAATTAATCTAAAATTCTCAAAAACTAAAATTAGGACTTGGGAGGTGCGGGGGTGCCCAAGTGGGCCTCCCACCGATTGGCCCTCGATTTTGGAGCCAATCCACCAAGGATGGGCCCAAAACCTTTTAGGATTGGGGGTCGGCGAATTGGTAGGTTCAGGTGTCCATGCGTTGGATTTGGGTAAGGTTCGAGCTTCCAAAGGCCACCCAACAACCTCCCTTGCAAAAGAGATTGGTGGATGTGGGAAGGTGAACCAAGGGGGATGCAAGTGAGTCTTCAATTCGGCAGCACTTCGTTGCTTGAACACTCCTTCAATCTGTATATTTTGGGTGAGAAAAGTCCCACCTTTTATAGACCCAAGGGGTCTCTTTTGGGAGGGAAGCACCAATGCCATGTGTTGGCCATAGGCGCCATGTGGCAGTCTTGTCTTCCCATGAGGGAGGGGAGTCCTCCATTGACTTGAACTTTGATAAATGCTTTTTGTAACAGTCCTCTAACGGCCCCTCTGTCCACTTACACATGCGTGCAAGGCAGGAGCCCTTAACTGACTGTTCTGGGCTGCCACTTGGCACCATTTGCCTTTTTGCCCGTTAAGCTTGGAATTTGTCCCACCCAGGGATGGATTTAGAATTCGTCCTAGGGTGGGACGGATTCTATTTTGAATTCGTCCCGGGGTGAGACGAGTACTGGGCAAAGCTTCCAAGTGTGTCAAATTGCTTCTTGACCTCACAAAATTGCTATGAAAGTGGTTAAGACCACTGTTTGACCTCTGAGGGCTGCCCTGGGGGCTGTGTTTGTCAAAGCGATCAGTGTTTGCAGTCACATAATCGGATTGGTGCTATTTTGGTGTCTACAGATGCCCCTTTTTGGGAAGCGCTACGGGTGACGCAGTGCTGAGCAAAAATAGATAACCAAAGCACTAATGATTAGGGTTTCTTGGTAACCTAACCAACTTTTGATGCCCCAAGTATGGAAAGGGCATGCATTCTTGAATCCTTGCTTCTGACGAGCTAAGGAATTTGATTTCAAGTATTAACCTGTTTTGGTGAGGTGTGACTTGAACTTAGACATTGATCAGTCATGAACAAGTGAAGGGCATTTTTATCCTCAGGGGGAACCTTGTGTTCATGATTCACGAAATGCCAAGTGTTTGATTGATTTGATTGTTGCTTGTTTATTGCCCCAAGCAGGAGCGTGATTGTCTTTGTCAATGATTCTTTGAATGCATGTCGTTTTCCTTAATTGGGTGTGTGATTGTTGATTGGTGACTAAGTGTGACTACCCCCTAAAGCGACGAATCGATGAGGGAATGACCTTCGTGAGAGAAGCGACGAGTCACTTGACCCAAGATGACTTGTGCCAGGGTGCCTTTAAAGGGTTTACCATTAAGCGTGTGCAATTTTTCCAACATATGGACCTATTTTTGGTGGGTGTTAACCCTTTTGGTGATGTCATAATGAGGTGAAATCGTCGAAAACCTATTTCCCGTGGAGCGGTCCGGCTATGATAGCCTTCTTGGGGAATTAGGAGAGCGATAATTTGGACCTCGACATCGCTTTTTTTTTGCCTAGAGGCTAAGTGCGAGAGCACTTGTGTCTGGCATTATTTTTGTTGTGTTTTTGTTGAATTTTGTACTGTTTTTGTTGTTTTTTGTGACACCATTTGGTGATTGAATTGTCGGCAATCCGTCCTCCCATGGAGCGGTCCGGCTATGGTAGCCTTCTTCGGGAGTAGGATAGTGACAATTAAAACCCCGACATCAATTTTGCTATGCCAAGAGTTTAAGTGCAAGAGTACTTTTTGTTGGCATGTTTATTGCTTGTTTTGTGTTGCATTTTTGTTGTTTTGTTGTTTTTTTGTGACACCATTTTGGGATTAAATTGTCAAAATTTGTCTTCCCGTGGAGCGGTCCGACTATGGTAGCCTTCTTAGGGAGTAGGATAGTGATAATTTGTGACCCCGATGTCGATTTTGTATGCCCATGTTGTCAGTTGCATTTGCAATCCTATCAGGCGGTTTTATTGTCTGTTTTTAGTGCATTTTTAGTCATTTTTCTTGATTTTTTTTTGTGTCTGGCTTGAATTCGTCCCTGGGTGGGACGAATTCCAGCTGGAGAATTCGTCCCTGGGTGGGACGAGCGCTGATCAGAGCGCTCATCCTAGTCAAGGACGAATTCCAGTGCAAAGGGCCTATTTAAGGGCCAAAACTTGATTTTGGGCTCATTTGTGTCATTTTTTCTTGCGATTTTGGAGCTCTGGGAGGAGGAGGTAATTCTGCGAAGCGAAGTGCTGCTGGAATTCTCTCTGCCATCATGAGTGCACAAACTAGTTTGAGCGGCGGAGCCGAGGCGAGACCTGTAAGTGACCCTAGGGTTTATTTTGCTTTAATTTAATGCATTGTTTTGTGTTGCGCTTTTCAAAACTTTAAGATTTTTTGTGATGTTTTTGTTTAACAACTAAGGTTAGAAACCCTAGAACTGAAAATTTTATATTTTTCATTTATTTATCTATTTTTATTTTTATTTTTTATTGTTTTTCGTTTGTTTGCAGGTTATTAGGAGCCGGTACCGTGTACCCGCTGCCTTTACTGAGGCGCGGTTGGCCTTGACTGATGATGACTGGGAATGGCTTGATGCCCTTGGGCTCAAGCAGGTAGCTTGACTAGAGCCTGTGGTTTCGGATCAGGCCTATCTGACGGCCCTGATCAAGCTCTAGGATCCGCGGACCAATACTTTCCATCTCCCGACAGGGGAGATGACTGTGACTCTTGAGGACGTCTATCGGTTGCTTCAGATTCCGATAGATGGTCTGCCTATTAGGACATCTCCGTTTGATCAGTGAACCGCTATACTCATGAGATGTTTTGGGCATGGGGGGGAGCTGGGTGTAGCAGACCCAGTGGAGACAGTCGAGGCGGATTGCCAGGCTGGCGAGATTTTGGTTGGCTGGTGGAAGGAGAGGGGGGTGTTAGGAGTGAGGCACGCATTCTTGATGGGCCTCATTTCTAACATTCTTATCCCTGATTCGTCAGGTGCGAGGTTCCCGTGGAACCTGCTAGATTTGTTGTGGCAGTTGGCAGAGTTCCCGAAAGAGGCACCGTTGATTCTGAGATGGGGACAGACTTTGTTGGCACAGCTTTACGGGGAGCTGTACGGGGTCCGCTGTCGACAGCGGAAGGGTGTCAGTTGCAGCTTTTTGTTGTAGTGCTGGGGTTGTGAGAGGCCTACCGGGTTACCGTGGACGACTCGGGTGGCGATGGAGGATGAGGAGATTGGTTATGCATCTTTGTGTCGACGGTCTGCGGAGCAGGGGCAGATTCGACGATGGGCAGGTGCAGTTGAGCACTACATTGATGCCTTTTCATGGCTCACTCCAGGGGAGGTGTTTTGGCATCCCTATCGGGACTGTCCAGCCTGGCCTGAGGCTGGAGAGTGGTTTCGACGGGTACGGAGGGAGCGATGGTTGACTGGGTGGCACAGGACAGAGCATGAGTTCTTTCCATATCGTCGGGTTACACGACAGTTTGGGGTGCGCCAGGGGTTGCCTGGTGAACCCGTAAGCTATCGGCATCGGGGAGATGAGAGGGATCTAGAGCCACCGGTCCTCGTGCCATTGGGCGAGGAATCGGATGCGGTGATTGAGGTGTTGGATGTGGATGACGTCGGTACTACCACTGAGTATGACTCGTGGTGGGTATTGCGACACTGGAGAGGAGAGGGTCCACTGGGAGGTGCGGAGGTGGCAGTGGAGGATGCTGAGGTGGCAGGGGGTGATTGGGGAGGGCCGTTGGATGATGCATACATGGTGGATGCGGGAGATGAGGATGTGGACTTGGGTGTTCTGGAGAAGCCGGACATGCAGGATGTGGAGGAGCAGTTGGAGCCTGAGCAGGCTACTGTCCCCGCGAGTCCTATGCGTCCGACAGATACGGAGGGGGTGGGTTCAGATGTAGGCGATGAGGTTGCATGACTTACGGAGTTGTTGCGGATGCGGGATTTGGAGAGTGATCTTCTATGGGCTTAGTTGGCAGAGCGGGATAGGGTTTTGGTGCAGCGCGATGATGCATTGTCTATCTATCATCGACGGGAGGCAGAGTGGTGTCTGTACCGGATAGACTTGGAGAGGGAGGTCATCCGCCTTGGCGGGCGGCTCCCTGAGCCTTCGATCAGTATATCTTCTCGACGGACAAGGGATAGTCTAACTGAGCAGTCAGCATAATCTCGCCGTAGGCGGTTAGATGAGGGGGGAGTAGTAGGCATGATGCGGGGGCTAGTAGTAGCCGCCCTGCAGGGTCCCGTAGGACCCACACCACGGGGGGTAGTTCCCGTTGCACCGATCCTGCATGATCATGGTGGCCGACACCTTAGGTTGGGTTTTTGATATGATTGCGGGGTCTGAGGACCGGTTCTATAGCCTGCGGGCATCTTTTTGTTGATATATATATATATATATATCGGTTTTATTTTTGGATTTGTACATGTGATGATGTGATTGATTTTTGTTATGCATGTTTATTTATTTTGATGAATGCAAATGTTTTAGATGTCTATGTGATATGCAAATTGAAATGGATGAATGATATTTGTGGTGATTGCTCTGTAGGCTGTTTCAGCAGCTTTTTATTTACCTTGTTTTTTTGTTTTTGTATTTTCTGATGGTATCATAAAGATGATAAGTAGCGCAGATGGTTTTGAAATGAATGTAAGGTTTTCTTAGATTCAGACAATTTTATCTTATTATCCATGACTGTACTTTATCTTACAAGACTTTTAAACAAGGTATGAATCGGACCTGTTTTTGACCAAGTTATTTAACATCCCTGTGTGTGCAATTGAGTTCATTTAGTGGTATTTGTTAGGATACCGCCAGTGCGGATGGGCTTTCAATCGAACCTGTACTAAGGATCACCTAATTAGCTCCACGAATTCCTTTGTTGTATGTACTAAGATTAATCTGCGTTGTAATCTAGGATGCCATAAGCTAGCTCATCCACATGCAAACATTGATCTGTACGCAAGTTAATGTGATAGATATATCGTCATGCGGGAGGTTTACTTCTATTACCGAGTTGGTATTGAAGCTTGCCTTATGACCTACGAGATCTTTGAGAGTTCCGGGATTCAAGGTCAACTCCCTTCTTTTTTTCAATTGTGTTGGGATACTTGCTCATTGTAGTGATGAGATCACTGTTTATTTTGATGTGTTTTTTGTTTTTGTTTTTTTTTTTTTTTTTTTTGAGCAAGGGATTGGGGATATGGAGTGATGAAAATAACTGTTGTTTGTGCCTTTTGATGTGTGCACTATAGTTTGTCAAATTTTTGAGTTTTGACATTTTGCAAATTTTTTGTGTTTTGCAATCGTTGAGAACTTTAGGGATTCTTAGGGAATTGGGTAGGGAGGATGCTTGTCCTTTTGCCAACTCTCAGAATTCTAGGGGTCATTCGCACAGGGGGATGAGAAAGATAACCGTTTCGCTTGTGGTGACCTAGATCATTTTGCAGGTTTCGTCTTTCGTTCACATAATTTGGGAATTTTAGTGTTTTGATTTGTGTTGGGATGTTACGTAACAAGGTGTATTTCAAGTATGACTCTACCTTTGTAAAATCTGTTCGACTTGGTACACTACATGGCTAAAGAGGAAAATGATGACTGAATCACTGAAAATCTTAGTACATTCCCAGACCACTGACTGTAGTGTGGTAAAATTTATGCATGGTGTTTTTGTTGATTTTGATGAATTCGAGTATGCCTAGAATTGAGATGCAAATCTTTGTTGTTTTTTGATGATTTTTATTGTTTTGTTTTTGTTGAATTTTTTTTTATTTGTTTGACCAAGAGATTGCGATAATCCTTGGAGCTTTTTGGGTTGACCAAGAGATTGCGATAATCCTTGGAGCTTTTAGGTTGACCAATAGATTGCGATAATCCTTGGAGCTTTTAGGTGACCAAGAGATTGCGATAATCCTTGGAGCTTTTTGGTGACCAAGAGATTGCGATAATCCTTGGAGCTTTTTGGGTGACCAAGAGATTGTGATAATCCTTGGAGCTTTTTTGGTTGACCAAGAGATTGCGATAATCCTTGGAGCTTTTAGGTGACCAAGAGATTGCGATAATCCTTGGAGCTTTTTGGATTGACCAAGAGATTGCGATAATCCTTGGAGCTTTTTGGGTGACCAAGAGATTGCGATAATCCTTGGAGATTTTTTGGTTGACCAAGAGATTGCGATAATCCTTGGAGCTTTTTGGGTTGACCAAGAGATTGCGATAATCCTTGGAGCTTTTTGTTTGTTTGTTTTTGTTGAAATTTTTTTTTTTTTTTTTTTTTTGGTACATGGCTTTCTTAGATATGAAATGGTCGCAAATGACTGATATTCAAGGGTTCTGTTTCCTTGATACCGTCAAGATAAGCTAGCCTGTACGTTCCTGGTCCTATTTTGCTATCAATGACATAAGGACCTAGCCAATTTGCCGTGAATTTGTCTCTCATATGGGACGGCAAATTAGAGTTTTGTTGGTTTTCTTTCAGAACCAAATCACCAACCCGAAAGTCTCTTAGGTGAACTTTCATGTTGTAAGCTCTCTTAAGCCGCTCTTGATAGATACGTAAGTGCTCAAGAGCATTAACGCGTCTTTCGTCAAGCAACGTAAGTTGGTCTAACCGGGCCTGCCGTGCAGTGTCATCATCGATGAATTTCTGCATTGATATGCGGAGGGAAGGAATTTCCAACTCGAGAGGCATTACTGCCTCTGAGCCATACACTAGTGAGAACGGAGTTGCCCCAGTGGGCGTTCGAATGCTAGTGCGATAAGCCCAAAGGGCAAGTGGGATTTGTATGTGCCAATCCTTATGACTGTCTGCGATGGTCTTTTTAAGGATGGCGACTAGCATTTTGTTTGACGCCTCGCTTGCCCATTTGCTTGCGGATAATAGGGTGTTGAAAAGTTGTGCTGAATTTTGTACTTTGTGGTTAAAGAACGCACGTCTTTGTTCTTGAATGATGGCCCATTATCCGAGATTATTTTGGATGGAATACCAAAACGACATATGATGTACTGCAAAATGAACTCCGCAATGTGGGGTCCTGTCGTAGAGGTTAACGGAATTGCTTCCACCCATTTGGTAAAATATTTTGTGGCCGTTATGATAAACGTGTGACGGCTTGACGATGCAGGGGAGATCTTTTCGATTAGATCGAGGCCCCACTGTGAAAATGGCCAAGCAGACTGGATCGTATGTAGGGCCTGGGAAGGTGCATGCATTAAATTGGCATGATGTTGACATTTTATGCACCTCTTGACATACGCGCAGCAATCTCGCTCTAAAGATGGCCAATAATAGCCCATGCGAAGAATGCGCTTTGCAATGGCCATACCACTGAAGTGGCCGCCACATGTACCGTCATGCGCTTGGGTGACTGCCCAAGTGGACTCTTGTTGGTCCAAGCAACGAAGAAGAATTCCGTCGTAGCTGCGACGATACAGAATGTCTCCTATCAAGACATATTTTGCCGCTTTCTATTTGAATGTTCATTTTGTGGCTTGCGTCAATCCAAAGGGTAGATTACCTAACTTGAGGTATTCTCTTATTGGTAAATACCAGTCTTGTTGATCGGATACCTCGACAGTTTGAACAGCCAATCCCTTTTGGAGTTCTTCCCTGACAAATGCTGATTGGGAGAGAACTTGTAAAAATAGTGTTGTGTTGCTATTAATGGGAGTGGGGGAGAACAAAGACCCCCAGTTGGAATGTATCAGATAGTCTCGGATTCGAAAGAACTTATCCGAAGATGGTTTGATCTGGATCATGTGGATTCCTGGCGTCAAGTCTGAGCTTGCACACTCCATCGCGGGTTGCGATAAGGTTTTGACCTGAATGGTTGTTATATCACCGGAAAGGTCTTGCGGGATTAGTGACCCCAAGGAGGCCATTGTGTCCGCAAAATGGTTCGATGATCGAGGGAGTGCCTCGATGTCATACCATTCAAGTTTTTCCAAAAATTTATCCACGAGGGCTTTATAAGCTTTTAGAACTGGGCATTTGCATTGATATACCCCTTTGACTTGATTGACAATTAACAGTGAATCGCCAAAGATGTTCAATCTTTTGATGTTCATGGCGATTGCTGTCTGAAGACCTAGGAGCAAGGCTTCATATTCGGCATTGTTTTTGGTGCACTGGAAGTTTAATTTAAATGACAGGGGCATTGGAGCGCCTCTGCGGTGTGAAGAATACAATTCTCGCGCCACCACCTTGCTCGCATTTAGAACCATCGAAAAATAAGGTTATGTCGGCTCGAGACTCGGGCTCTTCGAGATCTGGCGATTCTGAGACATGGAAGACCTCATCATCGGGTAGTTCTATGACCAGAGGCTGATCGTCTTCAAGAGGAGCCTCTTCTAGTTGATCGGCTATGACTTGTCCTTTTATAGATTTTTGCCCAATAAACTCAATGTCAAATTTCGTCAACAACATGATCCATTTCGCCGTGTGACTACTATGATAAGTACGACTCATCATGTATCGCAATGGATTCTCCTTAGACACAACATACGTAGTGTTGCTCAGCATGTAGTGGCGTAGCCTTTTGGTAGCAAACACCACTGCCAAGCAGAGTTTCTCAACGTATGCATAGTTAAGTTCGTAACTGACCAGGGTGCGGCTAAGATAGTAAGTAGCCTGTTCTTTGTGAAGTTCATTCTTCTGGGCTAGCATTGCGCCCAGTGCCACCTTAGTAGCTAAGATGTATAAGTAGAACGGCACACCTGGTCTAGGCGGTGCCAATACTGGCGGCGAAGCCAAGTATTGTTTGATTTCGTCAAAGGCTGACTGGCACTCGTAATCCCAATGAAATGTGACCCCTTTATGCAATAGTTTGTTCATTGGTCGGCATTTTTCAGATAATTGCGCTATGAAGCGTTTAATCGACGCGACCTTTCCTTGCAGACTTCTGAGCCGCTTGATAGTGGTTGGGGGAGCCATTTCAAGGATTGCCTTGACTTTGTTTGGGTCCACTTCGATGCCTCATTTTGAGACTATAAAACCCAAGAGTTTTCTAGATGTGACGCCGAACACGCACTTCTTGGGATTCAGTCTGACCTTATGTTCTATGAGGCGATCGAGAATCTTGCTTAAGTCACCGAGATGATCTAAGCGCAATTTAGACTTGGCTAACAAATCATCCATGTAATCTTCCAAATTTTTGTGCATGTAATCATGGAAGATATACGTCATAGCACGTTGGTATGTAGCGCCAACATTTTTAAGGCCAAAAGGCATGGCCTTATAAAAAAATGTCCCCCAAGGCGTTGTGAATGCCGTTTTGAGTTGGTCTTCAGGATTGATACGAATTTGATTGTATCCTGAGAAACAGTCCATTAGGGAGAGCATTTCATGACCTGTTGTAGCGTCTACCAATGCGTCGATGCTTGGCAAGGAGAAATCATCCTTAGGACTCACTTTGTTTAGGTCTCGAAAGTCGGTGCATATGCGAATCCTCCCGTCGGGATTCTTGACGGGAACCATGTTGGACAACCATGGCGGATAATCCACGTAGATGACAAATTATGCATCCAATAGCTTTTGCAATTCGTCTTTGACCATCAAGGCCACTGTTGGGTGCATCTTTCTTAGTTTTTGCTTTACAGGCTTGATTTTTGGAATCCTGGCATATCTTTTGTGCATGACTAGCTGTGGGTCTAGTCCTGGCATATCTTTGTACGACCATGCAAAAACCTCCTTCTTTTCTTTAAGAAGGGCAATGTAATCAGCTTGCTCTTCGGGGGAAAGGCTTACCCCCAGCTTGAGAATCCGTGGATTCATTGGATCTGTGCCGATGTCTACGTCAGTCGTATCTTTGACTGACATGTGGGATCCGTCCTCCAACTGATGTGGAGTTGGGATTAAATGGATATCATCAGCTGAGTTAAGATCTGCGTTTGGGACCTCGTGTCCCTCTTCAGCTTGAAAAATATCCTGAGTTGTCCTTGGGGTAAAATGAAGCATTTCACCGAAAGGCCAGTACTCTGATGGTGACAATGGTGAATTGACGCGATCCCAGTCAACGACATCCATGTTTAGATGTAATGACTATGATGGATCGGTCGGATTGCGGATGGGTGTGGTCAAATCAATGGAGATCATGTGAATGGAATGAATTTGGTCTCTAGAACCACGGGTGTGATGACTTGATTCTTCTAGCTGTTCCCTATACTCTGGATCTGGCTCTACGGGAACAGGCATGAATGGATCCTCTCTAGGTGCAAATTCATCTCTATGTGTGAAAAGGAAAGCGGGGTCTTCCCTCGGTACTGCTGTCCTGATGGGATCTCGAGGTGGACGATGCTGATCTTGAATTTGGAGCCATAGGTCTAACACTTGGTCCCACCTCACTGGGTCTACGTGCCATTCATGTCCTAACCATATACCCATTTGTCCCATTAGATCTTCGTGAGTTAGAGCACGGTGATGTCGTCGTGCATGTCTGAGATAGTCCATTTCAGTTTCGTCTTCTGACTCACTTTCATAGATCCAAAATTGTTCATCCTCTTCAACATCTGTTGCTTGCGACATTGAGGACTCTTCCTGTTCCAGTGAATTAATCTGGTCCCATTGCGGTTGTTCCACTCTTAGTGTAGGGGCCTGATTCTTTTGAGACTGTGTTATTTCGTCTGGAACCTCTAAGGGGAACAGTTTTAGAAAAATATCTGGAAGCCGTTGTTGTTCTCTTCGAGGACTGCTCTCTGAACTTTCACCTCTCTCTAGTAAAGGAGAGGGATTATTGCTATTTCCAGGGGTGTTTGTATACCATGGGAGATAATCCCCTAAGGTGTATTCTATGTTTGGATTGGCATACGGGTCTTGTGCCAATCCCCCCCTGTTGCCTATTTCTAGGCCTTGCATATTTTCAACCAAGATGTCTAATGGCAGGGGATGGTTGAACCCTACCCCTGACTTGTCATACGGCATCTGATATCTTGGTTGGAAAAGGATCCGCATCCCTTGCTCATATCTGCCTAGCCCATACCCATGCCAATTGCATTGTTCAAGATATTTTAGGGCAAATTCTGGGTTCGATAGATAATTGATGTTTTCGACAAAAGGCTCTTCATCTGTTTCCTTTTGTTTGCATGGTTCAGAACCATGATCAAGGCCCCCATACACAAAATTCGTTTGGTTCGGTGGGTAGCCTAGAGGGACGATTGTTCCAATGGGAATGCGAGGCCTTCCCATGTCTTGTACTGACTCCAATGTGGGGGTTGCCACAACATTTTGCACTATGTATTCTCCCAGGCCTGTACTGGCCATCTCAAAAGTGATTGTTGATGATTGGGTAAGAGGAAACGGTAGTCCTTCCTGAGTCCATTCCATGTTTGGTGGTTCAAGAATCTTGGTTTTCGTTGCGTTGGGCGCTTCCTCTGTTGATATTGCTGAGATCGTGGGCAACCCCTCTTCTAGAGGCTTAACCTCCTCCATGATTTGATTTCCCTTGTCCTTCTGTTGAGCCACAATAGGTGGCGTTGATGATGAAGGAGCCGATGATGAAGTCTCACCTGGCTGGGATTTTGCCTTGTTGGCCACCAGTGGTGCCTGCGGTATCGAACCTTGTTTAGATGGATTTAATTGAAAATCCAAATGCGTTGATGGGAGGGTCGATTGAGGTATGAATTGTACCGCATTGCAATACTTGAAGGGCTCTAAGTCCATTGGGACTACATGTATTTGCCCTTCATAGGCATACTTCAAGCATTGGTGTGCGATCGAGGGGACACACTTCATGTCCCTGATCCAAGGCCGCCCTAGCAGTATGTTATAAGCCATTTCGCCTTCCAGCACATGGCACAGTGTGGGTATTTACTTTTGTCCTACCTGTATAGGTAGAACAACCGTGTCGACTATCGAGCAAATTGCATCATTAAAAGCTCGCAGTGTGTACGTGGAAGTTGTGATGTGAGAGGCTGGCAGTTTTAAATGTTTCAATGCTGCAGTGGTTATAATGTTACTGGACGAGCCGGTATCTATCAGCACTCTCTTGTATGGGATCCCGTTGACCCGTGCGATAACGTGCAGGGGTGGATCCGGCATGTCATTTGATATCGTTTTGACCTCGTTTTCTTTGAATGTGATGACAGACTCCGTACATTGTTTCACATGTCCCACGAAAGCGTTGAAAGAATTTGCTTCGTGGGGTTGTACTTCAATGGCTTTTAAAATGTCCATAAGAGCTTCTCTATGGGGATCTGATTGTTGAATAAGCTCGTAGATGGACAGCCTAGCCGACGTGGTCCGCAAACTCTGCGTGAGTTTGGTTCGTATCGTGACCTCAGGTCTAGGCGGAGGTAACTACGTTGGGTGTTGTTGAGGCTGCGATGTCGACGAAACTTCCCTCGCAGGTACCTCGGGGGCAACTGCTGGGTATTTTCTGTTCCTTGTTACAATGCTAATCATTCCCATAAATCCTTGCGCAGGAAGATCTTGTCGCACCTCGTTAATTTGGAGCGATTTTTTCTGTGTCTCGTGGGCAGGCAAGGGGTCCTTGAATACCCCCATTTGTTGGTTGTTCGGTTGCAATGGGGTTGTCCACGACCAATGTTCGGTTGTCAATCAAATCCTAGACTAGTTCTTTGAATTTCCAGCACCCATTTAGGTCATGTCCTCTATGCCTATGGAATCTGCAATACAATTCCTCCCTATACCCCCTAGGCTTGGGAACGTTAGGGTCAAAATTTTGGATTTTTGGTAGAGTAACTAAATTTGCCACTGACAAGCAGTCAAATAAGGAATCCCTAGACTCCGCATATGGAGTGAATTGTCGCCTAGGGCGACGCTGCTGATACTGCTCCTGTCTTCTGTTATCTCTTTCGTAAGCAGGAGGAACTGCTTGGTAGTTAGACTTTTGAAGCTGCGTTTCTTGTACAGGCGTAGGGACATTTATCGCAACTTGGTTGACTGTAGCGTGTTGTGGTTGCGTTGTCCCAGTTTTAGTGGTTTTATTCCACTCTTTCTTCTTAGGCTTGGCAATTGTGCCTTCGCCTATCTTAATCTCTTCTATGACTCTAGCTTGCGCCAAAGCTTCTTCTAAGCTGTCGTATTGTCGCAGCAACAATAGACCAAAGATTGACTTTAAACAACTTTTTGCAAACATTTGCGTGAGATCCGACATGGGAGGATGGTAGGGTAACTTAGAAAGCAAAGCTCTCCATCGGTTCTCGTACGCTGCCATTGTTTCCTCCTCAAATTGTTTAAGGCTAGCAAGATCACTAAGTGATGCCTTCTTCCTTGTGTTGAAGGCGAAACATTCAAGAAACGCATCTACTAGCTGATCTAAGCTGCTTATGCTGTGTTTGGGCAGCTGTGTGAACCAATCCGAGGCAGGGCCTACGAATGTGGTTATGAATGTTCTAAGCAATAATGCGTCATTATCTTGAATGCCGAAGCATTGGCTTAGAAATCGTGTAACATGTTCCTGTGCGTCCTCTTCACCTTTAAAACTGCCAATTGAGGCAACTTGAAGTGTTCAAGGTAAAGAGGTGTAGGCACTGAGGGATGCACCGGATTATTGCGGAGTAGACGTAATGTGGGTTTTTGATGCCCAGCAGCTTTTGTCTCCACCGACTCTAAACGCTCCAATAGCGCTTGGTATGCATCGAAATATTTTATTTCTTCCTATCTTGTTCGCTCTTGTTGCAAGTTACGATAAATTGGAGGCCTATGGAGGGGTGTCCGAATGGCATCCTTCCTGCCTTGATGAGGAGTTTCAATATATTCCTCTTCTGGTTCATACTCCTCGTAAAATTCTTGAGGAGTCTCAGGGCGAAACCTATGACCCTGATCAAGTTCTTGCTGAAGGTACCCATCATTGTTTCGGGGAGTTGCCTCCCTCTCGAATCTATGGGGTCTTGGAGGTAGAGCTTGACGAGGTCGTGGAGACCTGTCTTGCGCCAACGGATTACGCCTCTCATACTGTTCAGCTCTTTGGATGCGAGGGGTTGGCCCCCTCTTAGGTATTTCATAGCGTAACTCATCCACTTCGCGTTGCATGCATTCTTTATCCAAGCGGTATTGATACTCTATCTCTTGCTGACTCTGTTTAAGCCGCATGATTTGGGCTTGACGGGTGGTATATCTGGCGACAGCCGGGTCAATTTGATCTACCCTATTTTGTTCAGAAGATTCAAATGTTCCTCCTATGTGTTTACCTCGAGTTTGCTGGTCTAAGGTTTCAATGGGTCGCTTCCCTCTGTCGAGGTAAGCGGTATGTGCTCGAGGTTCTGGCCTCAAGGGGTGATCATGATATCCTGCTGGTGCGAAAATGCAAGGTTCCCGCATTGTTTGTTGCCCTCGAGGAATGCGATGGTTTTCCTCATACTCCCTTTCACGGGTGTAAATGGGATGGGCGGAATTAGGTCACCCTATGTAAGGAGCCTTGCGCTCCGGATTTGGTCTCTCTGTTCTGATGATAGGTAAAGAAGGGACGCCATATCCACGTTGTCCCTCCAAATGGACAGTGTGCCTATTTAGCGCTTCATCACGCGGTGGCCACTCATGCCTAGCTTCAAGAGGTGATTCTCTATTTATGTCAAGGTCTACATGTAAGGCATCTTCCCAAAAGGGGCTGCTTTGAATAGGCATACCCCACCGAGGATTCTGAATTGGATTCTTTTGTAGGTTTGACCTATAAGGCGGTATGACCAAATCCTCAGGACTGAAGTGAAGGCAACTTGCGCCTACTTTTTGTGTACCTTTCGAAGCTTCTGCCCTTGATTGGGCTTGACTGCGGGTGTACACCATTGCGGTGCTTCTATGCTACCTAAATAAGTTTTTATCTCGTTTTTATGATTTTCTTTTTTTTTTTGTCTACACTAAGCAGAATTAAACACACACATTCACAAAACCATGATTATCTCTTTTAAGGATTCTTGGTGTGTCCTAAACTGGTTTAGTGCATTTTGATGTTTTATTTTGTTTTTGTAGGTTTTGTAGAATGTTTAAATGCATCATGTAGGCTCTTATAACTCCAAAAAGGTCGTCCCTTCAATATACCAGCCAGGCCGATATACCAACCTCTCTATATACCCGCCCTTACAAGAGGGAGA
This sequence comes from Wollemia nobilis, assembly GCA_028583015.1. Taxonomy (NCBI): domain Eukaryota; kingdom Viridiplantae; phylum Streptophyta; class Pinopsida; order Araucariales; family Araucariaceae; genus Wollemia; species Wollemia nobilis. Next base: position 4,808,145 of record JAQPPZ010012983.1, on the reverse strand, counting down.
CTATAGGTACGTGAGAGTAGAAGGTACGTGGTACATAGGCGGTACGGAAAGGGGATTGTCCTGTTAATGGCACCTACCATAGAAAAATTATCCTCGCACGCATGGGAATCACCCCAGCTACGCTCGGTCTGTCTTCGTCAGGATTTACGCCTAACAACAGTTGACAATCGAGAAATGGATGCAAATCAAGCCAAGGTGGTGATTAAATCCACCAATGGTCTTGATCAAGGGCTAGGGTCTTACAACTAGTTCCTTGGTTTAAGATTGTTTCGTGATGTGTGTGGGATTCGTTTTATTCAACAAAATGAAACTAGCATACATGAATTTTCCTAATGCAATGCAGGATTAAATGAAAACAATTAAAGAAACAGAAACGAAAGCAGAAAAATATAACAGAGATCATAAAAATCCCTACCTCTTCTCTCGCTCGCTCTCGTTGTCTCCGAATTTCTGCTCTGAAAATCCACAGACAGGAATTTGTCCCTTTGGGAGACAAATTGCAGAACAGAATTCATCCCTCCCAGAGACGAATTTGAATTCGTCTCAGGGTCAGACAAATTGCAGAAAAGGATTCGTCCCTGTCAGAGACGAATAGCAGTCTGCAACAAAAAAAAAGATGTACCTATCAAGCACAAACACAAAACTTTGATCATTTTTCTGTGATTTCAAAAACCAGGGAACAGGGTCCCACTGTGATCACCACTAAAAGCACGAGATTCCGGTCCAAGGAAACACCAAGTGCGATTGCATTCAAAATTAAGTACGCTTAAGTCCTAGAAATGTAAATTGCATGAAACGAAAAAGAGACACATTGGAAGAGACACAATCAAATATAGAGAACACAGCCCTTTCATTAATTTCCCTTGATCTCTGTTACAATGATGCCTCCTCCCTTTTCAGGGGATAGGAGCGCAAATAGAGTTTGATTACAATCGCTGAATGATTCCTCTTTCCACGTGCCCACGATTGCAATGAGCGGGCCAAGATGATGCCACCGCTGATGTCGATGTGTTCTTCACCTCTGCTGCTTCTCCTACGAATAAAGAAATTACCAAGACATCAGTAGCACCTGCTGCAAATGAAAAGTGTTCTCTCTCTAAAACCAACGAAATATGCATATGAATATTTGCCTGAAACAGTGAATACAATGAAACCAAATTGCTTCAAAACTTGATAGAAGGTAAGAAAAGTTACCAGAAGGCCACTGCCACTGAGGCAGCTGGCCAATCCACCTTCAATCGGAATTCGTCCCCGGGCGGGACGACTCGACTGTAATTCGTCCCTGGGTGGGACGAATTCTTCTGAGTTGAAGAAACCGACCTGTTGCTGCTCCAATGTTGGATCCTGGGACCTGCAAAACACCTACAAATAGGGGGGTTAGGTAATTGGGGCCATTTTGGGATGACCCAAATGGTCGGATTTTCCAAATTTGGCCTCCACCCTCGGGAATTTGACCTTGACACCTACAAGTTAGCCAAACGACAAAGCAATACAAAACATCCTAAAATCTGACCAAAAGTTACAAAATTGCAATTATGGACTAATCAGACCTAGTAACATAGAATGCAATCTAAAAAATAATATAAAATGCTCAAAAACTAAAATTAGGACTTGGGAGGTGCGGGGGTGCCCAAGTGGGCATCCCACCGTTGGCCCTCGATTTTGGAGCCAATCCACCGGGGATGGGCCCAAAACCTTTTAGGATTGGGGGGTCGGCGAATTGGTAGGTTCAGGTGTCCATGCGTTGGATTTGGGTAAGGTTCGAGCTTCCAAAGGCCACCCAACAACCTCCCTTGCAAAAGAGATTGGTGGATGTGGGAAGGTGAACCAAGGGGGATGCAAGTGAGTCTTCAATTCGGCAGCACTTCGTTGCTTGAACACTCCTTCAATCTGTATATTTTGGGTGAGAAAAGTCCCACCTTTTATAGACCCAAGGGGTCTCTTTTGGGAGGGAAGCACCAATGCCATGTGTTGGCCATAGGCGCCATGTGGCAGTCTTGTCTTCCCATGAGGGAGGGGAGTCCTCCATTGACTTGAACTTTGATAAATGCTTTTTGTAACGATCCTCTAACGGCCCTCTCGTCCACTTACACATGCGTGCAAGGTAGGAGCCCTTAACTGACTGTTCTGGGCTGCCACTTGGCACCATTTGCCTTTTTGCCCGTTAAGCTTGGAATTCGTCCCACCTAGGGACGGATTTAGAATTCGTCCTGGGGTGGGACGGATTCTATTTTGAATTCATCCCGGGGTGAGACGAGTACTGGGCAAAGCTTCCAAGTGTGTCAAATTGCTTCTTGACCTCACAAAATTGCTATGAAAGTGGTTAAGACCACTGTTTGACCTCTGAGGGCTACCCTGGGGGCTGTGTTTGTCAAAGCGATCAGTGTTTGCAGTCACATAATCGGATTGGTGCTATTTTGGTGTCTACAGGTATATAACTAATTTATAGTGGAAAACACCCCTTTCAATGTGCCACTTTCAACAGGTTGGGCATAGGAGGAATGGAGCCTTGTCGGTCTCTACCAAAGACATAGGTCATTCCTAACTATACCATATATCTGCAAGATGGATACAAGGGGAATGGAACCTGGGTCGGCCTCTACTAGCACCCAGGGCATTTACCACTACACCACAACAAGCAGATTCATATTTGATATTATAAGTGGATGTTATTTCATTATTATATTGGCCTAGACATATATTTATTTTCTAATATATATAATTCTACTCTTGATTATTGATATTTCAACCTAAAATATTTTTGCTTATTTATAATAGAACCTATGATATTTTGAGATAGTTAGGCTTTAAAGCCAGTAGAAGGATGTCTAATTTTGGAATATTTATATTTAGAAAGAAAATTAAAGAAGATCCTAAAAATAAAAATCAAGAATTTAGATATTTTATGAAAACATTTTGATATCTAGCTATAGCAACTCAATTAACCTTAGAATTGAATATGTTTGTCATCTATCAAGCTCTAAAGGAGAGAGTTATAATTTTTTAAGGGTGGAGGACCTAAGTACAACCCCTTTTCTCAAGCTAATAAATAAATATATATAGGAGTATAGTAAAAAATTAGTATTCAATATATTTATAAAAATGCAATTGTAGACTATTTCACTATCAATAATATACATCTTCATTTTTACCTCAATTTGAGTAATTTGGATTAGAGTAGTATTGAGTTAATTTTCCCTTCCCATCAGGCTAAGGAGTAAGGGCACACTCCAATGGTATAGTGGTGAGTATTACATAATTGATTTCATAGGAATCAAGTATGCTTTAGTTAATTTTATTTATTATATTCTTCTTTCTTCCTATATTCATAATTGTTTATATTGATGGGTGTTTGCTAGTTTTCTTAGGATAGTGTAGTTGACCTGATGGATTGGATTTCTATTTTATATAAGTGTCATAGTTTCTATGTATACAAGTGTGTATTTTCCTACTTTATTAATTTCATAGTAACCCCTAGAAGCCTCAATACCTAAAGTGTATATTTACTCCTTAGTGCATATAACCATTAGATGAAACCCACGTATTGATAATTTAAAGTATAAGAATTAATGATGCTCATCACTTTTTGGTATTGCTATTGGGGATGATGCATTACTCAAGAGTTTTCCTGGTATTTCAACATTATTATCTTTCTTTTAAACTATTACTTTAGCCAGCCACTAAGGAATTTGCTAAACCACATCTCCTTACTTTATGCCTTTATTAGGTATTATTGATCTATAGTCACCATAACCAAAGGTGATACCACAACTATGATATCATGAATAATGAACTTATGAGATATAGTAAATTATATCTCTATTTTTATAGTCCATACAAGCTATAATTGATTTGCTGCTACCCCATACAATGTTATTTCTCAAGGTGGTCCTACAACTATGTTTTATCTAGTCTAGTTGATCTATAACATAAATATGGTTTTATCATTGTGCTTTAACACAAATAAAGAAAGTAAGAGGGAAGGATAGGGGTATATATTACAATAGATAAAATGGTGTTGTTGAGAAGGAATTTAAGGTATTGGTTTTAAATTTGATGATTGTAATCCTAAATATTAGGTATTCTATATTTAGTTATTTTTGTTTTAGTTGGTTTTTCAATAAATAATTTTTCATGCTAATAGAATGTATCAATAGACCTAGAGATTCAAATGGAATATTTTATATATGGAACCTCCCTTAATCCATAGTAATTTGACAACAAATCCAAGAGGTTGCATAAAATACTAAAATACCAATAGTTGAGACAAACGTAGGAGAAAAATCTAGGAAAGGACATCCATCATCAATTTTTGAGTCCTCAACAATCAATTGCATTCCTAAAATGCTCCTTGATTCTTCAACAATTATATATAGTTTTGAAGGATATTATTCAAATATCAAGAATTGTTTTAGAATAAATATTACTTTAGAAAGGTATAGGTTCTCTTGATGAAATAAAAGTATTCATGAAAAGAATCATATCTAAAGTAAATCAATATCAAACCTCATATCAACGTGTAATAACCCAATTCTCACCATCCTAGGAGAGGAACACATTTTTTTTTCACAAGTAAGTTTCACCAAAGATGTTCCAGATAGATTGAACAAAACCTTCTAACCACATTTTGAGTTTTAGAGTTGTAGAATCCCTTAGTTGGATAGGAGTGGTCAAAATCCTATATTAATTATAAGGATCACTTCGTACACTAACCATATAGCTTAAAGGATACCTTAACATTATTTAGCCATTTCCATACTTCTTTTGAAGGATATTTTAACCATGGCATAGGAATTAACAATAACCCATCTTTTCAAGAAGGGATGCCAATGCCGCTACTAGTCTCATTTGGTTTCCACTAGTACCTAGGCATGAAGTTTATTATAGTTTTACGCACTATACCATATGTAAAACTATCATACTCATTTAAACCATCCCCTTGGTAGTTTAAATAAGGTAACTATTACCCGTGTAACATCTCTCATCTAGACATCAAATGGCCTATAAATTCCAATGACTATCAATACAAATGACATCCCTCATAGGTTTTTTCAATAATATATTGAGGTTCCTATGAATGTCATTCACATGACATATATCACATGGATACCTCACAATCCATTACAGTTTCATCATATAAATCAAGTTATAATGGGATCCATACCTCCACAACTAGAATACATGATTCAGGTTTCATTATTTGAACCTTTTCCAAGGACTATCACTGCCATTGGGCTTACTTTGATGGTCCATTACCATAGTGCCTATTGCAACCCTACTGGATTACTATACCACAATTCCCTTAGTTCTAGTACTATCCTTTAGGGTCTAACTAGGCTAGTTTCCTATGGGTGAACCCTCATAAGGAAATCTCTATACCTTAAAATAAATGAAGCACTAGCTTTCTCTCTCTCCCTTATATACTATATTTACATAATTCTTTCTTTATCACAAGTGTAAGCCAAATAATTAACATTCATCTTACCCTACAAAAATACAAGTAATTTTATTTGTAAGCATAACAATATTAAGTATACAAATCCATTTTCTCTTCATATATAATTCATAGAAACTAAAGTAATCAACTAGATACTTACGTGTAATGGTTCCAAAAAAATATGCATAGATGAAACACATATAACACATCATATATCCTAAGAAACCCTTATGAGAAAATATAGATTTTGAATCATCCATTTTATTACAAGAACTCCTCCTTAAGCATTTTACCAAGTATAATATTGGAGCCCCCATAAGTACCATTCTCACTATTATAATTTACACACAATTACCTAAATATATCTTTCATCTTTCAAGAACATTAGCATAATCCTATAACAAAATTAATAATTCACCAATTAATTTAAAGGTACAAAAACTATAAAGCAATCCCCATTATCTTGGAGTAATAAATCAACAACAATTAGCTTGTGTCGCTAAAGGTCTATCCCGACACTAAAAATTTTAAACCTAAGTTTCATAACTTAAAAGAACATTCATAATCTAGCAAAGCAATCAAATAAGCAATCCCGTTAATCCCTTGTTTAAATGGATTGCCAACCCATTTAATATTCATTTAAATTATTTATAAAATAGCATAAGTAGATAAAACACCCCATAATTATTCTTTACTAATGAAACCGTAACACATTTACTCTTAATCAAAGCATTCATCGTGCTCTCTAGTATTTTTTCAATATAATTATGGAATTCCCATAAGCTCCATTTTAATTGTTGGACTTCGTGTCCAACTTTAAATCATAGTATACATAATTCAAGAACCCTATTAATATATTTTAATCTATAAGAAAACATGTAATGATTTGGTCATTTCAACTCCATTCTATGAAATGAGTATAAACTATTGAATATTCAACTATATTATTTTCTAAAGGATATATATATAATAGGAAATATTGAATATTAGTACAAATTTTTTTTTGTAAAACCATACCTATCTTTCATTTCATTTTTCCTATATAAATTTAACATAATCGAAGTAATAATCCATCCCATCCTTTTATATTAGAGATTTACTATTCCACAAATATTATCTCAAGGGTTAAATAAAAGTCACCCTTAAATTCTTAAAACAATAAAAGACACCATATATTATGAAACAAAATAAAATCATAATATAAATCAATTAGATAATTTCCAACTATATAACAAGACCTTCTTGTTTTTAAAAGCATAAGAGTCAAGTTTATAAATTATTTAGCTTAAGCACACATCACTTTCTAGGATGTAAAGTAAGTTCAATTCATCCATTTAAGAACTATACTGGTCATTTTAAGAAAAATTTATAAAGTTACTTCTACTCCCCATTACCTAGTGAAATCAATTCAACAAACTAAAGCTTAACCTTCACTATCCAATAGATACTATAGGTAATATAAACTATCATAATTTACCTACCCATAACCCTTCACACATATCTTTCATAACATAACTTACTACCACCACATCATGGCTCGAACCAAAGCGATTGGAAGCACAACGAAGAAAACATCACATACCAATTTATTATTTAACAAAGCAAATATGATTTGAGTTATTCATCTAAGAGAGTTTCCTACATAAAAAAAACTTTGAGTTTACATCTCCATCTTTATTTCCATGCGAAAGGTGTGCACTCCACAAAGCCACTCAGGAAGAGCGTATGGAAAAATACATTATGTGTGACACAAATGTAATAGTTTTGTTTTGGTTCATATGTTTTAAATTCATAGACTTATGAATGGATGTACCATATTAGGTTATTAAGTTGACTAGTGACATACCAGATGAGAAGAAAAATCCATTCGAAGGCCTAGGATAGCCAACAGATAATCTATTCAACCCTATCCATTTATAAACTATTGAAATTGCATTCAATAAAAAAGAGGAGTTAATAATACTGTATTTCTCTATGTTTAATTAATTCCAACGTAGGCCTTCTATATATAGTCAAGAAATCCAATCAATTGTTACAGATTAATTTCAAAAGACTATTGATTTTCATTCTCTAAACTAAATCATTACTTCAGATAGAATTTAAGAGACTCAAATTACCTTATATTTTTTGGTGTTACTTGATTGGAGAAGACCAAAGTGCTCAAAAATTGGTAAAGTTCCTTATTGTTTTGCTCTAGGAAATCCTCAAAATCATATTTTAATTTCACATTATCTGGTGAAGCAAAAATCTTCTTCCAAGAATATACCTTTTCTTATTACCATAAGGGTTCCTAAAAAGAAATTGAAAGGAAAGTTTCTCATAGAATGAACTCAACAACTACCCACAAGCCATTTCATTTGGTTGGATTACATAATGCACAATATTTTAATGCAAAATTTAAATTTTTATATTTATAATATTTATATTTTATCAATAAATTCATTTAGTAACAAGAAATTAGAAATATCTTTTAAAAACCAACCACAAGGTATATTAATAAGTGAAACTAATTAATACAATTTCATAAACAAATTGATATTATGAGAAAGCTTTATAAATTACTAGTAATTCCTTTCTATTAACAATTATTGGTCATAAAAGCATCAAATACTCCGTTTTACCTTATATCTATCTAAAGTGGCTCAAACAAAAAGAAGTAAACCAAATGCCAAATGCCATGGAGATAAATACAATAATCAAATTGTGATGGATAATTCGTCAGTGTTCCCTACTTCTCCTATCCAATACGTAGAAATATTTTATGATAATTTTAAGGTTATTAAATTATGTAATGCATGGATTGTTCAGGTAGTGAAGACCATCATCAATCATAAGCACATAAATGTGAGAGTAAGATCATAAAATGCAAAAGCATGAACTATGTTTATATGTATATATCCTACACTAAGGAGACATATGATAGATAGTTTTAGCTATCATAGTCATCAATTTCATTTCTCTTGTACATAACACCTTGTTCATGGTGGTCAATCCTTTACCCACCCATGAAGATTCCTAGTCCTAAAAACATGTAAATCTATTAATAACATAATATTCTTAAATAAGATAAACATTTATAACAACTAATCATCATATACCTATTTAATCTATCATTAAAACTTCATATCAATTCATAATTCCATCATATGAATAATTTCAACAAGAGAGGGTCATGACATACAACCTCCCTTGGACTAGACACAGTCCTTTGTATTTCATTAGTATCACTATTTTAGAGTTTGATTTCTCATAATTTCAAAATTGATCTCTATAAACTCCATAGGATTCATATAAATCACTAAAGATTCAGTTATCTATAAATTAGAGATATTCCATACATGATAAAGACCAAAATCATATATCTTAAGTAGTGATATATGGATAGTATCATGGATCTTTGATATATTCAGTGGCAAGGCGATATGATAGACTAATGGACTATATTCTCAATGATCTCAAAGGGCCCAAAATATCTAGGATCCAACTTGGTGGATTTTATAACACTTTTCATGGGTTTTACCCTTAATAATACTCTACCCCCCACCAATAATTCTCTAAGTGATCTCTTACGATCAACATAACTTTTTTGATGATCAAGGGTTTCCTTAAGCCCTTACCAAATTATCTTATGTTGCTCCTCCTCTCTAAAAATGCTAGACATGATAATCACCCAATCCTCTAGATTCTCATTTTATAGAGGTTTTGTGCATCTTCTACCATACACAACTTTTAATAGGATCGTTCCCAAGGATGCATGGTAACCATTAATACATGCAAAATCCATAGAAGGTGATATTCAAAAAATATTAGTATCCATTGGTAATGGTCACATTTACTCCATGTAAGGTATCATTCCAAAATTATCATTCACTTGATAATATCCTTCTTCATGCCTACCTAGGAGAAGATCTATTTTTTCCTATTTACCCTCATCATAGCCCTTCTAAGGTGAGCAAAATAAGGAAAACTATGTACTTTCTACATGAAAAATCTCCTCAATTTTCTAATTTTGGGTATATCTATCTAATCTTTGAAGCATAAGAGTCCATTCCTTATGTTGAAATCCTTTATATCTCAAGAATTTCAATCTATTTTGGCTTGAATGAAATCCATTCTAATATTACATTTTCTTGACTTGGTCTATTAAGTCCATTTGACTATGAGCTAAAACAACTATATGTCTTCTTCAAGGACTTATGCTTCATCAGGTTTATCTTGTTCTAATCTTAGAATATATTCCTAAAATGGACTTGTATACCCTCTAATGCTCATGAATAGATTCCCCATCTATTATTTCCAATAAACTAAGAATAGACTCAACGTTTATTCCTTCCTATTAATTTCAATCAACTTAACTAAGAATATATTATTTTGAGAAGATTCCATACTCCTCTCAAGAATGAATTCTTATTTTCCACACATTTCTCTATTCCCATAAAGTATGTCCAAGTTTAAATTTCTACTATAAATTATATCCATAGTCCTTGTTCTCAAGGAACTATGGTTAATTTCTATAACAATTAAAGAGCATGATTTAATGTTAAGTGTACTTCTAGATGTATTTATCACTTTTTATGATATATAGCATGGCCATTTGATCCTTCCTGATCAATGTGCCATCATAGTCCAAGCTACAGTGCTTTACACTTTCCCCAAAGCCTACCCACTTTTAAGAACCTTCTATATTACACCACCCAGAATATAAGAAGACTTGAGTGTTGCTACAACCCCCCTCAAGTATCTATCTTATGGTTAAAATAACCATTAAAAATATTATTTTAAAACAAAAACCTCAAAACAAAAATTTTACATGGGAACTAAGAAAAATTATATAACAATAGAGACATCTATCTTGGATGTTGATTAGGGTTTAAACAAAACCATTCCACTATAGTTTCATTGATTGAGTCTTCTAGCCAACTTCATTCCACCATTCTAAAGTTGTTTCATATAGATGAAGGGTAACCCATATTGTTTGGGTTACTAAGGTAATTCATCAAGGTAAAGATATATGTCCAATCCATGCAACCACACCTCAACTAATTTTTACCAATTTGGATACCTTTATATTATTCAAGTTCTTGGCTAGCCCTACCTCTTTACGATATTTACTTGTAAAATCTTCTATAATAGGACCCTCCTCCTATTTACCCTTAGAAATTCTATTACATAAACTTAATTAACAATAAATAATAATAATTGCTTATGTTGGTTCCTTTATTCCCTCAATTATTCAATTTGTTCTTGTAGTAACAAAACTACAATGATGAGGTTTTCTACCTCTAAAATGAAAGTCCTCAAAATTTCCTTTTGGAAATTACCTTTAGTTACACCAGACCTAACTATTCTTAGAGGTTGAGAAGATCCTCTTTATATATTCCTTATCTTGGGTTCCATTTCGCCTTCCCCTTCAATGAAGTTATATAAGTTACAATTCCTCTTAATTATACTTCCAATGGTTAGTTACACATTCCCATGAACTAACTTAGATTATTTTCTAGTAATGGTCTTAGTCACACTTGTATCCCCACAAGGTGTTATCTTGGTTATGACCATAATTACCTTCTTGGTAATAATATGGGTCACACTTACCTTGTTGCAAGGTTTGATTTTCAAAATTTTCCATTATCACTCCACTAAAAATGATCTTCATCATGTTTGTGGCTAAGGATAATGGATTTTAGTTGCTTATAGTTAGTTCTTTATCCTCCGAATGAATTTATTTAATTATAATTCATCTCATAATGGCTATGGTTATTATTTCTCCATGTAAGATAACATTGCTAGGTGTGTGTATTCATTATCAATCACCTAATAATAATGATGGTCATACTTACTTTGTGCAAGATGCCATACCAAAGTAAAGTTATCTCTTCTAGTATAAACTCTTTGAAATTCTAGCAATCAAAACTTCTAGGTATTCTTAGCTTTAGCTTAAGAAATAAGCAAGGGATTGAATAGGAAGATACCTAAATCCTTAGCTTAATATAAGAAAACTTCTAGTCCTACAACCTAGAGCTTATCTAGGGAAGCTTATAGTTTGATGACCATGATATGATACCAACTATAACAACCCAATTCTAACCATCTTGGGAGAGAAAAATATTTTTTTTCACAGGTTCACCGATGATGTTCTAGATAGATTCAATAGAAGCTTCTAACCACATTTTGAATTCTAGATGCTATAGCATCCCTTAGGTGGATAAGAGTGGCCAATATCCCACATCGACTCTAGGGTTCACCATCTACATTGCCCATATATCTTAAAGGATACCTTCATATAATCTCCCAATTTTCTTACCTTCCTTTGAAGGATATTTTAACCATCACGTACAGATTAACACTAACACATGTTTTCAATAAGGGATGCCAATTCTCCTACTAATAACATTAAATTTCCACTAGTATATAGGCATGAAGATTCTTATGTTTTTACCAACTAAACCATGTGTAAAAGTATCATGCTCAATTAAACCATCCACTTGATAGTTTAATTGAGGTGACTATCACCCATGTAACATCTTTTATCTCGACACCCAATGATAAATCAAGAATTTCAATGACTATTAAACCAAACAAAACCCCTCATAGGTTTTCCCAACAATCTATCTAGGTTCCTATGACTATCATTTTTATGACATATCTCACATGGATACCTCCCAATACTTTAGGGTTCCATCACCTAATTCTAGTTACAATGGGATTCAGGTCTTCATGTCTAGAATAGATGATTAAGGTTTCATTGTTAGATTTTTATGTAGTAAGCATGGAGAGATATCAATCATGAGATGAAAAATAATATGAAAGAAATTAAATATTCTAAATGACTTAAATATAAAATATTACAATGTAGCTATGGAGGAAATGAACACTCCGATATAAAGCTATTGAATTACATTGCATCCATCACCAATGGATGGTGTCACACACTATGCTGCACTATGCCCTCTGATTATCTATTCATCACACTCTATATGTCACACTCTATATCTATATATATGCGGCCATCCTTATATAAGGAAAATAGGATACTTGACCAACACTCTATCTAGTTGTGCAAGGGATAACTTGCACATGTACAACTTGCACATTGAAACTTGTGCACTTATTACATTGCATGAAGTAGATAACTTGCTCCTAAAGTAATCTAAGTATGTACCTTGAAGGATATATTTACATAACCAAAATTATGGAAAAGACTCTATTTATAACACCCCCTTGTATTACATTATTTAGGTAGTAAGGAATTTAGTCTTCAATATGGATATTCTTCTTCTTACTCGTGGTATTATGTTGCATTCTTTATAATTTGTTCAAGAAAATGATTAGGGTCTCTGTAATATGTAACATTTACTGATAAATATTTCACCTCATAGGAATCTATGGGTTCTTCTAGTTATTAAATTTCTTCTATCCTCTATATCAGGTGTCCCTTGTGATTTCTCTTCTGATATTCTAGTTGAGGATAATTGGTTGGTTTCTAAAATATCTGTTGATGAGGGTTCCTTTTTATATTATCGAGCTTGAAAAGGATTTCTACTATGCATTTGATTCCTACTATGCATTTGATTCCTTGGTTTTGATTTTTTGGATTGTATTTACAATATTTGGTGCTATGGCCTTTCTTTCTGCATATCTGACAATACCATATTTTTTGTCCTCTTGTTGAAGGTGCAATATTTCCCTGTGGACTATATTTTGATTGCAATGCAATGTTAGTCAATTCATATTTTACAGTATTTTCTACTTCATCAAAAGATGTATACTTACTTAGAACCTATAAATATGTGACCAAATTTTTATAACTTTTTGGAAGTACTCTCTGTTGTAATCACAATGACACTGAGAGGGGGGTGAATCAATGTGTTCTTTAAAAAATTCTAAAACAATTAGATTATAAAACCAGCAGCAGTTTAAAGCAGATAAAAGAGATACTAAATGCATCAAGAAAGTATCACACATAACACAAGCATTTTAACGAGGTTCACCAATGTGGCTACTCCTCAAAAAGACCGCTTGGACTACCATCCAAATCCGACCAATGCAAAGCTACAACTTTACATAATCCTTTACCAAGCATCAACTGGAAGGAGCACCAACCCCTTAACTTTATCTCGCTTCAACGAATGGAGCACCAACTCCTATTTTACCAAGCACCTACTGGAAAGAGGCACCAACCCCTTAATTTGCCAGCACCAATCGGACAAATTATTTACCAAGACCAACCGGAAAGAGGCACCAACCCCTTAATTTTCCAAGCACCAACTGGACTTCAATATTGAATAAAAAAAAATGTTTGACATATACCTTTGTTATTGCAAGACTCTAACCGGTCTACATCACCTTTGCAATCTCTGTGCACTCTGCTCTCTCTTGCACAATCACTTCACACAGTTTGCTGCACTGCTACAACCAGAATTTGCACTCAACTTTGCCCTTTGTGCTTCTCTGCACACTCTGCTTTCTCTACGCACACGTTTCACACACTCTGTGTTGTTTCACATTCTGCTCTCTGCTCAACACGAACTTCACTTTTACAAACAATGCTCGCATTCGCACTTTATCTTTACACCCCACTTTTCAAACTCGAAGTACCCTTGCTTTTATAGAAGAAGTTTTAGGAACAAACCCTAAAAGAATGTCGGTTGAGAAACCCTAGAATTTGTCAACTGCCAAACCCTAAAATCCGTCGACCCAGATTTAACTTTGTCGGCCTCAAACACTTCTTCCACATTCGTCACTTTCCTGTAGCTTATTGCCGCGAAATAGTAACATGTCGGCCCTTTTAATTTAATTTAATATTTTAATTTAAATTTTAAATAAAATAAAATTTAAACTAAATATTTAAAATTAAATATCTTCATCACCGGGGCATCTTTTTCAATGAAACGAAGAGCCAACTTGGGTTTTAGGAAAAACCCATTTCAAATCTATTATCCATGGTTTTAAATAAACCTTTTATTTTGACTGCCTTGGTTTTCACAAAAAAACCTTTAAAATTTAAACCAAATATTTAAAATTAAATATCATCACCGGGGCATCTTTTTCAACGAAACGAAGAGCCAACTTGGGTTTTAAGAAAAACCCATTTCAAATCTGTTATCCATGATTTTAAATAAAACTTTTTATTTTGACTGCCTTGGTTTTCACAAAAATCCTTTTCGCTTCTTGTTTGAACTGCCTGTCCATTGCATCATTAGATCTAACTGACTGTATTGACAACAATGACAATCCTCCTGCAACACCTTGCTCAAAACTGAACCCTATCAATTGTACTTTGGCTGCACCTTGCTGTTCAATAAACTCTTGTCCATTGCATCAATAAATCTATCTGACTGTGTTGACAACAATGACAATACTGTTTGCTGCACTTTGCTCAACACTCTCATGGTTACTTGAGTGAGAAGTTCGTCCTTAACTAATTCTCCTAAGGTTAATAGTTTCCCTTTAATATTTGCAACCTTCCTTAGGAATAGTTCTATGCTTTCTCCACTATTCATCTTTAGAGAGTGAAGTTGCATCTGGAGATGAAGGATAGTCGCCTTATTATTTCCTTCAAAGATATTTTCTAAAATTTTCCATGCATCTAAAGAAGTTTTGGCTAAACTGATATATGGTTGAATCTCATCAATGATAGTAAAAGTTATTATCATTAAGGATTTTTAATCATTTTATTCAAACTTTAAGATTTCAGTTTCATCTATAGTAGGTCTATGTGTTTTACCTTTGACAACATCCCAAAGTTTTTCATATACTAAGATTGCTTTCACTTTATTTTTCCAAGAGAAATAATTTGGAGCCTTCAGTAGTTGAGATTTTTCTAGGAAGAATTTGTTTGATGTCATTCAAATATTCCTAATATAAATCCTTGAATGTGTAGGCTTCCTTATGTCACTATTGATTTTAAAATGTTTCTTTTGTTATTCCTTGAGATTTGTCCAAGTAACGCTACATCTCCAAGCTATCTTTCCTATAACGTATGTCAATATATATGTAACTCCATTGTTTGGAGTATGGGTGCCAAGAAGTATAACGTCTCCTTTGTGAGCATTATAGAGTATCTTTCAAAATATGACAAGTGGTAGCTGCATGTATTTCTTTCTATCAACACTTATATGAACTCTCCAACACATTTTCCACCTTAATAGTTGTTGTTTTATGTAGATGCTCAAGTATCTCCAGCTAATGGTTGAGTTATGATGGAGATATGGCAGAGCTTTGGTCGATATATGGAGTAGCTTTGGTGGCCCTTGAATGGAGTCCAAATTGTAGTACTTATATGAAGACTCCTTGATGCTTTACTCCATTGTAATAATTTACTAATGGTAGAAATATTTTGATATGAATATTCATTTTCTTTGATATAAGTTTGCTTTATCTTCTACTTTATATACTGCTTGATCTTCTCCCATGCTCTATCTTTTACTTTGAACACTACTTAATCTTCTCCTATGTTGTGTCTCCTACAAGTTCAAGCATCCATAATGAACCCCTTTGAGTGGATTTTATATCTTGGGAAGAGTGCTTATATTCAGACCTTTCTTGGCTATTTTCCTATGTTTATTGTCCCTTTTTAGGATAGATTCAAATCTGTTTTTTAGGCTGTAAAAAAACCAGATTGAAATGTTGCTATAAGATGTACTATAGTGTGTACATAAATAACCTTTGATGCACCTTCTTTTACACTCTCATTTCAAATGATAAACTCTAATTCTATGGAATATTTTTCTCCTGCAATACAAGGGTTTTGAGGTTGTATTTTATAAGTAGACACCTTCCTCATTTTTTCTTGGTCACTTAGATAACAATTCCAAGCTTATATAACAATAGATAGAAGCTTTTATTTTCTGCAATTCTTTTCTTGCATTCAATTATTTAATGCTTTTGGATTTGAGACTCACCAAGTCTCATCCTATAAAGCTTCTATTTATGTTTTTGGTTAGTTATGTTCTTCTCTAGGTTTTGGAGGATTCTAAACTTTTCGGGTGGATTCTTCAGGCCACGAGATGCAAATTTTTGTGCTTCAATAGTGTCTTTAAAAACTTGATACAAATCATATTTTGTGCCCTCTAAAATCATAAAATCAGTTTCTTTTGAGAGTAGTGTAATAGTACAAGTTTTTTTACTTTTAATGCACTAAGATTACACTTTATCACTATGATAAACTCTCAAATTAATGCACTAAGAATTTACTGTAACTAATCAAGAGTAACCTAAAATGAATCTTTAAGAGTTATTCTAAAATTTAACTACAACTAATATTGTAGATCTTAGTCTTCTTTTTATTTCAAATAGATAATAGGTAGTTTATCGAAACTATTTTTGAAATCTAATAAAATTCTAATAAAAATGCAAATGAACCTTAAAAAGAACTTTTATTTTTGCACTTTTGAATACTGTAGTCCAATTTTCTATTTGCAACTTTAATCCAAATGCAGGTGCATCTAAAAAATCTAATACGTAGATGAATTAATAAATCAATTTACACCAAAAAGTTGCATACCTTTTTTTTGTAGTTTTTTATCGCTTCTATAGAGGATGTAGATCTTGGTGTCTAGAATCACCAAGTTGTTGCTACAAGAATGTCCTTGTAGCTCTTTGTAGACTATCTTGAATAGATCCTTCTTCACCAAATGAAAGTCTTGATTTTTCTTTTACAAGACTAGAATTTTATGGCATGTTCTCCTCTTTTGTTATTATCCTTCTAATGAATATTTGGATAAGTTATTATCTCTAAAGTGATGCCTTCTTTCTAAGAGAGAAAATATTCAAATATTTAATATTTGGTGAGCTTATTCTGTATTAAAGTTTTCTTATTGATTTCTGACTTCAAATAGGATCTTCTTATAATATTTGGCACTCTTTGCCAAATTCTTCCTCTCATATTTGGAACTCCTTGCTAAATTCTTCTTCTCTTGGGATTGTTGTCAAATGACGACAATTATCCCAAGTCCTTCACTATCATAGGTTTCTTCTTGATAGTGGATTTCTCCAATGAGTTCTCCTTTGATAATATCTTTAGTAATGCTCTCCTAGCCTTTTTTGGATGCTCGATAAAACCTTATAAAGGTTTTTTTGTCATATTTTGATGTTCTTCCTTGAGACCTTTTCTTCAAACTTCTGCTCTTGGAAGTGTTGGTGATGATATCTTCCTCTATATATTTAATTATACTAATTTTTAATTCAAGAAAGACTCTCCTAGTCCTTATTCTCCTAATTCTTCCTTGACTAG
Organism: Wollemia nobilis; assembly: GCA_028583015.1. NCBI lineage: Eukaryota > Viridiplantae > Streptophyta > Pinopsida > Araucariales > Araucariaceae > Wollemia > Wollemia nobilis. The sequence goes on along the minus strand of JAQPPZ010012983.1, from coordinate 4,790,476 downwards.
AAATTCTGCAATGAGATCTTCTCTTGATCTTTTTAATTTTGCTTCAGGTGCTGAATTGATTCTAAAGAAGATACCCTTCCTAACTTTCTTGTAGGAAATTTTCCAACTCACTGAATATTCTTTCCCTACAACAAAATATTAGTACTAAAATATTTAGTTTGTTTTTGAATCATATATTCTCTTCAAATTCAGGATTAAGGCTTCTATGTCCTTTTTTTAGTACCAAGGCTACTATGGCCTTTTTCTATATCAAGGCTACTATGGCCTTTTTCAGTACCAATGTTCCTATGACCTTTTGATATTAAGACTTCTATGGATTCTCCTTCAAGGCTCATATGGCCTCTTCTCCAAGGCTTCTATGGCCTTTTTATGTCAAGGCTTTTATGGCCTATTCTTTAACTTGTGAAGTTATTTGATTTACCAATAGAGATATTCTATCTCCTAACTTCACCATAAATATTCACAAGAAGTCTTCTTCTATAGTATTATTCTCTTGCACAAAGAACCAATCTATGCACTAAGGGCACACCAAAATTTAGGTAATGAAGTTAGATTCTCTTAGCTTTCTATCATAGGAGTACTAATCCTTTAAGAAATATTTTTCTGCAAACAAAATAAACTTTAGGTGCTAGTTAGAAAATTTCTAGATATCCTAGATAATCCTCACTGAATGATCTATCAATCTAGTGGCTCGAATATTGAGTCATGGTCTGCATGAGTTTTTCCTTAAACTCTTATGCAAAGAATATGGTCAATTACAATCTCAATATTTCCTAGAACTAAGATTTCTTTTGGTACTCACTCATGACTGTCTCTTATTATAACACCTAAATTCTTCTGAGATATTTTGACAGTGGCTGGTCTAGTGGTACATTACTTTATCAAAATACTCAGGCTTAATAATAATGGTGGTTTTCCTATAGACCTACACAAACTACATCTATTGTAGCTCTAATACCACTATTACATTTTGATATCGTAAGCATGGAGAGATAGTAATCATGAGATGCAAAATAATATGAATGAAAGTAAATATGCTAAATATAGTTATGGAGGAAATGAACACTCCAATATAAATATACTTAACTACATTGCATCCATCACCAATGTATGGTGTAACACATTATGCTACACTATTTCCTCCGACTCTCTATCTATCACACTCTATATCTCACACTCCATAATTATCTATCTATGAGGCCATCCTTATATAGGAAAAATAGGATACTAAGCCAACACTTTATCTAGCTATGCAAGGGAGAACTTGCACATGTACAACTTACACATTGATACTTGTGCACTTATTACATTGCATGAAGTAAGTAGATAAATTGCCCCTAAAGTAATCTAAGTATGTACCCTGGAGGATACATTTACATAACCCAAATTATGGAATAGAATATATTTATAATATTCATTATCTAAAAATTTTCTAAGGACCGTCATTGCCCTTGGGTCCACTTTGATGGTTAATTATTGAATTACAACCCTAAGGTATTTCTACACCATAATTACCTTAGTTTAGGTACTATCCTATAGGGTCTAACTATTTTGATTTTCTATGGATGAACCCTCATAATAAAATACCTATATCTTAAACTAAGTGAAGCACTAGTTTTCTCTCTCTTCATTGTTTACTATATTTAAACAGTTATTACTCTATTGTAAGTGTAAATGAAATACTTAACGTTCATATTACTCTACAAAAGAATAAGTATCTTTGACTGTAGGAATAATAGGATTAAGTGTGCAAAACCATTTTCTTTTCATATACAATTTATAGCAGCTCAAGTAATAAATTAGATACTTACATGCATGTCATGATTCCAAAATAATATTCATATATTAAACACATATAACACATCATATAACCTAGAAAACCCTTTTGGGAAAAACCAAACCTTGAATCATCCATTTTTATTGCATAAATCTAGCAGTCATTGATACAACTACATAAAGGAATCCCTTATTCATTTTCTAACATAACAAAGTCATTACATAAGAACCCCATAATTCTTATATCCCTAACACATGAATAATCATTAATTCACTTTACAAAAAGATAATAAAACACTATAATTCCCTTGAATGAATCCCACATTCATTCTCCTAATCATAAATACTTAAGAACCCCTCCTTAAGCATTTTCCCAAGTATAATATTGGAACCCCCATAATTTTCAATCTCACTAATGGATTTTACAGTAAATTACCTAAACATACCTTTCATAATTCAATAACAATAGCATAATAATATAACAGAATTAATAATTCATCAATTAATTTAAAGGCATAAAAACTATAAAGCAATCCCCATTATCTTAGAGCAATAAATCATCAATAATCAACTTATGTCCCTAAAATTCTAGCCCAACACTAAATTTTTAAACATAAGTTTCATAAATTAAAATAACATTCATAATCTATCAAAGCAATCAAATAATTTTTATTCAATCTATTCTTAGACTAAAAATGCATACATATTTTCCCTTTAAAGCAAAGCAAGGAATCCTCTTTATCCCTTGTTTAAATTGATTCCCAACCAATTTCGAGTTAATTTAAATTCTTTATATAATAGCATAAGTAAATAAAACACCCCGTAATGATTCTTTACTAATGAAATCCCCATCCATAATTTTCCATAAAAAAAATATAATACTTTCTTTATCATAAAATTAATCATAAAATATTTACTTTTAATCAATGCATTCATAATACTCTCCAATATTTTCTCAAAATAATAATGGAATCCCCATAAAATCCATTTTAATTGTTGGACTCCACATCCAACTTCAAATCATTATATACAAATCTCAAAAACTCTATTAATCTATTTAAAACCACAAGAAAACATGTAAGTATTTGGTCAATTCAACTCCATTCTATCAAATGAGTATAAACTATCAATGTTCATTCTATTCTCTTTTACATGTAGACCAATATTCAACTATATTATTTCCTTAAGGACTCGTGTGTAATAGGAAGTATTGAATATCAGTACAAAACCCTTTCAGTAAAAGCATACATATATTTCATTTCATTTTCTCTATATATAAATTGAACGTAATAAAAATAATAATCTATTCCATCCTTTTAAATCAGATTTACTATTCCACAAATATTATCTTAAGGGTTAAATAAAATTTGCCCTTAAATTCTTAAAAAAATAAAAGTTCAATCCTCATATATTATGAAATAAAATAAAACTATAATATAAATCAATTAGTTAAGTTTCAACTATATACCAAAACATTCTTTACAAGAGCCCTTTAATGTTTTTACAAGCATAATAGTCAACTTCATAAATTATGTAACTTAAACACAGGTCACTTGGTAAGTTCAAATCATCCATTTAAGAACCAAACTAACTGTTTTAAGAATAATTTAAACATTTACTTCTATCGTCCATTACCTAGTGAACTCAATTCACCAAACCAAAGGTTAATATTCACTATCCAATAACTACTATAGGTAATATATATTAATTATAATTTACCTAACTTTAACCCTTCACACATATCTTTCATAATTTGTGTAACTCCGAACCAAAGTGATTGGAAGCACAACAAGTGAAACATAAAGTACCAATTAAATTTTTAATAAAGCAAAGGTGATCTGAGGCATTCTCTCGAGAGAGTCTCCTACTTAGAAAAACTTGGGGTTTACATCTCCATCTTTGTTTCCCATGTAGACAAATGTGCACTCCACAAAGCCATTCAAGCAAAGCATAACGAAAAGGGATTATTTGTGACATAAATGTAATATTTTTTTGTTTGTATTTTTTAAATTCATAGACTTGCAAATGGACGTCCCATATTGGCTTGTGAAGTTGATTGGCGAAATATCGGATGAGCAAAATAGCCCATTTGAAAGCCTAGGGTAGCCAACACATAATCCGTTCAACCGTATCTAGTCATAAACTATCATGGATGCATTCAATAAATAAAAGGACTTAATAATACTGTTATTCTCTATGTTTTATTAATTCTAATGTAGACCTTATATGTATAGTTAGATAATCCAATCAATTGATATAGATCAATTTCAAAACACCATTGATTTCCTTTCTCTAAATAGAAATATTACTTCAAACAGAATATAAGAGACACATAGTACCTTATCTTTTATGATGTTGATTGGAGAAGATCAAAATTCTTAAAAACTATAAAAGTTCCTTGTTGCTTTTTCTTTATGAAATCCTTAAAACATTTTTTAATTTCATGTTATTTGATGAAGCAAAACTCTTCTTCCAAGAAGATCCCTCTACTTGTTACAATAAGGTTCTTTAAAAGGAAATTGAAAAGAAATTCATTCATAGAAAAAACTCAACAACTACCCATAAACCATTTCAGTTGGATTGATTACACAATGCACAATATTTTAATGCAAAGTCTAAAGTTTAATATTGCTAATGTTTATATTTTATCAATAGATTTATTTAGTAATAAAACAATAGAAATCTCTTTCAAAAATCAACCACAAGGTGTATTAAAAAGTGAAACTAATTAATACAATTTCATAAGCAAATTGATATTATAAGAAAGGTTTATAAATTACTAGTAATTCCTTTCTACTAACAATTATTGGTGATAAAAATATCAAATACTCCATGATACTTTATATCTATCTAAAGTGTCTCAAACCATATTGAGCAAACTAGACACCAAATGCCATGGAGATAAATAGAACAATCAAGTTATGATGGATAATTCATCCTTATTATCTACTTCTCCTATCCAATATGAATAAAAAATTTTAAATAACTACAAGGTTCTCCACTTATTTAATGTATGGAATATTTAGGCAACAAAGACAAGCATCAATCTCAAGCACATAAATCCAGGAATGAGACCACGAAATGTAAATGAATGAACATTTTTTATATGTAGATATCCTGTATTTAGGAGACTTATGTCAAATAGTTCTAACTATCACATTCATCATTTTCCTTTTTCTTTTGTGGAACACATCATTCATGGTAGTCATTCGTTTGATCACCAATGAGGATTCCTAGTCCTACAAACATGTAAATATATTAGCAACATCATATTATTAAATAAGATAAACATTTATAACAACTAATCGTTATATAGCTATTTAATCTACATTAAATAACATACCAATTCACAAGTCCATCATATGAATAAGTTTTCCAAGGGATGATCATGACACAAATAGCATGTAATTGTTTAGGAAATATATTTGATGGTCGGTTAATGACAAGGATTCTTCTAAAACATTTATTTGATATTTATTGAAACCTTGCTCTCTTGTTTATTATTTAAAATTTGAACTACTGGGTAGATAATATCTATCTTATAAAAGGGAGAAATAAATCTAGATCATTGGTTTTAAATTAACATTTCGGCGTTCCTATTCCATTCATTGAAGAAATCAATGTCGAACATCATAAATGGAAGGGCTTGAATCCCTTGCACCAGGCATTTGTCCTATCAATCATTGAATATAAGGCCAAGAAAAAAGGATTGATATAGTAAATATTTTAAAGTTCAATGAGGCTAATATATTGCCATCTCTAGAGTTTCCAACGTCAAAAGAAACCTTATCCACTCATGATATTTCCAATGATTCAAAGTTCTACCCAGACCAAGGGTCCTAAATATCTAGTCAAAGAACTCTCTATTTCTTCCAATGGAGTGTGAGGAGGAAAGTTACGTTGGAACAAATATTCTTGTACCACCATTTTAGAACTAGTAACTAGAGTGAGCCCATAAAACTCGCTTAGGGGATTTGATAATATTTTACAAAGATGAGATCTCTCGATGACCTCGAAAAGGGTTAAGAGAAGCAAAAAGAGACATTCCATAATATTATTGGAAAATAAAAATATAAAGAATGTTTTGAATTGTAAGATACCCATATCAACTCTAGAGACCCTTCCTGAAGTGATTCAGTAGCTAGGCTTTCCAAGGTGGTAAATATAGACATTACCAGGGTGGAGTCTCTTAATTTTTTGTTGTATTCAATAAAATATATTAATGAAAAATAGAAGTACATGTTGGGTGCTCTCAAGATCACTGTCAAATTCACAAATGATGTGAATAGAAGTTTGGGTTGCCTGTTGGAGTTTGTTTCCTTCGGCCTAAATACGCTAGATAATTCTTAGTTATCACCTTGAGTTTATTGGATCAGTGTTCTTTGTTGGGCTGGTTTTCTATTGACTTTGGGTTGTTATTTTAATCCTTTGTTAGTTTCCTATAATAAGGATTTTTTTTGTTTGTTTTGGCTGGGAATCCTTTTTGGGTTTCCATCCCATTTTTAGTATCCCACGAAAGTGTTTTTGTTTTGTTGTGGGATCCTCTCAAAACGCTCACTACTTAATTAATAAAATAATATATAGTTCTGAACTTGGGCATGATTTTGAGATTTATTTTTTATAATTTTATTATTCCTTTCAGGCCATAGAATCCAATATATAATGCTAGGGCCAATCATCCACATAATATATAATGCATTAAATTTGAAATAATTAGATCAATATTTCATCAACTCTTTCAATATTGATGGAGCTACATAATCTATTTTCATATTTATAAAATAGTAACCCAAAATATTGTGAGCAAAGGAACAATAAAGAAGTAAATAGTTTAAAGTTTCTATATTCTTTTCACACAAGGTACATTTGAAATATCCATGATATCATGTTATTTGTAGACTCTATCTTATAAGAATATTACATTTAATTTCTAACCAAAGGAGTATTAAGGATTTAGATAAAGCCTTTAGTGACCAAATATTCTTTCAAGAAAAATCATTGGAAATAGAAAATTACAAACCAACTCATCCTTTCATATAAAAATTAGAAAGTAAATCTCTTGAATCATATTTTTGAGCTCATCTATATTTTTTTTGAGGATTACTCCTTCAACCATATTACCAATATACATCCATGATCTAGATTTGTGGCTTATATTAATATAGTCTTTGACCTTTGGACATTTACAAGTTATGCATTTCTAAGCAAATGGTTGTCATATTGAATTAGAGATAAGAGGATAAGACTTCAACCAAGCATCAGATCAAAAAATTGCATAACTCCCCTCATTGACAAACCATGTAATATGTTTATTTATCAATTACAAACTATCTGATAAGAAGCTACATATTGACAATTATTTAGGTAGGATTATTTTTGTAAATAACATCATTGCATATTGAGAACCTATATATTGTTCAAGTAATATTTTTACCTAATTCATTCCTTAATTTATTGATGCTAACAACCAACTAACTTCTAAAATACAAAACACATATCTAATGGTCAAACTATGCATCCTAACAAATAACAAACACATATCCAATGTGGGCATACTATACCTCATGTAAATACAAATGCAAGAAATAAGAAATAATTATAATAATCACTTAGGCTTATAATTAAGCCTAAGGTACAATAATATCCTTAAAACTCCTCCCAACCATAGAAGCATTAAACCCCAATGCTCTCAACAAATGTGGAAATTCATGGGTCATCTAATGGTGAGAAATCTAACGAGCCATATGTGGAAAATGACCACAGTGGGTGATAAGGTAAGAAGTGGAAGAACCTTGTTGAGTGTGATGAGTATTTGTATAAAAAATCTATCTGTAATGAGGTACAATAATATCCTCAACACTCCTCCCAATCATATAAGCATTGGATCCCAATGCTCTCAACAAATGTGGAAAGTCATGGGTCATATTATGGTGAGGAATCCAGCGAGTCATATGTTGAAAGTGATCACAGTGTACGAGAAGGTAAGAAGTGTAAGAACCCTATTGAGTGTGATGATTATTCATGTAGAAAATTGTATTTTTAATGAGAAGAAGTTGAGGGTCATGTGCCACTACTGATGTAGGGCTGATGATAAGTTTAGGTACCAAAGGAGGATCCTGATATGGTGTCTCTAAAAAGCGTTGCTTATCCAAAGTAAGACAAAATCTATCTCAAACATAAAATGGATGAGGATTATTATGCTTGCACATCACTCTCTACTGGTCCTACTGAGTCTTCTGCAAGTCTTGTGTTATCTTGTCTTGAAGGCTCTACCGATGTTAAATCATGAAAGTTACCTTAGATTACTCCTTTGTATGTGTAATAGTGGAAGAGGACAAAGCTAAAGGTAAAAAGTATGGAGTAAGTGGTGTTGTTTTCATGGGTGTAGCTGAAATTATGTAAATGGAATGGTTGGTATATTTCTCATGAGTGAGAGTGATTGGTTCCTTAACCACGATCTCTTGTGATTATTTAATTTTTGGAAGGTAAGCTTCTTATTTATGAGTTTAGAGGTGCTTGTTCTTTGTCTTGTGTGGGACTTATGAAAGTAGGATTCAATACAAGTGCTTGACTTAATGGCTTATGAGATCACATACAACTTAGCATAAAATTTTATGTGGGTGTAGTGCTTTGTATCAAATATTTTTTATCATGCAAATCCAAGGTGTATGTGTTCTTTTTAGTATGATACACTGTATTTCTATCAAATTGATAGTGCTTACCAAGAAATACTCCACAAAAATCCATCTCAATGACATGACATCTCATTTTATCCACAAATTTATCACTAAAGGAAAAATACAAGGTGCAAGTGTGTGTGATGTTGGATGTAGAGTCCGCATCCTTCCACCCAAGTGCATAGGGTTGAGGATGTGGCTTTGTGGGAAGATTCAACTTATTTATAATGGTCCTCATGATGAGATTATTCTATGAGTTGTTATATATGATACAATCCACATGAAAATCATGAGTAAGATGGGCTCTAGTGACAAACAAATAGTCATGACTCCCTTGTGCAAAAACATTTGACATGACGGTAACTTTTATTAGTTTACCCTTCAAAGAAGGATATTCTTCTTATATCCTTGTAGTCACAATGGGACCATATTGTGGTTCCTAATTTGTAGGTTTTATAACTAGAGGCTTCTTCTTCTTCATTCTTTCAAAATTAAAGCATCTAGATTTTGTATGACCATGCTTTTTACAAAAAATGCAATACAATGTTAAATAAGAAGAATATTTAGAGTGATAAGAAGAAGAATGTGCTTTAGAGAAGTCGAAGGAGAAGAAGAATGAGAATTGTTCTTCACATTTTGTTGATGTTGATTCACACCTTTGGAACTACTTTCCTATGAAGGTTGATATCTGTGAAAGGCACCAAATTTCTCCTCTGCTTTAATGCATGCTTGAATGACACATCCAAAGTGATAAAATCATTAAATTTTATTTTCCTAAAAATTTGATCTTGCAATCCACGAGTGAGCTTGTTAATAAAATCCTCTTCTGAATATTTCACACCAAGAAGAGCACTTAGCCTATTGAATTGAAAAATGTAGTCTGCAACTGATATATTATAGGCTTGCCTCAACCTATACCACTTTTTCATGAGATCACTTTTATAATTTGGTGGTATAAATGTGTTCTTTAGAATTTGGATTAATTATTTCCAAGTCATGGAAGCATTGTAGCTTTGTCTTTCTACAACCAAAAAATTTTCTAATCCTATGAGTTTGACTATGGCAAAAGCAACTTGTTCATCTTTAGGAATTTTAGCATAGGTGAACCAAGTTTACATATCTAAAATCCAAGTAGACAAGACATTAGGATCCCTTGATCCATCATACAATTTGACCTCACATTTTACCTTATTGGAAAATTTGTTATAAATTTTGACATCACTAGGAGCCCATTGGACAATAATATCTTTCACTTTATCTACCAAAATATCTATTCCAGCATTAATATTTTCCATGTTTGTTTTGAGGTCAGCAGCCATTTGATGATGTGTATATGGTAGACAATTTGTGTTAGGTAATTACTTAGGACAATTTGTGTATTTTTCATATTTAGGAGAAATCTAATGTGTTAGGTAATTACTTAGGACAATTTTTGAATTCCTAAAGCAAAAATTGACCTAAATTTATAATTTTCCTTACAATTTACAAAATGGGGGCTACTATAGTGCTTTTACCAAATTACATCAAATTTGTGGTTACAGAAATTACCCTTCAAATTTGCAATGGGTAAAATAAAAATGGCACTAAAATGAGAAAATTAGCCCTTTAAATTTGCAATAATTATACTTCTCGAGGTAAAATAAATTGAATTTAGGATGAAAATCGCAAAAAAAATAAAAAATTTACCTTTAGAACCAAAATTTGAATTTTAATGTTGAGAATGGGCTCTAACAATTAATTTTTGCAGTAAAATTTGTAAAAGGGGTGGCAAAATTCAACTTATGCAATGGCTAGTTTTTGATCTCTGATCAACTATCAAGTTTTCAAGTTCTGTAGTCTACTAATGAAAACCACCCATCAAGAGGTACAATTAGCCCGTGTGTGAGCATGAGCCCAGGATGACCAACTCATCACCTGATACTATGCACACTTGTTCCTTTAAATGGAATTTGGGCTACCACACTATCAATGTGGGATAAATCCCATAATATTGTAAAAACCCTTCCTCCACCAAAAAATTGATAGCCTAAAATAGTTATAAATCAAAGTCAAATAGCACCGAGTTCAATAGTCTACCATAATATGCCCCAAAAAATTTATATCCTAAAATAGTTATAAATCAAAGTCAAATAGCACCGAGTTCAATAGTCTACCATAATATGCCCAACAACCAACACGTGTAATACACTGAACCACCAAATGGTGTGCCTGTGTAGGAGTGCACAACCTAGGGTGACCACCAAGATGTGGTCACCTTTCAAAGTATTTGTTGGTTCTTATAAAATACACCTAACCCACAACAAGCCACATGTGGGACTAAAAGTCCTAAGGAAAATTGCAATAGGATTTTCCAATCCATCGAAGGAGCTCAACCTTACTGAAAAGTTGATAACCACTAGGAACGTGTCAAACAACAAGCAACACTATCGAGGAAATTTCCAGATCACTGGAGAACACTAGAAGAAACACCTACCATGTGTTGGAAGATGATTGGATTTTGATGATTCTACCGTACAACATAAAGATACCACATGTCAAATGCCAAATGAGGGAAATTTATAGGGTTTGAATCCACCAAAAAATGATAGGACGTGTCAAAAAACACTCGTGTTGCCAAAAAATCATGATGATGCCACATGCTCTCCACTAATTTGTTAGCAAGATTCTCTAAGGGACTTTAGAAATCAATTTTAATATATGCTATGATCGATGAAGTCTCATCTATATAATGAATTTCTATCTTGATTTATGATCATCAAAGGGGTTTGCAAATATCTACGACTCTGGTGTATGATGATAAATAAACTACCTTAAAATAGTGCCCTTTTTGACATCCAAATTACTGCCAATAAACGATTTATCACTACGTCATCTGTGTTTAGTGAATTCTACAAGAGCTCATGCAAGGAGGGTTTTTGTCATCTGAGGGAGGTCAGGGAGGGATCTGATCTGACCTCACAACTATCATGACTGTGTGCAATCGATCGATCTTGATATGCTATCATCGGGGTAGTCGATCAGGTAGTCATCAACATACTTTAGTGTAGGTCATCATGTGTCCAATACAAACTATTCATAAGACATAGAAGAGAATCCTATGGAGGAGGTTTTTCGGAGGAGGAGCATTGAGGTTGGTGTTTGGCTATTGGAGAGGTCATTTATGGGAGGTTCATATGTTGAAAATACAAGGTAGTAAGAAGGGTCATTGATGTGCCAATGGTGTGCATACTTTGAAATAGGAACGAGCCTATATTTAAGATTTGAAAGGCAAAAAATATTAATATTAATAAATATGATGCACCTTTAAATAGTAAAACGCCTATTTTTAACCTTCAAATACAATATTAATATTAATAAAATGTAGTTGGATCAATATTTATCCAATTTCTTATGCAAAGGGGTAGTTAGCTCAATTCTTTTCTTTATGAAGAAAACTTTAGCCAATATCTTGCTACAAACGAACTTCAAATCACTTTGGCAACACTTTTGACAATTAGTTCTCTCTCTCAGTAATACTACTAATGTCTTCTCTTGGCAAAAAATTGGTGTCAAATTTATGTAACTACCCCTCAAATATGTCCTGATCTATATGATATTTAAATAAAATAAATATTTGTTGCCTTTCTCAGGGCAAGTCTAGTTACCCTTTGATTTTTCAAGGGTATTTAGTGCAGGGGTAATTTCTAACTCTCTGCCACCTTAGGAGCTTAAAAAAATGATGCTATGGGCTGGTCCAAGCCAATTCCTCGTAGCAACTACCCTAGGATCTGGTGCACTAGCAACAAAATAATACTAGTCATCTTACAATAAAGTTAGCACTTTACCTCTCTTCTTGTAAAAATAAATTATCCTATGGCTTTGATTACCACTGATATGGAAAAACAAAATGTGAATTTTATTATTAATTATTAGCAACAAAATATATAGAAGCTACAAGGAATCACATAGGTTATAGTGGTTGTAACAATTTGCCCTACAAGGTCAACCAACTATAACTGAAAGAGATGTTGGGATAACAACCTGACATACATGGATGCTAATAACCAACTAACTACTATAAGATAAAACACATCTCTAAAATTCTAACTATGCATCCTAACAAATAACAAACACATATCCAACGTGGGCATACTATTCCTCACATAAATACAAATGCAAGAAATAATAAATAATAATAATAATAATTACTTAGGCTTATAATTAAGCCTAGGGTACAATAATATCCTCAAAAATTTCACTCTTCAATAACTCCAAAATATTTTGAAAAAATATTGTTGGAAATCCATTCGGACTAGGTGCCTTGTTAGGATGGAAATAATTTTTTTTTTTATGTCATTCCTTTATAGATATCTTATTCATCAACATTTCATTTTATCCCTATGTGATATTTGATGGAATATTTTATAAAAGTGTATCTTCTGCCTTCTTATATTACCCAATATATAACAAAATATTTTTAAAATTATTAGTTGCTTCCTTCTTTATATCTTCTTCTTCCTCAACTTTTCTTCCATATGGAATTAAAATATTTTTAATGTGACAAAAAAAATTATTTTTACTAATGAATAATTATTTTTGTATTTTTACTCCTTCCCGAGCCATTTCTACCTTGATTTTTGAAACCAATATGACTCTGTTTTCAATGTATTATGATAATGTGAAAGTATTGTTTTTCTTTCACATAAGAATCCTAATTCATTCCATCAATTTTTACTGTCTTGTAAAGTTTTGAGCTTTAATTCAATTTATTTATTTCTTTAAACATGTTATCAAAAGATTTAGAATTTCAAATATTCATTTACTCCTTTAAGTATTTTATCTTTTGAACAAACCTACACATATATGATCCTTCAAATTTTATTTCATACCACAATAACATAATCATCTAGAAGAAATTAGGGTCTTGAAGCCAATTACACAAAAATTTAAATACCTTTGGATGACAATTATTAGCTAAATCATATGTCAAAATAATGGGTTTGTGATCTGAACCTACTTGCAAGAAAATATTTGAACAAATTATATACTATGTTTAAAACCATTTATTAGATAACAATAACCTATCCAATTTTTTTCTTTAAGATTTTACCCAATGCATCTATTATCCCATATCTATTGAAAACATGAATGACTAATGTCCTAAAGGTAATTTTAATTAACAAATGAATCAAAAATATTGCAATGTTCTAGACCATCCTATAGTACCACCCTTCTTATCTAAAGGAGATATAATAGTGTTCAAATAACCTCCAAGAATCCATATATCACAATAAATCATGAGTGTGTGTTGATAAAAATATGCCAAGGTCCTTCCAACATCTTTCATGAGGAGTATCTATGGTTGGAGCATATACATTTACAACCACAAATTTTATATTTTTCTCTTTCCTTCAAAATATTCCAACAACCAAATACTTTTTCCTTTTAAAAATTATCCATCTTGTTTGTATTTGTCTTATATTATTGTAATACTACCTGAAGCTCCTATAGAAGAAACTTCCAGAAAATCACCCATCTTCCTAACCTTTCTAAAAGTACCCTTATATTCCTCAATACTTAATTTATTTATTATCCTAAGATTAATATAGAACTATAAAAACCTATTAATTCATTAATAACATTTTTGAAGTGTCTTATTCATACCCCTAATATTCCATTGTATCATCTTCATCTTCATCACTTTTTATTTTATTAGTGGACCCCACTTGATAAAACCTATGATATTCTTATTTTGTGTCCTAATTTGATATCCCTTTGACTTTATTTCTCTCTTTTGTTTATGCTTTGATGGTCTTCCTCTCCTTTTTTATTCCCATAAACACTCTCATCTTCATATATTTCTTCTTTTGTTCCCCTAAAAATCCTAAAGTGCACAAATTATCCTCCATAGTAATTACTTTCTTATGCTATCCTAGAAACCTTAAATTTCTTTATATATCCTTAATATAATTTTCTTCATTGTGTTGATATTAAAATCCTAAAGTTCAATGACTACATTTTGTACTACTTTCACTTTTCTTGTAAGAATAAGATTTTATGCTACTTGAGGAAAATGAAGAAGATTTGCCTAGATTAACTTTGACCTCCTTGACCTCATTCACTTAAAAATTCTTATCCCCATATTTGTTCATACCTTTAACTTCTATATTTGAATTTGTGCATTGTACTTCTTCATCCCATGTCTTAGGTTTTCTTCTAATGCTTGATTCGAATGAACTATAATAGACTTGATCATTTGATGATATAGAGGAATTTTACTTACCACATTCTTAGGAATAAAAAATACTTATTTTTACCTAGCTTCTACTATGATATGATCTCTATGTTTCATATTGATGTTTCTCTCATGCCCAAAATTTTATCTTTTTCTCCATCAATTTCACTTTGTATTCTCTTGCTATGTGTTCATTTTCATGATATATTCAACATCAAAATGTAATTTTTCATAATCCCCTTGTTGATCCCATTCTCTTGATTCACTTTAATCCTAGTAGAGTACAACAAATGTTTTGAAATATCTATGGTAATATATGTTTTAGTGTATACAAAACACCTTCTCTCCTTACTAGTTGGTTCCTCCTAGATGAATTCACCTAGATTATTGTCAATATTCTTCAAAACCTCCTTATTAATGAGTTGATCCGGAATTTAAAACAGCTTAATCTACATCGAAAGATTTTCAATAGTCTTTGCCTCCAAAGAAAAATTATCACTTTGTGATCTTATATAATGCATCTTTGCTAGTAAACCAAGGTCCTCCATTCATTATTTTATCCCTTATTTATGAATTAAATATGATAATGAGAAAAGATATTTTTCAAAGAAAAGTTTTGTCCAATTTTGAATCATAAGAAAAATTGTCCACTATCCGTTGAATTTACAAATTAGCCCTCTAGTTTTAAAAATTATTATATCATTCTCAATCATGTAACCCTTTATAATCACTTATAGTGTATTATCTTCTACCTAGATATGGTTTTCTATAGATTCAATCTTCCTCTTATTGCTAACTAGGGAATCCAAGCTTCCAACTAGGGTATCCTTACTTCTAGTAAGAACTTTCAAAAATAATTTTCTTGTCATTCTACCTAGATTTTATTTATATTAATCCTTTAATTTTTTAGTTTCTCCTAATATCTAGAACAAGAATAAGTGGTGCTCCCTCCTTGATCATGCTTTGGATCTTACTTTCTGCTTGCACATCTTACATCCTACTCATGCTTCCTACTTGCTACTAGCTCAGGCTCACTTTATACTCCCACTATAACCATATAATTAAATACATTTTTTAAATTTACTTTTTACTTTTTTTCAAATTGTATGTGTTTACGCGAGAGTGTATGTGAAACAAAGAAGACTATAAATATGTAATTAATGAATTTTATGTTTCAATATTATTTTAGATTAAAAATATTTTGTTTATTTTTTCTTTTCACTTTTAACTTACTTGTTTGATCTGTCTAAGTTCTTTAGCTTAAGATAGCTTCTTATCTAGATTCTGACACTCCTTAGGTTTAGCTTTAACCTTCTAAACTTTTTGCTATTGTATCTTTCATGAATTCTCACTAGATTTATACAATAATATTTTTCTTATGCACCTAATTACTTGTGGTATTTTGTTATTACCCATGAGATTTATTTATTTTATTTTAAAGTTAGATAATATATTGGAAGATACTATTGGATAAGTCTTTAGTGCTCTTCCTTTTGTTTTTTTTTTACTTATATTTTTAAATAAATAATTATAACCATTTCTTCTCATAATCAACTTCCCATGACAAAAATTCTAAACTTAAACATTGAATAAAACTAAGTCAAATCGTATAAAAGAATCCCCTTAAAGGCTTTATGCTCTCTATTAACTTATATGCCTTTTAAGTTTTGAAGGTCATGTAGCTACATTATTCCTTTTCAATCTAGTAGTTGGTTCTATTTATTAGGCTTTAAAAATACTACATTACATATTTAGTGCTCTTCTTTTTTATTTATTTACTTATGTTTTTTTTTTAATTATTAAAATAATTTCTTCTTATAACTGATTTCCCATGACAAAAATTATAAAACTAAACCTTGATTAAAACTAAATCAACTCATATTAAGCATTTTTCTTAAAGGCTTGATGTTCTCTATTAAATTATTTGTTTTTTTTTTTTCGGGGGTCATGTAGCTACATCATCCCTTTTCAATATGGTGGTTGGTTCTATTTTTAAGCTAAGAACTCTCTTAGCTTTAGCTCTTACTTCTCTATTAACTTATATGTTTTTTTAAGTTTTGGGGTCATGTAGCTATATCATCCCTTTTCAATATGGCAATTGGTTCTATTTTTAAGCTAAGAATTATCTTAGATTTAGCTCTCACTTATTTGTTGACATATATTTGGGTATGGATTGATATTTGGGCCTTTTTAGATTTGGCTTCATTTTGATATACATCTTTCCTATGGTAACGTGATTTTACTATAGATAATAGTTCTTTCTCATGCTTTATATTCTGCAAATGCTTTTCATAGTTTAAACTACATTCCATTTGACATTCAACATACATCCCAATGGATATTTTTGAATCACCATACTATTTTTCAATAAAATATTATTTATTATAATAAATATACCATAACTTCTCAAGTAGAAACATTATTAAAGTTGGATAGGCCTCTAATTTCTAAAAGACATAGTTTTGACTAACCTTTCCTATATCTAATATCTAATTTTTAAATACCTATTAATAAATAATACTAATATAACATGATTTAGTTTAAAAACAAAAACAATAAAATCTCACGTCAAAAATTTATTAATTTTAAAAACATCAAATAGTGTATCTTTAATATTACTTTAGACATAGAATTTTCTAATATTTATTATTATTCCCTTTCATTCCAGATATTGGATACTTAGTTTATGATTATTACCTTTATTTAATATAGATCCTAGTACATCAATAGGGCATTTTTTAACAAGATAAAATGGTAAAATGATAAAATGGTAAAATGAGTGATGAGAATTGCTTGGTGACCAGGTTGTAAAATGAAAGAATCTAAGAGACCTCTAATAATAACACTATAAAAAGAGTACTCAAGTAACTAGAAGGCTTTGAGTGGAATTGCATTGAAGTCTCCATAAATCTCCACAAACCAACAGTTTGTTGACGATACTCTATTATATTGTGTTGCCTCGGTTGTTCACCTCAGAGGAATCAAATCCCTTTTAGACTGTTATGAGAAGGTAGACGGTAAATAGATTATTTTTATAAAGAGTAATCTCTTCTTCATTAGTACTCTGGTGGATTTTCAGTAAAATATTACCAGAATATTGAATTACAGGATCGCTTCTCTTCCATCTATTTACTTAGATCTTCCACTCTTTCTTGATCAAATTAAAGACTCCTTCTAGACTCTTGTGGTTGAAAGAGTGCAGTGGAAGTTAGCACCTTTGAAAGGGGCCCTTTTGAGTCAGGTTAGTAAGGTTGTGTTGGTCCAAAGCACTTTGTAAAGTATCCTGATATATTTTCTATCTCTTTTCAACCTCTCGTATAGATTAGCAATAAAATTTGATAGTATTTTTAAGTCATTCTTGTAGACTATCCTGGAAATGAAAGGGAAATTCCATTTGGTGTTGTGGGAGAAGATTTTTCAAAGTAAGAAATATGGAGGTTTGATTACCGTTTTAATTTGAAACGTGCAACTCAAATGAATAAGGCCCTCGTGGTCAAATTAGGATGGCAAGTGGTATCCAATTTTGATCACCAATGGATTGGGATCCTAAAAGACAAATATAAATTTAGTAATTTTCATTTTTATGTCCTTCCCTATGGTGTTTCAGCATTCTGGTAAAGTTTAGTTAAAACTAGGAAATGTTTAAGAGGCAATAGCAAATGGACGATAAGCAATAGAAATTCAGTTGACTTTTGGAATGACTCCTAGCTAAGGTATCGACTTCTTTTAGTTGATCTATATTTCAAATACCTAATACCGATTACCAGATATCATGGTATGGTCAATGTGGAAGCCTTCGTATCAGTTCAAAATAGTAGAAAAGTTTGGTTTAATACTCAATATTTTACAAGGAATGGGTTTGTTTTGCAAGTTTGGAGTGTTCTGGCAGATGAGTTTTGGCTTTATACTATTAGGTAGAAGGAGGTCAAACATAGGCTAGTTTGTAATAGGGAAAATATAGGTTCTTGCTTTATAAAATCAACTTACAATTTGTTTGGCCCTGTGGTGGACTTTTAATTCTTTGTAGGAAATATATGGATGAAGAACTTAACCTCAAAAATTAACATATTTTTTTGGATTTTTGTACAAAATAAAATTTTAAGTATCAAAAATTTGCTAAAGAGAGGCTTCAATTTAGTTAATAGGTACCTTATCTGTGAAGCAGATTGGAAGTCAACGTTTCACTTGCTCCTTAGATGCCAGGTTTTTCGAGTGTGTTTATTCATTTTAAATTTTATTGGATTCCAATGGGTGTTGCCTAATTCGATGGTGGATTATTTTTTCAGTGGTCTTATTTATTTTATTTCTCCTGGCTCAAGTACTTTTGGAAATTTTTGCTTCCGCATTTGCTCTAGAGCATTTGGAAAGAGTGAAACGCGAGAGTTTTCAAAAATTAGAAAAATGATTTCAAAAGAGTAAGCACCAAGATCATTTGGAAGGTGGTGGAGAATGTGTCTTCAATGTTCAAGTTACCTGGTAATTCTAGGTTTTTCTGTCACCCTAGTGAGAAGCGACTTGAGGATAAGTTGGGTTTTTCTCCATTGACCCAAGCCCCATCGATTCCTAATCACTTGCTCCTTAGATGCTAGGTTTTTTAGGTGTGTTTGTCCATTTTCAATTTTCTTGGAATCCAATGGGTTTTGCCTAATTCGATGGTGGATTGTGTTTTTCAGTGGTATCCTCTCTTTTCTTCCTCCCAGATCAAGTGCTTTTGAAAAAAATTTCTCCCACATTTTCTCTAAAGCATTTGGAAAGAGCAAAACATGAGAGTTTTCAAAAATAAGAAAAATAATTTCAAAAGTGTAAGCAGCAAGACCATTTAGAAGGTGGTGGATAATGTGCCTTCAATGTTCAAGTTACCTAGTAATTCTAGGTTTTCTTGTTATCCTAGTGAGAAGCAACTTGAGGTTAATTTGGGTTTTTCTCCATTGACCCAAGCCCCATCAGTTCCTAACCCAATAAGATGGTTGAAGTCAGCTGCTACACCTATTGGTTGGCTTAAATTAAATTTTGATGGCGTATATAAGGGCAATATCGATATGGTCGGTACCAGTGGCATAATAAGAGAGTAATGGGGAGTTAATTTTACTATTTGCTAAGAATATTGATACCAAAACCTTTCAATTTGTAGAAGCTAGGGCAAATTTCCAAGGAATTTCTCTTCTAAAAGATCTGGGGATCCATAATGTCGTAATCGAGGGTGATTCCTTAAAATTTATTAGAATTTTCAACGGATTTGTTTAGGCCAGTTGGAGGATGTCAAATCTAATGGAAGAGGCAAAGTGGAACATTTGATCCTTGAACCAAGTTTTAATTTCTCACGTTCTGGGGGAGGGTAATTTGTATGGCAAATCTTAGTGCATCCCATCTAATATTTTTGGTCTAGTAGAGGGATTTCCCAGTTGAGGTGTTGCAGCGATCCAATGATGAGAAGCCTTAATGTTTGTTAGAAGGTTGTTTGAATTTTGAATTTTTGGAGTAAGACCTTGCGTGTCTAGGGTAAAATTGATGAGTTCAAGATTTTTGAAGGTGGTTTTAAGGCCTTGAAGAGTTTTCTGGATCTAGGGGGGTTTCAAATTTCAAATTTCCTATGTCAGAATCTAGCTCAGTGTTCCTTTTCTCTGTGATTTTCATTAATTAGATGTGTGGGGACTGGTGTGGTTGGGGTTCCAATGGTCTTTTATGAGCTAGAATTGTTTATTTACCAAATAGTCTCCATTCTAATCATTTCTTTGATTTTTTAGAAGCCTCATTGGAAGGATGACATATTTTCATATGTTTCTTTCTCTTGGCTCTCGGACCTGAGGTGGTTGGTGGGTGGGCCAATTTTTAAATCTGGTGATCATTGGTTTTTGGGTTGGTTGAGGTTGGTTTCTCCGTGGACTATTTTCCTTAATTCAAATTCCTTATGTCAGTTCACTATCCATTGTCATTTTAGATTCACTTCAAATTTTTTTATGGGGAATAAGGTGATGCAATTTCCAATGGTCTGTTCATGGATGGCTTTGTCAGACCCATGTAAAGGTTCCATGATTATTCTATCTTGGGATGTTCAAAAGCTTCGATGGAATTTTGTCAATTATTTGATTGCTTTTATTCCTTGGATTATGGACCTGATTAATTTACATCAGTTTTTGCAGACCCTACCTTTCAATATTGCTCTATTTTTGGTATTGTCTCAATTTTTAAAAGCTTTGTGGGGAATGGGGTGGCTCCTCATAGTCTCATTTTTTTTGTCATGTGTCTCCTTCTCAATTTTACATGTGGGAGTCTCTCTATAGGTGGTCTCTTTGGGACACAATGGGTGTCATGGTGGATGGTGGAGTCTCTGCTCATGTGCCTTGTTTTCTCTATGATGAGGGAGTTTTGTGTGAGGAAGTTGGCATGGTTTTACATCTCCTTCAATCACAAGTTAATATATTTCTAGAGCGATAGAATCAATTTTTTGCTCCATGCTATTATTATCAATTTGGAAAATTATAGATTTTTTGATGTCTACTCGATGGTCATTTTTGGAGTGTTGGGGTTCTTTAGGTGTAGCATTCTCAGAGTGGATGTTGTATCCCAAGATTGAATTATCAAGGTATGGACTTATTTAACTCCTTTATTTCACCTTGATAATTATTTTTGGTTTCTTCGTGGTTATGTATGAAGTCTTTAGACTGTTTTGTGGGAGATCTTATTCTGTAGAAGAGGGGGAAGTATGCTTGAATTTTATCGATGGGTAAGGCAAAAACTTTTAGCCCCAAGTCTCATATATCTAATCCCTATGTGGAACCAACATATTTTTTGGTCAATGATTAGGAGAAATCAATTTTGATGAGTGATGGTCTTATTAACTATATTTAGAAGTTTCATGGCCATAATCCGGTCCTATCAAAGTAGATGGCTTCAACATGGAATTAAGGTTAGGTGAGAGTGGGAAATTGGTCTTTTGATATTTTGGCTGAATTGATAAGTAGGACCATAGACCTAATGTTATATGGAGCTTAACACAATAGAGATAAGCATTCGCTGCTTAAGGATATTAGCATTTTCTTGGATTTTGATGAGTTTCTCCCTAAATTATAGAATGGTTTTAGTGCTAAGGTGTTGTCTCTGCCATGCGATAGTGTGGCTAAAGTTATCATGGACTACTTTATCTTGGATTCTACGTATAAAGTGATTTAAAGTTTCCATGTGATGTTTTTTTATCACCTCTAAAGATAACTATGGATGAATATCCTCATATTTTTTTTTCAGTCCATGAATAAGTCTATGTTGGATGTTCAAGATGGAATAGGTCATATTTCTTTACATCAAGGTTTATCGTTATTAGTCTTTGAATAGGCCACCTTTGAGAATTTTTTGGTTTTTGAGGAGCTCCTGAAGCCTATCATTGATCAACTGATTCCTATGCCCTATTTGCCTAAGGATGATTTCATGGGTTTGAGCAATGAAAGTGAGGATTTGTACTCATTTTCCATAGGTTCCAAGGTTGACAAAATCTCCAAAAATATTCAGGTCTCATCAAAATGGATGAAAGCTAAAGCATCCCAAAGCAAAGCTATAAGTAATGATTTTCTGAAGAACTTGTCTAATGAGCTTAAGCTCAGACCTAAGACGGTAGGGGCTCAATCTGTTAGGAAGGCAAAAGGTAGTGTTATGAGGAAATCCAATCGCCTTCTTGGTAAGAAGAAATATTATGAGGGTTTGTCTCCTATCTCTCTCCCCTCTGACTCGGAGCTCCTACCTAGAGATTTCCATAAGGATAAGTTGGTGAAAGATGTTTATGCCCTAGAAGAGGCTATTGAGCAGAAGAATTCAGTGATCCATAATCTAAAGCTGATGGAGATTAAATAGCATGTTATTTGGAGTTCATTGAATATAGAAATTGACTACTTAGAGGAAATCTCCAGATTGGCAAGTGAAGTAGTTCTAGAAGTTGATTCATTGGTTTCGAATTTCCTAGGTTCTCTTCGGTTTCTTCCAGTTCTTTGTTTCTCTTTTATGTTTTGTTTTTTTGTGTTATATATATATATATATATATATATATATATATATATATATATTATGAGGCTTAAAATCATTAAAATTCCAACAATAGTCACTAAACTACACATAGAAACTTTAAAATAGATGAGATGTGTCGGCCATAGCCAAGAGAATCAATGCTTAGTGCATGCTTATATTTATATTCAAATCAGACCCATTAAAAAATATTATCCTCATAAATTTTGATAGATCTAGGGACATGGAAGCCATCCTGATTGTAGTGGGGATTTTCATATGGAAGGTGACAGCATTGGGATTATATGCTTGGTGTCAACCTCGATGGCACATGAATGAAGAACACAAATAAACAACACACAAGGAACTATAGAATCTCCAAAACTTTGTATTCAACAAAGAAAAATATGGCTTCAATATCCAGAGACTAATGTGTGTTGTGTGTCAATAAAATATTTTTGACAAGTAGGACTTTCGTATATTGCACCCATGTCACCATTATTTCCATATCAAGTGTATAAATAGTTGATTATCTAGAAACGATAATTGTCCTACATATCGAGTGTATAGATAGCTGGTTATGTAGAAAGGATAACTATCCTATTTGTAGAGGAATCATTGAGTATAAAATCTTAGATGTCTATCTCACATCGAGTTAAATTAAACAAGATGCCACAGGGGTTATAGGGGGAAATCCTAGATTCGAACCCTAATTGATAGTATAAAATGACTGTAGATGTAATTGATTCCCTTATGTTAAGAAAAAAATATTAATTGATGACAAAAGTGGAGTAAGAATTAGAAGAAATTCAAGGATAAGCAGATGAACAAATATACATTTCTTCTACTTCCTTGAAATCATTCATGTTTGGAATGGTAACATGTTATAGTTCCTAAAACTATCATATTGTTCGTTACGGTTGTTTTAATATGTGTATCAACTTATTCATAAAAGAATTCCTTTGGTACCAGAGGAAATGTATAGATTCATTGTGTTCCATTAATATTTTTAACATTAACCTATATTGAACAATCATTTCTACCCAAAAAAATATTATTCACATTAGAGATTAACTTAGTAAAAAGATATAATCTATTTGTTACTTATTAATATACTTTACTCACAATTTCAACCTTAATTGTCTAATTGTTTTTGGTAAGTTAAAATTATATTACGAGTGGGTTTTGAAAGGATCCCAAAACCTTTTTACAATAGGTCAACCGACCAAACAAGGGTCAAAACAACCAATTTGGAAAATCCTACCCAGTGCAAAAACTAGCAGGATGATGAAGTTAAAAATCCCACCTAGCAGGAAGCAATCAAAAACCACCAAAATGGAAATCCCACCCAATGGGAAAAACTAGCATATTTGGAAAATATTACCCAGAAAAAAAATGGTTTGAAGAAACGCAGCACTGGTATCTCGTAAATACGAGTACAAGGTAACCAAGCTAGGGCAAGATCTAAAAATGGAACAATAGAAATGGGAGATCCCCAAGACCTCTGGATCTCCCCTATAACCAAATTTGAGATGCAAACTATAGAGGAGAGACAGGTAAACTATCCCAAGATCACCCATGACTGGAGAATATTTCATGATCAAGTTGAAAATTGTGACACTGCCTTTGCATTATATGATCATGAGCCCCTCATCCCAAGATTTAAAAATCTACAAAGAAACAAACCACTAAAACAACCAGCAAGAAATATTCTATCCCTAGCCTTGCCTTTTGGATGATGGATCTATGGAAAGTCAGTTGCACGCTTGTAGTCCCCCCAAGAACAAAAGGGTAGACTACAAGAGGAAACCGAGGATCCATCCAAAAATTAAGCAACCACTAGATCTACAAGGAGATCCCGAAGATAAAGAGTTCCTAGAACAATGGGGAAAGAACATCATCTACAAGAACAGGCCCCCTGAAGCCAAAAAGAGTGCAGATGATGATCCAACGAACAGGAAACCAGAGCCAACCCTATTCTAGCAGCCATCCCCAAGCTAGTTGAAAACCCGCCAAACCAGGGTACTCAAGGCCAAAAACCACAACACCCTCCTTGCAGAACAACAAACCAGTCAAAAATGGGAAACCTGAGAAACCCAGGGATCCCAAAAACTAGGTTGGATAATAGCCTAGGGAGGGGGGCAGGGAAATGGAAAAGTGGGACTAGACAGTCCCAGGTAACTTGGACCTCCCCCCATCCCCTTAATTGTCAAATTTTAAAAGTGGTATAAATATTGGATTTTTGGGTTCTCAATATAATCTTCTTTTATTTTTAAAAATTATTGTAGCAAAATATATTTAAAACATAAAAAACAATAATTAATTATTCTAGTTAGAGGATATTATACTTATAACTTTAAATTTTAGAAAAATTATATAATTTAAATATATTTTAGATCCAAAACTTATAGAATTCAATAGTGAAATAATATATGTTTATCATTTTTATATGAAGCTAATATCATGTATGTTATTATATTGTATTTTATTTAATTAAATAATTTATAGTTTAATTATTTGAAAATTTATAGTAAATAAAAGGTATTCCTTCCTATTAAGATATTTTCATATCATGAACAAGGAAAACCGTAAAAATATAATGTATGGTTAGAAGGTATGCTAGAGAGAAAAACATGAAAAAGTATGATGTTCAAAATCTTATATTAAATAGAGACAATGAAAACAATTCATAAGAAATAACATATTAAAGTGTACATTATCAAGAGAGTGTATAGTTATTCCAATACTATGACTGTTCTCATTGTATTCAATCAAGTAGCTATTTGAAATGTTGTTTTGTAATTTACTTTATAGACTTGTGTGTGTCCTTAGTAAAAAACCTTATTTTATGCCTTTCAATTACATAATCACTCATTGGGAGTGAAACTAACTCCCAAGATCATTCTTCTGAGTTGGTATTATCTATTGTTTGATTTTCTAGTACCTTCCCCAGTCCACAAGGTATCTTTGTCTCTCATGTAATTCTATTTAGGTTTTGCAATTTGCCTACAATATTCTAGCATTAAATTAATAAAGTATTTGAATTCAACATTAAAAAATATATTGAATTTTTCCTAGATAAATGTTGTACCTATGGAATAAAAATAGATTATTTATCATCCCTCGATAAGGAATTTAAATGTTGGATGAGGAAAACACCCCACTTATAGCTATAAAATATATGTTTGATGCATAATATTTTCATGTTGGGACATGTATTATCCCAATAAGGCAGTTCAATTAATCCCAAGATGGTCATTAAATAAGAGATCTATTTTAGAACCAAAAAGATAAAAATGTGAATGTTTTTAGTTCACATGCGATATTGTAAATGGTTTATTATTAATTTCTCATGATCAAGCAACCATAAATATAATTTATAAAGAAATATATTTCTTAAAAGCTATGAAAAGTGTCCAAAAAGACATTCAAGAAACTAAAATATGTAATTATAACTAAATTAGCTTTAAATAATTTCGACTAGAATGATCCATATGTCATCTACAATGATTTCCCTAATCAAACTTGAAATGTAGAAATATTATAATGAGTGTGAAGTAGAAAATAAATTAGCAACACTAAACTAAACTAAAAAAATCATTGAAAATGAAGTGCTAGCTATCATATTTATAATAGAGAAAATTAAAATATTTTTTGATAGACATTCATCACTACGTTACATTATTAGTAAGTTGAATCCATTAGAGAGGATTACTAAGGGGATCCCACTCTTTTATAAATAAGAATGCAATATGATGGATTAACTTTAGAAAAAACTTATAATCATCACACTCTTTGAAGAGAATATGAAGATTTTGACATTGGTAACATTAGTAGCAATAGAGACTATCCTACAAGAGATAAGTAAATTTTAAAAAGTATTTAGATAAGGTAATATTTCTAGACAATCCACAACAAAATATGAAGAATATGTTGTAAGTTTGACTTCCTTATTCATTCATGCAAGTTACCCTATATCAAGTAGGATAATGTGTTGGATTTAATAGTAGTTTCCAAAAATAAATGAAATCAAATATTATTTGATATTGCTTAATAAAGGATAACGCAAAGCAAAAAAGAAAATAAAAAATATGATGGAGTTTCTATGGACTCCAAATAATCTTAGTAACTAGAAATTAAATTAAACTCAAACCAATAAATAAAATGGTTTGTATCAAGGTGTATTTATTCCCAAATATTGTATACCTTTAGGTTAAGGTTGTGAGACCAACCCTTAAGAGTAAAATATTGCAAAAAATTACAAAAACATATTTTCAAGGTTAACATGGGTCCAAAGGATAAATATGATAAATAAAAATACAAAAGTTTTCCTAAATAAATATTGTACCTATGGAATGAAAATGGATCATTTATCATTCCCTGAGAAGGAATTTAAATGTTGGATGAGGCAAAGGAACCACTTATAGCTATAAAATATATGTTTGATGCTTAAATATTGTCATGTTGAGATATGTATTATCCCAATAAGGTATTTTAACTAATCCCAATATGGTCATTAAATAGGAGATCAATTTTAGAACCAAAAAAAAAATTGTGATTGTTCTTAGTTCATATGGGATATTGTAAATGGTTTATTATTAATTTCTCATGATCAAGCAACCATCCATATAATTTAAAAGAAATATATTTTTTATAATCTAGGAAAAGAATCCAAAAAGGTATTCAAGGAACTAAGACAAGTAACTATAACTAAATTATATTTAAATAATTTAATCTAGAATAATATATTTGCCACCTATAATTATATCCCCAATCAAACTAGAAATGCTAAGTAGAAATACTATAATGAGTTTGACGTAGAAAACAAATGAGAAACACTAAAGTAAACTATAAAATCATCAAAAAGGAAGTGCTAGCTATCATATTTGTTATAGAGAATATTAAAATATATTTTTTGATAGACTTTCATCACTACTAAGGACTATGCAACCCAACATTACATTATTAATAATAAATAAGAATGAAATATTATGGATTAACTTTAGATGAAACTTAAAATCATTGCACTCTTTTAAGAGAATATGAACATGCTGACATTAGTAACATTCGTAGCAATAGAGACTATCCTACAAGATATAAGTAAATTTTAAAAAGTGCTTAGATAAGGTAATATTTCTAGAAAATCCACAATAAAAAATGAAGATTACTTTTTAAGTTTGACTTCCTTACACATTCATGCAAGTTATCCTATATAAAGTAGGACAATATGTTGGATTTCATAGTAGTTTCCAAAAATAAATGGAATCACATATTATTCAATATTGCTTAATAAATGAAAATGCAAAGCAGTAAGGAAAATACAAAATATGATAGAGTTTCTATGGACTCCAAATAATCTGAGTATTTGGAAATGAAATTACACTCCAACCAATAAATAAAATTGTTGGTATCAAGGGGTATTTATTCCTAAATATATGATGCCTTTAGGTCAAGCTTGTGAGATCAACCCTTAAGAATAAAATATTACAAAAAAATACAAAAATGCATTTTCAAGGTTAACATGGGTCCAAAGAACAAATATGACAAATACAAATATAAAAGTTAATCATGGTCTCAAGGTTAACCATGATGTATTCCAACAACCTCTCTTATGTTGAATTGGAGACATGGAGAGAGACCCTTACTTATCATCCTCGCGTATGGGACACTCTCCAAATACAAGAAGCTCTTGCACGCATACAAAAGTGATCTTGGGTATGATATTCATTAAAATATTTATTGTTTTCTCTAATTAAGGTATATCTAAGATACGTGTTGAATACATTTCATATTTTATAGTTATAAAGGGGATTAAATGATGTTTTTTGGATGGGTTATTTTTAGGTTATTTTTAAACCCATGGTTTTGTAAAATCCATGCATGTACCTTTGTTATTTATTTTACACTTACATTAGGGTTTGATAGATAAGAGAGAACTACATGATTGCATTGGATACAATTGATTTTATGCAATATGCATTACAATTTATAGATAATTGTATTATTTTTAATTGACACCACTGAAAGCACTAGGAAATGGATAAATGTTCAGTCCGATGAGGCCCAAGATTTAAACCTTGGACCTGTACCCCTTTTACGGGGTTTGGTCAAACCAATTGATCTACACCTCGGACCTATAATTATATTATTATATTGGATATGATTGAGGTTATATAATAAGAAGAAAGGTTACTATGTTGGATTTTTACCCAAAAGGATTTTCCTAGGTGAAATATTGTGCATTGTGTGTTTGTCTTATTTCATTATCTTGCTTTTGTGTTATTGTTTATCTAGTTTAATTTTATTGGGAATAATTACTCTTCATTTGGTATCAGAGCTAGAATTTAGATTTGTTCAAAGATTAAGGGTTTCTTCCCCATGATAATTTTTTCCTTGAATGATGAGATTTGGTAGCGATATATTTGGTGAGCTTCGATAGTGGTATGTTTGGTGAGCTAAAAAAATGATAGATCTGGTGATCTTTGATAATGATAGATCTAGTGAGCTTCAATAATAATAGTTTAGGTGTAAGAGTAAGGTTTTATTCCCTACAATAGTTTTTTTATTTTTTCATGAGTGGCAGTGATACATGGAAGAACCTATATAAAATAAAATGATAGGAGGCACAAGGATAGAGATAAAAACATTTATGGAAAAAACTTTGAGTTATGGAAACTCAAGATGGATAATTTGTTGGTTGATAGTTATCAATAAATTTCTATCTCAGGAGCAAAACCTACAACAATGATAGATAAATACTGGTGATGAGCATTGAAAATGCTCATTTTTTGTACTACGTTCTTTATATGCAGCGACACTTATTTCTGTAGATATATATGTTTAATAAAAAATTTATATATATTAACAGTTTATTCTACATGTTATTTAATATTTATTTATAAGTGCATTTTGTGTAGATTTCGTAGAAATTGGTGTGTTTTAGTATGTTTTCATCAAGGTCCCACTCGGACCTGGCACTTTCAATTTTATGAAGGTAAAACATCTGGAGTACACCAAGGTGATGTGCTAAGTTAGGTGCCTGATTCTATTTGAAGTGCCTAACTTCTGTTTGGAGCTTAACTGATGAGTTCTTGATTCTCGTTAGGCACCTACTTATCATTAGGCACCTACTTCTCATTAGGCACCTGAATCCCGTGTTGGCACCTGCATCCTATATTCTACAAACAAGGCATCTACTTCCTGACTTCTATAGGTAAGGCACCTGATTCCCATTGAAGTTGAATTCCAGCACAACTCAGTGGTCAGTAAAATAGAACGTGATTTCAATGACAAGCACAGATGGAGTTTTTAACATTAAATCTAGACCAGGTACAATATCAAAGATGACTAACCATATATTTTTTAATTGCTATGTAAATATATATGTAAAATTGAACAAAGAGAATATTAGATGTATTATGATAAAATAGAATATGTTGAAATAGTTTTGATATTTTACTCGATTTCCTATATTCTTGCATGTGGTTGTAAAGTAGAATCAAGACTTTGATTTATTTCCAATTTGTAACAAGGTGTGGTCGCATATCTTATAAATATGTAGGCCACCCTAAAAATGTGATCCCAGATTTCTCCTATATATTTTATGCTACAAGTTTTAGTAAATATTTTATGATTCATTTCTGGTTAAATAAACTAGCATTGAGTGAATGATTTAACATGGTCAAAACTTGCTAGAAGTGTGGTCCCACTCTCAAAAACATTATTCCCTTTAATTTTCCCTATTTTTTGTTTTCTTTAATTTTATTTTATTTCTATAGATTAATTTAAATTCTTGTATTTTCCCCTATTTTTTGTAAATTCCAGCAATATGCAGTTTAAATTTTTAAATGTAATTTAGGTATATTTTCATAAACGTGGGATAGATTAGTGGTTTGGAAATCAAAATTAAAACTTCAATGAACACCAACACCCCCCAAACCATAAATCTAAGGGACTCGTCTTTGTGGAGGAAATTATAAGTATATACTATGCAAGGTTTCTCATAATTCTACGAGTTATCCCAAGTTGACAAATTAAATGAGGTAGTGAACTTAAACGTAGAAAAATAACCAATATTTTTGTCCAACCTTTTGGCACTGTTGTTGGGGTGTTTCCTATTGTAATTTTATGTTTTTAGGGAAGCATGTTAGTTGTAGTTTAGGTTTCTACCTATATAACCTTCATTCCTAAAGCTTTGCATGAGTCTACCTAATAATAGAGGACTGGATAGTCATTTTGTTAAAAAAGAGACATTTCTTAAAAGTCTTCTACTTTGGATGTACCTGATATTGAGACTAAATCCTCTTCTCCATAATATCCACCTATGAATTGGAGAGAACACCTACTATTTGCACATGATTATTCTAAAACAAATCAACAAAATTGTAGAGAAGGATCAGAGATAAGTAGATTTCAGTCTGAGGAAGACTTATTAAACTTTAAGTGTTGGCAAGTGGTTATATAAGGAACTATATCAAATACAAATTTAGTAATCTTTCTACAAGATAAGAGAAATGAACTAGAGAACTTGAAAGTTGCTTTTAACGTAGCTAGTGTACATACCCTATTCATAAACAAGATGGTTGATGTAGAGGAGGTATCCACTAGTTTCAATTTTCCCATAGGAGAGGTAGGGGGAGATCACAAGATGAATTATATATCCCCTCCCCACCTTCAAACCTTTATAGGGTTACCAATAAAATATCCAAATCTATTTTTTTTAATTTGATATTTTATGCAGATCTATGGATTACACCGTAGATGCTTAAAAACTAAAATTATTCCCTTCCACTCTTAATGATTGTAGGAATCAACACCTGTAAATAATAGAGAAGAGGTTCCAAATTTTCCACAAATATTGTAGGAACCTAAAAAGCTAGTACAATAAAAATTTGATATTCTCTCTAGTCTGAATAATTTTATAGTCACAATCCCTCTCTTTTAGGCCATCAAAGATATTCATATCTATGGCAAGGCCATAAGAGAATTGTGCCTGAAGAAACCAGGAATAAAACTAGTAAATTCAATCAGTTTTGTGGGTCAGTTACCTGATCTCATGTTAGGGAACACCTACAGCCAAAAATACTTAGATCCAGGAATCCTTGTCTTATCTGTACAAATAGAGGGCTATGTTTACCCAATACACTAGTAGATTTAGGGGCTTCCATTAATATCATGCCCAAATAAACCATGTAAAAACATAAACTATCAAACCTAAAGCCAACCAAGACTATTCTACAGTTGGTACATAGGTCTATAGTGCTTCCAAAGGGAATACCAGAGGATGTTACAATTACAGTGGATTCATGATAGTATCCAAAAGATTTCTTAGTGTCACAATACAATTTTGGGTTGGATGGATATCCATTAATCTTAGGTAGAACTTGGATGGCAACAATTGATGCTTACATAAGTTGCAGAGATGGCCAAATGACCATTTTTATTGATAAAATATTAAAAAAATTATCATCCATCCACTGCACAATCTTTAAAAGTATTGGGAGAACTTGAAAATAAAATTCAAAATATTGGTGGTCTATCAATGATCCAATATGTCATGAAACTTGATGAATTTGAATATGATAGTGATGAGGATAGGGTAATATCAAAATCTATCCAAAGGTAAACCTCATGTTCTCCTCCTGAGTTGCCATTAGTGGGAGGAAAATACCACCATATTCAGCAAATAGAGGTTGCACCTGGTAGAGTGTTGAACATAGATGACAACTTGATAGTTGAACAACAAATCAAACTGAAAGAAACATTGGTAAAACATCAAGATACCTTTGCTTAGGACTATTCATACATGAGAGAAATAGCTCCTAAAACCTGTACTCATAGGATATATCTAGAAGACTAGGTTAAATCAGTAAGACAACCACAACGAATAATGAATCCAACAATGAAGGAAATTTTCAAAACTGAGTTGTAGAAAGTTTTCACTGTTCAGTTTTGTACCAATATAGAAAGCATACACCTAAACTAATAAATTAATTGAAATTAATCATTAAAGCATGAAATGGAAGACAAGATTACATATGAAAATTAAATAAATATTTTTTTATTAATCTTGAATCAAATCTCAGTTACAATCATGCCCCTCTTAGGGTCACAAAAATGTTAATACAATTAACATAATTTTAAAACCCCAATGGGGTAGGTGAAATACATAGACTCTCTATATGGACATGAACTACTGCAAGGTGTTGCTGACCTTATCCATGATTAGAGTCATTTGTTGTCTTGCATCTCAAAACCCTATTAATCTTGCGTGCAATAAACAACAAGAAGCAATTAGCAACAAAAGAGGCCTCTCTTGATGAGGCTTTTAGGAGGTATTTGCATAAAAGGTAGTATAACTAGCATGAAATCAAGAAAGCACAAGAAATATACTAAAATTATGTTAAACCTAAAAAATATTGGTACAAACATATAAACAAAAATAGATCTAGCTAATTATTGGCTTAATTATGAAATTGAAAGCATGGAAGCATGAAAAGAAACATTAGTGCCTTAATTCTAAAAGTAAAGGAAAATTATAAAGAAATCTAATTGCATTGATCAAATTTTCTATTAAATTGAATTAACATTATATATATCTAATCTAATACAATTAAGCAAATCCTACGATTAGAAAACAAGGAAATTGAATATGACAACCTGATTGCAGGTCTGATGCACTGTGAGCACTGTTAGCCGAAGCTGATAGCCATGACTGAGCTTGAAATGTTCTTGCCCTCCTAATTTGGTGTCCAATATTCAATTCTCCTTGAGGAATTAATGATCAATGGTCACCACTATGTCCTCTGATAAATTTATCAGTTGAATTACTCAGTTGGTGCACAGATTGTACGAATTCACATTTCTTGGATCTCCTAACCTTCTAGGACATACATGGCATGTGATATCCAATTGGGCAGCCAAAATGTAATACATGTAAGTGAGTATGCAATTATATAGGGCTTCGATGTGTTTCACTTCAATATTTTTCTATATATTTCTCCAATTTGGAGGGAGGTTTTATAGAATTTTCCAAGGGCTAGAGGTGGCTTCATGAGGAAGCCAAGAACAAGATTGTGTAGTTGAGCTTGTTGGATGGAAGGATCCAGAACCTTCCTCACTCAAACTACTCCAATCCATAACCAATTGGGCATTGCAACCAATTTAGGTTCGGATGAAGGCCAACTAATTTTTAGTCCTAATCACGATTGATAAGCATGGTCAGTTCTGTTAACTGTGGGTGTCAGCATCGACTAACACTGACTAGGCAAATGTACCCAAATGAGTGGTAAAAACGACTACTATACCTTGGAATCTATCCAAATTCTTCCATATGGTCTTCTAGCATGTCCCATATGAGTAGTTGCCTCGACATAATGCATTTTATGTGTCTACAAATGCCCCTTTTGATATGCGTTGTGATATAAAACAATGTTGAGCAAAAATAGACCTCCTAAAATGATGTTGTAGGTTGAATGATAATCATTGGTCTGATCAACATTAGATTCTTGAGTCCTGCAAAGAATACATGCATCCTAGAATTATTGCTTCCAACTGGATGGAAGGCTTAAATTTGAAAAATCTTTGGCAAGCTCCAGTGTCGATCGGTCAGCTCAGGGCTACTATAGGCTTTCGCACCATATAGATTCCAAAAGGAGGAGAGCTACTAACTTACTGTCATGCTTTCTTTTTGCCCCAACAGAGGGTAAGATTATGATAGTTATTGGCAATGATTCGTAAGATGAAAACAATCTAATAATATCTAGGGATCTATGATCAAGGGATCTTCTGTTGACTTTGATTATGATTTGATATTATGACTACCCCCTTAAGCGACGATTTGATGAGTGTAATGCCAATTAAATGAATTTACGAGTTGCTTGACCACTATGAATGACTTTGAACAAATTAAGATTTAGCATTTTTATACTTGGCAAGGCCTAATCAGCTATGATTACAACTGTTAATAATAATTGTATATTTTTATCCCATGGAACGGTCCAGCCACGAAGGCCTTCTTAAGGAATCAAAATGGTAACAATGTCAATTATGATTGTGTTGAATCATATTGTCGATGATTTTCTAAAAATGTGATAGGGAAATTACGATGAATATCTTGTTCCCTTGGAGCAATTCGGTTGATTGGGCCTTCTTAGGGATTGAAATGAAACATACAATTCAACGATGACTAATTTGACCCAAATGTCCTTATGGTAATTTACTCATATTTTTAGTTTTCATGGATCGCAAGTCATTGCAACCGCAAAGTGTATAGGGTAAATAACTAGATACAAGGCTCATTTGGCTTTTGGATTTTTTTTTTTTTTTGTTAGTTTTGAAAAAAATTTAATTTTATGATCTGGTTGGTACTTGTAAGTTACCATTTTATAACTCCACATGGTAGGATTTAAGAGAATTTATTGCAGATTGCTAACCGTGTTTGACAACGACAACTAAAAATATCAGATTTCTTAACTACAGATCAGACTCATGGGAGAAAAACCCTAATTTGGGGACCACAGTTGTCAAGCGCAGTTGGGACCGAAATTAGAAATACTTAAGCATTTTGCGTAATTTAAAATTTAAAATTTCTCCTACTATAGTTTGAAAATTTAAGAGCTCTTGAGAGGTAAAATGTGAAATTTGACATGGAATGTTGTTGAAAAACCGATTCGCTTACCTCATCTCCCATCCTGATGGTAGACTAGTCACAGGCCTCTACCAGTGGAGGAGTCGGTGTTACAAAGGTAACACGTAAACCGAGACCACACTTTCATTACCAGTTTAAAAATTAACCACATTAATTAATGAGGCAAATTAACTTCACTAAACTGCTGGTAATAAACCTCACCTTAGTTAGATTTAGGTTAGGTTAACTTAGAAGGGAGGGCTTTAATTTTTGGGGTGCCTCAGGATAAGTAATGACATTGAAAAGGTCATCCTTTCTAGTCGTGGCTGGTAGGCACGGTCCCCAATTGGTAAATTGGGGGCCGCAACCATCAGTCATGGTGGGATTTGAAATCCAATGGTTAAAATTTTGATTGCCATCCTGACCATGGGTCTGAACCATGGTTTGACCACTATAGGTAAAAAAATTAATTTTTAATTTTTTTTATTTTTGACAGAATTAATTGATTTTTTTATTTTTGAAGTGTTATTTTTCATTTTCTTGATGCTTTTGACCTTTTTTTGACTTTTTTTTAAATGTTTGTGCTCTATTTTTATTGTATTTTATTAATTTTTACCCCATTTTGTTTTATATTAGACCCTAAATGTGAGGGCGAGGGAGTTTGAGATCCTTCGCAACCTGTGTGGTGCCCTTAATCCGGTTAATCAGGCTTGGTTCAACATTTTGGGGTTTAGCTACGTACTGCACCTCCCCACCATCAGTACCGACCAGACCTATATGACCACCTTGGCCTGACATTGGGATGCGTAGACCACCACCTTTCACCTGACCATAGGTGAGATGATAGTGACACTAGAGGATGTCTATCACATCTTTCGCATTCATTTGGATGGTGAGCCCATCACATATTCACTGACCAAGGTTGAATAAGGCCATATTTGTATAGATTTTTGATCAGCAAAGTGCAAAGGCAGAGCGCAATTCAGACCATAAAGGGGTCCATATTAAGGATTGGTACATAGTGGGGGTTTTCACTAAGTGATCTGCCATATTCATGCACCTGATCATGCAGGTTGTCCTCCTTGATTCTTCTAGCACGAGGTTCCCTTGGAACCCCCTATCTAGGACTCTAGATGTCCTCATGAGTCCTATAGATCATCCCCTAATCTTGTCTTGGGGTAGTGCACTATTGGTGCAACTCTATAATGAGTTGTATCATATCACCTACAAGAGTATATTTGATATTGGGTGCAACTTTCTGCTATAGATCTGGGGGTGGCAAAATATTAAGATAGAGCACCCCATGATCTTGCCATTGGATATTAGAACCATTGAGGAGCAATGCCAGTATTATACTGCATGTTGGCCTTGAGATCAGGAGGGATTTCGATGTAGGTCTCATGTATGGGACCTGAGTCACTACATTGTACAATTTACGGGGCTACAGGTCGATCAGATTGAGTGGCACCCCTACTTAGACTACTCTCCATGGGTGGAGGCTGCTGACAGGCTACATCGAGCATGTAAGGATAATGGCTCCTCAAACATAACTCTAAGATATGCATGTTATTCTACTACTCTCACATCTTGAGATAGTTTAGTATTCAATAGGAGATTCCAGAGATACCGACCATCTACCATTGCCTCCATCTAGAGAGGGACCTAACTTTGCTTAGGATTACTTTGCTAGGCGATGAGGATGATGACTTCCAGGAGTTGTGACATATGGATACAGGGACCACTCCTACATATGACATATAGTAGAGACTCTAGGTGTGGCAAGGTTTTGAGGGCCCCTTGGGCAGAGTTTTGGATGATGCAACAAAGGGCCCTCAAAACCTTGCCACACTTGGAGTGTCTACTATGTGTCATATGTAGGAGTGGTCCCTGTATCCATATGTCGCAACTCCTGGGCAGAGTTTTGGATGATGCAACAAAGGGCAGCAAAGGTGTTGAGGTATATCTACACAAGCATAGATTCCTTCAAAGGACTTAGGGTGGATGGAACAAGGGTGCAGTAGAGGAGGCACCACCAACTGAGGAGAAGGGTGAAGCTCTTGAGGAGGACAAGGTAGAGCCTAACAGTGATATTGGATAGCTCATAGCCTAGGTTACTAGCCTATAGACTCAGGTACTATCTCTGCAAACTTAGATGTTATAGTGGGATACCACCATTGCCACTCTATAGGAAAAGGTGGGGGATCTATAGTCTAGGCTGACAACAGGATAGGCTTAGTGGCACGACTATGAGGAGGAGAGGACCACTTTGTAGGATAGGATCACTACAATTGATGCAGATATACAAAAGCTCATAGGGTAGCGCACTCTTCTACAGTCTCACATGGATGTTTCTATAGTGGTGCTCACCACCTACTAGGCTATGGGATCATCTCCCTCATCTTCATAGATTTTTCTAGAACCCCTATCTATTTTGGGAGCACCAATAGTACCAGTAGTGCAGGGAGTAGCAGGTCTAGATTAGGGGGCATATATTAGGAGACTTCAGGCTCTAGTTGAGTAGCACATTGAGGATACCTCACATAGCTCTATATACATCACCACTTTGAGAGGGCAGATTGGACTACTCAAGAGTGAGGTTCTAGATATACCCATGACTTTAGTGTCTCAAGGGACTCACACTCGAGAGACAGGCCAGTCGTCAGCTATCTCTAACCGCGGGACTCACAGGTCTGAGAGGACTTCTGGTGCCAAATCATGTAGGATCCACAAGGAGGGTGGAGGCGATGGTGGAGCCTCATAGACTGGTGGTATAGGCTTTGGCTAGTACAAATCTAGATATTTCATTGTACAATTTTTGAGTGTAATATTGAGGACCTACATATATGTAGCCTACGGTCATTTTTTGACCATGTTGATGTATTACACATTATTATTATCATTGGTAAACACACACACACACACACATATATATATATGATATGATATTGGAGACTCATTATATGTGTATATTTTATGTGTTTTATTGTTTATGTTTTATGAGATGCACATGGATGCAATGCTTATATGTTATGTTGATTTAATTTTATATGATGTGATGTATGGATGACATGCACTAGCTATATGATGTATGTATGATTTAGATGTGATGATATACATGTGTAGATGGACTACTTATGATGAATGTACATGAATGCAATATTTGATGTTAATTGTGTGTATAATTTGCTTCACTTGTATGCATTTAATTTATGTTGCTATGACATAATTTATGCCATGTATGTATTGCATGATTTTTCATGATTAGGATTTACTGTAAATGGACATGTATGTTGTAATCACTAAAACATAATGTATGAATGTAATATGAGTTTAACAATCTCATATATGGCACCATAGAATATATAACAATCATGAACTGTAATTGTTATATCTTATTATAAGAATTAATTAATTGGACACACATATGTGAGATGCAATGATGTATTGTTTCTATTCAGAAGCTCTTACAAGTTAAAGCAATATGTGTAACATAGTCAGTGGTCGTTTAAATATAATTTCTGAAATCCATATGGTATCTAACCTATATTATGCATAATATTTAATAAAACAAAATCTTATAAAGAGAAATTTGATATTTGATAATTGTATTGAAAATTGGTTGTTGCTATTTGGATATTTTTGAGGTTTTCCATGAAACTCAAACACCCTAGTTGACTTATCAAAAGTTGTATACTAACCATACTAGAATTCTGAAACATAAGGCTTTCGCTAGGATAGGCCCTAGCTATTTATTATCCCTATGTGTGCAAATGAGTATATGTATATAAGGCATAAGCATACCCCGATGTTAGGCGGGATTATTTTAGCCCATTGCTAATATTGGGGATCCTCAAATGTCTATCCAATCCTAGGTTTAGATTTCAGTTTGACTAGACTACTAGGCGATACAAGACACTTGAAGATAGTTCTTCCACATTCAAACATTGGTCTGCACACAAGAAAAATGCTAATGTATCAGATGTATCATCATGCATAAGGTAGAGTAGTATTGACAGTTCTAGGGATTCAAGCTCGCCCCATTATTTTATTTAATTTTTTGGGATACTTGCTCATGTAAAGTGATAAGAATCACTATTTATTTTGTACTTCTATTTTAGTGATAAAATTCACTATTTATTTTTGTACTTCTTTCTTCTTCTTTTTTCTTTTTTTCTCTTTGAGCAAGGGATTTAATACTAATATGATTTCTTTGCTTAAAACTTGATCTTGATTTGATTTGACTTCTGAGGATTTAAATTTGGGAGTTTCACTTTGGGATATATTTCAGGGATATCATTCAGGGATATTGCTTCTTCATTTGTAATCAATGAATTTGTTCGGGTAAGGGGCAAGATTGTCCTTTTGCCAACTATCAACATTTCTTAAACCGTTCACATAAGTGGATACACAAGAATAAAATTTTCACCTCAAGATACCTGGTCCCACTTTATAACATTCATATTCCCCTAGTCCTTGTTAGGATTTTTTAGTTTATTTATTATTGATAGGATTCTTATATGATAAGGACTCTACAAACTAGACCTCATCTACAAAAGAAAACCAAGCTTTCTACCAAAATCTTGAGAAGACCACTAAGTATGGTTGAATTACTGGAAAACCTTAGTATATTCTTTATAGCAACTAGAAGGGTTGTGTTGAAAAACACAATTAGTCACAAGGGTGATGAATGATAAAAATGCAATGATGCATGATTGAAACACAAATGTGGTGTCATTTGTAATATTGCAAACACATTCTATCCTAATGCAATGTGCAATAGATGGAAATGCCTAATGCAATGCAATTAAATGAATGGATGCAAAATGGAATGCCATATGCAAGTGAAGAACACAATCTTATACTGAGAGGGGGGGTGAACAGTATAAGACCACTTTTTATTTTCTTTCCAAACTAATATCAATTAATATCCGTATTTGCAATAACTAAATATAGCATTGTGCATTAATAACTCAGATTACAGTAGTAAGAAAGAGCACAAGTCACCACACACAATTGAGACACAAGATTTAGGATGGTTCCCCTAATGTGAGGTACTCCACGGAGAAAATATTTTACTAAAACTTTCTCAATCAATATTTTTGGGAATCACTCCCAATTACAATGTTTATGGATATTTATCCAAAGGAGATGTTGATCCCCTAATCTCAAGTTCGTGGATCTCTTCCATAGGATAAATCTTTCTCCTTCTACTCTAGCTATGTGATATTCTATAAGACTATGTCTCTCTACTGCACTAACTGGTGGACCTATCTCAACTTGAAGACTCCTCACTTAGATTTGTCTTCAACTGTGTTGGTTGCTGGATCTCTATCTATTGAGACTCTATCCTTTGTAATATGTCACCTCCAAATCTCTGTCAATAGGCTCACTAAGAACCTGCTCAATAGGCTCACATAGAACACCTTAACAAACTCACACATAACTTGTCAAATCTGCACTAGCAAGCTCACCAAGAAATTTCCCAAATCTGCTATAGCAAGCTCACCAATAACTTGCCCAAATATTCTCTAGCAAGCTCACCAAGAACTTGCCCAAATCTACTCTAGAAATCTCACCAAGAACTTGCCCAAATCTGCTCCAACAATCTCACTAAGAACTTGTCCAAACATTGTCCTCAAATATGTCCCAACACTATCCTCAAATCTGTCCCAAAGGCCTTCTCAAAGGCTCAATCAATCATGCTCAAGTAGTACTCAAAATAAACTCAATAATGAATGGCAATATCAACTAAAATTAACTTTATAGAAGCATAAAGAGAATTTTTACAGACTCAATATGTTCTAATCTCACTCTCAACCCAAATAAATCTCAACTCAACTCATAGAAGCATAAATAGAATTGTTAGAGACTCAATATGTTCTAAACTTAGTCTCAACCCAAATCAATCTCAACTCAACTCAAATCAACTCATAGAAGCATAAATATAATTGTTAGAGACTCAATATATTCTAATCTCACTCTCAAATAAAATCAACCTCAACTCAATTCAAGTATTATAGAACCATAAAGATAATTGTTAGAGACTCAATATTTTCTAAACTTAAACTCAACTCAACATAGAATTATGGAATAGTTTATTTCAAATAACTTGAACAATCACTTCACACATCAATTGACTAGGCTCAATCAACTCAACTCAACCAATCATCACAAGGGACAACTCTTTCTCTCACAACCCTAGTCCAAGTATGTATCAACCAACTCAAATATTTCCAACAATGCTCAACCACAAATCTCACATAAAAATGATACTCATATTATTTTCTAACTAAAATTCTTTCACAACAAATGGGCTTCAACAACTATGCTTATCAAACAAGGTTTAGACATAACTCTCAATTCAGAAAACCTTGAAGCATTCAACCAACCACTTTCAAAATGGAAACCACAAACAATCATTTTTCCTCCAATGATATTTCAGAAATCAACCACCATAAAAAATCAATAGGATAATTTACCCATACCTTTTATGAAGATGAAAAAACCTCTTTATAAATATTCCACAATCACAAAATTCTTTTGCCAATCTTCACAAGGGTTAGTAGATCACAAAATAATCAACATTACTCCACTTTTCAATAATCATCACCAAGGCCTTTAATTGCACAACTTCCTTATCTCTCCTAAAACCACTTGTACCATAAAATAAAAAAAATCAAAACATTGCATAACCTTTTCACTCCCAAAACCACTTATACCATAAAATAAAATAAATTACAATATTGCATACCTTGTCGCCTCATTAAAGAATTAATCCTCTTGAAAAAGAACAAGGTAAACTTCACTTTTGTAACCCCTTTGCAAAATTAGAAATATCTCTTTACACACACCTTGTTTATTCTTATAAATAATTTAGTAAAATAGCCCTTGAAATAAGCTTTCCTACGATATATAATATGCCCCCTTTCCAAAATAAATTGAATCCTTTACATATATATATGCCAACCTCCATTAAT
The DNA here is from genome assembly GCA_028583015.1 of Wollemia nobilis. Taxonomy (NCBI): domain Eukaryota; kingdom Viridiplantae; phylum Streptophyta; class Pinopsida; order Araucariales; family Araucariaceae; genus Wollemia; species Wollemia nobilis. The sequence goes on along the minus strand of JAQPPZ010012983.1, from coordinate 4,748,215 downwards.
TGCACATAGGTTGGACCTCCATTAATTTAAACTTAAACTTTAAACTTTAATATATTCATCATCGGAGGTCCTTTTTCAATGAAAAAAAATTCCACCTTGGATTTTAAGAAAATCCCTTTCCACATAATCCCAACATGGTTTTAAATAAAACCTTTTATTTTTCTTGCCTTGGTTTTCATAAAAACCCTGTAAATAGCCATGCTTTCCAAAATATCATAAATGCTTATTTATGAAATATTTTGGCCACCAAAACCAAATGTGATCCATGTGACATAAATGATCCATGTGACATAAATGAAAACATAAAATACCTCAAATTACCTCAAATGTCCAACAATATCCCCCTTTGTCATTGATGGCAACACCTCTAATGCAAACACCATAATCACTGCAAAAACCATCTTTGAGAATCAAAATTGCTCCCCTGACTCAATACTCTCTATGGATGCTGCTCCCCCTAACTCAATACTCTCTTTGGAGGCTTCTCCCCCTAACTCAATGCTCTCTTTGGAGGTTGCTTCCCCTAACTCAATGCTCTACCCCTTACTCAAATATCTCCCCCTTTGGCATCCATGGCAAAAGGGACACCTACGGGGCTAAAATATATGACTCTTAAGCATAGCCCCCTCACCACCTTCTCTCTTGAGGTGATTAATTTTGGGGTGGGAGTACCTTTACTCCCATATTACATTGATTATTTCCTCTATCAACTTCCTTCCATGTTTTTATGATATCCTTCTCTTGATGAATTACTTGATCTTCTTGTCTTGAACATGTTTGACCTTCTTGCCTTGAACCTGTTTGGAATTGAGTCCTACACCATCTTGCAATATGGCAAAATTTATTGCAATTAAAACACTTGATATTGTAGCCTTTGGATGGTGCCCATGTCCTGAATTCTTTTTTAAAGTAATTTCCATATCAATTCCTTTCTTGAACCCTGTATTGTGAAGCTCTGTTTTCATGACCATTATTACCATGACTTCTCAATTGTGTAGCTCTAAAACCAAAACCATGTTGCTCATTTCCTTTGCACTGAAAATATTTATGACCAATCTTGTTATATGAGAAGCAATGTCCCTGAAAACCATACCTTCTTCCTTTGAAGTTTCTTCTAGAAAAATCAAACTTGTTTGATCCATGGATCTTTTCTTGACCATTATCCTTATGATCATCTTCAACTTGTGCATTGAATTTTTGAACCTTCTTTGTAGCATATAAAACCTCTTCCTTAGTTTCTTCCTTGCCTTTTTATTCAATAATTTCTTTTCCTTTTGATCTTGATTCACCTATCTCAAAACAAGATCCAAACTGAATATTTGGAGCCATGGAAGTTTTGGAACTTGCTTCATGAATTTTAAGTGCTACCTTACTTTCATATTTTATAACTTCCTTTCCTTTTGAGTTTGATTCCCCAAACTTGAAATATGGAACCTTTGGTGCTTTGGAATCTTCCTCTTCTTTATCTTCATTTGTGTCAAGTAGCAACTTGGAATCCATATCTATAGCCTCTGAAATACATGTTTCCTTCTTATTACAAATATCTTCACCTTTTGAGTCATGTGATGGATCAAACTTCTCATGTAGGTAACATCTCAATTCTTTTAGATTCTCCTTTACCTCTTGTAGTTGCTCATGGATAACATTGAATTCTTCCTTTAGATCAACTGAGACATTATCCTCTTGTTTAACTTCTTCTATTTGGAGTGAATGTTCTTCTTCTACTTCTATTATTCCATAGAAAAACCCTTCTTCATCTTCACTATCACTAAGATCATTATAATATTCTATAGAAAACAAAATCTTAAGATTTCTTTGACCATGCCTATTTCCTTGATGTGTCATCTCATCTTCACTATCACTGAAACCATTATAATATCCTGATTTGTGATCTCTTTGACCACACACAAAATATTCTTCTCTTTCACCTTCTATTCCTAGGAATAAATGCTCTTCCTTTTCATCATTTGAATTGTTTCTATCACTATGATCTGAGCTATCACTTGCTTCTACAATGTAGTAAGATTTCTTTGCCTTACAAAATTTTTTCTTCTTCTCATACCTATTTTGCTTGAATCTGTCATCTTTGTCATGCTTATGCTTTCCATATTATTTTCTTTTGTGACCCTATTTTTCATCATCACTGATTTCTTCATGTGGACACTTGTATGCATAGTGACCAAGATCACCACACTTATAGCACCTAACTTTCCGTATATCTTTGAAATTCCTTGAGTCCTTATTCCTTTTGATGAAGTTAGCTTCCTCATTATTTTCTAAAACTCTATCTATTTTTGAAACTTTCCCTTTCTCTTTTTTTGAAGCCTTGAATGCAATCTCTTTTATTGGATCTTGATGCTTACTTACCCTCATATCATAAGCTATGAGAGTACCTTGCAATTCTTCCATTGTTAACTTGTTGATATCCATTGTTTCTTCTATTACTGAAACCTTTGCATCATATTTCATGGAAAGTAATCTCAAAACATTTTGAGTAAATTCTGATTCTTTCATATCAAAACCTAGGCCTCTTATAGTGTTAGTAATCTCATCAACTCGAAGTAAGAACTTTAAAATATCTTTAGAATCTTTCATTTTCAATTCCTCAAATATTTTTCTATGAGTTTGTAGTTTTTCTAACTTTACCTTTAAATATCCTTCATAAGTATTCCTCAACTTGGTCCACATCTCATTAGCTAAAGTACATACCATAACCCTTGTAAAATTTCTTATGTAGCCCAATCAAAATATAATTCATTGCTCTTGCATTGATCTCAACTAGTTTCATGGTAGTCTTATCTTCCTCTGGATCATCTTCAACCTTATACTCTTTTTCAACCATCTACCATACCCCATATCCTTGTGATATCAAGTAGTTTTTCATTCTCATGCTCTAGAAAGCATAATTGTTACCATCAAACAATGAAGCCTTATTTGAATATAATCCTTTCTATGAATTCATTTGTGTTCTTTGTAGAATCAACCCTCAAGTTGTTAGCCTTTTTGAATAAACCCGCTCTGATACCAATTGAAGAACACAAACTTATACTGAGAGGGGGGGTGAACAGTATAACACAACTTTTTACTTTCTTTCTAAAATAACATCAATTAATGTCCTTAATTGCAATAACCAAATATAGCAGTATGCATTAATAACTCAGATAGCAGTAGTAAGCAAGAGCACAAGTCACAACACACAATTGAGACACAAGATTTAACGTGGTTCCCCCAATTTGAGGTACTCCACGGAGAAAATATTTTACTAAAAATTTCTCAATCAATATTTTTGAAAATCACTCCCAATTATAATGTTTATGGATCTTTATCCAAAGGATATAATGATCCCCTAATATCAAGTTCATGGATCTCTTCCACAGGAGAACTATTTCCCCTTCTACTCTGGCTATGTGTTTTTCTATAAGACTTTGTCTCTCTACTACACTAACTGGTGGACCTCTCTCCACTTTAAGACTCCTCACTCATATCTGTCTTCGATGGTGTTGGCTGTTGGATCTCTATCCACTAAGACTTTGTCCTCTGTACTCTATCACCTCCAAAACTCTATCAATAGGCTCACTAAGAACCTTCTCAATAGGCTCATACAGAACTGCTTAACAAGCTCACATAGAACTTATAAAATATACACTAGCAATCTCACCAAGAACTTACCCAAATCTGCTCTAGCAATCTCACCAAGAACTTGCCCAAATATGCTCTAGAAAGCTCACCAAGAACTTGCCCAAATATGCTCTAGCAAGATCACCAAGAACTTGCCCAAATCTGCTCCAACAAGCTCACTAAGAACTTGTCCAAACATTGTCCTCAAATCTATCCCAACACTATCCTCAAATCTGTCCCAAAGGCCTTCTCAAAGGCTCAATCAATCATGCTCAAGTAGTCCTCAAAATGAACTCAATAATTAATGGAAATCTCAACTCAAAGTAACTTCATAGAATCATAAAGATAATTGTTAGAGACTCAATATGTTCTAATCTCACTCTCAACCCAAATCAATCTCAAATCAACTCATAGAAGCATAAAGAGAATTGTTAGAGACTAAATATGATCTAAACTCACTCTCAACCCAAATAAATCTTAACTCAACTCAAATCAACTCATATAAGCATAAAGAGAATTGTTAGAGACTCAATATGTTCTAATATCACTCTCAACTCAAATCAACCTCAACTCAATTCAAGTCTTATAGAACCATAAAGAGAATTGTTAGAGACTCAATATGTTCTAACCTTAATCTCAACTCAACATAGAATGATGGAATAGTTTGTTTCATAGAACTTGAACAACCACTTCACACATCACTTGACTAGGATCAATCAACTCAACTAAAAGGAACAACTCTTTCTCACACAACCCTAGTCCAAGTATGTATCAACCAAATCAAATATTTCCAACAATGCTCAACCAAAAATCTCACATAACAATGATACTCATGTTCTTTTCTAACTCAAGTTATTTTAAAACCAATGGGCTTCAACAACTATGCTTATCAAACAAGGTTTAGACACAACTCTCAATTCAGAAAACCTTGAAGCATTCAACCAACCACTTTCAAAAAGGAAACCACAAACAATCATTTTCCCTCCAATGATATTTCAGAAATCAACCATCATAAACAATCAATAGGAGAATGTGCCCATACCTTTTATGAAGATGAAAAAACCTCTTTGTAAATTTGCCACAATCACAAAATTCTTTTGCCAATCTTCACAAGGGTTAGTAGTTCACAAAATAATCAAAAGTGCACTTTTCAATAATCATCACCAAGGCCTTTAATTGCACAACTTCCTTATCTCTCCTAAAACAACTTGTACCATAAAATAAAATAAATCAAAACATTGCATAACCTTTTCACTCCCAAAACCACTTATACCATAAAATAAAATAAATCACAATATTGCATACCTTGTCACCTCATGAAAGAATTAATCCTCTTGAAAAATAACAAGGCAAACTTCACTTTTCAAACCCCCTTTGCAAAATTAGAAATATCTCTTTACACACACCTTATTTATCCTTCTAAATAAGTTAGTCAAATATCCCTCAAAATAATTTTTCCGATGATATATAATATGCCCCCTTTCCGAAATAAATTGAAACCTTTACATATATATATGCCAACCTCCATTAATTGCACATAGGTCGACCCTCCATTAATTTAAACTTAAACTTTAAACTTTAATATCTTCATCACCGGAGGTCCTTTTTCGATGAAACAAAATTCCACCTTGGCTTTTAAGAAAAGCCATTTCCACATAATCCCACTATGGTTTTAAATAAAACCTTTTATTTTGTCTGCCTTGGTTTTCATAAAAACCTTGTAAATAGCCATTCTTTCCAAAATATCATAAATGCTTATTTATGAAATATTTTGGCCACCAAAACCCAATGTGATCCATGTAACATCAATGGTCCATGCGACATCAATGACAACATAAAATGCCTCAAATTACCTCAAATTTCCAATAGCAAGTACAACATTTTTTTTTTTTTAATGTTTTGACCAAGGGATTTTAAAAACCATTGGAGCCTTTTGTGCTTTGACCAAAGGGGTTACATATGCCTTTGGGGTCTTTTTAAAATTGACAAAAGGTATTACAGATGCCTTTGGGGCATTTGTTATGGTTTTAGGCATAAAATTATTTAAGATGAAGGATGTTGAGAGTTTTACACTCTTCAATACCTTCTAGCAATGTCAAGCGATATGTCCCAGGTTCAATATTCTCAGAGATCATATAAGGACCTAACTAGTTAGCCATAAATTTATCTCATTGTTTTGGCGGTAAATTTGAGTTTTGTTGGTTCTCTTTCATCATAATATCACCAACCTCAAAGTATATCATATGGAATTTGTTATTGTAAGCTCATTTTAAGTGCTCTTGATAAACATAGAGGTGCTCAAGGGTATTCACGCGATGTTCGTCAAGTAGCATCAATTGATACAAATGAGCTTGTCATGCAGTGTCATCATTAATGGACTCTTTAAATGTGATGCATAGCATTAGAATTTCCAACTCTAAGGGCATAATGACCTTAGTGCCATATACTAGTGAAAATGAAGTTACCCCAATGGGTGTCCGAATGCTAGTCCTGTAAGCCCATAATGCAAGGGGTAACTAGATGTGCCAATCTTTGTGGTGTTCTTGTACCATATTTTTCAATGTGGAAACCACTATCTTATTTGAAGCTTCAACCTGCTTATTTTCCTATGGATAATATGGAGTTGTAAAACTATGTTTGATCTTATATTTAGACGTTAAAGCCCTTACAATTTTATTTTTTAATGGCATTCCATTATTAGAAACTATCTTGGATGGTATCCCAAAATGACTTATGATATTGGTGAGTATAAACTTAGCAATACATGCTCTAGTTATCATTTTTAAGGGAATAGATTCCACCCATTTAGTAAAATACTTAGTAGTCGTAATAATGAATGTATGTCGGCCTGATGATGGAGGAGAGATCTTACTAATGAGATCAAATCCCCACTGAGAAAATGGCCAAGCCACTTGAATGGGCTATAAGGCCTATGATGGCAAGTGTGTAATATTAGCATGATGTTGATATTTAACACATTTCCTAATATACACATTGTAATCCTTCTCCATAGTGGGCCAATAATAACCCATGTGAAGGATGCACTTGACGATAGCCATGCCGCTGAAATGGCCACCGCACGTACCGTCGTGATCTTGTAAAATTGACCAAGATGACTCTTGGGACTCAATACAATGAAGGATAAATCCATCGTATCTTTGATGATACATAATTTCTCCTAACAAGACATACCTTGTCACTTTCTATTTAAATATATATATCATGGCACGCGATAATCCTTACACCAAGTCTAAGGAAGTCATGTATCTGTGACATCCAGTTATGATAAGCTTCAACTTCAACTTACAAGACAACGTGTTCCCCATGTGGTTCCACATTTACAAATGCAGACTGGGAAAAAACCTTGTGGTGAATGGTAGTACCACTCCCCATCAGATCCTATGAGATTAAATACCCCCACGACACTCTCTTGATAAAATTTCTAAATCTGTAGAATTCATGGTTTGGTTCTACATGAATCATGTTGATTGACTCTTTGTTATCCAATACTTTGCACTACACATCATAATGTGACAACATTTTTACATGGATGGTAATGAAATCAGAAAATGGATTCTAAGGGATTAAATATCCCAAATATACCATTATGTCTACAAATATATTGGATGAACAAGGGATTGCCTCGATGTTGTACCATTCCAGTTGAGCTAGATAAGTGTCAATAAGATCCTTGTAAGATTTCAATAGTAAATATTAGTATTGAAATAATTCCTTAACTTGATTAAAAATGAGAAGGGAATCGCCAAAGATATTTAGCCTTTTTATCTTCATGGAAACAACTATTTGGAGACCCATAATTAGAGCTTCGTATTCAGCATTATTTTTAGGGTAAGGAAAGTTCAAATTGAATGAAAACGGCATGGGAGCACCTTATGGTGTGAACAACACTATTCCTGCACTACCCCTTGCTCACACTTTGAACCGTCGAAGAAAAATGTCATATAAACTTTGTTATCTAGTTCCTCGGGTTCGGGTGCTTCTGATAAGGCAAATACTGCATCATTAGGAAGCTCTATGGTGAGGGGCCTACTATTCTTGATATATGCCTCAACCAGTTGATCAGCTATGAATTATCCCTTAATGGACTTTTGGCTTATGAATTCCAAATAAAATTCTATCAATAGCATGATCCACTTTGCAGTATGTGTATTATGATATGTCTTGCTCATCATATACTGCAAAGGATTTTATTTTGATATGACATACATTGTATGACTTAACATATAGTACTGCAATTTATTTATAGTGAAAACTATCTCTAAACATAAATTTTCCACGTATGCATATCCTAGCTCGTAACTCACCAAGGTTCGGCTAATGTAATATATGGCTTGTTCTTTGTCTTGCACATTCTTTTGGGCTAACAGGTCCCTAGTGCAAATTCCATTATCGATATATATAGCAAGAATGGTACATATGGTCTTGGTGGAGCTAGCACTGGCAGCGTTTCCAGGTATTGCTTAATCTCAACAAATATTGCTTGATAGTCCTCGTCCCAGTTGAATGGGACCACCTTGTGTAGTAGTTGATTCATGGATTGATATTTATCCGATAATTGTGTGATAAATCACTTTATGGACACTAATTTTCCCTATAGGATTCTTAATTCCTTGATGTTTGTGGGAGGACACATTTCTAAAATAGCCTTGACCTTTGTTGGATCAACTTCGATGCCTCATTTTGAAACAATGAATCCTAAGAGCTTCCCTAAAGTTATGCCAAATACGCACTTCTTAGAATTCAACCTAAAATTATGCTCTATCATGCGATCAAAGACTTTTCTTAGGACCTCATCATGCTCTTCACGTAGAAATGACTTTGCCAAAAAGTCATCGATATAATATTCTAAGATCTTATGCATGTAGTCATGAAAGATATATGTCATAGCCTATTGATATGTAGCACCAACATTCTTCAGACCGAATGGCATAACCTTGTAACAGAATGTCCCCCATGGTTTTATGAACATGATTTTATGCTGGTCTTTGGAATTAATATAAATTTGGTTGTAACCAGAAAAACCCTCCATTAAGGAGAGCATCTCATGACCCATAGTTGTGTCTATGACAGCATATATGTTTGGCAACACAAATGAATCCTTTGGTGTTTCCCTATTTAGATCTCTGAAATATATACAAATATGGATCCTTCCATCAGGTTTTCCTATAGGCACCATGTTTGATACCCATTCCGGATATTTGATGAAAATGACAAACTCTACATCTAGTAGCTTTTTCAATTCATCCTTAACCATTAATGCTACTATTGGATGCATCTTCTTGAGTTTTTGATTGACTAGATTTTTTGATAGATCTAGTGAAAGGTTATGAGTAACCAATTTTGTATATAGACCTGACATGTCCTTATAAGTCCAAGAAAATAGATCAGTTCTCTCTTTCAGTAGAGAGATGAGTTTGGCATGCTCATCAGGAGTCAAAATTTCTTTAAATTTAACCTTCTTAGGATTAATGGGATCATTAATGATATCCACTTCAAAGGTTTCCTCTACTAATATATGGGATCCCTCCTCAAGCTTATGAGGTGTAGGTATCAAGTGGATGTCATCTACTAGATTTATAGGTTCCTCATTGGAAGCATCCTCAACATGATAAACATCATACGCACAACCTAGAAAAAATTGGAAAGGTTGCAGCATTTCCTCATTAGGGAAGAAATATTTAGGCTCCAAATGTGAATCAACGTGGTCCCAATAAATAACATCTACATTAAGACACAATGGCTTGGAAGGATCGACTGGATTATAGAGTGGAGTGGTAAAATAAATGGATATCATATTGATGGAATGGATCATGTCTTTAGGACCACATGCACATGACTCAATATTAGAAAAACTTCCATCCCTGATATGTGGCTTTGGGGGTATGGGGATATCCAGATTCAGTCCATGAACAGGATTTCAGATAGGATAATTGGGCTCAAGAAGCTCCATGTACATTAGCAAATCAGGAAACACCATGTGATAAATCACATTGAGGTTCGGTGGTATTCCCCTAAGGTGAGGATGGAGATTAATCTCTCTATACATCTCCTCAAAAGTATATGGTGCATTACAATGATTCAAGTAGGGAGGTCCTAAATAGGCTCTCTTTATTTCATCTTCATAATCACTATCAAATGTGAAGTGATATTCAATCTCATCCATTTGTTCCATGGGTAGCAGATTATATAAGAGTGTAGGACCCAAGTAGGTCAACTCGGTTTCATCCTAGTATTACTCATTGTTTGAGGATAACTCAATGTCATCTATTCCAGAATCGTAGTCTGGTCCACAACTTTCAATGATGGATACTGCATGCACGTCCTTAGAAGCAACTTTTGATTCGGTTTCTATAGCTATGTCCAGAATCTGGATGTGAATACCAATATCATCAATAACTTTACAACTTTGATTGTCCAAGTTATCTCTTGGAATGTATTATGGGCCGGTCTCCACCAAGATGTTTGCATGGTATCTCTCGGGTGGCTCTATAGTGACATAAGTCACTAGTCGGTTATCCCTTTGAAATGTGAAAGGATTAGGGTGATAAGGATTGAAGTCAACTTCACCCCCCATACTGAGGTACAGGTGGTCTAAATATACCATGAGAAGTTCATAATATCCTTGAATATATTATCCTAACTTGAACCTATGAGTTGGCAACTGATACTACGGTTCATATGGCCTCCTACACCCTTACTCAAATAGTTCGATACCGTAACCATGCCAATGGTAACGCTCAAAGTATCACATGGTGTATTCCAGGTTAGAGATATAATGAACATTCACAGTGAATGGTTCGTTATCATCCTCATATATGGGCATGGGAGATGCAAGCTAGTCTAGCCCTCCATAGATAAAGTTGGTTTGGTTAGGCGGAACCCCTAATGGTGCCACCATACCTACAGGAATATGATGGGCTTGCAGTCGGCCCATGTCCTGTGCAGTCTTGATAATTGATGTGAACATCACATTCTACATGATATATTCCCCCAATATGGGATTAACCAAATGGATGGTCACCTATGATGCAGATGACCCTACTAAATACGTAGGTGAAGCAGACTGAGGTGCCTCTTTGACTTCTCCTTGAATTTCCTCTACTTCCATGGGATTAGGGGCTTCAATGATAACTGGATTGGGTGTCTACTTTATGCATTTTTTGCCTATATTTGCTTTCAACTTCCTTTCATCCCAATGCATCATAGATTCAAATGGTCTAGTAGAAGTAGTTGTCATGTGCTCCGATCATTGAGATGTGAACATTGTAGGTTTAGTACACACTTATTTTATTTTACCTCCTAGATCTTTTATCGACAACACTGGCCAAACATCTAGGTGTATTGAGGGGATCATGAAGTTCCCTAGAAAATTTGCTAGATTCACGTATTTAAAGGGTTCTTCATATGAAGGCACCACGTGAACTTGTCCCTCATGAATGTATTTGATACATTGATGTAGAATAGAAGGGATGCAATGCATTTCTCTAATCCAAGGCCTCCCTAGAAGTATGTTATATTGTATAGCACATTTGATTATGTGACACATCACCGGGATGGTCTTCATTCCTACCTGGATAGGTAAAACTATAGTACCAACAATTGAGCATAATGCATCATTGAAAGCTCTCAACGTGAAGGTAGAAGGGATGATATGCATCTTGGGAAACTTCAAGTGAGTTAATTACTTGGTAGTTATGATATTGATTGATAACCCTATGTCAATCAAAACCCACTTGAACGGTTTGTGATTCACACATGTAATAATATGGAGCAGTGGGTTGGCTATAATAGTGGAAACCATCTTGACTTCATGATCATGAAATTGTATGACCGGTTCCTGACACTATTGTACATACCACATGAAGTGTGTAAATGCTTTGATATCTTAAGGCTACACTTCTATGGACCTTAGGATGTCCATAAGCATCTCCCTGTGCTTGGGAGACTGCTGAATCAACTCATAAATTAACAACTTCACTAGAGTTGTTTGTAGGTTTTGTACCAACCTACTCATGATTGTCACCATTGGTCTAGTTGGTGGGCCCAGCACATCCTGGGCTAGCCTTGGAGGAGGCATAGCTTGGACTCTAATGGGAATTTGAGTTTTATTTGGTCGTTCATACCTCGCGTGTCTTGTGACAATGTTGACCATTCCAATGAACCCATGGGTTGGTGGTTTGATGCGTACTTGGTTGACTTGGCCAACATTATTCCTTTGTGCCTCATGATTTGGTAGAGGATTTTGTAAATCCCTATATTTGGATTATCAGGGACTTATGGATTGTTGACAAGAAGCATACCTCTTATAATCATATTTTACACAAGATGTTTGAAAGATCAACATACCTCAATATCATGGTCTTTCGATCAATGAAAAATACAATATTGATCATCCTTGAAGCCCTTAGGCTTAGATTTATTAGGGTCCATTAACTTGACCTCGAGTAAGTGTATAGCCTTCACCTTGCATAGCTAATGAAAATAAAAGCCAACAACTCCAATAACTAAGTGAATACATGAGGGTGTCTTTACTTGTCCTTACCCCTTTGATTATTGTTGCACTACTCATATTGCACAGGGGGAGGTTGAGCTTGATAGTTTCATTGTTGTTACCCCTTATCCCCTTTCTGAAGGTTCAAAACCACCTAATTAATGTGGTTCGACTTGGCCTGTTGTCTCTTAGTGATTTTTTTGTTCTACTCCTTATTTCTAACCTTCAAGTTACCCTTCTGTAACTTGATGTCCTCAATCACCTTGGCTTGCGCCAAAGCCTCTTTGAATATTTGGCACTACTACAACTACAGTAATAAAAAAATGTGCTTGGTGCAACTCTTCATGAAAATTTGAGTTAATTCATAGGATGGGATGGATAATGGCAGCTTTACCATCATTTTCCATAATCTATCATTGGATTATCATCATGGTGTGTTAAAGAAACCAGGTTAGATAAGTTTACCTTTTTATTTATTTTGAAGGAGAAGCGTTCAAGAAATGCATCGGCTAGTTGTTTGAAACTAGTGATGTTGTGCCTCTTTAATTGGTTGAACCACTCTCGAGCTAGTCTTGAGAGGGTCGTAATGAATGTGTGTAGGAGTAAAGCATCGTTGCTCTAAATCTAAAATCACACATCTAAAAAAATCATCACATGCTCCTATGCATCCTCCACTCCTTGAAACTTTTCTAGCCTAGGAATCTTGAAATGCTCAGGATAGGCCAAAATAGGAATTGATATGCATAGAGGTTCATTATGTATCTTGTTCAAGGTAGGCTTTTGATAATTTGTTCCTTGCTACTCTATGGCTTGGACCTTCTCTGCTAAGGCCTTATAGGCCTGCGAAGAAAGGATCTCCTCTTCTCAATATTTCCTTGGAGGCACCTTCGAAGGCATATTCTTCTTCTATATAGGTGGTGGACTAGGCTCGTCCTCCTCCTTGAATTGGGAGATTTCTACGTATTCTTGTTGTAATTCCTCTCCCACTTCTTCCTCATACTACCTATGCTCATGTTATTCATATTTTGGACATTGATATCTGTGTTGAGCCATATGATGAGTATGTGTGTCTATGTACTCAAGGTATAACTCAGGCTATGAAGCCACTCATATATCGACACGTTCCTTGGTCTCACTATAATGAGGTAAACTAATGCTAGCCAATCGATCCTCTCTCTCAACACACTCCTTCTGAAAAAGGATGTGTTGTTCATGCATGTGTTTTTTATATAATTTCTATCTTATGAATCTCTACCTCTAAGTGTTCTCATTTTTTAGCTGCTCTTTCTTTGCACGAACATCCTCCAATTGGTCTTGGAGAATCTACTATCTCTGCTCTATCACCAATCTATGAGATCCATCAACATGATTAGCCGTCTAAGGGCTCTAGTGTGTGCGCTCTATTCGAGAGGCTTTATGGGTATGTCCCCCAATGGACTTATTTGCCACACTCTTGCCTTTGTCTATAAATATGACATTCACTTTAGAATATCTCCTATACTATGTGCCTGCATGAGATGCAAGAGCACGTATGTCATGAGAATGCTTGAAGAACTCTCTAGGTTCTCTGTTGGTCCTAATGGTGCTTCCACTACACTCACTCATAGGTTGAGAGGGTGCATACATAGGCTTATATCCTAGTTGCCCTAGGAATCTATCTAGACAATCTAACTGACTACTACACCATGGCTCATAAGGTGGCATGCCTCTAGCTCCCACTTTTGACATATCTATTGTGAAATTACAAGGTTAACCTCTATAGGGAGTCTACATGGGCCTACGCTCTGAAGCGGTCCCATATACTTGCCCCTAAATTGGAAGATCTCGAGCCTATCTATACTCAAATTTTAGAGGTCATGAGCCTTCCTTAGCTACAGGTCGAAGGTGTACTAATTTGGATCCGTCAATGACATATTCTTTAGTAGAACCCGTGGAAGCATGAGGAATGAGGTCACAATAAATTCTACCATGTGTAGAACCCCATACTATGAGGTCCCATGCTCTGATCTATGTCTATAGGAGTATCTAGTACTTCCTCTATTGGGGTGTTCTCAACAGAATACCCTCGTGTAGAATTATCCCCTCTAATACTCACTGAATAACATCCAAGAGGATTATGTGATTGAGGGTTTTCTACATCATTCTATGCATTAGGTGGAGCTTGGGCTTTGATATCAGTTCTATGGCCAGATTGATCCCTCCGTGTTTGCACCATTGTGTTATCTTATATGTAAATTTTAAGGCAAGCAAAGTAAACAATGATGATTATCTTATTTTAAGTTTTGCTTGTGAACCCTAAACTATTTTATGTGTTTTGAAAATGTGTTGTATCAGTATGTAACTCTCATCATGTTTTCAATGTGTTGATTATATACTCAGTTTTTAAAGGGCTTTCACCTGTATACTTGCAGCTCGACAACCTGGCTATGAACTCTAGGTTGTGTAATCCCTCAAAAGCATGGTAATGAAAGTCTACACTTGGGTAGGGAGCATAGGTACTACTAGACCCTCACCCAGTCTCACCCAGTTAGTGTTATACTATTTAGAGAGAATTACATGCAAATTTTCTAGGCTATAGATGGTTCTTTAGACTGGCATTAGTGTAGAACATAAGGTACATGGGAGTTGAGACAATGGATGGAAATCACTACCACCGTCATTGAAACCCTACTAGTGGTTGAATGTGACTTCAAAATCACTAGCGTTTAATGTGAATCATGGTGTGTGTGGTTACTTTTAATTTACATGAAAGAAATATGCATAATGCAACATTCAAATGATTCTCTTATTTATGTAATGCAGAAAAAGCGACATTTCAAATTAAGAAAATATGCATTATTAGTTCTACATGATGTTTTGACAATGCATACTAATGATGGTATGGCCATTGATCAAGCCAAAATCAAGCAAACATAATACAAAATATGTTATAGAACACTAGATACTAGGGTGGACTACACTCAAAGGTCCATTGTTCCTAGCAGTGCCTAGTAAATACCTAAAAAGAGAAAGACCTAAGGACTCATATGCCTATTGCTAATTTCATTGTCTTCCCTTACTAGTCTAACATTTTTGCATTCTAAAAAATTATAGAGATTAAAAAAAGAAACAAAATATGACAATGTCACCTAACTCAGGTCCACATCTGATTGAGCTTTACTCCTTTGTTGTCTAGTCTATCAAACTCTAACCATATCTCTGTAATGTGGTGACCATTATTGCCTGTGGGTGTCAGCCACGGTGACAAATATTAATTGTGGCTATCAACCATGGTGAGCACCTATCATAAATAAAAAATCACAGAGGTCAGTGATCCATGGCATGAAATGCGGAGGTCCTGCCGTGATCACCTTTTGTACCAATTTAGAAAGCATACACCTAAACTAATACATTAATTGAAATTAATCATTAAAGCATGAAATGGAAGACAAGATTGCATATGAAAAGAAAATCAATGTTTTCTTTATTAATCTTGAATAAAATATCAGTTACAATCATGCCCCTCTTAGTATCACCCAAATGTTGATACAATTAACATAATTTGAAAACCCTAATGGGGTAGGTGCAATACATAGACTCTATAAATAGATACGAACTGCTCCAAGGTGTCGATGACCTTCTTCTCCATGATTAGAAGAATTTTTTGTCTTACATCTCAAAACCTTGTTAATCCTACATGCAATAAACAAAAAGAATTAATTAGCAACAAAAGAGGCCTCTCTTGATGAGGATTTTAGGAGATATTTGCATAAAAGGTAGTATAACTAGCATGAAATAAATAAAGTGTAAGAAACGTACTAAACTTATGTTAAACCTAAAAAATATTGCTACAAACATTTAAACAAAAACATATCTAGATATCTATTGGCTTAATTACGAAATTGAAAGCATGGAAGCATGAAAAGAACCATTAGTACCATAACTACAAAAATGAAGGAAAATTATTAAGAACTCTAATTGCACCATTTAAAATTTCTATTAAAGTGAATTAACGTGATATATATCTAATCTAATACAATTAAGCAAATCCTACTACTATAAAACAAGTAAATTGAATATGACAACCTGAGCATGAGTTTGATGCATGGTGAGCACTGTTAGCCATGGTTGATAGCCACGACTAAGCTTGAAATGTTCTTGCCCTTCTAATTTGGTGTCCAATCTTCAATTCTCCTTGAGGAATTGATGATCAAGGGTCACCACTGTATCCTTTGACATATTTGGTGGTTGAATTTCTCAGTTAGTGCACAGATTGCATGAATTCATGTTTCTTGGATCTCCTAACCTCCTAGGACCTCCATGGCATGTGATCTCCAATTGAGCAGCCAAAATGTTCCTCTCAATGCATGTGAGTATACAATTCGATAGGTCTTTGCTACATTTCAACTTGAGATTTGTCTATATCTTTCTCTAATTTGGAGGGGGGTTTTATAGCATTAGCCAAGGATTAGGGGTGGCTTCATGAGGAAGCCAATAACAAGATTGGGTAGTTGATATTGTTGGATGGAAGGATCCAGAACCTTCCTCATTCAAATCACCCCAATCTAAAACCCATTGGTGGTTGCAACCGATTTTGGGTCAGATGAAGGCCAACTAATTTTTAGTCTTAATCATGGCTAACAAGCATGGTCGGCTCTATTAATCATGGGTGTCAACAATGGTTAAAACTGACTAGGCAAAGGTGCCCAAATGAGTGATAAAAACCACTGTTATACCTTGTAATCTATCCAAGATCTTCCATATAGTCTTATAGCATATCCCATATGAGTAGTCACCTCGACATGGTGCATTTTAGGTGTCTACAGGTTCATTTACCCCATTTTAGATAGTGAATGGGTATCACCATTGGTGGTGGTGCCCAAGAAAAATGGCAAGTGGTGAATTTGTGTGGATTACAGGTTGCTGAATAAGGTAACTAAGAAATACCACTTCCCTTTACCCTTCATAGATTAGGTCATTTACACCTTAGCAGGAAAGAAGTATTTTTATTTCTTGGATGGGTTCAGTGGATACAATCAGATCCAAATAGGTGAAGAAGATCAAGATAAAACCACATTTTCTTACCCTTGAGGGACTTTTACATACTGAGTTTTACCTTTTGGTCTATGCAGTGCACCTACCACATTTTAGAGGGCATTTTTGAGCATATTCTCTAACATGATTGGATAAAATGTGGAGGTATACATGGAAGATTTCAATGTATATGGTAAAAAATTTGAAATAGCCACAAAAAATTTGGAGAAAACACTTGAAAGGTATGAGGAAACTAACCTGTCCCTAAGCAATGAGAAATTTTATATGCTAATGTACAAAGGGATAGTTTTAGGACATCATATTTTTGTAGATGAGATAAAAGTGGATAGGAAAAAGATAGAAGTTATCCAAAACTTACCTAATCCCAAAACACAGAAGGATATCCATAGTTTCCTAGGATCATCTAGTTACTATATGAGGTTTATAGCAGACTTTAGAAAACCTGCTAAACTCTTGAGCACATTGTTATCATAGGACATAGAATTTGTCTGGATAAAGGAATGTGAAAAAGTATTTAACACCTTAAAGGAAAAACTAATTACTGCTCTAGTACTGAGAGGTCCAAATTGGACCGTACCTTTTCACATATATGTTGATCCATCTAACAATGCAATAGGATTGATGTTGGGATAGAAATATGGTGATGATGTTTATGCCATCTATTATGTCAATAAACACTTCACAGGTGCTGAATTCAATTATACTATCATAGAAATAGAATTTCTTATAGTTATACATGCTCTTAACAAATTTTTCATTATATTACAAGATATCAGGTTTTTATACATACTGATCATTCATCCATTAGATACCTAACAAACAAACCTGGGATTAGTGGCAGAATTATTAGATGGTTTTTGTTGTTGTAGGAGTTTGATGTGATAATAATGGATAAGCTAGGTAAAGACAATGTGGTAGTTGATTTCTTGTCTAGGTTGATACCTCTAGATGATGCAGCTACATATGAAAAAATTCCAAATGAGCATTTGTTTGATCTAAATGAACATATACTATGGTACGTAGATATGGCTAATTATTTATCCACTAGTAAAGTATTCCCTGCACTTTTACCTCATGAAAAATAGACTTTAATTGAGAAAAGTGTAGACTTCTCATGGATTTATGGGTGCCTATTTAAAATAGGGCCTGATCAGATCATGATAATATGTGTTGTTGAGAATGAGATAATAGAAATATTGAAGGTTTACCATGATGAACCTTATGGTGGCTATTTTACAGGAAAAAGGATTGCATATAAAGTGTTGCAGGCTGGTTACTACTAGCCTACACTATTCAAAGATGTAGCCAAGCATGTGAGACAATGTGATCAATGTTAGAGGATGGACAGACCTACTCTCAAAGATGATATGCCAATCCAACCACATTCTCACATAGAGCCATTTGATAAATGGAGGATGGACTTCGTAAGACCCATTAATCCATAGTCAACAGGTAAGAGGTTTATCTTAGTTTGTACTGACTATGTGACCAAGTGGGTTGAAGTGCAAGCTTTGCATTATTTAAAAGAGAAGACTATATAAAAATTCTTATATTCATCTATTTTTACAATATTTAGGGTTCCAAGAGAGATCACAACTAATAAAGGACCCCAATTTACTTCAAATATAATTTAGGAACTCATGCAACAATATAAAATTAGGCATAACAAAACCACTCCCTACCATCCATAGGTTAATGGACAAGTTGAGGTAACCAAATGAGATTTGGAAAATATCATGACAAATATTGTGAAGAAACATAGGAAGGACTCGGTCATTAGATTACCAGAAGTAATGTGGGCCTACAAGACCACCTAGAAGACTACTATTAGTTTCACACCATTCCAGTTAGTCTAAGGAAAGAATGTTATAATGCATACAGAGTTTGAAGTCAAAATACCTAGGACTACCTAGAGTTGAATATAAATATGGATGATGCTCAAAAATAACAAATTTAATAGCTTAATAAACTAGATGAATACCACCTTGATTCTCTCAATCATGTATGCTTCAGATACGTGGTATGGATGCAAGCGATGACCATTGATTGTTAATGTAATGTTGCTATAGTCAATGTTTCTAATCATCATAGCTCCATTATTGATGACTTCAATCACTTCATTTGGCCCCATCCAACACTGCATGAGCTTACCTTTCCTTTCCTAGAATCGTGAGTCATATAGTAATGCCCATTCTCCCATTTTGAGCTACTTTGGCCTGGTGTGGCGGTTATGCCACTTGGTCCATTCTCCATACCACGTGTCTAAAGCATACATGATTGAGTACAGATTGGGCATGGGGGAGACCCCATTTGATTTTGATTTTAAATTGAGTCAGTAATATGTGGGTGTAGTCCACATAGTACCAAAATTAATTATACTTTCAAAAAAAAATTAGTTGTATTTTTGTTTTGCAAGAACGATACCTTGAGTGTAGCTATTAGGTAGCTTGGGAAACCTATGCCTAACAAGCATAGGATCCATGAACCTGCACCTTCCCAGATTTCTAGAAGAATTATTTGCAGTAGGAGTATCTTATCCCCATTTAAAAAGGGGAATACTATTCATGAATCTGCATAGTGCTTCTTGGATTGATATTTATGGATAATTAAAACATTCAACTGTTGGTTCAGGAATGAATACTGATTTTTTATTCTTTTATCAAATAGATTTCTAAAAGGTATGATAAACCTTAAGCATATATAAGAGGTCATGTCAAGCAAACATAGCAATAAATGAGGAGTGCATGTTTTTCATTTTTTGATGGGGAAGACACCTGATTCTTGTTTTATGGTAGAAAACACTTGATTCTTATATTTCAAGAAAGTGGCACTTAATTTTCATTTATATGGTAAAAGGTGTATAATTTCCATATTTTAGGAAAGTGGCACTTGGTTCCTATTTATACGGTAGAAGGCACCTGATTCCCATTTATATGGTAGAATGCACTTGATTCCCATGTATACATTACAAGGTGCTTGACTCCCAACATGTTAAGGAGATGGTATCCACGTCTGGTCTTCTGGTAGACCAACACCTAATTCCTAGCTTCTCCAAGAAAAGGGCGTTTGACTTCCATTTGTCATGAAAGCAACACCAAAACTTCTAAACATTAAAAATAAAGTTTGTATAAAGTTTGTTTTAAAAGTATGACACCCGATAGTTAGCAAAAAGGTGTCTATTTTCCATGAAATCATAGCGCTCGATTTATAAGGCACCTTCTTCCCATGTTAAGTATAGTGCATGATTGCTAAGGCATCTACTTCTCATGTTACGCATAGCACCTAATTTCTAAGTCACCTGATTACTAAGGTACCTACTTTCTATTTATGAGGCACCTATGTGCCATAATTCAGAAAGAAGGTGCTTGACTTCCACATAGAAAAGGTGCCTACTTTCCATTTCCATGGTATTCTACCTTGTAATAATAAAACTTTAGCATTGGCAAAATGGACCGAGCCACATTAGCACCCCACTCACGTGTAAAGTCAAATCTATAAAGGACAAAATTAAAAATTATCAGCAACCAACTTTCAATGAGGGGATGTTTGTCATCCCATGAAGATATGATTTTTCTAACCTTTATTTTTAAACCTTGTAGGATATCTTAAATGAATCATGTTGCAGCTATCAAGAACCAATCACGTGGAGAGAAATTCACTGTATGGGAAATATGGCCATCATTTTCCATTGAAGTTTATCTAGTCATCATCCACTGGATAATAACAATGCACCATGAATATATGCACATGGTGCACCCATAGAACAAATTTAGGTACATGATTAAATTTTCTATTTTATGTCTATATTATTTTCATACGCATGTGTGTCTATGGAAAAGTGTCGGTACAACCCCCATTATATTCCTAGCCACCTGAATAATTCCACTTGGTACTTTGCTATGTGTCATGGATCTGATTGGTAAAATACTTATGGTTATCACCTCTACACAATCTGCCACATGCTCTAAGGAAATTTTACATGGGTAACCATAATCATTTATTATTAGGGTAGTTAACCTCCTGCGTCCAAGGAAATAGTTGGTTTTAAAAACTGCTTACTAAATAACTACTATGTAAGGAGGAAAACTATAAAGTGTGGCAATTCAAATAAAAGTAGAGTGTGAAGTATTTTTCAAGTGAATTGTAAACCTAAGATAATTTACACTCAAAGCATGGGGAAATATAAGAACCATGACTTGAAGAAGATTGAACCTATCGACTATTTAGGAATTTCGACGGACATACAAATCCAATTCAATGTCATAATATGGATGGAGTACTTCTATATAGTCATCTAAGACTAGTACATAGTGGTAGCCAACAATTTTGTAGCATCCATGATGTATGGGGCCATGCGTATGTGGGGAGTAGATATTCTAGTCATTGAATAGTATATCTCCATGGTGACAAACATTCCTCTAATATGGGAGTGCATGTACAAGGAGTAGAACCTAACTCTCTATGTATAGATATTCTTTAGAAGACCAACATAACACTTGATGTACACTAGTTTTCTCAAGTAGCACATTCTTGAACTCTAGAGGCTAGTTTTCAAATAGATCATATAATTTTTCACCTATTATGGTAGGTACTCTAAGTTGAACTTTAATAACTTTTGATTTCTAAATCACATAATTCATGGGAACAAGATTAATATCTTGTATTAACTTTTACACATACTCAAATATGAGGCCAAACAGTACCAGGTAGGCACAACATTTGCCTTAGCTCACCATATCCTAATTTTGGTCTTGGTAGAACATGCAAAGTCACATAGAAATATGATGATTTAGGATATTGAGGGTACTAATGTAGTTCTAGGGGCACAAGAAGGAGTAGAGGTGTTATTATAGAATGAATAGTCAACTGAGAGGGTGATAGAACAAGAAGAAACGGTGTCTATATCCCAACTTGAGGAAAATACATGGGATGCAAGACAAGCCTTGTTCCTTATTTTTCCTTAATTTGATGAGGAAGCAATACATGATTTATCCCCCATTGACCCTCAATTTTATGATGAGGCAAGGTAGGATCTGCCAATCCCTCCTTTCATGCTAGTTTCTATTAGAACTTGAAGCAAAAGCATGAAGTTGTCTAGGGTTATTTCGAGCTCATCAGACAATGAAGCAACAATCGATAAGCTGAACAAGGAAGAATAGCTGGACTAAATTTTGTAGGATATTTCCTTTGGGTAAACTCCTTAACAATAGGCTACAATGGAATATTTACCATAGGAGGTCTAGGTGGAGGATTTGTAGCAACAACTACAGTTATTGAGAGAGTAGTATTCCACTTGGGAAGCCAAATTTAAGGAAGAACATAATCTATTTCAAGAGTCATGGAAAGAAGTTGCATTGAAGATACATGAATTGTATCAGATAATTTGGTAACTATAGGTCCAAATAGGAAGATTACAACTCTAGGGTAGAGCAGTGGAAGCCAAACAGCTGGTCAAAGTAGATGCAACGGTGCATACTGATGGGACAACAAAGGTTCCCGTTACTAACATCAAAACTGAGTAAGGGGTGGATGCTGCAATTTAAGTAGAGCATCCTTGTTCAAAATCTCATTTTACATAACAGGTAATTCAAGAATATGAGGTTGAGGAACCTAAAAATTTACAACAATCTATAGAAAAAGAAGATAAATAGGATAATGAGGTGGAGGCTCAAGAGCCTCAAGTTACAAATAAGGAGGAAGAGATAGAACATTCTCCATTGTATGGAGGGGCCAAACTACCTCAAGAGGAAAAAGTAATTTTGATCGAGCAATAATTTTTTGCATAGGTAGAAGAAGCTCAACAACATGCATCCACTGAAAACCAGGAAATAGCAACAACACCAGCATACTCTGAGATATAGCCCAAAAAGTTGAGATCAAAGAAAAAGGTTGTAAGGGCATCTCAATAAAGACCCATAACTAGAGCAATAGTTGCATAATTAAAGGAATTAGGCATAAAATTCGATGAAGAATTAGAAATAGATTCCAATGAGGAATGAGAGGCAGCAAAGAAATTGTTTGTTGCCTAAAAAGAAAATTTTGAAAAGCTCAAGGAAGATGTATAAGCAGACAAAAATAACTAGAAAAATTCTTTTAATATGGCATGTAAGGAAGCAAAAAATGAGGCCAAAAAGGAAGCCAAGAAGCCTCCCAAGAAAATTCTAGTTACCCAAATTCACTAGTTTTGGGGCATATATGGGTTGATAGGTGATTAGCCTTCAAGGATGAAGGCATATTTCATGAGAATGGGACTTTTAGGTCTTGTTCCACCTATAGAGTAGGCATCAAATAGCAAAAACCCTCTGGTGGAAGAAATAGAGGTTAAGTATGAAGCTGAACTTGATCCAACAAGGGCCTATTTACCCACATCCAAGGTTGCTAAAAATTTAGCATCCCATTTAGCGATGAATCTACAATACCTATGGGTGAAGGGTTACCCCTTCACGATGAATACTAGAAAATGGTGGATCCTGCATTTCAGAAGGATGCCGCTAGTTTCATTGGCTACTATTTAAATACTAAGAAAGGCAGGGTGGCCTGGACAAAGGAACAACTAAGAAAAAGAGTAGATCCAAGCTAGCCAGCTCGGTGTAGCAAGCACTAGAAATAGTAGATAAAAGAGGTAGCCACTCCCAAAGCACCAAAGGGGTGAAATCCTAGAGATAATAAAAAAGCAAAGGTCATTGAAAAGAAAAGGAAAGAAACAGTCAAGGCCTATTGAAAAGTTGTAAACAAAACTGGTAATTACCAGTATAAAGTGGCATAGGGATGTGCCACCGCTTAATCGTGGGTGTATGATGAACCTTGAAAATGCTTATTTTTATACTACTTTTCTTATAAAAATTAGCACTTATTTTTGTAGATATATGTTTAATGAAAATTTTATATATATCTAACAGTTTATTCTACTTGTTATTTAATATTTATTTCTAAGTGTGTTTTATGTATATTTTATAGAAATTGTTGTGTTTTAGCATATTTTCATCAATTTCCCACTCAAACCCACCACTTTCAATTTCATGAAGGTAAAACATTTGCAGTACACTAGGGCAAAGTGCTAAGTTAAGTGCCTAATTCCCTTTGAAGAACCCAAATTCTATTTAGCACTTAATAGACGGGTGCCTGATTCCCGTTAGGTTCCTAAATCTTGTGTTGGTGCTTGTATCCCAGCTTCTAAATATAAGGTGCCTACTTCCCAACTTCTATATACAAGGTGCCTGATTCCCATTGAAGCTTAATTCTAGCATAGCTTTGTGGTCGACAAAATAGAACGTGATTTCAGTGACAAGCATAGATAGAGTTTTTAGTTTTGAATCCAGACTAGGGACAATGTTAAATATGACTAACCATCTATTTTTTAGTTGCTATGAAAATATCTATGTAATATTGAACAAAGTGACTATCAGATGTATTCTGATAAAACAAAATACGCTAAAATAGTTTTGATATTTTGCTTGATTCCATGTATTCATGCATGTCATTGTAAATTAGAATCAATACTTTGATTTATTTATAATTTGTAACAGGGTGTGGCCGCATATATTATAAATATGCAAGCCACCCCTAAAAATGTGATCCCAGATTTCCTCTATATATTTTCTGCTACAAGTTTTAATAAATATTTTTTGAGTCATTTATGGTTAAATCAACTAGCATCTAGTGAATTATTTAACATGGGCAGAACCTTTTGGAAGAATGGGCCTACTCTCAACAATGTTTTTCCCTTTCCTTTCCCTTGTTTTTTTTTTTCTTTAATTTCATTTTATTTTTGTAGATTAATTTTAATTCTTGTATTTTCCCCTATTTTTTGTAAATTCCAGCAATATGCAGTTTTAATTTTTGAATGTAATTTAGGCATGTTTTCATAAATTTGGGATATATTAGTCATTTGTAAATCAAAATCAAAACTTAAATGAACACCAACACCCCCCAAACCATAAATCTGAGGGACTCATCTCTATGGAGAAAATTATAAGCATATATTGTGCAAGGTTGCTCACAATTCTATGAGCTACCTCATGTTGAAAAATTAAATGAGGTAGTGAACTTAAATGTAGAAAAATAACCAATGTTTTTCCCCAATAATTGGCTGAAGGTTGATAGGAAGGCAAGGAAATCTATCAGACTATACTTATTTTATTCAATTTTGTTGAATGTATCAATACAAACCACTAAAAAGTTGTTATGGGATAAGTTAGGGAATATGTATTAAACAAAGTCATTGATAAATATACTCTTCCTCTAGGATAAGTTGTATTCACTTCATATGAATGATGGTGATTTTTTGGTAGAAAATCTTAATACCTTCAACACTATGGTAAGTCAATTAAACTCTATTGATGTAAAAATGGATGAAGAAGAAAAGTGTATCACTTTGATTTTTTCTTTATCTAATTCCTGGGATAACATAGCTATGTCTATCAAAAACACTACTTTTACATTAAAAGTTAAGGATATACTATGAACTATGCTATCAGAAGAAACAATGTGAAAATCTATTGAGGATTATCGTTAGAATGATGCCTTGTACATAAGAGGTCATTCTCAAGAAAGAATTAAAAATTAAGGATAATTTTGTTACTCTAGATAAGAGGAAATACTAGAAATATTATAAAAGAAGGCATTATAAAAGGGACAATCGAGCTAAAAAGGGTGGAAATAGTAAGTCATCCAATGAAGTCCTTTCTACATAAATAAATACCATAGGTGAAGATTCAAGAGATCTATTCTTAGATACTTCATGCTCAACTAAATGCCATAATTTATGATTGATTAACTTACGCACCTCTTTTCATATAACTCCCCAATAAGGATTGGCTCACTGGATATGAAAAGATCAATGGAGATGAATTATTTTTGGGAAATAACTCGACATGTAAAAGCATAGGTCAAGGAATATGTAAGTTGATTTTCAAATATGGAAGAATTAAAAGTCTTCCTAGTGTTATGCACATTTCAGGTTTGGTATAAAATCTTATATCAGTAAGTAAGATTAATGATGTAGGTGCAAATGTGGTATTTAGTAAGGATGGTTTCAAGATGATTTATAGAGTATTGGTGTTGACAAAATTTCATACAAGAACACTATTCAAGCTTGAGGTAAGCACTGTAAGTGTTGGGTGCAATAGTTATATGGTTTTTATGGAAAATAATATTACAAATCTTGTTCCTAGTCTTCCTATATAAAATACAATGTTATGGCATAAGAACATGGGGCATATTGGAGAGAGAGACCTTTGGGAATTAAAAATTAAAGTTATGACTAAAGGATTTTTTGATTTCCAATTAGATTTTGATTTGTGTGAGCACTATATATTTGGAAAGTAAACTCAAGTTAGTTTCCTAATAGTGTTACAAGATTACAATAAATTCTTCATTTAGTTCATAGTAATGTGTTTGGACCTGCTAAAGTTTCATCACTAGGAAAATCTACGTGCTACGTTACTTTTATAGATGAATTTTTAAGGAAGGCCTAGGTATATTTTCTATGAAATAAATCTAAATTTTTCAATAAATTTAAATATTTTAAGGCTCTTTTAGAAAATAATATAGAGAAGAATATAAAGGTCTTGATAAGTGATAATGGTTGTAAATACTGCTCTAATACATTTTAGTAGTTTTGCAAGGAATGTGAAATAGATAGGTAGAAAATAATTTTGTATACTCCACAACATAATGGAGTTACAAAAAAAATGAATAGAACATTGATGGATATGGTCATAAGCATGCTAAGTGGTGTAGGGTTAGAAAGGGAATTCTAGGTAAAAGTAGTAACAACTACATATTATCTCATCAACAGATCTTCTAAATCAGCTTTGGTTGACAAAATTCCATAGGGAGTTTGGATTGGTAAGAAACCGTCTCTTAGATAATTTAGGGTTTTTGGTTGTGATGCTTATATGTATATTCCAAAAGATAAAAAGACTAAGCTAGACTATAAATAACCAAAGTGTATATTTCTATGTTACAGTACCGGTGTTAAAGGATATAATTTGTGGAACCTAGAAATACAAAATATTATTTATAGTTGTAATGTAATCATTAGAGAAACAAAAGGGGTCCCTAAACAGGAACTACAACCAAATAAAGAATTTTAACAAGTTCAAGTTACACTAGAATAGGAATAACATATGTCTAAGTTGTATGCTACTATAGAAGATGAATTAGAGAGAGATTTGGAAGAGGAAACTTTAGAATGAGATGAGGAAGCTAAAAATGCATAACCAAAAATTCTAACTTTGAGAATATTAGATCACATATGAAGAATACCAAAAATGTATAGTCCTCTTGATTTTCATTATGCATTTACTTTATCAGCTTTATCAGTTACTAATGAAGATCCCAAGACTAAAAAGGAGGCACTTGAGTCAAGTGAAAATAAGTCTTGGAAAAAGGCTATGGAGGAGGAAATAGAGTCCTTAGATAAAAATCAAACATGGGACTTGGTGAAATTACCTCTTGAAAGAAAACCTATTGGATGTAAATGGGTATTTAAGAAGTACAATGTAGAAGGAAAATTGGAGAAGTATAAAGCTTGCCTAGTAGCAAAGGGATTTTCTCAAGTTGAGGGAATTGAATTTGGTGAGATTTTTCTCCTATGACTAAATTAATGTCTATTAGATTTTTATTAGCTATTGATTTTACTTTCAATATTGAAATAGAATAGATGGATGTAAAAACAATATTTTTACATGGTGAACTTGAGTAAGAAATATATATGGCACAACTAGAATGCTTTAAGGTAAGATGTAAGGAGGACTTGGTATGCAAGCTAAAAAAACCCTTTATGGCTTGAAGCAATCACCAAGAATGTGGAATAAAAAATTTGATAGGTTTGTTTTGGCACTTGGGCTTAACAGAAGCAAAGCAGATCCTTGTGTGTATTTCAAAGAAGGTAAAAATTTTGTTATCATTATTTTGTATGTGGATGACATGTTTTTAATTGGTAATAATAAAGAGATGATTAGTTCATTCAAATCTTAGTTATTTTCTCAATTTGACATGAAGGATCTTGGTGCTACAAAATTTATTTTGGGTATGGAAATCATAAGGGATCATGCAAACATGAAATTTTGGATCAATCAAAGGAAGTATATTGAATTAATACTACAAAGGTTTAGGATAAAAGATAGTAAACTTGTGATTACTCCATTTTCTATTGGTAAAATATTATCTACTAAATAGTATCCCAAGATAGAATATGAAATTCAAGAGATGAATAAAGTTCTTTATGCTAGTGTTCTAGGAAGCTTGACGTATGAAATGGTTTGTACTAGACCTAGAATTGTACATGCAATAGGAGTAGTGAGAAAATATATATGTCCACTCCATGAAATGAATGTTCTAATATTGTGAAGATAATTTTAGATACTTACATGGCACCTCAAATTATGTAATCTGCTACCAAGTAAAAAGCCAAAGAAAATAAAATTTTGAATCTACAAGATTTTGTGGATTCTAATTGCGCTAGAGACCTTATTAATAGAAAATCCACTAGTGCCCATGTGTTTATTTTTTGGGAGGTGAGGTGAGTTGGATGAGTAAAAGGTAATTAGTGGTTGCTTTATCCATTACATAGGAAGAGTACATGATAAAAACTCATGCCCTGAATAGTTAATAATATAGTTCTATTGCCCATTATGGAAAGTATTCAATGAATGAGAGAATTTTGGATATGTGTTGGATACTTTTCATATTTTATAGTTCTACAGAGGGGAAAATGGTGTTTTTTGGATGGGTTGTTTTTTTTTAGGTTATTTTTAAACCCATGGTTTTATAAATTTTGTCATGTGTCTTTGTTATTTATTTTACACTTGCATTAGAGTTTAATACATAATAGAGAACTACATTATTGTATTGAATATAGTTGAGTTTATGTAATATGTATTATGGTTTATAGAGAATTGTATTATTGTATTAGATATGGTTGAGTTTATGCAATAATAATAAAGGTTATTATGCTCATTTTTTACCCAAAAGATTTTTCCTAGGAGAATATTATGTATTATGTGTTTGCCTTATTTCTTCATCTTGATTCTATTTTATTGCTTATCTAGTTTATGTTTATTGGGGAATACTTGCTCTTCATTTGGGGTTATGGTCCCAACACGCTTCTACTATGGAAAGCCATCTCACAAAATGCATCCATATCTTTATATTTGTTTTGCTAATAGAATACAAGTTGAAGGGTTCTTTAATTATCACATTGAATGATGACTAGAAACCTATAAGGAATGATAATATCCTTCATAATTATGAGCATGCACTTGAGATACTTAGCTATATCATTGGTACCAAAATATCGAGCCTCCATGGAGGAATAAGAAAAAGAGAATTAGCATCTAGAACTCTAAGAAATAAGGCTAAATCCTAAATAGAACATAAATCCTATGATGGATCACTGCTCATCCAAGTCACGTTAATTAGCATATAAAAAACCTATCAAAATTGGAGGGGAAAAATGGAGTAGTGAATATCCATCTGTTAGTTTCCACTCATGTATTTGAGAATTCTCCTAGCTGGTATCCAATGATTCTCCTATGGTGCTTGCATATATTTAGAATAATAGCTGATAAAAAGGCTATATCAATGGCCAATGCCTTATTATCCTCAAGGGAATTAATATTTTTAACAATACTCTTGTCAAAATCATCAAGAATATTATCAGCAAAACCAATTAAAATTGTAATCTTTAGATTTATGCTACCTTAAGGGCCTATCACACTGGTGTGACTCCCTAATATTTAGTTTATGGAATTCAATCTATCCTCCTTTTCAATTTTGAGGTGTCCTGTGTATTTTGCTGTTTCTTTAGGTAAGGCAATAAGTTGTATTGTGTTAATGATCTCCTTATGTTATCATTATTTTATCTTATACGCAAAACTTGTCATCTCTTTTTTAATCATTCTAATCTCCAATATCTTAACTTAGTCTTCATTATTATGTCAAAAAAGACATCCAAATTTAATGTCTACAATGTATATATCCATATGACAACATTGTTTGTGTATGCACATCTATATATATCTTACTAAAATCCATTTCTTCCTAAATAAAAAAATTTTAGTATTGCAAAATTTCGTCAAAACTATCTTATTGATAAATTATATGAAAGTTTACAATCCTAACACATACTATAAATATTCTAGTAATTTTGATTTTTATACAAAAATTATTTTCACTTTACAATCTTAAATACATAAACCATAAACCAACATCTATTATTATTGATAACTTTCCCAGTATAAAATACAATTAAAAAATAATAATTAAAAAAATATCATGAAATAGCATTGCACTTAGTTATCATTTCATTCAATCTACTTTTGATCCTAAAAAAATATCTAATATCTACTAAGCTTATATCAAAAGCCTTTATATTATTATACATCATATTATCCCTTAGTATTAATATTTTTCTTTTTTATATATAGACAGTCCTTTTTATTTTTTATTCTATAAAATTCTCTTATCGATGAAATCCTTAAATTAAAAGTTCTATAAATAACTTTTATCATTTACTACCTACATAAAAATTTCTTCATTATCTCCGACAGAAACTCCAAAGATGAGCATCAATTCTCGCTTGCAGTCACTTTTAGCTCCGAAGCTCTCCCCAACTTGGCAATATTCTCAGACAGTTAATTAAGGCTGTAGTATATATATTTCAAATACAATTTAACCTTGCCCATAAATTTGGCCAAATGCGACAATTTATTTAAAATCCTCTCAAGGCTGTAAATGTATGGCCGAATTTATCTTCCTAAAGAATAGCCTTTGTTTTTTCCTTTATAATTAAAAATAATATATATATATATAAAATAAAAATAAATAAATATTTTTTCTAAAAAAATTGTTTATCGAATTATTTTCAACCATACTCAATATAATTATAGAATACAATCTTATTTCCTTAAAATTTAAACCTTCAACTACTCAAAGTTGTACCTGCATACACATTACGGGTTATACGCACGGCATTGTCTTTTGTATTGGCGGAATTATGAAAAAAATTCCAAGTGGGTAGTTAAAACTCTCTAATTATAAAGGCCCAGGTTCAAATCTCTCCCCTAACATGTTGCGGATATGTTGTATATAAAAAGTTCCTCATCCACAAAAATAAATAAAAAATAATAATCCTTGGCGGATTGGCGGATTGTCTAGTATTGGTTGACCTTTTGTGCCACCTATAAAAGCTCTGATTCGTGGAAGCCATGTAGCAATTGCGTCCAACAGAATGTGAAAGCTCGTCACCGTTGCTATTGTCGCCCCTTGGAAAAGCCATAAAACGCTTGTCCATGACTATCCTCTCGTTCCAAGAGAAGACTATTAGGAATAAACTCAGGCGTTCCACGTCAGCGTGTTCTGTGCCTTATCAAAAATAAAAAAAGATGCGGGGCAGGAAAGTGAATACGACGTTGCTTTTGTTATAATCGTTGTAAACTTCACCGGATATATGATGTGATATAGTTAATTATTAGTTAACATCCAAGCTAGAATTTCTTTGCCATTACAATTGCGTCCAACATTTCCACGTAGATTACATCTTTTAAACAATTTAATATTCTATAAAATAATGACGGAAAGCTCAAAGAAAGTGCAAATAACTTGGATCTCAAGAAAGCTGGGAAAAGATCTAAAGGACTTTACATTCTTTTGCCTTTAAAAATTTTAATTTAGACGATTATAATTCTTTATATGACTAAAATATAAGTAAATATATATATATATATATATATATATATATATATATATATATATATATATTTTTAATAGATAAAATAGTAGAAATAAAGAAGATATAAATTAGTATGTAGATGTGTGGCTTTATTTTATTTTAACTTTATTTTAATATTTAATTTTTTTATAGGATGTATTTTGTTTAGTTATTTAAAGAAAAGAAAGAACAAGTTTTATTATCAATAGGAAAAAACATTTACATACATAATTTTAAATGACTAGTAACATGGCCAATTTTACAATGGAAGTAATTTTAAAGACATAAAACACAATGTTAGAATCCAATTTGATAGTGGTATTATGAAAATGAAAGCTATTTAAGTATATAGGATGTCTATTTTAGGCATAAAAAATCCTCAAACAAACTTGCAATTGTTTTATCTAATACTACATGCATCTATCTTGTGAGAGGTGGTTATACCACTTGACTTCTCACATGGTCTACAATGTAATAACTTATGACATGCCCTCTTATTACATCATACTCAAAAGTTCTATTATGCTTTGATGATGATATTTGAGTGTCTTGCTCGAGTTGCAAAGATAGATAATATTTTTTCGACAAGATGTAGTTTGCAAGCCATCTCATGCATTTTTAAAGCTTTCTTCGCAATAGCCCATTCATATTGTAGATGTTTTCCTCTCTATATGGAAAAGTGAATAGAAAATAAATTGATTTTGAATGTACACTCTTCATTCTAGAATGTATTGAACTTCTTGGCCTTAAAGGTGTCTCATGGCTTATGCTTGTAGTGGTTCCCTTTATATCCATGCAGTGTTGCCTCTTGTTGTTTCCTTGACTTGAAGTATTAAATTGGTGGAACTCTTCTTGTATGATGACTTGAATGTTTCCAAGTTTCTTGGACCATCATATGTTTGAGTTTATATTGGATATTATTGTTGTCTCAAGTGTATTTGTGAGACAAACATATGTTCTTCTTCTCTTTCTTGAACTTCTTCTTTTGTTTCTTTTACTTGATTCTCTTTAACTATATTACTTTGATGTGCCTTTTCTAAATTTGATTTTGTTGTTCTAAATATGACTTGTTATGTTGTTGGTTCATCTCTTATGAAGGGGATCCATTTTTAATGAAATATGTCAACATTTATTTATAGTGCATCCATTTCTTCCATAATGTTCACACATATTTTGTGTGTAGAAAGTACTCCCCTAAGAATCATTTATCTAATATTCATAACTTTGAATTTTTTTTTTTGGAAGTGTTGTGGAGGTCTCATGCCTCTTTTGAATGATTTGTTTCCTCTTTGACTTGCAAATAGTAATTGTTCTTCTTCTTTTATTGTATGTGAGACCTCTATTGAAGTAGGTTCAGCAACTCCTTAAAGCTTAGTTTTTGCTCAGTAATACTTAGTGTAGTCAAAATAATATTATACTTTCATGGGAGAGATCTTAAAATAATAGGAATTAATATTTTATTAGATACGTGAGTTCTCAATGATTGCAATGATGCTCACACTTCTATAATTCTTCTCATGAATGTTGAAATATTTATCCACTCTTCATGTTCAGACAATGGACCTAGCTTTGGAGGAATAGAGTCCAATTTAGATTCTTGGCTTCAAATACCTTTTTCAGCTTGTCACATGCATCTGTGGTTGTGATTTTATCCTAAATATATGTTTGGACCTCATCTACTACTCCAAAAATAATTATTAGTTATAACTTTCTCTCTACCTTGTCAAACTTTCTTTGATCTTCTCCTTTTATAGTAGTATGGGTAATTATTCCATATACTACTTACCATACTTATTCAAAATCAGGTTGCGTTATGGGTTTGGTATTACAGGTACAATAATTTTGTTTCCTCAAAAATTAGAATTTTGGTAATAAGAGCTTCTATGCTCCACTAGCTATTGTAATCGTTTACAAAACCTAAATATTTTTCCTTTGCTTAATCCACCTTAAAAAAAAATATTATTCATGAGAATATAATCCTATACTCAAATTTTAATTGATACTTTAAATCTCAAAAGAATTAATTTTACTAGGAATGAAATATGGAGGTGGAAAATCTCTTCTCTTCTCCTTTCAAAATAAGGTTTCTTTCTTTTGAAAGCATTCAAAATAATTATGTATTCCTTTGTAGTTTTCTCTTTATTTAAAAAAGTAACTTCTCAAAATTTACATCTTTGTTTCAGTTTTCCTTCTTCTCACTATATATGTGAGATCAAATATGATAATTGACTAGCATAAAATCTCATTACCTTTGTTTACTTTTATATGTGCTCTTCTATGTGGAAAGTGTGTTGTCTAATTCTTGTTACCTTTTTTGAACTTTGGGTTACGCCTTAATATTTATAATCCAATATTTCTAAGGTTGACATCTACAAATGATCAATGGCAATTCCCTTCTTCTCCATTCTCAAATTAGATCATTAATCAATTTGATGTCTTTTTTGTTGAATTTTATTGCTTTTTTAGATGGATTCCTAAATAAGTTCAGATTTTTTGTCACATGGGTTAGGATTCTCTATCCTTTGAATGCTTGTCTTTGTTCTTATGCATTTTTTCATGTTTTTGTTCATAAATATTTAATGTGCTCTCCTTGGTCATGCTAGGTGATATCTTGAGTAACCTTCTAGGATGTTATTCTTTGCAATTTGTTTTTAGGGTTATATTTATATGAGGAATACACTCTAAAGCCTTATACTTATTTGAAGCTTTCTCAATAGACATATTTGAACATCATCTAACTAGTGAAAAATTATCTTAATGCTTCTTCAAATGGTTATGGAACTATGATGGATCAATTTTGTTGGGTAACACAATGACATTTATGGGACAAAAGACAACATGGTTATTTTTATTTATTCTCTTGCAGTGTTCTTCCTCTCCTTCACTAGGCCATTTAAAAGGTTTATACCTTTAGTATTGAGGACATTCCATTGAGACACGAGATATTTTCTTGATGTTTTTTCCATGAGATGTATCTCATTCTATTTGTTTTTTCTTCTTCTTTTGTCATTTTCTAGAATTGGATGAGCATTCTTTTCATGCAGTCTTTTAACTACAATTCAAACTCTTTCTTGTTTGGTTTGATAATAATAAGGTTAATATTTCTTGGTTTTTAGCTCGATTTGGTTATTAGATTGTGGTCTATTTTGAAATATTTTATGGATGTATTTTCCTTATGATATATGAGAGACACAACGCTTATCTAATTTTAATGGTGTAATTGGTTTACACCCTATCTTGCTTTCCTCATGTTATAGTTTGGACTTAACTATATCTTTTACTAGTTTTCTTTTGATAGATCTAGTTCCCTTATTATTCCTACATTATTTTATTATGTGTTTCCTCTGTTTACACTTTGCTCCTTTTATTTCTACAAATGCTTCTTTTATTTCCATTTGAGGACCCTTTGTAACTTGAAAATTTCTTAATAATCTTTCTAATACTTCAGAATGATATATTTACTAATGTTTAGTAGGATCTTATTATAATTCTTTTATGAACCTTTGATGCAGGAGCATCCAACAGCACCTGATGCAGAGGCATTTGAAAGATTGCCTAAGGAGAAAAAATGTCACGATTTCATGACGTGTTGCGAAATCATGACAAAAAAAGGAGAAGAGAGTGAGGAGGAAAATCTGTCGTGATATCGCGACAAAAAAAGTGTTGGGATATTGCGACATGACAAGGAGAGAGGGACCAACAAAGAAAGTTGTCGCGATATCACGACAGCAAATGTGTCACGATATCGCGACACAAACAGATGACAGAACCAGCAAGAAGATGTCACGAAATCATGACATGTCATGATTTCACGACCCAAGTAGGAATAAGAAGGCTACAAGCAAATATGTCACGATTTCGTGACCCAAGAGCAAGAGGAGAGTACGAAAGGAGCAGATGTCACGATTTCATGACAGGTCACAGTTTTGCGGCCAGAAGGCGAGGGAGGAGCCAAGGAGGAAAGATGTCGTGATTTCGTGACATGTCGCATTTTTGCGACTAGAGGGGAAGAGAAGAAGCCAAGGGAGGAAGATGTCGCAATTTCGTGACATGTCACATTTTCACGACCAGAAGGCAAAAAGGAAGCCAAGGGAGGAAGATGTCACGATTTTGTGACATGTCACATTTTTTGACCAAGAGGCAAAGAAGGAGCCAGTAGAGGAAAATGTCATGATTTTGTGACAGGTCACATTTTTGTGACCCAAAGAAGCGAGGGGAAGCAAAGAGGAGAAGATGTCACGATTTCATGATAGGAAGAAGTGAGAGGAGGCTAAAAGAGAATATGTTGTGATATCATGACATGTCGTGATTTCACGACAGAAGCAGGAGAAGGAGAACAGAAGGCAAAGAAGTCACGATATTGCGACTTGTCATGATTTCATGACATGAAGAAGAAAGAGAAGGTGAAACGGGAAGATGTCATGATTTCATGACATGTCATGAAATCATGACCCAGAGTGGAAGAAAACAGAAATGGAAGATGTCACGAAATCATGATATGTCATGATTTCGTGACCCGAAGTGGAGAAGAGGAACAAAGAAGAGAGATGTCGCGATAGTGCGACACGTCACGATTTAGCTACCAAAAAGGAAAAGGAAGGGCGAGCACAGAAAGATGTCATGATATCGCGACAGGTCATGAAATCATGATAAGAAGAGAAGCAGAGTGCCAAGGGGGGAAAACTGTCATGATTTCACATGTAGCATTTTTGCGAGGTAAGGGGAAGAGCCGATAGAGGACACAAAAATGTCATGATTTTGCAACACGTGGCTCATGACACGAGAAGAGCAGGTGGATGTAGAGGCCATTACAGAAGGGCACGTGGCAGTAAGATGCAAGCAACGACAGAGCACCCCATCAC
Source organism: Wollemia nobilis (assembly GCA_028583015.1). NCBI lineage: Eukaryota > Viridiplantae > Streptophyta > Pinopsida > Araucariales > Araucariaceae > Wollemia > Wollemia nobilis. Next base: position 4,711,473 of record JAQPPZ010012983.1, on the reverse strand, counting down.
TCCAAAAATAATGTTTCGACAGGTCGAGGTGCAGGTGGCTACAGAGCACTCTACCACTTCGTGAAATGATGGCCAATGACACGTGGCATCAAGACGTATGGAAGAAGATGAAGATGGAGAGTCGTAGCGAAAGACAGAGCATCATTCAGAGGGTCGGGGCCTCTATAAAAACCCAACAATGTAATAGGTTGGGGGTTGGAAAATCATAGATTACAGTATTAGAGAACTGTAGACGAGACTCACGAAGTCAAGTTTTAGGAAGCCGAGGACAAAGAGCCGGCTTGAGAGCATGATTTCCTTCCAAGGGGTAGGCAGGATTAGGAAATTGCCTAGTGAGTAGTAAACCAAGCCGAGCGATGGTTGTGCAAAGCCTGCGGGCTATTCTGTAAAAATTTATTTCCAGTTTAATGAATGAATTTTTGGATTTGGTAGAAGGCAATTTTTTGGCCTGCATTAGTGGTATGTCGTGGTTTCACGACCTGTGGAAGAAAGAGGAAGCCGAAAGTGAAGATGTCGTGATTTCGTGACCCAAAGGCAAGATGAAGTGTAGAAGAGGAAGATGTCATGATTTCATGACACGTAGCTCATGATGCGAGAAGAGCAGGCAAATGCAGAGGCTGTTACAGAAGGGCACATGGCAGTAAGATGCAGGCGACGACAGAGCATGCCATCACTCCAAAAATGATGTTTTTACAGGTCAAGGTGCAGGCGGCTATAGAGCACTCTGCCACTTCATGAAATGATGGCCAATGACATGTGGCATCAAGATGTAGAGAAGAATATGAAGATGGAGAGTCACAACGAAAGACATAGCATCGATCAGAGGGTCGGGGCCTCTATAAAAACCCAGCAATGTAATAGGTTGGGGGTTGGAAAATCATAGATTATAGTATTAGAGAACTACAGAAGAGACTCGCGAAGTCAAGTTGAGGAAGCCGAGGGCAGAGAGCCGGCTTGAGAGCGTGATTTCCTTCCAAGGGGTAGGCAGGATTAGGAAATTGCCTAGTGAGTAGGAAACCAAGCCAAGCGCTGGTTGTGCAAAGCCTGTGGGCTCTTCTATAAAAATTTATATCTAGTTTAATGAATGAATTTTTGGATTTGGGAGAAGGCAATTTTTTGTCCTGCATCAGTGGTATCAGAGCCATAAGTTCCTGAGTGTGTAACAAATCGTCAAACGTGAGGCAGTTACACCAGGATCTGTGGAAAGGCTTGTGAGAAAGTGAACAAAATGATGACAATGAAAGAGTTCAAGGCTTTGCAGAGGCAAGTGCAAGCCCTACAAGAGGAGCTGCTTAAAAGAGATTTGTAGAGGCAAGTGAAAGCCCTGCAAAAGGAGCTGCACAGAATGGATTTGCAGAAGGCGAGAACCAGAGAGTGTAGAAGTGAAGATCACTTCTCCACCAACCTTGGGTGTCTGATGCAGGAGCATCCAGCAGCACTTGATGCAGAGGCATTTGAAAAATTGCCTAAGGAGGAAAAACATCATGATTTCATGACGTGTCATGAAATCATGATAGAAAAAGGAGAAGAGAGCGAGGAGGAAAATCTGTCGTGATATCACGACAGAAAAAGTGTCGCAATATCACAACACGATGAGGAGATAGGGACTGGCAGAGAAAGCTATCGCGATATTGCGATAGCAAATGTGTCGCGATATTGCGACACAAACAGAGGACAGAACCAGCAAGAAGAAGATGTCACGAAATCGTGACATGTCACGATTTCATGACCCAAGTAGGAAGAAGAAGGCTGCAAGCAAAGATGTCATGATTTCATGACCTAGGAGCAGGAGGAGAGTACAAAAGGAGCAGATGTCGTGATTTTGCGACAGGTCACAATTTTGCGGCTAGAAGGCGAGGAAGGAGCCAATGAGGAAAGATGTCATGATTTCGTGACATGTCACATTTTCGCGACCAGAGGGCAAGAGAAGAAGCCAAGGGAGGAAGATGTCGTGATTTCATGACATGTCACATTTTTGCGACCAGAAGGCAAAAAGGAAGCCAAGGGAGGAAGATGTCACGATTTTGTGATATGTCACATTTTTGCGACCAGGAGGCGAAGAAGGAGCCAGCAGAGGAAAATTTCATGATTTCATGACAGGTCACATTTTCATGACCCGAAGAAGCGAGGGGAAGCAGAGAAGAGAAGATGTCATGATTTTGCGACAGGAAGAAGTGAGAGGAGGCCGAAAAATAAGATGTTGCGATATCGTGACATGTTGTGATTTCACGACAAAAGCAGGAGAAGGAGAACAGAAGGCAAAGAAGTCACGATATCGCGACTTGTTGTGGTTTCACGACATGAAGAAGAAAGAGAAGGCGAAACGGGAAGATGTCATGATTTCGTGACATGTCGCGAAATCACGACCCGAAGGAGCGAAAGAAAGCAGAAAGGGAAGATGTCACGAAATCATGACATGTCGCGATTTCACGACCCGAAGTGGAGAAGAGGAACAAAGAAGAGAGATGTCACGATAGCGCGACACGTCACGATTTTGCTACCGAAAAGGAAAAGGAAGGGCGAGTGTAGAAATATGTCGTGATATCGTGACAGGTCATGAAATCGCAACAAGAAGAGAAGCAAAGCGCAAAGGGGGGAAAACTGTCACGATTTCATGACATGTAGCATTTTCGTGAGGCAAGGGGAAGAGCTGACAGAGGACATAGAAATTTTATGATTTCATGACACGTGGCTCATGACGCAAGAAGATCAGGCGAATGCAGATGCCATTATAGAAGGGCACGTGGCAGCAATATGTAGGCAGTGACAGAGCATGCCATCACTTCAAAAATGATGTTTCGATAGGTCGAGGTGCAGGCGGCTACAGAGCACTTCGCCACTTCATGAAATGATGGCCAATGACATGTGGCATCAAGACGTAGGGAAGAAGATGAATATGGAGAGTCACAGCGAAAGACAGAGCGTCGGTCAGAGGGTCGGGGCCTCTATAAAAACCCAGCAATGTAATAGGTTAGGGGTTGGAAAATCATAGATTACAGTATTAGAGAACTGCAGACGAGACTCACGAAGTCGAGTTGAGGAAGTCGAGGTAGAGATCTGGCTTGAGAGTGTGATTTCCTTCCAAGGGGTAGGCAGGATTAGGAAATTGCCTAGTGAGTAGGAAACCAAGCCGATCGCTGGTTGTGCAAAGCCTGTGGGCTATTCTATAAAAAATTATTTCTAGTTTAATGAATGAATTTCTGGATTTGGGAGAAGGCAATTTTCTATCCTGCATCAACCTTTAATAGCTTCTTAAATCTTAAATTAAAAAATCTATGAAGGTTTCAATAGCTTCCTTTTCTTGCTTTTCAAATGGTAATTATTATTTTATTACTAATCTTGGCTTGGTTGTTTCTTGTAGGCTTTTATGACCTTTGGTCTTGAAGAAAATTTTGAAAAAACAATTATGCTTGAAGGATTTTGCCATTGATAAGGGTTTTCACCCTAATATCTTCATATTCTATCATTGAATTTTGCTTCATGGTGACAATTTTATATAGGGTAATTTTTACTCTTGAAACTTCTTTTCTCAAACTTCAAACTTTTCCTTTAAACATAGTGCTCTTTTGGCTATCCTCCTATCGAATCTAGAGGAGAATCGAAAGGAGAATTATTTCTTCCTTCTACCTTATCTAATAACATATGTTAGAATACGATATATTATGTAAATAAAGTGTATAAAAGTACATAAGATGCCTATTTCAAGCATAAAAAACCCTCAAACAAACTTATAACTATTTATCCTATACTACATGCATGTACTTTGTGAGAGATCCTTATACCACTTGACTTATCATATGGTCTATGATGTAATAACTCCTAAAACATAAAGTATTTAAGTTTATTTTAGTTTATATTTTAAAATTTAAAAATAAAATTTCCCTTAACATTGTGGATTGATGGTAAATACGATGTAGTTTTATGATTCAAATTCATATATTATAATGAACACAATTATGATAACGAGGATCATGATAGTATAGTTTTTTGTAATACTATGATAATATGATTTATTAAATTAGATATGAAACTTATTGTTTAAAGGTACTTATGTAAAAATATGTTAATTGAGAGCAAGTGTATGCTAGCAACAAGTGTAAGTCAGGATTGAGCATCATCTCTTTCTTGTTTCAGAAAATAAGCAAGTGTTACGAGTGCAAGTAGGAAGCATGAGTAGAAAACAAAGTGTGATCAATGGGCTACTTTATTTTATTCAAAATATTAGGAGAAATAAAAAATCAGGTGATGGTTGGTTAATAATAATAATACAAGGTTCATCTTATAAGGGGAACATCACCCCATAGGAAAAATATAGTAAACACAAAATATTGTAGCCTTAAGTGAATATTATCACTATATCATCTCTTTCATCAATTCAATTTCTATGTTTTCTTATTTATTCTAAGAAATCCAAAAAAAACATGCATTTACTTATTATAGCAATTTATATTCAGCCTATGATTGTCTCATACAATTGTAATACCTCCTAAAATTACCATTATATAAATTGTTATCTAATCATCCATCTTCCAAGTATTTTTTGAATGCATATTTATTTTCCTCACATCCCATTTATATTTACTTTCTAAAAACATATTAGGATAATGATAAATTATTGGTTCTTTGATAACTCTTGTTGGGGATTATATTCATACCTTAAAAATTCCAATCATTATAATTGTTATTATTTTTGTCATTGGATCCACATACTATTAATAAGTGTTATATTTGTTTAGGATTTCTAAATCACTTTCTCCCTCTATTTTCATTTTTATTATTTCTAATTTTAGTATATATTTCTCTTTTGCACTTTGTCTATTGTTTTCATTCTTCTCAAGTATCTTCTAATTTTGATTTGTTATATATGGTTTTATTTTACCTTGGATATAATTAAGCATAATGGATATCCTTAAAAATATCATCTTTTTATTCTACCTAAGAAACCATATAATACAAGGGTCAAGCTCCACCTTATTTACTTTTTTATTCTATTATATAAGTTATAAAGCGCAAAGGATGCCCTCTATAATACACCTTTTATTATGTTGCCTTGAAAATGCTAAATTTCAGGTACTAATTTACATGTGTGTGTTTGTGTGTGAATTTCTAGTATTTGAAAAAATGAATAAACTTAATCAAATATTACCTCCTTCATCTTCTCTACTTTGAAAATGGAAAAAATAGCTTTCTCCATATCTATAAGTCCTTTTATATTTAAATTTTTACATTTCAATTCTTCATCCCATGCATACTTCTCAATTTGTTAGGCAATATTTGCTTTGAATGCATTGTTAGGGATTTGACATCTCATGAATTCTAAAGAGCTTTCTCAAATGCTTTTTTAGGTGTGACAAACCCTATATTTAAGTTATATTATGTTACTATATGATAACCTTACAAAATATTTTATTTAATCTCATAAGAAAAACTTGTTGTCTCTTTTTCAATCATTCATATTACTTAGTTTTCATTTTTATGTTAGAAATAACATCAAAATATAATGCACATATCTATTTGGTAACATGTGTGTGTATGTGTGTGTGTGTCTATATTACTTTTAGTCATGGAAATATTGTTCCTCCTAGATGAAGTCTCTTAGAGTATTGTAAAATTTAATCAAAACTATCTTATTGATGAGTTATATGAAAGTCTAAAAATTTAAACTAGTATTATAAGTATTCCAATAATTTTTATTTCTATGCAAAAGTTAATTCCACTTCCTGAAACCAACATCCCTTTTTTTTATTGGAGTAAATTCAAGGTTTTTGAAAGGGTCCAAACCCTTTTACAAATATTCATATGCATCCTTACAACAACATCCCACATCTATTATTCCTTTTATTTTATCTACACTAAAACTCCTAGAATTTTAGTATATTCATTGCATCGTTTTTTTAGTTTATTTTTGTCGCATAAGCATGCATCATACTCCAATCTCATAATATTCATAACCTCAAAAATATGGAACCCTTACTAGAGAATTCCATAAGATGGAACCCTTAGTAGAGAAGTCCATAAATATTTAGAAAATGGATTCCTCTACTCCAAAAAATGGAACTCTTCTCTCTTTGGACCCCATAAAGTTATAAAAATTCACAAGCCCACGCATCTCTAAAAAATAAGTTCCTCAATAGATAAGTTGACGGGTATTCTAAATATTAAACCTTCAATAAGTCATCCCATATATCTCCATAAGATGTATCTTGCAAACTAATCCATAGCTACTTATGGATCCCTTAGTAGAAAACTCTATAGAACTCCAAAAAATGGATTCATATACATATGTAGATCTTCAAAAAATAAAACCTTCATTAGACAAATCTCTCAAAAAAATTGCAACTACAAGCTAGCACATCTTGAAGATCTCCAAAGGAAATGGCCCTACAACATGCAATTCCATAAATATCCACAAAATAATTTACTATGGATATTCTGAACATAGGAACTTTCATTCCTTGACTTGACATTCTAAATGTCCTCCCTTCTTTACCACTAGATGGAGGATATCTAGATGTATTACATCTGGTGGTATCCATTTTTTATCTTCCCCTCTGATAGCTTCCCAATTGGCTAGCTAGTTGACCACCTCATTTCCTTCTCTTTAGAAATGTACCACTTATAATTCTTCTAATGCATTTAGGTATCTTAACCCCTACATAAACTGTTATCTTTACTCCTACCAACACTACTCTAGCTTCACTATGATAACTAAATATTATACCCATATACTCACTCATTATAAACCAACATCTCTTATTTTATCAGTGGATTTTCAATTAAATAACTTCCCCATTACAAAATACATTAAAAAATACAATAAAAAAAAAAAATTAAAAATATCATTAAATATAATGCACTTAGTTGTCATTTCATTCAATCTACTTTTAAACCTCAAAAAATAGTATCTACTATCTACTAAGTTTATATTAAAATCCTTTGTATTATTGTATATCATATCATCCCTTATATATATATATATATATATATATATATATATTATTTTATATATATACACACGGTCCATTATTTTGTTTTTAATTCAATATATTTAAACTAATGGTCTATATATATATATATATATATATATATATATATATATATATATATATATATATATATATATATATATTATTTTATATATATACACACGGTCCATTATTTTGTTTTTAATTCAATATATTTAAACTAATGGTCTATAAATAACTTGTATTCTTTACTAGCCAACATAAAAAATTCTTCATCAAACAAGAACCCTAAAAAAAATAACGTTGTCTTAAATAAAAATAATCATAGGAGCACCAATTTTGGCTTGCAGTCACTTCTTGCTCTGAAGCTCTCTCTGAAAGTTTTAATACACACCTGGGAGCGAAAAGGGACTCACTCCGATCAGGAGCACGAAAATAATCATGTAGCTCTAATGCAAAATAATACTATGGACCAGGGAAATATATGACCAACTTACCTTTAACACAAAAACTAGAGCAGAATGGGAATCCACTGGTTTATACAAATAAATGAGAGTGGCTAGGAACAGGATCTAATTTGCTTCTAAATACGCTAAGTAAACAACAGATTATGGGATCCTAGGAGATAAACTAAAAAAAGTAGTGATTTGCTAAATAATTTTACTTGCATATTCTACAAGGTAAAATATGAGTGGATTGGAGCAACTTTCTATCCTACTCTATTTAACACAGAAGGAAGAGCAAAATTTTTGCTTTCTTCTATTATAGGGCACACACATCAATGTCTTTCAAGAGCAGAATAGAGCAATACCGTGTAATTAAAAGGAAATGAAGTCCATAGAATGTAGCAAGTCATATGTCATGGGTAATAATATAAAATAAAATAAACATTTTCTACACCGCTAAATATTACACGACTTAGAGCAGAATGGAGCTTAATCTTCTACCACAATATTTTACAAGAGATCTCCATCAGAATGGAAAATAAAATAATGACCAACTTTGCTAAGTTAGAAAAAAATATATGCAGAAGGCAAAAAATACATGCAAATATTATTTATTGCTCAAAAATACATCCACATACATTGGATTGGAAATACATCCACAATCATCTACAACTAAATAAGTTTACAGGATAAAATTCTATGCTTCTCTGCTCTCCTACTCCTTCTGCTCCATAAAATGTTGATGTGTTCTCTATTGCTCTTGTCTTGAGATTTCTTGCTTCCTGCTCTTCCACTCTGTTACTCTTAGAATATCATCGACTCATATAGTCGGGTAAGGAGGGAAAGGCTTACCAGCATTTTGAAATACATTAAATTCAAAACTAGGGTTTATATCCAATCATGGGACAACCTAACAATTGCAACTGTCAATAATAATTGTGCCTACTACAAAGTGTGGCAAACGGAGTTGGACAATAAACTCTGTCAAAGATATATCAGATGTGAAATCAAGTTTTATTTATAACGTCCTCCTTTAAATGAGATTTCACAAAGACTTTGACACCTAGATTTTCCCTCAACCTTTTATAATCTTCCTCCAAATTTTTTGTGAAGATATCTACAAATTGGTCTTTGGACCTGCAAAACAATAACACAACTTCATTAAATTTTACCATCTCTTTGACGAAGTGGTAGTGGATATCGATGTGCTTGCTCTTGTCATGAAACACTAAATCCCTTGATAGTGCTATAGTAGAATTATTATCACAAAATATCATTGTTACTCCTTTCTGGTGATTATTCAACTCACCCAAGATTCTTTGTAGCCATACTACCTAGCATGCAGCTGAAGTGGCAGCAACATACTCTACCTCAGTAGTGGATAAAGCAATAATTGGTTGCTTATTTGATGATATTGAAATTACACCTGAACCAGGATGGAATGCAAAATCAAAAGTGCTCTTTCTGTCATCTATACTCCCAACCCAATCGCTATCTATGTAGCCAACAAGCTCAAGTTGGTCTTTCTTTGCATAAAAAATTCCATGGTTCCTAGTCTTATTGACATAACACAAAATTATCTTCCCTTCCTGCAAGTGAGTGTTCTTTGGTTCTTCCATAAATATGCTAATCAATCTCACTACAAACATCTAGTTTGGTTTGGTTGCTATCAAATACATCAAACTTACAACTAACCTTTTTTAGAAAGTTGGATCAATATTGCTGCTGCAATCTGTGTTGCTCAATTTTAGGCCTATGGCAACCAATGTAATTGTTTTTTTACTATCCTCCATTATGAATCTCTTCAAGGCATCTACTGCATACTTTCCTTGAGAGATGAAGATGCCATTCGCAAATTGGTCAACTTTAATACCAAGAAAATACTTCATGAAGCCCAAATCTATTATTTTGAACTCTTTCTTCATGGTTGTTCTAAAATGCTCAGTTAGCATACTGCTATTGCCAGTATATATTAGATCATCTACATACAAGCAGATAATTATCATCTCCCCATATGTATTTATCTTTATGTATAAATTGTGTTCATATGGGTATTTTATGAACCCATTCTCCTGAAAGTAAGCATCAATTTTGCTATACCAAGCTCTGGGTGCTTGCTTCAATCTATACAGAGCTTTATTCAATTTTAGGATCTTGCATTCTTGCTCTTCCAACTCATAGCTAAGTGGTTGATCTATGTAGACCTATTCTTCCAACACTCCATTAAGGAAGGCAGACTTGACATCCATCTAGTAAACTTTCCAACCCTTTTGGGCTGCCAATGCCAGGATCATTTTGATTGTGTCAATCCTTGCTATAGGTGCATATACTTCATGATAGTCAATCCCCAACTTCTGCTTGTAGCCTTTTGCAACTAGCTTGGCCTTATATTTGTCTACTTATCCTTGGATATTAAACTAGGTTACATATATCCATTTGACTCAAATGGTCCTCTTACCTACTGTAAGATCCATTAACTGCCAGGTATGATTCTTCTCCATGGCTTCTATCTCATTATCCATGAATTTCACATATTTTCTATTCTTAATAGCATATTCAAATGAAATTAGATCATACTTAGAAAATAAAGGAAAAACTGAATGTTTTGCTTCATCAATTTATTTCTAGTTACATCATATATATCTTACAAGTTTCTTATCTTCGATGGTGTTTTCAAGTTGGAGATCCTTGTTAAAAGTGGAAGTGATCATGATGATGAGGTTGTGCTACTACTGGCACCACTATGAAAGCACGAGATTCCGGGCGAAGGAAACACTAATTGCGATGCATTCAAAATCAAATACGCTTAAGTCCTAGAAATGTAAATTGCATGAAATGAAAGAAACGCATTGGAAGAGACACAAGCAAATGGAGAAAACACAGCCCTTTCATTAAACTTTCTTGATCTCTGATACAAATACGCCTCCTCCCTTTTCAGGGGCTAGGAGCGTTAAAAGAATTTGACTACAATCGAGACTTAAGGTTCCTCTTTCCGCGTGCCCACACTTGAAATGGACGGGCCAAGATGATGCCGCCGCCGATGTCGATGAGTCTTTGACCTCTCGCTGCTCCTCCTACGAACAAAGAAACAACGAAGATGTCGTAGCACCCGCCGCACATAAGAAGTGTTTGTTCTCTAAAATCGCCAAAAGATGCATGCAAACATTTGTCCGAAACAAGTGAGTAAAATGACTCTAAATGACCCAAAACCCGACAGAGGACAGAAAACATCACCGTAAGGCCACCGCCACCGAGACAATCGACCAATCTGCTCTCCAACTGGAATTCGTCCCTGGGCAGGACGAATTCTGACTGCTATTCGTCCCCGGGTGGGACGAATTCTTCCGTGTTGGAAAAGCCGACCCGATGCTGCTCCAATGTCGAATCCCGAGACCTGCAAAACACCTGCAAACAGAGGGGTTATGTAATTGGGGCCATTTTGGGACGACCCGGATGGTCGGATTCTCCCAATTTGGCCTCTATCCTCAGGAATTCGATATCGCCACCTGCAAGTTAGTGGGACAACAAAGCGACAAAAAGCATGATAAAATCTGATCGAAATGTTATGAAATTGAAGCTATGAGTTAACCAAACAGAATAACATGAGATGCAACCTGAAACAATAATCTAGAATGCTTTTGGAATAAAACTTAGAAAGTGCGGGGGTGCCCAAGTGGGCCTCCCACCGTTGGCACTTGATCTTGGCGCCAATCCACTAGGGATGGGCCCAAAACCTCTTAGGATTGGGATGTCTGCAAATTGGTTGATTCAGGTGTCCATATGTTGGATTTGGGTCAGATTCAAGCTTCCAAAAGCCACCCAACAACCTCCCTTGCAAAAGAGATTGGTGGATGTGAGAAGGTGAATCAAAGGGGATGCAAGTGGGTGTTCAACTCGGCAACACTTCGTTGCTTGAAATCTCCTTCAATCTGTCCTTTTGGGTGAGAAAAGTCCCACCTTTTATAGACCCATGGGGTCTCTTTTGAGAGGGAAGCACAAATGCCATGTGTTGGTCATAGGTGCCATGTGGCGCTCATGTCTTCCCATGAGGGAGGGGAGTCCTCCATTGACTTGGGCTCTCATAATCGCCCTTGTGACAGCTCCTCTAACGGCCTATCTATCCACCCACACACGTGTGCGAGGCAGGAGTCATCAACCGATCGTCCCGGGCTGCCACTTGGCACCATTCTTCTTTTTGCCCGTTAAACTTGGAATTCGTCCCCGGGTGAGACGATTTCAGAATTCGTCCCCGGGTGAGACGAATCTCAGCTTAGTATTCGTCCCCGGGTGAGACGAATACCGAGCAAAGTGTCTAAATGTGCCAAATTGCCTCCCGACCTTACAAAATTGCTATGAAAGTGGTTAGGACCACTGTTTGACCTCTGAGGGCTGCCCTGGGGGCTGTGTTTGTCAAAGCGATCGTTGTTTGCAGCCACATAATCGGATTGGTGCTGTTTTGGTGTCTACAGATGCCCCTTTTTGGGATGCGCTGTGCATAGCGCAGCACCGAGCAAAAATAGATAACCAAAGCACTAATGATTAGGGTTTCTTGGTAACCTAACCAACTTTTGATGCCCCAAGCATGGAAAGGGCATGCATTCTTGAATCCTTGCTTCTGACGAGCTAAGGAGTTTGATTTCAAGTGTTAACCTATTTTGGTGAGGTGTGACTTGAACTTGGACATTGATCAGCCATGATTAGGCAAAGGGCGCAACCTTTTATCCTCAGGGGAACCTTGTGTTCATGATTCACGAAATGCCAAGTGTTTGATTGATTTGATTGTTGCTTGTTTACTGCCCCAAGCAGGAGCGTAATTGTCTTTGTCAATGATTCTTTGAATGCATGTCATTTTCCTTAATTGGGTGTGTGATTGTTGATTGGTGACTAAGTGTGACTACCCCCTCAAGCGACGAATCGATGAGGGAATGACCTTCATGAGAAAAGCGACGAGTCGCTTGACCCAAGATGACTTGTGCAAGGGTGCCTTTAGATGGTTTATCGTTAAGAATGTGCAATTTTTCCAACATTTGGACCTATTTTTGGTGGGTGTTAACCCTTTTGGTGATGCCATAATGGGGTGAAATCATCAAAAACCCATCTTCCCGTGGAGCGGTCCGGCTATGGTAGCCTTCTTGGGGAAGTAGGAGAGTGACAATTTGAACCCCGACATCGAATTTTCTTTGCCTAGAGGTTAAGTGCAAGAGCACTTGTGTCCGGCAATGCTTATTGCTTTTTGTTTTTGTGTTGCATTTATTTGTTGTTTTTGTTGTTTTTTTTTTTGTGACACCATTTGGGGATTAAATTATCGAAAATCCGTCTTCCCGTGGAGCGGTCCGGCTATGGTAGCCTTCTTAGGGAGTAGGATAGTGATAATTTTGTGACTCCAATGTCTATTTTGTATGCCCTGGATGTTAGATGCAATAGCACTCCTATCTGGCAAATTTATTATCTATTTTTAGTGTTTTTTTTATCATTTTTTGATGTTTTTGAAGTGTCTGGTTTGAATTCGTCCCCGGGTGGGACGAATTCTAGCTAGAGAATTCGTCCTCGGGTGGGACGAGCGCTAACTAGAGCGCTCATCCCAGTCAAGGATGAATTCCAGCTCAAAAGGCCTATTTAAGGGCCAAAACTTGAATTTGGGCTCATTTGTGTCATTTTTTTCTTGCGATTTTGGAGCTCTGGGAGGAGGAGGTAATTCTGCGAAGCGAAGCGCTGCTGGAATTCTCTCTGCCATCATGAGTGCACAAACTGGTTCGAGCGGCGGAGCCGAAGCGAAACTTGTAAGTGTCTTCTAGAGCTTATTTTTGTTTAAATTTGCACTTGTTTTATTTAATTGTTTTTGTGATGCTGTTTTTCAAAATGTGTTTTAAAACTTAAATCCTGAAACCTGATTGAAGACAACTACTTGAATTTTCTTTTTATGTCGTACAGTTCTTTTCCATGATTTTTAATTTTTTTTGTTGAATTGTTTTCTTTTGCAGGTTAGGAGCCGGTACCGTGTACCTACTGCTTTTACTGAGGTGCGGGGTGCACTGACCGATGATGATTGGGAATGGCTTGATGCCCTTGGGCTCAAGCAGGTGTCTCGACCGGAGCCTCGTGGTCCCGGATCAGGCCTATCTGACGGCCCTGATCAAACTTTGGGATCCTTGGACCAACACGTTCCATCTCCCGATAGGGGAGATGACTGTGACTTTGGAGGATGTCTATCGGTTGCTTCGGATTCCGATAGATGGACTGCCTATTAGGTCATCGCCGCGTGATCAGCGGACTACTGTACTTACGAGATGCTTTGGGCATGGGGGGCGGCTGGGTGTAACGAACCCAATGGAGACAACCGAGGTGGACTGCCAGGCTGGCAGGATTTTGGTTGGCTGGTGGCAGGAGAGGGGGGTGTTAGGAGTGAGGCACGCATTCTTGATGGGCCTTATTTCTAACATGCTTCTACCTGATTCGTCCGACGCGAGGTTCCCGTGGAACCTGCTGGATTTGGTATGGCAGTTGGTAGAGTGCCCGATAGAGGCACCACTGATTTTGAGATGGGGACAGACATTGTTGGCACAGCTCTACGGGGAGTTGTATGGGGTGCGCTGTCGGCAGCGGAAGGGGGTCAGCTGCAGCTATCTGCTGTAGTGCTGGGGTTGGCAGCATATAGTAGTGGAGAGGCCGACCGGGTTACCGTGGATGACTCGAGCGGCGATGGATGACACGGAGATAGGCTATGCAATTTTGTGGCGGCGGTCCATGGAGCAGGGGCAGAGTCGACGATGGGCAGGTGTTGTAGAGCACTATACCGATGCCTTTTCTCGGCTCACTCTAGGGGAGGTGTTTTGGCACCCTTATCGGGACTGTCCAGCCTGGCCAGAGGCTGGAGAGTGGCTCCGTCGGGTACGCAGGGAGCGGTGGTTGACTGGGAGGCACGGGACGGAGCATGAGTTCTTTTCATACAGCCGGGTTACACGACAGCTTGGGGTGCGCCAGGGTTGCTCGGTGAGCCCATGGTCTATCGACGATGGGGAGATGAGAGGGATTTAGATCCACCGGTCACCGCGCCATTGGGCGAGGAGTCGATGCGGTTATTGACGTCCCAAACGTAGATGACGTCGGGACTACCACTAAGTATGACTCGTGGTGGGTACTACGACGATGGAGAGGAGAGGGGCCACTGGGAGGCACGGAGGCGGCAGTGGAGGGTGCTGAGGCAGCAGGGGATGATTGGGGAGGTCCGTTGGATGATGCGGACATGTTGGATGTGGGGGATGAGGATGTAGACTTGGGCGCTCCGGATCAGCCGGACATGCAGGACGTGGAGGAGCAGTGGGAGCCAGAGCAGGCTGCTGTTCCAGAGGGTCCTGTTCGTCAGGCAGACACAGAGGAGGTGGAGTCTGAGATACGTGTTGAAAATGCATGACTGACAGAGCTACTACGGATACGGGATCTGGAGTTGGGGGATGCGAGGCGGGAGAGGGATCTCCTACGGGCTCAACTGGCAGAGCGGGATAGGGTTCTGGCACAGCGTGACGATGCGGTGTCATACTATCATCGACGAGAGGCAGAGTGGTGTCGGCACCGGATAGACTTGGAGAGGGAGGTCATCCGCCTTGGTGGGCGACTACCTGAGCCCTTCGGTCGTGGGATCTTCACGACGGACGAGGGATAGTGCGATCGAGCAGTCAGCATCATCTCGTCGCTGACGATTAGATGAGGGAGGCGGTAGCAGGCATGATGCGGGGCTGGCAGTAGCCGCCCTGTAGGGTCCCATAGGACCCACACCACGGGGGGTAGTTCCCGTCGCACCGATCCCGCATGATTATGGTGGTCGACGCTTTAGGTTGGGTTTTTGGATATGATTGCGGGGATTGAGGACCAGCTTTTGTAGCCTCACGGGCATTTTTTTTTGACGATATATATATATATATATATACCGGTTTTATTGTGGTTTTTTACATGTGATGATTTGATTTTTGTTATGCATGATGGCTAATGACTATGGATGTATGCATGTTTATTTATTTTGATGAATGCTTATGTTATGATGAATGCAAATGTTTTTTATTTCTTTTTGATATGCAAAGTGAAATTGATGAATGATATTTGTGGTGATTGGTTACGGCACCATAGGTTGTTTAAGATGCTCTTTAATTCATTTTTAGGCGATTGCTATGATGTATGGCTCTTGTATGTATACATGTGGTTTTCTCTTTTTGTATTTTCTGATGGTATTGTAAGGATGAAAAGTAGCGCAGTTGGTTTATAAATGTAGCTAAGGTTTTTCGAGACTCGTACATTTTAACTCACTAGCCACGATCGTACTTTGTCTTACAAGACTTTTGAACAAGGTATGAATCGGACTTGTTTTTGACCAAGCTATTTCACATCCCCGTGTGTGCAATTGAGTTCATTAATGTGGTATTTATCGTGATACCGCCAGCTGCCGATGGGCTTTCAACCGAACCTCGTACCGAGGATCACCTAATTAGCTCCACTAACTCCTTTGTTGTATTTAGTTAGATTAATCTGCGATGTTATCCAGGATGTCATAAGCTAGCTCATCCACATGCAAACATTGATCCGTACGCAAGTTAATGTGATAGATATATCGTCATGCGAGAGGTTTACCGCCAGCTATCGATAGGCTATCAACCAAATCGGTACCGAGGCTTGCCTTATGACCTTTTAGAATGCTCGAGAGTTCCAGGGATTCAAGTTCCACTCCCTTCTTTTCTTCAATTGTATTGGGATACTTGCTCGTTTGTAGTGATAAGATCACTGTTTATTTTGATTTGTTTTTCTTTTGAGCAAGGGATTGGGGAGATGGAGTGATGAAAATCACTATCGTTTGTGCCGTTTGATGTGTGCACTCGTATGATGTCAAATATTTGATTTTTGACATTTTGCAAATTTTTGATGTTTTGCAACTATTGAGAACTAGGGATTCTTAGGGAATTGGGTAGGGAGGATGCTTGTCCTTTTGCCAACTCTCAGATTCTTGGGGTCATTCGCACAGGGGGATGAGCAAGATAACCGTTTCGCTTTTGGTGACTTGGATTACTATGCATGTTTCATCTTTCGTTCACACAACTTAGGAATTGTTTTATGTGTTTTAATTTGTGTTGGGATGTTACGTAACAAGGTGTATTTCAAGTATGACTCTACCTTCGTAAAATCTGTCTGACTCGATACATTACATAGCTAAAGAGCAAAATGATGACTGAATCATGAAAACTCTTGATACATTAAAAGACCACTGACTCTAGTGTGGTAAAAGCAATGCATGGTGTTTTTGTTGTTTTTGTAAAATGGAACAGTGTGGAATAAGATGGTCTATTAGAGCAATTACAGCCTATGGTGCCTTTGACCTATACGACCACAAATATGCAATGTATGGATGCAATGCTTAATGCAACTACATATTTTTGTATTTTTGATGGATTTATTTTTGTGAATATGAATATGAGGTGCGAGAAGAGCTCTCGATTGATGAATTTGAGTATGCCTAGATATGAGATGCAAATTTTTGTTGTTTTTGATTATTTTTTATTTTTTGACCAAGTGATTGTGGACATCCTTGGAGCATTTTGGTGACCAAGTGATTGCGATAATCCTTGGAGCTTTTTGGGTGACCAAGTGATTGCGATAATCCTTGGAGCTTTTTTGGGTGACCAAGTGATTGCGATAATCCTTGGAGCTTTTTGGGGTGACCAAGTGATTGCGATAATCCTTGGAGCTTTTTGGGTTTGACCAAGTGATTGCGATAATCCTTGGAGCTTTTTGGTTTGACCAAGTGATTGCGATAATCCTTGGAGCTTTTTGGTTTGACCAAGTGATTGCGATAATCCTTGGAGCTTTTTGGTGACCAAGTGATTGCGATAATCCTTGGAGCTTTTTGGTTTGACCAAGTGATTGCGATAATCCTTGGAGCTTTTTGGTTTGACCAAGTGATTGCGATAATCCTTGGAGCTTTTTGGTTTGACCAAGTGATTGCGATAATCCTTGGAGCTTTTTGGTTTGACCAAGTGATTGCGATAATCCTTGGAGCTTTTGTGTTTTTGACCAAGCGATTTTATGGATCCTTGGAGCATTTTTGGGATATGGCTCTCTTAGATATAAAATGGTCGCAAATGACTGATATTCAAGGGTTCTGTTTCCTTGATACCGTCAAGAGAAGCTAGCTGGTACGTCCCGGGTCCTATTTTGCTATCAATGACATATGGACCTAACCAATTTGCCGTGAACTTGTCCCTTAGGTGGGACGGCAAATTAGAGTTCTGTTGGTTTTCCTTCAAAACCAAATCACCAACCCGAAAGTCCCTTAGGTGAACTTTCATGTTGTAAGCTTTCTTAAGCCGCTCTTGATAGATACGTAAGTGCTCGAGAGCATTCACGCGTCGTTCGTCAAGCAACGTAAGTTGGTCTAACCGGGCCTCGCCGTGCAGTTGTCATCATCGATGAACTCCCGCATTGATATGCGAAGGGAAGGAATTTCCAACTCGAGAGGCATTACCGCCTCTCGAGCCATACACGAGCGAAAATGGAGTTGCCCCAGCTTGGCGTCCGAACGCTAGTGCGGTAAGCCCAAAGGGCAAGTGGGATTTGTATGTGCCAATCCTTATGACTCGTCTCGCGATCGTCTTTTTAAGGATGGCCACTAGTGTTTTGTTTGATGCCTCTGCTTGCCCGTTTGCTTGCGGATAATAGGGCGTTGAAAAGTTGTGTTGAATTTTGTACTTTGTGGTCAAAGCACGCACGTCTTTGTTCTTGAATGATGGCCCATTATCCGATATTATTTTGGATGGAATACCAAAATGACATATGATGTTATGCAAGATGAACTCCACAATGCGGGGTCCTTTCGTTGAGGTTAACGGAATTGCTTCCACCCATTTGGTAAAATACTCGTGGCCGTTATGATAAACGTGTGACGGCTCGACGATGCAGGGGAGATCTTTCCGATTAGATCGAGGCCCCACCGCAAAAATGGCCAAGCAGACCGGACTGTCTCGTAGGGCCTGGGAAGGTACGTGCATCAAATTGGCATGATGTTGACATTTCACGCACTTCTTGACATATTCGCAACAATCTCGCTCTAAAGATGGCCAATAATAGCCCATGCGGAGAATGCGCTTTGCAATGGCCATACCACTAAAGTGGCCACCACATGTACCGTCGTGCGCTTGGGCGATCGCCCAAGTGGACTCTTGCCGGTCCAAACAACGAAGAAGAATTCCGTCATAGCCGCGACGATATAAAATGTCTCCTGTCAAGACATACTTAGCCGCTTTCGGCTTGAATGTTCGTTTTGCGGCGTGCGTCAATCCAAAGGGAAGATTACCTAACTTGAGGTAGTCTCTAATGGGTAAATACCAGTCCTGTTGATCAGAAACCTCGAAAGTATGAACAACCAATCCCTTTCAAAGTTCTTCCCTAACAAATGCTGAATGGGATAGAACTTGTAAGAATAGCGTTGTGTTGCTATTAGTGGGAGTGGGGGAAAACAAGGACCCCCAGTTGGCACGTTTCAGACGATCTCGGATTCGAAAG
The DNA here is from genome assembly GCA_028583015.1 of Wollemia nobilis. NCBI lineage: Eukaryota > Viridiplantae > Streptophyta > Pinopsida > Araucariales > Araucariaceae > Wollemia > Wollemia nobilis. The sequence continues at coordinate 4,692,521 of JAQPPZ010012983.1, read as the reverse complement.
AACTTATCCGAGGATGGTTCAATCTGGATCATGTGGATTCCCGGTGTCAAGTCCGAGCTTGCACGCTCTATCACGGATTGCGATAAGGTTTTGACTTGAATGGTTGTCATATCACCGGAAAGGTCTTGCGGGATTAGTGACCCCAAGGAGGCCATTGTGTCCGCAAAATGATTCGATGATCGAGGGAGTGCCTCGATGTCGTACCATTCAAGTTTTGCCAGGAATTTGTCCACGAGGGCTTTATAGGCCTTCGTAACCGGGCATTTGCATTGATATACCCCTTTGACTTGATTGACTATTAACAACGAATCACCAAAGATATTCAATCGTTTGATGTTCATGGCGATTGCTGTCTGAAGACCTAGGAGCAAGGCTTCATATTCTGCATTATTGTTGGTGCACTGGAAGTTTAATTTAAATGACAGGGGCATTGGAGCGCCCTGCGGTGTGAAGAATACAATTCCCGTGCCACCACCTTGCTCGCATTTAGAACCATCGAAGAATAGGGTTATGTCGGCCTGTGACTCAGGCTCATCGGAATCTGGCGATTCCGAGACATGGAAGACCCCATCATCGGGTAGTTCTATGACCGGAGGCTGATCGTCTTCAAGAGGAGCCTCTGCTAGTTGATCGGCTATGACTTGTCCTTTGATAGATTTTTGCCCAATGAACTCAATGTCAAATTCCGTCAACAACATGATCCATTTCGCCGTGCGACTACTATGATAAGTACGACTCATCATGTATCGCAATGGATTCTCCTTAGACACAACATACGTAGTGTTGCTCAAGCATGTAGTGGCGTAGCTTTTTGGTAGCAAACACCACCGCCAAGCGTAGTTTCTCAACGTATGCATAGTTAAGTTCAGTAATCGACTGTGGTGCGGCTAAGATAGTAAGTAGCCTCGTTCTTTGTGAAGTTCATTCTTTTGGGCTAGCATGGCGCCCAGTGCCACCTCGCAGGCCGAGATGTATAAGTAGAACGACACTCCCGGTCTAGGTGGTGCCAATACCGGCGGCGAAGCCAAGTATTGTTTGATTTCGTCAAAGGCTCGACCGGCACTCGTCATCCCAATGAAATGTAACTCCCTTGTGCAATAATTTGTTCATGGGTCGGCATTTGTCGGATAATTGCGCTATGAAGCGTTTAATCGACGCGACCTTTCCTTGCGGACTTCCGAGCCGCTTGATGGTAGTTGGGGGAGCCATTTCAAGGATTGCCTTGACTTTCTTTGGGTCCACTTCGATGCCTCATTTTGAGACTATAAAACCCAAGAGTTTTCCAGATGTGACGCCAAATACGCACTTCTTGGGATTCAGTCTGACCTTATGCTCTATGAGGCGATCGAGGATCTTGCTTAAGTCACCGAGATGATCTGAGCGCAAAAGAGACTTGGCTAACAAATCATCCATGTAATCTTCCATAGTTTTGTGCATGTAATCATGGAAGATATATGTCATGGCACGTTGGTAGGTAGCGCCAAGCATTTTTAAGGCCAAAAGGCATGACCTTATATCAAAATGTCTCCCAAGGCGTTGTGAACTCCGTTTTGAGTTGGTCTTCTGGATTGATACGAATTTGGTTGTATCCCGAGAAGCCATCCATTAGGGAGAGCATTTCATGACCCGTCGTAGCGTCTACTAGCGCGTCGATGCTTGGCAAGGGGAAATCATCCTTAGGACTCGCTTTGTTTAGGTCTCAAAAATCGGTGCATATGTGAATCCTCCCGTCGGGCTTCTTGACGGGAACCATGTTGGACAGCCATGGTGAATAATCCATGCAGATGACAAACTGTTCATCCAACAGCTTTTGTAATTCATCTTTGACCATCAAGGCCACCGTTGGGTGCATCTTACGTAGTTTTTGCTTTACGGGCTTGATTGTCGGATCAAGCGTTAAATTATGCGTGACTAGTCTGCGGGTCTAGTCCCGGCATGTCTCTCGTATGACCATGCAAAAACTTCCTTCTTCGCTTTGAGAAGGGCGATGTATTCGGCTTGCTCTTCGGGGAAAGACTTACCCCGCACTTGATAATCTGTGGATTCGTTGGGTCTAAGCCGATGTCTACGTCAGTCATTTCCTCGACTGACATGTGGGATCCGTCCTCCAACTAATGTGGAGTTGGGATCAAATGGATATCATTAGCTGAGTTTAGATCTACGTTTGGAACCTCGGGTCCCTCTTCAGCCTAAAAATATACCGAGTTGTCCTTGGGGTGGAATGAAGCATTTCATCGAAAGTCCGAGACTCTGATGGTGATAAAGGTGAATTGACGCGATCCCGCCGATGGCATCTATGTCTAGGTGCAATGATTGTGATGGATCGGCCGGATTGCGGATGGGTGCGGTCAAATCAATGGAGATCATGTGGATGGAATGAATTTGGTCTCCAGTAACCGCGGGTGTGATAACTCGATTCTTTTAGATGCTCCCTATACTCTGGATCTGGCTCTACGGGAACGGGCACGAATGGATCTTCCCTAGGTGCGAATTCGTCCCTATTTGCGAAAAGGATGGCATGGTCTTTTTTCGACACTGATGTCATGATGGGATCTCAAGGTGGACGATGCTCATCTTGAATTTGGAGCCATGGATCCAATACTTGGTCCCACCTTGCGTGGTCTACCCACCATTCATGCCCTAACCGTATGCCCATCTCGTCCCATTAGATCTTCATGAGTTAAAGGGCGGTGATGTCGTCGCGCATGTCTGAGATAGTCCATCTCAGTCTCATCTTCTGAATCACTTTCGAAGACCCAAAAATGTTCATTCTCTTCAGCAATTGTTGCTTGCGACGTTGAGGACCCTCCTTGTTCCAGTAAGTTAATCTGGTCCCATTGTGGTTGTTCCACTCTTGGTGGAGGGACCTGATTCCCTTGACACTGTATTGTTTCATCTGGAACCTCTAAGGGGAACAACTTCAAAAAGATGTCCGAAAGTCGTTGATGTTCTCTTTGAGGATTAATCTCTGAACTTTCGCCTCTCTCTAGCAAAGGAGAGGGATTACTGCTATTTCTAGGGGTGTTTGTTGACCATGGGAGGTAGTCTCCCAATGTGTATTCTGTATTTGGATTGGCATACGGATCTTGTGCCAATCCCCCTTTGTTGCCTATTTCTAGGCCTTGCATATTTTCAACCAAGATGTCTAAGGGCAGGGGGTGGTTGAACCCTACTCCTGACTTGTCATATGGCATCTGATATCTTGGTTGGCAAAGGACCCGCATCCCTTGCTCATATCTGCCTAGCCCGTATCCATGCCAATTGCATTGACCGAGATATTTTAGGGCAAAATCTGGGTTTGACAGATAGTTGATGTTTTCAACAAAAGGCTCTTCGTCCGCTTCCTTTTGTTGGCATGGTTCAAGACCATGATCAAGGCCCCCATACACGAAATTCGTCTGGTTTGGAGGGTAGCCTAGAGGAACAACCGTCCCTATGGGAAGGCGAGGTCTTCCCATGTCTTGTACCGACTCCAATGCTGGCGTCGCCACAACATTTTGCACTAAATATTCCCCCAGGCCCGTACTGGCCATTTCAACAGTGATTGTTGATGATTGGGTGGGAGGAAACGGTAGTCCTTCCTGAGTCCATTCCATGTTTGGTGGTTCAGGAGTCTTAGTTTCTGTTGTGCTTGGTGTTTCCTCCGTTGATACCGTTGAGATTATGGGCAACCTTTCTTCTAAGGGTTTAACCTCTTCCATGATCTCTTTTCCCTTGTCCTTCTGTTGGGCCATGATAGGTGGCGTTGATGATGAAGGAGCAGATGATGAAGTCTCACCTGGCTGGGATTTTGCATTGTTGGTCACCAATGGTGCCTGCGGTATTGGAACCTGTTTAGATGGATTTAACTGGAAATCCAAATGTGTTGAAGGGAGGGTCGATTGAGGCATGAATTGTACCGCATTGCAATACTTGAAGGGCTCTAAGTCCATTGGGACTACATGTATTTCTCCTTCATAAGCATACTTTAAGCACTGGTGGGCGATCGAAGGGACACACTTCATGTCCCTGATCCAAGGCCGCCCTAGCAGTATATTATAAGCCATCTCACCTTCTAACACATGGCACAGTGTAGGTATTGACTTTTGTCCTACCTGGATAGGCAGAACAACTGTGCCGACTGTCGAGCATATTGCATCGTTGAAAGCTCGTAGTGTATACGTGGAGGCTGTGATGTGAGAGGCTGGCAGCTTCAAATGTTTTAAGGCTGCAGTAGTAATGATGTTACTGGACGAGCCAGTATCTACCAACACTCTCTTGTATGGAATCCCGTTGACCCACGCGATAACGTGCAGGGGTGGATCTGCCATGTCATTCGATATCGTTTTTACCTCGTCTTCTTTGAATGTGATGACCGGCTCCGTACATTGTTTCACATGTCCCACGAAGTTGTTGAAAGAATTTGCTTCATGAGGTTGTAATTCGATGGCTTTTAAAATGTCCATAAGAGCTTCCCTATGGGGTGCCGACCGTTGAATAAGCTCGTAAATGGACAGCCTAGCCGATGTGGTCCGCAAACTCGCGTGAGTTTGGTCCGTATCGTGATTTCGGGTCTAGGCGAGAGCAATCGCGTTGGGCGTTGTTGAGGCTGCGATGTTGTCGGAACTTCCCTCGTAGCTACCTCGGGGGCAACCGTCGGGTACCTTCTGTTCCTTGTCACTATGCTAATCATTCCCACAAATCCTTGCATGGGAAGATTCTGTCGCACCTCGTTAACTGGGAGTGGTTTTGCCCGTGCCTCGTGGGCAGGCAAAGGGTCCTTGAATACCCCCATTTGTTGGTTGTTTGGCGCTATGGGGTTGTCCACGGCCAATGTTCTATTGTCGATCAAATCTTGGATTAGTTCTTTGAACTTCCAAGGATCCATTTAAGTCGTGTCCTCTCGCGCCTATGGAATCTACAATACAATTCCTCTCTCGTATCCCCTAGGCTTAGGAGCATTAGGGTCTATATTTTGAATTTCTGGCAGAGTGACTAAATTTGCCGCCGACAAGCGGTCAAATAGGGAGTCCCTGGACTCCGTGTAAGGGGTGAATTGTCGCCTAGGGCGACGCTGCTGATTCTGCTCCTCGTCTTCTATTATCTCTTTCATAAGCAAGAGGCACTGCCTGGTAATTAGCCTTTTGAGGCTGCATTTCTTGCACGTGCACGGGAACATTTATCGCAACTTGGTTGACTGCAGCATGTTGTGGTTGCGTTGTCCCGATTTTAGTGGTTTTATTCCACTCTTTCTTTTTAGGCTTGGCGATTGCGCCTTCGCCTATCTTAATCTCTTCTATAACTCTGGCTTGCGCCAAAGCTTCTTCTAAGCTGTCGTATTGTCGCAGCAACAATAGACCAGAGATTGATTTTAAGCAACTTTTTGCGAACATCTGTGTGAGATCATACATAGGGGGACGGTAGGGTAACTTAGAAAGCAAAGCTCTCCATCGATTCCCGTATGCTGCCATTGTTTCTTCCTCAAATTGCTTGAGGATCGCCGTATCACTCAGTGATGCCTTCTTCCTTGTGTTGAAGGCAAAGCGTTCAAGAAACGCATCTACTAATTGATCTAAGTTGCTTATGCCGTGTTTAGGTAGTTGTGTGAACCAATCCGAGGCAGGGCCTCGCGAATGTGGTTATGAACGTTCTAAGCAACAATGCGTCATTATCTTGGATGCCGAAGCATTGGCTTAGAAATCTTGTAACGTGTTCTTGTGCGTCCTCTTCACCTTTAAAGATTGCCAATTGAGGCAACTTGAAGTGCTCGGGGTAAAGAGGTGTAGGCACCGAGGGATGCACCGGATTACCGCGGAGTTGACGTAATGTGGGTTTTTGATGCCCAGCAGCTTTTGTCTCCACAGACTCCAAACGCTCTAATAGCGCTTGGTATGCATCGAAAGATTTTATTTCTTCCTCTCTTGTTCGCTCCCGTTGTAAGTTATGGTAAACTGGGGGCCTATGGAGGGGTGGCCGAATGGCAATCCTCCTGCCTTGATGGGGAGTTTAAGCATATTCTATTTCTGGTTCGTACTCCTCATAAAGTTCTTGAGGAGTCTCTCGGCGAGACCTATGACCTTGATCGAGTCCTCGCCGAAGGTACCCATCATTGTTTCGGGGAGTGGCCTCCCTCTCGGGTCTGTAAGATCTCGGAGGCAAAGCTTGACGAGGTCGTGGAGACCCGTCCTGCACCAACGAATTGTGCCTCTCATATTGTTCGGCCCTTTGGATGCGAGGGGTTGGCTCCCTCTCAGGTAGTTCATAGCGTAACTCATCCGCTTCGCGTTGCATGCGCTCTCTATCCAAGCGGTGTCGGTACTCTATCTCCTGATGACTTTGTTTAAGCCGCGTGATTTGGGCTTGACGGGTGGCCTGTCTAGCAACTATCGGGTCAATTTGGTCTACCCTATTTTGCTCAGGAGGTTCGAATGTTTCTCCTATGTGTTTGCCTCGAGTTTGCTGATCTAAAGTTTCAATGGGTCGCTTCCCTCCGTCGAGGTGGGCGACATGTACTCGAGGCTTCGGCCTTGATGTATGATCATGATACCTAGCAAGTGCGGAAATGCAAGGTTCCCACGCTGTTTGTTGTCCTCGAGGAATGCGATGGCTTTCCTCGTACTCTCTTTCACGGGTTTGGACGGGGCGGGCGGAGTTAGCTTGCCCCGTGTAAGGAGCCCTGCGCTCTGGATTTTGTCTTTCTGTCCCGATGGGAGGTAAAGAAGGGACGCCATATCCACGTTGTCCCTCCAAATGGATAGTGTGCCTCTCTAGCGCTCCATCGCGCCGTGGCCACTCATGTCTAACCTCGAAGGTGATTCTCTATTTACATCAAGGTCTACATGTAGGGCGTCTTCCTGAAAGGGGCTGCTTTGAATGGGCATACCCCACCGAGGATTCTGAATCGGATTCTTTTGTAGGCCAGACCGATAAGGCGGTATGACCAAGTCCTCAGGACTGAAGCGAAGGCGACTTGTGCCTGCTTCTTGTGTACCTTTCGGAGCTTCTGCCCTTGATTGGGCTTGGCTACGGGTGTACACCATTGCGTTGCTTCTATACTATCTAAGTAGATTTTTATCTCGTTTATGATGATTTTTCTTTTTGTCTACACTAAGCAGAAATAAACACACACATGCGCAAACCGTGATTATCTCTTTTAAGGATTATTGGTGTGCCCTAAACTCGGTTTAGTGCATTTTGATGTTTTGTTTTGTTTTTGTAGGTTTTGAAGAACGTTTAAATGCATTATGACGGCTCATATAACTCCCAAAATGGTAGCCCCTTCAATATACCAACCAGGCCGATATACCAACCTCTCTATATACCCGCCCTTACGAGAGGGAGACTATAGGTACGTGAGAGCATAAGGTACATGGTACGTAGGCGGTACGGAAGGGGGATTGTCCTGTTAATGGCACCTACCATAGAAGACTTATCCTCGCACGCATGGGAATCACCCCAACGACACTCGGTCAGCTTTCGTCAGGATTTACGCCTAACAACAGTTGACAATCGGGAAATGGATGCAAAGCTAAGCCAAGGTGGTGATGAACCCACCGTTGGTCTTGCTCAAGGGCTGGGGTCTTACGACCAGCTCCTTGGTTTAAAATTATTGCGTGAAGTGTGTGGGATTCATTTTATTTAACGAAAATGAAACAAGCATAAATGACTTTCCCTATGCAATGCAAGATTAAATGAAAACAATTAAAGAAATAGAAACAGAAACAAAAAATTTAATAGAGATTATGAAAATCCCTACCTCTTCTCTGCCTGGACCGGTTGCTTCTGAATTTCTGCTCTGAAAAGTTGTAGACAGAAATTCGTCCCTCGGTGAGACGAATTACAGAATCGAATTCGTCCCTCCCAGAGTAATTTGTCCCTCCCGAGATGAATTTGAATTCGTCTCTGTGGTCGACGAATTTCAGTAAAGCAATCGCCACACCCAAGGACGAATAATAGTCAAAACCAAAAATGTACCCGTCAAACACAAAACATAGAAATTTGATCAGTTTTTGTGATCTTAAAAACCAGGGAACATAGTCCCACCGTGATCGCCACTGAAAGCACGAGATTCCGGGCGAAGGAAACACTAATTGCGATGCATTCAAAATCAAATACGCTTAAGTCCTAGAAATGTAAATTGCATGAAATGAAAGAAACGCATTGGAAGAGACACAAGAAAATGGAGAAAACATAGCCCTTTCATTAAACTTTCTTGATCTCTATTACAAATACGCCTCCTCCCTTTTCAGGGGCTAGGAGCGTTAAAAGAATTTGACTACAATCGAGACTTAAGGTTCCTCTTTCCGCGTGCCCACACTTGAAATGGACGGGCCAAGATGATGTCGTCACTGATGTCGATGAGTCTTTGACCTCTACTGCTCCTCCTGCGAACAAAGAAACAACGAAGATGTCAGTAGCACCCGCCGCACATAAGAAGTGTTTGTTCTCTAAAATCGCCAAAAGATGCATGCAAACATTTGTCCGAAACAAGTGAGTAAAATGACTCTAAATGACCTGAAAACCTGACAGAGGAAAGAAAACATCACCGTAAGGCCACCGCCACTGAGACAATCGGCCAATCTGCCTCCAACTGGAATTCGTCCCCGGGCAGGACGAATTCCGACCGCTATTCGTCCCTGGGTGGGACGAATTCTTCTGTGTTGGAAAAGCCGACCTGATGCTGCTCCAATGTCGAATCCCGAGACCTGCAAAATGCCTACAAATAGAGGGGTTATGTAATTGGGGCCATTTTGGGACGACCCAGATGGTCGGATTCTCCCAATTTGGCCTCTATCCTCGAGAATTCGATATCGCCACCTGCAAGTTAGTAAAACAACAAAGCGACAAAAAGCATGATAAAATCTGATCAAAATGTTATGAAATTGAAGCTATGAGTTAACCAAATAGAATAACATGAGATGCAACCTGAAACAATAATCTAGAATGCTTTTGGAATAAAACTTAGAAAGTGCGGGGGTGCCCAAGTGGGCCTCCCACCGTTGGCACTTGATCTTGGCGCCAATCCACTAGGGATGGGCCCAAAACCTCTTAGGATTGGGATGTCTGCAAATTGGTTGATTCAGGTGTCCATATGTTGGATTTGGGTCAGATTCAAGCTTCCAAAAGCCACCCAACAACCTCCCTTGCAAAAGAGATTGGTGGATGTGAGAAGGTGAATCAAAGGGGATGCAAGTGGGTGTTCAACTCGGCAACACTTCGTTGCTTGAAATCTCCTTCAATCTGTCCTTTTGGGTGAGAAAAGTCCCACCTTTTATAGACCCATGGGGTCTCTTTTGAGAGGGAAGCACAAATGCCATGTGTTGGTCATAGATGCCATGTGGCGCTCATGTCTTCCCATGAGGGAGGGGAGTCCTCCATTGACTTGGGCTCTCATAATCGCCCTTGTGACAGTCCTCTAACGGCCTATCTATCCACCCACACACGTGTGCGAGGCAGGAGTCATCAATCGATCGTCTCCGGGCTGCCACTTGGCACCATTCTTCTTTTTGCCCGTTAAACTTGGAATTCGTCCCCGGGTGAGACGATTTCAGAATTCGTCCCCGGGTGAGACGAATCCCAGCTTAGTATTCGTCCCCGGGTGAGACGAATACCGAGCAAAGTGTCTAAATGTGCCAAATTGCTTCCCGACCTTACAAAATTGCTATGAAAGTGGTTAGGACCACCGTTTGACCTCTGAGGGCTGCCCTGGGGGCTATGTTTGTCAAAGCGATCAGTGTTTGCAGCCACATAATCGGATTGGTGCTGTTTTGGTGTCTACACACTGTTACTGTTTGAAGCTACAGGCTAATGCACTCTATTTTCCTCCAAGTTCTTATACGCAATAATTAGTGGCTCTTGCTGACCAGTATTTGATTTCTAATTCTAAGCTTCACCCTCCATGAACTTCACATCTTGTCTGATGATCATCTTCTTAGTTATAGGATTATACAACCTTCAAGCCTTTGATTCTTCACTATAGCCAGTGAAGATGCACTTCTTTGCCTTGTCATTTAGCTTCTTTATTTTCTGATCTGGGATATGTGCATATGCTATGCACCCAAATACTCTTAAATAAGGAACACTTAGCTTTTGGTTACTCCATACCTCTTGTGGAATATTGTCCTTCATACTCTTTGTGGGACATATATTCAGCAGATAAATTGCACAAGCTACAACTTCTACCCAAAACTCATGTGGAAAACTCTTTGCCTTCAACATGCTTCATGTTATCTCTGTTATGGTTATGTTCTTCCTCTCTGCAATATTATTATGATGTGGTGTGTATCTGGAAGAGAACTACCTTCAAATTCTATTTGCTTTACAAAAATTATGGAATTCATTGGAGATGTATTCACCTCCTCCATCTATTCTGAGAGTCTTCACATGATAGTCACTCTATTTCTCAACTAGAGCCTTGAACTCCTTGAATTTACCAAATGCTTCTGATTTTTTCTTGATGAGATATACCCATGTCCTCCGACTGAAGTCATTTATAAAATTTAGGAAGTACTTTTTGTTGACAAATGTGTTGGTCTGCATTGGACAACAGATATCTGAGTGTACCAGCTCTAATGGTTGAAGCTCTCCAATACTATCCTATAGGGAATTCATCCCTATGCTACTTACCAACTAAGCAACCTTCACAAACTTGATTTGGTTACTCTATAAGGAGTAAACCTTTCACAATCTATTTCTTGTGCAGTAGGTTCAAAACACTAAAACTTAGGTGACCAAATCTGAGATGCCACAACCATGTAGCATCATTCACCATTGCACTGAATGACATTAGTAATTCATTTTAAATTTGTAGGGGAAATATTTTATTCTTTGTCATGGACATAGTTGCAATTTTCCCATGCTCTTTGTCTCTGATGGTACAGGTTCCATATTTTTTTGAATAGTGTTCCCCTTCTGTACAAGCTTTCCAATGTTCAACAAGTTGTGCTTCAACCTAGGTACATAATACACATCTTGTATTTGCTTCCTTTCACCTTATCCGGTATGGATAATGATATTTTATTTCCCCTTGACAGGTACCTTATTGTTCCCCATCTTCACTTTAGACTTGATTGTTTCATCAAGATGTGAAAACATCTCATTGTTCCCATACATGTGGTTTCTCCACCCAATTTTGAGATACCAGATATTATTTTGGCTCTCCTCCTCAATACTGCAATTTAATAGTATATTCCCACAAGCATCTCTACACTTTGAATTTTCATTTTTATTTGTGTAGTGGGCTTGCTACTTATTATCGTTGGCCATTTTTTTTCTACAATCATAGCTATAATGACCAAACTTTTTGTAGTAATAACATTGGATCTTTTATTTATCATACCTCTGATTTGATCCTCCTTGATGATTTCTACCATTGCCTCTTCCTCCTACTTGATGGAAGTTACAATTGGATTTTGACCTTCCTCCTCACTAATGGACTCTTCCATGCTTGCCTTGATTGCTCTATCCTCTTCCTCCTTGAGAACATGAAGCACCTTTGTGGGATCCATCTCTTCTGTTGTTATCTCGAAATGAGACCTACATTTTAATTGCTTGCTCCAATGAGTACTGAGATGACTAACTCAGCCTCTACTCATGTGTTTGTAAGGAACCCATGAGCTCATCTACATAGAGAGTTTTCAAATTCCTTGATTCTTCTATTAAAATAACAACTGAGTCAAACTTTACTAGTAGGCTCCTCAGTATCTTCTCCATAATTATCTGGTTCTCCACATTCTCTTCATTCAACCTCATCTGGTTGATGACACCCATCATCCAAGTAAAAATGTTGCTCATGGACTCCGACTCGCTCATCTGCAAATTTTCAAACTCCCTTCTCAGCATCTGCAACATAACCAACTTCACCTTGTTGATGCATTGGAAGGAACTAGACAGGATTTCCCATACATGCTTTGCTTTGGTTGCTGCTGCAATTCTTGAGAAAATTGTTTTCTTGACTACCTACATTATGTAGAATAATGTCTTCTAGTCATTCTTTTGATTCTCCTTCAACAACTCTAACTTTGCTTGGGAGAGAACGCTCAATGTTGTTGCATCTGCTAGTTCTACATAACCATTCTCGACTAAATCATATAGTTCCTAAGACCCGAATAGGATCTTCATCTGGATGCTTTAGTAATCGTAGTTTTTTCCACTGAACCATGGGATCTGCAACTGCAAAGGGTTGCTTTCGAAAGCCATTACTTCTTATCATTCATGGGAAAGCTCAAGCTCTAATACCAATTTGAAATTTTTAATACGCGTGTAGGAGCAGAATGGGACTCACTATGGTCCAGAGCACGAAAATAATATTGTAGCTCTAGCGCAAAATAATACTGCGAACCGGAGAAATATATGATGAGTTTACCTTTAACGAAGAAACCGGAGTGGAATAGGAATCCGTTGGTTTATACAAAGAAATGAGAGCGGCCAATAGCAGGATCTAATCTGCTTCTAAATACACTAAGTCAACAACGAATTACAGGATGCTAGGAGATAAACTTAAAAAGGTAGCGGTCCACTAAATAATTTTACTTGCCCATTTTACGAGGCAAAATATGAGCGGATTGGAGCAAGTTTCTATCCCGCTCTATTTAACATGGAAGGAAGAGCAGAATGAGGCAATATTGCATTCCGCTTTCTTCCATTCTAGGGCACACGCATCAATGCCTTGTGGGAGTAGAATCGAGCAATACCACGGAATTAAAAGGAAATGAAGTCTACGGAATGTAGCAAGTCATATGTCATGGGTAATAATATAAAATAAAGCAAACATTTTCTACACCGCCAAATATTACAAGACTTAGAGCGGAATAGCGCTTAATATTTTACCACGAGATTTTACAAGAGATCTCTAGCGGAATAGAAAATAAAATAACAGCCAACTTTGTTAAGTTAAAAAAAATATATGCAAAAGGAAAAAATACATGCAAATATTATTTATTGCTCGAAAATACATCCACATACATTGGATTTAAAATACATCCACAATCATCTACAACTGAACCAGTTTGCAGGATAAACTTCTACGCTTTTGATGCACTTCTCTACTTTGTTGCTCCTTCTGCTCCACACAACGTTGTTGCGTTCTTCAATATTGCTCGTCTTGAGCTCTCTTGTTTTCTGCTCTTCCACTTTGTTGCTCTCGGTATTTGCTCGACATATATAGCCAGGCAAAGAGGGAAAGGTTTACCAGCCTTCTGGCATACATTAAATTCAAAACTAGGGTTTCTGTCCAATCGCCTGACAATTACAACTGCTAATAATACTGCGCCTACTACAAAATGCAGCAAATGAATTTCGACAATAAAATCTCTCAGAAATCTATCAAATGTGAAATCAAGTTTAATTTCTAACCGTCCCAGCAGTATTCTCACACAATTAATTACCGTTGTAGCATATAATTTTTAAATACTATTTAACCTTACGCATAAATTTAGGCATATACGACTTAAGATTAAGATTGAAATGAACTAAAAATAATTTAACGTACGGCCGAATTAAGTAAAATTTAAAATAAAATATTTTTAATATTTATAATTTAAAATATAAAATAAAATCTTTATTCGAACCTTATATCTCTATCTAAAATTCTGAACGTTCTGCCATTGATGTCTCCGCCCTGAAAATCATTTTCCAATAAAATCTCACATGACTTCCTCGGTGATCGACGAACAACGCATTGGCATGAAACATCACAGCAAACGGAGTGAGTGGGCACGCTTCACGCCAACGAGAGGATCATCAATCAAAGTGGAAGCTGGCCAAGCACACAAGGCATTCATGTGTCTTCAAGGACAGAAACGCTTTAATTTCATCTTCTTTCCTTTTCCATTAGTGTGTCAGTAGTTTAATTAAATTGCCACTACTCGGAATCGTGCACGGATATAAACACGCACCACATTGTCTTTTGTAGGAGGAAATATGACCAATCCTTAGCGGATTGAGAAGTATTGGTTGATGTTTTGTGCCACTTGTAAAAGCTCTGGTTCGCGGAAGGTATGTAGCAATTGCGTCCAACAGAATGTGAAAAGCCCGTCACCGTTGGAGTTGTCGCCAATTTGGAAAAGCCCTTCGAAGTCATAAAACGGTTGTCCATGAGTATCCTCCCAACATTGGACATGTTGCCAATCTCTTTGCGAGGCCACCTACTAATATAATTCAAACGCCAGGATAGAATTGGATAAATATGCGGTAATGGGATAGAACTGTTTGAATATGTAGTACACCTGGCTGAATATACAACACAATATTTTTATTAATTTTTTTTTTTATAAACTTTAGCTTTTAAGTAAAGGAGTCAACCAAAATTGTTAATAAAATGAACTAAACAACCAACAAACAATGAACTCCAATGAACTTAGGGAGGTCCAAAGTTTAAACCGTATGTGGGAGGTCCAAAGTTTAAACCGTATGTGTGGATGTGTGTTAATCTTCTGTTAATAAGTCTAGCTCTTGGCCTTACTAGGGGTCATATGGAAATGTTAAGTGGTAGGGTTTCTCACACTAACCAAATAAAAAAGATATAACATAGTATGTAGATGTGTGGATTTTTTTTTTTTTTTAATTATTTTAATGTTTAAAATTTTCATAGGATGTATTATGTTTAGTTATTTAAGAAAAAAAAAAAGGGAAATTATTATCATGAATAAGATAAAATATTTACATGCATAATCATAAATGACATATAACACGTTTAATTTTACAATGGAAATAATTTTAAAGAGAAATAACACAATGTTAGAACTTAATGTTTTCATAAAGGGTATTTAATTATATAGGATGTCTATTTCAAACCCTCAAAAAAACTTGCAATTACATTATCCTATACTACATGCATGTACCTTGGAACAAGTGGTTAGACCACTTGACTTTTCACATAGTCTATGATATAATAACTCCTAGCATATCCTCTCTATTACATGATAGGCAAAATCTCTATTATGCTTATGGCAAAGAATAATATCTAGGGCGATGTTGAAATTTGAGAGAAAAATTCATCCCTTAATGTAGACTTACTACTTTGATACTTATGAGTGTTAGGTTCTATTGATCATGCACTCCAAAATATATCTATTATAGAATACTTCTTTCAATAATTGTAGACTTCAATATTTGAAGTGTATCTCTTCAATGTCTTCAAGTGAATCATGTGTTACTATGCATCCAACATTGCTTATTGAATTGATTGACCATTGATTTTTGGTTTGCATATGATGGAATGAAAGTTGTATATGGATTTTTTTGTTGCTTTCCATTTCTTTCCTTTTTATTGTGATCAATTCCTGAATCTTTTCCAAGTTATTTTATTGTAAGTTTTATGACATGATAATTGGGGTGTATATTTTGAATGTAATCTCTAGCAACTCTACATGCATATTTTAGTCCTTTGAATGATCCCATACTTACCAAAATTTATCCTTCAACTAGAATGTAGAAACCTATCAATTGCTCTATGGTCTTTAGAGTTAAGCCATTAGGGTCCAATAGTTGTTTTCACTATCTAACAAGTCCACCCTTATCACGAATTATATGATCAATCTTTATTATATTACAATGCATCTTATCTTGATCGCTTGCAATGTTGGTATACTTCTTGATAATAATCTTATGAGATATTGAGCTTTGATGATGATATATGAATCTCTTGTTTGAGTCACAAAGGAAAATAATATTCTTTCAATGAGATCTAGTTTGTAAGCTATCTCATATATTTTTAAAGCTTTCTTCACAGTAGGTCATTCATCTTGTAGATGCTTTTCTTCATATTTGGAAAAGTTAATAGAAAATTTGTTGTCTTTGAATGTACACTCTTCATTCGAGAATATATTGAACTTCTTGGCCTTAAAAGTGTCCCATAGCTTATGCTTGTAATGGTTCTCTTTGTAGAGGAGTAAACCTACCTTGTCACATATGATTCTTCACTAGATACAATAGGAGTAGAGGTGACTATGTGACTGTGTTATATTTAATATTACTGAATAAAGGAAAACACAAAGCAAAAAAAAAAATACAAAATATGATGGAGTTTCTATGGACTCTAAATAATCTCAATAATTAGAAATGAAATTACACTCCAACCAATAAATAAAATGGTTGGTGTAAGGGGTATTTATTCCAAAATATATGATACTTTTAGGTCAAGGTTGTGAGACCAACCCTTTAGAATATTATAAAAATTACTAAAATATATTTTCAAGGTTAACATGGACCCAAAGGGAAAATATGACAAATACAAATACAAAAATCAATCATGTTATCAAGATTAACCATGATGTATTCTAGCATCCCCTCTTAAGTTGAATGGGAGACATGGAGAGAGACCCTTACTTATCATCCTCCCTTAAGGGACACTATCCAACTATATGAAGCTCTCGCATGCATACAAAAGTGACCTCGGGTATGACCTTGGTCAAAATATCTATTTTTTTCTATAATGAAGGTATATATTGGATATGTTGGATACTTTTCATATTTTATAGTTATAAAGGGGGGAAAATGATGTTTTTTGGATGGGTTATTTTTGGGTTATTTTTAAACCCATGGTATTGTACCCATGGTTTTGTAAAATTTATGCATGTGCCTTTGTTATTTATTTTGCACTTGCATTAGTATTTGATACATAAGAGAGAACTACATTATTGTATTGGATATGATTGAGTTTATGGAATATAAATTAGGGTTTGTAGATAATTCCATTATTGTATTAAATATGATTGGATTTATGCAATAAGAAGAAAGGTTATTGTGTTGTGTTTTACTCAAAATGGTTTTCCTAGGTAAAATATTATGTATTGTGTGTTTTCTTTATTTATTTATCTTGATTTTATTTTATTGTTTATCTAGTTTAATATTATCAAGGAATAACTGCTCTTAATTTTGTATCAGAGCTAGGTTTTAGCTTTATTTAAAGAGTAAGGCAATGAACTCTATTAGACTATATTTTTCTAATTTATTTTTGTTGATTGTATCGACAAAAACTACTACAAAGTCGATATGGGATAAGTTGGGGAATCCGTACTAGACAAATTCATTGGTAAATAAACTCTTCCTTTGTAAAACATTGTATTCACTTTAGATAAATGATGGTGAATTTATGTTAGAGCATCTGAACACCTTCAACACTATGGTAAGTCAGTTAAACTCTATTGATGTAAAAATGATGAAGAAGAAAATTGTATCACTTTGCTTTGTTATTTACCTAGTTCTTGGGATAACTTAGTTATGGTTATCATAAACACTACTTCTACATTAAAAATTGACGATATAGTAGGAACTCTATTATGAGAAGAAATAAGTTAAATATTTATTGTGGGTTGTCATCAAAAGGATGCCTTGTATATAAGAGGTCATTCTCAAGAAATAAGTAAAAAGAAATCAAAGGATAGGAAATCAATCTAGGACTAAATTTGTTACTCTAGATAAAATAAAATGCTAGAAATGTGGTAAAATGAGGTATTATAAAAGATATTATAAATATAAAAATGACGAAAATAGTAAGTCATATGATGAAGCCTTTTATGCATAAACAAAGACCACAAGTGAAGATTCGAGGGATCTATTTTTAACTACCTCATGCTCAATTGAGCACCATTATTCATGGTTGATTGAATTAGGTGCCTCTTTTCATGTGACTCCCTATAAGGAGTGGTTCAATGAATATGAAATGATCAATAGAGGTGAAATCATTTTAGGAGACAAATCAACATGTAAAAACGTAGTTCGAGGAAGAGTCAAGTTGAGATTCAAATATAGAAGAATTAAAACCCTTCTTGGTATTCTACACATTTTATGTTTTCCAAGGAACTTGACATAAATAAGTAAGATGAATGATGTGCTTGTGAATGTGGTATTTAGTGTTGGAAATATGAGCAAGATTTGTTGTCATTGATGTCAAAATTCAGTTTCAGTGAGCAATACAAGAGGAAGGATTTCAAGAGTCAGTCTCAAAAAAAAGAAGGTGATCATATAAGGTTTACAAGAGAAGTTAGAAGGCCCAAGAAAAATAATATTATAATATTTTATTATAATATTAAAGGTCTAATGGAAAGACCTAAAGTAATTAAATTAATTATAATAATTTCATTATAAATTAATTTGTAATTTAATATAATTAACCCTATCGTTATTAAATTAATTAAAAGTTAATTAATTTAATTTTATTATTAATTAAATTATAATATAATTTAATTAACCCTAAAGTTAGGGTTGCAAGGCAAAAATAAATGCGTCAACATCATGAATAATTCCCCCACCGATGTCTAAACATTATGGTGGCATAATGGTATAAATACCATATGCCTTAGTGGCAAAAACCTTACCTTCATTTGAATTACTCCAACCTATGATTTATGCAATTTATGTGATTTATGCGATCTTCGTGCGAGGAAGAAGATAAAATATTTTTTGTCTTGTGTGCGCAAGTGAAAGGAATAAAATTGGTAAGGCTCTACACCTCATATCCATTCGATGGGTTGGCCTGGTGGCAAGCGGCTGTGACTTAGGGCTTTGGAAGCAGGAGGACCCGTGATCGAATCTCGATGGCAATTTTGGTGAGAGTTTTTTTTGGGCACCTAAGGAACCAAAGTGCACTCCTTTTGGTTTAGGTGCCAAGAGGGAAGGATATGGAGCACGTGGTGCTCTTTGCTTCCAATGTGAGTGTTGGAAATTTTGAGTCCCTAAGCTAAAATGTTGTCATTGATGTCAAAAGGTTATTTAATGTCAAAAGAATCTATGATGGCATGCACTATGTTTTGTGAAAAGTGCAAACAAAGTCTTTTTGTGAAAACCAAGGCAGGCAAAATAAAATATTTTATTCAAAACCATGGATGGCAGATTTGAAATAGATTTTCTTAAAACCCAATTTGGATTTTTGTTTCATCAAAAAAGGTGCCCTAGTGATGGAGATATTTAATTTTAAATATTTAGTTTAAATTTTAAATTATTTAAAATTTAAATTTAAATTTTAAAATTAAAATAAACGTAATCAATTGACTTCATCGAATATGAGGGAGAATATGAGGGAGAAGACTATATAAAAGGATGAATAAGGTTTATTATTCCTTATCCTTGCTCTTGTGGTTAATGCGATTATTAGAAAGTGAAAAGAGCTCGTATGAAAAATATTTATAGGCAGAGGTAGTGAATAAGTTGAGGTTTGGTCGATTCCAAGACATTGTCGACAGTGTGGTCTGTTGGCAACTCGAGTAGCGCAAAGGCATTGGGAGGTAAGTGGTTGAGTGTTCAAATTGTGTGCACTTCCTTTTGCTTGAGAAAGGAGGAATCTGTTTTGCGTTGGTTGTTGCATGGAGGATAAAGGAGAGTGAGGCACCTTTGGTCTTGTGTGGAGCGCTAGCTCACGTGGTGAACAAGCACCGTTAGGACGTAGGAGCGGCAAGACTTAGGTTTGAATCCTGCAAACTCCCTTTTACTGTGTAAAAAGTAAATAGTACGCTGGTTGTGGTTTTTCGTGTGCATGTTGCCAAGATTTATATGTTGTGTTTGATATTTTGAAATTCATGCCAAGGTATACATTAAAGTTTTAAAAGAAAATTAAAACAAATTTTTGTTTTACTGGGTGCTAAAATTTAGTTTAAAATTTGTCAGTAGTTCAATTAAATTGCCACTGCTCGGAATCGTGCACGGATATAAACACACACCACATTGTCTTTTGTAGGAGGAAATATGACCAATCCTTAGCGGATTGAGAAGTATTGGTTGATGTTTTGTGCCACTTGTAAAAGTTCTGTTTCACGGAAGGTATGTAGCAATTGCGTCCAACAGAATGTGAAAAGCCCGTCACCGTTGGAGTTGTCGCCACTTTGGAAAAGCCCTTCGAAGTCATAAATCGGTTGTCCATGAGTATCCTCCCAACATTGGACATGTTGCCAATCTCGTTACCGGGCCACCTGCTAATATAATTCAAATGCCAAGATAGAATTGGATAAATATGCGGTAATGGGATAGAACTATTTGAATATGTAGTACACCTGGCTGAATATGCAATACAACACAATATTTTTACTAATTTTTTTTTTATAAACTTTAGCTTTTAAGTAAATAAGTCAGCCAAAATTGTTAATAAAATGAACTAAACAACCAACAAACAATGAACTCCAATGAACTTAAGGAGGTCCAAGGTTTAAATCGTATGTGGGAGGTCCAAAGTTCAAACCGTATGTGTGGATGTGTGTTAATCTTCTGTTAATAAGTCTAACTCTTGGCCTTACTAGGGGTCATATGGAAATGTTAAGTGGTAGGGTTTCTCACACTAACCAAATAAAAAAGATATAACATAGTATGTAGATGTGTGGATTTTTTTTATTTTAAAATTATTTTAATGTTTAAAATTTTCATAGGATGTATTATGTTTAGTTATTTAAGAAAAAAAAGGGAAATTATTATCATGAATAAGAGAAAATATTTACATGCATAATCATAAATGACATATAACACGTTTAATTTTACAATGGAAATAATTTTAAAGAGAAATAACACAATGTTAGAACTTAATGTTTCCATAAAGGGTATTTAATTATATAGGATGTCTATTTCAAACCCTCAAAAAAACTTGCAATTACGTTATCCTATACTACATGCATGTACCTTGGAACAGGTGGTTAGACCACTTGACTTTTCACATAGTCTATGATGTAATAACTCCTAGCATATCCTCTCTATTATATGATAGTCAAAATCTCTATTATGCTTATGGCAAAGAATAATATCTAGGGCGATGTTGAAATTTGAGAGAAAAATTCATCCCTTAATGTAGACTTACTACTTTGATACTTATGAGTGTTAGGTTCTATTGATCATGCACTCCAAAATATATCTATTATAGAATACTTCTTTCAATAATTGTAGACTTCAATATTTGAAGTGTATCTCTTCAATGTCATCAAGTGAATCATGTGTTACTATGCATCCAACATTGCTTATTGAATTGATTGACCATTGATTTTTGGTTTGCATATGATGGAATGAAAGTTGTATATGGATTTTTTTGTTGCTTTCCATTTCTTTCCTTTTTATTGTGATCAATTCCTGAATCTTTTCCAAGTTATTTTATTGTAAGTTTTATGACATGATAACTGAGGTGTATATTTTGAATGTAATCGCTAGCAACTCTACACGCATATTTTAGTCCTTTGAATGATCCCATACTTACCAAAATTTATCCTTCAACTAGAATGTAGCAACCTATCAATTGCTCTATGGTCTTTAGAGTTAAGCCATTAGGGTCCAATGGTTGTTTTCACTATCTAACAAGTCCACCCTTATCACGAATTATATGATCAATCTTTATTATATTACAATGCATCTTATCTTGATCGCTTGCAATGTTGGTATACTTCTTGATAATAATCTTATGAGATATTGAGCTTTGATGATGATATATGAATCTCTTGTTTGAGTCACAAAGGAAAATAATATTCTTTCAATGAGATCTAGTTTGTAAGCTATCTCATATATTTTTAAAGCTTTCTTCACAATAGGTCATTCATCTTGTAGATGCTTTTCTTCATATTTGGAAAATTTAATAGAAAATTTGTTGTCTTTGAATGTACACTCTCCATTCGAGAATATATTGAACTTCTTGGCCTTAAAAGTGTCCCATAGCTTATGCTTGTAATGGTTCTCTTTGTAGAGGAGTAAACCTACCTAGTCACGTATGATTCTTGACTAGATACACTAGAAGTAGAGGTGACTATGGGACTGTGTTATATTTAATATTACTTAATAAAGGAAAACACAAAGCATAAAAAAAAATACAAAATATGATGGAGTTTCTATGGACTCTAAATAATCTCAGTAATTAGAAATGAAATTACACTCCAACCAATAAATAAAATGGTTGGTGTCAAGGGGTATTTATTCCAAAATATATGATACTTTTAGGTCAAGGTTGTGAGACCAACCCTTTAGAATATTATAAAAATTACTAAAATATATTTTCAAGGTTAACATGGACCCAAAGGGAAAATATGACAAATACAAATACAAAAATCAATCATGTTATCAAGATTAACCATGATGTATTCTAGCATCCCCTCTTAAGTTGAATGGGAGACATGGAGAGAGACCCTTACTTATCATCCTCCCTTAAGGGACACTATCCAACTACATGAAGCTCTCGCATGCATACAAAAGTGACCTCGGGTATGACCTTGGTCAAAATATCTATTTTTTTCTATAATGAAGGTATATATTGGATATGTTGCATACTTTTCATATTTTATAGTTATAAAGGAGGGAAAATGGTGTTTTTTGGGTGAGTTATTTTTGGGTTATTTTTAAACCCATGGTATTGTACCCATGGTTTTGTAAAATTTATGCATGTGCCTTTGTTATTTATTTTGCACTTGCATTAGTATTTGATACATAAGAGAGAACTACATTATTGTATTGGATATGATTGAGTTTATGGAATATAAATTAGGGTTTGTAGATAATTGTATTATTGTATTAAATATGATTGGATTTACGCAATAAGAAGAAAGGTTATTGTGTTGTGTTTTACTCAAAATGGTTTTCCTAGGTAAAATATTATGTATTGTGTGTTTTCTTCATTTCTTTATCTTGATTTTATTTTATTGTTTATCTAGTTTAATATTATCAAGGAATAACTACTCTTCATTTGGTATCAGAGCTAGGTTTTAGCTTTATTTAAAGAGTAAGGCAATGAACTCTATTAGACTATATTTTTCTAATTTTTTTTTTTTATTGTATCGACAAAAACTACTACAAAGTCGATATGGGATAAGTTGGGGAATCCGTACTAGACAAAGTCATTGGTAAATAAACTCTTCCTTTGTAAAACATTGTATTTACTTTAGATAAATGATGGTGAATTTATGTTAGAGCATCTGAACACCTTCAACACTATGGTAAGTCAGTTAAACTCTATTGATGTAAAAATAGATGAAGAAGAAAAGTGTATCACTTTGCTTTGTTCTTTACCTGATTCTTGGGATAACTTAGTTATGGCTATCACAAATACTACTTCTACATTAAAAGTTGAGGATATAGTAGGAACTCTATTATGAGAAGAAATAAGGTAAATATTTATTTTGGGTTGTCATCAAAAGGATGCCTTGTATATAAGAGGTCATTCTCAAGAAATAAGTAAAAAGAAATCAAGGGATAGGAAATAAATCAAGGACTAAATTTGTTACTCTACATAAAATAAAATGCTAGAAATGTGGTAAAATGAGGTATTATAAAAGAGATTATAAATATAAAAATGACGAAAATAGTTAGTCATATGATGAAGCCTTTTATGCATAAAAAAAGACCACAAGTGAATATTCGAGGGATCTATTTTTAACTACCTCATGCTCAATTGAACACCATTATTCATGGTTGATTGAATTAGGTGCCTCTTTTCATGTGACTCCCTATAAGGAGTGGTTCAATGAATATGAAATGATCAATAGAGGTGAAATCGTTTTAGGAGACAACTCAACATGTAAAATCATATGTCGAGGAAGAGTCAAGTTGAGATTCAAATATAGAAGAATTAAAACCCTTCTTGGTATTCTACACATTTTATATTTTCCAAGAAACTTGATATCAATAAGTAAGATGAATGATGTGGGTGTGAATGTGGTATTTAATGTCGGAAATATGAGCAAGATTTGTTGTCATTGATGTCAAAAGTCAATTTCAGTGAGCAATACAAGAGGAAGGATTTCAAGAGTCGGTTTCAAAAATAAGAAGGTGATCATATAAGGTCTACAAGAGAAGTTAGAAGGCTCAAGAAAAATAATATTATAATATTTTATTATAATATTAAAGGTCTAATGGAAAGACCTAAAGTAATTAAATTAATTATAATAATTTCGTTATAAATTAATTTGTAATTTAATATAATTAACCCTATGGTTATTAAATTAATTAAAAGTTAATTAATTTAATTTTATTATTAATTAAATTATAATATAATTTAATTAACCCTAAAGTTAGGGTTCCAAGGCAAAAATAAATGAGTCAACATCATGAATAATTCCCAATCGGATGTCTAAACATTATGGTGGCATAATGTTATAAATACCATATGCCTTAGTGGTAAAGACCTTACCTTCCTTTGAATTACTCCAGCCTATGATTTATGTGATTTATGTGATTTATGTGATTTGTGCGATCTTCGTGCGAGGAAGAAGATAAAATATTTTTTGTCTTGTGTGCGCAAGTGAAAGGAATAAAATTGGTAAGGCTCTAAGCCTCATATCCATTCGGTGGGTTGGCCTGGTGGCAAGCGGTAGTGACTTTTAGGGCTTTGGAAGCAGGAGGACCCGTGATCGACTCTCGATGGCAATTTTTGTGAGAGTTTTTTTTGGGCACCAAAGGAATCATCACACTCCTTTTGGTTTAGGTGCCAAGAGGGAAGGATATGGAGCACGTGGTGCTCTTTGCTTCTAAGGTGAGTGTTGGAAATTTTGAGTCCCTAAGCTAAAATTTTGTCATTGATGTCAAAAGGTTATTTAATGTCAAAATAATCTACGATGTCATGCACTATGTTTTGTGAAAAGTGCGAGCAAAGTCTTTTTGTGAAAACCAAGGTAGGCAAAATAAAATATTTTATTCAAAACCATCGATGGAATATTTGAAATAGCTTTTTCTTAAAACCCAAGTTGGATTTTTGTTTCATCAAAAAAGGTACCCCAATGATGGAGATATTTAATTTTAAATATTTAGTTTAAATTTTAAATTATTTAAAATTTAAATTTAAATTTTAAAATTAAAATAAAAGTAATCAATTGACTTCGTCGAATATGAGGGAGAAGACTATATAAAAGGATGAATAAGGTTTATTATTCCTTATCCTTGCTCTTGTGGTTAATGCGATTATTAGAAAGTGAAAAGAGCTTGTGTGAAAAACATTTATAGGCAGAGGTAGCGAATAAGTTGAGGTTTGGTCGATTCCAAGACATTGTTGACAGTGTGGTCTGTTGGCAACTCGAGTAGCACAAAGGCATTGGGAGGCAAGTGGTTGAGTGTTTGAATTGTGTGCACTTCGTTTTGCTTGAGAAAGGAGGAATTTGTTTTGCGTTGGTTGTTGCATGGAGGATAAAGGAGAGTGAGGCATCTTTGGTCTTGTGTGGAGCGCTAGCTCATGTGGTCAACAAGCACCCTTAGGATGCAGGAGCGGCAAGACTTAGGTTTGAATCCCAAACTCCCTTTTACTGTGTAAAAGGTAAATAGTACGCTGGTTGTGGTTTTTCGTGTGCATGCTGCCAAGATTTATATGTTGTGTTTGATATTTTGAAATTCATGTCAAGGTATACTTTAAAGTTGTAAAAGAAAATTAAAACAAATTTTTGTTTTATTAGGTGCTAAATGTTAGTTTAAAATTTGTGCATAAATTTTATAGTAAAAATGGTTGTGGGAGAGATAAGTAAGTAGGCATAGATTTTAATTTTTTTAGGGTATAAGTGGTTTGAAGAGGAATAATGATTACTACTTATTTGGCACATTGTTGAGATGTTATTTGGAGAGTGTTTTTAATTATTAAAATATTCTTGAGAAAAATATTTGTAAATTCTAAAAATATATATTTAATAAAATATTATTATTTTTAAATTATTTCCTTAATATTTAAAGCTTAAACTTTTTAAAAATTCTAAAATTTCTACCGTTAACTACTCAAAATTGTAGCTGCATGCATAGAGCAGGTTGTATTGAACGCTCTGCAATTTAGGATCGCCATTGATGTCTCCGCCCTCAAAATCCTTTTCCAATAAAATCTCACAAGACTTCGGCGGTGATGGACGAGCAAAGCATTGGCATGAATCATCACAGCAAACGAAGTGAGTGGGCACGCTTCATGCCAACGAGAGGTTCATCAATCAAATTGGAAGCTGGCCAAGCACACAAGGCATTCTACGTGTCTTCAAGAACATAACTGCTTCCATTTCATCTTCTTTCCTCTTCCACTAACGTCTGCGTAGAATATTTCAAATGCCATTCTACTCGGAATCATGCACGGATATAAACACACACCACATTGTCTTTTGTAGGAGGAATTATGACCAATGCTTAGCGGATTGAGAAGTATTGGTTTGTGCCATTTGTAAAAGCTCTGGTTCACGGAAGGTATGTAGCAATTGCGTCCAACAGAATGTGAAAAACCCCTCACCGTTGGTGTTGTCGCCACATTGGAAAAGCCCTTCCATGTCATAAAACTCTTGTCCATTGGACATGTTGCCAATCTCGTGACGGGTCCACCTGCTAATATAATTTAAACGCTATGATAGAGTTGGATAAATATGTACTAATGGGATAGAACTGCCTAAATATGTAGTACAAAGTGAATTTTATTTTTTTAATTGTAATTTAAATATTTATAATTTATAAGGAAAATTTTATAAATTTTAGTTTGTTAAATAAAGAGTTAATAGGATTTGACTGTTTAATTTGTCAAGTAAGGAAATTATTAGGACTGACCTCCAAAAGAAGGAACCAAGATAATTTAGACAAATACTTTCCAGCTATTAATTAACCTATTTACAAATATTAATCTTTATAAAAAAAAAGAAAGAAAAGACTCTAGGAATAATCTCAGGCATTCCATATCAAAGTGTTTTCTAAATTATCCCTATAAGAACACTGCAATTAATAAAAAAAAATTATAATTAACAAAAATTTAGGCGTAATTTCTCTAAATTATCCCGACAAGAACACCGCAATTAACAAAAATCCAGGTTCAATTTTTACATGCTCAAAAAGTTCTGTACATTATAAAAAAAATTAAAAAATTAAAAAATTAAAAAATATAGTAAGGCAAGAAAGTGAGTACGACGTTGCTTTTGTTCTAATCGCTCGATAAACGATGATGTTGTTAGTTTTCAGTCAACATTCAAGCTGCTTGCGATTGCAATTGCGTCCAACATTTCCACGTTGATTACATCTTTAAAACAAGTTAAATTTTTTATTTCAATGATTATTTTAATTTAGATGATTACATTTTTTTATATGATTAATATATATTAAAATAAATTTTATATTTTAATAGATATTATATTAGTATTAAAGAATATGTAACTTAGTATATAGATGTATGGATTTATTTTATTTTAAGTTTAATATTTAAAAAATAATATCCACAGGTGAGTTGGAGAGAGTAGGGCAATCTTTCAAGGGAGGTCCTTGTTTCGAATCTCCATCCTACCAAACCCACATTGGGTGCCCAAAATCCAAACCCTATCAAACCCACATTGGGTGCCCAAAATCCAGTTGATAATGTTGGTGTGGTTAGGATCAGGCGACTCTGAATGATTTTGACTCTGGTCATGATTTCTCAGACCATGAGGCCCCGCAAAGGGTTTTTCGCTAAATTAAAAAATATATATTTAAAAAATAAATTATAGGATGTATTATGTTTAGTTATTAAAAAAAGAGGGCAAGTTTTATAGGAGAAAATATTTACATGCATAGTTTTAAATGATATATAACATGAAAATAATTTTGAACATAAATAACACAATGTTATAACTCAATGTTTCTATATTTGTATTATGGAAATAAGGTAATTTCAATTGCATAAAATATTTATATCAAACATTATAAACTTTTATACAAATTTGTTAAGTGTTTTATCATATATTATATGCATGTACCTTGTAATAGATGGTTATACCACTTGACTTCTCACATAGTCTATGATGTAATAGCTCCTAACATGTCCTCCTAATTATATCATAGTCAAAAGCTTTATTATGTTTAAGACAAAGAATAATTTCTAAGGTGATGTTGAAATTTCAAAGAGAAATTTTCCCTTTAATGTCAACTAATCCTTTGATACTTAGAAGTGTTAGTTTCTATTGATCATGCACTTCAAAATACATTTATTACATAATACTTCATTAAATAATTGTAGGATCAATGCTTGAAGTGTGATTCTTCAATATCTTCAACTGAAGCATGTGTTACTATGCATCCAACATTTTTTATTATATTGATTTACCATTGGTTTTTGGTTTACATATGATGGAATGAAAGTTGTGTATGGTTTTTTTTGTTGCTTTCCCTTTCTCTCCTTTTCATTGTGATCAATTCCTGAATTTTTTCAAAGTTCTCTTTTTTATCATAAGTTTTATGATATGATAAATGGGATGTATATTTTGAATGCAATCTCTAGCAATTCTGCACACTTATTTTAGTCATTTGAATGATCCCATAGTTGCCACAGTTTTTCCTTGAACTAGAATGTAGTAACCTAACAATTACTCTATGGTTTTTAGAGTTAAGTTATTGGAATCCAATAGTTGTTTTCATTATCTAAAAATATACCTTATCATGAATTATGTCTTCAATATTGATTAAGTTATAATGCATATTATCTTTATTGCTTCTAGTGGTACACTTCTTGATAATAATTTTATGAGATCTTGAGCTTTTATGATGATATATGGATCTCTTGTTTGAGTCACAAAGGTAGATAATATTCTTCCAACGAGATATAGTTTGCAAACCATATCATACCATTTTATAACTTTCTTCATAATATGACATTCATCTTGTAGATGCTTTTCTTTGTATTTGGAAAAGTTAATAGAGAATTAATTATATTTGAATGTACCCTCTTCGTTCAACAATGTATTGAACTTCTTGGCCTTAAAAGTATCCCATAGCTTATGCTTATATTGGTCCCCTTTATAGCTAGGTGATGTTCCTTCTTGTTGTTTTCTTGGCTTGAAGTGATCAACTCGTGGAACTTTTCTTATATGATGATTTAGATATTTCCAAGTTTCTTGACCTATCATATGTTTGAGTTTATCCTAAATTTTATTGTTTTGTTTCAAGTGTGATTGTGTGACAAACACATGTTCTTCTATTTCTTGGACTTCTTTCACTTCTTTTATTTTATTCTCTTTGGCTACATTACCTTTATGTGGCTTTCTCTAACTTTGATTTTGGTATTCTAAATATGAGTTGTTATGTTATTGGTTCATCTCTCATAAAGGGGTTGTTTTTTTAACAGAATAAGTTAGCATTCCTTCATGGTGTGTTTGTTTATTCCATAATGTTCACATGTATTTTACATGTAAAAATTAATCCCTTAAGAATCATTTTTCATATTTTGGTAACTTTGAAAAGGGTTTCTTTATTGAAAGCATTGTGGAGATCCCATGCCGCTTATAAGTGGTTGCTTCCTTCTTTAACTTGTAATTAGTAATTATTATTTATCTTCTATTTTATGTGAGGCCTCTAATTTTTGAAGTAAGTTCACTAACTTCTCAAATATTGGTATTTTCTTAGTAATATTTAGTTTAGTCACAAAAACATTAAAATATTATGGGAGAGATCTTAAAATAATAGGAACTATGAGGGTGTTTTGGCATGTTATTAGGATCTCTATTCTTTTTAGCATTTGGAAGGATAGATACAGCTTGGTTTTTAGAAATGAGGAGACCCCTATTGATGCTCCTATTGGCATAGCAAATAGTTTTATTTCTAGTCAAAGTAAGGTTTTTAGGGATGAAATTTTGAAAGACTGCCTTAGAATAGATAAAAGTGCTAGATCTGATTTCTCTCTTTTATTTCACAAGCTGATGTAATAGCTCTCTAGGGTTATGCATAGTGGCGAATATTCACAAATTGGACGAATATTAGGATTTTCAAAATTAGAAATTGGCAAATATGAGGACCCTCAACGTCGACCCATTCGCCTAAAATTTTTAGGACTAATTTTTTCTTAGGGTCAATTCACCACAATATATA
This sequence comes from Wollemia nobilis, assembly GCA_028583015.1. Taxonomy (NCBI): domain Eukaryota; kingdom Viridiplantae; phylum Streptophyta; class Pinopsida; order Araucariales; family Araucariaceae; genus Wollemia; species Wollemia nobilis. Next base: position 4,662,821 of record JAQPPZ010012983.1, on the reverse strand, counting down.
TCCAAACATAGGTATATTTGTACTCGTTGGAAAGCTCTTTTCAAGCCTAATCTAATGGTGGTGTTTTTATGAAGTTATAATATGATTTAATAGGTCAAAAGTGGCCCCAAATATGACCTTACATTTTAGGGCTTCAAATACCCCAAATTTTGGTATGAAGATGCTCTATTTGATTTTCTTAGGATTCTCCATGATTCACCTTGATTTTGATTAGGATTCACCATTTGTTTACAAGTACATTTTGAGTCCAACCCCTTATGCATAACCCTGTAGCTCTCTATTTTCTAATGATGTATTTTTTATCCTTTCTTTAATATGAAGTTTTTATTCAACAAAAAAATTAATAAATAATAGGAACTAACATTTCATCATATACTTGAGTTCCTAATATTTGCAATGATACTCACGATTATGTAATTCTTCTTATGAATGATTTACTTTTTCTCCATTGCTTTATCTTCAAATAATAGAGTTGGATTTGAAGGAATAGAATCTAATTTTAATTTTTCACTTCAAATATTATTTTTAGATTCTCTCATGCATCTTTGGTTATGGTTTTATCTTGAATAAATGCTTGGACCTCAACTACTACTCCAAACATGATTATTACTCTTTCCTTAGAGTTTTCCTTGTCAAACTATGTTTGATCTTCTTATTTTGTAGTAGGATGAATAATGCTCCTATCTACTACTTGTCATACTTCTTCAAACTCAAATTGTGTCATTAGTTTGGTCTTCTAGGTAACATAATTGTTCCTCCTTAACAATTGGAAATCTAGAAATAAAAACTTTGATACTTTACTAGTCATGGTGTTATGTACTTGCACAACATACCCCAACCTGCATAGACTAGGGACCCACTCTTAAAAAAAAATATGATCTTTCTCTTGTTTCCTTGGGCTTGTGTATGATAATCAATCATCCAAGAAGATGGTATTCTTAATTGAAAGCTTTTTATCATAAGTGCACAATTTTTGCTTACCTTGAGTTTGTTGTAATGCTTATTACCATTGTTATGTATAATAAATACTTTTAAAATGGAAAATAACATCTCCTATTGGATTGAGCTCAGAATAATATTCCAAAAAGTACCCACATGTCTATGTTCTCATAGCCTTATCACCCTAAAGCTACCTAAAATTAGGTATGGTAGACTTGGATTTTTGATCAATAACATAAATAGTTTTAATTTTATACCCTATATATCTTGCAATACTTAATTAAATTTTGTGAAACCACTTCCATTAGATGCTCCTCAAAACTAGATTTTTGAAAAGTATAAACTTGACTATGTTCCAAGAAGAATTAACCTCCTAGATGACTCATTTCTAGCAATCCATCTAGTTTCTCTAATTACCTATAAATACCTACCCAATAATGTAGCTCTCATTTTTATTAAATAAATTCCATTGGATGGTCCTCAAAAAGAGCTTTCTAGAAAGTATAAATTTTCCTATGTTTTGAGGAGATTTGAGACACAAAATTGTGTATTTTTTGTAGGTTATCCAAGCTACCACAACTAAGTTAACTCCCAAGGAAATATATGAAAATGGTTGTAAGTCCAAACATTGAACAAATTTCCATAGTCAAAAATCCATCCAATCAGGGGGAATTTCAATAGTAGACTAAGTTAATACTACTAGCAAGTTGAAATGATATGCCCTACTAGAACCCAAAAATAAAGTGAAAATAACTTGCCTATATAAAATTTGGCTAAGGTAGGGAGGTCTGTTAGTTTACCACAATGTTGAACTTTAAAAATTTTACAAAGAAAAACTTTTTTTTAAAAGAGATCAAACTTTTAAAGTACTGATGTCATCTTGAGAAGCAAAAAAATTTGGCATAGAAGAAAGCCAAACTTTGGCTAAGCCAAAATATGGGTAGAAGATGGTATATTTTTTCTTGCCTAGAACCCAACATTCAGGTGGAAATCACTTTCCCAAACAGAGCTTAACTACCCATGAGGAAATAAAAATCTAAGTAGAAGAAAAATGTTAAACACTAAAGTATTTTTTGGCATTAACATCAACAATGGGTTTGAAAACTGTGACTTGGTAAGTGAAAACAAAAAAATTAAAATGTGAAACATCATAGTTTTTTAGCAATGACATCAACAATGATTTTAAAAATTTTAGTAAAAAATAAAAATGTTAGAAGACTCCGAACACTTAGTCAAAAATCTAGTCCTCATGGAAAACTCTAAGTGAAATTTACCCCAAGAAAAATCTCAACCACTCATAGAGAAGTAATAAGTGTCTAAAATCCTAAACACTCATATGAAGCATGAAGAGTAGCACTAATTGAAACTTACCCTAGTTGGAAGTCCAAACACATAGGTAAATATCAAAGCAAACATGAAAGTCTAAGGAAGTACAAAAGTAAGCCAAGGGAAATATAAGAACAATTTTGGAAACCTCAAGATATTTGCAAAAATTAAAATCCCAACAAAAATAAAGACGAGTAAGCATAAGAGAAATATTGAAAGCTTCTAGACACTTGTAAAATAAAATTTCAAGGAAGCCAAAGCTAGGTAATCATAGGAAAATGTCGAATCCCAGTAAGCATAAGGAAAAAATTAAATGCATAAGAAAATTATCAATAGCTCAAACACTCATAGGAAAGCATAGAAGCATCCAAAAACAAATCTTAATAGTTAGAAATTTTACTCAACAATTGGAAATTTTACCCCGTCAATTGGAAAAGTTACCCTGGCCATTGAAAATTTATTTTTGAACCATTGCAAATTAGTCTTGGGATATGTTTTGATAACTTAAATATAGAATATGTGGAAGCTTGGGGACATGCAAGGAAGCTAAATGAAAAATAATGTTAACAAAATAAAAATAAATAAATAAAACAAAATACATACATACATAATAAAATCTATTAAATTTTTTAAATTTTAAATTTTAAAATAGTAATAATAACAAATAATATATTCTATCATGGTTCACCTATTATTTTTTACTTTGCCTTGTAAGAAATCTAGCATGATTGGTCAAAAATTAAAGATAGTATAAGTGGGAGTTTTAATGCTTACCATACAAATGTAGAGGTGCATTGTGAGGGCCATGGTGAAATTAATGCCCAAGCCCACTTGTTGTTATTTGTAGATCAAATATTGAATCATCCAACCAATTAGGATTAATAGACCCTAAGTATCATGTGAATCAAGGTTTAATGAGACATGGTCATAGTATGGTCGAAAGCAATCCCAAGGAGTACATCATGGATAGTAATTTATTGTAAAGTGTAACACTATTTGAAGGTTAAAAATTGTATAAATAGTGGCTCAATATCCTGTTACAAGGGTTGAAAACCATTTATTAATTTACCCTTTAGATTTGTTCTTTCTTTACATTTTCTCTTTGTAGTTGGATGGAATTTCTAAACCATACCAAATATTGTTTTGATTGTTGTTCTTTGTAATCCACTAAAGTGGGCAAATTGAAATCCAATGTATTTCATGTTTATCTTTATAAATAAATACTATTGAAGTTTATATTTTTAATTTTTGCATGTTGATGGTGGTTGCACTTAGTATATTTCATAGTCTTGTTTTCCTTTGAATATTGCATTATCTCAAATCTCAAGCTATGTGAATACTGGTTGGGTCAGGTTTGGTTTTAAATAGAAAATACTACTTTACTATATGAGAAAATAATTCAAGGTAATATTTACTTCCTTATTTTATTTATTTTCTCTAACCTCCAAACCTTTGATTTTTCTTTGGAACCTATTTAGAGTAGGATTAGATTAATTTATGTTTAAATGTATTTTTAACTTACAATAGTATAAATTATACTCATCTTTGGTACATTGTAAGATCAATAGAGTGGAATTATTTTTATATAGTTAAGGATTTTGAATTATAATATATTGTACCTATGAAATTTATCTCTATAAGTCATACTAGCAAAGGCCCCTTGAAGGAACAACTATCAATGATCTCTAAGTTTATCCACACCGGCCAAGACCTGGCATACCCGAACCTTGGGAGAATTTACCTTTCAATAGGGATCAAACTCTATTATAATTATGTTGGCTTACCTTTAGCAATGTTTCATTTACATTCCCAATAGAACTATCACTAGAAGGAGGGTGATTTTTTATTCACCAAGTCTATAGGCAGGCAAATCCATAGTCCAGAAAAAGAAGAAATAATAAATTTAGATTTGCACAATTTAAAGTAAAATTACAATTTGGTATAAATGTACAATTGGCAAGTAAAATATACAATTTGGTATAAATTGTACAATTGGCAAGTAAAATGTACAATTTGGTATAAATTGTACAATTGGCAAGCAAAACATACAATTGGGTGGAATTGTACATTTAGAAAATAAATTAAAAAATAAATAAATGAAAAATGCATGTGAAATGAAATGAAATGTAAATACATGCAAATGAAATGTAATTTGATGAAAATCAAATTAAAATTTATAATAATTAAATTATTGTTATTAATGTGAAGTTACAAGTAGTTGTAACTAATGAATTGTAGGAAACCGCTTTGGAATGGCCTGGACAGCCATTATAAGCCCCTCATTTGAATTTTTATGTTGTTAGTTTATGGTTGGTTGTAGTTCAGTAATGGTTGGGTTGTTGGATGTAATTTTCAATGTTATCCATGGATTATCCATGGAATGAGAAGGATTTAATGTTGCAATTTATATTCATTATTGCATGATGTCTGTGTACAATGCCAAAATAATATAAATCCTTATTTCAGTTAGATCTATGTATGCATGTGTGTGGATCTGAGAGAAATCTCAATAATTATATTATTGGTGGATTTTTATTGATATTGCAGGTATTGTGTAGTTTAGATCTGTGGCTAGAGTTGCATACCAAAAAACGTACAACCATCCATGTGCTCTTAGGTGAAATAGATGAATAAATAGAAAATTAGATTAATGGTTGTTACCCATTATTGATAATAATATTTTTGGCAATAATATGCAAATGGGTATTTTTTTAAGTCAATAGATTTGGTAGAATGAGGGTTTTTACCAAACCGTACAACAACGTGACCAAACTGTACAAGGGTTTGTAATTCCATACAGCTGATGAGTTTTTGGCCTAAAATTATACTTTTAAGCATTTTGAAGGTAAATAAAGTGATTTCCAAGTGAATCATGGCAAAGTGAGTGAGATTTAAGCAATTCCAAGATTATTGGATAAAATGTATAAGTGTTCAGTTATAATCATACAATTATACATTTTGGGACTATACAGTCTCAAGTTATACGTTTTTAAGGATTGAACAGTTGTAAATCATACAACTGTACAAGTTTGACCATATTATGTGCAATTAGTCAGAATTTATATTAAAGATCTTTCATCACATCTCCCTCTAGGAATACTACACTCCACTCATGCTACAAAGTCCACCAAACCCTTACACTCAGTAGAATTGACTCTAGAAGAGGAGCCTATAGACTCTGAGAATTAATTTTCTTGATATGGTGTTTATGTTACATATTTTGTCTATCAAATCTGAAAGTAAATATTATCATAATTAGATTCAAGTCATTTGTAGGTGACATTGATTTTCGTAGTCATTTTCCTTATAGAAAACCTAGAGCTAACAAAGGTAGATCCAATACTCTAATTTCTAATAGTTATCTTAGATCTATTATCCCTTTTATTGATCCTTTTTCCATTCCTAAATTTCCCCCAATGGTAGTTCCTACCCCATGTTTAGTAGGAATCAATCCTTTAAATATAGTAGGACCTACACACGATATGCCTAAGAAAGCTGAAAAATATATCCCTAGGTATAGGCATGATGGAATGAGGTTAGCTGAAGAACATATCCATTCATACAAATATACCTTAATCTACTTAAAAATTGAGTGTGAGGATATTTCCTATAGAATGTTCCACACATATTGAATGATTTTACATATGAATGGTATATCATCTTACCTCTAGGCTCTATCACTTCTTGGGCTCATCTAGAAGTGATTTTTATCAACCATTTTAGATTACCCATTGACCTAGTTATGGTATATCATCAGTTTACCTCTATCGATAGAGAACCTAATGAACCCCTGAGACTTTTCAACACTAGATTTCATAAGTTATACACTAGGCTGGTGATACCTTACATATTTACAATGGAAGCACCACTAATAAATAAAGCCCTTACAAAGCACATGCCCATGCTAAATCCATTACCAAGAGTCATGTGTAAAACCATAATCAACCCTTCAACCTAAAACTTTTGAATCAAATGATGCCTAATATAAGAAATCAACAGACCATTACAACATACTAGAATAATTAGATAACCATAAATAACATCCTTAATCATACCCCTATAAGAAGTAATCAACCAATATTATCCATATTTCTAAACACATATGCACCCATAAATAATGTATTAGTTCAACTATGACAACATCAACCTAATAACCAAATCCTGAGTTAGATAACTTACAAAGAATGGTTCATAATTAAACAATGATATGATTCAACTATAAAGGTAAGTTACTTAAATTCCACCTACAAATAACAATCAAAATAGGAACATCAACTTCCAAATAACTAACTCTTATTAAGATACTTAATCAAATAATGGAAGAGTCACAAATCATACTAGCAACTATATTCATTCTAATAATAATATAGGCACTTTCTTAAATTTGGTTGATCTTATTTTACCCAACTAGTGCAAGGTCCATTCTACTACTCAACATGGTGAAACTGATTGTTTAGATTTTAAACCAGCTCTTGATATTATCCAAAAGGAGATGGAAATTTGGAGTTAGTACCCATAAATGATGATTGTAGGAATCAATCTTTTAAAAATGTAGGGATAACCTTATTTTTAGAGATATATAAACTCTTAGTTGGAGTGGATGAAGAGGAACCTAGAGAATATTTGGAATAAGAGGTGCAAGCTTATCACTAGTTTTAGAAAGGTAAAAATTATATTTCCTAGAGTAAAGGGAAAGAACCATTGACTTCTTACACATATCAAAATAAAAATTCCATCCCACTTGATGAGCATGCAGGCCCCACAATGCATATGGAGCCAAAAATCAATAGACCAATACCACATATAGAGAAAAATCTAGAATAAAACAAGTCTAAATATAAAATTATTGAGGACTTTAATAAAACCAAGAAAAATATTTTACTATTTTAGGAAGCTCAATTAATTGAACAAAAGGAATTATTGCCTAAAAAGCTCTCTAGCCAAAAGTCTATTGATTCTTAAATGACTATATACAAAGAAAATAGAATCTCCACTTTTTATGTTGACCAATGAAATTATTAGTAAGAATTTATATAAATACCTTGTGTATTTAGGTGCTTTTGATAATGTGATCCTATATGTTAGCAAAATATTAGGGTTAATCCCTACTACCTCAAACAAGAAGGTTTCTCAACTTGATAAGATAGAGGTAAATGTGATTGAGGTATGCAATCAAATTCTTATATAGTTAGCTACTCAACCTATGATACAACAATGCATCAAAAATTAGGTTGTGGATATCCTAGATGTATATGAGATTTTTCTTAGCCATGATTGGTCAAGAAAACTAAATGGTTGGATGGGAATTTATTTCTCATATATATGGCTTCTTTGGCATGCTATAGCCAATCAAATTCAAATTAAATAAGGGCCTAGGTTGAAGGATTTAATTACTAAGTACAATAATGTCAATGATATTTTATACATGATAATAAAATTGGGAGCATACACAGTGGAACTAGAAACTAGAACTAAATATAATAATTTGGTGGTCGAACCCCTACAAAGTAAACAAAAAGTAATTTAATATCAGTTATAGACCTTCATTTTTGTTGGATCAAAGTCCAAGCATGATACCGGTGTTGGGTTTGAAATGAGCTACTAAGGTGAGAGAGGTAAAACAAAGGCCTTTAGGATTTTAGATCTAGTGTTACTATGGGATGAGACCCATATAAAACCCATATTCCTATCATCATAGACTTTTTCCAAATTACCATAACTGTGTCTAGGGCCCTATGAAATTTAACCATAGAATATTTGACCCCTTTGGTTAGGACCCTTTCAAATAGAAAAAATTCTAGTATTGCCTTGTAAATAAGCCTTATACATAGTTTATTGTTTGTATTTTTGGTGTATTGGTCTTTTTTATTTCATTTCTATTTTGCTTTACATTTTTTCTTTAGTTTTTCTCTTGCACTTTCCTCTTTTTGGCTCATATTGGTCAACCATATTTTGGTTACTCTAATGAGAAAGTGTCTTTGCATAGTTTGGGGATAAAAAGTTCTAATTTTATTTCAAGGAAGTTAAGATTGTCTTACTTTACTATTTGGTGTATATCCATTGTTTTGGAGTAAAATAAATTAATATAGCAAGTAATATAAAATTATGGTGCACCTTCACACTAAAAAACACTTTAAGGATATTCAATATCAAGAGGAATGAAACCATTATGAATAATTTCTTAGGAAAATTCTATTCAATTGTTCACTCTCTTATTTACCATAGTGATACCCAACCCACAAGCATACCCCAATATTTTTAGAGTTGAGAAAAATGAATATGTGCTAAAACAAAATAATGGGGATCAAGTGCTTGGGTGATTTAGACAACCTCTATCAAGGCTATGAATGCTTGGTTGGTAGTAGAGCAAGGTCTAGTGTGAGATCAAAGATAACTTAATCAAGGCTATAAACACTTGGCTGATAGAAAAGCAATGTTCAATAATTGGTGATATGTCTTATTATGTGGAAAATCTTATCATTAGTAGACCAATGTTCACTTAAAGGTGAACTAGCATAAATTTTGAATTATGCAGGTAAAATTTAGTTGATTTTGGAATAAAATTGAATTAACATGCACACTCTTTTGTTGGAAAAAATGAAGTATTTATTTTATATTAATGGATTAACCCCATCCTTGGATAGATGCCAAATTTTTATTTTTGGTCTTATAGATTCATTTTTTCGAAGGGAATTATTTATATTTCCAAAGTGCTTAGGAGAATTTTCCAATAGAGTCTTCATTTGTTGTTGCACTTTCACAACATACCCTAGCCTACATGAACTAGGGACACACTTAAAAAAAATGGTGATCTTTCTCTTACTTACTTTGGCTTGTGCATGATATCCAATCATCCAAAAAGTTGAGGTTTATAGTTGAAAGCTTCTAATCATAAGTGCCCAACTTTTTCTTACCTTGAATTTGTTGTAATTTTTATTGCCATTGTTATTTATTGTAAATATTTTTAAAATTAAAAATAAACTCTCTTATTAGATCAGCCTTAGAATAAGATTTTCAACATGTACCCACATGTTTATATTCCCATAGCCTTAGCACCCTAAAACTACTTAACATCAGGTATGGTAGACTGATAGAACTTATGGTTTCACTTTTGGGACCCATATATATTGCAATAATCAATAAAAATTTATGAAACCATTTCCTTTAAATAATTCTCAGAAATAGATTTTTAAAAAGTATAAATTTGCCTATATTTTTAGAATATTTGACCTCCTAGATGGCTCATTTTTAGCAACCTATCTAGCTACCTTTATTACCTATAAATGTTTACCTAATCACACAAATCTCACTTTTGGGATTATATCTCTTGCAATACTCAATGAAATTTTATAAAATCACTTCCATTGGATGCTCCTTAAAAATATATTTTCAAAAAGTATAAAGTTTTCTATGTTTCATGACCAAGGTAACTATTAGCTTTTGAAGCTTTAATACTAATGTAAATATCAAAGGAAAATAATCACATGATCTAATATAATAAATTTGCAATATAAGGTCTGAGGTGTAGACCAATTGGTTCATTCAAACCCCATAAGGGGGGCGGAGTTCCAAGGTTCAAATCTTGGGCCTCGTCGGACTGAACGCTTGTCCCTTTCCTAGTGCTTTCAGTAGCATAAATAGTTTAAAATGATTATGGCATGGTGTTTATAGGGGCGTACTGCACGAATATTTATGTGGCAGCTTTTGGGGCAAACAATGCAAAATACTGTGGCGGACATAAAAGCTGGACAGCCTACCCAAATTCATAGCGACTACCGATTCCACCATGTAAATTAAAATAAATAAATAAATAAATTTGCAATATAATGAATCAAATAATAACTCATAATGTAATATCAAAATAGAATATCTCATAAGAATACTCACATAATAATCATATAAACAAGCTCACAATATTGCACATGAAAATTTGAAAATGTTATTGAATAAAGGTCTACTAATGCAAGCATAAAGCTATGCACGTTCGATGATAATTACAATGCTTTATCATAAATATATAATTGTATGTGACTTCTCATATGCTACACTTTTGACCTTCATAATTCTTTACAACTCTTTGCTTTCCTATTCTAAAGACATGTGCACACTTCCATATAAGACACTTGTGCACATTTACACTCATAACAATTGCACACATATTTACATGACACTTGTCCAATTATTGAACATTATTACATTACATAAAATATTAACTCATACTCTAATCTAAGACACAACCCTAATATAATATTTACAATAATTTACCAAGGTGGTACATTGGCATGTAGCAAATAACGTAATATTCTCCAACATCTTCCTTGTAATAAGTTATTATGCTATTGAAGACTTTAGTCTTCAATCATGGTCTTCATCATTTGAGTGATCTTCAATCTACCTATTTAAGATCAATATCCAAAGTTTCTTTGTAATACTTATTCCCGATGTCCTTGATGTAATTCCTTCTCTTCCTCTTTCTTATTTTATTTTTTTGAATCTTCATTTGTGATATACCTTATAAAAATTTAGTTATTAATTCATCACAATAATTTTATCTCAATGATTCCTCATATGTTTCACTATTTGCATAACTTATCTCTTCCTTTGAAAAATATCAAAACTAATTAATGATAGATACATCACTAAACACTCTTCTAAAGAAAATATAATGGTGTTTTGAGAATCCCACCATGTCCTAAAAATTTTTTCGTGAAGATAGCTTATAAGAGATGTGAAATTTCCTTCTTTTGCCTCTTTGAGAAACAAAGTCAATTTTTATTTTAAATCATTAAACATTTGTTTCTTTCCATAAAATTCATTTATTAAGTTTTGAGAGTAAAATCTAAGTGCATGCAACATGTCTTCACTATCCTCATTAAATAAATTCTTAACAATTTCTTCCATGATATGCAAAAGAATATTAAGAATATATTTTCTTTGATGTATACTAGCTTGTAACTCATATGCTTTAATAATAATTCCAAAGTTTCTAAATTTTCCAAAAACCTATGAAGTAGAATCCCTTGTCTCCCTAATTGTTTTAGAAACTAGAAAGTAAGAACTTTGTAAATTTAATTTTCCTAAATTTGAAGTAGACTTCCTTATCTCTCCAAGATTGATTAATTTGCAAATATTCTATATATATTTGAATTATATAAAAATTTTAAAATAAAAATTTTAAATGCTTATAACTCAAAAAACTCTATTTTACCAATTTCTACTTTTAATCTACTTATAACTCCATTACCAAAATATCAATTTAGTTATTAAAAAAATAATCACTCCAATTTGAAACTTAAAAAAATTATAAAAATATATATTATCCTTATCCCTCCAATTTAACCTTAGCTTTAATTTTAAATTTAAATTTAAACTTATAAACCCTAAAATATACCTCACTTCCTGCTCGTCGAATGCTTGGAGGATGTATTTGCACTTGGCACTATCTTGAATGACTTTGAGTGTTTTACTATATGAATGTGCCTTGAAAAATATGTGTGATCGTGTTCATGCAAAAGACCTAGTTGAGCATGTATTGGAAAGCATTTTATTTTTGCCTTTGCAAAGTGTTTCATCTACCTACAAATATGCATTGGTGATTCTCTATAACATTGTCTTAGCGACGTCTTCTCTACCTTGGATGTTTTGCTGCCTATCCTGAATTATTTTTACTACCATGCAAGCACCATAAAATAGCATATTGAAAAGTGTTACCCTTAGGCATTGTCTAAACATTTCAATTTCCTGATATTATATTTGATTTTACTTGCATAAGAGATATTACATTCTGACACTACATCTTCTTTGGTGAGACCTCCATTGGTGCTTTGAATTAGCACTTAGATGGTTTTGGTTGATGATGAATTTGATATCCTTAGTATTATAGTTTCCATTTTCCTCCTTCATGTTATAAATAATGTTCAAAATTACGTTCGATATTAGATTTTGCATCCTTCACTTTCATTCAACTATGCATCACTTCAACTCTCCATTGCTTCACATCTACTCTACATCACTTTAGCTTCTTGTATCCTACTTAATTCTTGGCTTCTACTTGATGCTTTGCTCCTACATCGTGCTCATCTCCTATACAACTCTATGTTCATCTCATAGCTTGATGAGTTTCTCTACATCTAAGTTAGAGCTTGCTTGGCGCTTGGTTCTATGTAGCCTAGCTTGGTGTGTGGCCCTACGTATCTGAGATTGGTACTTGGATTTTATTCTATACTTAGCTCTGCTTTGACATTTTACTTCTATTTATCTTTCACTTGATGACTCAGCTCTGCATTCCAAGTATGAATGTGCTATATGTTAGATATTTCCTTTTGCACTATGTTCAATTCTATTTTGTAATATTACTCTTTGTTTAGATCGATACTCGATGCTTAAGTTCCTTCATATCTTCATTGTTGTGCAGGTTCAGATGGCTTCAAGATACTCTTTCAATTGTTACCTTTATGTAGGTTCCAATCTTCGATGTCCAAAAAACATTAAGATACTTATGAATAGCTTGAAATGGTTGTGTCTCTAACTCTACCAGTTCAGACCTTAAACACTTGGCATCCTCTTGTAATGGTTGCATCTTTGCCAATGCTTTATTTCTTGAAAGTTGAATGTTTCTTCTAAGACTTTGATTCCTTTATGCCTTATCTTGCTACCTTAAAATTTTAGCAAATTTCCTTCATATTTATCTTGACCTCTATTAATAATTTTTTCTCTTCCAAAACATAGTTTTTCCTTGATTGAAATTACTCATGAGTATGTCTATGCTTGTCTTCAATGTTGTCATACCTTGTCCTTTTTACTTGCTATCTTTCTATGTAAACACTTATTTTATCTCAAGCCTATTTCTCTTATCAAATGATTTCTCTTATCAAATGATTTCTAGTAGAATATAATTTATATCTTAATTATGAACCTCTTTTAATGATATTCATATACTTTTTTAAATCTTCAATATTTAAAATTTTACTGCCTTGCCATCAACCTTGCTAACTTCAATTTTACTACCTTAAAAATTGTTACCTTCTTATACATCTTTGTAATACACTTTCTCTACTCTCAAAACTATCCTTTACTTGTATACTTTATCTTGGTTGAATCCTCCCTTTGAAACTAAAGTATGCTTCCCTTTCTTCTTAAACTTTAAATTGGTGGTCTCCAAGCCTTCTTGTTTTCTTGAAGTTTTATTATTGTCTTGAAATCTTTGTGTTGGCTTCAAGTCTTGTTGCTTGCTTTCTATATTTGTATAACAAGCTATATTAATGGTATCTTCTCTTACTAAGGACCAATAAACTCTTATGATGGAATTATTTTAGATGAGTCTCATTCACTATCTTCAATATTCAATAAGACCTCTTTATTGATTCTCCAATATATCTATCTTCTATGGGACCTCTTTTCTATGGTCTCCTATCTCTAACTTCTATGGTATTTCTTTCAATGTGTCTCATCTCTCTATCTTCTATCTCAAATCTATAAGTCTTGTAAGAATTTTATCCTTATGAATCCTTATTTTCTCAATTAAATATGGCCTATTTTCTATTAGGGCCACTTATCTCCACTATGGACCTCTTTCTCTAAAGGGTCTCAAATATTTGGTTCTTTGAACTCTATATTGGCCTCTTCTCTTGGACCAACTGTCAAGCTTATTATCAAGGTCTTTTCCTTCAAGACCAAAATCAATCTTATATATTTTCTTCTATTTTGAATAGATTCTTAGAATAGGTAAACTCAATATATTTTATCAAGATCTATTTTTGAGACCTTAAAATATTAATATTCTACAACTTAAATCAATTCTACCTGAGAAAATCTTTCTTCCTTATAGCATTTGAAGATGAAATTTTTCTCTATCTATTGTAGGAAGCTTCTCAACTTATACAAATCAATCTTTACTATAGTAGTTTCTTAGGATGTTCCTAAGAATCAATATTACTAGAGAATCTAATATTTGAATCAAGATGGCAATCTCTTCAATGACCTACTTTTTTCTAAGTTATTTTTCCAAAATATGAATACTATTCTTCACTAGTTATTCTTCAACCTAGTTAAAATATTATATATTCTTCAGTGGTTATTCTTCAATCTACTGGAAAAATTGTATATTCTTCATTAGTTATTCTTCAACCTAGTGGAAAAAATTCTATCTAATTTCTAGTCTTCACTAATTATTCTTGCAACTGTGGAAAGACTCTAGAATTACTAAGTTATACAAGTTAACAAATCTTATGCAAGCAATATTGTTGTAGCTCTTATATCACTGCTATCCTTTGAATATTTAAAACAAATGTAAATTTCATAGGAAAATAATCATAGGATATAATATAATGAAGTTGAAATATAATAAATCAAATAATAACTTAGAATGTAATATCAAAATAGAATATCTCATAAGAATACTCATAAAATAATCATATAAAAAAACTCACAATATTGCACATAAAATATTGAAAATGCTATTGAATAAAGGTCTACTAAAGCAATAATAAAGCTATGCATGTTTGATGATAATTATAATGTTGTGTTATAAATATATAATTGTATGTGACTTCTCATATGGTGCACTCTTGTGCACACTTACATATAAGACACTTGTGCACATTTACAATCATAACACTTGTTCACATTGTAGACATGTAAAATTGACCCACCCAAGTGAGTCAATCTTCCTAGAACCCCTAAGAGGGCCCTCAAAATTTTCCAAGCACAAATTTGGGCCTCTCTTCCCCTCATTGTTTTCCTACATTTACCAAAATCACGATCAGACCTTATGAGACATGATTTTGGTAGGTTAGGGTTTTCTCTTGGAAAAACCAAATTTTGAGCCAATATCTAGGATGTTGGCCCTTCCCTAGGTTTCCTTTTTATTTTCTTAAAACTTTTGTCCTCAAAACCTCTTATAAATAGAGATTTTGGATCCTCTTTTTCCCTAGAGATAGATAGAAAATTTTTAAGTGCTAGAAGCTTTCCAAGTTCCAATCAATTTTAGAAGTGCAAAGTTATCAATATCAAGTGTCTTTTGGTGTTCTCCTCCTGTTTGGTTATTGTTTTTCTATCCATGGTGAATGAGTGTTGAAGCATTAAGGAGGAGTCTATCATTTTATGGAGGTCTTCATCCTTTTTTCTATTCTTTCATCACCACTAAGTTCCTTCTTGTATTTTATAATTCTTAGATCATTAATTATGCATTTGTGTATCTCATCATGGATTGATTAGATGTTTTTGCTCTTCTACTATAAAATTGCACCCAATCTATATAGGGCATGATTATGACAGATCTAAAATTATAGTCACCCCTTATGAGACATGATTTCATTTTTATTAGGATTAGGATTAAAGTTTCACTCCCAAACCCTCAATCTATGTCTACATGTTTCATTTAGGTCACAACACTATTGTTTGTATTCTATTTTTTGCATTGTTTTATTTCATTGCATATTTTCTTGTTCATTTCTAAAAAGGTCAACAATTGCTTTTGTTTTCAAATGGTAAGCTAAAAGTACGAAGAGGGATTGACTATTTCACCTCCAAGCTCAGTCATATAGTGGCCTATGCAAGCACCCAAATGCTAATCATTTTTCTAGGGATTTGTGAAGTTGTTTTGCAGGTTTGAATTTATTTAGATTTTATAGACGTAAGTAAAAGCCAAGGTCAACCACTGAATCATATAAGTGCCCTAAATAAAATCCTTAGGCTATTTGTTATTTTATTTTTTCTATTTTATATTTAAACATAAGCAAAATGAAAATATTTTGATTTTATTTATAGGCACCCAGAAGGGAAAAATCATATATAGTTTACATTCTAAGGTTAATTCTACTTATGCATTCTCTAAAACCCTTGCTATAAAATAAAAATATTTATTTTATTACAAGCTATGATTAGCTTATTATCTTCTTGCATCATTTTTTATCTTGCATTATTCTCTCATTTTCCATAACTTAGATTTTAGAAAATTCAAACATAGGTGTTTGATCAATAAACACATCAAATATTCCATTCTTGAACTTGGGACGAGTCCCTAAACTATTCCTGGTGAACCCTTTAATCCCCAAGGCCCTAATTTTAGATAATATAATGCACCCCCATGGTCACCTCGACTCCTAATGGATCTAATCAAGAATCATATATGATAGGGCAGTTTTCCCCCTCTACACATATATTTACATGACACTTGTGCAATTCCTACATATTATTACATTACATAAAATATAAACTCACACTCTAATCTAAGACACAACCCTAATATAATATTTACAACAATGTACTAATGTGGTATATTAGCTTATACCAAATAATTTAATATTATCCAACAGTAACTCTAGGGAAATATAAGAAATTAGTTGTAAGTCTAGGCATTGAAGAAATTACACAAACTAAATATCTAGCCAATCAAAGGAAATTTTAAGAGCATACTAAGTTAATGATACTAGTAACTTTAAATATAAATTGCAAATTAGTTTCCTACTAGAACTTGGAACTCAAGTAAAAATCACATACCTACCTAAAATTTAGCTAAGGCAGGGCGTTCAAGTAGTTTGATATAGTTTCAAACTCATAAATTTGTCTAAGAAAAGAAGTCTAAAGAAAGGAGGTCAAAATTTTAAAATGTTGACATCATATTAAGAAGTGAGAAATTATAACATAGAAGAAAGCTAAAGTTTGACCAAGAAATAATATGGGTATAAGAGGCCAGCTTTTTTCCTATCATAAATGCAACACTCAGGTGGAAATTACTTCCCTAGTTGGAACCTAGCTACCCATAGGGAAATAAAAATCTATCCGGAAAAAAATTGGGCCTTTGAGTTTTTTTTTTCATTGACATCAATAATGAGTTTCAAAAACCCTATCCCAATAAGTGAAAAAATATTAAAATATCTGATAAAAAATAAAAATATTGAAAGCCTCTAAACACTTAGTAAAAAATCAAGTTTGGAAGTTTGGCCACCTGCAAGAAACTCTACGTGAATATTGCTCAAATCAAAATCCTAGCAACTCACATGTAAATATTAACAATAGCACTAAGTGAAATTTTCCCTAGCTAGGGAGTTATTTCTTTTCGAGTTCTAGAAGAGAAAACTAGGGCATTAGTTGGGTAGTCGAAGAGATTTTTGGTTACTGTGGATTTGAAGACAAGATTGCTACCCCAGGAGGGCCCAATGGGGACACCTCCGAATCCTCTTCTAGAGAGACATAGTTCTTTTGTAGATTTTTTAAAGGATAAATATCCATCAAAGACTAAAGAAGCACAAAAAACTGCATTAAAAATTCTCTTTATGGCTACTGGAAATAGATCAACATCTCAATGAGTTAATGGATGCTTGCCACAGTCAAAATCAAGGCCAAATATTTTCATTGAGCAAAGGATGGTCGAATAAATAGTTTTATATAGAGCCAATCATGATTTGATCTGTAAATTCATGGGTATTCACCCTACCCTGAATTTTTTACATTCCTAGGTCTAGCAAAATTGGGAGCCTCTTGGTGAGTATTCTTTGTGGTTTATTAGCAATGGATATTTTATTGTTAGTTTTTTTCCACTTATCGATAGAAATAGGGCTTTCGAATAAAAAAAGAGGAATCATGGTCTGGCATGATTATTTTTTCAACCCTAGAGAGTGGGATTTGATCCTCGAATTGAACCTACTACTATTCCAGTTTGTATCCATTTGTATGCATTTCCAATGGATTTTTGGAGTGAGCAGGTATTAAAAATTATCAGCAATTCCCTTGGAAGATATTTGGGTGTTTCAAAAGACACAATAGAAGGAAACACAAATTTTTATGCAATATTATGTGTGGAAATGGATCTTATACAACCTCTACCGGTAGGGGTGGAACTTGAACTTGTAGGACTATCTTGGATTCAACAACTGGATTATAAGGCATTACCCTTTAGATGTAGAGTTTGCCACAAATATGGGCATTTAGCCCAATATTGCCCAAATAATATGAACATAAAAATGGATGCTCCTCTAGGAATTTCAAATCTTCCTGAGAAGGGTAAGTCAACAATCAACAAAGAATCAACCAATATTTATCAGGGTAAAGAAGTACATGGAGATGGTTTTGAACAGCACAAAAGAAGGAGAAGGCAAAATAAAAAATATGGTAAAGAGAAAACCCAACTAAAGCCCTCCAATAGGTATGAGATATTTAAGACACTAATGGACTAAGAAGAAGAAAAATTCATGGAAGGAGTGGATGGGAATAATAAAAATAATAACAGCCATGTTCAAGCTCCTCTTTCATCTCCCCCCATCATAGAGCAGGTAATTGAGTACAGTGAGTTACTGCAGTCAGAGAGTGCAGGGGTATTGATAGTGCATAACCAAGAGAAATCGATAAATAAGCATGTCATAATGGACATAGCATAAAATAACAAATAAATGCCAACTCTAAGGATAACTCAAGTGGAAAAGAGATCGAAAAATAGCAGCTCTCAAGGAGTGCGTAGAAAATCAAATAAGGAATTTATAGCAGTTCAAGGAGACAAACTGATCATTGGAGGATCGGTGAGACCAATATATTTTTACTGCTCTCAAGGTAACCAATGATTATACAATCATGGAATGTTAGGCATTTAAATAGTAGAACCCATCAATCTATTGTTCGAAGACTCTTATAAAAAATTAAAACAAATTTTTTGCTTATCCAGGAGACAAAAATATTGTTGGATCTTATGTGTAAAATAGTTAACAGAATTTGGAGGGGTGTTGGTCATATGGAAGTGGCTGCCTAAGGGGTCTCAGTGGGAATAGTTACTCTTTGGAACTCTCTTGAATGGACTGTAATAGAACATATAGCTTGGAAGGGTGTTCTCACATCACAGTTTAGAAATAATAGCATAGCTAAACATATCTTAATCACAAATTTTTATGGGGCTCAAAACCTAGATGGTCAAATGCATCAATGGAAATATGTGCATAACATGAGAGTCTTGAGGAAAGAGTTCGACTAGATTATTGCTAGAGAATTTAATGCTAAATTATCCTCTAGAGATTAGGAAGGGGGAACCCCAATTTTGGAACCAGGGGATCGACTTATGATTGCCCAAGTCTAGGTATTACACTTGGTGGATATTAAATGCCCTGGAACCAACTATACTTGGACTAATAAGAGGAGGGAGCCACATAGCAAGAAGGTAAAGTTAGACCTTTTTTTTGTTTTAGAGGAGGCATTTGTAAAATGGAATATAAAATTTCAAATTTTGGAGGGTCCAGTTTCAGATCACTTTCTCATTTTGTTGGAAGGAGGGGTCAAGAGGAACTTCAAAAGAAAATTCCATAGTGGTGGGAATAAGTCCACCCAACATATGGGACAACAATGTTTATATTCCATAAACAACTTCATTATGTCAAAGATCAACTAAAATAATGGAGGTGAACTAACAAGACAAACTTCCAGGTCCAAAGAGCTCCATTGGTGGCTAGATGGGATGAGGTTCAAAAATACTTTAGGGAAGGAACAATTACAGAGTAGCTCAAAGAAGAGGATGATGCATTGCATAAAGTGGTTGAGGACATTGACAACCAAGAGGAGACCTACTGGAAACAGAGAGCAAGAACCACTTGGTTATTAGAATGTGAAAAAAATAAAAATAAAAATCCATCGAACTGCTTGATGAACAACATGGAAGCACTTCAAGATGAGAACGGACACTCCTTTGATACAATTCTAGGTATGCATTTCCATTCAATATATTATTTTTCTAAATTATTTAAGGAAAGTATGGTGCAAGATGAAGAGACTCAAAAAGAAGTTATTGTTGTCATACCCTTTTTTATCTTTGAAGAAGAAAATCAGACCCTACTTAAACCCATTGATAGAGAGGAACTGAAGAATGTAGTCTTTGAAATGAGCATCGGAAAAATACCAGGTCTAGATGGCTTTCCAATTGAATTTTTTTAGGACTTCTGGGATAACTTGGAGGAGGATGTAATGGTTGTTATAGAGTCCAAAGGTAGTAAAATAATGCTTAAAGTAATAAATCATACTTTCATTGCCTTGATTCCAAAAGGGAAGGAGGGGGTACATATTTTAGATTATAGACCTATTGCCTTATGCAATGTCATATATAAAATAATCACAAAGGTAATGGTTGAGCGGCTAAAACCTCTTCTACATAGAATTATATTCTCAAATCAAGGGGGTTTTGTAGAGGGTAGGTAGATCTTGGATGGTGTGGTTCTAGCTCAGGAGGCAATCCATTCAATGCAAACATCTAGTAATAGAGGAATGTTCATAAAATTAGATATATCAAAGGCTTATGATAGGGTGGAGTGGAGCTTCTTGTCAAATATGATGGTAGCCTTTGGTTTCTCTCAAGATTGGATAGAATGGGTCATGAGTTGTGTTTCTACTCCGACATATTCATTTTTAATCAAGGGTCTTCCCTTGCAACCGTTTGGAGCTACTCAAGGCCTTCATCAAGGAGATCCTTGCTCTCCCTATATTTTTCTCATATTGGCTGAAGGATTGGGTAGACTCATCTTAAGGAGAAGACAACAAGATTTTCTAACAGGTATCAAGGTGGGTGATTATGGATGACATGGGATTGGTGGGAGTTTCCAGCTTCAGGGAAGCAAGAATGATTAGAGATACACTTAATGTCTACCTTAGGGCTACAAACCAAGTCATCAATGATAAAAAATCCAAAGTGATCTTTTTCAATCTTGATCAAAGGCTTCGGGACAAAATTTTAGAGATTTTGGGATTCACAAAGACTTCTCTCCCAGTGGTATACTTGGGGGTCCCTTTGCATTTTAAAAAACTAAAAATAGATATCTGGAGGAATATTTTGGATTGTATCAAGGAAATAATTAATCATTGGTCTCACAAATGGTTAATCTATGGGGGTAGATTAAATTTTTTTATAGTCATTCATTTAGGTCATGCCAATTTATAAATTTTCTATCCTTGTTGTCCTGCATACCATATGGAAAGAGTTGGACAATATGGCTAGAATTTTTTTATGGGAAGGAGTAAAAGGAGAGAGGAAATGGTCCTTAGTAGGTTCAGAGAAAATAAGCCAGCCCAAGGTAAAAGTAGGTTTGGGACTGAGAAGATCAAAGTTAAATAATAAGGCTTTGGCTGGAAAGCTTCATTGGAGGTGGATTTCCCAACCAACTTCTTTATTCAGTAGAATCTTAACTAGTAAATATTTGGGATAGGTAAACACAAATTAGGTGGGTCATTTCCCTTTGGATGGTGAAGGATCCTTAGTGTGGTAGGCTCTCAAGTTAGGATCTCATGTAGTAAAATATGGATTATTTTAGAAAGTGGGAAGAGGGGAGAAGGCATGATTTTGGACAAATTCATGGGATCAATACCCACCAATCATTGTTGAATTTCTTGAACTACAAACAATAAAAATAGCCATAGAAACCAAGGGTTGGGTCCAAATTAAAATTTATTTCAACACTAGTCAGTTGGGGGATTATAAGTTTAAGCAGTTTAAGAAGTTGGATGAGTGGCCAATTTCAATCCCTCTAGATTTGACACCCATCATGACTAAAATCTTGGCAAAAATATTTCTCACAGGTAGAGATGAGGAGGATGAATTAGCTTGGGGCTATGGGAGCCTTGGTTTCTACATAGTGAAGGATGGATATAATAAGATCCTTCCAAAGCCTCCTCCTCATACATATTAGGTTGAGGATTGGAGAAATATTTGGCATTCCAAGGGTTGGCCAAAAGTAAACTTTTTTGCCTAGTAGTTCATGCATAATGGTATTCTTAATTTTGATAATCTTAGATGTAGGGGAATCATTGGTCCATATAAATGTGTTTTATGCTACAAGAGTGAGGAAACAGTTGATCACTTGATGTTTGAGTGCCCATTCATGCACCAGATTTGGGAGAGATGGTTTTTATATTATAATTTTTAAGTTAATGGTGATTTGAATCAGATTAATATTTGGGAAATATGGAATAATGGTATATTTAAATCTAAATCTCTTTTTATTTGTTGGGAGCTTGGATTAAACTTCATTTTGTGGCAAGTGTGGTTGGAGAGAAATGCCAAAAAATTTAGATAAACTTTTTCTTCTTTAGATGGAGTTTGGCAGATCATTTGGAGCAAAGTCACAAAAACTATAGTAGTCTATGCTAAAGAGGAAACTTGGGTTGTTATTGGGGCAATGGAGAATGAAGTTGAAGTGCAATAGGGGTAGGACATAACTAGTTGGAAACCACCCCCAGAAGGTTAGATTAAAATTAATACTATTGGAGTTGTAAAAGGTAATCCAGGTAGAGCTAGAATTGGAGTGGTTTTCCGGAATCATGTTGGAAAAATGCTCTATTGGTAATTGCAAGGCTTGGTAAGAACAAAAAACAATGAAGTAGAAGCCTTAGCTATCAAATTTTCTTCTATTTGGGCAGTAAAACAAAGTTATAGGAGGATAATCCTAGAATTAGATTCTCAAATAATGGTTGGAGCTCTAGATTGCATGAGGAACTTTGCTTTGAAAACATGGAGGTTGAGGATTCTTGTCACTCAAATTAATGAATTATGGAGCGAATTAGATGATGTGATTCCAGTTTATGTGATTAGAGATCTAAATAAAGTGGTAGACTTCCTGGATTAGATGGGCACTGAGAAGGAGGTAGGGGTTTAGTGGCATAGTGACATGGCTATTGATGATGAGATGATTAGTCAGGTTGATGAGAAAATCCAGTGCTTAGCTAATTTAGATAATCATTCCAAAAATATTGTTTAGGATATTTGTGCTTCAATGTAGATCTTCTTCTATAGTTGTAAACAGGTGACCAGTCATTGTAGAAATATGGTTTAAAATATTTAGATCCAATGCAAATATTCTTTTACTATTGTAAATATGTGTTCTATTTGGCTAATACTGGGAAAAGTCTCATCCCAACTTGTAAATGATCTTTGTTTTAATACAATTTTTTTCAAATTATTTTTCAAAAAAAAGTTTCCCTAGCTAGAAGACTAAACACTCTCAAGGAAATATGAAAGCAAGACCAAATGTTTAAGGAATTACAAAAGATATAAGAACAATGCTAGAAACCTTTAGACTCTTGCAAAAACTAAAATACCCAATGAATCTAAGGATGAGTACGCATAAGAGAAATGTCAAAATCCTTTGAACACTTAGAAAATAAAAACTTGAGGAAGCCAAAGCTAGCTAAGTGTAGGAAAAGTATCAAAGCTAGGTAATCATTAAAAAAATGTCAAAGCCTAATAAGCATAAGGAAAAATGATAAAATAATAATAAAAGTTTCAAAATCCTAGCCACTCACAAGGAAACATAAAAGCATCTAGAAGAAAATATCTGTAGTTAGAAATTTTACCCTACAATTGAAAATTTTACCTTGGCAATTGGAAAAATGACCCTAGTCATTGAAAAATCAATCCATTGGAAATTAGACCCAACATACTTTTTGATAGCTTAAAGAAATAAAAAATAAAATATTGGCTAAAAGCTTTAGGACTTGTAGGGAAGCTTTATAAGAAAGAGAGAGAGAGAAATAAAAAAAAAAAAAGTTCAAAAAATAAACAAATACAATAAAATAAAAATTATATATACTAAAATGCATTTAAAATAATAACAATAATAAATTCTAATTCCTGGTATTTTTTAATTTGCCTTACAGGAAATCTAACATGGCTGCTCAAAAATTAAAGACAACAAAAGTGGAATTTTTAATGTTGAACAAACAAAAATATGTATATATAATAAAATGTATTTAAAAATAATAATAATAATTAAAATAAAAAATTTAATGCATGTTATTTTTGACTTTGCCTTACAAAAAATCTAACATGGCTACACAAACTAAAATTGTTACAAAAAATCTAAAATCCAATGTATTTCATGTTTATCTTTATAATGTAAGAATTTTGAAGTTTCTATTCTCAATCTATACAAACTAATGGTGGTTGTGCTTAGTATATTTCATAGTCTTATTTCCCTTGAAATATTGCACCATATTGGATCTCAATATATGTGAATCCTATTTGAGTTAGAGTTGGTTTTAAATTAGAAATGCTACTTTACTAGATTATAACAAAGTTTAGGATAATATAGACTTGCTTATTTTCCTTATTTTCTCTAACATCCACACCTTTGATTTTTCTTTAGAACTTGTTTAGATTAGAAGTAGATTAATTTTACTTTAAAAGCATTTTTATTTTATAATAGTTTAAATTTTTCTCAACTTTGGTATATTGTAAAATCAATAGAGTGGAATTATTTTTAGATAGTTAAGCATTTTGAATTTTAAGACACTATGCCAAGAAAATTTATCTTTGTAAGTCATACCAGAAAAGACCCCTTGAAGGAACAACTATCAATGACCTCTGATTTTATCCACACTGTCCAAGGCCTAGTACACCCAATCCTCAAGGGGAAATAATTTCCCTTTCAATAGGGAACAAACTCTGTTCCAAGTATGTTGGCTTACCTTTGTTCTAGAAATAGAGTATATTACATCATTTGGGTCATGTAAATGTATTTTCCAAGGTACATACCTAGGACAATAGATTACTTTAGAGGGAATTTATCTAGTTACTTCATGCAATGTAATAAATGTGCAAGTGTCAATGTGCAAGTTGTATATGTGCAAGTTGTCCCTTACATAGCTAGGTAGAGTGTTGGCCAAGCAACCTTTTTTACATATATAATAATGGCCTCATTATAATACAAAATATATATAGATACAGATAAAGAATCAGGGACATAGTAGCTTAGAGTATAGTAAAATTCTGTATAGATCACTATCTAGTGGTGATGGGTGCAATGTAGTTTAGTAGCTTTATTAATGGAGTATTCATTTCCTCCATAGATACATTGTATTTGTTTATATCATTTTTATTTATCACATATCTCAATCATCTAGTATATTCATTTTATTTCATGTTATTATACATATCGTGATTGTTATCTCCTTTTGGCCATTACATCAAAATCTAACAGTGGTATCAGAGCCATGGTAGATCTAGTATGTGTAGATCAATAGGAAAACCACCATTATCATTGAGCCTGAGTATTTTGTTAACCTGATGCACTATTGGACCATCCACTATCAAAATATCTCAGAAGATTCTAGGTGGTAGAAATAGGGAGAGTCATAAGTGAGGACTAAAGGAAATATTAGTTCCAAAAAATATTGAGATTGCATTTGACTAGAGTCTTTCTACAAAGTTACGAAAAAACCTCATGAATATTAGGACTTAGCATTCAATCCACTATATTGATAGATCATCTAGTAAAGATCGTTTAGGATATATAGAACTTGCTAACTATTGCCCAAAGTCTATTTTGTTGTAGATAATTAATTCTCAGAGAATTGGTACTCCTCCTACAGTAGAAATCTAGGACACTCCAACTTCATTTACTGAAGGTTGGTGTACCCTCATAGTGTAGATATTAGTTCCTTATGCAAGAGAAGAACACTACATAAGAAGACTTCTAGAGGAGATTCATGGTGAATTTAAGATACTGAAGATCTCCATTACTAGATTGAAGAACTTCATTGTTGAAGAACAGACCATAAAAGCCTTGATATCGAAAAGTCCATAAAATCCTTGATACTAAAAAGGCCACAGAAGCCTTGGTACTGAAAAGGCCACAAAAGTCTTGATACTAAAAGGGCCATAGAAGCCTTGATATTGAAAATGCCATATAAGCCTTGACACTAAAATTGCCACATAAGCCTTTATACTGAAAATACCACAAAAGCCTTGATACTAAAAAAGTATCCAGAAGCATTGATCCTAGAGAAGAATTCAAAAATAATATCTGATTCATAAGTAGACTAATATTTTAGTACTAATGTTTTTGTTGCGAGGAAATAATATTCAATGAGTTTGAAAACTTCATACAAAAAAGTTAGGAAGCGTATCTTCTTCAAAATCAATTTAGCACGTAAATAAAAAGAAATCAGGAGAAGATATCACTAAAGGAATTTCAAACTTGGAAGAATAATAAGGACTAGGAGAGTCCTGCTCGGATCTAGAAGCAGTAGAATCAGATATTCAAGAGAAGATATCACCACCAACACTTCCAGGAGTAGAAGGTTGAAGAGATCTCAAGGAAAGACCAGTAAAATTTGCAAGATCAAAGACCTTGGGAAGGTCTCATCGAGAATCCATTAAAATGCTAGGATATCCTTACTGAAGAAATCATCAAAGGGAAACTCATTGGAGAAATCCACTACGAAGGAGAATCTTCTAATAGTGAAGGACTTGGATAGTGAAGGAACAATTATCATAATCCGACAACAAGCCCAAGAGAAGGAGAATTTGGAAAGGAGTGCCAAATATGAGAAGAAGAATTTGGCAAAGAGTGCCAAATCCCAAAATAAGAATCCATTGAAATATTTCAATACATTCAAAATATTGAGAAGAATATCCTTCTTGAAGTTAGAATTCAACAAGAAGACTTAAAGATAGAAGAAGCTCACAAAATCTAAGAGATTTGAAGATTACCTCTCTTAGCAAGAAGGCACTACTTCAAAGATGAACACTTCTCCAAACCTACAACAGAAGGAGGAGAACACAAGAGGAGAACAAGCCACCAAATCTTAGGCTCATGAAGTAATTTTGAGACCATATTTTGGTGAAGAAGGAGATGTTCAAGACAGTCTACAAAAAGCTACAAGATCCTACTCAAAGTAGCAACTTGGTTATCTTAGACACCAAGATCCATATCCTCTTTAGAATCAAAAAGAGAGCTACACAAGTTTTTAAAAATGCATGTAACTATTAGTGCCAGCTAAATCATTATTTGGATTACTTATCAGATTCATTGGATCACCTTATTTGGATTAAAGTTGCAATAAGAGAAAGTAGAATTCCAGTCTTCAAAAGTAAAAAAAAAAGGTTCATTTTAAGGTTCATTTGTACATTAGGGGTTGATTATATTTTAGAGTTATCTATCAACTACCTATATTCTACTTTGAAAAAAAAGATAAAAATAAGACTTGATCCTACAACTGCGTTTGTAGTGAAATATGCATGGATTCATTCCAGATTATGCTTGAAAGGTTGCAGTGAAATTATTAAGTGCATTTTTAAGATATTAGTGGAGCAATAAGGTGATATTTTTGTTACCATTAAAAGGTGCATTGTTAAGCACTATACTAGTTGATTTGTTAACTAGTTATATTATTTAATTAATATTGTTGAAAGCATAAAAATTAGCATAAAATCTGTAGCACTTTTGTGGCCTATAGAAGCCACAACTCGAAGCAAAAGGTGAAGAATAAAACAACCATTAAATACCTTTAAGGAAGCCTCAAATTGATACCTTGGAAGTCTCAAGATTCAAATAAATTATAAGGGGTTCATTTCAGTACAGAGAGCAAGAATTCCTATTCAAAATCAGCATTATCTTGGATCATCTATCATCCAAAGAAAAGAAAAAATGGATTACATAAAACCTCTTCATTTTGGTGCAAAAACTATATATTACAAAAGCACCACTTTTATTCTTTTGGAAGTACAAAAATATTATCTACAAGGGGGCAATAAGGATGTTTTATCTAGTGAAATAAAGGATCCATCGAAGAGCCCATACGTTCAAGGAGTCAAGGTGTTTACAAACACCAATTTTTAATATTCAAATCAAACCCTAGAAAAGTACGTATCACATACAAGATTGGAAGAATAAAAAGGAGCCAAAATCATCCAAATATTACATATAAGGGTAGCCTACAAGAAATAAATTACCTATGTATGAGGAGAATTATCAAAATAAAGCAAAAGGGAAGCATTTAGATGTTTTAAAAACAAACCAGCAATATATTACAAAGGAAAAGGAAGTGATATATCCAAGGAGAACATCCTCCATTGAATACTACAAGGAGCTACCATACGACCACCACAGAGGAGCACCAAATATCCAAGATCCAATACGTAGTAGCAACCAAGAACATTGGGATATTACTTGCATTTCAATAAACAAGGCAATTTTATGTAGAAGGTAAGATAGAGGGCTCCAAGAAACATTACAAGGGAGCCTTACATGCATAACCCTTGAGTGCCACTTTGCAAAGATTCTCTACACTCTCCAAAGTATGTGAAGACTCAAGCGCTCACCAAAATACATTACACATGCTTGGAAGGAGTTACAAATCTTGGGAGGTTACCACTAACCTCATCATTATAAGGTTTACATTGAAGGCATCTACAAATAAAGGTTTCGGGTGATACTTGTCACAAAGTGGAATAATTTCATCCTATTTTAGATTCCATGGAGGTCAAACAAGTAATATTGAAGGTAATGCATAGGTCATTTGGAAGGAGAAGACTATTTTCTAGCCATACACCATTAAAGGGTATAAGAAGTGCATTTAAAGCACTATCATAAACCAGCACCTGAATTTAGAAGGAGAAAGTGTATTTCAAGGAGGAGGAGCGCCATACGAGGGAGAAGAAATTCCAGCATTGAAGATAAGAAATTACAAAGCATATTCATTGATTCTAGAACTAAAGGTAACCTTAATATTATTGTTATATCCAGCCAAAAAAGCATCGAACAGTGAGGATATTTAGCATCCAAAGGTAAGGTTTAATCCCATTTTATTATTTCTTTCATTTTTGGAGATATAAGGGTTATAAGCTAAGGTTAAATATTATATTTTGAAAGCAAAATATATAAGGGATAACTTATCAAATTGAAATAATATTTTCAATTCAACCTAGGAGAAATAAGGTTTTCTACTTGGATTAAATTATTTTATATTTTACAAATATTATTAATTTTCTAATTTTCCAAATTTGGGAGTGATAAGGGTTACAACATCAAACTAGGTTATTGGAAATTAGAAATATTTGAATAAAATCCTAAGGATTACAAAAGAGGTTACTAAATATTTTTGTTAAGGTTGGAAATTTATAATTTTCTTGTCTCAAATTTTATAAAAAGGGACAAAAGAAATCCAAAATTAAAACCTCTTCAAAATTGGAAAAGTGCTTAGGTCAATTTGGAGTTATAAGGTGTTAGAAAAGTTGATTTTTTATCTTTACAAAACCATACAAAATCAACCATAAATTGAAATATATTTTACAAAAGCACTATATCATACTCTAAAATCATTAAGGAGTCATAATGCATTATAAAAAAACTTGATAATCTTCGATAGATAATAATATCTATCAACTATTATCAAGTTGGAAAGATATAAGCTTTCTTCAAAATCTAAAATTAGGTGTGCATACTCTCATTACTAGGGAGACATAAGATAGCCTATAAACCTAAGGATTAACAAATGTTTCATCAAATCAAGATTATATACTTCAATTAGGGATCATATATCCTAAATATAGAGAGCTATAAGGATGTCTACTTCTCAAAATACCAATAAGTGCTTCAGAATGGAAAAATTCAATGCCATAAATTTTGGTATCATGAATCTACTCAAACAAATTGGAAGGAAGGTTAGATATAGCTTCAAAATTAATCCATAGTGAAGCCTTAGAAGATAATTTTGACACTATGGAATGTTATCTTCAGGCCCATCTCAATGAAGCAATTGACAATGGAAAAAGCAACATTTCACTTTCCTTAGACTTTATGAGCATATTATACATGGTATTGCTCACATATAAACACTACAAGGATGAAATGTAGAACAAAAAGAATTGATAAAACTACTCAGAAATAAGGTAGAACTTAATGAATCATATCTAGAAAAAAAAATTCAATCCTCATCCAGCATAAGAACTTCCTATTCTACTAACTCAAGATCTTACCATAATGTATTAAGTGATTTTTTAGAAACTCCTACATATATTGAAGTTAGGAAAGCAGTATCTTCCTTACAAGAAACAAGTAGTAGCACAACCACCTATGTGAGCACAAAAACTAAAATCAAAGGAAAAGCTAGATATGAAGAAGAAGACAAAGTTGATAAAGGAGGAATGCAATGCAAAGTCAATTATCTTTAGCTTCAGCTACAACTTACTTTGCATCATATGAAGATAAAAATTACCTGCTAAACCTGAATACAAATAATGCATAAGAAGAATACAAAGCTCAATATGAAGAAGAAGAAAATACATATTGAAGACTAAAGTATTAAATACCCAAATAATGTAATACATGGGGTGTTAAAAATAGAGTATATTACATCATTTGGGTCATGTAAATGTATCTTTTAAGGTACATACTTAGGAAAATAGATTACTTTAGGGGTAAGTTATCGAGTTACTTCATGCAATGTAATAAATGCACAAGTGTCAATGTGCAAGTTGTATATTTGCAAGTTATCCCTTGCATAGCTAGGTAGAGTGTTGGTCAAGGAACCTATTTTACCTATATAAGAAATATCTCATTGTAATATAGAGTATATATAGATACAAATAGAGATATGGGGACATAATAGCTTAGAGCATAGTACAGTTCTATGTAGATTACCATCCAGTGGTGAGGGATGCAATGTAGTTTAGTAGCTTTATTAATGGAGTGTCGATTTACTCCATAGCTACATTGTATTCATTTATATCATTTCTATTTATCACATATCTCATTAATCTAGCAGATTTACTTTCTTTCATATTATTCTGCATCTCGTGATTGTTATCTCCCTTTGGCCATTACATAAAAATATAACACTTTGACAATGAGTCATTTGCATGCTCAACACATACTAATATTAAAAAAAAAAAAAAAATCCCTTTGCTTAATCCACCTCAAACAACTCTTTTCAATGAGTATATATAAGCCTATACTTAAACTTTAATTGATGCTTCAAATCTCAAAAGAACTATTTTTCATGTTTTTGTTCGTAATTTTTTAACGTGCTCTCCTTGGTCATTTTGGGTGACATCCCAAGAGATATTTCAAGATGTTTTTCTCCACAATTCTTTTATTAGGGTGATATTTCTATGAATAATTTACTATAATGTCTTCTTATCTGAATCTTTCTCAATATATGTCTTTGAATAGCATCTAACCAATTACAAATGATCCTAATAGTCCTAGATCTAAAATAACACAATTATAGTAGATGACATGGCAATTTTCATAAGAGAAAAGATAACAATGTTCTTTTTCTTTATGCTATTGTAATTTTCTTCCTCTCCTTCACTTCTACCTTTTAAAACGTTTATATCCCTAGCCTTGAATACATTCCATTGAGATAAAATATCTTTACCCAATGTTTTCCTCACAAGGTATCTCCCATTATATTTGCTTCTCTCTTATTTATTTGTCATTTTCCAAATTTGGATAAGTGTTTTTTTCATGCACTCCTTTTAACTACAACTTAAACCATCTCTTTGTTTGATTTGAAAAGGATGAGGTTATTATTTCTTGGCTATTAGCTCCACTTGGTTGCTAGAATACAATTTGTTTGAAATTATTTATGGATGATTTTTCCCCGTGACCTATGAGATGTGCAACTCTTCTCTAGTTTCAATGGTGTAATTTTTCTACACCCTAATTTGCTTTCTTCATGTTACAATCCATACTTAATTGGTACCTTTTACTAGATGTCTTTGGATGTCTCTTGTTCTTTTATTCTTTTTTGTATTTTTTTATCCTCTATTTATACTTTTATTCCTTTATTTCTACAAATGCTTCTTTTCTTTTCCTTTAAGAATATTTGTAATTTGTAAGGTTCTTAATGAATTTTTGAATACTTCAAAATAATATGTTTGTTGATATTTTGAAGAATATTCTTGTAACTATGTTTTGAACCTTTAATAACTTCTTTAAAAAATTGTTCTATAGAGCTTGGTGAACCCAACATGAAGACACATATTTAGTGGCCAAATTAGGAAGCCTCTTCCCTTTGTTTTTTTTTTTTTAATTTTAAGAAAGACTACTAATTTTGTTTGATTAGAATTAGAAAGAATTAAAAACATCTTAAATATATGTTGTGTGTTTTTTTCTAGTTTTTAGATCCTTCTCTTCTCCTCTATCCTCTCTTTCTCCTAATGGTTCCCAACATTAGGCGTAAGAGAAAACTTTTGGAATCTAATCAAATTCTCCAATAATATGACCATATTGATAGGAAGAATCCTAATCTAGATGAGGAAGAACATGTAGAAACTGGTATTGACCTTGATCCTCTTGATGGGTCTAATGAAGATCTAACATTTAAATCATATGATCATATCTGGAATTCCATTATACTTTGGTTAAAGCTATGTATGAGGAGACCCAATTTGAATTAGATGGGACTTCTCATCCTCCAACTATTTCTCTTTGAAATGTTCACATCAATATATTGTTTGAATATGCACATCCAATTTATCATTTTCATAAACCAACATATGTCACTATTGTAACCACCAACATTGGAAGAATTCCACAAGTTCCTCCAAGCAGTAGTGTCTCTTGAGATTATGCTCAATTTCCTCCTCATTCTTCTCATCTTAACATTCATGTTTCTATTCCACAAAATGTTAGTTATCCACCATATCAAGATGCCACATATCATAACCCATACCATAATAGTTTCAATACCTCCAACATTGGCCAAGTTCCTTTTCAAAAACCTACCTATAACCCTCCCTTAGAGAACCTATGGGTATTGCACAACAACAATCTTGACATGCAAAGCTTGACAAATATGGTGAAACAATTGGTCTCAAGAGTGGATATGATTCAACCTCCAAGTTTCACCTACAATTATAAGGAAATGTGCAATCAGCCCTTAGACCTTGTTGTTGCTTCTAGGCCCTACCCTAAGTATTTTCCAATGTTGGATTTACCTATTTATAAGGGAATATAGGACCCCATTAAACATTTAAGGATGTTTAGGACAACATGCCATGATATTATATATGATGACATATTGTTACTAAATATATTTCCTAAGAGCCTTGGTGGTATGGCATTGGAATAGTATTATCAACTGCCTTATTATTCTTTGAGAAATTTTGAAGAGACAACTGAATTGTTTTTCAATAATTAAGAGCTTGTGTCAAGAAAAATGTGACTGTGAAATATTTTTATATGTTGAAACAAAGAAAATATAATTTTTTTTTTTTAATTTTTGTCTAATTAGAGAAGTTTAGTTGGATGATTAAGGTACACCTTACCTCCTCGAGACATGCTAAAGATATTTATTTAAAAATTACAAGAGAAAATATCATATGAATTGGAAATAAAAACTATTACCTCTATTAACCAATCAATAGATCTAGCAAGAAGGGTGGAGAAAGCTCTTATCTGAAGAGGTCAAATTAAGATAAAGAAGTAAGAATATAGGATCACAAAAAATCGGTATAATAACAAGCATGTAGCTGGTAATGGGATAATAGATAGTAGACATCTTAATAGTTTTATTAAAATCCTATAAAATATGGTTCTTAGACAACATCACAAACCCCCACCAAGGGATTTCACAAGAATCAACACACATATGATGGTGGTCTAAAGCAGCTCTTAGAAGCTAACATGATTAAGTTACCTTCCATACGTCAACCTGATACCATGACTAATTGGTATAATCCTATATAACATTATGATTATCATAGAGTGGAGGGGCACATGAAAAATTCATGTAAGAGATTGAAACATGTGGTTCATGACTTAATTGATGTAGGTTGCCTTGTTATAGAGTATCCTCAACCTAATCCTCTAGCAAACAATCAACCTCCTACTCAACAAGCACCTATAACTAATGAATACATGGGGATCTTCCAATATCCCTTACCTAATCATGGGCGATAGGCAGTTAATTAAGTGTCATATCATAATGTGTCACCCCCCTATAATAACATGGTTGGTATGATAGTAGTAACTACAATGCAACAATCTTAGGCTCAACCAACTCAATGCTCTCATTAGAAGACCAATTCTACATCCAACCAACCTTCAAACCCACCCTTTGTTTTGAAAAGTATCCAAAAATGGAGCACAATAGTATAAAACCCACTTTAGTGTTGAAGCCACAACCTAAATTCTCCTTTGACATCCAACAATAGTTAGCTAGTACCCCAGCCAAAATATCCCTCTTAGAACTTTTACAAACTTCTCCTATTCATAGGGAATATTTTTTGAAGCTTCTATGTCAACAATCTATCCCTTAATACATTTCCCTTAGTGCTATAGTTAATATCCTAGGTTCCCTTGGGACACATCATATCACATTTTTGTATGACTATATTCCTTCCTTAGACATGTAAGATGATTATTCCCTCTAAACCATTGAATTTATTGGAGAAACATTTATCAAGAAAATCTTGATAGATAATGGTTCCTCCGTCAATCTATGCACTTATCAATTTTTCCAAAATTTTGGATTAAAAATAGGAAGATCTAACTAAATCTGATATCATCATCAAATATTTCATAAATTATCTCCAAGAGGTCTACGAAATTATATCTCTCCCCCTTAGGGTTGGACCTAATATCTTAGATACCTTGTTTTATATGGTACCTTACCCCACATATTTTAATCTTCTTCTTCGATGCCCTTGGAGTCATGCAATGAGGGTTCTACTCTTCATCAATGTTTTAAGTTCAAATTTAAATATCAACTTGTCACCATTTTGTATGAACCTCATCCATTCCAATATTGTTCAATGTTTGATCAAGCTCAATCTAGTCTCAATTTATGTCCATCAGTTTCCTCATATTATGTTACCAAGAAACTTGTAAACCTAAAAGCATGTGAGGAACCACTAATCAATGTTTCATCATAAGATCAGGTCAATCAATTTCTTCAAGAGCCTCTTTTAGATTTATGTAAGCTACAACCCTCACCAAGGACTATGGACTTGCCTCATAGTAAGTATTAAGTAGCACACATTGGCACTTGTACCTTTATATTCATGGGTATGGTCCTTGAATTAAAGATACATTGTAGCAACCTTCTTCCTATAGAGAGTTCATTTATCCATTGTTACCTATATAATGATTACCCACTTCCCAAGAAAATTATATCTAGTATAGGATATATAGGTAAAGGTTTGGGGGCACAATAGAAAGGAATTCAAGAACCTTAATAAGTTGAGCTTTGACCTAGGATATGTGGCATAGGCTACATACCCAAAAAATACAACCTTTTCCATTTGATGATGATTATCACCTTATTACTTATGTTAAATATTTGGATCATCAAATATTGGATTGGAGTGATGAGGATGAGGGATCTCCTTATTCCACTTACATTCTATTTTTTAATGTGGTAACTTTGGTTCATCCTGATTTAGTTACAACCCTAGGGTAGTATGCTCTTTATTATATGGATAATGAGGATGTCCTTTGCAACTTCTTCTTTGATAGGTCATTCCCTTGTGTTGCATATGTCAAGTCTTCTAGTTATCAAGAGGATTTTGGTTATGTCTCCTAATGACCTTGAGTAACTATGAGTGATTCCTACCCCACATTCTTATGAGGATGAATCTCATATTCTCATTAAGAAGATCATATATGTTAACATATGTTCTGAGGAGATCCCTAGAATCCTTAAGCTAGGTAAAACCTTATCCATGGGCGAGTAATAAAAATTGACCAATTTATTGAAGAAATTTCATGATATATTTACTTGGTCATATGTCGATATACCATGGCTTGATCCTTCCCTTGTTAGATATAATTTGGTAGTGAAGCCTAGTGTTAAGCCTGCTAAGAAAAAACTTAGGAATATGCATCCTAAGGTCACCCTTTTGGTCAAGGAGGAGCTCCAAAAACTCCTTGACATCGATTTTATGAAATCTATCGACTATTTTTATTATATCTCTAACATTGTCCCTATGGCTAAGAAGGTAGGAACAATAAAAATATGTACCAACTTTAAGGACATTAACTTATCATGTACCAAGGAAGATTTTCATCTTCCCAATATAGATATGATCATAGATTTCACTACCAAATATGGAATGCTTTCTCTCATGGATGGCTTATTAGGACAATAAAATCATGTTGCCCTTAAGTACTTGGATTAGATAGCTTTCATTACTTCATGAGGAACCTTCTATTCTAAAGTTATGCCTTTTGACTTGAAGAATGCTAGTGCCATATATTAGAGGGCTATGACTTATATTTTTATGATATGATGCATGCTATTATAGAGGACTGTGTGGATGATCTCCTGGGTCATTCCATACATCAAAAATACCATGTTTATGATCTAAGACAAATTTTTGAAAGGCTTCAATATTTTATATTTCATCTTAAGCCCTCCAAGTGTGTGTTTAGAGTCATATCCAGCAAGTTGTTAGATTTCATCATGTCTAGGAAAAGCATTGAGGTGGACCCTACTAAAATAGCAACTATCATTGACATACCTCCTCCCTATACCCTAACTAAATTGCATAGCTTATAAGGAATACTTCAAGATATTCATCAATTCATAGCTTAGCTAGACAATAAGTGTCATTCATTTCTTAAGCTTCTTAAGAAATATGTCATGTTCTAGTGGGATTCCAAGTGTCAACAATATTTTGATGACCTCAAATGATATCTCACTTCCCCGCCTTCCTTAGTTCCTCTTACACCAAATAAGAATTTTATGATTTGCATAACAGCCACAAATCATGCTTTGGTAGCCTTATTGGCTCAACATGATAAAAACAAAGAGCGATTCATCTACTACATCAGTAGAGCCTTGGTTAGCTATGAAGCTTAGTACACTCCCTTAGAGAAACTTTGCCTTGCTATAGTGTTTGCTTCCTAGAAGTTAAGACACTACATGCTTAGCCATAAGATATTGGTTGTTGCAAATTTTGATCCTTTGTGCTACTTAATGTCTAAGCCCCACCTTTTAGGTCAAGCAACTAAGTGGGTTTTAACCCTTAGTTATTTTGACCTAACCTTCATAGGTTAGAAGGCTATCAAAGGTTAGGTGATTGTTGGTCAGCTAGCCTTCACTCCCCTAGAATCTTCCTATCCCTTAATCATCACATTTTCTAACTAATGCCTTAATGTGGAATCCAAAGAGCCAGAGTCTTAGACTTTTTTTTTAGGGAACCTGATTCTTAAAGTACATTGGTGTTAGAATTGTTCTAGTTATCCCATAAAAATATCTCATACCCTTATCCTTCAAGCTTTGTTTCTATTGCATGAATAATATTTCTAAGTACAAAGCCTTGATTTTTGGTCTTAGAGTAGCCTTAGCCTTGAAGGTTAGTGTATTTTTAGTTTTTTGTGACTCCCAACTTGTGTTCAATTAGATCAATGACATTTATCAGATTCAAGATGATAAGCTAAAACCTTAAAAATATATTATCGCCAAGCTTTTTTCCATGTTTGATTGAGTAACCATAGATTTTATCCCTAGATCCTCCAACTACCATGCAAATTTCATGGATGCTATTGCATCCTTGTTTCCCTTGGATTTGGAAGATGATCAAGTGTCGATTATCATTAGAAAACTTTGAAAGCATGCATCACTTAGTTCTAAGTGTGTTCCCTTAGATATTCTAACCATCGAAGCTTCCCCATATAATCCATGGTATAATGACATATTTAACTTCCTTAGGGATGGTTCGATGCTTGATGGCTTAGACTACAATTAGTGTAAGATTTTTGATCGAGAAACGAAAATTAAATCCAACCAAATCCAAATTTTCATGCAAAAAATTTGACACACGCTTTACAAGAAATAGGAACACTCTTTGTTCTATTCAAAAACTTGCAAATATTATGTTTACAGCCCGTAGGATTTACAACAACTGGCGCACAAGCATAGTTTCCCTTTGGTCACAGCTGACCAACCACAACACTAGCCCACAGGCATAGTTTTTCCTAGTGCTCCTAGGAATAATTTCCAACTCTGGAAGGAAAATGCACTCTAGCCAGTCCGAGTGGCCCTTTGCCTTCGACTCTGCAACTCGACTATGCAACACTCTGTTTTCCCAACCCACGTACACGCCTCTGCTTCATCCTTTTATAAATTTTGCGTGACTCTTCGTCTTCCATCTGGCGGTCCTTTGATTCATTTTTGCCATGACTATTCGTCTTTGTCTACTCCATAACTACAATCTGTAACGTCCTCTGTAACTGGCATAACATCTTCTGTTAACTATTTGTCTACACCTGTTTTCACTACACCTTGGTGCCACGTGTTTTTCTGCACTGCCACGTGTCATTCTGTAACGGTCCCTAAAAATACCGCCTATCATGATTTCACGACGTCTCCTTCTTTCGTGTCTTCTTCTCCTCCTGTCATGATATCACGACATGTCATGATATTACAACATTTTGGCTTCCCTATGCTCCTTCTCCATTTTGGTCACGATATCACGACATGTCGTGATATCGTGACGTTTCCTTTCATTGTTGCCTTCCTCACCTTCGGGTCACGATATCGTGACATGTCACGATATCATGACATATTTCCTTCAGACGCCTCCGCTTTTCTGCTTCGATCATGATTTTGCGACATGTCACAAAATCACGACAATCTCCTTGGCAAATTCTTCCTCTTGCTACTGGTCATGATTTTGTGACAATTGCAATTTCGTGACATGTCGCGAAATCATGACATTCTCATTGGTGTCTTCTCTCGGCTGCCCTGCATTGTGATTTTGCGACGATCGTGATTTCGTGACATGTCAAAAAATCATGACAATCTCCTTAGCTCCTCCTCCCGGTTGATCTACGTCGCGATTTCACGATGGTCACGATTTTGCGACATCTTCCATGGCTTCTGCGCCTGGTTGCTCTACGTCGTGATTTCATGATGGTCATGATTTTGTGACATGTCACAAAATCATGACATCCTCCATGGCTTCTGCACCTGGCTGCTCTATGTTGCGATTTCATGACGATCGTGATTTTGCAACATGTCACGAAATCGTGACATCCTCCATGCCTTCTACGCCTAGCTGCTCTGTGTCATGATTTTGTGATGATCGTGATTTCATGACATGTCATGAAATCACAACATCCTCCATGCCTTCTATGCTCGACTGCTCTACGTCATGATTTTGTGATGGTCATAATTTCATGACATGTCATGAAATTGGTACATCCTCCATGCCACTTTCTCTCTCCTATTGCTTGTCGCGATTTCGTGACACTTTTTCTATCGTGATTTTGTGACACCAAGGCAAATACTAAGAAATTTTCTTGTAGATGCAAGGTTGTTCGGCCACCACTGGATGCTCCTACATCAGACACCTAGGGTTGATGGAGAAGTGATCTTCACTTCTGTGTTGTTCGGTTGCCACCTCTTGCAACATCTCCAAACGCGCACCTACCTTTGCAGTCCGCTTCAACTCCGTTTCCTGGCCTCTACTTCTTAGTTTATCTTCACACTTTCTGTGCAGCTCCTCTTGCTTCTACAAATCCATTCTAAGTAGCTCCTCTTGTAGGGCTTTCACTTGCCTCTGCAAAGATCTAAACATCTGTAACTGTGAATCCTCAGATCTCATATCTCTCCCACCACCACGGTTTCTTTGTGGTGGCATTCTTTTGCACTTTCTTCTCACAAGCCCTTCCATAGATCCTGGTGTATGTTCGATGATCTGTTACACACTTAGGAACTTTTGGCTCTAATACCACTTGATCGAGACATGAAAATTAAATCCAACCAAATCTAAATTTTCATGCAAAAAAATTGACACACACTTTACAAGAAATAGGAACACTCTTTGTTCTATTCAAAAACTTGCAAAGATTACGTTTACAGCCTGCATGCTTTACAACAACTGGCACACAGGCACAGTTTCCCTTTGGTCATAGCTGACCAACCACAACACTAGCCCGCAGGCATAGTTTTTCCTGGTGCTCCCAGGAAGAATTTCCAACTCTAGAAGGAAAATGCACTCTAGCCGATCCGAGTGGCCCTCTACCTTCGACTCTGCAACTCGACTGTGCAACACTCTATTTTCCAACCCCTATACATGCCTCTGCTTCATCCTTTTATAAATTTTTGTGTGACTCTTTGTCTTCCATCTGGAAGTCCTTTGATTCATTTCCGCCATGACTGTTCATCTTCGTCTGCTCCATAACTGCAATCCGTAACGTCCTCTGTAACTGGCGTAACATCTTCCGTTAACTGTTCGTCTATGCCTATTTTCACTGCACCTTGGTGCCACATGTTTTTCTGCACTGCCATGTGTCATTCTGTAATGGTCCCTAAAAATACCACCTGTCATGATTTTGTGACGTCTCCTCCTTTCGTGTCTTCTTCTCATCCTGTCATGATATCGCGACGTTTTGGCTTCCCTGCGCTCCTTCTCCCTTTTGGTCTCGATATCGTGACATGTCACGATATCGTGACGTTTCCTTTCATCATTGCCTTCCTCGCCTTTGGGTCGCGATATCACGATATCGTGACATCTTTCCTTCGAACGCCTTCACTTTTCTGCTCCGATCATGATTTCATGACATGTCATGAAATCGCGACAATCTCCTTGGCATCTTCTTCCTCTTGCTGCTGGTCACGATTTTGTGACAGTCATGATTTCATGACATGTCACGAAATCATGACATTCTCATTGGTGTCTTCTCCCGGATGCCCTACGTCATGATTTTGCAATAGTCATGATTTCGTGACATGTCGCAAAATCATGACAATCTCCTTGGCTCCTCCTCCCGGTTGATTTGCGTCACAATTTCGTGATGGTCTTCATTTAATGACATTTCGTGAAATCATGACATCTTCCATGGCTTCTGCGCCCAGCTATTCTACGTTGTGATTTCATGACGGTCATGATTTCGTGACATGTCATGAAATCATGACATCCTCCATGGCTTCTGCGCCCGACTGCTACATCGTGATTTCACAACGGTCATGATTTCATGACATGTTGCGAAATCATGACATCCTCCACGCCTTCTGCGCCTGGCTGCTCTGCGTCACAATTTTGTGATGATCATGATTTTGTGACATGTCACAAAATCACGACATCCTCCACGCCTTCTGCGCCCGGCTACTCTATGTCGTGATTTCGTGACGATCATGATTTCATGACATGTCACGAAATCGTGACATCCTCCACGACACTTTCTCTCTCTTGCTGCCTGTCGTGATTTTGTGACACTTTTTTTGTCATGATTTTGCGACACCAAGGCAAATACTAAGAAATTTTCTTGTAGATGCAAGGTTGTTCGGCCGCCACTGGATGCTCTTGCATCAATTTTGTGCAAAAGAGCATGCTGATTCATTATAATTGGTAATGCTTTATATCAATATTCTTTTTAATGCATCCTCTTATGATGCCTTAAATTTGATGAAGCCTAGCTAGATCTTAGTAATGCTCATGAAGGATCATGTGGAGGCCATTTTAGTGGAAATATAATTACCAAAAAGCTCCTTTGAATGGAATAGTATTGGCCTTCATGGATAAATATACATGTAACCATGTTTGATGTTGTGACAAGTGTCAACACCATGACAACCTTATTCATAATCCTTCTCAAAACCTTTAGGTTATTTCTTCTCCTTAGCCATTTTCCATATGGATATTGGTCATTATAGGGAATATTAAACCAATGACATCTAATGGTTACAATTTTATCATAATAGTGACTAAGTACTTCACTAAAGGGGTCAAATCCATACCCCTAGCCACGATGATTGGAACACAAGTATCTAAGTCCATCTTGAACCAGATCCTTTGTAGGTTTGGAATTCCTTTGCCTGATTATTTCTAATAGTGTAACTCCTTTTAAGAATAAGGATATCCATAAGCTTTGTGCTAAGCATACGATTCAACACAAGTGGTCAAATCTATATTAACCTTAGGGTAGTAGTCAAGCCAAAATATTAGATAAGCCTTTGTTCAATGTTATCAAAAATTGAGTTAGTAATACCGGTCGTGAATAGCATGTCTAGCTTTATCCTACCTTATGGGAGTATCATACCAATGTAAAAACTCCTATATATGCTTCCTCTTATATATTGGTCTATGGGACTAAAGCGGTTTTTCCCTTTGACTTAGAGGTCCCTTTGTTGTGCATCTTTTTGCAAGATACCTTGATTGATGATGAGTATCATTTTTATCATTTGCTCAAATTGGAGTTGCTATATGAAAAGCGCAGTCATACCTTCGAGCATGCTTGAGCCTATCATAATAGGCTCAAATGATCTTATTCCAAGAGGGTTCGCAATCATTCTTTTGAGGTTGGGGACCTTGACCTCAAGGAAAACCAAAAGAACACCAATGTTTTTTCAGATCTTAAAGGCAAGTTCTAGCCTAATTGGTTTGGCCCCTTTGTCATGACAACCAAGTTTACCTCTTATTCCTATCATTTGGCTTCATTATATGGTAAATAACATAAAATACCAATGATAATAATGCATCTAAAAAGATACTATGTATGACTCCAAATTCTCATGTTCTCATATTACATTTAGCTTAGATTTCATAGTGCATTTTGGTTTACTTACTCATACTACATGATTACCTATCATATTTTTCAATATTTGTATATCATTCTATTCCACTTGTATTTTTCTTGTCATCTAGTTGCATTTTTTCTTGATCATATATGTTTTCTAGGACTTCATGAGGATGGAAAGTGATGAAATCTAGATAGGTTCTATCTCACATGCATTGCATTCATAATATGAATCTTATGCCTAGTGAATCTCCAACCTAGGGACCATTTCCATGCATTTTAATCAAATTATTTTCTCATATCTTCTCAACTTCTTCTTTTATATTCCTTGACCTTGAAAGCTTTATAATTTCTCATCTCTTCAAGTCAAGGGATATAGTTCTTCATCTCTTGTATTTCCTTTGTCCTTTGAAATTTTTAACCATTTATTCTCTTTTCCAAGACAAAGGATGTACATTCCTTCTTTTATCTGCTTCTGCTTTTTTATTTTCTTTCGTTTACACTTTTCCTTCTTGATATTTTGATTTTTAAGTGGTCCTCATGGGATAGGGTAGATACCACATGGATATCATTTATGGTATTCATATGGCCATGAATTATCTTACGCACACCCCTTAGATCTCAATATTTCAATAAGGATACACACACACTATTATTTATTTATTGCTTCTCTCTTTCTTCTATCTTCTTCTCTATTGCTTCTATCTTCTTCTTTATTTTATGCATTTAAACGTTCTACAAAACTTTCAAAAACAAAAACAAAATCATCAAAACACACTAAAACCAGTCTAGGACACACCATTAATCTTTAAAAGAGATAATCACTGTTTGTGTATGTGTGTGTTCATTTCTTCTTAGTGTAACAA
Organism: Wollemia nobilis; assembly: GCA_028583015.1. Taxonomy (NCBI): domain Eukaryota; kingdom Viridiplantae; phylum Streptophyta; class Pinopsida; order Araucariales; family Araucariaceae; genus Wollemia; species Wollemia nobilis. The sequence continues at coordinate 4,619,473 of JAQPPZ010012983.1, read as the reverse complement.
AAAAAAAATCATAAAAGAGATAAAATCTACATAGCTTGTAGGAAAGCACCACTATGGTGTACACACGTAGTCAAGCCCAATCAAGGGCAGAAGCTACAGAAAGTGTACAAGGGGGTGGCACAGGTCACCTCCACTATAGTCCTAAGGACTTAGTTATATCGCCTTGGTGGTCTAACCCACAAGAGATTTCGCATTAGTCCAGGTCAAGATGGAATTATAGAGACACCCCATTGGGGGACACGCCAGTCCGTCATAGCCCCTTTCGAGAAGAATCCTTACATGTAGCACTCAACATGGATACAAGGCCTCCCTTGGAAGTTCGATATGAGGGGCCACCATGTAATGAAGCACTGGAATGATGGAGGGTCCATGAGGAGAGGCTTCAAGATAATATCATACCTTCATTGCCTTCTCTTATAGTCAAAAACAATAGGACAAATTTAGAGCACAAGGCTCCTCTGACAGGGCGATCCAACTCCGCTTTCCCCTTTCATACTTATGAAGGGGAGAATGAGGATGATCCTTATCTTCCTCAAGAGCAATATACAATGCGGGAGCAATGCGCCTCCGCACCTGCTATGTACCAAAACCATCCTTCGAGGCCAGAGCCTCGAATAAATGCCGCCAACCTCGATAGGGGAAAGTGACCTATGGAGATCTCGGATCACCACAACCGAGATAAGTACATGAGAGAGGCATCTAGGCCACCTAGACTCAATATGGCAAAACCAATCAACCTAGCAGTTGCCAGACATATCACCCGCCAAGCGGAGATTATGAAACTTAAACAAGATCAACAGCAACTGGAGCATTTATATCGCCTCAATGAAGAGCGCATTAGGTGCCAAATAGATGAGATGTTTGATAACACTGTGCCAGAGAGGGTTTCGATCCCTCGCACCCAAAGGGCATAACCATACAAGAGGCATAACCCCTTGGTACAAGACAGGTCCCCGTGACCTAACCAAGCGCTGCCTCCAAGACCTCTTAGACCGAAACGAGAGGCCACTCCCCGGAATAATGATGGGTTCCCTCCGTGATGACCCACTCATGGTCGTAGGTCTCGCCTAGAGACTCCTCAAGAAGTATACAACGATTACGAACAAGAAGAAGAGTGGGCTGAAACACCCTATCTAGGTGGAGGGGTTGTTTTTTGACCACCTCTCCATAGGCCTCAAGTCTACCCCAACCCACAATGGGAGAAAATTAGAGAAGACGAGATTAAGTCTTCTGATGCATATAAAGTGCTATTAGAGCATTTGGAGTCTGTGGAAACCAAAGTTGTTGGGCCCCAAAATCCCACATTATGTCAACTCCGTAGTCATCCGATGCATCCGTCCGTGCCTGCACCTCCTTATCTTGAGCATTTTAAGTTGCCCCAGCTGGCACTCTTTAAAGGTGAGGAAGATGCCCAAGAGCATGTGACAAGGTTCCTGAGCCAATGCTTTGGCATTTAGGACAATGATGCATTGTTGCTTATGACATTCATAACCACATTCGTAGGCCCTGCCTCGGATTGGTTCACCCAGTTGCCGAAGCACATCATCAATAACTTAGATCAATTAGTGGATGCATTCCTTGAACGTTTCGCCTTCAGCACCAAGAAGAAGGCATCACTGAGTGATCTGGCCAGCCTCAAGCAATATGAGGTGGAGACAATGGTGGCCTATGAGAATCGATGGAGGACTCAGCTTTCCAAGCTACCTTACCTTCCCCCTATGTCCGATCTTACACAGATGTTTGCACAAAGTTGCTTGAGATCGATCTATGGGCTATTGTAGCTGCAGCAATATGCCACCTTAGAAGAAGCTCTGGCACAAGCCAGAATTATCGAAGAGATCAAAATAGGGGAGGGTGAAATCACCAAGCCTAAGAAAAAAGAGTGGAACAAAAACACCAAAATGGGGACTACGCAACAAAAACCCGCTGTGGTTAACCAAGTTGCTATAAATATTCCCAAGCCTACACAAGACATACAGCCTCAAAGGGCTAATTATCAGGCAGTGCCCCCTAATAATTATGAAAGGGAAAACCAGAAACAGGGGCAAAATCAGCAGCGTCGCCCTAGGCGACAGTTTACACCCTACACGGAGTCTAGGGACTCCCTATTTGACCGCTTGTCAACGGCAAATTTGATCAACCTCCCAGAAATTCAAACCATAGATCCAAATGCACCGAAGCCTAGGGGGTACCGGGAGGATTTGTATTGTAGATTCCACCGACGATAGGGACATGACCTTCATACATGTTGGACATTCAAAGGGTTGATACAAGACTTGATTGAAAACATGACATTGGTTGTAGACAACCCTGTAGCGCTAAACAACCAACAAATGGGAATTTACAGAGACCCCTTGCCTTCTCATGAGGCACAAGCAAAACCCCTCCAAATAAATGAGGTGCAACAAAACTTCCCAATGCAAGGATATGTAGGGATGATCTCCATAGTGATGAGGAATAAGAAATACCCAGGAACTGCTCCCACGACAGCCACAAAAAAAGTTCCTTCAACTTCACAGTCTCAACAAAACCCTATGCAGCTACCTCTGCCTAGACCCGTGCCCACGATTCAGACTAGACTTACCCAAAGTCTACGGACCACGTCGGCTAGGCTCTCCATATATGATCTAATTCAACAATCAACGCCCCATCGGGAGGCTCTTATGGAGATACTGAAGGCTATAGAGTTGCAGCCCTAGGAATCGAATTCTTTCAACAATTTTATGGGGCATGTCAAAAGATGCACCGAGCCAGTCATCACTTTTTGAGAAGATGAAGTGAAGTTAGTGGCTGATGACATAGCAGATCCACCCTCGCATGTTATCGTGTGGGTCAACGGGATCCCCTATAAGAGGGTGTTGGTAGACACTGGCTCATCTAGCAACATCATCACTACAACGGCATTGAAACATTTGAAGCTGTCGACCTCTCACATCATGGCCTCCACGTATACACTATGAGCATTTAATGATGCAATCTGCTCGATAGTCGGCACAATCGTCCTACCCATTCAAGTGGGACAAAATACAATACCAACATTGTGCCATATTTTGGAGGGTGAGATGGCTTACAAAATCTTGTTGGGCAGGCCATGGATAAGGGACATGAAGTGTGTCCCATCAATAGCACATCAATTCTTGAAGTATACATTTGAAGGGGAAGTACACGTGGTTCCGGTAGACCTAGAACCCTTCAAGTACTGCAATGTAGTGCACCTGATGCCGCAGCCGACCCTCCCATCAATGCATTTGGATTTCCAATTGAATCCATCTCGACAGGGTCCAATTTCATGAGCATCCCCAAAGGTAGATCCACCAAAACCCCAGTCAGGTCCATCTTCATCAGTTGGTCCTTCATCAACGATGCCACCTATCATGGCCAAACAGAAGGACAAAGGGAAGAAACCCCTAGAGGAGGCACAACCTCTTGAAAAGGTGCAACAATCAGTCTCAAACATCTCTACTAAAGAGGTGCTTAGTACAATGGAAGTGGAAACTTCTAGCCCACCCCACATGGAGTGGAGTCCAGAAGAGCTTTCGTTCCCTCTCCCTCAATCGCCAACAATCACTGTTGAAATGGCCAATACGGGCCTGGGGGAGTATCTGGTGTGGAATGTTGTGGCGATGCCTACACTAGAATCCATGCAAGACATGGGGAGGCCTCGCCTTTCCATTGGTACAATTGTTCCTCTAGGCTACCCGCCCAACCAGACTAATTTTGTGTATGGGGGCCTTGATCATGGCACTAAGCCATACATGCGAGAGGACAAGGATGAAGAACCTTTCGTAGAGGATGTAAATTATCTGTCCAACCCAGACTTCACTCTGAGATATCTTGGCCAATGCAATTGGCATGGATATGGGTTAGGCCGGTATGAGCAAGGGGTGCGTGTCCTTTGTCAACCAAGATACCAAATGCCTTATGACAAGTCAAGTGTAGGGTTCAATCACCCCCTGCCCTTAGACATCTTGGTCGACGACATGCAAGGCCTGAAGATAGACCACAAGGGTGGATTGGCATCATACCCATATGCCAACCCAAATACAACATACACATTGGGGGATTATCTCCCAGGGTCAACAACCACCCTTGGTAACCTCAATCGCCCTACTCCTTTGCTAGAAACAGGCAAAAGTTTGGGGACCCACTTTCAGGGCAGATCTCCATAGTATCAAGAAGGATCTTCGGAGGATGAGTCAGACTATGAGCCAACATCATACGACTCCTTCGACTCATATTACAATCACTTGCAAGTGATTCCTATGGACGACTATCACGAAAATATTTTGACAATGTTTCCTCTAGAGGCTCCAGCCGATCCAGTGATACGTCAAGAGAATCAGGTCCCCCCACGGAGAGTGGCACAACCATAATGGGGCCAGATAAATTTGCTTGAGCAAGGCGAGCCCTCAATACCGCAAGCGGTCAAAGCTAATACAGGAGGTTGGATCTCCGATAGTGATTATGAAGATGAAACAAAAATGGCATACCTTAATCACATGCGACAGATGCAGCATCGGTGCCCCTTGGAGATTAATGACCTACTTGATCAGATGGGCATACTGCATAGGCATGAGTGGTACGTAGACCCAATAGGGTGGGACCAAGTGTTGGATCCGTGGCTCCAAGTTTACGACGAGCACCGTCCACCCCGAGACCCTATAATGACATCAATGTCGAGGGAAGACCCTGTCATCCTCTCTACACATAGGGATGATCCATTCATGCCCATCCCTCTAGAGCTAGATCTAGAGCATAGAGAACATCTGAGATGTTCGAGTAACCACACCTACGGTCATGGAGACCAAAATCATTCCATCAACATGATCTCCATTGATTTAACCGCACCCATCCACAATCCGACCGATCCGAAAAAGTCATTGTATCTAGACATAGGTGCCATAGACTGGGACCGCGCCAATTCCCCTCCATCCCCATCTGAGTACTAGCCCTTTGATGAAATTTTTCATTTTACCCCTGGGCCAACTCAAGATATCTTCCATGCTGATGAGGAACCTGAGGTTCCTAACGATGATCTTAACGTAGAAAATGATATCCATTTGATCCCAACTCCACACCAATTGAAGGACGGATCCCACATGTCGGTCGAGGAGATGACTGACATAGACATCGGCTCAGATCCAATGAATCCATAGATTATCAAGCTGGGGGTACATCTATCCCCTGAAGAGCAATCCAAAAGCTCCAAGGATTATCGCAATCACTTGGTCACCCCAAAAGCTCCAAGGATTATCGCAATCACTTGGTCACCCCAAAAGCTCCAAGGATTATCGCAATCACTTGGTCACCCCAAAAGCTCCAAGGATTATCGCAATCACTTGGTCACCCCAAAAGCTCCAAGGATTATCGCAATCACTTGGTCACCCAAAAATCTCCAAGGATTATCGCAATCGCTTGGTCATCCCAAAAATCTCCAAGGATTATCGCAATCGCTTGGTCAAACCCAAAAGCTCCAAGGATTATCACAATCACTTGGTCACCCCAAAAGCTCCAAGGATTATCGCAATCACTTGGTCACCCCAAAAAGCTCCAAGGATTATCACAATCACTTGGTCACCCCAAAATCTCCAAGGATTATCGCAATCACTTGGTCAACCCAAAAAGCTCCAAGGATTATCGCAATCGCTTGGTCACCCCAAAAGCTCCAAGGATTATCGCAATCACTTGGTCACCCCAAAATCTCCAAGGATTATCGCAATCACTTGGTCACCCCAAAATCTCCAAGGATTATCACAATCACTTGGTCACCCCAAAAGCTCCAAGGATTATCGCAATCGCTTGGTCACCCAAAAAATGCCCCAAAGGATTCTCGAAATCCCTTGGTCACAATCAAGAAAATTCAAAAACAACAAAAACCATCAAAAACTCAAAAAGAAATTTGCATCTCATTCTCATGCATACTCAAATTCATCAATAAAAGCACTACTTTTATTTCATTTTTATATTCACAAAAATCATTCCATCAAAATAAAAAAATATATAGTTGCATTAAGCATCACATCCATACATTGCATATTTGTTGTCATAGAGTTCAAAGGCACCATGGACTGTCATTACTTATCAAGCATATCCATCTTTTCACATTTTTCCACTAAAATATCGCAAAAAACAATACACCATAACATAGAGTCACCATATCATAGAGTCATGTGGTCTTTTAATGTATCTAGAGTTTTCGTCATTTAGTCATGTTTTTAACTTTCTAGCCATATACTGTACACAATCAAAAATATTTTACAAAGGTAGAGTCATACTTGGATGACACCTTGTTACGTAGCATCCCAACACAAATTAAAACATATAACAAAATTCCCAAGTTGTGTGAACGAAAGATGAACCCTACAAAGCAATCCAGGTCACCATAAGTGAAACGGTTATCTTGCTCATCCCCCTATGCGAATGACCCCAAAGAATGTTGAGAGTTGGCAAAAGGACAAGCATCCTCCCTACCCAATTCCCCAGGAATCCCAAGTTCTCAAAAGTTGCAAAACATCAAAAATTTGCAAAAGTCAAAATTCCAAAATTTGATATCCCAAAGTGCACACATCAAAAGGCACAAACAACAGTGATTCTCGTCACTTCATATCCCAATCCCTTGCTCAAATGAAAAACAAATAAAACAAAAATAAACAGTGATTTTTATCACTACAAAAGAGCAAGTATCCCCATACAATTGAAGAAAAGAAGGGAGTTGAACTTGAATCCCTGGAACTCTCAGCATTTCGATAGGTCATGAGGCAAACCGCAGTATCGGTTTGGTTGATAGCCTATCGGTCACTCGTGGCAAAACCTCTCGCATGACGATATATCTGTCACATTAACTTGTGTGCAGATCAATGTTTGCATGTGGATGAGCTAGCTTATGGTATCCTAGATTGCACCGCAGATTAATCTGACTAAATACAATAAAGGAGTTGGTGGAGCTAATTAGGTGATCCTCAGTACAGGTTTGGTTGATAGCCTATCTAGCACTAGCGGTATCCTAACAAATACCACATAAATGAACTCAATTACACACACAGGGATGTGAAATAACTTGGTCAAAAGCAAGTCCGATTCATACCTTGGTCAAAAGTCTTGTGAGATGAAAGTACAGTCATGGCTAGATAGTTAAAACATCTGAATCTCAGAAAACCTTAACTACATTTGAAACCAACTTGTCATCCTTACAATCCCAAAAAAAAAACCATAGTCGCAGCATACACAAAGTCCTAAACAGTCTATGGTGCCCTAACCAACCATCACAAATTCCATTCATCCATTTCATTTTGCATATCACATATAAATCAAAAACATTTGCATTCATCATAACATATGCATCCATCAAAATAAATAAACATGCATAAATCCATATTCATCAACCAACATGCATAAAATCAAATCATCACATGTGCATAAACAAAATAAAATCGGTATATATATATATATCGTCAACAAAAAATGCCCGCAGGCTACAAAACTGGTCCTCTGACCCGGCAATCATACAACAAAACCACCCAGCCTAAGGCGTCGACCACCATGATCATGCAGGTTCGGTGCGATGGGAACTGCCCCTCGTGGTGTGGGTCCTATGGGACCCCTTAGGGCGGCTACTCCTAGCCCCTACATCATGCCTGCTATCGCCTCCCTCATCCAACCGCCTGCGACGAGATGATGCTGACTGCTCAGTAGCATTGTCCCTCGTTCGATGTGATGATCCACCTCTCGATGGCTCAGGTAGCCACCCACCGAGGTGGATAATCTCCCCCTCCATCTCCATCCGGTGTCGGAACCACTCTGCATCCCATCGATGATAGTAAGCTAATGCATCGTTGCGCTATGCCAAAACCCTATCTCGCTCTGCTAGCTGAGTCCATAGGAGATCCCTCTCCCGTAGTGCATCCCCCAGCTCCTGGTCTCGCCTCCACAGTAGCTCCGCCATCCATGCAATCTCAGTGCATAACCCAGACTCTGTGCCCCCTGCATCCACCTGAGGCATGGGAATCTCTGGAACAACAGCCTTCTCTAGCTCCCACTACTCTGCCATGTCCTGCATCTCCGGCTGATCCAGAGCCCCAAAATCCACATCCTCACCCTCCACCTCCACCATGTCTGCATCATCCAAAGGAGCTCCCCAATCATCCCCTGGTGCCTCAACACCCTCACCACCCCTCGCTGCCGCCTCTGCGCCTCCCAGTGGCCCCTCTCCTCGCCATCGCCGTAGTACCCACCATGAGTCATACTCAGTGGTAGTCCCGACATCATCCACATCCGGGACGTCGATCACCATGTTCGAATCCTCACCCAATGGCATGATGACGGGTCGGTCTAGAGTCCTCTCATCCCCTCGATGTCGATAGATCACGGGTTCACCAGGCAACCCCTGGTGCACCCCAAACTATCATGTAACCTGGCTATACGAGAAGAACTCATGCTCAGTCCCGTGTTGCCCAATCAGCCACCGCTCTCTGTGTACCCGATGGAGCCACTCTCTAGCCTTCGGCCAGGCTGGACAGTCCCGATAAGGGCACCAAATCACCTCCCCGAGAGTAAGCCAAGAGAAGACATTGACATAGTGCCCTACGACACCTGCCCACCGTCGACTCTATCCCTGCTCTCTGGACCATCGCCACAAAACTGCATACCCTATCTCCTTATCCTCCATCGTCGCCCGAGTCATCCATGGTAACTCGGCTGGCCTCTCAACTGCTATGTGCTTCCAACCCCAGCACTACAGCAGATAGCTACAGCTGATCCCCTTTCACTGTCGGCAGTGGACCTCATACAGCTCCTCATAGAGCTGTGCCAACATCGTCTGTCCCCATCTCGGGATCAGCGATACCTCTGTCGGGCACTCTACCAACTGCCAAACCAAATCTAGCAGGTTCCATGGGAACCTCGCACCTGATGAGTCAGGTAATAGCATGTTAGAAATGAGGCCCATAAGGAATGCATGCCTCACTCCCAACACCCCCCTCTATTGCCACCATCGGACCAAAATCCCACCAGTCTGGCAGTCCACCTCGACCGTCTCCATTGGGCTCTCTACGCCCAACCGCTCCCCATGTCCGAAGTAGCGTGTTAACACTGTTGTCCGCTGATCTCGCGACGATGTCCGGATCGGCAATCCATCTATCGAAATCTGCAGAAGCCGATAGATATCCTCCAACGTCACAGTCATCTCCCCTATTGGGAGATGGAAGGTGTTGGTCCGTGGATCCCAAATATTGATCAAGGCCATCAAATAAGCCTGATCCATGACCATAGGCTCCAGTCGAGCCACCTGCTTGAGCCCAAGGGCATCAAGCCACTCCCAGTCAGCCGTAGTCAGTGCCCCTCGCGCTTCAGCAAAGGCAGTGGATACACGGTACCGGCTCCTAACAACCTGCAAAAGAAAACAACCCAAAAAAATTAAAATCATGGAAAAGAACTGTACAACAATAACATGAACATACAACATTGCCTATCAATGTACAACAAAAACAAAAAATAAAAATAACATTCAAACAAAGATTAATTTTTTAGTTCTAGGGTTTTTGATCCTAACTGATTAATGTAAAAACAAAACAAAAAAAAACAAAACAAAATTTGAAAATTAATTTTTCAGTCTTAGGGTTTCTAATCCTAACTGATTAATTCAAAAATAGAACAAAAATTCAAAAAAAGAAAAACAAACAATTAAGTCCTAGGGTTTAACGTTCGGTTTATCCTAAGGTTTAGTTATAAGCAAAATAAAACTATTTTTTACCCACTACGTTTAGTTGTACACTAAGTCTTAGTTGTCTTCAGTTAAGTTTTAGGGTTTCAGTTAAAATTGTGAAAAGCATCGTTACAAAGAAAATTAAATAAAACACTTGCAGTTTTAAACAAGCTAATAACTCTAGGGAGCACTTACTGGTCTCGCTTCGGCTCCGCTGCTCGACCCGGTTTGTGCACTCATGGTGTCAGGGAAAATCCGACAGCGCTTCGCTTCGCAGAATTTACCTCCTCCTCCTCAGAGCTCCAAATCGCAAGAAAAATCAGTTGCAAATGAGCCCAAACCCTAGATTTGGCCTTTAAATAAGCCTTTAGAGCTGGAATTCATCTTCCCCTGGGACGAGCGCTCTAGTTAGCACTCGTCCCACCCTGGGACGAATTCTAAGCTGCTATTCATCCCACCCCGGGACGAATTCAAGCCAAAAATTTCAAAAACAACAAAAAAATGAACAAAGATGCACCAAAAACTGCCAATAAACTTGCCAGATCAGAGTGTTGTTGCACTGGACATTTTGGGCATGCAAAACCGATGTCGGGGTCACAAATCCTTGCTGTCCTACTCCCTAAGAAGGCTATCATAGCTGGACCGCTCCCCGGGACGACGAATTTGCGAGAATTTCATCCCTAAACGACATCAGCAAAAGGGTCAAAAACCCACCTAAAAATAGCAATAACATTGCCGAACGAAGGCGCCTTCTCGCCTGACATTCTTGGCATCAAAAATAGATGTCGAGGTTATAAATTGTCACTATCCTACTCCCTAAGAAGGCTACCATAGCCAGACCGCTCCACGGAAGGAAGGATTTTCGCCAGTTTCAGCTCCAAGAAGCGTTGCAAAAAGGGTTACCACCCACCAAAAATAGGTTTAAATGTCAGAAAATTGCACATACTTAATGCTAAACAATCTGATGGCACCCTTGCACAAGTCATCTTGGGTCAAGCGACTCGTCGCTTTTCTCACGAAGGTCATTCCCTCATCGATTCGTCGCTTGAGGGGGTAGTCACACTTAGTCACCAATCAACAAACACACACCCAATTATGGAAAATGACATGCATTCAAAGAATCATTGACAAAGACAATTACGCTCCTGCTTGGGGCAGTAAACAAGCAATAATCACAAGCTGATCAATCACTTGGCATTCCCGAAGCATGAACACAAGGTTCCCCCATGGACAAAAGGTTGTGCCCTTTGCCTATTCATGATTGATCAATGTCTAAGCTCAAGTCACACCTCACCAAAACAGGTTAATACTTGAAATCAAATTCCTTAGCTCGTCAGAAGCAAGGATTCAAGAATGCATGCCCTTTCCATGCTTGGGGCATCAAGAGTTGGTTAGGTTACTAAGAAACCCTAATCATTAGTGCTTTGGTTATCTATTTTTGCTCGATGTTGCGCCATGCACAGCGCATCCCAAAAAGGGGCATCTATAGACACCAAAACAACACCAATCCGATTATGTGACTGCAAACACTGATCGCATTGACACACACAGCCCCCAAGGCAGCCCTCAGAGGTTAAACAGTGGTCCTAACCACTTTGTTGACAATTTTGGAAGGCCAAAAGGCAATTTGGCACATTCAAGCACTTTGCTCAGTATTCGTCTCACCCAGGGATGAATTCAAATTAGGATCTGTCTCACCCAGAGACGAATTCTGAATTCGTCTTTAGGCAGGACGAATTCTGGGTTCAACGGGCAAAAAGAAAAATCTTGACAAGTGGCAGCCAGGGGCAGTCCATTAATGCCTCCTGCCTTGCATGCGCGTGTAGGTGGGTAGATTGGCCATTAGAGGACTGTCACAAGGGCAGTTATGGAAGCCCGAGTCAGAGAGGAGTCTCCTCCCTCTTGGGGAGGCATAGCCGCCATGTGGCACCCCTACATGCCCATCCAAAAGAGACCCCTTGGGTCTATAAAATGGTGAACTTTCTCACCCAAAAAAAAGGAGGGTGGGAAGCATTTTCAAGCAACGAAGTGCTGCCCAATTGATACTACGCCTTAGCCCTTTTGTGATTCATATCTTCTACATCCTTGATCTCTTTCGCAAAGGAGGTCATTGGGTGGGCATTGGAAGTGTGAATCTGGATCCAAAATCTGACACTTGACCACATTACCCCACCCATTCGTCGACAACCAGTTATAAGAGATTTTGGGCCCATCCCAAGTGGATTGGTGCCGAAGTCAGGTTCTAATGGTGGGCGGCCTGCCTGGGCACCCCGTACTTCTTAGTGTCATTTTAATTTGTTCTTTTGTCACTTGTTTATATTCCATTCCATTTTATGTTGTTTAGATAGTTTGCAATTTTGATTTCAGCATGTTTTGATCAAATATTGTCATCTTTTGTCGTTTTCGTTGTCTTCACTAACTTGCAGGTAGCGACGTCAAATTCCTAGTGATGGAGGCTAAATTGGGGAAAACCGACCATCTGGGTCATCCCAAAATGCCCCCAATTAGCTAACCCCCATGTTTGCAGGTGTTTTGGAGATCCCGAGACATGACATTTGGGTAGGGTCACTTCGGCATTCTACCACAAGCAAAATTCGTCCCTCCCAAGGAAGAATTCAAATCGACGACCAATTTCATGAATGTTCTGATGGCAATGGCCCTCTGGTAATGTTCTCTTGTCTCTTTCAAATTTGTAGACTGTTTGGGATCCATTTAGTTATCGTTGTAATCAATTTTTTGCATGCATCTTTCATTATTTCTAGAAAACAAATATTTCATCTTTTGCTACAGGTGCTACTAACGACTTGTTGTGTCTTTGAACGTAGGAAGAGCAGCAAGAATCAAGGGTTCATCAATGCAAGCGGTGGCAACACTTTGGCCCGCCCATTTCAAATGTGGGCACGTGAAAGGAAGAAGACTAAGTCAAGATTGTAATCAAGATCCATTTAACGCTCCTAGCCCCTGAAAAGGGAGGAGGCGCCTTTGTAATCGAGATTAAGAGAGTTGAATAAAAGGGTTGTGCTTTCTCTAATTTCTTGTGTCTCCGTTCAATTTGCTTCTTTCATTTCATGCATTTCACATTTTAGGACTTAAGCGTTTGTTTGATCTTGAATGCAATAATTAGTATTTCTATCTTCTGGAATCTCGTGCTTTCAATATCATTGTGCCCCTTAGCCCTACTACCACAATTCTATGGTGCATTGGGTCACCTCTTAAAGTGGTAGTTGCACTTGTCAACCCATAACTTGGCACCTCTACACTGGTACTAGTGGAGAGATCCTCGAGGGTACAATACCCTTGTACCATCTGCTATACTTGAGGGCCACTGTAACATCATCCACCCCTCAATCTATATATAATGGGTCATACAGGTCCTCGTCCATCCATATCCTCATTTTAGGGTCCCCTCCAACTCTTAATGGGTCCCTCTACACCTGCCTGAACTAGTAGTCTCCTAGGTTTGGTATCTCTTGGAATATGTCACTACTATTAGACTTGATAAAATCAAAAGAGATCCAAATTCCTCTTCTTTAAAGAGGCCCACATGATCCTCTTAACCCTCCTCCATCCAACCAGGGTGTAGATACAATGATCACCATACGATCTTATGCTCTCATACCTCATCTATCACCTACCTCCTTTTGGTCATATAATATCTCTAATGGAAAGGTTTATGCACCCACAGACCTTGACCAACATTGAATGACTAGGGAGCTATAAAATTGCAACGATCAATATCTAGAGGAAATTGGTTCCTTGAGTCCTAGCTAACTATTACTAAATATGGGGGGAAAAGGGTGTTGAAAGAAAAGAAATGAGCTAAAGCCAAAAATTTAAGTGGTGTAGAGTAAGCCACATCAATACATATGCATAAGATATTTTATGACCAAACTAGGAAAATGCCTAACAGACTAGCCAGTTTGACTACCACCTGAAAAAAAAAATAGTCACAATGTTTTGTATCTAATCAAACTACAAATTCCAAAATTAATAAATGAACATGAGCATAAATTCATAACTCATAGTAAGTCCCATGAGCATCGAATAGGCTTAAATTAGAAATAAGTAGTTATTATACATACATGATCTACAAATGGAATAAATCAAAATCCAAACAACAATCCCTTTGTATTGACATGTAAAAATCTCCTCATTACATATGAATTGTAAAAGCCTAAGAGTTGACCTATTTTCCTTCTACATCCTAGTATATATATATATTTTTTACAATGCTATAGTTATCAAATCATGATTACCTCAGAAGTAGATCGATGTTGCCTCAAATAATTTGCCAACCTATCAAATTGCTTGAAGATATGGTCACGCCAAATATAAAAATGTGGTTGATCGATGTGGCTTGGATCTACATCATCTTGATTTATGCTCTAATTTTTGGCTGCATTTTATCCCTTGATATATTTTCTACCCATATACCCTATCATTTGCCTAATAGTCTATGTTGTTAACATCTTCTGACACAATTCTACCTAGTACATATCATGGGAGAGAGAACCCCTTTCATATTTAAGAGTGACTACCGGATCCACTGTGCACCTATGGGATACCTCTTCATCACTCAAATAGGTTCTATCCATATACTGATCTCTCGAATACTCTACCTCCTAACTGGATATCTCCACTCTTGTGTTGGATCTTTTATAACCTTGGTAGGCTCTAATTGGGTGCAATTTTTTTGGTGCACTCAGAACTTTACCTATTTTCAGCTTCTGCATGTACTAGGACTTTGAGTGCCAACCAATTTCTGGCTAGGCATGAGTCTTTTGATACCATTTGGACTTATAGCTCCTAATTTACCAAATTCTAGATGGATTTTTGGAATAAGATCAAGTTTTAGTTAGGTGAAATTGTTTTGGCTATCTAAGGACTTGGCCATTTCTCTATTTGTGCCCTTTGGGTACTATTGGATTCCATTTAGGAATAATTGTTCTTGCCTCTTCTAGAATTAGTCACTTTCCTTTCTTGGTAAATTTTGGACTTTTGGAACCCCACCGAGTTCCAACTAGGTATAATTATTCTGATAATCCTTGAACATAGCCATTTTACCCCTCTTTTTCTTCTAGTATCAAGATGGGTCTTTGACTTTATACCAGGATCCAATCATCATAGATGCTTTGGTTCTAACAATACTTGTTCACTTTCTTGATTTCAACTTTATCACCTTTTGGCCAACATATGAGGAATAGGCACCATCCTGGGATTCAGGTCAGGTGTTGACCTTCCAATATCTTGGAGCGATAGCCATATTAGCTAAATATATGTTTCAAAAGTAGGACCCAGTGCACATTTTTTGAATACTTTGTCTAGGCACTATAATTCTAGTAGTTTCATGCCTTAGTCACCTTCTAGCATCCTAGAAAATTGAGATTCCATCCTAGTTTTGAACTTTGGTCAAGCATAGGCATTAAAACTAAGCCTAGGGACCAACCTCCCTACAACATTTTCACTTTTCTTTGCTTCTGGTAGTGCTTCTAGGCTTGCATACAATTTTTGGTAATCTTTGGTGTTATTTACAAGAAGCAAACCTAATATACAGCTGCTAATATCTAGGTAAGGGTATGTGCAAAAAATACCCACATTCATGGTAACTCATAGGGGATTTTTGCTTTGTGGAAATAATAAATCTAGAAGGTAAAAAATTTCTTAAACTTAACACTTTCAAAGGGAAAGGGATGGGAAGAAGGAGCTAGAAAAATGCTGGTGAAAATACAACTAGTCAAGGCTACAAGAAAATGGGAGGTAGAGGATGATGGGATGGAAGTAAAACGGTGGTACATCATGAAGAAAAATAAAAGAAGGGGGATAACAAGGGGAAATAGTAAGAAAAACCAAAAAACCACAACCAAATAAAACGAGAGGAAAGGGGAGGCAATGAGAAACAACATAAGCAACAAAATGAAAGCCACTAACCAAAAATGTTGGTGACAACTAGGGAAAATAGAGGAAGGGGAAGGATGCAAAAAAGTAAAAACACAAAAATGAAGGCAATCTGAGGGCTATCACCTAACAAAATTGGGATGAATATCCCAATCTATGGGACACCCCCATAGATTGCATTCCCATAAACATACTCCACCATAGAAAAATAGAATTCCAAGAGCAGACAGAATGCCATATATTTTTATCCATTATACTACGACTCTTCTTTTTAATGCAATCTAGCAAGGATATTCTTTTCTTGTCAACATTCACCATGGTATCACTCAACTCCATCCATGCTCTAAGACTCATACTTCTTGAAAAATTTTGTACTTGTGCATGGGGGTCTTATTTATAGAATATTTGCCTAACTTTTGGATAGATTTGGCATACACTAAATCACACAAAGGTGTAATTGGCACATGATTCTGGATCATTTTTCTTAGGTGTTTTCTCTACCAGTGATATCATGTCCATATGGTGTATTATCTGGCTTACACGAGTCCCAAAATTTTCTCCATGTGATCTTAGATTTCCAAGGACAACATGTAAACCTCTTTGTATTTGTTGGACATTATCCATTGGGCTATGAGGTCATAAAAATGAAAGAAAAAAAAAAGAATAGGGAAAAAACAAAATAGAAGAAAATGAGGAAGTGAAAGAGAAAGTGTTAAAATTCCAAGACACGATCTAGGGAACCTTCTTGTGCTCTTCATTTAATAGCCTCTAGCACCATGGCTAGGTAGCAATTCATTTTTGGAGCACTCTCCCTACAAGTCATGAGTGGCCATACCACTACCACTAGTTTTATTTACTTGCTAGTTATTTACACAAAACTTTAGCATACCTAGCATGCTAGAGAAATAAATATTGCAAGTCATCTTTTGAACCTATAATGTTCAGACCATATGATGTCGAACCTAATTTGTTCTTCATGCTAATTTTGGTCTTATCTACCATAATTCTTAGATATCATGAGGTACCATCTGGTTTTAGTACTCTACCTTAGGATCAGTAAACCCATGTCATAACAAATTAGCATAATGAGGGAGTCTACCCAATCATTTTTTATGTCTAATTCATTCAGAGAGGGGTGTCGATGTTGTCTCCCATTCAAGCCTATTTGATTTGAGGCCCATATTTTGTTTTGATTTTCTACCACCATGCTTTGAGTTATTATCCAACCACTATGATCATCATACATTTATTATCAGGATGTTGGAAAATCTATAGTTAGATCTCCATAGATATTTGTGGTGGGAAATATGCCATGTGGCCTAGGATGGAGTGTCCAAGTTAATTGTTCCTCATCTAAGTTGGAATTAGTTGGTTGAAGAGGAGGTCCTTGGAATAGGTTATGGAAGAGTGTCATCCTTCTCCCTCTTTACTCAAGTTTACGGGATGAGGATAATGACATCCTACTTTCCATTGGACTCTGGTGACTTATGGGAAATAATTATGGCTATGAAGGCACTAGTTCCCAAGTACTCATGTTATGTGTTGGCCAAGCCAAAATTGGGGTACCGATATTTTTCTCATGAGGAAAGGTTGCCTAGCATGCATCATCCTCTATGAGATTTTGACTTTTTGCAAACACTTCTTGTCTTATCATGGGTTTGATTTTATAGGAATTTATGGAGAGGGTGTTCCCCACATTTAGGGCAAGGCCTGACGTATATTCTTTAGTGAATGGAATCGGGGATGTTTCTGACAACACATGATAAAAAGAAGGAACATCCCTAGGAAGCAACTTTCCCACTTGGATTAACATATTTGTAGCTCATCTAGCCTCCTTGTAAATATTTGGAAACCTCCTCTCACCAGTTTGTTGCAAAATGAGGCTTATATATGAGTAGAAGGCCTGAACATAAAATAGGTATGCCTGGGTAGGAGATGGCTGAAATTCATAGGGGATTATTCTCCATGTTCCTTGGAACTAGATATTGAAATAAATTATTCTTTCCTAAGGAGCTCACTTGATGATCGATAAATGGTTGAGAAGAAGAAAAGGATATCCTATGTCATCAAAAGAATTAATTAGTTCTCCCACAAAATCAGCCCATGCACGTATACTTCCATCCTCCAAGAATTTGTACCATAGTAGGGTCCTTACTTTAAAAGAGAGAATGAGGAGTCTAAGGATTACATCTTTGTGCATGATATTATGAATCATTGCCAGGGAAACAAAATCCTCACAATGTTCAAATGTAGATTTGTCTGTCCCATGAAAATTTGGCAAGGATTTGAAAGAAGATTTGAGAATATCATGAAGATTATGAATATTCAAAGGACCTACAAAATTCCAATAGGGACATTAAAACTAAGCCATTGATGCATCTATAGGATTTTGGAGTGATTAAATAGGTATAACTTTGCTACAAGTGAGGTCAAGGCTACTCATGAAACCTTGAGTCCTCTAAGAGATAAATCCTTGAGAGCGATGTGGAAGGACAACCAATCATGAACCTTGATTCAATACTTAGAAAAGTGGCTAGATGAACATGATATGAAAATCACAAATTAGAATATCACCAAGTTCTACTTTTTTAAAGGAAACTGATATTAAGAGTCAGGTTCAATTTATAGGGGATTTGTTAGGTGATAGGGATTGTGTACCAAATATAGTATCACCAAGTTCTATCTAGGTTTCAAAGGAAAATGATCATATGATATAAATTTTTGGATTTGAACAGATTCACTAGGTGATTCTGATGTAATCTAATAATAAAAGACATCACTGATCCTTATACTATCCAAATACATGACCCTAGGATCCCAACGAGCATGCCAAAAATTGTTGGTCATAGAATATATCTAATAGAAAGGTCTATGCACCCATAGACATTGATCAAAATTGAATGATCAAGGAGATGTGAAATCTACAATGGTCAATATTTTAAGGAGATTGGTTCCTTGAAGTCCCAGTTAACTATTCCTAAATATGGCGGGGAAATATGCTAAAATAGAAGAAATGAGCTAAATCCAAAACTTAAAGTGGTGCAGATTAAGCCACATCAAGATATATGCATAAGAGATTTTATGACCAAACTAGGAAAATACCTAACAAACTAGCCAATTCGACTACAACCTGCAAAAAAATTAGTCACAATGTTTTGTATCTAATCAAACTACAAATTCCAGAACCAATAAATGAACATGAGCACAAATTCAAAATTTAGAGTAAGTCCCATGAGCATCCAATAGGCCTAAATTAGAAATAAGTAGTTATCATACATACATGCTCTATAAATGTGCCTAGGGTAGTCAACCCCAGAGCCAATGTTAAGTGATCCCCACCTCCTATGGGTTGGTTTAAGCTTAATTTTGATGGAGTAGCTAAGGACAATCCTGGCAGAGCAGGAACTGGCGGCATTGTGCGAGATCATAATGGGAATATGATGCTTGTGTTTTCCAAATATTTGGGAAGAAGGACAAACAACGAAGCTGAAGCTAAAGCTATGTGGAGAGGCCTTCAAATGACTCAATACTTAGAAGGCAATTTGATCATATAAGGAGACTCTATGCATGTTATAAATCTCCTCAATAATTGGAAAACACCTCCTTGGAAGATTAAAACAATTGTTGAAGAGGCTAGGATCCTTTTCTAGGGAAGATAGGACAGAAAAGCCCAACATATCTTTCGGGAAGCTAACAAAGTTTCTAATAAGCTAGCCAATTTGGGTTTCGATGGTGATAAACTTTTCAAATGGGAACACGGTGTCTCGAGCGAAGTAGAGGAGCTTATTCAACAATAATACCAAGAATGATAGTCAAATTTACCAACAGGGAAGGCACTATAAGTTCGAAGGCTATGAGTATTCCTGTCTATTTTTTGAAATGGACTCACAATAAAAATTATTCAAGTTGTCAGTCTTGGTGGATGTTGCTTGGAAATACCACAAAGACTAATGGGGATAGTCACATGTTAGATAACATGGCTCCTAGTTGTCTTAGTAATTTTAGGTTGGTTGATAATCACAAGGCAGGAAAGAAACAACAATATAAGACTTCAAACTAGAGCCACGTGGACCACTAGATAGCCACCGCCATAAATCTAGCTAGTAGGTTCACTTCTCCAAGGCTGATTGGCCAAGACGGGATGTGGTCCCAAAGCATGTCATATATGGAAGAAAGCAATTACCAAAGAATTATCAAGAGTAGCTGTCAATACAGAGCTTGTGGGATTTTTTTCAGTACTCTGCTATGTGTGTCTGCAGCTTTTTATTTCTCCACTGTTTCAAGGAAGAGATCTGTGTCTATTTATTTTTTTTGTAATTATGATGCAAGTGTGTTTTCTCGGGGTATACCCAAAATTTTGTATGGAAAGTTTCTTTTTGATAACAGGCTATGTGCCTTACCGGATGTAATGGCTTTGGCGGCATGTAGATTTTACATATATAGGATCCTTAGTAAGGACATGTTCATCAATAGCCCTAGGCTGATTTTTGTAAAAGGTTTTGGGTCAACCTGTAAAACCCGGTATTAATGCTATAGTATCTTATCTACCAAAAAAAATACATGCTCTACAAATGGAATAAACCAGAAGCCAAACAACAATACCTTTGTATTAACATGTAAAAATCTCCTCATTATATATGAATTATAAAATCTTAAGATTCAACCTATTTTCCTTCCACACCCTAGTATATATAGATTTTTTACAATTTTGTAGTTATCAAATCATTATTACCTTAGAAGTGGATCATTGTTTCCTTAGATAATCTGCTAGCCTATCGAACTACTTGGAGGTATGGTTGCCTAAACTACTAGAATGTGGTTGATTGATTTAGCCTAGATATGAATCATCTTGAGTCATGTTCTAGTTGCCAGTTAGATTTGATCTTTTGATATCTTTTCTATCTAGTCATCCTATTATCTTCTTGACGGTCTACATCGTTAAGATCTTCTAACATAAAATTCTACCAGTACACATCATGGGATATAACCCCCTTCATGTTGGATATTGAATTTTGGATCTGTTGTGTACCTATTGGATACCTCTTCATCACTTAAATAGATTATAGCTATATACCAATCTCCCGATGGCTCTACATCCTGATTGGATATGTCCTCTCTTGTGTCAAATATTTTAGAACCTTTGTGGGCTCTGATCAGGTGGAATTATTTTGGTGTCCTTAGCACTTTACTTATTTTTAGCTTCTACATGCACTGGGCCTTCAAGTATTAATTATATTTTGATTAGGCATGAGTCTTCCAATGCCCTTTGGACTTTTGAATCATGAGTTACCATATATTTGATGGATTTTTGGGACTGGATCAGGTTCTAGTTGGGTGTAATTATTTTAGCTCCTTGAGGACTTGATCATTTTTTTGATAGGGCCCTTTGGGTGCTATTGGGTTCTAATCAAGTGTAATTATTTTGACCTCTTATAAACTTAGTCACTTTACTATCATGGTGAAGGTTGGGATTTTGGAACCCAACTAGGTTTTGGATGGGTATAATTATTCTGGAAACCCCTAGACTTAGCCATTTTACCCCTCACTTCTTCTTCTGGCATCGGGATGGGTATTTGATTTTTATCAAGTTTTAGCCATCGTAGATGCTTCGGTGACACTGATACTTATTTACTTTCTTGATTTTACCATTGTCACCTTTCAGCCAGCAGACATGGAATAGGCAAAATCCTAGGGTTTTGATCAAGTATAGACCTATTGGAACAAAATCTGCCTTCGGTTAATAGTGTTGCGCCTTAGACTTTGCCAAAATTGAATAGACAAATCTTGCTTGAGGTCATCTTTCTAGTCTCCAGAGAAGGCTAGTTCCTTTGAATTTTTTAGAGAAAAGAGGAACAAGAGATAAGGTAAATATAGCCTAAGCCAAAACTGTTCTCACAATACAGATTAGACAACAACAAACATTGATGATGCAGATCACTACTTTCAGAGTTTTCTTTATATCTTCTTATAGCAAACATGAATTCTTGAGTGCGGTTTTTAGATGCTCATATAAATACATGTAAATATCTTTAATGTTCAACTCTAGAAACAAGGTTTATATGTGCATAGTCTAGATTTCAGAACATATACATTATAAAACTTAGAATGAATAAAAGTTAAAACACCAGATACATACACTTGCACACAGAAGTTTCGGAAGCCAAAAGAAGAAATATTTTATTGCTTGTAATCCAGTTCATGTACATCAAGCTTGTAAACGTCCAAGAGCCAACGCTTTTTTTGGAGTCGCTCACCCCTATATATACCCTAAAAGAGTATCTTTTTCTAAGTACATATTACTATTTTACAAGCAATCATCTACAGTTTCTAATAATACACAAGTCTTCTATGAATTAGATATCTTCTCTATAGATTAGATTCTAGATGAGCTTGTCACATTTTCAATCATTTGGTAAGCCTTCTCTATCCTAGATTTCTGATAATCATGTCAAAAATCACTTCTTGGTGTCAGTGCATGCCTTTGATTTCCAAAAATACATTTTATTCCTTTACAGCTGGTGTGTCACGAAATCGTGACATTCTTTCCTTGATTTGCTCTTTTGCCACTTCCAGCCACGAAAATGAGACATGTCATGAAATCGCGACATTCATCTCTTACTTTGCTCTTTTACTGCCTCCCGTCGCAAAAATGAGACATGTTGTGAAATCGCGACATTCATCTCTTGCTTTGCTCTTCTGCCGCTTCTAGCCACAAAAATGAGACATGTCATGAAATCGTGACATTCATCTCTTACTTTGCTCTTTTGCTACCTCCCACCATGAAAATGAGACATGTCATGAAATCATGACGTCTATCTCTTTCTTTGCTCTTCTACCGCTTCTAGCCGCGAAAATGAGACATGTCACGAAATCATGACATCTTTATGTCTTTTCCTTCATTTCTTCTGAGCGGTCACAAAAATGCGACAGATCGCAAAATTGTGACATTCCTTACCTTCTCAGTATCCTCTTGTTATTTTCTAGTGAAAATAAGACATGTCGCGAAATCACGACATTCCTATGTCTTTCCTTTATTTCCTTTTGGATGGTCGCAAAAATGTGACATGTAACAAAATCGTGACACTCCTCCTTCGCGTTGCTCTTTTGCTACCTTCAACCGTGAAAATGCGACATGTCATGAAATTATGACATTCTTTCCCGCTTGAACTCTTTTGCCACCTTCAGCCGTGAAAATGCGACATGTCACGAAATCACGACATTCTTTCCCCCTTGGAATCTTTTGTTGCCTTCAGCCGCAAAAATGCAACATGTCGTGATATCGTGACACTTTTGCCTCCTTACTCCCTTCTGTTGCTCTTGGCCACAAAAATGCAACATGTCATGATATCGCAACACTTTTTCCTCCTTGCTCTTTCTCTTTGCTTTGGACCGCAAAAATGCAACATGTCGCGATATCGCGACACATTTTCCTCCTTGCTATTTCTCTTTGCTTTGGACCGCGAAAATGCAACATATCGTGATATCGTGACACTTTTGCCTCTTTGCTCCCTTTTGTTGCTCTTAGCTACAAAAATGCAACATGTCACGATATCGTGACACTTTTGCCTCCTTGCTCCCTTTTGTTGCTCTTAGCCGCAAAAATGCAACATGTCGCGATATCGCGACACTTTTTCCTCCTTGCTCTCTCTTTGCTTTTTCCCGTGAAAATGCAACATGTCGCGATATTGTGACACTTTTTCCTCCTTGCTCCCTTTTGTTGCTCTTAGCCACGAAAATGCAACATGTCATGATATCGCGACACTTTTACCTCCTTGCGGTATTTTGCTTTTTCTTTGATCTTTAGCATATGGGCCACTTCGGTCTTCTTGGAAAATATGCAAAAAGGTGCATGAGCTGTTTTTCTGTAGTTAGTCACTTTTTGACTAACATTCTTGGTGCCTTCTGGGGGAGTTTTTTCTTGCAAAAATTTTGAACCAGGCCTTCATCCATTCGGAAACGGAGTCAACAATGCAGTTGTAAAAAGAATATTTTAGAGAAAGACAAAGAAAACAGGAAAATGCACTTAGATAAAAAGTGAACATTACCTCGTCAAAACTCCCTCTATACCTTAGTATCTCTATTCAAAAAAAAATGTCGACTTCTGATTGGTTGCGACTGAAATTTTTTGTTAAGTCCAAAAAATGGTAATATTTACAAATATTGTCTGAATATACTTATATTATACTGTACATATAATTCCTTTTCTGCTTTCTCAACAGAAATATAACTTTAGGTTAAATGCATTCATCGTGATGGGAAGAACCAATCCATATTGATCTTTCAACTCAAAAGCATTGAACTGTTTCTCTAAAACAATTTCAAATGGTCCCTCCTAGAAAGCATCGAATTTATCATGGTTACCTGGCTTAGCTTTCTTTACATTCCATTTCAAAACCAAGTCTCCCACTCTAAATTTTTTGGCAGTTGTCTTTTTGTTGAACCATCCTTTAGTATCTACCATATGCTTCTGATTGTGATTGTATGATTGCTCTCTTTGTTCTTCTAACTATAAGAGTTGCATTGCTCCTACAACTGTGTGTAGAATTTGGTCAATTTGAGGTAGCGGGTAATGATCTTTGAGTGATGCTCTGTTCAGATTTTTGAAATCTACACACAATATGATATCTCCATTTTTCTTCCTGATTGGTACCAAGTTTGCCACCCATGTGGAGGTTTATCAGGGTATACTATTTTAGCTTGAAGGATTTTTAGCAGTTCTTCTTTCATCAAAGATTCTATCTTCGGATTCACTGGTCTTTGATTTTTCCTAAAAGGCTTAGCTCCTTCTTATGATTCTATGGTATGTTGAATAACATCTTTATTGTACACTTTTAGATCAATATACACCCAAGCTATGATGTAAGGGAATTTTTTACACAATTCTCTGATTTGGTTCACTTCCTCTTTTGTACAACTGATTCCAAACTTAATCATTTTTCCTGGATCCAAATCTACATCTTTGTATCTTCGTTTATCAACCTTGATTTTTTGGCCAACTGCTCTATCATTGTTATCAAATAGGCTTTCAAGGGTGATGAGACCCTTAGGAATATGATTGTTTTTTAACTGAATAATGTCCTCTTCCTCTTCATCCTGCAGATCCCGATTGGTTGAGAAATTCATTTCATGGATTAAGAAATCTAGTATCTATTCATCATTTTAAAAAACTTACCAGAAAATATTTTTATCAGGCACTGAAGGCCTGTATATAAGTCTAATAGTTTTAGACTTCTGAATGACATTACTTACAGGACAAAAATTAGCTCCCATTGAAGCTAAAAAATCTATGTGGGTATTCTATTCTCTAGGGATAAACTTTATATTTAGGGCCTCAAAGGCCTCTAAGATATCCCACACTTTGTTCCTGTAAGCCTTCAAATAATGTTGTTTACTTATACATTTTTTGGTGACTTGATTCACAATAAGTTTTGAATCTCCATAGATGAGTAACTGTTTGATTCCCAATTTCTCAGCCCTTCTTAACCCTAAGCATAGGGCCTCATATTCTATTGCGTTATTGGAGCAACTCCAAGTCAACCTGTAAGAGAAAACCTTTTCCTCTACAGTGGGAGAAATCAAAACTATTCAGGCACCAGCTTCATTCTTACACCTAGCCCCATCAAAGAAAAGCTTCCACAATTGATTCACAGAACCATCCTTTTCTAGGGAGGGTATCAATTTTATTTTTGGTTTCTCAATAGAATAGTTTCCTATTTATGTTTCTATCATCTTTAGAGAAAACTCGTCCTCAGCTTGGAGCTCTTCTAATGTTTCTTCCATTAGATCTTATTATGTTGTTTCTTCAGTCATCATATTTACACGGTCAGTTTCACCAATATTTTCTACATGAAATGTAGATGGTTTCTCATTAAAAATCTTGACCCTTATACCTTTGAAAGGTATCTCCAAATGATAATAATCTAAGTATAATTATCCTCCCATATTTTTTGTGAACTCTCTGGATAGACACATACCAAAATAGGGCTCCAATTCTATGACTACTACCTCTTGTATGACTGTCATCTAAGGCATTTTATGCAGTCATATGGGAATATCCTTTATCACTCATATAGTTTTTACTAGAGTACCATCTAACTGTAGGACGCCTACGCTACTCCTAGTGTACTCCATTCCCATAATATCACATAATTCTTTGGGTATCACAGTGATAGCAACGCCTGAATCTATCATGCAGTTGTGGACAACCCATCCTTCCATTTGAAGGGACAAATAAAAGGGTGGTGGCATGTTCTTACCAGTGGCAGACATCAAGTTCATTAGAACCATTTTTGAAGATGATGCAGTCCCACCTCTATTTTTCATTGTTCTTAGGGATTCCTATAGGAGATCGATTTGACCTGGGATTTGAAGAGCATCATACATACTTGCCTTAGAAGGAGTTTTTTTCATTTCCTCTACTATACCAAATGTAGGTGAATCAACTATTCTTTCTCTTTCTTTGGCAAAAGTTTCATATTTATTTTTGTATCCCTGGGTAGCTTCAGTTCTTTGCCTTTTTTTCAGTGAGGGGAATCTCAACCTTTCCCTGGCCTGTTCTTGGGTTTCATTTTCCCCCCGAGGAATAAATTCTTTGTGTGTTTCTTGCCCTTGACTTTTGGCTGGAAACTGATATTTTCTTTCCTGAGGGAGACTTCCCTTAGGAGTTTCTTTGGGAACTTCCTTGGGAGTAGGGGAAACATTCAATGGTTGAAGCTCTTTAGGGTCTACTTGCAGTGGTTTCTTACCTGATCTTGTCAAAACTGAAACCTATTCTACTATAGGCATCATGAATTTGTGGTCCTTCTCTCTAATTATATTTACATGGCCTTTCATTTTTTCTTTACTCTTTTCAACTGCTATACTTTGTACATAATGTTGGTGTATCATACATGAACTTTCCCCATGTGGATCGTTACATGTAGTACACCAAAAGTTAAAATTAGTGGGAGGCTCCTTGGCCTCCACTATCTCATTTGTATATACCGTGCTTAGTCTCTCTTGTCCCCTATTGCTTGATTGTGTTGCATCTCTTGTTACCTAAGGGAATCTCCTTGGCAGAAAATTCCTTTTAGCCTCTCTCTTTTTCATGGACACCATTTCATTTGACAATGTCTTCATTGTATCAATTATGGTCGTGTATTGATCATTGGGGGATCTGATGCAAGGGGTGTGGCTGGTAATGCAAGGAATGTAGGAGGTGCAGCTATAGCTGGGAGGACTTGCGTTGATGGGAGTACAGGTAGTTTATAAATTGATGCTTGGGAAAGCTCTGGTACAATTGGCAATAGACTCTTTGATGGGTATCTTTTTGTAGCGATGAGATCAGCTTCGCCCTTTGTTGCCTCTAGATAGATCCCAGGAAAAGTGGTTACACAGGATTGCCTTATTATCATACTAAGATTTGAATCAAAAGCCCTTAAATAATAGCATATAGCTTGTTATTTTGTGGGTTTTAGGCCTTACGGTACTCTATCACAAGTTCTGGTAAATATAATTTTGAAATCTTGGATTTTTTCTTGTGGATGCCTCTCAATGACAGTGAATTGATTCAGCAATGTGAAAGGATCTACATGTATATTAAATTCATCGACCAAACGACCGAAAAGTACTGCCCAAGAAGTAATGGATCCAATGAGAAGCACTTTGTACCAATAGAGCATCTTTCCTTTCAAAGATATAACCAAAAATATGACCATTACATCTTCCTAAGTGATGTTGTAAACAGATGCTAGCGATGATACATCTAAACAGTGCTCATCTGTTATTTTTTCTATTTCGTCAAAGTTCAATAATGCTTTTAGTGCATCTTGTGTAATTTGGTGGTGTGTTCCCAAGTTCAAAGGGCTAGTTTGATTCCACACAAGATGGGCTGGGGGAGGGGTGGCTAACATGATTTCTAAAGGAGTTACAACCACTATGGGATTGCTTGTAGATGCTCCTACAACGGGTGTTAACGAGGTGCTAATGGTGTTGGGCGGATTTGATCGTGCGGTTCGCACAGGGTGTGCTTTTATACTTTCGATATATAGTTCAAAGAACTCGATATGTTCTTCAGAGTTTCTAGCTCGGGATCTGGTTATCACATGGCTGTATAACCAAATATTTCTAGACAAGGTCTTTCTTTTATGGTCTAAATTGCAACGGAGTCGCCAGGTGGTTTTTCTTGAGATTTTCAAACAAAGAGGCTCTTAAGGTAAAACACCAAAACTTTATACAATACTATGGGATTGCTTGTCCCACTGGGTGTGTCAAAAATTGTTGGAACAAAATCAGCCTTCGGTTAATAGTGTTGCACCTTAGACTTTGCCAACATTGAATAGATAGATCTTGCTTGAGGTCATCTGTCTAGTCTCCAAAGAAGGCTGGTTCCTTTGAGTTTTTTAGAGAAAATGGGAACAAGAGATAAGGGAAATATAGCCTAAGCTAGAACTTTTCTCATGGTATAGATTAGACAACAACAAACATTTTGATGCAGATCACTACTTTCAGAGTTTTATTTATATCTTCTTATAGAAAACATGAATTCTTGTGTGTGACTTTTAGATGCTCGTCTAAATACATGTAAATATCTTTAATATTAAAATCTAGAAACAAGGTTTATATGTGCACAGTCCAAATTTCAGAATAGATACATTATAAAACTTAGAATGAATAAAAGTTAAAACACCAGATACATACACTTGCACACAAAAGTTTCGAAATCCAGAAGAAAAAATATTTTATTGCTTGTAATCCAGTATATGTACATCAAGCTTGTAAACGTCCAAGAGCCGACACTTTTTTTGGAGTTGCTCACCCCTATATATACCCTAAAAGAGTATCTTTTTCTAAGTACATCTTACTATTTTACAAGCAATCATCTGCAGTTTCTAATAATGCACAACAAGTCTTCTATGAATTAGATATCTTCTCTGCAGATTAGATTCTAGACAAGCCTTTCACATTTTCAATCATCTGGCAATCCTGCTCTATCCTATATTTCTAATAATCATGTCAGAAATCACTTCTTGGTGTTAGTGCATGCCTTTGATTGCCAAAAATACATTTTATTCCTTTACATCTGGCGTGTCACAAAATCATGACATTCTTTCCTTGCTTTGCTCTTTTGCAGCCTCCCATCGCAAAAATGAGACATGTCACAAAATCATGATGTTTGTCTCTTGCTTTGCTCTTCTGCCTCTTCCAGCCATGAAAATGAGACATGTCACGAAATCACGACATTCGTCTCTTACTTTGCTCTTTTGCTGCCTCCCACCATGAAAATGAGACATTATCGCGAAATTGCGACGTCTGTATCTTGCTTTGCTCTTCTGTCGCTTCCAGTCGTGAAAATGAGACATGTCATGAAATCGTGACATCTTTATGTCTTTTCCTTAATTTCTTCTGGGCGGTCGCAAAAATGCGACATGTCACGAAATCATGACATTCCTTACCTTCTTAGTCTCCTCTTGCTATTTTCTAGCGAAAATAAGACATGTCGCGAAATCGTGACATTCCTATGTCTTTCCTTTATTTCCTTTCGGATGGTCATGAAAATGTGACATGT
This sequence comes from Wollemia nobilis, assembly GCA_028583015.1. NCBI lineage: Eukaryota > Viridiplantae > Streptophyta > Pinopsida > Araucariales > Araucariaceae > Wollemia > Wollemia nobilis. Next base: position 4,590,332 of record JAQPPZ010012983.1, on the reverse strand, counting down.
CACGAAATCGCGACACTCCTCCTTCGCGTTGCTCTTTTGCTGCCTTCAGCCGCAAAAATGTGACATGTCACGAAATCGCGACATTCTTTCCCGCTTGGACTCTTTTGTCGCCTTCAACCGTGAAAATGCAACATGTCACGATATCGCGACACTTTTGCCTCCTTGCTCCCTTCTGTTTCTCTTGGCCACTAAAATGCGACATGTCACGATATCGTGATACTTTTTCCTCCTTGCTCCCTTTTTTTGCTCTTAGCCACGAAAATGCAACATGTCGCGATATCGCGACACTTTTTCCTCCTTGCTCTTTCTCTTTGCTTTTGCTCATAAAAATGCAACATGTCGCGATATCGCGACACTTTTGCCTCCTTGCTCCCTTTTGTTGCTCTTAGCCATGAAAATGCAACATGTCACGATATCGTGACACTTTTACCTCCTTGCGGTATTTTACTTTTTCTTTGATCTTTAGCATATGGGCCACTTCGGTCTTCTTGGAAAATATGCAAAAAGGTGCATCAACTATTTTTCTATAGTTAGTCACTTTTTGACTAACAAGACCTTCCAATATCTTGGAGTGATAGCCATATTATCTAGATCTATGTTTTAGAAGCAGGACCCAACACATATTTTTTTAATACTTCATCTAGGTGTCATAATCCTACTAACTTCGTACCTTAGTCACCTTCTAGAATCTTGAAAAACTAGGATTTCATCCCAATTATAGACTTTGATCGAGCATAGGTATTGTAGCTGAGCCTTGTGGCCAACCTCCCTGTCACCTTTTCACTTTGCTTTGCTTCTAGCAATGCTTCTAAGCTTACAAACAATTTTTTGCAATCTCTAGTTTTATTTACAAGAAGCAAACCTAATATATAGTTACTAATAGCTAGGCACAGGTGTGTGCAAAAAATACCCACACCTCCCTAGTGGTAGGATCTTTGCATATGTCCTTTGGATCCCCATGAAGCTCTGGATCACCTATATGTTGTTGGTCACTTTGGGTTGGGAAATGGCCCTGGTAGTGTAAAGGATATATGAATTGCTATGTGCTCCTAGCACCACACCTGGAGCAAAATCATATAAACCAATCATGTATATATTTTATACACCACATTGTATAATATCCTGTATAAATGGGCTACCTATATGGGCCCCATAAAATCCATATGTACTGGTCTTGCATGTCTACCACTACTCTCACTAGCACCCATGGTAGGTTTTTCCTACTCGTATGGCACACGAGAAATCCCATCACCACCATAGAGAACACAATCATTATAGTATCATCCCCATAGCACCCAACCAACTAATTTATAGGATTTTAACTCTCTCAGATCTATTGGGTCCATCCCCTTGATAATATTTACAACATGGGCTACTATATCATGCCCTGTAAACTACCCTCCCCCTAATGGGGATGCATAATATGCACCACACATCCTCGAATGTGGCTATCATCTCCCGTAACTATAGCTAGAAGGTAAACAACTTTGGGTACCATCTATCTGCTAGCACTATCAGTAGCACTCTATTTACCTCAACCAAGGTTATCTCTACCAAATGTAGCAACCCCACCATCCCTAGGGTATCCCTCTCTTCCTGTGGGAGTCCCTATAGCTCCTCCTCCAAGGAAATCAGTCACCTCTCTCAAATCTCCAGTATGTCATGCTACAACCAAAAACATAACAAATTTTTAATCAATTCTATAACATACAAATAAGAACAAAAAAAATAATAATCACAATAAAAAATAATAACATATAGCAACATTTCAATACATAATCCTACTTGTCTTATCTTTCTTTCTTCTTGTCTTCTTGTTTTTCTCTTGGTCAAAATCATGCCCCATTCTCCTTGGGTGTGATTTCATCTTTTTCTCTCTTATTTTGAATGTATACCCTATACTTGGGAAGTGTGAATTCATGAATTCACACCCTATAACTTTGGGGCATGACTTTGGTCACTTTAGTGAACAAACCAAAATCACGATCGAACCCCAAAACTATGGTTGATGGTTGGCAAATTTCTCTAAAAAAGAAAAAAAATGCTATAAGGGCTAAAACACCTAATCTACCCTAGTCTAGAGGAAGGATTTTAATCCTTACCTATGCTCACTTTGTTGTTATGCCAGACTCACCCCTCACAATGGTTGAACGGTATGTGGGAAGCATATTTTTCTTTTCTCTAGAGCCCTTCTTCTCGCATGGTGAAAATAAATTTATTTTCATCTTCCCCTCTTCTTATATCACTACTTTTTCTCTCTCTTGTTTATTTTTTTCCCTATTTCTCTCTATTTATTGCTCTCTTTTATTCTACATAAGCATTTTTCTATTTTTTTATCGCATTCCTTCTAAAACTCGAGGGGGAACCAAGTTCTAAGAGGCATTAAAGTCATTGATGCCTCATTTTACATGTAAAATATCAAATTATTTGATATAACACCATTTTTGCACCACCCTTTTCTTCTAAACCAACCACCCCTTTTTGTGTTCATCATTCTTCACCCATGGTTGTCTACATATTTTTTTGACACATTTATTAGGTTTTAAATGCATCAAAGAGGAGGTAAAATGTAGACATCGGAAATTGAACAACCCAAGTAAGTCAATTTTCTTATAACCCCTAAGAGGTCCCTCAAACTTGTCCAAGCACAAATTTGGGCCTCTCTTCCTCTTCTCCTTCCTTTTTTTCCTAGTTTTGTTGAAATTGTGGTCGACTCTTGTAGGGTACAATTTCAATAAGTTAGAATTTTCTCTTAGAAAACCCAAATTTTGAGCTGATCTCTAAGACATTGACTTTCCCTTAGGTTGTCTTTTCAATTTCCTACCATTTTGCCCTTTAAACCTCTTATAAATAGAGGGTTTGGATCCTCTTCTTCCCTAGAGATAGAGAGAAAAAAATTAAGTTCTAGAAACTTTCCAAGTTCCAAGTGATTTTAGAAGTGATAAGTGCTCAAAATCAAGTGTCTTCTGGTGTTATCTTACTGCTTTATTATTTATTTATTGACCTTGGTGGATGAGTGTTGGAGCCTTGAGGAGGAGTCTACCATTTTTTAGAATTGTTTATCCTTTTGTATGTTCTTGCGCTACCACCAGTTTCCTTCTTGCATTTTATCATTCTTAGATCATTAGTTGTGCATTTTTGTATCTCATCACACATTGATTAGATGTTTTTTCTCTTCTACTATAAAATTGTACCTGGTCCATATAGAGCACGATTTTGGTAGATTCAAAACTGCAGTCACCCCTTACAAGTCATAATTTTAGTTTTATCAAGATTAAGGATAATTTTCACTCCTAAACCCTCGATTTGTGTCTACATGTTTCATTTAGATCATAACACTATTGTTTGTGCTCTATTTCTAGTATTATTTCATTTCATTGCATCTTTGCTTGTTCATTTCTAAAAAGGTCAACAATCACCTTTGCTTTTAAATTTTAAGCTAAAAGGACCAAGAGGGCTTGATTTTTGTGCCTCGTAGGTCAATCATACAGTTACCTAAGCAAGCCCCCAAATGCTAATCAAATTTTCTAGGGTTTTGTAAAGTTGTTTTGCAGGTTTTAAGTTGTTTCGATATTCTAGACACAAGTAAAAAATATGATCAACTCTCAGATCAGATAAGTGCACTAAAATAAAATTCTTAGGCTATTTTTTTTTTGTGTTATGTCTTTAGATTTAAACATAAGCAAAAAGAATTTTTTTATTTTATTTTTAGGTATCCAAAAGAGAAAAATCATATATAGTTTACATTTTAAGGTTAATTATGCTTATGCATTCTCCAAAATCCTTGTTGGGAAAAAAAAATTAATCGCAAGCTATGGTTTAGTCATCATTGAAAAATCAAGAATCATTATAGAGTTATCTTCCTATATGCTTGCATTTTCCATAGCTTAGATTTTATAAAATCTAAACATAGGTGTTTTTTCAATATATACACATCAAACATTCCATCCCTAGACTTGGAGTGAGACCCTAAACCATTCTTGGTGAACCCTTTGATCCCCAAGCCCTCAAGTGTAGAGAATATAATACACCCTCCTGGTCACCATGGCTCCCAATGAGGGTTATGCATAGTGGAAAATATTTGTAAATTAGGCAAATATTAGGATTTCTAAAATTAGAAATTGGTGAATAGAAGGACCCTCAATGTCAGCCCATTCACCTAAAAAAATTTAGAACAATTTTTTCTTAGTGTCAATTTGCCACAATATATATATCAAAATATAGGCATATTTGTACTTGTTGAAAATATATTTTTGAGATGATCTAATGGTGGTGTTTTTATGAAGTTATAAGGTGATTTAATAGGTAAAAATTTATCCCAAAGATGACCTTACTTTTTAGGACTTCAAATGCCCAAAATTTTGGTGTGAAGATGATTGATTTGATTTGCTTAGGATTCACCTTTATTTTGATTAGGATTCACCATTTTTTTACAAGTATATTTTGAGTCCAACCCTTATGCATAACCTTACTCCCAGCAGATCCAATCGAGAATCATATGTGGTATGGAAATTTTCCTCCTCTACACACATATTTACATGACACGTGTAATTCCTTAACATTATTACATTACATAAAATATTAATTCACACTCTAATCTAAGACAAAAACCTAATCTAATATTTATAATAATGTACCAAGGTGGTACATTAGCATGAACCAAATAATGTAATATTCTCCAATAGTAACTCTAGGGAAATATAAGAAAGTGGTTGTAAGTCTAGGCATTGAATAAATTACCCCAACTGAAAGTCTAGCCAATCAAAGGGAAGTTCAAGAGTAGACTATGTTAATGATACTAGTAACTTTAAATGTTATGCCCTACCAGAACCCAACACTCAAGTGGAAATCAGTTCCCTACTAAAACTTGGTTCTCAACTTGAAATCACTCCCTACCTAAAATTTAGCTAAGGTGGGTAGGACCAAAAGTTTACCATAGTGCCAAACTCATAAATTTACCTAAGCAAATAAGTTTGAAGAAAAGATGTTGTACTTATAAAATGTTGACATCATCTTAAGAAGTGAAAAATTCTAACATAGAAGAAAGCAAAATTTTGGCTAAGGAAGAATATGGGTAAAAGAGGCTAGATTTTTTCCTATCAAAAATGTAACACTCAGGTGGAAATCACTTCCCTAGTTGGAACCTGGCTACCCATGGGAAAATAAAAAACTAATCAAAATAAAAATGTTGGACCTCTAATTTTTTTTCCATTGACATCAATAATGAGTTTCAAAAACCCTATCCCAATAAGTGAAAAAAAGTAAAATGCTTTATGCTAAATATTTTTGGGCAATGATGCCAATAATGATTTTAAAAATCCTGATAAAGAAGAAAAATGTTGAAGTGCTTTGAACACTTAGTAAAAAAAGAAATTTTGGAAGTTTTGCTACCCATAGAGAACTCTAAGTGAAAATTTATTGGATTAGAAGCTTTGCCACTCGTAGAGAAGTAATAGGTACCTCAAAGAATAGACACTCACATGTAAACATGAAAAATAGCACTAATTGAAAGTTTCCTTAGATGGAATCCTAAAAACTATCAAGCAAATATGAAAGCAAGACCAAAAGTTTAAGGAATTATAATAGATAACCTAAGGAATTATAATAACTATGCTAGAAACCTCCAAACACTTGCAAAAAATAAAATACCCAATGAATCCAAGGATGAGTAAGCATAAGAGAAATGTCAAAATCCTCTGGAGACTTAGAAAATAAAAACTTGAACTTGATTTTTAGAGGAATTATAGTCCCTAATAGGTTCTACCTCTATACTAAAGCTTTGGAATCCACATAGCATCTCCTCTTGGACTGCCCCTTTGCCAATAATGTGTTATCTATTTTGATCAAAAAATTCCAGGTCTGCAGGACCCGGCCCAAGACTGTTGTTGAAATGTTCATTCAATGGTCAAGAATTTTCAAAAAATCTAGACTTCGATTCCTATGGAGTTACATGCTTCACCATGTGGTCTGGAAAATTTGGTTGGAACGTAATAACCACATATTCAAAGAGGATACCAAGAATCCGAAAGATGTTGTCAACAAAGCACTATCACTAGCTATCAAAAATAGTAGTATGATTCCATGTGAAGAGGTTCCCAACTATGGATTGGAATCCCTTATTTTTGCTTCCCTTAAGATTCCCACAGACTGTAGCAGAATCCAGAAGACTGGTAACTCCCAAACCCTGGCTAAATGGACCCCTCCCTCGTAGGGATGGCTCAAAGTCAACTTTTATGGTGCTTCAAAGAGAAATCTAGGGAGAGTCAAGGCAGGAGGTGTCATCAGAGACCACACAGGAAGCATAATCAAAGCATTCTCAAAAAATTTGGGGACCCAAACCAATAATTATGCAGAAGCTAGAGCCCTATGGAGGAGCATCATGGAAATAAGAACCTTTCCTAAGCCAATCATATTTGAAGGTGACTCATCTGTGATTATTGTCCACATTACCAACAACATCTCAGGGGGGAAGAGCATTCAGAATATAATTCAAGAGTCCCAATTGCTCCTTAACAACAACCCCCAAAGTCAGATCAACCATGTTCTCAGGGAAGCCAACAAAGTTGCTGACATTCTTGCTAACAAAGTTGTTAATCAGTCAAACTTGATCATTTGGGAAGAATATTTCCCTCAAGAAGTTATCTCCCAAGTGAATCAGGATGTGGAAAGTTGACTCTTTTTTAATCAGGATGACGCTGCTCGAAATAAAAAGAATAAGAAATCCCAGTAACCTAAGATGATGTTGGATAGACAGGTGGACTGTCTGGTGTATGTCCTTCAACTGTATCTTTTTATTTTGTGTCCCTTATATTAAGGGTTGTCTTTCGAATATAAGATATGTTGTATGTGGTGGAATTGTATTTGGTAAGCTGGTTTTTGGATGTTGCCAATGGAGGCCTCAGGTGTCTCATTTTTCTACTGATGTAATAGGGACGGGACCCTTCAACCCGTAAAGCAATAAAATATTTTTTACCTACCAAAAAAAAAGAAAATAAAAACTTGAGGAAGGCAAAGCTAGGTAAGTGTAGGAAATGTGTTAAAGCTAAGTAAGCATAAAAAAATATCAAAGCCTGATAAGCATAAGGAAAATTTCTCAAAGCATAATAAAAGTTTCAAAATCCTAGCCACTTACAAGAAAACAAAGAAGCATCTAGAAGCAAATCTCTACAGTTAGCAATTTTACCCAATAATTAAAAATTTTACCTTGGTAATTGAAAAAATTACCCCAGCCATTGGAAAATCAGTCCTAGACCATTGGAAATCAGTCCCAACATATTTTTTGATAGCTTAAAGAAATAAAATTTAAAATATTGGTTAGAAGCTTTAGAACTTGGAGGGAATATTTATAAAATAGAGAGAGAGAAAGAAAAATAAACCAAAAAAAAGTTGAAAAAAATAAATAAATAAAACAAAAAATATATATGATAAACGTATTTAAAATAATAATAATAATAAATTATAATTCCTGATATTTTTTACTTTGCCTTATAATAAATCTAACGTGGCCACTCAAAAAGTAAAGATAACAAAAGTGGGATTTTTAATACTCACCAAGCAAAATATATATAAAAAAATGTATTTAAAATAATAATAATAATTAAAAAATTCTAATGCCTGTTATTTTTAACTTTGCCTTACAGAAAATCTAACATGGCTACTCAAAAATTAAAGACAACAAAAGTAGGACTTTTAATGTTTCCCAAGCAAATGTAGAGGTGTACAGTGGTGGACATGTTGAAATTAATACCCAAGCCCACTTTTTGGGATTGGTAGATCATATGTTGAATCACCCAACCAATCAGGATCAAAACACTCCAAGCATTGTGTGAATGGAGGTTTAATGAGACATTGCCACAATATGGTTGAAAGCAATCCCAAGTAGCACATCGTGAATAATAAATTATTGTAAAATGTAATGTTATGTTACATATATAAATTTTATAAATAGTGGCTCACTATCCTATTATAAGGGTCATAAACCATCTATTAACTAGCCCCTTCATTTTATTCTTTCTTTGCATTTTCTCTTTGTAGTTTGATGGAATTTTTGAATCAAACAAGATATTGTTTTGAGTGGTATTCTTTGTAATCCATTGATGTGTGCAAATCTAAAATCCAATGTATTCCATATTTATATTTATAATGTAAGACTTTTGAATTTTCTACACTCAATCTACACATACTAATGGTGGTTATGCATAGAATATTTCATAGTCTTCTTTCCCTTGAAATATTGCACCATCTTGGATCTCAAGCTATGTGAATTCTAGTCGATTCAAGATTGGTTTTAAATAAAAAATACTACTTTACTAGATACAAATAATGTTTAGGGCAACATAGACTACCTTGTTTTCCTTATTTTCTCTAACCCCCACACCTTTGATTTTTATTTGAAACCTATTTAGATTAGGAGTTGGTTAATTTAGGTTAATACATTTTTAGTTTACAATAGTTTAAATTTTTCTTAGCTTTATTATATTGTAAAATCAATAGAGTGGAATTATTTTTAGATAGTTAAGAATTTTTAATTCTAAGACACAATGCCTAGAAAATTTATCTTTGTGAGACATACCAAAAAAGGCCCCTTGAAGGAAAAACTATCAACGACCTCTAATTTTATCCACACTGGACAAGACCTAGTACATATGATCCTAGGGAGAAAAGGATTTCCCTTTCAATAGGGAACAATTTTTGTTCCAAGTATGTTGGCTTGCCTTTGATAATATGTCATTTGCACGCTCAACACATAGTAATATTTAAAATATATATTTTTCCTTTGCTTAATCCACCTCAAAAAAATGTTTTGAATGAGTATATATAAGTCTATACTTAGACTTTAATTGATGTTTCAAATCTCAAAAGAATTTTTTTACTAAGAATTAAATATGAAGGTGGAAAATATCTTCTTTCCTCATCTCAAAAATATGTTTCTTTATTTTCAAAATGTTCAAAAGAATAATTTATTTCTTCTTTAAATTTATTTTGAATAATAAAATAAACTTCCAAAAATTTGGACATTTTTCTCCATTTTTTCTTCTTCTCATTATAGATGTGAGTTCAAATATGAAAATTGACCAACATAAAACCTTGTTACTTCTATTAAATTTTATATGTGCTCTTCCATATGGAAAATATGTCATGTAATTCTTGGTTCCTTTTTAGTCCTTTTGGTTGCACCTTAATATTTATCATCCAATATTTCCAATGTTGATGTCTATAGAAGATTAATGTGAATTTCATTTTTCTTCATTATTATATGATATCTTTCTTCACTTTGATTGGTTTGACACCCTTCTTTGTTGCATTTGATTGCTTTTCTATATGGATTCATAAATAAGTTTAGACTTTTTGTTTCCTAGGTGAGGATTCTCTATACTTTGGGTGCTCGTATGTGTTATTTTGTATTGTTTTTCATGTTTTTGTTCATAATTTTTTAATGTTCTCTCCTTGGCCATTTCAATTAACATCCCAAGATATGTTTCAAGATGTTTTTCTCCACGATGTTTTTCTTAGGATGATCTTTCTATGAAGAAGACACTATAATGCCTTCTTGTCTAAGGATTTCTCAATAGGTTTATTTGAATAGCATCTAACCAATGACAAATGATCTTAAAAATTCTTCAAATAGTTTTAGAGCTATAATGACTCAATTCTTCAATATGCATGAAAATGTTCATAAGAGAAAATATAGCAGGGATATTTTTATTTCTTCTATTGCAATGTTCTTCCTCTCATTCACTTCTATATTTTAAAATGTTTATATCCTCAACCTTGAGGATATCCCATTGAGATAAAATATCTTTACCCAATGTTTTTCTCACAAGGTGTCTCGTATTCTATTTGTTTCTTTCTTCTTTATTTATCATTTTCCAAATATGGATGAGTGTTCTTTTCATACACTCCTTTTAACTACAATTTAAACCATCTCTTTGTTTGCTTTGATAAGGATGAGCTTATTGTTTCTTAGCTATTAACTCCACTTGGTTTCTAGAATACAATCTATTTGATATTATTTATGGATGTTTTTTCCTTATGACTTATGAGATGTGCAACTCTTCTCTAGTTTTGATGGTGTAATTGTTTTACACCCTACTTTGCTTTCTTCATGTTATAGTCCAAACTTAATTGGTGCCTTTTACTAGATGTCTTTGGATACCTCTTGTTATTTTATTCTTTCCATATTATTGTATTCTCTCTTTCCTCTATTTGTACTTTGCTTCCTTTATTTATATAAATACTTCTCTTTTCCTTTAAGAATATTTATAATTTTGAAGATTCTTAATGACTTTTCTAATACTTTAGAATAATATGTTTGTCGATATTTGGGAGAAGCGTCTTGTAATTATTTTGTGAAGCTTTAATAGCTTCTTAAAAATGTTCTATTGATATTCAATAGCTTCCTTTTCATACCTCTTCAAATGGCAATTCTTCTTTTCTTGCTAAACTTGGCTTGGTTATTTCTTGTAGGATTTATGACCTTTCGTCTTCAAGAAGTGATTGAAACCTTTTTTATGCTTCAAGGATTTTTCCTTAGGCCAAGGTTTTTCACCCTGATATTTTTATTCTATCATAGAATTTTGCTTCATGGTGAAAAAGTTAATTAGGGTTATTTTTCCCATAAAATTATTTTTTCAAACTTCAAACTTTTTTCTTAAATAGAGTGCTCTTTTGGCTATATTTGTGTTGAATCTAGAGGAGGATAGAAAGGAGAATTAATTTTTCCTTCTACCTTCTCTAATATCATATGTTAGAACTTAATGCTTTGATGCTTGTATTATAGAAATTAAGGTTACTTAATTAAGTACATAGGTTACCTCTTTTAAGTAAAATAAACTTGCAACTACTTTTTTCTATACTACATACATGCACCTTTTGAGGGGTGATAATACCACTTGACTTCTCATATGGTCTATGATGTAATAACTCCTAACACAAATAGTATTTAGATTTAGTTTAGTTTAGATAGAAAGTGAAAGTTTCCTATCATTGTGGATTGATGTTAAATAGGATGTATTTATATGAGTGTGATGTAAGTTCCAATCCACATAATATGATGGACAAGATTATGAAAATGAGTATCATTATATTATAGCTTATTATAATACTATGATAAGGAGGTTCGTTAAATTAGATGTAATACTTACTACATAAATTTGTTTATGCATGAATATGTGAGTCAAAAGTAAGTACATGTTGGTAACAAGTGTAAGCTAGGATTTATCCTCATCCTTTTTTGTTTTAGAAAATAAGCAAGTTCTACGAGTGCAAGTGGGAAGTTTGACCAAGAAAATTGTATGAGCAAGGAGCCACTTCTCATTCCAAATCTTAGTAGAAAATCAAAAGCTAAAGGATTTGTGTGAATAAACTCTATACAACATGGCAAGAAAGTCATTTTTGAGAGCCCTTACTAGAAGTAAGGATGACCTAATTAGAAGTAATAATTACCTAGTTATAAGTATGAACTCATTAGTTAGTGTTAAGAGGAAGTGCAAATCCATGGCAAACCCTATCTAGGTAACAAATACTACAACAAAAGTTATTATCAAGGATGAGATGATCAAGCATGATATAATGGTTTTTAAAAGCAAAGGGTTAATTTGTAAGTGTCATGGACACTATCTAGGTGTTTTATAGATCCAAATTGGATTAAGTAGAAATGGGAATTACTCCATGATTTTTCTTTCAAAAATATTTTTTGTTGTTATATTCTCCATTTCAAAAATAAGGGATAAAACAATGGATGGTGGCCCTTGGTTTAGAGGTAAATATGCATTATATTTATGACCATGGATTGATAATTTTTTTATATGGATATAAAGACTATTAATATGCTTAAGGTGTGGATTAGTATTTTTAAACTTCATCATTAGTTTATTAGTAAGGAGGATTTAAATAATATCAACAATACTCTAGGGGAGATAATCCAAAGGTACTAACTACTAAGGAGATAAGGCATGTTGTATACACTCAAATATATGTTGACATGGATATTTCAAAAAATTTATTACAGTATTGTAAACTTAAATCAAGACAATGGGATCAACAAGTGGATTATGAAAGCATTTCATTCCAATGTCACAAATGTTATAATACCAGACACGTGGTAAGATATTACAAAGTAAAAATTATGGGAAAAGAAATGGAAAATTTTAGGCATTAGATAAAATTCAATATGAAACAAATAGATTATATCATAGTAGAAATTAGATTAACTCAAGGTTCTTTTACTCCTAAAAATGTAACAATAAAACCCTTCTAAATCATGACATGCTAAAGGCCATTATAGTTTTTGTAAATCAATCAATAGAATAAAAAATGACACAAGGGATGAGAAAGTAAAATACACAAGTTCACATTTAGAAGAAGTTAAAGGTGTGAAGGAAGATGGGGAGGTAAATTTTATAGCAACTAAGGTGAAAGAGATCAAGATTAATTCAAATAAATGATCTTCATTTTCCTTAAGTGGCATAGAATCTTCTCCTTGCAATACTTATAAAAGTAGTACAAAGTGTATCTATTACACTTTAGGGTCTCAAAATCAGAATAACAATAAAATACATATGGAGGATATCCTTGGAAATTTGGGGAAAGGAAGTATAAAAAATTAATTAATATGGAAGGTTATCCCTATACTTTATGGTTTCTAGTGCAACATAAAGAAGAAAGTATTGGTGAGGATATTCCTTGAAGTTTATATTCTTTAGGGCAACAAAATTGTCTAGAAGACAAGTCTCGGTATGAATAATATCAAAAAATATAAGATATTAATGAATATGAAAGTGTTTGTGGGAACAAAAAAATGAGAGGAATATCTACAAACCATGAACAAAGGGAAATGAAAATCAAAGGGATATTTATTTGGAAATCCAAATTAATATATCATGTGTAAACAAGAAGTGGGGCTAAGCCTACTAATAAAAAGAATGATGATGAAAATGGTATCATGAAATATTAGGGATATGAATAAGTTACCTTAAAAAGAATTATTAAGATATTAATAGGTTCTTATAGTTATATTTTTATTAAAAATAAATAAAACGATTTAGTAAGGAATTTTTCAATGCTTGTATTATAGAAATGAAGGGTACTTAATTAAGTACATAGGTTACCTCTTTTAGGTAAAACAAACCCTCAAATAAACTTGCAACTACTTTTTCCTATACTACATGCATACACCTTTTGAGGGGTGGTTATACCACTTCACTTATCATATTGTCTATGATGTAATAACTCCTAAAGATTTAGTTTAGTTTAGATTAAGAGTAAAATTTCCCCTAGCATTGTGGACTAGTGGTAAATAGGATGAAATTATATGAGTGTGAGATTAGTTTAAATCCATATATTATGATGGATAAGATTATAGTTTTTGTATACTATGATAAAAAGGTTCATTAAATTATATGTAAAGCTTACTATTTAAAGTTACTTATGCATGAATATGTGAGTCAAAAGCAAGTACATGCTAGCAAAAAGTGCAAGCTAGGAGGGGACCTCATATTTTTCTTATTTTAGAAAGCAAGCAAGTGCTACGAGTGCAAGTGGGAATTGTGAGCAAGAAATAAAGTATGAGCAAGGAACCACTTCTTATTCCAAATCTTAGTAGAAGCTCAAAAACTAAATTGTGCATGTGAACAAAATCTAGGTAACAAGGTAGGAAAGTAATTTTTGAGAGTCCCTACTAGAAGTAAGAATGACCTAGTTAGAAGTAAGAATTACTGATTTGTAAGTATGAACTCACTAGTTAGTGATAAGAGGAAGAACAAATCCATGGTAAACCCTATCTAGGTAAGAAAAACTACACCAAAAGTTATTATCAAGGATGAGATGATAAAGCTTGATATAATGATTCTTAAGAGCAAAGGGTTAATATGTAAGTTTTATGGATACTGGCTAGGTGTTTTGTAGATTCAAATTGGATTATGTGGAAATAGAGATTGAATTCAAACTACTCCATGATTTTCATTAAAAATGATTTATCCTTGTTATATTCTCTATTTCAAAAATATGAAGTAAAATAATGGATGCTGGCCCTTAGTTTAGGGGTAAAGATGCATTACATATAATACCATGGAGTGAGAATGTTTCTATGGAGATAAGGACTATTAAAATACTTACTTTGCGGATTAGGTTTCTTGAACTTCCTCATTAGCTTATTAGTAATGAGGTTCTGAAGAATATTAACAATACTCTAGGGGATTTCATCCAAATATATGAACTACTAAGGAGAGAAAGCATGTCATATACACTCAAATATATATTGCCATGGATATTTCAAAACCTTTATTGCATTCTTGTAAATTTAAATCAAGAGAATGGGATCAACAAGTGGATTATGAAAACATTGCATTATGATGTCATAATTATTATAATACCACACACGATAAGATATTACAAAGTAAAAATAATGGAAAAATATATGGAAAATTTTGGGCATTAAACAAAATTTAATATGAAACAAAGAGATTACATCATAGTAAAATTTAGGATAACTCAAGGGTTTTTTACTCCTAATAATGTAGTAATAAAACCCTCTACATCATAAAATATTAAAGGCCATTATAGTTTTTCAAATCAATCAATAGAAGAAAAATTGACACAAGGGATGAGGAAGTACAATACACAAGGTCAAATTTAGAAGAAGTTAAAGGTGTGAAGGAATATGGGGAGGTAAATTTCAAAGTGAATAAGGTAAAGAGGTCAAGGTTAATTGAGGTAAATGATCTTTATTTTTCTAAAGTAGCATAAAATATTTTCATTGAAATACCGATAAAAGTAGTACAAAGTGTATCTATTTCACTTTAGGGCCTCAAAAGCAGCATAACGATGAAATGCATATGGAGGATATCTATGGAAATCGAGGGTTTCTAAGAAAGTATAAGAAAGTAATTACTATGGAGGGTTATCCTTGTACTTTAGGGTTTCTAGTGCAACATAAAGAAGAAAGTGTTGATGAGGCTATTCCTTGCATTTTAGATTCTTTAGGGAAACATAAATCTTTAGAATATAAGTCTCATTATGAATAATATCAAAAAATAGAAGATATTTATGAATATGAAAGTGTTGGTGGGAATGGAAAAATGAAAGGAAAATAATCAAACCATGAACAAAGAGAAAATAAACTCAAATAGATATTGATTTGGAAATCCAAATTAAAATATCATGTTTAAACAAAAAGTTGTGCTAAGCCCACTAATAAAAAAAAAAAATGATGATAAAAACGATATCATGGAGTATTAGGGATATGAATAAGTTACCCAATAAACAAATTATTAAAAAATTAATAGATTATTATAGTTCTATGTTTATGTTGATACATGAAATAAAATTTAGTAATGAATGTAAATATAATTTTAAAAAGATTTAAAATATGGAGGATTATCTAGTAGTTTATTCTATAGGATCTTGTGGTGGTATTGCAACAATATGAGACAAATGCAAATGGGATGGAAAGTTGTTAGAAGCAAAAAGTACTTGGG
This sequence comes from Wollemia nobilis, assembly GCA_028583015.1. Lineage (NCBI taxonomy): Eukaryota > Viridiplantae > Streptophyta > Pinopsida > Araucariales > Araucariaceae > Wollemia > Wollemia nobilis. The sequence continues at coordinate 4,574,856 of JAQPPZ010012983.1, read as the reverse complement.
TTTCTAGTCTATTTTGTAGGAAACATAAAAACATAAAAGTTGAGCTTATAAATATATATGCTCCAACTATTAGTAATCATCATGAAATATGTTATACGGTCCATGGCATAATTTTCTTAAGAAAAATTATGATTTATAATTGTGAACTAGGGATTAGTAGTGGTCATTCACTACCTTGGATAATCCATGATTTTGAAAAGTTATAAAGTAATGAAATTGGTCAATCAATGCATTTCAAAATATCTTAATTTTTCTAAGTTAGAGATAAATACAATTTTTTTTCTTAAATATTAAATTAGTGAGGAGTGATCTATTAGTAGAGTGAAGCATGTAGACACCCAATTTTATGCACAATGCTAATATTCAACTTTTTCATTCCCCTCATCAATAAAACTTCTAACCATCCTAATTTGAATCAACCTTCCTTACACCCATAATTGGAACACTTATTGCTCAAAAATTCATAGCATGGATGCATGAGTGGTAGCATCAATGGTGCAAATGTGACCCTGGTGGCTCTTCTACTAAATATTAAAGGTGTACTTTCCTATCTATTATTATCATACCAATCTAATGTGCCACCTCAACTATACCTTAGTTGTAAATCTAAATCTTATACTTACCAATCATATCCCCTCTCCTCAATTACATGTTAAGCTTTTCTAAACTTACCTTCAATCAACTCCATCAACACCATGAAACCATGCCACCTTTCCAACTTGTCAATCCTTGCAAATACTCTAGAGGATCCTCCAAAGGAGTCATGGATACCTATAAATCTAGCCCTCGGGGTGACATTCTAATAATAAGTTCCTTTTGCACCAAAAAGTTATCAAAATCTCTTTAGGATTTTAGCCATTCTATTATTTTTAAAACATCTCAACACCCAAGCATGTATTCAAGACAATCACATCTCCAAGCAATCACCAATCAAGCATAATAAAGCAATATCCAACTTCAAGCATTAGGGAGGGTTGCCAACAAGCAACAAGCAAGATCTTGGTAAGCTTTCACCAAGGGAAAAACAACATAATATCTTGGGTTGTGCTTGCACCCGCTCATCTTTCCTTATTGGATCTTCTTTGCTTTATCTTTAGATTAATCTTCTTGCCTTGTAGCTAATATTGTATCTCATACTTGCATTCACCTAATCTTATAATTTTAGCATTTGATATTATTTTCAACTAATTATATCTCTATCATTTTGTCATGTGACAATATCTTTATCCTCCTAGGTTATAACCCTTCCTCATTATTATCATAATATTAAGCAATCTTACATTTAACATTACTATTCTACTCATGGAAGAAATAGCTCTACTAGATTGTAGTTCAATGGTGTTATTATTGTTTGTTTTACATAGATAAGTGTTAATGATGATATTGTGATAATGGTGCTTTCACCGTTTTTGAATATATTTCTAGCATTTTGTCATTTTATCAATTCTTACCTATACAAACACGGTCTAATCACTAAGACAAGGAAGTTATATGTCCTCTACTAGCCTAGACAGACCCCTCTACACTAATGATCACCCCTTTTGTCTATTTTTTATGTTTTGATGATAGTGCTAGCAATAGATGAAAGTGATGATGATGCTTCTATGAGAAATAATTGCTTCTATAATTATGGAATAAATAGGTCATTTTGCCCTTGATCTTTTTATTTTCAATATGTTATACTTAGATTTTATTTATTATGTGCTTGAGTTAGTTTTTTTTATCATTAAAATTGATGGAGGAAATAATGAACCTAGTCTAATCTTAATCATATATTGGATCATCTAGTCTTCATATTTAGGTATTGTAGTGATAAATCACTATAATCTAGTTAAAATGCACCCCATAGACGGTGCAAGACCTAAAGCAAAGATAAAAGAGGGAATAAGAGGGACCAAGATTGTTACCAACCTCTAGAAAACCCATGTCAAATATCAAAAACAAAATATCTCCAAGGGATTCCATCACGAGTGATGGCTAAATCCCATCAATGGCAGAAATCCGATCAAGAATGGTAATTGACAATGAACTAGTAGAATTGATTCTCACTAATATTTGTTTAGGATCATGGTTTTGGCCCTTTATGCCTCGTATCTACATTAAACTTTTAGAGTAACATTTAAAACTAAAGGTCATGGCTTTGGGCCCATAATGCCTCGTATAAAAATTTCTATAGTTAACTACTCAAAATTGTAGCTTCATGCATAGTGCAGGTTGTATTGAACGCTCTGCAATTTAGGATCGCCATTGATGTCTCCGCCCTCAAAATCTTTTTCCAATGAAATCTCACAAGACTTCCCCGGTGATCGACGAACAACGCATTGGCATGAAACATCACACCAAACGGAGTGAGTGGGCACGCTTCATGCCAACGAGAGGTTCATCAATCAAATTGGAAGCTGGCCAAGCACACAAGTCATTCGTGTGTCTTCAAGGACAGAACTGCTTCAGTTCTATTTTCTCCCCTTTCCCATTAACGTTTGCGTAGAATATTTCAAATGCCATTCTACTCGGGATCATGCGCGGATATAAACACACACTGCATTGTCTATTGTATTGGCGGAATTATGACCAATCTTTAGCGGATTGAGAAGTATTGGTAGACTTTTTGTGCCACTTGTAAAAGCTCTGGTTCGCGGAAGGTATGTAGCAATTGCAGAATGTGAAAAGCCCTTCACCGTTGGTGTTGTCGCCACATTGGAGAAGCCCTTTGAAGTCATAAAACGCTTGTCCATGTCTATCCTCCCAACATTGGACGTGTTGTCAATCTCGTTACGGGTCCACCTGTAATATAATTTAAACGCTAGGATAGAATTGGATAAATATGTACTAATGGGATAGAACAACCTGAATATGTAGTACAACTAGCTGAATATGTAGTACAACGTGAATTTTATTTTTATGATTTTTTCAACTGTAATTTAAATAATTTTAATGTATGAGGAAACCTTTTATAAATCTCAAGGAGGGAGTTAATAGAATTTGAATCAGGATAACTTATAAACAAATACTTGACAGTTACCAACAAACCTATCCAAAAATACCGACATTAAAATACCGATATTTATGAAGAGAGTACCAAGAAAAGACTCGCATCCAATGCCGCTTATTGAATTGATTGACCATTGATTTTTGGTTGCATATGATGGAATGAAAGTTGTGTACATCTATTTGGTGCTTTCTTTCTCTCTAATCAAGTTCTTCTTTTATCATAAGTTTTATGATATGATAAATGGAGTGTATATTTTGAATGCAATCTTTAGCAACTATGCATAATTATTTTAGTCCTTTGAATGATCCTATGGTTGTCACACTTTTTTCTTGAACGAAAATGTAGCAACCTATCAATTGCTATATGGTCTTTCATGTTAAGCCATTGGATTCCAATAGTTGTTTTCAATATCTAACAAATCTACCCTTATCACAAATTATGTCATTAATCTTGATTATATTACAATACATCTTATCATTTAGTACCATGATCACTTGTAGTGTTGGTGCACTTCTTTTTTTATGAAAAAAAACAAATTTGTATTAAATTAAGATAAAAGCCTTTACAATAAAAAAAAAGTGGGTGGGTTAACACACCCCATGGGAAATCAAACTAACCCTCATTGACAAGGGTTAGTAAACAAAGCCACCAACAAAATACAAGCTTACCAATTATGATCATTGATGATCTTTACATCAAAGAAAGCATATCATATAGGGTAATGTGCCCTGGCATGTTGTCCTGCATAAACTGCTAGTGATTATGGGATGGGAATCCACCCCTCTACATCGCGATTAAGACCTTCAAAACCTGCGTCACTCCAACCAACAACTTGCCCAGGTAAAACTAATTGAACATCATCCCACCCCCAACCTAATGAGATGAACAAGCAATATCAATATTAGGCTGCTTTATGACTAGTGAGGGCTGGAATCAGTGTCTATCTGTGAGAGTGCTTCTTGCATATGACAGAGGTCGATGATGAGAGAAGGATCAAAAATACTCTTGAGAAGAGTGCTTTGAGGGGATCCGATTTATTGTACATGGAGCATTGGCTCAGTGTGCCATAAGAACTTGTAGATGATCCAACTCCATAGCAACTTTTTTTGCTTGAGTACATATTTGTAGCCACATGTCATTAAAAACTTATTATTTATCAGCATGAGTAAATGTGACAGAAAGTGTATACTGTTTAAAAATAATTCTATTATAGGCCTTCCAAATATGAAAGATAAGGCTAATCCTAAAAACCTATCACACTTTAAAAAGTGGGAGAAACAAAGTAAAAGAATCTCCAAGAATAGCTTGGGGCTAAGAAAATCTTGTAGATATAAATGGAGAAAAAAAAGAAAATAAATCATTCCCAAGCTTGCCTAGATATTTTGCAATTCCAAAAGAGATGAGTACAAGACTTGGGTACACCACAAAAAGGACATTTAGGATCAATAATTCCAAGGTGCTTCAATCGTTCACCCAAGGAAAGGCCTTGACATAGCAAGCTCCACGTAAAAAAAGATTGCTTGGATTGAACATAAGTAGCCCAAATATTCTAAAATCTATAATTCCATCTAGTACTTGTAGAAAATAAGTCTTAACAATTATTGAGCTTAAGTACTAAAGGAAGATGAAGAGATAACTATTTATAGCTCAAATGAGCCTTATAAATAAGCAAAGGAGTGTCAACATGACATATCCAGTATAACCACCAAGGACATTGCAAGCGTACACTAATCTTGTGCAACATAGAAAAAGGAGTGAGAACAATAATAGCATCATACATATCTTTATCTGCACCTTTCAGTTTGAAGGTGTGTTTGAACTCATTCCATGAGATCCAATCCTTGTTGTGGTGATAAAATAAATTAGCTATTGTAACAATACCCTTTTTGAAAAACCACTGAGCATGAATCCATTGCACCCAAGCTAAGGGAGAACCTTGATGAAGAAATACGGGGGACCACCAAATATTCATAGAATTTATGGATAAGACTTTACGGAAGCCATCTCCTCTCCAAAATATCAATGAGTGAGTTTTTTCCAAGTTTTTCATATAATTTTAATAACAAAGGAGCCAGAAATCTTAACAAAAATTGGAGCAACAAATAAGAGATAGAAAATCCAACCCTATCCATGCTCTACAATTTAATGGAAGACCAGAGGAAATGAAATTTCGAACCAGAACTTTCCAAGATTTATCTCACCTCAGTGCCTTGACCACCCACTTAGCACACAAAGCAATACCTTACCGTCTACAATCCAACAAACCCATTCCTCCAGATTCTTTAGGAAGACAACAAATATCCCAAGCAACTCTATGAAATCCCTTTGTTTCAAAAGAATTATTCCAAAGAAAATCTGAAAGGATTTTCTCAAGATTCTTATAGCAAGCCTATGAAGGAACCTAGCAAGAGGAATAGTATACATGAGTGGGACCTACAACTTTAAAGCAAATATGAAATTTACTTGCTAATTATAGCTTCCTAGTAAGCCAAAAATCAAATTTCTTTTCAACTCTTTGAAGCATATAATTCCAAAGCTGAGCAGGGGAGCCTTGAAAGGCAAAAGGAATACCAATAAACTTAAAAACATCTCTAGGAGGGATCCAATTCCAATGATACTCTTGAATCCAAGGCAACATAGGCAAGGGAGACTGTATGAAGCAGGATGTCCTCCTCCATTGCATGCTAGAACCAGAGGTTGTGCAAAAGGTGTTCAGAAAAATAGAGCATTAGAAACAGATTGCTCCTCTTCCCTTATAGCAAGAAAGGAGTCATCGGGAAAATGACCATTAATAAGTTTTCCCTGATCATTCAGAAGAGCAATTCCTTTAATAATACTAGTAGAATCTTGAGTAGCTAAAATATAATTGAAGGCTTCAACAACAAGCACATATAAAGAGGTAGTAATAGGACACCCTTGTTGAATAGACCTAAAACGACCCATTGCTTCAAACTGTGAATTGTTCATATTGAGAATAATTGAAGCTTCTCTAAATAGCATAGCAATAGTCTTAATGAAAATTGGCCTGAATCCTAAATCTTTGAGCATAGCAATAATGAATCTCCATTCAATGAGATCATAAGCTTTCTCAAAATCAATCTTGATAAAAAAACATGTTCTGGTTTGACATTCAGGTCTATTCCATGCCTTCCCAAACATCCAGAACATTGTTGAGGATGTACCTTCCTTGAATAAAGCCAATTTACTATGATCTGACTATCAAAGGAATAAGATGCCTAAGGTGAAGAACCAAATCTTTGGCAATGATCTTGTAACTAACATTAAATTAAGTAAAATACCTCCAATTGGTGATCAACTCTAGGTCCCCTTGCTTGGGTATGAATTTGATACTACCCCTATTAATAATTACTCCCAAAGAACCTACTCGAAGAGCCTCCAGATAAACTTTATGAAGATCAGGACCAACTAAGTCCAAAATACCCTTGTATAACTCATAGGGAAAGCCATTCAAACCTAGTGCTTTGTCATTTTCCATTTGAGATAATGCATCCCCTAGATCTGTAAGAGAGAGAGTAGTTTATCACATCATACTCTTTGAGACTCTAAAACCTTAATTGGTACAACTGCTATACAAGCTGCCAGTGCTTGCTCTCGCTTACGGGAATAAGCTTAAGTAATAAAAACATTAGTATAGTGCTTGACAAAAGCATCAATCATCTCAAGAAGAGAGGTAAGCCTTATTCCATTGTCATAAATGTCCTTGAATTGAGTAACTTGCCTAGGAAGGTGAAGCCTTTGAAAAAATTCTTTGGTGACCCTATCACCAACTTTAAACCAATGAATATGGGTTTTAATTTGAGCTCCCCGAGCCTCATAAATTTCAGCAAGTTTAATATTATACCTCAGCTGGTCAACATGAGAATAAGTTCAAGATTAAATGGATAGGCCTCAAGCCTGAGAGAAGCTTTGGCAAGCTCATCATTGAAGGATAGAATTGGAATATCTTCTGAACTATGCAACCTTTTTCCCTAAAGTATGGAGCAATAAATTTGTACAAAAAATGACATCATTCTACCATTCTATCCAATTTAACTCTCTAGTAGGTTTAGGAACTAGATTCTAGACTTTGTGGATATGATAGTGCAGACATGAAAAATTGACTCATTTTCCTTAATTTTTATCCTATAAAAGTAAGGTCATCTTCAAGAGAATTTTTATCCTATCAAATCATCTACCATTGGATAAGGCTCAAAAAGAGCTTTCCAATGGTATATAATATGTCCAATTTTGACATCGTTTTCCTCATTTTTTATGCCAACAAACTAAAAATTCTTGATCGTTGGAAAAAATCACCCATCGATCAACAAAATCGCCTGGCGATTGACGAAATCGCCAGGCAATTTTGCCCCAAAACATAATTTTGCCAAATTTTCTAAAGTACAAAATTTGGTTTAAAACATCTTACCTTGTTTAGCTGTCATTCGGATCAGGGATTTTGGTGAGTATATTGAAGGTGGTAAACATAGGAGGTATAAAAACCTCCTCCATATTTAGCCTAACCTCCCAACTTCCTCAAACCCCTCCTTGGCCTATTTAATCTAGGCCCTTTTCCCTTTTTCACCCTGCCTGGCTGGTTGGACTATGATTCCTTTCTGAACTCCCTTGAGGATCCCTCGCATCAATTTGCTACGCAATTCCACCTCTCGGCATCCCTATTTTTATTTTTGTCATTGCAGGTCTCAATTATAATCGCCCAAAATATCATAATAATCACTTGGCGATCGACAGAGGTGACAGGCGATTTTGTTAGACAGTAGGCGATTTTGTTAGAGAACAGGCGATCCTATCTTCAGATCAGTTGAGGGTAAGGATTCAAACCACTATTTTGAATTTATTTACCTGTTTTTTGTTTGTTTATGCATTGTACAATGTTCATTTAATTTACTGCTTAGATTTAGATATTGCATCTTGGTGTTCACCATCATTTCAATTAATTGCATTCTAAAATCAGGATCATAATTGCACAAATTCATGGCATAGTAGGTTGAATTATTATCATATTGTTCTCATTTTTTTTCATATCCATTTTCATATAGAAATTAAAGATAATTTGTGACTTGGAGTACGATAAATTGTCATAATTTGCAAGAAACTCTATTTTCTATCCCCTATTTTCTGTCAATTTTCTTGTTGTAGAATTGCAACCAAATTGCCTGTGATTGTGCAAAATTGGATTTGATTTTATCTGAATCGAAGGTGATTTTGTTTGGAACAGAGGTGATTTTTTTTTAAACAGAGGCAATTCTATCTGAAACAAAGGTGATTATGTCTGAAACAGAGGTGATTTTTTTCTGCTACAAGCCTCAGAATCTTCATCAAACATCTAGATCAAGTAAGGTTTATAATTTCTTTTAGCCCTAGTTTTAGGCATTGCATTTTATTCTGTATCCACTGTCTATTGTCTTCATTGAATCAAAATTACATATAGATAGTTTTAGTCACATAAATGCCAAACCTAGGTGTATGTATGATTTGAATTAAAAATAACTCATCTAAAGCAAATCCTAAAACCTAGGCTCGAAAACTGTCGTAAATGTTTCCTAGTGAACCCACCCAATTCGTCAAAAAATCACCATATAGAAAGTACAACTAAGTACTTCTCTTCGAGGTGTAGACCACCTATTCCCCCATTCCCCTCTGAGGCATGGATCCATCTATCTATAGAAAAGGAATGGAAAAATTTTAGGCCTACATTCTTTGGTGAACCCGACATGAAACATAGGCATTTCTTTTGATTTCAAAAAAAAACAAATATATATATATATATATACAAGAAAAACAACAAAAATATCATCATTTCAAATTTGTATGTTTTAGATTCAGTTCTAAATTTTAGATACCAAATACTACTTTTATAAATACTAAAGAAACCATGAGTCTTAACTCAAATCAATATGAGCCCATCAGTAATGTTGGGAAAATTATGCCAAATACATTTGTTGATTAAGACCAAACTCATCCATATTCAACATCATCTTTATCATATTTTTCTCATTTTTCATCCTTACCCCAACAAGACAATCCCTTTTCCAATTCTCTTCATAATGATATTGTCTTTTCTCCCATATATCCATATTATACCTATCGATCCACATAAAATCCTTCTCCACCATTTCAACATTCTTCTTTCAACACAACACATCCATTTCAACAAGAAAATTCTTCTTCTTCCAATCATACCATGCACTCACATCATACTTCACAATATTCCTATCATCATTCTACCCATAATAAAGAAAAAAGAGGTAATAAACCATTAATTCCTTTTATGATTGAATTCCTAAGGCAATTATCAAAAGCCTCTCGAAAACCTTCACCATGTAAATTTACTAAGCTCAATCAACCAATGGATATAATTCTCAAGTATTTACTTGATACAAATAGGATTGAGCTCCCTCCCATAAGACAACCTGATACCATGGAAGATTGGTATAAACCTGAGCTACATTGTGAATATCATAGAGTGGATGGACATATGACACAAAAATGTAGAGATTTAAGATGTGCAATTCAATATTTGATTGATGAGGGTCTTTTCACTATAAAAAAATTACAATCTACAACTTATTATAAATCTCCAATAAACAATCAAACTCCTACACAACAAATATCCATAATCAATCAACACACGGGGATCTCCCAAGAACCTCTACTCAATTGTCAACAACAAGAAACCAATCAAATATTGCATATTAATATATCCCATCACAATGATATCACTAATATTGTAAAAGAAACTACAAATGAGCAACCTCAAGATCAATCAAATCAATTTAATATTCAAGATATGGATTCCTCATTTGACCAACCTTCAAAAATATCTTTGTATCTAGAGCATGATCCAAAATGGAATATAAGCATAGAAAGCTCATATTTAGCATCAAAATATCAATCTGAAATCCACATTGATAGCCAAAAACAAGTGATTAATCCTCAAGAAAAATATCCCTTTTAGAAGTATTACAACGTTCTCATGTTCATAGGGAAACTTTGTTCAAGATACTTAGCCAACGATTTGTTCCTCATGATATTTTCCCTAAGAACATAATTAATGGTGTAAGCCCTCTTGAGGTTAACCATATTTCATTCTATGATGAGGATATTCCTTCCTCTACTCCACAAGAAGACTCCTCTCTTTACGTTATAGGATTTAGTAAAGAAACATCTATTAAAACTATCATGGTAGATAATGGTTCCTCTCAAAATTTATGCACTTATCAATTATTCCAAAAAACTTGGATTAAAGGAAGAAGATCTCAATGAATCAAATGTTATTATAAAATATTTTAACAATGAAATTCAAGAATCTCAAGGTACTATAATCCTTCCCCTTAAGAGTGGACCCAAGATCCCATATACTTTGTTTTATGTAGCATCTTTCCCTTCACCTTACAACCTACTTCTCAGAAGTCCTTGGATTCATACGATGAGGGTTGTCCCTTCCACTCTTCATCAATATTTGAAGTTTAAAATTGCAAATAAAATTGTTACCATACATGGTGACCCAACACCATTTGAAGAATCTTTAACGGTTGAAACATCAAGTTCTATACATTCTCCATTGTCACAATTACCTCCTATCAATCACTTTTCTTCATCCATATCCGATCATCCTTGTTTACCAAATAACACCCATGCATATATTTCACATATGCTCCCTCCATCTTATCAAGACTTGGAATATAGTGATAAGAATGAAGAACCTTCTTATCCTTCTGACATTTTACTTTGTAACATGATCAATTTTACACAAAAGTTAAATCTTGTGCTACATTGTTCTACATTATAACAAATATTTTGTTATCGCTACATTTTATTCATCACTTTTTGTTCTTCATTTTCTCTTTCATTATTATTATCACATCAAGTTCTCTATTATTTTCCTCTTTATCATTGTCATCTTCTGTCCATCACTTTACTTCATCTACATCTCATTCTTCATCACAACAATCTCAACTATCAACTAAACAACTTCACATACACCACAACCAAATTATCCTTCAAAACCTCCTTTGATTTTGAAGCCACATTAGACATGCTATACTAAAATAACCTTGTATAATGTATATAGATCATCTTGTATATACCACCAATTCCATCATTAAAAGTAAAAAAATCAAAAAAATCAAAATAAATTAAAACAAACTAAAAAAATCAAAACGCATCAAAATTTCAAAAATATTTCAAATTATTCTGCATTGTTATTCATTGTTGTATTTCAAAATTTTGAAGCTATATTTTCTTTTATTTCGGATTAATTCAGAAGTTATGTTGAACCATACACTTAATTGCACAAATTAATTTTTTTGATTTTATCACTATGATTATAAATCTCTCTTGTATTGAAGATCACTATTTCACTAAATAATATTTTGAGTTTTGGGAAATTAATATTTTAATTGCATTCTAAAATTAGGATCATAATTGGACAAATTCATGCCATAGTAGGTTGAATTGTTATCATATTGTTCTCATGTTTTTTCATATCCATTTTCATATAGAAATTAAAGATAATATGTGACTTGAAGTATGAGAAACTATCATAATTTGCAAAAAACTCCATTTTATGTCCCCTATTTTCTATCAATTTTCTTGTTGTAGGATTGCAACCAAATCACCTGCGATTGTGCAAAATCAGAGGTAATTCTGTCTGAATCGAAGGTGATTTTATTTGGAACAGAGGAAATTCTATCTGAAACAGAGGTGATTATGTCTAAAATAGAGGTGATTATATTTGAAACAGAGGTGATTATGTCTTGCTACAAGCCTCAGAATCTTCATCAAACATCCGGATCAAGTAAGGTTTATAATTTCTTTTAGCCCTAGTTTTAGGTATTGCATTTTATTCTATATCCATTGTCTACTGTCTTCATTGAATCAAAATTGCATATAGATAGTTTTAGTCGCATAAAGGCCAAACCTAGGTGTATGTATGATTTGAATTAAAAATAACTCATCTAAATCAAATCCTAAAACCTAGACTCAAAAACTACTGTAAATGTTTCCTGGTGAACCCACCCAATTCATCAAAAAATCACCATATAGAAAGTACAACTAAGTACTTCTCTTCGAGGTGTAGACTACCTATTCCCCCATTTCCCTTTGAGGCGTGGATCCATTTACCTTGAGGAAAGGAGCACGAGAATTTTTGGGCTACATATAGACCATGGAAGGGTGCTAAAGAAAGGAAGTATCGAAAAAAAATTATGACTTGTAATGTCTCTGAGGTAAGGATTTCATCAACACATTAAACATGATGGGTGAATTGTCGAAAGTAGTGATACAAGGAATGGTTTCCACAAACAGAGCTAAAGAATTTCTCCTATGAAATAAAAATTGCACATGATCTGAAAGCATGTCTCTATCTAGCCTTCTCATAATTATTGCATGGCCAGTCTAGAAATTGGACCACGTATATTCTAAATTTTCAATAAAATATTGAGGAAAAAAATAAGAATTGGGGTCTAACAAACCCAGTTTATTTTTCACAAAGTACCAGGCCTCTCTTTCCCTAGTACCCCACCATATGGGAAGTTGTCCTATATTGTCTGTAGGATTTTCATTCATATTAAAATCTCCACACATAATCCAAATAGCAAGTGGTAAAGAAAAATCACACCATCACCAAAGGCTATAGTGCTCTTGAGCGTCATTGGAGGCATATACATTAATAATACCAAAATATAGCCCATAAACCTTAATTAAAATTCAAACTATGTGATTGGAGGGGTCCACACCCCATGAGATAAAACTATCTTTCCACCTAGTTGCCAAAAGAATGACAACTCCCCCTCTACCAAGGGAATGACTAGTGGCATAAAAAAGCAACCTAGCCAAAGAAAAGGGTAAGTACATTGTAAAATAAATTCAGAAATTTTAATCTCTTGAAGACAAAGAAAGTCAAGATTACCATAAAACCTAGATCATAAATAAATCTCATCTCGGACCAAGTATTTATAGACTGGGTCCGTCAGCCCTCTGACATTCCATGATAAAAACATCATGGAGATCGATAAAGACTCATATTTTTGGCTACATATTTAGCATATCTGAGGTTTGAAAGAGAATCATAAATATTATTGAGAAAATTATCTTGACCTACTTTAAAAAACTCCATTTGATGCCTTTTGTCCTAGTGAACTAGGGATTCTCCCCGTGGTGGGCTACGAGATCTTCAACCATTGATAGAAGCTCGCTCAAGTTCCATAAATCTTGAGGAAGACTGCCCATTAATATGCAAAACTGGATAATCTAAAGACTAAGTAGGAGTAGAAGTAATAATTTTTGCAAAGAAAGTACTAGTCAGTGGTACATTAGCAACCATCTATGAAGCCCTAGCACTGGGTACCACTAGTTGTGTAGTACATTGCTTCATCACCACACCATGCCTAGTTGGCATAGAAGACATAAGGGATTGAGGCGAGCTACTGGGAGTAGTCATAGGGTTTACATCTTTCTCATTATTAACCTTCTTCTAGACTACCTTCCATTCGTCTTGCCCCCCATTGGAAGCAGGAACAAAGCTAGTAATAATAGAATTTGCAGTCGCCTCTTTAGCTTTAATCTTGTCTACCATTAAAGGATAAGCTTTTATCTTATGGGTAGCTGATTGGCAATTGTAACATGTTCTAGGAAGGTTTATGTAGACAAGACATTTCTTGAACCAATAGTCATCAACTTGGACATCAATAGTCTCCCTAAGATCTTTAGAAATATCGAATTTGACACAAAAATAATTTTAAGAGTGTGAGGCATAAAATTTATTCATTTCACAATAGATAAATTCACCAATGGGGACCACAAGGTTCTGATAATAAGGCCATATTAGCAGAGGAATACCAGGGAATTCAACCCAAACTGAAACCCACAAGTAAGCATCATTAGTGACCAAAACATCCTTGGTCCAGGTCTGAAAAATCAACAAGGAGCTATGAATAGACCAAGTCCCACAACTAAGGATCTCTTTGGCTTGAGCAGGGTCAACAAAATGAAACAAAAAAATCTTTGGTGAGGTTCTGGATACCATCAACCTTAATGTTATGCCAAGCTTATTTTATCTAGTTACGAAGGAGGGTCTCACTAGGGATACAACCTAGAAAATACCCTACCAGCATATGGTTTTCCAGCCAAGAACAAGTAGTATTAAATTCATTCAAGGGGATAACAAAATATAGAGGATAAATATTACCTCATGATAAACTTTAAGAATGAACTTCCATGGTTGCTTGTTCACATTTAGCACCATTGCTCCCTTCTACAGCTTTAACAAAATTCATAATTTTTGATTGAGCCCCATCCATAAAAAAGAGGTTCAATTTACCAAACAGCAGAGTAAAGTCAGAAAAAACAGTAAAAAATACCCTAAGAGGCATCCTGCACACACTCCAGAGTGGAAAGGCAGTATGGCACCAAGAACTCAAAATATTATGAAATCTTGAGCTTTGATGATGATATATGGATCTCTTGTTTGGGTCACAAAGGTAGATAATATTATTTTAACAAGGTGTAGTTTACAAGCTATCTCATGTCATTTTAAAGCTTTCTTCATAGTAGGTCATTCATTGTACATGTGTTTCTTTGTATTTGGAAAATTTAATAGAAAAATAATTATCTTTGAATGTACCCTCTTCATTCAAGAATGTATTGAACTTCTTGGCCTTAAAGGTGTCCCATAGCTTATGATTGTAATGGCTCTCTTTATATCCTAGTGGTGTTTCCTCCTATTGTTTTATTGGCTTGAAGTAATCAACCAAATATAACTCTTCTTGTATGATGATTTAGATGTTTCCAAGTTTCTTGACCTATCATATGTTTGGGTTTATACCACACTTTATTGTGTTGTTTCAAGTCTCTTTGTGTGACAAACACATGTTCTTCTCTTTCTTGAACTTCTTTTGCTTATTTGACTTTATTCTCTTTGACTACATTACTTTGATGTGTATTTCTCTAACATTGATTTTGTTATTCTGAATATGACCTATTATGCTTCCAATTCATCTCTCATGAAGGGGATCCATTTTTAATAGAATATGCCAAAATTTCTTCATGGCATGTTTGTTTCTTCCATAATGTTCACACGTATTTTGCATGTAGAAATTACTCTCTTGAGAATCATTTCTCGAATTTTGATACCTATGAAAATGGTTTCTTTATTGTAAGTGTTATGGATATCTCATGCCTTTTCTAAATGGTTGCTTCCCTCTTTGACTTGTTAATTATTCTTTATCTTCTATTGTATGCAAGGTCTCTACTTTTTGAAGTAGGTTCATAAGCTTCTCAAAGTTTGGTGTTTGCACAAAAATATTTATTGTTATCACAAAATCATTATAGTTTGATAGGAGATATCTTAAAATAATAGGAAATAACATTTCATCATATATCTAAGTTTCCAATGCTTGCAATGATGTTCACAATTTTACAATTCTCCTTATGAATGATTTTGCCTTTTCTCCACTCTTTATCTTCAAATAATGAATCTCACTTTGGAGTTATAGAATCTGATTTTAATTCTCAGTTTCATGTTAGAGAATATTACATTATTTGATCTATACTTTATATATCCTTTTACATAAAATTTTATATGTAGGATATGCATAAGTTTCAAAACAATAAAGTAATTAAAAATTCAATTGTTTTGCATACAAGTGGCAAGATGAGAAGCCAAAAGTCATGCAAGAATTGCAATAGTCAAGAACTTGAAGAGTCATATTATACAAGTATATTATGGAGACAAAGCTCCATAATTTAGGAACAATAAAAAATATTGTATACATGATACATAATTTTTTAATTCATATTGTAAGTATTCTTCATGTATGCACATGAATTATTTTGGCTATTTACATTCATATTTGATATTATAAATTAATGTTATTTTATTACTATATTAGCATTGATATATTTGATTGCTTATATATAATTCTACTCCTAATTATTGATATTTAGACCTATAATATTATGGCTTATTTATATTGGGACCTATGATATTTTTAAGATGGCCTTAAATGCCAACAGTGGTATCAAAGCTACCACTTAACTTTATCCAATTTTTATAAAGTTATATTTATTAGCCACCATTGTAATGGAGTATATCCACTCAAATGGTAGTGAATACTTGGAATCTATTTTTAAATGTTTGATTGAGTATATATTGAGGGGACAAGGTAAAGTCACCCTTATTTGGATGCTAGGGTCTTTCCACATGGTTTAAGGAAAACTAGTGAATACTAGGACTCAGATTGAATTGATTAAGGTCCAACTCAGAAGGAAGTTGAATGTGTGGGGACATTCATAGTCACCCTAATATTATTTTTTATATTATTTAGAAAAGAGGAAAATCATATTGTTCTTAGGTGCGACCTACGACATCAAAGATAGATTACAAAGATTGATAAGCATCAAATATTTTTTAGTACAAATAAGAGAAGCAGTGTTAGCTTCTCGATAATAAATCAAAGATAAGATATTAATATTGAGAAGTACAAATAATAAGCCTTTTGAGATAATGAAATATTGGAAAATTAGGTTGACTAAAAATATATTCATATCATTTTAGTCTTGGTCATGGATCAAATTACGCAAAATTCTTCAAGTATTTATTTCAATGTTAAAGATGACAATAAAGGTAAAATATACAAAGCACCATCAATAGCACTACCTTATCAAGGCAATCATATAGAGGTTACATAAGAAATTATGTAAGAAGGAAGAAAGCAATAAGCTTGAAAATCTAAAAGCTATAAGCATGACTATCTAAAATATATAGATAAATCCATCTAAGTTCTATGAGCACAACTACCACAAAATTATAAGAGTCATACAATGATTATCTAAAATATTGTAATAAAAAAAATTAGACCACTAGCATTCAAAGAAGATAAGGAAGTCACAAGCACTACCAAAGCATAGTCTAGAGAATGTAGGAGACTAAGAAGCTAATAAAACAAAGTGGTAGGCCTTCATAGAGGAGACTAAGTAGTCAATAAAATGAAGTGGCCAACCCACATAGTGGAGACTAAGAGGTTAGATAAACAAAGTGGTCATAGGGGAGACTAGTCAGCCAGTGTTAAGGAAATAAAAGTTACCAACTAGCATAAAGGAAACTCAATAATTTGTATTGGAAAATACAATATAGGTATTAAGAAGCATGAGTAGTCAGTAATAGAAAATGAATAAGCAATAAAAGAGTGTTGTTAAAATTAGCATTCATAGAGAGTAGAGAATGCTATTTAGCATTAATAGAGCACCATCTAGAAGAGTCCTAGTGCACTCCAAGAACATGTCATCTATAAGAGTCTAGGTATACTTCAAGAATGTGCCATCCAGAATAGACTGGGAATACTCTGAATATGATATCCATCATAAGGTTTTTAAGGGGGAGTTATAATATTTTCCACAATAATTGTTTTGGAGTTTATTTTTGAAAATATTTAAATTTATTTAATGTTTTGGAGTGAAAAGGATTTCTACTATAATTTGAAAATGATATTTTTAATTTTTTGAGTTTCTTTTTTTAATATGAAGTAATAAGGTTTTCTAATTCAAATTGGATTTAATATTTTAGAATCTATCATGGATTATTGGTATATTTATTCTAGAGCAAGTAGTTATATGACATGGATTCCATCACGAGTGATGGCTAAATCCCATCAATGGCAGAAATCCGATCAAGAATGGTAATTGACAATGAACTAGTAGAATTGATTCTCACTAATATTTGTTTAGGATCATGGCTTTGGGCCCTTCATGCTACATTAAACCTTTAGAGTAACATTTAAAAATAAAGGTTGACAAAAGGAAAATCGACATTTAGAGAAGAAAGCAAAAATTTGTAAAAGGTTTGGCATCAAGAGACCTCATGAGACACCTACTTACCTACATTCAATAAAAAACTAATAAGTGTAAGCTTCCCTATCTCAATCATTCATCCAGTAGGGGGAGGGGGAGAAAATCAAGATGCTAGCAAAATTGCTTGCATGGAAATGTAATGATGAAAATCCAATAAATCAGATTGAAATGAACTAAAATCCTCTCAAGGCTATTAAATGTAAGGCCGAATAGAATAGACTTTGTTTCGTCCCTTATAATTAAAAATAATATAAATAGCAATATTTTTTAAATAAAGTTTAAATAAATATTAAATTAAATAATTTTTAATATTTATTTGGCACATACAGATATTGTTTATTTAATTAAATTAAAACTTCTATAGTTAACTACTAAAAATTGTAGCTTCATTCATAGTGCAGGTTGTATTGAACGCTCTGCAATTTAGGATCGCCATTGATGTCTCCGCCCTCAAAATCTTTTTCCAATGAAATCTCACAAGACTTCCCCGGTGAAAAGCCCTTCACCGTTGGTGTTGTCGCCACATTGGAGAAGCCCTTTGAAGTCATAAAACGCTTGTCCATGTCTATCCTCCGAACATTGGACGTGTTGTCAATCTCGTTACGGGTCCACCTGGTAATATAATTTAAACTCTAGGATAGAATTGGATAAATATGTACTAATGGGATAGAACAGCCTGAATATGTAGTACAACTAGCTGAATATGTAGTACAACGTGAATTTTATTTTTATGATTTTTTCAACTGTAATTTAAATAATTTTACTGTATGAGGAAACCTTTTATAAATCTTAAGGAGGGAGTTAATAGAATTCGAATCAGGATAACTTATAAACAAATACTTGACAGTTACCAACAAACCTATCCAAAAATACCAACATTAAAATACCAATATTTACGAGGAGAGTACCAAGAAAAGACTCGCATCCAATGCCGCTTATTGAATTGATTGACCATTGATTTTTAGTTGCATACGATGGAATGAAAGTTGTGTACAGCTTCTTTTGGTGCTTTATTTCTCTCCTTTTTATTGTGATGAAGTTCTTCTTTTATCATAAGTTTTATGATATGATAAATGGGGTGTATATTTTGAATGCAATCTCTAGCAACTATGCACAATTATTTTAGTCCTTTGAATGATCCTATGGTTGTCACACTTTTTTCTTGAACTAAAATGTAGCAACCTATCAATTGCTCTATGGTCTTTCATGTTAAGCCATTGGATTCCAATAGTTGTTTTCAATATCTAACAAATCTACCCTTATCACAAATTATGTCATTAATCTTGATTATATTACAATACATCTTATCATTTAGCACCATGATCACTTGTAGTGTTGGTGCACTTCTTTTTTTTATGAAAAAAAACAAATTTATATTAAATTAAGATAAAAGCCTTTACAATAAAAAAAAAGTGGGTGGGTTAACACACCCCATGGGAAATCAAACTAACCCTCATTGATAAGGGTTAGTAAACAAAGCCACCAACAAAATACAAGCTTACCAATTATGATCGTTGATGATATTTACATCAAAGAAAGCATATCATATAGGGTAATGTGCCCTGGCATGTTGTCCTACATAAACTGCTAGTGATTATGGGATGGGAATCCACCCCTCTACATTGCGATTAAGACCTTCAAAACCCGCGTCACTCCAACCAACAACTGTCCCAGGTAAAACTTATTGAACATCATCCCACCCCCAACCTAACGAGATGAACAAGCAATATCAATATTAGGCTGCTTTATGACTAGTGAGGGCTGGAATCAGTGTCTGTCTATGAGAGCACTTCTTGCATATGACAAAGGTCAACGGTGAGAGAAGGATCAAAAAGACTCTTGAGAAGAGTGCTCTGAGGGGATCCGATTTACTGTACATGGAGCATTGGCTCAGTGCGCCATAATAACTTGCAGATGATCCAACTCCATAGAAAATTTTTTGGCTTAAGTACATATCTGTAGGCACATGTCATTAAAAACTTATTATTTATCAGCATGAGTAAATGTGACAGAAAGTGTATACTATTTTAAAATAATTCTATTATAGGCCTTCCAAATATGAAAGAGAAGGCTAATCCTAAAAACCTTTCACACTTTAAAAAGTGGGAGAGACAAAGTAAAATAGTCTCCAAGAATAGCTTGGGGCTAAGAAAATCTTATATATATAAATGGAGAAAAAAAAGAAAATAAATCATTCCCAAGCTTGCCTAGATATTTTGCAATTCCAAAAGAGGTGAGTACAAGACTTGGGTACACCAAAAAAAGGACATTTAGGATCAGGAAATCCAAGGTGCTTCAATCGTTCCCCCAAGGAAAGGCCTTGACACAGCAAGCTCCACGTAAAAATATATTGCTTGGGTTGAACATAAGTAGCCCAAATATTCTAAAATCTATAATTCCATCTAGTCCTTGTAGTTAACAATTCTTGATCTTAGGCACCAAAGGAATATGAAGAGATAACTATTTATACCTCAAATGAGCGTTATAAATAAGCAAAGGAGTGTCAACATGTCATATCCAGTATAACCACCAAGGATGTTGGAAGAGTACACCAATCTTGTGCAACATAGAAAAAGGAGTGAGAATAATAATAGCATCATACATATCTTTATCTGCACCTTTTAGTTTGAAGGTGTGTTTGAACTCATTCCATGAGATTCAATCCTTGTTGCGGAGAGAAAATAAATCAGCTATTGTAACAATACCCTTTTTGAAAAACCACTGAGCATGAATCCATTGCACCCAAGCTAAGGGATAGCCTTGATGAAGAAATATGGGGGACCACCAAATATTCATATAATTGATGGATAAGACTTTACGGAATCCATATCCTCTCAAAAATATCCAAGGAGTGAGTTTTTTCCAAGTTTTTCATATAATTTTAATAACAAAGGAGCCAGAAATCTTAACAAAATTTGGAGCAACAAATAAGAGAGAGAAAAAACAACCTTCTCCATGCTCTACAATTTAAGGGAAGACCAAAGGAAATGAAATGTTGAACCAGAACTTTCCAAGCTTTAGCTCACCTCAGAGCCCTGACCAACCACTTAGCACACAAAGCAATACCTTACCGTCTACAGTCTAGCAAACCCATTCCTCCATATTGTTTAGGAAGACAACAAATATCCCAAGCAACTCTATGAAATCCCTTTGTTTCAAAATAATTATTCCAAAAAAATCTCAAAGGAGTTTCTCAATCTTCTTATAGCAAGCCTATGAAGGAACCTAGCAAAAGGAATAGTATACATGAGTGGGACCTAAAATTTTAGAGCAAATATGAAATTTACCTGTTAATTATAGCTTCCTAGTAAGCCAAAAATCAAATTTCTTTTCAACTCTTTGAAGCATATAATTCCAAAGCTGAGCAAGGGAGCCTTGAAAGGCAAAAGGAATACCAAGAAACTTAAAAACTTCTCTAGGAAGGATCCAATTCCAATGATACCCTTGAATCCAAGGTGACATAGGCAAGGGATACTAAATGAAGTAGGAGGTCTTCCTCCATTGCATGCTAGAACCAGAGGTTGTGCAAAAGGTGTTCATAAAAATAGAGCATTAGAAACGATTGCTCCTCTTCCCTTATAGCAAGAAAGGAGTCATCGGCAAAGTGATCATTAATAAGTTGTCCCTGATCATTCAGAAGAGCAATTTCTTTAATAAGACCCGTAGAATCTTGAGTAGCTAAAATATAATTGAAGGCTTAAACAGCAAGTACATATAAAGAGGGAGTAATAGGACACCCTTGTTGAATAGACCTGAAACGACCCACTGCTTCAAACTGTGAATTGTTCATATTGAGAATAATTGAAGCTTCTCTAAATAGCATAGCAATAGTCTTAATGAAAATTGACCTAAATCTAAAACCTTTGAGCATAGTAAGAATGAATCTCCATTCAATGAGATCATAAGCTTTCTCAAAATCAATATTGATAGAAAAAACATGTTCTGGTTTGACATTCAGGTCCATTCCATGCCCTCCCAAACAACCATAACATTGTTGAGGATGTACCTTTCTTGAATAAATCCAATTTACTATGATCTGACTATCAAAGGAATAAGATGCCTAAGGTGAAGAACCAAATCTTTGGAAATGATCTTGTAACTAGCATTAAATAAAATAAAAGACATCCAATTAACGATCAACTCTGGGTCCCCTTGCTTGGGTATGAATTTGATATTACCCCTATTAATAATTACTCCCAAAGAGCCTACTCAAAGAGCCTCCAGATAAACTTTATGTAGATCAGGACCAACTAAGTCCCAAATACCCTTGTAGAACTCATAGGGAAAGCCATTCAGACCTAGAGCTTTGTCATTTTTTATTTGAGATAATGCATCCCCTAGATCTATAAGAGAGAGCAGTTTATCGCATCATACTCTTTGAGACTCTAAAACCTTAACTGGTACAACTGCTATACAAGTTGCCAGTGCTTGCTCTCGCTTACAGGAATAAGCTTAAGTAATAAAAACATTAGTATAGTGCTTGACAAAAGCATCAATCATCTCAGGAAGAGAGGTAAGCCTTTTTCCATTGTCATAAATATCCTTGAATTGAGTAACTTGCCTAGGAGGGTGAAGCCTTTGAAAAAATTCTTTGGTGACCCTATCACCAACTTTAAACCAATGAATATGGGATTTAATTCGAGCTCCTCGAGCCTCATAAATTTCAGCAAGTTTAATATTATACCTCAACTGGTCAACATGAGACTAAATTTCAAGATTAAATGGACAGGCCTCAAGCCTGAGATAAGATTTGGCAAGCTCATCATGAAGGATAGAATTGGAATATCTTCTGAACTATGCAACCTTTTTCCCTAAAGTATGGAGCAAGAAAGTTGTATAAAAAATGACATCATTCTACCATTCTATCCAATTTAACTCTCCAATAGGTTTAGGAAATAGATTCCAAACTTTGTGGATATGATAGTGTAGACATGAAAAATTGACTCATTTTCCTTAGTTTTTCTCCTAGAAAAGTAAGGTCATATTCAAGAGAATTTTTACCCTATCAAATCATCTCAATTCTTATCAAATTTTATACCATTGGATAGGGCTCAAAAAGAGCTTTCCAACGGTATATAATATGTCCAATTTTGACATCGTTTTCCTCATTTTTCGTGCCAACAAACCAAAAATTCTTGACCGTTGGGCAAAATCGCCCATCAATCAACAAAATCGCCCGACGATCGACAAAATCGCCAGGCGATTTTGTCCCAAAATAGAATTTTAACAAATTTGCTAAAAGACAAAATCTGGTTTAAAACCTCTTACCTGGTTTAGCCATCATTCGGATCAGGGAGGTTGGCGAGTAGATTGAAGGTGGCAAACATAGGAGGGATCAAAACCTCCTCCATGTTTAGCCTAACCTCCCAACTTCCTCAAACCCCTCCTTGGCCTATTTAATCTAGGCCCTTTTCCCTTTTCCCCTTGCCTAGCTAGTTGGACTTTGATTCCTTGAGATTGTTTTTAAACTCCCTTGAGGATCCCTTGCATCAATTTGCTATGCAATTCCACCTCTCGACATCCCTATTTTCATTTTTTTCATTGCAGGTCTCAATTATAATCACCCCAAATATCATCATAATCGCCTAGCGATCGATAAAAATGATAGGCGATTTTGTTAGAGAGTAGGCGATTTTGTAGAGAATAGGTGATCCTATCTTCAGATCAGTTGGGGGCAAGGATTCAAATCACTGTTTGCATCTCTTTCCCAATTTTCTATTTTTCTATGCATTACATCATGTCCATTTAATTTATTACTTAGATTTAGATATTGCATCTTGGTGTTCACCATCATTCCAATTAATTGCATCATGAAATCAGGATTAAAATTGCATAAATTCATGGCATAGTAGGTTGAATTGTTATCGTATTGTTCTCATGTTATTTCATATCCACTTTCATATAGAAATTAAAGCTAATCTGTGACTTGGAGTACGAGAAACTATCATAATTTGCAAGAAACCTTTTTTTATGTCCCATATTTTTTGTCAATTATTTTGTAGGATAAAAGGATAAAAGAGGGATTTTCCTGCTACAAGCCTCAGAATCTTCATCAAACATCCGGGTCAAGTAAGGTTTATAATTTCTTTTAGCCCTAGTTTTAGGCATTGTATTTTATTTTGTATCCATTGTCTACTGTCTTCATTAAATAAAAATTGCATATAGATAGTTTAGTTGCATAAAGGCCAAACTTAGGTGTATGTGAATGATTTATAAAAAGAACACATTAAACAATCTTCCAAACCTAGGTACGAAAACTGCCACTAAATGTTTCCTGGTGAACCCTTAATTCATCAAAAAATCACCACAAGAAGGCACAATTAAGTGCCTCTCTTTCGAGGTGTAGCTCTACTATTTTCCCATTCCCCTCTGAGGCATGGATCCATCAGCCTAGAGGAAAGGAGTGCAAAAATTTTAGGCCTACATTCTTTGGTGAACCCGACGTGAATACATAGGCATTTCTTCTGATTTCAAAAAAAAAAAAAAAATATATATATACAAGAAAAACAATAAAAAAATCATCATTTCAAATTTGTATGTTTTAGATTCAATTCTAAATTTTAGATACCAAATATTACTTTTAGAAGTACTAAAGAAACCATGAGTCTTAACTCAAATCAATATGAGCCCATAAGTAATGTTGGGAAAATTCTGCCAAATACATTTGTTGATTATGACCAACCTCATCCATATTCAACATCACCTTTATCACACTTTTCTCATTTTTCATCCTTACCCCAACAAGACAATCCCTTTTCCAATCCTCTTCATAATGATATTGTCTTTTCTCCCATATATCCATATTATGCCTATCGATCCACATACAATCCTTCTCCACCATTTCAACATTCTTCTTTCAACACAACACATCCATTTCAACAAGAAAATACTTCTTCTTCCAATCCTACCATGCACTCACATCATACTTCACAATATTCCTATCATCATTCTACCCATAATAAAGAAAAAAGAGGTAATAAACCATTAAGTCCTTTTATGGCTGAATTCCTAAGCCAATTATCAAAAGCCTCTCGAAAACCTTCACCACGTAAATTTACTAAGCTCAATCAACCAATGGATATAATTCTCAAGCATTTACTTGATACAAATAGGATTGAGTTACCTCCCATAAGACAACCTGATACCACAACAGATTGGTATAAACCTGAGCTACATTGTGAATATCATAGAGTGGATGGACATATGACACAAAAATGTAGAAATTTAAGATGTGCAATTCAATATTTGATTGATGAGGGTCTTTTTACTATAAAGGAATTACAATCTACAACTGATTATAAATCTCCAATAAACAATCAAACTCCTACACAACAAATACCCATAATCAATCAAGACATGGGGATCTCCCAAGAACCCCTATTCAATTATCAACAATAGGAAACCAATCAAATATTGCATCTTAATGTGTCCCATCACGATGATATTACTAATATTGTAATAGAAACTACAAATGAGCAACCTCAAGTTCAATCAACTCAATTTGATATTCAAGAGATGGATTCCTCATTTGACCAACCTTCAAAACTATCTTTGGCTCTAGAGAATGATCCAAAATGGAATGTAAGCATAGAAAGCCCATATTTAGCATCAAAATCTCAATCTGAAATCCACTTTGATAGCCAACAACAAGTGATTAATCCTCAAGCAAAGATATCCCTTTTAGAAGTATTACAAAGTTCTCATGTTCATAGGGAAACTTTGTTCAAGATACTTAGCCAACAATTTGTTCCTCATGATATTTTCCCTAAGAACACAATTAATGGTGTAAGCCCTCTTGAGGTTAACCATATTTCATTCTATGATGAGGAGATTCCTTCCTCTACTCCACAAGAAGACTCCTCTCTTTACATTACAGGATTTATTAAAGAAACATCTATTAAAACTATCATGGTAGATAATGGCTCCTCTCTTAATTTATGCACTTATCAATTATTCCAAAAACTCGGATTAAAGGAAGAAGATCTCAATGAATCAAATGTTATTATAAAATATTTTAACAATGAAATTCAAGAAGCTCGAGGCACTATAATTCTTCCCCTTAAGAGTGGACCCAAGATCCTGGATACTTTGTTTTATGTAGCATCTTGCCCTTCACCTTACAACCTACTTCTCAGAAGTCCTTGGATTCATACGATGAGGGTTGTCCCTTCCATTCTTCATCAATGTTTGAAGTTTAAACTTGCAAATAAAATTGTTACCATACATGGTGACCCAACACCATTTGAAGAATCTTTAACGGTTGAAACATCAAGTTCTATACATTCTCCATTGTCACAATTACCTCCTATAAATCACTTTTCTTCATCCATACCCGATCATCCTTGTTTACCAAATAACACCCATGCATATCTTTCACATATGCTCCCTCCATATTATCAAGACTTGGAAGATAGTGATAAGAATGAAGAACCTTCTTATCCTTCTGACATTTTGTTTTGTAACATGATCAATTTTACACATAAAAGTCAAATATTTTGCTACATTGTTCTACATTATAACAAAGCTTTTGTTATCACTACCTTTTATTCATCACCTTTTGTTCTTCATTCTCTCTTTCATTATTATTATCACATCAAGTTCTCTATTCTTTTCCTCTTTATCATTGTCATCTTCTATCCATCACTTTTCTTCATCTACATCTCATTCTTCATCACAACAATCTCAACTATCAACCAAACAACTTCACATACACCACAACCAAATTATCCTTCAAAACCTCCTTTGATTTTGAAGCCACCTTAGACATGCTATACTCAAATAACCTTGTATAATGTATATAGATCATCTTGTATATACCACCAATTCCATCATTAAAAGTAAAAAATCAAAAAATAAAAATCAAATAAAACAACTAAAAAAATAAAAAGTATCAAAATCTCAAAAATATTTCAGATCATTCTGCATTGTTATTCATTGTTGTATTTCAAAATTTTGAAGCTATATTTTCCTTTATTTCGGATTAATTCAGAAGTTATCTTGAACCATACACTTAATTTCACAAATTAATTATTTTGATTTTATCACTATGATTATAAATCTCTCTTGTATCGAAGATCACTATTTCACTAAATAATATTTTGAGTTTTGGGAAATGATCTTGCTACTTCTTGAACCAAGTACACTTTTACACATTAAAATGATTTGTTGCAAATTCGAAAAATGATACTACATAGTAGTCTTAGTCTCTTGAGCGAAAAGTTTCCCCTGCTATCCTATCATGCGCATGGTCTAGAATTTTTTGAGAATTGGCAAAAGGACAAGCTCACCCCTACCCGAATAAAAATCCCTTGCTCTACAGCCAATCCGAGCAAGTATCCCAAAAGAAAAATCAAAGAAAAGCAAAAGTCAAAAATCAAAAGAAAAAGAAAGAAAAAAATAAAAAAGAGAACGAAAAGAGAAAAAGAAAAGCAATAAAATCCCCTTGTTCAAAACAAAATGAACAAAATCCCTACCCCTTGAAAGTGAAGAAAAGAAGGGTGAATGAGCTTGAATCCCTGGAATTCTCAGTTATTCGAAAATCATGAGGTAAACCCCATAACAGGTGATTTGTGCCCAACTTGCTTGACATTGGGTAATTCCTTTTCGCGTGGCGACATGTCTGTCACATTAGCGACCTTCTTTTGTATAGACCTATGTCCGCTTGTGGATTAGCTAGCTTTTGATGACTTGACTTACATAGTAGTCTAGTACGGTTTCATGCACAAAAATCATGGTTAATGAACCCTTCACTTGCACACACATTGGTTCATTCAAGTTTGCTTGCATCACTACCTTACTCAAAATTGGTAAATGAACATTACAAAGCACACACATTTGATCCTTGAGAGATTTTGTATCATCATGCAAATCAAGATGGATAATGAACTCACTTATCACACACTGGTTTTTGATAAATTTGAATTTGTCTTAGAAATAAGTTAAAATATTTCTTTGAAATTTTTCGGACAACATTAGTTTATCATTACTTTCATATTAACACATTACATAGATATTTCCAAAATTTCAAAAATCTCAAAAACAACTTATTGCAAAAATAACATGTAGTTCAAAATCACTTATCATACATAGCATTCATGACTTCGCGATGATGGTATAATTCCTAGGAATTATTCTTCTCAATTTTCACACTAGGAATTCTATACCTAGCGCAAACCATCTTTCTAATTTTTCATGCCCAAAATTAGTCCATATATTTTCATAAAAATTTCATAATATTTTTGAAACATGTGACACAATGATTTATCTTACATTACTTTGCATTTTAAAAGAACAAATAATTTCATATCATCATGCATTTCATTTTGATTTTCATGATGATGGTATAATTCCTAAGTAATTATTTCATATAATTTCACACTTAGGAATTCTATGCTTAGCGTAAATCATCCTTCAAATTTTTCATGCTTTGCTCAATATATTTCACAAACATTTACCACATACATTATTATCAAACAAACATCACACATATTCCTATTACCACAAAAGCCTTAAGATTATTCTTAAGCATACAACCATTCTTAGCAATATCAAAAACATTCCTCACAAACAGGATTAGCTTCGAGACTTAGCGAGCTTTGAACTCCACCAATAGTCTCATAACAACACAACATCCTTTGAGGTTTATTGCTAGAATCTATCAAACATCTTGTCCCAAAACAACATCAAACATTTCTTTCTCATCATAAAGCCTTAAGATTATTCTTAAGCACACAATATTTTGGTATTAGCAATACAAAACTTCCTCATAACAGGATCCGCTTCATGACTTAGCGAGCTTTGAACTTCACCAATAGTCATATATCAACACAACATCCTTCGAGGTTCATTGCTAATCCCTCAAATCTATCATCACACAAAATCATCTTTCTCAAAACACACTTTACAAAATCATTTTCCTTTTATGTTAAGCATGATCAAAATGTTCAAAAATCAAAGCATGATTACAAGAAATTATGTAACACAACCATCATAAGAAAATGTAATAAATCATCCAATAAATCACACAAAGTCACATAAAACAAAGAAGATCAAATTCAAGTTTTCCACCAAACGTAAAATTTGGTGTAAAAACTCGAGGGGGCATCCTAGTCAGTAAATTAGTAATTATTTTTTTCTAAGACATCAATTTCACATAAACTATTCATTCTAAACCATCTACTCCATTTTTTCCCATGTCAAATCATAATCATTTCTACTCAAGTGTCTACACTTTTCTTTGACGCATTTATTGTTCATAAATACGTCAAAGAGGGGGCAAAATGTAGACATGAAAAATTGACTCATTTTCCTTAGTTTTTCTCCTAGAAAAGTAAGGTCATATTCAAGAGAATTTTTACCCTATCAAATCATCTCAATTATTATCAAATTTTATACCATTGGATAGGGCTCAAAAAGAGCTTTCCAATGGTATATAATATGTCCAATTTTGACATCGTTTTCCTCATTTTTCATGCCAATAAACTAAAAATTCTTGACCGTTGGACAAAATCGCCCATCAATCAACAAAATTGCCAAACAGGATTTTTTTCCAAAATAGAATTTTAACAAATTTGCTAAAAAGATAAAATCTGGTTTAAAACCTCTTACCTGGTTTAGCCATCATTCGGATCAGGGAGGTTGGCGAGTAGATTGAAGGTGGCAAACATAGGAGGGATCAAAACCTCCTCCATGTTTAGCCTAACCTCCCAACTTCCTCAAACCCCTCCTTGGCCTATTTAATCTAGGCCCTTTTCCCTTTTTCCCCTACCTGGCTGGTTGGACTTTGATTCCCTGAGATTGTTTCTGAACTCCCTTGAGGATCCCTCGCATCAATTTGCTATGCAATTCCACCTCTCGACATCCCTATTTTCATTTTTGTCATTGCAGGTCTCAGTTATAATCACCCAAATATCATCATAATCGCGGCGATCGACAGAAGTGACAAGCGATTTCATCAAAGAGTAGGTGATTTTGTCAGAGAATAGGCGATCCTATCTTCAGATCAGTTGGGGGCAAGGATTCAAATCACTGTTTGCATCTCTTTCCTTTTTTTCTTTGTTTATGCATTGTACCATATTCATTTAATTTATTACTTAAATTTAGATATTGCATCTTGGTGTTCACCATCATTTCAATTAATTGCATCATAAAATCAGGATTAAAATTGCATAAATTCATGGCATAGTAGGTTGAATTGTTATCATATTGTTCTCATGTTATTTCATATCCACTTTCATATAGAAATTAAAGCTAATATGTGACTTGGAGTATGAGAAACTATCATAATTTGCAAGAAACCTTGTTTTCTGTCCCCTATTTTTTGTCAATTATTTTGTTGTAGGATTGCAACATAATCTGTTTGTAAGGGATTTTTTTACAGAGGTGATTTTATCTAGAATAGAGGCGATTCTATCTGGAAAAGAGGTGATTTTATCTAAAAAAGAGGCGATTCTGTCCTGCTACAAGCCTCAGAATCTTCATCAAACATCCGGGTCAAGTAAGGTTTATAATTTCTTTTAGCCCTAGTTTTAGGCATTGCATTTTATTTTGTATCCATTGTCTACTGTCTTCATTAAATCAAAATTGCATATAGATAGTTTAGTTGCATAAAGGCCAAACTTAGGTGTATGAGAATGATTTATAAAAAGAACACATCAAACATCATATCCCAAAGCCTAGGTACGAAAACTACCGCTAAAAGTTTCCTGGTGAACCCTTAATTCGTCAAAAAATCACCACAAGAAGGCACAATTAAGTGCCTCTCTTTCGAGGTGTAGCTCTACTATTTTCCCATTCCCCTCTGAGGCATGGATCCATCAGCCTAGAGGAAAGGAGTGCAAAAATTTTAGGCCTACAAATAGACCATGGAAGGGTGCTGAAGAAAGGAAGTATCAAAAAAAAATTGTGACTTGTAGTGTCTCTGATGCAAGGATTTCATCAACACATTAAACATGATGGGTGAATTTTTGGAAGTAGTGGTACAAGGAATGGTTTCCACAAACGGAGATAAAGCATTTATCCTATGAAATAAAAATTGCACATGATCTGAAAGCATATCTCTATCCATCATTCTCATAATTCTTGCTTGGCCAGTCTAGAAATTGTACCACGTATATTCTAAATTTTCAATAAAATATTGAGAAGAAAAATAAGAATTGGGGTTTAACAAACCCAATTTATTTTTTACAAAGTACCAGGCCTCTCTTTCCCTAGTACCCCACCATATGGGAAGTTTTCCTATCTTTTCTACAGGATTTTCATTCATATTAAAATCTCCACACATAATCCAAATAGCAATTGGTAAAGAAAAATCACGCCATCACCAGAGGCTACAGTGCTCTTGAGCGTCATTGGAGGCATATACATTAATAATACCAAAATATAGCCCACAAACCTCAATTAAAACCCAAACTATGTGATTAGAGGGGTCCACGCCCCATGAGATAAAACTATCTTTCCACCTAGTTGCCAAAAGAATGACAGCTCCCCCTCTACCAATGGAATAACTAGTGGCATAAAAAAGCAACCTAGCCAAAGAAAAGGGTAAGTACATTGCAAAATAAATTCAGAAATCTTAATCTCTTGAATACAAAGAAATTTAGGATTACCATAAAACCTAGAGAATAAATAAATATCATCTCGGACCAAGTATTTATAGACTGGGTCTGTCAGCCCTCTGACATTCCATGATAAAAACATCATGGAGATCGATAAAGACTCATATGTTTGGATACATCTTTAGCATATTTGAGGTTTGAAAGAGAATCATAAATATTATTGGTAAAATTCTCTTGACCTACTTTCCAAAACTTTGTTTGATGCCTTTTGTCTTGGTGAACTAGGGATTCTCCCCGTGGTGGGCTACAGGATCTTCAACCATTGATATAAGCCCACTCAAGTTCCATGAAGCTTGAGCAATATTACCCATTGATATGCAAAACTGGATAATCTAAAGACTAAGTAGGAGTAGAATTAATAATTTTGGAAAAGGAAGTATTATTCGGTGGTACATTAGCAACCATCTATGAAGCCCTAGCACTAGGTACCTCTAGTTGTGTAGTACACTGCTCCATCACCACACCATGCCTAGTTGGCACAAAAGACACAAGGGATTGAGGTGAGCTACTGGGAGTAGTCATAGGGTTTACATATTTCTCATTCTTAACCTTCTTCTATACTACCTTCCATTCATCTTGCCCCCCATTGGAATTAGGGACAAAGCTAGTAATAATAGAATTTGCAGTCGCCTCTTTAGCTTTAATCTTGTCTACCATTAAAGGATAATCTGTTATCTTATGGGTAGCTGATTGGCAATTGTAATATGTGTTAGGAAGGTTTATGTAGACAAGACATTTCTTGAACCAGTAGTCACCAACTTGGACATCAATAGTCTCCCTAATATCTTTAGAAATATTGACTTTGACAAAAAAATACATTTAAGAGTGTGAGGCATAAAATTTATTCATTTCACAATAGATAAATTCACCAATGGGGACCATAAGGTTCTAATAATAAGGCCATATTAGCAAATGAATACCATGGAATTCAACCCAAATTGAAACCCACAATTAAGCATCATTAGTGACCAAAACATCCTTGGTCCAGGTCTGAAAAATCAACAAGGAGCTATGAATAGACCAAGGCTCACAACTAAGGATATCTTTGGCTTGAGCAGGGTCAGTAAAATGAAACAAAAAAATTCTTTGGTGAGGTTCTGGATACCATCAACCTTGATGTTATGCCAAGTTTGTTGTATCTAGTTACGAATGAGGGTCTCACCAAGGATACAACCTAGAAAATACCCTACCAGCATATGGCTTTCCAATCAAGAACAAGTAGTATTAAATTCACTCAAGGGGATAACAAAGTATAGAGGAGAAATATTACCTCATGATAAACTTTAAGAATGAACTTCCATTGTTGCTTGTTCACCTTTAGCACCATTTCTCCCTTCTACAGCTTCAATAAAATTTAGAGTTGTTTATTGAACCCCATCCATAAAAAATAGGTTCAATTTACCAAACAGCAGAGTAAAGTCAGAAAAAATATTAAAAAAATACCCTAAGAGGCATCCTGCACACACTCCAGAGTAGAAAGGCAATATGGCACCAAGAACTCAAAATCTTATGAAATCTTGAGCTTTGATGATGATATATGGATCTCTTGTTTGGCTCACAAATGTAGATAATATTATTTCAACAAGATGTAGTTTGTAAGCTATCTCATTCCATTTTAAATCTTTCTTCATAGTAGGTGATTCATATTGTACATGTGGTTCTTTGTATTTGGAAAATTTAATATAAAATTAATTATATTTGAACATACCCTCTTCATTCAAGAATGTATTGAACTTCTTGGCCTTAAAGGTGTCCCATAGCTTATGCTTGTAATGGCTCCCTTTATATCCTAGTGGTGTTTCCTCCTATTGCTTTCTTGGCTTGAAGTAATCAACCAAATATAACTCTTCTCGTATGATGATTTAGATGTTTCCATGTTTCTTGACCTATCATATGTTTGGGTTTATACCACACTTTATTGTGTTGTTTCAAGTCTCTTTGTGTGACAAACACATGTTCTTCTATTTCTTGAACTTATTTTTCTTCTTTTACTTGATTCTCTTTGACTACATTACTTTGATGTGTCTTTCTCTAACATTGATTTTGCTATTCTGAAGATGACCTATTATGCTACCAATTCATATCTCATGAAGGGGATCCATTTTTTAATAGAATATGCCAAAATTTCTTTATGGAATGTTTGTTTCTTCCATAATGTTCACACGTCTTTTGCATGTAGAAATTACTCTCTTTAGAATCATTTATCTAATTTTGACACCTTTGAAAATGGTTTCTTTATTGTAAGTGTTATGGATATCTCGTGGCTTTTCTAAATGGTTGCTTCCCTCTTTGACTTGTAATTAGTAATTATTCTTTATCTTCCATTGTATGCAAGGTCTCTACTTTTTGAAGTAGGTTCATAAGCTTCTAAAAGTTTGGTGTTTGCTCAAAAAAATTTATTGTTTTCACAAAAGCATTATAGTTTGATAGGAGATATATTAAAATAATATAAAATAACATTTCATCATCTATCTAAGTTTCCAATGCTTGCAATGATGTTCACAATTTTACAATTCTCCTTATGAATGATTTTGCCTTTTCTCCACTCTTTATCTTCAAATAATGAATCTCACTTTGGAGTTATAAAATCTGATTTTAATTCTCAGTTTCATGTTAGATAATATTACATTATTGGATCTATACTTTATATATCCTTTTACATAATATTTAATATGTAGGATATGCATAAGTTTCAAAACAATAAAGTAATTAGAAAGTCAATTGTTTTGCATACAAGTGGCAAGATGAGAAGCCAAAATTCATGCAAGATTTGCAATAGTCAAGAACTTGAAGAGTCATATTATACAACTATATTATGGATACAAAGCTCCATATTTTAGGAACAATAAAAAACAGTATACATGATACATAATTTTTTAATTCATATTGTAAGTATTCTTCATGCATGCACATGAATTATTTTGGCTATTTACATTCATATTTGATATTATATATTAATGTTATTTTATTACTATATTGGCATTGATATATTTGATTGCTTATATATAATTCTACTCCTAATTATTGATATTTAGACCTATAATATTTTTAATATGGCCTTAAATGCCAACAGTGGTATCAAAGCTACCACTTAACTTTATCCAATTTTTATAGAGTTATATTTATTAGCCACCATTGTAATGGAGTATATCCACTCAAACGGTAGTGAATACTTGGAATCTATTTTTAAATGTTTGATTGAGTAGATATTGAGGGGACAAGGTAAAGTCACCCTAATTTGGATGCTAGGGTATTTCCACATGGTTTAAGGAAAACTAGTGAACACTAGGACTTAGATTGAATTGATTAAGGTCCAACTCAGAAGGAAGTTGAATGTATGGGGACTTTCATAGTCACCCTAATATTATTTTTTATATTATTTAGAAAATAGGATAATCATATTGTTCTTAGGTGCGACCTAAGACATCAAAGATAGATTACAAAGATTGAGAAGCATAAAAAAAAATTTAGTACAAATAAGAGAAGCAGTGTTAGCTTCTCAATAATAAATTAAAGATAAGATATTAAAATTAAGAAGTACAAAGAATAAGCCTTTTGAGATAATGAAATATTGGAAAATTAGGTTGACTAAAAATATATTCATATCATTTTAGTCTTGGTCATCTATCAAATTATGCAAAATTCTTCAAGAATTTATTTCAATGTTAAAGATGACAATAAAGGTAAAATATACAAAGCACCATCAATAGCACTACCCTATCGAGGCAATCATATAGAGGTTACATAAGAAGTTATGTAAGAAGGAAGAAAGCAATAAGCTTGAAAATCTAAAAGCTATAAGCATGACTATCTAAAATATATAAATAAATCCTTCTAAATTCTATGAGCACAACTACCACAAAATTATAAGAGTCATACAATGATTATCTAAAATATTGTAATAAAAAAAATTAGACCACTAGCATTCAAAGAAGATAAGGAAGTCACAAGTGCTACCAAAGCATAGTCTAGAGAATGTATGAGACTAAGCAGCTAATAAAAAAAAGTGGTAGGTCTTCATAGAGGAGACTAAGAAGCCAATAAAATGAAGTAGCCAACCCACATAGTGGAGACTAAGAGGCTAGATAAACAAAGTGGTCATAGAGGAGACTATTCAGCCAGTGTTAAGGAAATAAAAGTTACCAACTAGCATAAAGGAAACTCAATAATTTGTCTTGGAAAATACAATATAGGAATTAAGAAGCATGAGTAGTCAGTAATAGAAAATGAATAAGCAATAAAAGAGTGTTGTCAAAATTAGCATTCAGAGAGAGTACAGAATGTTATTTAGCATTAATAGAGCACCATCTAGAAGAGTCCTAGTGCACTCCAAGAACATGTCATCTATAAGAGTCTAGGTATAATTCAAGAATGTGCCATCCAGAATAGACTGGGAATACTATGAATATGATATCCATCATAAGGTTTTTAAGGGGGAGTTATAATATTTTCCACAATAATGGTTTTGGAGTTTATTTTTGAAAAATATTTAAATTTATTTAATGTTTTGGAGTGAAAAGGATTTCTACTATAATTTGAAATTGATATTTTTAATTTTTTTAGTTTCTTTTCTTAATATGAAGTAATAAGGTTTTCTAATTCATATTGGATTTAAGATTTTAGAATCTATCATGGATTATTGGTATATTTATTCTAGAGCAAGTAGGCATATGACAGGAAATAAATAATGGTTTAAAACCTTTCAAGAGAAACATGAAAAACTAGTTGTCATAGCAGATAGTATGACTTATGAGGTCAAAGGAGTAGGAGATGTTTTAATTGATTTATCAAATGAAAAAGGGATAATTAATAATGTACTATATGTACCTAGATTAACTGCTAATCTTCTTTCAATATCTCAATTAATGGATCAAAATTTAGCAGTTGAATTCAAATTTGTTAAAAACAATAAAAATTTCCTTATTACCAAACAAGAAAAAGTCATAGCTTTTGGTTCTTATAAAAATAGTCTATTTTCTCTAGACACATCATCAAATATGGCTTTGACAATAGGCATTTCATAAATAAATAAAAAACTTTGGCATAAAATGCTAGGACATATAAGTGCATCTTCATTGAATGAGATGAGTAAACATCAAATGGTTAAAGGTTTACCTAAACTCTCATGGGAATCTATAATATGTCTAGAATGTCTTGTAGGAAAATAGCATAGAATACCTTTTGAACGTAGTCAATATAGATCTCAACAACCATTGGAATTTTTATGTGGTCTAATGAATACTACTAGTCTTGGAGGACATAGATATTATCAACTATTTGTTGATGACTATTCTAGAAAAATGTGGGTGTATTTTATGAAATTCAAATCTAAAGCATTTAGTTGCTTCAAACAGTTCAAGCAGTTAGTGAAAGAAACAAGAAAATCAATCAAGAATCTTCGTTTAGATAGAGGGGAGAATTTTTATCAAAGGAATTTAATTCTTTTTTAGAAACAAATGGTATAAAATGACAACTTACCACAACATATTCACCTCAACAAAATGGTATTGCAAAAAGAAGAAATAGATCTATTATGGAAATGGTTCGTTGTATGCTAAAATAAGCTCATCTTGATCATCAATATTGGGCAGAAGTGGTTAAAATAACTATGTACTTACAAAATAGATCACCCACAAGAATATTAAAAAATGTTACTCTTGAAGAAGTATGGTTAGGAAAAAAACCAATAGTAGAACAATTAAGAATATTTGGATGTAAGGCATACATGCATGTTCCAAAGCAAATAAGAACTAAACTGGATAATAAAAATATGTGTGGAATATTTGTTGGTTATGATGATGATTCAACAAGATATAGAATAATTGATCCAACTAAAAAAAATTACATAAGAAGAGATGTAGTATTTGATGAGGGAAACAAAAATGTTATTAAAGAACAAAAAATTGATACATGAACAATTTTAAGTCTTTCAGAAGAAGAGGACTCATCAAGTGAAGAATCAAAATCAGAAACATATGATGAGCAAATTGAAAATTTAGAAACTACTACAACACTACAAAGGAAAGAACCAATATGGCTTAGAGATACACTTAAGGACTCAAAGCTAGAGCAAATGCCAGATCTTACTACTACAAGACCACAAACTCGTAGCTTAACGAGAATAAATAGGGGATTGATAAGTTCTGTAGTAGAACCTACAACTACTCAAACTGCTTTAAGTCATCCAAAATGGAAGACAGCCATGGAATCAAAATATGCAATGTTAATGAAAAATAAAACATGGAATCTAGTTGATCTACCACAAGGAAAGAAAGTAGTAGGATGTAAGTGGATCTACAAGATAAAATACAAAGCAAATGGTTCTCTTGACAAATACAAAGCTCGATTAGTTGCAAAAGGATATACTCAAACAAAAGGAATAGATTATGAAGAAACCTTTGCACCAACAACAAGAATGACTACTATTCAGATAATTTGTATTTTAGTAGCACATCCTGGATGGAAAATTTATCAAATGGATGTAAAAAGTGCATTTCTTAATGGTGATCTCAAAGAAGAGGTATATATGTCATAGCTAGAAGGATTTGTGATCAAAGGACAAGAACAAAAGGTTTGTAAATTGAACAAATCCTTATATGGTTTAAAGTAGGCACCAAGAGCATGGTACATAAAGATTAATAATCATTTGTTATAGCACAATTTTAAAATAAGTTTATCAGATCCAAATATCTATACAAAAAATGTTGGACTAGATAAAATAGTACTTATAGTATATGTTGATGATATAGTAATCACAGGAAGCTCTAGAATTCTAATAGATGAAGTTAAAAGGGACCTAGAAAAGGATTTTGAAATGATAGATTTGGGGCTTCTTCATTATTTTCTTGGTTTGGAAATTTGTCAAAGTGAAAACAATATCACAATAACACAAAAAAAGTATGCAAAATCATTACTTGAAAAGTATAGAATGAAAAATTGTAAATTCAAAGATACACCTATGGAACAAGGATTACAATTGTCTAGATATAATGAAACATCTCTAGTTCTAGCCACTATCTATCATCAATTAATTGGAAGTCTTCTATATTTAACAAATACTAGACCAGACATAGTTTTTGCTATAAATTATCTTTCAAGATTCATGCAAGAACCTAGATAAAGTCATTGGAAAGCTACAAAAAGAATACTACAATATATTAGCAAGACTACAGAATATGGGTTAATATATAAAATAAATGAATATGATGACAAGTTTTATCTATAGGGATATTCAGATTCTGATTATGTTGGATCTATAGATGATAGAAAATCTACATCAGGCTATGTATTCTATCTTGGCTCTGGACCTATTTCTTGGTATAGTAAAACAACATGTAGTAGCACTTTCATCTATAGAAGTAGAATATCATGTAGTAAAATATGTAGTATGTGAGGCACTTTGGTTACAATATATATTGTTAGATATGGGAATCAAGAGAACTCCTACAATATTAAATTGTGATAATCAAGGAGTACTTAATTTAATCAAAAATCCAATTATTCATGAAAGAACAAAACACATTGAAGCTCAATGTCATTTTATCAAGGATCATGTTCAAAATCATCATATCTAATTGAAACATGTTTCTATTGAAGATCATATTGCAAATATTTTTACAAAAGCACTTGGTTGAAACAAATTTTAGATATTCCAGAATCATCTATGTACATCAAGAGAAGTTCACATCAAATAATGTAATACAGGGGGTGTTAGAGAATATTACATTATTTGATCTATAGTTTATATTTCCCTTTATGTAAGATTCTATGTGTAGGATATGCACAAGTGTCATAAAAGTAAAGTAATTAGAAAGTCAAGAGTCTTGCATACAAGTGGCAAGATGAGAAGCCAAAAGTCATGTAAGAGTTGCAACAGTCAAGAACTTGAAGAGTCATCTTATACAACTATATTATGGAGACAAAGCTCCATATTGTAGAAACAAGAAAAAATATTGTATACATGATACTTCATTTTTTCAATTCATATTGTAAGTATTCTTCATGCATGTACATGAATGATTTTGACCATTTACATTCATATTTGATATTATAAGTGAATGTTATTTCATTATTATATTGGCTTGGATATATATTTGATTGCTCATATATAATTCTACTCTTGATTA
Source organism: Wollemia nobilis (assembly GCA_028583015.1). NCBI lineage: Eukaryota > Viridiplantae > Streptophyta > Pinopsida > Araucariales > Araucariaceae > Wollemia > Wollemia nobilis. Next base: position 4,535,254 of record JAQPPZ010012983.1, on the reverse strand, counting down.
TTGATATTTTGACCTATAATATTGTGGCTTATTTATATTGGGACCTATGATATTTTGAGATATTTAGGCTTAAAATTCAACACTTTAAATATTATTTTCAACTTCTTCCATGCATCTTTGGCTATGTTGTATCCTGAATATATACTTGGACCTCATCTACTAATCCAAACATGATGATTACTCTTGCCTTATTATTTTCCTTGTCAAACTATGTTTGATCTTATCCTTTTATATTAGGATGGGTAATGCTTCCATATACTACTTGTCATACTTCTTCAAACTCAAGTTTTGTCATGATTTTTGTCTTCTAGGCAACATAATTATTTTCTCTTAACAATTAGAAATCTAGCAATAAAAACTTTTATGCTCCACTATTTTATAGTGTTGTTGCACTTGTACAACATGCCCTAGCATACATGGACTAAGGACCCATTTTTTAAAAAATTGGTGATTGTTTTCTTTTTTGATTGTGCTTGTGCATTATAGTCAATTATCCAAAAAGATGATATTCCCAATTGAAATCTTTCGATCATAAGTACCAAATTTTTTCTTACCTTTAGTTTGTTGTAATGCTTATTGCCATTGTTATGTATGGTAAATACTTTTAAAATATAAAATAAACTCTCCTATTGAATCAATATCATAATAATCTTTCCAATACGTACCCACATGCCTGTATTCCCATAGCCTTAACACCTTGAAACTACATAAAATTAGATATGGTAGACTTGGATTTTCCTCCAACAACAAATATGGTTTAAATTTTATGAAAACACTTTAACTAGATGCCCCATACAAATAGATTTTTAAAAGTATAAATTTGCCTATGTTACAACAATTAATAACCTTATGGATGACTCATTTTTAGCAACCTATCTAGCTACTCTGATTGCCTAAAAATACCTACCTAATAATCATGTTGCTCTCACTTTCTAGCCATACATCTCTTGCAATACTTAATGATATTTTTATAAAATCGCTCCCATTAGATGCTCCTCAAAAACATATTTATAGAAAGTATAAATTTTCCTATGTTTTTAGGAGATTTGAGGTTCAAATTGCTTGTTTTATGTAGGTTATCCAAGCTACCATGATCAAGTTAACTCCCAAGAAAATATAAGAAAATGGTTGTAAGACTAGACATTGAAGAAATTTCTTTGGTCAAAATTTCAACCAATCGAGGGGAATTTCAAGAGAAAACTAAGTTAACACTACTAGAAACTCAAAATGTTATGTCTCATTAAAACCCAACATTCAATTGGAAATAAATTTCCTATTAGAACTCAACACTCAAGTGGAATCACATGCCCATATAAAATTTGGCTAAGGTAGGGAGGTTTGATACTTTGTCGTAGTGATGGACTCAAAATTTTGGCTAAGGAAAAATTTTTGAAGAAAAGAGGCTAAACTTTTTAAATACAAATGTTATCTTAAGGAGTGAAAAAGTCTAGCATAACAGAAAGCCAAAGTTTGGCTAAGGTAGAATATGGGTAGAAAAGACCATATTTTTTCTTACCTAGAACTCAACACTCAAGTGGAAATCACTTCCTTGGACAAAACCGGATTGCTCATAGGGAAATAAAAATCTAACTAGAAGAATGTAAACCATTAAAAAAAAATTGGTAGTGACATCAACAATGGGTTTGAAAAACCCTAACTTCGTAAGTGAAAAAAAAATAAAATATCAGGTGTCATAGCTTTTTGAGCAATGACATCAATAATGATTTTAAAAATCCTAGTAAAGAAGAAAAATGTCGAAAGCCACTAAACACTTAGCCAAAAAAGCAATTTTAGAAGCTTTGCCACCTGTGGCAAACTCTAAGTGAAAATTATCTCGATCACAAGCCCGACCACTCATAGAGAAATAATAAGTTCTTAAAACCCCAAACACTAATATCTAAGCATGAATAGTAGTACTAAGTGAATTTCTCCCTAGGTAGAATCCCAAACACTTATAGGGAAATATGAAAGCATCGTGAACATAGATGTGCATCGTGATGGACATGGTGAAATTAATGTGTAAGCCCACTTGTTGTGATTGGTAGATAAAATATTGAATCACCCAACCAATTAGGATCAAGAGACCCCAAGTGCCATATGAATGGAGGTTTAATGAGGCATGGCCACAATGTGGTTGAAAGCCATCCCAAGGAGTACATCATGGATAGTAATTTATTGTAAAATGTAACACTATGTGAAGCTCAAAAATTGTATAAATAGTGACTCACTAGCCTATTACAAGGATCAAAAACCATCTATTAGCTAGCCCCTTATATTTTTTATTTCTTTACATTTCCTCTTTATAGTTGGATAGAATTTCTAAACCAAACCTGATTTGAGTGTTGTTTTTCGTAATCCACTAAATTGAGTAAATTTGAAATCCAATGTATTTTATTTTTATATTTATAAGTCAAGACTTTTAAAGTTTCTATTTTCAAATTGTACATGTTGATGGTGGTTGTAATTAGTACATGTCATAGTCATGTTTCCCTTTGAAGATTGCATTGTCTTGATCTCAGGCTATGTGAACAATAGTCGTGCCAAGGTTGGTTTTAAATAAAAATGTTACTTTACTATATCATAATAGATTTCAAGGCAGTATAGATTTTCTTATTTTAATAATTATCTCTAACCCTCAAACCTTTAATTTTTCTTTGGAACCTATTTAGAGTAGGAGTAGATTTATTTCTATTTAAATGTATTTTTAGTTTAAAATAGTTTAAATTATGCTCATCTCTTTTTATTGTAAAATCAATAGAGTGGAATTATTTTTAAATAGTTAATCATTTTAAATTCTAATAAAGTGTGCCTAAGAAATTTATATTTGAGAGTCACACCAGCAAAAACCTCTTGAAGGAACAACTATTAATGACCTTTAAGTTTATCCACACCATCCAAGACCTAGCATACCTGAACCTTGGGGGGAAATAATTTCACTTTCAAGAGAGAACAAACTCTATTCCAAGTATGTTCTCTTACCTTTGACAATGTGTCATTTGTGCACTCAATAGAAGTAACACTAGAAGGATGGTGAATTATTGATTCACTAAGTCCACCAGACCCTTGTGCTTAATAGAATTGGCACTATAATAAAATCCTGTAGACTCTAGGAATTAAGTGTTTTTAATGTAGTTTTTATATTACACATCTTGATTATCAAAGCTAAAAAAAATGTTATCATCACTAGATCCAATTAATTTTTAGGTGGTATTGTGTTTCTCAACATTTTCTTATATAGAAGGCCTAGAGCTAACAAAGGTAGAACCAATACTCTAACTACCAATAGTTATCCTAGATCTATTATCCCTTTTATTAATCCTTTTGCCATTCTTGAAGGTCCACCAATGACAGATCCTACTCCATGGTTAGTAGAAAGTAGTCCTTTAAATATACTAGGATCAACACATGATATGCCTAGGAATGTTGAGAGATATCTCCCTATGTATAGGCATGATAGAATGAGGTTAACTGAAGAATATATCCAGGCATACAAATATACCTTAATCTATTTATAAATTGACCATGAGTGATGGGGGGGCACAAAATTTCACTCTTCTCAATACCAGAGTTTCTCATTAATCAACTTGAAAATATTTACAGAAATGGTAGCAGTCCACCAAATAAACTCCTCTACTCCACCCATTAGAAGAAAAACATGCCCAGATAGGTCCAGAGTGGGCCTCTTGCCTTCAGCTCTACAACTCTACCTCGGTAGTTTTTTGACCCCTTGTACATGCCTATGCTTCCCCTTTTAAAACCTCTGGGTTTCTTTCGAGGTCCCGACCCTCTAGGCCATTAATGACCCCCCTAGAAGAATACATCCTTCGAATCTCAAAAGTCGACTCTTCCTCGCCTTCGATGACTGAACCTTCACATATTTTACCCTATCTGGAAACTGCCACCAGGGTAGCTGTGGAAACACGCATTGGTGAGCCGCCTGATTGTCTCTGACCTTTGGATGCAGCAGTCGAGTGTCTGCCATGCTCAACAAGCTTATCGGGAAATAAATCATGCTTTAATGAGGTCTTTGATCGCCTCAGGAAACACTGTCTAGGAACGCATGTATTTTCTTCCTCGCTACCTTTATCTTCTTCAGGTCACGATATCACGACATCTTTCCTTTCCAACTCTTCTTTCTCCTTCGGGTCACGAAATTGTGACATGTCATGATATCGCGACATCTTTCCTTTTTGCTTCCTCCTCGCCTCTCGGGTCATGAAATTGTGACATGTCATGATATCGCGACATCTTTGCTCTCTGCTTCCTTCTCACCTCTTTGGGTCATGAAATCATGACATGTCACGATATCGCGACATCTTTGCTCTCTGCTCTCTCTCTCTGTTTTCGGGTCAGAAAATCATGACCACTTTGCATTTCACCTTTGCTCTCTACTTCAGGTCATGAAATCATGACATGTCGCAATTTCATGACAGTTTCCTTCCTTGCTTTCTTCTTCCTCCTTCGGTCGCGATTTCGTGACATGTCATGAAATTGTGACATTTTCTCCTCTGGTCGTCTCCTATCTTCTTTCGATCGCAATTTCACGACATGTTGTGAAATCATGATATTTTCTCCTCTAGTCGTCTCCTATCTTCTTTCGGTCATGATTTTGCGACATTTTCTTCCGACGCCTTCTCTCCCCTATTTTTGTCGTGATTTCGTGACATGTCGTGAAATTGTGACATTTTTCTTGGATGCCTTCTCCCTCCTTCCTGATTTGCAAAAATGTGACATGTCGCAATATCGCGACATCTTTCTCTCTAGCGCCTTCTCTCGGCTTCTGGTCGTGAAAATGCAACATGTCATGATATCGTGACATTTTTCTCCTCTATGCCTCCTCTTGTCTTCTGGTTGCGAAAATACGACATGTCGTGATATCGCGAAATTTTTCTCCTCTACACCTCCTCTTGTCTTCTGGTTGCAAAAATGCGAGATATCGCGATATCGCGACATTTTTCTCCTTTATGCCTCCTCTTGTCTTCTGGTCGCGAAAATGCGACATGTCGCGATATCGTGACATTTTTCTCCTCTACGCCTCCTCTTGTCTTCTGGTCGCAAAAATGTGACATGTCGTGATATTGTGACATTTTTCTTCGTGCCTTCTCTCTCCTTCCTAAGTCGCAAAAATGCAACATGTCACGATATCACGACACTTTTCTCTGTCGCGATATCGCGACATCAAGGCAAACACTTAGAAATTTTCTTGTCGATGCAAGATTGCTCTGCTGCCACCGGATGCTCCTGCATCAGACAACCGGGGTGCATTAAGAAGTGACCTTCACTTCCTCCTTCTCCTCTGGGTTCAAGCCCTCTACGCAGCTCCTCTTGCAGTGCCTGAACTTGCCTCTGCAAATCTCTAAAATCTTCTACTGGCACCATATTTCTTCCACCACCACCATTTCTTCGTGGAGGCATTCTGCTTGTTTCTCTTACAACCCTTCCATAGATCCTGGTGTAAGCTGCCTCACTTTCGATGATCTGCTCACACACTCAAGAAATCCCTTTCTTCCATAGATCCTAGTGCAAACTACCTCACTTTTGGTGATCTATTTACACACTCAGGAACTCCCGCTCTTCCACAGATCTTGGTGCAAACTGCCTCACTTTAGGCGATCTATTTACACACTCAGGAACTTTCGCTCTTCCACAGATCCTGGTGTAAACTGCCTCACTTTCGGTGATCTTTTTACACACTCAAGAACTTCTACTCTTCCACAGATCCTAGTGCAAACTACCTCACTTTCAGCGATCTGTTCACACACTCAGGAACTCCCACTTTAATACCACTGATGGGAGACCACAAAATTTCACTCTTCTCAATACCAGAGTTTCTCATTAATCAACTTGAAAATATTTACAAAAATGGTAGCAGTCTACCAAATAAACTCCTCTACTCCCCCCTTGGAAGAAAAACATGCCCAGATAGGTCTAGAGTGGGCCTCTTGCCTTCAGCTCTGCAACTCTACCTTGGCAGTTTTTTGACCCCTTGTACATGCCTATGCTTCCCCTTTTAAAACCTCTGGGTTTCTTTCGAGGTCCTGACCCTCTAGGCCATTATTGACCCCCATGGAATAACACATCCTTCGAATCTCAAAAGTTAGCTCCAAAGCAAGAGTCTGCCAAATAAACTCCTCTACTCCCCCCCTTGGAAGAAAAACATGCCCAGACAGGTCCAGAGTGGGCCTCTTACCTTCAGCTCTGCAACTCTGCCTCGACAGTTTTTTGACACCTTGTACATGCCTATGCTTCCCCTTTTAAAACCTCTGGGTTTCTTTCAAGGTCCTGAACCTCTAGGCCATTAATGACCCCCCTAGAAGAACACATCCTTCAAATCTTAAAAGTCGGCTCTTCCTCGCCTTCGATGACTGAACCTTCACATCTTTTACCCTATCTGGCAACTGCCATCGAGGTAGTCATGAAAACATGCATTGGTGAGCTGCCTAATCATCTCTGACCTCTGGACGTAGTAGTCGAGTGGATGCCATGCTCAGCAAGCTTATCGAGCAAGAAATCATGCATTAATGAGGTCTTTGACCACCTCGGGAAACATCGTGTGAGAACGCATCTTTTCTTCCTCGCTGCATTTCTCTTCTTCGTGTCGCGATATCGTGACATGTCATGATATTGTGACATCTTTCCTTTCTGACTCTTCTTTCTCCTTTGAGTCATGAAATCGTGACATGTCGTGATATCGCGACATCTTTCATTTTTACTTCCTCCTCGCCTCTCAGGTCACAAAATTGTGACATGTCGCGATATCACATCTTTGCTCTCTGCTTCCTTCTCACCTCTTTGGATCGTGAAATCGTGACATGTCATGATATCACAACATCTTTGCTCTATGCTCTCTCTCTTTGTTTTTAGGTCACGAAATCACGACCACTTTGCATTCCGCCTTCGCTCTCTGCTTCGGGTCGCGAAATCGTGACATGTCACGATTTCGTGACAGTTTCCTTCCTTGCTTTCTTCCTGCTCCTTCGTGAGTGATTTTGTGACATGTCATGAAATCATGACATTTTCTCCTCTAGTCATCTCCTGTCTTCTTTGGGTCATAATTTCGTGACATATCATAAAATCGTGACATTTTCTCGTCTGTCTGTCTCTTATCTTCTTTCGATCATGATTTCACGACATGTCACAATTTCAAGACATTTTCTTCGGATGCCCTCTCTCCCTTGTTTCGGTCATGATTTCATGACATGTCGTGAAATCACAACATTTTTCTTGGATGCCTTCTCCCTCCTTCCTGAGTCGTGAAAACGTGACATGTCGCGATATCGTGACACTTTTCTCTCTGGCGCCTTCTCTCGGCTTCTGGTCATGAAAATGCGACATGTCATGATATCACGACATTTTTCTCCTCTGTGCCTCCTCTTGCCTTCTAGTCGTGAAAATGCGACATGTCGCGATATCGCAACATTTTTCTCCTCTACGCCTCCTCTTGTCTTCTGGTCGCGAAAATGCGACATGTCACGATATCGCGACATTTTTCTCCTCTGCGCCTCCTCTTGTCTTCTGGTCACAAAAATGCGACATGTCACGATATCGTGACATTTTTCTCCTCTGCGCCTCCTCTTGTCTTCTAGTCGCGAAAATGCGACATGTTGCGATATCATGACATTTTTCTCCGTGCCTTCTCTCTCCTTCCTGAGTCGTGAAAACGTGACATGTCACGATATCGCAACACTTTTATCTGTCACGATATCGCGACATCAAGGCAAACACTTGAAAATTTTCTTGTCGATGCAAGATTGCTCTGCTGCCACTGGATGCTCCTGCATCAATGAGGATGTTACTTGTAGAATGTTTGCCCACACATTCGATGAGTTTGCATACGACTAGTATATTAGCTTACCTTTAGGTTCTATCACTTCTTAGGCTTAGCTATAAGTGATATTTATTAGCCATTTTATATTATCTATTGAATCAGTTGTGGTATATCATTAGTTTGTCTTTGCCCATAGCAAACCTAATGAACCCCTAAGATGTTTCAACACCAAGTTCCATAATTTATACATCAAGCTAGTGGCACCTTACATATTTATAGAGGAATTATCCATACAAATGTACTTTAGATGTTTAGACCCAATAACTTCCATGTTTGTAAGGATATCCTCTCAAATCACATCCTTGCCTATGGCATATAGTAAGGCTCTAATAGTTTATCAACAATTAATACCTCAAAATTTTGGGTTGTGTCAATTACCTTCACTTGGACAACCAAGAGATTATAATAAAATACCACTAATAAATCAATCCCTTACACAACACATTTCCATGTTGAATCTATTACCAAGATTCAGGTATCCAAACCATACTCAACCCTTCAACCTAGAAACCTTGGATTAAATTATGTCTAATATAAAAAAATTAGCATACCATTTCAACATACTAGCACAATTAGGTTACCACAAATAACATCCTCAACCATACATCTCCAAAAAATAATCAACCAGTATTACCCATATTTATAAACACATATGTAGTCGTAAATAATGTAATAGCTCAATCAAGACCAAGTCAACCTAATAACCCAAATCTTGAGTTAGATAACTTACAAAGGATGGTTCAAAAATTGAGCAATGATGTGCTTCAAATGTAAATGCAAGTTAGGCAAAACCCACATGTGAATAACAATCAAAATAACAACTTAAAATTTCAAGGGACTAACCACCAATAAGATACTTTCCCAAATAGTGGAATAATCCTAAATTTTGCTAGCAACCATAATCAATCTAATGAAAATCCAAGTAGTTCCATAAATTTGGCTGATCTTGCTCTACCCAACTAGTGCAGGGTTCATTCCACTACTCAACATGGTAAAACTAATTGTTCAGAGTTTAAAATAGCTCTATATATTGTCCAAAATGAGAAAAATATTTTGGAGTTAGTACCCATCAATGACGATTGTAGAAATCAATATAATAATAATGTAAGGACAACCTTATTTTTAGATACATATAAACTCATAGTAGTGGATGAAGAGGAACCCAAAGAATTTCTAGAAGAGGTACAAGTTTAGTAATAGTTTAAAAAGGTAAAAATTATATTCCCTAGAGTAAAGGTAAAGCACCACTGACTTCTTCCACACCTCCCAATAAAACTTCCATCTCACTTAATGAGTAGGCCAATAAAATATAGTGCCACCTAAGGATCCCACAATGTTAGAATATATTACATTATTTATTACATATCAATGTACCACCTTGGGTGCATAACTAGAGTAGGAATTTATTTTAGAGTAATGTTTGAGTAGTTACTTCATGCATGTAATAAATTCACAAGTGTTAGAATGTGCAATGATGTAAATTTACATGTAGACCACATGTATATGAGTTATAGGATAGGGATATGTACAGTTGTGGGTAGAGTAAAGGCCAAGGAACATATCTTCCTATATATAGTTCATTAAGGAGTGAGTAATGAGAGAGAGGTGATAATAGATAGTGAGTATGAGTGAGTAGGTACAATATAATTATTCATTGAAATTTTTGAAGTTTTCAAGTCCTCCATTATATTGCATTGTACTATTTTCATGAGCTTTCATTAATGGCATATTGTTGAGTTAGTGCAAAATTTTATCTCATTATTTTCCTGTATATTATAGTGTCATTATCATATAGTTATAATAGCTCACTTATTTCATATATTATGGTTGCATTTCCTTTAACATACATCCTAAAAATCTAACAATGGTATCATATCACATGGTATATCAATAGGAAATAGGGAGAGCCATAAGAGAGATTAAGAGGAGTTCAAAAATATCATTTTTAGAATTTTTGAAAATACATTTGGTTGGATTCTTTCCACAGAGTTGCAAAAAACCTGTGAAGACTAGGAATCAACATTGATTCCACTATATTGAAAAATCAACTAGTGAAGATCCATTATCTCTATATTTAAATTTTTCTCTATTGTAGATTCTAATATTTATTACAGGAAAATGATATTCAAAGAAAGTTGTGAATCTTCATACAAATATCTATGAAGAATATCTTATTTAGAATCAATCCATTATTTGAAGCAACAAATAAAATAATTAAGATTTGGAGCCCTAAGGAATGGTCCTAATTCTAGAGTTGTAGACCTACCAATTGTAGAAGATAGAAAAAGGCCAGAGGAGTCTTATTGTGGATTGAAGAAGAAGAGACTCAAGAAAAGAGTCTAGGAGAATATTGGAGGTTGGTGATCTCCATTAAAAATTCAAGACTACATATTGCAGATTGAATAAGTAGAAAAAATAAGTCTTAGAAGTTGAAGAGACCCACAAGAGGTCCCATTGAAGAACTTCTATTCTTGGAAGTTTGAATATAGAGAAGGACTAGCAAAATTTCTATTCCATTTTCCAAAAGTAGTATATTTCAAAGATCCATGAAGGAGAACTCATTGCAAAACTTCCACAATAGAATATTGAAGAAAAGATCTCGTTGAGAATACTAGAGAATCTACATGATTGAAGACACTAGAGAAGAGGTCTCAAGGAGAAATAAGAAGAAGGCTAGGAAAGCCTCATTGAAGGAGACTTGAAGGAGTACATTGAAGAATATTTAAGGAGAATTCAAGGAGAAGTTTTTGATAAAGAAAATTTAGAATAATTTTCATCATTTGACAAAAATCCCAAAAGGAGAAGAAGGATTTGGCAAGAATTTTGCCAAATTTTTGAGGAGAATAGTGAAGACCTAAAGACAATTAGAATCTTGAGAAGAAGGCCACTAGATAGGCCAATATTGAAATTAGAATTCAACAAGTAAGTTGAAGGAGATAGAGAAGCCACCAAAACTAAGAGATTTGGATATTGTCATTGAAGGCTATTTTAGAGAAAGGATACTACTAGTTTCATAGTAGAAAAGTGAAGGTTTATTGAAGGAAAATCTCAGTTGCAATTTGGAGGAATTTCCTACCAAATTTTATAGATTCAAGGATAAAATTTTGAAGGTGAAATTGATTGTGCAAGGGTATCAATTAGGAAAGCATTACTAGCTGTAAAACTTTAGATCTATAGAGTGCTTTCTAAAGGAAGGGAAAAGCCACCAAACTACATTTTCAAGGTAGCAAGTTAGAGGTTTTTAAAGCTACAAATAAGTGACATAAAGAGTTGTTTAAGATAGCAAGGAAGAGCTGCAATTCCATCCATTACAAGGCAGAATTTTGGTCAATTTAAATCAGCAAGTTATCCATCATTTAGGGAGTTCATTCAGGTAAGCAACTTTGGTGCAAAAGATTCATTATTTGAACTCTAGTTATTCAGTTTGTTATCAAGTTTAATTAAGCACCATATTAGAGTTTAAAACTTGCAAGTAGAAGGTTTTTTATTAAAGTCTTCAAGGGAGTGCAGAAGATAGTCTCTTATAAGGTTAATACCTACACATTAAAATAGGAGTTAGATATATTTTGAAAGAAATAAGAATATCAACTTCCTATTATCTAGTTATAATAGAGAAGATATTACTCTTAAGTGAAATTTCCATATATTATAGTGCATCTTACAAGTTACTTTTAATGAGCAATAAAGTGAGATTAATAGTGCATTATACTAGTTATACTTAAGAGATTTTTAAGGTTCATTAAGGATTGGTCAAAGGTAAAAATTAGTGCACAATTAGGATTAAGTTGAAGTTTCAAGAGACACTATTGAGCACACAAAACCTACAACATATCTTGGTGAAAGCAAGTCACCAAAAGAAGGGCATATTAGTTGCTTGAAATTATTATTGCTAGTTATTCAAGCAAGTAAATTAGAGGTTAGCATTGTCTAGTCATAAAGGTAACATTATATCAATATTTTCACTCAAGGAGTAGAGCAAGAAGTCATCTCATCAAAGAAGTTAGAGAGATTGAAATACAATAAATTCAACCTAAAACATTGGTACAATTTAAGGTGTTCTATCTTAACTAATACAATGTCATTTGTGTTACATAATAAGCACCATTATTGTCTTTTCAAACACAATAAATAAGGACAAAAGATACAATTTCTAAAAGGTATTACAATAGCCAACAAAATATAGTCTTCGAGTGTCCATTTCAAAGCAAGGGAGAGATCCAATAGAGGACTCATCAAACAATTTTTTAAGCCACCATATTCAACATCGATTAGTCTCATATAAGCATAGTTCATGATGTAATATCAATCTACATCAAAAGGGGACCAAGTTGGGTAGCATAGCCATGTTAGCAAGGCTTGTCTAATGTATAACTAGAAAAGGAACAACACAATGAAAACAAGGTATAAATCTAAAAGGTTTATTACCCATGTAGACATCATGAATAGCTTAAAATAATAGTGACCTTGTTGAAACTCCTAGAGCCACCACCATCGAGGAGGATCCACCATCATCAAGGAAGAGCAACCATACATTGAGATACAAGAACTAATTGGAGGTGAAATAGCTTGAAAAGGAATTGAGAGTGCATCAAGGTAATAAGATACATTGATGTGGTTGATTGCATTCTAAATAGGAGCCTCCACTTGGCATAACAACAAAAGGCATCTTGTACCACTTGGCACAAAGTAGGAAGAGGCATATTCAAAACCTAATGTTTGAAAAAATGAGCACTCAATATTGAGTAACACTCTAGTAAAACTAGTAGTGCCTAGGTTGGATTAATGCCTAGGTTTGAGTAGAACTCATATTGGAGTAATGTAAAATATATAATAACACCCATGAATTATCATTGCAAACACTCAAAGACCATTCTCCAATGCTCAAAGATGTTTTTCAAACCTGCACTACTTGTAGTAATGGTTCAAAAGGTATAATAAACTCCATGTGCCATCTACATAAGAACACATAAGACCTAACATAATGTAAAGTGTCATTTGGCATTCATTTTAAAAATATCGAGGTATTAATAGCCTTCTACAAGAAGAACACAAACATCTCAAACATACCTTTGGCATATTTCCAAAAATATTTGGTGCAAAAAGGTCAATTAGCATTAAAGGAGGATAGTGCAGTATAAAAAATGCTATAGAATAGCGCTTGATTAATTCAAAGCATTATACCTCACGGTCCACAAAGATATGGTGCTCATAGATTCAAAAAGTACAGTCAAAGTCCAATTTGAGCATGTGATATTAAGAAGGTATAAGTGCATTACTTTATTAATTTCTTTCTATAATAGGAGTTATAATGTCATTTAATATCTAAGGTTGGTTTATTAAACAATAGGAGGAATAAGGAGATAAAACCTTAGATATTCTATTAAAGTTCTAGAAAGCAAATTGAAGGGTGAATTTTATATTGAAAAGAGTTTTTTCAAATTACATTGCTTGAAATTCTAATACCTTAGTATTTGCAAATATTATTATTTTCTAAAATTTCAAAATTAGGGAGTTATAAGGTATACTACTTCAAATTTTAGTTTCTTGGAATTTAGAAAAATTAAACCATTGAGAAGTGAAGGTTTAAAATGAGCAAAACCATTAATTGCTTAGAAATTAGAAATTGCATTCTACATTAGTCTCATGCATTAATTTATGAGACATTAATCCAACTAAAAGGTCTTGAAGGAAAAGTACCTTATTAAAACTTGAAGGTGCATCACCATTGATCTTTAGATTTATATTTACTAATAAATAGAGATACAAAAGGAAAGAAAGTGAATTTGAAAATTAGGGAGATAAAAGAAATTCAACTTAAACTAAGAAATCTAAGCATACTATCAAGTTTCATAGTGCATTCAAACACTTTATAGATAGAAGGTATTTTACAAAACTTGTAAAATTGAAAATTTCTTTGCAAGGTGGAGCATATACTCTAAACTAGGGAGATATAAGTTAGCCTACCAAAGGTTCTATCTAAAATATTATCAAGTTCCAAAATAATTCTACTGATTAATCATATACTGCAAGAGTTGAAGAAATAAAAGAATTTAGTCATACACTCAAATTCAACTTAGAGGTAAATACAATTTCTACAAGTTATAATAGTCTATTAACCATAAGGAGAAATAAAAATGAGTACTCCAAAGAATAAAATGAATAAATACATCGAAAATATCATTAGAAAGGAAAGGGAAAGTGTTATAAAAATTGGAATCAAGAATCTACTTACAAAAACTAGAAACTTAGATCTTGCTTCTAGAGTAATCTATAGTGAAGCCTTAGAAGAAAACTTTACAACCTTGGAATATTATCTTCATGCTAGAATCATTGAAGCAATTTATAATGGAAAGGATGATATTACATTTCCTCTAGATATTGGCAACATATTATACATGGCTTTACTTACATTCCAATATTACAAAGAAGTGAATGTAAAGCAAAAAGGATTAATTGAATCACTTAAAGAGAAAATAAAAATAGATGAATCCTTCATAGAGAAGATATTTCAATCATCATGCAGTATTGAGACTTCAAGTTCTTCTAACTCAATATCTTATCATGATGCTTTAAGTGGTTGTATAGAATATTCTATACTAAATAAGAATTGTGATGAGAAGGACAAAGGCAAAGAGAAAGTTGTTTTGCAGGAATCTGATGATAGCATAACAATGCATGAAATCATAGACTAATTCTAATACTAAAGTTGAATAAGAATAAGAACCATAACAAGATGAATATACCCATCCAAATTCACACAAATAGGACAATGAAGGAAGAAATATTTCAAAACCAAGATGAAGAACCATATTGATGACTAAAGTCTTAAATACCCAAATAATGTAATACAAGGGGGTGTTAGATTATATTACATTATTTGGTACATGTCAATGTACCACCTTGGGTACATAACTAGAGTAGGGGTTTACTTTAGAGTAATGATTGAGTAGTTACTCCATGCAAGTAATAAATCCACAAGTGTTACAATGTGCAATAATGTAAATGTACATGTAGTCCACATGTACATGAGTCATAGGATAGGTAGATGAAGAGTCATGGGTAGATTAAATTCCAAGGAACATATCTTCCTATATATATACCTTTAAGGAGTGAGTAGTGAGAGAGAGACGATAATAGATAGTTAATATGAGTGAGTAGGTACAATGTAGTTCTTCATTGAAAATCCTAGAGTGTTCAAGTCCTCCATTGTATTGCATTGTACTATTTTTATTTGTGAGATTTCATTAATGGTATATTGTTGAGTTAATGCATAAGTTTATCTCATTTTTTTCTTGCATACTATAGTGCCATTATCATATAGTTATCATAGCTTACTTATTTCACATCTTGTGGTTGCATTTCCTTTAACATACATCCTCAAAAGCTAATGCATAATGCCTATGCATACAAAATTTAATACACTAATACCATATATAGATAAAATCCTAGAACAAAATAAGTATTGATATAGAATTATTGACAACCTTAGGAAAACCAAGATAAATATTTATCTATTTAAGAAAGCTCAATTAATTGAACAAAAGGATTTATTACTTAAAACACTCTTTGGCCAAAATGCTACTAATGATCAGGTGGCCATATATTATGATGCAATTATATGAGTGTGTTGTAATTTCAAATCCATTTATTATGATGGACATGATTATGACAATGAGAATGATAGTATATTTTGTTATAATACTATGATAAGGAGGTTCATTAAATTAGATGTAATGCTTACTTTTTAAAGTTACGTATGCATGAATATGTGAGTCAAAAATAAGTACATGTTGGAAATAAGTATAAGCTAGGAGTAATCCTCATCTTTGTTTTGTTTTATAAAATAAGTAAGTGTTACGAGTGCAAGTGGAAAGTTTAAGCAAGAAAAAATGTACAATCAATGAGCCACTTCTTGTTCCAAATTTTAGTAGAGACTCAAAAACTAAAGGATTCATGTGAATAAAAGCTATATAACATGGCAGGAAAGTCATTTTTAGAGTCCTTACTAGAAGTAAGGATGACATAATTAGAAGTAAGAATTACCTAGTTGTAAGTATGAACTCATTAGTTAGTGATAAGAGGAAGTGCAAATCCATGGCAAACCCTATCTAGGTAACAAATACTACACCAAAATTTATTATCAAGGATGAGATAATCAAATATGATATAATGGTTCTTAAAATTAAAGGGTTAATATGTAAGTTTCAAGGATACTATCTAGGTTTTTTGTAGATCCAAATTGGATTAAGTCGAAATGGAAATTGAACTTAAATTACTCCATGATTTTTCTTTCAAAAATATGTATCCTTGTTATCTTCTCTATTTCAAAAATAATGGATAAAATAATGAATGGTGGCCCTTGGTTTAGGGGTAAATATGTATTATATTTACAACCATGGAGTGAGAATTTTTCTATGGAGATAAATACTATTAAAATGCTTATGGTGTGGATTAGGATTTCTGAACTTCATCATCAACTTATTAGTAAGGAGGCTTTGAAGAATATCAACAATACTCTAGGGGAGTTCATCCAAAGGTACCAAATACTAGGGAGAGGAGGCATGTTGTATACACTCAAATACATGTTGCCATGGATATTTCAAAATCTATATTGCATTCCTGTAAATTTAATCAAGAGAATGGGATCAACAAGTGGATTATGAAAATATTGCATTCTTATGTCACAAATGTTATAATACAAGACACATGATAATAGATTACAAAGTGAAAATATGGAAAAATAGATGGAAAATTTTGGGCATTAGAGAAAATTCAACATGAAACAAATAGATTACTTCATAGTAGAAGTTAGGTTAACTCAAGGTTTTTTTACTCCTAAGAATGTAGTAATAAAACCCCTCTAAATCATAACATACTAAATTCCATTATAGTTTTTGCAAATCATTTAATACAATAAAGTGACACAAGGGATAAGGAATTAAAAACACAAGTTCAAATTTAGAAGATGTTAAAGGTGTGAAGAAATATGGGGAGGTAAATTTTAAAGTGGCTAAGGTGAAAGAGGTCAAGGTTAATTGAGGTAAATGATATTCATTTTCCTCAAGCAGCATAAAATATTCTCCTTGCAATACCAATAAAAGTAGTACAAAGTATATCTATTGCACTTTAGAGTCTCAAAATAAGCATAACAATGAAATGCATATGGAGGATATCCTTGGAAATTTAGGGTTTCCAAGAAAGTATAAGAAATTAATTATTATGGAGGGTCATCCCTATACTTTATGGTTTCTAGTGCAACATAAAGAAGAAAGTATTGATTAGGATATTCCTTGAATTTTAGATTCTTTAGGGTAACATAAATATTTACAATACAAGTTTCATTATGAATAATATCAAAAAATATAAGAGATTAATGAAGATGAAAGTGTTGGTGGGAATGAAAAAAGTAGAGGAATATCAATAAACTATGAACAAAGAGAAAAGGAAATCAAAGGTATAATGCTTTGGAAATCCAAATTAAAATATCATATGTGTAAACAAGAAGTGGGGCTAAGCCCACTAATTAAATAATGATGATGAAAATGGTATCATGAAATATTAGAGATACAAATAAGTTGCCTAAAAAAATAATTTTCAAGGAATTAAGAGGTTCTTATAGTTCTATGTTTATTTTAATACAAGAAAAAAAATAGTAAGGAATGTAAAGATGATTTTTAAAAGATTTGGAATATGGAGGATTTCCTAGTAGTTTCTTCTAGATGATCTTGGTGTGGTATTGCAACAATATGTGACACATGCAAATGGGATGGACAATTTTTAGAAGAAAAAAGTAGTTGGGTTGCTAGACTATTTTGAATGAAATAGAAAAACATAAAATTTGGGGTTATAATATATATGATCCAACTATTAGTAACCCTAATGAAATATAATAGAAGGACCTTAGCATGATTTTGTTAAGCATAATTATGATCTATAGACTTATAGAGGCCAATCACTATCTTGGATAATCTATAATTTTGGAAGGTTACAAAGTAATAAAATTAGTCCATAAATGCCTCTCAAAACCCCTTAAAACTTGCTAAGTTAGATACATGTGCCAATTATTTTATTAAATACTAATTTTTTAGGGGGTGATCTATTAACATATTAAAGCATGCAGACACCCATTTTTGTGTGTAGTTCCAATATTCAAGTTTTTTATTCCCACATTAATCAACCTTCTAACCATCCTAGTTTGAATAAACCTTCCTCACACCAAAAATTATAGCACTTTTTGCTCCAAAAGTGATAGCATGTAGGCATGAGTGGGAGCATCAATGATGTAACTATGACCTCGGTGAAACTTCTATGAATTATTAAAGTTGGACTTTCCTACCTATTTTTGGTGCTAGTGCAAAGGTGCTAGTGGTACTATTTCCTCCTAATTATTTGAGCTATAATGTGCCAAAACTAAGATTTTTGACTCCCTATATTTTCCAAACTACTTTCCATTAGCATCCTTCATCACGCAAATATAATATCCTACCTCAACTATGCCTTAGTTGGTAATCTAAATCTTAAAATTTCTAATCATATCCCCTCTCCTCAGTTGCATGTTAAGATTTAGAAGTTAAAGGTGTGACATGTTAATAGGATCTTCCAAGGGAGATATGTATGCCTATAAATCTAGCCCTTGGGATGATATTTTCATAATAATTTCCTTTTTCACCAAAAATATATCAAAATATCTTTAGGATTGTAGTCATTCTATCATTTTCTTATGCATCTCATCCCAAACATGTCTTAAAGATAATCACCTCTTCAATAAATAATCAATCAAGCATCATCAAGCAATCTCTAACCTCAAGCATAAAGGAGGGTTTCCAACAAGCAACAAGCTTGATTTTAATAATCTTTCACCAAGGGAAAAACAACCTAATATCTTGGGTTGTGCTTTCCCCTCATCATATTTGTTTATTGGATATTCTTTGCTTTTTATATTAATATTGTTTCCTTAGAGCTAATATTGTATCTCATACTTACATTCAGCCAAGCTTATCATTTTGGTATTTAATCTTATCTTCATGCAATTAAATATTTGTCATTTTTTCATGTAACAAGATCTTTATCCTCCTAGGTTAGAACCCTTCATCATTATTGTCATAATATTAATAAAGCTTACATATAATCTTACTATTCTATTCATATAAGTAATAGTTGTACTAGATTGTAGGTTAGTGATGCTATTGTTGTTTGTTTTACATAGAGAAGTGTTAATGGTGATATTGTGATAATGATGATTTCACCATTTTAGTTTCTAGCATTCTGTTATTTCATCTATTCTTACATGTATAAACATGGTCTAAAAATTATGGAAAGGAAGTTAAATATCCTCTACTAGCCTAGAAGAGCCCCTCTATATTAATGATCGCCCTTTTTGTCCAGTTTATAGGTTTTGATAATAGTTCTAGCAATAGGTGATAGTGATGATGATGCTTCTATGAGCAAGCATTGCTTATATCATTATGGTAGAAAAAAGTTATTTTTCTCTTGATCTTTACATTTTTAACATTCTAGACTTAGATTCTATTTTATGTGTGCTTGAATTAGTTTTGTTTTTAGTTTATCATTAAAATCAATGGAGGAAATAATGAACCTAGTCTAATCTTAATAATATAATGGATCATCTAGTCTTTTCAAATTTAGGTATTAAATCAAAATTCCATGTATATTATATATTAGGCTAAAATTTGTTTTTTGCATATCTTTTTTACTTGCTCCTTAAACAAAATTATTCTTTATTTTTATTATGAAATAAAAAAGAACTTTTTTTATAGGTCTTATATGTTGCATTCTTATATGTGCATCTAGGCTATATTAAGGCTAAGTTAAAAAAACATGAATATTAAAAGGAACATTGTTTCTTTTGAAACATTAGTTTTCTCAAGTTAATCCAACAAACTAGTCATTAGACCCATAACATCCCCTAATCCTCTAGAAGTGAGAAGAGAGAGGAAGAGACACATTGGATCCCATTAGAGGCCCTTCATGACCCTCTTATTCTTCTCACATTTTGGTGAATTTGACATGAATCACCAACATAGTTTCCAAGATCCCTTTGGTCTTAGCCAAACCTTAATAAAGACTAAAATTTATCATACTTTAATCATGATTACTTAGTTTTCTTTGCTTACTTTAATATAGATAACAAGAACATAACCAAGTGCTAGTCTTTATGGGAGTGTTCACAACCCTTTCAGTAATTATTGTATGAATTCTTAGGCTATATATGGTATAGAGTGATCTTGGGTCACAAGACACCCATATAGGGTATCACACATACTTATGCCTAATAAGGAGTATATCGTATTATGCTAGTGGAAGAAAAGGAGGTATACTATTACCCTTCACATATCATCTTGGGCCATGTATCTAGTGGTCACTTCCACATACCATTATTATCTCACGTATCAATTGTCTGACATAACAACAAGTATATAGAGAGTGGTTATGTATATAGGTACCTTCAGATAAATAGGAAGGGATTTGAGGTATATATATAGAAGGAGATATAAGGTAATAGAGACATCTTCTCTTTCTTATCTAATAAAATATATAAACTTAAAAATTTAATTAATTGAATCCCTTTTATTTCTAACCTATGGTTGCGATATGCCACTTCACCTATAGTATTTCTCATAAATTGGTCAATGACCCTAACCCTTCGATAGGTAGTCCTAAGGATAAATTTACTTTGAGAACCTTGTCTTCAAATAAGAATATGAAGGTGCTTCCTCCTCAGCTCCTCTAACCTCCATCCATGATGATCAAGGGAGAGAGGATTTCAAATCCTTTGATCACATCTCATCCTTCTTGTAGAAATATAGGGAGGTTGTGGCATCCATCCTTAAGAAATGCCATGACAACCTAGGTATTTCTATAGGGAAGGGTTCACTTTTGTAAGATCCCCAACATCCTAACTCTAACCATTTGTATTTTTAATCAAGTGAATACAACTTTTGGATCCTTATATATAAACCTTAATGCATAAAATTATAATATTCTTAATTATAATCCTCCTATCATCAACACTTCCATGGATGCTAGGATGTAAAACATCCCATAATTCTTGAGATATCATTCATATTTTCCTCATTTTTAAGAACTACTATAGGTCAATGTAATATACCTCATGTCTCAACAAATAGGCATGAGTTATATTCCTAACTTTACTATATCCTTAAGCACCCCAATCTAAAAATAGTTTTTATCCATAATCTTCATTCTAATCCTACAACTATGAGTATAGTTTTGTTCAAAATATTTTTCCTATAATTTCTCATCCTTCATATTATAATAATTTTATTCTACCTAGATTAGGGACAAGCCATATGATTCCAACCTCAATAAAGTATGCTCTAACACATAAACCTTATCCTTACATCAAATATCAATGTCCTCTTATCTCTAGCGCATGCCTTATGTGTAATAAAATCCAATATCTTCTAATATTCAAACCCTAATTTATTTATAAATATTGAAATAATAGAAAACCACAATTCAAGGGTCCTTTTATAACCATAAACACTCTTATAATGACTTGTGAAAAAATATTAGATCCTTTTGTAGATAATTTTCCTTTTCTTCCTAACTTTAAAACCCCTAAGTTTCAAATGTGCAAAGGGAATGAAGATCCCATAAACCATCTTAGGTTATTTAGAACCACTTTTAGGAGTGTTTCTTATGATAAAACATTGCTACTAAAAATATTTTCCAAGAACCTTAGTTGCCCCACATTGGAACGGTACTACTAAATACCAAGGCATTCCCTTAATAGCTTTAAGGACCTTGTTGAGATTTTTGTTGAGAAATTATCCATCTATATCAAATAAAATGCCATGATTAGTGACCTATATAAGATCAAATAATCTATAGATAATAATTTTATTGACTTCTCAACAAAATGGATAACCCTAGTGGTAAGATTGAAGAACACAAGCTTATACTGAGAGGATAAGATAAAACTTTTCACTTTTCAATACAAATGCAATATTATCCAATATTATCAATTGTTATAATGAAACAATGCACAAATCACCACACACATAAGAGACACAAATTTAACGTGGTTCACCCAATGTGGGCTACATCCACAGAGAAAACATTTTTATAAATTTTATCAACAAATTTCATGGGAACCAATTCCCTATTACAATATTTGTGGAACTCTATCCATATGATACCCCTATCCCCTATCACAAGTTCATGGACCCTAATCCACAAGATAAACCAATCCCCTCTGCTCTAGTTCATGGACCTTAATCCACTCTTCTCTAGTTTTTGGACCCCAATCTATAGGATACACAAATCTCCTCTACTCTGGTTTGTGGACCTCAATCCACTCTACTCTAGTTTGTGGACCCCAATCCATAGGAGACACCAATACCTTATGTTCTATTCTACTCCAAATATTGCTCATAGCTCTACTTTAATTTACTCCAAACCTGGTCATTACTCTGCTCAAATATGTTCATAAAACCTGCTCAAATCTGCTCATAAAAACTTGCTCAAATCTGGTCATAAAAACCTGCTCAAATATGCTCACAAAACCTAATCAAATATGCTCACAACACCTGCTCAAATCTACTCATAAAACCTACTCATATAGCCTGCTCAAATCTACTCACCAATCCTGCTCAAATAAGCTCGCAAAAATTTCTCAAATCTACTCATAAATCCTGCTCAAAAGCCCTACTCAAATCTTCTCCAAAACCTGCTCAAATCCACTCACACAACCTGCTCAATCCTACTCACAAAGTCTGCTCAAATATTCTCATAAATCTTGCATACAAACAATGCTCATATATTTCCAAATCTTACATACAAACAATGCTCATATCTTTTCCAAATCTTGCATACAAACAATGCTCATAAATTTCCCAAATATCGCATACAAAAATGCTCATCTATTCCAAATATTGCATAATGATATCATCAAGTTCTTTACTTATTCTTCAATCTGATTTCTTCAACTAAAGCAATTCAGACATATTCTACCCATAATTCTTTTATCTTCATGAACATATAGAGAATGATATGCACTAACAAATACCCAATATGTTCTTCACATTCATTAAGTTTGTCGCTTTCACATGTCTCACATTTATTACATCAAAAGGTAGCTTTAGTCTAGCACTAGATAACTAACCTGGTAATTGTTGATTTCCACCTTTACTTCAAAAACCAATCACAATGCACAAGTCTGTCCATCTCATCTACTCCCAAAATCAATTATGAAAAATACACAAACTTGCTTACAAATTTGATCTATAACTCTTGCACATTCACTCTCTTCTTTCAATCAAAACCAATGCATAACTTTGCTCTCAAAACTGATCTATAACTCTTATCAATTATTCCCAATTTCAGGTAAAAACAATGCACATCCAATATGTTCTTATATCTCCAACTTTATTAAAAACAAAAATATTTTCCTTAAAAAAAACCATCTTGAGAAAGGAATTAAATCACCATACCTCTAAATCTACCACAATGATGATAATCTTCTTTTGCATGTGGTTTCCAAACCTGTCTTACCAAAATTAATTTTCCTTTCTTTTGCCACTCAAAAACAGGTTAGCATATCTCTTTTTATTTTCTTGATAAGATAACAAATAAATCACATTAAAAACCCTTATTAAATATATGCACAATAGAGCTTAAAAATAATATCTTATGCCTCTCACTCTATAAATTCAACAATAATGTCACAAAAGAAATTATCTCTTTATACCTTATTGGTTGCCAACATCAAAGTGAAACTTCCTCTTTCAAAATATTTATTGCCACTTCTTACAAAATTTTATCCATGCATGAGACTCGAACCTAGGTCTCTCTACTCCAAACCTTATCAACGCAAAGCAAACCACTCTGAATACACTATCCATTGAGTAGAATACTTTACCACATGCGATATAAAGTGCCTTCATCAATGTAAACAATCAAACATTATTATACCTGCATTGTCCTTCTTGTCTTCAATTAACAAGTGTTACCTAGATCAAAATTTTGCATAGCCTTTCCAAAATTGTTTTCCAATGTCAAAAACAATCATACCTCAAAAATGTAATCATCTCCTCAACTCGATCAATCTAAAACTTTAAACCTCTCATGTGCAAATGGAGTTCATGGTGGCTCTATCTCAACTTCATTGATCTAGTAGGTAAAGATAGTTGTAAATATCTTCTTTCGCTTGCTTGATTACTCACCACCATAAAAATTATCATTCAACTTATCACCCACTGTGTTCTTCTTTTTACCGCATGTGATGCAATGTAGCATTTTCTTTCAATTGTTTACACTATCCTCACTAGTTGGTCCTTTCAAAACTCGCTTTCCTCGGCATTTTGACTATCCAATTTTTGGATGCGCTAGATAACCGAGTACTTCATCTACTATATTTAAAACCTTTTATATTACTTTCGGCATCCAATCAATTTCACTTCAATCTACACTTTATCATCTCAATTCTTCTCTCTTTACACAAAGTGTCTTTCACAAATGACAACAAGGAAATCTCATAAAAATAGTGAAGGCTTTGATGAATGGCAAAAAAAAGACACAACGAATGGCAGAAAAATCACTCTCTTAAAAGGGTAATGAATGGTAGTGAATTCACTCTCTCAAATGATCAATGAACAGTAGCGAACTCACTCTCTAAAAGGAGCAATGAACAACAACGAAGTATTTCTCATCAAGAAAAATATTTGTAGCATGAGCTTCAATCTAATATTTATACTCTTTCATGTGGCACCCTAAGAGGCTGGCCCATATTTATTTTTTTTGAAAACTTTATAATACTTCCATGAATGTTGGTGTCAATTTCCTTTTCAAGAAACTTTGGGTTATAATATTTAAATTAAATAATATAACATTCTTTTAAAACTTTAAATATTTAAATCTTATGTCCCAACCTTTGTCCTTATTTAAAAACATTTACCCTTATTTTTAAATCTTTTTGTCCCAAGAATTTAAACCTTCTCTTTATAATATTTAAATATTATAATCCTTTACTTTGAGATATAACTTACCTTGAATAATTGTCCATTGTTTGCCTTGTCCAACCTTGTAAACTTCTCATTCTTGAAGAATATTTCTACCTTGAATACCATACACTCTTTGACATCAATAACAACTCAATATTTCCAATAATATCTCCCTTTGTCATTGATGGCAACCCTACAAAAAAATTCTTCTATCGCAACTAGATTCCAAATCTGCTCCCCCTGACAAGCTGCTCCCCCTCACTGAATTCTCCCCATTTGACATCAATGGCAAAGGACTCCTTGGGACTAAAAATAATACACTTAGCATAGCCCCCTCACCACCTCATTTTCTCGATGTGATCAATTATGGTATGGGAGTGAACCTATTCCCAATTTATATTGATCTTCTTCTTTTTCAATTTTCTTTCTCCACACCTTTTTAGTCATACTCTTTTGAACATTTTGAGCATCATTTTTCTTGCTTGTCTTTGGAAGTTATGAAAACTATGTTCTACACCATTTAGCTTTATGCCCAAAATTATTGTAATTGAAGCACATGATTTTTTAGTACTTGAAAGGTGCAAATGACTTGAAATTTCTCTTGGTGAAGTCATAATCATTCTTATCATGAACCCTACAATGTATAGCTTTATGACAAAAATTGTTGTAATTGTAACAAATGATGTTGTAGTTATTGAAAGGTGCAAATGAATTGAAGTTCCTCTTGGTGAATCCATAATCATTCTTATCATGAACCCTACAATGTATAGCTTTATGAGAAAATTTATTACATGAGAAATAATAAAATGGAAAAAATATTCATCTTGCCTTGATCTCATGGTTCTTTCTTTGCTTTTCTTGTGATGGTCCTTGTTCCTTGATAAAAAATTTTTTGCTTACTCTTTGATACTATCACATCTCAACACATCAGCATAGGTCTTAGGCTCTTCTTCAATTCCTTTATTTGATTCCTTTATTCCTTTTGATCTTGACTCCTCTTTTTGTTTCTCTTGACCTTCTTCAAAACCAAGTCCTATTTTTATAAATGGAGATCTTTGTGCTTTGATAATATCATTCAGGATTTCTATGCTTTTATTAAACCTGATATTTTGTTGTATATTTTCAACTTCCTTATTTAGAGAAACAACCTCATGTTCTAGTCTTTCACATTCCAACTCTTTTACCTTTAACTGCTCAGCCATACCTTCTTCAATTTTCCTTGCCTCTTCAACTTTAAATTTTAAGTCAGTGAGATCTTGTAGAAGCTTTGCCTTTGTTTTCTCATCCTCTTGTACTTGAGACTTCAATTTTAAGTTCTCCATTTTCAACTTATCAAGTTCCTTTTCCATATCATTTGTGGCTTTCTCTTCCTTTTCTAAATCTTTTTTTTTTTTGTCTTCAACTATAGGATCATCTTCTTTCTCTTCTTCTTGGTCTTTGAAAATAGGAGCATCTTCATTCTCTTCTATGGTAGAAATTAGGATTTCTTATTTTTCACTATCTAACATGAGAGGCTTTCATCACTACTACTGGAAGCACTACTTGCTTCTTCAACATAAAATCTCTTCCATTATCTTTGAAAGATCTTCTTCTCATTCTTGCCTTGACCATGCATGTTTTTCTTTTCATGATAGAATTTCCTTTTCTTCTTTTTCTTGTATTCCTTTTCTTCTTCACTACTACTATTTTCAACTTGTGTACAGTTAGATGTATAGTTACCAATGTTACCACAGCTAAAATATTTATGTTTTTTTATATCCTTCTTATTTCTTCTCTCAAAGTTAGTTTCTTCTCCACTGCTTGATTCTTTACTTGATTCTAGTTATTTATTCTTTGTCATTTGTGTTCCTGTAAGATCTTCCTTTATGTTGTTAGGCTCTCATGAAGGAATCCTCTCTTATACCATTTGAAGAACACAAACTTATACTGAGAGGGGGGGTGAATAGTATAATATAAAACTTTTCACTTTTAAATCCAAATGCAATATATCCAATATTATTAATTGTAATAATGAAATAATGCACAAATAACCACACACATAAGAGACACAAATTTAATGTAATTCACCCAATGTGAGCTACATCCATGGAGAAAATATTTCTTATAAATCTTCTCAAAAAAAATTGTGGGAACCAATTCCCTATTACAATGTTTGTGAAACTCTATCCATAGGAGACACATGTCCTCTCTTACAAGTTCGTGGACCCCAATACACAGGATACACCAATCCCCTCTACTCTAATTCGTGGACCTCAATCCACTCTACCCTAGTTCATGGATCCCAACCCATAGGAGACACCAATCTCCTAAGATCTAATTCATGGACCTAAATACACTCTACTCTGGTTCGTTGACCCCAATCCATAGGATACACCAATCCCATATGTTCTAGTCTACTCAAAATATTGCTTACAGCTCTACTCAATTCTAATCCAAATCTACTCATAACTATACTAAAATATGCTCATAAAAACCTACTCGAATCTGCTCACAACACCTGCTAAAATCTACTCACAAAAACCTACTCAAATCTGCTCACAAAACCTAAACAAAACTTCTCATAAAACTTACTCAAATTTTCTCACAAAACCTGCTCAAATATGCTCACCAATCCTACTCAAATTAGCTCACAAAACCTACTCAAATATTCTCACAAATCCTACTCAAAAGGTCTACTCAAATCTGCTCCAAAACCTGCTCAAATATGCTCACACAACCTACTCCCAACCTGCTCAATCCTACTCACAAAGTCTGCTTAAATCTACTCATAAATATTGCATACAAACAATGCTCATATCTTTCAAAATATTGTATACAAACAATTCTCATATCTATCCCAAATATCACATACAAACAATGCTCATAACTTTTCCAAATATCACATACAAACAATGCTCATCTATTCCCAAATCTTGCATAATGATGTCATCAAGTTCTTTACTTATTATTCAATGTGCTTTTCTCAACTAAAGCAATTCAGACATATTCTACCCAAAATTATTTTATCTTCATGAACATATAGAGTATGATATGCACTAAAAAATTCCCAATATGTTCTTCACATTCATTAAGTCGGTTGCTTTCACATGTCTCGCATTTATTACATCAAAAGGTAGCTTTAGTCTAGCACTAGATAAATGACTTGGTAATTGCTAATTTCCATATTTACTTCAAAAACCAATCATAATGCACAAGTCTGTCCATCTCATCTACTCCCAAAATCAATTATGAACAATACATAAACTTGCTTACAAATTTGATCTATAACTCTTGCACATTCACTCTCTTCTTTCAATCAAAACCAATGCATAACTTTGCTCTCAAAACTGATCTATAACTCTTATCAATTATTCTCAATTTCAAGCAAAAACAATGCACATCCAATAATTTCTTATATCTCCAACCTTATGACAACAAAAATATTTTCCTTAAACAAAACCATCTTGAGAAAGGAATTAAATCACCATACCTATAAATATGCCACAATGATGATAATATTCTTTTGCATGTGGTTTCAAAACCTGTCTTACCAAAATTAATTTTCTCCACTCAAAAATAGGTTAGCATATCTCTTTTTCTTTTCTTGATAAGATAACAAACAAATCACATTAAAAACCCTTATCAAATATATGCAAGATAAAGCTTAAAAATAATATCTTATGCCTCCCACTCTATAAATTCAAATAATGTCACAAAAAAAATTATCTCTTTGTACCTTATTGGCTACCAACATCAAAGTGAAACTTCCTTTTCAAAATCTTTATTGCCACTTCTTACAAAAGGAAATTCATGCATGAGACTCGAACTTAGGTCTATCTAATCCAAACCTTATCCATGCAAAGCAAGCCACTCTGGATACACTATCCATTGAGTAGAATCCTTTACCACCTCTAATATAAAGTGCCTTCATCAATGTAAACAATCAAATATTATTATACCTGCACTGTCCTTCTGATCTTCAATTAACAAGTGTCACCCAGATCAACGTTTTGCATAGACTTTTCAAACTTATTGTCCAACGTCAAATAGAATTGTACCTCAAAAATATAATCATCTCCTCAACTCGATCAATCTAAAACTTTAAACCTCTTATGTGCAAATGCAATTTGTGGTGGATATATCTTCAACTTCGCTGATCCGATAGGTAAAATATAGTTGTAAATATCTTATTTTTCTTTCTTGATTGCTCACCATCGTAGCAATTGTCGTTCATATTATCACCCATTTTGTTCATCTTATTTTTATTGCATGTGATGCAACGTAGTATTTTATTTAAATCGTTTGTGCTATCCTCACTAGCTGGTGTTCTTAAAACTCACTTTTCTCAACCTTCTGACTATCCAATTCGTTGATGTGCTAGATAATTGGGTACTTCATATTCTATCTTCAAAATATTTTATATTGCTTCTGGCATCCAATAAATTTCACTTCAATATATACTTTGTCATCTCAATTATTCTCTCCTTACACATAGTGTCTTTCACAAACAAAGTCAATGAGCTTTCATAAATACAGCGAAGGCTTTGAACAACGGTGGAAAAAAGAAACAACCAATGGCAGCAAACTTACTCTCTCAAAAAAGAAATTAATGGCAGTGAATTCACTCTCTCTAAGGGGTAACAAAAAACAACAAACTCACTCTCTAAAAGGGGCAGTGAGCAACAGTGAATGATTTCTCATAAAAAAAACCATTTGTAGCATGAACTTCAATCCGATATTTATACTCTTTCATATGGTGTCCTAAGATGTCGGCCCATATTTATTTTTTTCAAAAACTTTATAATACCTCCATGAGCGTTGGCGTCAATTTCCTTTCAAGAAATATTGGGTTATAATATTTAATTTAAATAATATAACATTATTTTAAAACATTAAATATTTAAACCTTATGTCTTGACATTTATCTTTATTTAAAAACCTCTACCCTTCTTTTTAAATATTTTTGTACCAAGCCTTTAATTAAATATTTTTATCCCAAGTATTTAAACCTTCTATTTATAATATTTAAATATGATATTTAAATATTATAATCCTTTACTTTGAGATATACCTTGCCTTGAATAATTGTCCATTGTTTGCTTTTTCCAACCTTGTAAACTTCTCATCCTTGAATAATATTTCTGCGTTGAATACCATGCACCCTTTGACATCAATGACAACTAAATATTTCCAAAAAATAATCCAATACATCCTGCACCAAGAGACCTATATATTGTCATGGGTAATTTAAATGATCGATTGGAATTATATTTGGAAATAGCCATCGTATCTTCTTTTGAAGATACAATTGACATGGGCAGAAGAGTAGATACCACCTTCCTTAAAATATGACAATAAAAATCCAAATTCCATAAGGAGAAATATAAGTCTTCCTCCCACCCAAAGGGGTAGTACAAAAATAAGTACATTATAGGAAATGGACTTATAGACACATGCCAAACCAACAATGTGAGCGCTATGATGACCCTTCAAAATATTATGTCATATAAGACTTAATAATCAAATCTTAAGAAGAAATCCTCTCAACTAGATCAACCCTCTTCGGCCATCCTAGACCAATTTCTTAAACCCAAAGTGGTGGAGCTTCCACCTGCTAAGCCTTTAGACACTAAAAGGAAAAAACTCATTTTGTCTTAATGAGCATTGTACCTTCCATCACATGGAAGGTCATGCAACCAATATATACATAATCTTAGAAACCTTATCCAAGATCTAAGTTATAAAGCTCAAGTGGTTTTATGTAGCTTTGACTCTCAACCTTATTCAAATCAAAACCTTAGAATTTTTTAAGAGCCACTACCAAATCATGATCAAAATCAAAAGGCAACAAGCAATATTCAATATAGGAACATCCATCTCTAAACCAAATGATAGTGGGAATGGTCCATTCTTCTTATTCGTATTCTTCCATTCATGTTGTAAGAAGGTAATAGCATAAAATCCATAATTTGAGTAAGTTGTTAGACCTCCTCTAGTCCTTCACACCAAAATAACTTATGCCCTCCAAGAAACATCATTAATAATTCAATGTAATCATAATAATACTTTCAATTTGCATCAATAAAAATTGAAACTACCCAAAACTAAATCTCCCTTCTCAATATTCTTAGGATCTTTCTAGCACAAAGGGGCATCTTGCTCAAAATTTTGAATGAATAATTTCTTCCTCAATATCATAACCCTAATGACCTCACTTCTATGGTAGGATCCATTAGTTTCAATCATGTAACCATATAATTCTGTGAGGATGATATTACACTATCCTTTATTGTTAGAGAGCTCCCATTATACATCATGTGTCATATCAGTGACACCTTCATCAAAATAATCCTTGTTGATAATAGCTCCTATATTAATATTTGTAGTCTAAAATTAGTCAATAATTTTGGGCTCACCAAATAGGATTTGGAAAAATTCAATCTTATTATTAGGGTTTTCAATAATAGGGAACGTGAGATTGGTGATAATATAGTCTTACCTCTCAAAGTGAAGAACATAAGCTTATACTGAGAGGGGGGTGAACAATATAAGATAAAACTTTTTACTTTTCAATCCAAATGATAACAGTAATAATATCAAAGTAGTAAATAATGCACACATCATCACACACATGAGAGACATGATTTAACGTGGTTCACCCAATGTGGGTTACATCCACGGAGAAAATATTCCTTATAAATTTTCTCAATGAATCTTTTGGGAACCAAATCCCTATTACAATGTTTATGGACCTCTGTCCAAAGGAGACACCAATCCCCTATGCTCAAGTTTGTGGATCTCTATCCATAGGAGACCTCTGTCCCCACTACTCTGGTTTGTGGATCTCTCTCCACAGGAGAACTCTATCCCCTCTACTCTGGTTTGTGGATCTCTCTCCAATATACCCCAAGCCTTAACACAAATATTAATCAAATTATCAACCAAACCTACTCTCAACTTTGCTCAAATCTGCCCCAAGCTTACCATAAATCTTGATCAAATCAACAACCAAACCTACTCTCAATTCTATCTCAAATCTGTCCTAACTTAACACAAAGCTTGATCAAATCAGCAACCAAACCTACTCTCAATTCTATCTCAAATATGCCCCAAGCCTTAACACAAATCTTGATCAACTCAAAAACCAAACCTGCTCACAAGTCTACCTCAAACCTACTCACAAGTCTAATCCAATCTACTCACAACACTGTCTTAAACCTACTCACAAGTCTGCTTCAAACCTGCTCACTGTATCTACTCAATTCTGCTCTAATACATGCTCATAACTGCTCATAACACATGCTCAAAATTGCTCATAACATTTGCTTGATTATAATACTTCAATCATATTCTATCAAGAATTATTTTTCAATGCAATATGATTCCATCATATGTTCTTTTCAATTTAACTCAACCCAATACACAATTTTCTTTACAAAACTTGCTCATCCACATTCAATACATTCAAACCAATGCTACAAGGATTACAAATTCATTCAAACAATAAAATTTATTTCACAAACCCTAACTCAAATATTTCCAACAATGCATACCAAACAACCCTTTTATCTCCACCTTATGTTCCAGAAATATTTACTCAACAAAACACCTTAAACAAGGAATGATGTGCCCATACCTCTTATTTTTCTCTTATGGAGATATGTCCTCAAAAACCTATCTCACAAACAACTAATCTTTCTAGTGCCACTTCAAGGGTTAGATAGCAAAATACTTTCTCAAACCATCCACATGAACTTCCTTCTCAAAAATATATGCTCAATGAAATCTGAAATTGATGTTCAATAATTCTTCTCTTGTTCTCAAAATATAGGGCATTAATAATTATCAAAGACCTTCAAACTCACTTTCACCATACAAAAATTACAATAAAATATCAAACCACTATAACACCTTATTACTCCTATTCTTGCATGCAAAACATATTTTTCATTTATCCACTTTGCAAAAATAAACTATATAAAGCACTCTCAAAATTTTATTAAATTACACCCTTATAACTCCCTAAGTGCAAATTCAAACTTTATAAACTTAACCCTTATGACTCCCTAATAGAAAAAATCATGCATCATTAATTTCAACCCTTATGGCACTCTAAACAACACCTAACCCTTATGACTCCCTAAAATCAAAAATCAAACTTTATAAAAAAAAATTTGCCCTTACCAACTTGCTATTATAGGGATTCGAACGTGCAACCTCATGGAGCCCACGCTCTAGCGCTTGCTAGAGCACCACATGGGCTAACTACCCACACAAGAATCTCAATGCACCAACTTCACTTTAAACTATCATGGACCTTCGATCATAAAAAAAAATGCGAACAATCCTATCACCATCGAGACTCGATCTTAGAGACCTCCTCTATGCCATTCCTTATGCGGGGTCCACCTGCCAACTAAGCTACCCACTCGATTGAAACCAACCATGTGGCTACTTTTATTTAAACCTCGTGCATCATCCTCTTGCTTTAAAAAATATGTGCAACTCTTTCCCTCTTTGCCTTTGTTCGATCATCGTGCGCTTGCTTTTGCAAATAGGATGCAGTCAATAATTTGAATGCCAATTAAATCATTTTTTGAACCACAACTTGCCAAATTATTTTTGGTTCCACCTTATATATGCACTTCGACTTAGGAAAAATGACGTCGATGCTTTTCAATTTAAAAATGATTTAAATTTTTGTGCCATAGGAAATTCAAATAATATTATTATAATATTTAAACTTTTAATTTAAATATTATAATTAATCCTTTGTCTTTTGCCTTGGAAACTTCCTCAACTTTGCAATTAATTGAACCTTTTTCAAAGGAGCTTTGTCTACCTTGTCTTCCTTTTTCAATGGAGGTATTTGCCTTGCAATTTTAATATTTCAACCTAGAAGATGATTTTCAATCATTTTACCTTTGACATCAATGACAACCAAAATACTCAAAATTTCCAACAATCTCCCCCTTTGTCATTGATGGCAACCCTTTCTAAAAATTCCTTTTCCTACCACTGGATTCCAAATCTGCTCCCCTTGAGAAACTGCTCCCCCTGATTGAATGCTCTCCCCCTTACTCAAATCTCTCCCCCTTTGACATCAATGGCAAAGGGACTCCTTTGGGGCTAAAGATAAGACTCTTAGCTCAGCCCCCTCCCCACCTCCTCTCCTTGAGGTGATTAATTTTGGGGTGGGAGTAAGACTACTCCCAATTTCCTTCTAAGATACTCAAAATTTTCCTTTGGCAATGGCTTAGTAAATATGTCCGCAAGTTGTTCCTTTGTAGTAACATATTCCAATTTGACTTGCTTATCCATCACCTGTTCTCTCAAAAAATGATATTTGATCGAAATGTGCTTGGTCCTTGAGTGCATCATTAGATTCTTTGAAATGTTTATGGCACTTGTATTATCACATAGTATGGATATGGGATGATCATGCTCTATCTTAAAGTCCTTTAAAGTTTACTTCATCCATAACACTTGTGTACAACAAGCAACTACTGCAATGTACTCTGCCTCTATTGTGGATAAGGATATTGATGCTTGTTTCTTGCTTAGCCAAGAGACTAAACAATCTCCAAGAAAGAATGCTCCTCCACTTGTGTTTTTTTATCATCAATATTGCCTACCCAATCTGCATCTGTATATGTTATGAGAGTGAAATTATCACTTCTGGGATACCAGAGTCCAAAATCCATAGTTCCTTTTAAATACTTGAGAATTCTCTTTACTTCCAGTACATGTGTTTCCTTTGGTGCTGCTTGAAATCTTGCCACTAGTCCCACTACCTACATTATATCTGGTCTTGTAGTTGTGACATATAGTAAGCTACCAATCATAGATCTATACAATGTCTGATTTGCTTCAGGAGATTCATCATCTTTACTCAACTTGCATCCTGTAATCATGGGGGTACTTACTAGTTTGCAATCTTCCAATTTGAATTTCTTCAGCATTTCTTTTATATACTTGGTTTGTGAGAGAAATACACCCTTTTCTGATTGTGAAATCTGTAGTCCAAGGAAGAAGGACAACTCACCAAGCATTGACATTTCAAATTCATTTTGCATACTCTTTGCAAATTTCTGACACATCTTATCATTATTGCCTCCAAAAATGATATCATCCACATAGACAACCATAATTAATAAGTCATTTCCTTCATTTTTGATGTATAAATTGTTGTCAACTATTCCTTTTCTGAAACCCTATTCTTGAAGATACTTATCCAACCTTGAATACCAAGCTCTAGGAGCTTGCTTTAGTCCATAAAGAGCCTTCTTTAATCTGCATACATAATCTGGCTTATCAGTTAGGTTGAACCCCTCAGGTTGCTCAATGTAGACCTCTTCTTCCAAGATGCCATTGAGAAAAGCTGATTTTACATCCATTTGATATACTTTGAAGTTTTTGAAACTTGAGAAAGCTAAAAATATCCTTATGGCCTCAAGTCATGCAATAGGAGCAAATGTTTCATCAAAATCAATCCCTTCAACCTGTGCATAGCCTTTGCATACCAATCTTGCTTTATTCTTGACTACCTGACCATCTTCATTTAACTTATTTCTGTAAACCCATTTAGTGCCAATTACATTCTTGTCTTTTGGTCATGGGACAAGTTCCCAAGTCTCACTTTTTTCTATTTGATCCAACTCCTCATCCATTGCCTTGACCCAAAATTTATCTTCTCTTGCCTCATTGAAATCCTTGGGCTCAATTTTAGACAACAAAGAAAGATTTGCATGTTCACTTGTCCCTATTATCTTTCTCCTTGTTTGTCTTTCATCTGGATTTCCAATAATCAGATCTCTTGGATGATTCTTTTGCACATACCTGGATGGAGTCTTAGGTGGTGTTCTTTGTGTTTCATCTTCTTCTGATTCTTCACCTACTTCTTCTTGGCAACTTTCTCCTTCTTGATATACAATTTCTTGAGTTGGTTCTTTTGACCCTATCTGTTCATCAACTGTCACATTTATACTTTCCATAATTGTATGTGTCCTCTTATTATAGCATTTATAGGATTTTCTCTTAGTGGAATACCCAAGGAAGATACCCTCATCACACCTTGAGTCAAACTTACCCAAATTTTTCTCTTCCCGTCTAATGTAGCATTTACTTCCAAAAATTCTGAAATACTTCACAATAGTTGGTCTTCCCTTCCAAAGCTCATATGGAGTTTTATGATGATTTACCCTTACCTGAGCTCTATTGATGATATAGATAGTTGTATGAACTACCTCTCTCCAAAACCCATCTAAAATCTTTGATTCATTTAGCATAGCTCTGGCCATATTCTCAATAGTTCTATTTTTCCTTTCAACTACTCCATTTTGTTGTGGGGTCCTTGTTGTTGAGTATTCTCTTTTGATCCCATGTTGTTCATAAAATTCTATGAATTCACCTGAAGTAAATTCTCCTCCTCTATCTGATCTTAGACACTTTATCCTTTTACCTATTTCATTTTCTACTAACTCTTTGAATACCTTGAACTTCTCAAAGGCTTCTGACTTTTCTTTTAAGAAAGCTACCCAAGTCATTCTAGAGAAATCATCTATAAATAGCATGAAGTAACTTTCACCTTGTAAACTCTTTGTCCTTGTAGGACCACATAAATCAGTGTGAACTAGTTTCAATGGTTCAGATGAAGTAAATTCTTTTGACTTGAAACTTGTTCTTGTTTGCTTTCCATGTCGACATTGTGCACAAATTGTGCTTTGTGGTCTTTTTATCTTGGGTAAATATCTGACTTTCTATTTGTTGCTTATTTTCACTATGTTGTCAAAGTTTAGATGACCCATTCTTCTATGCCATAACCAACTCTCATCCTCTTGTGATAAGAAATACTTTTCTCCCTTAATTTCACTTAGTATGTAGAGATTATTTGTAGTTCTACTAGCATCTGCAATGAGCTTTCCTGTTTTAGATTTTCTGATCTCACATCTATTTGGATGAAAAGTGACCGTGTGCCCTTGATCACAAAGTTGACTTACACTTAGTAAATTGTGCCTCAATCCCTTAACATACAATACATTTTTTGTCTTTGATTTTCCATTATCTAAACTCAAAGTCCCTTTCCCAAAAATTTTTGTTGAACCATTGTCACCAAATTTTATTGATCCTCCATTGATTTCTTTAAGTACAAGAAATTTACTTTTATCACCTATCATATGACTCGAACAACCACTATCAAGAAACCATTGATTTCTCTTATCTTGTACATGAAGAGTTGTTTGTACTAACATTGACTTCTCCTTTTCCTTCTCTTTTCTCTCTTTCCAATCTATCGAGGTTGTATTATTTTGAACCTTCTGATCCTCCTTCTTTTTCTTGATTCAGGAAATATTATTTTACACCATTTGGCCTTGTGCCCAAAGTTATTGCATTTGTAATAGATGATATTGTTATCCATGAGAGGTGCAAATGAATTGAAATTTCTATCAACATTATTTCTCACATAAACCATGCAATGTATAACTTTATGACCATATTTGTTACATGAAAAATAATAACCATGGAAGAAATTTTGTAACCTGTTAGATTGCCTTGAATGATATGGTCGCATGTTTCTTCCTTTGTCATTTCTGTAATTGACTTTTGTCCATGAAGCTTCTCTATTTTCTTCCTTCTTGATGCTTTTGCCTTTCAATACATTAGCATAGGTCATGGGCTCTTCTTCTTTTGATATCTTTGTTCCTTTGGAGCTTGACTCCTCTTTCTGTTTCCCTAACTTTATATCTTGTTGTAACTTATCTTTAGACTTTTCAACTTCCTTTCTTAGAGAGACAATTTTAGATTCCAACCCTTCACATTCTAACTCTTTTGCCTTTAACTTTTCTACCATATCCTTTTCAATTTTCCTTCCCTCTTCAACTTTTACCTTGAGCTCTATGAGATTTTGTAGAAGTTTTATCTTTGCTTCCTCATCCTCTTGGATTTGAGCCTTCAAACTTGAATTCTTCTTTCTAACTTTTTCCAAGTTTCTAAGAGTAGTAATAAATTCCTCTTTTATGTCGATCATGGCTTCTTCTCCATTTTTTGAGGTCATGTATGTTCTTGTGGGATCTTCCTTCAAGTTGTTAGGCTTTTCATGAAGGAACCCACTCTGATACCAATTGAAGAACATAAGCTTATACTGAGAGGGGGGTGAATAGTATAAGATAAAACTTTTTACTTTTCAATCCAAATGATAACAACAATAATATCAAAGTAGTAAACAATGCACACATCATCACACACATGAGAGACATGATTTAACGTGGTTCACCCAATGTGGGTTACATCCACGGAGAAAATATTCCTTATAAATTTTCTCAATGAATATTTTGGGAATCAAATCCCTATTACAATGTTTATGGACCTCTATCCAAAGGAGACACCAATCCCCTATGCTCAAGTTTATGGATCTCTATCCATAGGAGACCTTTGTCCCCACTACTCTGGTTTGTGGATCTCTTTCCATAGGAGAACTCTATCCCCTCTACTCTACTTTTTGGATCTCTCCCATTAACAAGCTATCCCTCCCTTCTCTCAACTCTATCCAAATATACTCCATTACACAAATCTTGATAAAATTCCCAAAATGCTCACAACGTTGCTCAAATCTGCCCCTCACAACTTGATCAAATCAAACCAAACCTGCTCTCAATTCTATCTCAAATCTATCCCAAGCCTTAACACAAATCTTAATCAACTACCCAAACCTGCTCACAAGTCTACCTCTAACCTGCTCACAAGTCTGATCCAATCTGCTCACAACACTATCTTAAACCTGCTCACAAGTCTTCTTCAAACCTGCTCACTATCTCTGCTCAATTCTATTCTAATACATGCTCATAACACATGCTCAAAATGCTCATAACATTTGCTTGATTATAATACTTCAATCATATTCTATCAAGAATTATTGTTCAATGCAATATGATTCCATCATATGTTCTTTCCAATTTAACTCAACCCAATACACAATTTGCTTTACAAAACTTGCTCATCCACATTCAATACATTCAAACCAATGCTACAAGGATTACAAATTCATTCAAACAATGAAATTTGTTTCACAAACCCTAACTCAAATATTTCCAACAATGCATACCAAACAACCCTTTTATCTCCACCTTATGTTCCAGAAACATTTACTCAACAAAACACCTTAAACAAGGAATGATGTGCCCATACCTCTTAATTTTCTCTTATGGAGATATGTCCTCAAAAACTTGTCTCACAAACAACTGATCTTTCTAGTGCCACTTCAAGGGTTAGATAGCAAAATACTTTCTCAAACCATCCACATGAACTTCCTTCTCAAAAATATATGCTCAATGAAATCTGAAATTGATGTTCAATAACTCTTCTCTTGTTCTCAAAATATAGGGCATTAATAGTTATCAAAGACCTTCAAACTCACTTTCACCATACAAAAATTACAATAAAATATCAAACCACTATAACACCTTATTACTCCTATTCTTGCATGCAAAACATATTTTTCATTTATGCACTTTGCAAAAATAAAACTATATAAAGCACTCTCAAAATTTTATTAAATTACACCCTTATAACTCCCTAAGTGCAAATTCAAACTTTATTAAACTTAACCCTTATGACTCCCTAATAGCAAAAATCATGCATCATTAATTTCAACCCTTATGGCACTCTTAATCAACACCTAACCCTTATGACTCCCTAAAATCAAAAATCAAACTTTATAAAAAAATATTCCCTTACCAACTTGTTGTCGTAGGGATTCGAACACGCGACCTCACGGAGCCCACGCTCTAGCACTTGCTAGAGCACCGTGTGGGCTAACTACCCACACAACAATCATAATGCACCAATTTCACTTTAACCTGTCATGGATCTTCGATCAACAAAAAATACAAACAATATCGTCACCTTCGAGACTCGATCTCGAAACCTCCTCCGTGCCACACCTTATGTAGGGTCCGCCTACCAACTGAGCTACCCGCTCGGTTGAAACCAACCAAGTGATAACTTTTATTTAAACCTCGTGCACCATCCTCTTGCTTTAAAAAAATGTGTGACTCTTTCCCTCTTTACCTTTGTTCAATCACCGTGCGCTTGCTTTTGCGAATAGGATGTAGTCAATAATCCGAATGCCAATTAAATCATTTTCAACCACACCTTGCCAAATGATTTTTGGTTCCACCTTATATATGCACTTTGACTTAGGAAAAATGACATCGATGCTTTTCAATTTAAAAAACGATTTAAATTTTGGCACCATAGGAAATTCAAATAATATTATTATAATATTTAAACTTTTAATTTAAATATTATAATTAATCCTTTTAACCCTTTGTCTTTTGCCTTGGAAACTTCCTCAACTTTGCAATTAATTGAACCTTTTTCAAAGGAGCTTTGTCTACCTTGTCTTCCTTTTTCAATGGAGGTATTTGCCTTGCAATTTTAATATTTCAACCTAGAAGATGATTTTCAATCATTTTACCTTTGACATCAATGACAACCAAAATACTCAAAATTTCCAATATAAAGCTAGACCTTATCTCTTATATGTCATACCTTGTTACCTAACCTATAACATTCTTCTTAGAAGGTCATGGATCCATGTAATGTAGGTCATTATTTCAACTCTCCATTAATGCATAAAATATGAATACTAGTAAAATACATATCACATTCCATCTAACCTCAAGCCATTTTCCTATTATCACGTGATTAGGGTCAAAAATCTTATTCATCATTACCCTTTACTCAATCTATTTTTTGAGCCATCTTCTTCCTCTTCTTCTTAGCTTTCAATCAATGATACATTAAGTTCTATCACCTTATGTAATCAACCTAATAATGAATCTAAATTTCAAACCTCTAATATACCTAATTTTAACTATAATAATCAAGATATTAATCAATCCATTTTAAATGTATCCCAACTCCCTATGTCTTTCCAAAACTTAGGCTTTCCTTCTAGTAGGAACTATAAAATGGTGTAAATTGAAAGTTTCTTTTTTATTTTCATTGATACTACCAACGATGACCAAATCTAATAAAATAGCCCTCTCTTGGTTGAATTATAGTATACTTCATGCTTTTTGTTTCACTCTATTCCATTCTTAAATAGATGCTTTCTAATTTGGATATTTGGGTAAAAGGACTAGGCCTTCATGAGCAAGGCATAAAAGAGCCCTTGTATACCAAAACCTAGTTAAGAAATTATGGAATAGGTTACATCCCTAATCATAGTTAACCTCTTCCCCATTCCTTTTTTTCTTATATAAAATATGAATCCAACCTTCCCTTTAGGTAGTCCCATGATGACATCATTTCCTCAAATAGATTGGATTAAGACAAGAATTATTATAATGGATCAATACTCCTCATAGATCTTATACCCTTTTAATTTACACACTTTGCTAGTGTAAATCCCCTAATTCTTATCTATCCCAATTTGATTTATAATGAATATAGCTATAAGAGGGAGGACATCCTAGAAAATCCTTCTCAAGATGGTACCTTTGACTATATAGACTAAAATGACTTTTATTTTTGTAGATATTTTCTCCAAATTACAAACATCATTATATCATAGCCTATTCATCACAATCAACCACTCCTAGCTACTCCATACATTGAGAGCCTAGGAATATTTCCTACTCCCCTTCAATCGAAATATGAGTCTCATAATGGATATTGATATTGGAACTCATGAGAAACCCAAGATATCTAGGCTAGGTAAAGTCTTGATCTTAACTAATCATTAGGAATACACTAGGATTTTGGAAATTTCAAGAAAATATTTTCTTTGTCCTACACTAATATGTCAAACCTTGATCCTTCCCTAGTTGTCCACCATGTAATTGTCAAACCTAATGTAAAACCTGTAAATCATAAATTATAGAAAATACCATTAAATGTCATCTTCCTAGTCAAGGAGGAGATCCAAAAGCTCCTTAATAGATTCATCAAATCCATTGACTATTTTAACTAGATCTCTATGTTGTTTTTATCACCAAGAAAACATATAGTATTAGGATCTACACAAACTTTTGTGACATCAATAAAGCATGTGCTAAATACAACTTCCTCTTTCCGAACATTGATTTCATTGTAGGATGTGGAATTTTATCTTTAATCGATAGGTTCCTAGGCTATAATCATATCAAAACCACTCCTAATGACCAATCCAAGACAACTTTCACCACCCTATGGGGAATCTTCTACTATCAAGTTATTCCTTTCAGGTAGAAAAATGTAGGAGCTACCTTCCAAGAAGCCATGACATACATTGTTTATTATATGATGCATGGCATCATGAAAGACTATATTGACAATATTCTTGGTCATTCTTTAAATTAAGAAGATCATGTTTAAGACTTAAGACACATATTTGAGTGGTTGAGAAATGACATTAGAAAAATTATTGAAATTCATTATATCCTAACATGGAATCAAAGTTGATGCTGATAAAATATTGGCTCTCATCAATATTTTACCTCATTATACTCTAACCCAACTTCAAAATATCCAAGAAAAACTTCAATCTCTTTACAGATCCATCTCCCAACTTGCTGACAAGTATCATTCATTTTCCATGCTTTTAAGGAAATATAGTCTTTAATTGGGACACTAATTGGCAAGTGATCATCGATTCCCTCAACTACTACCTAATATCTCCTCCCATAATTATCTATTATAATCCTTCCAAGCCTTTGTTGTTATACATAGCAATGGCATACCATACCTTAGGTGATGTATTGGTGTAGTATGTTGAAAAACATAGAGAGTGATCTATAGTATACATTAGCAAGACATAGGTTAATTAAGAAGTATGCTATACCATTTTAGATAATATTTGTCTTGTTGTAGTGAATTTCTCCTAGAATCCTGGATACTATGTGCTCAACCAAAAGATATTTATAATTGCAAGTGTCAATATCTTCTGATATCTCATGTGAAATACTCACCTTTCAAGACAAACCACTATGTGGATCATCACACTTGGTGAATTTGATCTTGAATTTGTTATCTAGTAGCCTACAAAATTTTTAACTATTAATGATCAATTAGAAGCCATGTCCTTAGG
This sequence comes from Wollemia nobilis, assembly GCA_028583015.1. Lineage (NCBI taxonomy): Eukaryota > Viridiplantae > Streptophyta > Pinopsida > Araucariales > Araucariaceae > Wollemia > Wollemia nobilis. The sequence continues at coordinate 4,492,392 of JAQPPZ010012983.1, read as the reverse complement.
AGCTAGCCATCCTCTAGCTACAAGCTTCCTAGATAATTCAATCTTTAGCCTAGAATTCGATCAACCAAATTCTTGGACCCTATACTTTGATGGTGCTTAATGTGTTATAGTGAGGGAAGGAATCATCTTGTTCACTCCTCAATAATAGATTATCCCTTTGTCTTTTAAGCTCAAGTTTTTCTCTGCCAACAACACTACTAAGTATAAATATCTTATCATAAGGCTTTACATAACCTTAGTCTTTCATGTTATGACCCTCTCTATCTTTAGATCCTCCTATCCTATAGTCAACCAAGTCAATGGTAGTTATTAAATGAAAGATAAAAATCTTAGGCCATAAAAGGGCATCATCACTAAGCTAATTTCTACCTTTGAGAAAATCATTGTCAAAGTTATCCATTGGTCTATAAATAACCATGTTGATGTTATGGTTGCAGTTGTGTCCCATATCCCCTTAGATTTGGATGATGAATAAGCTTTGATCATTATTTTATAAATTAAGGATCCCTCAACCTTAGAGTCTATCCATCTTCCTCTAGGATTCTTGTCTATAGAATCATCTTCTTCTTTTAATACTTGGTATAAGTATATCTTTGTCTTCCTTATAAATGGCATATTGTTTGATAGCTTAAACCATAATGAGTAAGAACCTTAAGCACATTGTTTGATAGTTTAAACCACAATGAGTAATAACCACCATGGTATATCATCATTGATGATATCTTATACTTTCATTCCTTTTATAATATTCTTCTTAAATACATTCTCTCATATGAAGCCTAAATAGTCATCAAATAATCTCATGATGGATCATGTGATGGTCAATTTAGCAAAGTTTCCATCCCCAAGAAACTTCTATGGATGGTCTATTTTTGGTCCTCCATGGAAGATGACTCTTGTGACTATGTTAAGAGGTGTGATAAGTTTTAGAGGGATGAAAATTTGGCATGTGAGTCTTGGAGCAAAATGGAAATAAGAAATATTATTCATTGACCTTACGAAACTTAGAAATTACAATGCTTAAATAGGGTTGATTTAACAACCTTAGGGAATATAGGAGAAGTTAGGAAATGAAGAAAAATAGGGAGGAAAGGAGGAAGGGAAATTGATGTCGAATGCCTTGCCACCCATGCCATCCAATCTACCCAGTCAACTATCGTCCAAGAAGGTAAAAGGGTAAGGTCCAAATCTTACCATTGTAAACAATTTTTTTACCTTTTTATACTGCTTTAATTTCCAACATTCTCCCCCTTAAAGTTGAGAGGACTGACTATACAGTCTCTCAGCTTTATATATTGAGCTTTAGCTATAATTTTGGTGAATATGTATACAATATTATTCAAAGTGTTACAATATTGAAGCTCAACTATCTGTTGTTCCACCATATCTTGAATGAAGTGATACTTCATATCGAAATGCTTTGATCTGCTATGGAGGACTGGATTGTATGCCAACTGAATGGCACTTATGTTATCACAATATAGTTATGTTGGACCACTTTGACTTTCTCCAATATCTTCAAGAACTTTTCTCAACCATAGGGCTTGAGTACTAGCATGTGTGATGGCTATATACTCAGCCTCAATCGATGACAATGATACAAAATTTTAGTTCTTGGAACTCCATGTAATTAGTCCTGATCCTAGAATAAAATAATTTGTTGATGTAGATTTCCTATCATCTATATTGCTACCCCAATATCTGTCACTGAAGCCAGCTAATTTCATAGAATTACATTTTTGGTAATGGATTCAAAAATCCAATGTACCTTTTACGTATCTTAAGATTCTTTTAGTTGCTTGTAGATGCAGCTCAAATGGACTAGCCATAAACCTTGAAATTAGAGAAATAGCATATTGAATATCGAGCCTTTTTTTTGTGAGAAACATCAAACTCCCAACCATGCTTCTGTAAGTGGTCATGTCAACCTTTGATGCTCCATCATCCTTGCTCAATTGGATCCCATGTCCAGTTGGAATTGCAACTGATGTGCACTGCTCCATGGCAAATTTCTTGATCATGTCTTGAGCATACTTGTGTTGACATATGAAGATCCCTTTATTTTATTGATGCACTTCCATCCCTAGGAAGTATCGCATTAAACCAAGATCTTTCATCTCAAACTGTTTCATCATGGATTTTTTGAACTCCATATTCATTTTATTGTTACTACCCATAAATATTAGATCATCCACATACAAACAAACTATGAGAATGTCTACTCCATGATTTAGGTAGTACAGATTTGGTTCACTTTTACTTCTTGTGAATCCATACTCGTTGAAATAGCCATCAATGTGTGAGTACCAAGCTCTTGGTGCTTGCTTGAGGCCATAAAGTGCTTTCTTCAATTTGTAAACAAGGTTCTCCTTTCCCTGTTCTTGAAAACCTTGAGTTTGGTGAACATAAACCTCTTTTTTCAAGTATCCATTCAGAAAAACACTTTTTACATCCATGTGTTGAACATTCCATCCTTTATGGGCTGCTAAGGAAAGAACTGATCTAATTGTTTCTTGTCGTGCAACAGGAGCAAAGGTTTCCTCATAGTCAATACCAAATTTTTGAGTAAAATATTTTGCTACTAGTCTCATCTTATGCCTCTCAATGCTTCCATCAGCATTGTACTTGGTCTTGTAGACCCATTTACACACAACACATTTTTTCCTTTGGGTAGTTTTACTAGCTCCCATGTATCATTATTTTTTATAAAGGTTATTTCCTCTTTCATGGCTTCTTGCCATACATTTTGAGTACATGCCTTCTCATAGCCAGCTAGTTCTAGCTGTGTACTAGCAAATAAAGCATAATTGACTACATCTCCCCTAGTATCATGGGAGTCATCATCTCCATACAATTGCAAATTTTCAAGTTGCTGCAAAACTATATTCATCCCACTAGCTTGGCTTCTAGTAAATCTTCTCTAGAAATTATGATCCAACATTTGAAAATATGGATGATGTTGTAATGTTCTTTTACCTCTCGATGGAGATTCTATGTCAATGTCCATCGGTGAAGAACTTACTGATCTCTATAGAGAAGGACTTGGAGTTGCGGTTGAACTACTTGATGTAGTACTCCTATATGGGCTTGTAGGGGGTGGTGTGCCTTTGGTTTTCTTTGGAGACACTTGTTGTACCTATGAAGAACTTACATCTTGTTACTCATCATCAACAAAAATTCTTTGATGACCCCATTCTCCCCCTTCATCAAAAATTACATCCTTGAAGAGTATAACTTTATGAGTCTTAGGATTGTAGAGTCTATATGCCTTTGTAGACTCACAATACCCTTCAAATATACAAGATTGAATTTTTGTATCAAGCTTCTTCCTTTTCTCATCAGGAATGTGTGCATATGCTAAAGTACCAAACACTTTGAAGTGCTTTACATTAGGTTTCTTTTCGTACCACCCCTCTTAAGGAGTGACACCATCTAAACTAGAAGTAGGACTTCTATTTAGAATATATACACTAGTTCTTACAGCGTCTGCCCAGTACATATGAGTTATATGCTCAGTCTGAAGCATCGATCTTGCCATTTCAACTATGGTGCGGTTCTTTCTCTCGGCCACACCATTCTGTTGTTGGGTATAGGTAGTGGTGAATTGCCTTTTAATCTCACTTTCTTTACAATATTTCAGGAATGCTTTTGAGGAGTATTCACCTCCTCAATCTGTCCTAAGAAATTTTACATAATTCCCACTTTGATTCTCTACATTGTTTCTAAAATCTATGAAGCAATCAAAAGCTTCATCTTTATATTTCAAAAAATAAATCAAGCACGTTCTAGAGAAGTCATCTATGAAAGTGAGAAAATAAGAATAGTTTTTGAGACTCTGTGTTTGTATTGGTCCACAGATGTCTGAATGTACTAACTGAAGTGGATAGTTGGCTCTCCACACTTGTCCTTTTGGAAACTTTGACCTTGAGTGCTTTCCCAAAGCACATCCTTCACAGACCTCCTTTTGTTCATTAATTTTGGGAAGTCTTGTCACCATAGCTTGAGAAGTTAGAAGTTTCAAGCTAGCGGAATTAAGGTGACCATATCGTAAGTGCCAAAGCATACTTGGATTTTTTATAGCTACATTTGTAATTTGAGCTCCTCCTGGCTCATCAAATTTAAGAGGGAATAACCTTTTCTTTGTCATGGGTACCTGTGTGATGACACGATTACAATTATTTTTATCAAAAATGATACATTGTCCTTCATCAAATACAAGCTTGTAATTGTTTTCCATCATTTGTCCAATGCTTAGCAGATTGTGTTGGAGCTTTGGAGTGTAATAGATGGCATGCACTTTATTTATTCCTTCTTTGGTTGGAACCTCCATGGCTCCAATACCCTCTACTTGCAATGTCTTATCATCCCCTAATTTGATTTGGGATTTATAAGTGGAATCTAGAGTAGCAAATAAATGTTCTTTACCACTCATGTGGTTTGAACAACCAGTATCCATAATCCATGTGTCATTTAGATTCTATTTTGATTGTCCATATGAAAGAAAAATATTAGAGGTATCATCTTCTTCTCCATAATTACCATATTGACTACTGCTGCCTTGTGAATATTTTGACCAGCAGTCACGAGCGAAGTGACCTGGATTGCCACAGTTGAAACAAGCTGATTTTGACTTGTCACTTCCTTGCCCTTGATTTCCACTTTTTTCTTGATTTCCTCCTCGATTTTTATTTCCACCTCTTTGCTGATTGCCTCCTCTATATGAGTTGTCTCCTCTGTTGAAATTGTCTCCTCTGTTCTGGTTGCCTCCTCTATTTTGATTGTCTCCTCTCTAGTTGCCTTTGCCTCTACCTCTTTTATTGCCTTTGCCTTGACCTCTTCCCTTTCCTCTTCCATTGTTTTCATTGGAAGTGAAGGCCTTATCATCACCTTCGTAGCTGGTTGAAGGAGTTTTAGGAAACCTCTCTTCATGTGATATTAACGATCCGATTAATGCATCGAATGTTAAAATGTAAATATATTTGGATTCTTCTATAATTATGGCAATATGGTTCCATTTCTGTGTAAGTGTTCATAACACTTTTGTTACAATTATCTCAAGCTATATTTCTTCACCTAGTGTAACCATTTTATCCATAATTGATTTTACTCTAACACAATAATCATTGACTTTTTCATCATCTTTCATTTGGATATTTTCAAAATCTCTCTTCATTATTTGAAGCCTTACCTGCTTCACTTGATTACTATCATGGAATCCATCACTCAATGCTTTCCATGTAGCTTGTGTAGTTGTACAAGTGGTGATTCTAGGGAATATGCTTTTCTCCAATGCATCTTGGAAATGACAAAGAGCAAAAGAGTTGCTCTTTTTCTCTTCTTTTTGTGTTTTATTGTCTGTGGCACTTAGTGTTGTCCAGTCTGAGGATTTTGTGTAGCCCTCTTCTATTATGTCCCACAGACCTCTTCCTATGAGCAAGGTCTTCATTTTTATAGACCAATACTCAGTCATAATCATTAAATTTGGGTATAGGTAAGCTATTGTGTGAGGCCATAGTTACCAAAAACTCTCTTTATTTCATAGTTACAATAAAGTACTTTGTTGTTTGAAAGAAGGAAAGAAGAAGAAGGAAGAAAGAAGAGATTACAAATTTAAGTCAAATCTGACTTGTTCTACTCTATCATTCACTTCTTATTCCTCTTGATGTGGGGATGCTATCTCTTGATTCACAAAATTATTTGCTACTTCTTCTTCATCGTCACTTATCAATATTATTTTTGATAATTTTGGTTCTAATATTTCCACTGAAATACCATAGTGTGTATACTCTGATTCTTGTGGTGCAGCTTGTACGTATTTTGATTGTTCAAATTGACTTCTGAATGAGTTGTGTTCAAAGTCTACCTCGTACCCTAAGTCAGGATGCCTTTGATGTGCTATCACTACATTTTTAAGTTGGCTAAACACAATGTTGAGCCCATAACTTCTTACTTTTTCATCAAACCTCTTTGCACCTTCTCTTGCTAAAATTGCACATAAGGCATGATAACAACCATTTGGTCTTATCATCACTGCCTATTTACAATTTTACAATTTGATCCTTGGTATCTTTTACAAAAAAACTAAGCCTCTTAGGCTTAACACAAGAGTTCTATAGTTTATGATTCCTTGAATTAAGTAAAAAAAATATGTACCCTTTGATTACAATAATTGTCTGTTAGACAATATTTTCCTTTCTTTTATAATATTAAAAAACTATATTACTATTTAATAAATTAAAAAATAATTTCCCTAAAAAAAATTAAAGAAGCAATTATATTTAATATATTAAATATAATATAAGTAGTTTTAATAATATAAAAAATTAAAAGAACATATAAAAAAAAATTATGGTCTATAGGAATCGAACCCGCGACCTCTTGGCATCAAAAAATTGCACTAACCAACTCGACCACCATTGCCGATGAGAACCAAAGGGAATGAATACAATTTTATGTTGTTTCAGATCCGATTTTTAATAAAAAAAATTCAAAACTTTTTTTCGTCACTGGGTTTCGAACCCATGACCTGTAGGAAGGTGGGTGCCTTACGGCTATCTCCTCGAGCTAGTCGAGTTGCATGGCTCAACAGGAAGGCAAGGGAAGCTTGTCTTCCTTGTTCTTCGCGTGGCCATGTCGAAAAAAAAAAATTGGGACTTTTAGTCCCACATCGACCATGTGAGAGCGTTTGAGGTGTTTAAAACCCTCAACACTCGCATAGTCACTTGATTACCTTTAGGAAATTAGTGATCACCCTTTTTATTCCTTTAGCCTATCGCCTATCGCCATGTTGCTTGTTGCCTCCTTCTACCACATAACCCTTTGTCCGCCACGTTGTCGGTTCTCCTTCTGCCACGTAATTAGATCTATGTCAATTCTTTATCATCCAGACTACGTCGGCCTTACTCTCCTCTCACCATGTGGCACTCTCTAGTTGGTTTCACCTAGGTTGCTCCTCCTCCTTGCGTGCTCGCTGTGTGGGCCTTCTCCAGACCTCGCCTCGATTCGTAATTCGTAGGCCTTCTTTAGCCTCACCTCGAATCGCATGTTGTGGACCCCACTTGACCTTGCCTACCTCGGTGCTCATGTTGTTGGTTCCTCCACCTTGATCTTTGTGCCCTCTTCGACCTTAGATCTGATCCCAGATGTGGCACATGAGTCTTGGAGCAAAATGGAAATAAGAAATATTAGTCATTGACCTTACAAAATTTAGAAATTACAATGCTTAAATTGGGTTGATTTAACAACCTTAGGGAATATAGGAGAAGTTAGGAAATGAATAAAAATATGGAGGAAAGGAGGAAGGGAAATTTATATCGAATGGCTTACCGCCTATGCCGTCCAATCTACCCAGTCAGCTACCGTCCAAGAAGGTAAAAGGGTAAGATCCAAAGCTTACCGTTGTAAAAAAAAATTTACCTTTTTATACTGCATATTATCCATGATCTATCCCAATCTCTCTAACCACTTAATATTCCCTTGGTATTTTTCTATTTTAAGCTTAGACATCATAAGGAATATCAACCTTGTGTTGTCTAATGGATATAATTTTATCATCATGGCTAATAAGTACTTAACTAAGTGGTTTAAATCCATGCATTTAGCCTCAGTCATCATATTTCAAGTCTCCATGTCTATCCTTAACCAAATATGTTATCACTATGGTGTTCCTTTCATGATAATATTTGATAATTGTTCACTCTTTAAGAATAAGTAACTTTAAAATAATATTACTAAATACAAGATCCAATATTAATGTCCAATCCCTTATTATTATAAAGGTAGATGGAGCTTCTAATAGGACTCTTATCAATATCCTTAAGAATCTAATTATCAAAACTATTTAAGATTGGCATATTTAGTTTTATCCTACCTTGTGGGTTTATCACACTAGTATACAAATTCCCATTAGTGTGATTCCCTAAACTCTGGTTTATGGAAATAAATCCATATTTAATTTTAATTTTGAGGTGCCTTATGCATCTTGTTGTAGGACTCCTTTGTTGGACATAAATATCATATCACCCATCTTATCCAATTGGATCTACTTTATGAAAATCAGATCCACGTCATATAGAATCTATGGGTCTATTAGCAAGGACTTAAGCATCCCTATAGCAAAAATGTATGATCTTGCTCCCTTAAGGTTGGTTATATTGTTCCTAAAGAGAATTAAAATAACACCAATGCCAAATCCAAGCTCAAATGTAATACTGAGTCTAATTGGCTAGGTCCATTCATCATAACTATCAATTTTGGTTTATGATCTTACCGTGTTTCCATGCTTGATGAAAAAACTTAAAGAACCAATGGATAAATTTCATCTCAAATTGTATTACATTTGAGTTTGCATTGGCTACCTATTTCTTTCAACTTCTTTTCATTGCTTGCTTGTATTTTGTATGACTTCATAAATATTTTCATGCATGTGCTTATTTATGACTAGATTTCCAATTGTATTTTAAGTCAATGATCAATGATGATATAAATGACAATCCTAGTTAGGATACTTTATTCTTGCATTGCACCAGGTGATTGATACAAGAGGACTCACCTAGCACAACCTTTGTAAATCAAATCAAGATTTTTGTAACCATCTATCTCTATCAATTTAAATCATCTATATCATCACTTTCAATCTAGCTCAATCTGATTTACCTTAAATCATATCTATCAAGTCTTTCAAACTAAAATATCCCTTGCCACATGATGAATACCATAAATTTCATAGGTGTTGCTAGAAAAATCAATCAAATTAAACTTTGTTTATCTCATCAAGGGCTACATGTTTAGTACTATGAGTTTTTGTAGGGGTTAGTAGCCATATTATTCTAATCATCTATTGGTTTCCACATAACACCTCTCATAGGAGAAACTAGTCAACAACAAAATTATCTTACCAACTAGGGACATCATTCATTACCAGACCAATTCATATTAAGTGCTTTATGACACATACCTATGAGGAAAATTATACACATTCAAATACCTTTAAGTATTTGTCTAAAGGCCATGCAACTAGGCATCTACTTAAAGGAAAATATAAAATCAAAATATCCTAAGGCTAATGGGTGAGGCTTCACAAAAAATCCTTTAAGCATAAGGTATTGCTTAAGGGAAAATATTAAAATCAAAAGTATGAGGCTTTCCTTAAATAAAAAATTTATATCTAAAGTCCTTTAGTCATGAAGCTTTATCTAAAGATAAAACGTTTTATATATAACTATATATATCTTGTATCATAACAAGATAACTAAATCTCCCTTAGGCAAATATAAAAGCTCAAAACCCATGGACAAGTCAAAGACTATATCAAGAAGTCCACTAGTGAAGTCAAAAGTTAATTAAAGTCCCCTTGTATAAATATCTATATATATAATTGTAAATATTGTATATATTTTAAAAAATGCACTTTCATGCCTCATATCATGTTGATAGAGTCTCTCATTGTCTTTTTCTTCCATCTTCTCATCATCATCTCTCATCATTTAATATTTCATATTTAACATATTTTAATCAATCATTATTAATCAATACTTAAACATCACATCTAATATTAATGTATGTACATCTAATCTAAATCAAACTCTCATCATCTCATCCACCAATCTATTTCAAACATTAATCAAATCCATTCTCACATCTAATCCTCTACTAATCTAGTCATCAATCTAGTCATGCAACTTTATACTTCATCATTAACATCATCCTAATGCAAATCAAACATCTATTTCAATCTTTCATCATTGCATTAGTATGGACCATAATCAAGTCGAGTTTCTTTAGTCCAACTTGATTTTCCCTCTAAAACTAAAGGGGGCACATTGGGGCACAACAACATTTAATGTTACTTAAAATATAACTTTTAAAATCACATTTAAACAAACAATCTCCATAACACTCATCTTGCATCATCAACCATAAGTAATAGGAATTTTTTTCTATCTTCAAAATTGGGACACCTACATTAATGTATGAAATATTTATTATGCAATAAATGCATAAAAAGGGTAAAATATATACACCTAATTTTGTATGTAGGGATAATCTTCAAGTTTACCATTTCCCTCATCAATCACCCTTCTAACCATCCTAATTTAAAGTAGCCTCCATTATGTGTGGCATTAGAGTATTTACTACTCTTAAAGTTATAGCATCAAAGCATGAGCAATAGCACCAATAATACTAACATGACCATGGTGATGCTTCCACTAAATATTTTAAGGTTATTTTTTCTCATCCATTTTGGGCCTCAAATAGTAAATAGATGATAGTACTAGCATGATGACAATAGTGATGCTATTGCCTCCTAAGGATTTTGCCTATAATCTGATAAAACTAAGATTTTTAACGCTTTGTCTCTTTCAAATAGCCTACCATTAGTGGCCCTAATAATGTTAATCTAAATCTTAAACTTACTTATTATATCCCTTCTTCCAATAACATGCTAATTTTTTCTAAACTTACCTTTAATAAATTTCATGTATTCATTCTACATCTCTAGTTTACTAATTATAGCAGATCCTACAAAGGATCCTCAAAGAAAACCGTGGATACCAATAAATCTAGCCGTTGGGGTGACCATTTTATAACAATTTTATTTTACACCAAATTTATTTCAAAGTCTCTTTAGGATCATATGAATTCTATCATTTTGTAGGCATCTCAATAGCCAAACAAGTCTTCAATACAATCATATCTCCAAGCAATTTTCAATTAAGTGTGCTCTCCCCCCTCATATTTGCTTTTTGATTCTTTATTTTATCCTTAGCTTAACCTTATTGCCTAGTAGCTAATATTGTATCTCATATTTACATTCAACTAAGCTTATCATTTTGGTCATTTATATTATTTTCAAGTACTTCAATCTCTATCATTCCATCATCTATTAGGGTCTTTATCCTTCTAGGTTAGAACCCATCATCATTATTATCATAATTTTAAGTGTGCGTGCATTTAATCTTATTGTTATGTTCAAATCTACCATCTCCATTAGTATAATTATTCTTAGTTCCACGTATAGTTAATGATTATTATATTTAATTTAAGATTTCTAAATCACTTTCTTCCTATAAACCTATTTCTATTTATTCCTAATTTGAGTATATCTTTCTCTTTCCCACTTTGTCTTTTGTTTTTATTCTAATCAAGTCTCTTCCACTATTAGACTATTATATTTTGATTTCTTCTATATGGTTTATTTTACCTTGGAGACCTTAAAGCACAATGGATATCCTTAAAAATATCTTATTTTATTCTACCTTGGAAACCATATAATACAAGGGCCAACCTCCACACTATTCACTTTTTTATCCTATCATAGAAGTCCTATAGTGTAATGGATACCCTCCATAATACATTTTCTGTTATGTTGTCTTGAAAATGCTAAAGTGCAAGTAATAATCTATATGTTTTTTTTTTTATTATTGCATGAAGATGACTTCCTAGTATTTGATAAAAATGAAGGCAAATCAATCAAGCATTTCCTCCTCCATATTCTCTAATTTGAAATCTAACTCAATATATTTTTTCATAGCTATAACTCCTTTTATATTTGAAATTACATATTTTATTTCTTCATCCCATGCATCATTCTCAATTTGTTAGGTAATATTTGCTTTGAATGAATTGTAAAGGTTTTGATACCTTATGAATTTTGAAAACCTTTTTTATTTCTTTTTAGGTGTGGCAATTAGTTATATTTTGTTAATGATCCCCTTATGTGATCTTTCATTTTATCTCATAAGAAAAACTTGTCATCTCTTTTTCAATCATTTCAGTTTTCAATATCTTATTTAGTCTTTATTCTTATGTCATATATGACATGAAGATATAATGTCTGCAATGCATACATCTATGTGGCAACATGAGTATGTGTGTGCTTGTATCTATCTATCTATAACTCACTTTTACTCAATAAAATCCAATCTCTTCTAGATAAAATATGTTAAAGTATTACAAAATTTTATCAAAACTATCTTATTAATATGTTAAATGAAATTCTAAAAATATTAATTCATAGTAAAAAAAAATTCAATCATTTTGATTTCTATACAAAAATTATTTTTAATTCGTAATCTTAAATACATAAACCATAAACCAGCATCTGTTATTTTATCTATCACACTTCCTCATTGTAAAATACAATGAAAAAAAAAATTTAAAAAAAAAAATTATAAAATAATATGCACTTAATTGTCATTTCATTCAATCTACTTTTAAAAATAAAAAAGAGTATTTATAAAATAATATGCATTTTATGCTCATGTAGAGGAGTTGGAGAGCAAGGGGATAGTTAAAACTCTCAAGTTATCGAAGGCCTAGGTTCAAATCTCTCCCCTCATATGTTATATATAAAAGGTTCCTCATCGAAAAAAAATAATAATATGCATTTAATTGTCATTTCATTCAATCTGCTTTTAAAAATAAAAAAGAGTATTTATAAAATAATATGCAGTTGATTGACATTTCATTCAATCTACTTTTAAAAATTAAAAAAAAAAGTATCTAGTATCTACTAAGCTTATATTAAAAACCTTTATATTGGCATACATCATATCATCCCTCATGTATTATACACAGACTCCTTCCTTCCTTCCTTTTATTTTTAATTTAATAAAATTCCCTTCAATCGATAATATCTTTATATGAAAGCATCTGTAAATAATTTTTATTCTTTGCTACCTGACATTAACAATTCTTCGTTATCTCAAACAAAAACTCTAAAGATGAGCATCGATTCTGGCTTGCAGTCACTTCTTGCTCCCAAGCTCGCCCTTCTAGCACTATTCTCCGACGGTTAATTACGGCTGTAGAACATAATTTTTAATCACAATTTAACCTTTCGCATAAATGTAGGCAAATACGGCATATGACTAAGATTGAAATGAACTAAAATCCTCTCAAGGCTGTTAAATGTATGGCCGAATTTCTCTTCCTGAAGAATAGCCTTTGTTTCTTCCCTTATAATAAAAAATTAATATAAATAGCATCGTTTTTTACATAAAATAAAATAAAAAAATTAAATAGTTTTTAATATTTAGAACCAGAGATTGATATTGTTTATCTAATAATATATTATTATCTTCATATAAAAAAATAAAACTTCTAAAATTTCTACCGTTAACTACTCAAAATTGTAGCTGCATACATAGAGCAGGTTGTATTGAACGCTCTGCAATTTAGGATGGCCATTGATGTCTCCGCCCTCAAAATCTTTTTCCAATAAAATCTCACAAGACTTCCGCTGTGATCGACGAGCAACGCATTGGCATGAATCATCACAGCAAACGGAGTGAGTGGGCACGCTTCATGCCAACGAGAGGTTCATCAATCAAATTGGAAGCTGGCCAAGCACACAAGGCATTCATTAATGTGTCTTCAAGGACAGAACTGCTTCCATTTCATCTTCTTTCCTTTTGCACTAACCTCTGCCATTCTACTCGGATATAAACACACACGGCATTGTCTTTTGTATTGGCGGAATTATCATCCATCGTTAGCGGATTGAGAAGTATTGGTTGACGTTTTGTGCCACTTGTAAAAGCTCTGATTCGTGGCAATTACGTCCAACAGAATGTGAAAAACCCGTCACCGTTGCAGTTGTCGCCACATTTGGAAAAGCCGTTTGAAGTCATAAAACGATTGTCAATGAGCATCCTTCCCAACATTGGACATGTTGCCAATCTCGTTACGGGGCCACCTGCTAATATAATTTAAACGCCAGGATAGCATTGGATAAATATGTAGCAATGGGATATGTAGTACAACTGGTTGAATTTGTAGTTCAAAAACTTTTATAAAGCGAGAAAATTTAATAACAATGGTGGAAGGAGGAATTGGAATGATCAATTTATCGAAGATGCCAATAAAGAAAATACAAAGAAAAGACTAAGCTCGGGCGTTCACCGTCCAAGTATTTTGTACATTATCTTAAAAAAAGAAGATTGAAGGGCAAGAAAATGAATACGACGTTGCTTTTGTTGCAATCCCTCCATAAACGTCGACGGATATATGATATGATATAGTTAGTTATTGGTCAGCATCCAAGCTTAGGATTTGTTTGCGATTGCAATTGCGTCCAACTGTTCCACGTTGATTACAATCTTTAAAACAATTGAAGTATTCTATAAAATAATGACCGAAAACTCCAAGCAAGTGCAAATAAATTGAATCTCAAGAAAGTGTTTGAGATAAATTTAAATGACTCTTTTAATTTAGACGATTCTAATATTTTATATCACTAATATATATTAAAATAATTTTTATATAGGTTATGTTTTAATAGAAAAAATGGTATTTATTTTTTAATTTGGTAAATGAACGGGTTTTAAAAGGGTCTTTAAACCTTTTACAAATACACCATGATTTAAATATACCATGATTTTCAACTACAGTCTAAATTTGAGTCCAATACAAGATGAATCTACAATTGAAACCAAATATAATTGAAGATTACTCACAGAGGAGACCAAAGAATAATGAAATAATACGGACCAAAGCAAAGCTCCTAAAACAACAAAAAAGGGTTTTGAAAGGAACCCCAAATCTTTTACAAATAGATCAAATACAAACGTAGAAACTAACACCACTCCCGAAAAATCAGATTAAGACCCGAAAACAACAAACTTGAAAAGCACAAACCCACCTAGAAAGGGTTCATAAAATACTTCAACGAAAAGAGCCTCCATCCCTCTTAAAATGAAACTAGATTTTCCACCGGAAAGAGCATGGATCACCGAGGAAAGGGTACCCAAGGAAATTGCACCAATAAACAAAACTGAGGAAAAAAACTATAGCAAAGGGATTTGAAATTAGAACCACCATCAATAGCTAGAATTGGAAAGCCTAAAAAGTGGATTTGTTTAAACAGAGTCCTCGACAAGCCACAAGGTCTCCCTACGAAGAAGCTAGGTCTCCTTACGAAGAAGCTAGCAGATCCAATAAACCCGTACTCCTGCTAGCCATCGCTAGCAACATGACTCCACAGTCGAAAAGGATCCACCACCATCAACAAACCCTTGATTGTACATAGGGTTTACATTTGGCTTGCTTGAAGCCCTATAAATACACCCACAAAACAAATGCAATAGAGTGCTAAAAAAAGATTTGGAAGCCCTAGGAGTGCTTTAAAAACCATAAAACCACCCAGCCAAAGGATCTAGGTCATACGACTGGTCCACTCGCAGCAACCTAAACTACCAGCCAGAATGGCTAAATAGAACTAGAAAGTCTCCACTAGCTATAAATACACAAGGTCTCATTTAAAAATTGCTTAAAAATTGCTCAAAGAAGGGGTAAAACCAAAGGATATTGTGGAGAAACCCATCTGTCCTCCACTCAAACTAGCTACCAAGTCACAAGAGGGCAAAACTTGCTAAAACAAAGGACTCTGCAACCCAGAGTAAAAGAAACCACTAAAACCCCTCATATTCCCAATAGTGAAGGTGGATCCATTAGTTGCACAACCATCCACAATCCCCAACTAGGGTTCTAGTTGACCTAACGTTCTTCCCAACATCAAACTAAAATTAAAAAACAAAATCTTCAACCAAAAACCTTCTCCACCGAGAAGGGCCTCCACCAAGTTGCAGGTCCATTCTTCCACAAATTTGACCTGGACCGCATAGGGCTCATGTAGAGCAAGGCGTTGGAAGAGCTCACCCATATAGAAAAATAGTATTAATAAAAAAGAAATAACTTAGTAGGTAGATGTGTGGATTTATTTTATTTTTATTTTATTTTAATATTTAAAGTTTTCTTGCAAGAGCTAGTACATATAGAAAAAATAGTATTAATAAAGAAGATATAACTTAGTATGCAATGTGTGGATTTATTTTATTTTAATATTTAAAGTTTTTATAGGATGTATTATGTTTAGTTGCTTAAGAAAAAAGATGGCAAGTTTTATTATGAATGAGAGAAAACATTTACGTGCATAATCTTAAACTTATAACATGGCCAATTTTATAATGAAAATAATTTTAAAGATAAATAACATAATGTTAAAACTCAATATTTTTATATTTTTATTAGGGAAATAAAGGGTATTTAACTATACACATGTTGAAAAAGGTTCCAAAATTAGGCTCGGCTCGGCGATTTGGCTTTTGGCGGGAAATTTTCTGTGACGGCGTCTGGTGTTGCTCGAGGGACTCTGGCCCGAAGATCTTGCCTAGGGCTTTGGGGGGTTGTTTCTGCTTTCGCTCGAAGGTCTCATAGTGGTCCCGGGAGGGCCCGATGGGGTCTCCTCCTGTTTCTCCTGCTGGGAGAAAGACCTCATATGCCGAGAAGTTGAAAGATTTTCCCTCGCCTTCCACGGACGGAGCTCAGCGGAATGCTTTTCAATCGATACTCAAGACTGTTGCCAATGGCCCAAATGCTCACCGCGTTAATGGATGCCTCCCACAATCTTCCTCCAGGCCTAAGATTGTAATAGAACCAATGCCGGTCGAAGATACAATCGTCTACCGAGCTAATCACGACTTGATCTCGCAAATTCATGGGCATCCGGCCCACACCGAATTTTCTCGCATACCGGGGTTCGTCGAACCGGGAGCCACACGGTGAGTACTCTCTATGGCCTATAAGCAATGGGTATTTCATCATAAGTTTCTCTTCTTTAGCAGATAGAAACAGAGCATTTGAATCAGAAAAGAGAAACCATGGACCAGCAGGGTTATTTGTCCAACCCTGGAGAGTGGGTTTCGACCCCCGCATCGAACCCACGGCTGTCCCGGTCTGGATCCGGCTGTACGCTCTCCCGATGGAGTTTTGGGGTGAGCAGGTTTTGGAATTAATAGGTAATTCCCTAGGCAGATTTCTGGGAGTCTCCAAAGATACCATAGAGGGCAATTCTGATTGCCTTTGCTAGAATATGTGTAGAGATGGACATTAGTCACCTCTACCACTCGAGGTGGAACTTGAGCTTGCAGGAGTACCCTGGATCCAAGCAGCTAGACTATGAGGCCCTACCTTTCAAGTGCCGAGTATGCCATAAGCATGGACATTTGGCAAGGTTCTGCCCAAACGTAGTGAGCACAAAAACGGAGGCTCCGAGTGGAATGTCAAACCGCCCTAGAGAGGGTAAGTCTAGTCCGGTCAATGAACCCTCTAGCAATTCTCCAGGTCCTGATGCTCAACAAGATGGCTTTGAACAGGTGAAACGAAAGAGAAACAAAAAGAAAAATGGCAAGGAGCAGGTACAGCTCAAGCCAAACAATCGGTATGAAATTTTTAAGTCATTAGTGGATCTGGAGGACCAATCTATGGAAGGAGTGGTTGGGAATGGTGAGAATGTCAACACTCCACCTCTTGTTTCTCCTTCCTTCACTCCCGTAGTAGAACAGGTGACTGTGCCAGCTGAGTACCTGCAGTCAGAGAATCCAGGGGCTTTGGTTATACACTCCCCAACACAGCCGGCTATAAAAGATGTTACCATGGGAAATGCAGATAAAAACAGAGAGAGGCCTGCTTTAGGGATTTCCCAGGTGGAAAAGAGATCAAGAAACAATAACTCTCAAGGAGCGGGAAGAAAATCCAATAAGGAATTACTAATAGCCCAAGGAGATAAGTTAATCAATGAAGGATTGGTGAGGTCCATTGATTCTTACTGCTCACAAGGTTTTCAATGATTATTCAATCTTGGAATATTAGGGGTTTAAACAGTAGAACCCATCAATCTGCTGTTCAAAGACTCTTAGAAAACCGTAAAACAGATTTTTTGCTTCTTCAGGAGACCAAAATGTCTTTAGATATTATGAGTAAAACCGCTACTAAAATCTGGCGGGGAGCTGGGTATATGGACGTGGCTGCCCAAGGAGCTTCAGGTGGAATTGTTACCCTTTGGAACCCTCTGGTCTGGACTGCTTTAGAACATGTAGCTTGTAGGGGTGTTCTTACTTCTCTCTTCAGAAATAACTTCAATTCTGAGCTGGTCCTTATAACCAACTTTTATGGGGCCCAAGATCTTGATGGCCAGAGGCTCCAATGGGACGTTGTTCACAACATGAGAGCATACAGGGAGTGTTATGACTGGATTATTGCAGGGGATTTTAATGCAAAATTATCTGTTCGGGACCAGGAAGGTGGCTCCCCTACTTTGGATCCAGGGGATCGGCTTCTGATTGCCCAAGTTCAGGCCTTTAATCTAGTGGACGTTCAAGGCCCTAGTGTTTTTTTCACTTGGACAAACAAGAGAAAGGAGCCACATAGCAGGAAGGTCAAGTTAGATCGCTTTTTGGTCTCGGAGGAGGCTTTTGTTAAATGGACTTTTAAGTTCCAGATTTTGGAGGGCCCTATTTCGGATCATTTTCCCATCTTGCTTGAGGGAGGGACTTCGAGAGGACAGCACTATAGGCCTTTTAAATTTGAGAATTTTTGGTTACAAAAGGAGGACCTTCGACAAAAAATTTCTCATTGGTGGACAGAAGGCCGTCCACCTTTTGGGACAGCAATGTTCAAATTTCATAAACAGCTTCAATTTGTCAAATTTCAATTGAAACAGTGGAGGAAAGGAAATAAGTCGGATTTCCAGTCCCAAAGGGCTCCCTTGGTGGCTAGATGGGAGGAGGTTCGTAAACTTTTTAGGGAAGGATCAATTACTGAGCAACTCAAATCAAGATGACGAACTGCGTAAAGCGGTTGAGGACATTGACAACCAAGAGGAGTTATACTGGAAACAGAGGGCTAGAAATACTTGGTTATTAGAGGGGGACAGAAATACCAAATTTTTTCATCGGTCAACTTGTGCTAGGAGACAGATGAACAATATGGAAGTTCTCAAAGATGAACAGGGAAATGTCTTCGATACTATTCCTGGTATGCACTCCCATGCTATCGATTACTTTTCTAAACTTTTTAAGGAAAGTATGCAAAGAAGATATTGAGGCTCATAACGAAGTTCTTAATGTTATTCCTCCTATTATCTCTGAAGAGGACAATCAGACCCTGCTTAGACCCATTGAAAGGGATGAACTGAGAAATGTGGTCTTTGGTATGAGTACTGGAAAATCTCCTGGTCCAGATGGCTTTCCTATTGAATTTTTTCAGGCTTTCTGGGATACCTTGGAGGAGGATGTTCTGGCTGTTACTGAGGAATCCAGATCCAATCGAAGAATGCTCAGGGCGATCAATCACACCTTCATTGCTTTAATTCCGAAAGGGGAAGCGGGGACTCATATCTCTGATTTCAGGCCTATTGCTTTATGCAATGTGATTTACAAAATCATCACTAAGATAATGGTTGAGAGGCTTAAACCCCTTCTTCATAGCATCATTTCTCCTGAACAGGGGGCTTTGTTGAGGGAAGACAAATATTGGATGGGGTGATTTTGGCCCAGGAGGCCATCCATTCAATGCAAACTTCGGGCAACAAAGGCATGTTCATTAAACTGGATATGTCCAAGGCTTATGACCGGGTGGAGTGGTGCTTCTTGTCGAAAATGCCGGCCGCCTTTGGCTTCTCTCAGAATGGATTGATTGGGTTATGAGTTGTGTTTCTTCTCCCTCTTTTTCTCGTTCTCATTAAGGGCCTTCCCTCGCTTCCTTTCGGCGCCTCCCGTGGCTCCGCCGGGGAGACCCTTGTTCTCCCTATCTCTTCCTTCTCTTGGCTGAAGGTTTGGGCAGACTGTTTTTGAGGAGAAGGCAACAAGGTCTGCTTTCTGGTATCAAGGTTGGGGAGGAAACTCTGACTCACTTGCAATTTGTGGATGATACGGGTCTGGTTGGTGCGGCCACTCTTCGGGAAGCTAGAGGAATCAGAGATACTTTGAATGTCTACCTAAGGGCTTCAAATCAGGTTCTAAATGACAGGAAGTCCAAAGTGGTCTTTTTCAATCTCGACCAACGGCTTCAGGAGCGCGTTATTGAGATCCTGGGCTTCACAAGGACCTCTCTTCCAATTGTTTACCTGGGGGTTCCCCTTCATTTCAAAAAGTTAAATATTGATATTTGGAAGAACCTGTTAGCAGGCATCAAAGACAGAATGAATCATTGGGCCCATAAATGGCTAAGCTACGGGGGTAGATTAACCTTCTTGAAATCAGTTATTCAGGCTTTGCCGATCTATAAATTCTCAATACTCGGTCGCCCCTCATACCATCTCGGAAAGAGTCTGGACAAAATGGCTAGAAGATTTTTATGGGAAGGCGCAAAAGGGAAGAAAAAATGGGCCTTGGTTGGGTGGGACAAAGTTACCCAGCCTAAGGATAAAGGAGGGCTGGGCTTGAGATGCTCTATGCTTAATAACAGGGCTTTGGCTGGAAAACTGTATTGGAGGTGGGTTTCTCAGCCATCCTCTCTCTTCAGCGAATTCTTTCCAAGAAATATTTGGGGCATGTCCATCCCAATGAGGTGGGTCGCTTTCCCTTGGAAGGTCCTGGTTCCTTAGTGTGGCAGACTCTCAAGCTTGGGTCCCAGATTATCAAAGATCAATTATTCCGGAAAGTGGGGAAAGGAGACAAGGCTCGCTTCTGGACAGACTCTTGGGACCAAAGATCCGCCCATTATTGTTATGTTCCCCGAGCTACAACCTATCATGACCGCCTTAGAAGCCCAGGGTTGGATCCTTATTGATAAGTATCTTCTTACCAGTCATTTGGGGGGGTATACTTTTAAAAAGTTTAAGCGATGGGAGGAGTGGCCAACTACTGTCTCTCCGGAGTTGGTGCCTATCCTGCAAAAAATATATTGTCGTAAAGGTTCCTCACGGGGAAGGATGAGGAAGATGAATTAGCCCGGGGCTATGGAAGCCTTGGGGTCTACTCGGCTAAGGCCTGGATATGAAGAGATCCTCCCTGAGCCTCCCCCACACTCTTTTCCGGTTCAGCATTGGAGAAGGATTTGGCATTCAAAGGGTTGGCCGAAAGTGAACTTCTTCGCTTGGCAACTTATGCATAATGGTCTTCTCACCTTTGACAATCTCAGACGTAGGGGTTTCAATGGCCCCTCTCAATGTGCTTTATGCCTCCAACATGAGGAAACTGCAGACCATTTGTTTTTTGAGTGTCCTTTTACTCATCAGATTTGGGAACGCTGGTTCTCTCAATTTAAACTCCAAGCTAATGGTGTTCTCAATCGTACCAATATTTGGGAAAAATGGAAATGGGGCAGGTTCAATTCCATAGCTCTCCGAACTGGCTGGCAGTTAGGCTTTCTCTTCATTTGGTGGCAAGTTTGGTTGGAGAGAAACGCCCGGATCTTTAGAAACACTTTCTCCTCGATTGACGGCGTTTGGCAGGTCATCTGGAGCAAAGTCACAGAAACTGTTGCTACTTTTGTCAATGAAAAGAATCAGGCTACTCTTGGGCATCCTGAAGAGGGGGTTGAGGGTCTTGAGAGGCAAGACAGATCATGCTGGAAACCTCCCCCTGAAGGCTGGATCAAGATCAATACTGATGGGGCTGCAAAAGGCAACCCGGGCAACGCAGAATTGGTGTTGTTTGTCGGGATCACTCGAGTGCGGTTCTTTACTGGGAATTGCAGGGATTGGGCAGAGCCACGAACAATGAAGCCGAAGCCTTGGCCATTAAGTCCGCGTCTATCTGGGCTGTTAAGGGGTCACCGGAGGATAATTCTTGAATCTGATTCTCAAGTCCTGATCGGCGCTCTAGATTGCTTGCGGAATTTCTCTTTAAAATCCTGGAGACTGCGGATGTTGATATCTCAAATCAAGGAGTTATGGAGGGAGTTAGATGATGTCATCCCTGTGTATGTGAGTAGAAATCTGAACACGGTAGCTGACTTCCTTGCGAAGATGGGTGCTGAGAAAGAGGTAGGTGTTCAGCTGCACAGTGATATGCCTATGATAGATGAAGAGATTCGGAGTGGTCTGGAACGATCCCTACATCCATGAGCTCAAAAATGACTAAGGTTAGTTTCTGTCGCGATATCGCGACATATTGCGTCGTCGCGACCCTGTTTGGTTTTCTGTCGCGATTTCGCGACATGTTGCTCTGTCGCGACATGTTGCTCTGTCGCGACCTATCCTGGAAAACTGTAGCGATTTCGCTACCCTTCTGGTTGCTGCGGCCTTGGGAGGAATATTGTAGCGATTTCGCGACATGTTGCGTCGTCGCGGTCGTTGATGAGAAGGTGTCGCGATGTCGCGACCTTTTTGGTTGGTTTTGCTGCTGGAGGAAAAGTGTCGCGATATCGCGACGCTTTGAGAAAAATTGCATGAAAGGGAAAAACCGTCGCGATATCGCGACAATTTGTGTGAAAAGCTACTCTAAGGAAAATTCGTCGCGATTTCGTGCCTTTTTTGAGGAAAGGACTCAAAGGGGCATCCTTGTTGCGATTTTGAGATGTTTTGAGCAAAATTTAGTTAAGGGGGAAAAACCGACGCGATATCGCGACCTTTTTGAGAAAAGCCTCCCAATGGATAACCTGTCGCGATTTCGCGACATGTTTATGGAAAGGAAGCACAGGGGCAAACCTGTAGCGATTTCGCTACAGTTCTGGAGAAAAAACAGCTTGCAGGAAAAACGTCGCGATATCGCGACTTGTTTTGGTAATGGGCACCTCGGGGGTGAACATGTCGCGATTTCGCGACACTTTTACGGATGGGGCGCCCATTGGTTTTCTTGTCGCGATTTCGCTACACTTCCGGCCAAGTGGGGCTCCAAGGAAAAGTCGTCGCGATGTCGCGACACTTTCTCAAAGTTGCTGATCAAAGGGGTCCTCGTCGCGATTTCGCGACAGTTTCGGGGAGCAGGTGCCTTAAGGCTTTCTCATCGCGATTTCGTGACGCTTTTGGCGTTTGGGTGATTTGGTGCTGTGCTGTCGCGATTTCGCGACTTTTTTCGTGTGTTGTGGTTCCGGCGCTTTTTGTCGCGATATCGCGACATGTCGCGATTTCGCGACTTGTCGCGTTATCGCGACTGGTTGTTGTGGCGCGGCGGTTGTTTGGTTTGGTGTCGCGATTTCGCGACATGTCGCGTTTTCGCGCCCTTTGTACTTCTGGTCTCTTTGCGCTTGGTTGGGATGCCCTTTCTCCCTCTTGTAACTGTCTTTTGTTTTAATACAAGTTTTTTCATTTTTTTTCAAAAAAAAAAACTATACACATGCTTATTTTAGGTAAAATAAATCTTTAAGCAACTACTTTCTCCTATACTACATGCATGTAGTTTATGAGGGGTGGTTATATCATTTGACTTATCACATGGTTTATAATGTAATAACTTCTAACATATCATAACTCTCGAGCTATTACGACATAGTCAAAAGCTCTATTATGCTTATGACCAAAGAATAATGTTTAGGGTGATGTTGGAATTTAGAGAGAATTCCCTCCCTTAATGTAGACTTACTATTTTGATTCTTAGGAGTGTTAGGTTCTATAGATCATGCACTACAAAATATATTTATTACAAAATATCTCATTCAATACTAGTAGAATCCAAAGCTTGATGTTTGTTTCTTAAATATCTTCAAGTGAAGCATGTGTTACCATGCATCCAACATCAATTATTGAATTGATTGACCATTGATTTTTGGCTTGCATATGATGGAATGAAATTTGTGTATGGCTTATTTTGCTACTTTTCCTCTTTCCCTTTCATTCTTATCAAATCCTAGATATTTTTAGGTTCTCCTTTTATCATAAATTTTGTTATATGATAAATGAGATGTATATTTCAAATGCAATCTCTAGCGATTATGCACACTTGTTTTAGTCATTTTAATGATATTATAGTTACCAAAAAAATTCCTTGAATTAGAATGTAGTAACCTATCAATTGCTCTATGGTATTTAAAATTGAGTCCTTGGACCCAATAGTTGTTGTCACTATCTAACAAATATGCCCTAATTATGTTGTCAATGTTGATGATACCACATTGCATCTTATTATTTAGTATCTTAATTTCTTGTAGTGTTTTTATAGTTCTTAATAATAATCTTATGATATCCTAATCTTTGACAATGATATATGGGTCTCTTGTTCAAGTCACAAATATATTTAATCTTCTTTCAATAAAATCTAGTTTACAAGCTATCTACTACCCTTTAAAGCTTTTTCATAATAGGACATTCATTGTGTAGATGCTTTTCTCTATATTTGGAAAAGTGATTAGAAAATAAATTGACTTTGAACATACCATATTCATTCTAGAATGTATTGAACTTCTTGGCCTTAGAGGTGTCCCATGGCTTATGCTTGTAATGGTTCTCTTTATATCCAAAATATGTTGCATCCTATTATTTGTTTGGCTTGAAGTGATCAACTAGAGGAACACTTCTTGTATAATGATTTAGATGTTTCTAAGTTTCTTGACCCATCATATGTTTCAGTTTATATCAAACATTGTTGTGTTGTCTTAACTGTGTTTGTACGATAAACACATGTTCTATTTCTTGAATTTTTTTTTTGCTTCTTTTACTTGATTCTCTTTGGATGCTTTATTTTGATGTGTATTTTTCTAGATTTAATTTTATTGTTCTAAAGATGACCTATTATGCTACCAATTAATCTCTCGTGAAGGGGATCCATTTTTGATGGAATATGACAACATTCCTATATGGTGTGCTTATTCCTTCCATAATATTCATACATATTTTGCATGTAGAATGTACTCCCTTGAGAATCATTTCTCTAATTCAGATAATATTAGAACTTCCTTATTTTTTGGAAGCGTTGTGGAGATCTAATGCCTCTTTTGAATAGTTGCTTCCATCCTTGACTTGTAACTAGTAATTGTTCTTCTTCTTCTATTGTATGTGAGGCCTCTACTTTTTGAAGTAGGTTCACCAGTTTCTCAAAGCTTGGTTTAGTCACATAAAATATTATAATTTGATGGGAGAGATCTTATAATAATAGAAACTAACATTTCAGCAGATACTTGAGATCCCAATTCTTACAATGATACTCATAATTTTATAATTTTGCTCATGAATGATTCTAACTTTTCTCCGTTCTTAATATTTAGATAATGGGAGGAATAGAATTTTATTTTGATTCTTTCTTAAAATATTATTTTCATCTTCTCCCATACATTTTTGGATATGGTTGTATCTTAGATATATGTGTAGACCTCATTGATACTCCAAACATGATTAGTCTTACCTTTTTGTTTGCCTTGTTAAACTTTGATTGATCTTCTCCTTTTGTAGTAGGATGGATAATTCTTCCGTCTACTAATTTCCATATTTCTTCAAACTCAAGCTATATCATGAGTTTGGTCTTCTAGCCATAGTAATATTTTATAAAATCTAAATACTTTTTATTTGCTTAATCCACCCAAAAAAATAAATGCTTCAATGATTAAATATAAGTTTATATTCAAATTTAATTGATTCTTCAAATCTCAAAAGAATTGTTTCACTAGGTATGAAATATGGAGGTGGAAAATCTCTTATTTCCTCCCTTCAAAATAATATTTCTTTCTTTTAAAAAATTCAAAAGAATAATTTATTCCTTTGTAATTTTCTCTTAAACCAAAAAAGGAACTTCCAAAACTTTGTACCTTTGTTCATTTTCTCTTCTTCTTCTCACTATAGATGTGATATTAAATATGATAATTGATCAACATAAAAATTTATTACTTCCATTCACTTTTATATGTGCTCCCCCCTTTGGAAAATATATCGTCTAATTTTTGGTATCTTTCTAGACCTTTTAGTTGCACTTAAATGTTTATAATTAAATATTTCTAAGGTTGATGTGTGTACATAATTAATGTGAAGTTCCTTCTTCTCTATTCTCAAATGAGATCTTAAATCACTTTGATCGATCAAGCACCCTTCTCTATCAAACTTGATTTCTTTCCTAGATGGATTCATAAATATGTTCAAATTTTTGGTTGCCCAGGTGAATATTCTCTATCCTTTGGGTGCTCATTTGTGTTAGAGTATATTATATTATTTGGGTCATGTAAATATACCACCTTTGATACATATCTAGAATAGGAAATTACTTCAATGTAAATATAGTTAATTACTTCGAGTGTTATGATAAATGCACAAGTGTTAATGTACAAGTTGTAATTATGCATGTAGTCCACATGTACATGAGTCATAGATAGAGTAGAGACCAAGAAATCTATCTCTCTATATAAATGCATCATAGGTAGTGTAAGAAAGGGTAGTCAGGAGAGTAAGTATGTGCGTGTGTGTGAAGTAGGAGAGAGTGGTATAGTAACTACACAGTGTGTAATAGGGTACAATGACACTTGTGCATTTATTACATTGCTTGAAGTAAGTAGATGTGAGATCAAATATGATATGTAAGGTCAAATATGATAATTGACCAACATAAAACCTTATTACTTCTATTTACTTTTATATGCTCCCTTTGGAAAATATCATATAATTCTTGGTACCTTTTTAATCCTTTTGTTTGCACCTTAATATTTATTTTCCAATATTTCTAAGGTTGACATCTATAGATGATTAATAGAAATATCCTTCTTATCTATTCTTAAATGAGATCTTTGATCTCTTTGATTGATCTGAAACCCATATTTTCTAGATTTGATTACTTTTCTATATGGATTCATTAATAAGTTTAGACTTTTGTTTGCCCAAGTGAGAATTATCTATCCTTCAGGTACTCGTATGTGTTCTTTTGCATTCTTTTTCATGTTTTTGTTTATAAATTTTTAATGTGGTCCCCTTAGTCATTTCGGGTGACATCTCAAGTGATGTTTTGGGATGTCATTCTCCACAATGTTTTTCTTAGGGCACTCTTTCTATGAGGAATATACTATAATGACTTATCCTTGTTTGAAGCTTTCTCAATAGATGTCTATGATGAAGACACTTTGCTTTCCTTATTTTTATAAATGATTCCTCTCTTTCCTTTTGAGAATCCTTTGTAATTTAGAAGGTTCTTAATGACCTTTCTAATACTTTAGAATAATATATTTGTCAATATTTGGAAGGAGCATTTTGTAATTCTTTTGTAAATCTTTAATAGCTTCTTAAAAAAATCTTCTATGGAGCTTTCAATATCTTCCTTTTCCTACCTTTTCAAATGGAAATTCTTCTTTTCTTGCTAAACTTGGTTTGGTTATTTCATGTAGGCTTTTATGAACTTTGATCCTGAAGAAGGGATTTAAACTGTTTTGATGCTTAAATAATTTTACCTTAGGCATGGATTTCAACCTAATATCATTTTATTCAATTGTAGAATTTTGCTTCATGGTGATAACTTTATATAGGGTAATTTTTTCCCTTGAAACATGCAAAGGATTTAAAATCTAGCATGGTGTTTTATTAAAAGACATGAAATATATATACAAAGTATGATGGCATGTCTTAGATAAAAATCACACTAAATTTAGAACCTAGGCTAATCTATAGCTAAAAAACTAACTAACTAAAGACAACTAATTGCTAACAATCGATCTATATTAGGAGAGTGCTAAAAAATAGAATATCTAGAACCTAATGTGAGAATTTATAATGCATTACATATTATGTGTTTATTTAAAAATAAACCTATAACCTATGCCTATCCTTATCATTCCTCCCCACCATAGAAGCATTGGATTCTAATGCTTTTACAAGAAAGTGGAAGAGATCGAGTGCAAGTGCCAAAAAATAAAATCCTTGAATATAATTAATAAGAGAGAGAAACCCCTATGGAAATTTTTGCTTGATAATAAAGAGCACACAATCATCTCAAATATTTGCTTGATCACAAAGAGCATACACATGGCATATAAGTGAAATATAATTAAATGTTAGTACCACCGATCTTGCACTCCATATTACAAATCCATAATTTAAGAAAGAAGGTTACAAAAACTCAATTTGGAGAGACAAGGCACTAGGGGTGAAAACAACTCCAATGCATGGAGTACCCATGTGATACCTATGATCACATAAAAAGGGTCGTGGTCTTATGAAGACAGTATGCTTGGAACGATTCTAAGAAGATATTATTCCTAGATCTCTTGTAAGAAGCTTTCCAACCTTTTTTTGAATCTCCTTTTCTTGCAACAAGTTGTTAGAAATTGGAACAAAAGAATTTATAATTCTGGAGATAATAATATTCACTAGTTGATTTGTCAATCTAGTGGTATGAATGTTGGATCCTAGTCTTCACAAGTTTTTTTACAACTTTGTGGAAAAACCCAAGACAAGTGTAATCTTAGGATTTTTGTAACTGAGATTTATTTCAGTCCTTTCAATATTTCTTGTGACTCTCCCTAATCCTATTGATCTACTAGACTTTTCTTATGATGAATCTTACAAGTGGTGGTGCACAATGGTGAGTCTAGTTTGTAAAAATGCAAAGAGAAACTTATGATAGATGTAGGTCCTCCTATTCTTGATCCACTATGGATCTGATACCATTGTTAGCTTTCAATGATATATGCAGTAAGAAATATCTAATATAGGTTCTAATAAGATGTAGAAAATATGAGAGAAAGTGATTCTACAATATGATTAAAATATACAATGCAGTGTGGATGTGATTGTCACTCCATTAATATAAGCTAAATGACTACATTGTACTCCATTCAAAATTTTAACCACTAACTACTACACTCTACTATAATGCACTTGATATGCTTGAAATGTTCTATGAGACCCTTTATATAGGAAGAGAGATTCCTTGGCCAACACTCTACCTAGTTGTACAAGGGGACACCTTGCACATTGACACTTGTGCATTTATTACATTGCTTGAAGTAGCTAACTTCCCCCTAAAGTAATCTCCTACTCTAACTATGTACCAAAGGTGGTACATTTACATAATCCAATTGATGTTATATGTTCTAACTCTAACACTAACAAAAAATCTAATTAAATATAACTAATTGCTAACAACTAATCTATCTTAGGAGGGTGCTAACAAATAGAATATCTAGAACCTAATGTCAGTATTTTGTAATGCATCACATATTACATGTTTTTTATAAAATATACCTATAACCTAGGCTTATTCTTTTAACTTTAAACTTTTCCTTTAAATAGTGTACTATTTTGGCTATCTTTTTATCAAAGCAATAGGAATATCAGAAGGAGAATTCTTTCTTCCTTCTACTTACTCTAATATCACATGTTAGAAATCAATGTTTCAATACTTGTATTATATAAATTAAGGGTACTTAAGTACATAGGATGCCTATTTCAGGTATAACAAACCCTCAAACAAAATTACAACTACTTTGTTCTATACTACATACATGTAAATTGAGATGTATGAGTATACCACTTGACTTCTCACATGGTCTATGTTGTAATAACTCCTAATACACAAAGTATTTATACTTAGTTTAGTTCAAATTTTAAAATTGAAAAAAAATCCTCCTAGCATTGTCGACCGATGGTAAATAGGATGTAATTGTATGAGTGTGATGTAAGATCAAATCCATATATTATGATGTACAAGATTATGATGATGAGGATCATGATATTATAGTTTGTTGTCATACTATTATAAGGTGGTTCATTAAATTAGATGTAATACTTACTATTTAAAGATACTTATGCATGAATATGAAGGTCAAAAGCAAGTACGTGTTGGAAAAAATTGTAATCCAAAAGTGAACCTCATATTTTTCTTGTTTTAAAAAAAAAAATAGGTGTTATGAGTGCAAGTAGAAAGTGTGAGCAAAAAATTGAGTACAATTAAGGATCCACTTCTTATTCCAAATATTAGTAGAAACTCAAAAACTATAGGATTCATATGAAGAAAATCTAGGTAACATGGTAGGAAAGTCATTTTTAAAATTCCTTACTATAAGGATGACCTAATTAGAAGTAAGAATTACCTAGTTGCAAGTATCAACTCACTACTTAGTGATAAGTGAAAGAGCAAATCCATGGAAAACTCTATCTACATAACAAATATTACACCAAAAGTTATTATCAAGGATGAGATATCAAGCATGATAAAATGGTTTTAAAAACAAAGGATTAATATGTAAGTTTCATGTATATTGGTTAGGTATTTTGTAGATCCAAATTGGATTAATTAGACATGGACATTGAATTCAAATTACTCCATAATTTTTCTTTCAAAATAATTTTTTCTTATTATTTTATCTATTTCAAAAATAAGGGATAAAATAATGGATGGTGGCCCTTAGTTTAGGCTCAAAGATGCATTATATTTAAGACCATGGAGTGATAATTTTTCTATGAAGACAAAGACTATTAAAATGCTTATGGTGTGGATTAGGACTTTAGAACTTCCTTGTCAAATTACCAGTAACAAGCCTTTGAAGAATATTGACAATACTCTAGGGAATTTCATCCAAAGGGACAAAGTACTAAAAAGAAAAGGTATTTTGTATACACTCAAATATATGTTTCCATAGATATTTCAAAAACTTTATTGTATTCATGTAAATTTAAATCAAAAGAATGGGATCAACAAGTAAATTATGAAAACATTGTATTTTTATGTCACAAATGTTATAATAATGACAAGAGATTACAAAGTGAAAATTACTAGCCTATCATTGACTGGTCTACCCCAAGGAGCATAACTGAGGTAAGATCATTTCATGGTCTAGCAAGTTTTTACAAAAAATTTATTAGAAATTTCAGCAATATTTGTGCACCCCTAACTGAAACAATGAGAGGGGATAAGAAATACTTTAAGTGGACATTAGGAGTTGATAGGAGCTTTGATTTTTTTAGCAACCTGTGTTGGCACTTCCATATTTTAATAAGATGTTTCAGGTAGATTGTGATGCTAGTGGTAGTGTCATAGGAGCTGTATTGAGTCAGGAAGGTAAGCCTATTTCCTACTTTAGTGAAAAGCTTAATGATGCCAGGAAGAAATATTTTTTCTATGATTAGGATTTTTATGCTATAGTTTAGGCTCTAAAGAAGTGGAGATACTATTTGTTGCCAAAGGAGTTTGTTTTGTATACTGATCATCAGGCTTTACAGTATATTAATAATCAAAAGAAATTGAATCAGAGGCACTTAAAATGGGTTGATTTTTTACATAGCTATACCTTTGTGCTGAAACATAGGAGTGGGAAGTCAAATAGATTTGCATATACCTTAAGTAGAAGGTAAATTTTTCTGACAGCAATGAGAGTGAAAGTTGTGGGGTTTGAAGAACTTAAAAGTTTATACCTTGAAGATCCAGATTTTTTTGAATCTTGGAGAGCTTATCCAGCACCAGTTACTCTAGATAGGACTAAGTGGTTGGATTTTATGATCCAAGATGGAATGTTGTTTAAGGGGAACCAGTTGTGCATTCCTAGGAGTTCAATGAGGGAGAATCTGGTCAAAGAGAAGCATAGTGGAGGATTGGTTGGACATTTTGGTAGAGACAAGACCATTGCCTTGGTGAGTGAGAACTACTATTGGCCATAGTTACTACAATATGTGAAGAATTTTGTACAAAGTTGCAGAATATTCCATATGGCCAAGGGTGTGAGGTAAAACATCGGGTTATATCAGCCATTGCTTGTACCAGAGAGACCCTGGAAGGACATCAGCATGGACTTTGTTCTTGGTCTACCAAGGACACAAAGGGGAAATGACTCAATATTTGTGGTAGTTGATAGGTTTTCAAAGATGACATATTTTATTCCTTTCCAGAAAACTAGTGATGTAGTTCATGTTGTTGGACTATTTTTCAAGGAAGTGGTACGACTTCATGGTCTACCAAAGAGTATAGTCTCTGATAGAGACACAAATTTCGTTGGGTATTTTTGGAAGACCTTGTGGAAGAAATTGATAGATTTGAATTTCATTTATGCATACCATCCACAGACTGATGGACATACATAAGTGGTGAACAGGGGTTTGGGTAACATACTGAGATGCTTGGTAGGAGATAAGCCCAAGGGATAGAATATAATTTTACCACAGGTAAAATTTTCTTATAATAATTCTGTCAATAGGAGTACTGGTAAATCACCATTCCAGATTGTATATGGGAGTAATCCAAGAAATGCTTATGAGTTGAGGAAGTTGGACAGGCGAGAAAAGAATAGTTCTGAAGCTGAGAACTTTGTAGAGCATCTGAAGGATTTTAATGAAGAAGTAAAACAACACATCAATAAGATGAACACTCAATACAAGATAAAGGTTGATCAGAAAAGGAGGTTTAAGGATTTTCGGGTTGGTGACGAAGTCATGGTGCACCTTAGAATGGAGAGGTTTCTTGCTAAAAAATATAACAAGCTAAAAATGAAGAAGTTTGGACCATGCAAGATCGTACAAAAAAGAGATTCAGGAAAGGCATATGAGGTGGAGTTGCCGAGTGGATTGAAATATCACTTATGTTCAATATTTTTGATTTGGTAGAGTATCATGAATGTGACAGTTCTAAGGAACCAGTTGCAGAGTTGTGGAGTGTTCTAGCATCGGCTCCAGTGACAAAAGAGATAGAGGAAATCCTGGATACCTGCATCGGTAGAAGTACAAGAAATAGACAATATGAAGAATATCTGGTAAAATGGAAGGGAAGGCCTGTAGAAGATTTGACTTGGTTGTCCAATTGTGTGGTTGATCGCCTTGGTTTTCCTCCAATAGCAAAGAAGTGAGGTCACTTCTCAAACTTACCCTAGGTTTCTGATGCAAGAGCATCCAGTGGCAACAGAGCAATCTTGCATCAACAAAAAAAACAAAAAAATTCTAAGTGTTTTGCCTTTGTGTTTGTCGGCCGCCAGTTGGGCGGGAAAGTAGAATTTAAAATTTTGCATGGGCTAGAAAGTTAAATTTAATTTTTTTTTGCATGGGCGGAAAACTTAAAAAATCATGTAAAAGGGGGAAAAATAGGATTTAAAAAGGGATTTTGGATCTAAAAAAAGGGCTTCGGTTTGGGCTCCAGGATTGCACGATCTAACATTGTAATTTCTGCCCCTTTTGGTTGGCATTAATAAAATAATTCTTTTCTATTGTGATTTAACTCCTTGGATGGTTTTTTTCATGTTTGTTCAGCATCAACAAGTCTGACATTGTAATTTCTGCCCTTTTGGCTGACATTATTAAAATAATTCTTATCTATTGTTTGTTCGTGTTTGTTCATCCTCGTCAATTTATCTATCACTTTTCAATTAAATAACTTCTCTATTGTATTCTACAATGAAAAAATAATAATTAAAAATATATATAAACCTAAAAACTGCTAAGCTTATATTAAAAAGCTTTATATTATCATACATCACATCATCCCTAATATTTTTTATTTTATATATACACAGTGCTTCCTTTTATTTTTAATTCAATAAAATTCTTTCTTTTATCGATAATATCTTTATATGAAAGTTCTATAAATAACTGTTATCCTTTACTACATGAAATTAATAATTCTGCATTATCTCAAATAAAAACTCTAAAGATGAGCATCAATCAATTCTGGCTCCGAAGCTCTCCCTTCTGGCGGTATTCTCGGACAGCTAATTACAGCTGTGGCAAAAGGCAAATACTACATATGACTAATATTGAAATGAACTAAAATCCTCTCGAGGCTGCTAAATGTATAACCGAATTTCTCTTCCTCAGGAATGGCCTTTGTTTCTTCCTTTATAATTAAAAAATATATAAATAGTATTATGGTTTCTTTCATGAATGTTGTTGTCTTTGATAACATTTGGTTTGCCGACAATCTTTATAGTTTGAATTGTTTTAGGCCAAAGAATGACCTTAAACCTTAATTGTGATTTTCCAAACTCATTTTTTTACTATAACTTTTTTATTTATTTAATATAAATAATTATTAATTTATATATATATATATATAATTTTTA
This sequence comes from Wollemia nobilis, assembly GCA_028583015.1. NCBI lineage: Eukaryota > Viridiplantae > Streptophyta > Pinopsida > Araucariales > Araucariaceae > Wollemia > Wollemia nobilis. The sequence goes on along the minus strand of JAQPPZ010012983.1, from coordinate 4,458,723 downwards.
AATAGAAAAATAAATTTAAAATTAAATAATTTTTAATTATATTGAAAGGCGTTCCTACAATGGCAGTCAGCGCGGTGGGAGGCAAAGAGGTCATACATGTCAGCGCGGTGGGAGGCAAAAAGGTCATACATGTCACACCGTAAACAATTTTTTTTATTAAAAAAACCGACATTAAAAAAAAAAAAAAAACATTTAAAATATTTAAACTAAAACAACCGACTAACCAACCATTTAAAATATTTAAACTAAAACAGCTCACTAACAGTTGTTTAATAAACTAGCTTAGATATAAAGGATATATATCTAAAAACGCTGAGAGTTATCAACCTCAATCACACCCCCAAGAAATGAGATAGGCGCCTCCAGATTGATAACTCTCCACGTTTTTAAATATATATCCTTAATATCTAAACTAGTATTTAAGAAATCCGTTTATCTTATCTTCAATATACTTAATATAGTTACAAAAACATCAAATACAATTTTTTTTTTCTCCAAGATTTAAACCTCACAACTTTATTTATAACTCTAAAATTTCTACCATTAACTACTCAAAGCTGTACCTGCATACACAATAGATGGTGTATTGAATGCTCTGCAATTTAGGATCACCATTGATGTCTCCGCCCTGCAAATCCTTTTCCAATAAAATCTCACAAGACTTCCGCGGTGATCGACGAACAACGCATTGGCATGAAACATCACACCAAACGGAGGGTGTGGGCACGCTTCATGCCCACGAGAGGTTCCTCGATCAAATTGGAAGCTGGTCAAGCACGCAAGGCATTCATGTGTCTTCAAGAAAAGAAGTGCTTCAGTTCTATTTTCTCTCCTCTTCCATTAATGTCTGCCTAGTATATTTCAAATACCATCCTACTCGCGATCATGCACATATCTAAACACACGCTGCATTGTCTTTTGTATTCGTGGGATTCTGTCCAATCCTTAGCGGATTGAAAAGTATTGGTTGACGTTGTGTGCGACCTCGAAAATCGTTACGTCAGCCCTACGTCGTCCTAATCACCGTTGCAGTTGTCGCCACACTGAAAAAACCCTTTCAAGACATAAAACGCTTGTCCATTACTATCCTCCCAATATTCGACATGTTGCCAATCTTGTTACGGGGCCACCTTCTAATATTATTTAAACGTTAGGATTGAATTAGCTAAATATGTAGTAGTGGGATACAATTACCTACATTGAATTTTATTTTTATTTTTTAATTGTAATTTAAATAATTATAATATAAGAAAATAAAAAAACGAATGAATGAATAAGAACCCAGTAACAACTACGAACCATTGGCAGTACTAACATTTATCAAAAAAGTAAAAAAAAAAAATTAAGAGAAATAAGCTTTAGGCTTTCCACGTCAGGGTGTTCTTTCCCTCGTCATAAAAATATTGTAGGAAAAGAAAGTGAATACGACGTTGTTTTTTGTTCTAATCGCTTAATACACGGCATGGGATATATGACATGATGTAGTTAATTATTAGTCAACATACAAGTAGGATTTGTTTGCGGTTGCAATTGCGTCAACATTTCCAAGTAATTTAAATATTTTATAAAATAATAACCGAAAACTCAAAGAAAGTGTGAGTGTGGTTTACCGGTAAGAACACTACTTGCATTATCGGTGATGTGACCCGGGTTCAATCCCCATAGTAAATGTGTATATGAAGTATTACTAAAATAAAATTATATATATATATATATATATATGGAGTTGGTTATAATTATACTATATTTTTAGTAACTAATAACTGCAGGGTTTAAACTACATGAGATGCTTCCAACAAGTCTATTCTAACTCATTGTTGTTGACATAGCGTGAGGGGGAGACCATTTGTTTTTGTATATTCGTATCCTCATCAGTCGTGAGAGGATATCATTTGTCGTTCAGGATTTGTACCATCATCATCAGGTTTAAACCACAGGGGTTGCTTCCAACAAGCCTATTTCAACTTATTGTTGTTGACCCGATGTGAGGGCAAGACCATCAAACCACACGGTTGCTTCCAACAAACCTATTCCAACTCATTGGTGTTGACCCGGTGTGAGGGGGATACTATTTGTCGCTTAGGATTCTTATGATCGTTGGCCATGAGGGAGACCATTTGTTGCTCGAGATTTGTACCATCATCGTCAATCTCACACACTCAGAGGATTCAAGCAGACTACTAAGACCATTTTTCGCTTAGGATTCATATCATCATTGGTCGTGAGGGGAGACCATTTGTTGCTCAGGATTTGTATCATCATTGGTCATGAGGGGAGACCATTTTTTGCTCAAGATTTGTATCATCGTTGGTCGTGAGAGGAGACCATTTTTTGCTCAGGATTTGTATCATCGTTGGTCGTGAGAGGAGACCATTTTTTGCTCAGGATTTGTATCATCGTTGGTTGTGAGGGGAGACCATTTGTTGCTCGGGATTTGTATCATCATTGACCATGAGGGAAGACCATTTGTTGCTCGAGATTTGTACCATCGTCGTCAATCTCACACACTCAGAGGATTCAAGCAGACTACTAAGACCATTTGTCGCTTAGGATTCATATCATCATTGGTCTTGAGGGGAGACCATTTGTTGCTCAGGATTTGTACCATCATCAATCTCACACACACTCAGAGGATTCAAGCAGACTACTAAGACCATTTGTCGCTTAGTATTCATATCATCATTGGTCTTGAGGGGAGACCATTTGTTGCTCAGGATTTGTACCATCATCTATCTCACACACACTCAGAGGATTCAAGCAGACTACTACCTTTGCAAATTGGCACCCCCTAGGTTTGAACCTAGGTCTCTTTTTGGTAAGTGTTTGGCCAGACCAGCAACTACCAATCTACTTAGCCCTTGGGTCGCAAGAAAGTGAAGATAAATTTAAATGACTATAAAGTTTTAAAGTCATTTGTCTTTAAAAATATTAATTTAGATGATTATAATTCTTTATATAGCTAAAATATAGGTACATTTTTACAAAGTATATATTTTTTAATTTATTTTGTATTTTAATAGATAAAATGGTAGTAATAAAAAAGACACTACATAAAATATTATATTAGAATTCTATTATCAAAAAATGAGATGATCAAGTATGATATAATCGTTTTTAAAAATAAAGGGTTAATATATACTAGCTGGATTTTTTTGGAGATCTAAATTGGATCAAGCAAAGTGGGGATTAAATTTAAATTAATCTATGATTTTTTCTTATTATCTTCTCTAGTATAAAAATAAGGGATAAAATAATAGATAGTGACCCTTGGTTTAGGTGTGAAGATGTATTAATATTTAAGATCATGTAGTAATAAATTTTCTATGGAGAAAAAGACTATTAAAAGGCTTACAATATGGATTAGGCTTTTTGAAATTCCCTATTAGCCTATTAGTAAAGAGGTTTTGAATAATGTCGACAATACTCTAGGGAGTTCATCTAGGAGGGACTAACTACTAAGGAGAGAAGGCATGTTGTATACACTCAAGCATATGTTACCATGGATATTTCAAAACCTTTATTGCATTTCAGTAGGATTAAATTTAAATCAAGAGGATCAAATCAACAAGTGGATTGTGAAAACAATGTATTATGATGTCACAAATGTTATAAGATCAAAAATATGATAAGAGATTAAAACATCAAAATTATGGAGAAAGAGAAAATTTTAGGCATGAGATAAACTTCAATATGAAACAAAGGGATCATATAATAGTAGAATTTAGGTCAGGTCAAGGATTTTTCACTCCTAAGAAGGTGGAAATAAAAACCCTTTAAATCATAAAATGACAAAGGTCATTATAGTTTACTTGAATCAACCATTAGAATAAAAAATGACATAAGGGATGAGGAAGTACAATATACAAGTTCAGATTTAGAAGAATTTAAAGGTATGAAGGAGGATGGGGAGGTAAATTTTAAGTAAATAAGGTGAAAGAGGTCAAGGTTAATTGAGGTAAATGATCTTCATTTTCCTCAAGTGGCATGAAATCATTTCCTTGCAATGACAACAAAAGTAGCACAAAGTGTATCTATTGAACTTTAGGGTCTCAAGAATAGTAAAATATGAAATGCATATGGAGGATATCCATGGACAATTAGGGTTTCCAATGAAGTATAAGAAAGTAATTACTATGGAGGGTCATCCCTATAGTTTAGAGTTTCTTGGGCAACATAAAGAATAAAGTATTTATCAAACTATTCCTTGTATTTCAGATTCTTTAGGGCAACATAAATATTTAAAAGACAAGTCTTATTATGAAAAAATAGCAAAAAATAGAAAAAAGGTTGATTAATATTAAAGTGTTGGTGGGAATGGAAGAAGGAGAGGAAGGTCATCAAACCATGAACAAAGAGAAAATAGTGAGGAATGTAAATATGCTTCTAAAGGATTTGGAATATGGAGACTATCTGGTAGTGAGGAATGTAAATATGCTTCTAAAGGATTTGGAATATGGAGACTATCTAGTAGTTTCTTGTATACTAGTTTGTGGTGGTATTGTAACAATCCGAGATACAAACAAATGGGATAGACAATTTTTAAAAGCAAAAAGTAATTGGGTTGCTATACTATTTTCTAAAAAAGAGAAAAACATCAATGTTGAGGTTATAAATGTATATGCTCCAACTAGTATTACTCATAAAATATGTTAGGACCTCAGTATAAATTTGTTAAAGACGATAATGATTTATAATTGTGATCTATGGATTTGTAGGGACTAGTCACTACCGTAGATAGTCCATAAGTTTGAAAGGTTACAAAGCAATGAAATTAGTTGATCAATTCCTCTCAAAACCCCTTAAATTTTGCTAAGTTAGAGACAAGTGCAAATTCATTCCATAAATATCAAATTTTTAAGGAGTGATTTATTAGCAAAGTGAAGTGATTGGATTGTAGGAACAAAGTACTAAGGAATGCTAGCAAATCACTAGCAAACTAGAGTGATTTATTCACCTGCTAGAATGAATTGCTTGCAGACCAATGCGGGAGTAAAAAGACAAGTGTGAAACCTAAGGAAGATCTTTAAAAAATGATGTTTGATATGTAGTGGTACCATAACTCATTTTAGAAGACTTATAATACTTTTAGAGGCATGTAACATTTAAACATGAATCATTTTGTTAGAGATTCCCCCAAATATATACTTTTATTAGGAGTGAGTTTCTTACCCTAGGTAACTCAGGGGTAACATTTTCCTATAAATAGGATCCATGGGATCCATTGTAAACATCTTTTGGCTATGAAGAATTTAGAGCTAAACTCTATAAAACTTATATTGTGATCTTATAACTCATGAAATTTATACTAAATTGATTTATGTAACCCTATTTAGTGGCATTACCCTTCTAGATTTTGGAATATATGGTGATTGAGTCATAGCTATTTTCCTTTATTTTCATTCCTATAATGACTTCATCTTAATTTAATGGGAACATGTTTTATTTTCAAGTTTCTTATGTGTTGATTGATTGTACACTTTACTTCCTATGGTTACCATCTATTTAATTTTAACTTCTCACACCCTATACTTACAAATTTACTTATGCATTTAATTTTTTTGTATTTACTTTTTGCAATTTAATTTCTATGCAACTAGATTAGACTAGATTGGAATTTAGAAAGGATAGTGGGTAACCGATCTAAAGTTAGAGGTGTAAAGAGGACATAAACCCTTGCATCCAACTATCATGGAAATCAAATTTGTGGGAACATAAGAAGTCAAAATTTCCAACAATTCAACATAGGGTTTTTACATCTCTAATAGGACAAATCATCATTATTCAATCCACAATAAGCATTTAATTCATCTTTTGGTTAAATTTTTTTATTTTACCACCAAATCCATATTCTACCATAGGTGGGAAGTGATTGGTCTAAAATTGAAGAATTTTTGCTAAGTTCCAAAATAAGTAGTAATTCAATCCAATCTTGAAGTGATTCACTCAATTTGATCTAATCATTTAGAAAATATTAAAAGGGATCCTACGTCCAGTTCTGGGAGAAATTCACTTCACAAAGCTAGAAATTAGCTTTAAAATTAAAGAATTTTCATAACTTGAATCTAGAGTGATTTGTTGGAGCTAGCAACCAGATTTATCAAGCCCAACCCTAAATTGAGCTTGAATTTTATATCTTTTCCATTATTTGTGTATGATATTTTTAGGTGCTTTATGAATGGTAAATATGTTACAAACTTCAAAATTATATTTTTTTTGCAAATCAAACAATCAAGACCACCAAATCTACAAATCATTTCACAAATGTTTGGCTTGTAAGACTAGTCATACCATCTCATGCTTAAATGGTCACATCTATAATACCTTTTCTTCCAATAATTCCTAAGACATCCTTTGGGTCGATATTTCCTTTGTCCCATGAGTTTCCACTCAAATTTTTAGAAATATTACCAAGGTTATCCTTCACACCATTGGTTGTGTCTCTCCCAAATTTGATTTGGCACTTGTATGCCCTAAAGGATATCTTGAATCGAAGGCAATCAACAACGACTCTAGAGTATGATAATTTCTAAAATCATTAGCATGCATATCGAGAAAGCTAAGGCCCACTCAAATTCCTCTAGCCTTGAGTTATTTAAATGTGGCCATTAGATTAGTCTTGTTCATTGCAAAATAATTGATTGAAATTACCATCAATGAAGTGAGCTCTTTAGAAAATTTACTTCTTGACTTGTTGTGGGTTGGTATGGTTTCTTGACGGTACTTTTGGAGCCAAAAAAAATTATAAATTGGTCCCATCATTGAAGAAGTCCTCAAATCTCATGTGTTCATGTATTTCCTTAGAAAATTCAATAGTAGTGACCCTGATCTATCATAGGAGTTTACTCATTTTTTGGAGGATAATGGAGTTTCTATTCATGGCCTCAGATTCACTATCAGTTTTCATATGCTCATAGAGGTGACAAGCCTTCCCAATGATAGGGAACTTTTTTGGAGAGACAAGCATTCCCTAGAAAAGGAGCTAAGCTTATTTAGGAACAAGGGAAAGAAGCTAGGAAAGGAAAAGGGGGGAATTATTAGGGAATACTTCCCCGATCCTTGGAATAGGGTTACGCTTCCTATTATGTAGTATTTCACTATCGACGAGGCCAAATCCCCCCTCAAAAGTTTCCATATGGCCTTCTTGAATCAACTCAAGGATATTAAGACCATCGATGTGTTTAATTACTTGTTCAAGTCTATGGATACTCCATATCTAGCATCAAAAAAGGTACTTCCATCCATCCAATGCACCAGGACCTTCACCTCATTTTGTATAAGCATATTCTTCAAAATGATGTCTAAAAGGTCATTCTTTCATGTGTTGGTAGCCCCCCTACTCATCCCTCTACTCTGAACTCAAACCTCAAAATCCCTTGTTTGGCTTATGATGAAGCCATGGAGAATGCTTCGATAGAGACCATTAAATCTGAGAGGAAGTTGGGATAAGGGTCTGATGACACTCCTTTGGTTAAATTATAGCCTCCTCATTAGTCTTCTAGGATAAAATCTTCAAGTAGGAAGCACAAGATACCCATTATCATTGAGCAATATAAGGAAATGCTAGAGGATGAGCCTGTTAAAAAAAATAAAGGTTTAAGTTTTTCCTAATTTTTCTTCCCCCAAGAAGGAAGCTAATCCCTTGAGTCCCTTGAGTGGACTATTGAGCCACAGTTAGCAAAGACTGAATCAATATTTCCTCTTAGACCTAGAGGAGATGATGACGTCCATTTCTAGAGCATCCAAGATGGTCTAGACTCTCCTTCAGTAATACATGAAGATGGTTTAAGACTTCAATAATGAAGGGTGCATTCAAGCAACTAATGAAGAGTAGGAAGTGGCCAAAAGCGTATGTCTAGTCAAGTCTACTTTGGTTGTTTCTTTTTGCTTTACCTCTAGATGTCCTTCTTGCTTGGTTCCTTTGTTCTCATGGGGGCATCTCTTTATTTTTTCCTCCCTCGGGTTGGTGCCTGTTGTGCTATTTCAGGGTTTTATCCCTATTGTGTGGTTTTAGGGTATTCTCCCTATTGTGTTGTTTTGGAGTGATCTCCTTGTGTTGTTTCAAGGAAATATCCTTAGTTTTTCTAATGTGTTGTTGCTTTGATCATGATCCTGTGGAGGCCTTCTTCTTTTTGTTTCCACTTTTGTAAAAGGTTTTGGATTTCCTTTCAAAACCCCCTCCTCCAATCAATAAAAAAAAATATCCCTTAAATTGGATTCTAATTTTTCATTTGCCATAAGTAGAAAGTATTTATAATAATATTTTGGAAATGTATTTGTAAAATATAATAACTAGTTTCATAGGCTACAAAGAGTCTCTTCCTTCTATATATGGCCAGTTTTAAACTAACTTTGTTAGTCCTTGCATAGGATGACAACTAACCATGATGGATGATCATTTTGATCCATTTTCTTCATCCAATTATCACCTTTTTCCTACATTTTTTGCTTTTCTTCTCTTGTTCTATTATTGAATAGAAATGCAACTATAGTGCTAATGTGAAGGACTTGAGAAACTAGGTAACTTGGAAAATAAAATATATTATTTCTTCTATATGAAGAAGATATGATCTATTAATTTAGTCGTCTACCATATCCCTAGACTATTGTTTTTTTTACATCAATTTTTAAATTATTCTTTGATTGCTTTTGAGGTGCTACTTAGCTATAGATAGATGTCATATTGAACTATGTCCATGAATCAATCAATGGATATATTATAGATTTTAATTGGCCAATGGTGAATATAATTTATACTTAAGTCCCATTTTTACTACAAGGAGTGTCATGCTGGCAACAAAGACCACCTAGAAGATTGGGAAGTAGCAAATGCTACACAAGCCATAACCATAAAATGGATTCTCCCACCATAAAAAGGATCCTCTCAAGAAAAAACAATCTTCTTTATCCTTAATTTATGTAACAAATCACACACATCCTTTGAACCCTAAATTTTATTCCCTAGGTATTTGATAGAATGTTGAACTCATATAGCCCATATTATTTATGAATAATTTATAAATGCTATGACATTTGCAACTCTTGGAGTTTGGACATGTACATGTATTCACCTAAATATAGGATATCAACTAGACCTTTTTTATTTGAGATTTCTGAGAGCCTAGGGAAAATATAAGTGAGCACTCTATGTTTAGAACATGAAGTACTCTGTAGTACATTAGACATCGGTCAAACATTCATTAAATTTTAAGAATGGTAATTTTGTTCCCAACAAAATTATCATTCTCATAGATGCTAAATACTTTATCCATTTTTTCTAAAGTGCCTTGGAGATGAAAATTAGAGTGACATACAAAACAATTTTTCTAGTAAAATTTAAAAAAAAAAATTCCCTTTCCATATGATATTTCTTAAAAGTATTATCCAATCTTGTCCTTCAAATTTGATCCTCTAACCCACATGTTGTAGGTGATATGGAGAGAGTAGGGCAATCCTCCAAGGGAGGTCCCTAGTTCAGATCTCCACTTTACCATACGCACAGTGGGTGCCCAAAATCTAGTTGATTACGCTGGTGCGATCAAGATCAGGTGTGAATCTCGGGTGAATTTTTATGGTGTAGAACCCCTGGTCATGGTTTCTCAAACCAAGGCAGCCCTACAAGGGGTTTTTTGCTAAGTTAAAAAAAAATGATCCTCTAAGATATATCCTTTTCATAAAATATAACATAGAACTCCAAAATAAATTATATATCCATATAAGTAAACAAAATTTAACAAGACCAATCTAAAAAAAATTGTAAAATCAACCCTTAAATTAAGAAATTTCTTTGAGGAAATGCCACTTGCTAGCCATGATCCAAGCTCCTAAACCTCAAATTGAGTGCTTAACAAAACTACACAATTCAATACTAGTCTAATAATTCCTTGAGCCATAATCACTCCACTAGAAAATACATTCATTTAGAATTACTACCTTAAGAGATCAAGAAAAGAATTTGTGAGTTTAGTTATAAGGATTGACACCTACTATGATACCATGTAAAAAAATAAATTCCACAATAACAATCCACACAATAAAATAGAGATAGATAATACCCTTGAGGTAGAGCAACACCAAGAATACTCCTTAAGGAAGACATCACTCTACAAGGTCTCGAGCTCCATAAGCCAATACTCCTACCAAGAATACTTTATATAAATTTGTTTCAACATGTATATCATTTTGAGTATAATTTCTTGTATTCATATAGGACAAAACCAAGAATACTATACAAATTCTCCTATCAAGACTAGTAGTGTTTGTTGTTGATGTTGATATGTCCTTATGCCACTTGAATATCCATAATTAAACCTTTGGTTCCATGTATGTCCATCATAGCTTCTTTGTTGCTTTATGCCCTATCTCCATGATTGTTGCCTCTCATGGTGGTGTGGATGGTGATATACTCCAACCTTAGCCCAATGTTCAACCTTTTGTACCTCTACTTTTGGTTCATCCTTTGCTTTTGCTTCTTCTTTGAAATCTACTACCTCCTCCTTAGACTCAATTTTAGGTTCTTTTACTTGTTCTTCAATTTGTTCCCCTATAATTGCTTCATGTTTTTTGTTACACTAAGAAATATCTTGTAATGTTATCATCTTCTTCCTATAACATAACTTCATTAACTTCTTTTGCACATTAATATTAACACTACCCAAAGAATACAACTAAGGATAAATAGTAAAAAAATCCATATCACCAATCTCAATAACATAAAAATTTGAATGTAAAATATATTTATCCATGGTGATCTTCAAATATTCAAAAATCTAAACATCCTCACCCTCAAGATTTATGTTTTTAATTTTTTTTGTTGGAACCTGCAAACTGTTAGCCAAGTCCATACTGATAAAGTTATGCTTGCTACTAGGGTTTATAAAGACAATAACTTTTTTCTTTTGGATGCAACCATGAACTTGCAAAATAGAATATATATATATATATATATATATATATATATATATATATATATATATATATATATATTGTGGAAAACATCCCAAAAGGGATACCACTTTCGGGTAAGACCCAAGGAGGCAGGGGTATCCATTCCACCAAAAACACCCAGGACTCGGACCTGGCCTACCACATTTGACATACTCAAGGAGCAAACAAACACACAAAACCAATTTAAAAATAAGTAAATAACAACAAAATTAATAAAATAAAATAAAAAACATGTTCCTTGAGTGTGTCAAAAACAAAAGCACAACCAAACACGCACAACAAGATAAAAGAAACCACAACACAAACCACATAGAAAAACACAAGAACCACATAACAAAACACAAACAAGACAAAAAGAATGGAACACTACAAAGACATAACCCAAAAAAAACATGAAAACTAAACACAACCAAAACCTAAAAAATTAAAAAAATAAAAATAAAAACAACCAACAATAGACAATAAAAAAAAAAAAAACATAGAAAACACTCGCACATAAAAACACGAAATAACACAAACAAAGAGAAACCCAAGAACAAGAACGAAAAAAACACAAGAACAATAACAAAAAACATTATAAAAAAAAAAAAACACAAAACAACAAAAACACATGAACAACAAAAAACAACACAAAGAACACAAAAACAAAACAAAACAAAAGAACCCACCCACCTTTAAAAAATAAATTAAAAAAAAAAAACAAAAAAAAAAAAAAAATTGAACATAACAATGACCTATCTAGACCAGAAGACTATTAAGGCAAGAATCAACAGAGGAAACAAAATAAATAATAGAATGAGCTAAGGAACTAAAAAAAAACTGAATGAACCAAAGAGAAGCAAAAAAAAAACAAGAAGAAACTAGGTACCTTCAGAATTGGAGCCATCCAAAGAAATGATAGAAAGAAGAGCTTCCCTAATTTGAGAAGCCCACCATATAGGAGGGTGGCCATAACAAGTAATATGACCTTTGTCCAAAGCCCAATTAGCTAAAGCATCAGCACTCTTGTTTTGATCTTTGACCACATGATTGTAAACTTTCAAAAATCCCATCTGGATTAATTGAATCTTCTCAATAATTCTTTTTATTCTCCAATCTACCTTATGATTCTTAGGAGTCTTCAAGATATTAATCATAAGTTGAGAGTCAGAATCAACTAACACCTTTTCCCATCCAACCTTAGTAGCCTCTTGAAGGCCTCTGAGGATACCATACCCTTCAGCAAGGTTATTGGAAAGAATACACAAATTCTCAACAAAAGTAAAAACTAGGGAGCCATTTGAAAGTCTACCAATTCTTCCCACACTAGCTTTTCTAGGGTTCCCTCTAGAGGCTCCATCAGTATTGACTTTTCCAAAATCCTTAGGAGGAGGTTGCTAATTTCTAGTCCTATCCATCTTACTAATACTCACATTCCCTTTAAGTTGGTTTCCCTTAGAATATTTAATCTTCAATCTTTGCATCATTTGATCCCATCTTTGGTGGGAGTTTTGGGGGTGATTAAGGAGTTGATGGACTGATTCAACTAAGTTGGCTATGGTCTTTTGCCAAATATAGTAAATATCCTTCCTATATTGATTAAAAATTTGGTTGTTCCTTTCTTTCCAAATATTCCAAAGAAGAATGGTAAAACCCATCCAAACTAACTGCCTAATAAAATGATCAACACCCTCTTGATTAGGCCAATCCCTCCAAAGATGTTCAAAAGTAAAAAAATTGGACCACTGTAAGCCAAGTAAAGTGGCCATTCTCCTCCATAGCTCAGAGGCTAAAGTACACTCAATAAAAATATGGTTGAGATTTTCTACATTCTCTTCACACATTTCACATCTAAAAGGGCCATGAAAACCACGCTTCATAAGTTGCTCACTAGTAAGCACCCTATGATGCAATAAAATCCAATTAAAGAACCTCACCTTAGGCCAGAGCTTTTGAGCCCATAATCGATAAAATATGTCAAAAGAATGGTTGGGATTATTATGGCATAATGTCAAATAACCTTGAGCAACTGAATACTCACCCTTAGTAGTGTTATTCCATCCAAAACAATATTTTTCATGGGACCAAGAGAGGGATCTCATATGAAGGATGCCTTGGATATCTTGTCTTTGCATTTCTAGGATTTGAATAGGTCGATCCTCAATAGGGATCCAATATCTACCAACCTTTGAATTACCAATATGGTACCGATAGTAATTAGCCACCTTTATCCAATTAGCTTGGTGAAGCTCCTTCATCCAAGGCCTCCAATCGAGAAACTGAGTTATCAAAGGCTTGTGACCATCCCAAGAATCTGTCCAAAAATTTGCCTGTTGACCATTATGAATGATCCAAAATAATTTTTTCTTTATCAAATCCTCACCAATCTTAAGAATTGCGAAAATGGGAGAACCTTTGGTAGGAAGTTGATAGCGAACAAGGTCTTCAATGCTTTTGTTCTCAGCATACTTAGCACGGATATTATTGGCCCAAAGAGCATTGGGGTTATGCAACATCCTCCAATATAATTTAGCAGCTAAAGCATTGTTGTTATTAATAGAAGACCGGAATCCTAACCCCCCTTCACTCTTAGGAAGACATAAAGTATCCCATTTCACCAAGGCCCATTTTCTTTTCTCCTTAGTACCACTCCAAAGGAAACGATGACTGATTTGATCCAATTCTCGAAGAACAACCTTTGGGATATTCAAAACGGAAGAAACATAAATAGGAATAGCTTGAAGGACTGATTTTACCAAGGTGATTCTACCCCCAAAAGAAAGGCACTTGTTGATCCACTTTCCAATTTTCTTCTTGACTTTGTCCAACAACCAATTCCAATCTTTATTTTTCTACCTTTGAATATTTATGGGAATACATAAATAAGTGATTGGAAGAGAGGTCTTATTATATCTTAATTTATCCAAGACCATGGATTCTTGTCTAGCAGAGCAGTGAAAGAAAATAACTTTAGATTTGTCTTCATTGATCAACTCCCAAATAGAATTTATATATTCAAACAAATAGTTTTAGTATTATTTAGAACCAAAGGTGTCATTTCCTCAGCCTGCATATTATTATCATTTTCTTTTGATTCCCATTTGCTTAAAAATGCAACTTCAAATTCTTTCCATGTGTATGTAATATTATGGGCACTAGCAAAGTTCATAAACCAAGATAAAGCTTCCCCTTGTAAATAAACATAAAGCTCACATCTCCATAAAAAATTAGAAGAATTTAAAGACTTAAAAATTTTCCACCATTCTCAAGCATTACCATCATCTTTCTAGATAATATTGACAACATCATGCCCTTAAACCAATATTTTTTTCAAGGCAACTAGGATTTTAAATAATGGAAAATTATTTAAAATGATATTTTGAGATCTCATCTATTTCTTTTTTAAACAATGAAATATGAAGATTTTCATCGAAACAAAACAAAGGATAACTTTAGCTCACCTAGATTGAGAGATGAATTTTGTTCCCTTTACATGAATTTTTGTGCAACCCAATACTTATTATAATTTAACAAGTGAGTAGTTGTGTTAGTAGTACATAAAATAATCTACATGTTGGTGCAAAAAAAATCTAAAAATGAATGTTAAAAAATTAATATGATTTTTTGCTTTTACAAAAATATTTGCGTAGCCAAAATTCAACACAAATGCCTTAACTTCAAACAACAATAACTTTCTCAATACTTATCATAATTTAAAAAATGGGCAGTCATTATTGTAGTACTCAAAACAATCTAAATGTTGGAACAAAAATATTCTACAAATGACTTTTGAAAAAAAGATATGACCCCTATAGGATGTGACGTCTTTCTAAAAAATATGTCTTACCTCTACAAAAACAACCTCACTGGTAGAATTTTGATATTAATTATTATGAAATATCTCTTATCATTATTAATAAACCATTCATTAGTATGTAGAAATATCAAACATGCATCCATAATAAAAATCCACACAATAAAATAGAGATAGATTATACCATTGAGGTAGGGCAACACTAAGAATACTCAAGGAAGGAATCACTCCACAAGATATTTAGCTCCACAAGCCAAGACTCTTACAAAGAATACTTGATATGACTTTTACAATTGGGGGTACATCTCTCTTTATACAAGAATGTGATGGTTCACCTTCCATGAGTTACAAGGTCACCCATGTGGTGGTTTACCTTCTATGAGCACTATTTTAGATATTATTATAATTTTATGTGTGACCCATGTCATAATACAATATTATATTATATTATATTATATTATATTCCCATATTCATATATTTATGTACCTAATAAATTTTAATGTCCAAGAGACCATTTGGCCATATAAAATAATTTGTTTTGCCATATTTTTTGTATCCAACCAAATTTTGGTTACTAGATCATGGTCTACAACGCTAACCCCTATTAGATTCAAGCCTTGAACCTCCTATTTGAAGTTCTAATGTCTTTAACTATTAGGCCCACTCAAGTTGTAAAAAATATGGGATGAATATTAATGGAATCAATACATCACTTAGATCCATAAAAAATATAACACAAAATATATGGGTGGTGTTCATACACATCATTATGACAATGTCTATTGATTAGAAATGGTGCAACTAATATGATGAAAATTGTTAGAAAAGTCCTAAATTCCAACCTCAATACAATACAACATATCTCATATCAATCATAAAAAACGATCATTGGTTAATAATAATTATTATACAAGGTTCGCCTTATAAGGTGAACATCATCCCATAGGAAAAATGAAGTAAACAAAATGTTGTGGTCTTAAGTGAATATTATCACTATATCAACTCTTTCATGATTCCAATTTCTATGTTTTCCTATTTATTTTAAGAAATCTAAACAAACCATATATTTCTTGATTCTAGCAATTTCTATTCAATCCATGATTATCTCATACTACTGCAATACCTCCTAAATTTACCATTATAGAAATTGTTATACAATTATCTATCTTCCAAATATTTTTTGAATGCATCTCTTAGAACCCCATCCTAACATTATTTTTGTGATTCTCATATGATTATGCAATGACCCACTTTCAACGTGGGGATCATTTTATAATGTTATTGTGTAATACTTTGTAATGGTATGTGGCAAATAAGGCACCTAGACAAATGGGATCATTTCATGTAACTGTTATCAAGTGTTGTTTTGCATGTAAATCAACTCTTGAGCATTAGGTTATGGTTGCATGAAGTGTTTCTTTAAAAGACGGATCCATGAATGAATGTATCTTTTTTGTAAATTAATGAAAGTATTGAAGGAGGTTGTCCCCTTAAAGAGGCCTATGATTTTGTGTTGTGGGATTGTTTTGATTCCACATTTACTTTATGTATTATAATATGTTATTATTTCATGAATCTTTCTTTTAATTGCAATATTTGTATGAATGAGTTTATTTTTACTAGTAGGTTCCTAACAAGTGGTATCAAAGCACTTTCTAGGACTAAGTTCCATTTTGACTATGATAGTTCTTTCCCTTCCATTAAGATTGATAGGTATAAATGTTTCATGCTTTTTATTTTTTACTTGTTCTTTATCTATATAAAAAAATAATTGACAAAAATTCACAATAGTTTATTAGGCTAGAAACCCTACATAAGGGATTTTAAAATATCACAGAGAAGTTGTCATTGTTGGCTAAGCTAGACTACTCATAAAGCATCCAGTGAAGTGAGGGGCTATCAGGCTCTAATACCTAGGCCTCAAACAATACCCATCTACAAAATTGATCTCCCACATAACTTTAGGTATATCGGGAGACCACCTAGGATTAGGAGAAAAAATTTATACTAGGGAGATTTTTTGATATTGTATTATCCATAGTACACTAGACACAACATCTAAAAAGATCATCCTCCCATATTGTCAGAGAGATAGGTAGTGTGCTCAAGGGTATGCATAGAATCCTCCTTGAGTAGTGGCTTAAAATATTGGTTCAAGCATTATTTTTCATCATTGTAGTATAACATAGGACCTATGGGTATTACATACATATTGGCTTAGCATACCCTCATTCTGTTTAAATTTTAACCTCCAAAAAATTTCCTATTCTATTGAATGTTTAACCTACAACCAAAAATCATCCCATAAAAATTGAGCATACGGAGGAGACTTCCCTATCATAAAAATACTATTTGAAATAGATGAAAGAATTGGTAAACATAACATAAATAGTCTAGATAGTCTACCAATGTTAGTAACAATCGAGTATCACTTTAGTTTGAGCACAGTAACAATTAGATCAAAGTTATTAGTTGTCAATAATTGTTATCTATGATAGTTAAAATTTATAGTAGGTAGATAATTGTCAGTGATAGAGCTAGAATAGATTATCATCAGTATAGGGAACCATAGTGTTAGTGACCAAACAATATTAGTAATAGATAGTAAAAATATGGTATAAGTAACCAACAGTGTAGGGTTAGTGTCATAAAGGTTCACAAAAAAAAACTAAATTTTAAACCAAACCTCCAAGAGGAAAATCAACAACACTAGCAACCTCAACAACAAAAAAATATAAAAAAATTGGGGGTGTCCAAAACTAGTGTTGTAGTATACAACTCATTGTGATCATCTCGTCGAGTTTATATCACACCCAAGCACCTTTTTGGTTCCTTACTAAAAATAGTAACTCCTAGAATCATACTTCTATTTTCAATGAGTCAATAGTAGTAGTCCACATCACACCAAAATGGGTGGTGGTACTCGTAGACACCAAAAGGAAGTAGAACAAGACAACACTTTAGAGCAAATAAGTTCCACACTTAATACCCTTGTTAGTGTGATTCAAAATGTGCATGATGACATACAATGTTTGAGAAGTGACTATTTCAGCTCCAAATCCAACTTTGAAGAACACTTTTTAGATGTTGATGCACTGCTTAAGGATTGTCCAAAGGTATTTGAGCATCATGACATTGAATATTCTGATTATCAAAAGGGACTCCATAGGGATAGGGAAGGATCTCACACTCTTTTTGACCAAGATGCTCCCTTGAAGATGCCTAAATTGGACTTTTCTAAGTTCAAAGGAAAGGATACAAATGGGTGGTTATGCCATGCAGATTATTTTTTCAAACTTCACAATGTCTCTAAATATTTTTGGATCACTGTGGAATCTTTCAAATTTGAATTTGAAGCTTTATAGTGGTATCAATGGTTACAACACATAGTTCCCAATCCTTCTTGGGAAGTTTTTGAGTTCTAATTACTCACTCATTTTGGTCCTAGTCAGTATGAGGACTTCATAGGAGCATTAACCAAAATGAGACAAACCTATACAATCCATGACTATAAAACCTAATTTGAAAAATTGGCTAATAGGACCAAGGGGTTGAATGAAGAATTTTTTTTTAGTTGTTTTGTTAGTGGTTTGAAGGATGATCTAAAGGTTGAGGTCAAGATGTTCAAACCGTAAACTATGATGTAGGCCATAAGCTTGGTACGGTTGGCCAAAGAAAAATCCTCAACTCAAATGAGGACACCTAAATTTCCATAGGTCAAACCCTCCTTTCCTTCCAAGATCACATACAAAATTGAACATAAATCTACCTCCTACAATCACTTGACTATCAAAGATATGGATGCTCGATGAGCCCAAGTTTTATGTTATAATTGTGATGAAAAATATACACAAGGGCATAAGTGCATCCAAAATAAGCTATTCTTGATCGATGTAGAGGAGTTAGCAAGTAGTGAACAACTTGAAGATAAAGCAATAATATTAGAGAAACCACCTCAAGATGAGGGTGACACATAAGAAGATTCATAATCCAAAAAAACATTCCATACCCTTGTGAGGATTACTATCCCATAGACAATGAAAGTATTAGGTTGTTTCAAAGGCTAACGTCTTACAATCCTCATTGATTCAGGAAGCACACAAAACTTTATTGATCCATAAATCACAAAGTAATCCAATTGTTATATGTATACATGCAACTCCTTTGAAGTTATGATGGAAAATGGTGGAACCTTGCCTTGTAAAGGTAAATGCCATAATATTAGTGAAGCTATGAGAGTATGAGCTTAAAATAGATATGCTTGATATTCAACTCGAAGGATGTAATATTGTGCTTTGAGCTCAATTTTTAGGTACTTTGGGAACCATCGCTTGGAACTTTATAGAGTTATAGATGTAGTTTTCACGTAATGGTAGGTCATACACTCTATATGGCTTACAAGAAGGATCTCCTTAGATTATTAGTTCAAACTGTATAGAGAATTTGTTAAAAAAATCTTCTCATAGGTAATCACTTAGATATTTTTCATACAACCACCCCCTTCAACCAAGGATAAACTTCCAACATATTTATAACTTGTTCTAACCAATCATGATGTAGTCTTTGTAAAACTAATAGAATTACCACCTCATCACTCCCATGATCATGCAATTCCATTGGTACCTAGTAGTGTGCCACCTAACATCAGACCTTACTACTACCCCCATGCACTTAAATAAAAAATTAATAAATTTATACAATAATTGTTAAAATTTGGAGTCATTTGGTCTAGAAATAGTCATTATTCTTCTTTAGTCTTATTGGTTTGCAACAAAGATGGGTCTTGGTGGTTGTGTATAGATTTTTGTGAGCTCAATAAGCTCATTATTAAGGATAAATGGTGGATAAATTATTGAAACTCAAGAAGCATGAGTTGAATTATGCTACATATGATCTAGAGTTAGCAATGGTTGTGCATGCTCTTAAGGTCTGAAGGCACTATTTGTTGAGGAAACCTTTCAAGCTAAGGATAGACCACCAAATTCTAAGGTCCAATCTATGTTTAGTATAGAGTATATCAAAGGAAAGTAAAATAAGTTTGTCGATTCCTTGAGTAGGATAATGCATATAGTAGCATTGACCCAAAGTCATTTATACTTAATAAACAAATTCAAGGAAATGCAGATATAAGACCAGTATTACATTAAAATACATGCTCAAATTGAGAAAATCGTAAGAAAATTAAGGATTTTAATATAAAATATGGACTTTTATGTTTTAAAGATAGGTTTTTCATACCCAAAGTTGGTGATTTAAGGAAAATGATTATACAAAAGGTGCATCGTTCTCCATATTTTACTCATCCAAGAGGTGCAAAGATGAGAGAAAACATGAAAATGACCTTTTATTGGTTGGGATGAAACATTATATTAATAGTTTCATTGCTAGATATTTGGAATGCTAAAAGGTAAAGGAAGAACATCAACATCCAGTAGAAAAATTATACACACATGATATACTTACTCAAAATTGACAGGTTATATCTATGGATTTTATTGTGGGTTTACCTAATACAAGGTACCAACATGATGAAATACTTGTGGTGGTAGACAAAGTTGACTAAGGTTGCACATTTTATATCAAGGATCATCAAGGAAGATGCATTAATTGTGGTAAATAGATTTACCACAAAAATATTTAGGTTACATGGATTTCCTAAAGGTGGTCATATTAGACAGAGATTTCAAGTTTGCATCAAAATTTTGGCAGGCTCTTCATAGTGCAATGGATACTAAATTAAATATCAATTATGCTTTTCATCCAAAAATAGATGGGTAAATGAAGAGGGTGAACAAAGTACTAGAAGATATATTTCATAGGTACTGCATTGATCAAAATTCTAAATGTAAAGACTATATGCATTTAATGGCTTCGTTTGAGGCCTTGAATGGCAAAAGGTACAAAACACCTCTATCATGGAAAAATCCAAAGGATCGAGTGATGATTGGACCAATCATTATCAAGAGATGGAGGATCATCTTAGAGTGATTCAATAAAGGCTTAGGGGAGTAGTCAATTGACTAAAGATCTATGTCAATCCAAAAATATCGCCAAGAGAATTCTTTATGGGAGATAGAGTCTTCTTGAGTGTAAGACCCATGAAAAATGACATCAAGTCAAATAAGTTGGATCCTCATTTTATTGGGCATTTTGAGATCTTTGGTAATATTAGTCTAGTAGCCTATAAGCTCACCTTGCCACCCAACTTGGCAAAGATCCATGATACTTACCACTTATCCCTACTTAGGATGTATGTTGCTAATACTTATCATGTTTGAAAATATTTTAAAATTGTAGATGGTAAATATCTCGGCCATTGAGGTGCATCTAGTAAGGATTATAGGTTTTTTTTCTAAGATCTTGACAAAACAAACCCTAGATCAATATAAGGTCTAATGGGACCATTATTCTAAAAATTGTGCAACTTGGGAAGATGTTGAGAAAATGAGGAAGCAATTCTTATGTTTGTTTGAATAAAATATATGCTTTATTTTAGGAAACACAAGGGACTATGTTTGGTCCAATGGGTAAGTATGTAACAACCCTCCTTGGTAGGACTTATTCTTTATACTTGATTTATGTATTGATGTGTGGATATCTAAAGCATAATCTCATTTTATGTTATCAAGATGGACGGATAGTTGCACTTTATGCTTTGATTATACTAATTTTAGAATAGGTCTTGTTGATGAAATTTATAGTTGTAGGACCAGGTACTCTCACAAGTGGATTGGTATGGGACAACCACCAAAGTTGAGAGAAAAAGAAAAATAAAGGATGACTTGTTCATCAACAAGTCAAGGGTAAAAATAAACCCTTCATGTAGGTGCATTGCATATATTAATGTTTGATTGAATACACCATTGGACAAGGAGGTTGTTATTAAGCAAAAAATTCATCCTTAGTAGGAGGGTGATCGCACCATAGTTATCGTAAAACCACCTACTTATGAAAAAAGACTTTGGTTATGCTTATTGTTGATTGCATCCTAGTTGGGCAAGGACAACTTAGCAAGAGCCTTTGTGTGTTGTTTGATATTGATGCTAATGGTTAATATTAGCATTCGATAGTAATTAAATTAATTAGGTGATTAATTAATTTTATTATTATTATTCTAATGTTGGTAACATTAAAAAAAAAATTAATGAAAAGAATAAATGTTTTGTTTATTAATGTTAGATGTGAGAACATTAGTAAATTAAAAGTAAGCATTACTTTTATTAAAAAGAGGAAAGCTTTCCATTAAGCCACATTTTAATAATATTGAAAAAAGATAAAAAGGAACATTGAAAGAGTTGGTTTTAATGGGGGCCTTTGCAACCAGGGTTATGCATAAGGGGTCGGACCGAAAATGTCCTTGTAAAAAAATTATGAATCCGTTGTGAATCCCTAGCGAATCCAGGTCAACCTCATGTCGGAGGACATGGCGAATTATCTTAATTTTTGAAAAAAATGGAAAAAATTGGCGAACAGAGGGAAAACACAGATCGAGAACGGATCGGGTGAAAACACATTACGATTACGTACCGGGTAATATACAAAGCCAGGAAATGGACTGGGTGCAAAACATAGACGAGTGACCAACTGGGTGGAAAGCAAGAAACGGTGATACGGGCCAGGTGAAAATCAAAGTATGACCAATGGCCCGGGTGGAAATCGAGGACGGGTAATGGCCCAGATGGAAAACCTCAATCGACCAACGACCCGGGTGGAATTCGAGAACCGGCTAACGAGTCGGGTGAAAATAGAGGTCCAGATTGTGGACCGGATGTAAATCATTGATCGATAGCGACCCGGATGGAAAACATAGTCCGGCTGATGGACCAGGTATTTTTTGAGGTCCGACAGACGGATCGGGTGAAAAAAAAGTCTGACATACGACCGGGTGGAAAAGATCCATCACTGGACCAACGTTTACTCTACCATGTGTCAGTCGATCAGCAACCTCAGTGCATGTCGAATGACATTCTGCCACGTGTCCAAATCCTATCATTTGTATCTATAAATAGACATCGAGAAGTCATTTTTTTGGTTACATTTCTATGATCTCTCTAACTCCTTCCAATACACCGTCACCCCACACTCTTTGCAATCCACTTTCTCCTTTTACTTTATCGAACAATGGCCAATCCTACCACATCTACTCAAACTACCATTGGAAATTTGGTGTTCAAGAATGCTACTTGCACCGCCATGATAGATTTGTCAACCACCCCTGGTTATGACAATACGTGGCTCTCTACATCAGGTTTGCAGCACTTGCTAACAATATCGCAGCTCAAGACCGACAAGCACCTTTTACAGAGTATCATTGATGGTTACGACCATGACCGTGCAACAATGAATGTCACATTTCGGAATAAACAAGTGTCATTCACCGTCACACCTTCGGACATCCAGAGGTTAACAAAACTTCCACACAGGAGTTTCCCTATCGTGTCTCCGAGGTTCACTATGGGTAAGCATGACAAAAAATACTTGGAGGATGAATTCGATCTTCCCTGGAAAGTGGTTGAAGGTATAATTCCCATCAATTATTTCTATTATTGTTCAAAATTTAATTTTCAACATGTTTTTTCATCTAATTTTTTTTTGATGCAGCTTCCATGGCTAAGTCTAAGAGAGGCTTAACTTACAGCTGCATTGAAAATAAAAATCTGAAGGCCATTATTGAGTTCTTCCAAGCAAGACTATTTTTGCTTGGAAGAACAGAACTTCCATTATGGGCATTGACCTATATCATTCACACTGTTCAAGGTGCGCAGTTTGACTAGTGCACGTACATTTCAGAACGCATCAGAACAGAGTTGCATGACGTCAGAATAGAAGAAGTCAAAACGGTGGCGATCGTTAATTTTATTTTAGTTCTTTTTTATGAAAGTTTTTATGATTTAAAAAATTGAAGTACCAACAACATTGCATCCCACACTGCTGAACTTGGGTATGAGTTCAGAGGAATTGAGGGTAAGTCCATGTTTCAAATCCAATTTTTAATATATTTTAGCTCTGTTTTTAGTTTTCATTTTTTTTTGCACATGATTGCAGAGAAAGTCAGTGACCAAAACTAAAAAATAGGATGTTGGTGTAAGGGGTCACATGCATGAGGCATGTGGTGATTCTGAAGAAAATGAATCAGAATCATCACCATTGTCGAGGCCAGCAAAATGTACATGGCAGGTTACAGTTACTACTCCTCATCACCCTAAAATTGAATCTAGTCAGATCAACCGTCCTGCACGTAAGTTTCACTTTCAATATTTTATCATTATACTTCTTAGTGCGTTACATAAAATTATATTAAGTTTTTTTTTTAATTTTCATGTTTTCAAAAATACGCACAACCCCCGTCCACAACTTTGTACATGAGATTCAATCGTCGTCAGGTAAATCATTCTATTTACTTGAAATTAAAGTTTTTTTTTTGTTTTTGGAAAATAATTTTGGCAATTTCTTATTTGAATGTCAGGTGGCTCTCAAGATCAAATCGTGAGAAGCCCGAAAAAGCAAGTGATGAGGCCACCGCCAGCACGACAACAACCACAGGTGCAACAAATGAGAGGGCAAGTCAATATGGCCCGTGGAAGGGGAAAAATACTTTTGCAGCCAAGATCGCAGGGTGTTTTCCCCACTTTTTCATTTAACACAAGTCAAGTACCAGAGGTGTCAACCGCGAATGTTGGATTAGATAATATTCCGCTTGATGATGAATTTTTCTTGCAAGGAAACATTGAGGGCTTTCAGGCCATAGAGGTGCTTGAAGATGCACATGTAGAGGCAGAAGAAACAACACCCCCAACAACTGAGCAACCAGTATCCGCTCCTGCGATGGAAGCCCACTATCATCCTCAATCCGAGGATGACAAAGTTAAATTTGATATTCAGTCTTCTATGTGTGATGGTATTGAAGCAACCCTCCAAGAGAGGGTGCTTAAAGATTTACAAGTTATGAAATAGTGGGAAATTTGGGCTAAAGTGCTTATCAAGCAAATAAATGCCCGTTACAAAAATTTTAATAAAAGGGAGAATATTTTTTCTCGATATGAGAATGAACCAGAGAAGCTTAATGGTCTGCTACAACAGGCCACATCAGGATTAGTGACGTGCAGGACTTCATCCGATGATGAAGTTTTAAATATTATGTTGAATAGAATTGAGAACATCAATGTTGAAGCCCAAGCGTACTATAACCAATGGGCTTTCAACAAGAAAACTGTTGATGTTGCTTTAGCCGCTAGAGATGTGGTCGAGGTGAGAATTTAGATGCATGTTTTTCTTTTGCCAACTCTACTAACTTATGTCTTAAAACTATTGAAGTTGCTTAAATTATGTCATATAACTACTAACTTATTGTTTTCTTCTTTTGCAGTCAAACTTTGAAAATTTGAAATTACAGGTTCAGAGCATGCAAGTCAACATAGAGGCTACAAAGAAATTTCTAGAAACGTCCATTATTATGAAGAGAACAACCCAACAGAAAGTAAGAGATAACAACATTCTAAAAAAATATTTGTGGGAAAAACTAAAAGTGGATCCGGATCTCCTGATAAGGGAAGGACTGGAGAAAAATCCTGCTTTGAAAGAGCTTCAAGATCCCGCCAAAGAAGATGTTGGGCTGTTGGAAAATTTCAAGAAAGGACAAGAAAGTTTAGTCAGATCCGGAGCACTGCCAAAGCCTGGTGTAGAAGAAGTAGAAAAAGTAATAGAATAGGCAGCTCCAAGAGAAACCTCAGCAGAACAAACATCGATAGAACATCCGGAATGTCAAACATAGTTTGAGAAATTTCTGTGTTGAGTGGAAGTTTGTGTTGTTTTTCAACACAGTTAAAACTTTAAAGACATCTTATATATTTTAAATCTATATATGAAAAAGATAATTTACAAATTTATTATCCTCTTTAATTTTGTTGTTCTTCCTATTTATAATATTTTGATGCATTTTTCATCTATGGCAATATGAATATGAATATGAGTATTGTTATTTTTAAAATGATTTTAACTATTTCTAATCTCAATATGAATATGAATGCAGTTAAAATCAATATGAATGCTCTTCTTGTCCAAAATGATAAATATGAATGTTGTTCTTGTGTCAATATGAATGCTCTTCTTGTGTCAGATAAAATCAATATGAATGCTCTTCTTGTGTGAATATGAATGCTCTTCTTGTTTTTGAAATGATTTTAATTATTTATAATCTCAATATGAATATGAATGCAGTTAAAATCAATATGAATGCAGTTGAAATCAGTATGAATGCTCTTCTTGTCCAAAATGATAAATATGAATGTTGTTCTTGTATCAATATGAATGCTCTTCTTGTTTTTGAAATGATTTTAATTATTTATAATCTCAATATGAATATGAATGCAGTTAAAATCAATATGAATGCAGTTAAAATCAGTATGAATGCTCTTCTTGTCCAAAATGATAAATATGAATGTTGTTCTTGTATCAATATGAATGCTCTTCTTGTGTCAGATAAAATCAATATGAATGCTCTTCTTGTGTCAATATGAATGCACTTCTTGTTTTTGAAATGATTTTAATTGTTTGTAATCTCAATATGAATATGAATGCAGTTAAAATCAATATGAATGCAGTTAAATTCAGTATGAATGCTCTTCTTGTCCAAAATGATAAATATGAATGATGTTCTTGTGTCAATATGAATGCTCTTCTTGTGTCAGATAAAATCAATATGAATGCTCTTCTTGTGTCAGATAAAATCAATATGAATGCTCTTCTTGTGTCAGATAAAATCAATATGAATGCTCTTCTTGTGTCAATATGAATGCACTTCTTTTTTGAAATGATTTTAATTGTTTATAATCTCAATATGAATATGAATGCAGTTAAAAAATCAATGTTGTAAATTCACATGAATATGATAACTAATAAATTCATATTGATCAATGTTGTAAATACTTATAAAAAATTTATAGATGAAAATGATAACTAACAAATTCATATTGATCAATGTTGTAAATACTTGAAAAAAATTACAATTAATGTAATTGAAACAAACAAATACTATGATATAAAGGCAATTAAAACTATTTCAAAAACAACAAAGGGCAGAACATGAAAACTTCTTAATAATCAAATTTTGTGAAATCTAACAAATCTGATAAAATATTGTAAAATTTGATATCAAATCAATTCTAGTTTATTGTGAAATACTGGAAAAATCACAAAACTGGTTAAATACCAAATCAGGTAGCTGAAACATACAATGCTCAGCTTGTCAAATCTGTTGTCAAATGAATTCAAATTGTGAAATACTTGAAAAAATGTAATACTGAAAAAATCACAAATCAGGTAGCTTGAACAAATAGTTTTCTGCTTGTTCTGCATCACTATGAAGCATAGTGGATATCTGTGTCTCCACATTCTGATCACTGAATGCATCATCATCTTCCACATCGGTCATATTCAACACACTCCTTCTGCCTACAAGGGAATTCCAAATTGCAATTGCTCTGTCATAGGGAAAATTTTCCAACTGATAGGATGATACATATATTCTCAAACAATTTTCTAAATTTTTGTCCAGCCTATTGCGAAGCTTAGATTTCACAAAATATAGTGCACTGAAAACCCTCTCGTCTTCCACTGATCCCAAAATCATTGTTTGACATAATTCATATAAACAGAAGTATTCACTTATAGTATCTTGTAGGATAGTACTTGGATACAATTTTTGCCACAAACGTGCAATGGATCCAGTCTCATGGATGTTACTCAAAAGTGATGTTTGCCCAACCATTGTTCTTCCAAAATGTGTTGACTGTTCTTTCAAAATATTTTTGTTGAGTATACCATTGATTGTAACACCATTAATTTCCACAATTTTACTGAAATGC
This sequence comes from Wollemia nobilis, assembly GCA_028583015.1. Lineage (NCBI taxonomy): Eukaryota > Viridiplantae > Streptophyta > Pinopsida > Araucariales > Araucariaceae > Wollemia > Wollemia nobilis. Next base: position 4,431,122 of record JAQPPZ010012983.1, on the reverse strand, counting down.
TCAATAAGTTTCATCATATATTTAACAAACAACTCATTTGTCGAATTGAAGTCACTATTAGAACCCCAAAACATGGGGTTAACCACACCCATGGCCTCAAGCAACTCATCTCTCTGAAACCGATCTCTTATCTCACTTGTCAAAGATTTTGCTATATTGGACAAATTTGTTCTAGTTTTCTATAATACAACATGAAATCTATTGTGTGTTACAGGAACTTGTTCAACACCGTCCACACCTATACTTGATTGTCTTTCAAAACAATAAAGAGGTATCAACTTTCCATGATTGTTAATACAAAGATGATCATTGATGTCAAACTTCAAATAGCTTGTTGGATCGTTCACGTTTGTCAATGTATTCCAACTATGAAACAAGGGATCTTTAAAATCTACTTTGAACACATAAATTTTCAATAACAACACATATTTGTTTTCTCATCCTTATGAAATCAACGATATAGATGGATCTCTCTTGTGCAAATTTTATCAATCTACTCATTTCTTGTAACATTGGAAGAATACCACATAACGTCAATAGGGTTTCAAAGTTAGTCAAACAAAACAACAAATATTTTGCCTTATCAACTCCTCGACTACTTGCGTACATAAACCCTGTTAATGACTGATATTCTATAAAAACTCTGAGTGCAGGTTGATACAATGAAATCCACCTTGTATCTACATATTTTAACATTTTTTCCCTTCTGTAACTCCTAGTGCAAACTGTTGAAACTCTAAAAACCTTTTTGGACTGCAAGAAAAATAAGAATGTATTTCATGAATGAGGTCTTCCACTCTCGCAACATTTTCAAAAGTGCTCACGATTTTATATGCAAGATTCACTCTATGAGCCATGCAATGAATGGGTATCATATATGGTGCAATTGTGGTTTGCAGTCGAACACAGAGACCACTCCTATGCCCTTGCATTATAGCAGCTCCATCAGCTCCAACACATATTAACTTTGAGGCTATGTCTATGTCATTCATTCCCGCAATATCTTTTAAACTAGTCACAACCACATTATAAATATTTTTTGCGTTTGAATTTTCAACCATCTTATGTAATCCTAGCAAACTAGGTTGCCTGACATTGTTTTGAAAAGTATACACATGCATACAAATCCAGGATGTGTTGTCCACAGCCGTCACCTCATCAATAGATAGTGAAATGAATCTGGAAAGTTTTACTCTCTCCCTTAGGTCCTCCTTCTCTACTAATGATATACATTTTGCCATTTCCCAACCACTTCGATCAGACCAATGGCAACTCGAATTTTTTGCAAACCAACCAGTAGAAACAGGTGCTTATAATAAAAAAATCGGACATGGGTCTACCCTTCTTGAGAATACTAAGTACAACAACAAACTGTAAACCTTTTACCCCTAAGTTGATCTTTTTCATTTTTTCAAAATGGGCTTCAATTGTTGCACCTTTCTCAACAAGAGATTGTTGTTCCTTTAAGTGATTGTCATATTCTATTGCATATCTGACATGCATACATTCTGATGCATCCTTCCACCTAACTATTTTAATAATTTCACCATCACTTCCTTTAACTTTTACATAAACTTTGCCAACATGTTTTTCTATTGTATCTATCTTATTTTGCAACCTATGCTCCTTGCCCGGTTTCCAACTACAAATTTTGCATCTACATACTTTATCATCGACTTGGTTGTCATTAGTTAGGATAGGCTCTATCCATGGAAATTTTTCTGCCCATTCATTCTTAAATGCCCTTCCAATAGCCCAGTTAGATGCCTTCCGCTTTTTATTTTTCTCGCTTGTAGATTCAAAAGAAGTTTGTAATGTATTTGATTTATCGCTTTCATTTTCAACTATGTTATTTTGAGGATTATCTTCAATTGCTTGTTGGATGACATTGTTAAGAGAATTTTCATTAGAAGTCATCTCTTGGTGATGAATATCTTCAAGCGGATGCATATCAGGGTCCACATGGTATTCTGCATAGTAGCATACAATACTATTCTTAATTATTTTTAATTTAACAAAATAAACTAACAAACATAAATATGGTTTATATCATCATGCAATATGGCTAGAGGCACTCTAACCATTTGAGGAAGAAAGCATTATTTAAACTAACAAATACACCTAAATGTTAAGTAGTCAAAAATCATTTGTACCTTGAATTTGCATAGATGTCGATGGCTCGCTTGATTTCAACGTATGGCTAAAATAATTCAGGATACTCTTTTCAGATTTGGCCCCCTTATTTGCATCGCCAGTAGGTGACATTTTACTTGTAAAGAAAATATTTTTAAATTTAGAAAAGTAATAAAATGTTGAAGACATCTTACTTCTGTGAAGCATTAAGATAATATTGTAATTAGAATAAAAGTAAATATGGTTGGAAGAAAATAAATACCTATTTCCAGTCATTCTTTATTGTGATTTTTTTAGGGTATTCAAATACTCTTTTTTTGGAGATAGTACCTATAACTAATAAGAGCAAAAAACCAATCAATATAAATTTGAAATACAATTTAATCATAGATACAATCAGAGATACAAAATGTTGAAAAATATAAAATTCTAGTACAAATTGGACAAGAAGCAGAGCATCACTTTGTCCATAGAGAACCACAGTATTTACCTATTTAAAAATATTGTAACAGAAAAGGGGATCTTAATGGAAATAGAGAATCAAAGAGTTTTAATATAGATAGAAAATAGGAGGAAAAATGGAGAACAGAGCATTGATTTATTTTTAGTAAATGATAAAAACACAGCTAAAGAAAAACCAGAAATTAGATGATAAAAAAATAGATCTTTTATTACAAGTGCTACAATTATTCTCTGTAAAACCAAAAAACACAGGATCATAGATTCAAATGTCTAAAGAGAAACAGAGTACCTACTGTAGGAAAAGGTTCGTCTGAAAAGAGACCCATCGGGCGGTTGGTGCAGGAAACGGGTTGTCGGTCCGGGCGAACGGTCGATCCAGCTTGCGGTCCGGGTGGAACTGGAAGACCGGTATTCGATCTAGGTGGAAATTATATGTCGATCGTCGAACTGTGATTAACAAGAAGTCCGACAACCGGTCCGGGTGGAATTAGCTCACCGGCTAACGGTCCGGGTGGAATATGCAGTCCGATAGATGACCCGGTTGGAACTAGCTATCCGGGTGGAACAAGTAGACCGACTACCGATCCAGGTGGATATAACATCCGGTCATCGTGTCGGGTGGAGAACTATGTCGTGTCGATCCATGTACAATGCACAACATTGAAGTTCGATGGAATCTACAATAGATCGAATGTTTCAGTTCATCTTTTCGCTTTAGAGTTTTACTTTTCAAATGTTATAAATGAAAACTATCTCTGGCTTGTTACTTATATATATAGTGGTATAGTTAGCGAATTTGGTGGGATAATTTAAAAATTTTAAAAAAAAATTGGTGAAAATGCTCCACGACTTAGGCGGGAGTGTCGACGAATTTAAAAAAAATACCTAATACTATTATCAACGCACGACGAATCGACCCTTCAAAAAATTTTTGACCCAAAAATTTTGGGTGAACTGGTCGACGTCCAGGGTCCCCCAAAATCGCAAATTGGCATTTTTGAAAATGCTAATATTCGCCCAATTTGCGAACATTCACCACTAAGCAAATCATTGTTTGCAACGTAATCTTGGAAGCACTACTTCTTTGTGCAAATGCTCAAAAAGAAATAATAATTGCTTTGGGTGGTGAGCATGCATTCTTTTGGGAAATAGAAAAGCCTTCCAATGCTAGATTTTTCTTTCCTAGGAGGGTTATTTTAAGATTTGGTTTTTGGATGTGTTTTGTTAGATCGAACGAGAAGAAAAGCTATGGGAAAGGTAAAGGAAAGAAGGAAAATCGTGGGAAGTGTGTTGTTGAAGGTACTTTCTTTCTAATTTTTGGTTGAATGTTTTGACTTGGTATTAAGAAAATCTTTTTATTTTGTGTTTATGTATGCTTAAATGACAATATATAAAGCAATGCCTTAAACGGTTAACTTTTCAAATGTTTAGCTTAACCTATGTTTGATAGACTATGTCTTTTAGCTGATAAAGCTCCTTAATTGATTTGCTTCCTAGAAGAACTATTTAATTTATTAATTATTTTCCAAAAGAGTTATTTCATTATTTAGAATGAAACTTAATTGATTTGTTGTTTGCTTTCCAAAAGAGTTATTTCATTATTTAGAATGAAACTTAATTTATTTGTTGTTTGCTTTTCAGAAGAGTTATTTCATTATTTAGAATGAAACTTAATTGATTTGCTTCCTAGAAGAATTATTTAATTTATTAATTACTTTTTGGAAGAGTTATTTAATTATTCATAATTAAACTTAATTTATTTATGATATGCTTTTCGGAAAAATTATTTCATTATTTAGAATGAAACTTAATTGATTTGTTTCCTAGAAGAATTATTAAATTTATTGAGAGTTATTTTATTATTTAAAATGAAACTTAATTGATTTGCTTCTTGAAAGAATTATTTAATTTATTGATTGCTTTTCAAAAGAGTTATTTCATTATTTAGAATGAAACTTAATTAATTTACAATATGTTTTTCAAAATATGTATTTCATTATTTAGAATAAAACTTAATTGATTTGTGATATGAAAGAATTATTTAATTTATTGATTACTTTTTCGAAGAGTTATTTCATTATTTTAGAATGAAACTTAATTGATTTGTTGTATGCTTTTAAAAAGAGTTATTTCATTATTTAGAATGAAACTTAATTGAATTTTTGTTTACTTTTGGAAGAGTTATTTCATTATTTAGAATGAAACTTCAATGTTATGCTTTCTAGAAGAGTTATTTTATTTATTTAAATGAAACATCATTGTTTTGCTTGATGAAAGAGTGTAAGAGCTTCATTGGATTGCTTAGGTGGTATTTAAATTAATTACATAATTATATTGATGACTTTTGTTCTTTAAATTAAATAATGTGTTTAATTATTATCAATTAATTATGTGATTTAATTAATAGTTTTAGGGATGAAAACTATTAGTTAATAATGGAGTAATGTATTTATTATTTTCCAAATGCCAAGGAAGGAAAGTTATTATTTGAATAATTAAATAGTATGGATGAGGCTTGGGTAGCCAAGAAATCCATATATGGAAGAAGTATGGGATTCTCTCAATATATTGCATGGAATTGCTTTGATTGGTGTATTATTGTATACTTTTAAAATTGCATGTAGGCTTGATATGGATGAGGCTTGAGTAGCCAAGGAATCCATACATGGGAGAAGTATGGGATTCTCCATTGTTTTTTTATGTAATTGCTTTGTATGGTGTATTGTCGGTTACTTAAATTGCATAGTGCATGTTAGGCTTGCATATGCATGATAGAGCTATCTTGATCCCTAAACTTCTACTCAAGTTTGTGGAAAAGATCTACCAAGAGGAAGACCTTGAAAGAGAATATGGAACTAGGGACCATTTATGTTGAAATGTATTATTGTATTTGAAGAAAGAAATACTTGAAAAGTATTTGTATTGAAATTATGCAAAGCTTTTGATGAAGAAATGATGTATTATAAATATACTTGTTTTAGTATTTCAAGACTTGATCAAGAATGAAATATTATATGTTGTTATTCTTTTATGAAAGTTCTTGGAATATTGGTTATGTGCAAAATGAAAGAATAAGTTTAATGCATGGATTATGATTATAATGCCTTGATGATGTGTTATTCTTCATTGTAAATAAGGAAATGCTAAATGCTAGAATTATGATTTGAAAGTATTATAGCACTTTATTTGTTTTTTAAAGAGATGTTTATTTATTTTAAATGATTGAACTCTTGGCTTGGTGGATTTTGGGGCATGAAACTAGAGCTATTTTAGATAATCTTGAGTTAAGAAGATAATCCAATACTAGGAGGAGTTATCGTGATGCAATAACCAAGTACTTGTGAATCCTAGGAGGAGTTGCGATGATACAATAACCATGTATTTATAAATCTAGAAGGAATTGTGGTATTGTAATAACCATATAATTGTGAATGATACACCTTGAATAGTGAGAATCAAGTGTTCCTAGAGTGATGAGGCTTGGACATATTCCTAGTGATGAGGTATAGGAATCATTCACAAGATAATATAGTGGTGGCACCTTGAATGGTGAGGATCAGGTGACCATGCTCATTACCAGGTGAGTGGTAATGGCCTTAGTTAGCCCATAGAGGTATGGTAACTAAGCACTAAGGTATTACACTAGAATAATCCTACATAGATGAACTTATGTAGGGTTAGGGAATAGGCATCCCCCTTTAAGTGTTATGGGTCTTAAAGCTAATCCCTACGTCATGGTCAAGTTATCCTATATCGGTGAGGGTATAGAAAAAGTGGGGGGGCCACTATTGGCATCCTTCCTAAATTATGATATTTAGAAATTTGAACCCCATAAATATAGGATTTTGGTCATTCTTATCCACTTGGGCATCATCTACAACAATAATAAACTCAAAATGTGGTTATGACTTACAATTCTAAAAAATATTGGGACTTCTTGTGAGTTTTCCTTATGAAAAATAAAAAAGAAAACTCTCCCTTGGGTTGAGTGGGTGGGTTGTTACATTCTAGAAGTTGTTGAATGCATTATTTCATGAGCTACTATGATCTCATCCAGAATTTGTCTCTCTTTCATAAACCCTTCTTGCTCTTCTTAAATAAAAGTGGTCTTAACTAAGTTGTCATCACTTTGGAGATTGTCTTTTATGCCAAATTAGATAAGATTATGGGACTAAATGAATCAAACAATTATGCATCCTTCTTTTCTAAAATTAGGTAAGATATTTTGTAATTATTTTATAAGGTATGTATTATTTTACCCTAGATTGTTCCACTACCACTAATAAAGAATCCTTCCCTATTATGTTGATAGAATTTTGTTGAGAGCCCATCCAAACCTAGGGATTTATCCTTATCAACAGATAAATGAGTTGAATGAACTTCTTCTAGAGTAATAGGCTCCATCAATTTGTTATTTTCTTCATCTATTATAACTAAGGTACTTCTTGCAGTAGTTTATCATTAAGAACTTCAATATCCTCTGATACTAGAATATTCTGTTAAAAAAACTTACCTCATTTTATATTTCACTCTGGTCTTCAATCCAAACCCCTTCTATTGATTTAATTTTACTAATTTTGGATGTTGATCTATGTACTATTGTCATCCTATGAAAAATTTTATGTTTTTATCTCCTTTTAACCAAGTTTATCTCAATTTTAATCTCCAAATTTTCTCTTCCTTACTCAAAATATTATGATATTCACTAAGCAATTCCTTTTCCTCTAAGCTTGGATTATTGTGCTCACCTTTTTAAAAACTTGAAAGTTTCTCTTTTAGTTCTTATTTCTTCTTAAAAATATTTTTGAAAGTGTCCTTGCTCCATTCTTTTAATCTTGATGTCATTGATTTAATTTATTTTGGAAGTGTATTTAGCCCACCATTTCCTAAATAATTCCATGGCTTCTCTATCATATCCGCAAATTGAGGATGGTCTTCCCACATTAGCTCATATTTAAAATATGATATTTTTGAATTCACTTACCACCATTTAAAGTCTTATTGGCCAGTGATCTAAACCAATCCTTGTCAAGGTACTAATTTTAGCATAAGTCCCTTCATCTAGCCAATGATCTAAGAGTATATATTGTTAGAGTAGGTTTTTTACCTTAGCTCATGTTCACCTAGGTAATTTATTTTCCTTTTATTTAGTTATTCCATGTGTTTTCCCCACCCACTTATGTGTGGATATTTCATTTATCTTATTTAGATATTATGAGATGTTACATATTTATTTCTTATATATTATGGGGATATTTTTAGGTTTGACTATTCTTAGGAGTTATGGGGATATCTTTAGGTATATTTTGAGGGTTAATATTCTTTCTCCCCATAGCGGTTATAGATCTATGGACCATATCACTTATTCCTTTTGTACGGTGGATATTTGTCCTTAGCTTGATCCTACCGCTATGGTTGATCATCCTTGCCTATATAAGCAAGGAACCTTTATTGTACTCAAAGAGAGGAAGTTCCATTTTCAGATCTAATATATGATATTGTTGCTCTCTTGTTTACATATCTATTTGTAATCTTATGTTGTCAATTTGCTTTCATATTCTTGTTTTGGTTGAATGTGGTGTTTCTGTTAACACTTGAGATCCTTGCACCTTGGAATGATCTGATTATCATTCCTTTCATGGCATCAGAGCAATAGGTGTTGCAGTCATCCATTTGTAAGTTTTGTGTAGTTGTTTCTCTTGCAGGTTCGAAGAATGGTGTGGAAGCTTTGATTTTTTTGATCGGGTCTTTGGTGGAGTTTTTTGGCCAATTTGTGTCACTCCTATTTTTAGATTATCACCAGCCTCCTAAAATATATTCTGCCCATACTGTAATAGCCTCATTCCCTTGGATCTGTCCAAAGCATTTTTTTCTTAAGTATTTCCTTTTTTGGCAGGGTCAACAACCCAGCCCATTTTTATATTTTGCATGTCTCTCCTGATATAAATTGAATTTTTCCATAAAATTTTGTTGAGGTTTGTATATGCATTCATTTGATTTGTGCCCAAAATTTCAGTTCATTTGGATCAGTATTCTTCAGGATATCTTGATTTTACGAAAACCTGCAATGTTTTAGTAATCTGCATATATCTTCATCAAAACTTATGATTTTTTGTAGATGTTTTTAAAAAATGTATAAAATCATATTATAGACCATCCCATAAAATTTTAGATAATTTTGTTGTATTCTGATAGTTACATTGATTTTACTATTTTCAGTAAACTCGTCATTTTAGGAGAAATATTGGGAGTTGCTTAGTGAAAGTTTTTCCAAGCCTGTAAAATCATGTTTCTAATATTTTTATAACATTTTAGATTTTTTGGATTTTTATTTAGACATTTATAATTATTTTATGACTGCACTTGAAAAATTGCATTGTGAAAAAGTTTTTTGCACTTGAACCGGTATATGGACTATTGTTATAAAGTCCCATCTTCCTTCATTTGTTGTTTGTTCACATAGTTTGGAACTTTGTTATCAGATTACTTGGTGTTAAGTATTTGTGGAGCCTACACATTGTTGTTCTTGAGGAGTCCTTTGTCTTTGACTTCCCTTGCTTTGTTGTGGTGCATCCTCTTGTGCCAATCTTCCCCATTGAGGCACTTAGTTTGAAGGAGGAGATCCTTTGGAGATTTTTCAGAGTTTAGAGGATTCATTTGTGCATTGGTGTGATTTTATGGTATTTTTCACCATATTGTGACATCACACTAGACCTCTCACATTATAATGGCATTTGATTTTTGGGGATGTCTTCTACTTTTGAGGACATCTTGGAAACTTTTGTTTTTACACTTAGCATAAAGGCAAATGCTAAAACTTTTTAAGCATGTTTTAAGGTAATTTGTTCATTATGTCAAAGTGAAGTTTGGATCCTTTGTTCATAACTCCAAAACCCAAACCAATGGTGAAGGATAAGGAGTATAGGACATGGTTCATGAACAATTTAAGGATCTCTAGCATGCTTTATTATTCAGATTATGAGGAGCTTCAAAATTTTATTGGATTTCACAAGAACACACCTCACCTTGCTTATCATATGTTGAAAAGAAATTTTTTATCCAAGGCACCTTATCTTACTATTTCTTGCATAGAGGACATCATTTGTGACATTGCATCTTTGTTTTTAGAGTCACTATCTCATGATGTTTTGGATGATGAGGTTGATGCTATAGTACCTGCTTTAGATATTTTACAGGATACATCTTCACACTTGTATTATGTGGATTATCATTTTGATGTTGCAACATATACAAAAAATATTGCATGGCATGTTACATCCTTACATACAGATGACTTCTTGGATGGTGTTGCCTCTCAAGAATGGTGTTGCCTCTCTCTTCATTGAGAGTCACACATGTGATTTTCTTAACATGTATGAGGATCTCACTCATTTATTTGATGATGATGTATACATTGTATCTCCTCCATGTACTTCTTCCTTTGTGGACTCTTTTTTGGTGTGCCCTCCCTCTTTGAGTGAGCCACCTTGTCCACCATTTTCTTCTCTTGTTTCTTTCACATTGGATGATGTACTCCTACAAGAGTTGGATACAAATATTTTGTCTTCAATTGGACTCTCACTTGGAGATCCTGAAGACCATGTTGATACTTTTGAGGCTTCTAAGCCTCCACTTCTTTCTCTTTCTACTTCCATGCGCTCATCATCACTTATGCAGTAGGACATTAGTGATTCTTCCTTGATGGATGCTATTCAAACATCTCTTCCACTTTTGCACACTCATGGTTTTGTGCATATTGATATTTTGGATGTTGATTGGGACTATATTCTACCCTATTTTGGTGTTGGTTTGGGCTTCTACATTATTGGATATTCATTTCATAATTCATTGGTGACATCTTCTTCACTTCAGCTCAGTTTGAAGGATTCTACGTCATTATTTTACATTTTATTCCCATATTCTCACACTCACTTGGAGTGGGAAGACATTCGACAGATGTTTCATGGCTACTTTCTTCCTCGTGGGAGACACATTGTTCATCGCAGAGGCATCCACTTCTTCATAGGAATTCTTCATGGAGCTCGTCGTCCTAGGGGGGTGTTGGGAGCACTCCTTGGCTCCATTCCTACTTTTTCTTCTCTCTTTCTAGCTGGATGGTTTTTTTTCCACATGGTTTTCCACCTTTTGGATACACATTGTACATGAGTACCTAATCAGACCTTGTTGTCGGGACTCATATTGTGGATATGCCACTTTACTTTTTGGCACCTAGCTTCACTTGAGGGGGGTTTTAGAGTAGGTTGATTACCTTAGCTCATGTTCACCTAGGTAATTTATTTTATTTTTATTTAGTTATTCCATGTGTTTTCCCCATCCACTTATGTGTGGATATTTCATTTATCTTATTTAGATATTATGAGATGTTACATATTTATTTCTTAGATATTATGGGGATATTTTTAGGTTTGATTATTCCTAGGATTTATGGGGATATCATTAGGTATATTTGGAGGGTTAATATTCTTTCTCCCCATAGCGGTTACAGATCTATGGACCATATCACTTATTCCTTTTGTACGGTGGATATTTTTCCTTAGCTTGATCCTACCGCTATGGTTGATCATCCTTGCCTATATAAGCAAGGCACCTTCATTGTACTCATTGAGAGAGGAAGTTCCATTTTTAGATCTAATATATGATATTGTTGCTCTCTTGTTTGCATATCTATTTGTAAGCTTATGCTGCAAATTTTCTTTCAGATTCTTGTTTTGGTTGAATGTGGTGTTTATGTTAACACTTGAGATCCTTGCGGCTTGGAATGATCTGATTATCATTCCTTTCATATAATTATCTAATTTTTTTTCTATCAGGTTCCAACTTGTCCTAGTGTTGGTTCATCTATAATTTTCCTCTTGAAACTCAATGCCCCAAAGATTATTGATTTGAATAAAAGTTGAGAAATCTATCAAACTTTGGGTTATTTTCCTAATTCACCCAAAATTTTCATCCAACTTGGTTATGGAATTAAAATATTTTATCATCATGAATCAAATTTATTGGTCTTTACTTCTCATAAAGGCTTCAATCTCACTCCATACTTTTGATCTGCTTGATTGAGTTGTAGGTCCATAGACATTAATAAGGATGGAATGGATATTTGCAAAGTGACATGTGACTAATAAGGCTATCCAATGCCTAGTTTTATGAATGGTTTCATAGGAGGTTTTAACTATATTCCAACATTTTAGAATTCCCCAAAACACTTCTTAATCCACAACATCCCATTCACATCTTGCCCATACTACTTTCATAGTACTGGAAACATATTTCTTTATCATTTTAGTTTCTTTGATACAAAGAATATTAGGCTTATTACTTAAATAAAGGTTCTTAATACACCTCTACTTTGAGGGGGCATTAGCACCCCTTATATTCCATGATATGGTAATAATATCTCATTAGAGGTTGTTGGCTCTCCCTGCAAATTACTAATATCATTTTGTTGTTTGGTAAAGAGAAGTTCAACCAACTTAGATTGTGTTCCTTTATTTATATTAGCGCTTGCTTCCTTGTCTCTCACTTGATAATTTGAAGATTTTCCTCTTTTTACCTTACCAGTATCAGGAGTAGATCTTATTATTCTATTCCTTGATATTCTTTCACAACTTTTATTTTTATTAGATTTATCCTCTCTTGGCTTTGCTAAGGAAGCTTTTGACTTATCCTGCTCATTTTCTAGTATTTCCTTGTTAATGGTAGAGGTATAAACATCTAACACTATATTTTCTATACCACTTTCCTTCCCTTAAATGGGGTATGGTACTTCAAGAGAGTATTCAAAATTTGATGAGGCATATTCATTAGGTTCAACAAGAATGTTCATCCCTAAATCAATATCATACTAAGTAGATGGTTCCTTGTTAATATTTTGATCCTGTTGTACCATGTCCTCTAAATTTTTTGCTTTTTCTTCATAGGCTAAAGCCTTAAAAGAATTGTTATTTCTTCCAACATCTTTACTTACTATCTCCACTATTTATTTGCTTTCATCTGTTTGGACCTATTTTTTGAAAGTTGAAAACCATCCTCATCCATATATATTTGTGAGTTTCTCTTGCAATTTTCTACGTATGTTTCTATTGGACTCTTTTTAGGGCATGATCTCACAATAATCCATATCCATGACATCTTCTATATCTAAAATATATGTTTTCATAATCCATATTTTGGGTCCACCACTTACCCTAATATATAAGAATGATTGATTATGGTAAAGGTTTATTGATATCAATCAGGACCAATATCCAAGCATAAATAATCAAGACTCCATCTTTTGTAGTTTTTTAAATCTCAAGGAATTATCCTAGAGTATTGCATATTGCCTTGAAGGTATCCATTTTCTATAATTCAATGGGAAACCCATACATCCTGACATAGACTGGTATTAGGAATAAATTTATATTTTTAGGTTCAAACCCTTCATACCATCGAGTAAGGAAGAGTCTCGCTCTTCTCTTAAACCAAGGACCCCCTTTCAATATTCTATCTCTTTCCTCCCTAGAACATAAATGACTAAGAATAAAGGATAAACTCACTCCTCGAGATTTTTATATCCTATCAATCCATTTACTTTGAGTTGAAGCCCTTAGCCAAGACCCATTAAATTTACCAATTATTACCTTATATTTAAGCAAAAAGGATCGTTGCTCTATGAGGTCCTCCATAACCTCTACTAATAGGGATTATTCTAAGGATTTATTGGTAAAGCAATCCATGGAAATAAAATAATAACTTTATATCTACTAAAATTTACCAATATATCCTATAGCAATTATATTAATTAAAAACAAACCTACAAAAATCTACATGTAGAACTTATATAAAAATGAAGGGATAAATGAAACTTAGCTAAAAAATTCGATGCTCAAACAAAGTGTCTCACCTTGTTGATGCCCTAGCCTTCCATTACTCTTCCTATCATCTAAACCCTAACTGATAAATATCTACAATTTTGTTTTTTGCAGCTTAAAAAACCTCACTACCCTAGTTTTGGTTGGTTGACTTCATAGGGTTGTATCTCCCTCAATATTGATTAAATTCCTTCATATGACCACTCATTTTAAATCTCTTCAAATTTTACATAAATTAGTCCAAGAATTGTTTGAATCAAACAACCCTTCACATAAATATGGCTCTTAAAAGATGAGATATTTTTTTGAAAAAAATATCCTCTTCTTACCTGGAACCAGATCTACAATAATTGCTCCCTTCCCTCTAGGTTCAAAGAGTCTTATGGTTTAGTTATGGCTTCCATCCCTTATGAGGTCCTTATGAAGTTGGGAACAACTACCCACAATATTTGGAATGATTGAAGATGGCTTAATGGTCATAGAATCTTCCATTACTTCTAGTTGATTATACAAAAATCTTTTGTGTCCACCTTCTTTATAATCTAAGATCAATGTCAAGTGGTAAGTGAATTTTACCAATACCCAATGGCAGTTTCTTGCTACTCAAATTTAGAAAGCTCCTGTTGAATCAAAAACTCAACTTCTTGGTTGCGGATTTTGCATCAAAAACTGCCAACGGTTGAAAGTTTGGTTGTGATTTTACATATTTCCCCTCAATGAAAATTTTGTAATGCTTTAGAAACTCTTATTTACTTTTTTTGGTTTTATGGCATGGCTATGTTGGAATGGAGACCGATTCACCAATACTCACATAGAAAGGAAAATGTATCATGATACTTCGCTAGGCGTCAAGGTCCCGATTGCTGGCAGTTATTATAGAATAGCATGTAGTTGGAGGCACTGGATAACGTGGCGCTCATAAGGAAACAGTGCTCGAGGGAATATGGTATTGTTTTAGCAAGATTGACTTGATTCGTGGCCAGATGCAAAGTGAACGAAACCATGAGGTTAACCATCCAATTTGGAAGTAAACGACATTGTGAGCATCTAAATGATATTCTGGCGAGCCCGTGCTAAGAATGATGACAAAAAAAGTTTTTGGGAGTTTCAATGCACCGTGTGAAGAAGTCTCAAGCTAGGCAGGAGTTTCCATTTGTGGCGAAATAGAATATAGTTATGGTTATAACAAACATTAATGATATTATGCTATTCACAAGGTGCCTGACAGATATCTATATATATATATATATATATATATATATATATATATATATATATATATATATATATATATATATATATATATATGTCGTGATATGTATAATATAACTAATGTATTGTTGTGTATGAGTCGGAGCTGTGTAGAGTGGTAATGTCAGGATGTAATTCCTGAGTTAGTGTGAGAGGCGGTAATGCCTGTGAAGTAGGTGATGTCGGATTGGCATACGGAATGTAATGCTCCTTTGTAAGCTTGTAGAGAGCAAAGCTCTCAAGATTGTAATTTTGTAGTGGCAGTACAGGGAGGTGCTGGGAAGAGTTCACAATGACCCAATGTGGCAGATTGGTCATTGTGAACAATAGCACAACAGTCTATAGCTTTGATGGAGATTACATGGTTGTGGGTGAGGAGAACTCATGTTGAGGAGATGTTGGTGTGCATAATGTACTGTATGGAGTTAGAGAGGGTGCTGCAACAAGGAGTGTTGCACGGTTCCACCAATTCCTTTGTACATTGTATTTGTTAGTAGAAACAAATATGCACATGCTGATGTTTCTCCGAGGATGTAGCTCAACACATTGTTGAGTGAACCTCATAAATTTGGTGTCCTTTCTTTGTCTGCATGTTTTATTTATGCTGGTTTAATTTTCTCACACACTAATCTGAATGGAATGAACCCTACAATTGGTATCAGAGCTTAATGTTGGGAGGATTCTTGTTTGAGTGGGAGCTGGAAGCTAAGGCAGAAATGGATTGCTGGTGTGAGCAATCGGTTTAAGCTTGTATTCAAAACTTAGGAAATTAGATATGTTGCAAGATGAGACTGGCCACCTCTCTTGCCCTTATCCCTTCTTGGGTTCTGTATACGAAAGCTTGTAATTGGAAAGGTGGAGTTTCCAATGTATTGTTCCTGACTGCGGAAGAGCAGGAGAATGACGAAGCAGTGGGAGCAATGATGTTGGATATTGTTAGGTTGCTTGGTGATCACAAGGAGAAGGTGCAAGGTTGACACTAATCTGGTTGTGATGGTTCAAAGCATTAGATATAACAATCTGGAGGAGTTAAAAATCCTTGGTTGGTTGAAGTGTTATCTTAAACTTGCAACAATGTTGGATTTTTAGTCTGCTGTTGATCAGAGGAGGAGATGCAAGGTTGACATAAATCTAAAAATTTGGTGGTGCATAACATGATGAGATAATCTAGAGGAGGTGAATATACTCAGTGTGATGCAGCAGTAGAAGTATAGCAGGTTGTTATGAATCGGTCTCCAAGTGGGATATTGTTTAAATGGATCCCAATTCACCAATACTCACATAGAAAGGAAAATGCATCATGATACTTCACCAGACATCAAGGTCCCAATTGCTAGCAATTTTTATAGAATAGCATGCATTTGGATGTGTTGGATAACGTGGTGTTCACAAGGAAATAGTGCTCGAGGGAATATGGTATTTGTTTCAGCAAGATTGGTTTGATTCGTGGCAAGTTGCAAAGTGAATAAAACCATGAGGTTAATTATCCAATTTAGAATTAAATGACATCATGAGCATCTAAATGACGAATTCTGGTGAGCCCATGCTGAGAATGATGACAGGAAAATTTGAGAGTTTCAATGCATCGTGTGAAGAAGTCTCAAGCCAAACAGGAGTTTCTATTTGTGGCGAAATAGAATATAGTTATGGTTATAACAAACATTAATGATATTATGCTATTCATAGGGTGCCTAATATAGTTATGTCGTGATATGTATAATATAACTAATGTATTTATGTGTATGATTCGAAGCTGTGTAGAGTGGTAATGTCAGGATGTAATTCCTGAGTTAGTGTGAGAGGCGATAATGCCTATGAAGTAGGTGATGCCGGATTGGCATACGAAATGTAATGCTCCTTTGTAAGCTTGTAGAGAGCAAAGCTCTCAAGATTATAATTTTGTAGTGGCAGTACAAGGAGGTTCTAAGAAGAGTTCACAATGACCCAATGTGGCAGATTGGTCATTGTGAACAATAGCACAACATTCTATAGCTTTGATGGAGATTACATGGTTGTGGGTGAGGAGAACTCATGTTGAGGAGATGATGGTGTGCATAATGTATTGTATGGAGTTAGAGAGGGTGCTGCAACAAGGAGTGTTGCACGGTTCCACCAATTCCTTTGTACATTGTATTTGTTAGTAGAAACAAAGATGCACATGTTGATGCTTCTCTAGGGATGTAGCTCAACACATTGTTGAGTGAAACTCATAAATTTTGTGTCCTTTATTTGTCTGCATGCTTTATTTATGCTAGTTTAATTTGCTCACATGCTAATATGAATGGAATAAACCCAACAGGCTAAACAATTTTGGGATATCTTCTACTCTTTTCTTTTTCCCTCTTTCACTAGATCTTGGAAGCTTTATCTGCTTGGTTTTTCTCAGATGGATCAATACCACAAACTCTAGGATGTTTGTATACTCATCCTTGTCAAGCACATTTGGAAGTGCAAATGTAAAAATGTGTTTACTGGATTTGCTCCTCCATGGGATATAGTTTTGGCAGACTTGACCTTTGATATTTTTTTACATGTGGGACACATTCATTCCCAAGTCTATGGACCTTCCAACACGCCTTGATATGTTATTGATAGACTTCATCAAATTTCTCATATGATTTAATATCTTCAGAAGGTCCAACAGGAAACTAAGAAGAATATAATTAACAATGATAAGCAGGTTCAAGGTTTGATTACTTATTTTTCTTCTCTAAAGACTTCAGAAGATATCATGAAAGACATACCTCGAATTTCTTCATATAACAGACTCCCACAGATGAATTTTGATATCTTGTGTATTGCAGCAAGATATATCTATAGTCTTTTTATTGATATTAGCTTATATTCTTATGTATATTCAATTATGGATGCTTTACTCCTGATCCACCTCATTTTTTTTTTTAGCTGGTGGACAGTGCTAACACCAAAATATTGTAATGTTCCGTTTAATGATATAATATAATCTTAGCTATTTATCCAAAAAAAAAAAATTATCCTAATGTTACCCTTATTCTAGATAACTATCTTTACAAGGTTGTATCTCCCTCAATCCTACTTGTATTATTTTTTATAACTACTCATTCCAAATACCTTGAAATTTTGTGCAAAATAGTATAAGAATTGTTTGAATCAAACAACTCTATGCAAAGATATCACTTTCAAAAAAATTGCCCTAGCTTTATCGATTCATAATTTCCTTATCTAATCTTAAAATTATGATAAAAAGTAAAAATCATTATTGTATTCTACATCATATTTATTATTAAAAACATTTGTGTAACTTTGTAAATCTCTAATGTATCTTTAATAAAAAACCAAGTTACTACACAATGATGCTTATTCTATATATATCCAATACAAACATTTTTTTCCTCTCGCAATCAACCTTTAATAAGTTACTTGATTCAAACTCAATCCCTCCCCAGAGTTTTAATATTTTTATTATTTTCCTTGCATAATAATATACTAGATAACATTTACTTAAATAGAAAAAGAGCATTGAGAACAAAGTATATAAGCTTCATAAAACACCATTTACCTCACTCTTTTATTACTATTCTAATGTTAATAATTTTAAACTAATGTTATACAAGATAGTGTTGCAAAAAAGGAAGGAGAATAAAATCTTAAAAAGTGTTATAAAGTAAATCATACATCTATATTTACACGCATATTTCTACATTTAAACATGGGTTATCTATATAAAAATATGACCCATCTATATTTACAACGCATATTTCTACATTTAAACATGGGTTATCTATATAAAAATATGACCCATCTCAACTATTTTATATCAACTAAATAAGTCTTTTAAATTATTATTTACTTATGTATTTATATAAAATATTATAGATTTTTTAAATTTTAATATATATATATATATATATATATATTTATTTATTTATTTGAAGAATAGGGGGTTGTACTTGGGTCCTCCACCCTAGACAAATCACAACTCTTTTATTTAGAGCTTTAGAGATTATAAATAGATTCAATTCTCATCTCAATTAAGTTGCTATAACTAGATACCTACGTCATTTTTCATAAAAAGTTAGAATTTTTTATTTTTATTTTTTTGGATCTTCTTCAATTTTTTTGTGTGAAAACAAATATTCTAAAATTCAACATCCTTCTTCTTGACATTTTCCTACAACAACCTTCACAATACCATAATTCTACCTCTACTCTTTATGCATTGCATCTTAGTAGGGTAATATTTCTAAAATTTTGTGCTATCATAGTCCACTTTACCATATATGAATTACTAGTTTCCTTCCTAAAGCATAAGTGCAACCACAAGAATTGTAATAAATATTTTATATGAAAACACATTAATGTTATAAAATAAAACAAATATTACCAATGAAAAACATTAAAACCTCTCTATTGACTAGTCTATCTACACAAATATTTCCTTCCCTTAATATATGAGTAAACCTGATTTCTTCGAACTTTGTAGCAAGGTCTTGTATTTTCATAACTATCTCTTGTTTGTTCCATGGAGACTTTGTTTTCCTTAAAATTACATTTATTACTATTAGTGAATCACCTTCCATCCATACTCTTCCATTTCATTTGTCTGCATATTTTTAACCCTTCCAAAGGTGCTTAAGCTTCAACTTCATTATTTGTCTTAATCCACTATTGAAAGCATAATGAAACAAAGTCTCTCCCTTATTATTTCTAATTATTCCTCCTATTTTTCCTACTAGTCCTAGATTTCCTTTAGATGCTCCATCATAATTCAATTTAACCATCTCCACTTTTTGTGGTTTTCGCTTTATATTATTTCCCTTCTTTTTATTTTTCTTGTACCCAACACTGTAATTCTATTTAATGATTTGACTCCATCTATCAAGGCTCTTTGCTTCAATACTAGGAATTAGGTAAGTTGATAGGGTTGGTTTAGACTCCTATATGGCTAAACAAATATTTCTTTTCATTACCTCTAAACTACTTTCCTTTCCTTTAAATATTCTTCTATTCCTTTCCAACCATACAATTTAAAGTATTGTATATTTTGATATATCCCAAATTATATGTAAAACATCACTTTTAAAAGTGCTTTGTCATTGCTTTAATCATTCTCCAATTCATCACCATGCATAAAAACATCATATATAATTTTTTAAAATATTTTAAAATTTACAACGATCTTATAATATAATTAACTGATATAACACTTAACAAAGACTCATTTTCAATTAATAAAATATGTCTTGTTTTATGGTTTATATTTATTTTAATTAATTATATGAGATTAATTATCTTTATTATATCATAACAATATATATCAATATCAAGAAGAGATATATGTTCAAACCTTGGGGGCATGTCTCTTGTAAAGGTAGTAGTCTGATCTGAATCCTTTGAGTGTGCACCAAACCGATGATAACAATATAAATCTCGAGCGACCGGTGGTCCTCCTCACGTCGAGTCATCAACAACAAGGTGGTATAGGCTTGTTGGGAGCAACCCCTGTGGTTTGAACCCCGCACTTGGCAATTTCTAAAAATAGTGTGGATGTAACTAACTTCCCTATGTATCCAAAAAAAAACAATATATATCAATAGTTGAAATTCAAGGCTAATATAAAGCCATAGTGGTTAGGATTTTGGGCTCTCTTTTAGGAGACCTAGGTTCAAACTAAGGTGTGTAAGTGAATTTAAAAAAAAATGAGTTATTTTCAATTAATAAAATGTGTTTTGTCCTATAGTTTATATATAATTAGTTATATGAGATTGAACGTCTTCATAACAATATAGTAGTATTATAACAATTTATTTATCTATATATATATATATATATATATATATATATATATATATATAATTAGTTATTAGTTATATGAGATTAATCATATTTATTATATAAAGACGATATAATAGTATTATAACAATTTAATTATATATATAAATTTTTCTTTTCGTTACCTCTAAACTACTTTTTTTTCCCTTAAATATTCTTATATTTCTTTTCAACCATACAATTTTAAGTATTGTATCTTTTGATATATACGATATTGTATGTAAAGTCTCGCTTTTAAAAGTGCTCTCCTATTACTTTAACCATTCTTCAATTGTCCTATTCATCACCATGCATAAAAACATCATATATAAAAACATTTAAAGTATTTTTAAATTTACAACTATCTTATAGCATAATTAATAACACAGCAATCTTTTAGGAGCCATATCTTTATGAAGAGTTGTTTGATTCAGTTGATTCTTGGATCAACTTATGCAGAATTTGAATAGCTTTAAAATGAATGTTCATATGCAAATATATGAGCAATATTGAGGGAGATATGATCCTATGAAGTCAACCATTCGAAATAAGGGCAGTGACAATTTTTCAAGTCGCAAAAAATAAAATTGCAAATATTTTCCAGCTAGGTTTCGAATGATAAGAAGATCAGAGAAGGGCTACTTCTTTAACGAGAATTTGAATAGATTTAAAATGAGTGATCATATGCAAAAATTCAAGCAATATTGAGGGAGATACGACCTTGTGAAGTCAACCATTCGAAACAAGGGCAATCACGATTTTTCAAGTTGTAAAAAACAAAATTGTAAATATTTGCCAACTAGGGTTCTAACGATGGGAAGAGCAATGAAGGGCTAGGACTTTAGCAACGCAATATATTCTATTTGGACAAAAAAGTTTTCAGATAAGTTTATTTTCCTTTTTTTATCTTAGAAAATTGTGCATGAAAATTTGATAAGTTTTTATCAAATATTATATTTGCTATAGGACTTTTAGATAAATTTCAATAGATTTTGAGTTTTAGTTTCCTTTCCATGGACTAATTTATAGCTAAATCCTTAGAATCATATCTAGTGGTAGAGGTTAGTGAGCGCACCTCAAAGATATCCTCGTTGCTCCAAGATAGGGTAGTTTTTGGTAAATTTAATGGGTATTGACCAGGGGCTTCAGCCTTGAGAAAATTGATTGATAGGAGTTGGAAGTCTCGAGGAGTGATTCTATCTTTTATTCCCAAAGGTTTCTTCTTAGCCATTTTTTTTTCTAGGTAATAAAGAGAAAGAATCCTAAAATGGGGTCCTTGTTTCATTGGAAGAGCAAGACTCTTCCTTACCCATTGGTATGAAGGCTTTTCACCTGAAAATAAAAATGTATCCCTAGTACCAGTCTGGATTAGGATGTTTGGATTACGCATTGAATTTTTGGAAATAGATACCTTCAAGGCAATAGGCAACACTCTAGGAGAATTTCTTGAGGTTTTAGATATGACAAAAGATGGATTTTTGACTATTTATGCTCGAATATTGATCATGATTGATATAAGTAAAGTTTTACCAAAATCAATCATTCTTAAGTATAGGGATAATATGTGGAACCAAACTATAGATTATGAAAACATATATTTTAGATGTAGAATATGTCATGAGGTGGGGCATATTGAGAGATCATGCCCTAAGAAGAGCCCAACAGAATCATTTGTAGAAAATTGTAAGAGAAACTTATAAATGGTTATGGATGAAGATGGTTTTCAACTCCAAAAAATAAATCTAGAAGAATAATAGAAAATAAACAATGGAGACAAATAAGGAAGGATATTGGAATAAATACCAACTTTTTTGAGGCTTTAGCCTATGAATAAAAAGTAGATCAAAACTTAGAGGACACAATACAACAATTTCAACATATTAACAAGGAACCATCTATTCATAATGATTCTGATATAAGGAAGAACATTCTCAATGAACCTAAGGAATGTGTCTCATCAAATTTTGAAGACTCTCTTAAAGTACCATGCACCATTCAAGAAAAAAAATGGTAAATAAAATGCAGTTTTAGAAGTTAATACCTTTGTCATTAATAAGGAAATACAAATGAGCAAGACAAGTCAAAAGCTTCTATAATAGAGCCAAGAGAGGATAAATATGATGAAAAGTAAAATTGTGAAAGAATATTGAGGAATAGAATAATAAGACCTACTCCTGATATAGGTAAGGCAAAAAGAGGAAAACCCTCAAATTATCAAGCAAGATCTAGGGAAGCAAGAGCAAACATAGAGAAAGGAACACAAACTGAGTTGGTTGAACTTCTCTTTACCAAACAACAAATTGATATTGGTAATACGCAGGAGGGGCCAAAATCCCCTATGTCATGACCCTTCTAGATGGACTTTTGAAATGAAGAAACAATGTATTTAAGAGTGATGCTTCAATACTCGGTTTTTGTGCAATAAAGCAATTATGCAATATTACTAGATAATGAAAAATATGTTACTGCTAACAAATTGCCAATGCGTAGGATCATGTGCACTCATAAGTAGAAGAATTTAATTCCTCCACCGAAGACGAGGTTACTTGAGGTTGGAGGAAATGATGATATGACAACTCGAAGATAACAAGGATAGATACCTTCATATAGGCATGCATTCGATTAGGGATAATCATCAATAAATAGCCACCTTGAGCCCCAGAATGATGGTCTAGTAGCTATCATAAGTTCTCGAGGCAGAGACAGGTGACTAAATTGATGGAAATATCTCCCTCTTTGTTTGTGCTCATATTTAATTGTCTTTTACTTCAGCACTTCACCTCAGCAATGTGGAAATTTGGAATGAACAAACTATCTTCATAACTTCTTGGATAAAAATGATGTCTTATTTTTAATAGCTATTCATTTAAATAAATGGTAGATTTATTTTAAATGATAAATAGATTTATTCTTAGATAAAAAGGATGTCTTATTTTTAATAGCTATTCATTTAAATAAATGGTAGATTTATTTTAAATGATAAATAGATTTATTCTTAGATAAAAAGGATGTCTTATTTTTAATAGCTATTCATTTAAATAAATGGTAAATTTATTTTAAATGATAAATATATTTATTCTTGGATAAAAAGAATACCTTATTGTAGGTAGCTATTCATTTAAATAAATGGTAAATTTAAGTTAAATGATAAATGGATGTATTCTTAAATAAAAATAATGTCCCACTTTAAATAACCTTTCCTTTGGATTGATGGTGGATTATCCTTAAAATATGAGTGGTCAGATTTTAAATAAAAGAGGTAATAAAATCTATTTTGCTTACCTCAAAATTGGGTGGGCCACCCGAGTGGAGTCTAGCTAGCGAGGAGGTATGGCTCCATTAACGTAGGGAATGGCTCCACCAGAATGAGGGGATGGTTTCCTCTACGTGAGGAAGAAGAGACTTCAATGCTAGCTACACCATGAAAAGGTGGGAGGAAGGGACGTCTCCTCTACCACCTGATGAAGGGGTGCGTAAGTAATGATAGTGGTTAGCAGATAGAATGGAATAAAGGAGAGCTAGATGGATGAGTAAGGGGAGACGGGAGCAGATCAGAGAAATAAGTCACTAGGAGATTGAGGAGTAGTGCTCAGACTCGGTCTGAGTGACCATCAAAAACTAGCAGAATAGGCGACCAGGTTGGTATTGCTCTCTTGGTCCCCTATAGCCAAGCATAGCTCGCTGTTAGTTGCCCTATAGTTGAGCGTAGCTCATCATGCTGCTTATGGATGAGCATAGGTCATCATGTTGCTTGTGGTTGAGCATAGCTCATCGTGTTGCTTGTGGTTGAGCATAGCTCATCGTGTTGCTTATGGATGAGCGTAGGTCATCATGTTGCTTGTGGTTGAGCGTAGCTCATCGTGTTGCTTGTGGTTGAGCGTAGCTCATCGTTTTGCTTGTGGTTGAGTGCAGCTCATTATGTTGCTTGTAGTTGAGCATAGCTCAGCGATGCGCTGTGTGTAAAGCCTAATGCTGTGTATAAAGTCGAGCGATGTATGTAAAGCTTAGCACTGTATGTAAATTCAAGTGTTGTGTGTGAATTTGAGCATTGTATGTAAAGCCGAGCATTGTGTGTAAGCCGAGAATTGTTTGTAAAACCTAGCGCTATGTAAAGTTGAGTGTTGTGTAAATTGAGCGTTGTGTGTAAGCCGAGGTGTTGTGTGTAGCACCGAAGCGGAGCACTGTGTGTAAGCTGAGGTGTTGTGTTAAATTAGGAATAACATAAGAATTAATAAATAAGCATTAGGAATTATATTATATGCCAAGGTTTATATAACATAGGCCATAGGCTTGAAATAGCCAAATGGCAACAATTTCCCCTTAAGGTAGGAAACTGGCGTGAAGTAGGAAGTCCCCCCTAAGTCAACTAACAAGTTATTATTCACATAACAATGTGAATAATCAACATAATAACTATATCATTAACTGTAGTAAAAATAGTTTATGATATTTACAATGGTAAATAATGGAATAACCTAGTGGTAAAAATAGAAACTACTTTTTAACCTAAAATGTTGTGTGTAGCACCAAAGTCGAGCATTGAGTGTAGCACCAAAGTCGAGTGTTGTGTGCAGCACCAAAGTCAAGCGTTCTATTGGAGGGCCTATTTCAGAGCCGAGATTGCACTTTCAAATGCTATGATGAAGCTTCGTAGGAACATTCTTGTCATCCAGTTTGAAATGCCAGAATTCAAAGCCAAATTCCCACTGAGGTTGTCATCCTCCATAGGAGTGGGGGAATTTTGGCTTGACTCAGCCTTGGGTTTCTTGGTGCGGGATGATCATAAAACATGTATGGAAGCCTCTGTAATTCTCACCCTATGCTTGCATAGCAGAGTCCTTTTGCTAGTTGAAGGAACGAGATTGGTTGGTCAGGCGATGGTGATGGAAGGGGAAGGAGCAGCTTTGGGAGGGGAGGCGTAGGGCTTGGCTGGGGAAGCAAAAGGCTTGGGAGGGAAAACAAAGATATTGGCCAAAGCAGAGGGCTTGGCTAGAGAGGCAACAACACCAGGGATGGTGGCAAAGGTGGCAAGAACCTCTATATTGCCCAAGGGACTGGACAATAAGTGGGCAGGGCTTTGGGGGGAGGACAAGGAGGGTTCGACTGCAAGGGGATCGCTACAATGGGGGGGTTGGATGTGACATGATAGAAGATAACAACAAAAATATCCTAGTGGGTGGGAGGGGAAGATTTTTTATGGGCAGCATCCATAGAAAGGCGAATGGAGTGATAAAGAAACCCTAGGATGTTCATGGGCTTGTAACCTCTGATGTGGTTGACTAAAGCAAGGTGAAAATTGGCCATGGGTTTGTTGGGGTCATCACAGGCCAAATATTGCATGATAGGGATAATGACAGTGGGGAAAGTATCAGGGAGGGTCTCTCTTATCAGGGCCACACCATCCCACAAGAAACTCTGGTAGTTTGGGAACCCCTCCAACTCTGGTTCCTAACAGTGCTTATCATGGAGGACGAGTCGATTCGACAGGGGCAAAGCTGCAATATCTCTGATAAGCTAAGGAGTAACTTTCAAGTGAATGTTCCTCACGCAGACATGGCCATTTGACCACGTGCAGATAAAATCTGCAGTAATGTCTTCCTCGGCTCCGTGGAACTTGGATAGCAGGGTCATGAGCCTGCAACCTTGCAGATAAGCAGTGGAAAGAGAGTCAATCTGGAGAGCTCTTGGTTTGACAAATGCCATGGTGGAGGGGTTTGGAGAGGGAGCAAAAGGTGGTGGAGGGAGGGCAAAAATTGGCCAGAGTAACGGCTTGCAAGGGACGTTCAAGAACAGTCAATGGCCATGGGATAAAAAGGATGAGGGAAGTAGAAGGGTCATACTGAGGAGAGTGGATAAAGGATAGGTGGACAACCAATTTCTAATCCGAGTATGACAAGGGTGAGGAGTGGACATTGGGACGATATCCATACTAGTGACAATGATGATATGGGTTGGCAAAGCAAACATGGCCAACGGAGGGAGGGCAAGCAAGGGAGCAACCAAAATATCTACGACAAGATTTGGTGAAAAGCATTGGGATGCAGCAAGGGTGGATAGAAAGTCCCACTCATTGTGATGATTAGGATGGGCATCAGCAAGCCGACCAATCATGATGTGGCATCGCGTCATGCTTTGTATGGAAACCCATGGAGGAAGACCTGGAGAATCACCTACATGACATTGGAAACATACATTATTGGTTAGCGTGGAAAAACCTTATACGACTTGCCATGTACTTTTGAAAGTGCCAGTTGGATAACATTTGGCAAGGGAGAATCATGCCACACTATTAATGGCATCTGGCCAATGCCCAAGTTGGTAAACTTTTCAGTGATCCTGTTTGCTTCCCTGTACACATGGTTGGCTTCCACTTGGATGTGTTGACTCAATAATTCCTTGCATTCCTGGATCAAGGGCTTGATGTTCCATAAGGGATTCTTGTTAGAAGTGATGTAGCCAATAATTTTTAGAGAATACCCTTCGATGTGGATTTTAATGCAAGTGTTTTTTATCAGATAGAGGCCTCGCCACAGTGCCCAAGCCTCAGCCACATTGTTGGTTTGGTGGTTAAGGTTCTCAGTGAAAGCCAAGACAATCTCCCCAATGTGGTTCCTAATAGCACCCCCTGCACCTACCAGACCAGGATTCCCTTTAGACGCTCCATCAAAATTTATTTTTAGCCATCCCTCTCCTGGGGGATTCCAACAAGCTCTAAACCAGGGATGGGGAGCGTGAGGAGGTAGGGTGGGAATGGGAATGTTGAGGGAATTGAGGATGGTGGCTTCAACCTGGCTTAATAGGAATCTTGGCTAGGGGGGTAGTTGGAAATTCTCAGATGCATAGGCTAGGGATTTAATGGTTGTGGAAGTGGGGTTGTTTGAGTTGGTGGAGAACACCCTGTGGTTGCTCTCCAACCACACCTTCCAGATGAAGTGATGAAGGTAGATTTTCCACAAGAAAGCCACCTTGGGATGCTGGAATGGGGTGGGCCATTGGATGAACAAATCCAAGAGGGATTTAGGATGGACCCACTGAACTTGAAAGGTGGAGAGCATGAAATCAAGGCCCTCTTTGGCAAAATCACACTCTACAAGGAGGTGGTTGACGGATTCCCAATTGGACAAGCAAAGGTGGCATCTGTTGGAGACCAGGATTCCCCTCTTCATGAGGTTGTCAGTAGTGAGGGCTTTGTTTTGGATGGCGGTCCAAGCAAAGAAGCCAATTTTGGGGATAAGACGCTTAATCCAGATAGCATTGAAATGGATCGAGGAGCCATGAGAGTTAATCAGGAGGGAGTGAGCTTACTTAATTGAGAAATCCCCATAGTCCTTTCCTACCCAGATCGAATGATCTGGGGTGGCAGATGTGGGTATTATGGTAGTTCTGAGTAGCTTAGACAGATGGTCTCCCGCCCTGCCTAGGACAGTATTCCACTAACCCTGCATGTCGATATAATATTTCACCTTGATTACCCATCTTATTTCGAGATTCGGTCTAATAATAGAAAACTCAAGGAACTCCTTGAGGGGTTTATCTTTAAGCCACATGTCTTCCCAAAATTTAATAATTGATCCTTCACCTAGCTGCCATCGGGATCCTTTGATGATAAGAGGTTTAGCTTGAATAATGGTCTTCCAAAAAGCAAATCCATTAACAAGGATGTGGTTATCCATCAAAGACATATTTTTGAGATACTTGCTCTATATAGTTGAAACCCATTCCACTTTGAAGTTGGTAAACAGTTTCCGGGCCTGTTTTTCCAGGAGGGCTAGATTCATGTTGGCATACCTCCTCAGACCAAGGCCTCCTTTGTCCTTCGGTTGGCAGACCTTATCCTAGCTCAAAAGATAAAAAATTTTGGTGTTCTTTAGGCCCTCCCAAAGGAACTTTTTTTGGATCTGCTCAATTTTGTAATGAACCGATGTGGGAGATTTGAAGATAGACATGAAATAGATTGGGATGCTTTGGAGGATAGCCATGGAGAGGGTTGCTTTGGTTGCTTGATATAGAAGGAAGACTTTCCATGCTGCAAGCTTGCATTTGATCTTGTTAATAACATTGTCCCACATTGACTCTTTCGAGCTTTTGGTGAACAGGGGGAGACCCAGGTAGGAGGTGGGGAGATCCGTGATGCAATACTGAAGGATGCAGGTAATATTCCTCTGCCTGTTACCTAGAGTGTTTAGAAAATAACATTTGCTCTTAAGGTAGTTGATTTCCTGGCCTACAGCAGAGGCATATGTATCAAGGATCCCTTTGATATATTTGGCTTGGACGATAGAGGAGACAGTTGCAATGATGGTATCATAAACAAACTGCTAATGGGACAGGGGAGGGGATTCAGAAGAAGCCTTGATCCCTATAATACACCCTTTAGTGCACGCTTGTTTGAAAGCTCTACCTAGGGATTCGATAAGGATAATGAATAGGAAGGGGGATAAGGGATCTCCCTTCCTAATTCCTCTGAGGCTAGGAAAATAACCAGCAGTCGAGCCATTGACTAAAACTAAGAACTGTTGACACTTTTTGTCACATTATACAAGGGGTAGAAGAATAGTAGAATTTTGTATAATATTTCCTTGTTGAAAGTTTTCTTTTATTTTAAGTTACAGCAATTTTGACTTTCCCTATCGCCCCCTTTTATAAAAGAGCTTCGCTACCAAACAAGCCAAGGAAAATAGCTTCACCGAAAGAAAAGAAGGAGAATGTGAAAAGAGCTTCGGGCCCGAAGCACTCTAAATCACCACTTCGGGCGAAAGCGTTGCGAAGTAATATCACCGAAGAAAATACAAAAATAATGCTTTGCACCCGAAGCATTTTTAGCAGCCGCTTCGGGCAAAAGTTTTGTGAAGTAGCATCCAAACGACTTCGCTGAAAGAGGAGAGCATAATCCAAATCAGCTAAGGCAAAGAAACTACTTCGGGCCCGAAGTATTTCTGACACCTACTTCGGCCAGTTTTCACCCGAAGCAGTGGCGCCCGAAGCAAAATGACAATGGTTCGAAAACAAAGAAGTGCTTTGGGAGGATATTCCCCGAACCACAATTTTGAGAGAGAATCGGGCCGAAACATTTTCCATCCAAAGCAGTTTCGCCAGCAAAGGACAAAGAACCCCATTTCAAAGATGGAGCCCGCTCGACACTCGACATCCCCGAAGTAGTTTCTGTGAAGCATTATTTTGTGAAGAACAAATCAAGGAAGATCTACTTCGACCCAAGGCTTTGGCGAGGCGGAGATGTAGCGAAGCACTTTTCGGGCCCACGTTCCAAGGCAAGCAGCTTCCTAAGGTGATCGAAGGCCCCTTATAAATACTCCCTTTCTTGCTCGATAAGCCCATTGACCATTTCTGGCAAACGAAAGGGACATAACAGTCCTCGAAGTAAAACACGGTGGGCATAACGATCACTCAAGCACAGCATCCAGAAGCCATGGACACTCGGGTGATGCATTAAATGAACATTTCCATGGTTGACCCAGTCGCAGTTGCCAGTTTCGACAATCGATTTGAAAGCTCAATAGCAAAGAACCGCGAGGAGCCGATTTCTCAGAGCCCGAGGGTGTACTCCGTCATTTTTTGTAATAATGACTCAGAGGGCCAGGTCCTCTATAAAAACCTAGGCTTTGCAATGTAAAAATGGGGGAACTTTCTACTAGAAATTTGCTGTAACTTGATGTCCTGCATCTAATACTAAATATTTTTGTACTCCATTTCTCTCTTTTATGCTGCCTTCTGTGCTTAATTCTTTTGTCTGTCTGCACTCATATACTAAGACTCTAAATCCTAAATCTGGTGTGTGATTGGGGACTGTACCCTAAAATTCGCCCTGAAGGATACATAGGAGAGGAAAAACGTCGTATAAGCTTTATTTTATGCTACTTGGTGGGTCGTGGTTTCTGTTATTCCCTTGTCTTAATCGTTGTTACTCTGAACCTTGAATTCCAGTGAGAGAGAAAGAACCCTGTGAACTCGTCCAAAGGATACATAGGAAAGTGAGTATCACATTTCTTTCATCTATTCTTAGTGTTCTTTGTTGCTATTCGAGTTATTAGTGAGTGATCGTGCTTCCTGTTCTCTCCCACCTTAAATCATCATCTTCTAACCCTTACTCTTTTTATTTCTTTCTTTAACCCTTACCCCTTTTTATTTCTTTTCCTAACCCTTACTCTGTCTATTTCTTTCCTGCACTCTTGTCTTAAACCCCAAAAGTAGATTAGTATAGGAGCCGGCATTTCTCCGAAGATTGGCATGAGGGGCATCTCTTCCCCTCGGCATTTCAATGTTGGTCTTAGGTCCAGGGCGCGCAAACCCACCAAAAGTCATTTCCTATGCGGATTTGATGACCAACAGTTTCTGGCATGCCCGGTGGGACTCAAGGTCCCATATTTGAGAAAATTTCTAGCCCATCTTCACCGGAGCCAGTAGTTCTAACAAGTTCTCGGTGAGATCCGATCAGTCTCATCTTCTGAGTAGTAGTGAGAATCGATGCTCTCATTAGTAAAGATTCTTAGAATCTGGCAACTCTGTTTTACCCGAGAATCTCTAAAGTCATGAAGACCAGTGCCTAAACTTGGTTTTTGTAACCAGGACTCCCTGTGCCTTAAGAAGGTCCGAGTTCGGTGAATCTCTGGCTTGTCTTCATCTGATAAAATCACCTGGCAACTCAGTTGAGCTGAAGATCCAGATTTCCTGGTCGTAGGCGCCTTTCAAATTTGAAAGAAGATATCCTAGAGGAATCAAGGTTCGATGAGCAGCCTTGACCTCATGAGTAGAGAAATAATGTCCACCTAACGACTTTGACTTAGAAGTTACAACTGTGATTTCCACAGGCTACTGTCATAATGGCTGGGAGAAGCTTTCCTAGCTGGAATGATCCAGGCCCCCTGGATATCCAAAGCTACCACGAAATTCCCAAAAGTTCTTTGAAATCATTGACAAAATACAGCGACACCACGGGAATGGCTCGAGAGCACCTTGAAGATGTTGCCAATTTAGCGACCCTCCATGACATTATCCATGAAGATGTCATGATCAAACTTCTTGTTCTATCTCTGGAAGGAAGGGCGCTATGGTGGTACAGATTGCTCAGGCCCAAAAGCATCTGCTCATGGGATGACTTAGTGGGGGCATTGATTGAGATGTTCGATGGCTCTCAGGATCCCTTCCATCTCTTCGCATACCTCTCCACCATCAAGAGAGCACCCTCGAAGGGTATCACGGATTTCAATGTCCAATTTTGTAGAATTTGGAAGAGAATTCCACTAGAGATCCAACCGACGCCCGCCCAAGCCCATCTCTTCTATGTTCGAGCCTTCCACTCGGACGTAAGCCTCATTCTACTGCAATTCGAGGAATGAAGTTTCCCTCAAATATTTGAGGAGGCAATATGAGAGAAACAGCTTCTACTCCTATCGAGAAAGTGGCAGTGGAGAGAAACTTCGTCGCTTCCTCCGATAATTACTACTCCTGTCCGACCAACGTAGTACTCATCATGGAGCATTCCTCACACTAAGCCGAGACCTAAGATGCAGTCATTTGGAGCTCAGGAAGCAAACCTCATACTAGCTCAACAATGGAAGTACACAAGCGTGGCCCACCCAATGAACAACATGGCTGCTCATGATCCCCATCAAGAGGTGAACCGAGAAGAGAAGCAGACTCGAGTGGAAGAACCTGAGAACAAAGAGGGCACATTTTTGCACCTTTTTTGTATCCCAAGAGATGGCATGCAAGTGTTCAGCCAAAGCTCATCAAGCCTGTCCGATTCAGAGGATGAATCCGAAGAGATCCTGGAGGACTACTCTTCGTCGGAGGAACCTTGTTACCATATCAGTGGGATGGAAGAACCTGTACCCAGCCTTCATTTGGAAGAATCTATAGAATTCTGGCATTGGGTCTGGCATTGGGTCTGGTATTTGTTCCGGCTATCACTAAGACCAATGCCCCGAGAAGGCTTTCAAGTGGCAAACTTCTTTACCAATAATCTGGGCACTAGCAAGGACAAAAATTGGCTACGTTGTTTCCTCTTCGTAGCATGGACAACTTTAGGAAGGGTCTAGCCAAACCTCGAGGGTCTGCTAAAGTACAATCAGATCTAGTCTGGACACTACAGGTTTATCGGATAATCACCTAAAGTGAATCCATGGTGGTGGCATGCCCATTATGCCGCAAGCCTGTGTGAATATTGTAAATAGTTCGGCTATTAAATAAAAGTGCTGCTCAGAAACTCAGGTTGAGTTTTGACTCGGTAGCACTCCAAAAAAAAAAAAAAACTCCTTCGGGAAAATGTTTCCCGAAGTAACCAATGAAAAATGGTTCGCAGCAACGACTCGGACCAAGGCCCGAGAAGTACTGCGCCAAGGGGAGTTCAAGCGAAACAGTTTTCAAAGGAGGACCGACAAGCCACCTTCAGCAAAGAGAACTACTTCGGGCCTAAAGCATAGAGAAATAGCTCACACCAAGGGTTCACCCCGAAGCACTTCAACTCTGACTTCAGCTTCACCAACCCGACAACGAAAAAGGTAGGGGCATTTAAAATGTGCCTAGGGGAACGTGTCGATAGCCGCCTTCAAAAGCGTCCGAAGCGGGCGAGTTAAATGAAAAGGTGGCGGGTACGTCCTTTAGGGATTCATTTAGGAGAAAATTTCATGCTTGGGTACAAAGTGGCAGAGGGTCACGCTTCCAAAGCAAGCCGCAATCATCATAACACATATCTTGTGTACCACTCCACCATGCGGTGAATTAGATGAAGCGACACAGATTCAATTATGGTAAGTGCCTTAAATATGGGTAGTTGCCTTCTAGGGCTATATAATGCAGGCTCTAGTAGCAAGAAATCTATTTGCTCGATAATGCATGCAAACTATGCTGCTAGCCTTCAAGCTCTCCTATCTTGCGCTTCGAAGCCTCCAATCCCGAAGCCCTCCACATTGTTTTCTCCATTACCCCTAGCACTATGGGAAAGAAGAACTCTAAGGAAAAGGGGAAGGAACCAGAAGTGGCGGCCCCCGAATAGCCAAAGGCAAAGGGCCATGACAAAGGGCCAAAGAAAGTTGATTTTAGTTGTCACCCCGAGAAACAAGTCATAAGAGAAAGAGAGGATTCTGAGGATGAGCAACCTGAAGAACCGTCGATTGATACGTGGTATAGGATCAGAGACACCAAGCTATCGAGGAGCGTAGCTGAACTCAGGAGCACCATCGAGTTCATGAAAAGTAGGCTCTTGGCAGACAGCAAAAGAGCTGCCACTTACTACTCCCAGATATACTGGTATCTGACACCCCCCACACATCACTGCCCTGAGCTAATTGATGCCATCGCGCGAAACTATCAGCCCGCCTCCAGGAAAGTGGTGGACGCCTCCGACCACAAGCTATTCTCCATTCTTAAAGAAGATGTCCAGGCAGCCTTTGCACCACAACAGGGCCCTCCTAAGGGGTACACAGTTCACAATGTTATTCTTAGCGAACAAATGGAGAGGTTCAAGTCCTCCAATTACATGATCAATTTTTTGCAGCAGAGCCTCAAAAGCGGGCTCCCTTCGGGCAATTTTCCCCAAATGCCCCTACCCTTAGAGGCCTTCAAAAACATCGACATCTTCTCCATCATTGCATGGGTGGCAGGCCTATCTACCGACGCTTCGGTACACCCATGGCAGGTGTCTTTGGCTGAGTGTATTTCCAAAGGGGAATTTTATGCCCCTAATGCTTCAAGGCTGAGCATCAACCCAGTATTTTTTGACTAGGCAGAATGGGTGGCCAGGACGCTACATACGCAGCTCACCAAAGATGAAGAATGCTGGGACAAATAAGTATTTCTCGCCCTGTTCTCTTCTTATTTGGTTATTTTTCTTTCATGTACATAAGAGTTTCCCTTATGTTGCGATTACGGCAAGCGGTGAGGATGGAAATCCTCTCGCTGTATACTAGTGGACCCCTCTCCTATTGAAGACGGAGTCCTATTATTCTTTTAACCAACAATTTTTGGGACCCGCAATGCACATGCTAATGGGGTCTTCCCCTCGGGTTCCCCTCCTCCTAAGGGACAAGGTGGTACAAGAGAAAAGGGGAGACATTTTTCAGCTGACACAAGGGCTTGTAATTCGCATATTCGGCTTCATAGGGAAGCCCTTCTTACTACCAATTTACCCCTCTGAGTACCAGTTCGCATTGGAGGTCACTCGGCAGAGTGATGCAACAAATGCCATTTATGGCCATGGACGAAAATGGGCTCACACCTACAATTTCCCTTTCAAAATGGGAGTTATCGAGGTGTTTGCCCTCAAACAAAATGTTTTCTTGGAGGAGAAACTCACCAATTTTGGCCTAGTCCAGCTTCCTCAGCAATGGCTCTATGACCCCCTGGGGGTAATGAGGGACCATCTTCGATTTAAGAACTTCCATGCTTGCCCTTATCCAAAAATCGTAGAGCAGAGGAACAATCCCAACGGGAGGGATCTAGAGTGGCACTTGGAGAAAATGGAAACGCTACCTCCCTGGCACGAGTTCTACCCGATGGAGGTCGCATATGACCTAGTTCGGCACCCTCTCCCGAGCCCCAACTCCACCTTCTAGAAGAAGGCAAAGGATGACTTGAAGGAGGCGATGAAAGATTGGGATGTGGCCCAGCTAAGAGAATGGTGGATAATGAGGGTCCATCACCAAAATATGAACTCTTACGGACTTTTGGCAACTGACAAGGACTTCACGGCGGTCTATGAGGCCAATGTCGGGACATGGAAGCCCCTGTCCTTTGCCGACCTCATTCCCTCAGCTATACTAGGTTCGAGCGAAAGCCCAAAAGGTAAGGAAACTACTTCGGAGCCGAAGAAAGGGAAGAAGGCCAAAGCCACACCACGTAAACCACCTCAGGTACCTGTGGGAGGCCAAGGCATGAGTTTCAAGGAGTCAAAACAACCGCTGGTGAGGACAAAGAGAAAGAGGCCAGAATCAGTCCAAGTGCCTCCAAGTCATCCAAAGTGGCTTCGCATAGGTTTTCAGAGCCCTTCCACTGGATGACCTACATCGGGCCCATCTGAAGCAAACGTCGAAGGCATAGCACCACCAAGCATCGAAACCGTCCCAGATATTAATGGCATCAATGTGGAGGAACTCCTCCAATCCGAAGGGGACGTTGAGGCAGAAACCATGGAGGTTGAAGATGCCGAAGCAAAAGAAGAATAGGAGACGACTACACCTGAAGTCACTACAACTACTTTGCCAAGAGGGCACTTAGGTATGCATGCATCACCCTATACTTAGGACTCACCCACGTCCACTACGGCCACGATCGAAGGATCCCATCAGTATCCCCTGCAAGGCCACTCATCCCCTCACACATCACCCACAGCTAGTCCAGGTCCATCCCACGATCCCGGCCAAGATAAGTCCATTGATATCACTTCGCCCACTCACGCTGCCACTCCCTTGATTCTTAGCAGAAGTGGAGGTATCACTTTGACGTCGAGCCCTACCACCCAATCCCTCGTCTCGTATGATGTGGCCACCATTGCCAAAATACCCGCTACACTCACCGTCGGACCTTCTGATGAGACATCCCCCATCCACTCCCTGTATTTGTTCACTCCTTCGGCTGGTGACCCAGCCTTGTTTGAATCTGAGATGTCCTTGATCAAGGAACGCCCCCTCGTTAAGAAGCTGCTCCAAGCCCGACAGAATACTGACAAAATCCTAAATGAGGCGAGAAAGAAAAGAGGGTGAGCGACGGCTCAAGTTGAAAAATGCATCGTGTTTGATTTGAAAGCTAGGAAGATGCACAAGATCAAGAAGGTCCCTAAGGTTCAGAAGCCTCTGGATGAAATGACTCTAGTAGACTATGACTACCAAGAAACACCCAAGGACCTAGTGCATCTAAATGTAGACAACGAATCGGCATCCATGCATGTCCGAATTGAGACCTTTAGGGCTCATGTAGTCTTCGCCAATGAGCGCAGGATCGAGGCTAAGGCCGCCAATGTTAAGTTAGAAGAAGATTTGGTGAGGGTCCGCTCCAAGTTGGCAGAGGTCGAGGAGCAGTGCAAGGCCATGAAAAAGGAAACATGCGCCCTAAAGCTGCAAGTTCTATAGCTCCAAAATACTGAAGAAAATTAGGCACGAAGATAGGCCGAAAATGATCTAAAGGCCAAAGAGCTGGAAGGTAGAGTTGCACAAATGCAAGCCCAGCTGTACAAGAAGGAAGACCTATCGGTGTTTGATAGGAGCAAAATTAAGGAGATTCGCGTCCATTTGCTCAATAATTTTAGGTCTCGATGTTCCAGCGCCCTCACGATTCTAGCCTTCATCACCGAAGCCTAACGCGCTATTGCCGAAGGAGGGCAAATCATTGATGAAGTCACGCAGAAATCTAGGAGCAGGCTCAAGTTAGCCTTCGACGTCCAGAATGCAAAATATCAGGACTTGCAGGTCACTGCAATGACTTAGATGGCTAGGGATTGGTCCACGGCCCAGGCCATAGTTCGTGCCTTCTTTTCCAAGGTGCGCAAAGCTCAGAAGGCGAGAAGGCTCCAGGACATTTTTGACAACGAGCAACGCGCCTCAATGAATTATTTTTAGGACCTCTCCTCCTTGGGTTTCCCGAGTTTCATAGACGATGACGGGAACCTTCTGACTAAAGATGACCTCAAACCAGTCTAGCTCCAGTTCGAGGGCGATGTCTCGGAGATAGACGGGTGGGCGGAGCCGATCTCGGAAGGGCAGATAACCGACTTCATTTTGAGGTACTGCAAGATGGTAGCATGCCTAAACGATTTATTCATCAGGGCCAAACATGCTGACATTGGGCAAATTGATTGATTTCACGTTTTGGTTAAGGCATTACAAGATCAAGAACCATTCCAAAAGGGTGTCTGGGCTCATGTTCGAAGAAAAATGAAGCACATCCGCGATCGCCTCGAACCATCACCTCATCTAGAAGCCACACTAGAGGAAGAGGGAGAAGAAGAAGGAGAAGAGGAACAAGAAGAGGGAAAAACCGTAGAAGCAGGGTCTGGGGAAAACCAGTAACTCTGCAGCCCAATGGATCAGGACTAAAGGGTTCTTTTGTCGAGACGAGCTCGTCACCCCGTGAACCGCCAAGAATGTTGACACTTTTTGTCACATTATACAAGGGGTAGAAGAATAGTAGAATTTTGTATAATATTTCCTTGTTGAAAGTTTTCTTTTATTTTAAGTTACAGCAATTTTGACTTTCCCTATCGCCCCCTTTTATAAAAGAGCTTCGCTACCAAACAAGCCAAGGAAAATAGCTTCACTGAAAGAAAAGAAGGAGAATGTGAAAAGAGCTTCGGGCCCGAAGCACTCTAAATCACCACTTTGGGCGAAAGCGTTGCGAAGTAATATCACCGAAGAAAATACAAAAATAACGCTTTGCACCCGAAGCATTTTCAGCAGCCGCTTCGGGCGAAAGTTTTGCGAAGCAGCATCCAAACGACTTCGCCGAAAGAGGAGAGCATAATCCAAATTAGCTAAGGCAAAGAAACTACTTCGGGCCCGAAGTATTTCTGACACCTACTTCAGCCAGTTTTCACCCAAAGCAGTGGCGCCCAAAGCAAAATGACAATGGTTCAGAAATAGAGAAGTGCTTCGGGAGGATATTCCCCGAACCATAGTTTTGAGAGAGAATCAGGCCGAAACATTTTCCATCCGAAGCAGTTTCGCCAGCAAAGGACAAAGAACCCCATTTCAAATATGGAGCCCGCTTAGCACTCGACATCCCCGAAGTAGTTTTTGTGAAGCATTATTTTGCGAAGAACAAATCAAGGAAGATCTACTTCGGCCCAAGGCTTTGGTGAGGCGAAGATGTAGCGAAGCACTTTTTGGGCCCACGTTCCAAGGTGGGCAGCTTCCCAAGGTGATCGAAGGCCCCTTATAAATACTCCCTTTCTTGCCCGATAAGCCCGTTGACCATTTTTGGCAAACGAAAGGGACGTAATAGTCCTCGAAGTAAAACACGACGGGCGTAATGATCACTCAAGCACAACATCCAGAAGCCAGGGACACTCGGGCGGCGCATTAAATGAACGTTTCCATGGTTGACTCAGTCGTAGTTGCCAGTTTCAGCAATCGATTTGAAAGCTCAGCAGCAGCAACCGCGAGGAGCCAATTTCTCAGAGCCCGAGGGTGTACTCCACCGTTTTTTGTAATAATGACTCAGAGGGTCGGGTCCTCTATAAAAACCTAGGCTTTGCAATGTAAAAATGGGGGGAACTTTCTGCTAGAAAGTTGTTGTAACTTGATGTCCTGCGTCTAATACTAAAGATTTTTGTACTCCATTTCTCTCTTTTATGCTGCCTTATGTGCTTAATTCTTTTGTTTGTCTGCACTCGTATACTGAGACTCTGAATCCTGAATCCGGTGTGCGATTGGAGACTGTGCCCTAAAATTCACCCTGAAGGATACATAGGAGAGGAAAAATGTCGTATAAGCTTTCTTTTATGCCGCCTGGTGGGTCGTGGTTTCTGTTATTCCCTTGTCTTAATCGCTGTTACTCTGAACCCTGAATTCCAGCGAGAGAGAAAGGAGAACCCTGTGAACTCGTCCAGAGGATACATAGGAAAGCGAGTATCGCATTTCTTTCATCTATTCTTGGTGTTCTTTGCTGCTATTCGAGTTATTAGCGAGTGATCGTGCTTCCTGTTCTCTCCCACCTTAAATCATCATCTTCTAACCCTTACTCTTTTTATTTCTTTCTCTAACCCTTACCCCTTTTTATTTCTTTTCCTAACCCTTACTCTGTCTATTTCTTTCTTGCACTCTTGTCTCAAACCCAAAAAGTATATTAGTATAGGAGCCGGCCTTTCTTCGGAGATTGGCACGACCCTCGGCCTTTCAATGTTGGTCACAGGTCTAGGGTGCGCAAACCCACCGAAATTCCTTTCCTGTGCGGATTTGATGACCAACAAGAACCAAGGATTTGAGATGCATCTCTTAATGCCCTTAATCCATTATGTGTGAAAACTAAATCGGGATAGGACTTTTAGGAGAAACCCTCTGTCCACTTTTTCAAAGGCTTTTTTGATATCCAGTTTTAGGAACATGGTCACTTTCTTGTTGCAAAGGGTTGAGTGGAGCATTTCATGAATGGAAATGATGCTATCAGTAATGGATCTTCCTTCAACTGAGATGCCTTGGCGAGGATCAATGATGGAGGGGAGAATTTTCTTTAGCCTTTGTATGAGGGACTTGGTTAGGATCTTGTAGATGATGTTGCACAAACTAATGGGCCTGAAGTCACTCATGGTTTTGCACAGAGGGCTTTTAGGGACTAGGGAAATGAAGGTGGAGTTAGCCCCACGGGGTATGATCTTGGTATGTTGGAGCTCCATGATAGCATAACATACATCTTGCCCTACTATATCCTATAAAGTCTAGAAGAAATAGGGGGGAACCCATCCGAACTTGGAGCATTTTTCACCTTCATGGAAAATAAGGCACTCTTGATTTCCTTCTCAAATAAGGGTTGGATCATAGATTGATTCATTTCGGGGGTGACTAAGGGGGGATGTTTTCCAATAGGGCTTCCTAGGCTACGGAGTTGGTGGGGAGGGCGGTACCCAACATGTTGCTAAAAAAATATGAGACTTACTCTTAGATCTTGAAGATATCCTGAGAGACAGTTCCATCTTGCAAGGTGAGCTCTTTGATCGTGTTAGTACTTTTGTTGCGCAAAGTAGAAGCATGGAAGAACCTTGTATTAGCATCCCCATCCTTGATCCAGAGAGCCCAGGATTTCTATCGCCATAAGGTCTCCTCTTTGGCAAGAATGTTATGATATTCATCCAGAAGTTGTCTTTCTTCATTCCTCAGCTGAGTGGTCCACTGATCATGTTGGATTTTATGTTCTAACATTTTGAGTTGGCTCAACGTCTCCTCCTTGGCCTTGAAAATATTTCCAAACACTTCCCTATTCTAAATTTTCAGGTTTTCTTTGATGGATTTTAGCTTTTGGGATACCTGAGAGATATCTGACCCTAGAGTAGGGGTGTTCCACCACTCCCCAATCCTATGGTGTAGGTCCAAGTGATGAATCCACATGTTCTCAAATTTGAATGGGGTCTTGAAATATGGGGCCTTATTCGATTCCAAGAAGAGAGGGGAATGATCAGAACCGATTATAGGGAGAGGGATCAAAGAAGTGTCTTCAAATAGGGGAAAGGCCTGTTGAGATAGGAAAAATTGATCTAGTTTGACTTGGATGTGTTCAGCCCCAACTCTTTTGTTGCTCTAGGTGAATTGGCTACCTCTGATTTGCATTTCCATGAGCTCATTCTCAGAGACAAACTCTTGGAAGTCTCTGATGGTTTTGGAGGGAGTGCATGCACCTCCTTTCTTATCAGAGTGGAAGAGAGGGAAGTTCAAATCCTCGGCTACCATCCACGGAAGGTTGGAGAAAGCCTCCTTCATAAGAGACAAGGATCTCCACATGTTACATCTTTCCATGGGATTGTTGGGGGCATAGATGTTGGACAACACCCAAGTGAATTTGTTTTATTTGCAGTAGAAAACCAAATTTAGGGTTATGTTGGAATAGGAGATGACTCTGCCTTCTACCTTTTCAGGGTCCCAAAAATACAGGCGGCCTCTCACCGATCCTTCAGTTGGGGATGAAGCCCACTGGCCCTTCTTCCAGATTGTCTGAACTATACTACGAGTTATTTCAGTATCTGTTTTAGTTTCTTTAAGGATGAGTATAGAAGGTTTGTACTCTTTCTTCATGGTGCGAGCTAACCTCTATTTGCTCATGTTGTTAAAACCTCTGATGGTCCAAGAGAGGATCTTCATCTAGACATTTTGTTAGGTTTCTTGCCTCCCTTGTTCTGAATAGGGGGAGGTTTGGGATTCTTAGTCTCATCCTTAGTTTGGTTTAACAAAGTGGGGCACAGGGTTAGTTGCACTCCGTTCACAATTTGGTCATTAGTATCCTTCTTATTTTGATCCTAGTTGGACGACCAACCTCTTTTCTTCTCACCCCCAATGTCTATGGGCCCTTTTTTCTCCTGGTGATGATGGAGCTAAAATCTACTTTGGAGTGGAAGGGATTGGAAGCATCTTTTGAGGATTCAGGGCATGACCCGAAAGGGGACGAGGGTTCTTTCGAGGGACAAGAAAGAGGGGCACCCGACTGGAGGAGGGAGTTAGGGTCAAACATGGGATCAGGATGGGGTATGATGGGAGGGAGGGAGATGTCAGGGATGGGGATAGAAGGCTCAAAAATAGAGGGGGATGGAGGGGTATGGGGATTGGAGGAGGGGTTTTCCATAGGAATGGAT
The DNA here is from genome assembly GCA_028583015.1 of Wollemia nobilis. Classification (NCBI taxonomy): domain Eukaryota; kingdom Viridiplantae; phylum Streptophyta; class Pinopsida; order Araucariales; family Araucariaceae; genus Wollemia; species Wollemia nobilis. The sequence goes on along the minus strand of JAQPPZ010012983.1, from coordinate 4,389,332 downwards.
TATGTGAAGAGAACCTCGTCATTTGCAGTGCTTAAGGGTCCAAATATGTTAGGGAAAGTGAACATAGAACATACCTGATCAGAGTTTGAATATGGATTGTTGATGAGGGGTTCCTAGTGAGCAGCCTACTTTCCCTTATTGCTTTTCGATCGGGTGCTCCCGACTCCCTTGGACTGGTTATAACACTCTCCCATATGGATATGACTGGAGCAAGGAGGGGGGAGCTTTGACAGGAGCTTCCCGTTGGGGCTTGAGGGAAGGACATTAGGATCGGAGGTGCCCCTAGGATTTGCATTCGATGTAGAACACAAGTTTGTTCTCATATTCAAAAGCTTGGCACCATTAGAAGTCCCCATAAATGAGATTTAAGTAGGTGGGGAGTTGGGAGGTAAGGTTGGCATTGACACATATTTGGGCATGGCCCATGCGAGATCGGGCTTTAGTTGTAGGATCAATCACTACAAGTTTCCCAATGTAACCCCCTATCCACTAAAGGACATCTTCATAGCAGAATTGGATGGGGAGCTCTGGGAGACAGACCCATATTGGCGTGAAGTTGATGTCTTGAGTTCGGGGGTTGAAATATTCCCCCCATTTTCTTAAAAATAGACTTTTCTTGCCAAAGAACCAAGGTTCCCTAGTGAGGATCCGAAAATAATCATCCTGGTTGTTCAAGCATATCAAGAAGAAACCCCGAGAGAGGGTCTCCAACTGAAGGCTTCTCGTCATGTGCCATTTGAACCTGGCCCATTTGTGAATAGACTCCATATTAGGTCTTCCTCCCACAAAATTGCCCACCAAAGAAAGGGATTCGTTAGAGATTTTTTCGACCATGAAAGAGACGAGGAAGACCATATTCTCCCCTGATACGATCACAGGGGAATGGTTTGCTTTTATTGTGGGGCTAGGAGAAGCCTTGCCCGTAACCTTCTCTAGGTACGATAGAGGGGCATCGGTTTTCCCTCTAGGGTCTATGTCAGGGCCCTTGGTCCCATCCTCCGAAGGAGGAATCTCGCCCTACTCCAGGTCTTCATACGGGGCCTAGGAAATCTCGCCTAAAGAAATCCCACCAGCAAAAACCCCACCAGTTGTAGAGGTCGCTAAGGAAGTCATTTTTTCCACCTTTGGAATGGATTTTATATTATTTTTATGGTTCATTTTGTAAAATGAGGGTATGGGACCTTACTTTATGAAGTGATGAGAAACATTTATGGTGCAAACTAAATCAGTTTGCTTTGATTAAATGAGATGAAAGAACCCAGTGCATTAAACAGTTAAGGGTATGGGACTTTAATTTTTAAGTGAGGGTTAGATCATTTATTGCAAAGAAATTGTAAGGTGGGATGCATGGTAGGATGACTCTCATAAGTGGGTGAAAGGGGTCATAGAGAGGGAAGCTCTACAATAATAACTATGTATTAGAAAGTTGAATTGCTTAGGTTAATTGTATAGTTGCAATTTGGCAAATAAATGAGTAAATGCATTAGAAGCATGTCTATCCGGATCTATGAGCGTCATGATCCTCTACTATCCTTACTTGATCGATGGAAGAGCAGGAGGACCAAAGTCAGGATATGGACTACTTTGCAAGTTTGCTCTCTACCTTATTTCCTGCTTGATTATACAATAGATTAGATTTGTGGGGAGATTTCCCCAATGGATTATATGTAAAGTAATTATGGAAAGCATGGGGTTTTGCCATATTTGCCTATGGATTGAATGAGCATTGTTTATTATTGTATTTTGATATCCTTTCTGATTGAAATGCTACTTAATTGTCTATCGCATGCTTTCCCTTTAATGTATGTTTCATGCTTGTTTAATTTTGCTTGTTTTGTTAGATTTAGTATCTAGATTTATCTTTGGTATTTTTATGAGTTTTAAAAAATAATAATAATTAAAAGTTGCAAGTTCTAGGTGAACTTGATGACCTAAGGGCTTAAGACCCCCTTAGGGATATGGGTTATCTATGTTTAGAAATCCGTACCAAGAGTTAAGATAGCTTGTCATAGGACGAGATTGATAGCTTAACTCACAATGCACGTAGCATACCCACACATAATAGTTTGTGTGTAGTATGGATATGTGTGTATAGCTTTCAATGATTGAGGGTGATAAGTCTAGCTCATCAAGAGATAATATGGATGGACTTACGTGCATGACATGAGATAGGCCTACGCAAAATAAAATTGTATGAGGAGAATCTCATGTGGTATAGTTCTTGAGAAACTTAGGGGATGTCAAACATTAATTTGGTCTAAGGTTGGATGGGGATTTATGAATCCTTCTCCTTGATCAATATATATATATATATATAAAGAGACTTTTTTTCTTTTTGTTTGTGTGTTTTCTTATTTTCTTGTTTGAGGGTTGTTACACCCTAATGAGACATGATTATCATCTCATGGAATATAAGGGGTGCTAATACCCCCTCAAAGCAAAGGTGTATTAGGGACCTATGTTTAAGTAATAAACCTGATATTCTTTGTATCCAGGAAACTAAAATGACAAAAGAAGAAGTTTCAAAAACTATGAAAGTAGTATGGGCAAGATGTGAATGGGATGCTATGGATTCTAAAGGAGTGGTAGGGGGAATTCTAACTTGTTGGAATCCTTCTAGAACCTCTTGTGTAACCATTCATAAAAATAGGCATTGGATAGCCTCTTTAGTCACTTGCTACTTTGCAGATATTTGTTTCATCCTTATCAATGTCTATGGACCTACAACTCAGTCAGGTAGATTAGAAGTTTGGAGTGGGATTGAAGCCTTTATGAGAAGTAAAGACCAAGAAACCTGATTCATGATCATTGGATATTTTAATGCCATAACCAAGTTGGATGAAAAAATTGGGGGAATTAGGAAATTGACCCAAAGTATGAAAGATTTCTCAGCTTTTATTCAAAACAATAATCTATGGGAAGTTGAGTTTGAAGAAGACAACTATACTTGGACCAACAATAGGAGAGGCCAGAACCTAATAGCAAAAAAATTAGATAGATGCATTCTCTCTTATCATTGGCTAGATGAAGGAACTTGTGCTAAAATTAATACCTTAACAAGGATTGGTTCAGATCATTGGCCAATAAGAGTTAAAATGGTGGTAAGTGAATTAAAAAAATATCATATTTTAAATATGAGCATATGTGGGAAGACCATCCTCAATTTGTTGATATGATAGCTCAAACGTGGAATTCTTTAGGTAATGGTGGGTTGTATGCTCTTCCAAACCAAATTAAAGCTATGACATCTAGATTAAAAGAATGGAACAAGAACACCTTTGGAAATATTTTTGAGAAGAAAGAAGAACTAAAAGATAAACTTTCAAAATTCCAAAAAGGTGATGAAAATAATCCAAGCTCAGAGGAAAGGGAGTTGCTTAGTGAATATCATAATATTTTGAGTAAGGAAGAGAAATTTTGGAGATTAAAATCAAGATAGACTTGGTTAAAAGAAGGAGATAAAAATACAAAGTTTTTTCATAGGATGGCTATAGTACAGAGATCATCTTCTAGAATTAGTAGAATTAAATCAATAGAAGGGTTTTGGATTGAAGATCAGAGTGAAATTAGAAAAGAGGCAAAGTTGTTTTATCATAATATTCTAGGTTCAGAGGAGACCAAAGTTCTTAATGATAAACTTCTTCAAGATGTTCCTTCAGTTATAACGAATGAAGACAATAGGAAACCGATGGAGCCTATTACTCTAGAAGAAGTTCATTTAGCTCTTTTCTCTTTTAATAAGGATAAATCCCTAGGTCCAGATGGGCTCTCTACAACTTTTTACCAACATAATTGGGATATAGTGAAGGATTCTTTATTGGTGGCAGTGGAACAGTCTAGGGTAAAACAATACATACCTTATAAAATAAATGCAACATATCTTACCCTAATTCCAAAAAAGAAGGATGTTGAATTGTTTGATTCTTTTAGACCCATAAGCCTATGTAATATGGCATATAAGATTATTTCCAAAGTGATGGCAAATAGATTAAGGCCATTGTTAGACAAAATTATTTCAGAAGAGCAAGGAGGATTTGTGAAAGGGAGACAAATTCTGGATGGGATCATAGTAGCTCATGAAGTTATACATTCAACAACTTCAAGAAAAGAGAAAGCAATGATCTTAAAACTTGATATGAGTAAAGCCTATGATAGGGTTAAATGGGATTTTTCTTTTTGCAGTTTTAGATAAGTTTGGATTTGGGGAAGAAATGGGTTAGATGGATTAAAGCTTGTGTCTCTACAGTTTCTTATTCAGTGTTGGTCAATGGGTTAGTGACATAATATTTTAAATCCAAGAGAGGCCTTAGACAAGGAGATCCTCTATCTCCTTATTTGTTCATTATTATGGTAGAGGTTTTGAGTAGGAACTTAAAGAAGGCTTACAAATATGGGCTTATAAGTGGACTTAAGGTTAGTAATAACATCGATAACATCACCCATCAATAATTTGTAGATGATACAACCCTTTTTGGAAGGGCAAGGATAAATGAGGCCAAAGCTTTGAATAACTTTTTAAAGGAGTATGAAAGAGCTTCAGGGCAAAAAGTTAATAGGACTAAATCCAAAATTTACTTCCTTAACACTCCTGCTAATATCAAAGCAAGAATTTGTAGGTTACTTCAAATGGAGGAGGCAAATTTACCAACAACTTATCTAGGGATGCCTTTATTTGAGGGGAGAATGAGGATAGATTTATGGAATCTAGTTATTAGTAAAGTTCAAAATAAACTTCCATCTTGGAAAGGTAGATGGTTATCATTAGCAAGAAGAGTGCAGTTAATTAAGTCAGTCTTACAAGCCATTCCAACATATTATATGTCATTGTATTCTATGCCAAAATCAGTTGAAAAAAGTTTAATCTATATTATGCGATCCTTTTTATGGTCAGGTTTACATGATAAAAGGAAATTTCCTTTGGTGAAATGGAGCAAGTTGTGTGATGATAAAACTAGGGGAGGTCTTGGTTTAAGAGTTCTTACAGATGCAAACTTAGCTCTTAGGGAAAAAGTTATTTGGAGATTGTACAAAGAGAGTCAAAGACAATGGGCAAGAATTCTTCTAAGTAAGTATGTTGATCCCAATGACCCAAGTTTAATATTTATTGCATTCTCTCTACCAAATGGTTCTGCTCTTTGGAATGGTTTAAAAAAATCTATTGATCTTATGATTAAAGGTTTAAGATGGGTGGTGGGAACTGGAGAAAAAATTTCTATTTGGATGGATACTTGGTGTGATAAAAAACCACTCAATTTAGATCCAATTTTGAAACCTTGGATGAGATTACTTCAAGATAAATATGGTGATAGGGTTTCAAACATTTTGTACAAGGATCGAGAAGGAAGATACAAATGGAAAGAAGATTTTTTTACAAGTATACAAGACATTGATGCTAGGAGGCAATTGAGTAGAAAGATAACAATTGTGATTATTCCAAGGGGAGCCAAGGATAAATTGATTTGGGAGTTGAATAGCTCAGGAGAATACACAACAAGAAGTGGATATAATGTTCAACACCAACAAAATAATAATGTCACTAGAATATGGAGAGATATTTGGGATAGCCCAAGCATTCCTAAAGTCAAAATGTTTGTTTGGCTAGTAGGTCATAGAAGAATTTTATCCTAGGATAACCTTATGAAAAGGGGTTTTCATGGCCCCTCTCAATGTGTTTTCTTTGTATAAGGAGGAGGAGAGTATAGACCATCTCTTGGGACATTGCTCAATAGTCTGGAATCTATGGCAATGGATTCTTAATATGTTTGGTAAATGCATGGTGATGAATAGCAGAATTGAAGATTGGTTAAAGCAATGGCAAAGCACTTATAAAAGTGAGGCTTTACAGACAATATGGGATATATCAAAAGATACAATACTTTGGACTATATGGCTAGAAAGGAATAGAAGAATATTTAAAGGAAAGGAAAGCAGTTTAGAGGTAATGAAAAGGAAGATATGTTTAGCCATAGAGGAGTCTAAACCAACCCTATCAACTCACCCAATCCCTAATTTGGAAGCAGAGAGCCTTGATAGATGGAGTCAAGTCATTAAATGGAATTATGATGTTGGGTACAAGAGAAGCAAAAAGAAATGCAAAGAATATAAAGTGGAAACCACTAGATGTGGAGTTGGTTAAATTGAATTTTGATGGAGCATCTAAAGGAAATCTAGGACCAGGAGGAGGAGGAGGAATAATTAGAAATAATAGAGGAGAGATTTTGTCTCATTATGCTTTCAATAGTGGATTTAAGATAAATAATGAAGTTGAAGCTTGGGCAACTTTAGAAGGGTTAAAAATATGTAAACAAATGAAATGGAATAGAGTATGGATGGAAGGTGATTCTCTCATAGTAATAAATGCAATTTTGAGGAAAGCAAAGGCTCCATGGAACATACAAGAGATAATTGTGGAAATTCAAGATCTTGCTAAAGAGTTTGAAGAAATCAGGTTTACATATATATTAAGGGAAGGAAACAAATGTGCAGATAAGCTAGCCAATAGAGGGGTTTTGATTGAGGATCATGAAGTTAAATTCTCCTTTCCATGGTTAGAGGAAGTAGAAAGTTTAGTTGAAGTTGACAAGAAAATGTTGATTGCCTGAATCAATTAATGATTAAGATTTACTTTAATGTTTTCCATTGGTAATATCTGTTTTATTTTGTAACAATAATGTGTTTTCATTTAAACTATTTATTATAATTTTTGTGGTTGCACTTGTGTTTCAAGAAGGAAACTAGCAATCCAAATTTGGTAAAGCGGACTATGATAGTGCGATGTTTTGGAAATATTACTCTACTAAGATGCAAGGCATAGATAGTAGAGGTGAAGTTTTGGCATTGTGAAGGCTGCTATAGGAAAATGTCAAGAAAGATGCTAAATTTTGGAGTAATTGTATTCATACAAAAATTTGAAAAGATCCAAAAAATGAAAATCAAGAATTCAGATATTTTATGTAAAATGATGTAGGTTTCTAGCTATAACATCTCAATTGAGATGAGAAGTGTATCTATTTGTAAACTCTCAAGCTCTAAAGAAGAGAGATGTAATTTGTCAAGGGTGGGGGACCCGAGTACAACCCCTTATTATCCAAAAAAAAAATAATAATAACACGTAACAAAGACTCATCTTCAATTAATAAAGTGTTTTTTGTTCTATGGTTTTTATATTTTTAATTAGTTATATGAGATTGATTGTCTTTATTATATCATAACAACATAGTATTATTATAACAATACATATTGATAGTTGAGATTCAAGTCTAATATAAATAATTTAGATTTTGGGATTTAAAAAGGTATGAGTTTTTAAAAAATTATAATTTTGATCTAATTTTTTTCAATGAGTTTACGTAGGTTTTTATAAGGGGTCCTAGTCCCCTCATACTAAGTGGGGTTTGAAATTTGGACCTTTCAAAATGTATCTATATATATATGAATGAATAGTTAAGATTAAGTATAATTCTCCTTCTTAAAAGGTTTAAAAAAATTTCTTGAAATTTAAAAGTTTTTTTTTTAATTTAATGAGATTAGCATTAATGGATAGTTTAGAATAAGCATTTCTTTTCTTTTTTTGCTGGATAATAAGGGGTTGTACTCGGGTCCCCCACCCTTGACAAATTACAACTCTCTTCTTTAGAGCTTGAGAGTTTACAAATAGATACACTTCTCATCTCAATTGAGATGCTATAGCTAGAAACCTACATCATTTTACATAAAATGTTTGAATTCTAGATTTTCATTTTCTTGATCTTTTCAATTTTTGTATGAATACAAATATTCTATAATTTAGCATCCTTCTTGACATTTTCCTATAGCAACCTTCACAATACCAAAACTTCACCTCTACTATCTATGCCTTGCATCTTAGTAGAGTAATATTTCCAAAACATCGCATTATCATAGTTCGCTTTACCAAATCTGGATTGCTAGTTTCCTTCTTGAAACACAAGTGCAACCACAAAAATTATAATAAATAGTCTATATGAAAACACATTAATATTACAAAATAAAGCAAATATTACCAATGGAAAACATTAAAGTAAATCTTAATCATTTATTGATTCAGGCAATCAACATTTTCTTGTCAGCTTCAACTAAACTTACTACTTCCTCTAACCATGGAAAGGAGAATTTAACTTCATGATCCTCAATCAAAACCCCTCTATTGGCTAGCCTATCTGCACATTTGTTACCTTCCCTTAATGTATGTGTAAACCTGATTTCTTCAAACTCTTTAGCAAGATCTTGAATTTCCATAATTATCTCTTGTATGTTCCATGGAGCCTTTGCTTTCCTCAAAATTGCATTTATTACTATGAGAGAATCACCTTCCATCCATACTCTATTCCATTTCATTTGTTTACATATTTTTAACCCTTCTAAAGCCGCCCAAGCTTCAACTTCATTATTTGTCTTAAATCCACTATTGAAAGCGTAATGAGACAAAATCTCTCCTCTATTATTTCTAATTATTCCTCCTCCTCTTGGTCCTAGATTTCCTTTAGAAGCTCCATCAAAATTCAATTTAACCCACTCCACATCTAGTGGTTTCCACTTTATATTCTTTGCCTTCTTTTTGCTTCTCTTGTACCCAACATCATAATTCCATTTAATGACTTGACTCCATCTATCAAGGCTCTTTACTTCTAGATTAGGGATTGGGTGAGTTGATAGGGTTGGTTTAGACTCCTCTATGGCTAAACATATCTTCCTTTTCATTACCTCTAAACTGCTTTCCTTTCCTTTAAATATTCTTCTATTCCTTTCTAGCCATACAATCCAAAGTATTGTATCTTTTGATATATCCCATATTGTCTGTAAAGCCTCACTTTTATAAGTGCTCTACCATTGCTTTAACCAATCTTCAATTCTTCTATTCATCACCATGCATTTACCAAACATATTAAGAATCCATTGCCATAGATTCTAGACTATTGAGCAATGTCCCAAGAGATGATCTATACTCTCCTCCTTTTTACAAATAATACATTGAGAGGGGCCATGAAAACCCCTTTTCATAAGGTTATCCCAAGATAAAATTCTTCTATGACCTACTAGCCAAACAAACATTTTGACTTTAGGAATGCTTGGGCTATCCCAAATATCTCTCCATATTCTAGTGATATTATTATTTTTTTGGTGTTGTACATTATATCCACTTCTTGTTGTGTATTCTCCTGAGCTATTCAACTCCCAAATCAATTTATCCTTGGCTCCCCTTGGAATAATCATAGTTGTTATCTTTCTACTCAAATGTCTCCTAGCATCAATGTCTTGTATACTCGTAAAAAAATCTTCTTTCCATTTGTATCTTCCTTCTTGATCTTTGTACAAAATGTTTGAAACCCTATCACCATATTTGTCTTGAAGCGATCTCATCCAAGGTTTCAAAATTGGATCTAAATTGAGTGGTTTTTTATCACACCAAGTATCCATCCAAATAGAATTTTTTTCTCCAGTTCCCACCACCCATCTTAAACCTTTAATCATAAGATCAATAGATTTTTTAAACCATTCCAAAGAGCAGAACCATTTGGTAGAGAGAATGCAATAAATATTAAACTTGGGTCATTGAGATCAACATACTTAGAAGAATTCTTGCCCATTGTCTTTGACTCTCTTTGTACAATCTCCAGATAACTTTTCCCCTAAGAGCTAAGTTTGCATCTGTAAGAACTCTTAAACCAAGACCTCCCCTAGTTTTATCATCACACACCTTGCTCCATTTCACCAAAGGAAATTTCCTTTTATCATGTAAACCTGACCACAAAAAGGATCGCATAATATAGATTAAACTTTTTTCAACTGATTTTGGCATAGAATACAATGACATATAATATGTTGGGATGGCCTGAAAGATTGACTTAATTAACTGCACTCTTCCTGCTAACGATAACCATCTACCTTTCCAAGCTGGAAGTTTATTCTAAACTTTACTAATAATTGGATTCCATAATTCTCTCCTCATTCTCCCCTCAAATAAAGGCATCCCTAGATAAGTTGTTGGTAAATTTGCCTCCTCCATTTGAAGTAACCTGGAAATTCTTGCTTTGATATTAGCAGGAGTGTTAAGGAAGTAAATTTTGGATTTTGTCCTATTAACTTTTTGCCCTGATGCTCTTTCATATTCCTTAAAAAGGTTATTCAAAGCTCTGGCCTCATTAATCCTTGCCCTTCCAAAAAGGGTTGTATCATCTACAAACTGTTGATGGGTGATGTTGTCGATGTTATTACTAACCTTAAGTCCACTTATAAGCCCATATTTGTAAGCCTTCTTTAAGTTCTTACTCAAAACCTCTACCATAATAATGAACAAATAAGGAGATAGAGGATCTCCTTGTCTAAGGCCTCTCTTGGCTTTAAAATATTTTGTTACTAACCCATTGACCAACATTGAATAAGAAACTGTAGAGACACAAGCTTTAATCCATCTAACCCATTTCTTCCCAAATCCAAACTTTTCTAAAACTACAAAAAATAAAATCCCATTTAACCCTATCATAGGCTTTACTCATATCAAGTTTTAAGATCATTGCTTTCTCTTTTCTTGAAGTTGTTGAATGTATAACTTCATGAGCTACTATGATCCCATCCAAAATTTGTCTCCCTTTCACAAATCCTCCTTGCTCTTCTGAAATAATTTTGTCTAACAATGGCCTTAATCGATTTGCCATCACTTTGGAGATAATATTATATGCCATATTACATAGGCTTATGGGTCTAAAAGAATCAAACAATTCAACATCCTTCTTTTTTGGAATTAGGGTAAGATATGTTGCATTTATTTTATAAGGTATGTATTGTTTTACCCTAGATTGTTCCACTACCACCAATAAAGAATCCTTCACTATATCCCAATTATGTTGGTAAAAAGTTGTAGAGAGCCCATCTAGACCTAGGGATTTATCCTTATTAAAAGAGAAAAGAGCTAAATGAACTTCTTCTAGAGTAATAGGCTCCATCAGTTTCCTATTGTCTTCATTCGTTATAATTGAAGGAACATCTTGAAGAAGTTTATCATTAAGAACTTCAGTCTCCTCTGATCCTAGAATATTCTGATAAAAAGACTTAGCCTCTTTTCTAATTTCACTCTGGTCTTCAATCCAAACCCCTTCTATTGATTTAATTCTACTAATTCTGGATGTTGATCTCTGTACTATAGCCATCCTATGAAAAAACTTTGTATTTTTATCTCCTTCTTTTAACCAAGTCTATCTTGATTTTAATCTCCAAAATTTCTCTTCCTTACTCAAAATATTATGATATTCACTAAGCAACTCCCTTTCCTCTGAGCTTGGATTATTATGTTCACCTTTTTAGAATTTTGAAATTTTATCTTTTAGTTCTTCTTTCTTCTCAAAAATATTTCCAAAAGTGTTCTTGTTCCATTCTTTTAATCTAGATGTCATAGATTTAATTTGATTTGGAAGAGCATACAACCCACCATTACCTAAAGAATTCCATGTTTGAGCTATCATATTAACAAATTGAGGATGGCCTTCCCACATCTGCTCATATTTAAAATATGATATTTTTTTGAATTCACTAACCACCATTTTAACTCTTATTGGCTAGTGATCTGAACCAATCCTTGTTAAGGTATTAATTTTAGCACAAGTTCCTTCATCTAGCCAATGATCTGAGAGAATGCATCTATCTAATTTTTTTGCTATTAGGTTCTGGCCTCTCCTATTGTTGGTCCAAGTATAGTTGTCTTCTTCAAACTCAACCTCCCATAGATTATTATTTTGAATAAAAGTTGAGAAATCTTTCATACTTTGGGTTAATTTCCTAATTCCCCCAAATTTTTCATCCAACTTGGTTATGGCATTAAAATCTCCTATGATCATGAATCGGGTTTCTTGGTCTTTACTTCTCATAAAGGATTCAATCCCACTCCAAACTTCTAATCTACCTAATTGAGTTGTAGGTCCATAGACATTGATAAGGATAAAATGAATATCTGCAAAGTAGCAAGTGACTAAAGAGGCTAACCAATGCCTAGTTTTATGAATGGTTACACAGGAGGTTCTAGAAGGATTCCAACAAGTTAGAATTCCCCCTACCACTCCTTCAGAATCCATAGCATCCCATTCACATCTTGCCCATACTACTTTCATAGTTTTTGAAACTTCTTCTTTTGTCATTTTAGTTTCTTGGATACAAAGAATATCAGGCTTATTACTTAAACATAGGTCCCTAATACACCTCTGCTTTGAGGGGGCATTAGCACCCCTTATATTCCATGAGATGATAATCATGTCTCATTAGGGGCTTTTGGCCCTACTTGCATATTACTAATATCATTTTGTTGTTTGGTAAAGAGAAGTTCAACCAACTTAGTTTGTGTTCCTTTCTCTATGTTTGCTCTTGCTTCCCTGGATCTTGCTTGATAATTTGAGGGTTTTCCTCTTTTTGCCTTGCCTATATCAGGAGTAGGTCTTATTATTCTATTCCTCAATATTCTTTCACAATTTTATTTTTCATCATATTTATCCTCTCCTGGCTCTATTATAGAAGCTTTTGACTTGTCCTGCTCATTTTCTAGTATTTCCTTATTAATGGCAGAGGTATTAACTTCTAAAACTGCATTTTCTTTACCATTTTTTTCTTGAATGGTGCATGGTACTTCAAGAGAGTCTTCAAAATTTGATGAGACACATTCCTTAGGTTCATCGAGAATGTTCTTCCTTAAATCAGGATCATATTGAATAGATGATTCCTTGTTAATATGTTGAAACTATTGTATTATGTCCTCTAAGCTTTGATCTACTTTTTCTTCATAGGCTAAAGCCTCAAAAGAGTTGGTATTTCTTCCAATATCCTTCCTTACTGGTCTCCATTATTTATTTTATTTCATTTTTCTAGATCTATTTTTTGGAAGTTGAAAACCATCTTCATCCATAACCATTTGTAAGTTTCTCTTGCGGTTTTCTACATATGATTATGTTGGGCTCTTCTTAGGGCATGATCTCTCAATATGCCCCACCTCATGACATCTTCTACATCTAAAAGATATGTTTTCATAATCTATGGTTTGGATCCACATCTTATCCCCATACTTAAGAATGATTGATTCTGGTAAAGCTTTACTTATATCAATCATGACCAATATCCGAGCATAAATAGCCAAGAATCCATCTTTTGTTGTATCTGAAATCTCAAGGAATTCTCCTAGAGTGTTGCCTATTGCCTTGAAGGTATCTATTTCCCAAAATTCAATGGGTAACCCAAACATCCTAACCCATACTGGTACTAGGGATAGATTTACATTTTTAGGTGAAAAGCCTTCATACCAGTGGGTAAGGAAGAGTCCTGCTCTTCCCATAAACCAAGGACCCCCTTTTAGGATTTTTTCTCTTTCTTCCCTAGAACAAAAAATAGCTAGAAAGAAACCTTTGGGAAGAAAGGATAGAATCACTCCTGGAGACTTCCAACTCCTATCAATCCATTTTCTCAAGGTTGAAGCCCCTGGCCAATACCCATTAAATTTACCAAAAATTGCCCTATCTTGGAGCAACGAGGATCTCTCTGAGGTGCGCTCACTAACCTCTACCACTAGAGATGATTCTAAGGATTTAACTATAAATCGGTCCATGGAAAGGAAACTAAAACTCAAAATCTATTGAAATTTATCTAAATGTCCTATAGCAAATATAATATTTGATAAAAACTTTATAATAATTTGCATGCACAATTTCTAAGATAAAGAAAGGAAAAAAAAACTTAGCTGAAAAATTCTTTGTCCAGATAGAATGTCTTGCCTCACTGAAGTCCTAGCCCTTCATTGCTCTTCCCATCATCCAAACCCTAGCTGACAAATATTTGCAATTTCGTTTTTCGCGACTTGAAAAATCGTCACTGCCCTTGTTCCGGATGGTTGACTTCACAGGGTCGTATCTTCCTCAATATTGCTCGGATTCTTTCATATGACCACTCATTTTAAAGCTATTCAAATTCTGCACAAGTTGGTCCAAGAATCAACTGAATCGAATAACCCTTCGTGAAGATATGGCTCCTAAAATATGAGATGTTTTTCAAAAAAAACCCTAATGCTTCACGAAGATAGAGAGTTGAGGAATACATTTCAATACACTCTTCTTGTTTTTAAAAGGTTTAAAAAGTTCTTAAAATTTTAATTAGACCTTGACTCTCAATTGAGGTAGCCAATCGACAAGTATTAATCACTACCAACCCACCTATCCCCTTATAGATATGTCATGGTTTAAATCTGGTTTAAAAAAACTAAAAACGCTTACCACTACGTTATTCCACTCCTCAACCTCAGGAGGATGGTTGGATGATTGTGGGAGGGCGTAAAAATGCATGTTTGGCTACTTCTAAAGGTACATAGTCCAAGTCGATACATGTCTCAAAGCCGATAGAAAAAAGCTATGAAAAGGAAAAAGTTAGTCCCCTAACCAAAACTACCAACAATGAGGCTCTTCAGTCTCAAAATATTCATACCCCAAAAGATGCGATAGTGGTTGCTTCACAGTCTACCCAATCGGCTGGTCCTCCAATGCAATCCCCCTAACTAATGCAAGGCACTGTCGCAACCCAAGAAGGAGATTTGTAGAAGAAGATGTTGCTCTAGAGAAGCAACTTCATATAACCAGTATTCAGTTGGGGAATTATGTTCCTGATTCATCCAACAACTATAGTGTGTTGGAGTTTCTTAACGACGACGAGGATATGTCGTTGGATGCAAAGCCATCATCAATGGATTTGGCAGTTCCTACGGAGAAAGCAAAATCTAAAGATCTCTCCTTTTCTGTGCGGTTTCAACGTTCTTGTAGTCCTCGACAAGAAAAAGAAGATGGAGACAGTCTACCCGAAAAATGGTTTCACCCATTCAACCCAACAATTCCAACAACTTTGCGATGTTAGATTTGAACATACATAGGATGATGGAGCAATAAATCTACTTAATACCTCCAATTATAATTCTACAGTTTAAGATTTTTTTCATTCTAGTTTATTTCTCTATGCTTAGTTATATTGTGTATTCACCCTTTTAAAAACTAATTTCGGCTTTGATCGTATAAATAACCTTACACCTTAAGCTATGATCTTTTCAAATTTTTTTAATTATAACCTCTATTGAATATAATTGTTGTTTACAATAATGAAAAATAATACAATCATGTTAATGTCCTTTGGAATGCCGTATTATTTCTTTTATTACCGAAGCTAACATGTAAAACGTGGCATTTTTGTATAATTTTTCATTTGTTCATGCACACCTTTCACCGCTGACTAAGTTCATGCACACCTTTCACCGGTGACTAAACTGCTGTTCCTCGAGATAAACAGCCTTCCATTAGCTTTCCTTTGTATTTGTATACCATTTGGATAATCAAGCGTATGGATTTTATAAATTTGTTTGGGCAAGTTCTTTCTTGTGTTTTAATGCCCCCATTTAAACGAGGAAAGGTTTACGTTCTGGGCGGTTCCTTGAACCAGACTTATAACGGACGGTTTCCATCTCAAGCGGGGTTACCATTGACGAGACTTTGGGTATGTTAGAAACCTTCGCTGATAGTTTAAATCCTGTCAACCACACTGGCAGTTACTAAAAATTGTAATTATAACTAATTTATCTATTTAAAAAAAATAAAATAAAAATAAAATTAACAATTACTAAAAAATTATAATTATAACCAATTTATGGATGTAAAAAACAAATAAAAATTAAAAAACGAGACGTTCACTCCCAAGTCTTTGACAAGGACTGAACAAACCATGTACCATCCATAATATGTTTGCAGATTGTGAATTAAAAAGTAAGTGGCCAAGTTTTTATTTTTTAATATATATAAAAATTTATAATTTTCTTTTATTTTGTATTGTTTTTTTTTAATATATAAAAATTTATAATTTTCTTTTTTATTATTTATTCGGTTTAAATTTTTGTAATATTTTTATTTTTTAATATATAAAAAAATTATAACTAACTTTCATTTTTATTATTTTCAGTTTGTAGTTGTTTTAATAATTTTTTATTTTACCTACTTATTAATTATAAGTGTTAGTTTAGGAAGTTAGGATAATTTATTACTTTTATCTTAAACAAGTTTGTTTCTAAACTTTAAATTTAATCTATAAGTATCCAAATTTATCTGAAAACTTTAAAATTATAGTTGACCAAATTTATGAAACTATAGTTTTATATGATTTATACTTTTGATAGAATGAAATAAACTTTATAACTTAATATGGTGTAAAACAAATTCGTGGGACAATCCTTAAAGGAAGTCTGATCCTAAAACACGTCTCTCCGTTAATCCCACGTCGTTATCATCAATTTTTTTTTTTACAATGGTCTGTGTGTTGTTATTACCAGAAGCAGTCGACAAAGCCGCGCGACCTTTCCGGTAAAGTCGGACGAGAGCAAGCATGGCGCGCAGGTTAACAATAATGACAAGGGGAATTAAATCTCAAATGAAATAAAAACTTCTGCCGATGCTGCGTTGAATACCCAGTACTTTAAAAGCCTTCAACGGAGATTAGCATTAGCATTTAGATGGGAAACAGAAAGAATAACGTCCCCATTAACAGCAACAAAGGGAAATGGGAAACTCCACCTCCTGCCTCCGGAATTGGGGGCTTCTTCAACAACATAAGAGAACAAACCAGGGCTATAACCAAGAGTTTTCGAAGAACCTCGGAATCTGTAAGTATTTGCTCTCTGTATGTGCGGAACAGAACCTGCTAAAGTCTCTCTAATTTTATTTATTTGTATATTTGGTGAAGAAGACGATTTTAAATGTTTTCAATAATTTTTCTGCGTTTTATTTGATTCTACTGATTGAAAGTTCTCTGAAATAGTTTGTGATTGCGTATGTCTGCGTAATTAAATTGTCAGGTTTGGAGAAAAACAATTCTTAAAGTGGACATGTTCTTCAGCAGGTTTTTCCCATTTGGTGAAATGCATGTGTCAATAATGCTGATTAGTTTTCATCCCACAAGCCCTAATATGGCCTTTCAGTGTCTCAACAACAACTATACTTTCTTTCTTTGATAGGTTAGAGTGGTACAACTATAGGGGCCTCTCACAATACATAACTATAAAGAAAACAATCCATCCAAAGATGAATAGTGACACTATGCTGCCATCTACTTGTTGACTCGTGCAAGAAATTGGCGAACTAGACCCCAGCCAACATTTAAGAAATCCCAGGGACACAAGGGTCTTTAGCCTCAGAAGGAAGGATAAAGTGTCAACAATAGGAGTATGAAACAAGGGAACTTAACCAATTTTGAGTAAAGAATACAGTAACTAACAAAAGCATTTATCCATCCATGAAAGCCAAATGATACAAAAAATAGCGCATCAAAACCAGATGTTTCTAGTATCTACCATTAGTCATCAAACAACAGTACAAGGGGATACACATTTCATTGGTGTTCAGACTAAGTCTAGTCTATTCCAACAACTGGCTGACAGAGGCCTTGTAATTCCGGTTTTCCTAACTGCTTCAATTAATTTGAGTAGATTACGACTTATAGGTGAGCCCCATCCAAAGTCCAAGAATCCTTAAACGAGGGGAGAGCCTTTCCCCTGAGCCAAATAAGTCAGTCTAGTCCTTATGCTTTACAACTTCTCTTCTGCCATCATGCCAATGAGGGACTTGGGTGCCCCAACATGTACCTCAGCCAGAAACTCTGGTGAACATTATCGATCGAGTTCATTAATCCGGAAAGAAATACTGCAGATAACTGATAAACTGTTATTGTCTCAGCATAGGAACTACAAAATCCATATGTAGAATTATGATAAGACAAATTGGACTTTCACACTCTAGCTAGAAACAACCCAGATACTGGAAATCAACTATTCACAGACTCTTCAAAATTAAACGCATGTCGAAGCGGAAGCCCCTACAATCCTTTTCCAAAGTCTCATCATGTGGAAATTAGATCTACATGTCTATTGCTATGTTTGTCAGTTGTCCAATGCATTGCCACAAATAAAAAGTCCTTTCAAAAGATTCCTCCAAACTCTTGTATTCTCTTTCTGCATTGCATGATGCAATGTTTTCTTGTTTGCACTCTAATCCCCACCTTCTCTATTCTTTACTTACCATGGCCTTGTCTTACTTCTTTTCCTGGTCTTCAGAATACTTGGCTTTGTGCACAATTTCCAACAAGTTCTTTGGATCAAATACTTTGAGGAAACTTGCAATTATTGGATTCAACCTACCTATCAGTATAGTACAACTCAGACTAGTGTATACATTGGTTAAAGTAGTGCTCAGATTACTACTATTCTTTCAATGGTTCTCACTGCATTCCCAAGTTAGTTCCTCATCCTTCATGTTCCACCTGTGCTTGCAGAGTTCCCATTAGAAGGATGCCTTTCCTGTAAGCTGATATGCAAATTTTCAAACCTTCATATTAGTGGACAAAATATGTCGACTGAAGTATCTCTTTGTTCAGCCAACCTGGACTCTGCTAAACTTTCCATGGTGCTAGCACTAGGATTCAGAAGTGGCCTGATCTCTTCAGGCTTGATTTGAAGATTTTCATAGTCAGTCTGAGAACTTAAAGATTTTATTCACTCTAAATAGCTTGCTTGTGTCTTGGCTTGCACTTTCTTTTAGATGTATTGGCAAGACATGATTTTTCATATTCTTGATCAAAAGGTCAAAACCTAGAGAGGTAAACTATAGAACTAATAATATAAGGTAAAGTGATAACTTTCCCTTGTTAAGACAAGGGGGCCCCATATGCCCAGGAGGCATGCTAGCTTGGCTGTTACCTCAAAAAACCACCTATCATATGATCGATCCAGCTGCAAGTCTGCTATGGCTAAGTTAGCCACCATCATGGTTGCTTATTGAAGGGCACTTCTACCTCTTTTCTGATATTGACTGAAAATTCCTCAGCCGTTTGCTTGACCGTGGATGCAGATCTGGCTAAAAGGCAGATATGTAAGGCTAGAGTGACTATCTGAGCCATTAGTCGCCCTTGTGTATTCAATCTACCAGACAGGTGACACAGTTCAGTGCTGTAAAGAGGAGGGAACAAACTCTATGTTGCCTTGGTGGTAGTCCTGAATACAGTTGAAACATGGGGCGAAAGCTGGAGGTTGACTGCATTTCGTGTTCTTGGTGTGGGATTCTTTCCAATCACTTTCTTCTGTGCACATATCTGCTTTTTGGAGTTTACACAGTATGATTTCAATTCAAAATGTCTAAATTGTTACTCGTGTTCACCAGAAATGTTTCCTGGTTACTTGTGCACTTTGAATGATCCTTTGTATCCTCTTGTAGCTTTTCTTCTTCTCACCATCCTGTAAAGATTCACACCTTCTCATATTCAAATTAATTCTAGGATCAAACTGCAAGTTCTGACAGGTAACACCAATCCTTAGCAAGGAATGATTGGCCACAGCCACATCTCTGATTTCAATCAGCTTGGGATCTAATACCATGATGTTTTCTTCTTAAACGACAAACTCCTATTCACAAAGTGCAATATTTCTAATGGTTCCTAGGATGCTATGGAGAATTTGAATGGCAACATTCCTTGGGATTGCAAACAAAGTAAATTCTCCTTCTTTCTAATGCATGAACATTGTACCTTTTCCAATGCACAACTTTTGGACCAGATTTTTAGGGAAAATCATCTAGCAATTCCTATCCAACTGACACAATGGGAACAAAGCCCTACTCTGCCTTCCTTGATTTTGTCATTGCCAAAGCTGATTTTGCAATTGTGAAGGCATTTCTTGGAGGCAATGTGGTATCAGTGTATCAAAAAGATAACTCAATAGGTTCCCTCCTTTCATTGCTTCGACTTTGTTGCTGTCAATCTCAACTCAATGGCATACAAAAATTAATATCCTTCATGGTGTATAGTAGTTAGTGTGATGGACGACTTTGCTTTCCCTTTTCCCACTTGCAAATATAATCACAAACATGATTAAATTCCTTAATTTGCTTTTTGGATATTTAGGACCATTATGAAATGATAAAACGACTATGTTGCTATAGGTCTTGTTACCTAGTCTTAGTGTTGGGAGTCCTTGTTTCGATCATGTGGTGCTTAAAAGATTTAAACATTTGCTTTTCACTTCATTGTCATCAGTGGAGTCCTCCAAACTCTTGTGGACCCACAAATAAAAAAAGAAGAAAAGAAAAAAACACATTATTATACTTTTAATATGCTATTGCTTTGATCTTTTTTCTCTAACGAAATCCTTAGAACCTGCGATGGATGCTCTGTCATAAGCGTTTTCCACTCCGTGCCATACACTGATCTATTGATGCATTCTCTTCTGCAGTTTGTCTATGTTGGTTTGTAGTTGCTTCGAGAGCTTTTCCATTCGACTGTTCAATTTCTTGCTCTCGCATTGTAACCTTTCTAGCTTCGCATGCATATTTTGTTGTAACCATTCTATCTTGTGAGTGTGGAAGATCCTCAAGTTCTGTTAGCTCCCTTCTTTACCCATAGGTTGTTTATTAAATTTCTCAGTCATTCTTCTTTAGGAAGGATGATGCTCCCACCAATTTTGTCTTTTGCTTTTTCTTCATCACTCGGTTGCCTCAAAGTTTGTTCATGTCATGATGTAATTTGCAAACATCAAGAGGGGTGACATATTTCCCTAATTTGTTTTTTGTCCATCCAACATTGTCTCCCACCTTAGGTGTGTCTATGGTGTGTCTTGGCAAACTGCATCATACGCACCAAAGGGGACAAAACTTTGTTCTTTTAGGAAAGCACATATGCACTTGCAGTCTTTGATGGTTGGGTAATTTGGCTCCAACAACCCTTGCTCCAAAAACTTCTAATTACAAATTTTCTTAGAATTAAGGCCACAGTCCCTTATGAAATTATTCTAGCTGAAACTGGAATGTCCCCTTTAAAGGCAATTGCTATGATCAAGTTGTTATGTTACTTGAAAAAAAACAGAAAACATGAAAAACAACAGATGGCTTAGGGCAGTTAGGGATGATGAGCTGCATAGGCAGAAGAACACATAGATGAAACAAAATCAGAAATGGATGAAACATTGGGAAATCAACATAAATGAATGCCCAAATTTCAATAAAGACATAAAAAACTATGTGAACGAAAAGTTTAGAAGTGGAATGTGGAAAAATTCAAGCAAGAAAAGACAATCTATATTGCAAAGTTTAACCCAACGTATGACCACAAGGAAAAAAGCATATATAGGCGCTGAAATCAAGTGGAGGGAAAAAATCCTCATTGCTCAGATAAGGACTAGCTCTCATAGGCTTAGATGTGAAATAGGGAGATGGACAACGCCCAAGGAACAATGGGAAGAAAGGATATGTACTCTATGCAGCACAGGGGCAATAGAGACAGAGGAACATTTCATCTATGAATGCCCGAGTTTTTCGGACATCCGTAGCAAATACAAATAAACGTTTGGAAAAGGGTCTATGATAGAATTATTTAAAGACAGTAAAATAAAAAAAGTTGGGGAGTTGCTAACCCAAATCAGCAGGAGAAGGAACAGCCTTCTCAAGGATATTAATGGTCATATGATTTGAATAACTGTGCTTCCATATTTAGGGGTCCCATAGGCCATGTTTGGGTCTTGCGGATGTAATTAAAATCTTTTATTTCACTTCATTTCCATTATTGACACCTTTTCTTGTGTTGTCTAGTTTCCCTCTCTAGCTAGCATTTCTTACTCCAATAGCCACAACCCATGAGCGTTCAAATTCCCCATGCAGCTTGTGGCATCACGTGTGTATTTTGTCTCAGGGATGATTGCATTCTCCTACCTTATAGATTGCAACTCTGTCAAAGGAGTTTGTGGATGGATTGGATACATTGGGCAGCTCATTTGAACTTTTTGTCTCTAGGTCAATAAAATTGACTTGTGTCTATATTGTAAGGTTTCAATTTTGAACTGTTCAGAGGGTTGGTGCATGATTTCTTGTCTAGTCTCTGCATAAGGACAAACATAACCAATACCATGGTGATATCAAAAGAGCCAAGGCAGAGGGTCTTCAACTTGCCTGGTTTGATCTCCCTTTCCTTGTTGAATCTCAGTACAAGGTCCTCTTTCTTGAACAACATTTGCCTCGAGTGCTTGTTGTGCCAAAGCTTTCATTGTTGGTGTGCTTACTTAGGAGCATGCTGCATCATTGCCCTTCTCTCATCCAACTTACTTAGTGAAAATAGCCTCTTCTAAATTTTCATGGTCTTCAAGTCAGTTCTATGCTGCCACTTTTAAACTTAAAATAAGGCTTTTAAACTTAGAATAAGGCTTTCCACTGGTATGGCAACCTCTTGCTTGTACATTGAATGCCTAAAATATTTCTCACCCCAATCAACGCCTTCTTTGTAAGACCTATGTATCACAGAGAGTAACACTTTGTTTGTCATATTTGCTTGGCCTTTCTCTTGAGGGCAGTATGGGCTAGACAATGTGTGGTAGATATGGAAGTCCAATGTTCGCCTTTGGATTACCTCGTCAGGGTTCACCACGGTCACTTGTGAGTTGTAGTGATATCCTAAACTTTGTGATAATTTGCTCGTAGATGAACTTGGCTATGCTCCTTGTCAAATTGTAAGGCAATGCTCTTGCCTTGCCACACTTTGTCAAGTGCTGTATGATGACAACAATGTTAGTGCTTCATCATTGTCGGCTAGGCTTATGGGTTCAACGAAGTCCAAAATCCATTGCTCAAACAACTCTTGCAGTTGAAACAGATGCAATGGCATGCAGTCTCATTTTAGCTACTTCCCTTACTTACATTATAGACTCCCTCGTGTTGCGGAATAACGTCGACTGCCAAAGTCCACTAAGCAAGAGCTTCCTCATTGTCACATCAGGTCCCATTTGCCCACCTACTAGTCCTTCGTGCACCACCAAAACACAGGGCACTTTAGTAGTAGTAACGATTGTGTTTTTGTTGTAGTTGACCGTTTTTCAAAAATGGCTATCATGATTCCTTGTAAGAAATCCATTTCAGCTGAGGAGACTACTAAGCTCTATTTTAGTCATGTATGGCTTAACTTTGGCTTGCTAAAGTCTATTGTCTCTAACAAGGATAACAGATTCAAGTATTAGTTATCTACGGGTAAGTCATGAAATGAAATGTAAATGTAAGTCAAATGCATGTCAAATGTAACTTAAGAAAATGATTAGTTGTAAGTTACGTTGTTAGTTGGAGGATGCAACTACCTTCTTAGTTCTATAAATAAGACCCCTACCTCATTCATCTGTGTTGTTGGCATGGTATTGAGGGTTTGTATTGAAGGTGGGTGTTGTATGCTGGAATTGCACGTGGTAGTAGAAGTGGGCTGTGACCAGGCATGTATTCGTGAGATTCTTGTGCAGAGCCATACAGTGAAGTTGCTGGGCCATACAGTGAAGTTGCCAGGCCGTACAGTGAAGTTGCTGGGCGGTAAAGTGAAGTTCTTGGGCCGTATAGTGCAGTTTCCAGGATGTCAATACTAAAAGCAAGTTGTCTGAACGCTGTTGCAGTCCGTTTGAATGCTGCCGTAGTGAGTCTGAGTGCTGTTCTAGGCAGATTGAATATTGTTCCAACTAGTCTAACTGTTGTACAAGCAGTCTGAACTGCTGTGCCAGGCAATCTGATATATGTCATGTGCAGTGTATGCATTGTAATTGTAAGATATTTACATTGTATATTTTGTTCATTTAAGTGGTAATGGAATTGTGTTGCAGTATGGTATGTTGTACTCCATTTCTATGCATAGTAGCAGAACAGTTGGACATTGAAGAACTTAATCCAGATAATTTAGCACTAGTGGAGGAGGATTAAATTGTTGATACATAGACTAAGACCACTAGAATGTAATCCATTCAGATGTGCTAAGTGGTCAAGGTTAGGACAGCTTGGTCACCAAGGGGAATGGCTCACAAAAATCAGATAAAGAAAATTTCCACACTTGATGTCATAAGTTGAAGCAATGGGGACTTTTGCTTTTCAATGGAGGATGAATGATCTAGGCATGTGACCTTCATAGGGCATGGCTTTATGCCCGATGGCTGAAAACCTTTTTTATGGTCCTAACCACATTGTTAGGGGGCGTAACTTTGTGCTCAGGATTCCCTTTTTATCTGTTCAAGAAGCATTGGAAAGCTTAGAGGGTGAACAACAATTTCAATAGGTGATCCTGTCGCAGACAAGGTTGCCAGCAAGTGCATGGAAAAAATAATCTGGAAGCCCTCAAAAATACAAAACAAAATATTTACTAAAAATAGTAATTTTCTATTTTTAGATATGCACAGCCAAATGCCTCTTTAGCAATGTTTGACACATCAGTAGAAGACAAAATACAAAATGACAAGCCATATGTATGTAATTTTCATTTAATATGCACTTTGTAACTCATAAAAGGTGAACCACCACATTTCCATATGGGTGACCTTCCATATTCAATATGGTGGATTTCCAACATACCAAAAATTTTGTATAAAGAGAGATGTACCCCCTAACTGTAAAAAGTGTGAGTAATAGATGCAATGCTATAGCCTCACATCTCTTCTCAGAGATTGCTTGCATTGTACTCTGTTTTCTGAGTAATAAAATCTATCTGTTATTTTGCTTATATTTCTATGTTCTGATTTTTTATACTCTGTTATTTCCGAATTTCACTCTTTAATGATCTTCCTTAACTCAAAAGTCTAAGTTTCGGATGAACGGATTTTCAGTGGTTGTTATTAGCTATTTATGATTCTTAGGTTCTATGCAGTTATTTCATTTATTTTCACGATTTTAAAACTTTAAGGTATTGAAATTATTGGGCCGAACCAAACTGAACTGGTTTGGTTGGCCCAAAAAGTCTGGTTTGGACCAAAGTTTGCCGAACAATTCCTGTTTGGGCCCAACCTAGATCATGTCCATTCAAATCTGGTAACTAATATGTAGAAGACTTCAAGAAGAAAAATATATTACTCCCTTAAAAAAGTTGATACTCAAGGTTCTCGAGACTTATAAATGTCACAAAAACAAATTGGCACCTGGAAATTAAATGTCAATATGCCCACAAAAGGTGATGTAGACAAATAAGCCTTCAAAGTGGAGCAGTCTGCTTTATGAGTTGAATGAGCTTCTTCATGAGGGGAAGAATCTTTCAAAAGAAGAGTAGAAGCTTGTGCACAAAGAAGTTGAAGACTTTGTCTACACTTCCAAATAGCGTGAAAAGAAGCATATGCAAATGTTCAGCTTGTCAAGGCTTCATTAAAAATAGAAAAACTTATGCTATTAAGATCAGTCAGAATGAGGATATAATCATTGTCTTACTGCTTCAAATTCAATCATATAAGAAGAAAAATAGATGGATAAAGAGAGTGGGAAACGATTGTAGAGCCGCTATTTTAGAGCATGAAGATAATTTTCCTTAAAAGGCATGGGATGCAACTCAGGCCAATGAGCCTTCAAAGGCAACATGGACACCACACTTGGCCAAGAAACATTCTTGTAAAAAATTATTCTCACAACCATTCAAATACATGATTTGAAGTTTAATGCTCAAGGGACTTTCCATGGGCTCTCTCTCTCTCTCTCTCCGTTTTGGACATTTTGTTTCTTACATTTGGGATACATAAGTTGGAGTTAGTACTCCCCTAGACTTATAACTTAACATAATAACTGAAAGTTATTTGACACTAGCAGCTGCTTCTAATATCCACTAATATCTAGAAGTATATAAATATATTTTAAAATACAATTTTCACAAAAAATATATTTCTTTAATGTTTTTTGCCTGAATACACCCTGCTGTCCTAATAGAGTAATGGAACAAAAGGGTTCATAAGTAAAACTTGATGAAATTAACTTGGGAAATGGAAGTTGTTCTTAGTCGTATGGATAGTGTTTTAAGACTATAGTGACAAACGTCTATAAGTAGCTTATAGAAGTTAATGTATTTGAAGAAACATTAAAGGGTATCATATTGTTTTCAAGGCAATTGGAAAATGGGTTCACCAGTCTGCTTTTATAGAACTCAGTTGTCTCTTGATTTAATGAAGGGCCTATAGGCTACATTCACAAATTTATGCGACACAAAGTAAAGGACTACTTTTCTTTTTTAAACTATGACTTATTTTGATTTGTGAAATTATTATTTTATTAAATCTTATACTTCCATGATATGTTATTCTTGATATAAACTATAAAGCATTCATAGCTTAAAGAAAGCGTCACTCAAATGGTTTTGTTCTAAATTTCTTTAAATGGTTGACATACTTAGAGATATCAGAAACTGATTATCATAGTCTCAGATATTTTGTTTTCCAAGGTTCACTTACAACATTTTTTTTTCCCTTGGGCAGATAGAAATTTTAAAGAGACTGCAACGTGAAGCTTTTGCAGACTTGATGAAAATGAGGGGAAAACTAGATAAGCTTGAGAAACAATTTGCTCTCTATATTAACAATCAGGGAGGTTCATTAGGAGGGGCTAAAACCCAACTTAAAGGTGAAGTCAAGGCATGTGCAGCTTTCACAATTATGCAAGATGAGAACAGTCAAGCCTCATATTCTTTACTGGATCAAGCAAGGATTAAGACTGGAACTGAAGTGAAATTTACTTTCGAGACATTTTTCAGAGAGAGAGACCTCCTCGTAACAGAATGCATTACAGGTCAAAGCTGCATGAGCAATGGTGATGTTTTTGGAGGTCCACTCACCTTAGGAAAAGTTCTTTATTCTGCATATATAAATGATTACTTTTCATTGTGTGTTGTTCCACTGGGAGCCAAGGGGAAGGATACAGCTACAATTCTTAATCCTTTGCAGGTAATTCAAGATAAGCACAAACATTGTGTATGGTTTCTGATATTTCACCAATCATCTTGTCTTTTTATTTGCATTAGAATGCAAACAGTGCATTTAATTTGTCTGTATGAAATTGCTTTCCAGCATTTAGAAGGATAAACATCCACAAATTATCCAGTTTTTTCCTTTGGTTGGTTAATGTTCTCCATATTTTCTCCTGTCTAGTGATACAAAAATACTGGGTTCTTTTGCTCTTTGATTTTAGTCAAAAAATTAAATGCTTTTGTGGAATATTTGTAACGCCATAGAATCGCCATCAAGAGATGCATAGATGGTTGAAAAACGAAACATCATCTTGTTATTATTCTTGGGGATTATAGTTTTCTAATTTTCTGTCCATCACAGATTGAATTTTCTTCCCAAGTTTGTGGCTATGGATTTTGAGAGAGAACAAAAATTAAACTCCATATGGTTGCTTATTGCTACTTTCATTAAACTTGGTTGCAAGTAAGTTTAAAACAACATAGAATTTTTTTCAAAGTTATTGAATCTGTTAGTCATTTTATTTTTTTTCAAAATCTGTAAATCTGATTGTTGTTTGAGTAGTGACGATTGAATTGGATATTTCTTACTGTTGCACTATTTTGCATTCTGTTGTCATTTTTGTTTCTTCTTAGATACTTGAATGTTGGTGAGGCACAGATTTTAGATGAATAATATGACACTGGTATGCATCCTTACCAAAAGGACACACTAAGGTAGACTTGTAAAGACCTAATTACATAATCAAGCATGTGGAAGATAAAATAATCTGATTTAGTCCCCTATTATAGTTTTTGAGTGCCATATATCATGTGCTCTTATTAGTCATCATTGTGACCCATTTGATGTGAACATTTCCAATCAGAACTGTGGACGAGCTTTATCCAAAGAGTATAAGACCTTGGAGAACTTGTACACTGATAATTAGAGTTATCAGTCTTTGATATGGTCTAGAAGCTGTGAGAGAAATGAACAAATAAGTTCTTTCTTAATGTGTTGATCTAACATTTGTACTGCTTTAACTGTGAGAGTAATGAACAAATAAGTTTTTTTGTAATTAGAGTTAAAGCATTACAAAGAAGTTTGATTGGGAAAGGGATCACAACAACAGGCCTCCCACTCCCACCTAGAAAACCATGGGGGCCTTTAGTGGGGAATCTTGTACACTATTCAACCACTTAGATGGGAAGTTGGATGATATCATGGTTAACTTTCCTATGGTGGTCTCTCTTCTGGCCCTTTGCAGTGGATGTTGTTTCGTCTTGCATGTCATTGCAATGTCTGTAAGCAATTATTGTTTGTTAGGAACATACAGGTACCTGCTCTTCCCTGTCTAGAATTTAAAGGGTATGCAAGAGTTAAAGCAGTACAATTTGTTTTTTCATTCTGTGGCCGATGGTTTAGTGTGTAACTTATTAAATTTACAAATACTTTTTTTGGTATCTTTATAACTGTCCAGATTGAATGTCTGGAGATTGATCTTGCCTTTTATGTTTTCCATTTCTGGGGTTCAATGGCTTTGGTGTTTGGTGAGTCAGAGACCCTGTTGTGTTGATATTTTATATTGTTGGGCTAAGTTGATGATGGCATTGGAATGAGTATTAATTAATTTTCATGCCTGGAAATTTGATTGATCATTGCCTCTTGAAAGTAATATCTTCTTTCATTTATAGGTCTTGTTGAATTTTGATTCTTCTAGTTCTATCATTTGCTTTTAGATCTTTCATCGCTTACCACTTATTTAGCAAGTTCTCTCATAATTGCCTTTGTGTGTCTCAATAAAATTTTAAGTTGTGCCTAACAACCAGGTAGAAAAGTCCATCATCAACAAGACAATATGCAATTTTCAATATATAAGCAATAATTTGAATTTTGTTTTCATTTTTGGTTTGTCATTGCATGAAGTTGAAACTGAGCAGTCGCTACTTCTATAATTCCTTGTTTGGACTTGTAGCTTTTTCTCATCTGAGCAGGATGACTCTTTGACAGAAACTTTTCATCAGTTGAAATGTTGAACCATTCCTGCATCCAGCTTAGTGATAAGGTTTAAATCACAGAGAAGCGCATGACCCATTGATTGGGTTATATTAATATTTTTTTGGTTACAAACTTACAATAGGACGTTGAAATGTTGAACCATTCCTGCATCCAGCTTAGTGATAAGGTTTAAATCACAGAGAAGCGCATGACCCATTGATTGGGTTATATTAATTTTTTTTTGGTTACAAACTTACAATGTTGTCCTAGTCTAGCCTACTACTACCATGTGAGGGGGCATGCTGAGCTAGCCTGGGTGTCCAAAGCGTTTCCAGGTTATATTATAATATGACATTGATTAAACCCTTAAATAATTCCATTTTTCTTTGTTATCTGTGCCAAGCAACTGGTATTATGTTAATTTACCTAGAAGACTTTACTGTCAATTATTCTATTTACTCTGTTTATTCTTCTACCTGCCTGCTTAATATGGTCTGTGATAAATTCTTTGAGATCTTTGACTCCACTGAACATATTTTGACTTTTCTCAACCATTAATATATGTGAAGCCTTTATTGTGTCTTATTTTCAAGGTTAAGTTGTCTTTTCAACTAGCATTGTGTTTCTTGCCTATTTGCAGGGTGTGAGTTTTTGGACTTAAGCTTGAGGGAAGAGTGATTGACTCCTAAAATAGGTGTAGATGTTGCAGGAATATCAACTTAATCCTTTAGGTCCAATTTAAGTTATTTGGCAACTTTTGGCAGTTTTAAGTAGTGGAATTTTGTTTTTCAGTCTCTGCTTGAGATATCTAAATGCTACTTTACTGTGTCAGCATTTCTTCTCTTGCATATGATTCTGACTCACGTTTTTTTTTTTTGAGGGGGGGGGGGGGGGGTGTTCAGTCAGTCTGCCTCCTTACGTAGTTTACTTATACTTCTGGAAATGCAGTGAATGATGGCTTTTGCAATACTTCATTTGCACACTTGTGATAATATATGCCATATCACTTTCTGTATGAATAAAGATTTCTTCTTCCCAGGGAAATTTAGATGTGCATGTGCATTTCCGTTACTTGTTGGGATATGGTTTTGGCATGCTTTCAAATACTGTGCTCAGACAAGACAAAACTTGCTTCTCTTTGTAAAACTACAAGCTCGATATTTTGTTTCCATATAAATGTGATATGTCATGCTCTTCATATTGGGACTTTGCGGATCTATTTTCTTGTAGGAATATTTCTTAATTATAGTTGATAGAATCCACTAAAGAACAGTTTGCAAATTATTTTCTAATTTGACAGTAGTTCTTGATACCAATAAATAGATATTTCTTTATTGCAGGACCAAGCTCTCACAGGATTTTTTTCAGGTGGGCCAGACCTTTTCCAACACTGTCAAGGATCTGCTCTTGCAGCTACAATCAAGGGACTAAACCTTGCCATTTCCATAGGAAAGTATCTTTCTGGTTGGCCTGGTTGCTCATGGGAATCATTGCAGGGATTTTCTGATGTGAAAGTAAGTCCTGTTTGTTCAAGTACTCTTGCACAACTTTTGTTCCAACCTTCAGAAGGCATCAAATTTGCATGTTCTGGTGTAAATAGACATTGGCCGACTCCACTTTCGTCTTCAAGGATGAGTGAAATTGGCCCACTTATTCTCTCCAACCTTGACTTGAAAGGTTCCAAGAGTCGAGGTAGTTCATCTAGTACATCTTTCACTCAAGATCCAATATCACCAGACAATTCCATTTCTAAGTCAATTTCAACACAGTCAATTGCTTTTTCAGTAGACACAGAGTTCAGTGAGGGCATGCGAATCGGTGGTTGGTTGCAAATGGAAAAGGGGGTTTGGATGCAGGAACCTGATATAAAGTCCTTACAGTGGGCTCTTTGCCTTTCAGAATTTCCAGAGGATGGTTTGGGTTGGGGTTTAAGTATTGGACAATCAAGGCAAGACCCATTTAGCATGCATAGGAACAAGGAGATTCATTGTGATCCTAGTAAGCTTAAAGCCTCACAATTCCAAGTGGAGGCTTTTCTTAGGATTGACTGTGGAAAAAGATTTACCCTGCAACCAGGATTATTGTATGTGACAAATAAAAATGCCCAAGTCCCTGCCCTAATGCTTAGGTCTGCTTGGTCTCTATGATGTCATCTCTGTGATTTTTGGTTTGCAATGTAAGTATGGAGATATGCCCTTGAATCTAAGGGCCATTCTTTCCCCATTGTGTGGGCCTTAACTTTGTCTTGGGTGACTTCTAAACTTCTTAAATCTTTGCTTGAGGTATGCTTTGGAGGCTACGCTTTGTCTTGTTTTGTTTGTTATGGATGTGTGCTTGTAGCCTTTGTTACTATGTCCTTACCTGAAGAAGAAAATTAATCTGATCATTGATTTTCACTTATCCACCAGACAGCCTTGAATATTCAAAATAATTTTATGGCCTACATTTGATAGGGGCTTGTTCATTTTCTTCTTCTTTGTTTTGATATTTGATTACCACATTTTTGCAATGCATTAGATATGTATTTGATTTTGGTGGTAATTAATCAATTGTACACTGTCAATACTTTGTGAATGAGTGAGATAAGTTTCTGGCCTACTTGAATTAAT
Source organism: Wollemia nobilis (assembly GCA_028583015.1). NCBI lineage: Eukaryota > Viridiplantae > Streptophyta > Pinopsida > Araucariales > Araucariaceae > Wollemia > Wollemia nobilis. The sequence continues at coordinate 4,357,970 of JAQPPZ010012983.1, read as the reverse complement.
AGTAATATTAGCATAATAGCATTGTGAAGGGACTCATTCACAAAATAAGAGGAACCTAGAGAGGGAAAGAGGAATCTTATTTGCAGGTAACATGCATGATTAATATAAAATACATGCCATGGTGCATTTTTTGAATATTGGGTTCACTGAGATATCAGTGAGTTTGATAGTAATCCATACACCATATGCAATACACCAGTTAGTAAAAATACCTTGTTCTTCTGAACTCGTTTCATAGTTTTTAATCTGTTTGCTGATTTTGCTTTCTAAATGTCTACCTCAAGGAGGGGCACGGCAGAATTTTAGGAGACAGCTCTTCCGTCATCTGAAGAATTGGAGAAATATTGGAACCACAGCATACAAGGAAAACATTAATTCTGTAATTGAGGAGCAAAGAGCCCCAGGTTAGATGTCATAATGGTTCTCAGGATACGATCATCATGTTCACATTAACAGAACTTGCAATATTTATATTTGCATTCAAAGAAAAGACCCTCATTTGCAGGTTCATAGCATGGTACTATCTGCAACAAGACTAAAAGAATGGATACAACAAAAGTGGACGAGTACAATGGGAAACCAGAGATTATGATAGGTCCAAGAGGAGATATTACAATATTATATGCAAGTGAAGGAGGTCCTTAGTTCATGAAAAAGCTGGTGTGTTTATAAAGTACTGGACAAGTGGTTTCAAACCTATGGAAGAAATGCTATCAGTAGCTCTGTTTTGGGTCAGATTCTTTGCTTTATCATACAGATACTGGAAGCTCACTGCATTGAGGCCTGTAGGAAATGGTCTTGGAGAGTTTGTGTCATTGATCTTATGATGGATAGAACTTATGACACAATGCTGGAATCTGTGTAAACGTGGACCTAGAAAAGTCCCTCCTAAATATAATCGAACTATGGATGGCTGGAGCTATTTGAAAGCAGCCTGTGGATTATGAGAGTATCCCATTCAAGAGTAAAGGGGTCCATGATTACAGCCATATATAGCTTGATAGTTGATTGCGCAAACAAGACAATTAAGGCATCTACTGAATTACTGCCACAAACACAAATGACATGAACAAAGTGAAGAGGAGCGAAAAGGAATGATGAGCGAGCTCTCCAGATAACAGGTCAGTGTCAAACTCCAAAAAGCAGAGAATCTGAGAATAGCAGCAGAACAAATCCAATAGAATAAAAACATAGGTACCTAACTCAAACAAAATTTAGCAGCCGGTGTATCCTACAAATCAAATTCAAGTGCTAATAACAGATAACATAGAATCAGAAATATATTCAGAAAAAACGTAGCAGCTTTTTTCAGTTAAGAAATACTTCAAAACATTCTAATAGCGTCTGTTTATATTTCTTTGCCTTCCCCAAAAATTCAATATTGAAATGATATTACAAATTGAATAGATAAAATGGAAAGTGTTCCCTTTGTTCTAGGACACAACCTGCTCTGCAAATGAGAAGGGCAGCAATTCTCCAATCATAAGTATTATGAATGATTTGCAGATTTGTTATTACTCTAGAATCTAATAGACATGTCCCTTTAGGAGGTAATTTTACTTGGTGGAATTGGAGGCAAAACTAAAACACAGAATCAAACTTATAACCTTGTACTCAGAGATATTGGTCCTCAACCAAAAGCCCGGACTGTGGACCACGACAAGGTATCTACTTTGCACATTATTTATAGTAGCTTGGTAATAAACTTGCAAGTACCTGTACTTAAGAGGATTAGACTGCAAGTAGTTTTATTTTCAAGCTGAAGGTGGTCCAAAACATTGTCTACAGATCACTATCTAGAGGTTTATGCATGAAATTATGGATAAAATGTTTCCATAGGTAGGCATTTCTGTAAAATAGATTTTGAGATATCCTAATGTTGAATATTATCAATGCCCACTAATGTCCAGGTGTGTGTTGTAATTTCTCATTCCATTATCAAAGGAATGAGTGCAAACATAAGTTTGGTATAAAGTGTACACGCAAAAATAAGTAATTAACATATTAAATTGAAAAGGTTGACCTCCTCTTATATATACCTGACTACATGCTGATAAATTCCCAAGATAAAATGGCTTTTGTGATCGAATTGTTATAGTTAAGGAAGAGTTGTTTGCAATATCAGAAACTAATGCAGAGAGTGCAATGACCAGAAAAATGACTCCACGCATGAAATAGATGAAAAATAAGAAACAGGTCTTAACAATATGCAATAATACATCAATTTTGAAGCATAAAAATAAGAATTTGATTTAGCATTGGTGATAATAACAGGTGAGATTGCCTTTTTAAACACATACTAAGAGACTTGAGCCTTGCTCCTCTAATTACACACCAATATAGTTGAATGGCCTATCAATTAACCCTAACATTGAAATAAATTCAAGGATGCCTTATGTTGATAACTGAAAGGCCTATAAGATGGGTTTATACATGTTAACACTTTATTTTAAACCATATTTGGGAATATAAATGAGTGTGGCATTAAACGTCAGTACTTGTAATGATGGCCCCCATTACTCTCTTAAGTTCAGAGAAGGATATGAATATAAGAAACTTCTGGCTTTATTGATAGCGTCATAAATATTTCCTTAACTCGGCTGCCAATGCAACAATACTCAAAAATACAACTTGATTTGAATTAATTGTAGTACATAGTCTTGATGAACTATTTCCTCAACTTGGCTGCCAATGCAACAATACTCAAAAAGACAACTTGATTTGAATTAATTGTAGTACATAGTCTTGATGAACCTTGATATGCTTGGTCCTAGCATGATACACTAAGTTGAGTAATATACATGGATCTTTATCATGCTAAATATGTGTAGGCTTCCATTGTAGAAGCCAACCTTACCCATTAATATTTGTGTCCATCCTTCTTTGATGCATTGACAATGCACACTTTGCCTCAGTAGATGAAAAAGCAACAACTTATCACTTTTTGAATGACTGAGCACATGCAATCAAACCTAATAGATAAATATAGATTAAAATCAATCATGATCTTGTGCCTATTTAAAATTCATGTATATACCCACAATAGCTTCATGCTAGCAAGAGTATTGTATCTTAAATTGGTGGAGACCATCAATATATCTTTGGATCTACTATGTTACTTGGTAGTGACTCGCTTTGGTGCCTTTATGGATGTAGACACAAGACTGAGAGAAGATAAAATATCCAATTTTCTAACAGTCAAGTAAGGTGCCTCACAAGTTGTTTGAACATGAAAACCTTTGTTTACCATGTTTTTTGTAGTTATTTTGAATCTACAATGATAGGAGATGAATGAGGGTTTACAATATTCTATGTGAAATCTATTCAACAAACCAAACACATACTTAGGTTGTTATAGAGAAATTCTATCACCCAATTGGAAAATTTAAATTCAAAAAAATAATGCAATAAGTCCAAGTGATCTTCAAATCCTTCATGAAATTAGATTTTAGCATACTTTAGGTTGTTGTTGGCATTCTTGCCACATTGATTTCCTTGTAAAATTTTGCGGTAATCTCTTCTTCCCTGAAACTCGGTTTTCTTTTTCAGAATGTATTCTTTGTTTCCATGTTTTGCTGTTAAGGTTGGTTGGCTGCGTCCAAGGAAGTGTGCAGTTTTTCCTGTTTGCTCATCATGCAGGGTCTTTGTCTTTTTGAGGGTGAGAAGGTAGTTTCGCGCCATGCTAGAGCACAAGTCAGTTTCGAAACAGCAAGGCAGCGAAACCCCATTTCGGGCCTTGCATAGGCGAAGACAATTTTCATGGAAAAGCGAAGTAAAACCCAATTTCGGGATAAAAGATAAAAAATGGAAGTGTAGCCAAGTGTTTTTGCCTCAGAAAGACAGTGAAATCCCATTTCGGGGCTTGTATGGGCGAAAGTCCCTTTGACTTTTCAAAGGCCGGCGCCACTCAGTTTTCGCCGGAGCGTCAGGTGGGGTCCAATCCTTTTCGCCCTAGAAAGCTAGCGAAAGCCCATTTCGGGCCTTGTCTGGGCGAAACACAGTCTTTGGAAGAGAAAATGCAAAGTGGGGCCATCCTTTTCGCCCTTGGGAGAACGCGCAATTCCATTTTAGGCCAAGAAGGAGCGAAAGCGCTTTTTGACTTTTCTCAAAGTCAGCATAAATTTGCTTTAAATCATGTGGGGCCCAAGGTGTTTTCACCTTAACTTGCAATGCAAGCCCATTTCAGGCTAGAAACTGGGTGAAACGTAAGTGGGGCCCGAAGTGTTTCGCTCCACAATGCCAACACAATCCTTTTTCGGAGTCTGACCAGGCGAAAGGGCCTTTGAATTTTCCAAGGCACAACAGCAGTTTCAAAGGGAAAGAAACGTAAGTGGGGCTCGAAGTGTTTCGCTCCAGTTTTCTAGCGCAATTCCATTTCAGGCCTGTTAAGGGAGAAAGCGCCTTTGACTTTTCTAAAGGCTAGCGCTACCCCCAAGGCAACAAAGTGTTTCGCTCCATTTTTCTAGCGCAAGTCATTTTTGGACCTAGAGAGCGGGAAATAGCCTTTGACTTTTCTCACGCCATCACTGCTCCCAAGACGACAAAGTGGTTTTGCCTCAGTTTTGGAGCACAAGCCCATTTCGGCCCAGAAAATAGCAAAACGTCAGTGGGGCCCAGGCACTTTCGCTCCCACTTGGGAGCACAAGCCCTTTTCAAAGCTAGCATGGACAAAACCAAGTGGGGCTTGCATCAGCGAAGCTCCTGTTTTCAGTCAAACTTTCCTACCTTAGCCAGAATCCCCCACGAAAGAAGGCGCGCGCTCACCAGTTTAATTGCAATCGGTCAAAGAAGCTTCCAGATTTGATTTTCCTGGATTTTAGAATCCAATCTTCCGTTGAGGTGGTTCAAGCGAGTGAGGAGGCAATGCTACAGGCGAATCATATTGTCACATTGAAGCCATGCAACCACTTCTCCATGAGTCATCAAATTTAGGCCATGCCTCATTACTTCCTAATCACTACCAGAATCCAATCTTTGCCGCCACCGCGATGTTTTGTGGGTGAGCATTTATGTTTCAGAGGCGAAATCCTTTATAAAAACTAGCAATTTCAATGTAAAGTAATGGACGCTTTGCTAGAGAACTACTGTACCTGAATTCTGCTATGAATGTAAAGGACTCTTGGCTCTAATTTTGGATTTTCTCTTTATGTGTATGTCTTCTATCCTATATTTCTATCAAATTCTCTGTTTTGTCTGTGGGCTATAATTCTATGTCTGGATTTAGCTTCCGATAGAGGGTTAATACTAGAATAATTCTGGAGATTGCACATATAAGATATCTGGTTTTAATTTATGTTACAGTCTTTGTGTGAAGTGCTATTGGTTCAGAGTGTCAGTAGGTAATCGTGTTGTTTGTTCATCACCCCCGTTTTATTTGGCTTGAGGCCATTTTTCCCATTTCTTTCAATCATTTGCAATTTCTTTCATGTTTACTTAATCTCAAAACCCCAAGTTAGAACAACAAGGGAACCAACCCTCTCTAGAGATTGGCACGGAAGGCATTTCTTTCTTTCGGCCTTTCAATGTTGGCCGGGTCTAGGGCGCGTGGATGAAACATTCCATACCTGAGGCAGATTTTTGACCAATAGTTTTTGGCACGCCTGGTAGGGCAAATGTTTCACCTTAAGCAGTATTAAGAGTTCATCTTTTTGCTATCGAGTAAGAACATCCGGTGACTCATCTGAACTCAGAAGCCTCTGAATCTTGAAGCTGATTCAAACCCTCACCTTCATGATCATAAGATCGAAGGCTAAAAATCCAGAAGATACAGTTGAGTTCTTCGAGCTCAACATCAACGCTTTGGGAGAACATCCTAGAGTAGTCCCCTCGACTATCCCCTCAATCGGGACATCCTCGCAAGTAGCTGTTGTAGTTTCACAAACTCCAAGTCGTGCTAGCACTGCAACTAGCTTGCCCTTGCAACCAAACGTTCCGATCCAGATGGCGCAACCTCCACCCAGGCAGTTCCCAACTTGGAATCATTCGAGGCCGCTCAATCTACAGGCTCTGAACTAGGTCCCAACCGCAGCGTTGAAGGCTCTGCCCACGTATGATGGTACGTAAAAGACATCATATGAGCATGCCCAAGATGTCGTTGCGCTAGCAACCATCCACCACATCACGGAAGAAGACATCATGGTAAGATTGCTAGTACTCTCGCTCAGAGGTAAGCTCCTCTACTGGTACCGATTGTTGTCTCCCAACACCATCACTACATGGAATCAGTTAGCAGAACAATTGATAAGGGGTTTCAACGAACAGGCGGACCCTTTCTCCTTGTTGCACTAGTTCACCACCATCCAAAGGCACCCTCAAGAAGATGAGCAGATTTTAATGTCAGGTTCGCCCGAACCTGGCAGAGAGTCACTGTTGGCCTTCGGCCTACTCCAGAGCAAGCGAGATTTTATTACTTAAGGGCTTTCCATTCCGACATCAGCATGAGCATCCAACATGCTAATATCAATACATTCCCTACCTTGTATGAATAGGCATAGAATGTTGAGGCTGACTTAGTCACTATCGGAAAGTTACCTCCAAAAATGATTATGCCAATTTATTCGAACTTTCCTCAGAATTTGTATCCTAGTGCATCCTCTCAGTCACTACCTACATCCCCCATGTACCCGACTCAATCGTGGAATCCCAATCCTTCTCAGAATCATACGGTACTCGCTTTGTAGTTTCAAGCGCCTGTTGTTCCCCAACTTCCAGCTCCTATCCCATATCCGACATTGCCTGCACCACTGGCGTCGTTATTACCCGCTCCTTAGGTAGCTGTGAATCCAGACCAGGCCAAAGAAATACAGGATCTTAAATCATCAATGAAGACAACGGCTAATGAGATCACTATCTTGAGAAGGAGGCAATCTAAGTTTCCAGCCAAGGAGATTTGCACCTCCTCCGATTACCAGAGAACAAGTTGTTCCCACTGGCAGGACTTTCGAGAGAAATGCGACGATGTTAGAAAATGAAGAAGTTGGTCCATCTAGTCGAGCTTATTAGTGTTCCACCTTCAACGACCCGCACGACGAAGATACTTGCATGGTTCATATGAACTATTTACAGACCCTTGCGGACAATGCTCCTGGTGGGCAGGTAAATATGATCAGGGAAATAGATCGCAACTTCATGATTCCCCTTGTCGAGCAGGTTTCGGTTCTTACGAGGACGGGTAAGAACCGTGTCCAGGTGTCAGAACCGGGGGATTCTATCTTATTGAAGGATTTATTGCCCTTGAGAGCAAAAGGGAGAATCCCTCAACCACAGGCTTCATCCTCAACCCCAAACCGAGACGAGGGACCAGGCAAGAGAAAGGCTTAGGTATCCCTCACTGACCAAGCGCCAAAGGGTAGAAGCAACGCAGTAGTATCATACCAAATACGAGACTGCGAAGGAGGGAGGTGAGTCTGGTACAGGAGCTTACAACATCGTCGAAGAACTAAAGAAAACTTCGGCTAAGGTAAGCCTCTTTGATGCGCTTCAATTACCCGGTCAAGTCGATCTATTGCAGGAATCGCTGAAGTCTGCTAAAGGCAAGGGAAAGCCAACTCAGACCGTCTTGACTCAGATGTTGACTACCTCAGCCACTGGAAAGAACAGGTCGCCGCCATTCTACCTGTCCCTCAGGATGGAGGGGTGGGTTGTGCATAACTGCATGATCGATTCCAGTGCTGCTACTACTGTGATGCCCAAGGCTGTTTGTGAGATTATGGGCATGGATTACACGAGTAGTCCTGGAGTGCTTCAACTGGACGGGACTTCGATCAAAACTGTGGGAGTGATCAAGGATATCCCGATCGTATTGCACAAGATGTCCCAGATCATTGTGATACAAGAAGTTGTGGTGGTGTATTTAGAGCCCTATTTTAGTATTTGCCAAACTAGGAGGCTATTTGTCTCTAGACTATTTGCATCTGGAAATCCCCTTCAGAGGGAGGAGGATTAAAAGTTTTAATGAAAAGGCCTCTACCTTTCACATTGAAAGGATCCAGGATGTAGAGAAACAATTGGACTCAGTCAATATGATTGAGGAAGTAAAGGAAGGAGGAATAGAGCTGATGGAAGAAGCTTTGGACGAGCTCCACATAGAAGATGAATTTTCTATGCGTGATTTTAATGCCATGATCGAATCCGAGATAGGGTGCTACTCGATCACCAAGCCCGAGAAGGTTAAAGTACCGAGTGATGAAGACCCTATTGTCGATCAACTATGGAAGCTCTTCTTTGACGGTGCGAGATGTAAGAATGGCGTCAGGGTAGGAGTTGTCCTTGTCTCTCTTTCGGGAAACCATAAAACTTACTCTTATAGACTCGCTTGGAGTTGTATGAATAACATTGCTGAGTAGAAGCCCTGTGTTTGGGGTTACGAAAGGCAAAAAAACTTGGAATTAAGCAATTACAGATGTTCGGAGACTCGGAGTTGATTTGCAACCGAGTAACCAATAAGTGTGGTGCAAAGTAACACTACTTGAAAGCATACCGTAACAAGGTATGAGACTTGCTCGAGTCTTTCTCGGCCCTGAATGTCCGATCTATTTCGCGAGAGCAGAATAAGCACGCTGACGTCTTAGCGTCTATTGGAGCCAGATACCCCCCGACCGAAAATATGATGCAAAAGCGAAAGACAGTGAGGGTGATCTACAGGCCTTCGGTACTCGACAAAAATATTCATTAGCAGGTGTTTGACAATGACGAGCATATTGTAAATTTTTTGATCAGCGAAGCTAGCACTATTGAAGACAAGACCCTCAATGAAGAAGAGTATGAGGGGTTGATTCAGTTGAAGAACAACCACGTCCCGAAGGGCTTAATCACCCTTGAAAGTTTGTTTGATCAAGATGATAGGTCTATCGCTCACAAGATCAAAGTGGACATGAGAGAGTACAGGGAGCTAGAGTTGGAACCCGAGAAAGTCATCAAGGTGGGAACCGATTGTATGTCGTTGGAGATTGAACAAATCAGGACCCTGTGCAAAGAATACCCAGACATTGTCGCTTGGAGCTATCGCGATTTGAAAGGATACGATAAGAATGTCTTCCAACACACAATCGAGCTGCAGGAAGGGGTCAAACCTTTCAGGTAGAAGCAAAGGCCGGTAAACCCAAAGATAGAAGTGTTGATGAAGGTCGGGCTCTTGAAGATGCTAGAGGCAAATATCATCTATCCTATCAAGCACTCTTCTTGGGTGGCGAACCTAGTTCCAATCCGAAAAAATAATGGGGACATACACTTGTGCGTTGACTTCCGAAACCTCAACCAAACATATTTGAAGGACCACTACTCGCTGCCCCATATCGATCAAATTCTTCATGTAGTGGTAGGAGCACAAAGGTTTTCTTTGCTAGATGGCTTCTCCGGGTACAATCAAATCTGGGTAAAGGATGAGGATCAGTACAAGACTGCCTTCACCACCAAGTGGGGCACTTTTGCCTACCAGTGCATGTCGTTCGACCTCTCAAATGTTGGAGCAACCTTCCAAAGAGCGATGGACTTAGCTTTCAGTGAGTTACTCAATCACATCATTGTAATCTATTTAGATGACATGACTGTTTTCTCCCACAAAAGGGGAGAACATGGTCTACATTTACGTTAGGTATTCGAGAAGTGTTGAGAATTCGAAATCTCCATAAACCCGAAAAAGTCCATTTTCGTGGTAAAAGAAGGTAAACTTTTGGGCCATGTAATGTCAGAGCAGGGACTAGCTATCGATCCTGCCAAGGCGGAAGCCCTCCTCAAGCTACCTCTGCCAGCCAACAAGAAGGGCCTCCAATCCTTCTTCGGTCAGTGGTAAAGCCAATGACCGAACTCCTAAAGGATGCTGAGTTTCAGTGGACCGAGGAAAGGAAGCGGGCTTTCAGAGAGATCAAAGAGAGAATTGCCCAAGCCCCTGTTCTGGTGAATCCCGACTACTCCAAGGACTTTATCCTTTACGCCGTCAGTGAACCGAAGAGCTATGCAGTTGTCCTTACTCTGAAGAACGAGGATGGGTACGAACGGTCGATAGCATTCCTGATCCAAGTCATCCATCCCCACAAGAAGTATAACTTCATTGAGAGGCAAGTGTATGTAGTGATGCGGTCATTGAAGAAGTTTCGCCATTTCGTCTCCCAAAGCAAGACGATAGTGTACGTGGTGCACCCTGACGTCAAAAACTTTATCATCCAAGGCGAGCTTGGCAATAAAAGGGTAGGTTGGGTCTCCAAGATCCAAGAGTTCAACATAGAAGTCTGGTCCACTACATTGGTCCATGGCCAAGCCTTATGCCAAGAACTTGCCTGGAGCGCCTCATCTGAGGTAATAGCTTGCGAGTGGGATGATCCAGCATAGGATAGTGATCTCGCGAATCGGTCTATAGATGGCAGAGATTGGATAGAAGACCTAGTGGAAAACTTCAATACTGGAAGGTGCCCTTCTCACCTCAATGCTTCGCAGAGAAGAAGGTTCAGGTAGGTATGTGTTTCTATCAAGTGGTTTGTTTCATAAGAATATAGACAGAGTCCTCCTGAGATGTGTTAGGGGGACAAAAAATAGAGGATCCTTGATGAGTTTCATTCAAAAATGTTAGGACATTTCACAAGAAGGCCTAGGCCTTAAAAATCATAAAAGCAGGCTATTACTGGCCTACTATTTTTGTCGATGCCTTCGAGGTTAGCCAGAAGTGTGATAAGTACCAAAGGTACGTCGGACGAACCAAGAATGCTTCTTTGCCTTTGCACCCAATCCGTGTCGAAGCTCCATTTCAACAGTGGGGCTTAGATTTCATTGGGGTGATAGATACCAATTCCTCCGTCGAGCATAAGTACATCTTGACGGCTACAAATTATTTTACCTGGTGGATAGAAGTAGTGTCGACCAAGTAAGCTAACCCGGATGTAGTCATCGCATTTCTAGAAGGACTGATAACCTGTTTCGGGATACCAGATGCAATAGTAACCTACAATGGCACCCATTTCACTGGTGCCAAGATCTGTGCATTTGCGAGTAAGTATGGTATTTACTTAAAGACTTCGTCTAATTATTACCCATAGGGCAATGGTTTGGCGGAATACACAAACAAAACTTGCTCAAGATATTGAAGAGGACCTTGGAAGGGAACAAGCGAAGCTGACATCTACTCTTGGACTTAGCCTTATGGGCTGATCGCATTTCCATTAAGAAATCGATCAAGACATCCCCATATTCCCTGGTATACGGGAAGGAAGAAGTTCTCCCCACGCACATCGAGTTGCCCGCATTGCAATCTCTCCGATCGTTGGATGGTGAGGATGAAGAGTTTGATCCCATAAGTGTCAGGGTAGCTCAATTGTTGCAGTTGGAAGAAGAAAAAGAAAAGGCATACGAAGCTTTCATGAAGCACGCCGAGACCACGAAAAATTGGTTTGGCAAGAAGACCTTCGATCAGACCTTCCAGATTGGTGACCTAGTGTTGAAATGGAATGAGAAAAAATCCAAACCAAGAAATCATGACAAATTGGATGCATTTGGGAGGTTCCATTTGGAATCTCTAGGGTCAATCAGGTGAACTCTTTCATTCTCCAAGATTTAAACGGGTTTACTCTTCCAATATCGGTCAATGGCCTTCATATGAAGGCATACTACCAATAAGAGGTAGTTGAAAATATTTCTCAGCTATGTACATATTTTTATTCCTTTGTTTGCTTGTATATATCTTTTCTCTCGGAGTATAAGTCTCTTCGTCCCATTTTTGCGCTCTCAGTAGTGTAGTTTTGGCCAGACTCCTCGTTGGGTGAGGGTCGAGCTGGTAGAGAAGCAGTGCTGAGGAGCTTAAATAAACGTTTTTAGTATAGTTTGTGCATTTGTTTTAGTGCGCAAGGGAAACGAGAAGAGCAGTTTCAGGCGCTCAGGCCGGTTAAGCATTTTTTGCTCTTCTTTTGAGCAAAAGAGTCCATTATGCAGTTTTTAATGTGTTCTCGGCAAGTCAGTTTAGCAGGTAAAGGAGTGCACTTGCATTTTGATGTCTCAAGCTTGGCAAAAGGGGGGTTTCGCTCTTGTTTTAGGGCGAAACTACATTTTGGCTCCTTAAAAGGCAAAAGCAGCAACCAAAGTGAGGCCAACCTAAAAGTCAAGGTCAAAAGCGTTGTTTGAAAAGTTCAGCAGATGAGAAACACCCTGTCATATGGCGAAAGGAAGTTTCGCTCTTGTATAAGGGTGAAACTACGTTTCAGTGCCTTAAGGAGCGAAATCCATAAGCAAAGATTGAGCAAATCGAAAAGTCAAAGTCAAAAGTGTATTCACCCTTGCTGGGGAGTGCAATGCCTTTTCGAATTTGACATGGGCGAAAGCGCCTTTGTTTTTGTTCTAGAAATCGACGTCGTTTCTTTTAAGGCAAAAAAATATAAGTCAAAATTCAAAGTCAAAAGTGTATTCACCCTTGCTGGGGAGTGCAATGCCTTTTCGAATTTGACATGGGCGAAAGCGCCTTTGTTTTTGTTCTAGAAATCGACGTCGTTTCTTTTAAGGCAAAAAAATATAAGTGGGGCCCAAAGCCGTTTCACCCCAGTTAAACAGCAAAAGCCCATTTTGGGCCTTGTCTGGGTGAAACTCACTTTCGGAGGAGAGAAGTTGAGTGGGGACCCAAGTGATTTCGCCCCAACTCAGGAGCGCAACTTGAATTCAGATCTCGTTTGGGTGAAGGCGCCTCCTAAAAATTAGTGCAATTCCACTTCTAGCAAGAATGAAGGTGGGCCCAGTCTTTTTTGCCTCGACTTCCCAACGTAATACCTTTTCGGGGGGTTGATAAGGCGAAAGCGCCTTTGACTTTTCCACTAGGGCGCAATTCAGTTTAAGAGGAGAAGAGACTAAGTGGGCTCAGGGTCGTTTCGCCCCAGTTTAGCAGCACAACTCCATTTCGGAACTTAGTTGAGCGAAAGGCCCTTTTGCCCTCCTTTATGGGCGAAATTCAACATCGTGCCCCCTCAATTTGTCTTTAGTGCAAGCGCCAAGTGGCAAGGGTTAAAGTGAGTGATTTTCACTCCAAGGAAAGAGTGTATATTTACCAAGGCTTTAAAATCACGTTGTTTCTGCCTATTTTGGGCTCTAAATGAGAGAAAGGGCTTTTCGCTTGATTTTTCAGGCGAAAGCCATTTTTGGCTCTTGAAAAATGATGAAAACGTTGCTAGAGCGGAAGGGTCTCGCTTTCTTCAATGCTAGGGGCACGTAGTTCAAGACAAAACCTGGCAAGCGCCCGCCCCGAGGAGGGTTGTTGGGGCATGAAATGCATCTTTAAAATTTAAAAAAGATGGTGCATCACGTTTCTCAAGAAACAACCCATGCAAGAGATCTCCCACCTTGCCCATATTCCCTCTAGGCATTTACTTCACCCCAAAGCAATTAATATGATGGGTCAATTGAAATGTTATAAGAAGGCCATTGCTGCACCTCAAACGAACTTAATGAAATTACTAAGGGTTTTGCCTTAACATTGTTTACCTTGCCAAATCAGAGCGAGAGAGTATCGTTGGTAAAACACAGTACGTTGAGCAACAACAAGGCACTGTTTTAATCAGAGTGAGCGCTTGGGCGAATACATAGTCAGAATGGGCAAGAAGAGCTCTGAGCCCAAGAAGGAGAAGGCCTCGAAGAATGCGGAGGGAGCAAAGAGGAAGAAGAAAGAAAATAGGTATTTCCTCTACCCCCGCCCAAATATAGGTTGGGCAGAATCTAGGATTGTGTGCTCACCAAAACGAGTGTGGAGAAGTTGCGCCACACTATTGACGTTATGTTGACCAAGGTGTCTGCCGAAAGCAGGCAGATAGCCACCTATCACTCCCACCTCTACTAGTACCTGTGCACACATGTGCATCATTGACCGAAGCTGATATACGGAATTGCTAAATTCTATGACCCACAGACCAATACAGTCCAAAATAAAAAAAGGAGACAAGTTGCTCGCCATATTTGCCCAAGACGTTCAGGAGGCCTTCACCTATGGGGAAAAGCCCCCTGCTCACTACATAATCAAAAAAATTAACAGTACCGAGCAGAATGAAAGATACGCACCAACGACGCATATGCGACAGTTCATGGAGACAGTTGCTGGAAAAGTCAGTGCTTGGGGTATTGCCAGACCTCCCCAAGTCCTTGAAAAGGTTTAAAAATCCTAACATATACTCCATGTTGGCATGGGTTATGGGGATATCCACGGATGCAACAATGTATAAGTGGCAAGTTTCCCTTGCCGAGTGCATTTCCCATTGCGAGTTCTACTCTCCCGCCACCATGATCCTAGAAACCAAGCCTGTATTTTTCGACTGGCCAGAATGGGTGGTGTGGCAAATGCATATCTAGCTGACTGACATCCAGAGCGAAAAGAGCATGTCATTCCGAGTTTGCTCTTTCCTTGCATGGTACTTCTCTACCACATGCACAACCACTTTGTTTTCATCGCCAAGAACCACACAAATAAAGAAGGCAAAGCGCTTCCGGTTTATCAATGGACCCAAGCCTGTCAAAACGTAAGTCTTACTACAATTTTAACAGAATGTTTCTCGGCCTGGCCCTGGAGCTCGTCTACGGCGTTTGTGAATGGGTTTCGAGGGAGATGAGAGAATAGATAGTGCAGGGGAGATTGGGTGACGTATTCCAACTAACGCAGGACCTTGTCGTTTGAATTTACGGGTTTATCGAAAAACCCTTCCTATTGTACTACACCACAGAGTACTTATTCGCCCTCGAAGTTGCCCGGTAGAGCGACTTCGCTGATGACACGTATGGGCACGGGAGAAGGAAGCCGCACACGTGCACTTTTCCTTTCCACTTTGGTGACATTAAGGTGCCATTCAACAGGTAGAATGCTTTTCTCGCAGTAGCATTATGTGATTTTGACCTAATTGAGCTCCCCCAATTCTAGAAGTACGACCCACTAAAAGTGTTCAGGCAAAAGATCGGGGCAAAAAGCTTCCATAGCTGTCTGCGCCCAAACATCGAAGCGCAGCGTAACACTCCCTCAAGACGTGATTTGGAGTGGTACGTGGAGAGAATGATGTCATTTCCCCCATGACACGACTTCTACATGATGGAGGCCGAGTACAATCCGTCACAAAACCCAGCGGACACACCTGATGAAGAACTGTTCAAAGTGGTGAAGGACAAAGCGCCCGACTGGTTTGACGAAAAAATTGCTAACTGGTTTCAAGAGGGTCCACAATAAAAAGGACTTGTCCGAATTGTTTCTCGTGCTAGACGAGAACTTCTCCATGATATATGACGCAAATTGTGACACCTACCAACCTATTTTATTCATTGATATCGTGCCTCAGAGTACTCAAAGCCTAGCAAGGTGGAAGACGCAACTGAAGAACAGAGGCAGTCGACTGAGCAGTATCCACCTGTCATAGAGGAAAACGAGCAACTGCTCCCTGAAAAACAAATTATTCCAAGAAAGAGGAGCATTGGCGCATCACTTCGCTTTCCCAGGTTTCCAAGAAGCCTCGGACTGGTGCAACCCGACCCTTTGGTACGAACCCTCCTGCAACATCAACAACCATGGAAAGAAGTGCTCCTGAGGTTCTTGTTCCGGCGTAGCAAGTGCAGCAAGCATGATAAGAGGTGGAGTTCATTGATCTAGAAACGGAAATGTTAGATAAAGAAGGAAGAATGAGCCCAGTCACACTACAGTTCACCACTTCGGCTCTGGCATCGTCCGAGCCCGTAGGTGCATTCTCTCTCTCTTCCTCCCTCTCTTTTGTTCCTCTAGCGACTATCCCTTCCAATGCTGAAACCATCATTTCCACCCAACATGCATTCAACATCCCCATGGCTACTACGCATCTCTCTGCATCCCAGTCATCTCTCCCTTCATCATTCCCTCTTCCCTCTCAGACGTTCAGTTCCTTCGTGTTTTCTCCCAATGCATTTGCCTTACCTGCATCATCTACCCCTCCCCCTCCTCAGGTTTGTCTCGATCCACTCGTTGCACCCATCATCGTCGCCAGTCCAAACTTGCTTTTGCTCTCTGTCACTTCCTCAGTTGTAGCGGTGTCTCCTGATATTCCACTCTTAGATCCTAACACCGTGGTTGCTGCCATTCAAACCCCAGCGTCTCCCAAGGTCCCTGTAGTCGTTGCCCCTTTGTCCCTAATCTGTCTGCCAAGACAAACCCCCAGTGCACTCTCTTCCCCTTCACGCCACTCTTTAGAGTACAGGAACCGCTGGAGATGGAGTTGGAGAATCTGTAAGAGCCCCCCATGGCGGAGAGCATACACTGAGCGTGTCAAAGCTCCTCAAGCTGGCTCAAGGTTCTAAAAAGGAAAAATGCGCAAGCTCCAGCCAAGGTGGAGAAAATGGCTATGTTTGACCTAGAGAAGATGAAACTCCACAAGATGGAGAAAGTGCCCAAAGTTCAGAAGCCCCTGGAGGAGATGACTCCATCGGATTACTCCTATCGTCACACTGTCGAGGACATGAGGACAATTGACACAACGGAGACGATGGGAGATATCCAAGTCAAAATGAGCTCATCCATTTTCACGGGGAGCACTACAAAACTCGCTGCTTCGATGCCGAGGCAAAAAACATGGAGTTGGAGGAGACATTGACGCACACAAGGGCAAAACTCGAGGAGGCTTAGTCCAAATCTGAGCAAATGTAGCAGCGTGTGGCCAGCTTGGAGCAAGAGGTGGATAACTTCAAAAGAGAAATTGAAAATCACCTTAAGGTGCACTCAAGGTGGAAAGCAGAAAGCAGGCCTTGAATGCCCAGGTCCAGCAGCTGCAAGCTTTATTGACAGAAAAGGTGGTGTAGGCAGAGGTCTTCACAAAAGACCATATCAAGGAGGTTCGCCGCCACTTCCTGGTAAACTTCTGATCAAGGGCGCGCAAAGCAGTAGTAGTCCTCACATTCATTTGGGAGGCCAAGCAAACAGTCACTCACGGTGCACCTGTTGTGGAAGATGCTGAGAAAGACATTGAGCGAGGGCTGGAACTGGCAATGAAGGTACAGACCTTAGAAAAATGGACCTCCAGCTTGCTCCTATGAGCCCACTTGCTCGGTCATGGGAAACTACAAAGATGACGTTGTGAGCTTACTTTGCAAAGCTAAAATGAACCAGATAAGCGAGAAATCTGCTAGAAGTGTTTGAGTAGGAAAGGCGCATCTCTATTATGTATTTCGAGGCTCTTGCACAACTTGGTTTCCCTGGATTTACTTACGAGGAAGAGGCTATTCTGATGAAGGAAGAACTGAGCCCAGTTTGGGACACCTTCGAGAACGACACTTCGAAAATTGATAGTTGGGAGGAGCCTATTTTAGAAGCCCAAGTGATGCAGTTGATGGCCAAGTTCGCGCGGATTGAATCCTGTTTGGTGGACCTTAGCCAGAGGGCTAACTTCGCTGATGCAGACCGACTTGAGATTTTCAGATAGCTAGTCAAGAAGCTCCAAGACTGTGCTCCACTCCAGGAAGACGCCTGGGCCCTGGTTGAAGCAACCTATGAAGCGATCTATGAGCGTCTCCCACAATCAGGGCCTCCTAGCAACATGAAGATCAAGAGCAGGAAGAAGGAGACCAATAAGAAGGAGACCAGCAGGAAGGAGACCGTGAGCACAAGGAAGAAGAAGAAGGAGAAAGGGAAAATTTGCAGGAAGAGTCTACAGCCAGCAGGGAGCACTCAGAAATAGATAGCGATGATGAATTTGAGCCCAATAGATAAGTCCTGGGATCTTCAAATTGAGGCGAGCTCAATCCCCCTGCGAGCCACTAGAGATGTTGGCATTCCTACCACATTGATTTCCTTGTAAATTTTTGCAGTAATCTCTTCCCTTAAACTTGGCTTTCTTTTTCAGAATGTATTCTTTGTTTCCATGTTTGGTTGTCAAGGTTAGTTGGTTGCGCTCAAGGAAGTGTGCAGTTTTTCTTGTTTGCTCATCATGCAGAGTCTTTGTCTTTTCGAGGCGAGAAGGTAGTTTCACGCCATGCTAGAGTGTAACTCAGTTTTAGAAAAACAAGGCATCGAAGGCCCATTTCGGGCCTTGCATAGGCAAAGATAATTTTCACGAAAAACAAAGTAAAACTCAATTTTGGGCTAAAAGATAAAAAATGCAAGTGTAGCCAAGTTTTTTCGCCTCAGAAAGACAACAAAATCCCATTTCGGGGCTTGTATGGGTGAAAGCCCCTTTGACTTTTCAAAGGTTGGCACCACTCAGTTTTGGTCGGAGCATCAGGTGGGGCCCAATCATTTTCACCCTAGAAAGCCAATGAAAGCCCATTTCGGGCCTTGTCTAGGTGAAACATAGTCTTTGGAAGAGAAAATGCTAAGTGGGGCCCATCCTTTTTGCCCTTGGGAGAACACTCAATTCCATTTCGAGCCAAGGAGCGAAAGCGCTTTTTGACTTTTCTCAAAGTTACCATAAATCTGCTTTAAATCATGTGGGGCCCAAGGTGTTTTCGCCTTAACTTGCAGCGCAAGCCCATTTCAGGCTAGAAACTAGGCGAAATGTAAGTGGGGCCTGAAGTGTTTCACTCCACAATGCCAGTGCAATCCATTTTCGAAGTCTGACCAAGCGAAAGGGCCTTTGACTTTTCCAAGGCGCAACAACAGTTTTAAAGGGAAAGAAACGTAAGTGGGGCCCGAAGTGTTTTGCTCCAGTTTTCCAACGCAATTCCATTTCGGGCCTGTTAAGGGAGAAAGCGCCTTTAACTTTCTAAAGGCTAGTGCTACCCCCAAGGCAACAAAGTGTTTCTCTCTAGTTTTCCAGCGCAAGTCATTTTCGGACCTAGTGAACGAGAAATAACCTTTGACTTTTCTCATGCCAGCACCACTCCCAAGACAAAAGAGTGGTTTTGCATTAGTTTTGGAGCGCAAACCCATTTCGGCCCAGAAAACAACAAAATGTCAGTGGGGCCCAGGCTATTTCGCTCCCACTTGGAAGCGCAAGCCCTTTTCAAAGCTGGCATGGGCGAAACCAAGTGGGGCCTGCATCAGCAAAGCTCCCATTTTCAGTAAAACTTTCTTACCTCAACCAAAATCCCTTAGAAACGCTTCTCAGTGATGAAAGAAGGTGCATGCTCACTAGTTTAATTGCAGTCGGTCAGAGAAGCTTCCAGATTTGATTTTCCTAGATTTCAAAATCCGATCTTCCGTTGAGGTGGTTCAAGCGAGTGAGGAGGAGGTGCTGAAGGCAACTCATATTGTCACATTGAACCATGCAACCACTTCTCCATGAGTCATCGAATTCAGACCATGCCTCATTACTTCCTGATCACTGCCAGAATCCAATCTTTACCGCCACCACGATGTTTGGTGGGTGAGCATTTATGTTTCAGAGGCAGAATCCTCTATAAAAACTAGCAATTTCAATGTAAAATGATGGACGCTTTGCTAGAGAACTACTGTACCTGAATTCTGCTATGAATGCAAAGGACTTTTGGCTCTAATTATGGATTTCTCTTTATGTGTATGTCTTCTATCCTATATTTCTATCAAATTCTCTGCTTTGTCTGTGGGCTATAATTATGTCTAGATTTAGCTTCCAATAGAGGGTTAATATTGGAATAATTTTGGAGATTGCACATATAAGATATCTGGTTTTAATTTCTATTACAAGTTTGTGTGAAGTGCTATTGGTTTAGAGTGCAAGTAGGTAATCGTGTTGTTTTTTCATCACCCCTGTTTTATTTGGCTTGAGGCCATTTTCCCATTTCTTTCAGTCATTTGCAATTTCTTTCATGTTTACTTAATCTCAAAACCCCAAGTTAGAAAAGCAAGGGAACTAGCCCTCTCTGGAGATTGGCATGGAAGACATTTCTTCCTTTTGGTCGCGTCTAGGGCGCATGGATGACACATTCTATACCTAAGGCATATTTTTGACCAACAATTGTGAAGGAGAAGTTCCTTCGTCCAAGGGAAAACAAATGCAAGAAAGTAATGCAACAACTCCAACATTTTAAAATCCTTCATGCATTTAGATTTTAAATTAAGAATCATATCAATAGTATTGCCTATGAGAAATGAACCATCCATAGAGTACCCTTAGATCATCATTCTTAACATGGCATGTCTTAGAAATTTTGATCAGACTAGTAACAATTGAAACCATAATAACGAAAAAGTGATCTATATTCTTATATGATGCCTCAAATGCATGTGTGAATCCATTAAGTAACTTCTTCAACTCATGAATCAGAAATATCCATCAATGAAAATTATAGCAAGTAAAAGAATAAATTGGGCGGTGTCCACCTTGATAACATAGCCCAAATACTTGGTATAATATATACCTCCATTTTGATCTAACATTTTGAGTAATAATGGATGTTTGTGCATCCTACTAACACCATTTTAAATTAAATTTTATATTAAAATCCCATTTACAATTGACAATGTTTTCTCCTTTCAAATAAAGTACAACTCCCAAGATTAGTTATCCATCAATTAAAAATTGAACTCTTTATCCATTACTTTCTCCACCATTTTTTTGATGGCATGAGCCTTATATGATAATGTGTTTATATATCCCTTATCATGAGAGCAAAATTGACCCATTAGGTCTAGCTCTGATTCTTATCACTAAATGTTTCACTTATTAAAAATGGTTGCTTAATGGTATATCACAATAGTTTGGTATTCCTGCAATTGAAGGCTTAGGAAATATCAAAGAACAATGCAACATTAACAAAAACAATCCATCATATATGCACAAATAAAGGATCACACAATGAGAATTTGTATTACCAGAATATGGAATGCACAATACAATGTTCTACAATTGGAATTTCAACACAACATATACACATTATATGAGATGATGCAAAGCTACAAACAATGGAGGGGTTCTCTATATAGGGTTTGAGTAAGGGGAAGCAATTACACAATTTTATAACCACCCAGTTGTACCCACTCAACTAAACAAAAATAATCCCCATACATAACACAAAGATATGTAATGTCGAGCATTCACCCATGCAACACACAACTGTGCAACATGAAAATACATACAAGCAAAAATTTTTATTGCGTACTTGTCAACTATACATATGCACACATCAAGGCTTCAATGGTGCATGTATTGGTGCCATTTTAGAATTGTTGCCTACATCTACCCTACCCTCTAGATTGGTTGATGTCCTCATTAACTATGTCTCAGGTCCTTGGTAATCATGTTGTTGTGCTAGAATAACAGCACTTATAGGATCAAAAATCTTGTGCACGAAGTCCTTCATACCTTTTTTCAATTACTTATACTATGCATATCTCGTCCACTATATAACATGATGCTTAGCTAGCTCAACTTTCTTATGCTTTTCTTGCTTAATTTGAGCAATTTGCCCTTGTGTTGCTCCCAATTGCAATTGTAATGCTACCAACTATTCTTGTGATGTTGCCAACTATGCTCTTAAGGTTATAATATCTTGACCCTTCACTTCCAATTGTGGTCTACACTATTGCAAATGCTCCTTATATTCTTTTGGATTGTTTTCAATTCTTGTTTCTATAGTTTTGCCTTGAATTTGACTCTTCAAGAGTCTCAGTTCCTTCTCAAGCTACTTGACTTAGGTTGCTTCTCTTTTTGCCAACTATTTGGAATCTCTCACCATGTCATGAAAAGTCTATATGTTTGAAGTCAACCTTTGAATCATATACATGAAGTAGTTGAGTTGATTGTAAGTCACCTCAAGTTCATTGGCAATCTTATACTTCTTCAACGTGGGAAAAATGGGAAACATGTTATAGTGCATCTCTGTTATGCATATGCAAGGAGGATGGTGGTGTAAGCTCTTAATTCACTTTGGTAGCTTTGGTAACCCAGATATGGAATTAATCTATTCATTCTCCCTAATTTCTTGTGTTTGTGTTTCAACAAATTTTACCAATTGTGCCATTCGTGATTCATTATGTGACCAATTGTATAATTTTGTTACTTCACTCTCCATATGGAGAGACCACATCTATCATTGGCCCATGGTACTTGTTGCAAACTATTCATGGGCTCTAGATATCACCCCCACTATTTGTGTGAAGAAATTATTAGTCTGTTCATTGCTAATATCTCCCTCCATTAGTGGTTGTATTAGATTCAAGAGCTTTATCATTGTATGGTCGTTGTACATTGTCCCATTCCTCTTAAACATCGTCCTCTTTAGTTCCCATCTACTTATCATCATCTAACTCACCTTCAACAACCTTGCATTTCTATTTAATCCTCTAAAGTGGTTGCTCCTCAATATCTTCCTTGGATGATTCTCTACTTGGACTAGCCTCCTCTCAAACTAGTGTTTCCTTTCCTAGAACTAGTCTCCTCTTGAACCATTTCTTCCCTAACCAATTTTGTATGAATTGATATATCTCCACTCGGTTATGATGTCAACTCTTCAAAAGCTAAGGAGGGGGGATATAAATTAACTTGCTACTTTGTGTATGAACTCTTGCCATGGAGTTTTTAATCCCTTACTACTTCCTCATCCACATCAATACGCAAAGTACTAGTCCCTTCTACCCAAACTGCAGCTGTTGTAACTGCCTCTTGAGTTGTCTAAACCATTGGTACAACCTCTATCTTTATCTCTATACGACAAATTGTATCTCCTAGATCCTACTCATGTGCACCTAGGCCCACCTCCGATACAATATCCATGGTATCCTATGCATTATTATCAAATGCAACATATACATACATAATATCATATGCCATTTCATCTCTCCTAGTCTCCTCATCATGCAAAATTTTCCTAGTGTCCTACTACGTGACTATCCCCTATGGTGCCTCATGAGACCTTGTGTAGTGTCATCAATTTGTTGTGCTTGCATGCAACCTGCTCCACCTTTTGGGTTACATACACAACCTCTTCTTCCTTCTATTCTTCTTGTGCAGTCTCAACTTGCATGGTAGCTTGCACAATAACTGAAGCAGTTCCACTTCTTTACATTCCCTTACACCCTATACTACCACATAATTCTCTATTGTCTAACTCTATGCAACAATAGGGTTTTGTACATTTTGACTCCCTTGTACACCCTACATATTGTTCTCTTGTACGTTCTATGCACCACTCTCGTGTTGCACTACCTTGAATAGTTTGATGAGTGTGGTGCATCACTTATGCCATCTTCCTTACACAATGGATCTTGAGGAATAGTTTGAACTGGTGGGTGATTCCTATGCTCCAATTGAGACCCATATTCTACTTCCTACTCATCCTCAATGTATTCTTCTTCTTCCTTGAGGACATCCTCTTGATTGTCCTCTACTACTTCCAATGTTTATATTACTATTATTGTTGCAACAGTCCTCATTTTCTTCCTTATTCCATGGACATGCTACATTGGCGTAATATCCATCCAATGAAAAACTGTTGGTGTACCCTTTTTGATTCCCTTATGAACACCTTTCATGTACATTGCATCTAGCAACAATGCAACAATATGGAATACCATCAAGAATGTTCTGGTTATTTGCATCATGAAATTGTGTATCTCCTCAAACGGATACAATGCTCCATCAAACTTCTTTCCATCCAATATCCATTGCATGTATGGTGCAAGTCAGGTGACCATATTTAAGGCTCAATATTCACTTGTCAGTCCTAACATAACCATGCAAATATCGCAAGCAACTCGTGTGTAAATATTGCATTTTCAACCTGTGATTTTCATGGGTTGATCCCTTGGCCAACTCATTCATTATCATTCTTTCCAAATTGTAATTCTCAACTAAGTACTCTTGTAACCTATGGCACCTTGCTTCGTCCCTATGCACATTGCAGTTTGGTGGTCCATGCAATTCCAATACCTGCTCAAAGTCCTATGCAGTGAATATAATTTGTAATCAACATTATTTAATATTGATTTTTCTCTCTTCCCTACAACATATCTATCCAACATCTGCAGTCGATAAGGCTTGAAATAGTCCTTATCAAAGTTGGATTTTTGTAGGATATAATGGAAATATGCTTGGTGAAATGCCTTCTTTAGGTTATGTATGTTAGAGTTGTTATTTCACAATATTCTTAATGTCTCTCCTATCACTAAATTCCATTTATTTCTAACAACGAGAACTGCATCCATGTCTTCCCTTTTCATCGTGTTGGACATGGGGGTTTGTCCCTCACCTATAGTTGGGGCCTTTCGTTCAGGTTGTTGAGTTTGTGGTTACACATGTTGCTATGTAGAAGTGGACCTTGGTTGTGGTTGGTGTGCACAATTATTGGTCTCGTGTTGCATTCTTGGTAGTGAGCATCTTAGTGGTGACCATAAAACTATGAAGAAAGAGACATAAAATTTTGGTCATAAGAAAAACTTCAAGGCAAAGCAAGGAAATCATACATTAATAAAAGGTAGATCAGATCAAGGATATTCCACTCCTAAAGAAGGGGAAAAGAAAGCCTATCTACATCTTATGGAAAAGGCCACCATAACTCACTTGGATCAATAGTTAGAAGAAACAAAGAAGGATATAGAAAGTACAATATTAAGTTCAAGTTCAAAAGGAATTAAAGGTGAAAGGTTAACGTGGAGGAAAATCCAAACACAAGACCAATAGAAGAAGTCAAGATATTTCTAGGTAAATCATATTCATTTTCCTCAAGTCATATAGAATCTTCTCTTGGTAATAAAAGTGAAAGTGGTATAGAGGTTATGTCTTGCACTTTAAGGTTTCAAGAGCAGCATAATAAAGAAATGAGGATGGAGGAAGTCTATAACAATTTAGGGTTTTTAGGGCAGAATAAGAAGATAATTGCTTTGGAAAAACATCCTTGCACTTTAGGGTTTCCAGGGCAATATAAAGAAGAATGTGCTTTTGAGGTTATTCCTTACCCTACAAATCCTTCACAACAAGACAAACCTATAGATGATAAGTCTTACTTTGAGCAGTGTGAGAATATTGAAGAGATGGGGGAAGATGAAAGTATTGGTGGAAATGGAAAAAAGAAAGGAAGACCCAAGAAGTAAAAACAAAGAGCAAAAGAAACCCATAAGGATATTGATATGGGAAAACAAAAGAAAATATCACGAGTGTTAACAAGAAGTGGGGCTAAACCCATAAATAAAAACAAAAAATAACAATGAAAATATTATCTTGGAATATAGGGGCATGACTAAGAACCCTAAAAAAATGTATTAAGAAAATCTAAGATTGTTATAGACAATATATTTATATTTATAGATATGAAAAATGGGTAGCAAATATTATAGCAATTCATATTGTTGAATTTTATCTTGACAAAATTTTAACTTTTGAAGGCATCTATATGAAATGAAATGATAAAAAAGAGTTGATTGTGAAAACTTAGTAGTGAGGAAGATGGCAAATATCTTTGATAAGAAAGGCAGATGAAGAATATTTTTGATAGAAAGGCAAGTTGGATATGATTTAATTAATTTGATAGAAATGTAATGAGAGTAATGTAATGTTTTGTTTTTGTAATGGGAGTGACCCCAAATAGAAGCCACACATAGCCTATTTAAAAAAATAATAATAAATGGGTGTACATAAAATGTAATTAGTTCAATCATCTAGATTCTATGACTTTCAAGGAGACCTAGGTTTGAATCTTGCCAAGTGATATGTGTGTAATAGCCAAGTTGTAATATCACTATATGGTCATGATGTTATATAGGTGGGACCCATTTCAATCCTTAACCAATTTAAAAAAATAGTAAATGGTTGTAGTGAATGACACCATAAATTTAAAAAGTTTATGGGGATAATACTTTGTTTAAAACCATAATTCAAGGTAGGTAAGGTAGGTTCTAGGGATAATACTTATCCTCTTTTTGTATTGTTGATCCAATTGAGGCTTAATAAAGATTACTTTCAAGGTCTTTTTTAAATAGCTAACTCAAGAATGCTCTTCAATAATTTGATTATTTAGGTTAATCAATATTATTTGTGCATCATTGATTTTATTGAAGTTCAATAAATAACTTTAATGGAAAACTAATTTGGTTAAGACTTAGTTGATATTATTTATGTGTCATTGATTAGTTAATGCTTAGTTTAGGTCATTTGTGGGTATAGATATTTGGTTAAATTTGTGCTAAAGAAATCCATAATACATATACAATTTTTAATCAACATAGCCTATGGGAATATTGTATTGATTTATTATTTTTAAACTTATAATAAACAATGAATTGACATAATTTCCAAGTATAGATTAATACAAATTAGTTGGAATCTCAAAGTCCAAAAAAATCAACATCTAATGTTAAGGTGTATTCATTATTTCCAACATATTTTAATCATAGTATTCCTTTATCACGAACCTATTGGGTTTTTTAAAAGTAACTTTATTTACGTCATGTGTATGAAATCTAATATAACAATAGTTATCCTGTATTTTATCTTCATGTGTAGATATGACTGTAAGGCTATCATGGTACAAAACTTTGACACTACTGATTGCATTGACAAGTAATACTTATTAAAACAATCAAACTGATTAAGAGATATGATTAGCCTCTTAACCTTAGATTGTAGTAAGCCAACTTGAATAATGAAATAACTAACCATTAATTTTTTAACATGTTACATTTCTAACATAGAATAATCCACTGATAATATATAAAATAAGCTAACAAAACAAGCCAAGAAATACGACACAAAGGACAAGAAATGAGACCCTAAGGATCTATATGGAACATGAACAATTTATCTTAGATGATTTTGATTTGTTTTTTTCAATTGGTTATATGGGATTGAAACATGCCCCACCTATATTACATCATCACCACATAGTGATATTACAACAAAGCTTGGATATTATCCATGTATCGCTTGGCAAGAATTGAACCTTGGTCTCCTCAAATATTGAGGAATTTAACCGGTTGAGCTAATGCCACTTGATAGACGATTTTGATTTGTTTCTTATACTAGAAACTTGAATATGTGAAGGTGGAGAAATACTTGATATACCTAAATTTTGTAAAAAAATAGTTTTGAACTCAAAGGAGTAACATTAAATATAGAACCTTTGGTAATATGGCTTGTTATATAATTTTAGACATGGAAAATTGACCCATCAAAATGAGTCATTTCTTCCTTATATCCCTAGCTAGCCACCCAAACTTGTTAAAGAAAAATTGGGGTCCTTTTGCCTTCCCCTTTGCCTTGTTTCCTTAGCTTTACCAAATTCATGCCCAGTCTATACAAGACAAGAATTTGACTTGCCAGATTTACACCCTATAATGATGGGGCGCAAATTTGGCATTCTAATAATTTTTCTCACTAAAACCCCTCCACTTGTTAGCTTGTTTTAGGGTCGGCCTTTGCCCACGATGAAATTTTATTTTCTCATCCGTTTTGCCCTCCAAACCTCTTATAAATAAAGGTATGGATTCCCTAAGCTTGTGGAATTTCTAAGGAGATTCTAACTGTTGACTCACTCATTTGCTCATGCTATTAAGTGTTCTTCTATTGCAATTGTGCTTTGGTGATTACTACCCTTGGGGATTGAGTTGAGGAGTCTTGATGATTGGATAGATCAACCTTCTTGGAGTGCTTCTTCCACCTCTTCATTGCTCCTTTATTACTCCAAAAACTCATTAGATTTTGCATTTACTTTAGTTTGCTTTGCAAGTCTATTTTCACTATTTTTATTTTTCACAGTTTTGAGGCCTGAAAAAGGCATCTAAACCAAATTCATGCCCTACCTATATAGGGCACAAATTTGGTAAGCCAAAATCATGCACCCTATTTACAAGGTATGAATTTGGTAAATTATGGCTTGGGGACAAGTTTTACACCCAAAACCCTAATTCGCATTGTGCATTCTTAGCATTCAGTTGAGTCTGTCCTATTTGCATTTCATTTCATTGTTACATATTTGTTTTGATCTTTTTGTGCATGTTCCAAAGGTCAAAGATAAATTTTACTTTTGAATGGTCATATAAAAAGGACCAAGGGGGCTTGACTATTGTGCCTCCAAAGCTCAGTCTTATAGCAGCCTAAGTAGGCCCCCAAATGCTAATCAAATTGTCTAGGGTTTGTGAAATTATTTTGCATGTTTGAAACCATTTGATACTCTGGATACAAGGAAAATATTAGATCAATCACCGAATCAGATAAGTGCCCTAATAGATCTTTAGGTTGTTTGATGTTTGTTGTTCATTTCTATCCAAAATCTAGATTATAAGTAAAAGGAAAACAATTGATCGAAAATCTAGGTATTTGAAAGAATAAAAGCATATAGTGTGCATCTAGGGTTTTAATATTGCTTGTGCATATCCCTTGGACCCTTGCTCAAAGAATTTATTTCACAATCTTAGTTTTAGACATCATTGAATTACATAATCATACTAAGGTTAGTTCTTATCTTCTTGCATCTTGTTTGTCTTGCATTGTTCTTTTCTTTTCATAGTTTAGTTTAGAAAGGCCAAACAATAGGTGTATGATTAATTGACACATCAAACATTTCCACCCTGGAGTTGGAGCAAGTCCTAAAATAATTCTTGGTGAACCCGCCCTTTTGTGTCCTCGAGTGTAGAGAATATAACACACCTCCGCAGTTCACCTCAGCTCCCAGCGGATCCAACCTAGAATCATACGCGGTAGGGTAGTTTTCCCCCTCTACATATTTGATGAAACCAATCTGAAAACACATCTTAGTGGCCAAGATAGGAAGCTTCTTCCTTTATGTCTTCTTGAAAACTTTAAACAAGACCACTAATTATGTTTGTTTAGATCAAAAAACATTTAAAAAGCATCTTAAAAATATTTTTTATGTTTTCCCTAGTTTTTAGTTCTCCTTTTCCACTCTATCCTTTCTCTCTCTCCTAATGGATCCCAACCTTAGGAGTGGGTGAAGGATTTTAGATTTTGATGAGATTTTTCAAGAAGATGATCAAATTGATAGAGAAAATCATAATCTAGAAGAGGAAGAAAATGAAGAAACTCGGAATGACCTTGACACTACTAAGAGGTCCAATGAGAACCTTATATTTAAATCATTTGAACATGTCTGGAATTTCTACAAGCATCATAAAGATGCCTTGGATAAAGCTATGGAAGAGGAAGCCCAACTCAAGGAAGTTGGAACATCTCATCATCAAACCATTTTCCCTCAAGATGTTCATAACAACCCCTTGACCAAATATTTGCATCATGATAATCTTATTCAAAACCCAAAATATGCTACTACTGTAACCACGAATGTTGAAAGAATTCCTCAAGTTCCTCCAACTAGTAGTGCACCTAAAGATTATATTCAATTTCCTCCTCATTCAACTAATCTCAATATGTATGCTTCTATCTCACTAAATGTTAGTTATCCTCTCCATAAAGATACCACATACCATAACCCATACCATAATAGTATCAATATATCCAACATAAACCAAGTTCCATTTCAACAACCTATCTATACCCATCCCTTAGATAACCTAAGGGTATTGCACAACAATAATCATGAAGTGCAAAGTTCAACAAATATGGTGAAACAATCAGTTTCAAGAGTGGATATGATTCAGCCACGTAGTTTCACCTACAACTATAGAGAAATGTGCAACCAACCCTTAGATCCTATCATTGCCTCTAGGCCCTACCCTATGCATTTTTTGATGTCGATTTTTCCTATCTATAAGGGAACGAAAGATCCAATTGAGCATTTAAGAATTTTTAGAACAACATGCCATGATATCATATATGATAACATGTTGTTACTAAAAATATTTTCTAAAATCCTTGGTGGTATGGCTTTAGAGTGGTATTATCAGTTGCCTAATCATTCTTTGAGGAATTTTGAAGAGATGACTGAAATATTTGTTCAACAATTTGGTGCTTATGTTGAAAATAATGTGACTATGAAAGATGTCTATATATTAAAACAAAGTAAAGATGAAAGCTTTTCAGAATTTTATCTCATTGGAGGAGTCTAGTTGGATGCTTGAGATACACCTTACCTCCTCAAGACATGCTCAAGATATTTATTGGAAATTTACAAGAACAAATATCTTATGAGTTGGAAACAACAACTATCACATCTTTTGATCAAGCTATAGATCTAGCACAAAGGATAGAGCAAGCCCTTATAAGAAGAGGTTAGCTTAAGATAAAAGAAGATAGGACCACTAAAAATCAGTATAAAAACAAGCATGTGGTTGGTGATGGGGTAACGAATAGTAGGCTTGATAATAGTGTTGTTAATACCCTACAAAAGATGGTGCTTAACCAAACCCAAAAACCCCCACAAAGGAATTTCACAAGACTCAACATACCTATGACAATGGTCCTAAAGTAGATTTTGGAAGATAATATGATTGAGTTACCTCTGACAAGGCAATCCGATACCACAACTAATTGGTACGAAGCTGGTCAACATTATGAGTATCATAGAGTGGAGGGGCACATGACAAATGGATGTAAGAGGTTGAAACATGTGGTTCAAGATCTAATTGATGAAGGATGCCTTGTTATAGAAGGTTCTCGATCCAATCCTCCAAAAAATCAACCTCCTACTCAACAAGCACCCACAACTAATCAAGATATGGAGATTTTCCAAGATCCTCTCCCTAAGCATGGTTAGTAGGTAGCTCATCAGGTATCATATTGGAATGCGCCACATCCCTATATGATAATATGGTTGATATGATAGCCATAACTACAAGGCAAAAAGCATAGAATCAATCGAATCAAAATTCTCAACAAGAGATGAGTTCTCCATCCAACCCACCTTAGTCTTGAAGAATACCAAAAAAGGAGCACAAGAGTAGAAAATCCACCTTCAGTGTTGGAGCCTCAATTGAAAGTCTCCTTTGAAATTCAATAGCAATTAGCTAGTACCCCATCCAAGATCTCTCTCTTAGAGCTTTTGCAAACTTCTTCTATTCATGGGGAAGCCTTGTTGAAGCTCCTAAGACAACAATCTATTTCTCAATACATCTCTCTTAGTGCTATAGCTAATGTTATGAGTTCTCTTGGGATACATCATATCACATTCTTGAATGATGATATTTATTTCTTAGATCCATGAGGGGGGGGGTTATTCCTTTTACATCACTGCATTTATTGGGGAAAATTTTATCAAACGAATTCTAATTGATAATGGTTCTTCTCTCAATTTATGCACTTATCAACTCTTCTAAAAATTTGGATTAAAAGAGGAAGACAAATAAATCTGATATCATCATCAAAGCTTTCAACGAGTCCCAAGGGGCTTGCAGCATTGTATCTCTCCCCCTTAGGATTGGACCTAAGATCTTAGATACCTTGTTCTATATGGTGTCTTGGCCTGCATATTTTAATCTTCGTCTCATATGCCCTTGGATCCATGCGATGAAGGTTATCCCTTCTAATTTTCACCAGTTTTTAAAGTTTGAATTTAAGAATCAATTTGTCACCATTTTGGGCGATCCTCACCCATTTGGATAGTGTTCATTATTTGAAGAAACTCAATCTGATATTCATTTATGTCCATTAGTTTCCTCATCTCACATGACTAAGAAATTTAAAAATATAAAAGTGAATGAGGAACCATTAATCAATGTTTCATCATGGAATCAAGTCAATCATTTTCTTCAAGAACCTCTTCTAGTTATATCTCATTGATGTTTGGAGTGGAGTAACGAGGATGAGAGAATGCCTTCTCCCTCTTTGTTTTGTAATGTGGTAACTTTGGTTCACCCTAAGTTGGTGCCCCTTGGATGGTATAAAATTAAGGAACCAAAGAATATAATGCATCTAAAGAGATACTATGCATAAATTGGCACTTTGCATCTTCGTATTGTATTTGGTTTTCTTGTTCATATTGCATGATTGCCTATCATATTTTACATGTTTTGTCTGATATTCTGTTCTTGGCATGTTGCTTGTCATACAATTACATTGTTGCTTGCTCATATTCTTATGATTGTTTGATCATATAGTTTCTTGGGGATTCCATGACAATGGTAAGTGATGACACCTAGTTAGGTCGTAGCTCACATGCATTGCATTCACACTAGGGCTTTGATGCCTAGCAAATCCCCAACCTAGGGCTCATTTCATTGCATCCACTCATGTCGTTCTATACTCCTTGACCTTGAAAGTTTTAATGATCATCTTTTTGTCTTTCCCAAGTCAAGGAATATAGTTCTTCTATGTATCCTTGTCCTTTGCATGTTTTCTTATTTCTTTTCGTCAAGACAAGGATACATGTTCTTCCTTTCATTTATAAATATTGCTTGTTGTTCACACTTTCTCCTTTCTTGATCTTCTTCTTTGAGAAGAACGCATACATGCACTATTTTTCTTCTTTGCCTCTATTTTCTAGCATGTGCACACATAGGTTATGCTTTGCTTTGATCACTTATCTTTTGCACACACCACACCCATATCGGGTAGTCCTCACTTTGACAATATAAAACATATCATATTAGCACCCCATAGTGGATAGCTTCATGGTCACAAGTGAGGGGCAACCTCCACTCGACCATTTGCGAGTATACATAGCAATGGGTATCTCCCTTCTTTTCTATGGATATTAGCGAGCACTACACCTATAGTAGGTATCGCTCCACTTTGTCATCTCAACGAACATAACACCCTTATAGGATAGCTTTGTGGCTACTAGCGAGGGGCAACCTCCATTCAGCCATGTGCAAACATACATCCTCATAATATTTCACTCTGTTTCTTTTTCTTTTGTTTTCTTTGATATTTTTGGAGCTGTTGCTTTCTTCTTCTTCTCCATTTCTTCTCACTTTCATTGTTTACCTTTTTTATTTTTCCAATTTGCTCATCTATGCATTTTTTCCTGCATTCATTTTAGCTTGCATGATATCTTGCATTGCATATTAGTTAGGATCATTATGCATTGCATTCACTATGTTCATGATTTTTAAAAAAATGTGTTTTCTTTGTTTGTCACCTTATTTTTTCTATGTCCATCCTTTTCGTGTTCCCGTAGGAATTTTGCATTCCTTTTGAAACTTGAGGGAGCACCCTAGCCTCAAAGGCATTAATGGTAGTAATACCTTATTTTGCATGTAAATTTGTGGTGTTCAGGCTAACACCCTTTTTTGCATCACCCCTTCATCCAAACTTGGCCACCCTTTTTTTGTGTTCACCCATAGGAGTCTACATCTTTCTTTGATGTATTTATTTGGTTGTAAATGCATCAAAGAGGGGGAAAAATATAGACACAAAAAATTGACCCATCAAAATGAGTCAATTCTTCCTTAGACCCCTAGCTAGCCACCCAAACTTGCTAAGTGTAAATTTGGGGTCCTTTTCTTTCCTCCTTTGCCTTGTTTCCTTAGCTTTACCAAATTCATACCCGGCCTATATAGGGCACAAATTTTTCTTTCTAGATTCATGTCTTGTAATGACAAGGCATGAATTTGGTATTCTAGGGGGTTTTCTCACTAAAACCTCTCCTCTTGTCGACCTGTTTTAGGGTCAACCTTTGCCCGTAGTGAAATTTCATTTTCCTCCCCGTTTTGCCCTCTAAACGTCTTATAAATAAGGGTTTGGATTCCCTAAGCTTGTGGAATAATTTCTAAGGATATTCTAATCGTTAACTTGCTCATTTTCTCATACTATCAAGTGTTCTTTTGTAAGTTGGTGTTTTGTTGTTTTATGCTTTGGTGATTGCTACCCTTGGGGATTGAGTGGAGGAGTCTTGACGATTGTATAGATAAAATTTATTGGAGTTTTTCTTCCACCTCTTCATTTTTCTTTACTTATTCCATCAACTCATCAGGTTTTACATTTACTTTAGTTTGCTTTGCAAGTCTATTTTTGTTGTTTTATGCTTAGTTTTTCATTGTTTTGAGGCCCAAAAAGGGCATCTAAACCAAATTCATGCCCCACCCATATAGGGCACAAATTTGGTAAGCTATATTCATGCTCCCTATTTACAAGGCATAAATTTGGTAAATTAGGGCTTGGGAGCAAGTTTTGCACCCCAAAATCCTAATTCACATTGTGCATTATTAGCATTTTGTTGTGTTTGTCTTGTCTACATTTCATTTCACTATTACATATCTTTTTCCCTCTGTTTGTGCATTTTCCAAAGGTCAAAGATAAAATTTACTTTCAAATGATCATCTAAAAGGACCAAGGAGGCTTGACTGTTGCACCTCCAAGCTCAGTCTCATAGCAGCCTAAGCAGACTCCCAAATGCTAATCAAAATTTCTAGGGTTTATGAAGTTATTTTATAGATTTGAAACCTTTGGATACTCTGGATGCAAGGCAAAGCTTGGATCAACCTATGGATCAAAAAGTGCCCTAATAGATATTTAGGGTGTTTGATGTTTGTTGTTCATTTTTATCCAAAATCTAGATTATAAGTAAAAGGAAAAAATTTGATCGAATTTCTAGGTATTTGAAAGAATAAAAGCATATAGTGTGCATCTAGGGTTTTAATATTGTCTGTGCATACCCTTGTATCCTTGATAAAAGACTTTATTTTGTAATATTAGGGTTAGACATCATTGAATTACATAATCATACTAGGGTTAGTTATTGTCTTCTTGCATGTTGTGTGTCTTGCATTGTTCTTGTCTTTTCATAGTTTAGTTTAGAAAGGCCAAACAATAGGTGTATTCTTAATTGGTACATCAAACATTCCCACCCCAAACTTGGAGCGAGTCCTAAAACCATTTCTGGTGAACCCATCCTTTCGTGTCCCCAAGTGTAGAGAATATAACACACCCCCACAAATCACCTCGGCTCCTAGTGGATCCAACCGAGAATCGTAGGCAATAGGACAATTTTCCCTCTCTACAATAATTTCTATCAAAAATTTATGTTATCATCAAATCTAAGGTTCACATATAGTATTTATGGATTGAAGTGAATAAAGGATAAAATAAGATCAATATAATAGATTGTTGCTTTCCTTTTTTTCAATCTACAAAATGCCAAATCTGTCCATCAAAGACCCCTTTATATTTTTGGCAAAATATCTTTCATAATTTTTATAGTTAGGAGAACTCATTTTAGTTGGATTTTTCAATGTTAAGATAAATAGTTGTGAAGCAAGTATATATAGAGAGGGTATAAGTCCTTCATGGATGGAAGAATTTGATAAAGATAATATTATAAATAATGGATGGTCAAGGATTTTATCTAACATCATGACAATGATAAATCACTTATTATCATTATGTTGATGTTAAAAAATTTAAATTCATATTGGTATTTCTAATTTTATAAGGAGAGGAGGATATACTTGCCAAATTGCACCCAATGTGGTTGACTACTTAATATCATAAAAAAAAGTGTTACACAAATATGATATTTTGGGTTCAAGTTTGGAACTAAATTTCCAAAATCTCCTCATTTGTTTTATTTTATACTCAAGGAGTTATGTGGTAAAACATGTATAAGAAGATATTAATTGAATATCAATGTCAAGTACTAAGGTTAAGTCGTGAAAAACCTAATGTTTTATACTACATTTGGAGAATAAAATAAAATAAAATATATATTATGGTATGAAACCTTTGAAAGAAAAAGTAAAATCCTAATAATTTTTTTATTAAAAGTGAATAAAGAGTATTTTCACATTAGAAAAAAATAAAAAACCTAAGAAAAGTCCATGTAACAAATGGTTTGATGATGAATTCAAACTAGCTCAAAAAATAATGTTAATTGTAAATATAGATAATAGGGCACATTGGACCATCAAATGGCATTAGCTCAACTAGTTATATTCCTCAACATTTAAGGAGGCAGCCCAGGTTCAAATCTTCCCAAGTAATACATGCATAAAGTTCAAACTATTGTAATACCACAGTGTGGTCATGATTATAATATGAGTGAGGCTTGTTTCAGTTCCATATAACCAATTTAAAAAATATAACACCTTCGATGAAAGTAAATAAAATAAAAAATTGCAAAAAAAAAGAGAATATTCTTTACTAAAAAGTAAGATGATCTATTAAAAACTTTATACAAAATCCATAGAATTATGGGAGCATTAACACTTAAAAAGCATGTAATTGGGTATATTAAAAAGAAGGAAATGATTGCATATATGTGTACCCTATGAAAAAAAAAATGTATAAAAAATAATAAGATATTTTTTCCTATCAACAACCTTGAAGTTATTTCAAAAGATAATGCCAAGATAAGTATTAAGACTATTGCTTGATTGTCTGATTCAAATAATAATTAAGATTTACTTTAATGTTTTCAATTGGTAGTATTTGCTTTATTTTATGACATTTGTGTGTTTTCATATAAACTATTTATTACAATTTTTGTGGTTACACTTATGCTTCAGGAAGGAAACTAGCAATCCAAATTTTGTGAGGCAGACTATGATAGTGCAATGTTTTAGAAATATTAGTCTACTAAGATGCAATGCATAAATAGAAGAGCTGGAGTTTTGGTATTGTAAAGGCTGCTATAGTTAATGTTAGGAAAGATAAATTTTGGAATATTTATATTCACAAAAAATTGAAGATCCAAAAATGAAAGTCAAGAATTCAAAAATTTAATGTAAAATGATGTAGGTATCTAGCTATAGAAACTAAATTGATATGAGAATTGAATCTATTTGTAAAATCTTAGGCTATAAAGGAGAGAGTTTTAATTTTTCAAGGGTGAGGGACCTGAGTACAACCCCTTGTTCTACATAAAAAAAATGTATTAAGCATCTTGCTAATGAAAAACACATGATCCACATGGTTTGATATTTAATGGGAATTTATTCTTTATTAAATATTCTAAATGATACTAAAATCAAGCGATATAAAATGCATAGACTAGCAAGTTAACAAGGTTGTATCTATCTACAAAAATTGGAGCATAGTTAATGTAATAAATTATAATATATTCATAGTGAACATACTAAATGGAATCTTTACAAAACTATTCATTACCTTATTAGAAAATAGAATAAGTAATTCGACAAAAGAAAAAAATTAAAGGCTTCTCCAAAATATGGTTTTTAATTTAAATAGTTAACAAAATACTATTTGATGACTCTTAGAGTTATTGTTGAAAAAATGTGAGAAATGAATAATGCCTCTTATCTTAGTTTCAAAGATTTTATTAATAATTTTGATATAGTTCAAAATAATAAAATCATGTGAAACAATGGAATATTTAATCTTTAGATTGAGTGGAGACAAAAGAACATAATGTTTATATGAAAAGGTTCATGTAGAATTAACAATATAATTAAGTTATAGCAATGAAACCAAGGTAGTCACTATCAATAGTAATATTGGTGTAAAGCAAGATTAACCTCTCTCACCCATATTATCTTGTTCATTCATAGATGAATTAGAAGAATGGGTCAGAAAAGATATTGTTGCTTTATACAATTGATGTGCTATTGTCAAAACATATAGATATATTACAAAAAATTTAATAGTTATAACTAAATTTGCAATTTCTCTAAAACGAATATTAATATAAGCAAAATAAAGGTTATGGTTATTAGTTATTGAGATAAAGACATAAGTATCATATTTAAAGATGAGAAATTGGAATAGGTTCTATCATACAAGTACTTGGGACTTAATTTTCATTCTAGCTATAATTGGAATGCTTGTGGAATGCTTATGTAGAGAAAGACATGACAGTTGATTTGAAGATATTTATGCTATTCTAAATAAATATAGACAAATTCAGCTATAGAATTGGAAAATAAGAAAAAATAATTTTAAAACATTTGTATAACTAGTAATTTTATATGATTGTCCTATTTTGAATTATGGCCTATATATATATATATATATATATATATATATATATATATATATATATATATATATATATATAGAGAGAGAGAGAGAGAGAGAGAGAGAGATTAAATCATATTACCACATCAAGCAATGCTTGTAACTCAAGAGAAAGGTTGATACCAAGATGACATGAAAATGGATTAAAAAAATGAAGAATTAATTGAAGTGATTTACCAAAAGACTCACTAAAAATTAGAAATTCTTACAAAAATAATAAATATTTTTTGGCAATATCCTAGTGAGAAAATGAGATTTTATACATGTAAGATTGATCCTATGGTCACCTACAAAAAAGAAAATCAACTTCAAGAAGATTCCAATATAAGAGGTATATTATCAAACAATTTAGAATAAGTTATCGTCTCACATTAGAAATATATAGATGAAAAGTATTAACTGAGAAAAATGCCTATATTTATTTTGTATTTTGCATGCAGAGAGAAGTTGAGGATGATAATCATGTGATGTTACATTGTCCTATTCACCAAAATTTAGTACAAAAGCACTTGTTGCAACATGATGACTCGAGTGGCTTACACATTATTAAGTTTATCATCTACAAGAATTGTTGGATATCGCAAGGAGGTTTTCAAACGACAAAAAGTGAGCATAGACAAGATCCTTGGGGATTAATGTAGTGACAACATTGAATTGAACAATAGTCGAGATCAAAAGAAGAAAATGATATTTTTCTCTTTTATTTTGTCCCATACGCCCACTTGGGTCTCGTATAGACAAAATAAATAATAAATTTTATTTTATTTGAATTTTAATTGCATAATCACTTACAATATTTCGTAAAGCCTTAATTTACATAAACCATAAATATTTAATATCTTGTGATTCATACAAAGAAGCAACTAGTAACTTCCTATGTCACTAGCAAGCCTAAAATCGAATTTATCATCACAAAAATTTGATGTTGTTCTTAAATGTATGTGCTTCATTTAATGTGTCAGCTTGAAGTTTACAAATCAATTGACTAGAATTTGATAAAGTAATGTTATTGCTTAATAAATTTGAGAGATGAAGAAATGTTCTATTATTACATAATACTATTTTGAAATCAATTAAACAAGCAATACAAATAATGCATTTATTTTTAAAATTGAAATTTAGATTGTATAAAAGTATTATAATTGATAATATGAAAAGTTAACTTATATCCAATACATTGGTAGACAATAGTTAATAGGCTAAATGTTTGTTAAGTTTATGCAATTTTAGTTCATATATTGTATGGAAAGTTACTACCCTTATAAAAAATCTCACTTATTCCTCTTACATATAACACTCTCTCCTAAACAACGTAAATTGTAAAAATAAATCATTAGTAGTTTTTCTTCATGTTTTTTTTAATAAGCAAGTTTACACAGGTTTTTGTGAGGGGTCTCGGTCCCCTCATACTGAGTGGGGCTTGAACCTGATAGTTTTTCTTCATGTTGTGTAACATAACCTAAAATTTTATGTTATAATTTCATAATTTCTTATCTAATTTGGAGTAGTTAAGAAAATAAAATGCTTATATATGAAGAGAGGAAGGGAAAGAGAGTTGAGTGTAAGAATTATATATAAAATATAAATGTTGGCATTAATAGTATACAAATATGAAGAAAAATGGGCCAATATTCAATTATCAAATCTCCATGTGGTTAGAGCATTTTACCATATATCAAGCAAGAACTTAGAATAAACAATAAAATTCTCTCACATGATTACAGATAATATTTATTACAAGAATACAACTCACATATCCATGCCATGAATCAAATTAATAAAGACTCTATATATAAATGGATGATACAAATCTACAATGCATTACAATACTAAATGATGCAATGCAATTCAATACTTTACAATCTCACTTGTCATCCCTACATATAGCCTTTACATAGAGTCTCTTGACATTTCATCTTCTACTCTCTTCATCTCCTCTCAAACTCATGGGAGATATAGCTTTTCATATTTCTCATAGGAGAAATATTCTATTAATATTCTAATAATGATAAAACATAATGATTACATGAAACCAATATTGGGAAGATATTTATAAGCTATTTACAAGGTACCAAATAATGTAATATTCTCTAACAAAATAGAGTTGGTTTTATTTTATCATATAAATGCTACAAAGACAACTATTTACTATCAAATTTTAAGCTTGAGTAAATGCATCTTTTAATCAAATTTCTATGAACGTATTGTAACATGAATATGAGAATCCTTTCTGGGTGGACAATATCTTAGAAAATAATGCATATTTTAATCTTATTTCTACAAATGCATCACAAAATATAGTCATACTTTATGAGTAGACAATTGAGGTTATGCGTAGTACCCTAATGGCATATCACGTATATTTTTACTTGTACATTCATAAGACATGATTTTAAATAATGACTATTTACATCCATTCACTTTACCTAGGATCTCATGTTGATCTATATTTATAGGTTTCTTTTAAATTGTCTTTCACTCTCCCAATCTTAAGAGATGTGATGTTATATTTTTTTTTATCTTCATCCATTTGACCTTGGGCCATTCCCTTCACCTTTTTATACATTCATCCATCCTATGTCGGTGGTCAAGGGTTTATCCATAATTAATAGACTACTAAGGGCTCTGATGTTTTCTCCCCATTTACCCAATGTTGGTCTAATTCCATTCAATAATACTCCAACTCATATTTTAGTGAGGTGGCCCTTCGTTTGGCCTCACTTCACTAGTCCTCCACTCCATCTTACCCCAAGCTCAAGCAAAAATCTACCCCTTGAAGTGCTTCACTCTTGTTTTGGAGTCCCTCAACCTTCATCACTCTGTTCACTTTTGAGAGGGGGTTAAGTCTCCCAAGGACTCTCTCTATTCAAAAGGGGTTGTAATTCTTCCCTACATAATGCTCTCTTATATATGGTGAATAGGAAAAGCACACTATGGTAGATTATTTATCCCACATCAATATAAAAAGTCTAGAGGTGTCTATTGGATAAGTTCTTTATTTATAGTCTATGTTGTGATTGAAATTCTATCCTCTTCATTCTATTTTATTACTCTTTTAATTTTCTTCTTGTTGGATAGCCCATGTAATAGCAACTTTTCTTAAATATTTAGATATCATATATTTAAATTCATAATTATCCATAACTATCTCATGGTTTTTAATTATCCAAATTTTATGGTCTAAGGGGTTTATAGTAAGATCCAAATTATATGGTCTAAGGGATTTATAGCAAGATCCAAATTTCATAGTCAAAGGATTTGTAGCAAGCAATGGGGAGTTATGAGTGTCACATCCTTAACAAAGGTTGTAATCCAATGACTGAAATTTTATATTGATCAAGTGGCAAGAGCTCAAGTGGTTAAAAAACATAGGCTTCCACTAAGAATCATGTAGTGTGATGTACTACCTTTAACATAATCCAAACAACTCAACAATGGCCACCAAGCAAAGGAAGCATGGTGCCCCAAGACAAGAAAACATGAGTTGATGATTCTAAGGATAGAATACAATAAGAATGGTTAATTATTGCTATAAATCATCAATTCACCAAACCATGGTCCCTAACCTCCAATTCATAAATAGTTACAATGAATCAACAACACAAGCATAGTTACGTTTTTGTCATCTTGTTATAAATCATACATATAAAGCCTTTACATCCAGTGTGAATACGATGAATTTATTACTATAAAAGAGGGCCCAAGGTCCATTGTAAATCATATTTTGGTTATTTGAGGAAACGTTAGAGCTATTCTTTTTTTAATGTAATCTCTCATATCAATGGAAAATAGTGTATAGCCTTCATATAGGACTATGTCTCAATTGTCAAACCTCTCTTTGTATGTATGTGTGAGTAGTGATGCTCTACATTTTCTTGTTAATTCATTCTTCCACTTTCGGTTTGCATCTAGGATGAATTCAAATTATTGCTATTTGGCCTTCCTAATTTAGTTCAATTGATCAACACACTATCCTTCCTATATTCATTGGTCATATTTACTTTTAGTCTC
This sequence comes from Wollemia nobilis, assembly GCA_028583015.1. Classification (NCBI taxonomy): domain Eukaryota; kingdom Viridiplantae; phylum Streptophyta; class Pinopsida; order Araucariales; family Araucariaceae; genus Wollemia; species Wollemia nobilis. The sequence goes on along the minus strand of JAQPPZ010012983.1, from coordinate 4,316,328 downwards.
TCACACCCTTACCTTCTAATATTTATTTTGTGCATTTTCCTTCTCATTTTGACATAAATTAGATTAGATTAGCATAGGATAGTGGGGAGCTAGCCTAAATATAGAGGTCAAGGGGCTTAAAAACCCTCTTTTCCTAGAATATTCACTGTGGAGCATCAATATAGGTATGATTTATCAATCAACCTACTTTTCATGTCAATAGTTTAAACTTGCATATCTAGTGGAACCAATTTGATTCATCCCACAAAGAAAACAACCTTTGAGATACTCATCACATGTGATAAAATTAGAGATTATTTTGAAACATGTCTTATCATAATCTTGACATATTAAATCATAGATCTACTTTATTTCACATCAAACCTCATGAGATCTCCAAAAGGTTTTATTCTACACACCATGACCTACTAGAATTTGCTTTTCATTCTATAGATCGCTTCATTTTCTAATCCAAATCTATATTTTTCTATCACTAAGGTCTAAAGAAATTGAACTAGTATCTAATGTATAGGGAATATGATGACTTCTCTATAGAAAAAAATCTAGAGCTAAATTTTACTAAGTCCAAGTTATGATGGTTCACCGAGTCACTCGAGTGATTCATTGATGAGGCCTTTCATTACCACCTTGAAGAACAAATTTGAAGACCAAGTCCAAGGTGCAACAATTTGTCATAGATAAAGATAGTGATTTATTGATCTAGCATTGATTATGAAGTACAAGATGTTCAATTCCAAGTGTCCACTAATCATCTTTGGGCTAAGTCATAAAATTATAAATTTGACAAATAGTATTGTTGGTGTAACGGTGACACCATCACCCTTTTTATATTCCTAAAGCTAAGTATCCTCTCCACTGATTTGCTATACTTGATCAACAATTCCCTAAACTTTCTTATTTCTCTACTATAGCATTAATTCCCTTCCCCTATTTAGTGTTATCTATCTACCTTATGAGTACAAGATCTAAAATACAAGATAAAGGTAAAAAACCAAAACTAGCGGAGTGGATGGAACACAAGCACAAAGGGAATAAAGGAAAGAAGTCATCTCATGTGGTTTGAATCCAAGGCCTAGAAGGATAACATACTAAACAAAATTCTATATCCATTTTTTGAACCCCTAAGATTGTATTTACATCTTTAGAAGAAATACCTCTCCCTAGTCATCTACCTATGGGACACCAATACCAAATATCTAAAAACTTAAAAATTTTGGGCCTCAAATCCTCCCTCAACCCCTAATAATCCATTATTCAACATTGATAAAGTATCCCAAGCTCTTCACAATAAAATGAACACCCTACCACCCAATTTTTTATGTGACAGTATCTCTTGGTGATATCATTACTTCAATCCTAGTGGCATCCATTATAAGTACATCAGTCTCATTGCTAAATCAAAATTTATGAGTTCAATATAGTAACCAAGTTAATATTATCTCATCGCAAGTTGCCACTCGTAATGTTTTAAATGTAGGATAGTAGTAGATTATCCCATCAAACCCATGAATACTCCCCTTGTAGCAACAACTTAGTATCCAAGTTGGACCACCAAATCTCTTATGCATATGCCATCCAATCAAGGATCATAAATTTTGCTTAACCTTCCCTATCAAAATGCCCTATAGAATCCATTAAATCTAGATGTTTTATAAGCAAAAAAAATTGCTAGTGCCAAAACCCTTGCATAACGCTAACATTGCCCAACATCTACTGAACATAAACCCATAGACAAGGGCCTAAAACCTACTTTGGTTCTCAAGAGGTGTTCCTATTTAAAATATTCCACCTCCTCTTGGTGATACACAAATGCACCAACTAATTCCTAGAGGTATGAATTATCAAATGGTGCCTAATTATCCCCTCTCAAAATCTAAATTCATACAACATAGGTGCACCCAACCCTCTTCCAAAAATAGGTCAAAATTAGCAATAGAAAATTTAGCAACAAAAGGATATTATGTTCCACATAAATAACAAATATCCTACTACCCACAAATACCATATGGTTATCACCCATAAAAACCACCAATCCCATTATCTCCTAGATTACAATTGTTACTAGACTTGACTTATCAACAAGCCCCAAACTTGATGATCTAAAATTTTTCTATGAAGGCCTTACCAACATTTAAGGCAATGAGAATAAAATAACCTTGGATCACCTAAATGTATTATCCACTCTACAAGATCCAACAGGACATCATGATCTACTTGCTTATCTAGTCACTAAGGGATAAAAAACTATATGGTATTAGAGCTTTCCCAACAATTCTATGACTAATTGATATTCGATAGTAGAACCATTATGAGGATATTTGGAACCCTAGAAATTGGTATTCAATACTTTTTCAACTTAATATGATGCAAAGGCATCTACAATATAATATCCATGATTATAGTGCAAGGTTCAAAAGGAATCTATCACTAATACCTCCAAATATTAGGTTTTCATATGAGCAATATATTACATATTATATTAAAGATTTGCAATCTAATTTAGCTCGTATGGTTTATAACACCAACCCTCATACATTGTTAGGAGCCTTTAAAGAAGTAACCCAAGTCAAAGATGTGTTGATTTGAGTTGGAAAATTACCACTTGCTCTACCCATTGCTTGCACTACCTATGTGAGTCCCATTATGAATTCATCATAATTAAGAACTCCACCTACAATCAATATTATTTCCAATTCACACATCCAACATAGTATATCCACCTACTTGCAAGTCATTCCCCATATATTATCACTCTTCTAGGTTAGAATTCATCATCCACCATTGTATTTCAACTACAACTACAAGATCTACCCACTCCTCAAATTAATGGTGATGCTAAAACCCTTCTAGAGAAGCAAATTTTAAAATGAGATAAATTTTAAACATGGTAAAGACTATGGTCAACTAAAATAATGCAAAAAAAGCAATAATGGCAACCAAACACAAGGTGGTAACAACAACAAAATTAGAATCCTAAGAGAAATCTATATCTTAAAAAAGACTAAATAACAAGATAAAATATTGGCCAAGTGAATATGGATGACTAGGCATATAATAGCATGGTCAACATAGAGACTGATATGAATACCCTATGGTTTCTAGTGTGTAATATTAGACATAATATATTAAATTGCATAGTGGAAATCAAGAAAGCACAAACCCTAATATGTAATCAATAATGCCAAGCACAAAAAAATGAAATGATGAACAAACAATGAATGCTCCTCTCTCCTAAACAAAAATCTAATTTAAATCCAAGTAGAATGGGCTTATTAGGGATGTTCTATGAGTGGTTTGCTAGCTTGCCCAACCTAGAAATTGTCATTCTCATAAATTTTGATGATGGTTATAAGGAAGGCAAGATATTGGATGACCAAGAAATCCTAGTAAACCAATAAAATATGGTAATGACAAGAGGTAAGAGGGAAGTGATAGAGGAGAAACCAAGACCCCCAAGCCACCTAATCCCAATGTGAACATAACCATCCTTAGGAGAGGAAGACCTCTTCTTTGGATTAAGGACAAGTGCCCCATTATTTTGAACCAAAAGGTATAATTTGAGGGTTAGTTGAGCCAAAAGGTACAATTTGACTAAAATTTGAATAAAAGGCACACTCTGATAAGTCCCCCACTAACAAATCCATTCTATTATTTTTGAAATAAAGGCAAGTACCTTAGTTGGTACAAGTCCATAGTCAACTAGGGATAGAAGAAATGAGTGTGATTCAAATTTATAACCATTTATGGATGAGAATAATGAACCCCATACAAATTCATAGTTAGTTGGGGATCAAGATAATGACCTTAAAAATCAAAATGAATAGTCAAAGTTATGAAGGGAAGCTAAAAGAAACCTCAGATACCCATCCTTGATGAGTGAGAGTAGAGTGGCAAATAATAGATAATTTATAATATTTACCTCAAGAAATGAGGATAACTAGACTAAAATCAAATTCAACATTATAGAGGAACTAAAAAGAAATCCAACTAAAGCAAGCATATTGGAGGAACTAGGCTTAACAAGACAAAAGTATCTACTCTAGAAAGGATTGAAAGAGTAAGAGCAGAGTTATTGTAGAGGGGTAATCCTATTGTTAACAATCAACTTAGTGTGGCTATGGAAAAACCTAATGTACAAGATCGTAAGGACATATAGGTGAATGTTGTAAATGTTCTTAGTGCTCCAAAGCTAAAGAGAATGAAATTACCTCCATTATATATTACTCTAAAAGTTGAGAATTTAATTTTAAGGTATTACATTGTTGACTTAGGAGAAGTAGTTATTGTGATGTCAAAAGTTATGTTAAAATGAAGTTGTCATATATTATAAAAACTAGTAGGTCTATTTAAATGAATGGAACACAAGTTAATATTATCAACATCTTGAAATACCTTGTAATGATTGTGGCAAGGTACCCAAAGTTGATAGTCATCTAATAAGTGATCATGGTTGAACTGCCTCCCTACTTAGCACTATTGTTATCATGATAATATACCAAGAACCTATAAAAAAGTAGTTATATCATGATGGAATACACTCATATGAAGGTCTCTAGAGATGGTAAGATAATCTATATTGATAATGAGCCCTCAAGTAATTATCTTCTATATAAGTTAGATAATGATAAGTTAAATAATTAGAATGAACTTCCTTAGTTCATAGATGATTTATAAGTCAAACGAGATACAACTTCTAAAATAGAAATGGTCATTAGAATATTACAAGATGAATATGGTTAGGAGGTAGAGGGATTGTGTGAAGAAATAAGCCTAGGAAAATAAAAAATCCACCAAGGTCCCCACCTTGACCAGTCAAGAGTCTCTAAAAGCCAAGCAAACATGGGCTATTTACTTTAGCAAAGCCAAGACCAAGAATAGGACAGGAGTTAGGATCTAGATCATTGATCTAGAAGGAGAAATAAAAAATTTTCTACCGCCTCATGTCCAACTACACCAATAATGTGGCCAAAATATAAATCTCTATATACAAGTCTATAGAAAGCCAAGAAGTTAGGAGGAAAGAAGTTGAATTTTTTTTACTCTAAATTAGTTGTCAACTAGGTCAATTCGGCCTACACTACCAAAAATCAATAGCTAAAGTCCTATCAACATAAGGTTTGGTACTTTTTAGAGATTTTTTACTCTTATGAAATCACTACTATACTAAGAGTTATGAATACCAAAGCATATAAATTGGAATCATTGGTACCAAGATTCAACCCCCTTGAAGACTTGTGGGACATGTCTAAAGAATTGAAAATGGTGTTTCAACTAATAGTTTTGGATAATTTGGACCATTGGAAAGTGTTCAAAAATGATGATAAAATAGTGGAATTCTTAGTTAAGAAAAATTAATATGATAAAAATCACATATAGCATTGAGATGATATTGAAGATGGAGTGATCCAACTTAACACTAATCACTTTCCAAAAGTATTAATCATATTCAAAAGTTTGTTCAAACATCACGACACCTCTAGGAAGGCTAGCATAAAAGTAAATCTTTCATTATATTATTTGATACAGATGAATGAAGTGAGGAATCTCCTACTAGAGAATTATTTAACCAAATAAGAGGTCCACATCCTTAAGGAACTATATAGTAAATATAATTATACTATCACCTAGATCTAAGAGGACTTGAACATGTATGACTAAGCACATCATATATCCAAAACTTGGAGCAAAGCCCTTTTAACAAAAACAAATATTGGTAAATCCAAAAATTAAATTTATAATGAAGAAGGAGCTCCTCAAATTGTTATAGGCTCAAATTATCTTCCATAGTAGACATTCTACTTGTGTAGCCAAGTTGGTCCTAATGAGAAAGAAAAATGAAGATATAAGATTGTGTGTTGAATTTAGGAATCTAAATAGATCCTACTTGTATCTATGGATCAAAGCCTCTAGAAGGCCACATGTTCACAAATGATGTTGCTACTAGATAGATTTCCAAGATACAACTATATTTGGGTGAAGGATGATGATCAACATAAAACCACCTTTATGATCAAGTGGGATATGTTTGCATACCAAAGAATGTTATTTGTTTTATCAAATACTAGTTCCACCTTTCATAGGGATATGGATATCACATTCATAGGTCTATTAAATAAAATTATTTTGATATATACATATGACTTGACAATGTTATCAAAGGAAAGGTAAAAACACAAAGCATGTGGAGGGCATTTTTAAAATATGTAAATAATATTACATATCCTTGGACCCCAAAAAATCCATCTTCTTTGTGTAGGAAGGAAAAAATTTGCATCATGTAGTATCCAAAGATGGAATGGCCATTGATATTGACCATATAAAATCCATTTAAGATTCACCCTTGCCATTATTAGTTAAAGGTATCAAAAATTTCCTATGTTAGATTCAATTTGTGTCTAACTTCATCACCAACTTTACATAATTAGTTAGGCCAATAACTAAGATGTTAAGGGAAGATGTATCCTTTGTTAAGACCAAAGAAAGGAAAAGATCATTTTAAGAGTTAAGGGAGACTATCACCAAGAAGCATGTTCTAATCAATCCTAACTTTTTAAAAGGCTTTCATCTATATGTCTTTGGTGTCGATGAAAGCATGGCCATAGTATTGAATAAAAAATATGATAGGGACAAAGAAAATCCCATTTCCTTCATGAGCCAAGTGCTTTAAAACTATGAATAAAAGTATACTTATATCAAGAAATAAATATTCACTATGATGTAGGCATTGAGGAAGTTCATGAATTGTTTATCCTAAAGCAAAATCATTGTCTTTGTTGTACATCCAAATGCTAGGTCAATAATCCTATATGGCCAACTAGAAGAGAAAATAATGGGTTGGATCAACAATATCCAAGAGTTTGACACATAAATAAATCCCATTAATATTGTGAGAGGAAGAGCCTTGTGTGAGAACTTATCCATGATTTGTGTTGGTGAACATAAGCATTTATGGAAGAAATGGACCTAGCAAACTTGAAGGGATGAATGGGAGACATCAAAAGCTATATGTTAATAGGAGAATTTATTAGAAGTCTAATAGTAAAGCAAATATATGGGTTCAAGCATACAAATATGGACTATGTGCAGCTCAATAACACTCTTTAGAAAAGGGCATGATATAACATTATTGAAATATGTGGAAGAAGGAAGAGTCAAAGATATCCTAAACAAATATCATAATGAGGGAGGTCACTACTTTTTCTAATAACAACTCACACGATTCTAAGGGTGGTTTATTACTGATCAACTATATTTATTGACTACTTTTAGTGGGTTAAGAATTGTAGTGGATGAAACCTCTGTGATTAAATAAAAAAATTCCTCTATCTTTAGAACTGATTATGGTTATAAAAAATTAGCAATGAGAATTAGATTTTATTTGTAAAATAAACATGATGTCACGTGTAGGACATGACTATATTTTAACAACTATCGATTATTTAACTAGATGGGTAGTAGTCATCTCTATCAAATCCACAAACAAAGAATTTGTCATCCAACTATTGGAGGATACTATAACAAGGTTTGAAGCACCATCTATGATCATTACAAACAATACCACTATGGGGGTAGGTATTTTTCAATGCACACTAGAATATGAATTTCTCTTGGAGAGTTCCTTGAACTACTACTCTTAAGGGTATGACTTAGCTAAGTCCACTAATAAGAACATGATATGGATTTTCAAAAGAACAATTATTGTTCCCAAGAGATATTGCTATATCAAGCTAAAGAGAGTAGTGTGTTGATAGGATGATCCTTAAAGCTTCAATTGGAACTTTTCCATATAAATTGGTGTTCGAGAAGGAAGTTGTGTTACCATAAACTTATAACTCCCTTCACTTCAAATGTCTCGACAATTGGAATTGGAAGATATAGACATTCCACCATTACAAGCTTGTCTTGATGCTTTATTACAACTAGAAGAAATAGAAAAATCCTTTCAAAATTTCATGTGACATTAACAAATAATAAAGAGGTGGTTTAATAGGGAGGTGACATATATCAAATTCAAACAAGGTTATTTAGTGATGAAGTGAGATTAAAATAGAACAAAACCAAGACAACATGGAAAATTTGACTTTTTTTGGAGTGGGCCTTACTAGATAATCAAGGTCTAATCATCTTATACCTACAGGTTAGCCATGATGAAAGGGAGGATGTTTTCCATCTCAATCAAGAGGTAAAAATTACACCCCATGTAGGCATAGAAAGAAAAAATTACTTGTAAGATATGTATATAATATTTTCCTCTTCTTGTTTTTTCTACTTCTTTTTCCCTTTGTAGCTATCATTTTAAAAAATCCCCTTTCTATACTAGGTAATTTTTTTGAAAGAGACACCTAGTCCCCCATTTTCATCAATTTTCTTTTTGATAGGAATCAACTAGATAGATGGAAAAATTTAGGAAAACAAAGTAAAACAAGTGCAATTTGCCTAAGTATGTAACCCATTTATCATTGAATAGATCAATAATTCACTAATTAGTGATGTGACATTATGTTGGCATCAACCAAATTCCACCAAAGATTTTACCAAAAGGAGTTGTTTGTAGCATAGTGGTGGTATTCAATCCTTGGAGGAATAATTTAGATTGATAGATTTAATGATTAAGTTTATAATTATGAGGTTGTATGACCTACATTATATCGTTTTTATGACTGCTTTGATCTCAACTTTATACAACCAAATATGTGAATAGGACAACCTACCCTTTTCTAGACTACTAAAACTCAATAGATGACCTAGGATTTCCACTATATGACCTATCACTTTCATTGAATAACTTGGAAACTTCACTATACAGCCTACAAACTCATTGTACAACTTGGAAACTTCACTATACAACCTACAAACTCATTGTACAACCTAACAACTTCATTGTACGACATAGAAACTCATTGTATATCTTGACAACATTGTACAACATAGAAACTCATTGTACAACCTAGCAAATTCATTGTACAACCTACCACCTTCATTTAATGGTCTAGTAATTACCTTGGATGACTTGACACTAGGTTGAACACCCCTATGTGATAGACTTGGAAAGAATACAACTAACATATTGAATCTACTCTACTACAACAATCATTAGTAACAATACATACAAAGAACACACAATGGCAATAATAGATGATGAATGAATATGAGTAGATCTTGCATTAACAATAGCTTATATGGTAAACTTGTACAACATTATCTTACATATCCTATGCAAAATATCTCCTTTAGGCATACATAATAAAATACTTGTGCAAATGTATCTCTCTCTCGTACGCGTGTTGATGTGTCTAAGTACCTAGTACGTTTCACATCTACCATTTTCCATGTGTATGTGTGTATCTTATACCATCTAATTTCCTTCCATGCCAACAACACACTTTGACCAACAAAAAAAATGAATGACGAAAAGTATCTTTCACATCTACCATTTTCCATGTGTATGTGTATCCTATACCATCTACTTTCCTTCCATGCCAACAACACACTTTGGCCAACAACACAAATTAATGAGGAAAATGTCTTATTTATACAACTAACAAAGTAGTTGCATCTTTAAACTTACTAACTACTCGAGGTTTTGTCATTTTATTAAATTATATTTTATATGAATTGATTTATACTTACATTTGTAACATCCATAATTAATATTTTACTTAAAATTATACATTGCCACATATAATATATTATGATTTTATAACTTTATAAATTGTAAGTGAGAATATTTCATTAAACATACTACCATTTACCATGTACGTGTGTTGATGTGTCTAAAATATCTAGTACCTTTCACATCTACCATTTCCCATTTGTATGTGTGTATCTTATACCATCTACTTTCCTTCCATGCTAACAACACACTTTGGCCAACACAAATGAATGAGGAAAAATATCTTTCACATCTACCATTTCTCATGTGTATGTGTGTATCCTATACCATCTACTTTCCTTCCATGACAACAACACACTTTGGACAACAACACAAATGAATGAGAAAAATGTCTTATTTATACAACTAACAAGGTAGTTGCATCTTTCAACTTACTAACTACTTGAGGTCTTGTTATTTTCTTAAATTACATTTAATATGCATTGATTTATACTTACATTTGTAACATCCATAACTAATACTTCACTTAAAATTATACATTGTCACATATAATATATTATGATTTTATAACTTTATGAATTGTAAGTAAGCACATTTCATTAAACACTTGAGTGTGAACTATAAAATAACAAAACATTTTTTTGTTGGGTTAGGGGTTTGGGATTGGAATAGTCGACTCCAAGCTAGGAAACACTCAGGTGAAACCAGTTGATCTACTACCTCCACCCTAAAATATTAGGGTAAAGCACGAATTTTTATGAGGGGCCCCTATCCCTAATAACAAAACTTATTTATGATAATTCTTGGCTGCACTATTCAGTGATTCATTGTATCAATCAAGCAATCTAAATCTACAACCAAGACATCAATCCATGAGCAAAAAATGTGATTTGTCCATTAGTGTAACATCATGCTAATGTAAATCTAAAATTCTGACACCTAGGGAAGAGACGAAAGGGTAAGCATCGATTTATCATTTCCAAAAGAGAAGAGACAAGAAAGAGTGGTGCCATAAGGACTTTACCTAAAAATTCATTAAATCATTGATCAAACACACATGAATTTAGTACTTGATAAATATTCTAATTATGCATGGGTGGGGGTAAGGATGACTATGGGATGGACCCATACACATGACCAAATTTTCTAGAAAACTATAGGATGGGCCCTAAACAAACAAGTACCAACCAGTCAGTGGAAACTATAAGGACCAAGTCTGGGGATAAAAGATATAGAAATGGAGGGATGAGGCTACAAATGGAAGAGATCAAGCTCTTTATCAACATATTTATAATCACAGAGGAAGGATTTGACAAAATGGTGAGGTAAGTTTCAACATCTTTTATTTAGTGCTTGAACATATTTAGGTTTTATGAAAGTTTGATAGGGAATAGGAAAGAACATATTAGTAGTATAGGGGTGGTTCAAAAATGGATGAAGGGAAGCAACAATTGTAAGAACAAGTAGAAACAATAAAACAACTGGTCTCCATGTATACACATACTATTCCAATCAAAGGAGCTAATGGAACGTGGGGATTGACATATCCATAGGTAGTAGGGCATACAAAAATACTACCATCTAAGACACCCAAAGAAGAAATGGCAAAGTCGAAACTAATATATGTCAATGTGAAATAGTATTAGAGGATAATAAGGCACCTAAAAGCTCAAGCAAGGGTAGCAACAATGAAGAGGACTAATCAAAAAATAACATTAAAGAATATTTCGCCACATAAACATGTGGAGAATAAGGAACAATCAAAGGCACTAACCATTATCAAACGGGGAGATCAGTCAAACAAACATAGGGGACAAAAGAAGGAAGACAAAAGAGATGGATACAAAGCGACAACACACAAGAACATAGAAGAAAAAACAAAGCAAGGATAAAAAAAATCATAAATGAAAGCAATAAAACATTTAGCATGGAAATTAGAGGTCACCAAAATGAGTTTTAATATAGGGAAGAAACATACAATCTCACAACCACACCACTCATGTGGACACCAAGACTTTATGTGCAAGAGCTAAAGACGATGAAAGAGAAACTTGAGAGCATGGAAAGGAGGGAGAAAATAAGAGATACTAAATTAGATGAGATTATAAACACCAATCAGAGGCTAGAAAAGGAAAACAACTTACTGAAGGAGTAAGTGTTTAAGCTACAAAACCTTACAAACATGGGTCAGCATGAATGGCATATCCTCAAACAAGCCATCCACTCCTCAATCAATGATACAATAGGGGTCAAAAAAATGAATGCAAGACAAATAAAAGAGGTAAGGAAAACACTCTAAAACATGGAAACAAGAGAAAATGAGTTGCAAATTGAATTAGAAAAGGCAAAGACATGGTCTCAAGTAGTAAAAAAACCAGTCAATCAACAAAAAGAGTTGATAGAGAAGCAAGTAAAAAGTCAAATAATTTAAGAGAAAGAAAAATATGGGAAGTTATCAAACATAATAATCAAAGGGTTAAAATATTATGGGGATACGTAAGACACAACCCGTTTAACCAGGAACTTCTTGTTAGATCAGTTACAATGGAAAGTTCAAATCAAACAAGCAGGCAAAATTGGCAAGTTGAGAGGAGGTAAATATAGGCATATTCGGATCACATTGATGAGCTAAAAGGATAAAATAAGTTTATTAAGAAATAGAGGCATGTTTAGAGGGTCACAGTTCTATTTATATGATGACCTAGCCTTTCTACAGTAGGAAGAAATAAATAAGGAATGGGAAAATGTGAGGGTAGCAAGGAATGAAGGAATATGGGTATATTTAAGAAATAGAAAGGATTACATCACATATAAGCAAACCCAAAACAAATAGGGAGTATGGCCCACCCACGAACATCTTACAATGGTAAGTTGGAATTGGAGAGGTTATCCTTGGAGAAGAGGACCTAGGTTAGGGCCCATTACAAGAGATAAATATAATCATCCTAATGGAAACACATGAGCACGATGGATGTAGGACTCCAAACTTTGTGGATACAAGAAAATAGCAATATGGAATGGGATACAAGAAAATAGAAATATGGAATAAAGCAATGGAAAATATCAAGGGGTATGGGGTTATTATGATTTTAATAAAAGAGGAGTGGTATAAGGTCATTAAAATTGAAACAATACAAAAACAAATAGTACATATGGATAAATAACCTAGAAAATAAGTTAGTTATTAGCATAAAAACATGTTATTTTGCTCCCAAGAATTCTAAATTCTATAAGAAACATGACATTAACAGAGAAGACCTATACTTCTCCCTAAAGAGACATTTTGATATATAGTAAGTTGGGGGAGATTATATTAATTGGAGACTTCAATGCAAGGACAATAAATAAACAAACTAACATTCTAGAAGGTAACGAAGATATTGAGATTAATCCTCTTTGGATGCTAGAAGAGGAAATTTGGCAGTGGACCAAGACTTCAGAATATGAGCATGGGGCTATCACGCAATATGGAGAAGAGTTGTTAGGCCTTTGCAGCATACACAACTTTATTATTTGCAATGGGATGAATAGAAAAAATCAATAAAGTATACGTGCAAAACATATAAGGGAAAAAGTGTAATAGACTATGTACTATGCTCACAAAATTGTATATCAAAAATATAGGAGTTAGAAGTGGAAGATTCTCGAGTGGAACTTAAGTCAGATCACAACCCAATTGTTATGAAACTTCAAATGAAGGGAGACAAACCAAGGGAAAAAAACATGCAAGGAAATCAAAACAAACTTTCTCACAAGGGAAACATTCTCTTAAAAAAAATAAAATCAATAGAATTTTAGGGCATCATTGAATAACAAGTTACAGGAAAGGGAAGGAAAGGAACTACCTCATAGTAGCAGAAATTACAATAAAGGTGAATGGTTAATGCATGTTATCCAAGAAGCTCTAAACAAATGTAAGAGAGATAAACTTGAAAAGAAATAAAAAAATAGCTTCCCAACCAACCCATGGTTTGATGAAGATTGCAAGGAAGCATGAAGATTACTAAAGGAACCAACGGGTAAAACAAGAGCAAATAGAAAAGCATATGAGAAACTGGTAAGGGCAAAAAAGAAGAATACACTAGAACAAGGAGGAAATAACTGATTTACTTAGGAAAGCATGAACCATAGAAAATTTGGAAGGAACTAAGCATGAAAAAGATGTAAACTAAAAATAGAATAATAACTAATCAGTGTCTGAAGTATTCAAAATAATTGTATGAGCATAGTAATCAGTAGGAGACGTCCCCTACTACCATTGTGAAGAAATAACTTTTTACAAATAAAGACATTATTCAAGGGGTAAAAAATTTAGCAACTGGTAAAGCCCATGACATAGACAATCTTCAGGTAGAGCATATAAAATGGGGAGTAGATATTCTTGCACCGCAGATCAAAGGAATTTTTAATGAGGTCATACCAAATGGCTTCTCTTCAGATTGGATAACTAGCTTGACCATTCCTTTGTTTAAAAGTGAATATGTAAATAATCCCTCAAACTATCAAACTATCATGATCAACCCTCTCTTTGCAAAGTTGTTTGGGAGTATGATAGAGCATAGGATCAACATATGGGTAGAAGAAAAGGGAAAGATATTTAAGGGGGGAGCGGGTTTTAGGCCTAAGCACTGAACTATTGCTCACTATATCACGCTTAGACACATAGTGGAAAAAATATGGGATAAAAAAGAGGAGGCTTTCTATTGTTTTGTAGACTTCAAAAAGGCATTTGACACAATGCCAAGGAAAAAATTATGGAGCATAATAGAAGAGCTAAAGGTTCCAATTCACTACAAGGTAGTCATTCATAGATTATATGAGCATGTAAATGCTAGAATCAAAATGCAAGAAGGGTTATCTAAATGTTTTTGGAGTGACATAGGCTTCAAACAAGGAATCCCTCTATCTTCAACCTTATTTGGGTTGTACATTGACAAGTTAGAAGAATGGATAAACAAATTTAGGGAAGAGGGTGTGCACTTAGCCAAATATGTGGTAAAATTCCTCATGTATGCAAATGATGTAACTCTTGTGGCCAAAACAACTAAAGATCTAAATCACCTTTAGGATCTAGAACTCTTTTGTAAGAAATTTGGGATGTAAGTGAACACGAGGAAAACAAAAATCATGATTTTTTTAGCAAAAAAGAAGCAACATCTCAAATTTTAGTTTACAGGAGAACCCCTTGAGGTAGTGGTAGAATATAAATACCTGGGCACAAATTTTCATGAAAAGCTCAATTTGAATACATGTAGGATGAAAAGAACTCAAAGTGGTTGGAGAGTGCTATATGCACTTCAAAATAGGCGTAGGAATGTCGAGCTATGGGACTGGAATACCACCAAGGTCTTATTTGGCCTACTTGTCGTACATGTTATGTTGTATGGTTGTGAGGTGTGGGCTAGTGGTACAACAAATACATAGTAGAAGAAAATAGAAAGGATTCAAAAATATTTGATCACAAATTTTCTCATAATTAAGGCTATAGTCCCTTATGAAATTATTCTAGCTAAAAATGGAATGTTCCCTTTAGAGGCAATCGCTATGACCAAGTTGTTATGTTACTTGAAAAAAACAAAAAACATAAAAAACAACAGATGGCCTAAGGTAGCTAGGGATGAAGAGCTATATAGGCAGAAGAACACATGGATGAAACAAAATCAGAAATAGATGAAACATTGGGAAATCAACATAAATGAATGCCTAGATTTCAACAAGGACATAAAAACTATGTGAATGAAAAGTTTAGAAGTGAAATGTGGAAAAATGCAAGCAGGAAAAGACAATACTATATTGCAAAGTTTAACCCAACTTATGACCATAAGGAAAAAATGTATATAGACGTTGAAATCAAGTAGAGGGAAAAAATCCTCATTGCTCAAATAAGGACTAACTCTCACATGCTTAGATGTGAAACATGGAGATGGAAAATACCCAAGGAACAATGGGAAGAAAGGATATGTACTCTATGAAACACAAGGGTAATAGATACAAAGGAACGTTTCATCTATGAATTCCTAAGTTTTTTGGACATCCGCAGAAAATACAAATAAATGCTTGGAAAAGGGTCTATGGCAGAGTTATTTGAAGACAAAAAAATAAAAAAATTGAGGAGTTACTAACCCAAATCAGCAGGAGAAGGAACATCCTTCTCAAGAACATTAATGGTCATATGATTTGAGTAACCGTGCTTCCATAGTTGGGGGTCCCATAGGCCATGTTTGGGTCTCACAAACATAATTAAAATATTTTATTTTATTTCATTTCCAAGTAAATCATCCACCTTAGGCAGACTAGAATCCATAGCAACCACTCACAACCCAAACAAATTAAAAGAATAAAGAGTTGAAGAAAAACATTCCAAACTAGTTACAACGACATTGAGGACCTAGATATTAAATTCATCCATAAGGATTCTAGAATAGAGGCCTTAAGAAGATATAAAATGAACCCCTGTGACTCATGGATCATCACCAAACTGAGGAGATCTAGAGTGGGATAATTCTCAGTGTCAAGAGTATGAAAATGCTCTAAGTTGGTATAGGCATGTGCCTAAAGATATGATAAAACCATCGAAACCATTGTCATAAGAAGGCTTGATGCCCCTTCAATTTTAATAAAACTAGAATATATTAGGGCTATGATGCGGGTAACAAATGACAACATTAGTTGAATTTCCTATTCCTCTATATTATAGGTGAAATTATTTGATAAAAAAATTAAGTTACTTGGGAAAGATTCTCAACATGGCAAATGAATAACTCAAAGGGAGGCTAAAGGATTTAATCCACTCTTGAAGCTGGAGCAATTCTAGGATGCATAGAGAATGCTAATAGCAATTGCCTTCCTTACAAGCTCTAAGTCAGACTAGGTTATTAAAAAATAACACCTTGGTATGCTACACATCTTAGAGGTAGCAAATACCCTTAATTGCTTGATTGATCTACCATTTTGTCAAAGTATATCGAAGAACATTTGGCCAATATTTAGAACTCCAAGATATTTAGTTGTACTTGATACTTGATCTAGCTAATCCTACACCAAAGAAGAGAATAGTTTCCAGATGTGGAGCTAGAAAAAATTGATTCAACAGGTAAACCTCTATCACTATTTGAGGAAACAAACATCCCATGCTCGGGATATTATAAGATCTCATACAACTTCAACATAGATGTATACAAGCTTATCATGGACATATTGGAAGGGGAGTTGCCTAGATTATCTCTTGCCTACAGGTCTCTAATGCAAGGAGATCAAAACTTCTACCTATGAGAATATTCCTCATTTTTATGGTCGTATGATTTCTCAAAGCATTTAGGCTCCCAATATTTTTTCCAGATTATTTCTTCACATTGGAGGTGGTACAACAATTGGATCTAATCAACGAGATTTTTAGTAAAGGCTAGAAGAAGGTCAGCTTGTTTGATCAAGACAAGAATTATCTAGCAGTCACTTTGTTTATGAGAGGATGTACTGAAGATATTAGAAAGAGGCTAAGGAATTGCAGCTTCACCTCGATTAGGGATCAATGGGCCTAGGGCCCTAATGCTAAGTTCATTACCATAATATACATCCATAAAAATAGGATGAAGATACAGAATGAAAAGAACCTGAGTGAAGAGAAGGATGAAGAAAATTTGGGCATGAAAGGTGTTTGGAAAAAGAAAATAAAAGCTCTAAAGGACGAACCCTTTCCTTGGATATGTTTTTACAAGGAAACCTTGACCCAAGAAGGTAGAGAAATTTGTCATAATTATGACCCTAATACCCACATTAAACACCATAGTCTCAAAAAATTGATGGGTCCTAATCATAATTGGAGCTTAGAAAATGTGGTTGGTTACATAAGAATGAGATACAAGATAGAGGATCTTGAACTGAAGAACAAGCCAAGGCCTATGAAGGGACGCTTCAATGAACATAAATCACTAATATAATACAAACAACACCCACAAGATGTGGAAATTAGGAAGAAGCAAGAGAAATTACATGTACAAGCTCCCCCTCTTCAAGTGTCAGCTAGCCCAAAAATATTTGTTGCTATTCAACAGGTAGTGGAGGACATAGTCAAAGAAGCTTACCTTAGAGGCTAGATAGAGGAATCAGGGTCTCTAAAAGTTGTCACCAAGAGGAAAAGGCAAAATATCCAAACTCAAAGTTTAGCAAGAAGTAGGAACATAGGGGTAACTAGAGGTGCTAGCTTGGAAATGGAAGAAGGAAAGGTCTCTTCGGACGACAGTGCCTTGGAGGTTCTAGCCAGTGAGGAAGTGGTACACACGAAAACTACCATTTTTGAGGTAAGAAAAGTAATTGCAACCATATTCACCACCATCTCTTTCTATATTTTATCTTCCACCATCTTTGCTCTTTCTCCTTATGTTTCTCAACTCTCCCCTCCCACTACCCCTTCTATCACACCACCATCTCCATCTATGACAAATGGGACCACACCACTTACCACTAGCATGTAATAGTTTACTTCCACCACAATTGCAACATCCTTAACTATAGTTGATACCACATCATCACCATCCTTTTATCCTTTCATAGCATCTTCCATCTCCATGTCACCTACATTCAATTCACTGGTCTCCACTCCACTCTTCACCATAGATCGCATCCATGATGGCTTCATATATGTAGTCAATCAAACTTCTCCATTATCTACATCATCCTCCACTTTGCATCTACCACCACTATCTTCACAACCCACATAGTTGTCATTGGAGTCTTTGAAAGAACCACTGACAAACAAGATCCATCACAAAAAACTTTGCAGACCACAAGAATCAATAACCAAATATATATAGAAACTAATCCAACGTTGACTCCAATGAAAGACTTGAGGGCTACTAAAGGGCCTTCTCATCCCATGTTCACCATGACTTGCTTGTCGATGCAAACCATATTCTCATCCCATAAAGCAAGTATGGACACTTTCAAGGACTACCTGCAAAAGTCACAAAAAGCTATTTATTAAATACTTGTAGTCGAGTTCATTGTCGAGGAGAGGACACAAGCCCTAAGAACATAGGTGGTAAATAGAGGAAAAGCTATTGTTTTTGCAGACGTTGAGCTGATTGATCCAACCCACCCCACTAAAGATCCCTTTGATTACATGGCAAGGTTGTCAAGCCTAAACATGTAGGAAGGTAGGCCATGTTGGTCTTGTCTAATTTTTCGAGTAGGCTAACCTAGCCATGTCTACAACTACTTAAGGGTGACCAATGAGAACCAAAACTATGACAAGCAAAACAAAAAACTCATAATAGTACTTGAGCAAGAAAAGACCAAGATGCAATAGAAAAAAGAGGAAATCAAGAGGTTGAAGACTCAATTGAAAGTTGACACAAAAGAGAAAGATGAACAAAAGCAGTTAGTTGAACAGCTGAAGTAGGAATAGTTGAAGTGGCAAAAGGAGAAGCAATCAAGAAGAAAGATAATGAGATCTCTTTACTCAAGCAAATATGAAGAAACCTTACAGAGGAGACTAAGTCTATAAAATCTAAATCCTTGACCGCATATATCATTAATCGCATCTAAAACCAAATATTGGCCAAAATGAAGCATGCAAGGACATACCTACAACACTTACAAGCATGTGGCACTCTCCTTTATCAATACCAAAATAGACATGGGTAATATCGAGTCCAACTTATCACCAAGATCCAACTACATGCCAATCCTAAAGTGGACCTATAATGTTAGCTCAGAGCAACTACAATAGTTAGGACTCCCAGTTAAGAAGGTATTGCAGGTAGAATTGATGAACATCCCATTCAAACATCAACTCTTCATTACCTATCAATATTCCTATGATGGACTGAAGGATGCCATAGATAAGCTAAAAGGTCACATCATACAACTAATCTAGGGATGACTCCCAAGTCCCCTCGTGGACCAAAACACCATTCTATTAGAGGATAAATATGCCAAGCTAGTTGAAGAGCAAAAGAAAGCGAGGACCCAAGCAGATAAAGCTTTACTAGTTAATGTTGTAGCTAATGCCCCCAATAATGGCTTAGCTAGAAAATATTTTGGAGGGGGTAAAGACGATTCCTAGGTCTTAGGAGGAATATGATAGTGTGGCAATAGCATTTTCTCATTTGGAGAGAATAATGATTGCCTAAGACATAGAATGTGCAATATTACAAAAAAAATGACCAAGTAATATCCTTGTATGTGGTCCCCATTTTTAGATTACCTCTCTCAACTCTATAGCCCAAGGATTAAGGATTTCTAGGGTTCTTTGCCAACTAGGCTTGGAATCCCTACCAGTTGTTAAAAACATAGTACAAGATACTACCTTTAACACACTACAAGTGGATTGATAATGGCCATTAGGTAATTGAAGCACCATGCCCTAAGACAAACAAACATAAGTTGATAATTTTGAGACTAGAATACAACAAATGGTTAAGTCTTGCTGCGAAGTGATGACTCATACAACTATGGTCCCCCAACCTTCAATCCGTTAACAGTTGCATATAATTGGCAACACAAGTGACCTACCCAAGCAAATCTAGTTTGACAATGGTATTTTGTCATCTTACTATAAATCATACATGTAAAGTCTTTTCAACCAAAGTGAACAAGGTGAATTTCTTGCTATAAGGACCCAAGGCCCATTGTAAATCATCGTTTGGGTGTTTGAGGAAAGGCTAGAGCTACACTCTCTAAATGTAATCTCTCATATTTTGATTAATGGAAAATTATGCATAGGCTTCATACATAATTGTGTCCCGATTGTTGGACCTCACTTTGTATGTATGTGTGTGTGAGTGGTGATGCCCTACATTTTCTTGTTAGTCCTTTTTCCATTTTGGGTTTGCATATGGGATGAATTCAAACTCTTGTTATTTGACCTTCTTGATGTAGTTCAATTCATCAACACACTATTCACGTTATAATTGATAGTCATATTTACTTTTGATCTCTCACAACCTTACCTTCTAATGTTTATTTTTTGCATTTACTTTCTCATTTTAGATTTGATTAGTGTAGGGTAGTGGGGAGTTGACCTAAATCCCAACATCAAGGCAACCTCTTTTCCCAAAACATTGAATGTGGAGTGTTGGTACAGGTGTGATCTACCGATCTAGGTTCAAATCTTGGGAAGTGATATATGCATAATTTCCCAAATAATATGTAATACTATTATATGTTTATTGAAATATAATGGTAACATAGACATGATGTAATAACCAATGCTTATAAAATAAATAAATAAATAAATAAATCATATTTATGGAATCCATGAAGGTGATACTCAAAATTTATACTTATCTCAAATTTGATTCGTCCTTGAGTTACAATTTGGATCACTATTTATAGCTTTGATCTTTGGTCTAGTGGATGTTTTTAAAAGTATTGAGTTTTTCATAAATATTGATTTCTAAAATCTTATTTAATGGATTGTTTTATTTTATATTAATATTTATTACTCTTAGGACTCTCTTTTTTAATAGGTTGAAAAGTTGGGGGCACATCGGGGGCCACCCCCCGTGAATTGAAATTGGATCTCCACTAGGAGAGCCAAATGCCTTTTGCCATTGCAGTGTCTCTGTTGGGACTATAAAAATATTACTTTTTTTATTAGGGTAAAAAAGGGTTTTAGGGTCCCCAAACCTATACATCAAGTTGTGTAAGATAGTACAATATGCTGCAACAACCTTACAAAATACTATCATCCACTTACTACTACGATCGAACCTTAGAAAACTGCATATTTCCATAAAAACTTCCAAAACATGGCATATTAGTAGACCACTTCAAAAATAGAAACTAAAAAAAAATATTGTAGCCACCACCCAATCATAACAAAAACAACGGCCCAAAGCCGTTAGGGCTATTACGAAGTTTGTAGTCAATGGGTCTTTTCATTGTTTTTATTTTGTAGCATAGGTTCTTCCTCTTTTAGAGTGGCAAGATCTAGAATGCATTTTTGCACTTAAGCTCTTGAGGTAAATATCTAGTTCTAACACATTATGTATGATCTTTATTTTTAAAAAATTGGCTATCACAAATTGTTTTATAATTAGCTTCATGAATACTATTTCAGGAGCTAATATTTTCCATGGAACTAACTAGATGGTCTTTAGTAACCATTTGGCTTTTATCAATGATCTGATTCAAATTCTCCTTTCGAGGTTGAGTCTTCTATTGCTCGCTTGATTCCTGCTAGACAATTGGTGTAGCTAGAGGATGAGCTTCTTCCTTGTGAACTAGGATGTTTGAAGGTTCAGGATCATTCACGTGTAGGGCCTTCTCCTCCACCAAGGAGGAATCAAATCATGATCGAGTGACCAAGCATTTCTTCTTTAGGTGACCATATTGCCGACAACCATAACATCTCAAGGAGAAGTTTTCAATATTTTGGATCCATTCCCCTTTGCTTGAGGAGATAGTAATGGATTGATACCAAGGAACTAAAATATTCATCCAAACAACCAATCTTGCTTTACTCATTAATTTTTTTAAAAGGAATTTAATTTTTTTTAATATTAAAACAAAGATCATTTACAAGTTGGGATGAGACTCTTCCCAGCCTTAGCTGACAAGAACACCCATTTACAACAATAAAAGAAAATCTGCATTGAAGCCAAATCTCCTAAACCATATTTTTATAAAGGTTGTCCACATGTTTACTCATTAATTTTACTAGACAAATTTTCCTCTATTTGGGCATCCATATACTAGAATGCACCAATGGCGTTACCAATTTTGGCGAACATCTCTCCCCAAAACTCCATAGGGAGAGCATATAGATACACCCATACTGGGAAGCCATCAAGTTCTTTTATAAGGGGTTGAAACCAGGAGTCCAAGGTTATATATAGACACCCCGTTGTCCAAAAAAACAATTGTATCTATAATAAATTACCCTATCTCTATTCGCTAAATCAAAAAAGAAACAAAAAAGAATTTTTTAGGTTGCAGAGTTACTTGGAATTTATTGGACCACCAAAGTTTAATGTATCCTTTAAGCTCCTTCAGGCATGGTCTTTTGCCCTTGAGTTTGCAGATAACTGTTCGGGCTTCATGATCAATCAGATCCAACCCAAATTCATCCTCCAAAATCTTGATAGAGGGCAAAGGTTCATCAAAAAACCTGTGAACCCAAAGATCCCTAAGAGAAATTTCTTGTAAACCGAAAAGGTTTTCTCACAGACTAAAGAGTGACTAATATCCTTTTGAGTACGGTGAGTGGGCTGCAAACAACTCTCTTTCTACAATGTTTGACTGGACCTAGGGTTTGCACCCCTTTTGCTCCATTCCATCTTCTTGCCCTCCTGAGTACAACGAGTGGGCTGCGAACAACCCTCTTCCTACCACGCTTGACTGCTACTCTTAGGACTCTTAGTTGTAACAAGGTGACCATTTTAAAACAAAGAACAAATCTAAAATTTGATTAACCCAATAACATAAAATTAAGACGATACACATGTATTTACCAACACATATATTGAAAATATAGGACTTCTACGGACTATAGACCCAAGTTCAAAATAAAAAACACTTCTAAAAAAAATGAGGATGGAGTATTTTAGGGGTTCCTTCATGTACCTCAATGTGAGTTGCACCTAAGTATTTATTGTTTAACTATTTATTGTTAGTTGCTTGGAGGATGTGTGGCATGAGTATTGTGATTCTTTGCTGCCAATCACAGTTCAAAAAATTGAAATCAACAAAAGAATCGAAAAAAACTGGTAAAATAATTGGCAAAAAAACTATAGAATATGCAATTTTTCATTGACAAATTATATGAATTAACATTATGCAAATCAAATATTAATAATGTAAGTGATACAAGCTTAAACTACACTTGAAAGTGGCAAATGATACAAACAAATTAAAAAAACAAGATATTTGTGTTTTCTCTGTCCATGTTGCAGCAAAATTTTTGCAAAATATCAAGGTTTTATCAGCAAAAGCAAGAATCAGCAAAAATCAATAAAAATCAAGATTTTGTTTGCAAATTTTCTCAACTATGCTGCCAATAATCATTTGTGATATCAAAGGGGCCAATTACATGTGAAGGTCCAATGTGATTTGAGGTTTTCTTACTCTTGATTATGCATGAAAGCTTCTCTCTTGTATTTTCATTTTCACCTCCTTGAAGAGTTGTGATATCACTATACAACTCCAATAAGCAAATAATCTCTTCTTAAAAAGTTCCGGTAACTCATGCATTCATTTCATTACGAAACAAACAATTTGTATGTTGATTGTTTTTTTACTTCAAATTTATAAGAAATAATCATTTGTTGGATGCAAACTGTTTTAATAGGAAACAACCACTAATTTATTTTTTTAAATTGAATATTCTTGGTTAAAATGGTCCTCACCAATATTATTTGGTGATTGTGTTACCAAAATACTTTAACAAACCTCATGGTAGTATTTGACCATTATGTATTTACTGCACAATATTTGAACCTTTGAAAGTCCATATTTATAACTGCTTCAACTCCTACCATTTGACACCCCTTGGTTATATATATATATATATATATATATGAGATTGAAAAGGATCCGCTTGTATTACATCATTATCACATAGTGGTATTTCAACAATTTAACTATTATGCATATATCATTTGGCAAGATTTAAACCTGAGTCTCCTTAAAAGTTCAAAAATTTAATTGATTGAGTTAATGTCATTTGAAACCCAAGAGTTTATATTTGCTTATGTAATATGCAACATTTTCATGTTAAAACTTTTTATAAGAAAAAACAATTCAACTTTTTGGAGTTTTAATTTGTATTCCTATGTAAAAATGACATGACTAGGAGAGAAGCAAACAAGACAAAGCTAGATAGCTTGGTTAAATCAAGGAACTAGATTAAGCTTACTTTAAGTATATTTAGATTTTAAAAAGTTAAGGTGTTTCAGGTTAGTAAACACCATTTCTTGGTATACACGATATATTTTAGAATAACCCCTAATTGCATTGCAATCTGATTATATAAGTTGACCTTTGTGATATTTTGCGACTAAGAGCTTAACTATAAGTTGTTAAGTATATTTTTACACTATACTATTATTAATAAAATTGCTATGCAAAGCCATTCATTTCTTATAATGATGTTGCAGAACAGTAGAAGACTGCTACATCATATAAGGTTCTCTTCCTTTTTGCTCAGGCAAGTGAAAATTAACAGTCCATTCCTGGCTCCATATTTTGACGGGCCAAAAAGGCCTGAGTAAGAATAATTACATTCCATACATGGTTTTTAGTTGGCAAAGCAAAGGTAACAAATGAAAATCAAGTTTTGCATGTGGTAAAAGCATGTAAACCTATTTCACATTATCAATCTATGAAAGGTGCAAACCAAAATCCTAACCTCTATCTAAATTGTTGCCTCATTAATAAGGATATTAAAAATTACCTTTCAATTGTCTTCAAAAAGATATGACAGTAAATGCAAGCGTTACATTCTCAGTAGAGATAATTACATTCTCACTAGAGATTATCCGATAACTACTAAGCCTGGACTTAATTTCCAATTACAGTTTGGTAGATCAATAGAGAGAAACAAACTGTAATGTGATTAATGTTGATCATCATCCATTTTGAACTTTGAAACAAATTGTATTGTGATTAATGTTGATCATCATCCATTTTGAACTTTGAAAATAAGAGCACAATTTTTATCAAAATTATATTGACATGACAAAATTACTTGTCAAAACCTAGAACAAATGGGTTGGCAACTATGAAAGTTCACCATTTATTTGGGGAATGAGCATTACATGAATATTTTAAACGAAAATAAGAATAGTCCAGTGCCTCTCAAGCTACCTAATATATTTAATTCCAACAATCTACAGGTGTCGATAAACTTGTACTAGTTACTCTTTCACTCCTGCCCCTTTTTGCAGTGGCTTACCTAAAGAATACCTTATGCGGCCAAAGTAGGGCAATGTGTTTATTCTTTGAAAGGCTACATTACTTTTAATTATTACTCAGATAATTTTAGTAAAAGTTCCAAGTTTAAAAAATTGATTCAGGCATATTGCATGCTTATGAAATATGATATAACAGGCTCTAAGATTAAATACACTGGCAACCTCTCCTGCACATGCAACACAATAAGGCTAACTGGTAGGCTCACTGACCAAACTACACAGACATTACTGAGGCAGCATGTCTGCCAATAACATCTATTGTTTTTCACATGTTAAGCATGCTGCCTGTCAACGTTTATTTGCAACCATATAACAGTGCAAGCCATTAGTTGCCAACTTATCTTATTTCTGCAGTAGCTTAACACTCTTTTATCATTTGTGAAAACATGCTTTCCATGACAAAGAGAACTGCATTATCAGTGGAATCTGGACATTCTTTGAGGCAAATTCATCCATTAAAGGACTGGATTAAACTGTAATTCACATCAGAAGAAAACATCTCTTTCAAATATGCTTAATGATTTTCAGTCTTGGGATCTCTGTCAGGCAAATACATTGAATTGAAAACAAATCCTCAACTTTCTTCAATGATGAAATGATTAAAAAATTTAATATATGGTCAAGCACGGTGCAATTTGAACATCACGAAATATGTTAACACATTCTCACACAAAGTAGGATTGTAGCTAAATTCTCTCATGAATGTTTAACATGTTGATATTATTAGCAATATCCTTTTCAGAATCAGATGGAGACTGATTTCCGCTTAGATCATGATGAATAGCTTTAAATTTTTCTTCAAGTCTTTTGACCTGGAAAACAAGGGTAAAGTCAGAAACAACATGCAAGAGAAATTCAACATATTGTCCTCGAAACATTATAAATGATTATAAACAAAGGGAATTCAACTATACATAATGTATGTGAGAAACAATATTTCAAGACTAGAGGAACATACCCTTTGGAGTTCAATTTCAAGATTTCTTTTGCGTTGTTCTAAATCTCGTCTTGCATGTGCTACATCAAATACATTATCCAAGTCATCTTCAAATGCAGTCTCTAAGTCTTCACATAAAAGGGCTGGAAACTTGTCCACTACTGGCATAAGGAAGAAGCAATTAAACTGCAAGGACAGCACTTGCTGTTAGCCAATGATATTAGTCCTTGTTTTTAAATTTTTATCCAAGTTCTTTCAATAACATGTTATGGCATAAAATGAGACATTTGAATCAATTTATTAGAGATTTTTTTTTTTAATCATAGAAATCCCATATGCAAAGAAACTGTGGAGATTAAGAATTATCATTTCTAGGCAATTACTGATATCAATCTGCTTGAAGCTATTGTTACTTGCTTAGACAGGGCCCATGACAAAGTTCAGTTTCCCTACAACTAGTACATTAGATGGACCGATGTTGGATTTGCCTAGAATATCGGCTCTATTCCATACTTTTCACCATGCAAAGCACAGCAGAAGGTAGTTCCTGGAGGAGAAGGGAGCAACCCTCAAAAATAAAATCAATATATCAGACACTCATTTGAACCTCTAGAAATAGTAAGGCACTAAAGACATCTAAGGAAAATCCATCTGGCTTTTTGTTAAAGCAAGGATTAAAATGACATAGTTCATAAATGATTCCTTGCAAGCCAGGATTCAAATACCACAGTTGATTACCTTCAAGAGTTTATACAGATATGCAGCCTGTTAAGTATCACTTTCTTTAGGCACAAAGATCATTTCAAACGCATTCAAATATCATTATAATATGCTAGATTCTATTGGAATGTCTAGTTATTCATGCATTCCTAGGATAAAAGTGATTGGCAGATGCTAGCTTTCAGATCATCCAGAACTGTGGCGGTGGGGCTTCTATCTCTTCCATTGAAAATGTGGTCTAATATTACATATTGTTCTATTCTTTAATTAAAAAATTCTACCTAACTTGCAAGTAAAGTTGCATTGTTATGATATAAAACCCTGGAACTTTAGAAAGAGAAGCTAAGAACAACAGCCAAAATCAAGTAATATACAGCAAACATTTTACATACTTTTAGTTCTGCAGATGCCACAAAATGATCCCTGATGCCTTGAAAAATTTGTGCTACTAGAGCATATACTATTTGTTCAGAAGAAGGTGCAATTCTACGATTCCAAAGGTTACTTTCCAATAAGTCAACAAGTCGTGTTTCAGCTGTTTGGTTTCCTCCTGATTCTGTGGTGTAAACAGCTTGGCTAGCTTTTGTATCTGGACGAGGTTTATTGTCTTGCTTAGTCCCATTTCCACTCGATCCAACTGTTAAATCCTGAGAAATTGTCCCAACTATGGCTGCACTATTGAGAGTTATCTGCTCACCACTTGCAAAGGAGTCTAAAAACTGACGCAATCCAGCACGGTTCTGGAAAAATAAAATTAAAATATTTAAAGTGCAACTTTTAAAAATTATGGGGAAAGAAACATCAGACAGATTTGCTTCAGCCAAGCACAATATTCATTCCCATCTTAGAATGATGTAGAAACAATATTATTCCAGGTTGCAAATCAAATATCTGCAAACAATACAGAGTTTCTATAGTCAACAGACAAAAGAGGCCAACTCATACCTTATTGTGGAGAGACCAGGTGACATACCGTGTTGTGCTCATAAGATCTTCCATACACCTGTAAGATTGAAAACATGATACCAAGCATAAGAAAATAAATAAATATCTGTTAGAATAGAGACACATTTACCCGGTGACAAAAGTACCTTATTTGAAGCACACAAAAGTAAAAGAATGAAATTGAGAGGATGTAAATGATAATATGCCAAGAAAGTTTAGTTTACATTGCATCTCAATTAAGCAGACATAAAGATGAATTTGGAAGTTTGTCATAAAGTGTTCTACAAAGTAAGAATTGTAATAAAATGGTCAATTTTTTTTTAACCTTAGACCTGGAAAACATACAAATAGGAAATATCCAATTTTGTGATGAAAAGTATCAATCCCAAACTGTCTGACCAGAACTATTTTTCTGTTTTGCTAATTGGAGGACAAAAGGTAGCATTGGAAAGATAAAAACTAATGTTAATGATTTTCACAGTGAGACGGGTCTTTTATGTAACCGTAAAACTTCATGAAAGAAGCAAACCTGTTAGCTTCGTAATACCACTGAAATCGAAAATGAAAATAATTTACTGCTCATTTGCCTGCTATTGATAATATTACAAACAATAAATTTTCGTAGTGCTTGTCTCTTCCAAACTCTTTTTGTTTATGAAAATCAGGGACCTCGTAATTTCACTTACAATATAGTTGTACAGATTTTTTTTTTAAATCAAAATAATGTTTCATATTTGATATAATAAAAATATTGTCAGCCGTTGTATAATAACAAAGTTGTCATCGTCATTATTGATAAATAAATAACTTAAAATACTGCTACAAAGTATGCTTAAACATAAAGATTTATGAGTAGATACTAGAGAGTAATAATGAATCTGCTTTAAAAAAATTATTTATCGAACTAATGTTATAAGGTAAAATGAAAAACTTTAGTCCAAGGCACTGTAAAGAAACAGTATATGAGATGAAATTGTATGAGCACAACCTGAGTGGGACACTCCCACAGTAAGGCAGCCTGTTAATACTGTTTGTTGTAATACTCCAACGACATGGTTCATTGAAATACTACAGTATTGCACATGTGATGAAATAAAGATGGGATCCGTTTTAAACTCGTATAACCAATTAAATATAATAATGATTTTGCTTAAGGAATTCATTTCTATATGACACTAGGAGAATAATATTTCTAAAGTGGCATGTGAAAAATGAATTCCAAAACATCTTTCCATGTAACTTGCCATAAATCCAACAGAGTAAAGAATCTCAATCAAAAGAGAATATAATGAATTTTATAGTCAGAATTTTGTCTCTTCTTTTCACACACTTTTTAGGTTATGTGCAAGTGAGACCTTGCTTTCTTTTTCATAGGGGACACGTCCCTGGAGGTCGAAGACAGTTCCCCTATATTTCCTACATCTTTGGAACACTGAAATGACTTGAAAATGTCCCTAATCATCGTCAAAGCAGGGCATGCAAGGGGGAGGGCCCAAAGATGTTGCTCCCTCCTCAGACATTCAACAGACATGCTCCTAATATTTGAGATAGAGAGAGACATAGGGGGATTCGTTTTATTGGGTAGGCATAGAGCCCACATAACCTTGATGCTCAAGCCTAAAACTGTCTTTAACTGACTGCTATCAGAGGAGAAAAGCAGCAGCCACTAGTATCCAAACATAGCAAAAGCAGAGAAGAGGAACCATTTATGATGGACAACAGTGTTTTGATGTAGAAGAAGAATGTGTTGTAGCCATTAGAAGAGTTTCTTAAGATCTGAGTAAGAGCAGCTTGAGAGCTGTATATAACAGTTTCATACCCTGCACTTTATGTTTCCCAAAGTTCTTAATGAAGCACATTTATAGATTTTGTTCTATGTTTTTACAACTTATAAATGGAAAAAAACACAACCCCCAAACAAAATTTAAAAAACAAAAAAGAAGGGTAATGGTCAATCCATCAGCAATGGTAGATTCATGTAAGAAGGAAGGGCAGCTAGATGGGAGAGACGTAATGGACCACGTAGAAGTGGCACAGCAGGAAGCAGAACTCATTGCCCATCCAGGATTTTGGTTAAGTTTGCAGGTGGACCTTGTAACACCTCCAAAAACCCCTGCTGCAATATCACTGAGTCAGATCATAACAGATCCTGACACAGATGATTCATGTAAGTTGGAATGTACCAGTTTTTCTCAAAATTAGGCAAGGAATTATAACAGGGCGAGGCAGTATTCATTAGGCATATTTGGCCATGGAGTGAGCACATGCAAGTCTTTTTCCCTCCAAAAACTTGGCTACTTAGACTACAATACGCAGCTGAAACTAAAGGAATATTGCTAACCAAAATGTTACTTCCTGAAGGGTATTAGATAATGAAAGTGAGTATGTGTTGAAAGAAGTGTCATTACTGAGTCAATATGTACAGGGAGGGCCTTCTTTGAAGAAGACGACTTCAGCAATCTTAGACAAAATGCATAACATGCAGGCATGTAAGGAGTGGATGAAGCAAATGGCAATTTTTTTTTGGCCACTGACATTCCCTTCCATGGTACATTTCGTCCTCCTTCCAAATAGAGGATCAATAAAATTACAGCAGCAACTACTTCGTGTGTTCAAACCCAAGGACAAGCTAGGGATCAAACCCACGACCTCCCAATAATGCTAGTTAAAAATCATGGACCAATAAGGGCTCAAACTCAACCCCCCTTCAAGCTACACATCTGCTTGGGCACCTAGTTGCTTGGATCTGATACCATATCATCAAACTAAAATATAGTAAAAAAAAATTACATACAGAAATTAAGGGGGAAGATCATGTGCATCGGAGTTTTATTCGTTTGATATAAACACTCGTTATAATGCAGGGGTATAAGGCAATCCACGTATAACTGTCAGAAACATGCAACTATCTAACTTCTGTCAAACTGATCGTTCACAATATTAGGTCTTGGTTTCAAGTATTTTCTGGAGTGTGGGTTGACCTTGCAAGACAAATTCACGATGGGGACAATCATGCTATTAAATTAAAATTAAAAGAATCAATATACAAATAGAGCAATTTAAGTAGACTCAAAAGAGGTTGAGGTGCTCTCTTCTTATGGATGGGGGATGGGCATTGGCCGTTAGTCACTCATCGATGTAATAATAACACCTGCAATTGGCCCCTTCTTAGTTTATCATTTTAGAAAGGGCAACAAAGCAATTTTCCAATACAAGATTCTTTGTGTTGAAAAGGAGGTTGGGCTCTATAATGCTGTGCAGGCCGTGACAAGTAGTGCACAATTGCACAGTTCAGTATGGCTGCTTATAGAAAGCATTTAATATACAAATAGAGCAGTTTAAGTAGACTCAAAAGAGCTTGAGGTGCTCTTGTTATGGATAGTGGATGGGCACTGGCCGTCAGTCACTCATTGATGTAATAATAACACCTGCAATAGGCCCTCGTCAAAGAGGGGAAACGATGCAACTTTCCAATACAAGATTCTTTGTGTTGCAAAGGAAGTTGGGCTCTTTAATGCTGTGCAGGCAGTGACAAACAGAACACAATTGCACAGTTCAGTATGGCTACTTATAGAAAGGAACTGCATGCATAATTTTTTGGATCCCATGTGGAGTATGAATGTATAAATCACAGGTCACAAAAGCAGAGTATGAATGCCATAAAATCTTCTTTTGTTATTGATGAAGACTGTATTGTTTAAAGTTTAACAGTAATGACACTTGGAAAGCATTATCTTGATGATCAAATTTTCAGTTTAGAATCTGAAGTCAAATAATACTACTATGCAAATTTGAGGATCAAATAGCAGAAATCATTTGCTGAAATAGAAATCTTTCTTTAACCCTTCTGCTCCGTTTCGGGAGGGGATTTCTGCTGCGCTGAGGTGGTTTTCTGCTGTGCTCGGGAGGTGGTTTTCTGCTGCGCTCGGGAGGTGGTTTTCTGCTGCGTGGAGGTGGTTTTCTGCTGCGCTTGGGAGGGGTTTTCTGCTGCGTTCAGGAGGGGGTTTTCTGCTGCGTTCGGGAGGGGGTTTCTGCTGCGCTGAGGTGGTTTTCTGCTGCGTTTGAGGTAGTTTTCTACTGTGCTCGGGAGGTGGATTTCTGCTGCGCTCGGGAGGTGGATTTCTGCTATGCTAAGGTGGATTTCTGCTGCGCTCAAGGGGGATTTCTGCTGCGTTGAGGGGGATTTCTGCTGCGCTCGGGAGGTGGATTTCTGCTGCGCTGCGGTGGATTTCTGCTGTGCTCTGGGTGGATTTCTGCTGCACTCGAGGTGGATTTTTGCTGCATTCAAGGTGTATTTCTAAGTGTGCCCTAGCATGTCCCAGTTGTCCTCATTGCGAATCGTTTAGCAGCTCGGTGTTCTTGGTGTTATGGGGATACTTGAAGGAGGAGGAATGGAGGAGACGCGGGCTTCTCCTCTTAAATCTGTCCAACGCCTTCACACAACAGTTTCATATCAGCGTTTGTCTAAACAGATTAATTCTCTCCAGAAACAGCTAGACACGCAAGCTAGTATTATACTCTCCTTGCAAGACCAAGTGAAAGACGGCAACCGCATTATCACGGATCTCCAAATTAAACTTCAAGATCAGCAAGCCATCATTACTCAATTGCAGACTGCACATACAGAACAACCTCCTCAGAATTCTGTGAATTTACACTCTGAAATTTTAAAAATTCGAGATGAATAGGTTGTTCTTCTTGCTGAGCAGGAACGTCTCAAGGAAGCGTCAACTGCACAAAGCCAAAAATTAGCCAACCAACAATCTTGGGTTCAGGTTGTAGCCGGAAAGAAGAACTCCCCCCCCCCATAGTTGAGTTGGCTGTCCAAGCTAAATTTGAATAAGAAAGGATCCGTAATGCGAAAGCGTTCAATCTTAGGGTTCATGGCGTGCCCAAACCTACTGATCCGCTTCAAGCTGGAAATGCCTTCATTCACAACACTCTTGAGTTAACAGACATTACTCTCGAGAGAGCATGGTTCTCTCCCGACTCCACATTGATCATACACTTCAAAAATGCGGAAGAGCGTATGAAGGCATTGAGGGCCAAACGGAAATTATTTACTCTTCAGGACAAGATCTACCTTGATGAGGACCTTACGCGACTCCAGGTTGAAGAAAGCCAGGGAACAAGTAGCCGCAGCCAGGAAAGCCAACAAATGGGCAGTTATTCGTAATTTTCGTGTAGTGATTAGGGACTCTCCCCCACCTGGGTGGTCCAAACCCTTGCCTAAAAAATGACTCCAATGGCACGGAAGGGGGTGACAAATAAGCTATCTATAGCTTGTTGGAACTGCAATGGTATGATGTGGTCTACCCCAGGGTCCCTTCTTGATGTGATTGGCAGACATGACATCATTCTTATCTGTGAGACACATGAGAGTCCTGAGCGGGCCCTTCCAGTTATCTTTGGTTACTTTTGGTGGTCAAGTTGTCGACAACTCACTCGACACTCTGGGGGGGTTCGAGGATCAGGAGGTGTTGCTGCTCATATCAAGGATAGGCTCCAGGATTCGGTATTGCTTGTTTCAACTGACCCCCACTCCAGGTTTTTATGGATTAAAATCCATCGTCACCCACCTCTTTGGGATATCTACATTGCCACCTGTTACATTCCCCCCAACACGTCCAATTTTGCTATTCACACGGACGAGGACCCTTTCCAGGATCTCTATGAGGACATTACTAGATACTCGGATTCAGGGGAGATACTTATGCTGGGAGATTTCAATGCTGGGACCGAACCTATGCAGGTTTCTCTTCATGACCTCACAACCGATGAGATGCAGACTCGGGAATTGGATCTTGAGGACCTTGGTTTTGCTTGAACCTCCAGCGACACACAAGTGACTCGCTACGGTAAGCATCTTATTGAGTTGGGTGAATCCAACAGGCTAGTTCTTCTCAATGGTATATCTTATTTTCCGGATTCCGGTGGGTTTACTTGCTTTCCTCATAGTGGTGGAGCCAGTGTCGTCGACTATGCTATTTCCTCTACCACCCTCATTCCATTCATTTCCCGATTCAACATCTCTGATCACCCTCCCCCCTACCGATCATTCAATTCTTTCTCTTACGTTATCCACTGTTTCCCTTCATGTTAATCCTCAGGATCTCTATGAGGACATTACTAGATACTCGGATTCAGGGGAGATACTTCTACTAGGAGATTTCAATGCTCGGACCGGACCTATGCAGGTTTCTCTTCATGACCTCACAACTGATGAGATGCAGACTCAGGAATTGGATCTTGAGGACCTTGGCTTTGCTTGAACCTCAAGCGACACACAAGTGACTGCTTACGGTAAGCATCTTATTATGTTGGGTGAATCCAACAGGCTAGTTCTTCTCAATGGTATATCTTATTTTCTGGATTCCAGCGGGTTTACTTGCTTTCCTCATAGTGGTGGAGCCAGTGTCGTCGACTATGCTATTTCCTCTACCACCCTCATTCCATTCATTTCCCGATCCAACGTCTCTTATCACCCTCCCCCCCTTACCGATCATTCAATTATTTATCTTACGTTATCCACTGTTTGCCTTCATGTTAATCCTCCCCCTCGTCCCTTCCCTTCAGCCCCTCGAGTCATTATAGACTTTGACTATTATTATTCCTTTTACCTACATGGACTGGTTGCATCAGGTTCTCCCCAGGGTGTCTTCTCTTCCCGATGTTTCCAATCACTCTACTTGCTTGGTCCAAACTATATGGAAGGCTACTTTGGACTTGTACCCCCACACTATTCGTCCTCCCCCTCATCCTCGTCCCCTTGGTCATTGCCCCATGAACATTTGGTATGATGAGGAATGTAATTTTGCCCACCGAAGGTTGAAATATGCCATTCGGAATCCTTCCCAGCTCTATACCATTTCTCACAAAGACTACAGGATGCTTCTTCGAAAGAAGAAGCGTCTCTTCCTCTCTCGACATCGACTTGATCTTATCCACTCCCTTCAGCAGTCTCCTAAATCCTTCTGGTGCCTTATCCTCCCCCGTGATCGGATTACTCATGGGATCGATCTTTCCTCTTGGACCATTCATGCCTCTTCCCTGTATACCATCCCAAATCAGCCTCCTATTACTATTCCCTCCCCCCCCTCTTCGTGCCACCTCTTTTCTACTGGTCTTGTCAAGCAGGCTATCTGGAAACTCTGTACGAGCAAAGCAGTAAATTTGATGGGTTACAAGCAGAATTTATTTTTTTGAAGCATGGTATGGACCCTCTTGTTGGGCCCCTCATTGATCTCTTTAATCTCTCTGTCTGTTCTGGGTTTCCTGAATCCTGGACTCAGCATATCATTCACCCCATTCATAAGGCGGGTGATCCCCATGAACCCAATAACTACAGGACTATCATGATTGGGCATATCTTTGCCAAGCTCTATGCCACAACATTGGATGTGCTTCTCTCCCGAAGGTTGGAGGAGGGGGGTTTCAGGGCTCTTGGCCAAGCTGGTTTTTGGCAAGATCACCAAACCACAAATCACATTCTAGTCCTCAGAGCTATTATTGAGGAGGCCCGTTCCAGGTCTTCGAAGGTTTATTGTTGCTTTGTTGACTTCAGGAAAGCCTTCGACACGGTGCCTCGGCATTTACTTCTTGAGAGACTACGGTCAGTTGGCATCTCTGGGCAACTTTCGACAGTAGTTACACGGTTATATGAGACTGTGAAAGGTCGGTTTTGCTCCCCTCAAAGGCTTTCAGACAGTATTCTTAGCACCATAGGAGTGAAACAGGGGTGTCTCCTTTCCCCGACACTTTTTGAGATCTTTATCGACGAGCTTGAGACTTCTATTAAGGAGAACGCTCATGTAGAGGATGGTTGCCTTCTTCACTATGTGTTGATTTCTATTCTCCTCTTTGTTGATGATGTTGTTCTTTTGGCCTCTTCTCCTGAGGTGCTTCAGCGCCATCTGGACAAGCTTGTCGTTTTTTGTGACTCGAGACAGCCGACGGTGAATCTTTCTAAGACCAAGGTTACGGTATTCAATACTACCAAAGAGGCTCTATCTCATCTCCACTTCTCTTTCCAAGGTCGGGAGGTCGAGATCACCACCTCTTATGTGTACTTGGGGGTTCTTTTCACCAGTCCCACTTTTAGTATGAAACCCGCCACCCAGGCCCGGGTGTGTAAGGGATATGCAACTCTGTCTTTGCTAGAGAGGAATTGCTTCAAAGCACATTTTCAAGATATACCTATGAAGATGAGGATTTTTGATGCCTTGGTCAAGCCAACTATTACTTATGGGTCAGTGGTTTGGGGTCCTAGCCTTGGCCCGACTGAGTGGTCACGGTTTGAACGAGTTCAGACACTCTTTCTTCGACAATTCATCCGTTGCAAGGGCACTGTTGCCACATTTTGCACGGGGTGCAATGTTTTCAATTTTTGTAAGAGAGCTGCTCTTCCCTTTCCCTCTTCCTCTCTTTCCCCTTCCTCTTCTCCCCCTTTCTCTCTCTTCCCTACATTCTCATTCTTCCCTCTTTCTCTTGAGCCCCTCAGTCAAATCTCAAAAATGACAGCGAGGTTGCCCTGAAAAATGGCTAAGTGTCAGGGCGCAATCCGACTTCGCAGCGAAGTCGGAGTGCGCCCTCCAGTTGGAGCGCAGCAGGAGTGCAAAGTGCGCAGTGCGACAGAATCAACCAGAAGAACAAGTGTTCTGGGCGCAACCCGACTTCGCAGCGAAGTCGGAGTGCGCCCTGCTTTCTGGGCGCACTTGGTAGCAGGCTGGCAGGAAAAATGACTAAGTGCTGGGGCGCAACCCGACTTCGCAGCGAAGTCGGAGTGCGCCCCCTTTCCAGGGCGAAGTCCGTACAGCGGTAGAAATCAGCTTTCACCTGTGCGCAACCCGACTTCGCAGCGAAGTCGGAGTGCGCCCTTCGACAGGTGCGCAGGAGGGGAATAAACTCAGAAAAGTACCCAAGGCATGAAGGCCTTCCCGACTGCGCTGTTTTCTACCTGCGCAACCCGACAGCGCTCTGATCCTGGGCGAAGTTGGATAAACTGCCTTTCAAGGCAAGCACGTGTCAAGCAGCATCATCCGACAAGTGTCCAACTTTGGGATCTGAGCCAAGACGTGCCGAGCAAAAGGACAAGCATGGGATGCACTACTTATGCCAGCTGCCTCATTTAAAGCTGATTGGAGGTTCTACCTGCTTCAGCTACCCGCATTCCTGCCGATGAGAAGTTCTACCTAACGCGCTGCCACGTATCTGTACAGCCTTCAGGGAGACCATGCCGCGGGTACAGTCCTGCCCGACAAAGGTCAGCATCAGCAGCTCCACGGCCGCTTTTGTCAGCTAATGTTTGACTGGGACTTTGTGCCCATTAATGTAATCGGGAGGGACTCGGGCTATAAATAGCCACCACATTTTCATTGTAAAGTGGTGGAAGGGGAATGTCTGTTAGGGAACCATTGTAGTTGTGCTTCTGCTTCTTAATATAAAGTATATACCTGGCTCTGTTCTACTACTTTTATTTTGTATGCTGCCTCTCTTTGTCATATTTCTTGTGTCATTGCTCGCTGTTGTGCTGAACTCTGAACTCCAGCATTTGATGGCCAAGTACTCCTGGACTTCATAGATCAGAGGATACATAGGATAAATTAGGTAGCAGTTCCTGCAGTTGTGTGTTATGTTTATGTTGTTGTCCGTAGTGGTGATTGATGCATTGTCGTGCTGTTAGTTCTCCTTGGAGGGAGAATGTCTGCTAGGGGACCATTGTAGCTGTGCGTACACTTCCCTGCATAACACATATACTTGGATCTGACATTTCTTGGTTACGTTTTGTATTTATGTTGCTGTCCGTAGTGGTGATTGATGCATTGCCGTGCTGTTAGTTCTCCTTGTAGGGAGAATGTCTGCTAGGGGACCATTGTAGCTGTGCGTACACTTCTTTATATAAAAAGTATACTTAGATTTGGCGTTTCGGTTATGCTTTGTATTTATGTTGCAGTAAGTAGTGGTGATTGATGCGTTGCCGTACTGTTAGTTCCCCCCACCCAACTCCAATCACATTTGTAAATTCTTTCCGCATTTTTATCTCTTTCCTGCACTCTCATCCTAAACCATAAAACCCCCACAGGAAGTCGGCCTTCTCCGGAGATTGGCACGGAAGGCATTCCTTCCTTCCGGCCTTTCAATCTGGTGGGCGAATCTGGGCGCGTTAACACAAAATCCTTTCCTCATGGCAGATTCGTAACCAACAGTTTCTCTGGCACGCCCGGTGGGACATAGAGTCCCACATTTGAAAAATCTCAAGCTCGTCTTCACTCGGGCTGACAGTTTCTCTAGCACGCCCGGTGGGACAAGGAAGTTTCCCACCCCCAAACAGAATCGAAGCACCGGTGTTCGCTTCATTGCTGTTCAAAATCAGAACACCTGGCGACTCTGCACGAACATATCCTCTGAGTCCGAAAGACCGGTCCTAGCACCTTCATGCAAACGAGAAGGTGGCGAGCAAGGGATCCGAGAAACCCGCCTGCCTTTTACGAACTAGACATCAACGCTCGAGGCGAAAT
This sequence comes from Wollemia nobilis, assembly GCA_028583015.1. Taxonomy (NCBI): domain Eukaryota; kingdom Viridiplantae; phylum Streptophyta; class Pinopsida; order Araucariales; family Araucariaceae; genus Wollemia; species Wollemia nobilis. The sequence continues at coordinate 4,277,682 of JAQPPZ010012983.1, read as the reverse complement.
TGTCAGGCTGGTTGATCAACAAGCTCGTGTCGACGAAGCCGAGGCTGAAATCCAAGAAGAAGCCGAAGCCGAGGTCGAAGGAGCTGAGAACGAAATAGAAGAGGCCGAGGAAGAAGAGGAATCTACATCCTCGGAAGGTACCGACACTGAGTATACAACCGACGGAGGAGAAGAAGAAGAAATGGCTGCCCAGCAGCAGAATGATGATGATCTCTTCCCGACGGTGGACTCTACGGGGCCCTTGGCCCTGGTCGGACAGCAAGCTGTGCCCCCTGCTGCCTTAAAGTCCATCCCTACATACGACGGCTACGGCAAGACGGCGTACGAGCACATCCAGGACATCCTTGCCCTGGCCGCATTGCACTCCATTATCGACGAAAGTGTGAAGACCCGTCTCGCCGGCCCTTTCCCTAAGGGGAAAGCTTCTCTACCGGTGGAGATCGCCGCCGAAGGGATCTATCACAGAGGGTCCCGACTCGCCGTAAGGCTCGTGAAAGGATGCAACGAGTCTGCTGACCCCACTTCTTTGCTGCATCAGGTCCAAAGTATCCAGAGACACCCCCAAGAGGAGGTGTCCGACTTTAACATCAGGTTTGCGAGATCCTGGAAACGGGTACCTCGTGAACTTCGGCCTTCAGCCGGCATGGCCGCTCACTACTACCTGAGATCCTTCAACTCAGACATATGCCTGTTGCTGAAGATTGCCAAAATAGACTCGTTTCCTGCTCTGTACGATGCTGCCCAGCAAGCTGAAGCGGATATCATTTCCATCGGCAGACTCCCGTCCAGGGTGCAGGAACCCATTCATCCCGACTTCCCTGCATCCCAGTATCCGTCGCCTTCTGTGGTGCGCCGTCCACATCAGGGCAGCAACCCCAACAGCAATGGAATCCGGCGCCGGTCGTAACTCCTTACGGCCCGCCGCAAATGCATTATCCTCACCCGCCTCCTCCTCCGCATTTTCCAGAGACTCCTCGCTCCCCGCAAGTACGCACCTTATTCCAATCCTCCTCCATTAGCCGCATTGCCTCCACCGGCACAATTGCCGCCTCCTGACAATAACATTCATAATACAATCCTCCAGGAGGTACGGGCTTTGGCCTCAGGTTATCATGCCATGTCCAATGACATGACCGCTCTAAAGAAGAAGCAGGCCCAGATGGACCTCGCTCCTAGGAGGCCATATCCGCCCCGGCGCTGACAAAAGACAGACCTCCGTAACAACAGCTGCAGAGGCGTCCGCCTCCGAGAAATGCCGCTATAGAAGACCAACCCGGTCCTTCTGACCGAGTTAACTGGTGCACTACGTGCAATGACCCGCGTTCGGAGGATGATCGCACACTCGCACCAACGACTACATCCGGACTTTGATCGGCAGCGCCATAGAGGACGATGAACTCTACATGATCCCGGACGGCGAAGCCAACTTTGCCCTCCCCGAGGAGAATCTAGTGCCGCCCGCCAAGGAAGAAAAGAAAACCGCAGATGCTGCCAAGCCCTTGCATGTGTATGCCAGAAGAGAAAAGGCGCAGCCCGGTGGGCTGCCACCATACAAGCGGCTGTGGCCCTACACAGCCCAGGAGAAGGCATCCAAAGACAAAGCTCCAGCCAAGCCTCCTCCGGTAAAGGCAGCCCCTATTCCAGCCAAGCCTCCTATAGCAAAAGCTCTAGTTCCGGCTAAAGCTCCCGAACCTCAGCCTCCAGCTGAAACCAAAGAACAAGCACAGGAGAAGCTGAAGTACCCGTCTCTGACCAAGAGACAGAGAGTTGAGGCCACCCAGCAGTACCGGACGAAGTATGAGCCGACAAAAGAAGCAGAAGGAGCTAGCACCTCGGGCTACAGCATAGTAGACGAGTTGAAAAGAACACCCGCTAGAATCAGCATGTACGATGCTCTTCTGCTCCCAGTGCCGGTGGATCTCGCTGCAGGAATCTCTCGAAAAACATGAAGAACGGCAAGCGGATACAGCCCGCTGTCCCGGTTCAACCTCCGACGAGCCTCGACCACCGGGAAGAACAGACCGCCTCCCTTCTATCCGTCTTTACGGATGCAAGGGCACATAGTACACAACTGCATGGTGGACTCTGGCGCTTCCACGACTGTTATGCCGAAAGCCGTCTGCGACGAGATCGGGATGGAGTACACAAGGAGCAGCCAAGGCGTGCTGCAACTGGACGGCACCCCTGTCAAGACAGTTGGTGTCATAAAGGACATCCCTATTCGGCTGCATAAGGCTCTCGACATCGTGGTCATTCAAGAAGTCGTGGTTGTTGACTTGGCTCCCTACTTCGGCATGTGTCTCTCCCGGGAGTTCACTGCGAAGTCGGGCGGGTACCTGTCTCTAGACTACTCACACATGGAAGTGCCCTTCAAAGGAAGGAGACTGAAAATCTTCAATGAGAAGCCTTCCACCTTCCTAGTAGAGAAGATACCCGGAGAAGAGTCGCAAGACTGCATGGTCCAGCTGACGGAGGAAGAACTGGTGACGGTAGAGCTGACGGAGCAAGCCCTCGAAGTGCTACAGCTCGAAGATGAGTTCTCTTTGCGGGATTTCAATGCCGTAATTGAGACAAAGCAGGGCTGTTACACCGTTGTACAGCCCGAGAGGCTTGACAAGTCAGCTGAAAAGGAAGTGGGACCTGCACCTGAGAAGCTGTGGAAGCTTTTCTTTGACGGCGCGCGATGCAAAAATGGCGCCGGTGCAGGGGTGCTTCTGGTTTCTCCGACCGGGATCCAGAAGGACTATACCTACAGGTTGGCCTGGAGTTGCACTAACAACTCGGCGGAGTACGAAGCCCTGTGCTTGGGATTGCGAAAGGCAGAGAGGCTGGGGATTAAACACCTGCAGATCTTTGGAGATTCAGAGCTGGTGTGTCACCAGGTTACGAACAAGTGCGCCTCCAAAAAGCACTATCTCAAGGCGTACCGCAACCGGGTGTGGGACCTGATGGAGTCGTTTGACTCGTTGAATGTCAAGGCGATATCACGCGAGAAAAACAAGCACGCTGACATTCTGGCGTCTGTTGGAGCCAGTGCACGTTCCGGCCGACGACGTTGTCCGTAAACCGAAGCCGGTTCGCACTATTTACTGGCCTTCTGTGCCTGATAAGGACACCCACTGGCCGGTGTTCGATTGTGACGAGGAGATCGTCACATTTTTGGTAAATGAAGCATGTTCAATCGAGAGTAGAGACCCTGATGACGAGCAATATGAGGGGTTGATACAGTTGAAAAATAATCATGTCCCAAAAGGACTGATTACATTGGAGAGTCTATTTGATCATAATGACAGAGCTATATCTCATAGGATCAAAGTAGACCCGAAGCGAGTATGCCGACTCGGAACTCGAACCCGGTAAAACCATCAAGGTCGGGACAGACCGCACTTCGGGGAACTTGAGCGAGATCAGATCACCGTGCCGAGAGTTCCCCCGACATCGTGGCCTGGTGCTACGAGGATTTGAAGGGGTATGACAGAGATGTAATCCAAAGATACCATTGAGCTAGAGGATGGCGCCAAGCCATTCCGACAGAAGCGGAGGGCCGTAAATCCGAAAATTGAGGCCATGATGAAAGCCGAGCTCCTGAAGATGCTCGAGGCCAAAATCATCTACCCCATCAAACATTCATCTGGGTTGCGAATTTGGTTCCTGTGAGGAAGAAGAATGGCGACATCTGTCTCTGTGTCGATTTCAGAAAACTTGAATCAGGCCTCCCTCAAGGACCACTATCCGCTTCCCCAAATTGATCAAATTCTACACATCGTTGTCGGAGCCCAGAGATTCTCACTTCTAGATGGATTTTCCGGCTACAACCAGATTTGGGTCAGGGATGAGGACCAAGGATAAAACGGCGTTCACCACCAAATGGGGGACGTTCGCCTATCACCGCATGCCTTTCGGCTTATCCAATGCCGGTGCCACATTCCAAAGGGCCATGGACCCGGCCTTCCCGTAGCTGCTCAACAAGATCATTGTCATCTACCTTGATGACATGACCGTTTTCTCTCACCAAAGAGGGGATCATGTTTCCCACCTGCGGCAAATATTTGAGAGGTGTCGAGAATTCGGCATTTCCATAAACCCGAAGAAGTCTGTCTTCGCGGTAAAAGAGGGTAAGCTACTGGGACATGTCATCTCCGAGAGAGGCCTCGCCATTGACCCTGACAGAGGAGAAGCCCTCCTTCGCTTGCCAGCCCCAATTGATAAAAAAGGGCTGCAGTCCTTCTTCGGCCAGATTAACTTCGTGCGGAAGTTCATCCCGAACTTCGCACAGGTGATCAAGCCTATGGCCGAACTGCTGAAAAAAGATACAACTTACGAATGGACTGATGAGAGAGAGCAAGCCTTCGAGGAAATCAAGGCTCGAATTGCGCAAGCTCCGGTGTTGATAAACCCGGACTACTCCAAGGACTTCATCCTCTACGCGGTGGGAGAACCGGAAAGTTACGCCGCAGTCCTAACACAGAAGGGAGACGATGGCGAGGAGCGCCCCATAGCGTTCCTGAGCCAAGTGATTCAGCCGCATGAAGAAAAGTACAACTTTATAGAGCGGCAAGTTCACGCGGTCATGAAATCCCTCCGAAAGTTCAGGCATTTTGTCTCCCAGAGCAAAACGACCGTCTTTGTGATTCACCCGGACGTTCGAAGCTTCATCATACAAGGAGAGCCGGGTCACAAGAGAGCAGGATGGATTGCAAAAATCCAGGAGTTCGACATCGAAGTGCGGCCCACCAAGCTTATCAGAGGCCGAGCCTTGTGTCAGGAGCTGGCTCGAAGCGCCGTAGCCGGCATCTCCGCCTCGTAAGTGGGAGGACACAAGCAACAAGCATCAACCTCGGCCAACTCCTTATTGGAGGGGAGTGATTGGACAGATGAACTGGTGAAATACTTCTGCACCGAGAGATGTCCGAATCACCCGAACGCCTCACAACGAAGGAGATTTCGGCTAGGTGCACTCAAGTACACTCTTCGCCCCGAGGGGCTTTACTTCAAAAATATTGACGACATCCCTGTTGCGTTGCGTCATGAAATCAGATCAGTCCAGGGTCCTCGGAGATTTTCATTCCGGGATGCCTGGAGGTCATCATTCTGCAAGGCCTACGGCCTTGAAAATAATTAGAGCCGGGTACTATTGGCCCACTCTATTTACAGACGCTCATGCGGTCTGTTCCAAGTGTGATCAATGCCAGAGGTTTGCCGGTAGAAACAGAAAAGCACCCCTGCCCCTTCAACCGATTCAGGCCGAGACTCCGTTCAAGCAATGGGGTCTAGACTTCATTGGGGTGATTTCGCCTAATTCCTCTCGCTCGGACACAAGTTTATTCTTACAACCACCGATTACTTCACACGGTGGGCAGAGGCGATCCCAACCAAAAACGCGGACCAAGAAACGGTCATCGGGTTCCTTGAAAGCCTGATTACCCGCTTCGGGGTTCCAGAGTCAATTGTAACGGATAATGGTCCGGGGTTCGCAGGCGCCATACTCACGGAGTACACTGGCAAACTTGGCATTTATCACAAAATGTCTTCTAATTACTACCCGCAGGGGAATGGCCTTGCTCGAGTCTACTAACAAGAACCTCCCGAAGATCATCGAAGGACCATTGAAAGGAACAAGCGGACTTGGCATTCACTTCCGAACCGGGCGCTGTGGGCGGACAGAGTTTCATTCAAGAAATCCATCAAAACGTCCCCTTATGCGCTCGTCTATGGTAAAGAGGCTGTCATGCCAGCCCACATCGAAATCCCTGCCCTATGGATGTTGGACGAAGACAGGAGCAGTGGAGACCCGGTGGATGACAGACTGTGCCAACTTCTGCAGTTGGAGGAAGACAGGGAAAAAGCATACCAGGCCTTCACCAAGCATGTTGAAGCCACTCAAGGCTGGTTTGCGAAAGGCACCACTGCCCGAGTTTTTGAAATCGGGGACCTGGTGCTGAAGTGGGACTCATTGAAGGCGAAGCCGGGCAACCACGGGAAGTTCGATGCCCTCTGGGAGGGCCCTTATCAGATTGCCCGGGTGAACCAGCTCAACGCTTACATACTTCGGGATATGGAGGGTCAGCTCCTACCTATCCCCGTTAACGGGTTCCACTTGAAAATCTACCGCTGTTGAAGGTGCCCAATCGGGCCCTTCCTTGTACAAATTTCCCTTCTGCATTTTTAATTTTCAGTATGTACAGTTCCTGCTTTCAGTTTTTTCATTTTAGAAGAGCCCAAGTCGGACAAAAGGAGAAAACACTGACTTCGCGGCGAAGTCAGGTGTCGCCCCTGAGAAAGAGCGAAGTTCGTAAAGGGCCTGCCCAAGAGAGGGGAAAATGGTTGTCGGGCGCAACCCGACTTCGCAGCGAAGTCGGGCTGCGCACCATCCGAAGGGCGCAGTTGGAAGAAGGAGAAAAAAGTAAATAAGAGTTCAGGACTGACGCGCGGTTTAAGGCGAAGTCCGACTGCGCGGGCGAAGTCCGAGTGCGCCCGTTTTCCGGGCGCAGCTCGAATGGTCCATCGCGGAAAAAGTAAATAATTCTCCAAGTGTGGGCCCAGGGCGCGAATCCGAAAGTGCGAAGTTGGGTTATGGGAACCAAAAGGGTTTTTTCTTGAGCAGTGTGCCCGGATTGCGGCAGTGACGTCAGCCGAAGGCACGACGTCCAAAGGCAGTTTCAAGCTTTGCACGACTTTCAATGAAAATGCAATTAAGCAAGGCGCGGCGACCAGGGTACATCTTTCAAAGGACATTCCTTGCACGGCCACCAAAAAACATAACATCGCCACCAACTGGCCGACCTACCCCCCTTTCGCACCATTAATGATGCAGTCATTGCCTAGAAAAGGAGGTCTGGCGCGCCCAGACAATTCGAATCGTGCAGACTGACTCTGTAACGGCGAAATCCTGTACTGACATCCAAAAGCCGTATTTCTTGCCTTTTCGAAGGAATGGAAAAAGGGAAAATGCCAGTGCAAGCTCAATCCAGCGAAGGGCGCGAAAGTGGAGATTTCCCGCAGTCAAATGCTTTCAGGAGTGAGACGCCGCAGGATCAAAAGTCAAAATCCCGGACAAAGAAAGTACAACGTGGGCAAGCCCCACCACCACCGGTTAATTACCTGTCCGGGTACAAGGACGGCTTGTTTTCCATGAGCCTTACTAAACTGCGGATAAATGTGGAAAATTGGGCTGATAAAGTTTCACCCTCTCACCATTTCGGGGCTGCGTACAAGTCGAACCTTTATCGGTTCTTGTGCCCTCATGTCCATCAATGCCCGGAGCTGGTCGACCTAATTGTCAGACATTACAGGCCAGCTACCCGGCAAGTTTGCAACTGCAGCGGAAAGCCCTTGTTCACACTCCGCAGAGAGACCGTCCAGCCGGCCTTCGGCCCGGGGTTGCAGTATGACTCCAACACGATTGTTAGAAAGATAAATCTTGGCGAGCAAGCGGGGCGCTTTACGCATACAAAAAGGATGAGGGATTTCCTCAACTCAGAGCTGAACGCCCCGCTCGCAACTGGACAATGGCCAACCGGCCCCATACCCCCGGAAAGGTTTCAAAATAAATACATATACACCATCCCGGCGTGGGTCCTCGGTCGCGACTCGACGAGTCGGTACGGCCGTACCAGCCTAGCGCTGCGTGAATGTCTCCTATGCGGAGAATCTTATGAACCAGCAGCGAAGAAAAGTGGGAAGCGCCCGATCTTCTTCGACTGGGCGGACTGGCTTGCATACGCCATTCACTCCAGCCTGGTGAAGCTACAAAAAGCAGTCAACTGAATTTCGATTCAGTTCCTTCTTGGCTTGGCTATGTTTGTATCACTTGCACTCCCGTATGCCGATCCCTAACCTGAAGAAGGTAAATGAGAAGGGAGAGCCACAGCCCGTCTATGAATGGACGGATGACCTATACCGGAAAGGGTCTTATTACAAGTTCAACTTCAACTTTCTGGGCTTGGTCATGTCAGTCTTCAGCGATGGTGAGATCCCTCGCCCCCCGCAGGAAATGACAAACTATTTGTTGAATCACAAGCTCGGGGACGTTTTTAGACTGACGCAGGGGATCGTGGTTAGAATCTACGGATTCAAGGGCAAGCCTCATCTGCTGCCCTACTGGTGCACGGATCATCAGTTTGGGATGGAGGTTGCGCGGCAGATGGATTACGTTGAAGAGGAGTTCGGCCAGGGAAAGAAAAAGGGCCATATCTTTCAATATCCTCTTTCCTGGGCGAACGTCGAAATATCAGAGATAGGACAGCATGTCTATCTCGAGCGGGAGCTCTATGACATTGGCCTGATTCTGCTGCCGCAGCGCTGGAAGTACGACCCATACGGGATAAGGGGAAAGTTTGCACATATCTGCCCCCGGGCGGATATAATCGAAGACAGATGCGATGTGGTCCATGTTGACCTCGACTGGGAGATTGACTTGATGGAAGCATGGCCTCCGTGGCAGGAGTTTTACTGCGAGGAGGTAGCATATGACCCCGAGCGAAACCCGGACCACAAGTTCACTTCTCCGGGATTTAAGAAACTCATCACCAAGCTGGCGGGCCTCAATTGGCCAAAAGAGAAAGCTGTTGAATGCTGGAAAATGAGGTGCCGCACGCAAGCACGATAAATCCGTCAGAAGGAATCTGGCCGTTGATGATGATTTTTCAGCTCTATATGACCAGCACATTGACAACTGGCGGCCTTTCGCATTCCGAGATTACGTTCCCCGAGGTCCCTTTGAGGGTTATAGGGGGGGTCTTCCTCCCAGCAATTGTACACTTTTACAACCGCCATGCGGGCCCAACAGATATCCAAGTGGACCCAATGCAGCCTGTTGCTTCCAAGGTGGTGCCCGAAAAGGCGCAAAAATCAGCCAAGTCAACGCCCGAGGTGGCTCCTCAGGCACAAAAGACGCCAGCGCCGCCAGCGAGCGGACCGGCCGCGGCAGGTCTTCTGCAAGTCAAACCCCGGTACAAGTTTACCGTGGGAACATCAGCGCCCGCTGCACCTACTTCATCTCCTTCTTCCGAACCAGCCATTGCTCCAGAAGAGAAAAAGAGGAAGAGAGTTGAGAGGGTCAGGCGACCTAGCCTGACGGTGCAGCAGTCAATCGCAGAGCCGCAGCCGCGTCCAGCCGCTCCAGAGGTTGTTTCTCTGGATAGTCCTGAGCCAGCCGCCGAAACCAGAACCGCAGACATTCATCCAAAGATCGGCTCGAGCGGAGCCCGCAGGTACGTCCGCTGCCCCGCTCCCTCGGATCTCATCTGGCCCTACTCCGACTCCATCTCCCGCTCAATCCGAGCAAGCCATGGCCGCATCTTCCTCCCCATCTCCACAGCCTTCTAGCGGCCACCATTCTTTCGACCAGTTTGCTCAGGACCCCAACGCCTTCCTATCCCTGAGTCAAACCCCAAACCCTTCACCCGTGGTTAGTGCTGAAGCCGCGCGTTCACCGCTGCATCCATCGCCTCAGCCGCTTGAAACCCTTCCAGCATCAACCGCTCCGCTCTCCGCTCCCCGGTCCCCCTCAAAAGCGGCCGCTCCTTCCGAAGTCCTTCCGGTTTCTCCTATTTCCCTGTTCGCAGGAGAGATGTCACAGCAGAACCCTAGGCTGGGGGAACCGGACTTCATGGACGATCTCCATAACACGGACGATTTGCCTCTGGCAACAAGAGCCGTAGAATATCCTATCTCTTTTCTCCAAAACTTGAAGCGGAGGAGACCTGAGGAGATTGCCGCCCCGGTAAAGCGCACCAAGTTTGACTTCGAGAGGAGAGTGCTCACGACAGAAAAGATAACTCCAAAAGTGAAGAAGCCTCTCCGGGAAATGACCAGGGCGGACTACGAGCTTCAGAGAAAGGAGAAGAGCTTTGACGATATCCACCAGCAATACGAGATTCATGGAATCCTTCGTAAAGCGGATAATCTCCTTGTCAAAAATCTGGAGGAACAGGAAGAGCTTTTCCGGTTGCAGGACAAAACAAGACAGCTTGAAGAGGACCTGTCTAGGTCCACTGAGCAGCTGGAATCGGCGCAGCGAGAAATAGATGAATTAAAAGCCCAGCTGGCCGCTTCTCAGCAAGAAGCCGCAACGGAAAAGCAGGCAGCCCTGGAGCAGATTTCTCAGCTCCAGGAGTCTTTGAAGCAGGCGCAATCGCAATCTGCAGAGAAAGCATCTCAAGCGACGGTCTTTTCAAAGAGCAAAGTTAAGGAGATGCGGGCTGATCTGCTGCGGGGATGCAAGCCCCACATGTGTAAAGCCATGTCGGTCCTGGATTTCGCATCCAGGATCCAAGAAGTTTCTCCCCAGTGGAAAGCCTCGTGGTAGAGGAGGCCGAACGCCAGGCGAAGCAATGGCTGGACCTAGCGATAAAACTTCAAGAACACGAGCGCGATGGCCTCCAATTCTCCCCCATGTCCTCATTCGCTGCAGAATGGGCAGATGCAAGGGTAACCTTGCATAAGTATTTTAAGAAAACAGAAGAGGTGAGAGTTGCCAGACGAATGTCGGATGCATTCGAACATGAAAGAGACATTTGTCTGGCTCCCCTTCACGCTCTCTTTGAACTAGGGTGCCCGGGCTATGTTGAGAATGGTGAGTTTCTCACCCATGAGCAGGTGAAAGAGAATTGGCTGTCCTTTGAGGTAGATACAGCTGAAATCGATAGCTGGACCGAGCCAATTCAAGAAAGTCGGGTCACCCAAATGGTGTCCAAGTGTCGCAAGATCAGCTCCTACTTCCAGGAGCCGGGAAAGAGATACCTCACCATCGACTTGCACACGGTCGCTGCATTCCACGCAGCGTTAGAAGAAGTTGCCGACCGCCGACCCTTCGAGCGAAGCTCGGGGCCAAGCCCATGCCGCATACAAGCGCATCTCGCGAGGCGTAGCCGACGCCGGAGAGCATTCGGAAGGCGAATCCGAGGAGGCACTGCCGGAAGTGGATCCGAAGAACAGCTTGCCGCGAGGGGAACGGCTAGAGCAGCGAAGGCGTGGGAAGTAAGTTCCTCTCGCACCCAATGGATGAAGGCATGGATTCTTTGCGCCGAGGCGAGCTCGACACCCCGCGAGCCGCCGTAAATGTTGCCACATTTTGCACGGGGTGCAATGTTTTCAATTTTTGTAAGAGAGCCGCTCTTCCCTTTCCCTCTTCCTCTCTTTCCCCTTCCTCTTCTCCCCCTTTCTCTCTCTTCCCTACATTCTCATTCTTCCCTCTTTCTCTTGAGCCCCTCACCAAATCTCAAAAATGACAACGAGCTTGCCCCGAAAAATGGCTATGTCGTGGCGCAATCCGACTTCGCAGCGAAGTCGGAGTGCGCCCTCCAGTGGGAGCGCAGCAAGAGTGCAAAGTGCGCAGTGCGACAGAATCAACCAGAAGAACAAGTGTTCTGGGCGCAACCCGACTTCGCAGCGAAGTCGGAGTGCGCCCTGCTTTCTGGGCGCACTTGGTAGCAGGCTGGCAGGAAAAATGACTAAGTGCTGGGGCGCAACCCGACTTCGCAGCGAAGTCGGAGTGCGCCCCCTTTCCAGGGCGAAGTCCGTACAGCGGTAGAAATCAGCTTTCACCTGTGCGCAACCCGACTTCGCAGCGAAGTCGGAGTGCGCCCTTCGACAGGTGCGCAGTAGGGGAATAAACTCAGAAAAGTACCCAAGGCATGAAGGCCTTCCCGACTGCGTCGTTTTCTACCTGCGCAACCCGACAGCGCTCTGATCCTGGGCGAAGTTGGATAAACTGCCTTTCAAGGCAAGCACGTGTCAAGCAACATCATCCGACAAGTGTCCAACTTTGGGATCTGAGCCAAGACGTGCCGAGCAAAAGGACAAGCATGGGATGCACTACTTATGCCAGCTGCCTCATTTAAAGCTGATTGGAGGTTCTACCTGCTTCAGCTACCCGCATTCCTGCCGATGAGAAGTTCTACCTAACGCGCTGCCACGTATCTGTACAACCTTCAGGGAGACCATGCCGAGAGTACAGTCCCGCCCGACAAAGGTCAGCATCAGCAGCTCCATGGCCGCTTTTGTCAGCTAATGTTTGATTGGGACTTTGTGCCCATTAATGTAATCGGGAGGGACTCGGGCTATAAATAGCCACCACGTTTTCATTGTAAAGTGGTGGAAGGGGAATGTCTGTTAGGGAACCATTGTAGCTGTGCTTCTGCTTCTTAATATAAAGTATATACCTGGCTCTGTTCTACTACTTTTATTTTGTATGCTGCCTCTCTTTGTCATATTTCTTGTGTCATTGCTCGCTGTTGTGCTGAACTTTGAACTCCAGCATTTGATGGCCAAGTACTCCCGGACTTCATAGATCAGAGGATACATAGGATAAATTAGGTAGCAGTTCCTGCAGTTGTGTGTTATGTTTATGTTGTTGTCCGTAGTGGTGATTGATGCATTGCCGTGTCGTTAGTTCTCCTTGTAGGGAGAATGTCTGTTAGGGGACCATTGTAGCTGTGCGTACACTTCTCTGCATAACACATATACTTGGATCTGACATTTCTTGGTTACGTTTTGTATTTATGTTGCTGTCCGTAGTGGTGATTGATGCATTGCCGTGCTGTTAGTTCTCCTTGTAGGGAGAATGTCTGCTAGGGGACCATTGTAGCTGTGCGTACACTTCTTTATATAAAAAGTATACTTAGATTTGGCAGTTTCTGGTTATGCTTTGTATTTATGTTGCAGTAAGTAGTGGTGATTGATGCGTTGCCGTACTGTTAGTTCCCCCCACCCAACTCCAATCACACTTGTAAATTCTTTCCGCATTTTTATCTCTTTCCTCGCACTCTCATCCTAAACCATAAAACCCCCACAGAAGCCGGCCTTCTCCGGAGATTGGCACGGAAGGCATTCCTTCCTTCTGGCCTTTCAATCTGGTGGGCGAATCTGGGCGCATTAACACAAAATCCTTTCCTCATGGCAGATTCGTAACCAACAGGCACAATCCCCCTCTCTATTATTCTGGCAAAGTTTGGGGCTTCTCCTCTCCAGCTTGAGATTATCTTCCTGATTATCGGTTATCTTCACAGGATCCGTACTTTCGGAGATACCCCTGAGGGTTGCAGGCGGTACCCTTACCTCGCCCTTCGCTCCTCGATGGAACTCTCTCCGAGTTCTCAGTGAGGCTGGAGGAGCTGAAATTTTCAGGTTTCTGCTCTCCTAGCTAGCATTCAGATACAGATAGACAGGATCCCGCCTTATTCTTTGGGGGTTCTCCCCCCCTCTCGGCTTAGTAAGGAGAAGATGCTCCACGGTATTCAAAAGGATGTTAGTCTCCAGTACACCAGATGCACATGGATCTCTCCTATTGCCCCTCTTTCCCCCAAGCTATCTTTCTACCACGAGCACTTCTTACAGATTCAGGAGGGCAAAATAGTTCCTCCACAATACCTTTAGCAGCACACAATGCATAGTCTTCGAATCACTATTGGGCAACTCAGGGTGTGTTCTCACCAACTTCGGATTGAGTCAGATCACCATCGTCCGACGGAGGAGTGGATTTGTTTGTTTTGCTCCTTGGATGAAGTTGAAACCCTTCATCACTTTATTTTTTGTTGTCCCATTTATTATGAGATCCAAGGTAGGTTCCATTGCCTTTTCAGGGACAACTCTCGATCTGTTTCTACCTTCTTCAAATACCCGGACCAGCGTTGTCTCACACTCTTTCTTAGGGAGATAACTCAGCTTTGACAACATAAAAGTTCTCCAAATGGATCTCACCCTCCTCAACATCGACTCATCACAACATACTTCACCAACTCTGACGGACTAGGTGACTTCAATCGGAAACGCTCCAAATCATCCAGTTCGGACAGAAGCAAGGTCACTAGACAGCGCACCAACAGTTTGTCAAGGTTCCGAACTAGCAATGGGCAGAGACATATCATGGACTTCTTCAGCTCCGATACTCCGGCCTCGACTATTAGTTTTGGGAGGGTTCTTGGAGCTTGCCCCCCCTAAGCTGCTCCCTCCCCCCTCCTCTCTATCTGTTCTTGGCATGCATTCCTCTCTGTTGGATTGCAGGCCTCCCCCCCTCTGCTCTCCCTTGTCTTTTCTTTTTCCTTTCTCTTTGGCCCATTTGTCGGGTTTCATCTTGTATTTATCTTATTTCTTTTCTTTGTTGGGCATTTTAGCCTGCTAGCTGGCAGTCATTATTGTCCTTCTTATAGTCCCTTGGGTCTTATTTTGGCCCACCGTGGACATTAATAATATTTCATTTCATGTTGTGTACATCACTACATACATCAAACAATGCATTTAAGGACATTCTGGAAATTGATGCAATATTGAATCTGGTGAAGATTGACAGGCCCTATGAGAAGAAGGAATTCCTAAGGTCCACTGAAACCAAACATGCCAGATACTAACTTTTGTTGGTCAGGATGCTTCATGTCTTGAAAGCATTGGAAGCCATGGTCATTAGCGCTCAATGGTCTAGGTGGGAAGATTGCTAGGATAGACAAGGAAAAGAAAGTGATGCCTAGTGAAGTACTGAATGATCAGGGGGGAGATTGCAAATTTTTAGTCTCATTTCTAATTCAGTAGTAGAGGTCATCAGATACATAGATAAAAACCGTTCTACATTTTGAGAGCTTTGCATGATGTTTGACAATGTTTTGTGCCACCTAAGAGCTGCATCACAGTTTTACATTTAATGGATGCTCATCTTCTAAAACTATTCAATATTTTTGACAAAGTACAACTATTCATCATGGTTACAGGGAAACATAGGTGGGTCCATATGAATGCACCATTGCTGAGAGTTGCTTATGCACTTAATTGTTAATATAGAGAACTTAGAATAATGCTTCTGATAGATGACCATAAGGTATGGGCAAGGAGCAAAGAGGCTGTTGGGAATATTTTCACTACGGATCAGGTAAGATAGTCTAGAAAGAGTTTCTTAAATTTGCAGAACTTATGGCTCCTTTGATATAGTGGAAGCAAGAGAGGTTACAATTTCTAGTCCAAGAAAACCCGATTGGGTGGTGGATGATGCATTGGGATGGAGCTCTAGAGTTTCTCGTATCCCAGATTACTTGTTCTTTTGTAGCTAGGCAATGTTCCGCTAGTCCCCACACCCTGGACCCTGAGTTTTGTCGTCCCCCACATTTCCAGGATGGGGGGACATGAATAGAAAGTCCTCAGGATGTCCCCAAATTTGGGGACTTGAGGGAGGCTGTCTCCAAAACATCCCAGGCCTCTGGATGACATCCTCAAAATGGGGCTGTCCCAGAATGGGGTTTTCAGGCTGTAAGGTAGTACAACTAGTAAATGGGCTCTCATTTAGGCATGCATCCAATTCAAACCCTGTATTCTTTTTTTGATAAAAAAATAAGGATTGATAAAGGAAAACATACCATTCATTCCTCTATGGTTCACTTAAAAGCTCTCGTCTAACTCCTGCCCAATGCCTTTACAACTCTTATATTTGAATTGTGTTTACCATTTTACTAAGTTTTGTGCTCATCTTATTTTTCAACTTAACAATTTTATTACAGCATACATGAGTTCATATTTCAACTTTGTGATATCAGTACAACACATTTATGTTTTCAAGCTACAAACCCTATGTGCCCTCGCACCTTGCATACACTTGCAACTTCACACCTGCATATTCCAGTTTTGGTGGTCTGCACTAGGTACTCTATACTCACGCCTTGTGTACTGCTGTAGCTATGCAAATATACAAAAGATGCTCCTTTTTTTTTTGCAGTGGACTTGTCCTTAATGACAAACACAATCCCAAATATCCAAATTCTATACTATTCATAGACACGTGCAGCATCTCCTTCTGACTATGACTAATTAAAATAAGTTATTAATGCCATCAAGATATTATCAAATGGCACATATTCATGACAAGGATCCCTTTTATTTGCTCTTCATGCCCCCTTTTAGCTCCATACAACTCCAGTTTTCAGCATTAATATGCATAAAGTAAATCCCCTGAAGCCTAATATTTAGGATTGAACACAACTCAAATTCTAAGGAAAAGTAGAGTCAATTTACATCAAGTCAAAACAAACATATTAAACATAAAACTAAAATCCTAAGGGAAATAGGATTCAAATTACACCAAGTCAAAACAAGCCATCAGATAAACATAATAAAGACAAATAAAAGTCTGTCTTACTTTGCCTAAAAAAGAAAATTCAAAAGGGCCTAACAAGAAAAAACAGAGCTGGGACTCCACACTGTTCAAAGGTACCAACTGAAGGGCAAGGAAATGGAGTAAATGAAGTCTCCAGTTCAAAAGACACAAGGGTCTGAAAAGACATTTTTAATAACTCATCCTAGGCTTGTCTGAACATGCAATCATAATGCTCTTAATGATGATGACAACTCTCCAAAATACTGCTCCTAGGGAAACCCAATTGTCATCAGGACAACACATTTAAATTTCAGTATACTAGAGCTGTCCTTGGAGGACAAAACCTTACTTGCACACATACGAATATAGGTATAGCTAAAGTATCTGATATAAAAATGGAAAATATTTTAGAAACCTTAGATATGATATACATAATACATAAATTTATACATGCATAATAAATATATGGAAATTAAAACCAGAAAGCATACAAAATTCAGAACACCGTTCATCACTTTAAACATAAAAATGAAATGGGAGAACTTAATTTGGTTTATCTTCAGAAAAAGTGACTCTTATAATCAATATATATATATATATATATATGTTTTTCAAAATCTAAGTTTTCTTTGTTGTAGCTTGATAGTGCATCAGCTGTATCTAAAGGACTAATACAAATTGCAGAGTACCCAACCCATTTTCAGGCCATGTCCACGTCATTCTGTACAAGATACAGGATATGTATTGTAAAATCAAACATGCCAAAAATAAATAAAAAATATTCTGCAGCTCTAAATTAACCAAGATATCTTAGGCTATGCTAAATAATTATTCGCACGTTGGCTTATGGAATGCCAACTAGATGTGCACTAACAAATAATGTAATAATAAACTATAGCCTATAGCCTAACATCCCCCCTTATTACATTATTTGATGTACATAGAGAGTTGCGAAACAACTCAAATTTGACACGTGCAAGTGCCTTAGTGAAAATGTCTGCAACTTGTTCATCGGTGGGAATGTATTGGAGCTGAATCTTGTGCTTTGGAACTTCATCTCGAATAAAGTGACATTGAGTGTCAATATGCTTTGTTCGTTCATGGAACACTGGATTCTTGACTAGTTTCAAAACACCTTGGTTATCGCAATTCAAGTGTATTGGAAGATTTTTTGGAAGACCCATACTTGAAAGAATGCGACGTAACCATATCGCTTCACACACTGCTCCTCGTGCTACATGATATTCTACCTCTATAGATGAAAGTGCAACAACTTGCTGCTTCTTGTTGTGCCAAGAGACAGGTCCAGATCCAAGATGAAATATGTATCCTAACGTTGATTTTCTATCATCTATAGATCCAACATAATATGAGTCTATGTATCCTTGCAAGAAGAACTTATTATTCTTCTTGTACTCCAGGCCATATTCTATTGTGCCACGGACATAGTGTAAAACTCGCTTCACTGCCTTCCAATGACTGACCTTAGGTTCCTGCATGAACCTCGAAAGATAGCTCACAACAAAGCTGATATCCGGCCTGGTATTGGTCATATATATGAGACTCCCAATCAACTGTCGATAGAGAGTTCCATCTACCTAAGGAGATTTGTCATATCGAGACAGTTGTAACCCTATTTCCATTGGAGTTGCTTTGGGCTTACAATCTGTCATGCGATATTTTTCAATTAGTGCCTTGGCATATTTCATTTGTGTGACCCTGATGTGGTTCTTTTTCTGCACAACTTCCAAGCCAAGACAATAATGTAGAAGTCCCAGATCTGTCATTTCAAATGACTTCTTCAAGTCACCCTTCACTGCTTCTATCATCTCTTCTGAGCTACCAATGATGATCGTCAACATAGAGCACAAGTATCACTATTTCAGAACCAACTTTCTTGAAATAGAGATTGGCATCTGAGGGACTTCTCTTGAAACCATGTTGCAGTAGGTGATTATCAATCTTAATGTACCAAGCTCTCGGAGCTTGTTTCAACCCATACAAGGACTTTATCAATTTGCAAACCTTTTGCTCTTGTCCTTCAACAACATATCCTTCAGGTTGAGTCATGTACACTTCTTTGAGATCATCATTCAAGAAGGCACTCTTCACATCCATCTGATGAAGCTTCCATCCGAACTGAGCTGCCATTGCACAAAGTACACGAATGGTTGTCATCTTTGTCGTTGGTGCGAATGTCTCTTCATAATCTATGCCTTCTTTTTGAGCATAGCCCTTTGCAACAAGGCGGGCTTTATGCTTGTCAATAGTTCCATCTGCCTTATACTTGACTTTGTATACCCATTTGCAGCCAATGGGTTTCTTTCCAATAGGCAGATCAACTAGCTCCCATGTTTTGTTCTTCATAAGAGACATATGTTCTGCATCCATAGCTGCCTTCCATTGAGGCACACTAAGTGCTTCTTGCACTAAAGTGGGTTCATGCTCCACCACTGAAGTCATCAAACCTCTATCTTCCTCTTCACTCCTATCTTCTTCATCTTCTGCATCTTCTACATCTTCGGCTTCTTCTCTTTCTTGGCGAGACATACTTCGAGTATGTGGTCGATTTGAATTGAGATCAGGAGGTGCATCAAGTTTCACGTCTCTTATTGTGCTTTTGTACCATTTTGGAATTTTCTTCTGTTTTGGGGGAGCTATTGCTTCAGGCTCCTCAAATTCCAATAGTACAGCAGGAGATGTGTCTTTGCTAGATTCTGGTGTATCCAACTTGGGAGCTTCGTCGAATACCACATCTCGACTTATATGAATTTTCTTGGTTATAGGATCAATCAGTCAATACCCCTTGGATTCTTCATCATAACCAAGAAAGATGCATTGCAAAGTTTTCTCATCTAGCTTGCTCCTTTTCTTCTTTAGAATGTGCATGAAGGCTTTGCATCCAAATATCCTTAGATGAGAAATGGAGGGCTTTCTTCCACTCTAGGCTTCTTCTAGTGTGACTCCTTGAAGAGCTTTTGTTGGTGCTCGATTCAGGAGATACACAGCTGTAGTGACAGCTTCTGCCCAATATTGTTGCCCAAGATGTGCACCTATGAGCATACATCGAACCATCTCCATGATGGAACGATTCCTCCTCTCAACAACTCCATTTTGTTGAGTATAGGTTGTAGTAAGTTGTCTTTTGATCCCATGTTTGGTGAGAAACCTTGAGAACTCGTTGGAGGTGAATTCCCCCCCTCGATCTGAGCGGAGGGCCTTGATAGAATATCTTGATTCCTTCTCAACACGTTTCTGAAACTGCTGAAAATACAGGAAAGCATCTGACTTCAGCTGTAGGAAGAAGACCCACATCTTTTGGGAGTAATCATCAACAAACAACTGAAAATACTTCTTTCCACCACAACTGTTTGGCATGGGTCCGCACAGATCGGTGTGGATTAACTCTGACGGTGCTTTGGCTCTGGAAGAGCTCAACTCAAATGGAACTCGGTGTTGCTTCCCTGCTAAGCAATCTGAGCATATAGGCAAAGTATGTGAGAGGTTGGGCAGACCTAACACCATATCATGCTTACTCATCTGAAGCAAATAGCCTGAACTGAGATGCCCATACCGTTTGTGCCATAATGAGGTAGCTTCTTTTGTGTTGGCAGCCATGGCAACATGAGGGGTATAAAGAGCATCTAAAACAAACAATCCATGTTTGTAGGAAGCAGTTGCTATGTGTTTACCATGTTTGGTAATGAAGCAACGCTTCTGTCCATCAACAACTTTAAAGTCAACCACCATATTTTTGTCCAAGATTTGGGGTACGGACAACAAATTGTTGGCCAATCCTGGCACATAAAGGACCTTCTCAATTTTGCATTGTCCATTTGGAAGTGTCATTGAAACATCTCCTTCTCCTTGGACTTTATAGGTCTTATCATCGACAATTGTCACAGGTTTGCCTTCTTTGGCTTCAAATGTGTCAAACCACCCTTTATCACCAGTCATGTGTTTGCTGGCACCAGAATCAATATACCAAACATGATCTTTTTGTTTGGGATCAATTTGAGTCATGAGCACCTTGTGTGCTCTCTCAAAATCTGAATCTGATTCTTCAATAGCAACATTTCCTCTTTGTTGCCTATTTCTTGGTCGTGGTTTGAATTGCCCTCTTCTTTTGTGGTTGCTTATTTTTGTCACCTTTGTTGGAAGAATTGAACCAACATTTCTTGGTGTCATGATTATCCTTCTCACAAATGTGGCAGTACCTCTTTTGTTGTTGAGGTATCTTTTGTGAAGAGGATGTGGTGTTAGAACCCTTAGAGGAAGATCCCTTCTGAAAGTATCCTTGTTTCTTAGCTCCAGATTTCTTTGAAAAAAATGTTGTGTTGGACATTTGGTCTCTTAGGTTGTTATTTGCTTCTTCTTGTAGCAAATTAACCAACTCCTCAAAAGAGACTTGTCTATTGGACACTTGAAGGGAAGTGACAAGCATTCTAAAATAATCTGGTAAAGCTCTCAAAATGATGGAGTTTAAGAGCTTATCTTCCACTTTTTCTCCCATTGCATGCAACTTGGCTCTCAGATCAACAACTCTGCAAAGAAACACCTCTACACTTTCTCCATTCTTCATGTTGAGAGTGTGAAGTTGGGATTGAAGATTAAGAATCGTGGCTTGATTCTTTCCTTCATATATTGTTGTCAATGTATCCCATGCATCCTTTGCATTCTCTTTTTCACAAATATGTGGTTGAATCTCATCAGCAATGGCAAGAACTATGATCATCAATGCTCTTGCATTTGCATCATCATATGTTTCTTGTTCATCATCTACTGTTTTTGGGTGCATGACTCTGCCAGTCACAATGTCCCACAACTTTTCAACTTGCAATATTGTCCTCATCTTTGTCTTCCATGGAGCAAAATTCGGACTTCTCAAGAGCTGAGACTCTGACAAATAGGCCTTTACAATGGACATTGTGAAGGTTCTTTATAACACCAAATGGTCCCCCTTTCTTTATACCACTAGTCCAATAGACCTAATCTACCCGATATACCCGCTTTTCCTATAATACCCGTAGGTACGTGGAATAAACTGGTCCCCTCAATATATGCGATCATACGCGAGGGAGACTTTAAGGTATGTGTAACAGATCGATCCATGGCACATAAGCAATACTGAAAGGGATTCACTCTATCTTTGACACCTGCTTAAAAAGACTTCCGCATACGTAGGGAAACAAGACCCTTAAATACTTGGAAGAACTTAATTTCAATATTTACGTCGAGCGATAGTAGTGAATAGGGTAATAAATGGAGTGAATATCAATATTGGCTTTCCTTATTTCTCCCCGATGGTTTATAGGGAAAAATAGCCCAGACGTCGTTGTTGTAGCTATATTAGGCGTTAGATACAATAGCCCAATCACGATAGCATTACTTGTAAGTGCGGGCCAGAGGTACCATTTTTACCGAATGCTACCTTGCGCAATAAATTGCACAAAAATAGGGTATAAATTTGGGGTCTTTTGCTGCCACAATATATATCAATGCATAAAATAGAAATTGAAATGCATTCATACATTCATCATGCCCACAAATTTATGATATTTTGAAGGTGTCGGATTCCACCGAAAATGCACCTTTTACAATGCCAATTTTTCAAATTATTTTTGCACTAGGTTTTGATTTGATGTCTAGTTGCAAAAAATGATATTCACTAATTTTTGCCTTTGTTTTGTTTGTAGCAAAAACCAAAAATGTTTGTGATGTTCCCCTTTTGTTTTGGTTTTACAAAAAAAAATACAAGGTGTTTGCCCTTTTGTAGCCTCCTTTTTGTTTGTTTCTATGGTGTTCAAACCAAATGCACTAAATTTTTTTATTATAAATTAATTAGTTATGTAATTAAATTATATTTATCTAATAATTAATTAATTAACTAAATAAAGTTAGAAAAAAATAAAATAATTATCTAACTAATTGAATTTAAAATATATATACTTTTAGGCAAAACAAAAAATTAGTTTTGATTGAACCTTAGGGGGCTCTGGCTCCACCAATTCGAACCAATCAGACGAAAGTCAACTCCAGCCCACAGTGGCTATCGAACAGGAACTCGCGATTGGTCCCCCTCACGTGCGCCTCCAACTGGCGCGTTCTCTGCGGCTCCACACAGGAGCAACCTAACCACTGAGAGGTGGTCAACTCAATAGGTGTAGCCCCGCCCTATTAAACAACTCGAAAGCCCACTCCCGCGAGCATGTGGGATAAAGCTCTCACAGTTAAAAACAAATACTTCGTCCCTCTTGCACCCGGACCAATAAAGCGTCGCCACGTGTCGTAGTATGGATGGAAGGGAGTTCGGATGCTACGATTGATTGGTTTTTTGGATTTATACCTTAGAGAGATTATTTAATTTTTTTTTCATTTCTTCTGCGGACTTCGCCTGCGCTGCTCCGATCTGGTCCTGTGCTCTGTGCGACTGGTCCAGCGTCCACGCGATCTGAGTGGAGGAGATTAAAAAACTTAATGTTTCATTTTCATTTCCATTTTCTCCATTGTTGTTGTACGTCTTCGTCTACGATCTGCAGATTAGCAACTATCACAAAAACGGCTGAGCTCGGGCGTTGATGTGTCATTTGGCGGCTCCTGAGTTCTATAGCGAGACCCGGATCAGAAGCAAATGACTGCAATCGGGCTCCTTTGGCTACGGCCTGGGGTGGTCGTGGCCCTGGTACAGGCTCTAGGAACGAGGCGAACAAGGGCACCGTCCCTTGTATTTTGTGTCCCGTAACCCACCTTCGATCGAGATTTGTGGCCCAGATGATGGCCCACTATGGCCATTACAATGTCGCCTTCTATGTTGTGCAGGAGATGCAGAGAAATGCACAAGACCTACTGGAGATGTAAAGATAGCACGCCTTGGCGAACGGGGAAGGGTTCGTTTGACGAACAGGGGAATCGTTCGCCAAATCATTGATGATTCGCTACATCCTCTGCCCAGTTGCAAGCTCGCCAAGATGAGCACACAGTCAGCTATTGGAAGGGGCAGTCCACCATTCAAGAGCCATTCAATCTCGCTCTGATACCATATTGTAAAATCGAACAACATATTATTCAACTACAATGAATATATACAGAGAACTGACCGAAATTAGCCAGTAACGAACAAGACAAAAATAGATAACAAATATTCTGCAGCTCTAAATTAACCAAGCTATCTTAGGCTCTGCTAAATAATTATTCACACGTTGGCTTTTGGAATGCCAACTAGATGTGCACTAACGATAATGTAATAATAAACTATAGCCTATAGCCTATAGCCTAACAATATGTTCTATCTAGGAAGGAGGAGCATGCATCCAATAGCACAGGTAAAATGAGATTTGTTTCCTTGCTGGCCTGGATCAGAAACTACTCTGCAGCAGATTCAGTTCCTATATTCTATTCAAAGCTGGTAGAGTTTTATACGTAATAAATAATAAGTGATGATTTTACATTAAACTTTCATACAACCCTTTAATGAACTATAATGGCTTTATCACCTTGCTATTCCTATCATTTATTTCTGATTTGTTCTATTGACTTATGCAACGTTTCCTGTTTATTAGAATTAATCACATTGATTGCATTATCATTGGTACATGCCAATATTGAAGAACACTTGCCTATATCTGAAGACAAAGAATGCTGACAGGGTGGTAGGTTGGTAACTATATGAATGCAATTCTTCTTCTGAATAAAGATAAATAAATATCATGAGTTTAGCATAAGGTGGGTTTTAGATAGATTGCCAGGTCTCATAATTTATTATGATCCTGATCAAAGAGTCAAAACCCATAGAGGTACATTATTGAATAAATAATATAGAGTAAGCAAATATTTTCCCTTGCTCACACAAGGGATTCTCATATGCCAAAAAGGCATGCTGATTTTGCTGTGACTAAAACAATCACCTTTAACTCACTTCTACCTATGTGAAGCAAATAAAGATGTTATCCTAAACATTCTTTTTTAGCATTATACTTTTCAACATTGAATTGCAATATACTTTTAAAAAAATGCAATAAGAAATATCCCACTTTTCTCGGCAAGCCTGTTCAGTTGCTTCAGCAAATGAGTAGAATGCAATTGTCACACGTTTTACAAACATGTCATGTCCGCTTAGGTATTCCCCATCTTTCTGCAGGAAAAATCAGATGTTACTAAAAATACTATAGCCACAGTGACCTTCAAAGAGGACTTCCCAAGTTGAATATAAACATAAACAATCCACAGAACAGATGCGCATGAATTGCACTAATCTGGAAAGCCAAATTGTATAAAGTAAACATTAAAAGATTCATGATATGCAAACCTGAAGTAAAAAAAGAGTTATAGGAAGTAGCCTTTTTAAAATGTGTGATAGCCTGAAGCCTAGCTGAAACACATTAACAAACACAAGATGATCAACTCTGCAGTCATGAAGATGATTAACGACAAACAAAAACACAACAACAAAAACACCACCACCACAACAACAACAACAACAAACCCCTCCAGTCTTGACATAAAAATATAAACATTTTTTTTTTAATAAAACTGTTGTAATATTTGTGAGTGATATCAAACATCTTTTAAATAATACTGTTCCTCATAGGGCATAACATTAAATAAAGAGCATTATAAGTGGCTAAACTGGCTCCATTTTGGTGTGAAATGAAATAGAGAGAAAAGATTGATGTTAAAGCATGTCCCATAAAATCTAGGACAATAAAACATCTATACAAAATAATTTTAACAAAACTGACATAACAATGGCAAGTAATATCAAACACCTTCTAAATAGTACTGTTCCTCATAGAACATAGCATTAAATAGGAAGCATCATAAGTGGCTAAAGTGGCTCCATTTTGGTGTGAAATGAAATAAAGAATAAAGAATGACCTTAAAGCATGTCCCACAAAATCTAACAGAGTAAAACATCTACAAAGGGGTTGTTTGAAGCACCACAAACAATGTTACAACAATGATTAGGGCAACTTTCGAAAAGAAATAGACCAACCTACTTGGACATTACAGTTTGTATGATACAAATTAAACCTATGTATTGATATAAACAAATATTGTGATGCTACAAGAACTTTTACAGGTCTAGTTGAGTTTATCCTTACATGTCTTATTTATTTATTAAATCTTAGTAATTAATAAACTTATTTATCTCCAGTTTTTGTTGCATAACTTTATTATTATTAACATAAACCATTCACCAATATGCAAAAATATCAAATCATTCATCCACAATACATTATCCACAATAACAATCCACAAATGAGAGAGAGATAGATAATACCCTTAAGGTAGGGAAACACCAATAATAATCCTTAAGGAAGGAATAACTCCACAAGATCTCCCAAGGTGAGAGGCCACTTCGTGGGCATAGACGATTACATAAGATTCTTCTTCAATGATGATTACAATGACAAATATCTCTTCTTTATATATCCATATTCTTATTCTACTTTG
The DNA here is from genome assembly GCA_028583015.1 of Wollemia nobilis. Classification (NCBI taxonomy): domain Eukaryota; kingdom Viridiplantae; phylum Streptophyta; class Pinopsida; order Araucariales; family Araucariaceae; genus Wollemia; species Wollemia nobilis. The sequence continues at coordinate 4,252,154 of JAQPPZ010012983.1, read as the reverse complement.
GGGAGCCTACTACTAATATAATATTATATTATAATATAATATAATATTATAATACAATCAACCTTGGGTTATGTGTGGCCCATGCCAACCCTTATACAATATAATAATATATCCCCAAATATCTATTCCTAGGTACCCTACCATGCCACCCTCCTTACAAATGTTTCGTCCTCGAAACATATGAAGAAACATGATAATATGATTTGCTAAGCAATGTTAGCAACTGGTACCAATCTCGATCATCCATCCATCCAAGTGAAACACGTTGATGTTGGTATGCCATTTTGTTACTTGAGTATCCAAATCTGCTTCGTTGGCTCCACGCTTTTGCTGTTGTATTTTGATAACTTGAATGATGGGTCCACTTTTTCCTTGATGCTGATGATCCACTCTGAAAACCAGGATCCCTATGCTTTCTCTGCCAAACACTGCCATAGTTGGTGCCCTTCTGATTCCATGTAGAACCATAATATTGTTGCCTTGAACCATACCTCCAAGATTGTTGATGCTCATGGTGGTGTGGATGGCGATATGGTGCAACCTTAACTTGATGTTCTACCTTCTTTGACTTCTCAACATTTGGCTCCATTGTTTTAAATTCTTCTACACATTGTTCTTTCATGTTCTCTTTGTTTGGTGTGTCCTTGTGCTCTTCTATCAAAGCTTCCTTGGACTCTGTTACTGTTATTTCCATGGACTCCGTTGTTGCTACTTCTTCCATGGACTTTGTTGCTGCTACTGCCTTCTTGGATTCTATTTCAGGTTCTTCAATTTGTTTCTCTACAACCACTTCTTGATTTTCCTTGGATCCTTGCTCCTTAAGCTGAGAAATATCCTGCAATGTTATCTTCTTTTTCCTGTACCATAACTTCATAAACTTCTTTTGCACATTAATGTTAACAGTACCCAAAGAATCTAACCAAGGATAACCAAGAACAATATCCTCATCATCCATCTCAATAGCATAGAAATCTGAATGTAAAACATATTTATCCATGGTGATCTTCAAATCTTCAAAAATCTGAACATGCTCACCCTCTAGCTGTATGTCCTTAATTTTTGTTGCTTGAACTTGCAACTTCTTAGCCAAAGCAATATTAATAAAATTATATCTGCTACTAGGGTCAATGGAAATAATAACCTGTTCCTTTTGAATGCTTCCATGAACTTGCAAAATAGAACTTTTAGCTGAATTTAAACCTTTTTTATTCTGCTCTTGCTTTTGTAAATCCAACGATGTGCCTTCTATATTCCTCTTATTATCTTCCCTGACCTTTTCCTCTTTCTCCTTGAGTAATTTTATTTCTTTTTCATAGTCTTCATTCTGTTTCTTGAAAACTTCCCAATCTCCTTTTATTTCATTCCGCTCATTTTGAATTCCCTGTAGTTTCTTTTCAAGGTCTTTGATGACATCCATTAGGCTATCTATATAATATGGGTCCCATCTACTCAAGAATTCATGCTCCATTGTTTCCCAAGTTAGTTCATCTTTATGAGGAATTCTACGATACCAAATCAAAACTTCTCCTCCAAGAAAAGCAGAAAGCCAATCTATCCAAATAGGATCATGATGAAACAAGTATTTAAAATTTTTCCACCAATCCCTAACATCAATATCATCTTCTCCAAAAAACTTTGGAGTGCCATTGTTCATGCCCTAATGCAACTAGGGTTTTTTTTTGATAATATATATCATGCCCTAATGCAAACTAGGGTTTTATGGAAATAAATATCTTCCCACTGAGTTGAAGCTAAAAATCCACATAGACAACTAGATCTGCAATTTTTCTTCCAAACAAAATAAAGTGCAACTGATTTGCTTACCCGAACTAAACAAATTTCGTCTTTTGAAAAATTCGCGACTTGAAAATTCGTCACTACCCTTGTTCCAGATGGCTGACTTCAGAAGGTCGTATCTCCCTCAATACTACTCGGATTCCTTCATATGACCACTCATTTTAAAGCTCTTCAAATTCTGCACAAACTGATCCAAGAATCGCCTGAATCGGATAAACTCTCGCAGAGATATGGCTTCTGAAAGATGAGATGTTTTTCCAGAAAAAATCTGCGAAATTCATCACTATCCTTGTTTCGGATGACTAACTTCAAAAGGTCGTATCTCCCTCAATACTGCTCGGATTCCTTCATATGACCACTCATTTTAAAGCTCTTCAAATTCTGCACAATCTGATCCAAGAATCGCTTGAATCGGATAAACTTGCGCAGAGATATGGCTCCTGAAAGATGAGATGTTTTTCCAAAAAAAATTGCCCTAATTTTGCAATTTCACAAAAATCCCCACTTTGCCAAAATCGTTGCTCTGATACCACTTGTTGCATAACTTTATTATTATTAACATAAACCATTCACCAATATGCAGAAATATCAAATCATTCATCCACAATACATTATCCACAATAACAATCCACAAATGAGAGAGAGATAGATAATACCCTTAAGGTAGGGAAACACCAATAATAATCCTTAAGGAAGGAATAACTCCACAAGATCTCCCAAGGTGAGAGGCCACTTCGTGGGCATAGACGATTACATAAGATTCTTCTTCAATGATGATTACAATGACAAATATCTCTTCTTTATATATCCATATTCTTATTCTACTTTGGGGAGCCTACTACTAATATAATATTATATTATAATACAATCAACCTTGGGTTATGTGTGGCCCATGCCAACCCTTATACAATATAATAATATATCCCCAAATATCTATTCCTAGGTACCCTACCAGTTTTATACAATTGGAGTCTGAACATTTAACTTAGCCAATTTCACTCTTTAGCGTTATAGAAGGAATAGTTTCAATTTTACACGATAAAAGTTCACCACTAGATATAACAATGGTCGTGTGAGAACTTTCTAGAGGTTGGGCAAGTTCTAAAATGGCATCGTGTACATTGGTGCCAAGACTGGTGTTGGGGCCATATAGATTGGTGCCACAATACTCTGGCAGATAGATTGGTGCTAAGGCTGTTGAGGTTAGCATCAAGTATGCAGGTGTTGCCCAGTCTGTTAGTACTGGCGCCAATGCTAGATGTGATGATCTGGTTCTGGCACCAACACTAAAGCTGGCGCCGAACTGGAGACTGATGGTGGCACCAAGAGTGGAGTTGGTGCCATGAAAAAATGAGTTGTCATCCGCCAAAGATAAGGTCAACGCCAAAGGTGAAATCGGCGCCATGAACAGCAATAATGCCAATGCCGAAGAGGAAGTTGGGGCCATAATGGAATTAAATTAAATTGCTGATGTGGTATTAGTGACTAAACATTCTAATATGGTATTTATAACTTAGCATCTATGTTTAATGAAAGGATTAATTATTGAATTATTGTTAACTGATTTTGTGTATGGCAATATGAGGATTGAAATGGACTAATCAATCTTTTATGGTGTGAGTGTTGACAGTGATACCCCTCCATCGGACGAGTGAGGGAAAGTATCACCATGGAGAGGGCAACATATGTAAAAGTGAAAAATGTAAAAAGTGCGAAGTAAATTTTCCACACACCACTATTTAGCTGCACTTATAAGTGCATAAAATGCTTGATGCATATAAAGAAGCAATATTAAATCGAAAGTGCACTGTAGATGCATATACTACATTGATTTTTGCATGAGGTTTTAAACGTGATGAATTGGATAAACTCCATTAATTGGTGTAGTATGTTTGATTCTATGTGAAAATGGGTAGGACTTGTTTGAGAACCTTTTGGAACCTTCGACTTATGAGTGAAGATAGTTTCCTTGTTTTCAAACTTATAAAAATTAAAAAAAGAAATGAAAGCCTAGGGATGAGACCCCTATTGTCCACCATAACACTTTCACTTTGACCTTGTTATGTTGAGCACCAAAGAGTTAGGTTTAGGGCTTCAAGTCATCCAATGCATACATGAGCTTGTATTTTTGAGTACACCTTTTTCTTTAGAGGTGCATTAGAGAATGAGTGGAGTGTTGTGGGAGCAGCACTGAGTATTCCCTTGATCTTTTGCCCAAATATGGAACTGCTCAAGGGAAGCCATGCAAAGACCCACCATGGAACCTTTATCTAGCAGAAGATGTTTCAATCTTGGACCTATTGGGGAAAGGAGAGGGGGGCTTTTGGGCTTCTAGAAGGGTTCTTAAAAGGGGAGTGTGGATTACCTCGAAGGCATGCTTGAAGGAAGAAGAAAGGGGAGTCTTTTGGATATTTTGTGGAAATTTTGTTCTGCAAATACCACATCATAATCGATTTCTATGTTTGGCTTAGTAATAGAAGGATATTGATTTGGCTTCTTTCTTTTATAAAATACTTGGATGCTCTATCAAATTTCTTTAATGGGTATTGTTTTGAAGGAATTTTTTGTTACAGAAGTTGAATAAACTGCATTGTTCAAATGCATTTCATTCAACCTCTGGGAAAGAAAATTAAATGGTTTCCTTTTCATGCATCTGAGAATTGAATAAGCAACTCAGCAGTGTACTCTTTTGGTAAGTTGTAACTTCCTAACCTAGCAGTTTGTTGGAAATAGAAGAGCACCAAAAAATATGCATAAACCCTAAACCCTCCTTGCATCTTTCGTTATAGCATACTAAATGAATAGAAATGAGTTTTGTTCAATCATCAAATTTCATGATTTATTTCTGTTATGGAAGTAGAGTACCTTTTGCTCTAGTTGCATAAAGCCAACATCTGCAAATATCTCGTTTTATTGGCCTGAGTAAAACTACGGGAGGGTTTTCCAAGCTAGGGAATAGTATGCTTGTTTCATTTTTTATGTATTGCATGGAAGTGAATGATGATGTTGATTCCCAATTGGGTCTGTATGGGATTACCTACTTCAATAGTGGTTTACCTTTCCTCATTTGTTCTCTGACTTGGTCAATTCATGAGAAAGTACCGAGTATGTCTATATTAGAGTGAAAAGATGTGCAGTAAGGAGTAAGTCTTAAGATGGATTTGAATTAGAGATGTCATAGAGGACCAGCATAGGTTGAGTTAGTTTGACTCTGGACTGATTCTTCTATGCTTGAGTTTTGTCTTACTATCATTAGAATATTGTTGACTGCTTAATTCACTGTCCTGAGTGCTTGGGCTTCTCTGAATGGAGTTTAAATCACCATTTAGGACTAGCCAACTGATTAATGTGATAATGCTTGCAAGTTTTCTATTAATAAGTGCATTGATAGATATCCATCGTTAAGTAAATTTCGTTGCGTCCCATTGATACTTTCTAATATTCTATTATAGAATTGATGAGGGATATAGGTGTCAAGCCTCACCATTGCAACATATATGAGGGTATAAAAATATGATGTATTTTCATTATTGCATGAAAATTGTTGATGTATTCTCATTAATGCAAATTAGCTAGGAATGGAAAATGGCTTTTTGTAGTTTATAAATGCTGAGGTTAGTTAACTCATAATGAAAAGTCATCGTGAAAATATGCTGGATGATTAAAAGTTTATGGTTGTAGCTTCGTAGAAACATCCACTAATGTTAAAGATCGTTGTAGTTCCATAGAGTCCTTGTTTATCTGTTCATGGTGCTTGGATATTGTAAAGGTAGAGTCCATACTAGTGCTAGAAATGTCATTTATGCATGAGGGCACGGTTCATTTGAGTAATATGAAATGAAATAGGAAGATGAAACTATATAGGGGCAGCTGCTAAATTCAAAAGAAAATAAGTTGCTGCTTGTATTACCTTACCATTGCATAAACAATTCTGTTAAGAAGGTTGTATTCCTTGAAAGGAAACAAGTTAATCTAAATGCACAAGCTCTTGATAAGTGCTTGCTGAGTATTGTATATCACTGCTTTGTGTTTGGTTAATTGATGCCATAAATTTCAGTCATCATTGAATTCTGTCACATATTTAAGGTAACAGCTTGTTCAAAATAAGAACATTCATACCTTGAAGTATTAAGCTTAACCATAACCAGTTGCCTCTCTAGTTTCAAACATCCTCTTACTGCCTTGGAGTATCATAGAGAGAGGAATGTTCAAGTATCTAGACAATACAAATAAGCATGGGGATAATCATGTTAATCTGTGCATACATTGATGGATTGCATACAATATGAATGATGCGTTTGCATCGGGTATGACAAATGTTGATGAATGTTCATAGTAATATATACTAGTTATATTCCTCCAAATGCAATTGGTCACTGCACTCAATATCTATGCCTAGTAATAAGTATGTAGTCATGTGTTCATTATGTAAAGCTGCATGTGTTTTTAATAAAACTGCAGGAGATAGATTTACTGGCACATTTTCACTCTATGTCACTGGTTTTATACATCTGCTCCCCCGTTGAAGCATCAGAACTCCAATTGATGGAGTTGAGATGCGAGTATTCCATACAGGGATACCACTTTAGTTGGGCCGAGAAACACCTTAGTGATTCTCTGTCTTCTACATCAAACATCCATAACAGTTGAGCAAAGGCAGCTCAAACCAAGACATTGCTGGAAAGAACTTTCATGCATTAGAAATCAGTAGAATTTAAGAATTGATTAAGATGTATTTCATTGTAAGATTGTTGAAAACAATTCTTGTAAATTACAATTAGTGAATATAATTTGATGGCTCATCCTAAACAATTGTTAAGAAAACTGATTCTTGTATTTTATTTAGCTTTTCAAATGTATAAATCTTGCTTGTGCTTCATAAGGATGTTCTTATGGTACTAAACTGATTTGTTTTGCCAAAAGATTGAAGTGAAATTATAAATATTGTATTGTTTGTAATGGACTGTTCCATGATTCATTTAGCATAAGGAATGGAATGAAATGAACCTGCCAAATAAATTTTAGATTCACAGAAATTTTAGATTAAGGACTCATGCAATCAATTTGAAAGGACACGTCTAATAATAACCTTTGGTAAAGAAAGAATAGAACATATATGCATAGACATTACCACTATCTTTCTAATCAAGTTATCCCCAATACTCAATGATTAATTGCAAGTAAATGAACCCATTTACAAAGCATTAATTAGACCCTACTACTGTCAAACCAGCTACATGAACATCCACTCTGATGAATTGTCACAAGCAGTAAACTTGAAAACGCACTAGTCTTGTTCGATGTTGATGGGATGAAAATTGTACTTCAGACTTAATGGCATTGAAGAGCATTATAAAGTATAAACCATACACACTACTCTTGTTTGACATTGATAGTGAAAAATTACACTCTCGCCTTGAGGGTATTGATGAGTGTTATAAACCACATACACCAGTCGCATTTGACGTTGATGGTGTAAATATTACACTTTGGCCTTGAAAGCATTGCTGGGTGTTAGAATTCAAATACCCTACTCTTGTGGATGTGGATGGATATTTGGAAAGTACTGCATGCATGCTGGCTTTACTAAGCACAGATGGATGAACCAACCTGCACTTAAAGTGCAAAGAAGGCTGAATTTGCATACTGGCTTGGTAGGAGAATGGATAGATGATGCAAGATATTTATTGACGTGGAAAAACACTTTGAGAAAAAATGCTTAAAATAGTATTATTAAAAACAAATCATAGCTACTGGTTAAAATTCCTCAACATTTAAGGAGGAGACCAAGGTTCGAATCTTGCCAAGAGATATATGGATAATATCCAAGCTTTGTTGTAAAACCACTATATGGTGATGATGTAACACAGGTGGGGCCCGTTTCAATCCCATATAACCAATTGAAAAAACAAACAAATAATAGCTAGTTTTGGAAGTAAAATGGAACCAGATGTTACAGTATTCGTCCATTAGTGTAGCAAGAAAATTGTTGAAGATTTGACAGGTTTCTTATTTATTGGAAAATATGTCATGAAAAATTATGACAAAGCAATTCTGATAACAACACCACGATGATGATGCCGGGAGGTCTTTTGAGGGGTTATCTTTCTTATATTGATACTCATATAGGCTTTTCCTATAGGATTCCTTGACTTTCTGCCCTATTTTCCTTTCCGCTTCCTTGACTTCCTGCCCTATTTTCCTTTCCGTATCCTTGACTTTGAAAATATGGTTGATGGCTTCTTAATCAAGCACAGATATTTACACGCACAGACACAAATACTTGTTCATGCTGTCTCAACTATGTTTCTGTATGCAATTATAAATGCATATCAACTTTACACTTTAAAAGTCATCAGTTTTATCAAATGGCATGAGCTCAACCAGTTAAATACCTCAACTTTCAAGGATGAGACCCAAGTTCAAATCTTGCAAGGCAATACATGCATAATTGCCAAGCTGTCATAATACTCCAATGTGGTCACGATGTCATACAGGTGGGGCCCATTTCAATCCCATATAACAATTTTAAAAAACATCATCAGTTATATGAGAGTAAAATATTGTTCCGTATTGGCATAAGCGAGGATGATGGATGGGAAATCAACTCATAAAAGTTCATTAGGGAACTCATGGAGGGCAGGTGGTCTAGCGTCTGCAAGGTAACATGCAGTTGAGATTGTACTAAGGGTCTGCTTAATCTCAAGGACAAATATTGGGTAGAACAATTACAACATGGTTGGAGGATCATAAGTTACTGATCATAATTCCATACAAAAAGATGGCAAATAGTGCCTATCAGGAATTTCCATCATATCTTTGGGAATGCCTACACTCTTCCACACATTGAAGGTCTAATAGGGATATTTATCTCTCTGGTTCTACTAAGACTGCAGTGCACACTAATCATAAGAATAAAAGTCTCATGCTTTCATGCATGTATGATAGTACAAGAGAGAAGTCACAGACAATTTTTAAATTTAGGCAACAATCAACTTCATGGGCTTTGCCTGTGACTAGAACTACCATAATCCATCTTTATTTTATGATGAGCTTTCTTACCCTGGTGTTGATGAAAAGCTTACCCCAGTGCATAGAAAGGATATTTCTCAATAAAAGGCATAAGATGCTTTCCATCGGGAAATTCAAAAGCACACAACTGCTAAGGGCCTGCTTGGATATTACATGGTAATATACACAAATATAGCTATCTTATGAAGAACTCTTCTAAGATTTCTTATAATATCTATGCATATGTCATTAAAAGTTATATTTTCAATCTTGAGTTTTCTTTTTATCAACGTTGTATCATGCATAGTCTCTAGGTTTAAAGTGGAAGGACTTCAGTAGAAAAATTCTCGAGTTCCAAAGAGTTGTTCTTGGACTGCTGATCAGAAATGTATTGCTTTTATCTTAAGTGTTAATGGAGAATATTTGAGTACATAGAATTCAAGCAACAAAACATATTGGCACAGAAGTAAATGAATGATTAAAGACTCTCCCACCCACAACTGGAACAAAGAGTCAGCACTGATGTCAATGCCCTGGACCAGCTCAATTCAACATCAGAGTAGTTTGTTGAGACAGAGTACCCACCCTTTATATATTTAACAATTGGGTTGGCTATAGAAAGAGACAACAATTGAGTTGGCTATAGAAAGAGACTGGCAGTAGTCAAAACGATTTGGACACAAGAAAAGGGTACTCTCAATCTTGAGCACAGAAATGAAGCTAACTTTCTTTGACTTTGTGACTTAGTTTATGCAATGATTCATAAGCCAAGGAAAATGGAATTTGAACATATCAACTTTGGATGTTTAACATGTTTGAATTTTGCCGAATTTAATACTCGAGATACTTCTAACTGTTTACTATTAAAATTTTCAAAACATTGTGTAGCTTTTGATATCTACTAAGACAATTTATCATGTTTATGCATTTTCAGTTTGTCAAAGTTTGGTTGAGTGTCAATTACTCTTCAGTTTACCCATTGTTCCCTTGTTTGAGACATGTAATTTTGGATCTAATCAACATTCACTGTACTAGATGTCATAAAGTTTGCATGCATACACATTTTTCTTGCCATGTCATTACTACATAAAACATGTCTTCAAAATAAACAATAAATTAAAAATGTACACAACAATCTAGCATACTAAGTTAGAACTATCTAACACTGGAAATTTTAAGTATATAATTGAAAGGTAATTTGTCTAACTGGAAAAAATTTCAAGCAAAAGAGATCAGAACTTGTACTGTACTATTACTCACTTGATGAAGAAAGGGCTCAAATATGTCTCGTGCTTTTGCAACAGCTATCACACAAGCAGTTCTACACGAAAAATAAATTTAGGCGAGACCACTCAATCAAGTCCATAAACAAATACTACTCAAAGGCTTCCAAAGCAAGAACCAAAAATATTTTTAGAACATGCCAAGTACCTGAAATAATTTGTTCCATCATGGATATCTTCGACTCCGCAGGCATTGACAATCTCCTCTCGACTGATGAGTGGACATTTAATTCCTCCAACAACATAACGGAATTCTGCCATAGCTCTGTGATACTGGGCACCTCCATATAGTCGCATTCCCGCATTCTGAATATAGGAAAGCATAGTTTTGTATATTTTGACAACAAGCACTTAATCTCAGAAAAAGGAAAGGAAGCCAAAGCTAAGCATCTATTGAAAAGAACTGTAAAGGCCAAAGATATCATATTCAGATGCAACCACTATACCATACTACACGTATCTTAAACAGTAATTCTTTAATTAAGAAAGGAAATAAAACCCAAGAAATTTAGAAATAATGAATGTCACGTAGCTGCTTAGAAATGAACACCAGTGTATCCAATCTCTGCATCTGTACACTCAGAGGTTAAAAGTCCATAACAATTAATATGTTGCATCAGAGAAGGCTGACAGTCCACTGATTTGTTTATGCAATGAGGCAGAAAGTCTAACACAAAGATGACATGGAATATAATATCATAAGAAGATGGACTGTCAAATAACATAAACAATTAAAGCCCTCAATGCCCCAAAAATATTGAGCTTAATAATAAATCCACTTATAACAGCCAGGCCAGAATTACTTTCAAGAACATATACCATATATTAGGAATAGATATCCATACCCACTAACGTTCATCCTTTTTCTAATCCATCTTTGATTAAATACATCATGGCAGACAAATTCTATAAAAAGTTGGCAAATGCAAGTTGCAAGAAACATCACCATGGGAAGGTTCATATAGGAATCAGCAATGAGTCAACGCAGATCAACATGCACAAAGAAGCCATGACTTCTACTTCAACTATCAAGATGTTTAATTTAGGTATACAAAGAAGTATTCCAAATAGAAACAAATACAAGACAAATAACCATAAGAGAATGAAGCATGCACAAGTATACAATTAAAGGATGTAACAAGGCATGAATCTTAATTCAATAACAATTTTCTGAGCAAGCATAATATTGGACACAGGAAGGTCAAAGGCATTGTGGAACAACAGTAGATGGGATGCAATCATATGAGCTCAACAGAAGTTCAAATCCCTGCATTGTAATGGACATTCGCAATAAGGTGGCTTGTGATGATACGGTTTGTTGTAATACCAATTGTATTTAATTGAAATGATGTAATATAGACTGGTCACGTTTCAACCCTATATAATCAATTTAAAAATAAAAACAATAGACATAGGGAGAATCCAAGAGAGCACTCCCTACTTGGTCTTCTCTCAGATACATATAATCTCAGAGGGAAAAGGCAATGGAGGTGCCAAACCTTCCCATTTGCCAATCACTCATAATACAAAACAGAGAATGTACACCCTTAACAATATGATCACCAATTGCAAAAATACATCACGCCATATACTTTTTCCTTTATTCTAATTAAAAAAATTAACAAGACTCATCACTAGATTATTTGCCATCTACATCTACCCCCTTCTACAATTGTCAACATCTTTGTCGACTATCCACTTGTATCACTAGGTGGAACAGGAGTTGACACTAGTGCAGCTGGAGTTGAAGTGGTAGCAGTGGTCACTACATCAAATTGTGGAGGGCAAGGATATACCATAGCTGAGGAAGATGCTTTATTAAGTTTCCTCAAACTTCAACATGCTTTCACATTATTTCAAGTGATATCCTTGGCTGATTTATAACACTCCCTACAAGATCTCTTCATAACACCCAACTCCACCTTCGCACTCAAATGTGCCCTCAGATCCACTACCTGCTGATTAAGGGCTTTCTTGGCTACCCTCTGCTAGGCCAGATCTGCTCTCTCCTAATCCAACTAGTTGAAAAAGATCTTAACCTGTCGACAATCCACAGTACCAAATGCTTGCTCATCAGTAACACAAGGGAGTAAAAACAATATTTTGAAATGCTCTACAATTCCTCATCCAAATACTCCTTGCTTTGCTCCTCCCTCAAGGGATTATAATAAGATCCCTCTTCAAACATCTCATCCCCCTTGCCAAAATTCTTATGTGCCTATGCTTGTGCTCTGCTCCACATAATTGCTCCACACTTTTCCACATGTTCAAGTGACTTGTCAGGTGGTTCCAGTCGCATCAAATTCTCTTCCACCTCCTCTTCATCCTAAAGAAGAATATTTGTTATGCTTCTCATGTAAGATATCAAATTTCTCCACCCAGTTTCTATCGTTTGGACCCAAAATGCAAAACACCCTCACAAAGTCTATTGAGGCCAATGTCAGACCAAAAATTCCAATTGTCCCAACCGAAAACGCAGACCATTTGGTCCATAGATCATACCTACACACCATCTCAATTAATTGCATTTGGAAATGATTAAATAGGGGCATCAATATCATATGTATCCTTATTTCAATAATTTGCAATACATTTGAAGGCTTAGACAAATGATTTGAAATATGAATCAAAATTACATCTACATGAATACACAAGTGTATAAGCACATGCGCACATGGGAACATGGATGCATATGCCACATGTTGGTGATATGTGTAATTAGAGTTGTCATATTAAGTGTTATCACACAGTGTTATTGTGTGTATAGGTGGCAACTTGTGTTTGTAAAAATATTGAGTTATGGGTTTGGGGTGTTTCAATGTTTTATGTATATAGGTAGTTCGGTAGTAGTTAGGCAGTTGCCAACTGCCTATTGATCCCATATTACCTACATGTACACATCTATGTGGGTAGAGATGGAGTTGTTCATGGAAGTATAATGTTGGTCAATAATGTTCAAGACAAGTCTGTGTGTTGTATGCTTGATTGAACCATGATGTATTATAGATAACTAAGTTGTGAAGGATATATGTTGTATGTATAGTGTATTGGCATGTACATGTAAGTTTTTCCCATCGTGTAACTTTGTTTATATATTTACAATTGAATTGTATTGTAGCGTGTTGCATACTATTTCTACATTTTGGTGTTGTTGCATGTACGAAGTTGGGTTGAAATTAGTGACATGAGTTGTGACGAGCATCGTAGTCAAGAAGGTATGCAACAAAGACAATGAAATGATTACAACATGGTCAACAAGTGGTGTAGTCCAAGTGGGCCCTTTCCACATCGAGAGAAAGGGAGCTAGGAGTCTGCAAAAAAAAATGTTGTTAACTTGTTTGTTGATGTTGACGAAGGACCAAATGACAAAAGCGTACATGATGAGAGGAGTGAGGAACCTATGCATGATGAGTGATGAGTCTAACAGGAGAGAAAATGTGGTCGGGCAAGAAAGGTTGATAGCTATCGAAGTGGTTTGTGCACCAAACAGTGAGCAAAACAAGAGTCCGACATCAAAGCAACCATAGGTTGGAGTATGTTGGATGTATCTCATCCTTTGCAGAGGAAGTATTGTACACGGGGCCCCTGCTTCGGCGGTCCCGCAAAATTTTCGGAGGTATTGGTGGGATTCCCGTGATTTGTGAGTATGGGTGGTTTTAGCCCATGGTATTGTGCCCACAGGATTCTAATACCACGTTGTGGTTTAGGGTTGTAAGAGTTTCCTTTATATTGATTGTAATGTCCCATTTCGGGAGGAGGGTGAACAATAATAGAAAAGGAGGTGTGGCTCTTGTTTGCTGGAAGTAACCCATATTGGGTGAACCAGGATAAATCTCGTGTTCTATGTGCATGTATTTTGTGAGTTGTTATTTTCTTCTAAATTATTTAATTCTGCATTATTATTCTGGAATAAGTATGGGTATATCTCTTTAATAGTTTGATGGTGAGCAAGACAAAAATCTGACATCAAAGGGATTATAGGTTGGGAACAACTACACTATGGTGTGTCCAACGGTGCATGTGATGAAAGTGAGATACTCGAGCAACCATTCCCTAGGCTGAATCAACTAGTCATTATAACAGCCAATTTTGACATGACATTCAAGTGTCCCATGTATAATGGTGCTGGAAGAAAATTTGCCTTATGATGTGGAAGGTCAATGGGCAGATGAATGAAGCAGATTGGAGGTGGTCATTTCTTGTGACACTATGTGGAATTGCAGTCAACTAGTACGTGGAATTGCCAAGGAGGGAAGTACCAAACCTGTGAGGAGTTGTAGGAAGCCTTCATGAAGGAATTCAAGTTGTTCCACAATGACAGCAAGGTCCTTGTTGAAATCCATAGAACAGAACAAAATGAGACAAAGTCTATTCTGTCCTACAACTGTAGATTAAACAGGTTTGTCAGTCATTTGGAGGAGCCATCAAATGCATTGAATAGGTGGTTTGTGGAGGGCCTGTGTCTTCCGTAAAGGAAGAAGAGCAAGGTGGTCCCTATAATGTCACATCAAAAGGCCTTTCAATGGGCCAAGAACTTCAAAAGCAATGCGAAGACATCATCTTGATGTAGGCTTCGGAAAGTCAACCAACTCTGAAGATAAAAGTGACTCCAACAACGAGAGCAACTCTACTAGAAAAGAGTGACAACTCCAAGGATGAGAGCAACTAGAAGGATGATTTCAGGATATCATCCAATTGTTGATGTCAATAAGTCAATGACGAGAGTGACTCTAAAGATGAGAATGACAAGAGGGACAACTCCAAGAACAAGTGTGACATAGAGAATGAACATTAAGAAGCAAGAACAGCATCAGTTTGTAGTCATTTTTAGGAGGAAGGACATTTGATAGAGGAATGCCCCTTGAACTTCAAAAACGCTTGATCGACATCCAATTACAGGAATACTGTCATGGCACAGAGGGCGACATCCAATTAGAGGTGCCAGTAGTGGTGGATTTCATGATAACTACAAAGGCAATCGAAGAAGACTTGTTTAGTATGATATTGAGGGAAGACCCGTTGTTCAGTGCCATAGATGTCATCTCTCCAGACAAAATGTAGCATGTGGGAGTAGTCTAGTGCACAAATACATATACAATGCAACACACTACAATATAGTTCCATATTATATAAAGAAAGACAATAGTGGAAATAACTCACTGATACATCTAAGTATGCAACACACAACATATAGTCTTACTCCAAGAATTTGCAATACATCTAAAGGTGCCTTAGTCAAGCATACACACAACATCCATGATCACCCACATTACATGCTTCATACAACCTAGGTACATAGGTTTTAGGGGAGAAGGTTAATGGATGGCAATCATTGTAGCCCCTCCCCTACCCAACTATCCATATACACATAAAACATTAAGAGCACCCTTAATACATGACATGCTCTTTTATTACATTATTTATTTCAACCTAGCATAAGATAACATTAACCCATAACATGAATCATGACCATGCACAATTTAAATGAACGCTCATGTGGTCATCCATGCATTCCTATGGATCAACTCATCCACCTAGAGTCCCCACTAGAAGGATTGGAGATGGCTCAACATTAAAAACATCTTTTGCTATTAGGGTAAGGAATTACATAGAGACAAGACACAATTTTCCAGTTGCTTGTTGTTTACACGAGTTATGGGGTTGCTTGTAATCTACAGAAGCATTGGCAATGACATTCCTAGGGTGTTTGGCTGGATTTGATAAATCATGAAATGGTAGTAAAGGGTTGTCTTCAGAAAATAGAATTTCAAATTCCAATTGTCTATTTGTGGATAGAAGGAAATAGTTAATATTTTATCTTGAAAACATTCACCTACTCAAGGATTCTAGTCTTGATTCCTAGAGAAATTTCCCATACTCTTTTCTTTCACACTCCTCTTGAAAAGAATGTTGCTTAGGGATTTCTGGATGATCACAAAGACTTATAAAAAACTGCGGCAAAGGTTTTGTATTATTGGTCTTTCCTTCTTGTAGAGAATGTGTTTCCAAGCACCATTCAGCAGGATACCTCCCCACAAGTCCTACATATGTTGAATTTTTTAACATTTAATGGGTTTGGTCAAAGCAAATGCACAGGTGAAAATGATAAATAAGGATATTGATTAGGTGTCAACAACAAAAAAGTTTCAGTTCAATCCAAAATTTTAGCAGATATGTCCAAGCAGAGAATAGTACCTTTAATTGATTGCTAAGTCAATTCAACTGTTAATATTGAATCGTCATCAAAAATATACATTATCTAGTCGGTTACCTCAAATTCCTTTGATTTTCCCTGCACTCTAGCCACATTCAAACAAACAAAGGGGTTCAGCTGCAATCACATGCAAATATGGAGGTTTAAGGAAGTTCTATTGGATAGTTCGCCAAAGATGAATAAGACCTTAAAGAGTTCCATTCACATTAAACCTTGTGGATGCCTGCAAAAAAGAGAGTTGCAAGAGTCTTCTAAAAGAAGGACCAAAGTCAACTTATTCAGAATGAAGTCCCATTCAGTCTTGTCACATGCCTTATCAAAGTATGTTTTCAAGAGCTGAGCCTTTGAACAAGATTAACAAGCCCATTCAAGCACCTACAAGGCTGTTTTAACATTGTCAAGAATAAATCTGCATTTATAAAGTCAGTTTCCTCTGTTCCAGATGTCCAAGCAATAAGCAGTTTAACTTTTAACAAGACATTTTGCAAGGCTAGAAGCCTAAACCATTGCCATCCTCGTACCATTTTCTGTTCAGATTTTTTAGGGATGAGTCTGATAAGGCCTACATTGGCTAACTCACCTATAGCTACCAGTTTTGATAGAATCCAGTTACATTTTAAATAAACTGTCCCAACCATGTGCCACATCCTTTTGAAGAACTACACTAGAAGACTGTATTGACCCAGAGACATCTCATTCTTTAAGTCCTCCATATCTGCCTTCAGCTCCTCCAATACTATCCTCTTACAAAGACAGGCCCTCCTATAACTTTCAATTTTTTGTAGGAGGGAACAACCCATTACACAAACTCCAGAGATGTGCTTCACAGAAGATCAGTTGAGAGATAAATCCATCCATTATGAGAAGCTAAAATGGCCATTTAGACGCAATGTTCACACCATACATTGTTTATTTTCATGAAAAATAAAAGAGGTCCAACTTGCATATAATGACCTGATTAAAGCTAGTTACTTGATATGTCTTGGACGTTAATTTTGCCAAATAACTTTTAGTCGTTTTTCAAGTACTGTCCAGCACAAAGCATGTAGCTCTAAAGTATTCATGAGCCACTATATTATAAGTTACAACAGAAAAATCATAGAAAGGGATCAAACCTACAGGCATAAGTTTGTAAGGGATCTGAACACCATCTGGCCCCATGAATGCCCCTCCATGAACTCTTTCATCTTGCAGAGTCTCTCCTGTAAGACATTTTCAAATTTAACCCAATAAGTTCACGAATTTTGCATGAGTACCGTAGAAATTATCCCCTTATTAAAGAGTTATTTTCAATGAATTGATTTAGAACAATACAATGTTGTATGACAAAGTCAATTTAGAATAATGTATGCACATTCAGACAAGAAAGAAACATCCAAATTTTCTTGAAGAATTATATTGATCAGATATCCATATTCTCTTACCAAATCGATCAGGCGGAGCTACAACAGTTCCCTTCAATAGCAATGAGAGCTGGGGCAAAAATCCCGTATTTAGTCAGAACATGGAAATAATTTTACTTAAAAAAAAATCATCATAAATGTGCTCCAAAACACATTTATTGTAACTTACAATAATATTTTAGCACAAATGACTTCTATATACATTGGATTTAATATATGATAGAAAAGGAAACTACAGGGTTCAGACTTCATCAAGATAGAAATCCAAGAACCTTTCACACTCACACCAATCTATGGATTGCTTAAAAAGGCCTTACTCAACTCTTGCATTTTTGAAGGAAATGCATTTAATCCAAGAAGCTGGAAATGTGTTACACAACCTTGGCAAGGAAGGAATCGCGAAAAAGACGGCCTTTCCTCTTAAGTTTTACTTCATCCAGATTGCTGCACTAACAAACAGCTATGATTAGCATGAAATGTTTTGAAGATCCTTTCACGCCAGACCATTCAAAATTGTGCCACATCAAAAAACATCTTTTACTGTTCATTCAGAAAGGCCGAAAGGTCCAAGCGCATTACAACAACAACCAGACAACATGTAATGAGCAAGCAGGTACTACACCTCTAAGCATGTGGTATGCAGGTATGAAGAAGGGAAATTAATAGGCTGAGAATATGAATAAGCATTGATTATTTGAAAGCTGAACATAGCACAGTATACATTATAAAAGTATACATGGCAAACTAAAAGTAAAGTGTAGCATGGAGTTTCAGAGAAATAAAGAAAATTGCCAAAGAATACAGTACTATGTATATTAAAAGTATCAAACTTAAATTATTAAAGTAAATTTTTGCAACAAACATGTCTTTGACAATATCTTGATACACAACAATATATCATAGTCAAATGTCAAAATTATGTTCATACTTAAGACTCAGGGCCAAAGTTGATACCAAACTGTTTGAGATCTTGCATGCTTGTTCTATCAAAGTATGAACCTAATTCATTTTCAAACCTGTCTGACACATCCTAAGCTAGGAATGTAAGGTAACCTGGAGTGTGATACAAATGAAATTAGAATATAGCACTAGCACAGAAGAATATTTAGCTGTTTATTGAGAAGTTTTGAGCAACTGCTCTGACATTCCTTTTGGATTAATACTGCTTATTTGAAAAATATGTAAGATTCATGTAGTTGTAGGACCCTTTTGCTATGAGTCTGAAAAGGAAGGAAGCTCATGTCAGAATTGTAAATCCACTTGTCACACCCCTTGTTTCACTCGGTACTTGAAACCTATGGATCAAGGCCCTTATTGTGTAATATTTCATTATTATTTTGTAACTTGTGTGAAGGCGCTTTCTAGTTAATCTCACCACCATGTACCTATATAAAGGCACTGTTGCCACATTTTGCACAGGGGTGCCATGTTTTTGGTTTCTGCAAAAGAGCTGCTCCTTTCCTTCCCTCCTCCTCATTTTCCCCTTCTCCTTCTCTCCCTTTCTTCCTCTCCTTCACAGCTTCATTCCCTCTTCTTCTTTCCCCCTTTCTCCCCCCAGCAAAACTTCAGCAGGTGCACCTTGAAAAGTTTCTAAGTGTTGGGGCGCAACCCGACTTCGCAGCGAAGTCGGAGTGCGCCCCTCAGCTGGAGCGCAGTAGGGAACCCAAAGTGCGCAAAATTTGACTAAGTGTTGGGGCGCAGCCCGACTTCGCAGCGAAGTCGGACTGCGACCCTCTTCCTGAGTGCACTAGGGGAATCATTCATCAGAAAATGGCTAAGTGTGGGGCGCAACCCGACTTCGCAGCGAAGTCGGAGTGCGCCCTTTTCCAGGGCGCAGTTTGAACAGAGGATGAAGACAGCCATGCACCGGTGCGCAACCCGACTTCGCAGCGAAGTCGGAGTGCGCCCTTTGACCGGTGCACAGTTGGGTGAAGTCAACTCAGAAATCTGCTAAGGCAAGAAAGCCTTCCAACTGCGCCGTTTTCCTCCTGCGCAACCCGATAGCGCCCGGATTCCTGGCGAAGTTGGATAAACTGCCTTTCAAGGCAGACACGTGTCACACCTCAACATCCGACAAGTGTCCATCTTCGGGATCCGAGCCGAGACTTGACCGCGCAAGGACAAAGCATGGGCAACACTACCGGCACCATCTGTCATCATTTAAAGCCGATGTGAAGTGCCATCTGCCGCACCTACCCGCATTCCTGTTGATTGAAGACTTGACCCGACGCACTGCCACGTAGCTGTACCGCCTTCAGGGACACCATGCTGCAAGGACAGTCCGGCCCGACAGAAGTCAGCCTCAGCAGCTCTTCAGCCGCTCGTGTCAGCTGCTGTCTTGTCTGGGACTTTGTGCCCATGAATGTAATGGGGGGAAATTGGGCTATAAATACCCACCACATTTTGATTGTAAGTGGTGGAAGGGGAATATATTGCTAGGGAACAATTGTAGCTGTGCGTTTGCCTCAAATATAAACATACACTTGGCTCTGCTTACTGTCTTTTATCTTGCATGCTGCCTCTCCTTGTCATTTCTGCCTCATGTTTCTTGTGTCATTGCTTGTTGTTGTACTGAACTCTGGACTCCAACATTTGATGGCCAGGTATTCCTGGAATGCATAGATAGAGGATACATGGGATCGCTGATAGCTGTAGTTTCAATGTGTGTTTGTAGATGAATGTCGTTAGTAGTGGTGATTGATTCGTTGTCGTGCTGCTTATTCCCCCCACCCAACTCCAATCACATTTGGAATCTCTTTCCCACCCCTTATCTCTTTTTATCTCTTTCCCTGCACTCTTATCTCTTTTTATCTCTTTCCTGCACTCTTATCTTGACAAACCCCCCATAGGAGCCGGCCTTCTCCGGAGATTGGCACGGAAGGCATTCCTTCCTTCCGGCCTTTCAATCTGGTGGGCGAATCTGGGCGCATTAACAACAAAATCCTTTCCTCATGGCAGATTCGTAACCAACAGTTTCTCTGGCACGCCCGGTGGGACCGAGGTCCCATATTTTAGAAGAAAATTTCCAACCCATTTCCACCTGGCACCAGCAGTTGCTTGGCCTTAACCGGTGGGACATGGTAGTTTCGCGCCCCCAAATGGAATCGAAGTACTAGTGCTCGCTTCATTGCTGTTCAAAATCAGAGCACCTGGCGACTCGCAAATCTGAATATTCTGAGTCCGAAAGACCGGTCCTAACGCCTTCATGCAAACAAGAAGGTGGCGAGCAAGGAATCCGGGAGATCAGTCTGACCTTTACGAAATCGACATTGCCGCTCCAGGAGAGCGCGTCAGACTGGCTGATTACCAAGCTCGCGAAGAAGAAATTCGAGAAGAAGCCGAGGCTGAAATCCAAGAAGCTGAGGCTGAAATTGAAGAAGAAGAGGCCGAAGAACAATCCACATCTTCGGACAGTTCCGATACCGAGTACACTACCGGGTCAGAAGCAGACATGGCTGCTTAGCAAGATGATGATGATCTTTTCCCAGCAATGGACTCTACGGGGCCCTTGGCCCTGGCCGAACAGCAAGTTGTGCCTCCTACTGCCTTAAAGTCCATCCCTACGTACGACGGCTACGGCAAGACGGCGTATGAACACATCCAGGACATTCTCGCCCTGGCTGCGCTTCACTCCATTACTGACGAAAGTGTGAAGACCCGTCTGCTAGCCCTTTCCCTTAGGGGAAAGCTTCTCTACTGGTGGAGATCATCGCCAGAGGGATCCATCACAGGATGGCGACAGTTAGCCGGCAGACTCGTAAAAGGATGCAACGAGTCTGTTGACCCCTCTTCTCTGTTGCATCAGTTCCAAAGCATTCAAAGACACCCCCAAGAGGAGGTGTCAGACTTCAACATCAGGTTTGCGAGGTCTTGGAAACGAGTGCCTCGCGAACTCCGACCGTCAGCAGGACAGAGCCGCCTACTACTACCTGAGATCTTTCAACTCAGACATTTGCTCGCCGTCGAAGGTCGCCAGAATCAACACATTCCCTGCTCCGTACGAGGCTGCCCAGCAAGCTGAAATGGATATCATTTCCATCGGCAGGCTTCCACACAGAGTACAACCGCCCATCTACCCTGATTTTCCCCGATCACAGTATCCATCCGCTTCTGGTTCAGAGCCGTCCACTTCAGGGCAGCAACCCCAGCAGCAATGGAACCCGGCGCCGGTCGTGAACCCTTACGGCCCGCCACAGATTCATTATCCGCCTCCTCGTCCTCCACGTTTCCCAACACTTCCTGCTCCTCCACAGCATGTACAATATTCAACTCCTCCTCCATTGGCCGCATTGCCTCCCCCAGCTCAGTTACCGCCGCCTCCCGATCATGATATTCATAATCAAATCCTACAGGAGGTACGGGCCCTGGCCTCTGGCTATCACACCATGTCTAACGACATGACTGTTCTGAAAAAGAAACAAGCCCAGATGGACCTGGCCCCAAGAAGGCCATATCCGCCTCCGGCGTTGACAAAGGATCGGCCCCCCGAGCAACATTTGCAACGGCGGCCTCCTCCGAGGAATGCTGCCATTGAAGAAGAACCTGGTACTTCAGACCAGGTCAACTGGTGCACCACGTGCAATGACCCGCATGATGAGGATGACTGTACACTGCACCAACACTACCTCCAGACCTTGGCCGGCAGCGCCATTGAGGACGAAGAACTCTATATGATCCTAGGCGACGAAAGCAATTTCGCCGTCTCAGACGAAGTTCCGATGCCGCCCCCCGCCAAGGAAAATAAGAAGTCTGCTGAACCCGCAGCCAAACCCTTGAAGGTGTACGCCAGAAGAGATAAGGCGCAACCCGAGGAGCTACCGCCCTACAAGAGACTGTGGCCGTACACGGCCAAAGACAAAGCTCCTCCGGCGAAGACTCCCGCAGTCAAGCCTCCTGCAGCCAAACCTCTTCCGGCTAAAGCTCCCGCTGCTCAGCCTCCAGCTGAAACAAAAGAACAAGCTCAGGAGAGGCTGAGATATCCGTCTCTGACCAAGAGACAGAGAGTTGAGGCCACTCAACAAGACCGGACAAAGTATGAGCCGGCGAAAGAAGCGGAAGGAGCAAGCACTTCGGGCTACAGCATAGTAGACGAGTCGAAGAGAACTCCCGCAAGAATCAGCATGTATGATGCTCTTCAGCTCCCAGGTCAGATTGATCTGTTGCAAGAATCTCTGAAGATTATGAAGAACGGCAAGCAGATACAGCCCGCTGTCCTGGTGCAACCCCTAACAGCCTCAAGCCACTGGGAAGAATAGACCACCTCCCTTCTATCTATCATTACGGATGCAAGGGTACATAGTACACAACTGCATGGTGGATTCTGGGTGCTTCCACGACCGTAATGCCGAGAGCCGTCTGCGATGAAATCGGGATGGAATACACAAGGAGCAGCCAAGGCGTGCTGCAACTAGACGGCACCCCTGTCAAGACAGTCGGTGTCATAAAAGACATCCCCATTCGGCTGCACAAAGCTCTCGACATCGTGGTCATCCAGGAAGTTGTGGTCGTTGACTTGGAACCCTACTTCGGCATGTGCCTCTCCAGGGAGTTCACGGCGAAGTTGGGAGGGTATTTGTCTCTGGACTACACGCACATGGAAGTGCCCTTCAAGGGAAGGAGACTGAAGATTTTCAACGAGAAGCCTTCCACTTACTTAGTAGAGAAGATACCCGGAGAAGAGCCTGAAGATTGCATGATCCAACTGTCGGAGGAAGAACTGGTAACGGTGGACATGACAGAGCAAGCTCTCGAGCAGCTGCAAGTAGAAGATGAATTCTCCTTGCGGGACTTCAACGCTGTAATTGAAACTGAGCAAGGTCGTTACACCATTGTTCAGCCCGAAAGGCTCGACAAGTCAGCCAGGAGAGAAGTAGGACCAGCACCTGAAAAGCCGTGGAAGCTTTTCTTTGACGGCGCACGATGCAAAAATGGCGCCGGTGCGGGAGTGCTTCTGGTTTCCCCAACCGGGATCCGTAAGGATTACACTTACAGTGCTGGCCCGGAGCCGTACAAACAATGCGGCGGAGTACGAAGCCCCGTGCTTGGGTTTGCGAAAGGCGGAGAGACTAGGGATCAAACATCTGCAGATCTACGGAGATTCAAAGTTGGTGTGCCACCAGATCATGAACAAGTGCGCCTCCAAAAAGCACTACCTCAAGGCGTACCGAAATCGGGTCTGGAATCTGATGGAGTATTTTGACTCGTTGAATGTAAAGGCTATTTCACGAGAGAAAAACAAGCATGCCGACATTCCGGCGTCTCGTTGGAGCCGTGCACGTTCCGGCCGATGACACCGTCCGTAAGCCGAGCCGGTTCGTACTATTTACAGTGCCTTCTGTGCTCGATAAGGACACCCACCGGGCAGGTGTTTAGCCGTGACGAGGAGATCGTCACATTTTTGGTAAATGAAGCCTGTTCAATCGAAGGTAGAGACCCTGATGACGAGCAATACGAGGGGTTGATACAGTTAAAGAATAATCATGTCCCAAAAGGACTGATTACTCTTGAGAGTCTATTTGATCAGAACGACAGAGCCATATCTCACCGGATCAAAGTAGACCCGAAGCAGTATGCCGACCTGGAGCTGGAACCTGGTAAATCGATCAAGGTCGGGACAGACTGCACCACAGAGGAACTCGAGCAGATCAGAGCATTGTGTCGAGAGTTCCCTGACATAGTAGCCTGGAGCTACCAGGACTTGAAGGGGTATGATAGAGAAATAATCCAGCATACCATTGAGCTAGAAGATGGCGCAAAGCCATTCCGGCAAAAACAGAGGGCCGTCAATCCAAAAATCGAGGCCATGATGAAGGCCGAGCTCTTGAAGATGCTGGAGGCCAAGATCATCTACCCCATCAAGCATTCATCCTGGGTTGCGAACTTGGTTCCCGTGAGGAAGAAGAACGGAGACATTCGTCTCTGTGTGGACTTTAGAAATCTGAATCAGGCCTCCCTCAAGGACCATTATCCGCTGCCCCAAATTGATCAGATCCTCCATATAGTTGCTGGAGCCCAGAGATTTTCCCTCTTAGACGGTTTTTCCGGCTACAACCAGATATGGGTCAAGGATGAGGACCAACATAAGACAACGTTCACCACCAAATGGGGAACGTTCGCCTATCACCGCATGCCTTTCGGCTTATCCAATGCCGGCGCCACATTCTAAAGAGCCATGGACCCGGCCTTCCGAGAGGAGCTTAACAAAGTAATTGTCATCTACTTGGATGACATGACTGTTTTCTCTCACAAACGAGAAGATCATGTTCCCCACCTGCGGCAAATATTCGAAAGGTGTCGTGAATTCGGCATCTCCATAAACCCGAAGAAGTCCGTCTTCGCGGTGAAAGAAGGAAAGTTGCTGGGGCATGTCATCTCAGAAAAAGGCCTAGCTATAGACCCTGACAGAGCAGAGGCCCTCCTCCGCTTGCCCGCCCCGATTGACAAGAAAGGGCTGCAGTCCTTCTTCGGCCAAATCAACTTCGTGCGGAAGTTCATCCCGGACTTCGCACAGGTAATCAAGCCCATGGCCGAGTTGCTGAAAAAGAATACTGAGTTCTTATGGACCGAAGAAAGGGGGCAAGCCTTCGAGGAGATCAAAGCTCGCATTGCACAAGCGTCGGTGTTGATAAACCCGGACTACTCCAAGGATTTCATCCCGTACGCGGTGGGAGAACCAGAGAGTTACGCCGCAGTTCTGACCCAAAAGGGAGATGATGGCGAGGAGCGCCCCATCGCGTTCCTGAGCCAAGTAATCCAGCCGCACGAAGAGAAGTACAACTTTATAGAGCGGCAGGTTCACGCCGTCATGAAATCTCTCCGTAAGTTCAGACACTTTGTCTCCCAAAGCAAGATCACTGTCTTCGTGATCCACCCGGACGTTCGAAGCTTCATCATTCAAGGAGAGCCGGGTCACAAGAGAGCGGGATGGATTGCCAAAATCCAGGAGTTCGACATCGAAGTGCGGCCAACCAAGCTAGTCGTAGGCCGAGCCTTGTGCCAGGAGCTAGCCCGAAGCGCGGCAGCCGAGATATCCGCTTGCGAGTGGGAGGACCCAAACAACACGCATCAACCTAGCCAACTCCTTACCCGAGGAGTGCGATTGGACAGATGAACTGGTGAGATACTTCTGCACCGGAAGATGTCCAGACCACATGAATGCCTCACAAAGAAGGAGGTTTCGGCTAGGTGCCTTGAAGTACACTCTTCGCCCAGAGGGGCTTTACTTTAAAAACATCGACGGCATCCTGTTGCGGTGCGTCAGAAAAGCAGACCAGTCCAGGGTCCTTGGGGAATTTCACTCCGGGATGCCTGGAGGTCATCATTCCGCAAGGCCCACGGCCTTGAAAATAATCAGAGCCGGGTACTACTGGCCCACTCTGTTCACAGACGCTCATGCGGTCCGTTCCAAGTGTGATCAATGCCAAAGATTTGTCGGCATAAACGAAAAGCACCCCTACCCCTTCAACTGATCCAAGCTGAGGCTCCATTTCAGAAATGGGGCCTAGATTTCATCAGGGTGATTTTGTCAAACTTTGCAGCGGGCCACAAGTTCATCTTAACCACCACCGATTACTTCACACGATGGGCAGAAGCGATCCCCGCAAAGAATGCCGACCAAGAGACGGTCATCAGGTTCCTTGAGAGTCTGATTACCCATTTCGGGGTCCCTGAGTCGATAGTGACGGACAATGGTCCGGGGTTCGCAGGCGCAGTACTCACGGAGTACACCAGCAAATTCGGCATCTATCACAAGATGTCTTCCAACTACTACCCGCAGGGAAATGGCCTCGCCGAGTCCACCAATAAGAATCTACTGAAGATCATTCGAAGAACAGTAGAGAATAACAAGAGGACTTGGCACCTACTCCTGAACCGGGTGCTATGGGCGGACCGAATCTCATTCAAGAAGTCCATCAAAACGTCCCCCTATGCGCTCGTGTACGGCAAAGAAGTTGTCTTGCCGACTCACCTTGAGATACCCGCTCTCTGGATGCTCGATGAGGAGAAAGGTAGCGGAGATCCAGTGGAAGACAGACTTTGCCAACTGCTGCAGTTGGAGGAAGACAGAGAGAAAGCGTACCAGGCCTTCACAAAACACGCTGAAGCAACGCAAGGCTGGTTCGCGAAAGGCGCCACTGCCCGAGTTTTCAAAATCGGGGACCTGGTGCTTAAATGGGACTCGTTCAAGGCCAAACCCGGCAACCATGGAAAGTTTGATGCCCTCTGGGAGGGCCCCTATCAGATTGCCCGGGTGAATCAGTTCAATGCATACATGCTTCGGGACATGGAGGGACATCCTCTCCCCATTCCCGTCAACGGGTTCCATCTAAAATTGTACCACCACTGAAGGCGCCCGAAGGGGCCCTTCCTTGTACAGATTTCCCCTTGTTTGTATTCCAAGTTTTTAGCATGTAAATATTTCAGTTTTCAGTTTTTAATTTCCAAGTAGCCCAAGTAAGTCCGAGGCAAATGCCTGACTTCGCAGCGAAGTCAGGCAGCGCTCATCAAATGAGGCGAAGAAGGGAAGAAAGCAGTTAAAAAGAGCTAAAAATGTCAAGTCTGGCTGCCCAACCCGACTTCGCAGCGAAGTCGGGCTGCGCCCTCTCCAAAGGGCGCAGTTGGGTAGCAGACTACAAGGAAAAGCCAAGTGTCGGACTGCGCCCCAGTTGTCGGGCGAAATCGGACTGCGCCCTAATTTCGGGCGAAGTCCGAGTGCGCACTCGTTCTCAGGCGCACCCTGAGTAGTCCGATGAGGGCTGAAAGCACTAAGTCCGAAACCCAAGATCGCCCGTGCTGGTGGGCGAAGTCGGACTGCGCCCCTTTTTCGGGCGAAGTCCGCACTGCGCCCTTCGAATCCGAGCAAAGACCGCGCTGGCAAAGACCGAACGGTAAGCTGACAAAAGACAAGTGTAAGGTCCGAGCTGCGCCCACTCTTGGGGCTAACCGCGAACTGCGCCCGTTTTCGGGCGAAGTTCGCGCCGCGCCCGTTTTTTGGGCGAAGTTCGGGTTGCGCCCAAAAAACGGGCGAAGTCCGACCGCGCCCCGGATTCTGGGCGAAGCACGAACCTCTCATCACAGCAACGCCAAAAGTTCACAAGTATGGGCCCGTTGCAAAGCCCGACACGTGGCGAGGTGTGGCTAATTAAAAAGCTCTTGAAAAGCGTGCCCAATGGTGGCAGCAACGTCAGCAACGGCACAACGTCCAAGGGAGGGCTTTAAATGATTGCGCGGTAACCAAGGATAATACATGTAAAAGATAACCTTGCGCAATATCCAAGGGTGACGCATTTAAAAGGTAAGGCGCGCCCTGGGCCAACAAATCACGTTTTTCAAAGAACGGGCCCCTGCGCAGCCGCCAAGGCCATAACGGCGCCACCAACCCAGGTTTAACTGCTTTAACCTCCTCCCTCGCGCCATTAATGGGCAGTCACCATCTACAAAAGACCCTGGCGCCAGCCAGAAAATTTATAAGTTCGAAGCTGACTCCCGGACTGCAGAGAATAAGCCTGACAAGCTCTGAAGTATTTGTCCCGGTATCTGATTGTTTCAACGAAGATGGACAAGGGAAAAGCGCCCGTACAGGCGCAAGCAAGTAAGGATCTGCGCGATGCTGACAAGTCCCCAGAATCCAACGAACATGAAAGCACAGCGCCTCGGAAGGGCAAGAAAGCAAAATCCAAAACAAAGAGGCGCGTAGCTGGCCAGACTCCGCCGCCACCAATCAATCGTCTGTCCGGGTACAAAGATGGTTCATTTTCCATCAGTATCACGAAGCTGCGCCTAACTATCGCAAAGTGGGTGGGTAAGGTTCCGCCTTCTCACCACCTCGGAGCCGCACATAATTCGAATCTTCATTCCTGTGCCCTCCGACTCACTGGTGTCCGGAGCTGGTTGAGGTGATTGCCGAATACTATAAACCAGCTGCGCGGCAGGTCTGCGATAACAGAGGAAGGGTGCTGTTCACTCTCTTCCGAGAGAGCGTCCAGCCGGCGTTTGCTCCAGGGCTTCAGTACAGCCCAGACGTAATTGTCAGAAGGGTGAACATCGAAGAGCAGACCGGCAGATTTTCGCAGACGAAGCGGATGAGAGAGTTCCTTAACTCAGAACTGAAGACTCCGCTGAACCCTGGACAATGGCCAACTGGCACCATACCACTGGACCGTTTCGAGAACAAGTACATCTACATTGTCCTGGCATGGGTCCTTGGCTGCGACACAGACAGAGTGGTACGGCCGCTTCAGCTGGCAACGTCCGAATGCATCCTGCACGGGGAGTTCTACGACTCCACGGCGCAGAAAGCGGGAAACGCCCAATCTTCTACGACTGGGCGGACTGGCTGGCTTACGCAATTCATGCAAGCCTGGTGAGACTGCAGCAGAAGCAGTCAACGGACTTCCGGTTTTGCTCATTCCTTACATGGCTGTGCCTGTACCATATGCATTACCGGATGAACGTCCCTGATCTGAGGAAAGCAAACGAAAGAGGAGAGCCCCTCCCCGTGTACGAATGGACTGAGGCCCTATACCGGAAAGGCTCGTTCTACGAGTTTAATGTTAGTTTTCTGGGCCAGGCAATGGGACTGTTCAACCGTGGCGCGGCTCGACCACCAGCGGCTATGACAAAACATCTGATAGACAACGAGCTTGGTGATACCTTCAAGCTGACCCAGGGTATTGTTGTCCGAATCTACGGATTCAAGGGAAAGCCGTGTTTGCTGCCCTACTTCTGCACAGATCATCAATTCGGGATGGAGGTGGCGCGGCAAATGGACTACGTCGAAGAGGAATTTGGCCAGGGAAAGAAAAGGGGTCACATATTCAAATATCCTATGACCTGGGCCAATATTCAAGTCTTCGAAATTGGGCAGCACGTTTATCTTGAACAGGAGCTCATTGATATGGGCCTGGTAATGCTGCCCCAACGCTGGAAGTACGACCCAATCGGAGTCCGGGGAAAGTTCACGCACATCTGTCCGAGACCTGAGATCATGCAAGAAAGAAGGAACTTGACAGGTGCGGACCTCTATTGGCGCATTCATTTGATGCAGTCATGGCCACCATGGCATGAATTTTACTGCGAAGAGGTCACTTACGATCCTGAACGGAATCCGGACCACCGAATGGAGTCGGCGGGATTCAAGAAATTCCTCGCTAAGGTGGCGCCGCTTAACTGGCATAAAGACAAAATCCTCGAATGCTGGAAAATGAGGTGTCGCACGCAACACGACAAGTCAGGCCGGAAGCATCTTGCCGTTGATGATGAATTTTCGGCACTTTATGATCAACACGTCGACACGTGGCAGCCCTTCGAATTTCGTAATTGCGTTCCCCGAGGCGCAAACATAAGGTATAAAAGAAGGGCTACCCCTCAATCATCGTCAACCCCGGCGACTTCCAGCGCGACTCCTTCCAGCAGTCAAGTGGGCCCAATGCAGCCTGTTACTTCTGCAGCAGCGCCCGAGGCGGCGCAAGGATCAGCACGGTCAACTCCTGAGCGGGCCCCTCCGTCAACAGAAAAGACATCCACGCCGCCAGCCAGTGGACCAAGTGCGGCAGGTATCCTCCCAGCGCGACCCAGTACAAATTTACCGTGGGGACATCAGCGCCTGCCCCTTTATTGCCGCTCCCTCCAGAACCAACCACGGCGTCGGGAGAAAAGAAAAGGAAAAAGGTCGAAAGGACTAAACGTCCAAAGGAGCCAGTGCAGCAGACACCTGCGGAGCAGACACAAGCAGCAGCGCCGGAGGTTGTCTCTTTAGACAGCCCCGAACCAGTAGCGGACATCCAGGCCGCAACCATCCCTCCAGCATCGGCTCAGGAGGAGCCCGCAGGTACGTCCTCTGTGCCCGTTGCCCAAGTCCACGCCAGCCCTGCAAAAACCCCAACTCCCACTTCATCAGGGCAAGCCGTAGCCGCACCCTCTGCATCTCAAGCCACCCCGCCGTCCAGCGACTTTCACTCATTTGACCAGTTTGCTCAGGACCCCAACGCTTTTCAGTCCCTGAGTCAAACCCTAGAGCCTTCACCCGCAGTTAGTGCTGAAGCCGCTCCCTCATCTCCACATCCTTCGCCCCAGCCTACTGAAACCCTACCAGCGCCATCTAGCCAAACCCCTGTCACTCCTAGGACCCGGTCGCCCTCGAAAGCTACTACCCCTCTGGTATCCCACCTACTTCATTGTTCGCGGGAAAAATGCCGCAGCAGGCCCAGGAGCTGGAAGATCTCGATTTCATGAGCATCACTGAGGACCAGCCTCTGGCAGTAAGAGCCGCGGGGGATCTGCCTCCTTCCTTCAAGGAGTTAAGCGCAGAAGGGCCGAAGGGATAGCCGCCCCGGTCAAACGCACAAAGTTTGACCTAAATCGGAGAGTGCTTACGACAAAGAAGCTGATTCCTAAGGTGAAAAAGCCTCTCCGCGACATGACCGAGGCGGACTACGAGCTTCAGACAAAGGAGAAGAACTTCGATGACATCAACGAAGAGTATGAGATCCGCGGTATTCGCCGCAGAACAGACAACCTCCTTGTCAAGCATCTCGAAACCCAGGAGGCGCTTTTCCAGCTGCAGAATACAACCAGGCAGCTCGAAGAAGACTTGGCGAGGGCTACGGCCCAGTTGGGGTCAGCGCAGCAAGAAGTTGAAGATCTTAAGGCTCAGCTGGCCGCCGCTCAGCAGACAGCCGAACAAGAGAAGAAAGCAGCGCTGGAGCAGATTTCACAACTGCAGGGTTCGCTGAAACAGGCGCAGTCGCAGCTAGCAGAGCAAGCATTACAAGCGGCGGCCTTTTCAAAGAGCAAGGCGAAGGAGATGCGCGCAAGTCTGCTACAAGGTTGCAAGCCCAACCTTGTCAAGTCCTTGACAGTTCTGGATTTCTTATCCAGAATTGAAGAAATATCTGCCCAGGGCAAGCCTGTGGTAGAGGAAGCCGAACACCAAGCGAGGCAATTGCTAGACCTGGCTATGGAACTTGAGAAGTTAGAGCGCGATGGCTTCCGAATCTCCCCTATGTCCCGTCTTGCCTCAGAGTGGGCAAATGCAAGGGTAACCTTGCACACTTACTTCGCCCGGACGGAAAGGATCAGAACAGCCAGGCAGGCGCTGGACGCCTTAGAACAGAAAGACAAATTCTCCTGGCTCCTTTCCGTATTCTATCCGAGCACGGGTGTCCGAGCTATGTCAGAGATGACGAACTCCTCACCCTTGAGCAAGTTAAGAAGAACTGGCTGTCCTTCGAGGCAGATACAGCTGAAATTGATAGCTGGACAGAACCAGTTCAAGAAGCGCAGGTCGCTCAAATGGTGGCTAAGTATTGCAAAATCAACTCTTCTCTTGAGGAGTTGGGCAAAAGATTTAACACCATTGACCTGCATGCGGTCGCTGCATTCCATGCAGTACTCAGAGAAATCAGCGACCCCTCTCCTTTCCAAGCCGCAGTCTGGGATCAAGCTAAGACTGTGGTCGAACGCATCAGCAAGCTAGAGGTCGAAAGCGGAGAGCCTTCTGATTCAGAAGGCGAGACTGAGGAGGCAACTGGTGAAAGTGAAAATGAAGAAGAACAGTTGCCCCGAGGTAAGCAACCAGAGCAGCAGAAGACAGGGGAAGGAAGTTCCTCTGCACCCAAAGGATAAAGGCATGGTTCTTTGCGTCGAGGCGAGCTCGACACCCCGCGAGCCGCCAGGAATGTTGCCACATTTTGCACAGGGGTGCCATGTTTTTGGTTTCTACAAAAGAGCTGCTCCTTTCCTTCCCTCCTCCTCATTTTCCCCTTCTCCTTCTCTCCCTTTCTTCCTCTCCTTCACAGCTTTCATTCCCTCTTCTTCTTTCCCCCTTTCTTCCCCCAAGAAAACTTCAGCAAGTGCACCTTGAAAAGTTTCTAAGTGTTGGGGCGCAACCCGACTTCGCAGCGAAGTCGGAGTGCGCCCCTCAGCTGGAGCGCAGTAGGGAACCCAAAGTGCGCAAAATTTGACTAAGTGTTGGGGGCGCAACCCGACTTCGCAGCGAAGTCGGACTGCGCCCTCTTCCTGGGCGCACTAGGGGAATCATTCATCAGGAAAATGGCTAAGTGTCGGGGCGCAACCCGACTTCGCAGCAAAGTCGGAGTGCGCCCCTTTTCCAGTGCGCAGTTTGAACAGAGGATGAAGACAGCCATGCACCGGTGCGCAACCCGACTTCGCAGCGAAGTCGGAGTGCGCCTTTGACCGGTGCGCAGTTGGGTGAAGTCAACTTAGAAATCTGCTAAGGCAAGAAAGCCTTCCAACTGCGCTGTTTTCCTCCCCGCGCAACCCGATAGCGCCCGGATTCCCGGCGAAGTTGGATAAACCGCCTTTCAAGGCAGACACGTGTCACACCTCAACATCCGACAAGTGTCCAACTTCGGGATCCGAGCCGAGACTTGACCGCGCAAGGACAAAGCATGGGCAACACTACCGGCGCCATCTCGTCATCATTTAAGCCGATGTGAAGTGCCATTCGCCGCACCTACCCGCATTCCTGTTGATTGAAGACTTGACCCGACGCACTGCCACGTAGCTGTACCGCCTTCAGGGACACCATGCTGCAAGGACAGTCCGGCCCGACAGAAGTCAGCCTCAGCAGCTCTTCAGCCGCTCGTGTCAGCTGCTGTCTTGTCTGGGACTTTGTGCCCATGAATGTAATGGGGGGAAATTGGGCTATAAATACCCACCACATTTTGATTGTAAGTGGTGGAAGGGGAATATATTGCTAGGGAACAATTGTAGCCGTGCGTTTGCCTCAAATATAGACATACACTTGGCTCTGCTTACTGTCTTTTATCTTGCATGCTGCCTCTCCTTGTCATTTCTGCCTCATGTTTCTTGTGTCATTGCTTGTTGTTGTACCGAACTCGGACTCCAAGATTTGATGGCCGGTATTCCCTGGAATGCATAGATAGAGGATACATGGGATCGCTGATAGCTGTAGTTTCAATGTGTGTTTGTAGATGAATGTCGTTAGTAGTGGTGATTGATTCGTTGTCGTGCTGCTTATTCCCCCCACCCAACTCCAATCACATTTGGAATCTCTTTCCTGCACCCTTATCTCTTTTTATCTCTTTCCTGCACTCTTATCTCTTTTTATCTCTTTCCTGCACTCTTATCTTGACAAACCCCCCATAGGAGCCGGCCTTCTCCGGAGATTGGCACGGAAGGCATTCCTTCCTTCCGGCCTTTCAATCTGGTGGGCGAATCTGGGCGCATTAACAACAAAATCCTTTCCTCATGGCAGATTCGTAACCAACAGGCACCTTATTTGATCATTATAATCAAATAGTGGATCTTGAGATATCATACAATCATTACTTGCATTATTCATTCCTCTTTCACAAAGTGCTCGTTTTATCAATAACTCTCTTTTCTTTCAAACACTTTGGAACGATTGATTCTCCAATATGGTACTAAAGCCTAAGGTGACAAGGCTTAGGACTTGGAGATCATTTGTTTTTCCAAGCTGCTAGAAGAAGACTCTTAACAAAGCAGTAACACCATGGGATCACACTTTGCCTCTGGAAGACTTCATTTTCAGCTTGAACAAGCACTACAAGAGAATGTGGCAAAATCTGAGCTTATTTACAAATCCAACTGAGCTGTTACATTTGGTGATGGATGAAGACTTAAGAAGCCTTTGGTTCAAATGGTATCTATATGCCGAAATTCTTCACATTTGAGGAGGTATCACAATTTTTTTTCTTTTAGAAAAAAATTCAAATATCTTGTGATCCAAGCTGATTTTTTGATACATTTGTAAATTCATAATCTACACAAAAACTTAAGGGGGGTCTCAATTTTACATTATGGCTGATTTCGCCATCTGAATTCTCAAAAATGCAGTCAAAATTTGGTCCACTCTTCTTTATTTTGGTATACATTTTCAAATATTTGAATCTTGAAATTAAATTTTGGAATATACCATGCACATGTAGCAGTTTACTGGGTGGTTTTTGGCTGACTTCAAGCAGTTTAGCAGTAGGTATTAACCATTTTGCAGCATGGTTTTATGGCAAACAAAAAAAGGTTATTTGGGCCCTCCAAATTTCCTCAAAATTGTGTGCTCCCATCTTCGCACCCAACCCATGGCACGGCCAAATTCATTAGCATGAGCATGCAAAGTCTTGTAACCAACAGGTTACAGGTTCAATTCTTAACTACCCTCCTAACACATTTTTTTTTACAAAGTAAATTTGATCAAAAGTCAACTTGAAACCCATGCATCTCCTGCTGTGCACCTAAAAACCCTTCCAATTTGACAGTTGGCAATCTCAGTGCCCATCCATGTGGACCACTATTTCTAAGTCAAATTCAATCCATGTCAGCTAATGTGGCAGTTTAGTGGCAACTGGCATGGTGCTGTCTGGCACCCTGTCATCATCCAGTCACCATATATAGCTCGCAAGTGGCCGTCTGATTAACATAAAGGGGTCATCCCAGTTAGAACAGGTCAGCAAGGTACAATGCACCAGAGCATAAAGGACAGATGACCTTGCCACATAGTGCCTTCATATTATTTCTCACCCTTTCCTGAAATTGAAAATTTTAAGATATAAATCTGAATGTGCGTTTTAATATCCAACATGGAGACTGCAGAAGCCTGTATTCCGGAATCCATAACTTTCATATGCAAGAAGTTTTTCAGCATCCCTCCTCCCCACTTGGATTCATTTTCTCCAGCACTTCAAGTTAGTGCAGTTAGCTTTTAGCCATCTGTTACAGGGAATTCTATATTTTGGGGAAAACATCATGGATTTGGTTTATAACAATGAGCTTTTGGATGGGAAAAAAGTTAGACATTGGAAAGATAACATGACCCACTTGCTGAAGATCAATGCTCTATTGTATATCACTAAGGACACACTCAACAAGAAGCACATCAATGTTTGGGAAGAAAACAATAAAGGACCAATCAAATTGATACTCTCAAACACTAAGGATCAATGTAATATTGTCAAGTATTCCAGTCATGCTTAAATATTTATAATGCAGTAAAGTTAAACAAAAAAGTAAAATGCAATAAAGATCTCTCTAAGTGAATAGAAGATAACTGAAATCACTCACAACCATAATAAGTAGAACTGCAGCATGTATCATTACTCTCAGAATCTGCAATACATATCAGCAATCAACCTGGTGGAGTGTAATCACATCAATGGTACTCTGACAATTGACACTAACAACAACCTCAAATCAATCAAGATAGATGGAATGCATAGGTACCAAGTAGGCAGTTGGCAATTGCCAAACCTCTTCAACCACCTAACTACCCATATACATGAAAACATAGTTGAGAAATTCTGCAAAAAATCCCGATTCGATCCGATTTTTCCCGATTCACAAGCTAGCCAATTTTTGCCAATTTTTTCCCAAAAATTTTTGATATGCATGAAAAAAGCTTTTTTTCAATGAAAATTTGCATTTTCTTTGGTTTTTTCAATGAAAAAATGCCCATTTTTTGCCGGTTTTGTCCCCCGATTTTTCCTGATTCTTTTCCATGCTGATTCCAATCCGGTTCCGATTTTCTCAACTATGTATGAAAACAATAAAAGCACCCCCTAACACATGAGATGCCATTCTAAATCATGTCAAAACATAACATGAATACATAGGCAAAAGACAAAGCAATTTACACAATGACTCATCACTAATGTAGCTTCTGAGGTGGAGTACGATCAACTCGACTGCCTACGATTAACACATCTTTCAATTCTCCAAGAAGCAGAATGCAAAGGAGATTTGAAAAGTCATGAAAAAAAGACATTTGACAAGCCTGTTAGTGTCAAGCTTCTTAGTATAATGATGAAGATTCTATTCCGTCACATAAGGATGAGAAATCTTCTACCTATGGCGATGATGAATCTTCTAGTAAGGATGATAACGGTGGACATTTTTGAAAAGAGATCGAACTTTACATTAAGTTATTCAAAATGAAGAAAGGAAATTAGAAGCTAAAATATCTTAATCTATAACTTCTCCAAGAAATTGCAGATTTGAGGAAAATATCATAGCATGAGGAGGATCACATTGATAGACATTATCCAACTGATGATCAACACACTATGGACCACATATTGGAGGAAAATATAACAGAGGAGTATATTTCTTTCAGTGATCTTCTTCTTCTTCTTCTATCAATGATGCTCCTAACTAGTGTTGCAAAAATCAGGCAAAAAATTTTCAAAACTGCAGGTTTTTGAACCTTGCTGATTTTTATTCAAAATATTCATAAAATTCAAGGTAAAGAAACAAAAAAATAAGGGAAAAAAACCATGAAAACAATGGGAGAGTTTTAAAAGGAAAAAGGGGGAAATCACAGAAAAAAGGAAAAAAATTGGGGAAAAAGTGTAAAATGCAGAGAAAATTGGATTTCATTTTCAATATGTATTAAAATTTTAAATTATGTTTTTTTTTTTTTTTTTTTTTGTCAGCTTTTTACCAACTAATTGTCACTAAAATCCTGATCCGACTTTTTTCAAGGCCTTGCTGATCACGATTTTTTCAACAATGCTCTTCAGGATTATGATCATGCTCATGATTATTTTGATGATAATGTATCCTTGTTGGTAATCACATTAATTGCCCCCCTCCTAATGATTGTTGTGAGGATGTTGAAGGTCCTTCTAATGCTTCTCTTGATGTTGCTATCGATGATAAAAATAATGTGTGCTGTTCTCCCAGTTTTGATGATGTTGAGGAACAGCCCTATGGCATTGGTCATAAGTTGTTTCAAAATATAGATTGGATAGATCAAGGATTTGGCAAATATAGATAGAATGTTGTTGCTTCTATTAAGATAAATCTTGGACCCAATGAAGCAAGTCTTGGGCAGCCTTAGGTAGCTTCCACTGATGTTATAATTCTCCATCTTCTATTGGAATCATGGACTGATCATTTGAGTTATTCCTTTGTTTTTGCAGATTATTCCTTTTCCCAAACATTTGTGCCTCTTTCTTTCAAATGCTATGTACCTTGGAATGATGGACTCTCCAACATAAAGCTATTGCATCTCAAATATAAATAATGTGCTTTCCTTCATTCATTATTTAAGATGAAACAACTATCACAGCATGAATTCTCTTATGGGGAGGAGATCACCCTTAAATCATGCATGTGTGTAGAAAGAGGCCTTTGATCAATATCTTTATCCTTATGATGATGATGATGATGATGATGAGTTTGTTCTATTTGTGGATTGTTCCAACTGAAAAGAGCCATGTGGAGCACTTCATGAGATTGGAAGGTGTTGTATTCCTCAAGTTTTGGACATCTTCATCATCCACTAAGAAGCAAGGTCAAAGAGGCATGCTCAAGGTGTTGGAAGCCATCATTAAGGCAACATGTTGATGTAATGCCGCCTTTTTAGCCCCTGCAAGTTGCGTGCAAAAGGGGATGTTAGAATTGGAAACAAGCTTTTTGGCCCCATTGTTTCACTTTATAATTTAACCCTTCAAGTCAAGACCCTTATTGGGTAATATACCATGATAAACAGGGAGATGCCCCTAGGATTGTATACCCCAAGGAAGAATCCCCTAGGGGATGGGTATGGAAGGACACAGTGTAGACATCGTCCAATTGTCCCCTATACGTCCTCACTTACCCTCATTTGTGCAAGGACATGCAGGGAACACCTACGCGTCCTCTTGAGGGATGAGGGATGTCTAGGCATCCACTACGTAATATACAGTGTTTTGTAGCTTAAACCTAACTTAATATATAATAGAATAGAATACAAGGTTTTTAACATCCACAAGGCCAAAAGCAGCCTATGGGACATGAACTTTACAAAGAATCGTGGCCACCACCCTCAAAATCTAACCCACTTATTTTTCTTTCTGCAATGTTGATGTTTTGCTACTTATTTTGATGATAAATTCTCCTACTTTCTGTACTTTCTCCTTTTCAAATAGTTCTTGCAATGATTCCATTCCTAGAGTATCAGCACAATAGCTCATAAATCACTAAACGCCTTGCATACAAAAATGTTTCTGTCTCAACTGCCCTTGATGTACAAAAGGTACATATCCTCTCCTCCCATTCCTCTTTTGGTCTCTTCCATATGCCTATTTCACATCTAAGTTGGTGTGAACTGGTCCTTAAGCCATGAGCATCTTTGCTCTCCAATTGATGTTTACCCCTATATAGGCCTTTTGGTGGTGATCGTATGTAGGGTTAAATTCAACAAGATAATGTTCTCTCTTTCTTCCTAACTTCTTTTCCCACATAGTTGCTCTGAATTTTTCCTTAACAAATGCAGTCGTATTTAGAGAGACAAGAATACAAATGGATAGGTACCTGCACAATTGACAGTTATTTGCATAATATAGAGAGTTGTCAGATTAGATAAACAACTGAAATCTAGAAACTTAATTCCCCCCCCCCAAAAAAAAAAAAAACTTCCAGACTTTTGTCGTGACAAGAATGCAATCTATGGGGACTTGCATTGCTTTGTTCAAAGTTGAAACAAACAACTTTAGCATCTCCAAGAAAGTTCTAGAATCCATTTATGTACATATAGTGAGTGTATGACATTGCCACATAATATTTTTTTCGGATATTTTGGGACAGCTACAAATAATCAAAAAATGAGTCATCAGAAACCAAAAGTTGAACACGATACTTTGAAGAGCATCCTTGGCAGTCCAGTGGCCCAATCACATTGAATCAATCACTATACTCTCCAAATAATGCATCATTGTATTTTCATTTTGTCTATGATTGCTGATTAGTAATAAGAAAACTAATGATTAATTCAAATTTGATGTCTTCATTTGTATTTTTAATTTTTTATAATTCTATATTTTTTATAGCCATTCCCTTTGTCATCTCCTTTTTGCTAAAATTTAGGGGTGTCTTCTATCCATTACTTTTTTGCATCCATAGGTTTCCCCATCCCCAACACAAGGGTACTCTTGTAACGGACGTAATATTTATTGTTGTTTTGTAACTTCTGGTTAAGGCCTTTTCCTTTTAACCTCACCGTCATGTGCCTATATAAAGGTGCTTTATTGGCTCATTGTAATCTAATTGTATATATTGAGATATCATATCATTATATTTAAATTGTTCAATCCTATTTCACGAAATATCTTCCTCCCATCTTCTTGAATATCTCTCTTTTTTCTTTTTGAATGCTTTGTACTTTGGAATGATGGATTCTCCAATAATTCATAGGGAATAGTATTAGATACTAAACTATTTTTCTTACATTCTTGTACTGATATTGATTTTGGAGACTTGAGTAACTTGAAACCATAATATGTGCCAAACAAGACACCTATTTTTCCTTCGGGTATAGAATCTGCACATGTTAAGCTTAACTTCTAAATGGCCATGCTTAACAAGAGCCTACTCCTATGCACGATAGTCCTATATGATTATTCCTCTAAGCCTACAAATAATTTTTCACAATAAGTGAACAAGGAAATGCATTGCAGGGATAAGCTTATGACATAGATTATGAAAACCATATTTGATATTTATCCAAAACCAAAATGGCATGGAAGAGAAAACAGCATGGGAACTTCAATTTGGATTCATGAAATCAAGGACCAAATAAAACTGAAGTTTGTCTTTATGAGTGAAACCTGCATTTGAAATCAAATATAATTTTATGGCATCAACAAACTGTACCTCTATTTCTAGTCAGATCCTACAGGTAACCTTTTTCAGCAAATAAAACTCTGAATGGAAGAAATGATCACACAAAATACTTTCAGAAGTTTGTAGGTCACAAATTTACAACAAAGAAAGAACTGAAAGCTTACCCAATTTCATGCATTATCTGTTGCAGCTTTCTCATGATGTTCCGTGATTCTTTATCCAAAATGGGAACAATCAATGGAACACTATCCATGTACCTGAAGTTGCCAATTTACGGGGAATTACCACAGCTGTTTAACATACTATACATTAAATAAAATACATTTGAATAGATTAAAGATCAAATTAGACCTTTTTTGCAATAGTTCTTCCAGAAAACACCTAAGTCTGCTTACACCAACTCTTGCACGTTCTTCCTTTAACAAAGAACGTCCTAACTTATCCTCCAAAGTAGCCACATCCTGGACTTCTCTTAAAGCAAGAGCCTGTAGAATTAAAGAATAAATGAATTTCTATCGAAGTACTGAATTATTGAAGGTCCTATATAGACTAAATAGCAATTCCAAAACCACAGAGATATAGTTTCCATCAAGATAGTTGAAGTTTCAATACAGACAAAAAGAATTTCAATTTTAGTTCTTTATTCTTTATTTAGAAAGCAATAATAAAGCAACTTGAGCTTTCACCTCCCAAGAATAAAATAATTTACCATGGAATATTTGTCAGGTTTAGCCAATGTATTTTTTAGAAGAAAAACTTAAATCCTATTTTGGTACATATGAGGGAAAGACAAGTTCTGTACACAAAGTTCATCTAAATAGACAAAATACAGGGGGGGCCATTTCAGGCCCATATAACTCCAAACATTTGTTCATGCAGTTGAAGTCCAACTGATGAAAATGTTTGCCTTACAAAGAGCCCACCAAGGTTTAATTCCTATGTGTGTCGTGATAATACAGTTGTGATTCCACCCAAAAAAAAAAAAAATTATATTGCATAAGAAATAAGAATGGTCAAACCCTGGTAAAAAGACATTAGTGTGTATCCAATGGCATTAGTTCAACCCATTAGATTCCTCAACTTTCAAGGAAGAGACCGAGATTCGAATCTTGCCAAGTGATACATGCACAATTGCCAAGTTGTTGTAACTTATAATACAACTATGTGGTCATGATGCAATATGGGTAGGGCCCGTTTAAATCCCATATAACCCATTGAAAAAAAAAAGATATCAGTGTGTGTGTTTTAAGCCTCCATTTAAAAAGGTAAAAGAGTAAACCTTTAATTAAGATTATTACGGAAAAAAAGGGAGAACACAAAGAACTTGAAAGAGAGAAAATACTTATTGGATTATAAATTTATAAAATGAAGACAGCACATCGTTTTACAGTAAAGGAATAACATAACTCTAAGTGATAAACCCTAAAATGACGTAAATATACTTTAAGTCATTAATACAACACTAAAGCATGAATTAGACTAAGTCAACAAGTGACTTTATTAATATGCCTAAGTCTATAGTCTAGATGACAATTATGAACTAAATAACTCTAACATCCTCCCTTAATGGTCATTCTAGAAACTACACCAAGTTTATCTCTGAAATTTACAAATTTATCTGGGTCAAGAGACTTGGTGAAAATGTCTGCAGTTTGGTCCTAAGTTGGGCAATATTTCAGCTCAACTTTTCCATCTTCTACAAGTTGTCAAATGAAATGACTATGCACATCAATATGTTTCGTCCGCTCATAGAAGACGGGGTTCCTTGCCAACTTGAAAACTCCCTGGTTATCACAAAGAGGTACCGTAGGCTCATCCTGATGGACTTTCAAATCAGCAAGCATTCTTCTAAACCAAACTGCTTCACATGCCCCTTTTACTGCTGCTTTGTATTCTGCTTCTATGGAGGATAGTGAAACTGCATGTTTCTTGCTGATCCAGGAAACTGCCCCTATGTCAACACTGAACACATAACCTGTTGTAGACCTCCTGTTATCCATGGATCCTCCACAATCCAAGTCTGAATAGCCACACAACTTAGGCTCCTTTCTTTTCCCATGTAAAATGTCAAGGTCCAATGTTCCCTTTACATACCATAGCACCCTCTTTGCTGCTGTCCAATATTATGTTTTTGGAGCTTGCATAAATCGGGAGATATAGTTGACTGCATAGCTCAAGTCAGGTCTAGTGGCAGTAAGATAGATCAAGCTGCCCACTAGTTGTCTGTAGACTGATTCAGTGACTGTCGTTGAATCAGCCTTGGCTGAAAGTTTCAGCCCTTTCTCCATAGGTGTAGATGAGATTTTACAATCTGCCATCCTAAATTTATCTAACAAACTTTTGGCATATTTTGTTTGTGAAACAAAAATATGATTATCTGTTTGCCAAACTTCTATACCTAAGCAACAATGTAGGAAGCCTAAATCTGTCATGTCAAAAGCTAAACATAACTTTGATTTTACCTTTGCAATTGCTCCTGCCTTACTACTAGTAATGATGATGTCATCAACATATATCACTAGAATCACCATTCTCGCTTTTGACGTAGAGATTGGGGTCAAAAGGACACCTTCTGAATCCCTATTCTCCCAAATACCTATCAATTTTGATGTACCATGCCCTGGGAGCCTACTTCAGCCCATAAAGAGCTTTCTTCAATCTGCATACCAAATGTTCCTTCCTTGGAACCTGAAATCCCTGCAGTTGGTACATGTATACTTCTTCTAGATCACCATTGAGGAAGGCACTCTTCACATCCATTTGATGTAGTTTCCAGCCAAACTGTGCTGCCATGGCTAGAACCAAGCGGATTGTACCCATTTTTGCAGTAGAAGCAAATGTCTCCTCATAGTCAATCCCTTCCTTCTGAGTAATTTGCAACCAGCCTTGCTTTATGCTTGTCAAGCATCCCATCTGCCTGATACTTGACTTTATAGACTCATTTGCAGCCAATGGGTGTCTTCCATGAAGGTAGACCTTTGAGAGCCCATGTTTGATTCTTCATCAAAGTCTCATGTTTGGCTTGCATAGCCTTTTCCCATTCTGGGTTGCCTTTGGCTTCTTCATAATCCTGAGGCTCAAAGAGTTTTGAAGGTTAGCCATCAAAGCATAATTCATCATACTAGATGCCTTACCTCTTTTTGGTCTACCTTCCTAACTTATACCAGCCAGCTCATCCCAATGAGCATCATCATTATAATTCACTAAACCAGATGCCCTATCTCTTTTTGGTCTACCTTCCTGGCTCATATCAGGTAGCTCATCCCAATGAGCATCATTATAGGTGTTGTACCACCACTTTGGTCCTTTCTTTCTCTCTTGCAGCTGCAAAACAGCACTGGTTTCCTACTGATTTGAACTATTTCTAGCATCTTCTTGGCTGGAAAATTCATGGGAGTCATGCTGAGAGGTGATTCCTACCTCTTGTTGACTTGCCCCATCCATTGAACCTGTTTTTCCGGCCATATCCTCTTCAT
Source organism: Wollemia nobilis (assembly GCA_028583015.1). NCBI lineage: Eukaryota > Viridiplantae > Streptophyta > Pinopsida > Araucariales > Araucariaceae > Wollemia > Wollemia nobilis. The sequence continues at coordinate 4,208,368 of JAQPPZ010012983.1, read as the reverse complement.
TTTCAGCAACTTTCAGATCTGATTTATTTTTTTTGGAACAGCCCTGCACTTTCATCAACTACCACATCATGGCTAAGACATGTTGTGTTAGTCTTAACATCAACCAACTTATAAGCTTTATGGTTGTCATTGTACCCTGTGAGCATCATTTTCTAGCATTTTGCATCAAGTTTGGTTCATTTTTCTTTAGGAACCCATGCATATACTACTAAACCAAAAACTTTGAGATGACTTACTTGAGGTTTTCATCCAAACCATGCTTCTTCTGGAGTCTTCTTGTGTACCGCTTTTGTTGGAGACCGGTTGAGAAGATACACCGATGTGTGTACTACTTCTGCCCAATACTTGTAAGGAACAAACTTGTTCTCTAACATACACCTAGCCATCTCCATAATGGTACAATTTCACCTCTCTACCACTCCATTTTGCTGTGGAGTGTAGGGTGTGGTGTATTGCCTCTAAATGCCTTCTTGAGTACAAAAATCAAGAAAATCCTTAGAGCAAAATTCTCCACCATTATCAGATCAAAGGACTTTAATGCTCTTCCTGGATTGGTTTTCTACCAAAGCCTTGAACTTCTTGAACTCATTAAACACATCTGATTTCAACTTCAAAAAATACACCCACATCTTCCTAGAAAAGTCATCTACAAACAACAAAAAATACTTGGCATTGGAGAATGATGTCGTCTTCATAGGCCCACAAATGTTAGCATGGATCAACTGAAGAACTTCCTTAGCTCTCCAAGCTTGCCCTTCTTCAAACGGAGTCCTGTGTTGCTTACCAGCCTGACATGCTCTACAAATTCCTTGCTGATTTTGTATATCAGGAAGGCCATCAACCAAACTTTCTTTAGCCAAATAAGAAAGAGATCTCAAATTCAAATGCCCATACCTTTGATGCCAAAGCTCACTACTATTTTGACCACTCTTGGCCATCAAAGCATACTCTTTCGCCTCCCTTGCATCAACCAACCTAAAAATCCCATGCTCTTCAATACCAAGAGCGAGTGTCTTCTTACTAACCTTATCCACAAAGTAGCATTTGTGATTGTTGAAAATCACATGTAAGTGGGGGTTGTGCTTCATAATTTCACTAACAGAAAGTAGATTCTTATCCATTCCTGGAACATAGTGAACATTAAGAAATACCAGCTTTTTACCTGACAGGGTTATCTACACATTACCTTTGCCTTCTACCCTGTATTCCTCCCCACCACCAAACACCACAGAGTCATTAGAAGATTCATTAGCAGCATAACTAATATACCAATCTCTCCTATTGGTAAAATGACGAGATGCACCCGAATCTATATACCAAGCAAATGTTTTCACATTGTCTGCTTTATCCCATGCCATAAACACAAAGAGGTCTTCCTCTTCCTTATGTTCTGCAACATTGGCCTACTTCTTTGGCCCTTGGTTATTCTTCTCATCATATAACCTTTTCCTGCAAAACTTTTTCTTATGGCCCATTTTTCCACAATAATGACACTTAAAAGTCTTGTGATTACCTGAGTCATCTATCTTGTTGCCCTCATGCTTCTTAGCAAACTTGCCTTTGCCCTTGAAGTTGGCTGACAAAGCCATTTCTGAACCCTCATTCCTGCTGCTACTTCCAAACTGCTTTTTCCACCTGTCTTGCTGCAAGAGCTTGGTGCTCAAATCCTCAAACTTCAGGTCAACATCAGTAGAAGTAATATTTAGGGTTTCAATAAAATGCTCAAATGAGGCTGGTAAACTCTTGAGAGTGATTACCACCATGTCTTCTTCCATTTTCCACCCAATGGCATTCAATTGTTCTCCAAGGTCTTTTATCTTCAGCAAATGATCTTGTAAAGACTCACTTTCATCCATTTTGCTTGAAAACAGTAAATTTTTAAGGAAGAAGACTCTACCTTTATCTGAAGTTTCATGTAAATCCTTCAGTCACTTTCAAATAGCTACAACATCACCCCTAGTCTGCACTTTAGGAAGCATTTCATCAATCACTAAAAGCTTTATTACCATCACAGCTTCTCTATTCTGCTCATCAAACTTGGTTTGATCATTTCCAACTGTTGTTGGTCGTGTTTCCTTGCCCAACACAAGCTGATCCAAACACCTGTACTCAAAAATGGCCAACATACGTTGTTTCCAGGTACTATAATTCTTCTCAAAAAATTTAAGTTACCCTCTAACATAATGTTAGACAAACTAGCCATTAGAGCACAAAAAATTCAGCCTATATGTCACTGAAAATAAAATCTGCAACTAAAATAGAGACTTAAGCCAAGAAAGCTGCATTTTTCCTCTCCCAAACTGAAGATTGCGGAGATTAAATAAAATATTCTTGTTGGAAAACTGATAATATTGCTGAAAAATAAACAGATCTGCTGAAAAACCCTCAAATATTCTGAAAATGCTTAGAATTGCTTTAGATCTAGCTGAAAAACTCTCAAATCTACTGAAAAATGCTCAAAACTGCTTCAGATCTAGCTGAAAAACTCTTAGATCTGCTGAAAAGATAGTATAGAAATTTGTTCTTTCCTCCCCTTTCTTTTATTATTTATTTTCAGAAAACCAGACTTAGCTTTTAAATCGGGCAAAAAGAACTTAACCTGTCTTTTAAAACCAGAAATATGAACCTAGCATTTCTCTCTTTTTCAAAAAAATAAAACTGGCTTAAAAAACCCGAAAACAAATTATACTTAGCTTTCTTTGCCCAAAAGCCCTTTCGGTTTCTCGTTGTGTATCGAAAAGCAGTATCTCATCTGTCACTGATCTATGCAGTCCCTAGGCCTTCACCCGCTTCGACTTTCCCTCACCATGGCTCTGATACCATACTAGAAAAAAAACAAACACACAAAGAAAGCAAGAACACAAAAGAACTTGAAAGAAAGAAAATGCTTATTGGATTATAAAATGGAGAACTGGAGGAAAACTGGCTTAACTTCCATCATTTAATGAGTGGTCAACACGCATTTAATAAAATGGGTTGGTTTTAAATAACCAACACCCCTTTTAAAAAAATTGGTTGGTTTTAAATAACCAACACCCATTTAATAAAATGGGTGGATTTAATTACCAACACCCATTTAAGAAAAGAAGGCTCTAAGCATTTAATAAAAAAACACTGAGTAGCAAATGGTTGCACAGCACTGGGTGGCAATTTAGTTTTTACACAACACAATGTGGCAATTTAGTTTTTACACAACACAGTGTGGCAGAGTTTTCAGAACAGATTGTGGAAAATTATTGCAAAACACATGGTGATGACTTGATTGCCAAATCTGCAGTGGAAGAACAGAAAGAGAAGAAAATACATCAGAGGGAGCAAAGTTGGAGAATGGAAGATTGCAATCTAATACCACAGTAAGAATTGTAATCGAATTATTATTTCCAATAAAAATCTGCAGAAATCTCTTTGACCGTGGTTTTACCAATTTTGGAGTTTCCACGTAAATTTTGTGTTTCTCTTTAAATTTTAAACTATGTGTATGTTTTTTTGAATCTGAGATTATTGCTATTATTTATCTTAATTTACGGGAATTACCAGATTAATACTAACACATAGAAAGAGTTGATCTCTTTGAAAATAACCAGACACCACACCAATGCTTGTATTCACGCTGTGAATTTACGAAGCAGTTTTTGGTTCAAGTTTCAGAGATCCTCAACCACAAATTAAGCATAAGGATTAAGCAAGATCCATAGATCTGTATGTAGAGGTGAATCCACAGTGTGGCACTTTACAGATCAGGTTTTGGTATCAGAGTAGATTTTCTTGAAATGCAAGGCAAAAGATCTCAAGGAAAGGACTTGGCCCCATACAACCCAGATATTGGGAGAAGAAGGATCAAATCTGTGAAAATGGCAGATCAATCAAAACCTAACTCTCCAACAATGTCCAACAAGGAATTTCAAAGAAGATTTCTTGAAATGGAAAACACTCTCCAAAGCTTGATGGAGTTGGTGCTTTCTCAAGAAGAAAGGAAATCAAGGAAGGAAAAGAAGAAATTAGATTCAGAGTTTGAGATTGTGTTTGGTACTTCGAATGGTGAGAAAATGGAGGTTGAAGAATCCCACTCCAAACAGCCTGAGAATATCTCATCACAACCCTTGATTGCAAATCCGTTCAAAATGGAGGTCAAAATTGATATTCCAACCTATAAAGGGGAGTTAGATCCGGAAAAATTAGATGGGTGGCTGAAAAAATTGGAGGTTTATTTCAGTACTAAGTTTTATACAGAGGTACAACAGATCAACTTTGTTAGATTGAAATTGGGTGGCCATGCTCTCACATGATGGGAGGCATATTCAGCTGGATTGGCAAGAAATCAACAGCCAGCTGTGGAAACATAGGCAGAATTTATGAAGGTAAGAGCTCAGTTTTATCCTATTGGCTATCAAGAGGAAATGGAGAGATGGATGTTTCTGAGACAGAGGCAGGGCCAAACAGTCCAAGAATACACCACAGAATTTAGAAAACAAGTTGTGTTAATGGGTGTTAATCTTCATGATCCTCAAATATTTAAGAAATACAAGTGTGGTTTGTCTTATCAGATCAGGACAGAACTGGCATTGTTTGATGCCAAGGACATTGATGAGGCATGCATTACAGACACATCTGGAAATGAGAGTCAGAAAGCCAATAAAAAATAATAAGGCATTAACTTCATCTTTGCTCTCTAATCCTGCAGAGAAAACTAAGGGTTCCAGCAATAAAAGCAAGAAGAAATCAGGGTCTACAACCACCAAATCACAAAAGGGTGAAAAACATTGCAAGGAGTGTAATTTTGATACTCATTCAAGTGAGGACTGTTGGAAGCCACACCCTGAAAAAAGCCCACAATGGTGGAACAAGGGATAGAAGAAATCTGCCAATTTTACTAAAAAGGTTGAGCAGGAGGAAGAAGGGTGTTTTGAGGAAGAGGATGAAGGAAAGGTAGTATGTGCTCCCAGAATTAAGCCTTTAAGACAGGAGCAGACCTCTAAGAAGGAGGAACAAGCTTCAGAGGCCAATAAAGAGGAATTATTTTGGGTCTACATACAAGTGCAGAGGACGAAAATTACAGCATTGTTTGACAGCAGATCCCAACGGAATTAAATTTCTGAGGTAGTGAAGCAGTTGGGATTGAAGACTGTGGATCATCCACAACCATATCCATTGGGATGGGTGAAGAAGGGCGTGGAGCTATAGGTAGCCAAGCAATGAAATGAAATGAAATGAAATATTATTAATGTCTGCAGTTGGCCAAAATAAGATCCAAGGGACTATAAGAAGTACAATAATGACTGCCAGCTAGTAGGCTAAAAAGCCCAACAAAGAAAAGAACTAAGAAAAATACAAGATCAAACCCGACAAACGGGCCAAAGAGAAAGGGTAAAGAAAAGAAAAGGGAGAGCAGAGAGGGGGAGGATTGCAGTCCAACAGAGAGAAGTGCATGCCAAGAAGAACGGAGAGAGAGAGAAGGAGGGGGATGGAGCAGCCCAGGAGGGGCAAGCTCCGAGAATCCCCCAAAAACTAATCTCTCCTAACAGTCGAGGCCGAAGTACCGAAGCTGAAGAAGTCCATGATATGTCTTTGCCCATTGCTACTTCGGAACCCTGATAACCTGTTGGTGGGTTGTCTAGTGACCCTGCTTCTGTTAAAACCGGATGGTGTGGGGCGTTTCCGGTCGAAGTCACCTGGTCCGTTGGAGTTGGTGAAGTATGTTGTGATGAGCCGATGTTGAGGAGGATGAGATCCCTTTGGAGAACATTTATGTCGTCGAAGCTAAGTTATCTCCCTAAGAAAGAGTGCGAGACAACGCTGGTCCGGGTATCTGAAGAAGGTAGAAACACATCGAGGGTTGTCCCTGAAAAGGCAATGGAATCTACCCCGAATCTCATAATAATTGGGACAACAAAAAATGAAGTGATGCAGGGTCTCAACTTCACCCAAGGAGCAAAACAAGCAAATCCACTCCTCCATCGGAAGATGGTGATCTGACTCAATCCGGAGTTGGTGAGAACACACCCTGAGTTGCCCAATAGTGATCCGAAGACTATGCATTGTGTGCTGTTGAAGGTATTGTGGAGGAACTATTTTGCCCTCCTGTATCTGTAAGAAGTGCTCATGGTAGAAAGACAGCTTGGGGGAAAGAGGGGCAACAGGAGAGATCCATGTGCATCTGGTGTACTAGAGACTAACATCCTTCCGAATCTCGTGGAGCATCTTCTCCTTAGTAAGCCGAGAGGGGGGGAGAACCCCTAAAGAATAAGGGGGCAGCCTGTCTATCTGTATCTGAATGCTAGCCAGGAGAGTAGAAACCTAAAATACCAGCTCCTCCAGCCTCCCCGAGAACTCGGAGAGAGTTCCATCGAGGAGCGAAGGGCGAGGTAACGGTACCACCTGCAACCCTTAGGGGTATCTCCGAAAGTACAGATCCTGTGAAGATAACCGATAATCAGGAAGATAATCTCAAGCCGGAGAGGAGAAGCCCCAAACTCTGGCAGAATAATAGAACGAGGGACTATTCCCTTGCAACGAATGAATCGTCGAAGAAAGAGTGTCTGCACTCGTTCAACCCGTGACCACTCAGTCGGGCCAAGACTAGGGCCCCAAACCACTGACCCATAAGTAATAGTTGGCTTGACCAAAGCTTCAAAGATCCTCATCTTCACAGGTATATCCTGAAAATGTGCTTTGAAGCAATTCCTCTCTAGCAAAGACAGAGTTGCATACCTCTTACACACCCGGACCTGGGCGGCAGGTTTCACACCAAAAGTGGGACCAGTGAAAAGAAACCCCAAATACACATAAGAGATGGTGATTTCGACCTCCTGGCCTTGGAAAAGGAAGTGGAGATGGGATAGAGCCTCTTTGGTAGTATTGAATACCATAACCTTGGTCTTAGAAAGATTCACCGTCAACTGTCTCGAGTCACAAAAAGCGGCAAGTGTGTCCAGATGACGTTGAAGCCCCTCAGGGGATGAGGCCAAAAGAACAACATCATCAGCAAAGAGGAGAATAGAAATCAACACATGGTGAAGAAGGCAACCATCCTCTGGGTGAGCGTTCTCCCTGATAAAAGTCTCAAGCTCGTCGATAAAGATCCCAAAAAGTGTCGACGAAAGGGGGCATCCTTGTTTCACTCCTATGGTGCTAAGAATATTGGCTGAAAGCCCTTGAGGGGAGCGAAACCGACCTTTCACAGTCTCATATAACCGTGTAACCGTTGTCAAAAGCTGCCCAGAGATGCCAATTGATCGAAGCCTCTCAAGAAGTAAATGTCGAGGCACCGTGTCGAAAGCTTTCTTGAAGTCTACAAAGCAACAATAAACCTTCGAGGACCTGGAACGTGCCTCCTCAATAATAGCTTTGAGGACTAGAATGTGATCTGTGGTCTGATGATCTTGCCGAAAACCAGCTTGGCCAAGAGCCCTGAAACCCCCCTCCTCCAACCTTCGAGAGAGAAGCACATCCAATGTTGTGGCATAGAGCTTGGCAAAGATATGCCCAATCATGATAGTCCTGTAGTTATTGGGTTCATGGGGATCACCTACTACTTTATGAATAGGGTGAATGATATGCTGAGTCCAGGACTCAGGAAACCCAAAATAGACAAAGAAGATTAAAGAGATCAGCAAGGGGCCCAACAAGAGGGTCAATACCATGCTTCAAAAATTCTGCCTGTAACCCATCCAAATCTGCTGCTTTGCTTGTACAGAGTTTCCAGATAGCCTGTCGGACAAGACCAGTAGAAAAGAGGTGGCAGGAAGAGGGGGAGGAGGGAACAGAAATACGAGGCTGATTTGGGATGGTATAAAGGGAAGAGGCATGGATGGTCCAAGAGGAAAGATCGATCCCATAAGTAATCCGATCACGGGGGAGGATAAGGCACCAAAAGGATTTAGGAGATTGCTGAAGGGAGTGGATAAGATCAAGTCGATGCCGAGAGAGGAAGAGATGCTTCTTCTTTCGAAGAAGCATCCTATAGTCTTTGTGAGAAATGGCATGGGGCTGGGAAGGATTTCGAATGGCATATTTCAACCTTTGGTGGGCAGACTTACATTCCTCATCATACCAGATGTTCATGGGGCAATGACCAGGGGGACGAGGACGAGGGGGAAGACGAATAGTGTGGGGGTATGATTCCAAAGCAGCCTTCCAAATAGTTTGGACCAAGCAAGCAGAACGATCGGAAACATCGGAAAGAGAAGACACCTTGGGGAGAACATGACGCAACCGGTCCATGTAGGTAAAGGAATAATAATAGTCAAAATCTATAGTGACTCGAGGGACTAAAGGGGAGGGAGGAGGGGGAGGAGTAACAGGAAGGGAAACTGTGGATAACGTAAGAGAAAGAACAGAATGATCGGTAAGGGGAGGAGGGTGATCAGAGATGTTGAATCGGGAAATGAATGGAATGAGGGTGGTAGAGGAAATAGCATAGTCGACGACACTGGCTCCACCACTATGAGGAAAGGAAGTAAACCCACTAGAATCTAGAAAACAAGATATACCATTGAGAAGAACTAGCCTGTTGGATTCACCCAACTCAATAAGATGCTTACCATAAGCAGTCACCTGTGTGTCGTTGGAGGTTCGAGCAAAACCAAGGTCCTCAAGATCCAATTCCCGAGTCTGCATCTCATCGGTTGTGAGGTCATGAAGAGAAACCTGCATAGGTCCGATCCGAGCATTGAAATCTCCCAACAGAAGTATCTTCCCTAAAGCCGAGTATCCAGTAATGTCCTCATAGAGATCCTGGAAAGGGTCCCCGTCCGTGTGAATAACAAAATTGGACGTGGTGGGGGGAAAGTAACAGGTGGCAATGTAGGTATCCCAAAGAGGTGGGTGACGATGGATTTTAATCCATAAAAACCTGGAGTGGGAGTCAGTCAAAACCAAGGAAACCGAACCCTGGAGCTTATCCTTGATAAGAGCAGCAACACCTCCTGATCCTCTAACCCCTCCAGAGCGTCGAGTGAGTTGTCGACAACTGGACCACCAAAAGTAACCAAAGATAACTGGAAGGGCCCGCTCGGGACTCTCGTGCGTCTCACAGATAAGAATGATGTCATGTCTACCAATCACATCAAGAAGGGACCCTGGGGCAAACCACATCATACCATTGCAGTTCCAGCAAGCTATAGCTAGCTTATCTACCACCCCCCTTCCATGTCGATGGAGTCATTTGTTAGGCAAGGGTTTGGACCACCCAGGTGGGGGAGAGTCCCTAATCACTGCACGCAAATTACAAATAACTGCCAATTTGTTAGCTTTCCTGGCTGCGGTTACTTGTTCCCTAGCTTTCTTCAATTCTTCAACTCGGAGTCGCGTAAGGTCCTCATCAAGGTAGATCTTGTCCTGAAGAGTAAATAATTTCCGTTTGGCCCTCAACGCCTTCATACGCTCTTCCGCATTTTTGAAGCGTATGACCAATGTGGAGTTGGGAGAGAACCATGCTCTCTCGAGAGTAACATCCGTTAACTCAAGAGTGTTGTGAATGAAGGCATTTTCAGCTTGAAGCGGATCAATAGGTTTGGGCACCCCACGAACCCTAAGATTGAGCGCTTTCGCATTACGGATTCTTTCTTCTTCAAATTTAGCTTGGACAACCAACTCAACTATGGGAGGGGGTTCTTCCTTCCGGCTACAACCTGAACCCAAGATTGTTGGTCAGCTAATTTTTGGCTGTGCAGTTGATGCTTCTTTGAGATGTTCCTGCTTAGCAAGAAGAACAGCCTGTTCATCGCGAATTTTTAAGATTTCAGAGTGTAAATTCGTAGAATTCTGAGGAGTCTGTTCGGTATGTGATTACTTGTGATGTAGTACCCCTTGATATTTGCCAAGTAATTATTGGTAGCCCATATTTATGGGAAAGAGATGCTTTGTTTAAGCGGAGGCGCAATGTTTGGGAGTTGAAGAAAGGTGGAATCACCTATGTGATTAATTCCAGCAGGTTGGAAAATAAATTTCAGCTTGTGACAGCGCAGTAGGCCAAGCATTTGGTGAATGTAAGCAAGAGATTCGTGTTGTTGATGATACGGGGTATGAATAGTAATGTGCAGTTCAGTAAGGAGGTGGAAGCAACCAACTGTACTCCCCAACAAAAGAAGGAATTAGAGTCTTTTTCTTTCGAAGAGTACAAGGGATAGTATGAAGAAGATGTTGAACTTGGGAAGAAGTATAAGGAGTTGAAAAATGGAGTGCAAGGAAAATCCAATGAGGTTTTTCATTTGGAAAAAGACTCGTTGTTCAAAGAGGGAAAACTTTGCATGCACAAAACAGTAGCTAACCTCCAACAATATGTCTACTGGTCCACTATGCAGAATGATGTGTCTAATTTTATCTATGGATATGAAAATTGCAGCTCAAGCAAACCCAGCAACCGCAAAGGTAAAATGCTAAGCAAGGCAAAATGGATCTCCAAGAAGCAAGCGGAGAAACAATATTTCCATCTGAATAAAGATGATTTTGAGGGACCAAAATTCTCCAATGGGGGAGGTCTTGATTAGGAGATCAATTAAAAAAATTCATCTACAGGAAGTGTGGAAGGAACTCCAGATAAAATTCTCATTTCGAAGCAATCAACACTTGTTGAAACAGTGCATGGAGGAAAATTGGCTTAACTTCCATAATTTAATCAGTGGTCAACGCCCACTTAATAATATGGGTTGGTTTTAAATAACCAACACCCATTTAATAAAATGGGTTGGTTTTAATTACCAACACCCATTTAAGAAAAGAAGGCTCTAAGCATTTAATAAAAAAACACTAAGTGGCAAATGGTTGCACAGCACTCGGTGGCAATTTAGTTTTTACACAGCATAGTGTGGCAGAGTTTTCAAAACAGATTGTGGAAAATTATTGCAGAACACATGGTGACAACTTGATTGCTAGATCTGCAGTGGAAGAATAGAAAGAGAAGAAAAGACATCAGAGGCAGCAAAGTTGGAGAATGGAAGATTGCAATCTAATACCACAGTAAGGATTGTAATCGAATTATTATTTCCAATAAAAATCTGCAGAAACCTCTTTGACCGTGGTTTTACCAATTTTGGGGTTTCCACGTAAATTTGGTGTTTCTCTTTAAACTATGTGTATGTTTTTTTTTTAATCTGAGATTATTGCTATTATTTATATTAATTGCGGGAATTACCAGATTAATACTAACACATAAAAAGAGTTGATCTCTTTGAAAATAACCAGAGCACACCAATGAAGCGGTTTCTAGTTCAAGTTTCGGAGATCCTCAACCACAAATTAAGCATAAGGATTAAGCAAGATCCATAGATCTATATGTAGAGGTGAATCCACAGTGTGGCACTTTACAGATCAATTATACATAGCAAATTGATGGTGGACACCTCCATTATTGTCATGTTCTACTATGTCTTCTTGGTACCTGGTATGTCATAAAATAGATGGCGCCATTCAAGGACTGAGTGGGGACAGGTCCAAATATATCCAAATGTATAAGTTGCAGAAAATCAAAACTCTTACCGGGACTTGTAGTAAACCGAACCCTCTTCTATTTACCAAAAATACAGTGCTCACATAAGTCTAAATTGCAAGACTTAATCCCATAAAGCATACCTCTGTCATGCAGAATTTTCAGGCCTTTTTCACTCATATGGCCTAGGCGTTGATGCCATAGCATTACTGCATCTTGAACAGAAGTTGCAATTGCATGGTTTGTCACCGTATCACCGCATAAACGGTATAAGGTCCCATAAGATTCTCCCTTTGCTACTACAAGAGCTCCTCTGGTAATCTTGCAGTAGTTGTTACTGAAAGTGATAGAATACCCTAGCTTATCCATCATTTTGATTGATAGCAAATTCTTCCTCAAATCGGGCACATGTTGCACATCACATAGCATCCTTTCTCTACCATCATCCAGCCTGACCCTTATATCCCCTCTTCCCACAATTTCTAAAGGATCATCATCATCCAAATAGACCTTTCCACCACAGTATCGCTGATATTTGTCAAACCAGTCTCTGTGGGGAGACATGTGGAAGGATGCACCTGAGTCCAAAACCCAGGTATAGAACACTGATCTGTTGTTAATGATACAGAAGGCTTCACATGTTGTCGTCTCTCCTGAATCTGCTGCACTGGCTTCAGCTGATGGTTGATTTTGCTTTTCACCATTCTTTAATTGCCAACAGTCCTTCTTGGAGTGTCCTGGCTTCCCACAATGCCAGCACTTCCCTTTCTGCTTATGTCCTTTAGACTTAGATCTGGACTGCTTTCTACCTTGTTTACTCCCCTCGAACGATCGACCTCTCACAGATAGGGCTTCATTGGTTGAGGGTTTCAGAGACGTTTTTCACCTCAACTCTTCTGCCAACAAAGCGGCTACCACATCATCAAAATTGAGAGTTCTTGATGATGAATTACTGATGGTCATCACCATATGATCCCAAGTGTCCGAGAGGGAACAAAGTAGGGTGATAGCTCTATCTTCATCGTCCATCTTCACATTAACTGAAACCAGTTTACTGATCAGAGTATTAAACTCATTCAAATGATCTACAACGGATGAACTTTCCTTCATCCTCAAGCTATAAAGTTGCTTTTTCAGAAAAACCTTGTTAGTTGCTGATTTTGTTTCATACAACTTTTCAAGCTTTTGCCAAAGGGCTTCCGCGGTCTTTTCTTCAGCTACATTGAACAAGACGGAGTCCGCTAGGCGAGACGGATTGTAGAAACCGCCTTCCTGTCAAGCGTTACCCACTCCTCATCTTTCATGCTGCTCGGTTTACTCGCGACCCCTTTCAAGGCTTGCGCTTGGTCATTTTGAACCAACAAATCCTCCACCTTCATCTTCCATAGAGTGAAGTTCCTGCCATCAAATTTCTCAATCTCAAACTTGGTTACACCTTTTGTCATTGTTGCAGCTCCCACTCGCACAAAACCTTAGCTCTGATACCAGATGTTAGGAAAAAATTCAAGATTTATCACCTACAAGAGGAAGCACAATAACAAAAATATAGAACACGGAAATAGTAACACAAGTGACACAGAGATTTTACGTGGAAACCTGCAATGTGCAGGAAAAACCATGGGGCAATGGCAACTTCTCTTCTTATTAATTTCAGAAAAGATTACATTCACGTCCTTGGATGTTTTCAACAACTCAACTTAAATGCAAGGGATCTCATCCCTTTTATAGAGCAGAGGAAGACTCCAAAACTGTTCGTTTCCGCTCCCAAGGTTGTTGGTCTTCCGCATTCCAAGACTGTTCGTCTTCCGCGTACTGACGTCTACCTAGACGTCCACTGCTTTGGCGTCTTCTTGGCATGACGTCTGGCCTAGACATCTGCCAACCCAGACGTCTCCCAGACCAGACATCTAGCCTAGACATCTACCAAGTCAGACGTCTAGTGGCCATACGGACTTCACACCAAACAGAGTCAAGAGAGGGTGACTCATCAAGACCACCCCCTAGCCATTCAGAAACCAAACCAATGATGTACAACCAGCAAGTGACTCATCAAGACCTCTGTTGTTAGACTCGGCCGAACTCTCGAGTACTCGACCGAGTCCGAGTGCGAGTCCGAGTGGGCTCAGCCTCGCCGAGTCCACTCGGACTCATTTTTTTCCTAGACTCGGTCGAGTCCAGGTCTAACCTGGACTTGCGAGTTTGAACGTCGGGACTTGGCTCGCCCAGAAAAAATTAAAGTTAAAATAAACGTTAGCCGTCTTACATCCAAAATTGACCATGGAAATCAATTCACCGTTCGCTCGTTGCGAACTCGACTGGCAGTAGTTGGTTGAGGCCACATTTCATTCCTCACCCGGTGTCAATGTCAAAATCATCATTTTCTGGCTCTCCAGCCACTGTCATAATTTTCCTATCCCTGAAGCTTTTCGAAGCAGTTGATTTTCTCCTACGATTGTTGTTCTTCAACTACAGTGGTACTCCTACGTCGTTCTCATTACAAACTATGCCTTCTTCAAAGTACATCAGCCATGTTATGGCTAAACCTAGCTACGACTGAGGCTTGACACCTACCCAATTCAAGACGCATGTTCATTTTCTTGCTTTCCTGTATATGTGTGGTCATTGTTTTTTTAATTCACATGGCCCCGATTCACACTCTATAGGAGGGCCCTCATTTAGTCGTGCAACGTTCAAAGCCAATCGGACACCAGCCAGGAGATTAATTTTATGTTTTTGGTGGAGCGATGTCTTGCGGCAGCTAACGTATGGTGGCCTCTCTTGGTCCACGCATCCAACCGACAACCTTCTCAGCACAACACGTGGACATCTTGTGATTCCTTGTCCGATTCGTTGACGTCTTAGTCAATAATGCCATCAATCCATCTTACTTCGGCCGTGTAAGAGAAGTTTAAGCAGAAGGAGGTCCACGTAGCTGAATAACCTGCTCATTACGCCTTCTGACCGCCACGTCTCCAGAAAGGAGGTCCACGGTGAATTGATTTCCATGGTCAATTTTGGATGTAAGACGGCTAACTTTTCTTTCACCTTAAAATTAAAGTTAAAGTTCCATTGACAATGTCATACCTTTTCTTTCACCTAGGTAGATGCACGTACTTCTCAAAGCATACACGTGCACACCTTTAAAGCTTGAGACCCAAATATCTTAGGGTAAAAATAAAACCAAAAGGCTTAGAGGTGGACGTTCAAAATCACCTAATTCTCCCTATGTAGAAAATAGGTGGTCGTAAGCTTTGTCCCCATTCTAGAGAGAATATAGGTTGAGAATCCTAGATTATATATGAAAAGTGGTCCAATGTATGAGGTTTGGTTTATATTGCGGAGATTCAAGTTTAAATTACGGGAAGGTTTTCCCCTTATACTTCGCGACTATTAAAGTATCTTTAAAAATATATATAAAAAATAAAAATTAAAATTAATATTACCTCTTTAAAATTTAAAAAGACCTTAAAGTTAAAAAGAACATGAAAAAGCTAGCTAGCCCTCTTTTGTATTGTGTCATGGCTCATGAGCACATTTTGTACTATAAACATTTTGATAAATACAAGAAAGAATACGTGCCTTCCTCTTCTTAATTTCTTATTTGTATAATGTTGAATGTTGAGTAAGTGTGTTAGAATATACTAATAAGTAATATGCATGAAAAAACTTATTTTTTCAATAAAAATTTGTTTTTTTTTTCATTTTTTCTTTTTGCCGAGTTTTTGTCGAGTCTTTCCGAGTCCCGAGTCCCGAGTCCGACCCCTAAGTCTACCTTTCCGAGTCCAAGCCGAGTTCGAGTTTTGCTACTATGGTCAAGACCACCCCTTGGCTGTCGAGGAGATAGAAGGAGACCCTAGACGATTCTCAGAGAGTCTAAATTGAGGATTAGACCATCGCAAGCTGCTAAAGGTCGTCCTGAAGAAATAAACAAAGATATGAATGCATATGAATTTTGAAGACCGTCGTGGACGAGATGACAATGAAGAAGACGACCAAGGAAAGGTGGTGAGAAATCAAGCCACCTAGGTCATACAAAGCATAGCAACAAGTCTCCACGACAGGTGGATAGGAAACAAGGTACAACATAACACCGTACAAGGGAGAGGTTGTATGGCTGGACAATGTACAAGACAAGAAGGTACGACATGACTTCATACAATGCATGAGCATACGGCAAAACGTCGTACAATGAAATGTCATATGGCACAATGTGGTACAACAAAACATTGTATGGTAGAATGTCGTACAGAGGAGGGGCATATGATGGAATGTCATTTAGCACAACATCGTACGGTAGGACAACGTACAACGCCAAAGCAGATTGGAGGAAGATGTCGTTGGGAGGAGAGAAAGGAATAGTCAGCATCGATGGAACAAACGATACAATTGGATGTCTGGATTGTCGTATGGATGACATGGCAAGGATGACTCGGCATGATGTATAGTTACATGCAAGGTGACGGAGTGATAGTTGGGACGCAATTAACGCATGAAAGACAGTTGTCCTCCCCACTCCCACCACCTTATAAATACACATTGGAGGGTGTCAATGAGCATTCAAACGCTCAACGCTTGGGGAAGAGAGGAAGAACCAACCAATGTACAAAGAGGAGATTGCAGAACTATATGGAGATGCCATAAGGAAGTTGCAATGCCAAAAGTGAAAGACATTCAGGAGAAGAACGACATTGCATACAGGAGACTGAAGCTACCAGAGAAGAGTTGTACGGAAGGCTACTAAAATTTTTCGAATTGTACGAGTCATACAGGTTGTACGAACTGCTGCAAAAAAAATAAATTTGGAGTTGTAGAGGAGCATGTGGGTTGATTGGAAGTTGTGAGATCGTCATACAAAGGATTGTGCAAAGTCGGGTTGTCGTGGAGGCTATACGGTAGGGGTGAGTTGGGACAATCATACAGAGGTGGTCGCACAGTGGGTGGTAGCAGTCTAGAAAAGGGCAGTTCGTCCTATTCGCAAACTGTCCCATTTGGAAGCAATTCGTACTACAGAACACAAGGAGAAGGTCATATAGCGCAAGGCGTACGACAGGCACCTACACAAGGAAGGTCATACAATAGAACACTATACAGAAGTAAAGCATACAGTAGGTCGTCGTACAGAGTAAGACCAAACAACATACAGAGACTTTACGATAGAATGTTATACAGCAAGGCAAAGCAGTAGCGGTCTTACATTGAAAGGTCGTACATCTAGGAATTTGTTGCAAGTGAAGTTTGACTGCAGGCATGATGCAAAGAAGGTTGTTGCGAAGAGGATTTAGCAGGTGGAACAATAGAGGAGAGTTCCACATGAGTCGGTGTTGTAGGAAAAACCTTACCCACTTGGGGAAGGCATCGGAGTCAGCTTCGATAGAGGCCTAGTTGACCATGTGTGTTTGAGAGAAAGGGAACGCAAGATGGACATAGAGGGAGACAAAATGAGGCAAGATGGAGAGCCAAGATCACGGCCAAGGACCAACACTCTAACTAGGGACAAAGTCATGAAAGAGAAACAACAACTTCACCCCAGGAGAAGGAGAAAGGCAAGGGGAAGGAGAAAATGCAGATCCCCTTAGAGGAATTGACATGGGTAACACCAACCGAAGAGTTCTGTAGAAACTGGTGGCTATAAAATCCACCAGAGCACCCACTAAAGATTACGTTCAAGAATGTCGTACACTTCATTTTGCAAGTACCAAGATTTGAAAAGGATTGTTCAAACCGTTTCTATTGTAGATGCTGCAAATGTATGATCCTGAGCACAATTTGAATAGAGTACCAATTGGTAATAGGGAGATTTGTATGATATTCTCCCAAAGCAATTTCCAAAGGACTTTCGGATTGTTGAATTTGGATAGATCGATGAAGGAAGGATTGGATCATTACCGGTGGAAAATTTTGGTGGATAAAGTTACCAATCTTAGTCCATAGGAAGTGGCCAAATTCATGAAGCATGGGAGTCGTGGATTGAAGATGCAGCAATTGAAGTCAAAGGAATTGGAGTGTACTATGAACGTGATAATGTCAAGACTACCCAGTGACCAACAAGCCTTGGAGATGCCCACACTTGGCTCATATTGTATATGGAGGGAATTATGGCAAGAGTGCCATATGATTGGGCATCGCTTTTGTCAAACCGCATCCAAAATTTTCTAATGCGGTACACAAGGAATTTTTCAATGGCTTTCCATGTCATTGCCTTGATGTTGAATGTTGTGCCTCGAGAGAAGCTTCAACCAGGGACCAAACCCCCCTCAATTTTAGCATGTTCCTATGATATTTAGGTGGATCCCTGTGGTTCCACCGATGAAGTCAGGCACTTCGGGAAAGAAGAAGAGTGTCTTGAAGAAGAGGAAGGCACAAGAAGCTTCAGGAGATGAGGGAAGTGAGGAGTCAGATGGAGTTGAGGAGCAACCACATGTCGAGGAGCTGGTCCGAAGGGAGAAGAGGTGAAGAAGGTTGGAGCAATAGTGAATGGGAGCCCAACCAAAGCCCCGACATCATCAGCAATAGCAGTAGTAGTCAGAAAAAAGATGACCCCCATAGTAGGCCACAACAAGGAAGATAGATGGAGGCAGTGAACAAAAGGTGTAGGGTCAAAGTGAGAAGCATGGAACGTCACAAGAGGCAATGCAAAGAGAAGTTCCTACACAACTAGGGAGTCAGGTTGTGCAAGGAGGCACTATAGGTATTAATCCGCGTACCAAAGGAATGACTTCAAATAGGGCTGCCATGGGTGGACAGCAGCCGCAGAAGCATGTTGTGCAAGAAGTGCAAGCTCCGAAGAGGATAGCACAACCACTGAAATGGAATATTGCACAGCAACAAGCACAAGAACCAATAGTGGTTGTAGATGTTGATGAAGAAATACAGATTGCACTTGATGCAGTGCAAGCGTTACCACCAACGGGTAAAAGAGATTTTGCGGGTGGTCTACAAGTGGAGAATGTCAACTCACTTGATAGCTATGAAGCAACATCAATGCAATTTCCAGATGTTGTTGATCCATGGGGATCACCTTCATTGGATGAGGAACCACACAGAGATAACATCTACAACAACACAGGCCATAGCACCGACTTCATCTATGTCAGAGGAAAGGAGAGACAAGGGAAAGCAGGACGCATCAGAGTTCAGATTTTGGCAGAAGGTTAAAGTAGCCAACTGTCAAAGGATGAACCAGAGAGGAGACAAGGGACGATGGCAAAAGCAACAAGCACTACTAATGCAAGTGAGATGATTTAGGAGGGAAAGACAGCCAAATGAAAAATCAACCTGATAGGTCACGATGCAGAGGATGGGGGAGAAACTACCATCGAAGATGATATTGAAATGGAACTAGCAGAGGAAACTAGTGAGCATTTCATCCTTGAAGTACCAAATTTAAGGAGACCACCAGTTCTGGGAGGAAACATCAATGAGCAAGTTGATACATTTTTCGACAAGTTGATTGAAGTGTTGCACAGAGTACGCACTGAGTTCAGTGTAGGATGCGTGGGAGACTGGCAACTCTAGCAGTTGAGAATAGAGAATGAATTAAGCAAACTAGTGCATTGGACTCGTGATGATGCGTGCATAAAGAAGTTTACCAAGATTCATCAAACACAACCATGGGAGCTGGAAACTGGCATTGAACAACCTACCAGAAGGAACTCACATACTCTACCGGCATCCAGCACTTGTGTATGTAGACAAAGGGAGTTTGGTGGCCCATCCTAAAGAAGAATTAGGTGTCAAGTATGTCAAACTTGCACCTGAGTTGGTTAAATCATATGCCAGAATGAACTTCTTGGCATATCTAATTCAGTGGTTAGCTACAAGGTTGGAAAAGTTTCAACAATTGATTTGTAACCACAAATTGAATGAAGAAGAATTAGCTAACCAGGCACAGACAATGGAAGTATGACTTCGGCAAGTGCATCAAGATGCTAAAGTAAAGTTAGCAGAGTTGAGAAACAAGGTAGAGGCAAAGAAGCAAGTACAGGAGGAGCAAGATCAGTTGATATTTGAAGTCAGAGTGTGCAGTGAGGGAACAACATCTTGAGGCAAAGAAGCACGGGATTACTCACTGAGATCAACTGATTGTTGAAAGGGATGAGCAACTGGCAGTGGCAACAAGAAAAGAAGTTTAAGTAGCAAAGAGAGAGGATGAGTTAAAGGCTAGGTTGGCAGAGTTCAAGCAAAGGTCAAATCACTAGGGCTTATAGTGGGCTCGTTACCAGACCTATGCCAAGCGGTTGAAGAGAGAAACTGAGGCCTTAAAGTTGCAAATCCAAGAGCTCGAAGGAGTACCTGTTCCTACGCCTCAACCTCAAAAGAGCCTGAATCCCCAAGAGCAGTGACAGTCATCGATGACGACATCGACCAATTTAAATGGGAGGGCACTAGCTCTAACATGCCTCAGCCAAAGTAGACTAGGTAGGAAAAGTCAAATAAGTGCGCTGAAGTCAAGTGCACACAATGTAATGTAATTTTGTATTATTTGTTTTGACGTCATAAGTTGTGATGTAAGCATTTTGATATTCCAAATTTTTGTAATGTAAATAAAGTTGTACGATGAAATGCATGTAATCATGTGTTAAGTGCGAACATAGGGTAGTTATCACCCAGTTAGAGGTGAGGTGTCCAGGGTGGAAGTTGTTGCTAACTACTAGACCCAATGATAAATAGGCCCCCTAATTCATTGACCGGGTATCATACCATGTAATTGTTAGCATATGTCATTTAGTATTACATTATTAGCACTATAGTACTTAGTGCACCGTTGCGGACACCGTTGGGGAAGGTAGAGTGGTTATACAAACCACCTCAACCTTATTGTAATCCTTATATATTGCTCATTTAATTCAATGTTAATATTGTTCGCTGCATATTATTTTATGGTATCAGAGTTGTCGTTGATAGAGGGCATGTGAAAAAAAAAATTTGCTAGGTAATGTGGTTGTTAGGCTTCTGATGCTCGCTGAATTCTCCAGTGCAGCATAGGTAACAGACCTGATACACTCTGACAAACTGTCCTACAACTGATTTCTGACGCATCCGCATTATTTTATTGATGCACGATCATCGGTGACCGCAGACTGCCTTGTAGCGCAGATTTGGTGCACTAGTTTCCAGGGAAGAGGGACTGATCTCGTTGTTCAAAATCCTCTATAGTCCACCTGTCACGGGCCAGCGCAGATTGCCTTCTGTGCATGTACACGATCCTCCATCGTTGGACAACAAAACCTTTCAGTTGCTGGACCATTTGCCGCAGTGGAACTTGCTAATACACAAGCCCTGATGTGCGCAGATCGCAGATTCAACAACAACCCCCAACGTTAGTGATTGGAGAGCAAGACATGTTCTCACACGGGCGTAGCGTACATCTGCCGTGTTTGTTCGACCTGCGGCGATGATTGCCTAACGGCTGTCCAAGCACATTTAAAAAAAAAAAAAAATTCCTGCCGTAAAGCATAATAGGCACATTGTGCCTTTTCATATCCATCCGCCTGAGTGGCAGAGTTGTTCAAAGCCCGCTTTGATAAGGCATTCGGTGGTGAAGAGCGCGGGTTCAAAACCCACAGATTGCACAGAGCTTGGTAATATATATTTTTTTTAAACATTTGCTTGACAGAGTATTCAAAAGGCACGTCGTGCCTTTCCATTCTCATCCGCTTGTGTAGCGGAGATGGTTGGGCGGCCCGTTGCTAGGGCACTCGGGAAGAAGGAGGTGCAGGTTCAATTCCCGCGCCCACAAGATTTCCTTAAAAGGTACTTTTTTTTAATTACCTTCAGGTTTCTTTTATACATTGCACTTGAAACCTATATTAGAAAGTGGCAGAAAAGCCATATTTTTTTTGGGAGGGATAAGCAGCCATATTTTGACAAGTGACATTTTTTTTCTTCACAAGTTCTTTTTTGGAGGGATAAGGATTTTTTTCATTGTTTTTCCAAATCAAATTTTTATTGCCACTAAAATAGGAGGAATAAGCATATTGTTTCAAACCTAGTGCATTTTTTTTCTCTCATGGAGGGATAAGTAACTATTTGCACTTCATAAAACTTTGAAAGGGTACAAGCACAATTTTTTCATCCTTGTTTATTTTGCAACAAAAAGGGGGGATCAAAAGCATTCTTTTTGCAAAATTCTAAGACAAAGGGGGGAAGAAAAATTGTTGATTTGAAAAGCATTTGTGGAAGTGAATATCTTCATTGTAAAACTGGCATTGTAATAGGTGCATTTTCGGTGGAAACCGACACCTAGAGTGTTTAAAATTTTGTGGGCACTTGTGATTGTTTTTGCATTTAAATTTCCTGTTTTCTTGCATTTCAATCATAAAGTAAAATATACAAAGCAAAGAAAAGACCCCAAATTTTACACCTATTTGTGCAATTTATTGCACAACAGCGTTCGGTATCTACGATACCTCTGGTCCACACTTACAGGTAATGTTGTCGTGCTTGGACTACTGTATCTAACGCCTAATATAGCTGCAACAATGACGTCTGAGCTATTGTTCTCTATCAATCATCGGGGAGAAATAAGGAAAACCAGTTTTGATATTCACTCCATTTATACCCTAATCGTTATTGTTGTTAGACGTAAATCCTGACGAAGTGCTTTCCGAAGTGTTTAGGGGAAGTTACGCCCCACGCATGAGGAAATACCTTCTATGGTAGGTGTCATAAACAAAATGATTCCCTTTCAGTACCGCCTATGTTCCACGTATCGTTCTGCTCTTATATACTTATAGTCTCCCTCACGTAAGGGCGGGTATATATAGAGAAGTTCGGTATAAAGGCCTGGCAGGTATAAAGAAAGGGGGACCATTTGGTGTTATAAGGAACCTTCACAATGGCCACTGTTCACAAATATCTATCAGATTCACAGTTGCTGAAAGGTTCTAACTTTGCACCATGGAAGACAAAGATGAGAGCTATCCTTCAGGTTGAATATTTGTGGGATGTAGTGACTGGCACTACAAAATGACCTAGAACAGCAGGGCCAGATCAAGAGGCCTTTGATAAAAAGGATAGAAGATATCTCATGTTTATTCTGCTTGCTACTACAGATGAGGTCCAACCTCATATCTGTGATGCCAAAACTGGTAAGGAAGCTTGGGATGCTTTGATTACCATTTATGAAGGTAAGAATCAGTCCACTATTCTAAACCTTCAAACTCAACTACATACACTCAGTATGAAATCTGGTGAGACAGTTGACCTATTCCTATGCAGAGTGGCGGAATTGAAAGCCAAATTGAATGCTATGGGACAGACAGTGGAAGATGCTCTCTTGACCTCAGTCATCTTGAGAGCTTTGCCAGAATCCTATAAAGTGTTGATCACCTCTCTTCATGTATCTGGTAGACAAGTTTCCTTTGTGGAATTGGTGAATTTGCTTCAAACTGAGGAGGCAAATCAATTTCAAAAAGATGAAGTGCCAGATAATGCCCTCTACACCAAACAAGGGGGTAAGAAACAAGGTAATTTTCAAAAGGGAGGATCTTCATCAAAAGGAAAAGGGAAACAACATCAGCAGAAAGACAAACAATATTGCAAGATTTGTGATATGAATAACCATGACACCAACAGGTGTTGGTTTAAGAACAAACAACAGAATGACCAAGATCACAAGAAGAAGGGTAAAGGGAAATACAAACCACAGAAGAAGAATAAGCAACCCAAGGGGAATGTTGCTTATGCCGAATCAAACTCAGACTCAGATTCTGCCACATCAGACTCGGACTCAGATTTTGAGCGAGCACACAAGGTGCTCATGACTCACACTTCATCTCAGCAGAAAGATGCAGTGTGGTATATTGATTCTGGTGCTAGTAAACACATGACTGGTGATAGATCGTGGTTTGAGACATTTGAGGAAAAGGAAGGTAAGCCAATAACAATTGCTGACAATCAGATCTACCAAGTGAAGGGTGAAGGCGATGTTTCTATCACTCTTCCAGATGGCAAATGTCAGATTGAGAAGGTGCTCTATGTTCCTGGATTGGCTAACAATTTGTTGTCAGTCCCTCAGATCTTGGATCGAGATATGGATGTTGTGTTCAGTGTTGAGAAAGGCAAAAAGAGATGTTTTATCACCAGAAAAGGAAAACATGTAGCAACAGGATCATACAAGCATGGCTTGTTCATTTTAGATGTCGTTTCAACACCTCATGTTGCCCTGGCAGCAACTACAAAGGAGGCTACTTCTCTGTGGCACAAGAGATATGGGCATCTAAGTTCAGGATATTTGCTCGAGTTGAGCAAATATGAGATGGTGAGAGGTCTTCCCAACCTTTCATCCACATTGCCAGTCTGCTCGGATTGCTTAGCAGGGAAGCAACATCGGGTACCATTTGAGGTTAGCTCTTCAAGAGCTAAGAAACCTTTGGAGTTGGTACACACCGATCTGTGCGGTCCTATGCCAACCAGCTATGGTGGAAAGAGGTATTTTCAATTGTTTGTTGATGATTACTCATGAAAGATGTGGGTTTTCTTTCTTCAATTGAAGTCAAAGGTATTTCTGTACTTTCAACAGTTCAAGAAGCTTGTTGAGAAGGAGTCAGGATGTTCCATCAAAACCCTCCGCTCAGATCGAGGGGGGAATATACCTCCAAGGAATTTTCATCATTTTTGAATGAACATGGGATTAAGAGACAACTGACCACAACCTATACTCCACAACAAAATGGAGTTGCTGAAAGGAGGAATCGTTCCATTATGGAAATGGTTCGATGTATGCTTAAGGGGGCACATCTTGAGCATGAGTATTGGGTAGAAGTAGTGAATACAACATCATACCTCCTGAATAGAGCACCCACAAGAGCTCTACAGGGCAAGACTCCACAAGAAGCATGGAGTGGTAAGAAACCCTCCATTTCTCATCTAAGAGTTTTTGGATGTAAGGCATTCATGCACATACCAAAATAGAAGAGGAAGAAGTTAGATGAGAAAACCCTGAAATGTATTTTTCTTGGTTATGATGAGCATTCAAAGGGATATCGATTGATAGATCCTATGACCAAGAAGACACACATAAGTCGAGATGTGGTATTTGATGAAGCTTTCACATCAAATAACACTTCTACAGTTGTATACCTTGAGGAAGATGAGCCTAAGAAAGAGGTTCCACCCCCACAGAACAAGATTCCAAAATGGTATACTAGTACATTGAGAGATTCAAAGTTGACATCACTTCCAGATCTAACTCTAGATCGACCTTGTACTCGCAGTATGACTCAGCAGATGAGAGCAGAGGCATCAACTTCAGAGGTTGACGAGCTTTACCAACAATTTGATGAACTATCTGTAGATGCAGAGGAAGACAGAGAAACATATATGGATGATGAGAGGGTTTATATGACAGCATTGGATGAAAATGAACCCACAACAGTTCAGGATGCACTTAGTGAGCCTCAGTGGAAGGCTGCTATGGAAGCAGAACATACATCTCTCATGAAAAATCATACATGGAAGCTAGTAAATCTGCCTTCAAGAAAGAAGCCCATTGGCTGCAAATGGGTGTTCAAAGTGAAGTATAAGGCAGATGGTACTATTGATAAGCATAAGGCCCATCTTGTTGCAAAGGGCTATGCTCAGAAAGAAGGCATAGATTATGAAGAGACTTTTGCCCCTACTGCAAAAATGACTACCATTCGAGTACTTTGTGCCATGGCAGCTCAGTTTGGGTGGAAGTTACATCAGATGGATGTAAAAAGTGCTTTCTTGAATGGTGACCTACAAGAAGAAGTGTACATGACCCAACCAGAAGGATTTGTTGTTGAAGGGCAAGAACAAAAAGTTTGCAAGTTGATCAAATCCTTGTATGGGCTGAAACAAGCTCCACGAGCTTGGTACATCAAAATAGATAGTCACCTAGTGCAGCATGGATTCAAAAGAAGTCCTTCAGATGCAAATCTCTATATCAAGAACAATGGTTCTGACATAGTGATTTTGGTGCTATATGTAGATGATCTGATCATAACAGGGAGTTCAGAGAGTATGATTGATGCAGTAAAAGATGATTTGAAACAATCTTTTGAAATGACAGATCTAGGACTTCTTCACTATTGTCTTGGTTTGGAAGTGACTCAGAAAAAGAATCATATCAAAGTAACACAAAAGAAGTATGCCAAGACATTGGTTGATAAATATCGCATGACTGACTGCAAGTCTAAGGCAACTCCAATGGAGCCTGGACTTAAGCTATCGTGATATGATAAATCACCACAGGTAGATGGTACTCTCTATCGCCAACTGATTGGGAGTCTCATATATCTGACAAATACCAAGCCAGATCTCAGTTTTGTTGTGGGTTATCTTTCAAGGTTCATGCAGGAACCGAAGGTGAGTCATTGGAAAGCAGCAAAGAGAGTTCTTCATTATGTCCGTGGTACTACAGATTTTGGCTTGGAGTACAAGAAGAATAGCAAGTTCTATTTACAGGGATACACGGACTCAGACTATGCCGGATCCATTGATGATCGCAAGTCGACTTCTGGATACATTTTCCATCTTGGATCTGGTCCTGTCTCTTGGCACAGTAAGAAGCAGCAGGTGGTTGCTTTATCATCTACAGAGGCAGAATATCGCGCAGCAAGTGGAGCAGTCTGCGAGATAATATGGTTAAGTCGCATTCTTACAAACATGGGTCTTCCAAAGAACCTTCCACTTCATTTGTTTTGCGACAATCAAGGTGTTTTGAATCTTGTCAAGAATCCAATATTTCATGATCGTACCAAACACATCGACACTCGATGTCATTTCATTCGTGATGAAGTTCCAAAGCATCACATACAGCTCCAATACATTCCCACTGATGAGCAAGTTGCAGATATTTTCACCAAGGCACTTGCACGTGTCAAATTTGAATTGTTTCGCAATGCTCTTTGTATTTGCCAATAATGTAATAAGGGGGGATGTTAGCATATGTCAATTAGTATTACATTATTAGCACTACTGTACTTAGCGCACCATTGCGAACACCGTTGGGGAAGGTAGAGTGGTTATACAAACCACCTCAACCTTATTGTAATCCTTATATATTGCTCATTTAATTCAATGTTAATACTGTTCGCTGCATATTATTTTAGTAATGGATTGTTCCTTAGACACCTTGGTATTGTAGAGAGAGTAGATACGTTTGCACAGACATTGTTCTAGAAGAGAGACTCTGCGCAAGATTGTAGACTGTGTGTAAGACAAGTGTCCTACGTATTCCATCCTACAGGCAAAAGTTAATGAAATATCTGCTCATATTCATCCTTCATCTATTATTATTGTATGTTTCTTGTATGTGTTGTCATTGTTTATTGCTGCAGTAGATAGATCTATAGTTGTTCTTCCAAGTTCTATATGCAGGATTGAAGTTGTAGTACAAGAGTTACCATACAATGGAGTTATCATATATTTAAGTCGCCGTACAGCCAATGCCATACAGTCATTGCCGTACTGAGATTGCTGTACAGTGGGGATTGCCGTACAGTGTGGAGAGATAAGTTTGTACACTAAAGGTTAGGAATGTGGAAGAGGATATACTTCCCTATTTGCAGACTGAAGTGCTGATTATTGAGATGAATGCAGTCATAGCTGATCATATTAGATCAACATGTTGTACAAGTGGTCTTGCGGGCTACTCATTTGACATATCAGATCAACATGTTATACAAGTGGTCTTATGGGCTACTCATTTGACATATCAGATCAACATGTTGCACAAGCGGTCATGTTGTCAAGTGATCAACATGAACAAATTACAGATAAACAATCATGGCAGAATCAAACTCATAGGCTGTTGGAGTTGAAGTCTTTACCTGTGGATACCCCAGTATTGTATCAATGACAAGTGATGATATACCACACTTGAGGATGAGCTCCACAATTGTTAGATGCTCTGACCCAAGCATCGTTTCCTGGCAAGTTGGACTTGTACTCAGGCAGCTCAATTACTCGGCATACCAAAGCCAGAGTTTTCTAGCTTACAGCTTTAGATTAACAAGAGAGACAAATTGCAGAAGCTAGCTGATTCTGAGAACCAACGACCTTTGTGCCTTCGGGAGGACTCCAGATTCTTTACAAAGAGGGTTCACATAAGGGCAACACAGCTTGGAGGAAAGAATGATTGACTGCAAGCCCAAAACAAGGAGCAGGCTAAGCGCATTGCTTCATTGGAGTCAAGGTTGCACCAAGACAAAGTCCAAGTCGCAGTGCTAAGCAACAGTGGGCAAGGATCTTCCAGTACAGCACCTGTATGCAGCAGCACGATACTATGACTTGCCAAAGGATTCAAAAGCTGGAGACTGCTCTGGCCAGGACTCCCACCCAGCCTTGTTCCTGATGTCCCCGTTGCCCCAGCAAATACCTATGTTCTCCAGTCAGCAGGGATGGCAGCCTGTTTACAAGAGGAGGCAGATGTAGGCATACAAAGCAATCATACACCACCTCAAGAGCCTGCACAGCAGTGCGCCAGTGATGAGTCACTAGCCAATTGTGATGATGGAAATGTAGCCTATGAAGAGTATTGATGCTGAGATGGTCTTGTGCATGTATTCTGATCGAATCTTAATTGTTATTGTACTTTCATCATTGCTATTTGGAAAAGAATAATATATGCTTACTTTTGATATTTATACATGCTATTTGGAAAAGAATAATATATGCTTACTTTTGATATTTATAGTACATTTTGCTTGGTACGGCAAATTCACTAATCATAGTATTCAATAAAGGAACACTCAGCTTGAAGGATGAAGCAATTGCCTACGGGGCTAAACTCATCTCAGTCTTGAACATGAATGGATAATTGAAAAAAAGAATTACAGCCTGTCTGGCTGATTGGCCAGAAAAACTGGTCATCATAGTATCCAAGCCTAGGAATGCACCCCTGTGGAACCCAATCAAATACAAAACTGATAAAACATCTATTGGAAAGAATCAAATGGCAATATGCAGTATTCTTTATAAGCATCCTAAAAAAATTTCTAGAAGTTTGGGGTGTCTAATATTAATCATATATCGACTGCTAAAAATGCTTGGATTAAAAGAGATTATAGAAGAACTAAATTGATATCCATCTAGGTTCTTTTGAGCGTCTCCAACTGATATCAAGGTCGAAATATTGTTGCAATGTGTTATCAATAGAGATTCCTCGAGAGTACTTTTTAGTTTAATTGCAATCATCAAGACGCCCATTGTGTCGTCGTTTACTTTATCCCTTCTGGTTGAAAGCTACTTGTTATTCTGACCATGGTAACAATCAAATTGAGACGATTCTACACTAGTTGTTGACTATTAGAAACTAGCAAGTTGAAAGGTTACACCTTATTCTATTAATTAAAAATTATCAGTATTCTATGATAAAAAGAACCCTTCATCAGATAGTAGGCTTAATAGCTATCCTGAACAGGGTTTTATGGAATGTTAAGTTGGAAATAAAACTGTACTATTAGACAAACAGAGGACTATCAGTTATCCTTCCAGAAGACTGGTAGGTGCTGATGGCTGTAGTTAGTTGCTCCAAAGATTTCCTTTTGTTGTAAGGTGCATCTCCATGGGCTCAGGGCCTGAAGTTAACTAATGAACTGCCCCCTTGAATCACCAACCCCATAAAAGTAATATTTTTATTCCATGAGTTTACACAGGTTTTTATGAGGGGTCCCGGTCTCCTCATACTGAGTGGGGTTTGAACCTTGGACCTCTCAAAGAGAGGCCAAAGCCCTAACCACTGCAGTAAGCTTGCAGCTACCATAAAAGTAATTTCACCTTTAATTTTCCGAGGATTTTATTATAGTTTGAAAACTTTATATTTAAAGATCTCATTTAGTTATGTTCTACACATGCTTGGTTGCAAAGCTGTAACAGTTCAACCTTGAAATTTGCTGCCACTCGTTCCTAGAAAAGCCTATTGTTATGTACCAATCAAGCACTTTTATAAGTAGCACATACAGCAATATCTTGATGCAACATGTAACAATTCAAAGATTAGACACAAGATAACAGGCTTTAAAGAAGACATGAAACAATCATTCTCTCTAAAAGTAAAATGCAAAGAAAATATAAGCACAACCCATAACTGTTTTCAGATCCCATAGTGACAACTCACTTCTTTGAATTGATCATTAGATCTATAAACTGCATCCCGATTTGTTCCTACTCTTCCTGATGGTACTGATGTGAAAAAAGGAGTTTCTCCCAATATGTTTCCATCAAGAACAAGAATTGGTGGTCTGAGAAACAATTCCACATCTTGTGACCGTCCAAACTGGGGAATCTTTGTATCCAGCTTTGTTGAAACAATCACAGTTCGTGACATCTCAGGATCAACCTGGAGATAACAAATTGGAAACAAACAAAGACATAAAATGCACCATTCAAGAGAGATATAAATTACTGTGTCCAACATTTAGTCCCAATACATAAAATTGAATAAGAACCTCTGTTCAATCTATAAAGGGATAATATCTCCTAATTTTCTTTGAAATTAACCTGGTTTTAATATCAATGGATCTTGTCATCAGAGCATTGACCATCATAATGAAACTTCTGTAAGCATGAGAAGTCTAAGATAAACATCAAAATAATTCACATGAAAAATGAACCCAAATATAACTAAATAAATGCATACCTGCATAACAACTCTACGGCTGGCAGCATTGCTCCAATCACTGCAATCTTCAAGGCATAATATAATAAATTCTTTATGTTGCATCTTGGTGCGAACAAGTGCCTCTACAGCACGTGATTGAGCCTGCAAGTAAAATATGTCTGGTCATAACCAATTTTATATGCTAAGAAATTATTTTCAAAAGATAAAAAATGTTTTCTTAGCAGCAATCAAGAAGCATAATATACTTATATATGCTGAACTCAGGAAAACTTCTCAACTATAAGTCCCAAAAATGAAATAGTGAAACAAAATATGAAAAATAATTGATACAAGAACAAAATAGAAAAAGCAAAATGTAGACAGAGAAACATCAGAGAAATGGTGGCTTCCCACAGAAAGACAAAATCTTTTCCACTCTTGTGATCACATTAACCCTTAATGCTTTTTTTGTAACAGCAAGATTTCAAGATTGTCTTTTCCCTAATTGATCTCATTTTAATCTAAGATGCCATTTCCTCTGAAATATTGATCTTGTCTTGAGGCAACCCTGATAGATCTCATTTTAATCTATCCCATTTCCTCTGGAATATTGATCTTGTCTTGAGGCAACATATGAATATCTCAGAAAGAGAGATTAACATGGATAAGATTCACACATAGGAATATACCACAATAAATTGCATTGGCTAGTGTACATCACATTGACATGACTCAGAGTTGGATACACTAGCTTGAGATCTTATTTGCACCCACCCGTCATACCATGACCCAATATTAATAGAAATGAGCAATCCCATATAAGTGGGACTTTGTCCTTGCACCTCCAAGTCTGTTGATCCATTGACATAAAGTTTTGTAAGTGATAAGGCACATAAACCACTAAAGACTGAAAGCTGAGACTAATGTGGGATTCTTACTCAGAGCTGCAACAATTTCTCACAAAGAACTGCTAATAATGTCCAAAACTTGCAAAATTAATGACCATTAAGTCCCACAAAACAGGCAAATGTTTCTTTCTCTTCATTCTTCTTCATCAAACCACAGCCATCAAGCACATTTCAATCCAAAACCTAACCATTATTGTTACTCATGATTCTTTTTCTTGTCTAGTTATAATTTTGGATGCAAATTATTATGATCAATGGGGGTAATTAATAATATGCTATAATGTCTCAGAATAAAACATTGGTCAAGAATTTGAAGTGGCATCTTTTACTGTTTTATCCAACCATTCATCAGGTTTTCCTAAAATTTTCTACTTATTATTCTCTTCTTCTTTCTTCTAGTATGGTATGAGATCTTAAGTTGTACAATTTCCATACAATTAGGAAGCGTGTTACGTCTCAATAAAGCTTTCATTAAGAAAGTAACATTGAATATTGAATTTATTTTCATGTGAGGTCATAGTTGATGTGTGCTAACTTGTTTATCTTCTCTACTTTTGTAAATGGACCACAATACATAGGATATAGATCGGTGCATTTCCAACGCATTTTGAACAAATCAAAACGGAGTCCCTAGCACAAAGTTATGCCCCTGACAATGTGGATAGGATAAGAAAATAGGTTTTCAGGCATTTATGGGCATAAAGCCATACCCCGAAAAGATCACATGCCTGGATCATTTGTCCCCCCTTGAAAGGCAATGGTCCCCATTATGTTAACAGTTGACATCAAGTCCGAAACCATTTCTTAGTCCATATATCAACAATTTGATCCTCCTCCACTGGTGCTAAACTGTTTGGATTGAGTTGGATTAAAGATTGGATTCAAACCAAGATAAGATGGAAGATTCAATTCAAAAACATTCCCTCCCGCCTTGGTGATGGTATTCCTAAGGGTCCTACAACTCTCTCTTTCTGAAGATGTAACCATACCTTATCTCCAACCTTGAATTGATGGGACCTGATGCTGGTTATGGCGTTGCTTGTATTTATAATTTGTCTTCACTAAGAGGTCATTGACCAATTGTTAGATATGTTGAATTTGTTCCACAATGCTGCCTTTTCTACTTCTTTCTATCCATGAGGTGAGTACTCAATGGCTTCCAGAAGAAGAGCTACATGAGTGGGTGCCATGAGTTGGAACCCAAAACAGACATGAAATGGATTGTGTTTGGTAGAGTTGTGCAAAGCTTGATTGTACCCATATTGAATGTAGGGGAGGCTCTCATCCCATGTGTGTGGATGCTTGGAATTGTACATTCGGAGAAGATGTATAATCAATCAATTCACAACTTCTATCTGGCCATCAGTCAGAGGATGGAAGGCTATGGACATGGTCAGCTTGGTGTCCATCATGCTCCATAGGATGGACTAGAAAATGCTCAAAAATTGACTATCCCTATTAGAAATGAAATGAAATATTATTAATGTCCGCGGTGGGCCAAAATAAGACCCAAGGGACAATAAGAAGTACAATAATGACTGCCAGCTAGTAGGCTAAAAAGCCCAACAAAGAAAAGAACTAAGAAAAATACAAGATCAAACCCGACAAACATGCCAAAGAGAAAGGGAAAAGAAAAGAAAAGGGAGAGCAGAGGAGGGGAGGGCTACGGTCCAACAGAGAGAAGTGCATGCCAAGAAGAACGGAGAGAGAGAAGGAGGGGGGAGGGAGCAGACCAGGAGGGGCAAGCTCCGAGAATCCCCCAAAAACTAATCTCTCCTAACAGTCGAGGCCGAAGTACCGGAGCTGAAGAAGTCCATGATATGTCTCTGCCCATTGCTAGTTCGGAACCCTGACAAACTGTTGGTGCGCTGTCTAGTGACCCTGCTTCTATTCAAACTGGATGGTGTGGGGCGTTTTCGATCGAAGTCACCTGGTCCGTCGGAGTTGGTGAAGTATGTTGTGATAAGCCGATGTTGAGGAGGGTGAGATCCATTTGGAGAAATTTTATGTCGTCGAAGCTAAGTTATCTCCCTAAGAAAGAGTGCGAGACAACGCTGGTCCGGGTATCTGAAGAAGGTAGAAACACATCGAGAGTTGTCCCTGAAAAGGCAATGGAACCTACCCCGGATTTCATAATAAATGGGACAACAAAAAATGAAGTGATGCAGGGTCTCAACTTCACCCAAGGAGCAAAACAAGCAAATCCGCTCCTCCATCGGAAGATGGTGATCTGACTCAATCCGGAGTTGGTGAGAACACACCCTGAGTTGCCCAATAGTGATCCGAAGACTATGCATTGTGTGCTACTGAAGAGATGATGGAATTTGGCAAGCCAAAGCTAAGCCACACATGACTAAAATAGAGCTTAGCAAATTCCTTAGCTGAAATGGATTTCTTGTAAGGAATCATGACAGTCATTTTGGAAAACGATCAACTACTACAAAGACACAATCATTACAATGCTTATATGTGCGCAAACCTGAGAGGAATTCCATGGAGACAAATTCCCAAGGCTTGGATAACTGCAAACAAGGACTACATTGCTCAACACTCCTCCCTCAAATGTTGGTTGCTCTTGGGATAATTGCACCATTTGCTAGTCTTGGCCTTCAGGGGATTCTTTTTTTAGGAATATTTTCTGCTTCCAATTCTGATTTTGGGCCTTACCCCTTTGTCTTGACTCTTTGCAGATACACTCTTGCCTTTCTTTAGCTAGTACTTAGTGTTCTGGTTTTTGTTATTTGCTCCTCCTCCCTATCTGTTTTAGTTTTTGTGCTTCTGCTCCAATTTGACAACTTTGAATGCCTCTCCTAATGTCTTGAATTCAAATAGGCCCATGTCCTCTCGAATGTACCATTGCAGCCCACTGCGGTATTTGAGGACTCGACACCTTTTAGTATGTTGAATTCCTAGTTTTGCTGCCATGGAATGGAAAGCATTAGCATAATCTTGAACAAACTGGTCTTTACCTTGACACAATTGTTGCCATTGCATGTATTGGTCTTCATAGGTTCCCATGGGATAATATTCTTCCTTTGATGGCCTTCAAGAAATAATCCCATGTGAGCACTACATCTTTATTGTCCTCAACCCCGTTACAATATGCTTCCCACCAATTTTGAACAGGTAATGAAGCTTTCAAGTGTGCAAAAGTGATTTTCTCACTGTCAATGAATTTATTTATAGAAATGAAATGAAATATTATTAATGTCCGCGTGGGCAAAAATAAGACCCAAGGGACTATAAGAGGACAATAATAACTGCCAGCTAGCAAGCTAAAAAGCCCAACAAAGAAAAGAACTAAGATAAATACAAGATGAAACCCGACAAACGGGCCAAATAGAAAGGGAAAAGAAAATAAAAGGGAGAGCAGAGGGGGGGAGGGTTGCAATCCAACGAAGAGGAGTGCACGCCAAGAAGAACGGAGAGAGAGAAGGAGGGAGGAGGGAGCAGCCCAGGGGGGGCAAGCTCCAAGAACCCGCCAGAGACTAATCTCTCCTAACAGTCGAGGCTGAAGTACCGGATCTGAAGAAGTCCATGATATGTCTCTGCCCATTGCTAGTTCGAAACCTTGACAAAATGTTGGTGCGTTGTCTAGTGACCCTACTTCTGTCCGAACTGGATGATGTGGGGCGTTTTCGATTGAAGTCACCTGGTCCGTCGAAGTTGGTGAAGTATGTTGTATTGAGCCGATGTTGAGGAGGGTGAGATCCATTTGGAGAACTTCTATGTCGTCAAAGTTGAGTTATCTCCCTAAGAAAGAGTGCGAGACAACGCTGGTCCGGGTATCTGAAGAAGGTAGAAACAGATCGAGAGTTGTCCTTGAAAAGGCAATGGAACCTACCTCGGATCTCATAATAAATGGGACAACAAAAAATAAAGTGATGAAGGGTTTCAACTTCACCCAAGGAGCAAAACAAGCAAATCTGCTCCTCCGTCAAAATATGGTGATCTGACTCAATCCGGAGTTGGTGAGAACACACCCTGAGTTGCCCAATAGTGATCTGAAGACTCTGCATTATGTGTTGCTGAAGGTATTGTGGAGGACCTATTTTGCCCTCCTGAATCTGTAAGAAGTGCTCATGGTAGAAAGAGAGCTTGGGGGAAAGAGGGGCAATAGGAGAGATCCATGTGCATCTAGTGTACTGGAGACTAACATCCTTCCGAATCTCGTGGAGCATCTTCTCCTTACTAAGCCGAGAGGGGGGGAGAACCCCCAAAGAATAAGGCGAGAGCCTGTATATCCGTATCTGAATGCTAGCCAAGAGAGTAGAAACCTGAAAATACCAGCTCCTCCGACCTCCCCGAGAACTCGGAGAGAGTTCCATTGAGGAGCGAAGGGCGAGGTAAGGGTACCGCCTGCAACCCTCAAGGTTATCTCCGAAAGTACGGATCCTGTGAAGATAACCGATAATCAAGAAGATAATCTCAAGTTGGAGAGGAGAAGCCCCAAACTCTGCTAGAATAATAGAGCAGGGGACTATACCCTTGCAGCGAATGAATCGTCGAAGAAAGAGTGTCTGGACTCATTCAACCCATGACCACTCAATCGGGCCAAGGCTAGGACCCCAAACCACTGACCTATAAGTAATAGTTGACTTGACTAAGACATCAAAGATCCTCATCTTCACAGGTATATCCTTAAAATGTGCTTTGAAGCAATTCCTCTCTAGAAAAGACAAAGTTGCATATCCCTTACACACCAGGGCCTGGGCGGCGGGTTTCATACTAAAAGTGGGACCAGTGAAAAGAACCCCCAAGTACACATAAGAGGTGGTGATCTCGACCTCCCGACCTTGGAAAGAGAAGTGGAGATGAGATAGAGCCTCTTTGGTAGTATTGAATACCATAACCTTGGTCTTAGAAAGATTCACCGTCAGTTGTCTCGAGTCACAAAAAGCGGCAAGCTTGTCCAGATGGCGCCGAAGTCCCTCAGGAGAAGAGGCCAAAAGAACAACATCATCGGCAAAGAGGAGAATAGAAATCAGCACATAGTGAAGAAGGCAACCATCTTCTGCATGAGCGTTCTCCTTAATAAAAGTCTCAAGCTCGTCGATAAAGATCCCAAAAAATGTCGGGAAAGGGGGCACCCCTGTTTCACTCCTATGGTGCTAAGAATACTGTTTGAAAACCCTTGAGGGGAGCAAAACCGACCTTTCACAGTCTCATATAACCGTGTAACCGCTGTCAAAAGTTGCCCAAAGATGCCAACTGACCGTAGTCTCTCAAGAAGTAAATGTCGAGGCACCGTGTCAAAGGCTTTCCTGAAGTCAACAAAGTAACAATAAACCTTCGAGGACCTGGAACGCGCCTCCTCAATAATAGCCTTGAAGACTAGAATGTGATCCGTGGTTTGGTGATCTTGCCGAAAACCAGCTTGGCCAAGAGCCCTGAAACCCTCCTCCTCCAACCTTCGGGAGAGAAACACATCCAATGTTGTGGCATAGAGCTTGGCAAATATATGCCTAATCATGATAGGCCTGTAGTTTTGGGTTCATGGGGATCACCTGCCTTATGAATGGGGTGAATGATATGCTGAGTCCAAAAATCAGGAAACCCAAAACAGACAGAGAGAATGAAGAGATCAGTGAGGGGCCCAACAAGAGGGTCAATACCATGCTTCAAAAATTCTTCCTGTAACCCATCCAAATCTGCTGCTTTGCTCGTACAAAGTTTCCAGATAGCCTGCTTGACAAGACCAGTAGAAAAGAGGTGGCACGAAGAAGAGGGAGGGGAATAGTAATAGGAGGCTGATTTGGGATGGTATAGAGGGAAGAGGCATGAATGGTCCAAGAGGAAAGATCAATCCCATGAGTAATCCGATCACGGGGGAGGATAAGGCACCAGAAGGATTTAGGAGACTGCTGAAGGGAGTGGATAAGATCAAGTCGATGCCGAGAGAGGAAGAGACGCTTCTTCTTTCGACGAAGCATCCTGTAGTCTTTGTGAGAAATGGTATAGAGCTAGGAAGGATTTTGAATGGCATATTTCAACCTTCGGTGGGCAGACTTACATTCCTCATCATACCAGATGTTCATGGGGCAATGACCAGGAGGACGAGGACAAGAGAGAGGACAAATAGAGAATTATGAAGATAATTGATCCAACCCATTTTCTAGGGCAGCAGCATTAATTTTTCCTTCAAAAGTAGGAATATCAAAATTTACCTGCATCTTAGAAGATGTGGAAGCACTTAATGGTGCTAAGGCAATGAGAGGTCGTGTTGAAGAGGTTGCAGAATTTGTAGTAGGGAGTCGTTGAAGAATTTGAACAAATCGATCCATCATCTCATCCCTTTGTCTCACGGGGGCTCCATTCAATATCTCCTTGAAAGGATAGACTATCTCAATGTTGTCCGTTCTAGTTCCCATTTGAGATCATTTGGAATGGCAAGGGAGGTAATTAGAGGGATCTCACATTTGATATCCAAAATTTAAATATCCTAATCTTGTGTTTATGGACATACACTCAAAAGACAGACCACTTTAATACCACAGATCCGAAACTCATAATTTTGAGTTAAGGAAGGTCAAGAAAGAGTGCAATCTAGAAATAATAGAATATAACAAATCAGAACTTAGAAATGTAAGCCAAAATAACAAAATGATTTTATTGCTCAAAACACAAAGTATGATGCAAACAATCTCTAAGAAGAGATGTGAGCTATAACATTGCATCCATTACTCATGCCTTTCACAGTCAAAGGGTACATCTCTCTTTATACAATATTTGGTGTGTCGAAAATCCATTGTATTGAATATTGAAGGTCAACCATATGGAAATGCGGTGGTTCAACTTTCATTAGTTAGGTCACCTCTATGGAAATGTGGTGGTTCACCTTCCATGAGTTACAAAGTGCATATAAAATGAAAATTACACACATATGGCTTGCCATTTTGAATTTTATCTTCTAATGGTGTGTCCACATATCTTGAGATGCATTTTAGCTGCGAATATCCAAAACAAAAAAATTACAATTTTTAGTAAATATTTTGTTTTCCATTTTTGAGGACCTCCAAAGCATTTTTTACATGCAGTTAGTATGAAAATTCAAGCCAAGCATTTGGCATGGATTTTTGTCCCAAAGTTTTAGTTCTTCCTCTAAGATTTCCAACACATACTGAATGGATCAAAATAGAGTCTCGAGCACAAAGTTATGCCCCTGACAGCATGGATAGGATAAAAAATTGTTTTTCGAGCATAGAGCCATGCCCCAAAAAGGTTACATGCCTAAATCAAAAATGGAGAAGAAAACACTTTTCATGTTTGAATTTGGGTCTCCACCTTTTATTGTTGCACATCATTCTAAAAAGTGGTGATTGCATTGGCCTACAGGAAAATGACACAATAAAATGGTTATGGTCCACAGGTGATAGGTAACATATCAGCGTGGGTGGACTATTAGGGGGACTGAGAGACATGCAATGAAAGTGGGAAATACAATAGTGACATGTGAAGAAAGGAGGGACGAAGGAGAAGGGTTGAACTACTTGATGGTCACAATACAGTTCTCTATCCAACACACCCCTCTCAGCTCTTAATAGGAAAGGGCACCATAATGGTGCATAACAAGCATTCGTTCCCATCTTGACTTGTACAATGGAACTTCAGGTAGAACTCACCCTTCCTAAGTAACTAGATGATGACCTTATCCCATGTAGGCTCACAATTATGAGGAAAGATCATACAATGTTTTATTACCACATTTATGATACTAGAATATGTGTAGCATATGCGGAAAAAATAAATAAATAAAGCGAATGCTTTTATTGACATCGAATATTATAGAGGATATTTTAGAGATATGATTCAAATATAACTGCTAGCAGAACAACCATGTTCCTTAGCAGGTGTTAAACCCATAATGAGGACAGTGGAAAAGTGTGTGAGAGATGTTCACACATCACATCAAGAGTGACAAAAGAGATATAGTGCCATAAATATCTTTGTTTATAAAGAATGCATTTGCCCAAGTAGTTCAGGGAACAATCTTGTCCTAAGTAGGCTTAAAATTGTAACAACAAGGTCATATCATGAGCTATATATATGATCATCTTATGCAACAAGAGTGGAAACTAAAATGTGCATAACAATGGAATCAATTGTACTAATTAGATCCATAATAAAGCAAGTGCAATAAGAAGGAAGTGCTTTCATTGACATTAAAAATTGTATATAATGTTACATTGATAAGATTCAAATATCTGTGCCACCACAACAACTATTTTCCTTACCAGGTGTATAATCCATAACAAGGAAAGTTTAAAACAATTAAAAATAAAATAAACAAATAAATAAATATGTCCGTATGTATATATATATAATTATATATAACTCTTTTTTTTAATGTGCACTTCTCTTGCACCACTTTTTCGCAATAAAATGCAAAGTTTCCAAAGCAAATGATAACAAATCATACAAAATCAAGAAAATCATCATTTTCCCCTTTTTCTTTTTTAAAATAACTTGCCTCCGGTGATTCTATCACAATTTTCATAACATTGGTGGAGGGTATCTGATAGAGAAGATGTTCACTGTAAAACGAGGAGTGCTAAAAGAGATACTGTTAGAGTTATTTAGTTCATAATGGTCATCTAGACTATAGACTTAGGCATATTAATAAAGTCACTTGTTGACTTAGTCTAATTTATGCTTTAGTGTTGTATTAATGACTTAAAGTATATTTAAGTCATTTTAGGGTTTATGTCATTCCTTGACTATAAAAGGACATGTGCTCTCTTCATTTCATAAGGAAATAAGCATTCCCTCTTTCAAGTTCTTTGTGTTCTTGGTTTCTTTGTGTGTTCGGTTTCTTTTCTAATATGGTATCAGAGCCACGGTGAGGGGAAGTCGAAGCGGGTGAAGGCCTAGGGACTGCATAGATCAGTGACGGACAAGGTACTGCTTTTCGATACACACCAAGAAATCGAAAGGGCTTTTGGGCAAAGAAAGATCTAAGAGTTTTCAGCTAGATCTGAGAGTTTTTCAGCAGATCTGATAGTTTTTCAGCTAGATCTGAAGCAGATCTGAGCATTTCTCAGCAGATCTGAGAGTTTTCCAACAGATCTGGAGCAGATCTGAGAGTTTCTCAGCAGATCTGAGAGTTTTCCAGCTAGATCTAAGCAGATCTGAATTTTTCGCAGATCTGAGAGTTTTCCAACAGATCTGAGCATTTCTCAGCAGATCTGAGTGTTGAGTCTGCAGCAGATCTGAGCATTTCTCAACAGATCTGAGAGTTTTCCAGCAAATCTGGAGCAGATCTGTGTTGTTTTCCAGCAGATCTGATAGTTTTCTCAGCAGATCTGTGTATTTTTCAGCAGATCTATTAGTCTTCCAGCAAGAATATTTTTTTATCTCCGTAATCTTCAGTTTGGGGGAGGAAAAACACAACTTTCTTGGCTGTAAGTCTCTATTTCAGTTGCAGATTTTATTTTTTTGTGCTCTAATGGCTAGTTTGTCTAACATTATGTTAGAGGGTAACCAGAAATTTTCTGGGAAGAATTATAGTACCTGGAAACAACGTATGTTGGCCATTTTTGAGTACAGGTGTTTGGATCAGCTTGTGTTGGGCAAGGAAACACGACCAACAATAGCTGGAAATGATCAAACCAAGTTTGATGAGCGAAATAGAGAAGCTGTGATGCTAATAAAGCTTTCAGTGACTGATGAAATGCTTCCCGAAGTGCAGACTGGGGGTGATGCTGCAACTATTTGGAAGCGACTGAAGGATTTACATGAAACTTCAGATAAAGGTAGAGCCTTCTTCCTTAAAAATTTATTGTTTTCAAGCAAAATGGATGAAAGTGAGTCTTTACAAGATCATTTGTTGAAGATAAAAGACCTTAGAGAACAGTTGAATGCCATTGGGCGGAAAATGGAAGAAGAAGACATGGTGGTAATCACTCTCAAGAGTTTACCAGCCTCATTTGAGCATTTTATTGAAACCCTAAATATTACTTCTACTGATGTTGACTTGAAGTTTGAGGATTTGAGCACCAAGCTCTTGCAGCAAGATAGGTGGAAAAAGCAATTTGGAAGTAGCAATGGGAATGAGGGTTCAAAAATGGCTTTGTCAACCAACTTCAAGGGCAAAGGCAAGTTTGCTAAGAATCATGAGGGCAACAAGACAGATGCTTCAGGTAATCACAAGACTTTTAAGTGTCATTATTGTGGAAAAATGGGCCATAAGAAAAAGTTTTGCAGGAAAAGGTTATATGATGAGAAGAATAACCAAGGGCCAAAGAAGCAGGCCAATGTTGCAGAACATAAGGAAGAGGAAGACCTCTTTGTGTTTATGGCACATGATAAAGCAAACAATGTGAAAACATCTGCTTGGTATATAGATTCGGGTGCATCTCGTCATTTTACCAATAGGAGAGATTGGTATATTAGTTATGTTGCTAATGAATCTT
Source organism: Wollemia nobilis (assembly GCA_028583015.1). NCBI lineage: Eukaryota > Viridiplantae > Streptophyta > Pinopsida > Araucariales > Araucariaceae > Wollemia > Wollemia nobilis. The sequence goes on along the minus strand of JAQPPZ010012983.1, from coordinate 4,167,055 downwards.
CTAATGACTTTGTAGTGCTTGGTGGTGGGGAAGAATACAGGGTCGAAGGCAAAGGTAATGTGCAGATAATCCTGTCAGGTAAAGAGATGGTATTTCTTAATGTTCACTATGTTCTAGGAATGGATAAGAATCTACTTTCTGTTAGTGAAATTATGAAGCACAACCCCCACTTACATGTGATTTTCAGCAATCACAAATGCTACTTTGTGGATAAGGTCAGTAAGAAGACAATCGCTCTTGGTATTGAAGAGCATGGGATTTTCAGGCTGGTTGATGCAAGGGAGGCGAAAGAGTATGCTTTGATGGCCAAGAGTGGTCAAAATAGCAGTGAGCTTTGGCATCAAAGGTATGGGCATTTGAATTTGAGATCTCTTTCTTATATGGCTAAAGAAAGTTTGGTTGATGGCCTTCTAGTTATACAGAATCAGCAAGAAATTTGTGGAGCATGTCAGGCTGGTAAGCAGCATAGGACTCCATTTGAAGAAGGGCAAGCTTGGAGAGCTAAGGAAGTTCTTCAGTTGATCCATGCTGACATTTGTGGGCCTATGAAGACAACATCATTCTCCGGTGCCAGGTATTTTTTGTTGTTTGTAGATGACTTTTCCAGGAAGATGTGGGTGTATTTTTTGAAGTTGAAATCAGATGTGTTTAATGAGTTCAAGAAGTTCAAGGCTTTGGTAGAAAACCAATCCAGGAAGAGCATTAAAGTCCTCCGATCTGATAATGGTGGAGAATTCTGCTCTAAGGATTTTCTTTATTTTTGTACTCAAGAAGGCATTCAAAGGCAATATACCACACCCTACACTCCACAACAAAATGGAGTGGTAGAGAGGTGAAATCGTACCATTATGGAGATGGCTAGGTGTATGTTAGAAAACAAGTTTGTTCCTTACAAGTATTGGGCAGAAGCAGTACACACATCAGTGTATCTTCTCAACCGGTCTCCAACAAAAGCGGTACACAAGAAGACTCCAGAAGAAGCATGGTCTGGACGAAAACCTCAAGTAAGTCATCTCAAAGTTTTTGGTTCAGTAGTATATGCATGGGTTCCTAAAGAAAAACGAACCAAACTTGATGCAAAATGCCAGAAAATGATGCTCACAGGGTACAGTGACAACCATAAAGCTTATAGGTTGGTTGATGTAGAGACTAACACAGTATGTCTTAGCCGTGATGTGGTAGTTGATGAAAACGCAGGGCTGTTCCAGAAGAAATCAGATCTGAAAGTTGCTGAAAATGAAGAGGATATGGCTAGAAAAACAGGTTTAATGGATGGGGCAAGTCAACAAGAGGTAGGAATCACCTCTCAGCATGACTCCCATGAATTTTCCAGCCAAGAAGATGCTAGAAATAGTTCAAATCAGCAGGAAACCAGCGATGTTTTGCAGCCACAGGAGAGAAAGAAAAGACCAAAGTGGTGGTACAACACCTATAATGATGCTCATTGGGATGAGCTGGCTGGTATGAGCCAGGAAGGTAGACCAAAAAGAGATAGGGCATCTGGTTCAGTGAATTATAATGATGATGCTCATTGGGATAAGCTGGCTGGTATAAGTCAGGAAGGTAGACCAAAAAGAGGTAAGGCATCTAGTACAGTGAATTATGCTTTGATGGCTAACCTTCAAAACTCTTTTGAGCCTCAGGATTATGAAGAAGCCAAAGGCAGCCCAGAATGGGAAGAGGCTATGCAAGCCGAACATGAGACTTTGATAAAGAATCAAACATGGGTTCTCACAGAGCTACCTCCAGGGAAGAAACCCATTGGCTGCAAATGGGTCTATAAAGTCAAGTATAAGGCAGATGGGATGCTTGACAAGCATAAAGCAAGGCTGGTTGCAAAGGGCTTTGCTCAAAAGGAAGGGATTGACTATGAGGAGACATTTGCTCCTACTGCAAAAATGGGCACAATCCGCTTGGTTCTAGCCATGGCAGCACAGTTTGGCTGGAAACTACATCAAATGGATGTGAAGAGTGCCTTCCTCAATGGTGATCTGAAGGAAGAAGTATACATGTACCAACCACAGGGATTTCAGGTTCCAGGGAAGGAACATCTTGTATGCAGATTGAAGAAAGCTCTTTATGGGCTGAAGCAGGCTCCCAGGGCATGGTACATCAAAATTGATAGGTATTTGGGAGAACAGGGATTCAGAAGGTGTCCTTCTGACCCCAATCTCTACATCAAAGGCGAGAATGGTGATGTGGTGATTCTAGTGATATATGTTGATGACATCATCATCACCGGTAGCAAGGCAGGAGCAATTGCAAAGGTAAAATCAAAGTTATGTTTAGCCTTTGACATGACAGATTTAGGCCTTCTACATTATTGCTTAGGTGTAGAAGTTTGGCAAACAGATAATCATATTTTTGTTTCACAAACAAAATATGCCAAAAGTTTGTTAGACAAGTTCAGGATGGCAGATTGTAAAATCTCATCTACACCTATGGAGAAAGGGCTGAAACTTTCAGCCAAGACTGATTCAAAGGCAGTCAATGAATCAGTCTACAGGCAACTAGTGGGCAGCTTGATCTATCTTACCGCCACTAGACCTGACTTGAGCTATGCAGTCAGCTATATCTCCCGATTTATGCAAGCTCCAAAAACAGAACACTGGACAGCAGCAAAGAGGGTGCTACGGTATGTAAAGGGAACATTGGACTTTGGCATTCTATATGGGAAAAGCAAGGAGCCTCAGTTGTGTGGCTATTCTGACTCGGATTGGGCAGGATCCATGGATGACAGGAAGTCTACAACGGGTTATGTATTCAGCCTTGGCACAGGGGCAGTTTCTTGGATCAGCAAGAAACAACATGCAGTTTCACTTTCCTCTACAGAAGCAGAATACAGAGCAGCAGTAAAAGGGGCATGTGAAGCAGTTTGGCTTAGAAGAATGCTTGCAGATTTGCAAGTCCATCAAGATGAGCCCACGGTACTTCTTTGTGATAACCAGGGAGTTCTCAAGCTGGCAAAGAACCCTGTCTTCCATGAGCGAACAAAACATATTGATGTGCATTGTCATTTCATTCGACAACTTGTAGAAGATGGAGAAGTTGAGCTGAAATATTGCCCAACTCAGGACCAGACTGCAGACATTTTCACCAAGTCTCTTGGCCCAGATAAATTTGTAAAATTCAGAGACAAACTTGGTGTGGTTTCTAGAATGACCATTAAGGGAGGATGTTAGAGTTATTTAGTTCATAATGGTCATCTAGACTATAGACTTAGGCATATTAATAAAGTCACTTGTTGACTTAGTCTAATTCATGCTTTAGTGTTGTATTAATGACTTAAAGTACATTTAAGTCATTTTAGGGTTTATGTCATTCCTTGACTATAAAAGGACATGTGCTCTCTTCATTTCATAAGGAAATAAGCATTCCCTCTTTCAAGTTCTTTGTGTTCTTGGTTTCTTTGTGTGTTCAGTTTCTTTTCTAATAGATAAAAAGCAATAAAGGTGTATGCTTACATAGAATACATTTGCCCACATTCATATTACAATAGGGCAAATAGAAGCAATTCCAGTTCCTTGTTGGTTAGATTCTTTGTCCTATAGCTTTCAGCATCACCTAGTTGAGGACATTATTGTGAGAAAAATATAGTGGAGAAGAAGTCACCAAAGTTCTCCCTGGGCAGTTGTTGCCAAAAGGATGTGTTTGCAAACAAAATATTGGAGAACTCCTTATCATGGTGGCCTATTGTCATCATCCACAGAAATGCTTATCAGCAAAGTTCTCTCTTCTGGGCAGAAATGAAAACCCTCTTATAAACACTAAATAGACTATGCCGTCAACTAGGTGAGTTTGAAGTCTTGTTCTAATGCAATGACTCCAATGTCGCAGTTTGACCTCTGATCAATAAAAATGAAAGTTACTCTTAATTTACATTACATTTCACTTTGCTTATTAATTTTCACAACGATAGCGCATGTCATGTCCATCATACACTTGCCAGATATTGTTTAGCCCTTGTGATATTGTCGCTTTAGTGTTTGAGAAAAGGTGACAGTAATATCTCCCTTGTAACAAAATAATCATTGATTAATGCCTGTAAAAGTGCATGTCTCTTATATATAGTCCTTGACTTTTTCCACTAGTAGATATGTTAAGCACCATCCTCCTCATTGATTTCATATATATATATCACTAAAATATCACTGAAGCATAAATTTGGCTATTTTACACAGACCCCCCTCATATATCAAATGCATGAGAAGAATATTAGTGTTTCATGGAAAAGTCATACTACCTACTCTACTGCCACAGTGTGAGAATGGTTTCAGGGGAGCTATAGCTTTACTAGCTTGAACATAGACGATAGCTTATACATAAGCCTACAGATCCTTTGGATCCCCTCAAGTGAAGGTGAAAGCATTGGCAGCAATATCTTTTAATCAAAAATCCCATCATCAGCATTTATAATGCTATGTTTGGCTATTCTACATAGACCACCCTCATGTATCAAATGCATGAGAAGAATATTAGTGTTTCATGGAAAATTCATACTACCTACTCTACTGCCACAGTGTGAAAATGGTTTAAGGTGGGCTATAGCCTTACTAGCTTGAACGTACATAGAAATTCTTTGGATCCCTTTAGTGAAGGTGATAGCACTGGCAGGATTATCTTTTAATCAAAAATCCCATCATCAGCATTTATAATTATATGTAAATTGTTTGAAATAACATAAATAAACGAGAAGTGGTTCCAGAAGACATATGGACAGTGTGCCCTAAAGTCATGATTTGCTGCCAACTATGATATCCATTTGTGTGAAACTTGAACATACTGTTGCTAAAACATTTGTACACCATGGTTAGTATAATATCTAAACAACTCATAAAAGTAACAAATATCTAAACATACCTGTAGAACTCGGTTTTTACGGCCTGGTGCAGCAGCAATAAGACCAGGTGTATCAATAATAGTTAAGTTGGGACAGTACTTGTACTCTATTTTTATAATTATTTCTTTTGCTGAAAACTGACAAGATTCCTGCTCCAACCTCATGTTTTCAGCTTCTATGTAAACCTGTAACCAGCAGATGTGAGTGATTAAACAACAATCAACAAAGCATGAGAAGATGAGAAAATGGGGAGAAAAAAAAAAAAGCATCAAGAATGTCAATACAGTATGTTAGAATCAGCTTTCTGTTTTCTTGGACATAATCTATGAAGCAAAACAAAATAAATAATTGGGCAGAAGTCTTACCATATTTATATTTTACAAGTATTATAACATTGATAAAGAAGCATGTAATGTCCCAAAAATAAATATTTTTTTGTAAATGTCTCCTACACTTAATTATAAAAGTGAAAAAGGGGTTCATGTGACTAGGAGACATAACTTAAGTTGTGTTTATTTATGTTTTATGTTTTTATGTTGTAATAAGGCACTTTAAGTGATTTTAGGGTTGGGAGATGTCAACTCCAAATTAGAACCTCACCCTATATAAGGGAGTGAGACGTCCCATTTTGGGCATGTTATGTTGATATCGTAATTGAATATTGAAACCCTAGAGGTTCCATGAGTTGAGATTGCAGGTCTTGCTCATTCCCATAGTGCATTGGAGGTGCATGGTTGGGGTCTTGGCAATATCATTGCAGGTGTTATTGCCCTAAAATATCAAAAATACAAAAAGAGGCATCTGTGAGGAGTTCGTGGCATTTTTGGGAGCATTTGTGTCATGTGTTTCAGATCTGTTGGCAGCCCCAAACCCTACGCTTGTATTTGGGGTCATTTTTGAGGAGTTTTTGCATCTGTTCAGCCTTGGGGTTAGTTCGTCCCACTTGTGGGAGTTTGTATCTGCATTTTGAGTTCCTTGAGGACCCATTTGTCCATTCCATCTGTTATATTGGTTTGGCAATATTTAATATATGATATTGGCTGATTTCTCCTCATACTTGTGTTATTTTATGAGCAATTTCTGAGTTATTTCCTTGCTGTACTTAATTTCTGCATTTTCGTAGTAAGGGTTTGTTGTTCCTAAAAAAGGGACATTACAAGTGGTATCAGAGCTGGAATCTTGCCAGCCTGTGATTCGTGGTGATAAGTGTGTTTCTGTGGTGAAAAGTTGTGCCCTAGTGAAAATCGCGGATTTTTAGGGGATTCGCGGATTTTTAGGGATTTTTTTCAGAAAATAAAAATTGCAGATTTGGATACCCTTTTGACCAATTTGCAGTTCTATGGTTTCAAAAAAAAATTTTGGTGGTCAGAATTTCAGATTTCCATCTTTTTAGGGTTTGATAGGGTTTTATGCATCGTCCTCCTGTTCATCGATATTTTACTAGGAGAAACAGACTCGCTTTGGAAATGTCAAACAGGGAAGAGGTTGAGGAGCCCCAAAGGCCAGTTGATAGGACCGAGCAAAAATTCGATGCCCTACTTGACATGCTCGCAAAGAATGGTGTCCTTACAAGAGACAAATCAGCAAGAATTGAGGGCAGCTTTGGGCAACCCAAATGGCACAAGGAGGGAAGGAGAAAGGGGAGGCAACAACAATGGGCATGAGTCATCATCTAACTCACACCCTCCCTTGCCTAGGCCGTCCAAGCCTATGTTCCTTGTTCCACCACCTCCACCGGAGGAAAATGAGGTAACTGATGAATTAGATGAATGGTTTGCTGCTTATAGTAATAAATCTGAGGGTTTTAGGGCAGCAGTTTCTTTTGATAAATATTTGAAGATTGTGGGTAAATCTGTTGTTGAGGCTAAAAAAGAGAAAAAGAAGCCCTTTTTGCATCAAAAGGTGACCATTCCCTCATTTAATGGTCAAGATGGTCTTACAGCTAGGGCATGGCTTCAAAAATTGCAGACTTATTTTACCTTGGAGCCTATTTCTAAAGCCGATGCAGTTCAGATTGCTACACTCCACCTTGAGGGTAGTGCTTACTCATGGTGGCATCATGGGTTATTAACCCAAGGGCATGGTGATATTGATACATTTGATGAATTTTGTACCGGGGTTTTGAACAGGTTTGAAAGGAGGAATGTGGAAGAGTATTTCAAGGAGCTTGCCACTTTGAAGCAAACTTCATCCATTCATGCCTATGTGGAGGAGTTTGAACAACTTTCAGTTCATGTACAAAATATTTCACCCAAGAGGGTAATTTTTCTTTTTATGGATGGTTTGTTGGAACCCGTGAAGGGATTAGTTAAAGCTTTTGAACCAACCACTCTTGAAGATGCCATTAAGAGAGCTTTAAGCTTAGAATCTGTTTTACCTCCTAGACAAAAATATTTTGCACATAATCCACCTGCTAGACCACCTTTTGCAGCCAGAAAAACAGTTTTTGGACAGCAGTATGGGCAGCAAGGAAACCTCACGCAACAAGGTGGAAATGAGAGAAATTTTTATGGCAGGAATCCCACGCATGGAGAAGGTTTCAGATCTGGTTTTCAGCCACCTAATAAGCCCCCAAATGGCCCACGCTTGACACAAGAAGAGAAAGATGAGCTAAGGAAACAAAACAAGTGTTTCATTTGCAAGTCTCCTTGGCAAAGAGGTCATAAATGCAGAGGAGGAGGTATGAAAATCATTGAATTACATTCTGATTCTGATTCTGATAATCCTGATTTTTATGAGGCGGATGAGACACCCTTGGAAGAGGAAGCACAAAGGGAGTATGAGGAAGTTCCTGAAGGTTCCCTAGCCACTTTAAGTGGGCTGAATCAGTTTCGCACTATTAAGGTACCAGGTAGATCTTTTGATGAAAAGGTTATTGTTTTAATAGATGGTGGTGCTACTTACAATTTTGTTGATGAGAAGTTTGCCACTAGAAAGAATCTTCCTACAACTATCATTCCTGGTTTTAGTGTTGCTATTGGCAATGGTGATCTTATCACATGCAACAAAGTGGTAAGAAACATAAAAATTAATTTTGGCAACATGGAAGTAGATGAGCAATTCTTTGTTTTTCCCTTAGGAGGTATTCCACATATGGTTTTGGGTGTGCAATGGTTGTATTCACTTGGTGATTATGTTACTAATTATCAGAAATTAGAACTGAAATTTGTGCTTGAAGGGAAAGATGTGGTGTTGCAAGGAATCAAGGAAAATGGGTCAAAAGATTCTTGCAAAATTTTGGAGGTTTCATACAAAAGAATGGAGAAGATGATAAGGCATAAGGACGTTGAGTGGGCAGCTGTAATTTTCAGTTCGAAGGGAAAAAATCAGCCACCTATCATCCTCAAATTCAAGGTTTACTACAAAAACATCTTAAGGTATTTTCTGACCTACCTAAAGGTTTGCCACCTAGTAGAGGTTTTCAACATGTTATTGAATTGGAAGCAAATAGTAAACCCGTCATAATTAAACCTTATAGGCATCCTAAGGTTTTCAAAGATGAGATTGAAAAGACCATTGCTGATTTACTTGAGAGTGGGCACATTATTTGCAAAGATGGGGTGAAGGTTGATCAAACTAAAGTTTCAGTTGTACAAAGATGGCCTATACCATCCAACCTAACGGAATTGAGGGGTTTTGTGGGTTTATGTAGTTACTACAAGAGGTTCATTAAGGGGTTTTCTTCTTTGGCTGCCCCCCTTACCGAATTAACTAAGAAAGGGGCCTTTTCATGGTCCAATGAGGCTCTTTTAGCTTTTCTAAAGCTGAAAGATGTAATGACTTCCACTCCTTTACTTGCTATTCCTGATTTTTCTGTTGCTTTTACTATTGCTTGTGATGCTTTATGTGTTGGAGTTGGAGCCGTACTTATGCAACAAGGACGCCCCATTGCTTATGAGAGTAGAAAGCTCTCAAATGTGGAGAAAACTTTCAGCATCTATGATAAAGAGATGCTAGCTATCATGCATGCCTTGACCAAATTCAAGCAATACTTAGTGTGTGGCAAGTTTGTGGTCAAAACTGATCATAACAGCTTTGAAATACTTCTTGGGGCAAGTTGAACCGAATGAAAGACAGCAGAAATGGGTAACAAAGTTGCAATCATATGATTTTGAAATTGAGTTTGTAAAGGGTAAGAAGAATTCAGCCGCTGATGCACTTTCTAGGCACCCTACTTTTCATTCTCTTTCCATTATTTCTGCTGATTGGAAGGTGAAAATTATGGCTGAATATGCAAAGAATGATTTTTGTTCTAAACTAATAAATGGGCAAGTTGAAGATGACAGGTTCAGCCATAAAGAAGGACTGATTTTTTGCAAGGGAAGAGTGTTTTTAGTACCCGAATCAAAGCTGAAACAAGCTTTAATTACAGCCATGCATGATGCTCCACTTGTAGGCCATCCAGGTTTCTACAAGACTTACAAACAAGTTAGAGAAAGATTCTATTGGAAGGGTTTGAAAAGGGATGTCTTCTTGCATGTTCATGAATGTGTTATTTGCCAAGAAAACAAGGGGGAACATGAATTTGCAGCTGGTTTACTTCAGCCACTTCCTATTCCCAATCAGAAATGGGAAAGTATCTCCATGGACTTCATTACTGGTTTGCCCAAGGTATACATGAAGGATTGCATATTTGTTGTTGTTGATAGATTGACAAAATTTGCTCATTTCTATGCCATTTCAACAACTTGTACAGCCATACAAGTTGTTGATTTGTTTTTTAAAGAAGTTTTCAGATTGCATGGTTTGCCTAAATCCATTGTGAGTGATAGGGACAGCAGATTTTTGAGCATGTTTTGGCAAGAATTGTTTAAGCTATGTGGTACTAAATTGACTCCTAGTACTAGCTACCATCTCCAAACCGATGGGCAAACTGAAATTGTTAACAAATGGCTTGAAGGATATTTGAGAAATTATGTTTCAGGTCAACAAAAGGCATGGGTTAAATGGCTGCACCTTGGTGAATATTGCTACAATTCTACTTATCATATGTCCATAAAAATGTCTCCATTCAAGGCACTTTATGGTTATGATGCCCCACACTTTTCAGATCTGATTTTTGGTGATTCAAGGGTCCAAAAAGCTAGAGACTTTGTAGCAGAAAATCAAGATATTCTTAATGCTTTGAAGGACAATATTCTTACGGCACAAAATCAGCAGAAGAAGTATGCAGATCAGCAGCGTAGTGAGCGCTCATTTGAGGTGGGAGACTTGGTTTATGTTAGGTTGCAGCCCTACAAACAGTCTACATTGAAAAGAAGTGGAGCAGAAAAACTCAAACCCAAATTTTATGGACCTTACAAGGTGTTGAGTAAGGTTGGACAAGTTGCATATGCTTTGGAACTTCCAAGTGGAAGTAAAATACATAATGTCTTCCATGTTTCTTGTTTGAAGAAGGCCTTGGGCCAACATATTCAGCCATCTTCAGATTTGCCACCCCTTGATGATGAAGGAAAGCTCATTCTTGAACCTGAATTGATCCTTGAGACAAGGGAGAGAAAGCTTAGGAGTAGGACTGTCAAAGAATATCTTGTGAAGTGGAAGGACTTGCCTATGGAGGATGCTACTTGGGAAGGTGCAGAAATTTTAGATGCTCCAACTTTGACTTTGCTTGAGGACAAGCAATTTGAGGAGGGTGGACTTGTAATGTCCCAAAAATAAATATTTTTTGTAAATGTCTCCTACACTTAATTATAAAAGTGAAAAAGGGGTTCATGTGACTAGGAGACATAACTTAAGTTGTGTTTATTTATGTTTTATGTTTTTATGTTGTAATAAGGCACTTTAAGTGATTTTAGGGTTGGGAGATGTCAACTCCAAATTAGAACCTCACCCTATATAAGGGAGTGAGACGTCCCATTTTGGGCATGTTATGTTGATATCATAATTGAATATTGAAACCCTAGAGGTTCCATGAGTTGAGATTGCAGGTCTTGCTCATTCCCATAGTGCATTGGAGGTGCATGGTTGGGGTCTTGGCAATATCATTGCAGGTGTTATTGCCCTAAAATATCAAAAATACAAAAAGAGGCATCTGTGAGGAGTTCGTGGCATTTTTGGGAGCATTTGTGTCATGTGTTTCAGATCTGTTGGCAGCCCCAAACCCTACGCTTGTATTTGGGGTCATTTTTGAGGAGTTTTTGCATCTGTTCAGCCTTGGGGTTAGTTTGTCCCACTTGTGGGAGTTTGTATCTGCATTTTGAGTTCCTTGAGGACCCATTTGTCCATTCCAATTGTTATATTGGTTTGGCAATATTTAATATATGATACTGGCTGATTTCTCCTCATACTTGTGTTATTTTATAAGCAATTTCTGAGTTATTTCCTTGCTGTACTTAATTTTTGCATACTGTTTGTAGGGCTGCAACCTAACATAAACCAAGTCTCCCACCTCAAATGAGCGCTCACTATGCTGTTGATCTGCATACTTCTTCTGCTGATTTTGTGCCGTAAGAATATTGTCCTTCAAAGCATTAAGAATATTTTGATTTTCTGCTTCAAAGTCTCTAGCTTTTTGGACCCTTGAATCATCAAAAATCAGATCTGAAAAGTGTGGGGCATCATAACCATAAAGTGTCTTGAATGGAGACATTTTTATGGACATATGATAAGTAGAATTGTAGCAATATTCACAAAGGTGCAGCCATTTAACCCATGCCTTTTGTTGACCTGAAACATAATTTCTCAAATATCCTTCAAGCCATTTGTTAACAATTTCAGTTTGGCCATCAGTTTGGGGATGGTAGCTAGTACTAGGAGTCAATTTAGTACCACATAGCTTAAACAATTCTTGCCAAAACATGCTCAAAAATCTGTTGTCCCTATCACTCACAATGGATTTAGGCAAACCATGCAATCTGAAAACTTCTTTAAAAAACAAATCAACAACTTGTATGGCTGTACAAGTTGTTGAAATGACATAGAAATGAGCAAATTTTGTCAATCTATCAACAACAAAAAATATGCAATCCTTCATGTATACCTTAGGCAAACCAGTAATGAAGTCCATGGAGATACTTTCCCATTTCTGATTGGGAATAGGAACTGGCTGAAGTAAACCAGCTACAAATTCATGTTCCCCCTTGTTTTCTTGGCAAATAACACATTCATGAACATGCAAGAAGACATCCCTTTTCAAACCCTTCCAATAGAATCTTTCTCTAACCTATTTGTAAGTCTTGTAGAAACCTGGATGGCATACAAGTGGAGCATCATGCATTGCTATAATTAAAGCTTGTTTCAGCTTTGATTCAGGTACTAAAAACACTCTTCCCTTGCAAAAAAATCAGTCCTTCTTTATGGCTGAACCTGTCATCTTCAACTTGCCCATTTATTAGTTTAGAACAAAAATCATTCTTTGCATATTCGGCCATAATTTTCACCTTCCAATCAGCAGAAATAATGGAAAGAGAATGAAAAGTAGGGTGCCTAGAAAGTGCATCAGCAGATGAATTCTTCTTACCCTTTACAAACTCAATTTCAAAATCATATGATTGCAACTTTGTTACCCATTTCTGCTGTCTTTAATTCAGTTCAACTTGCCCCAAGAAGTATTTCAAACTGTTATGATCAGTTTTGACCACAAACTTGCCACACACTAAGTATTGCTTGAATTTGGTCAAGGCATGCATGATAGCTAGCATCTCTTTATCATAGATGCTGAAATTTTTCTCCACATTTGAGAGCTTTCTACTCTCATAAGCAATGGGGCGTCCTTGTTGCATAAGTACAGCTCCAACTCCAACACCTGAGGCATCACAAGCAATAGTAAAAGCAACAGAAAAATCAGGAATAACAAGTAAAGGAGTGGAAGTCATTACATCTTTCACATTTAGAAAAGCTAAAAGAGCTTCATTGGACCATGAAAAGGCCCCTTTCTTAGTTAATTCAGTAAGGGGGGCAGCCAAAGAAGAAAACCCCTTAATGAACCTCCTGTAGTAACTGTATAAACCCACAAAACCCCTCAATTCCGTTAGGTTGGATGGTATAGGCCATCTTTGTACAGCTGAAACTTTAGTTTGATCAACCTTCACCCCATCTTTGCAAATAATGTGCCCACTCTCAAGTAAATCAGCAATGGTCTTTTCAATCTCATCTTTGAAAACCTTAGGATGCTTATAAGGTTTAATTATGACAGGTTTACTATTTGCTTCCAATTCAATAACATGCTGAAAACCTCTACCAGGTGGCAAACCTTTAGGTAGGTCAGAAAATACCTTAAGATGTTTTTGTAGTAAACCTTCAATTTGAGGATGATAGGTGGCTGATTTTTTCCCTTCTGAACTGAAAATTACCGCTGCCCACTCAACATCCTTATGCCTTATCATCTTCTCCATTCTTTTGTATGAAACCTCCAAAATTTTGCAAGAATCTTTTGACCCATTTTCCTTGATTCCTTGCAACACCACATCTTTCCCTTCAAGCACAAATTTCAGTTCTAATTTCTGATAATTAGTAACATAATCACCAAGTGAATACAACCATTGCACACCCAAAACCATATGTGGAATACCTCCTAAGGGAAAAACAAAGAATTGTTCATCTACTTCCATGTTGCCAAAATTAATTTTTATGTTTCTTACCACTTTGTTGTATGTGATAAGATCACCATTGCCAATAGCAACACTAAAACCAGGAATGATAGTTGTAGGAAGATTCTTTCTAGTGGCAAACTTCTCATCAACAAAATTGTAAGTAGCACCACCATCTATTAAAACAATAACCTTTTCATCAAAAGATCTACCTGGTACCTTAATAGTGTGAAACTGATTCAGCCCACTTGAAGTGGCTAGGGAACCTTCAGGAACTTCCTCATACTCCCTTTGTGCTTCCTCTTCCAAGGGTGTCTCATCCGCCTCATAAAAATCAGGATTATCAAAATCAGAATCAGAATGTAATTCAATGATTTTCATACCTCCTCTGCATTTATGACCTCTTTGCCAAGGAGACTTGCAAATGAAACACTTGTTTTGTTTCCTTAGCTCATCTTTGTTGTACTTACAATGGCACTGAGAGGGGGGGTGAATCAGTGTAGCTCTTTAATCATGAATTAACAACTCTAAAAACAGCAGCAGTTGAAACTTATAAACAGATATAGTAAGAACAGCAAGATAACATCACACAACACAAGATTTTAACGAGGTTCACCAATGTGGCTACTCCTCAAAAATGATTGCTTGGACTACCATCCAAATCCAGCCTTTGCAAAGCAACAACTTTTACAAATAGTTTACCAGCACCCATTGGAAGGAGCACCAACCCCTGATTTATCCGACCCAACAGAAAGGAGCACCAACCCCTGATTTACCAACACCAACTAGAAGGAGCACCAACCCTTGATTTGCCAGCACCAACCGGAAGGAGCACCAACCCCTTATGCCAAGCACCAACTTGGACTTCAAATCTGAAACTTAGAAGAATGATAGTAAGATACCTTTGCCTTTAACAAGACCCTGATTGATCCGCTTCACTTTTTCGTCCTGTGCGCACTCTGCTCTCCCTGCGCTATCACTTCGCACAATCTGCTGCTTAACTGTCGAACGTTCGTCTTCTCCCCTTCGCGCACTCTGCTTCCTTTGCGATCTTTCACACTTAGAATGTTTCGACGAATTGCACTCTGCACACTACGATTGAACTTCGCACTCTGCGCACTAGGATCAGACTTCGCACTCTGCGCACTACGATCGAACTTCGCACTCTGCGCACTATCTCCGAACGTCGCACTTCTCAACATCTGCAAACTCTTCAAAACAGCCTTCCTTTTATAACCACATTTTCAAGATCAAAAACTTAATCTTAGTCGGCTGTAACCCTAATCTTCGTCAGCTGCAAACCCTAATCTTCGTCGGCTAACATTGGTCTTCGTCGGCTTCAACCGCCTCTGTAACTCTTCTGTAGCTTTTGCCGCGAAAATACATGTCGCGATATCGCGACACTTTTGCCTCCGTACACTTTCTTTTGGCTTTTGTCGCGATATCGCGACACTTCTGCCTTTGTCGACTTCACTAAGCTCTTGTCACGATATCGCGACACTTCTGCCTTCGTCAGCATCAATTTTGCTTTTGTCGCGATATCGCGACACTTCTCCCTTCGTCGACCTCCTTTCTGCTTTTGTCGCGAAATCGCGACGCTTCTGCTTCCGTACTTCACATCTTAGCTTTTGTCGCGAAATCGCGACACTTCTCCTGTTGAAGACCTGCTTTCTGTTTCTGTCGCGAAATCGTGACACTTTCTCCAACCGTACGTTGCCATATTAATCTGTCGCGAAATCGCGACACTTTCTGCTTCTGTACGCTTTCTTTTTTTCCTGTCGCGAAATCGCGACGCTTTCAGCTTCCGTACGCTTTCTTTGCAACCCGTCGCGAAATCGCGACACTTTCAGCTTCCGTACGCTTTCTTTGCAACCTGTCGCGAAATCGCGACATTTCTTATTTCGAACACTTTCGTATGCAGCATGTCGCAAAATCGCGACAGTTCTCACTTCGAACTCTTTCCCTTGCTGCATGTCGCGAAATCGCGACAGTTCTCACTTGGAACATTTTCATCTGCAGCATGTCACGAAATCGCGACAGTTCTTGTTTCAAACTCTGCAGCATGTCGCGAAATCGCGACGGTTCTCACTTTGAACTCTGCAGCATGTCGCGAAATCGCGACAGTTCTCACTTCGAATTTTGCAGCATGTCGCCAAATCGCAACACATTTCATTTTACTTTCTCTCTCATCGAACTTGTCGTGAAATCGCAACAGTTCTCACTTCGGACTCTCTTCTGCAGCACGTCGCAAAATCGCGACACTTTATCTTGCTTTCACTTTCTCTTCTGACTTGTCGCGAAATCGCGACAGTTATTCCTGCTTGTGCTTTCACTTCGAACATGTCGCGAAATCGCGACAGTTTTCCTTCCTTGCAATTTTTCTTTCAACATGTCGCGAAATCGCGACAGTTTTTCAACTTGCATTTTTCTCTTGCAACCTGTCGCGAAATCGCGACAGTTTTCCCTGCTTGTGCCTCTGCTTCGAACATGTCGCAAAATCGCGACAGTTTTTCCACTTGCTTTCTTTTCTTCCAACATGTCGCGAAATCGCCACAGTTTTCCCTGCTGTTTCTCTCTCCTCCAATATGTCGCGAAATCGCGACACTTTTACCTGCTGCTTCTCTCTCTTCCAATATGTCGCGAAATCGCAACAGTTTTTCTTGCCTGCTGTATATGTCGCGATATCGCGACACTTTTCTTACTTGTCTTTTTCTTTGATCTTTTGCAAATGGGCCACTATAGTCTTCTTGGAAACTCACTGTCCATACTCTGAATAACCTTAGAACTCCTGTCCTCTGCATCTGAATGGCTTTTGAACTGCCTTTTCACTGCATCATTAGATCTGACTGACTGTGTTGACAACAATGATAATACTCCTGCTGCACCTTGCTCAACAATCTTTCTCTTCTTGTGTCAAGCGTGGGCCATTTGGGGGCTTATTAGGTGGCTGAAAACCATATCTGAAACCTTCTCCATGCGTGGGATTCCTGCCATAAAAATTTCTCATTTCCACCTTGCTGCATGAGGTTTCCTTGCTACCCATACTGCTGTCCAAAAACTTTTTTTTTGGCTGCAAAAGGTGGTCTAGCAGGTGGATTATGTGCAAAATATTTTTGTCTAGAAGATAAAACAGATTCTAAGCTTAAAGCTCTCTTAATGGCATCTTCAAGAGTGGCTGGTTCAAAAGCTTTAACTAATCCCTTCACGGGTTCCAACAAACCATCCATAAAAAAAAAAATTACCCTCTTAGGTGAAATATTTTGTACCTGAACTGAAAGTTGTTCAAAATCCTCCACATAGGCATGAATGGATGAAGTTTGCTTCAAAGTGGCAAGCTCCTTGAAATACTCTTCCACATTCCTCCTTTCAAACCTGTTCAAAACCCTGGTACAAAATTCATCAAATGTATCAATATCACCATGCCCTTGGGTTACTAACCCATGATGCCACCATGAGTAAGCACTACCCTCAAGGTGGAGTGTAGCAATCTGAACTGCATCAGCTTCAGGAATAGGCTCCAAGGTAAAATAAGTCTGCAATTTTTGAAGGCATGCCCTAGCTGTAAGACCATCTTGACCATTAAATGGGGGAATGGTCACCTTTTGATGCAAAAAGGGCTTCTTTTTCTCTTTTTTAGCCTCAACAACAGATTTACCCACAATCTTCAAATATTTATCAAAAGAAACCGCTGCCCTAAAACCCTCAGATTTATTACTATAAGCAGCAAACCATTCATCTAATTCATCAGTTACCTCATTTTCCTCCGGTGGCGGTGGTGGAACAAGGCACATAGGCTTGGACGGCCTAGGCAAGGGAGGGTGTGAGTTAGATGATGACTCATGCCCATTGTTGTTGCCTCCCCTTTCTCCTTCCCTCCTTGTGCCATTTGGGTTGCCCAAAGCTGCCCTCAATTCTTGTTGATTTGTCTCTTGTAAGGACACCATTCTTTGCAGCATGTCAAGTAAGGCATCGAATTTTTGCTCAGTCCTATCAACCGGCCTTTGGGGCTCCTCAACCTCTCCCCTGTTTGACATTTCCAAAGCGAGTCTGTTTCTCCTAGTAAAATACTGATGAACAGGAGGACGATGCATAAAACCCTATCAAACCCTAAAAATATGGAAATCTGAAATTCTGAAAATTCTGACACCAAAAAAAATTTTTGAAACCACAGAACTGCAAATTGGTCAAAAGGGTATCCCAATCTGCAATTTTTATTTTCTGAAAAAAATCCCTAAAAATCCGTGAATCCCCTAAAAATCCGCGATTTTCACTAGGGCACAACTTTTCACCACAGAAACACACTTATCACCACGAATCACAGGCTGGCAAGATTCCAGCTCTGATACCACTTATAATGTCCCTTTTTTAGGAACAGCAAACCCTTACTACGAAAATGCAGAAATTAAGTACAGCAAAGAAATAACTCAGAAATTGCTCATAAAATAACACAAGTATGAGGAGAAATCAGCCAGTATCATATATTAAATATTGCCAAACCAATATAACAGCTAGAATGGACAAATGGGTCCTCAAGGAACTCAAAATGCAGATACAAACTCCCACAAGTGGGACGAACTAACCCCAAGGCTGAACAGATGCAAAAAACTCCTCAAAAATGACCCCAAATACAAGCGTAGGGTTTGGGGCTGCCAACAGATCTGAAACACATGACAGAAATTTTAGATGCTCCAGCTTTGACTTTGCTTGAGGACAAGCAAT
The DNA here is from genome assembly GCA_028583015.1 of Wollemia nobilis. Lineage (NCBI taxonomy): Eukaryota > Viridiplantae > Streptophyta > Pinopsida > Araucariales > Araucariaceae > Wollemia > Wollemia nobilis. The sequence continues at coordinate 4,148,965 of JAQPPZ010012983.1, read as the reverse complement.
TTGAGGAGGGTTGACTTGTAATGTCCCAAAAATAAATATTTTTTTGTAAATGTCTCCTACACTTAATTATAAAAGTGAAAAAGGGGGTTCATGTGACTAGGAGACATAACTTAAGTTGTGTTTATTTATGTTTTATGTTTTTATGTTGTAATAAGGCACTTTAAGTGATTTTAGGGTTGGGAGATGTCAACTCCAAATTAGAACCTCACCCTATATAAGGGAGTGAGACGTCCCATTTTGGGCATGTTATGTTGATATCGGAATTGAATATTGAAACCCTAGAGGTTCCATGAGTTGAGATTGCAGGTCTTGCTCATTCCCATAGTGCATTGGAGGTGCATGGTTGGGGTCTTGGCAATATCATTGCAGGTGTTATTGCCCTAAAATATCAAAAATACAAAAAGAGGCATCCGTGAGGAGTTCGTGGCATTTTTGGGAGCATTTGTGTCATGTGTTTCAGATCTGTTGGCAGCCCCAAACCCTACGCTTGTATTTGGGGTCATTTTTGAGGAGTTTTTTGCATCTGTTCAGCCTTGGGGTTAGTTCGTCCCACTTGTGGGAGTTTGTATCTGCATTTTGAGTTCCTTGAGGACCCATTTGTCCATTCCAGCTGTTATATTGGTTTGGCAATATTTAATATATGATACTGGCTGATTTCTCCTCATACTTGTGTTATTTTATGAGCAATTTCTGAGTTATTTCCTTGCTGTACTTAATTTCTGCATTTTCGTTGTAAGGGTTTGCTGTTCCTAAAAAAGGGACATTACAAAGCATCATGAATTACAAAACAATATGTTAGAATCCGACTTTTGTTTATTTGGATATAATCTATGAACCAAAACGAAACAAATAATAGGCACAGATCTCACCATATTGATAATTTACAAGAATTATAACATTGAAATTTGAAACAAAGAGAATGTCTGCGAATATTTTTATGGGGGTGAGCTTGAAACCTAAAACTGCTAAAACATAACTTTTGAACCTCTTTGGCCTTTCAACTCAACTTCTTACATTATAAATGTATAAGAAACATCACTGTACATTTGTACATAAGAGCAATGCTGGTAGGGCTGTTGTCAACTACTCTTTTTGTGTCATAAACTCGTACAAAGTAACCAACCAGCATTCAACATATTCAAACAAGTGTAATTATGCACGCCCACTTGCAAAAGGCACAATCATAGAAGCTACCCCACTTTACCAAAATTCACAAAAGCTTCCCTGCATATGCCAGATGTTTGGACACATGAATGCGATAAGGAAGCTGCCATAGCCAAGTTCCTTGAGGACAAAGACCCTGCCAAAATTGTAAATATATGACTGGAAACACAAAAGTATTACAAAGGAGATGCCTTGAGGGGCAAAAAAGAAACTGTTGAAAACATATCTGAACATGCAATCCTTTTGTTGTTGCATGTTACAGGTGAGCCAAATGAGAACAACTTCCAAATACATTTCCACTGTTTTATTGGCCAAGTGTTTCAAAATCATGATGTTCAGACAAGCTCCATATTCATGAACAAATTCAATATGTACAAGACACCAGCAAATTCTAATGGTTCTTCATATTTCATTATGTTTTGTTAAGGAACAAACATAGACCCAATGCTCAGGGAATTGACACTAAAATTAATCAAAGAGACTAGCATAGTAATGCCATCCTAGGTTTTAGCCAGATAAGTAAAAAGGGAATTACAAGATGATCTGTAATGGATTCGTATATAGAATAACTGGAAAGCTATGAGGAAATTTCAATTGATGAATTTCATTTGAAAGCCAATTCACCATTGAAAATATGGCAAACCAATATATCCAAAACAAAGGAAGCACGTACATTACAGTTTTTGGTTTTCAAGGTTGTCCACATGAATTGCCTATATATGGCAACAACAAAATTTTGCAGATGGAATTTGCAATGCAAATCCATAGGTACTATGATGAAAAGTAACATAGACTACTACCATTCAATGTCCAACTATTATTAGGGATAATACTTGCTAATGAAAAATGAAACATGGTGTAGCAGTACTCAAAAAAATGCAAACTAGCTTCTGATTCACCAGATCACTTACAATCAAGTGAAGAGCATACTACTAGTGATGCAGGCTTTCTGGTTCACCAGATTGCATTACGTGGCAAGTGAAGAGCATAATACCAACAGCAAAAGCATGGCAGAAAACAAAAGAAAAATATTAAACTTTATAAAAAACACGAGTTAGGAAAGGAACAAAAGACATGAAATTGAATTTTATTCCGATAAAAAGAAGTAATACAATATTAAAACTCCATACACGTTTCGACCTACAGGTCTCATCAGCGGAGTCAAAATTTATAATTATAAATTATTTAAATGTCTTGTGATAAGATATTTTATTTTTTCAATGAGTTTACACATGTTTTTATGAGGGGTCTCAATCCCTCATACTGAATGGGGTTTGAACCTTAGACCTCTCAAAGAGAGGTCAAAGCCCTTACCACTACAACAAGCTTGCAATTACAAATGCAAACAAAAAAGCATTTGAGAAACTTGTAAGGGCAAAAAAAGAAAAATACACTAGAACAAGGAGGAAAGAACTGATTTACTTAGGGAAGCATGAACGAAAAAAAATTTGGAACGAACTAAGCATAAAAAAGATGCAAACTGAAAATAACATAACAGCTAGTCAATGGTTGGAGTATTCAAAACAATTGTATGAGTGTAGTAACCAACAAGAGACACCCCCTACTATCATTGTCAAGAAAGAACTTTTCACAAATGAAGACATTATTCAAGGGATAAAAAGGTTAGCAATTGGTAAAGCCCGTGACATAGACAATCTTCAAGCAGAGCATATAAAATGGGGGGTAGATATTCTTGCACCGCAGATCAAAGAGATTTTCAATGAGGTCATACAAAATGGCTTCCCTACAGAATGGACAACTAGCTTGACCATTCCTTTGTTTAAAAGTGGAGATGTAAATAATCCCTCAAACTATCGAACTATCATGATCAACCATCTCTTTGCAAAGTTGTTTGGGAGTATGATAGAGTGTAGGATCAGCATATGGGCAGAAGAAAAGGGAAAGAAAGCAAAGGGGCAAGCGGGTTTTAGGCCCAAGCACTCAACTATTGATCACTGTATCATGCTTAGACACAGTGGAAAAAATATGGGACAAAAAAAAAGAGGCTTTTTGTTGTTTTGTAGACTTCAAAAAGGCATTTGACACAGTGCCAAGGAAAAAAATATGGAGCAAAATGGAAGAGCTAGAGGTTCCAATTCACTACAGGGCAGCAATTCACAGATTATATGAGCATGTAAAGGCTAGAATCAGAACGCAAGAAGCGTTATCTAAATGTTTTAGGAGTGACCCGAATTCAATCCCCATGGTGGATGTGTATAAGAAGTATTACTCAAAAAAAAAAAAAAAAAAGGTTAGAAGAACGGATGAACAAATTTGGGGGAGAGGGTGTGCACTTAGCCAAATATGTGGTAAAACTCCTCATGTATCCAGATGATGTAATTCTTGTGGCCGAAACAGCTAAAGATCTAGAAGATCACCTTCGGGCTCTAGAACTCTTCTGTAAGGAAGTTGGGATGCAGGTGAACACGAGCAAAACAAAAATCATGATTTTTCAGCAAAAAAGAAGCAACATCTCGAATTTCAGTTTGCAGGAGAACCTCTTGAGGTAGTGGTAGAATACAAATACCTAGGCATAGACTTTCATGACAAACTCAATTGGAATACATGTAGGATGAAAAGAACTCTAAGTGGTTGGAGAGCGCTATATGCACTTCAAAATCGGTGTAGGAATGCCGAGTTGTAGGATTGGAAGACCACCAAGGTCTTATTTGGTCTACTTGTCACACTGATTGTGTTGTATGGTTGCGAGGTGTGGGCCGATGGCACGACAAATACAAAATGGAGGCAAGTAGAAAGGATTCAAAAACGTCTAATTACAAGTTTTCTTAGAATTAAGACCACAGTACCTTATGAAATTATTCTAGCTGAAAGTGGAATGTTCCCTTTAGAGGCAATTGCTATGACCAAGTTGTTATGTTACTTGAAAAAAACAGAAAACATGAAAAACAACATATGGCTTAGGGCAGTTAGGGATGAAGAGCTACATAGGCGGAAGAACACATGGATGAAACAAAATCAGAAATGGATGAAACGTTGGGAAATCAACATAAATGAATGTCCAAATTTCAATAAAGACATAAAAAACTACGTGAACGAAAATTTTAGAAGTGGAATGTGGAAAAATGCAAGCAAGAAAAGACAATACTATATTGCAAAGTTTAACCCAACGTATGACCACAAGGAAAAAGCATATATAGGAGCTGAAATTAAGTGGAGGGAAAAAATCCTCATTGCTCAGATAAGGACTAGCTCTCATAGGCTTAGATGTGAAACAGGGAGATGGACAACACCCAAGGAACAATGGGAAGAAAGGATATGTACTCTATGCAGCACAAGGGCAATAGAGACAGAGGAACATTTCATCTATGAATGCCCGAGTTTTTCGGACATCCGTAGCAAATACAAAGAAACGCTTGGAAAAGGGTCTATGACAGAGTTATTTGAAGAAAGTAAAATAAAAAAAATTGTGGAGTTGCTAACCCAAATCAGTAGGAGAAGGAACAGCCTTCTCAAGGATATTAATGGTCATATGATTTGAATAACTATGTTTCCATATTTGGAGGTCCCATAGGCCATGTTTTGGGTCTTGCGGACGTAATTAAAATCTTTCATTTCATTTCAAAGATAAGAATGTTGTTTATCAAATGTGCATAGATTGGATCAAGTTCAGTTTGATTGAAAAAGTTCCAAGTATGATGACTAGCACATCATTAGTTGCAGACATGGTGAAAATTCAACAGATAATGACAATCATAGAGGATCAAACCTTTGTTCATTAAAATCTCTGACCTCTAGATAATCAATCTGCCAGTTGAAGATAAATCTGGACATCCTTTTCGGCGAAGAACAACACTACACTGCCCTCCGACCAGAAACCCTAAAATCTGACTTACTAAAAATAGTAAGTCCATGCTTCCATGCTCATAATGGCTCCGAAAGAAAGGCAATAGAAAGCACTCGGCATCCGGATGACGACTAAACGACCTCCATTAGGCTCCCACGCACTTGTCATAGCCTACGGGAGCCCAGAAGTAGGCTAGAACACCATAACGAGTTGACTGCTCAGAAAAGGGGACATTACAAGATCATCCCTAGTAGCTGCTCTATAGGGGATGGACTATCTCACAGCTCTAACTCCATCTGAAGAGGATGAAACCATATCATCCAAGGTGTGCTTAGTTTCACCAGTTCTTTAGAAGAATGAAAGGAAGAGGTAAACAGCATTGAAGTCTGTTAAGGCTATGAGAACCCCTTTAGGGCCTATCATCTTAGGGTAATTGTTAGAACATTCACTGTTTATTTGGTGAGAAATGATGGTTATTAACTCTGCCGACATGTTGGACAGGATCTACATACCATAATGATAGACAACATTTGAACAAGACTTTAGATTACAGAGGTGATTAAACACCTCAAGGATCCAAAGCATCCACGTTACATTCAGATCTACATCTTGCTAGATCTGTGTCTTGTTGATTTACATTATTTGTGTCTTCTTAATTTACATAGAAGGAGTTCATCTCCTTATGAAGATTCATCTCATCCCTCTACAACTTAAGTGTTTTACTTGAACAGAACTACTTCACAGTGAATAGTTTCAACCACCTCACCTACATGTCGGCTATGAACTCTGGGGACAATTTGCATCACTTTTTGACTTTCGTCTTCCATCATCCTAAGGTGACTAAGGCATGCTTGAATTACAACTGTCATTGGCCACACTCTGATCTCCCTAATATAGCTGTCATCTACCTTCCATAGCGAGATGCTCATCACAACTCCATCTTACCAATTTTGACCCAACTTTGTATATACAATAACACCAAAATGTAGCATGCAGAAGCAGTCTAGTCAAGCAAACAAATATACAATGCAACACACCACAATACAATTCTTTATTATACACATAAAGACACAAAATGGGAAGAACTCATAGATACATGTTCACATTCCAATCATCTGCAATACATTTTGGTTTGGGTGAGCATACTACGCAGACGATGAACATGCCTTCACAATCATCTAACAACTGGCTTCTCCATATGTTTTGACTAAGGTAGAAGGGAATAGATAAATACCATAAAAAATAGTAGGTGATTGGCAACTGCCATACCCACTCAACTATGTAACTGCCAGTATACATGAAAACATTAAAATTAACCTATAAATACATGCTATTTTATTACATCACACATGACTTCAAAACATAATAATTCACGAAAAACTCTGCGCAACACGCTATGTACAACTCATACGAGCATTCATGTGGGCATCATGATCAGGGATGTTCATATGGAATAACTTGTCCACCTACAAAGCAGATTAACCAAGGAAGATGGTGAACATAATACTTACCCATTTGTTACATGGATATAATGTCAAGCATCCAAAGAGTTGGGATAAAAGCATTCCATATCTTTAGCATTGATACAGTCATGCAGTATATCAATTCAATATTCCATCTTCAATTGAGACCTACTGAGGATTTTTGCCTCATGAACCGTTGAATTTGGCAATTGGGAAGGATGGACAGATTGTGGTAGAAACAATGTGGTAGACTTGCAATAATGCTCAAAAGATTACCAAATATTTGGAGCAAATACATGCTCATGTTCAAGGATTTTTTGGTCCAGGATCAATCAAAGTATAAGCTGCATTATGAATTTTCAATATGGCATATCCGTTTACCATTTGACGACATGGTTGGTGATACTTAGGTGAAACACAATTCAAGCATGAAGAATGAAGTTAAGCCCCATTGAATATAATCCGTTCAAAATCATAGAGCGGGTTGGCAAGAATGCTTTCAATTTGAATCTACCAAGTTAGATGGGGATTTACTCATAGGCAATTTGTTTTAGCCTTTAATGTTAAATAATGAAGACAGTGCTGCACCAAAACTGTCAGAGGTGGAAGCTTAATATCTAGCCAATGTTACAGCAAAATACACTTCTATAGCATGCTAATCTGTGTGGCAAGGACAAATCACGTTGCTTTACTCTAGAAGGGTGAGATTCCAAATTTGTCATTATAGTATTTAGCCCTGCATTTAATATAGATATTTCACGTTCAAGAACAGTTGAATAAACAACTCATAATCTCAGTTCACATAGGATGACTGGGGACTTGCTGATGGGGCAACAATCCCAATTACTATAACTGATAATTAGAGAGCAGCAATAATGAGGGAGGCTTGACCTGTCAAATTCCAAGCTTCAGACTTGAAAAAAGTCCAAGTGTAATGTTCGTGCAAAAGTCAGAACCAATGATGTATAAACTGTTAAAATTAATTTTTACTTAAGTGTCTCACTTTACCATGCATAATGCACTTTATCTTGTATGTGGGTCACAAGGATCAAAACTTAATATTGTACTACCTTGAGATTACTTAAGTGACTTGTTATGACGATTAGAAGCACCACAGCTTAGTATTAAAAGTAAAACGTTATAAGTGACTTATTTTGAAGGTCACGACTTTATGTTGTAATACCTAGCAATAATTTAAGTGACTAAGCATATATTCTCTCTTTTGGTTACATGTGTGACAAGTGTCCAATATGCACTGCCCTTGTTTGCATATGTGACAAGTGTCCAACATGTAGAGCCTTAAATGTTGTATAAATCCATGTAACAGCTCATTGTACAGAACAGATAAATTAAGGTAACTAATTGGAATGGTAGTCTAACTCTACCAAATTTCTGTTTGTCTTGTGTCTAATAGCTTTGTTTTTTAGGCTCAAGTTGAACCAAAAATTTGGTATCAAAGTGAGAGGACAGTGATCCTAGGATAAATGTTTGCATAGTTTGCCATTGGAGACTCTCCTAAATCCTTCATTGGTGCTGTCCATGCAGTTCGTACTGCTGTTTGGATAATTTTGTATAGTTGACAACGGAGATCTCTATTTAAGATCGCTAATGTCAATGAATTTCCTTGGAGCTGTTTGAGATCTGTGTTAGGCTATAGGCTATAGTGTATAGTTTATTATTACATTATTGTGAGTGCACATCTAGTTGGCATTCCAGAAGCAAACGTGCGAATAATTATTTAGCATAGCCTAAGATAGCTTGGTTAATTAGAGTTGCAGAATATTTTATTTTCATATTTGGATTGTTCGTTACTGGTTAATTTTGGCCAGTTCATTGTATATATTCATCCCAGTTGAATAATATGTTGTTCGATTTTCCCATATGGTATCAGAGCTCTCGGATTAATGGCTCTCGTATTGTGTCTAGCCCCTATCGGCTGATTGTGAGCTCATATTGGCGAGCTTGCACTAGGCAGAAGAGGCAAAGCATTCGTTGTTGGAAGACCTGTTTGAATGATCGTGATTGGTTCAAATGAAGGCATTTTTTGTTTGTTCCTGAATCCGTTTGGATTGATTGCCCCTGTTCGCCTGGCACACTCCCTTTGTTTATGTTTTAAAAAAAAATAGGGGACGAAGCCCCAGATTGTCGCCGACATCCTAACCGCAGCCATCCTCATCCCAGATCAGGCCAATCGATGCTCAGATCGGCTGCAGTAGATCCGCAGCACCAGAGGTGGACACAGCCACCTCGGTCGTGCAACCCAAGCCCTAATTGCGGCCAACATAGGCCCTGATCATATGCAGGTCGCGAATCCAGATGACCCACGATCAAAGCAGGGCCACAATCAAATCAGGTTCGCAATCGCAGGCCGATTCCAAACAAGTTTAAAAAAATTAACACCTTTCTCTAAGGTTTGAATCCTCCAATCCGGACGTGCTAAACCTCCCCGCCAATCATGGCCATCTGACTGTGCCACGTGTGCGCTGAGAGGTACAGTTCGGGTGCAAAGTTTTTTTTTTTATTTGTGTAGTGGGAATAATCCCACATGCATGCGGGGTTGGCTGCCTGTGTTGTTTATTAGCACGAGGCGACAGAAGTAGACTTGACCACCTCTCGGTGGTTAGGTTGTCTCTACGCGGGATCACGCGCCAAGTGCACGCTGCCAGATGGAGGCAACTGTTGGTTTACTTCTTGTCCGTGCTTTTTGTCCGTTGTTGACTTGGCTGCTGTGGTTGACTCGGGTTGACTCGCATTTGATTGGTTCCAAATGGCGGAGCCGATGCCCCCTCAGGTTCATATAAAACCATTTTTCTTTTGCATAATCTGTTTTATTTAATTAAATTATTTTAGTTAGATAATTATTTATTCTTTTCTAATTAATTAATTAATTATTAGTTAATTAATTAATTTGTTAAGGAGAACTTAATTAATTTATATTAAATTTAATGCAAATTGGATTTTGAACCTTCAAATTCCAAATCGAAAGGGGGGCTACAAAATCTCAAATTGAACATCATTTTTTGCAAAACAAAAGGGGGCCATGCAAAACAAATTTTTGTTTGAATTGATGTTTGTTGCAAACACAAAGAGGGCTACAAAATTTGCAAAACCAACACAAAGGGGGGCAACACAAAATTGTTTGGATTTTGCAAATCAAACTCAAAACAAGGGCAAAAGTTAGTGAATATCAATTTTTTTGCAACTAGACCTCAAATCAAAAACTAGTGCAAAAATAATCTTGAAAATTGGCATTGTAAAAGGTGCATTTTCGGTGGAATCCGACACCTTCAAAAAAATATCATAAATTTATGGGCATAATGAATGTATGAATGCATTTCAATTTTTGTTTTATGCATTGATATATATATATATATATATATATATATATATATATATATATATATATATATTGTGGCAGCAAAAGACCCCAAATTTATACCCTATTTTTGTGCAATTTATTGCGCAAAGTTCGGTAAAAACAATATCTCTGGCCCACACTTACAGGTGATGTTGTCATGATTGGGCTACTATATCTAACGCCTAATATAGCTGCAACAACGACGTCTGGGCTATTGTTCCCTATAACCATCGGGGAGAAATAAAGAAAGCCAATATTGATATTCACTCCATTATTACCCTATTCACTACTATCGCTCGGTGTAAATCTTGAAATTAAACACTTCCAAGTATTTAAGGGTCTTGTTGCCCTATGTATGCGGAAGTCTTTTTAAGCAAGTGTCAAAGATAGAGTGAATCCCTTTCAGTACTGCTTATGTGCCTCGGATCGATCTGTTACACGTACCTTAAAGTCTCCCTCGTGTACGGCCGCGTATATTGAGGGGACCAACTTATTCCATGTACCGACGGGTATTATAGGAAAAGCAGGTATATCGAATAGATCAAGTCTATCGGACTAGCGGTATAAAGAAAGGGGGACCATTTGGTGTTATAAGGAACCTTCACAATGCCCATTGCAAAGGCCTATCTTTCAGATTCACAGCTCTTGAAAGGTTCAAATTTTGCTCCATGGAAGACAAAGATGAGGACAATACTACAGGTTGAAAAGTTGTGGGACATCGTGACTGGTAGAGTCACACGCCCACCAATTGGAGATGATGACAGAGAAACTTATGATGATGCAAATGCCAAAGCATTGATGATCATAGTTCTTGCCATTGTTGATGAGATTCAACCGCATATTTGTGAAAAATAAAATGCAAAATATGCATGGGATGCATTGACCACCATTTATGAGGGAAAGAATCAAGCAACAATTCTTACTCTTCAATCCCAACTTCACACTCTCAGCATGAAGAATGGAGAAAGTGTAGAGGTGTTTCTTTGCAGAGTTGCTGATTTGAGAGCCAAATTGCATGCCATGGGAGAAAAAGTGGAAGATAAGCTCTTAACCTCCATTATTTTGAGAGCTTTACCAGATTCTTTTAGAATGCTGGTCACTTCCCTTCAAGTGTCCAATCGACAAGTCTCTTTTGAGGAGTTGGTTAATTTGCTACAACAAGAAGAAGCAAATACAAACCTAAGAGATCAAATGTCCAACACAACATTTTTCTCAAACAAAGCTGGAGCTAAGAAACAAGGATACTTTCAAAAGGGATCTTCCTCTAAGGATTCTAACACCACATCCTCTTCACAAAAGACAACTCAACAACAAAAGAGATACTATCACATTTGTGAGATGGATAATCATGACACCAAGAAATGTTGGTTCAATTCTTCCAACAAAGGTGACAAAAATAAGCAACCACAAAAGAAGAAGAGGAAATTCAAACCACGACTAAGGAATAGGCAACAAAGAGGCAATGTTTCTATTGAAGAAACAGATTCTGATTCTTATTCTGATTCTGAGAGAGCACACAAGGTGCTCATGACTCAAACTGATCCCAAACAAAAAGATCATGTTTGGTATATTGATTTTGGTGCCAGCAAACACATGACTATTGATAAAGGGTGATTTGACACATTTGAAGCCAATGAAGGCAAACTGGTGACAATTGTCGATGATAAGACCTATGAAGTCCAAGGAGAAGGAGATGTTCCAGTGACACTTCGAGATGGACACTGCAAAATTGAGAAGGTCTTTTATGTGCCAAGATTGGCCAACAATTTTTTGTCCGTACCCCAAATCTTGGACAAAAATATGGTGGTTGAATTTAAAGTTGTTGATGGACAGAAGCGTTGCTTCATTACCAAACATGGTAAACACATAGCAACTACTTCCTACAAACATGGATTGTTTGTTTTAGATGCTCTTTATACACCTCATGTTGCCATGGATGCCAACACAAAATAAGCTACCTCCTTATGGCACAAACAGTATGGGCATCTCAATTCAGGCTATTTGCTTCAGATGAGTAAGCATGATATGGTGTTAGGTATTCCCAACTTCATGATATGGGCATCTCAGTTAGGTTTGCCTGTATGCTCGGATTGCTTAGCAGGGAAGCAACACCAAGTTCCATTTGAGTTGAGCTCTTCCCAAGCCAAAGCATCATTGGAGTTAATCCACACCGATTTGTGTGGACCCATGCCAAACAGTTGTGGTGGAAAGACGTATTTTCAGTTGTTTGTTGATGATTACTCCCAAAAGATGTGGGTCTTCTTCCTACAGCTGAAGTCGGATGCTTTCTTGTATTTTCAGCAGTTTCAAAAACGTGTTGAGAAGGAATCGGAATATTTCATCAAGCCCTCCGCTCAGATCGAGGGGGGGAATTCACCTCCAATGAGTTCTCAAGGTTTCTTACCAAGCATGGGATAAAAAGACAGCTTACTACAGCCTATACTCAAAAAAATGGAGTTGCTGAGAGGAGGAATCGTTCCATCACGAAGATGGTTCGATATATGCTCACAGGTGCACATCTTGGGCAACAGTATTAGGCCGAAGCTATCACTACAACCGTGTATCTCCTGAATCGAGCACCAACAAAAGCTCTTCAAGGAGTCACACCAGAAGAAGCCTGGAGTGGAAGAAAGCCCTCCATTTCTCATCTAAGGATATTTGGATGCAAAGCCTTCATGCACATTCCAAAGAAGAAAAGGAGCAAGTTAGATGAGAAAACTTTGCAATGCATCTTCTTGGTTATGATGAAGAATCCAAGGGGTATTGACTGATTGATCCTATAAACAAGAAAATTCATATAAGTCGAGATGTGGTATTCAACGAAGCACCCAAGTTGGATACACCAGAATATAGCAAAGACACATCTCCTATTGTACACCTAGAATTTGAAGAGCCTGAATCAAGGGCTCCCCCAAAATAGAAGAAAAATCCAAAATGGTATACTAGCACAATAAGAGACGCAAAATTGGATGCACCTCCTAATCTCAATTCCAATCGGCCACGTACTCGAAATATGTCACGCCAGGAAAGAGAAAAAGATGGAGTGAAGAGGAAGATAGAGGTTTGATGACTTCAGTGGTGGAGCATGAACTCGCTTTAGTGCAAGAAGCACTTAGTGTGCCTCAATGGAAGGCAACTATTGATGCAGAACATGTCTTTTATGAAGAACAAAACATGGGAGCTAGTTGATATGCCTACTGGAAAGAAACCCATTGGCTGCAAATGGATATACAAAGTCAAGTATAAGGCAGATGGAACTATTGACAAGCATAAAGCCCGCCTTGTTGCAAAGGGCTATGCTCAAAAAGAAGGCATTGATTATGAAGAGACATTTGCACCAACTGCAAAGATGACAACCATTCGTGCACTTTGTGCAATGGCAGCTCAGTTCAGATGGATGTGAAGAGTGCCTTCTTGAATGATGATCTCAAAGAAGAAGTGTACATGACTCAACCTAAAGGATATGTTGTTGAACGACAAGAGCAAAAGGTTTGCAAATTGATAATGTTCTTGTTTGGGTTGAAACAAGCTTCAAGAGATTAGTACATAAAGATTGATAATCACCTCCTACAACATGGTTTCAAGAGAAGTCTCTCAGATGCCAATCTCTATTTCAAGAAAGTTGGTTAAGAAATAGTGATACTTGTGCTATATTTTGACGATCTAATCATCACTGGCATTTCAAAAGAGATGATAGAAGCAATGAAAAATGACTTGAAGAAGTCATTTGAAATGACAAATCTGGGACTTCTACATTATTGTCTTTGCTTGGAAGTTGTGCAAAAAAAGAACCACATTAGAGTCACACAAATGAAATATGCCAAAGCACTAATAGAGAAATATTGGATGACAGACTGTAAGCCCAAATCAACTCCAATGGAATTAGGGTTATAGTTATTTCAATATGACAAATCTCCTCAGGTAGATGGAACTCTCTGTTGATTGGGAGTCTCATATATCTAACCAATACCAGGCCGGATATCAGCTTTGGTGTGAGCTATCTTTCGAGGTTCATGCAAGAACCTAAGGTCAATCATTGGAAGGCAGTGAAGCGAGTTTTACACTATGTCCGTGGCACATCAGAATATGGCCTGGAGTACAAGAAGAATAACAAGTTCTTCTTGCAAAGATACACGGACTCAGATTATGTTGGATCTATAGATGACAAAAAATCAACGTCAAGATACATATTTCATCTTGGATCTGGACCTATCTCTTGGCATAGCAAGAAGCAGCAAGTTGTTGCACCTCCATCCACAGAGGCAGAATCTCATGCAGCACGAGGAGCAGTGTGTGAAGCGATATGGTTACGTCGCATTCTTTTTGTTGGCCACGGATCCACCACCTAGGAAGGACTTGGTATATCAATGTGCCCTAGACCCGGACCAACGTTGACAGGCCGGAGGAAGGGATGCCCCCCGTGCCGATCTCCGGAGAAGGCCGGCTCCTTTCCTAACCTACTTGGGGGGGGGGTAGATAAGAGTGCAGGAAAGAGATTGAAAAAAAGCTAAGGGAACAGGAAAGAGATTGAAAATGCAGAAAGAGATGTAAATGTCAGGCAATAATGGTGGGGAAGAACAAGCAGCACGATTACTAACTAATACCCAAACTAACAACAATCAAAACAAAGCATGTAACAGAAACTAACACCGCGATTCTTCCCTATGTATCCTTCAGCCAGGATTCCAGATTCACTTACTGTCCAATGCCCTAATCCAGAGTGCAGAATTACAGCAAGCAAAAAGATAAATGAACATGAAGCAGAAATACTTGCAAAAGGCAGCATAAAAGAAAGAGACAAGAGTCAAAGCCAAGGATGCTTTGTATTGATGCAAACGTCTGGTTACAGTAGCTCTCTAGCAATATGTTCACCCCCTTTTACAATGAAGTTCAACTGCTATTTATAGCAGAGATTTCCCCCCAAATTACAATTGATGCACAGAACCCAAAGACTGCAAAAGCTGCCGAGATTTGACCTTTGCTGACCGTGAGTGTACCTGCAGCAAAATTCACCTGGAATTGGTACAGCTCCGGACAGATTTGGTAGGTGAGATGTCAGGTCTGATAAATGCGGTAGGTTCGGTACAGTTTGTCATTCAATGTTCACCTACCCTGTCCTTGAAGTACATCTTCATCCTCACCAAGACTGGTCCAAATCTCGAAAATTTGCCTGTTTTCATCTTAAGTATGGGGAGAGTAGCGACCTTGGGAGAGGCACACTCGCTTAGCAGTCACAGAAATGGAGGGGAATCCGGCTTTACTTGCATTAAAACTCCTTACCGATCTCTGTCGGAGGTCGCTGAAAAATGAAGCGACGCCGGGAATCTCCGAAAAGTTTAGCGACGCCGGGAGTCTCTCATCAGCGACAGCGATCGCGGGCGAGCCCATACTTAGCCATTTTTTGAGCAGCGACGCCGGGAATCTCCGAAAGTTTAGCGACGTCGGGAGTCTCTCATCAGCGACAGCGATCGTGGGCGAGCCCATACTTGCTGGAGTTCGCTGCTGAAGGGGAGTGATTCTGACTTTGCCTTGAGGAATTTTACAGCCCGAAATGGGCTTTCGCTGGCCCTGCCTCCCGGGGTCATAACTTTGGATCCGCTGCCCCGATTGCCTATTATAATATATCGTCGGAAAGCTTGCGAAAAGATCTGCAATGATGAAATATCCAAAGCTCATTTCATCCATTTTATCACCCCCGTTTAGGGCCCGCGAAAACCTAACACCTCTGCATGCTCTTTGTCGCTTTAAAGCTCCATACTTAGGCCAAATTTTATCAAAAAATTTAATGTGGCAAAAATGCCAACATTCCTGGCAGTTCGCTGGGCATTGAGCTCGCCTCAATGTGAGGACCCAGGCCTTTATCCATTGAGCAACGAAGTCATCATCTGAGTCCTCTGAGTGTTCACTGACGGCGGCAAACTCTTTCTCCAACCTCTGCCCTCCTGCTTCTGACTAGGGGCTTTTTCTCCTTGGCGCTCAAAAAAGCACGAACTAAAAAAAAACAATGAAACTTTACATACTAGCCGGCCTATTTACACTATTTACACAAAATTTTGCGACATGATTGGCATGCCGCCACCACAAACCTAGCTTCGGGTGCCTATCCGGTGAATCTGCAATGTCCGAACCAGATCTGATTGTACTTCAGTCGATCTTTGAAGTCCGGCTAGCTTCCCAAAGTTTGCCAGGTTGCAAACACGGTGCAACGTGGCAGGTCATCATGCATGCCAGTACCCATACAGTTGATGAATAATGTGGCACAGAGGTTTGCCACATGGGAGCCTTCTTTGGGTACTGGTTGTAGTGATGGCTGGAGCCAATACCACCACTTTAGAGAGTCCACTGCCTGTGGGCTCTCGAGCACGGGTTCCTCCATCTCCTTGATGCGATAGTAGGACTTTTCCGATGATAAGCCCCCTATCAGGATCTCCTCAGGATCAGCCTCCTGATGAGGCATGCTTATTAGGCTTTGGCTGAATGCTTGCATGCTATGCCCTGGGACACAAAAAGGGTGCAAAAGTGTGCCCTCTTTGCTCTCAGGTTCTGCCACTGGATCATGTTCCTCTTCTTGGCCTGTCTCCAGATGGAAACTGCAAGCACCTGTGTTATTCATTGCTAGGGCAGTGCTTACATATTCCCACTGTTGGCTTTGGACGAGATCTGCCCCTCGAGCTTCACACGACTGCATTCCGGGTCTCTGCACAGTATGAGGGATTTGCCATGGTGAATACTGCGCGGGATAGACAGGAGCTGGAGCAGCAACTACCGAAGAAAGTGGTGGAGTTTCTCCCCACTGCCATTTTCTTGAAAGGAGCAAAAGCCGCTCCGCACGTACTGCTTCCTCAAAGATTTGAGGGAATCTCCAATCCCTTGATTGCAGTAGGAGGAGGCTTATGTCCGGGTGCAAAGCCCGAACATAGAAGAGGTGGGCCTGGGCGGGTGTTGGCTGGATCTCCCCTGGAATTCTCTTCCAACTCCTCCAGAATCGGACATTGAAGTCTGTGATGTCCTCCAGAGGTGCTTTTGTGATGGTGGAGAGGTGCATCAAGAGCTGGAAGGGATCCTGAGAGCCGTCAAATGTGTTGATGAGCGCTCCCGCTAAGTCGCCCCATGAGCAGATGCTCTTACGCCCGAGTAGTCTGTACCACTGCAGCGCCCTTCCTTCCAGAGACGAGACCAAAAGTCTGATCATGACATCTTCGTGGGTTATGCCATGGAAGTTTTCTAGAGCAGCAACATCTTCAAGGTGCTCTCGGGCCATTCCCTTAGTGCCATTGTACTTTGTCAACGTCTTCCGGGCACTTTTGGGAATCTGGTGCCAACTTTGGAGATTCAGAAGGCCAGGATCATCCCAGCTGGGATAGCATATCCCTGCCATTATAGCAACGGTCTGCAGAGATCGCGGTTTTTGCCACTAAGTCGGAGTCGCCAAGTGAACATTCTTTTCTCTGCTTGTGAGGTCAAGGCTGCTCACCAAACCTTGATTCCTCCAGGGTGTCTTCTTTCAACTTAAAAGGCGCCTACGATCAAGAAATCTGGATCTTCAGCTCAGTCAGAGTCGCTAGGTGATTTTTCCAGATGAAGGCGAGCCAGAGATTCACCAAACTCGGGCTTCCTTAAAATATGGAGACTATTCGTCCCACTGGGCATGCCAAAAATTGTTGGCCACGGATCCACCAACTGGGAAGGACTTGGTATATCCTTGCACTTTCTCCCATGCTATACTTCTTCGCACACTACCTAACCTACCACTTGTATCACTCATGGCTCCTCTTCGGTCAATCTTGGTTGCTTGCACTTGGCACTCAAAATCGAATTACTACTCTTGATCCTCCATTGTCCATAGCAATCTTTCCAATCGAACCAGGTTTTGTCTTTATATACTTTGATCCTCATCTAGAAAAATGTTTTCTTCTAACAGAGGACTTCCCTTATCTTGAGGGGAACTCGTTGAATCTCCAACAACAAAATTCCCTCATTGAAACCAACATGTTCTATAATTAGAATTGCTTCATTGCTTTTGTCTTTTTTGTAATGATTCTACTTAAATAGTCAAAAATATTTGCACACCCTTTATGCTTCCTATCAACAAAGAGGTAGGTCTCATGGTATGCTCTGACTTCTTAGCTCCTCCACAAATGCTCCATTTCACTCATGTTCTTTGTCGTTGACTATTGTGCACACTTTGTGCAAATTGTTTTGATGTGCAAGTGGATTACTCAACCCAATGTCTCTGTTGTCTTTGTTCACAAGCAGGGTTTCGGTTCTCACTTATCAATTCTTTGTACCACTAACCCAAGTCCATCCTGGCAACAATGCCAAAATGTAGTGTATGAGAATATTCTAATAGTGCACAATACAATAAATACAAAAAGTAATCTGCAAATACTAAATGAAGAGAAAACCAAAAATCACCTAGAATCAGTATATGCATTACCCATTGATTGGAAGTCGGCATTAATTACCATAATAGTCTACAATACATTTGATCATCCAATAGAGCACATGACAAGCTACCAAAATACAATATCATAACATGCTAATGAAATCCGATATAAAAATGCACTACCACAAACAATGCTCAAGACTAGTACAAGGTACATAACAAGAAGCAATTGAAGGTAGAAGTATAGCACTAGCCATACTCATAAAAATCTAACTACCAACATGAAACAATAAAAGTACCCATAAACATTACATGCTCTCTTATTATATTAGACAAATATCAAAACATAACAATATATACAACCATATAGAAAACAAGCCATGTTACTCGTTCACATTAAATATGCTTGGGCAACACATAAGTCACCCATATGGCTCATGTCGATGATGCAAACAACTTGTTCGCCTATAATGAATATCTTGCTTCAATAAGAAAATGACAAAGAAAATGCAGAGATTGAACCACAAGAAGATTAGAAAGAATTGTTCATAGAGCATTCAACCAAGGACTGGTCAAAGAACAAGCACATATAAAAGATAGAAAAGTCAATGTGTCCCATGTGATCCGCCCTTTCCTTAAGGGGAAGGAATAGCAAGAGCAGTTCCTCCCCTACCATAGACAATGCTCAAGACCATAGTAAAGAAACTCAGACTCGATGCGGACTCAACAAGCCCGAATCAGGACTTGGACTCTAACTCGGCAACAAAACTCAAAAAAATTCAAAAAAAAAAAAGGGAAGAAAATGCAATTTTTCATTGGAAATTTTTTTTTTACATGCATATCACAATTAATTAACATTATACAAATCCAAAATTATTATTGTAAGTGATATAACCTTAAACTACACATGAAAGTGACAAAACACACTTCAATTAAAGAAATTTTAATGCCTCCAAAATTCAAATATTCTTGTATTGCTTATGATATAAAAAGGTACAAAATTACAAATTACAAAATGTGTCAAAATGCCTCAATAGGCCCACTATCTAGTGTCTTGCAATGCCTTTGCCCTTTGCCCTAGCAGAAGCTCTAGTCCTCTCTCTTTGTGCCTATGCCTATGCCTCTTCCTGTGCCTTTGCCGCTAACTCCTCCACTATACTTTCAAAATCATCCATTGAAAAGAGAGGCTCTTGTTGTTGCTGCTTTCTCCTATTCTAGACATCTTTTGCAATTGGCATCACTAAAAAATTGCTGCCCACAACACATTGTTCTTCAATTGCTCACTCCACTTTCTGCAATCAGCTGTATCAACTTGATCAACATGACCTTCATGACCAACATGACGGGCAACGCCCGTCGCCACCTGTGTCAAGGGTCAAGGGGGCAAGGGGCAGCACCCTTCATGCGTATGCGGTACAATTCGGGGTCGAGGGGCACCCCACGAGCAAACAATAAGGACACTGAAAAAAAAATTCAATTTATCTTTGCTCTCTCTACAACTGGGAACAGTAAAAATGAGGGCACTTTGAGAAAAACACATTTATGTCGTTTTCTTGTCCCCGTGCATGGCCGACCGAGTTTTTTTAGGACTCTACAAGTTTTATTTTACTCACAAATCCCAAAAACTCGCCGAGAAAAAAAAAACTTGACAAGCTCAAAAAAACTCATTGAGTCAAGCCCAACTGATTTAGCAAGACCAACTCAAGCGCAGACTCAACGTTTTTTTCAAAAACTCGTCGAGTTTCATAACTATGCTCAAGACAATAAAAATGGAATACAATACATTGCCATATAACTTGATTACCACTTATATAAACAAAGGTGCATAATGGGAATAACTTACAAAATACCAATGGATACACTGCACACATAGCATGTATCTTGCACAACAACTATCTCCAATATAATATGCTCCTCAACAAACAACACCACTAGCAAACTCCACTCGCATCTCCCACATAGATATGTACTTATAGGTAAGCCAAAACCAATTGGCAATTGGCAACTGTTTAACTACCATTGAAATACCCGTATACATTAAAAATTAAAAAACCCCATTACATTACATCACAATATTATAAACACATATTACCACATACATACAACACTACATGTCAACATACACATACAACAACTCTATTTACACATTATCAACTCATGCACATGCATTCACGCACTCATGTAGATGTGTCAATTTGTCTGCCTACATCTATCCCCTCCTCTAGACTTGTCAACATCCTTGACGATAGGCCAATTGAAAGCCTTCTCGCGCTCCTTCTACCTCCTATTCCATAGTCTTCGGCAATTATTTTCACTTCAACCTGCTGCCAAATTATTCTTTGATTGCTTGCTCCACTTCATGCAACTAGCCACTATAGACAGCAGTTCGAAGAAGAAATAATATACCGAACTGTTTGATGGAATGTCTACTACAGACTTACAATTTTGACTATGTACAGCAATTTTGATGATATATTTTGCAATGTAAAATCAGCCGTCATAATGTTTTTACGGACTGATTAATAGATATGCACAAAAGGACAAAATTAGTTGTCAAATGTTAAGATGTCTGGATTAGTTAAGATGTCTAGAATTAGTTAGACGTCTAGACAGGATGAGTTAGACGTCTAAGACTGATTGTTACACTCTAAACAGCAATTGTTAAGTGTTAACATAAGAAAGTTAGGACGGTTGAGATAGGTTGGTTGCAGTAACCGCCTGGACTTGCCTATAAATACCCCCCTATTCATTTTTGTAAGATATCCATACTTGTCCATAAATGCAGATCTGTTGTGCAGCAAGAGTTGTTCTGGAATGCATGTGTCATGTGTGATTGCATCGTGAGCATAGTGTTGTGTTGCAAGTATCGATCAATGCTTGGTACGAGATAGAGTATCACAAGTTGTGTTGTTCTTGTGTTGTGCAGTTGCAGGGAACAACAAGGAGAAGATAGTTGCAGGCTGGAGCATGAACGTACGAACAGTTGACGTCTAGGCCTACCCGTCTAAGCCTGACTGTTAGACGTCTAGCCCTATCTGTCTAGACCTGTCGATGAACCCATCTTAGACGTATACACATCTGCATTATCCCTCCTAGACATCTACTGTCCTAGAAGTCTACCCGCCTACACTGCCTAGACGTCTATTGTCCTAGACGTCTACCCCCTACACTACCTAAACGTCTATTGTGCCTACCCGTCTAAGCCTGACTGTTAGACATCTAGGCCTATTCGTCTAGACCTGTCGATGAACCCATCTTAGACGTCTACATGTCTGCATTATCCGTCCTAGACGTCTACTGTCCTAGACGTCTACCCACCTGCACTGCCTAGACATCTACTGTCCTAGACGTCTACCCGCCTGCACTGCCTAGATGTCTACTGTCCTGGACGTCTACCCGCCTAGCCGACAACACATCTAGTCGATTACCCGTCTAAAGCCATATCAACTAGACGACTGAAGTCTTACACGTTTAGAGTCGTTACACGTCTGCACTATTACCCGTCTAGCCTAAACGTCTATTGAAACTTACCCATCTAAGGTTGAGCAGCATGCAAGGCTTTACAGACAAGACAATCTATCCTTCCTGAATCCTTGTCATTCCCTCGTCCTAGGAACGTACTCACCCCTGTCTACAGCCACATCACATAAATGACAAGCAATGCCCAATGCTACTTGTCTTAGGGGTCAAGGAAGAGGAAGCCCAGTTATAGGGTCAAGGCACAATGCCCCTTGCAAGATCGAGGTCAACTTTCCTATAGGGCTTGGGGCAACACCCCAAAACCTCAACAATAGGACCACTGAAACCTTCATGATCTAAGTTAGATCTTTCCCATCATTTGCATCTTTATGACCTACGCTCCACCCACTTTCAACACTCAAATAGCTACTCAAATCTTCATTTGCTACCAGATGGTCTCGATGACAATCCCCAAACGGTTCCCTTAAATGGCATTCTTTGAACGGTTGGCATGCCTGGACAATGGTCCTCGTTGACAAACTTTAGATTATTGGGTTAGATGGCCAACCCTAATAGTTGTCCCCATCAACCATCTCTAGACGGTTGGCTTAGACGATCGACCTCTAATGGTGTATCCCGTTGACGAACCCCAAATGAAAACCATCATCGACTAGATGATGGCCTTTGTCAACCGGCCTCTTGCAGACAGCAAGCTCTGTAGGCCAGGCAATCGTCTCTACCAGCTGCTCTTGAACGGAAGGCTCTATTGGCCACATGTGGACCACAACCTTTGATGGCCAGACGATGATTCTCATTGGCCGCTCTCAAAGCTTAGCCTCCATCAACCCGATGGCCTACTCAGACGACACTCTCTCTAACAACCTTCCTCTTCGCTCTAATGGCATGCATCTTCCAAGCCTCTAGGTTGCAGACAACAACCCCCTAGACAGCCTCCACATGCTCTCCGATGACCAATTTGTATTTTCGAACAGCAACTTCTTTGCCTTAGATGATACACTGCTTGTTGACAACTCACAAGACTCCTTAGACGGCTACATCTATCCTCTAAATGACAACTTGATGTAGCTATAAGACCTCCTTCTCGTCCCTAATGGCTAGTTCTAGGTTTCAAACAGCCTATCTTAGCCTTAAGATGGCATACCCCTCCCATATAACTCCTTTGACTTAGACTGCTAGGGTTGTCTTCTAGATGGTGTGTTCCTTCTTGACAGTTGCTCCCAATTTCCAAACGACAACCCTCTTCTTGTCAATGACACTTCCTTTCAACCGGAAGACAAATGCTTGATCTTAGACGACCCTTTTCTCCTTCCAACAGCAAAGATTTTGTTGCATATAGTTTTCTCCTTCAAAACGGCTAAGGGTCAACTTCTCTTCCCTTAGTTGGTTCCATTCATTCCAGTAGTGATCCTTTTCCTCTGGATGGCTTATACTTGCTTTTGGGCAGTCTTCTTCTTCCACTAGACGACATTGACCATGGTTTAAACGACTTTGCTCACTTCTCAAATGGACTTGACCAAGCGCCATATGCCTTTGTGTTATTGAATAACCTCTTGCACAAGCCAAATGGCTTCTCCTATTAGCCATACAGCCCACTCTAAGTTCCAGACAACCAACTACCACTAGACAGCTTTTTCTTGGTTCTAGACGGCCACAACTAGGCCTCAATGGCCCAAACTGTGTGGATGGTTGACACTTGTCCCTGAACAACGCTCTATACTTCTTAGATGGTTTGCAAACCCTTCTAGATGACTGTCATTTCTTCATGAATGGTTGGCTTCATTCTCTAAATGGTTGATTATATTTGTTTTGCAAACGAGACAGCCTTGCATCGTCCAAAGTTCATCTTCTCTTCTCCACTTGGACAGATGCTTCCTCACAATTTTGAAGAACATTTGCTTTTACTTATAGAAATAGCACTGAATTATTGAAAAGTAAGATTGACAATTTCAAAACCTGCAAAACTTTTGGTAACTGAACAAAAAGTTACATCTGCCTTCTTCTGCATCCTTCCAAGCTAGCAGACAAAGTGTTCAATTCAATTTCTTCTTTTTAACATCTTTCCGCTCTCATGTTGATTTGAAATATTTTCCTGTAAGCATTGGAAGAGATATTGCTGATGTTTGTCCAAGCCATTATTGAATTGCTCACATATTGGATTACTGCTCGTTATATCTAACTTCTATGGACAAATCATCTTTCTAGATGTTGGAACTAAATCATAAATGTATTACTGTTCAGATTGCAAATTTGGAAACTCATTGGAAAATTTATTTTCTGACGACTACCAAGAAATCAGATAGAACATTATTGAAAAAACATTTTTCCTAATAGAATAGAAAGTATAAATTCTTGCACTTCTTCATAATGAAAATGAACATGTCAAGACCAAATGACAGATTAAACCCTCTACACAGTTCACTCGGCATCCTCTACTAACCAGCAGCCTTCTCACAAGGTTCTGTCTCAAAAAAACATGCCACGTTTGCTTCTTTTTTTTTGTTGTTGTTTTTATTAGCATCTCTTCAACCTGAGATATTATAAGTGCTTCCTCTTTGACTTCCACATCACTCCTTGGTGGGAATACTAAATTGAAGCCACCAAAGATGACCCCCTAAGGCCTTAGAGTCTAGATCATTCTCAAAGGATATTCTCTAGATCATTCTCAAAGGATATTCTCAGCAGAATCTTAACTATAATTGCCCAATTCCTTCCTCCAAACACTTCTTTTTTTTTAATGGTTATATGGGATTGAAATGGGTCCCATCTGTATTACATCATAGTCACATGGTGGTATTACAACAACTTGGCAATTATACATGTCTCACTTTGCAAGATTTGAACTTAGGTCTCCTCCTTGAAAGTTGAGGAAATTAACCGATTGAGCTCATGCCATAAGAGCCCTCTTCCAAACACATTGTGAACTTGTTCTTTTATGATTTCTCACATTTGGATGTGAAAAATGCATTAGGTGTCTTTAGCTGCTGCTGCTGCTGGCTGGGATAGTTTTACCCCTTTATACTTCTTCTAATAGATATGTTCCATCCCACTCTTTTGAAACCATCCCTTCTCAGATCGTACTGGCTGTTATCTCTCACTCATGTACAGCAGTCTCATGGACTTATTGAGGTTATGTAACTTCGACTTGTGAATTTTAATCTAAAGTGCCAACATTCCCATCAAGGATCCATGTCGGAAGCCAAGAAGGACGTGGGCTGAGATGAATAACAAAGTTCCATCTAGGCTGCAAAGGGCAGTAAAATATAAACTGTAAACTATTGGGCTCTCAGCCAGCCTAAGAGTTTTGCGCAGTTTTTAACTCCCACCTCCAAGGGTGCAGGTAGCAGTTTTCCTTAAAGGTTATATTTTATTTTATCAGAAGCACCGAGGCATAACCACGAGAGTGTAACAAGGGTCGAACTCTGGCCCAACCATGTAGCGGGTAGCCGTCAAGCTCACCAATTTGGCATTGACCCAACAGGATGATTTACAAGTAGGCTGTTCTTTTAAGAGGCCCATTGGCATGTTGGGTAAATCTCTAAATACTTTCAATACTTGCGAACCTTACGTATTAATATCTCTCTTTACTTGGGGGACCTACATTGTTGTTAGAGTTCAAGGTGCACCTTTTTTTATGGGTGTTCCATCAGTTTTGGCCATTAGAATTAACAATGTACTTCAGTGCCACTGACCCATTCTGGTCATATCCAGACACTAATAAATTTTCAATTTCATAAACAACTACCTCATCAGAAGAAATATGTTATGGAAAATTCTAAGGAGTGGGAAGCCCAGTCATTAACCATTAAGTGACAATGTGGTTTGAAATAGCAATATCCTACCTGAATCTCTTCCAAAGTTTTCTCCTCGTCTTGAGGGGGATTGTCTTCAGAGACAAGGTAGCAGATGGGGTGTTGCGCAGCTGGATTGTACTTCATGTGAAGAGTAATAGGCCTCCTTGTTTTTGTTCCCCCTCCAACGTGATTGAACTGAAATCCCATGAGAGCTTCAATGAGGGCACTCTTCCCATCTGTCTGGTGCCCAACCACCAGAATTGCAGGGGCCTCAAATCCCTTCTGGAATTCCTGAGCAAGGCCATGAAGTTCATTGTATGCCTCATACAGCTTCTCATTCCTCACCCCTGTCAGAAACCCACCTGAAGAGGAGACTGCATTGTTGTTCATGGACAGAGGGGAGGATGGTGGAGGAGTGCCCATGCCTATGCCTGTGCCTGTCACTGAAACTCCAACCTGAGATGATATCCATTTCTCAGCAGCCCCAATTCTGGATTCTTGCATGGGGGAAGTAGAGGTAGATAACCCACTCGTGATGGTGATGGAAGGAGGGCCTTCATACAGACTTGAGGAAAGACTGGAGAAGCATTGTTGTGAGTTGTTACCTCTGTGGTTTTCTTTAACGTCTCCAAGAGAAAAAATATCCTGCTCTTCTCTTGTTTTAAAGATACCTAGTGGCCAATTTTATTTTATTTAAGATTTTGTTAGTGGCCCTCAGTCATTTTATCTTTAGGAATTTTTATTATATAAAATCATATACATGACCTTTTTTTTAGGAATTTTTGTTATGTAAAATTATACATACAATTCCACCTTTCACACATTCATTTAAGTTGTGGATTGAACGTTGGAAGAAACTTTAGACCTTTCAAACAAACAGTGTCAAAACTTAAATCGTTTTCCCTAAGACATCTTTAGAAATTTTAATAGAGAATACAAAATTTAAAATAAAAAAACATTGGTTATTAAATATAATTATAGTTTCTTTAGTCGTAATACATGGGTAAATGTTTTTGGAAAAACATTTTATCTTTTAGGAGTTATATTTGTTTGTAGGCTTGTTTGGTTTAAGTAATTTTTGTGTCATTTTATTTAAAATTTAGAAAGTTTTGAAATGAATGATTATATAGAAGAATCCAAGTGGTATTGAGAGAGGTATGTTTATGTGAAGATAGTCATTTGGAATGAAGACGGTCATTTGGAAAAAAATAGTTTTAGGGAATTTTTTTCAAAAAAATGTTTTGTCTTTTAGGAATCATATTTATGTGAAGGATTTTTTAATTCATTTGATTATTGAATTAATTTGTGCGGAATTTGAAGAGTTTTATAATGAGTGGTCATATGAAAGAATCTGAGCAGTATTAAAGGAGATACGATCCTATGATGTTAGTTATGTAGAACAAGGATAGTGATTACCTTGCAAGTGAAGAGAACAAAATTGCAGATATTTATCAGCCAAGGTTTGGATGATGAGGAGCTAGGGCATCAGCGAGGCAAGACATTTTATCTAGGCGTAGACTTTATTCAACTAAGTTTCATATATCCCTTTATTTTTTTCGAAGTTTTGCATGCAAATTATTGTATGTTTATTTTCAAATAATATAATCACTATAGGATATAGTGGTAAATTTTAGTAGATATTGAGTTATAATATCCTTTCCATGGATCGATTTACAATTAAATCCTTAAAATCATTCCTAGTAATAGAGGTTAGGGAGGACCTCATAGAGCAACAATCCTTGTTGCTCAAAGATAAGGCAGTCATTGGTAAATTTAATGGGTCTTAGCCAAGGGCTTCACCTTTGAGAAAATGGATTGATAGGAGATGGAAGTTGTCAAGAGTGAGTATATAATTTCTTCCCGAAGGTTTATTCCTAGCCACTTTCTGCTCGAGAGAGGAAAGAGATATGATCCTAAAAGGGGGTCCTTGGTTTATAGGAAGAGCGGAACACTTCCTTGCCCACTGGTTTGAATTCTTTGCACCTAAAAATGTAAATTTATCCCTAGTACGAGTCTGGATCAAGATGTATGTGTTGTCCATTGAATTTTAGAAATGGATACCTTCAAGACAATAGGCAACACTCAAGAAGAATTCCTTGAGATTTCAAAAACTAAAAAAGACATAGTCTTGGCTATTTATGCTTGGATATTGGTCATGATTGATATAAGTAAACCTTTACCAAAATTAATCATTCTTAAGTATGGGGGTAAGTTGTGGATCCAAACCATAGATTATGAAAATATATATTTCATATGTAGAAGATGTAATGAGGTAGGACATATTGAGAGAGCATGCCCTAAGAAGAGTCTAGTGGAAACATAATTATAAAAACATAAGAGAAACTTACAAATGGATATGGATTGTTAGCTTTTAATAAATAATCACTCAATAATATGGCCACTAAATCAATAATACTCAACTCAATATGAAGGAAATAATAATGCTAAGCAAATAAGCTTATATTCAGAATATAAAATAACTCAATATTGCTAATGGCAAATGCTAAAAAATACAATAAACTCTTATTGAATAAAAGACCTCAAATACATCATATTACATCACCTTCCATTGCTCCATGGGTGATGTTCCATCTCCTGATCTTCCCTTTATGATCACTATTACAATTACACATCCATATATAGGATGGAATGTGACTCTTCATATGGTGTTTTGTGTCCTTCACTCTTCCTATGACTCTTCATCTTCCTATGCATGATAGACATGTGTACACATGCATACATGTACATGTACTAAACCTATTCTAAAGGACTCATGTACATGTGGACAACATGCACATTTACATCATTGCACATTCTTGTGCATTTATTCCATTGCATAAAGTAAATCCTAATCTAGACATGTACCAAATAATGTAATATTCTCCAACACCCCCCTGTATTACATTATTTGGTTATTGAAGACTTTAGTCTTCAATATGGATCTTCATATTCTTTCTTGAACCTATCTCCTTCTTCTTTGTCACTTCCTTTGTCATGCTTCATGTTTGTATCCTGATTAGTATTTTCATAAAATACTATATTTTCTAAAAATGCTTTGGCTTCATGTTCTTTTGTAGTATCTTCTAGTTCATGTATCTCTTGGGCTAAGTGCCCCTTTTGATTTTCTTCTTTGTATTGTAATTGAGGTTGATTGTACTGATGCTAAAGTAATTGTTGATGTAGTATTTTATACCTTCTCCAATCTGCTACCTTTTTGTATACTTGATCAAATGAATAGTTAGCATATTTCAGTCTTTGTAGCTTCACAATTATAGGTTTCTTGAGCTCTTTCATAGTCATCAAATTCTTGTATAAGAATTTATCCTTTTCCTTCGTTCTTAGAATCATATTATCCTTTGTTTTTCTATATAGGAACTTTTGTTTCATCATCTCCATTCTTTGATTCTTCATTATTTGGTTCACAACACAATTGATCAATTTTTCTTTTCTAAATATTTTGTAAGATGTTTTCCCTTCCTGAATTTCAGTAATTGAACACTCTACTTTAGATGATGCTCTTATAGAGTCTAAATCAATTTTTGATTCCTCTAAAGTCTTTCTAAACCATATTGGTTCTTCTCTTCTAATCATACTTTCTCTATTATTATCTATTGAATTCTTTGAATTGTCAATCATACTTTCTATATTATTATCCATTGAATCAAGCATATTTCTGAGCCATATTGGCATTTTCTTTGCTCCTTTTCTAATCTCATTTTCCATATCATTATTTAATGTGTTCTTTGAAGTAGACATCCTTGTGACTCCTTAATTTAATTTATCAAGTAACAATCACCCTTCAAAGTTTCCTTAGTTTTGAGTTATAAGCTAAGGATAATATTTCTCACGTTTCAAATATTGTTCTTTCAATTATATGTTGTGTAGAAACCCTTGTATCTCCCTAATACAATTTTTAATATTAATCAACAACCTTTATAAATCTTCAAATCTCTAATAATTTTGAACTTAGAGATTAATCTATCCAATGCAATCTTTTCAATATGTAGGATTCCTTTTATCTCCCAAATTTATGAATAAAATATTTAATTCTAAATTTCATACATTATTTTTGATGTAGAAATCCGTATACCTCCAAAATTAGAAATTTAGAAATTTTGAAAATAATATTTGCAATATTTTGTAATTCTATTTTGATGTAGAATCCTTATTTCTCCAACCTTAATAATTTTGTAAATATTTAATTGGTTTTGTAAACTATGGTATGCAATTTTACAAAACTCCAATAGAACCTTCAAATTCCAGAAAATGCTCTTCAAAAATATAATTATAGGCTTCAAAATAATAATCTGATTTTTTAACGTTATAAAAATGCTTATCACTCTACTTTTACTTTAAAAAAAAGTTTAACCTTAGAATATATTCCCTTCTTATTTCTCCTATCAATATAAAACTTTAATATATGGTAAAATGCTATGGTAAATACCTCAAATATTCAAGCACTCCTTGTTGGTCTTGTTGGGTGCTTATCTCTCTAGTCAAACTTGCTTGGAATGCTATGTATGACTCTTCAAAGATGCTTTGACCTTCTTTAATGCTTCTCCTCTTGCATTTTCTATGTAAGACACTAGAAAAACTTCTATATTAATACCTCTACGGTTATATGAGTGCTTCACCTTTCTTTGGATGTGTGCCATGTGGCATAGATGTTATTTGACTCCTTGTCTTCCTTCTTGGTGGTGCTAACGTTCATGAATAGAATAAAGTGGACACTTGTCACTTTCTTTCTTGCAACTTGGGAGTTATACAATATTCTTGAGCACTTGAATAAAAATGAAGAATATTTGAATGTTTGAGTGCTCTTTTCTCATGAAGAGTTATGTTCAACCTTATGCTCCAACTTCTGTATTTAGTGCCAAGTGGATATATTCTCTTCTTTTGGAAGAGACAAGTATAATAAACTCTTTGTGCATGCACTCCTTTTCCAAACATATGGATTGTAAGGCTTCTTAATGCCTTTGCTCTTCCCAAACTTATTCTTGCTCCTTGTGAAACATATTCTAGCTTCTTGAAAACGTATTATTGTTGGAGTTTCTCCCTCCTTTGGATGATGGTGGACTTGCTCACGAATGGTTTCAAACAAATACCTTCTTGTATGCTCCAATGGTGGTCTTATGGTAATCACTATGGCAGTTTCTTTTTCTTCTTTAATAATGCACCCTGTATTTTCTTTCTTTTGTAATATGCCCTGTTTTGAATGGTTGTAATAGTATTTTTGTAGGTTATAGCCAACGTTCTCTACGTTCTTGGGCTGGTCAAACTTTGAGCCTAATGGCTCCTTCTCCTTAAGCACTTTTGCTGGTGCTTATTTCTTGCAAGTGGGTGGACGTATGATGAAGAACTTGCCCCCTGTAATCTGTTGCCAAATGGTGCAATGTATGGTGGTGGTTTTCACCACTTCTTTGGTGGTTGTCTATACCACTCACTAATATGTATCCGATGTTTTTAAACACCTAAAATCTGCTCGGATTTTGAAACTCTTTTCCTTTTCAAAATTTGCTTTTCCTCTTCAAAAATTGTTGTAATTTTTAGGAATTTTCTTCCACACTAAAGTAGGATAATTTTCTTTCAAATTTACTCACAAATCAACATATACTATTCACTTATATCTCCTTTTATAAACTCAATTTAATGTTGTAATAATCTGGTAGATTTCTCAACTAATAAGAGTAAATTTATCCCACTAATAAATGTTAAGCAAATCTGATTTTTCTTCTATTAAAAAACAACATATAATCAACTTCTTATCACTCCAAATAAACTATAATCTTGTTGTTTATAATATGTAATATTTCACTAATTTCAATGGTGTGAAATAATATCCTTTTGAGCTTAATGGTACCTTAAAAACTTCCTCTTAGCTAGCTCTAAATAACTTCAAAAACTGATGCTTTAAAAACTCTTAACAAACTCCTTTACAAACTTTGCAATGATAAGTTATATGGCATCAATTTTACACACCTTTTTGTAGCTTCTTTCTTCTTGGCTTGTTGTCTTGTATTTGCTAGTTTTTCACCCTTCTTTTGTTGTTAGTAGACCCTTCTATTTGCAGCAATAGTGGCTGCCTCAAAGCTTGCTTTCTTCTCCTCTATTCAGGTACTTTCTTTTCCTCTAATCAGGTGCTTTCTTCTCCTCCAAACAAGTGCTTTCTAACTCTGTTTTGTATTGCTTCAAATGTTGTCCAAATTCTTTCCAAATATGCAACTGATCTCTTTCGTAGGTGTTGCTACTAATCCTTATGCTTTGTTGTCCAAAGCTATCTCAAATATTTCCCAAAGCTTCTTTAAAATACAACTAATTTTGTTCTTACAATGTTGCCCAAAAATGCAACTTAAACACCTTCTAATTGTTATTTCAAAATCTATTTTGATGAAGTTTACTAACCTTCAAATTTGTTGCTCTCTTTGCTATCAAGCCTTCTCTTAGTTGGTTGTCCAAATATTCCTTGAAAGATTCTCCAAAGCTTTTCAATCTGTAACTTTTTGCTTCTAATTTTTGTAGTCCTTTTCCTTTCAACTGTTCTTCTAAAAATCAACAACTTTTGCTTTTACAAAATAGTTTACAAAACGGTTGTGTTCTCGATAATTCCTGGGGAAGGAAGAGATAAGGCGATTTGGGGCAAAACTACAAGTGGGATCTATTCAGTAAAAATTGCCTATAAGTTAATACACTCAGGATTCAATGGCTGGACTCCGACTTCTATTATTTGGTTAAATAATTTAACCCCAAAAATTACTTTCTTCTTTTGGTTGGCAATTCAAAATAAGATTCTAACAACAGATAATCTGCAAAGGAGAGGTTTCCAATTCATCAATCGATGTATCTTGTGTGAGAAAGCGATAGAATCTGTAAGTCATATATTTCTTACTTGTGAATTTTCTTGTATAGTCTTCCAAATGATCCTGTCCAAATTTCATATAGATTGGGTCTACCCAAATAGCATGTCTGACTTCTGCATATAGTGGGCTTCCCCCTTCCGGGCGAAACTTTTGACTTGGCTCTGGAAGCTCAACTTACCCCATTTTTTATGGGGGATATGGAATGAGAGAAATAAGAGAGTATTTAAAGGACGTAAGAAAGATCCCAGGTTATGTGGTAATAAAATAATCAGAGCTTTGAAAGAAAACTGGAAAAATTTCTACTTCAAAAATGAGACCATGTCTCTAAGGGAAAGGAGGATTTTGCGGAACTGGGAAGAGGAACTTCCAAACCTAGACATTACAACCAACCCACGGGATGGTGTCAAGTGGATACCCCCCACTCAAAAGTGGGTTAAGTTTAATTTTGATGGGGCGACCAAAGGAAATCCGAGGGCTGCAGGAGCAGGAGGAGTTCTGAGAAATGAGGAAGGAAAAGTGGTCCTTGCCTTTGCAGAGCCTTTGGGAACTCAAACAAATCATTTTGCAGAAGCCCGAGCCTACATGCAGGCAATGAGAATTGCTACATTTGAGGGTTATAAGGAAGTTATCTTTGAAGGGGATTTGCTTAATATAATCAAGGCAATTAAGGAGGATAAAGACCCCAGCTGGACCATCTTGGAGCTTATCCTAGAAGCAAAGATTCATAAATCTCATTTGGTTAATGCCCAAATCCAACACACCTTCAGAGAAGGGAACCAGGCGGCAGATCTAATGGCAAATATTGCAATTTTTATTGGGGAGATGCAAATTTGGAAGGATAACTTCCCTCAAGAACTATTGGTGTTGGCTTCTAGAGAAGAGCTAAGATCAAACATGTTAGAGCATCAGGATATCAGAGGGGTTGATGATGAGTAATCTGACAGATAGAATTAGGCAGAGGTACAAAAGGCATCCCATTTGTTGGGGCCTGGGAGGTGACAAGTGTACAGTACAACAGCCTAGTGGTATTAGTAAGTGCTAGGTGTTATTTGGTTTTTGATTTATCCTGAATAGTCAAGCGACAAGTATAAGACTGTGGACTCTAAGTATGGCTTAATGTGGGTCTTAGATAGATCCATTTTGTATTTTTATTATACGGGCTTGATGCTAGAACCAGCCCATTTTGACTATGTAAAAGGTTTGTGGACCTTATAACCACCTCTACCTTATACCAAAAAAAAATAGTTTACAAAACTTATGTGGCTATCTTCAAATTTCTCAAATTTATGGTCTATGTAATCTTCTTGCTTTCTTCTGACTTCTTGCTAAATTTTATCTTCAAATTTGACCTCTATCTCTATCTTCTCTCTCAAGAATCTAAATATCTTGAGTTCTTCAAAATATTCTTCAATTTGATAAACTTCTTACCAAATCCTTTTTCTTGTGGGCTTATTATCGGATGGTGATAATTATCCCAATTTCTTATAGTCAGGTACTCTTTCTTCTTCTAATATTATGCCATTAACTCTGCTTCAAATCTCCTTCAATGGTATCTACTTCAGCTTCTTCAATAAGACCTTTCTATAGCCTTATTTATTCTTCAAAATCTTCTTTAGACCTCTAATCTTGGGTCTTCAAATTATGCAACATTCAAATCTATTTTTCAATGAAAATCTTACCTTGGTTTCTTCAATTTTATACTATGGAAATTTTTTCAATGAGATCTCTTTCTGGATCTCCAAAATTTGCAATAGGACTTTCATAAGTCCTATTTTTAGTATTCAATATTTAATTTACTGCTTTAATCTTCAATATTTAATTTGTTGCTTCAATATTCAATCTTTAATATGTTGCTTCAAGCAATAGAACTTTCAATAGTCCTTCTAGCTTCAATCTTCAATCTTCAATATTCCAATCTTCAATCTTCCAATCTTGGAAGTTCTTCAATATGACCTCTCTTAGGGTCTCTTCAATCAACAGTCTTGCAATGAGAACCTCTCTTTGGTTCTTATCAATATTCAATTGGGGCCTTATTCTTGGACCTCCTTAAATGTCTATTTTTTGCAATAGAACTTAAGCAGCAATAATATATTCAAAGTTTCAAAAATAATAATCTTCACTAGCTATAACCAGTGGAATCAAATCAATGTTGAATCCTAGTCTTCACAAGTGTTCCTTCAACCTTGTGGAAATATTCTAGTCAATCAATAATTTGAAATCTATATTCTTTCAATCAATCAAATTTATCAATAGGACCTCTTCTAAGGGTCTCTAAATCTTCAATTTTTAAGGTTTGTCTTCAAGACCTATAAATTTTCTTCTATTCTAATTTTGCTCTTGGAATAGGTAAATCTTTAACTTTCACTGGTTTTCTTTAAACCTAGTTTGAAATGCTATCTTCTCTAGGTTTCTTTTCCAGAGATAATTTTCTTTTATCTTCTCTAGATTATCTTTCCAGAGGTAATTTTCTTTATCTTCTTTGGTTTCTCTTTCTTGAGGTAATTCTTTTATATTCCTAGGATTCTCTTTTGAGAGGTAATCTTCTTTATCTTCTCTAGTTTCTCTTTCTAGGGGTAATTTTTCTTTATCTTCTTTGGTTTCTCTTTTCAGAGGTAATTTCTTTTATCTTTACTGGTCTGTTCTTAACTAGTATAAATTTCCTTCCTTCCAATCTATATAATAACTTCTATCAAACAATATCAAAGCCAATGAATTTTATAAGTGGCGGGTCCAAAGGTGCATCTATTTTACAAAAACACAGCAATGGTGATGAATGATAAAAAACTAGAATAGTTTCTAGTGGCTCTCTCATTTCCTATCTAGACCTTTTATGGCTAGATCTACCTTTCTATTATATCACTGTTAGCTTTTAATGAATAATCACTCAATAATATGGCCACTAAATCAATAATACTCAATTCAATATGAAGGAAACAATAATGCTAAGCAAATAAGCTTATATTTAGAATATGAAATAACTCAATATTATTAATGGCAAACGTTGAAAAAGACAATAAACTCTTATTGAATAAAAGACCTCAAATACATCATATTACATCATCTTCCATTGCTCCATGGGTGATGTCCCATATCCTGATATTCCCTTTGTGATACTCCACTATTACAATTGCACATCCATATATAGGATGGAATGTGACTCTTCATATGGTGTTTCTTGGCCTTCACTCTTCCTATGACTCTTCATATTCCTATGCATGATAGACATGTGTACACATGCATACCTAACTAGGATACTTGTTCTTCCTATTCTAAAGGACTCATGTACATGTGGACAACATGCACATTTACATCATTGCACATTCTTGTGCATTTATTCCATTGCATAAAGTAAATCCTAATCTAGACATGTACCAAATAATGTAATATTATCCAACATGGATGAGGATGGTTTTCAATTTTTAAAAAGTTGGTCTAGATAGATGAAAGTAAATAAACAATGGAGACTAGTAAGGATATTGAAAGAAACACCAATTCTTTTGAGGCTTTAGCCAATGAAGAAAAAGCAGATCAAATATTTAAAGGATATGGTAAAATAAGATCAAAATATTATCAATGAACTGCCTACTCAATTTGAACCTGATTTAAGGATGAACATTATTTTTGAACCTAAGGAATGTGTCTCATCAAATTTTGAAGACTCTTTTGAAGTACCATGCACCATTTATAAGAAGGAAAGTGGTAGAGAAAATATTATGTTAGATGTTTATATCTCTACCATTAACAAAGAAATACCAGAAAATGGGTAGAACAAGTCAAAAGCTTCCTTAGTAGAGCTAAGAGAGGATATATCTAATGAAAAATAAAGTTGTGAAAGAATATCGAGGAATAGAATAATAGAACATACCTCTGATACTGGCAAGGTAAAAAAAGAAAAACCTTCAAATTATCAAGTGAGAGCTAGGGAAGCAAGAGCAAACATAAAGAAAATAACACAATTTAATTTGGTTAAACTTCTCTTTACCAAATAACAAAATAATATTGGTAATTCATAAGAGGGTCCAACTGCCCTAAATGAGACATGATTACCATCTCATGGAATATAAGGGGTCCTAGTGCCCCCTAAAAGTAGAGGTGTATCAAGACCTTTATTTAAGTAAAAAACCTAATATTCTTTATATCTAGGAAACTAAAATGACAAAGGAAGAAGTTTCCAAAACCATGAAGTATGGGTAAGACGTGAATGGGATGGTGTGGATTCAAAAGGAGTTATAGGAAGAATTCTAACATGTTGGAATCTGGTTAGAACTTCTTATAAAACCATTTATAAAACTAGGCATTGAATAGCCTCATTAGTCACATTCTACTTTGCAGATATTTGTTTCATCCTTATCAATATCTATAGACCTACAACTAAGCTAGGCAAATCAAAATTATGGAGTGGGATTGAAGCCTTTACGAGAAGTAAAGTCCAAGAAACTTGATTTATGGTCATAGGATATTTTAATGTCATAACCAATCTAGATGAAAATTTTGGGGGAATTAGAAAAATAACCTGAAGTATGATATATTTCTTAGCTTTCATTCAAAACAATAATCTATAGGAGGTTGAGTTTGAAGAGGATAATTATAGATGGACCAAAAATAGGATGACCAAAACCTGATAGCAAAAAAAATGGACAAATGCACACTCTCAAATCATTGGCTAGATTAAGGGACTTGTGCTAAAATCAATACCTTGAGAAGGATTAGTTTAGATCACTGGATAATAAGAGTTAAAATGATGGTAAGTTAATTCAAAAATATATCATATTTTAAATATGAGCAGATGTGGGAAGACCATCCTCAATTTATTGATATGATAGTGCAAACATGGAATTCTTTAAGAAATGGTAGGTTGTATACATTTCAAAAACAAATTAAATTAATATCTACATTAAAATAATGGAACAAGAATCAAGTGGCATTAGCTCAACCAGTTAGATTCCTCAACATTTCAAGGAGACCCAAGTTTGAATCTTTCCAAACTATACATGGATAATATCCAAGCTTTATTGCAATACCATTGTGTGGTGATGATATAATACAGGTCAAGATCGTTTCAATCCCATATAACCCATTTAAAAAAATTGGAACAAGAAGTCTTTCAAAAATATTTTTGAGAAGAAAGAAGAACTAAAAGCGAAACTTCCAAAATTCAAAAAATATGAGAACAATAATCCAAGCTCAGAGGAAATGGAGTTGCTTAGTGAACATCATAATATTTCAAGGAAGATAACTTTTGGATATTAAATGAAGAATTTTCTAACCCTAGATGACTGCTAGCCTATGCTTCTTCTTTCTAAACAAATCAGATCTGTAATTTATTTAAGACAAACAGTTTCTAAGCATGCAACAATCATACAATGGCTGAAAATGAACAATGAAAGCAAAATATATATCTGAACCTATAAGTATTATAGAATAGAGGAGGCTACAACTACAATAGGACAACCTGCTCTCTTGCTACCTTTTTGGCCATCAATTTCACTATTATTGTCCTCCTAAGCTTACAATTTTCCTTCAACAATTTGTTCTTCTTCTTTTCTTTCTATTATGTAAAACACTCTTGCCCTTCTCCTTTTATGCTTGAAAAGGAAACCCTAATCTCTCTAACCCTAATATTTTTATATGTATGGTCAATATTATATCTCATCTCATCTTGAGATGTATGGTCAAGATTAAATCACTTAAGTGAATTACAAAATAGAATTATCACTTTACAAATAATGAGAGAAAATGGACTAATAAGAAATCTAAACCTAAGATACAAATCCAAGTGCCATGTATATTCTCCCACTCTCCATCGTGGGTCCCACTATGCCATATCATCCTTTGCATAATCATCAAAATATATTGAACCACTTCCAACACATTCATATTGAAGCCTGCGCAAGAAGTTCCTATCCAAGCTACATTTCTCAACACTCCCTCTTAGCAAGGAAGGAATTCTACACCAATCCAAGTTTATCTCTGAATGCTTCAAACTTCCCTTTCACTAAGGGCTTGGTCAAAATATTAGCTACCTACTAATTTGTGGGAATATACTAGAGTTTTATTGCTCCTTTTGAATCTTGTCTCGTCTGAAATGATATTTGACCTCTATGTGTTTGGACTTGTCATAAAATACTAGATTCTTAGAGAGTTTGATACAACTCTGATTATCATAATATATCACCATGGAATTCAACTCCTAATAAATCAATACTACAAGCAACTTGCGAAGCCAAATGACCTCACAACTAGTAGTATTGATTGTCATGTATTCAACCTCTATTGAGCTAAGTGCCACAAAAGTCTGCTTCCTACTAAACTAGGATATCATGCTTGATCCCAAGCTAAAGCAACACCTTGAGGTGCTTTTCCTATCTACTACACTACCTGCCCAATTTGAGTCTATATACCCCTGCAACCTCACTTCACCATCTCCAAGATATCTCATATCATACTCCACTATGCCTCTCAAGTATCTGAGAACATGTTTTTCTACTACCCAATGCTCCTACCTTGGCTCCACCATGAACTGACTCAAGGTGTTCACTACAAAATATACATCTGGTCTATTGTTGACCAAAAACATCAAGGATCATATCAACTACCTATACAACCTAGGATACACCAACTCTAAATTTGAAGCTATCACCTTCTTTAGGTTAGTGATCATGGGTGTGGCCACAGGTTTGCAGTCCTCCATTCAAAACCTCTTTAGGATATCAACTGCATACTTACCCTACCCAAGGAATATCTCCCCTGGTTTCTGCCAAACATTTAAACCGAAGAAGTAATACATCATGTTGATGTCCTTCATCTCAAAATCAGCTGCCATATTTGCTTTGCACCCTACAATGAGCTTCTCTGCACTTGTAAGAAACAATTCATCTACATATAGCACCAAAATGAGCAGATCAGTCCCAACAAATATGTAATATAGATTAGGATCTACATCACTTTTGGTGAAGCCCACACTTTGCAAGTATCCATCTATCCTAGAATACCATGCTCTTGGTGCATGTTTGAGTCCATATAAGGCTTTCTTAAGCCTACAAACATGGGACTCCTTCCCATTTACCTCAAAGCCCATAGGTTGCTCTATGTACACTTCTTCCTTAATGATCCTATTAAGGAAAGTTGTTTTCACATCTATTTTATGAATCTGCAATCCCATAGATAAAGCTAAATATATAATTTCTCTAATGGAAGTGTATCTAGCGATTGGAGCAAAAGTCTCTTCATATTTCACTTCCTCTTTCTAGGAGAACCCTCTCGCCACAAACCTCACATTGAACTTATCGATGTTGAAATTTGCAGTATGCTTAATTTTGTAGAGCCACCTGGAACTCACAACTGACTTCCCCCCTTGTTCTTAGCACTATATCCCAAACATCATTCTTTGTGATGAAGGTGTACTCCACCATAGCATCCTATCAAACCTACTAGTTTACTACCTCTTGAAAACTGGAAGGCTCAAAATTTATGATGTTGCTCATCAATTCCATGTAGTTATAAAACTTTCTTAGAGGTTTAATCTCCCTAATCATGTTGCTAGGAACCTTAACATACTCTTGATCATCCCTCAATGTTTGTGTAACCCATCGAGGTCTCTTGATAGAACTAGAAGGGGCTAATATCTCATCCTCCTCACCTAAAGGTTATTGTCCTAAACTAGAAACCACTGGTGTCTTTGGTGACTCTAGCTCAATCTTTGGAGCTTTTTTCTCCTCATTCTCTATCACTGGAATAGGCTCATGGGACTTCTTGGATGTAATGTCCTCCTCAAACTTTACATCCCTACTCACTATCGTATTCCTCTACTTTAGAATATAGACTTTATAATATTTTGAAGTCTCATTGCAACCTAGAAATAAATCCTTTCTATTGGAGAGCTCCAACTTGGTCCTCTTCTCTACCAAAACATGGATATAAATTAGATATCCAATGACGTGAAGATGACTCACCTCTAAATTTAGACCAACGAATGCCTCCTCTGGTGTCTCGTCCTCTAAGATCCTATGAGGACTCATGTTATGGATGTAGACTATGATGTTTCATCATGAATCATGGCCTTAGAAACCCCTATAATGGATCAATTCTTTCACTCTACAACCCCATTTTGTTATGGATTGTATGGAATAGTCAGCTTCCTCTTGATTCCTTCCTGCTTACAGAAACCATCAAACTCCTTGGACGTATATTCATCCCCATTATCAGATCTTAAGACCTTGATATTCCTCTTTGTCTAGTTCTCAACTAGAGCTTTGAAATCTTAAAACTTGCTAAAGACTTCATCCTTAGTCTTTAATAAGTAGATCCATGTCTTATGAGAAAAATCATTAATAAAGGAAACATAGTACATGCTACCTAAAATTGATTCTACTAACATCGGTCTACAAACATTTGAATGTACTAGATCTAGTGTCTCCTTAGACCTATGCTTGTTTAGGAAAACAACCTTGGCATGCTTGCCAAGCGTGCACCCTATACATACTCTGTGTTGCTCAATGTTGAACTCTAGAAGACCTGTGACTATCTCCTTGATAATAGAAAATGCTCTATGATGTAGATACGCCATCCTCTTGTGCCATAACTAACACAAGTTGTTATTGTTATGAACTAGGGCTCAAATAGGTTCACCCTACAACCTGTATAGACTACCTTTCCTAACCCCTATCACTTGTGCTATTTATGGTCTAGATTATTTTGGTCTAATAAGGACATGTTGGTTCTTGAACTCTACTGCATAACCCTTATCCTCCATAACTGAAATTGAAAGCAAGTTCTTCCTAAGACCTGGAACAAAAATAACATTATCAAAATCTAAAGAATTCCTTAACTGGAGTTAAAAATGAATGGTACCAATTCCTTCAACCAGATACTTGACATCATCACCAAACTCAACATGAATCCTTGAGTTTTGCTCTTGTAGACTGGTAAAATATTGTCGGGCTAATGTCATGTGTTGAGATGCCCCACTGTCCACATACCAAGCATCCCTCAGAACTGAGCTAGTAGAAAGGCAAGAGACCAACAAGAAATACTTCTTAAATTTGGTAGCAAACTTGCTCATCTGAGTTTTTGTAGAGGCTGCTACTTGCATCTGTTTCTGCTTTCGTCTGTTGCTACTTCCCTTTGCTCTTCTTTTTTGGACACTATGATGCATAATGGTTTTTTTATGACAAATGAAGCACTTGATCTTTCTCAAGTTCTTCTTATCTGAATGTGAGGTTGAATCCTCACTCTTTACCTTACCTTTACTGGGTCCTTTACCTTTGTCCTTCTTGGGTTACCCAAAGAGAGTTAGGTTATCATCACCATCCTTATTGTTGGTCTTTGACTCCATCCAAGTTTCCTCTTGGATGAAATCATCCCACAGTTTCTCAAAGGTGGGAAGGTGCTCACAAACACAGATGTCTTCGATAAATGGTTTCCATAAAGTTGAGAAACCATTAAGTGCCATGTTCACCAACTCTGTGTCTTCAACCTTCTCCTTAAATGCTACCAATTGATCATGAATCGACGTGATCTTCATCAGATAATTGGTAATGGTGTGAGATCTAGTCATCTCTATATATCTGGGTTTGTTTCACAATATCATCTTTGTGTTTATTTTCTCTCTCTGGTAGAGGCTAACCAGGGCATCAAACATCTCCTTTACCATAGTCTTCTCGAATATGTGAGGAACCAGGTGATTCTTCATTGCATCCAATATCATCCACTTGGACTTCAATTTGTTCTTTATGTGAGTTGCCAATTACTGTGAATCTATAGGCAGAGTCACAACATCCATGACAATATCCCAAAGATCATTCTCGTCCAATAAGAACATTATATTAACTTTCTAGGGTAAGAAATTGGAGGCACCTTCCAATCTATCCTCAAATATGAGGCTAGATGTTACCATATCTGATATTTATTGTATGAAATTTTAGATATGATATGATAGACTCAAGAAAAAAAACTATCCTACAAATAAGCTTAGTCCTTCAAGAAAAAATATGAAACCCTCTAACTGTTGGTTCTTCTTTCCAGCAGTGATCTATTATTGTAAACCCTTGAGGATCTCAATCAAAAACCTAGAATCTGATACCATGAAGAATTTTCTAACCCTATATGAATGCTAGCCTATGCTTCTTCTTTATAAACAAATCATATTTGTAATTATTTAATACTGAAAGAGTTTCTAAGCATACAATAATCTTACAATGGCTGAAAATGAATAGCGAAATAAAAATATATATCTAAACCTATAAGTATTACATAATAGATGAGGTTATAGCTATAGTAGGACAACTCACTCTCTTGCTACCTTTCTAGCCAACAATTTCACTGTTCTTCTCCTCATGAGATTGCAATTTTCCTTCAGCAATTTGTTCTTCTTCTTTTATTTCTATTATGTAAAACACTATTGCCCTTCTTTTATGCTTGAAAAGGAAACCTTAATCTCTCTAACCCTAATATCTTTAGATGTATGGTCAAGATTAGATCTCATCTCATCTTGAGATGTATGGTCAAGATTAAATCACTTAAGTGAATTACAAAATAGAATTATCACTTTACAAATAATGAGAGGAAATGGACTAATAGGAAATCTAAACCTAAGACACAACTCCAAGTGCCATGTAGATTCTCCCACTCTCCGTTGTGGGTCCCACTATGCCATATCATCCTCTACATCATATTTGAAATATCTCAAACCACTTCCAGCACATTTATACTGAATCCTGTACAAGAAGTTCTTGTTTGAGCTACATTTCTCAACATTAAAATCAAGATAACCCTGGTTAAAAGGAGATAAAAACATAGAATTTTTATTTAGGATGGAAATAGTACAAAGATCAACATCCATAATTAGTAGAATTAAGTCAATTGAAAAGGGTTTAGATTGAAGACCAAAGCAAAAAAAAAATGAAGCAAGTTTTTTTACTAGAATATTCTAGGATATGAGGAGATTGAAGTTCTTAATGATAAGCTACTATAAGAAGTACCTTCATTTATAACAAATGAAGACAATAAAAAACTAATGGAGCCTATTATTCCAGAAGAAATTCATTTGATTTTTTTCTTCTTTTGATAAGGATAAATCCCTAGGTCCAGATGGATTCTCTACAACATTCTATCAACATAACTAGGAAATAGTGAAGGATTCTTTATTGGTGGAAGTGGAACAATTTAAGGTAAAATAATAAGTACTTATAAAATAAATGCAACATATCTTACATTGATTCCAAAAAAATGATGCAAAATTATTTGATTCATTCAGGCCCGTAAGCCTATGTAATATGACATGTAAGGTTATCTCCAATGTGATGGCAAATCAATTAAGACCACTATTAACGCAAAAATATTTTATAAGAGCAAAGAGGATTTGTGAAAGGTAAATATTATTTGGACATATCATAGTAGCTCATGAAGTAATGCATTCAACAACTTCTATAAAAGAGAGTAGTGATCTTCCAACTTGATATAAATAAAGCCTATTATAGAGTTAAATGATATTTTCTTTTTTTGTAGTAATATAATAGTTTGGATTTGGGAATGTAGAGACATGAAAACTCAAGTGCCCATTTTATTAAAACATGCTCAATATATAAAAATAAAATTGCTAAAAAAACAATATTGTGTATCTCATGATAGTTTGGATTAGAACAACCCTAAGCTAACTTAAGATCTAGGCTAACTCAAGTTTAACAACTAACTACTAACTTAAGGTAATGCTATCTTAGGTTTTATAGAAGCTAACTAATTACCTCTAGAAACCCACACAAGCTTAAGCATATAACTTAATCAATCCTAAGAAATAGAAACCTATAAAAAAAAACTAATCCTAGGAACTAACAAGTGATGTCCTCATCATACCTCCCCACTTAAGAAGCATTAGACTCCAATGCTTTTACAATAGAAGTAGGAGGGTGAGTCACCAAACGTTGAACACATATCCTATGGGTAGGACAAAACAGAAGTGAAGATACCATGTCATCATCGATCTGAACAATATTGAATATGACTTGAGATGTCGATGTTGAAATACAATATTTGGTCATAACCCTCTTACCAATCTATGAAGGAAATTGACGAGGATCAATGGCTTGTTGTGCAATCTATTGCACAACGAGAACCTGTGAAGGAATTAAGAAAGAATATTGGTCAAAAGTAGGAGGAACAATAGGAGTAGCAGAATAAGGTATAGATGAAGGAGAAATCACTTCCTTATGAGAAGGCAGTGTTGCAGAAGCAAGTGTGTCCTGAGGCTTGCTAAAGATTAATGCAATCTTTTGTGGTTGATGTGAGCAAAGTAAAAGTGTGGAATATGGAAGGCTATGAATAAGAAATGTCTTATTCGCATGATGTATTGTGTATGCTTGGTTATATGCATCATATTGAGCCCTTTTATCACACTGATAGAGCTGGCCAACAATAAGACCACAATAATCCATTAGAGTCACATCGTAGGTGACTCAATCCACAAAATGAAGGTCCAAAGAAAAAGCCGTAGTGCAAGTTATATGATGTAGG
Organism: Wollemia nobilis; assembly: GCA_028583015.1. Taxonomy (NCBI): domain Eukaryota; kingdom Viridiplantae; phylum Streptophyta; class Pinopsida; order Araucariales; family Araucariaceae; genus Wollemia; species Wollemia nobilis. The sequence continues at coordinate 4,104,154 of JAQPPZ010012983.1, read as the reverse complement.
AGGAAGAATTGATATCCTTACATCCAAGTGAATATGGATGAGGATATTTTTCTATAGGTAATTTTAGCCTATTGACTATGGATTTTGTAATCAAATTGGTTTGTAATCTGTTGTCAATAAAACAATTCACATAAAAGTTGAGTGAGGTGGGATTTCATGATAAAAAAACTATCACAACCACCTTTATGATGCATTAGGGTAACATTGTTCAATTTACCCTTTAATTCTTCATATTCTCTATCTTCACCTACAATCTCAAGGGGACCATTTTGAGGTTCCTCCTATTGAGATTTTACAATGAGGTTCTTCCTCTTCCTGAAACATTCAAATTCCTTATGTCCTCTTCATTTATAATGATTACACTTTTTTTTACCATTATAAGAAGAAGAAGATGAAGAAGAAGAAGGAGGAGGAGGAGACATATTTGCCTAAGTTGACTACTGTTGATTTGGAGGTTTGGAATCTCCCCTGGACTAAGCCACAAGCTACTATTTTTCCAACTATGCATGATTAAAAGTTGCATCCAAAGTGGTTAAGAGAGTATATTTCAAATCTTGATACAAAGGTTCAAGAAGCCCACTTGTGAACTTGATGATAAGGGCTTCTGTTGGATCCTTCACACAAAGCAAAATTCTCAATCTATTAAATTGAAAGACATAATATTGAACAGGCATATTATAGGTTTGTCTTAACCTATACCATTTGACCATTAAGTCATGTTCATAATCTGAAGGATAAAAAATATCCTTCAAGGCTTGGATCAAACCATCCCAAGTGGTGATTGGGTTTTGACCCTCTTGTCTTTCCATAATTACAAGTTTTATTAACCTTGTCAACTTGAGCTTCGTAAACAATACTTTATCTTTAGCAAGAATGCTTATATAGTAGAACCATATTTCCATGTCCATGATCCAACTAACTAGAACATCCAAATATTGATATCCATCAAAGATTTTGACTTCACATTTTGCCTTTGTCCTTAGGTCATTATGATATATTTTTACATTAAGGGCACCTTGGACTGTGATGTCCTGGACCTCATTGGCCGAAAGACCATCTATTTAGGCTAAAGGAGTCATTTGATCTGCTAAATTAGATGTCGTTTGGGATTGCATATAAGCCACTAGTGGCTACCAAATTGTCCCAAAGAATTACAAAAAATTGCCTTTTTTAGGAAATTACAATAATTTTCCAATCTTGTATAAGAAGTGACCTTTGTGAATTGCAAAAGTTAATATTATATACATAAAATATGCTATAATATGTTACAAGGGACCAAGCCAAATATGTCTTGCTAGGATTTTACAAGGGGTTACAAGTCTTTGTGCTATGTCTAAGAAATTACAAGAAAATAAGTCTTATAGATTACAAAGGCTTAGAAAATTTACCTATTCATCAATATTTAAGGTAAATTTAAATAGTAAATAGCACAAACTATTAATTAATTAAGAATTGTACTTAAATAAAGTAATTACTAAGAAAAAATATTACCCCTTTGAAAAGTCCAAAAAAGAAAGAAAATTCACCTCCTTGTTGAATTTTAGCATCAAATTTGAATTCAGCTGGTGGCCACTAATTTGATCAAGGAGACCAATGGTCACTAAGCAATTACCCCTTTGAAAATCGCAAAAAAGAAAGAAAATTCACCTCCTTGTTGAATTTTGGCATCAGATTTGAATTATGTTGGTGGCCACTAATCTGATCAAGGAGACCAATGGTCTCTAGGCAATTACCCCTAATTTGATCAAGGATACCAATGGTCACTAAGCAATTACCCCTTTGAAAATTACAAAAAAGAAAGAAAATTCACCTCCTTGTTGAATTTTGGCATCAAATTTGAATTCTGTTGGTGGCCACTAATTTGATCAAGGAGACCAATGGTCACTAGGCATCAAATTTGAATTCTACTGGTGGACACTAATTTTGATGTTTCAGTTCACCAATTATTTGCCAAGTCATGAATGCAACCACCCATTGCACACGAGATTGCCTAACCACTACCACGTATGGTCACCTCAAAAAGTAGACACAATTGTTCATATATTGTTATGAGTACCACCTCCTAGTGGATGTGGGATATATGATTTAAACGATCACCTTTATCAAGCTTGGTTAGAAAAATTGTTCATGAGCCAACAACTATCAACATATCAACATCGGTTAACCTACACATCATAGGGAAAGGGAAAATGTAGTAGACCACTTCAAAAACAAGTCATACCACCATAAAATTAGGGTAAATCACAATTCACCAATGAGTCATCCACATGATCAATCACAACGAGGTTTGGTTGGGTTTCCTTCGTCCTTTTTGGAGTGGTGTGTCGGAGGGTAAAAAAAACCCAATGCCTCATGTGCCTCATCAAACACTTTTTGTGTCATTAAACATGGTAATTTGTAGATCTTCATTTATGTTCTCATTGATAATTGACACTTTGAGTTGGATCCTCACAGTCCAAAATTGCCATACCACCCACTAGAGTCAAATGCAACTAAACTGCCAATATATGTCAAAAAGCTTTCGATCCAACCATACGCTTAACTGAGTCGTATTTGTCATTTAATAAATGGTAACAAAAATGGAGGATTATCTCCTTGCTATATCTGACCATTCATTTGTGCTATTTTCCAATATCCACACTCTAGTTGGTAAAATATTGTAGCGTTGAATGTAAATCTTTGACAGAGTTCTACTAGTAGGTGATGAGCCTAACAGGCTCAACATCAGTGGAAGCAATGATTCTATGGCCTCCCTTCAACAATATAGAATGCCTCGAATGCATCATTGAATATCATTGACTAGTCACTAAAATAATTGGAGATTCGTGGTCGGACACTATCCGTCTGCTAAATATTTTGAAGCAATGTCACAGTAATTTTTGTCGGATGAAGGGAGGCAAATCGACCTATTGGAGAGTTGGATGGTGTGATTCAAAATTTTTGATGTCTAATTCACTGGTGACTAATATCAACCTTCCTTCTTGGCTTTACTTCAAAAAAATTTATCGCCTCACACTCTCCCATGATGGAACAAACCGTATGCAAGTAAAGCAGATTTAGTTGACAATTTCAACACTATCTCCAATTGGAACAATGATTTAATTATTTCATGAACACTTACTACTTTATCTTGCCAAAAGAGACGTCTACCTGTTGGGACTGAACAAAAGGCCTTAATTATTTACAAGTTATCTTACAATATATAAGCATCAAGCTTAGGAGGGAGATATGACAAGTGTCATAAGCTCCACTCCAAGTGTCTTTCAGAAGACACCACTCCAACTCAAGCTGAAGACAGGGACAAGTGGCAGAAGACAAATGTCAATCTGTCAATTATAGGCATAGTGCACATTATAACAATAATAATATTCTAACATTCCCCCTTAATGTGCACTATCCTAAAAAATAAGTCAACATTAGATAACATTCCCCCTTAATGTTGACTTCTTGTACATAGATATAGCAAATTGCTAAACTGAGAAAACTTGTCTTTCCCAAGTGACTTGGTGAATATGTCTGCTACTTGATATTGAGTTGGTACATACTTCATGTGTATAATATCTTCTTGGACCATTTCTCTAATGAAGTGATGATGGATCTCAATGTGCTTTGTTCTAGCATGGAAAAGTTGGATTCTTGGTCATCTTGATGGTACTTTGATTGTCACAATATATATATGTTGGACCATGTATGAATAGCCCAATATCCTGAATTAATTGCCTCAACCATATTGCCTCCTTAGTTGCCTCAATTTTTGCTCTATATTATGCTTCTGCTGAATATAGTGAAATTGTGTCTTGCTTCTTTGTGCTCCATGAAATAGAGCCTTGGCCTAATTGAAAGCAATAACTTGATGTAGATCTTCTGGTTTTAGGACAAGCTGGCCCAATCTGAATCTGTGTATCCAATCAAAGAAAAATTATCACTTGATTTATACATAAGGCCATGATGAGGTGTGGCCTTTAGGAATCTCACAATCCTCTTAGTTGCTATCCAATGGCTCTTATTAGGATCCTGCATGAATCTGGAAATAAGGCCAGCTGAATAGCAAATATTTGGTCTAGTTGAAGTTAAGTAGATCAAACTTCCAACTAGTTGCCTGTAAAGTGTACCATCAACCCTTTCTTCTTCATCATTATTTAGCAATTTCAATCTAGTTTCCATGGGAGTTAGAGAGGGCTTACACTCCTCCATGCGAAACCTCTCCAAAATAGATTGAATGTACTTAGCCTGTGAGATAAAAATCTTACCAAGTTGTTGCCATACCTCTATTCCTAAGCAATAGTGGAGGAGGCCTAAATCTGTCATCTCAAAGTTCTTGCATAAGTCCTCTTTGAGCAACCTTATTCCTTCTATGTCATCACCTGTAATGAGGAGATCATCCACATACAATGTAATCAAAATGATGCGGTTCCTCCAATGTTTCACATAGAGAGTAGATTCTGCTGCAGATCTAGTGAAACCAAGGTTGAGGAAATAGGAGTCAATCTTTGCATACCAAGCTCGGGGTGCTTGCTTCAACCCATATAGAGCTTTCTTTAATCTGAGGACTTTGTTGTTTTGGCCTTCAACTATGTACCCTGGTGGTTGTTTCACATACACTTCCTCCTTCAAATGACCATTTAGAAATGCACTTTTGACATCCATTTGATATATTGGCCAATGTTTTTGAGCTGCCATAGCAATAAGCTGTCCTGATTGTAGTCATCTTAGCCACAGGAGCAAAGGTCTCCTCATAATCAATTCCCTCTTGTTGCTTATAGCCTTGAGCTACTAGGCGAGCCTTGTAGCGATCTAGTGAGCCATCTGCTTTATATTTTGCCTTGTATACCCATTTTGTGCCTATGGTATATTTTCCTTTGGGTAAATCAACTAACTCCCAAGTGTGATTCCTTTCAATGGAATCCAATTCCTGATCCATGGCATGAACCCATTTAGGATCACCAAGTGCTTCTTTGACATTAGAAGGTTCGGGTTGGCTAAGGACTTTGGCCATTAGGGCATAATTCACTTGGTGTCTTAGGGCTGAAGGCCTTTTACCTGTATAGGTGGGCAAATGATTTTGGGCTTCATCTATTGTGGCTTGAACCCACTTGGGTAAAGGATTGGATGTTGTTACTTGATCATTAGGAGGAGGAGATGGAGGACATGGATTATTTGTAGGAAGTTCTTCTTGTGGATGAATTTCTTGATTTATGAGTGAAGGAGAAGAACGAGATGATATTGTGTGCATGAATGGAGCAACTATTTCATTAGTTATTTCTAAGGTGGGGGTTTTAGGAGGATTAGATGGAGGATACTCATGAAAGGTAACATCCCTAGATAAAATGATTTTCTTGGAAATAGGCTCATATAATTTATATGCATTGGCACTATCACTATAGCCAACAAAGATGCATTTTTGGCTCTTATCATCAAACTTCTTCCTTTTCTTATGAGGAATATGAGCATAGGCATCACATCCAAATATTCTCAAATGGCCCACATAGGGTGTTCTTCCACTCCATGCTTCTTCGGGTGTTCTTTCATGTAAGGCCTTTGTGTATGACCTATTAGTCAAGTATGCAGCAATAAGAACAACTTCTCCCCAAAATGAGTTAGGTAATATAGCAGCATGTAACATTGATTTTGCCCTATTTGTGATTGTTTGATTCATCCTCTCAGCAACTCCATTTTGTTGCGGGGTATAAGGGGTTGTGAATTGCCTCCTTATCCCATGATACTTACAAAAATTAAAGAATTCATTGGAGACATATTCTCCACCATTATCTGATCTTAAGGTGGAGATTTGATAGCCACTTTCTCTTTCAACAAGTGCGATGAATTCTTTGAACTTATCAAGAGCTTGCCACTTATATTGAATTAGGTAGATCCATACCTTTCTGCTGTAATCATCAATGAAAGTGATGTAGTATTTTGCCCCAGTATAAGATTGAACAGACATTGGCCCACAAATGTCTGAATGAATCAATTGCAAAGGTCTATTAGCTCTCCATGCCTTTCCTGTTTCAAATGGTTGCCTATGGTGTTTGGCTATTACACATGGCTCACAAAAACATTTTGACTCCTTAAGATGTGGGAGTCCTTTAACTAATCCTTTTGTAGCCATCATTTGAAGATTATTAAAATTTAAATGTCCCAATCTTTCATGCCACATGTACTCCAAAGAGAAAGTAGTTGTTGTATGCAAAGATGTTTGTGTTACTGATTTTGTAAGGAGGTAGTAAACACCATCCTTTTTCACTCCCATGGCCTTGACATTGCCATTGGGTTCCTTAATGTAGCATTTTTCTTTTTCAAAATAGACATTATAGCCCTTATCTGTAAGTTGTCCAATAGAAAGAAGACTCCTTTTAAGACCAGGCACATACAAAACATCTATTGCAGGAACATTATTACCATCATGCAAAGTAAGTGGTGCCTCCCCAACACCTTCAATGGGTAGAGCACTTTCATCACCAAAAGTAATGAATTGATTTGATGTGGGCTGAACCTTGGTCAACCAATCTTGCCTTCTTGTCATGTGCTTTGCTTGCTCCAGAATCAATATACCAACATTCTTTATCTTCAACATTAACTTGGTTGGTTGCATACAATGTGTTCATATTATTATTTTGTGGTTCTCCCTGTTCTCTTTGCCTTTGATAGCAATTAGCAATATTATGATTCCATTTTCCACAATATTCACACCCTTGTTGATTGTTGTTTTGACCCCCTTGAGGTCTTGTTTGCCATCTTTGTTGTTGTTGGTACTGCTGCTGTTGTGGCTGCTACTGGTACTATTGTTGATGGTACTATTGATTTGGCTACTGCTGGTATTGTGTGTATCTCTGGTGTTGTCTACCCCTTTGATTCTGATTATGCTGATTTTGACCCTTGTTTTGTTTAGGTCTGTAAAGTTGCCTTGGTGGCAAAAGCTGTTGATGTGGCTTCAATTTCTTCATCTTTGATTAGGGCTTGCTCATGCTTCTTAAGTAGGATCTCAATATCCTCAAGTGTTGAATTCATTGTTTTACCACTCAAGTCTAACATGGTAGCATAGGAGTGAAACTTTGAAGGAAGACCATGCAACATTATTGGAATTAATTCATTATCATCTAGGGTTTTACCAACAACTAAGAAATCATTTTTAATAGACTTCACTTCCATAAGATAATCGGTAAGTGAGCCTTTCATACATAGATTGTGCAATTTTTGTTTGAGATACAAAATATTATCTTGACTTGGCCTATCAAACAATCTATTGAGAGCATCCCATGCTTGTTTAGGTGTTTTTGCAGCCCTTACAGTTTCTCTGCATTGAATTCTTGTAGCTAGCTTGATTAAACTTAAAGCTATGTTGGAATTCTTCTCAAATTGTGCTTTTTCTTTAGGGTCTGTAGGTGCAGTGAGTGGGTCTTCATTAGTCTGCCTATCTCTCACAAAGTCCCACATGTCATTCATCATTAATATTGACTCCATCTCATACTTCCAATTTGCAAAAGTCTGTGCTCCTTCAAGTTTCTTTGTAAGTCCACTTAATAGATTTGTAGTAGCCATGATTTAGAAAAGGATCAAAAGAAAAGGGAGCTCAACAAAGGATGAAGTAAGAACGACAAATGCCAAATTAGAGCCCTCAAAAAAATCTAGGGTACACCGTTGAAGATCCAGAGGAGGGTTCGCCTAGTTTTTCCACTCTAAATCTTCAAGAGATTCCAATAGTGGGAGGGTTAAGTTGAACATAAGTGCCTTTTTCTATCCAAAGAGAGTAAGAATTAGAATTTTGCCAGACCTTTATACCAAACTTCTCAATATACCCACCCTTACGTGAGGGAGACTATAAGTATTTGAGGAGTTGATACGTGGAACATAGGCGATTTCGAAAGGGAATAACCTGCTAGACCTTTATACCAAACTACTCAATATACCCGCCCTTACGTGAGGGAGACTATAAGTATTTTGAGAAGTTGATACGTGGAACATAGGCGGTTATAAAAGTGTGATGCTTGCTTTTTGTAGAATTATTACAATCAATGTGCCAATGTATTATTGCTGAAAAATGCTGTATGTGTTTGCTTGCTTGTATATGGCTTAGTGTCAAGTGTGTATGAATGGAACTACACTTGATTACAATTATAAAACCCAAAGTCATGCAAGGGTAATAGCAAGCATAAAATGTAGACAAAGCCCAAATAGAAGATGCAAGCAACAAACACCTAGTGGCCAAGAGAGTGCCACAAAATGAATCCACCGACAAGGGACAAGGGGCCCTAAATCACCCCTTAAGTTGATGATTTGTATTGAAAACTTGGCTAAAAAAAAATTAGCCCCAAATGTGCCTCCAAAATATTGAGACAATATCAATGCCTCCTTTTACAAGATTGCCTTCAAACTTGCCAAATCAATGAATGACTTGGCATAATGTCCTCCCTAAAGACTTAGAATTGTGCCTCTTACAAGCTTGTCAAACTTATCAACCAAGAGTGTCGGATGCAACCGAAAATGCACTCTTTTTACAATATCAACTTCAACTCAAAATTCAGTTGAGTAAATGATCTCAAAACTGAAAAATAATTTCACCAATGGATCCCCCTCGAAATTCTCTTTCCAACGACTATAAATAAGCCTATAGTCAGATACAAGTTGATGCTTCAAAAATGGCAAAAAACAATGACCTTGAAAAAATGTGCAACTCCGGGACTTCCCAAATGGTCACCCATCCGAGTTGTGCTCTACAAAATAATGCTTGACTTAGGAGTTTTTATAATATGTGCTGCCGAAAAATCAACCTTCCTCATTGGAATTAAAATATCAACTGAAGTTTATAAGTAAATAAAGTTTCTTTTGAACCACCACGTCCCAGGCTTCTTTTGAACCACACTTCCTTACAATAAAGGGAAAACAGGTGGGACTCTTTGCAGCGTACAGGTGGAGGGATCATTCGAGTATGGCGCGCCAAGGGGAATTCACTACTTATCTTGTCATCTGCAGAATTTATTTGCCTCTTTTCAAACAATATTCACCATGGTTGTCATAGCGGAAGAGCCTCTTTTGGCAGAGAACCCCCAGAGGTTCTGCATGTTTTCGATCAAGTACCCTGAGATTTGGGAGATGTACAAGAAGGCAGAGGTTAGTTTCTGGACTGCGAAGAAAGTGGACCTATCAGAGGATATAAATCATTGGGAGAGGCTGACCTCTGATGAGAGTCATTTTGTTAGTCATGTTCTGGGAGGAAGTTCCTGAGGCACGTGCATTTTATGGGTTTTAGATCGTAATTGACAATATTCACTCAAAAATGTATAGTCTTGAGACTATAAAGCTGGGCACCACAATTTACACAAGTTAGTCAGCAGAACAGACTTGACTCAGAAACCCCTAAAGCCAAATCAATACCTTCTAAAAGGAAAAAATGGCAAATGAAATGGGTGTATTCTCAGGATCAGAAGTTGTTGAGGGGAAAACTTTTTATTCTTCTGAAGGAACAGAATTGATGGAGGAAGATACCACCCCTGCAATACAGGATATATTTACTGAAAAGCATGTTGAAGAAAATAACAATCAAACATCTGATGGTGCAACCAAGACATGTAAAGCAGAACAAATTTTGCAGCATGCAGGACCTCCTCCGCGTTCACTCCAACGCCTTCGCCCTCATCCTCAGGTGCTTTTAATAAAATATTGGTTCACCCCCTGTTTTAAAATATGCTTTTATGATTTTAAATCGTGGCTCTAAATAGGCATATTATTGTTTGATAAGATTTTATAGTCGTGCACTGTGTTGCAGTTTTGCTACTCTCGACGCTACGTTGTTTTTGATAAGCTCCTGAGGTGCTGCTCTACCGTTCGACGGGCTCATCGGTGCTGTCCCGCATGAGATCATTGGCGATTCTATTTTCCCTGCATCTGCTCCTCATACAGAAGTTGCTCACAGTCCTCCTACTAAAAAATAAGGCACACACTAAGAACAAAGGAGACAGGGACATTTGAGCATTGCCCAATGATTTTGGCAGCATTACAGGACTTCATTATTCTTGGACAAACTCTACAATATTTATTGCAGAATCAAACATTATAGAGCCTAAAATTACAGAATCTCGTGTGGCATGGAAATAAAAAAAATCATTACGGCCTTAAACAACTTCGAAAAAAATAAATCGTAAGTACAGTAGTTTCTTCTGCAATGATCTGGTCAACTCTGAGAACAATAGCATCCTCTTCCAAACACCGGGCAGCACCCATTAGAGCATAGCAACTATTGTTCTTCTACTGGAACAATCACGCGGCCACACATACTGCCTCTGCCATCGTAATGCTCTTAGTAATAGAACTCTAAAATATGATTTCGTACATCTCCACCTCCGAACGGTCTTCAACAAGGGCCCCATAGGACATTAAAATAGGTAGAGTACCGTGAGTATACAAATGAAATCTATCTTCAGATTAATCCAAATCCTGTGATAAGGTTCTGCTTGCAGCAACAAAAAAAAAATTATATAAAACTTTCACCGTATATCTCACTCCGAGCTCAAAATTTCAGAGAAATTTTTGCACACGTTAACCCGCCCTCGAAATGGATATCTGATTCTAGACTCTAAAAAATTTTGAGGCTTGTCCTCGGATGGCGAGGATTGTCCTCTAAATTAGGGAAACTAAAAAAATATATAAAATAAATAGAGAGCTTCTGGTTTCTGATCCACTCAACGAGTGGAGAGCATACTCCCTGACTCCATATTCCACAGGCGGATCTCACCGCTCTGATACCAAATGTTGGGACTGAACAAAAAGCCTTAATTATTTACAAGTTATCTTACAATATATAAGCATCAAGCTTAGGAGGGAGATATGACAAGTGTCATAAGCTCCACTCCAAGTGTCTTTCAGAAGACACCACTCCAACTCAAACTGAAGACAAGGACAAGTGGTAGAAGACAAATGTCAACCTGTCAATTATAGGCATAGTGCACATTATAACAATAATAATATTCTAACACTACCAACTAACTACTATTCACAACCAGTGAACATTAGTTATGTAGTTAAAATAATGTAAATCGTTCACCAAACATGTAATCCAAACAGTGTCAAGATCATAATGAGTATGGTTAGTCAGAGTTTAATATTTGCCCTTGGAATTTCCTATTTGCTCCAAATAATAAACTTTAGAATAATCCAACCAAGTATCGACTAAGCTCTGATACCAATGTTGAGGTATGAAAACTCAAGTGCCCATTTTATTAAAATGCACTCAATATATACAAATATAATTGCTAAACAAGCAATATGGCATATCTCAAGATAGTTTGGATTAGAACAACCCTAATCTAGCTTAAGAACCGGGTTAGCTTAAGTTTAAAAACTAACTACTAATTTAAGCTGATGCTATCTTAGGTTTTTTAGAAGCTAACTATTACCTCTAGAAACCCACGTGAGCAAGTGGCTCATGTGATTATTATCAATAAGAATATAACTTAATTAATCCTAAGAAATAGAAATCTAGGGAAAATAACAATAAACTAATATTAGGAATAACAAGTGATGTCCTCATTAAGGAAGAAATGAGTTAGATGGATTAAATCTTGTGTCTCTACAATATCATATTTAGTGTTGGTCAATGGGTTAGTAACATAATCATTTAAAGCTAAAATGGGTCTTACACAAGAAGATCCCTTGTCATGATATCTATTCATTATTATGGTAGAGGTATTAGGAAGGAACCTAAAGAAGACATACAAATATGGGCTAATAAGCAAACTCAAGGCTAGTAATAACATCGAAAACATCACCCATAAAAATTTTGTAGATGGTACAACCATTTTTGGGAGGGTAAGAAAAATTGAGGCTAGAGCTTTGAATAACTTATTAAAGGAATATGAACATTTGCATAGAAATTTAATAGGACAATATTTGAAATTTACTTCATATACGCTCCAACTAGAATCAAAGTAGGGATATACAGGTTACTTAAAATGGAAAAGGCAAATTTCCCAACAACATATCTAGGGATACCCTTATTTAAGGGGAGAATGATCATAGACTTGTGGAATCCAATTATAAGTAAAGTTCAGAATAAACTACCGGTATGGAAAGGTAGATGGTTATCGTTAGCAAGAAGAGTGCAACAAATTTAATTAGTCTTATAGGCCATTTTGACATATTATATGTCCTTAACCAATTGAAAAATATATATTATATGTACTTGTATATTATACCAAAATTGGTAGAAACAAGTTTAATATATATTATACAATCATTTTTGTGGTCAAGATTACATGATAAAAGGAATTTTCCTTTAGTGAAATGGAGCAATATGTGTGATAATAAAACTAGGGGAAATCTTGGTTTAAGAATTCTTATGGATGCAAACTTAGCTCCAAGGGGAAAAGTTATTTGGAGATTGTACAAAGAGAGTCAAAGACAATAGACAATAATTCTTCTAAGTATATTGAGCCCAATGACTCAAATTTAATCTTTACTGCATTCTCACTACCAAGTGATTTTGCACTATGAACAGTTTAAAAAATCAATTGATCTAATGATTAAAGGTTTAATATGGGTGGTGAGAACTCGAGAAAAATATTATATGGATGTATACTTGGTGTGATAAAAGACCAATAAATCTAGATCTAGTTTTGAAACCATGGATGAGATTACTTCAAGACAAATATGGTGATAGGGTTTCAAACATTATGTACAAGGACCAAGAAGGAAGATACACATGGAAAGAAGATGTTTTTACAAGTATACCAAACATTGTTACTAGGAGGCAGTTGATAAAAAAGAAAATATGGTGATAGAGTTTCAAACATTATGTACAAGGATCAGAAAGGAAGATACAAATAGAAAGAAGATTTTTTTACAAGTATACCAGACATTGTTACTAGGAGGTAGTTGAGTTTAAAGATAACAATAATGATTATTCTAAGGGGAACCAAGGATAAGTTGATATGGGAGTTTAATAGCTCAAGAGAATACACAACAAGAAGCAAATATAATTTAAAGCACCAACAAAATAAAAATATCGCAAGAATATGGAAAGATATTTGAGATAGCCCAAGCATTCCAAAAGTTAAAATGTTTGTATGGCTAGTAGGTCATAGAAATTTTTTATCCTTGAATAACCTAATTAAAAGGGGTTTTCATGGCCCCTCACAATGTGTTCTATGTAAAAAGGAGGAGAGTATAGACCATCTCTTGGGATACTACTCAATAGTCTAGAAATTATGGTAATGGATTCTTAATGTTTGGTAAATGCATGGTGATGAATGATAGAATTGAAGAATGGTTAAAGCAATGATAAAGAACTTTTAAAAGTAAGGTGTTACAAACATATTGGGATACATCAAAAGATACAATACTTTGGGCTATATGGCCAGAATGGAATAGAAGAGTGTTTAAAAAAAAAGAAAGAAGTTTAGAGGTAATGAAAGGAAGATTTTGTTTAGCCATAAAGGAGCCTAAACTAGCCCTATCAACTTACTCAATCCCTAATCTTGAAGTAGAGAGCCTTGATATATGGAGTCAAGCCATCAATTGGAATTATGATGGTGGATACAAGAGAAACAAAAGGAAGGCAAAAAATATAAAGAGGAATCCATCGAAAGCAAAGTTGGTTAAATTGAATTTTGATGGAGCTTATAAAGAAACCTAGGACTATTAAGAGGAGGAATAATAAAAAATAATAGGGGTGAGATTTTGTTACATTAAGCTTTAGTGGTGGAATTAAGAAAAATAATGAAGTTGAAGCTTGGAAGATTTTGGAAGGATTAAAATAATGCAAACAAATAAAATGGAACAAAGTATGAGTGGAAGACAATTCACTAATAGTAATAAATGCAATTTTGAGGAAAGATAAGGCTCCTTAAAACATACAAGAGATCATTATGGAAATACAAGACCTTGTTATAGAGTTTGAAGGAATCAAGTTTACATATACATTAATGGAAGGGAAAAAATTTACATATAAGCTAGCCAATAGAGGGGTTTTAATTGAGGATTGTGAAGTTAAATTATTTTTTCCATGGTTAAAGGAAGTAGTAAGTTTAGTTTAAGCTGGCAAAAAATTAAAAGAAGCAAATTCAAAATAATGTTCTAAAGAGTTGCAAGATTACTAGAGTGTTAAAGTCCTTGGGTTTTCATTTAGGAGACCCAAGTTCAAACCCCACTCAATACGAGGGGATCAAGACCTATCATAAAAATCTATGCTTTACTTTAATTTTTAGCTATAAGCTTACTGTAGTGGTAAGGGCTTTTTCCTTTCTTTGAGAGGTCCAAGGTTCAAACCCCACTCAGTATGAGGGGACCGGGACCCCTCATAAAAACTTGTGTAAACTCATTGAAAAATGATATAAATTTTAGTTGTAAGCTTATTGTAGTGGTAAGGGCTTTGGTCTCTCTTTGAGAGGTCCAAGGTTCAAACCCCACTCAGTATGAGGGGTTTGAGACCTCTCATAAAAACCTATGTAACCTTATTAAAAATATATTTAGAGTTGCAAGCTTACTGCAGTGGTAAAGACTTTGGCCTCTCTTTGGAAGGTCCAAGGTTCAAACCCCACTTAGTATGAGAGTATTGAGACCTCTCATAAAAACCTGTGTAGATTCATGAAAATGAATAGCTATAAGGCAACTGCAGTGGTAAGGGAATTAGCCTCTCTTTGAGATGTCTAAGGTTCAAATCCTACTCAATATGAGGGGACCGAGATCCCTTATAAAAACCTGTGTAAACTCATTGAGAAAATGTTCTACAAGATTACAAAATATTTCAAGGATCCATTTGTAGATCAATGCATTAGAGGAAACTAATGGTCTAGATTTGGTAAGGTAGACTATGATTTCGTGAAGTGAGTAAAATTTTTGTGGGTTGAAGTAGAAGAAGATGATATTAGATGGATTTCATGGTTAAATGGCTTATTTGGTTTGGTTGGATTATGGGACAAAGCATGGATTGCAACTTTCAACTTTTGAGACTACTAAACTATTTATTAAAATAATACCATTATGATTTGTTAAAATATCATTATAATATGAATGAAATTCATTTCATAACTCATTAAAATGATAAAATATTTTTTTAATTGGTTATTTGGGATTAAAATGAATTCCATTTGTATTATACAATGACCCGTAGTTTAGTTATTATGCATATACTCCTTGATAAGTTTTAATCATAAACTTCTAATTTTTTGAGAGTGCTAAACTATTTATATAGTTTGTGGTTGCACTTATGATTTAGCGGACCATGATAACACAAAGTTTTAGAAATATTACTCTAGTAAAATGTAGTGCATAGACAACAAAGGTGGAGTTTGAGTATTGTGAAGACTATTGCAAGAAAATATCAAGAAGGATGACGTATTTATGAAGAAAATTAAAACAGATCCAAAAAATCAAAATCCAAAATTTAAACTTTATGAAAAAGATGGAGGTATCTCGTTATAACTCAATTGAGATGGGAATTAACTTTATTTATAAACTCTCAAGTTTTAAAGAAGAGAGTTGTGATTTATCAAGGGTTGGGGCCAAATACAACCTCTTTTCTTAAAGCAAAAAACTATTATTATCTATCGTATGAGTGAGTGGATTAATCAACTTTATATAAAAAGTTTAAAATTTAAATTTTATAAAATAAGGATTGTATTTAAATGATTAAATTGTGTTTAGTTAAATATATATTAACTAAACATATAGTTAAATATAAAATATCAAATTTATTATAAAATATAATAAAAAATAATATAAAAAATCAAATTTATCTACTTTTACGAGTTTACACAATTATTTATGAGGGATTCTTGTTTCATTTATTTTATGATAAATGAGGTTTAAACCTTAAACCATTAAAAAAAAAAAAAAACTAAAACCCTCAACACTACAATAAAATTACAACTAATCAAGTAACTTGAATTTAATAAACGTATAATTTTTATTTTGAAGGCATCCAACCATGGATGCATCCCATGGTAGACGACTTTACATGTTTTTTTCTTAGAGTAAATAAATCGTTTGAATACTCTAAAAGCCTATGAGGGACTTCATGGACCCTTTAAAAAGAGATTATGGAGTCGATTGAAAGTAAAGTAGTTAAATGGATTGCCCATAAGAAGGGTTATTCACAAATAAATAAATCATTCCAATGTAGACCCTTTAAAAATACATTAAGCACTTGGTAGGTCTTTTAAAAATACATTATGGGGTTGATTAGAAGTAAAATTAAAGTAGTTTATCAGTAATAAAGTAGGATGAGGTTATATTTAAATGATGTAGTTTATATTAAGGTTTAAATATTGATGGTATTAAACAAATAATATAGATAATATAATTTGATTTGATTTAGTTGATGTAAGAGAGAAAGGACACTCAAAACCTTATTTATAAAAAAAAAAAATGGTGTATAATTAAATGGTATTAGTCATCGGGAAATCATGTCGATGGAGCAACAAGGAGGAGGAGTAAGAGGTCTAGGGGTGACAAACCCTAGGTGTGGGGCTTCAGATGGCAAATCAGCAGGCGTAGCAGGTGGGGGCTCTAGTGAGATAGCAGGGCCCTAGGTGGAGGATGTGGACAAGGAAATTCTGTTGGAACTAGACCCAGGGCATTGGGCAGATGTGGTCGAAGATATCTCTGATGGGGACCAGGACTTTGTACATCAGGATCAAGGGAAGACCCAGGAAGGAGACAAAGAGAAACCTGACAACTGGATACCATCTTATCTTAATGCTTTTTATGGTAAGCAAAAATTGTTTGACTCTTGTTTTAATCCAAAACCCATCAATGGTAGGCTGGACATCCCGGATACCCTAGCTCAGTAGGTGGCTATGGAGGGCATAACGTCTTTGGTGGTGAAATTTATGGGGTTTTGACCAGACTTGGAAGTCATAAGGAGATGGGCCATCCAGAAATGGTGGCCAAGGGTCGGTATGATGATTAGGGATTTACCCAAGAGTTTCCTTTTGGTGACATTTCAATGTGACTAGGACATGGAAAGGATTATTCAAGGAGGTCCTTGGTTTTTTGGGAAAAGGGGATTGTATCTAAAGCGTTGGACCCTCGATTTCAACCCCCAGACCCAGGTGTTGGATTTGGCTCCTATTTGGGTTAAGATATCAGGATTACCTCTGCTTTACTAGAATGAGCAAATATTAGCTGGGATAGTTGCAAGTAGCTATCGATCCTACAACCTTGAGCAGAACAATACATCTTTCTGCTCGCATGTGTGTGTTGATGGACCTGAGTAAAGAACTCCCTAAATCTATTATATTGTCGTCTATATATGGCCTTCATAATCAGGACTTTGAATATGAAAATATGTCTATTAAGTGTAGTGTTTGCGGGAAGGTAAGGCACCAGTGTATCCACTGCCTTTCCAAGAACCAACCGCCACCCCAAAATACTATTCCACAAATCTAGAATAATATCCCTCCCCTGTAGGTCTCTATTCCTACCCAACATGTGCCTCAAGGATGTGGGGCTTGGTATATGAATATCGGAGACCCCATTTGGCCTAATGTTAGAAATAGGCAATGTTATAATCCTCCTCCCATAAATACCTATGTCTCAAAATCCTCTCATAAGGGAGCTTATCCCTCTGGTGGGAATCCTCAAGTACAACCTGCTCCAAAGGTGATGCAATAGGCCCCAAAACCAAATCACAAAGGAAAAAACCACATAGATCAACATCTTGGAGCAAGTAAGTTCGATTGGGTAATACGAGAGACCTATGGAGGCTCGACAAAAGTGGTCCCTTGTACTGCAGAGGAATTTATGGGAAGAAATTCCAAGGAGATCATCATCCCATTGGAGAACAATTTTGATGCATTGAATCATCTGAAGGGAGATCAAATGGATAGCCACGAAGTGGAATCTAAGGTAGAGGAGACCCAAGAGAAGGATTTAGAGGAGTAAAATTAGAGGAAGGAGTAGGAAACTGATAAGACAAGCAAGGATACTTAGGAGGTAGAGGTGAACCACCAAGATCAGTGTACCCTCAAATCAAGGAAAAAAGAACCTATTAGTCAAGAAGCTAAGAGCACGAAATCATCTCCACTATCAAAAAGATCAGTTAACCTGGAGATCCAAGTTGTTACCCTGAATGTTAAGACTGAACCATCCAAGATGGTGACCAGAAGCCAAGTGAAACGTAAGGAACCCCAACCTAAAGTGGATGTATGGGGATATGGTTCGGTAGGAAGAGGGAAACCTAGCAATGCTGGCTTAAGGCAGAAAGAAGCAGAGCAAGGAGTGGCTGATGGCAGTCAAGTAGTATTACACTTTGGGTGAAGGCTTAGGGATCCAAAGCCCATAAATGAAGATTCTACCATGGAATATACGTGGGAGCAATCCTACAAAAATGACAGCTCTTATGCTCTTATACAAGAACACAAATCGGATATGATATTACTACAAGAAACTAAAATGGAGGAGAGTAAAGTGATCCCTTTTAAGAATAAGACTTGGCGAGAAGCTGAAGTAGTAGCCCAGGAGGCCACTAGAATAGTAGGAGGGCTATTGGTTATGTGGAACAAGAATGTGATTGATAGTAGAGTGATTATGATGTCTAGTTGGTTTATTTATCTCCTATGTTTGGATAAAACCACGCAGGAAGAGTGGATCTTAACGAATGTATATGCTCCAGTTAGACAGGGATTGAGAAGGGTTCTCTAGGATCAGTTAGTTGAACTGAGGGAAACGGTCCCCAAATACCCTTGGATTGTGATGGGGGATTTCAATTGCTACCTTAATCCCGCAGATAAATTTGGGGGCTCTCAAAGAATAACTGTTGATATCTACAAGTTTAGATATTTTGTTGATCAACATGAGCTGATGGATGTGGACCTACATAGATTCTCCTATACATGGTCTAACAAAATATTGAAGGAAAACCAAATTTAGATCATATTATATAGGTTTCTTCTTTCTCAAGAATGCCTGGACAGGTTTTGGGACTCTTCATTAATGACATACCAAGAATTGGGTCTGACCACAACCTAATTCTGTGGGAAACTAGGGAGGACTCTAAGAAAAAATACATCAGACCCTTTCTATTTAAAATTATGTGGTGCCAACACCAGGATCTCCAGGATCTGGTTGCCCAATGGTGGGATAAAAAGTATAATGGTTCGAAATTGTCCCAAGTGGCGTGTAAACTGAGGAATGTGAAGGCTAACATTAGAGAGTGGAACAAAACTTCCTCTCACAATATTTTTGCAAAAAAGGCAGAACTAAAAGACAAGATCAATGAACTGCAGGAAAAGCTAAAGTCAGATCAGCTTACAGAATATCTGAGAAACCAGGAGAGGGAGTTGTTAGCCGAATACCACACGGTGCTAGGATTTGAAGAAACATTTTGGAGGCAAAAATCTAGACTGCATTGGTTGAAGGAGGGTGACAAAAATACAAATTTCTTCCATGTCTCTAATCTTTGCAACATGAGTACTAACAAAATTAAGGAGATCAAGATGGTCGATGGGTCTAACACCAAAGATATGGAAGACATAAGGAGGAAAGCGGCTGAGTTCTTTAAATTTTTGCTAGAATATGTAAATCCTACTATTGAAGAAGAGGAGTCTCTGTTGGCGGCCATTCCACCCCTTGTCATTGAGAATCTTAATGGATTCTTACTCAACCCTTTTATAGAGGAGGAAATTAGGAAGGCGGTTTTTGACATGGATGGTAACAACTCCCCAGGACCGGATGGCTTCCCCGTTGCTTTCTTTAAAATTTTTTGGGATATCCTAGGCGATGATGTAGTGGAAGCTATAATTGAGGCTGAAAAGGACATGGAAATCCCAGATGGATTTAATGCTACATTTTTAGTCCTCATCCCTAAACTAGTGGGAGCAATGGAATTTTCCAATTTCTATCCTATCAGTTTATGTAACACTCTGATGAATATTCTCATGAAAACAATCACCAATAGGCTGAAGGTTATCCTGCTATTCATCATTGATATGAACCAAGGAGGTTTTGTGAAAGGGCGGCAAATACTGGATGGTATCATCACAATTCACAAAGTTATTCATTCAATGGTGGCTAGTAAGGAAGCAGGTATGTTACTAAAGCTAGACATGAATAAAGCCTACGACTAGGTCTCATGGCATTTCCTCACCAAGATTTTGGGTAAGTTTGGTTTCTGTCCCTAGTGGATTAAGTTGATTTTTAGTTGTATCTCTACCACAAGATTTTATTTCATGATGAATGGGTCACACTCCGGTTACTTTAAGAGTGAAAGGGGTCTACGACAAGGAGATCCTTTGTCTCCATACTTGTTTATTATTTTAGCGAAAGCATTGGGTAGGAACATTTCAGAAGTTGTGGCAGAAGGTCGATTGGGAGGTTTCAAACCAGCCTCAACAACAGAGCCAGTGTCTCACCAACAGTTCATGGATGATACGATCATTGTGTCCAAAGCCTCTGTGTCTCAGGCTAGGAATATGAAGAGAATTCTAAACAAGTATGAGACAAAAGCAGGACAATACATAAAATATAAGGAGAGTAGCATCTATTTCTTTAAAACTCCTGGTGGGAGGGAGGAAAGAATAGCTAACCTCTTTGGATGTGGAAAGGATATTTTATCGACAACTTATCTAGGCATGCCTATGTTCGAAGGAAGAATGAAGGCTACATTGTGGAACTTAGTCATTAACAGGATCTCCAAAAAGTTAGCAGGGTGGAAGGGTAGCCTTCTTAGCTCTGCAAGGAAATCCTTACTAGTTCAAACTACTTTACAGAGCATTCCAATCTACTGCATGTCTCTATTTATAATACTTGGAAAGGTCTGAGCTACACTGGAACAAATTCAGTGCAACTTCTTATGGTCAGGTTCGGAGGAGAGAAAGAGAATTTCGTTGGTAGCATGGAATTAGGTGTGTGCAAGAAAAGATCAAGGGGGCCTGGGGTTGAAGAGAATGAAAGAAATGAACCAAAATCTGATTAGCAAGCAGGTCTGGAGATTTGTCAATAATGATCAATTGGGATGGGTAAAACTTCTTAAGGCAAAATATATAAAAAATAATCAAAACTTCCTGAAAGTTGATAATCTCCCTAGAGGATCCTATTTCTGGAATTGTTTTCTCGAATGTCGTGAGGTAGTCAGGAAAGGCATCAGATGGAGAATTTGTAATGGAAGACAAGTGGAATTTTGGAAAGATCCATGGTTGGAAGAGGGCCCTCTACAAGATAACTTAGACCTTTGGGTCCTCCAACACAAAATTTTAGAGGAAATGGGAGGAAAAGTAGGGGATTTTCTTGTTGTAGCACAGGAAACTTCCTCTTGGAAGAAAATCACAGTTCAATATCCTTCAGAGCAAGAGAAGGTGGCCTTGACCAAACTCAATGATGTTTTAAGGGTGTTCTCGATCATTCCAGGGGGAGGAAGAGACAAGATGATTTAGGGCAAAACTACAAGTGGGATCTATTCAACAAAAACTGCCTATAAACTAATCCACTCAGGATTTAATGGTCGAAATTTGACTTCTATTATTTGGTTAAAGAATTTAACCCTAAAAATAGCTTTCTTCTTTTGGCTGACAGTTCAAAATAATATTCTAACAACAGATAATCTGCAGAGGAGAGGTTTCCAATTCATCAATTGATGTATCATGTGTGAGAAAGCGACAAAATCTATAAGTCATATCTTTCTAACTTGTAATTTTTCTTGTACAGTCTTCCAAATGATTCTACCTAAATTTCATGTAGATTGGGTCCACCCAAATAGCATGTCTGACTTCTACATACAGTGGGCTTCCCCCTTTCGGGTGAAACTTTTGACTTGGATCTGGAAGCTTAGCTTACCCCATTTTTTATGGGGGATATGGAATGAGAGAAATAAGAGAGTATTTAAAGGATAGAAGAAAGATCCCAGGTTATGTGGTAATAAAATAATCAGAGCTCTGAAAGAAAACTAGAAAACCTTTTACTTCAAAAATGAGACCTTGTCTCCTAGGGAAAGGAGTATTTTGCGAAACTAGGGAGAGGAACCTCCATACCCAGTCATTATAACCAACCCACAGGATGGTATCAAGTGGATACCCCCACACAAAAGTGGGTTAAGTTCAATTTTTATGGGGCAGCCAAAGGAAATCTGGGGGCTGCAGGAGCAGGAGGAGTTATGAGAAATGAGGAAGGAAAAGTGGTCCTTACCTTTACGGAGCCTTTGGAAACTCAAACAAATCATTTTGCAGAAGCCCAAGCTCGCATGCAGGCAATGAGAATTTCAAGACTAGAGGGTTATAAGGAAGTAATCTTTGAATGGAATTCACTTAATATAATAAAGGTAATTAAGGAGGATAAAGACCCTAGCTGGACCATCTTGGAGCTGATCCTAGAAGCAAATATTCATAAATCCCATTTGGTTAGTGCCCGAATCCAACACACCTTCAGAGAATGCAACTAGGCGACAGATCTAATGGTAAATATTGCAGTTTTTCTAGGGAGATGCAAATTTGGAAGGATAACTTCCCTCAAGAATTACTGGTGTTGGCTTCTAAAAAAGATCTAAGATAAAACCTGTTAGAGTAATAGGAGATTAGAGTGGTTGATGAGGAGTAATCTAACAGATAGAATTAGGTAGAGGGACAAAAGGTAACCCATTTGATGGGGCCTGGGAAGTGACAAGTGTATGGTACAACAACCTAGTGTTATGTTTAGTAAGTTCTAGGTGTTGTCTGGTTTTTGTTTTATCCTAAATAGTCCAGTGGCAAGTATAGGATTGCGGACTCTAAGTACGACTTAATGTGGGTCTTGGGAAGATCCATTTTGTATTTTTATTATACGGGCTTGGAGCTAGAACTAGCACATTTTGACCATGTAAAAGGTTTATATACCTTATAACCACCTCTACCTAATACCAAAAGAAAATGGTATTGGTCATCAAGTGGTATTAGCTCAACCGGTTATATTCCTCAACATTTCAAGGAGGAGACCCAGGTTCAAATCTTGCCAAATGATACATGAATAATATCCAAGCTTTGTTGTAATACAACTAGGTGGTGATGATATAATACAGGTGGAGCCCATTTCAATCCCATATAACCCATTAAAAAAATTAAATGATATTGATCTCGAGAAGGGGACAACATAAAGGTTTGAGCTTTGGCTCTTCTTTGGGAGCTCCAAAGTTTAAACCACAACGTGTGTGGTTGTGTGTTAAATTATCTATTGATAAGCTCAACTCATCCTCTTATAAGAGGTCATGGTGGGATGGAGATGTTCAACCTTGATAAACCATGATGTGTGTGTGGTTGTATGTTAAATTCTCTATTGATAAGTTCAACTTACTCCCTTATAAGAGGTCGTGGTGGGATGAATATGCCTAGTGTGTGTGGTTGTATGTTAAATTCCATATTGATAAGTTCAACTTAATCCCTTATCAGAGGTCGTGGTGGGATGGAGATGCCCAACCCTGAGCGTCAGGCGTTGAGGTTTCTTACACTAACCAAATCTATATAAAAAATTAAATGATATTGGCTTAATAGTTTATATTCTTTAATTTTTTAAAGAAGAGACTTAGGCTCTAATTTTACTTATATATATATAATTTCTTTTGCTTGATAAAAATGGGTTGTACTCGGGCCCCCCACCCTTAACAAATTATATCTCTCTTCTTTAGAGCTTGAGAGTTTACAAATAGATACACTTTTCATCTCAACTGAGATGCTATAGATAGAAACTTACATTATTTTACATAAAATGTTTGAACTCTTGATTTTCATTTTATGGATCTTTTCAAATCTTTGTATGAATACAATTACTCCATAATTTGGCATCTTTCTTAATATTTTTCTATAGTAGCCTTCACAATGCCAAAAATTCACTTCTACTATCTATGCCTTGCATCTTAGTAGAGTAATATATCCAAAATATCGCACTAACATAGTTCGCTTTACCAAACCTAGATTGCTAGTTTCCTTCCTGAAACACAAGTGTAACCATAAAAATTATAATAAATAGTCTAAATGAACACATATTATTGTTACAAAATAAAATAGATATTACCAATGAAAAACATTAAAGTAAATCTTAATCATTAATTGATTTAGGCAATCAACAATTTTTTTCAGCTTCAACTAAACTTTCTACTTCCTCAAATAAAATATTCTAAAAAATACCTTGAGCAACGTTGTGAGAGTCTTGAGCCATTATCCCACATGTATCCCACGGTGGCCCTCATGGTGGTATATAAAGCACAAAATCCTCACAGTGGCCCTCATTTATAATTTATCTTAGAAGGAAACATGGCAGAGTAGTACTCTATTAAAAAAATATGTGCTAGTTTTTGATTCACCAGATCTCATTACACAGCAAGTGAAGAGCATACTACTAGTACTTGAGGCTTTCTGGTTCACCAGATCGCATTATGCGGTAAGTGAAGAGCATAATAACCACAACAAAATATTTTTTAATGGGTTTTTAGAGAAAGATAAAAATAACGAGTTAGGAAGGAACAAAAATGCTGAAAAAGAATTTTTATTTCGAAAAAGGAATTATACAACTAAAAAACTTCAAACGCGTTTTGACCTTTTGGGTCTCATCACCCTATATACCGCGGATTAGTCTGACTAGAATCCGATGTATTTAAAGACCATTATAAATGTGACAATATATTAAATTTATAATTTAAAGTTTTTTAAACTATTAGAATATTAGTAATATTATTTATTGGCTAAGGTTGATAGTGTTTATATAAGCCTATAGGCACTCATTATGTAAGCTACTTAGATTCTATAAGTAAGCCTAACGATGTTGGTTTAACCACTTCTATGATTAACCTTTCTTAAAAATGTAATTTATTATAAATTATCTTTAAGTCATGTTGGCTTAAGATTTGTAATAATTAAGTTTTAAGTATATTTATAAATACCTATCAATGATTACTTCATTGTATCAATTTATGTGAGGTGATATTAGTGAGGTGTCTATGTGCACCCATCCCTTATTCTTATTTATATTATCTCTTCCATACATTTCGTCTATATGCTCTCTTATTTTGCTCTTATACTCTTTTGGATATGGTTGTGGTGAATATCATGTTGCAAAATATTCTTGGAAATTATTCTAAAGTCCAAAATGGTATCATAACTAATTTGAAGTGTAACACTCAATAATAGAGGAGAAATCCATCCAGTAACATTAAGAACAAAAATAGAAGAAACCTAATTTTTTTATAAATTTTGGAGGGAAGCTTCTATCTTTTTAAATTTGAATTTTTGAGTCTAGGTGTCAAATTTCATGCTCAAAAATACCTTTAGGACTATTGGCTTGAAGGTGAACATTCTACAAGGAGTGCAACCTTATGGTTTTTTAGCTAGATTTAATCATAGGTCCCAATATCTAGGATCTTAAACAAACTTAATATTTGAGCATTCAATATAAATGACCAATATCAATGAATATAACATTCATTAAAATAACAATAATACGGATTAATTGGCCAATATCAATGAATATATCATTCATGAAATAACAATGATATGCATAAAGAAACTTACAATATTATTTCTCAAAATTGTATACAAGCTTCAATTTTATCTAATACAATACATGGAGCTTTGTCTCCATAATATAGCCTTACAAATGACCTTTCAATACTTTGACTATTGCTCTCCTCACATATCCAGGAGATGCATCCTTTTCTATTCCACACATAAGACAAACCTCTCATGTCTCTTGATTTTACATCTTGCCACATACATATGATTCTTCACCTGCATACTTGACACCTACACATATGAATCTTGACTAACTTATATTACATATTTCACACACTTGTGCACCTTATTACATGACACTTATACTCATCTTACACATTGACACATACTTTATGAGAAATATAAATCACACACCTTAAACTAATAACTGACACTCTAATATAGTATTTACAATAGTATAAATGTACCACAGGGGTACATTAACATCTACCAAATAATGTAGTATTCTTTAACACCCCTTTATATTACATTATTTGATTTTTGAAGACTTTAGTATTCAATCTCTGATTCTTGTTTTGCCCTTCGACTTGGGTTCTGGCACTGCATGAGGTTCTGGTGTTGATCTACTAACATGTTTCCTACAATATTTATTAGAATTTCTTTGTGACCATAAAAATATTTTAATATATCCATGATCCTATTCCAGTCTAATTTCTTGATCCATCCACAGTGCACTTCAATTTTATTTTCATGATCTATCTTTGGTTTAGACTTCTCATAAAGTCTACAATTATGGAATGATCTAGATTTCAACTTGGAATTTTCATCTATTTCTATAGTATTATTTTCAACTATTTTTGAAATATTAGTGCCATTAGGAACTTTTGGATGATTTTCATTTTCATCCTTTTTACAATTATCTTGAATTTGGTCTTCAACTATAATCCTTGTTGTAAGGGCTCTTATTTCAATTCCTTCTTCAACTTTTATCTCTTGAATTTCTTGGACTAAATTGCCCTTTTGATTCTCTTCTCTTGGTCGTTATTGTTGTTGTTGTCCATATTGATACTAAGGCTTATATTGCCTTGGCTAAATATTTTGAAAATGTCCATTCATTTGATATCATTTATTTAAAGAATTATATCTACTAAAAATTGTAGTATGACCTATTTTTTTTTTGCATATGTGACAATATATTTGTTTCCATTTAAGCCAAGACTGTGATGATGTTGCAATTTTACTTAACACATTTTCCTTAGATATCAAAGCATTACTAGTCATTTCATCTTTGACTAAAATTTTCACTTCATACTTTTAAAGAACATTCACTATTTCATCAAAGGTTGTTGTATTATTTAGCACTTCAAGTGAAGTGACTAAATGTATGTAAATTTCTACACATGTTCTTAATATAACTTGGACAAGAAGCTTATCTTCTAATTTTTCTCCTAAAATTAATAGCTTAGTTTATAATTCGACTATTCTTCAAAGAAAAAGTTCTATACTCTCAAGTATTAACCTTTAATGAATATACCTATGACTGCAAATGCAATATAGTTTTTTCAATGAGTTTACACAGGTTTTTATGAGGGGTCCTGTACCTTCATATTGAGTGGGGTTTAAACCTTAGACCTCTCAAAGAGAGGCCAAAGCCCTCACCACTATAATAAGTTTGCAACTAAATATAGTTGCTTTGTTCTTTCCTTTAAATATTGTGCACAAATTTTTCCAAGCATCTTTTGAAGTCTCTTCTTCACTTATGTATGGTTGAATTTTATCAGTCATCCCAAATGTAATCAACATAAGGGCTTCTGCATCATTTTCTTCAAATTTTTATTTTTCTCTTTCTTCTTCTAGCTTGTCCTTTGTTCCATTTACTATATCCCAAAGTTTTTCAATAATGAGAATTGACTTCATTTTGTTTTTCCATGATGCATAATTTGGCCCTTTTAGAAGTCAAGATTCAAAAAGGAAAATATTACTATTTGAAATAATGAAACTCATATAAATATTTATCAACATCTTGTGACTCCCATAATTTATTTTCAATAAGCATTAAATTTTCAGTTTGCAAAATTAATTAATCACATTTTCCATCAATCAATCAAATTCATTCATCAAAATATTCAATCATTTTCTCTCTAGATTAATTTAGAATTTCACAAATAATATCTTCACCCTTTATAACTCCTTTTCATTAATTAAAAATAAAACCATAAAAATATTTTTTTCCAACCTTATATCTCCAAAATAATTAGGCACACAAAATAATATGCAGTAAAAAATTACCTTAATTCATGTTGGTCCTTTTGATGACTTTGTCATGATGGATTTTTGCCTTGGTCTTGATTAGGGTGTTACTAAGTCAAGTAGGTGTTATTGATGCCTCTGATTCTCTATCACTTTCGTTAGATGCTTTTGGTTACCAACCAAGTTTTTGTCAACCTTCATGGTTACTCATGGATCCATCTTGCAATGTAATCTCCTTTGCACCTTAGCATGCTATGTGATTTCTATTGCTTCAACTTCCTTCTATTGTGACTCGGAATAGAAGATAACTTCAGTAATTTTAGATTTTGTCCTTGCAATTTGCTTATCTCTTGGCGACTTTTGCTCTACTTTTAGTCAATCTCAATGATGTCTAAAATATGTTAGGACTTAACTTTCCTTATAGATTTTTTTGAGCTATATTGCAGATGTCCTTTCAAATACTTCTCTTAATAGTTTATCTCTACCTTTAATCTGGACACCTATTATTTGAATTTATTAGTTCTTTTTTAATTTCAAAAAATAATTGGTGCTACTTTATAATCTTTCATAGTCAAGGTATATCAAACACAATTTATAAAGCACTCTCTTTCTTTGCTTATGCTTTTCTTAATGTATCTTCTTCTTGTTACTTCATAATCACTAGCGTGCTACTTGCACATTCTAAGTGCTATCAACCTAGTTTTAATATCTATCGATGTAATATCAACCAATGATTAATATATTTCAAAAAACTTAGGTAGGATGAAATCAATCCTTACTAATAAATTATTATCCTTTCATGGTGTATAATGTTAACCGTTCTCCTTTTTGCAAATTTGCAGGTGGACTTGTCGACTTGTCCAAAATTTTCCAAGGTGCAATCAACCATTTCTTCCAAATATTTCAAACTTAGAAAAATTCTCACACAAAGTGAGGATATGTGTCTTTTTTACCACTATGTTTTTTTAGCCAGATTTTAATCATTGGTCCCAATATCTAATATCTTATACAAACTTAATATTTGAGTATTAAATATAAATGGTCAATATCAATGAATATAACATTCATGCAAATAGTGATACTATGGATTAATTGGTCAATATCAATGAATATGTCATTCATGAACTATCAATCATAAGCATGAAGAAACTTACAATATTATTTCTCAAAATTATATACAAGATTCAAATTTCTCTAATCCAATACACAGATCTTTTCTCTATAATATAACCTTACAAATGACCTTTCAATACTTTGATTATTGCTTTCCTCACATAACCGAGAGATGCATCCTTTCCTATTCCACATAAGACAAACCTCTCATGTATCTTGACTTTACATCTTGCCACATACATGTGACTCTTAACTTGTATACTTGAAACCTACACATATGACTCTTGACTAACTTATATGACACATTGCACACACTTGCACACACTTGCACACCTTATTGCATGATACTTATACTCATCCTACACATTGAAACATACTTTAGGGGAAATATAAATCACACACCCTAAACTAATAACTCACACCCTAATATAATATTTACAATAGTATAAATGTACCATTGAGATACATTAACATCTACCAAATAATGTATCAACATAACCATCTCATATCCATTAGACACCTTGGAAACTTTGGCAAACATAGTCATTTTAAGGCTTTACTTGTAAAAATATGTAGGTTTTATTGACATCAAATATTTTCTATGGGTACATAAGTGTGAACTTGCATGTCATTTTTCCTCATGGACTTGATTCATCAACTTTTAGATCAAACATCGTATTTTTGCCTTGATAAATAGTTATAGCACAATGGTAACAATATTGGTTCATTGCTCTCATGTATTGTATTCAACTCCTAGTGATAGTTTCTTTTAGAATGCTTGTTAGTTCTATCCCATAGCTAAGCTATGGTGTCCTTCCCTTCAGTTCCTATTGACAGTGTAGGGTTGGATGTTTAGCATGGTGGTGTTGTCTTCCCATCCAAGAGGTACTAACTTTCAATCTGCCTAGTAGTTTTTTTATTTAATTTATAGAGAGTGTCTCTTTGTCCTATGTATCTAACATGGTGATTTCTTAACTCCATCATGCTCATTGGCATGGCAATTGTAACCTTGTTTGCATATATAAGGTCTTGGGTTTAAATATGCATATGGTAGTTTTTTGCATATTTTTCTAAAGTCCATCCTTTTTAATCCCATGTGTATAACATAGTATATATGTCAATTCCAACATGTCCATTGGTGGGGTGGTTGGTAAGCATTATTGCAACTTTAAGGTTACTAGTTTGAATCATGGCACATCTATTTTATGGAGGAAAAACTTTTTTCTGCATATGCATGCGCCTCACCTACCTCATGGGGTAGGATGCTCCTTTTAAACTTAAAGTATATGTAGGGGCACTTGGCTAGCCAACTAGCTTAGCACACTCTCCTTGCCTAAGGTTGTTGGTTTGAACCCATTACTCACAATGTGGACAAGTAATTTTTGAGTTGAATAACGTGGTTTAGGCATGGTAACCCCATAACTATAACTATAACTATATATATCTAGATAGAGAGAGAGAGAGAGAGAGAGAGAGAGAGAGAGAGAGAGAGAGAGAGAGAGAGAGAGAGAGAGAGATTAATGTGATTGACCAATCAAATCATGCCAAGTATCGATTATCCATTTGTCAAACCAGCATAGTGGTCAACAGGTGGTAGATGAATCTAGTCAACATAAGATATGTTCCAATTATCAACATATGACATGTGGTAGGCCTTGATTGGCTCATTTCACTTCTAAGGTTTGATTTTTTTTGGAGCAATTATTTCCCTACTTTATAGAAGCCATAATTTTTGCATACAAAGGAATTTAGGATTTTCTTTTAGATTGTATGGTTTTTTGAGCTCTATGCATTAGTCACATCAGTTCAAGGACTTGTTATAGTATTTTCAAAGATTTTTTTGGCTACTACAAAAGTATGTTTTAAATGGTCAACTCAAGGTATACCTTGTTACTACACCCTATCATAGGATAGGGGCTAATTATTCAAAAACTTGTTTTTATTGCTTGATGATTTAACTATTTGATTTTAAAATTGGAGGAAAAAAATATGGTCATCATATTGCATGTTGAAGATATTCTCACAAAAGCTCAACATATTTGATCCAAAAGATGGAGTCATGGCTTCATGTTTGAGAAGCAATTGACCTAGTCTATGTACAATTGGTAAGATAAGATAGCATAATTCATAGTGAAAATTCATTGTCCCATTTGAGCATTCATTGTGAGGAGATGTTACCATATTTAATGTGTTCTCTCTTTGATCCCTTGGCTCAAATTATGGGAAGTATTGGAATATTAGTAATGTGAACTCACTGGCCAAGGCCAATGATTATGTAATCCTACAATTGCTCTTTATCCAAGCCTATGGGCATTCTCTATGTAAACTTATGAGTTTTCTCTATATAAGCCTATGGGCATTCTATATGTAATCATACATGCAATAGTGATGTATTCTCCTTAGCAATATTGCTTAAACCACTTGTATGATTAAACCTATTTAAGGGTTTAACTTATTATAATTTATCTTTAAGTCAAGTTATGCCAACTTAAGATTTGTAATAACTAGGGATTAAGTATATCTATAAATACCCCCCAATCACTAATCCATTGTATCAGTTTAAGCGAGGTAATATCATGGGGGTGTTTGTAGACACCCATCCCTTATTTGTTTTGAACACATTCACACACCCACCACATGGTTTGAACTTGGATCTCCTTGATGAGAATCCAAAGACATACCAATACAGTGTTCCTTTTAGAATTTCATCCATTGTTTTGATTATTTGTCTTATTTTACTCTTCTACTCTTTTAGATATTATTATGGTGAATACTATGATTCGAAATTGTGAATTCAAAATCGAACAACACCAAACAATGAACTTATAAAATTAAATTAAGCAATGTGACACATACAATTGCACAATAAAATAAACTTTTATTATAACACCAGTGGATCTTCAATGTTACAATAAAATGTACCCCAAATATGGGATTACAAAGCTTATTATACTTGATACAATGATTACAATACACTAGGGTTCTTTGAAATCCTAGTAAACAAAGAATGATGGTGTCTTCGTGTTCATTCTGATCCTAAAAGTGTGGTGAGTGGGCTTTAGTATCCTATACAGGATCACTCGAGCTTCAGTAGCTTCCAATGAACTTGATCCCTAAGCCCGAAAATAACAAACAACAATAGAAGGTCAATAATATCTGCGAGGGCTCCACTATGTGAGGCCCTCAATAAGAAAACTACTAACCCTAGTTGCAAAAATGAAGCTATAAATAGATCTAAAGAATAAAAATAATTACAAGAAATAAATTACCTTGTCACGCTAATTTGTTGTTCTTTATTCTTCATCGTTGTTGCAGGGTTTGGTGTGCAAATTCCCTAGCAACACCCGAGGGATCGATGGACTATAGAACTAGGGCTGTGAATTCTTGTAGGTGGTTGGTGATGGTAGGATGTACCCAAAGGTACTTGATGATGGTAAGGAAGTGCTCATAGGTGCTCGATTATGGCGAAAGGTACTTAGAGGTATTTGATAATGATAGGAAGCATCCAAAGGCACTTAGGGAACTCGAAGGAGCGTTCTGAAGACTAAGGTAGAATCTATAGAAGCAGATCTAATTCAGGTGAGGTGGACGATGACGGATGCAAAAATGATGATGAGCGATGGAAGATGGAAGTGGCAAGAAGGTTTGGATGCTTGAGGAATTAAAGCACAAGGGCTCATGTTACTCAAGATTTAGGGAAAACTTTAGGGGTATTCAAGGAATTCAGGGGTTGATTCATCAAGACGACTCCTCTTTATAATCTCTCCTAGGGCACATTAGCATTTCAATGACACAATTTGTGTGGTCAACATTAAAACGTGATGGAGGGTGGAGATTAAATCTGGGTATGTGATATGGATTAAGGTGGATGAGTGGCTAAGATTAGATCATGATAGATGGCTGGGATTAATTCATATAAATATATATAAATAAAATATATAAAATATTATTATTTAAATATATATTAAACAAATATATAAATATATAAATAATGGGTAAATGTGACGGGAAACTATGGATGGATGACAAGTGGCTAGATTTGGGTGTCTATAGATGCCCCTTTTTGTACCATGTTGCATGAAACACAATATGGTGCAAAAATACAAGACACCTAGTTTGGCTTGATGTAGAAGCATATTTTTCTTATTGGAATGCAATGATGAACTTGGAGACAAAAGGATTTTGGTTGTGTAGATTACCCCCTCAATTGGCGAATAAGTGATAGATGCATCTCATGGGCCAATTGAAATATGTGTGCATATGATTGTGTGAAATGCATGGTGCAATTATGAACAATATGAATGATGTAAAAATGATGTCGTTTTTGCCCCAACAGTGGAAGGGGGTTGTTGAAGTATGCAAGTGGGTGATTCTATTTTTGCCCTAACGAAGAAAGGGATTTTTACCAAGTGTAAATTTCATGATCATGTAATATGTATCCCATTGTGGGAAAATCAAAGTCAAATGTGGTTACCCCAAGTTTGGGGTGATTCCATACTATTGAAGAATATACCTTTCGACATCATTGATATGCAAGATTATGAAAATACAATAAAAGAAAAAAGTGTCAACTTTGGAGGGTCTGCTAGTGATTATCGGATAATTCCCACAGTTGAAACCAATCACCCTAACAAGTGCTCATCTATGTGATGAATTTCAATGTAAAAAGGAATGATGAGTTATGATTTTCTCCATGTTTCAAGCCCCACGAACTAGACCATCAATGACAACTAGAGAGCAAATTAATCTTGGCATAGTTTCACTTGAACGTTGAAGTATCAAAATTGATTTTATTTTTTGATTAATGAGGTATTATATGATGAAAATGGCCAAGTGTCCTTATGGTGATTTTTTCATCTTACCGAATTGCATGGATGCAAGTCGCTGCAATCTCTAAGGAGATAGAATAGACCATTAGATACGAGGTTCACTTGAAATTTTTTAACTTGGTAAATGTATGAATGCAATGATTGGTAGATGATGTGTTAAAGAGTGCAATGCTGAAATTAATGATGAGAATGATGAAAATGGTCATTTTGTGAAAATTTAGACCGTTTTGGAGTGTTTTGTAACTTGTAATATGATTTGCGACGTTTGGTCGCGAACACAAATTATGACTCCAAATCAATTTTGGTTTTCATACAATATGATATTATGATGATTTTGATGTATGAATGCAATTTTAAATGATGTGATGGAGGTAAGGTACCTTTTTGGACTAGTTTGTTCTTTTTGTCAATGCTGACACCTAACGTCGACGGGCACTTATTGCTTGCATAAATGCCCACCAAAGTTTGGTATTTTCCAAATGTAGGGAGGTACCTCAATGCACCAGGAGGTGCCCATGGGCATTTCAATGTGCCTGAAATAGCTATAAAAGACCTGTAGAGAGGAAACCAAGCTCATTTATGCATCCGCAAATTTCAAAAACTGCATCTAAGGGAGTGGAGTGAAGTGAGGTGAAGTGGAGTGAGGATATGAAAGCTATAGCGGTGGAGGAAGTGGATGCAAGAGTGGGTGTGAGCTTTGCCAAGGTAAGTGCCTTTAACTTTATTATGTTTTTATTATGATTTTTTTTTTGTTTTGTATTTTGAAATAATGCAATGTATGTGACATTAATGCTTTGTGTTGTGTTGCAACTATAGATTTTGGAGGTGCAACATTGGTTCTCACCTCTCATCCCAGGGGTGAGAAAGGCACTATGGGAGGATGATTGGTATTGGTTAGAGGTAACTAGTGGTAGAGTGGGATGCTATGATAGTAGCTCGGGATACATATATAGATTGACTGCAAGGTAGAGAGGTGGTGTGGGAGGTAAAGATGGCTCGGTTGTGGACGAAGCTATGGGCATGACCGACAATAGGTGAAGGAAAGGACAGGATCATAAGGCTCCAGGTAAAGCTGATAAAGGGGTGTCATAGACAGAGACATGATGTACATCATCTTTGGGGTTAGGATGGATTTATTCGATTATCAAAGGATCAGTTGACGAAGCACAATATTGGGCTTCTAGAACCACCCTCCTCATTGATATCCAAATCAACTAGGCCTAGTGAGTCTATGTATAGTTCTAGGTCTAGGCCTCCTTCAGGGTCATAGGGATCCTCTCATAGGCATTAGCTAGTGCTTAGATGCACTTTTTGTAAATGAGTCTTTATGTTGCATTGTATATAGCCCTTTGGGTATTCATTGTACATGCAATATTTATACATATATATACATGGCTATTACTTTTGTGTTAATAATTTTGTGTGGATGCTTTTGTGTAAATACTAAGGAAAATGTATATGGATGATTAATGCATATGGAATGTGTATGAATGTAAGTGTATATGGATGATTAATGCAAGTGTATGAATGCAAATTTTCTACTAATCATTCATAGTTTAGATTTTTCTTGGCCATGTTTAGCATTGTTGTTTAATCAGGGGCGCCAACTGGTGGCAGTTGGGGTGAAAAGACTCATGAAATGACATGGATGTTGACATGGAAGAAGATATGAATGTTGATATGGAAGATTGACTATTTTGCAAAGACTCAGATATACTAGTGCTATTAAACAAACCCACTAAATAATGCCTAATTTCTCTAAGACCAAATGTGTGTGCAGTGAATTAATTTACTGAATCATGAGCATGGTAATGACTCGAGGCAATCAAGAACCAATGTGCGTGCAACTAAGTTCATTAACTCATCTTGAGTAAAGTGAGTTAAAATTATTATGTATGAGAACAAGAAGCTATATTATATGTATGTGCGATCATAGGTATATTTAAAAGAGACGTGTCACCATGCATGAGCATACTCCACTGCTAGTCAAGCGTCTATAGCTCCGATAAAGACTAGCTCCAAGAATTTTGATTTCTTAAGTTCTAGGGATGACTACCTAACTGTCTGACTGGAAATGTACTACAATCCTTACAACCCAATAACTAGTGGTGTGTGATGTGTAAAAGATTTATATTTTTAGGTACTTTCCCCTACTATTTCTTTTATTTTGAAATTTGTGATAGTGGTGAAAACCACTATTTTTGTGGACTATGTTGCATGATGGGACAAGTGAGGAGTACCCTTTTCACTTCAAGGTTCAACCCAAGTATGGTGTTATCCCTCTTTGACACAAGATATTTTTAAGATGTGAAATTGTGTTTGGTTCAAGAATGTTTTGGAGTCAATTCCTAGAACTCAAGATTTTCTTAGTGAAAATTGTGTCTTGGTCCTAAAGAAAATTTGACATGTATTTGGAGGTTGCTTAAAACACTAGGAGTGGCTGAGTGACTGAAAAAACCTAGGAATTATGGACATGTGGCTTTGCTAATGATAATTTTAGCTTATGGAATGTGTAATAAAATGGATGATGTTTTGAAGGTGCCCCTGATTAAGGCAACATGACTTTATTGGACCAATCAATATCTGAACTGAATAAATTACCCCTAATATGAAATGTGAAGTGTGGATGTGAATATGGATAAGAACAATCTTCTCCCTTAGTAATAGTAAACCGATCCTCAAAACTCAATGTAAATATTATGAAATCAATAACAAATGCATCAAAAATTGATATCAAAAATTAAATCACTAATGAAATAATGGTTTGCCACTTAGGGAGGTCACGTCCCCACCTTGAAGGCTGTGCGAAGATCACAGATGAATAGACACCAAAATATAAAAAATGATAGATAATCAAACATCCTCTTGGATACTAACTAAATAGTGATTTTTATAAATTAGAATGTACAACCGACATTCATATTTGGAATGTAGCATGACTTCCCTCCTCGGAAAGCTTTGTCCTCAAAGCTAGAAATGACTGAAAAATACTTTCATATTCCCAAGTTGCATCTTCTTTAGGTAAATACTACCACCTGATGAGAAATTCTTGGATGTGACGAGATCTTAGTCTGCGTGTTTCGATTTATACAACTACTTATGGTTGGAGATATATACGTCCTTCATCCAACACTGGTAATTTTGACTGAGATTGTACTTTTTGGCCAATCACCTTTTTTAGATAAGAGACATGAAACATAGGGTGTATACGAGAAGATTAGGGTAACTCTAGTTGATATGCTACTTCCGCAATGCGTCGCATAATTATGTAAGGACCATAAAATCGTGGTGCCAACTTTTGACTAGATTTGATCTTCAGAGACAACTGCTTGTAGGGCCGAATATGTAAGAACACCATATCACCAATATTGAATGATTTTCTGAATGATACCCGTCTTGTTGCTGCTTCATACGATTTTGTACTTGTACCAAATTGTCTTTCAGAATAGTAAGCATTGCTTGGCGCTGCTGCAACCAATCATCTACTTGGGCCACTTTGGAAGATCCTGGTACATAATCTGCTACTGTTGGTGGCTTATTTCCATACAAAGCTTCAAAAGGAGACATCTTGGTGGAATAATGGTAGGAAGTATTGTAACAACATTTTTCCAATGATAGCCTTTGACTCCACTGATATTGTTTATCTTGTACAAAGCATCTCAGATAAGTACCCAAACATTTGTTAACTACCTCTGTTTGACCATCTATTTGTGGATGGTATGCGGAAGACATGTTTAATTTGGTACCACTAAGTCGAAACAATTATTTCCAAAAATTACTAGTAAAAATGGGATCTCTATCACTTACAATATTTTTGGGCATTTCGTGCAATTTAAAAATTGAATCCATAAATACCTTGGCCACTTTGCTTGCTGAAAATGGATGTTGTAAGGCCTAAAAATGAGCATATTTGGAAAGGCGATCAACTACCACAAAAATTATTATTTTGCCTTCCGACTTAGGGAGACCTTCAATAAAATCCATGGATATATGTTCCCATTGACGATATGGAATAGGTAACGGTTGAAGCAATCCTAGTGACTTGACTGTTTCTCCCTTGTTGCGTTGGCATACTTCACACTCTGCTACCTAGTGCTTGACCTCTGCTTTTAACCCTTTCCAACAAAAGGATTGTTTTACCCGCATATAGGTTTTTAGAACCCTGAATGTCCTGCTGAAGGATTGTGACTCCTCTAGAATCTGTGATTTGATTGGTGAGTTGTGTGGGATGTAAATGTGACCCTTATTATGTAATATTTGGTTATCATAAGTGAAAAGAGTGTACTTAGATGAACCCATAGACAATTCTTGAATTATTTGATCTGTTTCACCATTTGATAACCATTCTTCCTGCAACTGAGACACCCATTGCGAACATGGTCCTAATATGGTATTAATGACTACTTCATCTTTGTATTTTCTAGATAAGGCATCCACTACCACATTGTATTTTTCTTTCTTATATTCAATCACAAAATCATATCCCAATAGTTTAGTTAACCACTTATTTTGTTCTAGATAAGAAAACCTTTGTTCTAGAAAATGCTTGAGATTGTTGTGATCAGTTTTAATGATAAAGCATCTATTGATTAAGTAGTGCCTCCAATTTTCCACTATGTGTAGAATAACAAACATTTATTTTTCATATGTGGATATACCCAAATTCTTCCTTGAAAGTTGTTTACTTTCGAATGCCAAGGGATGACCCTCCTGCATTACTACTTCAATACCTGTTCCTAAAGCATCACATTCAATGATAAATGGTTTTTGAAAATCTGGAGTGGCCAAAACTGAAGTCATACACATTGCCTTCTTGAGAGCCTCGAAGGCTTGAGTAGCTGCGTCAGACCAAAGAAAAACATCCTTCTTGGTGAGCATTGTGAGAGGACCCACAATTTTACCATAGTTATGCACAAACTTGCTATAATAGCCAGTAAGATCCAAAAAACCATGAAGCTTCTTGATGGTTTTAGGTAAAGGCCAATCCTGAATTGCCTTAATCTTAGTGGAATCCACTTTAATACCATCTTGAGATACAATATGACCGAGGTACTCCACTTCTTGAACACTAAAAGAGCATTTCGATCGTT
Organism: Wollemia nobilis; assembly: GCA_028583015.1. NCBI lineage: Eukaryota > Viridiplantae > Streptophyta > Pinopsida > Araucariales > Araucariaceae > Wollemia > Wollemia nobilis. Next base: position 4,065,472 of record JAQPPZ010012983.1, on the reverse strand, counting down.
TGACAAACAAATTTTCCTTGTGTAGGATGTGAATAACTCTTCCCACATGTGATAAATGATCCTTCCATGATTTACTATAGATGAATATGTCATCAAAGAAGACTAGAACAAATTTGCATAGGAATAGATGAAACACCTGGTTCATGAGACTTTGGAATGTCTATGGGGCATTAGTGTGATCAAAGGGCATGACCAAGAATTCATAATGACCTTCATGAGTTCGAAAAGTAGTTTTGGGGATATCTTCTTACCTAAATAAGATTTGGTGAACCCCTGAACGTAAGTCCAATTTGGTAAAAAAATTGGCACCATGTAGCTCATCTAGTAAATCATCAATGACAAGGATAGGAAATTTATCTTTGGTCATGATTTTGTTGAGAGGATAAAAATCAGGACACATACGCCAAGAATTATCTTTTCGATGAGCTAAGACTACTAGTGAGGAGTAAGGGCTAGTACTATGATGGATGACACCATGGTATAATAGCTTTTGGACAATCTTCTTAATTTCTATTTTATGGGGTTGGGGATATCGATACGAATGACCATTGGGTGGAAGAATTCCAGGCACTAGATGTATGGCATGGTCATGAGATCTTTTGGGTGGTAGTCCTTTTGGTTCTTGAAAAACCTCCTCATAGTTAGCCACGATGTTTTGGAGATCTTCTTTAATTTCTTGTATATCTTGTTCTAATTTTTCAATGCAATTAAATTGGGCTATGAATTTCCCACCATATTTTATTAATAGCTTTTCCATGCTATGTGAACTTACAACTTTTGATGGAGGTGTGGGTAGTCCTTGAAGATGAATGATCCTCCCATTGGCTTGCCATTCCACAAAGTGATGTTTGTGATTAAAACCCATGGTGGTTTCCAATTGTTCCATCCATGCAATGCCTAAAATAACTTATGAATTTCCTAATTCCACAACAAAAAGAGGACCTTGCCAAGTAGACGTACCCATTTGTAATGAAACTAAAGATGTCTTACCTAGACATTGATAAATTTCCTTGCTTGCAGTTCTGACTTGAAACCGATCTTGAATAGAAGAGAAGATGTGCAAACCCAATGTCCTTGCAAGTTTTGCATCAATGAAGTTGTGATTACTTCCTAAATCAATTAATACTATCACCCTCTATTTCTAAATGAAACCTGCCACCTTGATTGTATGGTGAGAGGATAACCCCATAAGAGCTTATACTGAAATTGTCATTATATCCTCTTCCAATACAACCTCCTCATGTTCACTTTGGTATTCAACTATGGGATCCTCAGGCACATTGTATTCCTCTGTTTCTTCATCGTCTTTGTCAGTATATTCAATTTGAAAGTTTTAGCGTGGTTCACATGCTTGATATTTTGGGTGTTGATTACGACATTTGTAGCATAAGTACCGTGATGGTTGATCATTTTTACAAAAAGAGTTGTTGTGGAATTGAGGTCAACCATACGAATCGCATCGTGTGGATGAGCTTAATTGCAAGTTTGTCTCTGCTAAATTAGTAATCCTTATACAATCATCCAACTCGAATGAATTTTGTAGGTCCACTTCAAATTTTATATTCACTTTCAATTCATTTCAAAAAGTCGCTACCACCACGTCCTGTTGTAGGTCTTGTATAAAGTGAAGTATACTGGTGAATTTCGAGATATAGTATGCTACTGATCCTCTCTGCTTAAGTGATAAAAACCTTACTGTGTATGAACCTGTGGGACCTTTGTCGAATTTGTGAAGAAAGATGGTCTTGAATATAGACCAAAAGAAGGCCTTATGGGCGTTCTCACATTTATACCATGTAAACCATTGATAAGCTTCAATGCCTAATTTGGTTGTTGCAAAAGGGACTTTGTCCTCATCCTTGAATTGATAGAACTCTAAGATGCCTTCCATTTTGGTTATCCACCCACATGGATCCTGACCTTCAAAGGTAGGCATGTCAACGCGTGGATAATTAACTCCAGTAGGACCTCTTGGTTGGTAGTGAGAATTGTTTCTATCTTGTTCCTCGTTACTCCTCTATCATTGGTTGTTATTTTGATAAGGTTTGTTAGAACCCATTTGTTGCTCAAAAATTTCCTCATTACCCCAATCCTCACTATTTTGGTGGCCATTGTGATTTAGGGACTGACTATTTTAACCTCTATGGTGTGTATAGTCGTCATAGTGGATGTAAATACTCGAGTGATTGGGACTAGGAGGATTTGGTTGGGGTTGTTTCCTAGATGCGTTGAAGCTTGTAGTCATAATCTTAAGACTGTCTATTAATTCTCTTAACACATCATCATTGACCATGGGATGATTGTTTTCTACTTGAGTGAGGTTCTCTTGTGAGGAGTTTGGAGAGGTATTGGATGCCATTGGGATGACCAATGGATAACTCGTATTATAACTACCAATTCTAAAAGGAGGAGAAGAATTTTTTGTAGCTTGGCTTCGATGAGGTCTTCTTGCATCTGAATTTCCTTTATTGGGAGTCTCCCAGCTTAATAGTCTACCGTTAGATCATTTGGTCCACTTTTTGCTCATGCACTTTCCAAATCTCCTGCTTAGAAACCTTTGAGCTGTGATTTCTGTAAAATTTTGTTAAATTGGAACAAAAAATTTGGTTTAATTCCACTTTCTCAATGTCACTCCAACTACGACATGAATTTTATGGGTCTTGTTGCACTTAATTTTTGTAGTTTTGACGACTTTGAACAACAATTTTTTTTTTAGAACTATTCAACAACTTCTTGACAACTTTTCTGTAACAACTTCCTGACGAATTTTTACAACTTTTTAGCAGCGACTTTGAACACTACCCAGAACTGTGACCGAACGTGTTGGACATTACAGTTGGAATCCCCCCACTGGTACTAAGAAACTGCTAAGCACACACGATCCAGACTAATTTTATAGAACCCGACATAGTTGACAACCCTAACACAACGAACTTGCCACTAGAAAATATGGTGATCAGCTGACAACTGGATACAATGATACAAGAGGAACTGGATAGGACCACAAGGAGCAACCTGAACCAAAGAGACACCAATACGAAAGCAATCACTGGCGAACACGGACACAAGATGAAACACTACTCTACTGATCACGAGGACTCGAAGGCTGAAAAAACACGATGGTAGGACAAAAAATAGGTATGAACGACACGTAAGTAGGATAGCTAGGGACAACTGATGAAGCAACCGAAGGACACATAAGTACTAGACACAACGAATTGACGAAGAAACCAAAGGACATGTAAGTACTAGACACAATGAATAATTTATTCGAAGAGAAGCCAGATGTGGGACCACTACAAAGGACACGTAGGTGAGATGTAGGATGGACCAGGCTATAACGGACATGTGGGATGAATTAACTAACTTGACGAGGTAAGGACTTCACATGCGAGGCTAGGATACCTTCATGTTACTGAAGTCACATCCATAAAGGTGTGCGCTATGGATTTTAAACCTCTTTGCACCCCCACACGATGGATGTGGGATAATTATCCCCATAACGATTTTTAAAAATAATTTTAGACACTCCCAACCTTACGATGCAAAAATAATACTTTCCTGTGATTGAATGAACAATGTAGGTATACAGTGTGCATGTTTTCTACGATAATTCAGCTATGTATTTCGTGTGGCAATTACTGTTTGGACTATAGACGATTGACAACCACCCTTCAGCATAGATTTAAGTGTTAAGTGTTCCCTTGGATAACCGGTGTAAGCAGACGAAAGGTTTACCCTACACACCATGAGGAAATAGGTTGTACGCTCTACGTGCTTCGGTTTTCCTGCCCCACCTAGCAAAAGGATCGATGTGCTTTTGGTAACATCCAAAAAATGACTACAAACTCGACCAATATTGTCTGCCGCTCCACTTTTTTCACACCTGTGCTGTATTTTAGCCTTGGGTTTTGAAGCGGTCTTATCATTGCAAAATACGTGGTAATTCTCCCTCTGAAAAGCCTAGATGATACCACTTGGAGAAGAATAATATTCTCCCTTAGTAATAATAAACCAATGCCCATAATTCAATGCAAATATTATGAAATCAATAACAAATGTAGCAGAAACCGATATTAGAAATTAAATCACTAATGCAATAATGGTTCACCACTTAGGGATGGCACGTCCCTACCTTGAAGGCAATGCAAAGATCACAGATGAATAGACACCAAAATATAAAATATGGTAGATAATAAAACATCCTCCTGGATACTAACTAAATAGTAATTTTTATAAATTAGAATGTACAACCGACATTCATATTTTGAATGTAGCATAATACAATGCATGAAATACAATTTGTGAAATGGAATGTGTGTAATGCAAATGTATGAAAATGAAATATATGCAATGTGTTTAATGTAATGCGCGAAATGCAATGCTAGGAAATGATATGTGTGCAAATGAAATGTATGCAATGTATTTTTGTTTTTGTGTATTAGCCATGTATATATACATATATACATTACATTATGCATAGAATGCTCTCATATGTATAACATTAAGTGTTTCTGGCTCTTCAACTTCCTTTAGACTAGAAAGCCTATAAGTACCTTTACCCACTTTCCGAGTAACAATGTATGGACCTAACCAATTAGCCACAAATTTATCACAAAGATGTGGTAAAGCATTGGTGTTTTATTGATTCTATTTAAGAACAAGATCTCCTACTTGGAATTTACGTAGATGAACTTTGGCGTTGTAAGCACACTTTAGGTGATCTTGATATACTCGTAAATGCTCTAAAACATTGACTCGCCTCTCATTAAGAAGTGTGACTTTGTCAAGATATGCTTGTCTAGCAGTATCATCATCTATGAATTCTTGCAATAAAATTTGTAATGAGGAGACCTCAAGCTCAAGAGACATGATTGCTTCAGCTCCATAGACCAATGAAAATGGTGTTGTCCTAGTAGGCATACAAATGCTTATTCGATAAGCCCATAATGCCAAGGGAATTTGTGTATGCCAATATCTATGATTTTCTTTAACAAGTTTCTTGAGAATAGTAATTAAGGTCTTATTTGTAGCCTCAACTTGTCCATTTGCTTATGGATAATAAGGAGTCAAGAAACTATGTTGGATTCTATATTTCTTGTAAAGTGCTAGAACATCCTTGTTCTTGAAATACTTACCATTGTCTAAGATGATTTTCGAGGGATTACCAAAATGACAAATGATATGATCCTATCGTACTGGTTAGAGGAATTACCTCAACCCACTTTGTGAAGTATTCAGTGGCTGTGATGATGAATGTATGCTATCCTGAGGAAGAAGGTGAGATTTTTCCAATTAAATATAGACCCCATTGTAAAAAGGGCCAAAGGCTTTGAATAGGCTATAACGCTTGTGATGGCACAAGTTAAATTTAACATGTTTTTGACATTGCTTACAATGTTTAATATATGTGCAACAATCTTATTCCATTGTGTGCCAATAATAACCCATGCGTAAAATATGATTTGTAATGGCCATTCCACTAAAATGACCACCATAAGTAACATTTTGAGCTTCAACTATGGCTCTTTGTACTTCAGCAAACTTGAGACAGCGAAGGAGGATCCCATAATAACCATGTTTATACAACACATCTTCCAAGAGAGTAAAACAAACTACATTTTTCTTGAAAGTGCATTTAGCAGTCTGTGACATATCTGATGGGAGTGTTCAAAATTTTAAAAAGGCTATTATTTGGCTTGACCAAGGCTTGCATGACTCCAAATGGATAAATAAAACATAATTTTCATCCTTAGATTTAGCATGGATAATTGCAGATTAAAAGATCATTGTAATTATGAGGGGTTGTACCTCTTCTAAGGTATCCTTTGGAATCAATGATCCAAGTGAGGCCATTGCATCTACGAATCTATTAGTCGAACATGGCAAACTATCTATTTCGTACCAATCAAACTTAGAGAGCAATTTCATTGCTACTTCATGGTAAAGTTTTATGGTGGATTCTTTGCATTGGTATTCTTCGGTTACCTGCTTGACAACAAGTTGAGAATCACCAAATATCCTAATACACTTAATGCCCATAGCTATAGCTACTAGAAGACCTAAGATTAAGACTTCATAATCTGCATCATTGTTTGTGTATTGGAAATCTAGTTTGAATGATAAGGGGATAGGCACCCCTTGGGGTGTGTGAAATATGACTCCAACACATTGATCTTTTTTGCACTTAGAACCATCAAAGAATAGTGTGATATCAACGTCTTCTTTTGGAATGACATCTTCTTCTTGTTTGGTAACAGTGAATACCGAATCATCTGAGAGCTCAATAATCAAAGGATGATCACTAGGTAGTGGAGCTTTCACAAGTTGATCGACTATAACTTGACCTTTAATGTATTTTTGACTTATGAACTCAAGATCAAATTTAGTGAGAAGCATTATCCATTTAGCGATATGGGTGTTATTATATGTGTGAGACATCATATAATGTAAAGGTTTTTCTCTAGCTATGACATATGTGGTGTGACTAAGCATGTAATGTCTAAGTTTCTTAGTAGCAAAAACCACTGCTAAGCACAAATTTTCCATGTAAGCATAACTGGTTTCATAGCTTACCAATGTTTGACTAATATAATAGACAACTTGCTCTTGATTAATTTCATTATTTTGTGTAAGCATTGTCCCTAATGCAAAGTCCATTGCTAAAACATAAATATGGAAGGGGACCCTCAAACGAGGAGGAGCTAAGAGATCATATACATAATATCTTATGATCTTATGCATGTAATCATGGAAGATATATGTCATGGCACATGGATAAGTGGCACTTGTATTTTTGAGGCCAAAGGGTATCACCTTGTAACAAAAAGTCCTCCAAGGTGTAGTGAATGCTATTTTGTGTTGGTCATCAGGATTTATTCAAATTTTGTTGTATCCTAAAAATCATCCATGAGAGAAAGCATTTCATGGCCAATGCAGGTGTTGATAAAAGTATCGATGTTTAGAAGAGGAAAGTCATCCTTAGGACACACTTTGTTAAGATCTACAAAAGCAGTGCAAATGCGTATCAACTCGTTAGACCTACGAACAGGTACTATGTTTGAGAGCCACTCAGGATAATCGATAGGAACTACGAATTTTACGTCTAAAAGCTTTTGGAGCTTTTCTTTAACCAAGAGGGTAACAATAGGATGCATTCTTATAAGTTTTTGTTTGATTGGCTTAGCATCAAAGTTTAAGGTGAGATTGTGGATAACCAAATTAGAGTCAATACCAGGCATATATTTATAGGACCATGCAAAATTCCCTTTTTCCTCTTGAGGAGAGCAATAAATTGCTCTTGTTCATCTTTGGATAAGCTTTTACCAAGTTGACAATTTGGGGATTGTTTGCATCTGAACTAAGGTTCACATCGATAGTATCTTCAATAGACATGTGAGAACCTTCCTCAAGTTGATGAGGATTTGGTATTAGATGAATGCCATCTATGAGGTCATCAAACTCTTTTGACTTATCTTCATCTATGTCTGCCTAGAAAATCTCAAGATCTAAAGGTGAAGGTGAAGATAAAGGTGGAGGGGACGAAGTAATGTAGTTGGCTGAAACCCTTAACAATTCCTCGAATTAGACAAACTCGAAAAAGGATGGGAGTGGAGAAATCTGATCCATATCAATAAGGCTCATATAAATATGAATTGGCCTTGATAAATCGTTTAGATTACGGAGGGGGGTGAATAATTCAGTAGGATTCATGTCGACTTATAGGAAAAATGGATGGTTTGGAAAGGGTAAATGGATGGATCCTGTTTGGTAAAAACCAATGCTAGAACTCTATTAAACCTAGATAGAAAAAACAACACAAATAAATGCCATGTAAATGCAAAATATTTTTGTTTTTGTTTATGTTTTTTTGATTTTTTTTGAATTTTTTGAAATTTGTTTTTGATTTGTTTTTGAATTTTTTAAAATTTGTTTTTTTTTTAAATTTGTTGTTATCTACATATATTACAAGCAAAGTTACCGATGAGATGGATCAATGAAATGGAGGTGGTGGTTCACTAATTGGGTCGACTCGCTCTTGTGGAAGAAGCAAGCGAAAGATGGGCTGATGGATGGGGAACGTTTTGAGGTAAAACTCATCCTGTTCAGTGAGTGGAATGATGGGGTCTGATTCCACTTTATATTCATCATAAATTATAAACCAAAGGTCAAATTCTTCATATATTTCATCTTCGGAGTCATCTATGTGATGTATATCTTCTCTTGAATTCAAATTTAAGCTTTGCAAAGCTTGTTCAAGAGAAGAGGTGGATGAAAGTGGATGATAAAATAAACCTGAATGGTCATGCATTTCTTTATATGAAACATCGATAATATCATGCATTTCCTATTCATGCCATACTAGGCCATGTTCTTGCCAATTAAAAATGTGGAAATACTAGGATGGAAAAATCGATATATGTTGTATATTGGCCGATGTTGGTGATTTGGGTTCATCTAGGGTAACTAGATAGGACGATCAATTAAGTCCCCCATACACAAAGTTAATGTTATTAGGTATTGAACCCATGTTATTAAACTTGTGGTTAATCGACTACTCAATGAAATGATTGGCCTAGATGGACGATTGATGGGGTGAATTGGAATATGAATAGGTTGAGATGGATTGGTAGAAATATGGATGGGAGATGATGATGTGTTAGGTTGAGACACACTTCCTATGGAGGTATGAGGGGTTGAATAGAATACTGCTGAAAATTTTGTTGATTAGAGCATTTTTGTTGACCTCGGGTTACTACATGAATAACACCCACAAAACCTTGGTATTGTTGGACATGATTAACTTGATTAGGGGGAGTCTTGGTATTTGACCCTCCTATTGTGGGTTGTGCTTCCTCATGATAAGGAAGTTTGTGTTTGAAAGATCCCAAGATTTTAATTTTGTTGAGTTAGAGGTCTATCAATCTTGATAGTTCCTAATTCAATAACGTCTTGCACTCTATCTTTGAATTGATGACAATTATTGATGTCATGCCCATTCTGCCTATGATAAGGATAAAAAAAATGCTCCCTATAGTGTTTACCATGTTTAGCAAGATCATCAAGTCTGACCTCAGGCAAGGGAAGTTGATTTATGTCATATAACCTATGGAAAATGGAGGCATAAGATTCAACCAATGGGGTATATTGACGGGGTTGTTGAACAAATTATCGATGTGGTCAGTTGTCCATAGCCGACACTATGTTTTGACTTGATTGAGTAGTTGAGAAAACTACATGATATTCAATTTTTCATGGTTGTTGTTGAGCCATTACTGGTTGGCTCATGACCACTTGATTTACTTGATTGGAATTGACTGGATTGTCCTGATTGGATTTTGATTGACCAGAATAACTTCCTTTATATTGGCCCTTATTTTTCCATTCTTTCTTCTTAGGATTAAACACTCCTTCTTGGATTTGTATCTCATAAATTGTGCCAGCATGGGCAAGAGCTTCATCAAATAATCTATGTTGTTTTAATTGGAATAAACAAGAGATGGGTTTTAAGGAACTTTTAGAAAACAATCAGGTCAGCTCCTCCATTGGTAGGGAAAATGGTAATTTGGTGATAAAGGTCCTCCAACGGTTACCAAGGTCAAAGAAAGACTCATCGTCATATTATTTTAAACCATAGATATTGTATAATGAGATTTTATTTCTTATATTAAGGGAGAATATTTCAAAAAATTGGTCAACCAATTTCTCAAAAGTATAAATACTATGGTTGGGTAAATGGTTATACCATTCTACAACATCTTCCCCTAATGTTTATTGGAAGGTTCTAAGCATGAGAGCATCATTGCTTTGAATTCTAAAGCAAGAATGAACAAATGATCTCATGTGCTCTTTAGGGTTCTTCATCCTTTTAAATTTATCAAACTTTGATATTGTGAAATTTATCGGATATAGCGATGATGGTATCGAAGGATGAATTGGTTGATTGATTAGTTGACATAGGGTAGGCTTCTGGTTTATCATGTTAGGAGTATGTCGCATAATATTATCAATATATTGTTGTATAGCTTGGATTCTAGGGTCCTCTCTAGGAATGTGGAAGCCCTGAATCACTTGATGATTTTGTGATGGCGAAGTGGAAAGATGTTGAGGTGTAATATGATGACTTGGTGAAGTGGATTCATGTTTATGAAGGAATGATTGTGAATGAAAATATGGATGTATGAGGGCTTTGTATAGGTTTGCCAATGGGAATAGAATGGGTATGATTTGGCGACGGTGTTGGAATGGAAACCATAAAATATTGTGGTACACAAGATGGACTTTAGCTAACAAATACAGGCTGAGTGGAAATAGGTTGAGGCTTAGGGTTGATCACCTAAACTTGTTGTTGATTGCTCTATCGCTTCTTAAGAAATTTGTTGAGATGTTCCCATGTATTATATATTTTCCTTTTAGTGGTTTATGGAATGGATGTTGATGGGATTGATGAGGTAGGTGAGGGGTGAGTTGCAATGGGAATTGCAACTTGATGGAAGACACTAGTTGGTATGGATATGGGCACTTATGAAGCAACATTAACATGTGCTTCATACAAGGGATTACCATATACTGAGGTATATGAGGATGATATGGGTGTGCTTGGAGCACATGATGATTGGGGCATAGAAAAATATTGGTAAGGTACAACAAATACCTCAAAAAGAGGATTATTGTACACCTAGGTAAGGTTGGAAGGCTGGGGGGAGACAAATTCTTGTTTTAAAGAAGGATCATGTCTAGGTGAGTTGGATATTGAATCTAAGATATAGTTAGTGGATTTCATAAGAGCTTCCACTTGTGTCATGTCTATATGGATAATGTGGTGGTCAATGGTTGGTGATGATGATTCTATTTGGGTCATGGTCATATGAAATGATGTGGATGACACCGTGTGTGAGGGATCCACAAACAAATTTGAATGACTTACATGTATCACACTAGGGGGATTTTCATGGAAGTGGTGGTGGAAGGTGATGATGAACACTCCATTACTGAAGTGGTTTGTTTGGTGGATATTTGATTCATTATTTTAGCTTGATTTCTTGTTAATACCATAAAATAATAAATCAAATGTAAAATGTGCTAAAAATTAAATGTGAAATAAAAACTCATAAAATCAAACAAGCAATCTAGTCTTATGTTTATGCAACAAAATGTGTCTTACCTGGTTCTTTGATTATCTCATGTTAATGTTTTTTTTTGGTTTTATGTGTTTCAATGCACTAATATGTTTTAAAATGGGTGAACACTATGGCTAGGATGGGCAACGAGATTCTTACTGGTGATGAAATCTTGTAAGTTTTCTCTGGGGTAACCTATGGTATCTAGGGGCAGAGATTGGTGGATGGAAATGAAACCCACCATCACCAGATATCAAGCAATGGTTGGTGATAAAATCCAACCATTATTGTTAAAAATGAAGCGTGCTGTGTGTGTGATTCTTTTTAAGGTTTCCAGTTATTTATGGTGTACAAAAAATGTCAAAAATAACTGATTTCACTAGTCTAAATTAGAAGCCAACACTAGAAATATTGATTTTTCCAAAAGAAGTAAAGTACACCGCTTAAGACCGCTCTCTAAACAGAGGAGGGTTCGTCTAATCTTCCACCTTGAATCACCAAATGCAAGGGTACTTTCAATATAATAATGTTGTTCCTACTTAGAACAACAAAAGGAGAAATTCTTAACCCTAGAATGCAAACTATTTTATGCAATTAACCATTAATATGAAAACAAAAATGCAGGGTTTTAATTGCAGCACACCAAAAAATAGTGAAACCTTTAAACGTAAATGTGTAATTTATGATTGAATGTGGATGCAAAAATGAATGCAAAGAAATATTTTAATGCCTAAAAATACAGATTAAAATGCTTACTTTTAACAGATTATTAATGATGTTCCTTTTAACTGCAAATCTGTAAAAACATAAAATACGTAAAATAGAGAAGTTAGAGTTTTAAGGTAGAATTATAAATAAGACTATGTATTTTTCCTTCTCTCTATGAAGCACACCTGGGCACATATAAAACACACTTGGGTGCTTCTTGAAAGTCCCACAAACATCATAGGGAATCTGTACACCTTTTGCAACTTTTGTAACTCCTTAGAAACTGGTTTTATGAAATTCATACGATCCATTTTTTTGGAAACCTGCAAGATAGAAGACAAAAAATAACGAATTAATGACAAGATAATTAGCACAAATAACCCTTAGGGGGTCCCAACGTGATCACCATTTGTGAATGCAAAATCGAACAACACCAAAAAATGAACTTATAAAATTAAATTAGCAATGCGCCACATAAAATTGCATAATGAAATGAACTTTTATTATAATTTTGGTGGATCTTCAATGTTACAATAAAATGTGCTCCAAATGTGGGATTACAAATATTATTATACTTGATACAATGATTACAATACACTAGGGTTTTGTGAAACCCTAGTAAACAAAGAATGGTGTGTCTTCACGTTCAATTTGATCCCAACAGTGTGGTGAGTGGGCTTTAGTATCATATACATGACCACTCAAACTTCAATATCTTCCAATGAACTTGATCCCTAAACTTGTAAATAGAAAAAAACAACAGAAGACCGATAATATCTATGAGGGTTCCACTATGTGAGTCCGTCAATAAGAAACTACTAATCCTAGTTGCAAAAATGAAGCTATAAACAAATCTAAAGAATAAAAATAATTACAAGAAATAAATTACCTTATCATGCTATTTTTCTATTCTCTATTCATTGTTGTTGCAGGGTTTGGTGCACAAATGTCCTAGCAGCACCTGAGGGATCATTGGATTGCAGAACTAGGGCTGTGAACACCCGTGGGTACTTGGTGATGGTAGGAGGTTCCTAGAGGTGCTCGATGATGGCAGGGAAGTTCTCAGAGGTGCTCGATGATGGCGGAAGGCACCTAGATGTGCCTGGTAATGATAGGAAGCACCCAAAGGTGCTTGAGGAACTTGAAAGAGTATTTTGGGGATTGAGGTAGAATCTACAAAAATAGATTTGATTTAGACGAGGTGGATGACAATGGATGCAAAAACTATGATGAGCGATGGAAGATGAAACTAGTAAGGAGGCTTGGATGCTTGAGGACTTAGGGCATAAGGGCTTAGGTTACTCAAGACTTAGGGAAAAATTTGGGGGTATTCAGGGAATTTAGGGGTTGAGTCATCAAAATGACCCCTCTTTATAATCTCTCCTAGGGCACTTTTGGGTTTCAACAACACAATTTGTGTGGTCAATATTAAAAGGTGATGGAGGGTGGCGATTAAATCTGGGTATGTGACATGGATTAAGGTGGATGAGTGGCTGGGATTAGATCATGATGGATGGATGGGATTAATTCATATAAATATATATATTTATTAAATATATAAATAAAATATATAAAATATTATTATTTAAATATATATTAAACAAATATATATAAATATATATAAATAATGGGTAAATGTGGTGGGAAGCTATGGATGGATAACAAGTGGCTAGATTTTGGTGTCTACAAGAATGTTATTAGAAATTATTCTAAAATCCAATATAAATGGATCTATTTTTGTCATAACAACATACCAAGATAGGGTAGAAGATCCATCCCAACAACCTTTTATACTACAATTTCAAGATATTTGGCAATAGTCATGACCAATTTTTTTTGACTCCCTATACCATTCACTCTTATCCAATCCATTTGGATTGCCCCCTCGAGGTATTGGTGTAGGGGAGATCCATATCTTCACAAATGACTATTGGAATCAACATGAAAAATTCTCTTGAATTAACTATAAGGTTCCTAGTAAATATCCTTTAATTTTTAGTATGATATAAAATAGTAGCAGATTCATCGTTTTTGGTTTAGGCATGTCCAACATATTTGGCACATTCACATATATATCCAAAGGTTCTTCATCCATTAGATTTTTTATTTTTATTGGATTAGGTTACATTATAGGTTATTTTTGTATACTTGATTTGATTTTAGCATAACTTCACTCTTGTTCTTTCAAAGCCTAACAAGTCTCTATTTTGGTAGTGATAGTGCTTCTAACATGTTCACTTTTGTAGGAGTCCTTTTTTAATTTATCTGCTATGTTGAACTTTGATTTTATATTATTTCCTTCATTGCATGGTACAAACTTCTTTAATTACTTTGTAGTAGCCATTTGACCTTCACTAGTCAACAATGGATACTTTATATTTTTTTTAGAAGTTTACATGACTTATCTTGTTCACCTTGTTTGCTTAATTTTCCAATCCTTACTTTGTTGACCATTGGTTCACTTCGCTTCAATGATTTTGTGTGCTACATTGACCTTGTGTCCATTGTTGATTTGGTGTACTTATCTATTGGTCAGGATTGATTTATTATTCCCACAAACTTATTTATTTGAGATGGTTTGTTGATTTTTGATAACTTCTTGTTGGTTTGACACAATGTGTTGTTGCAAATTTTGTTGTTGTGGAGGTATAAAATTTAAATTGAATTTTGTGTTTACAATAACGAGTTGAGATGATAGTTTGGATGGCATGTCATACAATGGATTTACTATTATGGATTAAATGAATGGGTTGGTTCAATCCAAGTTTGACTGAATTGATCATGATTGGGGCTTCTTAACCAACAAGTTGCCCTATTTGGGAATAAGGCTTGACATGTACTAGTGGGATTTGAAATAATGGTGGTGTTGAAATGTAAGAGGGATTTGAGTTTGTACTAAGTTTAGTAAAGGTTACCATCATTTTATTCCCTTTATAAGTGTCACTTATTCTTAGGATCTCTAATATCTCTTATGATTATTGGATCCAAACCATGGTTATAGGTTTATTTCCTTTAGTATCCTTCCTCTAATAAGTGAGTAGCCTTTTTGGCTTGATATATTTTATTGATTTACAAGTTTGATTGGATATTCATGATATTCATGGTGAATTTATGTAAATTAGCACCTAGAATTGCTATATCTACAAACACTAAAATTTTAGCTCTAAGATGTAGAAAAATACATTTAAGCTTTAGAGAGTGAATCACTCTTGAAGGACTAAAGTGAATTTATCTTAAGGATACTTTAGAAAATTTTAGGAATTTATCATAGAAAAATCACACCTTCAACCTATAGTTTACACAAATAATACCTTAGTGGAGCTCTTGTCATAAAATTAGATTTGAATCAAAATGGATAACTAGGCAAACCAATTTGATATTATCAAAGTATCTTAGGGCTTCATAGAGTGGATTTTTCTTTGGGATGAGTGGGACAATTCAAGAGGCACTTGATTAACCCTTAAATATTATTTTGGATATTTGGAGTGAATTGTATTTTCACATAGGGAGCATATCACTCTAGTAAGGAATTAAAGAGTTTTTGAGATAATTTTTACATAATGTGAAATAAATTTTAGGAATAGAAATGAATCACTCTCATATAGAGTTGATGGATTTTAGAAGTAACTTTTGCAAAATTGAAAATATCATGAGTAGGAATGAATCACTCTAAAAAATACTTATAAGCTTCAATTAATCTTAAAAGACATCAAATCAATGAGATAGAATGATCTAGCCAACAATAGCAAAAATTATTCAGGCATTTAATGCAAAATATTGAATTGAAGATAAACTTATTAGGTTCTTTCAAAATAGAGTTAGTATTTCATGAAACTCTACAATTTAAGTAGTAAAACTCATAAAAATTAATGTATAATGATCATATTTGAAATGAAAACAAATATATTTAGAATACCATTTATAAATTATGTTAGGTTTGATGTTATGAACAATCCCTTTAACAAATCTAAAGAAATTTAAATTGGATCTGCATAGATCTAAAATATAATCTCAAAGTGATGTATATATATAACTAATGCAAGTGGGAAAGGTTTGATTTCATATAGAAATCACACCAATGTGTCCCATAAGGTGTGCTAGAATATTTGATCTACAAAATCATTTGATAAAATTTGTGCATCCATAAGGTCATGGTTCAACATAGAAAGAGGATCAGGTAATTCCCCAATTTTTAGGTTAAAGGGTTGACTCCATACAAACTAATTAATCTAAATTAATTTAAATAATTTTTTAGAAAAAAAACATTAAAATAAATTACAACAATATATATAAAGTCTCACTGTTGTAGCAAGATGAGTGTTGATGTAGTTGGAATTTGCAAAAGGGACCAAATAATTCCAATGTAATTAGATCCAAAATACTCCATAACAACAAAGTGTGAGGACTAATAGAAAATGGAAAGGCAAAGCCACAATCATCATGTATTCATGAATAAAGAGGTAAAATGACACAATTTATCCATATAAGCCATGCATGACCTCTTAATTAATTTTAATTCAAAATATTATTACAAGTTTGATCATAAGTAATAATTCTAATATTCTAAAAATAATAAAATAATCCTTACAAATGAGATCTTAGCTCTTATTTATAACAAAAGTTTAATCCAAATTTTAACTAAGGTAAAAACAAATCTAGTCCTAGTAAAATTATAATTCGACACCATATTTTAGAAAAATTGATGCTTGGCCAACCAAAGTTGACTCTAAAGTTATTATAAATTATTTTGTAACTCCAATCTTCTACTTGCATCACTTGAAGATAAAAATTTAGTTACAAGCACCTCAAACTTTGTGCATTAGATCCATGCAAAAATGATCCTTTTTTGAGATGTTGCCTTAGGGAGCAATTCATTCTTCATGATCACAATGATTTGATGTAGGATTACTAAGTGAATTCGTCCCTTTCATACCTAGTTAATTTGTGTTTAGGAATAAATAACACTTAATGTCTTTGTCAATTTTAGGGTTTTCATCCTCCATATCATTTTTCTAATACCATCTTCTTGACTATATTTTAAGGAGAATCATATTAATTTTTGCCCCACCTATCTCTACATGACTATTCTTATTATTGAAGTGCAATGGTAGTAGGTGGACTACTATACTTTCTTATATTAAAATAAACCCAAAACTATGACAACATTTTTTAAATTGGTTATATAGAATTGAATATTTATCTACATGTATAACATCATGATCACATAGAGGCATTACAACAACTTGGATATTATGCATGTATCACTTGGCAAGATTTGAACTCGGGTCTCCTCTTTGAAAGTCAAGGAATTTAACCAAATGAGCTAATGACGTTTGATAGGACTATAATAACCTACTAATTCCTTAATTACTTATTTTTAAGGGGTCTTATTCATACTCCCAATATTTCATGATACCATTTTCATCATTATTTTTTATTATTATTTATGAGCTTAGCGTCAATTATTGCAAACACTTGTAATAATTTTTTTAAAATTTACCTATATCAATATCCCTCTCAATTTCTTTTTATTTTTATTTTTGCTTTAAGGTCTTTCTAACCTTTTCCCATTCCAACCAACAGTTTAATCTCCAACAATATCTTATATTTTTTCATAACGAGAGTTATAATTTAAATGTCTAGACTACCTTGAAGAATCTAAAGAGTAAGGAATAACCTCACAAACACTTCTTTCTTATTGCTACTTCGGAAACCTAAAATTGCAAGGATGATCCCCCATAGTAATTACTTTCTTTTGCAACCATGAAAATCCCAAATGTTTCCCTAGAAATATTAAAGTGGAAGGATGGTCCTCCATAGTAATTAATTTTTTATATTACCATAAAAACCATAAATATCCATGGATATCCCCCTATTTGCTATGTTACTCTTGAAATTGTAAAGTGCAAGGGATTAACTCTACACTACTCTCACTTTTATTGTAATGAGAGGATTTTATAATACTTGAGGAAAATGAATATGATTCATCTAGATTAAACTTGACCTCTTTTGCCTCCCTTATTTTAAAACTTGCCTTTGTGTCTTCCTTGGCATCTCTAGTTCCTTCTGAATTTGAACTTATGCAATATCCATTATTTCTTCATGGTTGATTTGAGTAAACAATAATGACCTTCTCCATCTAATGATGCAAAGGGGTTTTCTTTACCACTTTTTTGGGAGTGGAAAATCCTTGATCTAATCTACCTTATATTATGATATTATCTCCTTGCTTTATACCTAATTTTATCTCATACCCAATATTTTCTCTTTGTCTATTTTTCCACCTTGTAATCTCTTTCCATATGTCAAATCTCATAATATTTATGATATTAAATTGCAACATTTTCATGATCCACTTATTGATCCTATTATCTTGATTTATATTTTATCTTAATATATTATGCCAAATGTATTAAAATATCCATGGCAACACATATTTGGGTATATATAACATGCCTTTACTACCTAGTAATTGGTCCCTCCTAGATGAATTTCCCTAGAGTGTATCAATATTCTTCAAAAACTCCTAAGCTAATATGAAAGTACAGAAGTCCTAACCCATGCTAGAAGCCTCTTAATAGTTTTTGTCTCCACAAAATTAGTTTTACACCATGGACTTAAATATAATGCATATCTCCCCCTAAACCACGAATCACCACCCATTATTTTATCCCTATTTTTCAAATTGGAGAAGATGAGAAAAATCCATTTGCTATAAAATTCATGGAGTAATTTGAATTCATGTCCACTTCCACTTGCTCAAATTTTTCTTAGCCATGGAATTTATATATTGAGTTATGCTTCTAAGAATCATTATATCATGTTGGATCATCTCATCCTTGGTAATCACTTCTAGTGTAACATATGCCACCTAGATAGTGTTTGCCATAGATTTAATCTTCCTCTTGTACCTAACTAGGGAATCTATACTTCTAGTTAAGACTTCAAAAAATGACTTTCCTACCATGTTGCATAGCATTTTCTTATAAGAATCCTTTATTTTCTATTTTTACAACAAATATGAAACAAGAAAAGTTGAGGCTCCCTTATTGCTTGTGCTTGCTACATGGTCACACTCTAAACACTCATTCCTTACTCTTTCCAAAATATCTAAAATAAGAAAGTGCGAGACTTGCTCCCATCTAGAATTGGCTACACTATTTAGTAGGTTATATTACAAAAGGAACGAAGTTTAGTTTTACTTTTGATTATATCATTTTTTTTATGGAAAACATCCCAGAAGGGATGCCGCTTTTGGGTAAGGCCCAAGGAGGCAGGGGTATCCATTTCGCTAAAATCAACTAGGGCTCGAACCTAGCCTACCACCTTTGACATACTCAAGGAGCAAACAAACACACAATAATATTAAAATAAATAAATATATAAATAAATAAAAATAAGGATAATAAAATAAAATAAAAAATATGCTCCTTGAGTGTGTCAAAAAGATAAAGCACAACCAAACACACACAAACAAAAATATAAAAAAAACCACAACACGAACCACATAGAAAAACACAAGAACAACAAAACAAACACAAACATGAAAAAACAACATAACACTACAAAGACATAACCAACAAAAACATGAAAAAAAAAACAACCAAAACCTAAAAAATTAAAAAATAAAAATAAAAATAAAAATAAAAAAACAACCAACAACAAACAATAAACAAAAATAAAAAACATAGAAAACACTCACACACAAAAACACAAATTAACACAAACATACAAAAACACAAGAACAAGAATAAGAACAACAAAAACACAAGAACAATAAAAAAAAACACAAACAAACACAAACAACAAAAACACAAGAACAATAACAAAAAACACAAAAAAACACAAACAACAAAAACACAAGAACAACAAAAAACAACACAAAGAACAAAAAAACAAAACAAAACAAAACAAAAAAACACACACACCTCAAAAAACTAAACAAAAAACAAAAAAGAAAAAAGAAAAAAATTGAACATAACAATGACCTTTCTAGACCAAAAGACTTTTAAGGCAAGAATCAATAGAGGAAACAAAATAATGAATAGTTTGAGCTAGGGAACTAAAATACCTTGACCGAACCAAAGAGAAGCAAAAATAAAGCAAGAAGAAACTAGGTACCTTCAGAACTGAAGCTATCCAAACAAATGATAGAAAGAAGAGCTTCCCTTATTTGTGAAGTCCACCATCTAGGAGGGTGGCCATAACAAGTAAGATCACCTTTGTCCAAAGTTAAATTAGCTAAAGCATCAGTAGTCTTGTTTTAATCCTTAACCACATGATTGTAATCAACTTTCAAAAATCCTATCTGGATTAATTGGATCTTCTCAATAATTCATTTTATTCTCCAATCAACCTTATGATTCTTAGAAGGAATCTTCAAAATATTAATCATGAGTTGAGAGTCAGACTCAACTAACACCTTTTCCCATCCAACCTTAGTAGCCTCTTGAAGGCCTCTGATGATATCATACCCCTTAGCAAGGTTATTGGAAAGAATGAGCAAATTTTTAGCAAAAGTAAAAACTAGGGAGCCATCTGAAAGTCTACCAATTCCTCTCGCACTAGCTTTTCTAGGGTTCACTCTAGAGGATCCATCAGTATTAATTTTTCCAAAATCCTTAGGAGGAGGTTGCAAATTTCTTGTCCTATCCTCTTACAAATACTCACATTCCCTTTAAGTTTGTTGCCCTTAGAAGATTTAATATTCAATATTTGCATCACTTGATCCCATCTTTGGTGGGAGTTTTGGAGGTGATTAAGGAGTTGATGGACTAATTCAACTATGTTGGCTATGGTATTTTGCCAAATATAGTGAATATCCTTCCAATATTGATTAAAAAATTGGTTGTTCCTTTTATTCTAGATATTCCAAAGAAGAATGGTAGAACCCATCCAAACTAACTGCCTAATAAAGTGATCAACACCCTCTTGTTTAGGCCAATCCCTCCAAAGTTGTTCAAAAGTAAAAAAATTGGACCATTGTAAGCCAAGTAAAGTGGCCATTCTCCTCCATATCTTAGAGGCTAAAGTACACTCAATAAAAATATGGCTGAGATTTTCTACATTCTCTCCACATATTTCACATCTAAAAGGGCCACGAAAATCATGCTTCATAACTTGCTCATCAGTAAGCACCCTACGATGTAATTGTTGGTCATCAAATCTGCCTAGGAAAGGATTTTGGGTGAGTGTATGCACCCTAGAACTGGACCAAAATTGAAAGGCCAAAGGGAAGAGATACCCCTTGTACCAATATCTGGAGAAATGCCGGCTCCTATGCTAAACTTCTCAGGTGTTTTGAGATAAGGGTGCAAGAAAGATATAAAAGGAGTTAGGGTTAGAGAAATAAATAAAAGGGATAATGGAAGAGAGATCAAGTAGTTTAAAGTGGGGAAGAACAGGAAGCACGATCACCAACTGACAACTTGAATAGAAGCAAAGAACACCAAGAATAAACGAAAGAGACACTACATTAACTTTCTTATGTATCCTCTGGGCGAGCTCATAGGGATTCTCCTTCTCCCTTTCATCGAAATTCAGGGTTCAGAGTAAAGACAATTAGGATAAGGGAATGTAACAAAAACCACAACCCACCAGGCAGCATAAAAGAAAACCAATACAATGTTTTCCACTCCTATGTATCCTTCAGACGAGTTTCAATCACACATCGGACGCAGGGTTCAGCATCTCGGTATACAAACAAAGAAAGACAAAAGAATCAAGCACAAAAGGCAGCATAAAAGAGAAGAATTGAGCCCAAAGTTCTTTAGTATTAATTGTAGGACATCAAGTTACAACAACTTTCTAGCAGATAGTTCCCCCCATTTTTCATTACAATGCTTGGGTTTTTATAGAGGACCCGGCCCTCTGAGTCATAATTACATAAAAAAGAGAAGTACACCCTCGAGCCCTGAGGAGTCGGCTTCCCGAGGCTCTCGCGATCGAGTTTTCAAATTTTTTACCAAAATTGGCAACTATAACCGGGTCAACTATGAAAAGATGCATCGATGAGCCGTATGGATGTCCTTGGTATTTGGGTGCAGTGCCCGAGTGGCCGCCATGCTCTCCGGGCTCTTCATCATGGCCTGATACTTTGCTTTCAATTGCCAAAAATGAACAGCGAGCTTATCGGGCACAAAAAAATGCATTTATGAGGCACTTGATCACCTCGGGAAAATACTCAGCTTGGAGCGCGTGCCCTTGTGGTACTTTGCTAGTCTTTTAACTTTTCTTTGGAACGGATTTGTGCCAAAGTAGATTTCCTTCACAAAACGGGGTCTTCATTTCTTGTTGCATCGCTGTTCCAAAAATGGTTCGACGAGGTCCTTTGCCCAAAGTAAATACTTCGTTGATGAGCCCTCAAAACGCTTCGCCACGATCCTTCTTCAAAATTGCAGTTCGGAGATGTTTCGGCCAAAGTGCATCCTTACCTTCAAAATGCATCTTCTACTTCGGGTGAAAGTACTTCGCAAGAAAGTTGGCCGAAGCAGATGCTTCGCAATGATTTTTGGCGAAGTAGAAATGGTTCGCTGATGCGAGGCCCAAAGTGGATGCTTCGGCAAACTTTTGGGCAAAGTGTTTTCGGTACTGCGTTCTTCTACAAACCGCTTTGCAAAACTTTTGCCTGAAGTAACCTTTTGAAATGCTTCGGGTGTGAAGCAGTTTCATTCTTTCTCCTTTGTACTTTACTTCGGCAACACTGCTTCGCAAAAAATCTTGCCCGAAGTAGCTGCTGGAAATTCTTCGGGCCCGAAGTGGATGGCTTGCCTTAGCCAATTTGGACTATGGTCTGGACCTTCCTTCTTCGACGAAGTTGTTCTTTTGAATGCCGCTTCGCTTAATTTTCCCTCGAAGTAGTGATTTGAAGCGCTTCAGGCCTGAAGTTCTTTTTAGCGCTTCGGCAATACTACTTCGTAAAAATTTCACCTAAAGTAGTGCTGGAAATGTTTTGGGCCCGAAGTGGATGGCTTACCTTTTTGACGGCAAAGCTCTTTTTTTTTATTATACAAAGGGGTGGCATTGAAAGCCAAAATTGCTGTAGCTTTTCAAATAACAAAATAACAAAGAAAAAACTTTACAAAACACTGTACAAAATTTTGATATCCTTTTCTACTCCTTGAGAAATGTGACAAAATTGTCAACATTCTTGGTGGCTAGCGGGGCAATGAGCTCGTCTCAGTGGAAGAACCCCTAGCTTTGATCCATTGGGCTAGAGTCCCCTCTAGATCCTTCTCCTCCTTCTTCCTCTGGGAGTGTCTTTGAAGTTGGTTCTCCTTCTTTTTCTGCTTCTCCTTCCTCCTCTACTCCTTCTTCTTCCTCTTCTGCTCCTTCTTCTACTTGCGTGGCCTCCTAATGTAATGATGGGACAAGACGATCATGAATTTTCTTCATGGTTCGACGAACGTGGGCCCATACCCCTTTTTGAAATGGTTCTTGGTCTTTGAGTGCCTTGACCAAAACATAGAACCGATCAATATCTATAGAGGAATTCGTTTATTTTGGCACCCATGAAGCCAGGCCGATTGTCCATGATGATCGCTTCGGGGATGCCAAACCTGGTGATCAATCCTTCTAGGAAGGTGATTGCAGTCTCTTGATCTGCATGCTTTGTAGGAATCGCTTCGGCCCACCTGGTGAAGTAGTTAGTCACAGTAAGGATAAATTTATGCCTAACGAAAGAGTTCGGAGATATGACCCCTATGAAATCTAGCCCCCATTATTGGAAGGGCATCTCTACTTGTATCGATTGAAGAGGCATCGAAGCATTTCTGCTTTGGCCGATGAACTTCTGACACTGCTCGCATTTGCGACAAACGACAAAGGCATCAGCGAAGAGTTTGGGCCAATAGTACCTTGCCTTGATGATCTTGAGCACAGTTGTTCTCCCTGCGAAGTGGCCTCCCGATAGTCCTGAATGAAATTCTCCCAAGACTTTCCTTTTATCATCATCTTTTATACACTTGAGAAAGATACCATCAATGTTCCTAAAAAATAGGCCTTCGGGGCACAGAGTATATCGGGCAGACCGCATCCTGAAATGTCTTTGCTATGAAGCATTTAGATGCCAAGGACAACTGCCAGTGTTGAAGTATTCAACTATTTCACTGACCCAGTCCTTCTCATCCTCTTCCTGGTTAGCGAAGCATCCTTCGAATAGTGAGTCATTCCATCGAGATTTTGTCGCTTTGGCCGCTGCACTCTTTGCTAATTCTTGACACAATGCATGACCACGAACCAATTTTGTGGGCTTGATCTCAATGTCAAATTCTTGTATCTTATTCACCCAACCAGCTCTCTTGCTCCCCAATTCTCCTTGGATGATGAAATTGCACATGTCGAGGTGAATGACAAAGACTGTGACCCGACTTTGGGAGATGAACTGTTTGAACTTTCTAAGGGATTTCATTATTGCATGTACCTGACGTTCTATGAAATTATATTTCTCTTCATGGGGATTGATCACTTGGCTCAAAAACATGATGGGACGCTCCTCACCATGTTCCCCTTTTTGAGTCAGGACCGCAGCATAACTTTCAGGCTCTCCTATAGCATACATGATAAAATCTCGACTGTAGTCAGGGTTTATTAGGACCGATGCCTAAGCAATTCGGGCCTCAATATCTTCGAATGCTTCCTTTATTTCTTTGGTCCAACTGAATTCAACGCCCTTTTTCAAAAGTTTGAACATCGGCTTGATGACATCGGGGACAAACTTCCTCACGAAGTTAATCTGGCTGAAGAAAGATTGAAGTCCTTTCTTGTCTGCTGGGAGTGGGAGCTTTGTCAAAGCCTCAGCTATGTCGAGATCTACAGTGAGCCCCTTTTCTGATATCGCATGTCCTAGTAACTTTCCTTTGGTGACTACGAATATGGTCTTCTTCAGATTGATCGAGATGCCAAACTCTCAGCATTTTTCAAAAATTTGTTGTAGATGTATGGGGTGATATTCTCTTCTTTGGGAGAAAATGGTCATGTCATCTAGATAGATGATGATAACCTTATTTAGAAGCTCACCAAAAGCAATATCCATCGCCCTTTGGAAAGTGGCACCAGCATTCGAAAGGCCAAACGACATTCACTGGTAAGAAAATATCCCCCACTTTGTAGTAAATGTTGTTTTATGCTGGTCTTCATCCCTAACCCAGATTTGATTGTATCTAGAGAACCCATCGAGCAGAGAAAAATGTTGAGCTCCAGCCACCGAGTGCAAGATCTGATCGATTTGCGGGAGAGGATAGTGGTCCTTGAGAGAATCTTGGTTCAGGTTGCGAAAGTCTACGCATAACCATATATCTTCATTCTTTTTCCTGACTGGGACCAAGTTCACTACCCACGAAGAAAGTTTGATGGGATAAATGATCTTTGCCTTGAGCATCTTCAGCAGTTTGGCCTTCATTAGGACCTCGATCTCAGGATTAACCGGTCTTTGCTTTTGTCGAAAGGGTTTGACCCCCTCCTGCAATTCGATTGTGTGCTGAACCAGCTGTCGATTGTACCCCCTGAGGTCTTGATAAGACCAATCAATTATGTTGAGATACTTCTTGCACAAAGTTTGGATCTGTTCTATCTCTTCTGAAGTGCAATCGGTTCCAACTTTTATTGCCTTTCCAGGTTCAAGCTCTAAATCTCGATACTATTTTTCATTGACCTTAATCATGTGAGAGAGTGCTCGATCATTTTGATCAAAGAGGCTTTCAAGAGTAATCAGTCCTTTGGGAATGTGGTTATTCTTTAATTGAACTAGCCCTTCATATTTTTCTTCATCAGAGCTTCTTTCTTCGACTGTGGCGACTTCTTGGATCATGAAATTTACAATCTGCTTGTCATTGTCAAAGACTTGCCAATGCAAATCTTTGTTTGGGACAGAGGGTCTGTAGATCATCCTCACAGCTTTGGGCTTGTGTACCATGTCTTCTACTGGAGAGTACTTTGCTGCAATGGATGCCAGAACATCGGCATGTCGATTCTTTTCTCTTGGGATAGACTACAGATTGAGAGACTCGAACTAGTCGAACAAGTCCCATACCCTATTGCGGTATGATTTTAGATAATGCTTTTTTGAAGTACACTTATTTGTGACTTGGTTGCAAACCAATTCAGAATCCCCAAATATTTGGAGTTGATTTATACCTAACTTGTTAGCCTTCTTGAGTCCTAGGCATAATGCTTCATATTCTGCTGCATTGTTGGTGCAGCTCCATAACAACCGATAGCGATACTCCTTTTGCTATCCGAATGGTGAGAATAGAAGGATTCCTACCCCAATACCATTTTTACATCGGGCACTGTCGAAGAACAACTTACATAGTCCTTCTTGAGCACTTGTTTTGTTCTCTGGTTGTGCATGTTTTTCAGGCTTAGCAATTGCATAACATCCTATCTCGGTTTCCACCATGGTGTTAAAGTCTGCCAAAGAGAACTCATCTTCATAACTTAGTTGCATAAGATATTCCTCGACCAGGTCTACCTGCTCTATTTCCTCCACTATTGCATTCATTGGATCGTTGCTTTCTTCTTCGGACATCTTCTACACAAGAAAGGAAGAAGGCTTTTCATTATAGATCTTCACCTTCTTTCCTTTGAATGGGATCTCCAGATGAGAGTAATCCATAGACAGATATCCGCCCAGCTTTTTTGTGAATTCCCTTGACAAGCACATACTAAAATAAGGCTCCAAGTCGACTACCACTACCTCTTGTATGACCGTGATATGAGGCATCTTATGTAGTCGGATAGGAATGTCTTTCATCACCCCTAGAGTCTTCACTGGGGTTCCATCCAACTAGAGTACACCTTGACTACTTCGCGTGTATTCCATTCCTATTTCTTTGCAGACTGCTCTTGGCATGACTGTTGTAGCGGCCCCAGAGTCGATCATGCAGTTATGTACAATATACCCTTCCATTTGTAGGGATAGGTAGAACAGAGGTGGTCTATTTTTCCCCATGATGGATGTGGATAGGGTCTGCACAAGAGCAAGCGGTGCTACCTTTTTTGCTTTAACTGTCTTCAATGATTCTTGCAGCAGGTATACTTGTCCAAGTAGGTGTAGTGCATCATACAAGCTAATTTTGGCTGGAATCTTCTTTAGCTCCTCTACAATGTTATACTCCAGGGATTTGAGCACTTCAGGTTCCTTTCTAGGTTCCTATCTGGTGTGATACTGCTCCGTAGCTTCAACTCTTTGTCGCTTAGTTAGTGAAGGAAAATTGAGCTTTTCCTTAGCCTGCTCCTTAGTTTCTACCTGAGGTGGTTTGACAGAGGCCTTTTAAGTGGTTTCTTTGATTGGTGCAAGCGGAGGAGCTTTGTTCATAGCCGAAGAAGATGATTGTCCTTTCTTGGGTCGGTCATCCCCTTTTAAGGGAGCCATCTGAGTAGCATCTACTTCTATTGCCTTCTTTCCTCCTCTAGTAAGCACAACAACCGACTCCTCCTCACTAATTGTCAAGTTTTGACTCATTTTCCTAATGACGTTGACTTGACCGCTATGACTACTGCTTTCCAGTGTTTGTACATAGTGTTGGTGCAACATGCAGGTATTTTCTTCATGTAGATCATTGCACGTAGAGCACCAATATACATAATCATAAGTGCTTGGAGCTTCATCAATTGTAGCATTTCTCACCGAAGCTTTCCCTTGCTGGACTGCTTGGTCTTTGGTAAGCGTAGGTGTAGGATAAGATCTTCTCGGTAGGAATTCCTGTTGCTCTTGCTTCTTTTTCACAATGGTCATGTCATTGGACAACATCTGAATTGTAGAGTTCAAAGACTGCATCTCTTGTAAAATTTTAGTTTGTATATCATTGCCTTTCGAAACGAGTGGTAATGAAACCATCGTCGATATTGGAGGTAGGGCGGGGTGTTGAGGTGGTGCTCGTAGTATAGGAAACATCGAAGTGACAGTGGGCTACAAAGTTGAAAATGTAGGGAAATGAATTTGTGGAGCGGTGATTTGAGACATGATAGGATTTGGGTTCCATGATGAGATTGGGAGTGCAAGGGTTGTAGAGATTTGCAAAGCGGTTGTGCTTGCATACTAGAATTGAAGGAATTTAGGAAGTATGGGCATCAGCATCCTTTGGGGAAGCTTTCCCATAGCTATCAAATCCATTTCCGCCCTCTTGGCTAACTCATACAACTCAAGAAAAGTATTAACGTTAGAATATCTTACCATGAGACTGATATTAGGGTTGAAATCTCGAAGGAAATAGAGTGCTGCAGCTTCGTCGATTGGCCGAAGTCCAACTGGCACTCTCTGCCAGGTTCGAGCGAACCTAACATTGAAATCTATGATTTCTTCTTGTGGATGCCTCTTGATCAAAGTGAACTGATGTAGGATAGAGGTAGGGTCAGAAGACTCATTAAAGTTTCCCATCAGTTGACCAGCTAATTGGTCCCATCTCGTAATACTAACAGGTGGTAAAGATCTATACCAGTAGAGGAGTTTTCCTCTAAGGGAAAGAACTAGAAGCTTTACCATAATTTGCTCTTCTATAATGTCGTGGATCGTCGCCAAAGATATTGTCCTGGATATGCTCCAGGGCAGTCTTCCCAGTTCCATCAAACATTGGGATCTTCTTTATGGCAGTAGGCAGCACTTGCCCTTGTCCCGCTAGATTCAATGGTGACAAAGAATCCCATGCTGGGCACGACCTGGGTGGCGGTGGCTACTGCATTTGCTGCTATTGTTGTGCCATACTTGCTCTTAGATTTTGAGAAATAGTGATTCCTGAAGCTCCACCTTGATTGCTAATAGGACAATTAATAAGGATAGAAGCACTAGGATGCTTTTGTGAGTTGGGAGGATTAGGAGGGAAACGAGATGCTGTGCTATCAGAAGTTAGGTCTTGTTCGTCAACAACAGCCTCTTGTGAGGACGTTCCTCATAATAGTGAATCGGGGGTGACCAACCTTGATCGCTCCCCAAAGGCGTCAATATCTAGCTCAAAGAACTCGGTTTCCTCTCCTCTATTCTTAACTCTCCATCTTGTTTGCATGAAGGCACAAAATTTTGGTACCGATCTTTACGACTTAAAGATTCTCGGGTAAACAGAGTCGCCAGATGCTAAGAGTCTTTCGGTAATGAGAGCATCGGTTCTCACTACTAGTCAGGTGAGACTGACAAGGTCACACCGGGGACTTGTTAGAACTATTGGCCTCGATGAAGGTGGGTTTGAGATTTGCACTTAAAATATGGGACCTTTGTCCCATCGAGCGTGCCAAAAATTGTTGGTCATCAAATCTACCTAGGAAAGTATTTTGGGTGAGTGTATGCACCCTAGACCTAGACCAACATTGAAAGGCCAAAGGGAAGAGATGCACCTCGTACCAACATCTAGAGAAAGGCCGGCTCCTATGCTAAACTACTCAGGTATTTTGAGATAAGGGTGCAAGAAAAATATAAAAGGAGTTAGGGTTAGAGAAATAAATAAAAGGGATAAGGGAAGAGAGATCAAGTAGTTTAAAGTGGGGAAGAACATGAAGCACGATCACCAACTGACAACTTGAATAGAAGTAAAGAACACCAAGAATAAACGAAAGAGACACTACATTAAATTTCTTATGTATCCTCTGGGCGAGCTCACAGGGATTCTCCTTCTCCCTTTCATCAAAATTCAGGGTTCAGAGTAAAGACGATTAGGATAAGGGAATGTAACAGAAACCACAACCCACCAGGCAACATAAAAGAAAACCAATACAACATTTTCCACTCCTATGTATCCTTCAAATGAGTTTCAGGGTACAGTCCTTGATCACACATCGAATGCAGGGTTCAGCATATCGGTATACAAATGAAGAAAGACAAAAGAATCAAGCACATAAGGTAGCATAAAAGAGAAGAATTGAGCCCAAAGTTCTTTAGTATTAATCGCAGGACATCAAGTTACAACAAATTTCTAGCAGATAGTTCCCCCCATTTTTCATTACAATGCCTGGGTTTTTATAGAGGACCCGGCCCTCTGAGTCACAATTACATAAAAAAGAGAAGTACACCCTCAAGCCCTGAGGAGTCGACTTCCTGAGGCTCTCGCAATCGAGTTTTCAAATTTGTTACCAAAATTGGCAACTATAACCGGGTCAACTATGGAAAGATGCATCGATAAGCCATATGGACGTCCTTGGTATTCGGGTGCAGTGCCCGAGTGGCCGCCATGCTCGCCGGGCTCTTCATCATGGCCTGATACTTTGCTTTCAATTGCCAAAAATGAACAACAAGTTTATCGGGCACAAAAAAATGCATTTATGAGGCACTTGATCGCCTCGAGAAAATACTCAGCTTGGAGCACGTGCCCTTGTGGTACTTTGCTAGTCTTTTAACTTTGCTTCAGAACGAATTTATGCCGAAGTAGATTTCCTTCACAAAATGGGGTTTTCACTTCTTGCTGCTTCGTTGTTCCAAAAATACTTCGATGAGGTCCTTTGCCCGAAGTAAATACTTCATCGATGGGCCCTCGAAACGCTTCACCATGATCCTTCTTAAAAACTACGGTTCAGAGATGTTGCCTTAGCCAATTTGGACTGTGGTTTAGACATTCCTTCTTCGGCGAAGTTGTTCTTTTGAATGCCGCTTCGCTCAATTTTCGCTCAAAGTAGTGATTTGAAGTGCTTCGGGCCCAAAGTTCTTTTTAGCGCTTTGGCAATACTACTTCGCAAAACTTTCACCCGAAGTAGTGCTGGAGATGCTTCGGGCCCGAAGTGGATGGCTTGCCTTTTCGATGGTGAAGCTCTTTTTTTTTATTATACAAAGGGGTGGCATTGAAAGCCAAAATTGCTGCAGTTTTTCAAATAACAAAATAACAAAGAAAAAACTTTACAAAACACTGCACAAAATTTTGATTTCCTTTTCTACCCCTTGAGAAATGTGACAAAATTTTCAATAGTAATAAAATCCAAGTAAAGAACCTCACCTTAGGCCAGAGCTTTTAAGCCCACAACTAAGAAAAGATGTCAGAAGACTGGTTGGGTTATTATGGCATAAGGTCAAATAACCTTGAGCAACTAAATACTCACCCTTAGTAGTGTTTTTCCATCCAAAATAATATTTTTCATGGGACAAAGAGAGATATCTCATATGAAGGATGCCTTGGATATCTTGTATTTGCCTTTCTAGGATTTGAATAGACCAGTACTCAATAGGAATCCAATATCTACCAATATTTGAATTAACAGTATGGTACTCATAATAATTAGCCACCTTTATCCAGCTAGATCGGTGAAGCTCCTCCATCCAAGACCTCTAATTAGGAAACTGAGTTATCAAAGGCTTGTGACCATTCCAAGAATCTATCCAAAAAAATCTGTTGACCATTATGAATGATCCAAAATTAATTTTTCTTTATCAAATCCTCACTAGTCTTAAGAACTGCTCCAATGGGATAACCTTTGTTAGGAAGTTGATAGCGAACAAGGTCTTCAGGACTTTTGTTCTCAACATATTTAGCACAAATATTATTGGCCCAAAGATCATTGGGGTTATGCAACATCCTCCAATATAGTTTAATAGCTAAATATTTGTTGCTATTAATAGAATACTGGAATCATAACCCCCCTTCATTATTAGGAAGACATAAAGTATCCCATTTCACCAAGGCCAATTTTATTTTCTCCTTAGTACCATTCTAGAGGAATCAATGACTGATTTGATCCAATTCTCGAAGAACAACCTTTAGGATATTCAAAATGGAAGAAACATAAATAGGAATAGCTTGAAGGATTGATTTTACCAAGGTGATTCTACCCCTAGAAGAAATCCACTTGTTGGTCCACTTTCCAATTTTCTTCTTGACTTTATCCAACAACCAATTCCAATATTTTTTTTTGCCTTTGAATATTGATGGAAATACCTAAATAAGTGATTGGAAGGGAGGTCTTATTATATCTTAATTCATCCAAGCCCATGGATTCTTATCTGGCAGAGCAATGAAATAAAATAACTTTAGATTTATCTTCATTGATCAATTGCCCGATAGCCTTAGAAAAATAGCTAATGATTTGCTTAATATTAGAAGCTTCCTTAATTGTAGCTTTACCTAAAAGAGTAGAGTCATCAAAAAATTGAATATGAGAGATAGGTCTAGCTCCATGAGTAATGGTAACGCTCTCAAGGGTTTTGTTTTCCCTCTTTTTGGTTATAGTCCTACCCAAGCATTCAACAAGAATGATGAATAAATAAGGGGATAGCGGGTCACCTTGCCTAATACCTCTAGAATCTGGGAACGACTAAGAAGGCCTACCATTGATAAGAACTAAGTAGAAACTGAAGAGATACATCCCATATTCCAATCCATCCAATCCTTAGAGAAACCAAATTGCCTCAAAAATTTGATAAGGAAGTGCCAATCCACTCTATAATAAGATTTGGATAAGTCTATCCGAATGAACATGGAAGGATATTTTTGCATATCAATGGAATGGATGGCTTCTTGAGCAAGAACTATTTCATCTACTATTTGACACCCTTCCACATAACCCCCTTGTTCAAGGGAAATAATATTATGCAAAAGAGGCTTTAAAATTTCTGCCATGATCTTAGTAATGACTTTGAGAAGAACATTACATAAAGCAATAGGTCTAAAAGTTGACATATGATCAACCTCTTGAGCTTTTAGAACAAGAGTAATATATGTTTTATTGATAACCTTAAAATTTTCTTTGGATTTCCTGGATTCTTCCACCACCTCTAATAAATTAGCATGAAGGATATCCCAGAACTCTTGGTAGAACTCAATGGGAAAACCGCCAAGACTTGGGATTTTCCCTTTTTGTATTTTAAAATATACCTATTGAAGCTCATTGATAGTAACAAGAGCAATACAAATAAAGATCTTCTCAAAAATGATAAGACAAGGGATTGCTTGAAGAACATTTTGTTGAGAAGCTGAGTCAAGAGGAGTAGCAACAAACATATTGGAAAAGTAATTGACAACAATGGACTTCATGCCATCCCAAGTATAGATAACATCTCCAGAATTTGATTTTAGGTAAGAAATAAAGTTGTGAGATCTTTGGGCTAGAAGAGATCTATGGAAGAAATTTGTGTTCCGATCCCCTTATTTGAGCCATTGAATTCTAGATTTTTGCTTCCATAAGAGTTCTTCTCTTTTTTCCCATTCCTCTAACTAAGTTGTGAGTTTAATTTCATATGCACTTATATTCTTTGTGAGGTCATCTAAATGAATTTTCCTATTCAAATTTTCAAGTTGAGCAATAACTTCATATTTTTTTTATGAACATCCCCAAACTCTTTCTAGTTCCAAGTCTTGATTTTGGATTTAATGTATTGTAGTCTTTTAGCAAAATAGAACATCTTAGTCCCATACGTAGACTTACCTTCCTTCCACCATTGTTGCACACAAGGTCTAAAGGAACTGTCTCTAAGCCACATTAATTGAAAATGTAAAGGAGAGAAACTCACATTGGTTTTCCACATTTCCACCATGACTGGCCAGTGATCCAAACCAACATTGTTAAGAGTCTTCACTTTAGAAATGTGACCATGGATAGAAAATTTTAGAGAGCAAAAACCTATCCAATCTATCCATTATACAAGCTAAGCCTTGCATTCTATTAGACCAAGTCATAAGGCCATTATTTGGTTGGATGTCCACAAGATGGAGGTTTGAAATATATTCGCTCATGAGGTTAGTTCTTTTGTCCAAATTTCTATTTTCCCTTATTTTCTCGTCAAGAGAGAGGATGGTATTGAAATCTCCTTCGATCAAGATCTAAGATTCAGGAAAATGAGAGATAATATGAGTTATATCCTTCCACAGTCTTATTTTTTCCTCAAATGTAGTCGGAGCATAAACAATAATGCAAAGCATAAGTTGGTTGGAATGTCTACTTTGAATAGCTAAAGCTAAAAGACCCCAAGTGGAAACCATATGGTGAATAACTACCTCTTTTGGGTCCCAAAGACAAGAAATGCCACCAAAAGTCCCCTGGGAACTGAGAAAAATCACTTTTCCAGCTGGCCAAATTTTACTAGCAATTGAGTCCATATCCTCCATTGACATCTTCATTTCTTGAAGGAAAATAAGATGTGGATGATTTATCTGAATCATTCTTCTAATTTCATTTTGTTTTGAAAGACTCCCTTTGATTCCTCTAATATTCCAAATGACGATCTTCATTATTACCAGGGCTAAAAAAGTTGGAAAGGGCATTAATATTACCTTCCTCTACAAGATTTTCACCTTCTTTTACCATATGATATTGATTGGTATTGCAACCTGCCTTTTTATTAGAATCCATCTTTAGTTTTTTTTCCCTATTTCTTGACTTACTCCAATTGAATCTGAGATGGCTTCTAAACTTGAAGCATGCTCGTACACAACCAAAATTTTACTAGAGGGTTCAACAAAGTCTATATTGGGACTTGTATTATCTGAAGTTTTGATATTTAAAAGATTGCTTTCTTGTGTAAATTTTCTTCCGTTTTTTCTGTTGAAAACCTTTGATTTGTTGGTTTGTCTCTGAGTTCTTCCCTTCATATTTAAATTGTGTTTCTAAGATTTTTGTTTCCATTATTTGATCTTCCTCACTTGGGACATCATTTGTGGAAAGGATTTTAAACATATTAGCAGATGAATTTGATTGATCCTTCATAATTTTTTTTTTTTTTAGTGTTCTTCTTCTTAGGCATTTGGAAACCTACTGAGTTTATATCTTCTTTATTTTGATCAGGAATTTTATTTGGGCAAGCACTAGCCAAATGACCATATTCATGGCAAATTATACAATGAAAAGGAATGTTCACATAGTTTACTACTTGCTCCCAAGTGTCTTCCCCAAATTGTAATGTGATATTTTTAGGTAGGGGTTTGTCAAGATCCATTAAAATACAAATCCGAGCATAAATAATATGTTCAAAATTTTTAGTACAATCAACAATCATCATAAAAGTTCCAAAAGAGTTTCCAATTGAAGAAAAAATATTAGGATTCCAAAATTCAATAGGGAGGCCAAAGAGTCTAACCCACACATGAGCTGTAGAAGGCATCTCTTCTTCAAATTTAAATTTAGTATGTCAAGGCTTCATGAAAATCCTTGCCCTTCTAAAAAACCAATGACCCCCTTGAAAAGTTTTCTCTCTATATTCATTATTAGCAAATAAAACAAGAAAATAACCATTTGGATAAATAGAGATTTGTAACTCACCTTTAGTTTTCCAGCTTTTTGCAGCCCATAATTTGAAAGTAGATAGGCTTGGACGAAAATCCACGAACCGATAAATTAGTTCTCTTTTTTCTAGATCTTCAATGCCAGTCTAAATGTTACCCATATCAAGCTTAACAATAGGAGTTCCATTAGCTGCTTTAAGATATCCTGACTCCATTTTCCTATGATCAATATTAGGCATTATTAGAGGTTTATGGGAAGCCCTAATATTAATATTAGCATTGGGCTAAGGCTATCCACCATGGAGGGCATCTCTAAAATTTATTTTTGAGGCTGAGTCTTCGAAATTCTTACCCTTGATAGGGGTTTTCAGAGTAGATTTATTTTGTGGGTGCACCTTAGCACTAGATTCACTTGAGATATGAGCCATTTTTTGATCAACTGCTTGAAACTTATTTCGTGATCTCTTTAATCCTTGCCTTAGACGTCGTGGAAAGGTATGGTTTTCACTTTTTTTTTTTGCAACAAATTGGAAGCCGTTTTCACTTAAGTTCACAACATGATCTATTGAAAGATATTTTTATAACACATATTGGATCCCATGCAACATATCCTAACAAAATATTGAGCATAAACCACAAAGATATTGGTCACTAGGGCCCGAAGGCTCAAAAATCCAACCTTTGGAGCTACTTGCACTCAACCTAGATGAAACCCTCGTACAATCGCTTGTCAAAAATCTTGTTCACACATAGGGATGTGGTAGAATATATGTTGCTCCAAATGATATAAAAATTAGTGGAGATGTTCTAGGGTTTTTCAGGCATCTACCCTCAAAATTTTAGCTAAATTTGAGTCCGGATGAGTGAAATATGGCTGAAACAAGATGTCATAAGCATAACGCTATATAAGTTATAATGTACAACAATCACCTCTACTTAATTATTAAACTTTTCTCCATATGTTCTAAGATTTTTATTATTTAGTATTTGGATTCAATCTCTCATTTTATTCCACGTAACAAAATATCAACAACCCATGAAATATTTTATTTATAGGCATTTCAATTCCTTTGGGACCAAGAACATACAAGCTAGTATGGACTTAAAAGACATTGTTTCTTGATCAAATAATATGAGCTTAATTGATTAAATTCCTTGACTTTTGAGGAGGAGAGCTAGGTTCAAATGTTTCCAAGTGATACAAGTATTATTTTTAAGCTTTTGTAATACCACTATATGGTCATGATGTGATACGAGTGGGTCCCATTTCAACCCCACATAACCAATTAAAAAATAAGATATTGTTTCTAGGTTAATGAACCAAAAAGGCTAAAACCCTCTCTAACCTTCATTTATTAACATAGAATTAGCAAAATAACAACTTGTGGATTAGCTAATGGGCTATGGTTCAATGGTTGAGATATACGATTGACATAGCTCACACCAAGGTTCAAATCCCAATGGCATCAAATAGGCTATATAGCTTGATGTGACTAAGTTGATGTAAAAGGGAAAGGGGAACCCTTTTAAAATCCTACATTTTATTTAACAAAAAAAACTTATGAATTCAATTAGGCTACTTGAAGGCATAAAATCAAGAACTTAGAGTATAATATGAAGGAGGTCAAACTCAACATTAAAAATTTCTTAAATCTAAATTATTTATAAGTTTGTGCAATGATGGTTACATAAAAAATATGTAAAAGATTAGTTAGTGGGATATTGACAATT
Organism: Wollemia nobilis; assembly: GCA_028583015.1. Classification (NCBI taxonomy): domain Eukaryota; kingdom Viridiplantae; phylum Streptophyta; class Pinopsida; order Araucariales; family Araucariaceae; genus Wollemia; species Wollemia nobilis. The sequence goes on along the minus strand of JAQPPZ010012983.1, from coordinate 4,028,787 downwards.
TAAAGGACAGGTCAATATATACACAAGAATCAAGCATTTTATGGAGTTGTAATATTTAATAAGGACACTTGTTTGTGTGGAATATTTAGATTATGCATAACTTGTAGATTCAAGCATTTTATGGAGTTGTAATATTTAATAAGGGCACTTGTTTGTGTGGAAGATTTAGATTGTGCATAGCTTGTAGATTCTTGCATTCAACTTTTTAAAGGATAACTACTTTAAGGTTTCATTAGTTATAACATTGTTTAACTTACTCACTTATGGTTTGAAAAAATCATATTTCATAGTAGTAAATCCTTAGGTAAATTAATTTTCATCTCATTACAAACCTATAACAAGACCCAAATAGTATACACAAAGATATGTTATATAGACTCTCTATAAATATTCTCGATGTAGGTATCAAATGATGAGATGCTTATATAATAGTCCTTGATTTTGAAAACTTGCCATTCATGTGCATTTTTGTTGTAACCATCGATATCTATTCTAAAACCACCCTTAGTGGAAATAGCTAAGTAAAAATTAAACTAGATATTGGGTATTATAATGAAACCAAAAAATAGAGGATAAATAAAAATAATATAAGAATAATAATTTATAAACATGTCTAGTAATAATTTCTAAAGTCTAGTATCATTCAATTAAATAGAAAATTTGGAAAATGAACAAGTTTTAGAAGGAAGAAATATTATATCAAATGGTGTTAGCTCAACTAGTTAAATTTCTCAAATTTCAAGGAAGAGACCAAAATTCTAATCTTGCCAAGCGATACATGCATAATATACCAAGTTGTTAAGATACCATTATGCGATCATGATGTAGTACAAGTTAGAAATAGATTATATTACATCATTTGGATCATGTAAATGTACCTTCCTAGGTACATACTTAGGACATTAGATTACTTTAGGGGGAAGTTATCTAGTTACTTCATGCAATGTAATAAATGCACAAGTGTCAATGTGCAAGTTGTATATGTGCAAGGTGTCCCTTGCACAACTAGGTAGAGTGTTGGCCAAGGAACCTATCTTCCTATATAAAAAGGGCCTCATTGTAACAAGTAGAATATAGAAGCTCAGAGCATATTCATAGGTAGTAGCATAGTGCTGTGTAGATCACCATATATTGGTGATGGGTGCAATGTAGTCCAGTAGCTTTGTTCATGGAGTGTCCATTTCCTCCATAGCTACATTGTATTCATTTTCATCATTTCTATTTATAGCATATTTCAGTCATCTCATAGATTTACTTTCTTTCATATTATTCTGCATCTTGTGATTGCTATCTCCCATTGCACATTGTATCAAAAATCTAATAGTGGTATCAGATCCATAGTAGATCTAGCCATAGTAGATCAATAGGAAAACCACCATTATCATTGAGCCTAAGTTTTTTTTCAACCTGATGCGCTGCTAGACCAACCACTATCAAAAACTCTCAGAAGAGTCTAGGTGGTAGAATTAGGAAGAGCCCAAGTGAGGACTAAAAGAAATATTAGTTCTAGAAATATTGAGATTACATTTGGCTAGAGTCTTTCCACAGAGTTGCAGGAAAAAATCATGAAGACTAGGACTCAACATTCAATCCACTAGATTGACAAATCAACTAGTGAAGATCATTTAGGATATCTAGAATTTGTTAACTATTGCCCAAAGTTTCTTTTGTTGCAAAAAATTAATTCTCAGATGATTGGGACACCTCCTACAATAGAAATCTAGGAGACTTCAACTTCATTACTCGAAGGTCGGTGTGCCTTCATAGTGCAGAGATTAGTTCCTTGTGCAAGAAAATAATACTATGGAAGAAGACTTCTAGAGAAGAGTCATGGTGAAGTTAGGAGAATGGAGATCTCCATTGCTAGATTGAGAACTTCACATAGAAGCCTTGATTTAGAAGAAAATGCCATAGAAGCCTTGATCTAGAAGAAAAGGCCATAAAAGCCTTGTTCTAGAAGAAAAGGCCATAGAAGCCTTGATCCAGAAGAAAAGGCCACAAAAGCCTTGATATTGAAGAAAAGGCCACAAAAGCCTTGATACTAAAGAAAAGGCCACAAAAGCCTTGATACTAAAGAAAAGGCCACAAAAGCCTTGATACTAAAAAAAGGCCACAAAAGCCTTGATCTTGAAGAAGACTCTAGAAGAGAGTATCTGATTCAGAAGTAGATTAAGATTTTAGTACTAATACTTTGTTGTAGGGAAAGGAGATTTAGTGAGTTGGGAAACTTCCTACAAGAAAGTTAGGAAGAGTATCTTCTTTAGAATCAATCCAGCACCTAAAGCAAAATTGAAGGTAAAGAGATCAGGAGAAGATCTCATTGAAGAAATTCCAGTCTTGGAAGAAGAAGAAGGACTAGGAGAGTCCTGCTCGAATCCAGAAGTAGTAGAATCAGAGATCCAAAAGAAGATCTCACCACCAACACTTCCAGGAGTAGAAGGTTGAAGAAAAGGTCTCAAGGAAGACCAGAAGAAGCTGCAAGATCAAAGACCTTGGGGAGGTCTCAACGAGCATCCAGTAAAAGGCTTGGAGAGCCTTACTAAAGAAATAATCAAAGGAGAACTCATTGAAGAAGAAGAATTTGGAAAGGAGTACCAAATATCAGAAGACCTCAAGACATTCAAAATCTTGAGAATATTTGGGACAATTATCGCCATCCGAAAACAAGCCCAAAAGAAGAAGAAGAATTTGGCAAGGAGTGCCAAATCTTATAAGACCTCAAGACATTCAGAATATTGAGAAGAAGATCCTGCTTGAAGTCAAAATTCGACAAGAAGACTTGAAGATAGGAGAAGCCTACCAAATCCAAGAGATTTGAATATTACCTCTCACAACAAGAAGGCATTATTTCATGAGATAAATACTTCTAAAAATCTACAACAAAAGGAGGAGATTTCTTAAGAGGATCAAATCACCAAATCCTAGGCTCGTAAAAGAAATTTTGAGACCACTTTTTGGTGAAGAAGAAACTAAGTAGCAACTTGGTGATCTTAGACACCAAGATCTACATCCTCTATAGAAGTGAAAAAGATCTACAAAAGCTTTCAAAAAGGTAAGCAACTATTGGTGCAAGTAGATTCATTAATTGGATTACTTATCGGATTTGTTAAAGCACCTTAATTTGGATTAGAGTTGCAAAAGAGGAAAATTGAATTACAGTCTTCAAAAGTGCAAAAGGAGAAAAGTTTCTTTTAAGGTTAATTTACACATTAGCTTTGGAGTTGATTAGATTACAAAATTACAACTATCTATCAACTACCAATTATCTACTTTGGAAAGAAAAATAAGACTAATTCCTACAATTTTAATTGTAGTGAAATTGTAGAATAATTCTTGAAGATTCATTTCAGATTATTCTTGATTAGTTGCAGTAAATTGATTAAGTGTATTATTTTGAGAGTTTATTGGAGTGATAAGGTAAAATTGTTAGTGCATTAAAAGTGAAATATTATTAGATTCATTTGCACTATTCTATTGCTCTCAAAAATATTATTGTTTGTGTTCTTGAGAAGGGCACAAAATCAGAATTTGATAAAGTGTCTAAAGACACTATTAGTGCACAAAAATTTGCAACACATAGTGGCCAAGTGAAGCCACCAAAATAGGTTAGAATCCTCCAAAACTTGGAGAAGAAGACAACTAACCAAAATCATAAATAGAAGCTTCAAATATTGAGACTTGGTGAGTCTCAAATCCAAAGCATTACAGGGTTAGTTGCAAGGAGAAAAGTGCAGAAAATTGCATCAAATAAGGAGCTTCTATCTACTTCTATCTAAGCTTGGATTTTTCATCAAAGTATCCAAGAAAAAATGGGAAGGTGTCTAATCAAAGAGACAACCTCAAAACCCTTACATTGCATTCAAAAATCTGCCACAAAACCATAAAATTAGACCTGCAAAAAGAGTGCAAGAAAGGGTGCAATAAAAATTTTTTTATATACAAATATTGTTACATTGTATTGCACTATCTCTAATATGTTCTATATAGGAAAGAGGATAGATTTGAAGGTGCCTCAAAGGCACAATATTTATAGGGTGAACCAGACAAAGGTAATTGAATGCTAGCACTCTCCAAGCATAGCAAAAGGAGCCACTCAAAGGGCTCATACTCCTCATATCTTGGATGACCAAACCTACAAAAGATAAGGCACAAAACAAAGGGAGAAACAACATTATATTCAAGAGCAACATTGTCTACAAAATGAGGACATATAATAGGTGTGAAAAGAAGAAGAATAAGGCACCATTGGAGTGTTTCAAACTCCACATTTGCATTGCTCAAAATTGGTGCTCAAGCCTCCAAATCGTTGCTCCTCATTCTAGCTGGAAACAACTCACAAGCAAGTGCCATTGAATGAAGGAGGAGCTAGAAATTTTATAGGGTTTAAAGAACCTCCAAAGGGTACGTTGAAGAAGCGTTAGAGAAGACATCCATGCACAAGGAGGGAGTGACACTTGTCACTTGAGGCAAAACCCTAACGCTCCTCACACGAGCGCTCATATTGGTCAAAGAAATGTTACTAACAATAGGTTGGTATGTTGAGAATATATGAGACACTTGTCTACAAAGAGACCAAGCGCTCTGCTAAAGAATGTAACTTTCAGGAATTACTTACAAGAGGCTACAAGTGTCTTCTAGCACCTTCTACTCCTCAAGTGCTCAAGAAGAAAATGGATGTGCCACTTGGCACTTAATACAATATTCCATTCCATTTAAAGGGTACCAAAGACCAAGGACTTTCAAGCATTCATGAGCATTCACTCATCCTCATTCAACACTCTATAGTTTATGCACATAGGGTCGAATTTGTAGCGTGGAAGCAAGGAGAAGAGCCTTTAATGCTCTGGTCAAGGGAGGTCAAAGGCAGAGATTAAAGGTACCATAGTTGAAGCATTAAATCCAAGGAGGATTCCAAGATTTCCATTGGAGGGAACGGTCAAAGTAAATACACTCACATTGCAGCCATCTCACATCCAAAAATAACATCGATTATTGTGGTATTCAAATATTACAAGGTGAGATTTATTCCCTACTTTAATGTGCTTTCATTTCAGGGAGTTATAAGGTTGATAAATCAAGGTTAAACTTAGAAGAAATTAACCATATTGAAAGCAAAGCATCAAAGGGAATAATTTATCAAATTAATATAATATTTGCAATATTAACCTTAGGAGTAATAAGGGTTTCTACTAGAAATTGATTTTAAAATATTTGCAAATATTATTGTGGTCTAATTTTCCAAAATTTGGGAGTTATAAGGGTTACTACATCAAATTAATTTATTGGAAATTAGATACACTAAAATTAAATCCTAAAGGGATATTAAAAGGGGTTTATCAAAGCATTTCAAAGGTTGGAATTTAGCAATTTACTTGTCTCAAAATTTCACAAAAAGGGACAAAAGAGATCCAACATTAAACCTCTTCAAATTTGGGAAAAGTGCTTAGTTCAATAGGAGCAATAAGGGATAATAGAAGTTGATTTTGGGATTTACAAAAACTTTACAAAATCAACCAAAAATTGAACTACAATTTACAAAAGCACTATATTCATCTTATATCTTATCCAAAATATACTAGGGAGTCATAAGGCATTCTACAAAACTTGGTAATATCAGCATTTATCAAAGATTATCAAGTTGCAAATCCATTGGCAAAATATAAGCTTTCTACAAAACCTAAAATTCCATTAGGTTTATATACTTTCTATATACTAGGGAGACATAAGGAAGTCCACCAAATCCAAAGCTTCATAAAGGTTCTAGAGAATTTAAAAAGGAGAAGAAGAATCATCATGACATCAAACAAATTCTTTCTTGCAGAATCTCAACTTCTTAAAGGTCCAAACTATTTCTCATGGAAAAATAAAGTAAAAGCAATCATGGTATATGAGAAACTATGGGATATAGTCATAGGATCAACAAAAAGGCCCAAAATAGGTGATACAGAGATTCTAAAGTTTGAAGAAAATGATTCAAAATCTCTAATGATAATAACCTTTGCTATCACTGATGAAATACAACCTTATATCAGCTCAAAAAAAACATCCACTGAATCTTGGACAAGCTTAGAGAAAATATTCGAAGGAAAGAATAAAGCCACCATTCTTCATCTTCAAACACAACTACATTCCTTGAAAATGAGCAGTGGGGAAAGCATAGAATTATTTCTAAGGAAGGTAGTAGATATTAAAGGGAAACTACTAACCCTTGGACAAGAACCTAAATATGAACTTCTTACTCAAGTAACCATGAGAGCACTTCTAGATAACTATAAGCATTTGGTCACATCTTTACAAGTCTTAAGTAAAGATACTTCTTTTGATGACCTAGTCAATATACTTTAGGAATATGAAGTGGAAAACACTATGAAAGATGAGATGACTAACACTGCATTGGCATCAAAAGATAATCCACAGGGAAATATTGCTTCATCAGCAAGAGGATGAAAAACATGGTATTGTCAGATATGCAGAAAGAAAGGTCATAGTACCAACTATTGTAGATACAATCCCAAAAACCAGAACCAAGGAAATCAGATGAACAATGGGAATCAATTTCAACCATGATAATATCAAAGGAATCCTCATTAGCAACAATATCAATGACCAACAAATTATCCTCAACTAGAATATTAGAAGAGAAATAAAAAAGGACACCTGGTTCAGAGGATAGAAGAAATTGAAGAACTAGAAGAACCCACATAAGACTATGAGGTGAAAGCTCTATCAAAAAATGTAACACATTATAGAGACACTAACTATTTGCTTGAATAGGTTACAAAGAATGCAGAGGAAGAGTACAAATTTCAATATGAAGAAGAAGATCCATATTGAAGACTAAAGTCTTCAATACCCAAATAATGTAATACAGGGGGGTGTTAGAAATAGATTATATTACATCATTTGGGTCATGTAAATGTACCTTCCTAGGTACATACCTAGGACATTAGATTACTTTAGGGGGAAGTTATCTAGTTACTTCATGCAATGTAATAAATGCACAAGTGTCAATGTGCAAGGTGTCCCTTGCACAACTAGGTAGAGTGTTGGCCAAGGAACCTATCTTCCTATATAAAAAGGGCCTCATTGTAACAAGTAGAATATAGAAGCTCAGAGCATATTCGTAGGTAGTAGCATAGTGCTGTGTAGATCACCATATATTGGTGATGGGTGTAATGTAGTCCAATAGCTTTGTTCATGGAGTGTCCATTTCCTCCATAGCTACATTGTATTCATTTCCATCATTTCTATTTATAGCATATTTCAGTCATCTCATAGATTTACTTTCTTTCATATTATTCTACATCTTGTGATTGCTATCTCCCATTGCACACTATATCAAAATCTAACACAAGTGGGTCTTGTTTAAATCCCATTTAACCCATTTAAAAAATAAGGAAGAAACCTTATCCTTGTCATGATAGCCTCTATCCTCAACCCCCAAATCCCTTAAACTCTCTAATTCCTCATCATCATACCCTCTTATATTTTTACCTTGTTTTACACATCCAAACTTCAAAATAGATTTCTAGATAGCTTTTACTATTGATAAGAGAAAAATAACAACTATATTCTATCTCAATAATAACTAGAGGGATTCAAATTCAACAAATACTTCAATAAAGCATCATAATAACCTCTCAAAATAAAGATAAGTAACATAATTTTGTATAACAATTAAAAGAAAAATCCAAGGTACACATATCGAAGTGAATGATATAATTTTAAAAATATTAGGAGTTAATCCAAAATAGAGAAAACCTTTTAAAAAGGCTAAATATAATAATAAAAGTGATAAATTTGTCACAAATATAAAGGGCATACTTGAATTTGATGGACATCATCATCCTTTATAAAAATTTAAGTGATGTTGACACTTGAGAATTACGTATCAATGGAATATAATATTTATTTTTAAATGTTAATTTAAAAAAATATATTCACAAGATTTACACTTTGGTCTTCATTATTTAGTTGTATTCAAACTTGCATTTTATTTTTTCAGCATTATTATTTGATCTTGATCCATCTTACCTATGCATTCAACTCTTACATTATATTTATTAAATTTAAATATACAATACATAACCATAGGTGTAGAATCATATCTATTGCAATTTGGAAAATGAAAGAATTATTAAGACGAGACTAACTTTCATTTTACTGAGTACATTTATTCATCAAATAAAGAAAATATTTGCCTCTCTTGTTAAAATATGGAAGTAAAATAGATGAATTGCGGACTTCACTACGTAAGCACCCTTTCTATAATCCCATTTCAAGTTTTCCTTCCTTGAATTTCTCATAGGTCATTCTAAGAAGGGGGAAAGATCCTTAACAAAGTTAAAAAAATGCTAGTAATAGAAAATAAATTGTTTTAATCTTCATAATTTTATGGCAATTCGTTTCCAAGCATATGGATTTTAAAAAAATTACAACTTTGCTAATGATATGTAATGTTGAATCTCTCCCTCTCTCTACATATATATGCACATAAAAGAGAGGTTATTTGAAGAAACAAATATTAAAAATTTTCTTTATAAAATCTATGTTCATCTTTAATGACAAGAAAAAAATAGCATATAATTTGATGGCTAGAATATTCCATGACAACAATAGTTTATTTATATGGAAGATTTTAGCCATTAGAAGAAATTTATTAGGAAGGTTATATCCAAAAGATGGCCTCTACTCCATTTTTTCTAGGATCATTTTTTTAGAGGGGCACTCTACTTTGTATTTACGATACCCCAAATTTATCTCTATATTTCCTTTCCCAAATTAATGCTCCATGCTTCCTAGATAGGTGATATCAAAACTTTAAACTATCTTATTAATTTAGAGCTTTGTACATTAACTATCACAATTTGGTTTAGGCTAGAGAATTTTGATCCACCTTATGTTTGAGTTGTTTTCATTACAAAAAAATGTGTTATATCACATGTCATGATTGTTATAAGTAAATTTCAAGATGACCTTTGCCTCACCCTATATTTTAATCCTCTATGATTTTTACTTTAACTTGCCTACTGCTCCTATGTGGTGATGCCTCATAAAGGTAAATATTGAATAGGCATTTTTTTTTTAAGCAAAAAACCCCTTGCGGGGCTGCCTTGGTCTAAGATACCATGAACAGGGGGTTCTACACCTTCAAAGTCACCCAGGAGTCGCACCCGACCCTGCCCGCACCAACATTATCAATTGGATTTTGGATACCCAATTCAGATTTTTGGTAGGGTGGAGATTTGAACCTGGGACCTCTCTTGGAGGATTTCCCTCTCCTCTCCGACTCACCTACAACACCTAGGTGATTGAATAGGCATTTGATCATCCCAAGACATATAAAAATAAATCTACATGAAGATCCTTCACCTTGGTGTAGGAGAAGATTTGACCTCACATAAAAAAACACTTTAGAGAATGAGTAGGAGTAAACTTAGGAGAACTTTTCTAGTCTGCATGGTTCATCCAACAGGATTTGATCTTGCAATCTCCCAATTGCAAGCAAGGTACTTTAGTTGCTTCTTAATTTTTTAATTATTATTTGTATACAATAGAGTCACTATTACTAGCATTAGTTGGATCAATCAACCTAAAAATGAAAGAAAATCAAGAAAAAAATTGAAGGCTAACATTTTTATGTAAAATTGCATTTTGATATAAAGTTAATATTTAAGCACAAGCTTCTTTCTACTATAATTTAGGTTTAGTTTTCCAATTACTATATTACTTTGGATTAAAGTTGAATTTCAACCAAATTAATACTGAAGTAAAATTACAAAATGGCATTAGCTCAACCAAATAAATTCCTTGACATTTGAGGAGGAGACCTAGGTTTAAATATTGTCAAGCGATACATGATTAATAGTCAAATTATTGTAAAACCATTATGGGGTCATGATGTAATATAGTTAGGACCTGTTTCAATCTCATATAACTGATTAAAAAAATATTGATGTAATTTTCATACAAAATCTAGAAAGGGCATAATTAATGTGTTAAATCAGCTTTGAATTATTTTAGATTGATGTGGATGTTTTCATTGAGGATAAAATCAAGAAGGCATATATGGATAAAGTAGTTTGAATGGATGATGTTCAAGGAGATAAAATGTGAGCTATTATTTGAAGTCAAAGATATTGACATTTGATTTACATGGGATACTCATGATTAGACAATTATTTCTAGGATTGGTAGTAATTTAAAATTATAGTTTTAAAATTTTATTCAAGAGATAATAAAGTATAGTCTAAGGGTAGAACAATCAGAAGAAAACTTTATAATAATATATTGTGACTACATTTTGTACCTTCAAAAAAGCTTCTTTTATTATATCTATAATAAAATATATGGCTGTCATTCTTGGTTACATTTAAAATTGCTACATATATTGAGTTTGATGTAGATTTGGGAGATTGAAAGTGGTTAGTATTTATTTTGAATTTATGGTTAACTATATATGCTCTAATATAATCTATATTTTACCATAGTCTTACACTTTTATGTTTTAATTGTGCTTGAACATAGCATACTTCATATTTTACCTTTGAATAATATATTGTCTTATTGTTGAACTTGCATAAAGGTACGACAATTAGAAGAAAAAGTTTAACTATTCTAACCTCCAAGCTCATTACAACTCTAAAGTAATATATAGCTACAATCAAATAATCCAATTGTATGAAAGTAAATTTGGAGGAAAAATGAGTGCAAGAAAATAAAGCAAATGTAACAAAGTAAATACAATTGTGAGATAGCAACATTCATGTTGATCAATTAGCAAATTTGGAAGTGATAGAATAAAATTAGTATGATTGAATCTATATATAACATGCAATTATGATAGAAAGGACTAATAGAAATTGGGAAGGCAGTTCCATAAGCATTGTCATCCATAAATCAAGAGGTCAAATGACACAATAGGTCCATAACTACCATGCACAATCTTTACATTAGTTTTAATATGAATTTCAAGAGTAGAATTCATATTCATAAAGTGTATCTATAATTTTACCTCACTTCCAACTCTTGATTAGCTCATGCTTGTCATAAGTGCAACTAGGATATCGTGCTATTGCAACTTATGCTCTTCATGCTAGTTAGAAGTGCAAATAGGATATACTGCTATTATTTTAGTAGATCCTCCTCTATTTTTTATACCAACTTTATTACCATCATCAATATTTCTAGGTTTATCATGACATTCAAAGCTTAAATTGTAAATTTCATACAAGTATTATTTTCTTATGTGATATTTTTCTTTTCTTCGGTCAAGCTCATATTTTGGTCATCAAGTAATATGTCACCCTCATTGATGAGAGGATTTGGGAGTCTGTTGTTGACCAATTGGGTTATCTCATTCTTATATTCAATATCTCTCTTAGGCTTTCAAATAATGACTTGTAGGTTTCCAAATCTTGTCGCTTCAAAGGGATGCTCATTAACCAAAACTACATTTTCTATTTGTTTGATAAACCTAGTTAGAGTTATTGATCTAATACCTTGTGATTAGGCCTCATCATCCCATGTAATTTATTTTAGTAGAAAATTTTATTTGGGCATTTTTGATGGTTTATTGAGCTCTATTGACTAGCTTTTAATACTTTAGAACATATTGTAAATACACCTTAGCTTTCCCCATTTCATCAAAGAATTTGGTCCCACAAAGATTTTATTACATTAGTAGCTAATACCTTTATCTTCATTGTTTTTGTTTCTTTCAATTCCTTTTCAATCTATTTTAGTCTTGAAATTTATTCATATTTTGCTACTTTTTCTTCTTTAAATCTACTTGGCTTACTAGGTTATTCTTTTCTTGCTCAAGTTGTTGCTTTTATTTTTTTCCCTAGTCAACTTGTTGATTAAGCTCATCCCTTTCAGTTTTCAAGGTCTCCAACTTGATCTCTATTTTGGAAATATTTTCATCCTTTCTTTAAGCAATAGTGTATTTCTTTCTAGTGCAATTATCAATTTCTAATTTTGATTTTTATAGTCTTATATTTGCAATTACTTGAAGGTAATTCAAGGACATGGCTAGATTACCCTGTTTTGAAAAATCCACCAATACCAAGGGTCCTATGCATTGGAAATTGAGTGAATTTAGCCTCTTGAGGTAATCATATGCTTTTTCATGGTTGGTATACTAGTGTTGAGCTAGTGTGCTTTTGTAAATATTTATCTTCCTTATTTAACCACTTGATTTTTGAGTACACGTAGTCTCATTATTGGTATGAAGTCACTTGTAGTTATTTTGCTCATATAATATTATGATTTCCATAGATGTTTGTCTATTGTGTCTATATCGCAGCAAAGCACTAGTAGTGAAACAATTTATAGTGGAAGGTAGGCCACACATTGAGACACTTAAACTCACAAATATATTCTTGTGACCATGTACATAGGGATTGGAGGTGGGCTTGGCTATGCGGTAATTTTAAAACCTTGCTTTTATTGAAGATGTGCCTACTTCTATTGATAAGTTGACAATATTATCTTCTTTCAGATCCCTAAGGATGAAATGACAATAATAAATATGAGTAGATCATGTAAATGAAGCCATGGTTAAGGTGGTTTGAGAGGAGATGGAAGTGATAGAGAGAGGGGAGATGGTTATGAATGATGTGGTAAAACTTGTTGATGGTATATCTTCTCTTGTTTCAAATACCTAAGAATGGAATGACAAGAAGAAATATGAGAAGATAATGTATATGAAGCCATGGTTGAGGCGGTTTGAGAGGAGATGGAAGTGATGGAGAGAGGGAAGGTGGGGATTAATGATGTGGTCAAGCTTGTTGATGGTATAATTGGTGGTGTGGGAATGGAATTAATGATAGGAGTAGAGATACATATGGAGGTCACTAGTATTACTAATAAAATGGTGGAATAGTCATCAAGGAGATAGAAAATACCTCCTTTATGTTGGTGTTATAGTTGTATACATTTTAGGTGGCATGGGTGTAGTAGAAGAAAGAGGAATAGAGAGAGGGAGATTGAGAATAAATGACAAAAGCAATAGGGGATACTAAAGTGAAGGAAGAAGATGGTGAGGAAGAGATGGTGGTGATGAGGAAGGATGTGGGAGCTTCCTGAGCTTTCGAAGTGGTAGATTTCTACTATGTCACTTCATCCTTGGTAGGTCCTGATGGTATTTCTTAGATATCCTCATTAACAACCATTTGTATATCTTGATGCTCTTGGCAATTTTTAGTCTCTACTTTTATTCTTGTCTCAAATTCTCCTTTATATTAGATTTGTCCTTTATGTTAATTTTGGATGGATTGACATGAGTTTATTTTTATCCAACTTCAATATTTTATCTATTCCTTTTGAAGGTTACTTTTAAATACCCTCTTTCTTCTATTATTCATTTTTGGTAAGCTTCTTCTATTACTACCTTAGCTACAGATCTTACCTCAACAACCATTTTTGGCTAGTAGATACCTAGGAAAAAGAGACTTGAAACTACTATTGGGATTACTTCCTTCTATTCTCCATCTCCTAAGGATGTTGTTCATTCCTAATATTAAATAAATCTTCATAAAATCTTCCTTTTATTAAATGATATTGGCCTAATTTACTTATATCATGTTTGATTCTTTGGTAGGATATCACTTCCTCCATAATCCATCTTTGTCTCTCATGAGTGAAGTAATTATTTAGTGGTTGATGTACACATTAGGGTCATAGTAATAATATATTTTTAGACCATCCCTCTTCATAATATTGTAGTGGAAGAGAAACCAAAAAAACTTTTAATATTTTATATTTTCTCTCCTAGGCCTAGTCTAATCCTTTTATAGCTTTCTCCTTGTTTAGATCTCTTTTGAATTTTATATTAAGATTATGTTCATGGATATACATCGATGAAATATTCTCCTCTAACAAAGTTTTGATGAATATGGCATCGAGATCATAGGCCACCCATCACACATATTTTTCAATCTAAATCTCTTGAGTCTCTTCTCTATTTACTCTATGCAACCTCAATTCAAGGGAGTCACAATTACATAGCTCTAACATTGGTAAAATGCTAATTTTTCTGTCCACCAGGTCTAGATATCAAATGACCTCCATAGCAAAAATGGTATTTGAACTCAGCAGACAATGGACGTAAAGTCTATGAAATTATATTATATTAAAAAAGGGTTACAAAATATCCTTTTTTCACAAATCTACCTTAGAAGGCTACAAAACAAGGGTTCAACATGGTGAATGTCCCTTTTCTTGAAGTTAACTGTCGACTACATCTTGGATTGGTCTTCCAATGATCCTCAAGGGGTGGTGGGCTTGCTGCAAGTGTGCCACCATTAGTCAAACCATCCTCTAAACCTATATGACCTACAAAATGGGGTTAGTGTGTTTGGGGACCTATCATGGATCATATCCCATAGTAATGAAGACAAATGACATTGAATAAAGTAGTAAAAAGCATGTAAGAAGTTATTGTAAATGATTGAAAATGATAAAAAATAGTAAAGTATACATGTAGGGAGGGTTTTTGTAACTTTTTGTCTATAGGAAATGCACTCTAGCTAGAGTCACACCCTACCTAACGACCATATTGGATCATTAGGTACCTAGCGACCGGGATTGTAACAGTGTTTTTTTGGATCTGTCAGAAGATGATGTTATCCTATGGCTGTAATAGCTCCCGATCGATGTCAGATGTGCTTCTGTACCTATCGAGACTTATCAAAATGGGAGACAAGAGGGTACAAAATTTATGGTTGTCATGTTGATTTGATGGTTTATGGATGATTGATTGATGGATAGAAGTCTAATGTAATTTTGATAAAGTTTTGTTATGTTGAATGAGATGGATGGATTTAGGAGGAAAAGTACTCCTATTTATAGCTTTTGGAGAGCTTAGGGGGGTGAGGTGTCCCTTGTGAGGTGGAATGAACCCTAGGTTAGATCCCAACCATGGTAAGATTAAAGGGTGAGGTGGAAGGTGACTCATCCTCCCACATACCCTAAAAAGGAATCTCCTAAATATCTGGAAATATCTAGGTGCACACATGTGTGAGCAAGGGTTAGGGTTAACCCTGGTTAAGTAAATCCTAGGTTAGGTTATGGTTAAGTTAAGCATATTTTAAATATCTTAACTAAGTTATGGGTGCACACATGTGTGAGGATGAGATTAGTGTTAATCTTGATTAATCCTAACTAATCATGTGTTTAAGTCATAAAGTGCACTTTATTATAAAGTGACTTTTAATCAAGGTTAGAGTTACCATGATTAGATTTTTTGAAGGTGGTCACATGAGAACCATGATTAGGTGTAGGAAAGGGCTTAGATGGCCTAAAGGGGCTTATGGAGAGCCCTTTTGATAAATGTAAATTGTTTTGAGATTAATTAATGCAATTTGGTGGCTTTTGCAAATTAATTAACCATGAAGAATGAATAAGCGACCATGTGCAACTTTTAGGTGTCTACATTTACCTCCTTTTGTACTGCAATGTGTGAAGACATAGGGCAGTGTAAAAATTTGATGACAGCAGAAGATGATTTGGTTTTAGAAAGAAAAGAAGAATTGGCGATGGAAGATTGTGGGTGATTGTGGCTTTCGTCATGCCACAATGATTGTTGAAAGAGTAGACGTAAGATTACCTTATCGTTGTGATCAATGTGAGGTGCCCCAATTATGGAGGGAGTGAATGCCCTTGAAATTTTATCTTTGATACTTAGTGGAGCTTGATTTGATTTTATGAATTGTCTATCCCTAGGTAGGTTTTTCTCAGGTGCTTCATCCATGAGTGGTCTTACGACTGCCAGTCTTGGAGAAGGAAATCCATGATCAACCTAAAGACTCAAGTATTTTGGTTCATCAAATGTTCATTTGGATTTTTGCTTTTGTGTTGCCCTAGTGAAGGGCGTAAAATGATCTTTGGTAAAGGTTCTTGGACAAACACAATTTCCAATATTAAGTGTTTGGTTATTGATCACACGTAAAGCGACTTTTGTGAGATGTCTACCCCCTTAAGAAATGAGAGGTGAAAATGAAGTGGAAATGAAACACTTGATAGATTTATTAATGAAGTGATAAAAGTAATGAAATGGGATGAAAATGAGAGAAGTATGCGATAAGGGTATGCTGGAAAGGTGGAAAATCACCTGCGGTATCCTGGGACAAATTTTGATGCAGTTTTGACTTGGTCACTGGGTACCTAGAAACTGAAATGGGTCACTGGATACCTAGCGACTAAAATGAGTCACTGGATACCTAGCGATCGAAATGAGTCACTGGATACCCAGTGAATGAAATTCAAGAGTATAAAAGGGGTGATCACGAGGCCCATGCGTCATTTGTGCACTTGTGAATTACCAAAAGAGAGTGAGAGGAAAGTGAGTTGAGGAGAATTTGACATGGAGTGCTACTAGAATCGTGATGCGAGGGGTGGAATAGTGGGTCAGGATAGACATGATGGTAAGTTGCTGGTACAAGTAAGTTGATTTCGAGACCCATACAATGTGAATTTCAAAAATTTATAGAAAGAACCCTAGGGAATTTTTATAGATGCACGAAATGAAATGAAAATGCAGATGTAGGATTGTATGCAGATGAAAGTGAAATTGCATCAATGCCTGTGAATGTGTACAATGTTTGTTGTGTGTTTCTATTTTTTTGACTGTTGTGTGAAAACTACACATTTTTCAAGAAGTATGTGTGAAATATTTTTTGCATTTTTTTGTGTGATTGTGAGCTGTTTTGTGGAAAAGTGTTGTGACGTGTGTAAAAATTGGCCAAACGGGTGTCCAAAAATGCCATTTGTTTTTATTTGTGTGATGTGGCATGTTTTTTGATGTGCGTGAATGAGAGTGTTTTTGAACTTTTTTGCATGAAATTTTATTGTGTGGACAAATGAGCCAAATGGGTATCCAAAAATACCATTTGTTTGTTGATGTGTGATGTGGTACATTTTACGGTGCGCTTGCATGAATGTGTGTTTGAGACATGTGAGGATGGATTTTGTGTGAAATTTTGTGATGGATGGGAAAATGAGCCAAATGGGTATCCAAAAATAATTTGTTTACCCATGTGTGATGTGGCACATTTTACGATACACATGTGTGAGAGTGTATTTGACATGTGTGGGCATTGAGTTTTTCAAAACAATTTGCCATGAGGGGTAAAATAGGCAAATGGGTATTCAGAAATACCCTTAACTCTCCAATCGCTGGGTACCCCACGACTAAGAGATTGTGCTAAATTTTTTGTGTTTTTGAGATGCCATTGGGATGAGGGCATAGAGTGCATGATTGTATGCATGAATTGAGTGTTTATTTATTTATTTATTTTTGTGATTGTGTACTAACGAAAAGATGTGTGTGTGAAATAGGCACCAATGGAGATTGATTTACGGTACCAATTTCATCTGGTGTTGGAGGACCTAAGGGAGGACATGATTGGGATGATATGGATCGTGAGCTAATATGAGTGAAACAGGGTTGCCAGGTGATAGGATGAGAGGTGACTTAGGCAGAGTGGTTCTCATTTAGCCATGTGTTATGATAGTTTGGGTTGCAATAGGAATTATTGGAGGCACTTGTGATGATTAAGTAGGTAAAGGGAGAGCTCGGATGAGAACCAGTAGTGACACCCCTCAATATGGCTATGGATGCTAACATAGATATCCCTGATATAGATGATGTAGGGACCATCCTAGGGTATGAGGCATGGTGAGGAACCCAAAGCTAGGAGTCAAGAGTAGGCATGATATATAAATATGCAGAGGCTACAACACCTAGGGTAGGGGATGGCTTGGGGTGGATCAAAGGGGATGTTGAGGGTGGAGGAGGTAGCCCTGGAGGATATCACATGGTAGGAGCAAGTAGTCCTCAGTAGACGATGATGAGATCAGTTGATATAGGAGGTGTGGGACCTAGCAGTCCCTATCAGGTGGCGATGGAGCCTGATGATGGAGGGAAGGGAGAGAGTGAGGAGTCATATGGTGAGATGCTATACCAAGTGTAGTAGTAGGTGGAGAGGGGTGACATCCCCACAGGGAGATGGGAGGATTCGATAATTGGTCTAGAGGGGTTAGGTACCCTTGCTTGAGGTGATATAGACTTGTCTATCTATCTACACAACATCATAAATACCTATTAGGACATTGACATGTTGCAAGATAGATTACGATAGGTGGAGAGTGAGCTGATCCATAAAGATATGACTTAGTCACAGGAGCAAGCCATCCTGATAGGAGAGAAGGATGATGCAATGATGGGATGCTTAGAGGCTAAGAGAGAGGTGACCCACGTGAGAGGGTAGACGAAGACTTTGGAGGCCGACATGGGGTTATTACAGGAGGAGGTCGCATAGGAGCAAGATCAAAGGGAGGCTATGGTAGCACGATTATAGGAGGAGGTTACTTAAGAGAGGACACAACAAGAGGCCTTGGTAGCACAAATATAGGAGGAGGTCACTCAAGAGAGGACATAGTAAGAGGCCTTGATGGTCGATATGGATGTGATGCACCGTGCTAAAGAGAAAATGGAGGGTTTATTCTTTTAGGAGGGGAGGAGGATGCACCTATTGGAGGCACATATGGAAGCCCATGGGATTAGCATCCCAGAGATTTTAGATTCAAGATCATGATCCCATCGAAGCAAAAGCGAGCGATTAGAGAGACAGTCATAGGTGAGCAGGGTCAGTCCCACAACAATCAAGGTGGATCAAGGAGAGTAGAGGAGCCTCTTAACCCATGAGAGGGGAGTGGGGAGACACATGATGAGGCATAGAGCTGAGGTAGCCTACGGTATTATATTATTTTATGTTTTGTTGATGTGGTGAGAGTGCCATTGATTTTATAGATGATAGCCCAATGTGGCGATGTACGATCGATGTAGTCTACGAGTGATGAGATTATGTACCATGTACACATATTTTTGATATATATAATGATGATTTTGTTATGATTATATATTGTGTGTATAATGTGTATGATGTGATGAATACGAATGATGTATGTGATGTATGCATTTGATTTAATTGACATGAATGATGCAAATAATGTATGTATGTGATGTGAAACACAAATGATTGAGTATGTATGATGTGATTTGATTTAGGATAAATGTTAGGTAAGATGAACCCAATGATTTCATGAAGATGCATAGATGAATGTGTGCCAATAGAAGATAGCAAAATGTGTGCATATGTGAAATATGAGAATGTATCAGGTGATTAGTTGTTTGTGTTGCGTTTGACTTGTCTCACTTTGTGTTGCAAGGCCAAAAACAAATGAATGGGGTTGTGAACTAATGACCTAGATATGCAATGGGTAGGTATGAAGTGCATGAACTAACGTGCGTGTATAAGAAACACATGAATGAAATGTATCTGAGGATGATGTGTAACCGTAATGAAGAGACACTTGCTATAAGTAGAGGCAACGATGATGTTGTTCACCCCTAATTTTGAAGCATGATAGATTTTTAAAAGAGTTTCTAGACACTCAAACAACATAGTGTGAACAATCAAACTCGTCTAATAGTCATGCAATATCCTGTAGATATCTAGACTAGCCTAACTAAATCTAAGTCTATCATGGACCTATGTGTGCACATGATGTTCATTTATCCATTTTGAGGGAGGTTGGACTAACCCATTGTAAACTTAGCCAAAGTAGCTAGCTCATCCAAAAGCATGTAGTGATATATAAGAGAAGGTCACTAATGTGATAGATGTATCACCACTTGTAAGACTATTCCACTACTAAGAAGGTTCTTGGAGCCTATTGTTGGTGATGAAAATTGCCCTATGATGTTATTTTTGACCGAAGGACCAAAGGGATTCAAGAATTTTGGTAGTAATCTTTTAGTCTTTTCCTTTTGTTTTCTACCCTTATTCCTTTTGTTTCTTTTGTGGTGCTCTTTTATCTTATTATTATTTTTTGTGGGTATTGGATTTTGTTTTATGCCCATTTTTTGTTTACTTTTACTTGTCCCTTTGTTTATCCCTAGGTTTATTTTGATCATGCAAATGATAGGATGAGCAAGGGAAATGTTCACTAAATGGAAATGCCTATGCAAGGTGTTGTCTTCCCTAGACTCAAAATTTTCTTAAGATGTGAATGTGTGAGTGGTCCATGAATGACCTCAATTAAACTAGGATTAGCCTTGAAATCCTATAGAACTGGATGATGTTCGATAGAGAGTTATTAGACTGACTATGAATGGTTGAGCAACAAAAAATCTTCTTGTTTTCACACAACTAAGAATAGGACCAGACACCACGATAGTCATGCTAAAAAATGTGATTTTAACTCCTCAAAGTATTACTATATACAAGCAATGGGTGGTCGATGCACAAGGGAGATGTGGATATGATGATGAAAAATGATGATACTATGATATGTATAAGAGGATGTGACATAACAAGACACCTAAAATGCATGGTGATAGGCGATCAACATGTGTGTGAGAGAACCAAAGCAAGTGAAATGAGCGAATGCAAGGTGGTGTGTCCTGATATGATGTTTGATGTGTTGGACATGATCATGTAGACGTATGTAGAAATATAGTGAAGAGAATGTCGATGTGTGGTAGTAGCAACCGTGAGTGATATGTGTGAATATGTATGAAAGAGTGATGTGAGTAAGCCAAAGGTAGTAGATGCCTTTGGAATGGAGATAATGGCAAAGTGACACCAAAGGGATTTGGTGCCTTTGGAATAAGTGGAGAAATCAAGCAAGTGTGTGAGATGAATGCAAAGTGGTATATCCCCATATGATATCCAATGTACTGGACCAAAGCGAACAGATGGGGAAGAATATACAAGTAAAGTAAAAGAATGTCAATGTAAGGCTGTAGCAAGTGTGAGTGATACTTATGAATATGCATGATGGAGTATCATGATGATGAGTAGGTAAATACAAAATGTGACTAGAAGGCCCTGATGAGCAGGCTGGTAAAATAAGGAAGAAGGCAAAGAAAATGGAAAGAAAAGAGAAAGAAAGGAAATAAAAATGCAAAAGAAAAATGGGGCAAGAAGAAAAGAAGCTCAAACTAAATCAAAAGTATGTAGCCACTTGTAGCGTGACCATACAATAATGACATAGGATGAGAAAATAAGGGAAAAGAAGAAAAAAAATCAAACCAAGTCAAAGGTATGTAGTCGCTCGAAGCATGACCATACAATATTGAGAAGGTTCTAGAGGAAACAATAGAAAACGTGGAAAGGAGAATGAAGGAAAGAAGGGAAGAAAAAGAGAATAAAGAACTATCGAATCAAACCAAAGGTATGTAGCCACTCGAAGTGTGACCATACAACATTGATATGATTCTAGAAGAAGAGGTGGGGAATGGAAGAAAGAAGAAAGGAAATTAAAACAAATGTTAAAAGTGTACAGTGTGAAAGAGGGGGATGAGAGAATGAAACTACCCCCCAATATTGGGGAATGTGGGAAGAGGGAGATGAAACTCCCCCCTAGTATGATGAATGGGTTAGAAGAGGATGAACTCCTCCTCCCCCAATATGTACAAGAGAAGCAAATATGGGAAAATGTTGATAAGCAGTGAGGGAATGTATAGATGTAAAGAAATCAAAGGAAGAGCATTGAATGCCACAAAGCAGACAAACATGCTAAGTAGGTGGGGGATGCTATCGTGAAGATCATGAAATGCTAGCCATAAGATCGATGTGACTACCATCTTAGTTAGAAATGCGATCATGGACCTGATGAACCTAGTGAGGTCTAGATGAAGATGATGAAGTGATACTGTGTGATCATGGCAATGTGGAGTAGGGTGATGAATCTGGAGATGTGCCTCGATGATGAGTGGAAGAGAGAGAATGATGTATGTGCTCTAGATACTCCTACTCTATCATGTTGTGAACTAGGTGTTCAAAAATGTGATAAGTATTGATATCATGCCCTTGTTAGTGATGATAAACTTAAAATTGGTGCTCATTGTAGCCTTTCAATCTCAAGAAATGTGGATCAACTGAATTGACCTTAGGTAAAACTAGAAGCCCTGCATGATGAATTTATTAGAAAGTATGGGATAAGAGCTCAAGGACAGTCAGTGTAGGATGAACCTACATCATAGGTCAATCATTGCCGATGTGAAAAGGAATAGATAAATGCTTGTGGCAAAGAGGAGATGTAGACGAGTTTGTCTTGCTTGAATGAGAGGAAACCAATAAGAGGTCATCATTAGAATGAGAGAAGACTAGTGGATATGGTTTATGTGGTTGAGAAGATATGGGTGGAGGGTTGTTATCTGAATGTGAAGACATAGATGAATGTCGATAATGGGTAGAGGTAGTATCCTCTAGATGAACTGGTGAATTATTTTGTGGAGGAAGTAGAATAGAAGTTTCCATAGATAGGAATGTATGTGTGTGGGAGTCAACCTTAGGTAAGGAGACTAATTGAAGAATAAAAAACTAGAAAAACCTTAGTTTTTACCAAATCTAATGTGGGGAAGTAACTTGGAATCTATTTTGAAAGCAACCAAACCTTTTTGTGCAATAAAATTTTGGGTTGCTGGGTGGGGTGCGACTGAACTAGGTCACTGGGTACCTAGCGACTGTGTCTGAAATTGAATCTAAAACTGATGAAAAAGATTTAAAATTGCTTGAACTATGTCTAGGGATGTGGGGAACCTATTTTTGTGGGTTTTACAACTTGTTTTGATGTGTTTTGTGAGAGAAATCCAACCAATAGCAAGAAACAAACAAAAATAGCTAAAATTTTGCAAAGTGTGTTTTGATGTTGGAATAATCCTAAAACTGAGAATAAAACAAGGTATTGTGGATGTATTCTATAAAGTAGGTATGTTTATGGACAATATCATCTTATGCCCAAAGGCATGCAAGGGATAACTGTATACAAACAGGCAAATGGTGTCTAAATGGAGGTAATGGCTCAAGGTATAACTTAAGGAAATAAAATGCACCAAAATACAAAATCCCCTATAGAAAGAGGTGGCACTATCTAAGAACTTCTACTGACATACACATACTTTCAATTCACCCTCGAGTGGTCTTAGTAAAGAATAATAGTTGCACACTCACTAATTATAATCAAGCCCTGCGAGCAAGGGTGTCTAATCCTAACCTACCTCGAGGATCTTTCAAGAGTAGGGGATTTTTTGGTGATGAAGTCCATAAAACCACTCATGGGGGCCACTATGGTGTGTAGGGGGTTAGCTGGTGGAAGGAGATGAAATCCAATATCACCAGTCTCAAGTGGGAATTGGTGATGAAATCCAAAATTGCCACTGTTTATGCTAAACATGAAGTGTGTGTGTTCTAATCTAAGAAAGCAGGAAATACCTTTTCAAAAGTGAAATATATTTTTGAGAAAGAAAAGAAACACAACAAAGGATGAAGCAACCTTTTCCTTCAAATTTTCTTTTATTTTTGAAAATGAAATACTCTTTGCAAACCAAAAGCAAATGTAATGAACTATGCACAGTGAGTTTTGTAGCACCAAATATATTCACAATGTATAAACAAGATGATCTACAATCCCTTCAAATTTTGCTATTTCTGAACTAAACAGAAAGGTTTTACAAAGTTTACCTATATTTACCTCTCCTGTAAGTCCTTTTGGATGGATTTATATGATTTAATTTCACTTTTGTTTGGATCACTAGGTACCTAGTGACTGTGATAAAAATGCACTTTCAGATCGGATCTAAGTTTTGGGATAGTGAATATTGCTATAGATAGGTACCTGTAACCACAAAAATTAGTAAATCATCTTCTATGGATAGAATAAGAATATAAAAAAACTAAATATGAAGTAAAAATGATCTTGCAAATGTGGTGCAGTGTCGAATATTGTAAGAGTACAAGATATAGCTATGTTGTAAAGGTGGCACAATGTTGAATATTGCAAATAGTCTTACAAGGTGGCATAGTGCCGAATTTTGTAAGAAGGCTAGAAACATCCAAGTGTTAGTAAAATAACATGATATCAAGTTATGCTAAACATAAAATGGTATCCATATTGCAAAGGTGGCATGGTACTGAATATTGCAATCACACTTACAAGGTGGTGCGGTGCCGAGTTTTGAAAGAGGTCAAGAGAATTAAGATGTTAGAAATGGTGGTGAAATATTTGAATATTGCTAAAAAAATCTCACAAGGTGGTGCAGTGCCAAATTTTGTAAGGGTTCTAGATTCACAAAGAAGGGTTGATTATACCTTTTGATGATGCTAGTTTCTTTAGGTTATTTGTAGCTGCTATGGTTGTCTTTTTTGTAAGGGGGATAACAATCCCATACAAGGGTAAATCAATCCCCTAGACTTACCTATAACACTGTAGTTACTGTGGGTTGTATCAAAAGAGGCTTATGCACAATTTCCATGAGATTTGATTAGGTCATTGGGTACCTAGAAATTGTATTGGGTTGCACCCTACCCAACGACTAAAATTTATAGACCAAAAAAATAACTATCTCAGGTTTGAGCCAAGTTTTTAGGGTTTTGTAAGATTTCGAGTGATTTTTTGGAGCTACTATAACACAAAATAATAAAAATTATCTAACCAATAATATGAGATAACTAAAAAGAAATAAAGCAAGTGGGGGTCCCACAAAACATGCCAGAATAAACTTAGTGGAAAATGAACGTAAAGTCTATGAAATTATATTATTCAAAAAAAGGGTTACAAAATATTCTTTTTCACAAATTTGCCTTGGAAGGCTACAAAACAAGGGTTTAACATGGTGAATGTCCCTTTTCTTAAAGTTAACTATCGACTACGTTCTAGACTGCTCTTACAATGATCCTCAAAATGTGGTGGGCTCACTACAAGTGTGCCACCATTAGTCAAATCGTCTTCTAAACCTGTCTATGGGGTTAGTGTGTTTTGGGACCTATCATGGATTAGATCCCATAGTAATGAAGACAAATAACATTGAATAAATATATAATGTAAGAAGTTATTTTAAATGTTTATAAATGATAAAAAATAGTAAAGTATACCTGTAGGGACGGTTTTGTAACTTTTTGTCTACTGGAAATGCACTTTGGCCAAAGTTGCACCCTACCTAGTGACCAGATTGGGTCACTAGGTACCTAGAGACCAAAATTATAATCACATTTTTCTATATCTGTTAGAAGATGATGTTGTACTATGGCTGTAACAGCTCTTGTTCAGTTTTGGATGTGCTCTTGTACCTATTGGGGCCTATCAAAAGGGGATACAAGAGGGTACAAAATGTATGGTTGTTATGTTGATTTGATGGTGGATGGATGATTTATTGATGGATAGAAGTTTGATGTAATTTTAGTAGAGTTTTATTATGTTGAATGAGATGGATGGATTTAGGAGGAAAAGTACTCCTATTTATAGATTTTGGAGAGCTTAGGGGGGTTGAGGTGTCCCTTGTGAGGTGGCATGAACCATAGGTTACATCCCAACCATGGTAAGGTTAAAGGATGAGGTGGAAGGTGACTCATCCTCCCACATACCCTATAAAGATATTTTATAAATATCTAGAAATATATAGGTGCACACATGTGTGAGCAAGGGTTAGGGTTAACCCTAGTTAAGTCCTAGGTTAGGTTATGGTTAAGTTAAGCATCTTTTAAATATCTTAACTAAGTGATGGGTGCACACATGTGTGAGGATGAGATTAGTGTTAATCTTGATTAATCCTAACTAATCATGTGTTTAAGTCATAAAGTGCACTTTATCATAAAGTAACTTTAAATCAAGGTTAGAGTTACCATGGTTAGACTTTTTGAAGGTGGTCGCATGAGAACCATGATTAGGCATAGGAAAGGGCTTAGATGGCCTAAAGGGGCTTATGGAGAGCCCTTTTGATAAATGTAAAGTGTTTTGAGATTAATCAATGCATTTTGATGGCCTTTGCAAATTAATTAACCATGAATAATGAATAAGTGACCATGTGCGACTTTTAGGTTTCTACAGTATTTGAGATGAATGCAGGTAACTTGAGTGTTTCTTTTGAAAACCCATACAATCAGATAAAAGAGGAATACCTTCCTATGTAAAAATCACCCATTTTATTCCCCACTATT
Source organism: Wollemia nobilis (assembly GCA_028583015.1). Lineage (NCBI taxonomy): Eukaryota > Viridiplantae > Streptophyta > Pinopsida > Araucariales > Araucariaceae > Wollemia > Wollemia nobilis. Next base: position 4,002,781 of record JAQPPZ010012983.1, on the reverse strand, counting down.
TTGAGTTTTACTCTTCTCTTGGGTGACAACATTGGAAGCCCTCCTTGAATTCTCTAAATATTGTTGGGGTTTATTACATCATTTGGTACCTTGAAAATACATTGCAAGAACTTTGTAAATACTTGGTGTGAAGGAGTCTTGTAAATATTTATTATTTACAAATCATTAGAGGTTTATTTTTTTCAATGAATTTACATAGGGTTTTTATGAGGGATCCCGATACCCTCATACTAAGTGGGGTTTGAATATTAGACCTCTCAAAGAGAGGCCAAAGCCCTTACCACTGCAGTAATATTACAGTTGTCATTAGAGGTTTGTTATTATTAGGAAGTCAATAAATATATTTCTCCTATGAGAAATATGAAGAGTCATATCTCTTGTGAGTTTGAGGAGATGAAGAGTTAGTTGAAGTTGAAATGTCAAGAGTCTTTGTAAAGGCTATTTGTAGAGAGGTCATATAATGTGTATAAAATAATATGATAATCAGTACTTCATCTGCACTGAAATATCTTGTTTATCATCCATAAAAATATAGTGAGTTTGTTTATTGGTTTGAATATTTGTATCTCATTTGAATATATTGTGTGAAATATTTGATTTTTAAACATTGTTGAAACATGCTTATTTGCTAACATATTTTATATTTGTATATATCTAGATTAAAATCATTACTATATGAATCTATAATTCTATAAAATATGTTTATAGAATCATACACTGGTAATATCTATTCATTATCCCCATTCAAATTCAAATCGTAGGTGAAGAAGTGAATTGAATGTGTGAGGGTTTCATCTGGGTTGAGTGCAAGCAGCTCTAGGGTTTCATTTGGGTTGAGTGCAAGCATCTCTAGAGGCTGTTTTTTGGGTCCTTCGAGTCCTACTGACTAACATTTTTTTGGTTTTTGCTCAAGATTTTAGTAGGATATGTTGTATGAGATCCAAGATGGGTTAGAAATCTATCTTTCAACAGATCTTCATGTTGTGAACTTGATTGACAATGAATTTCAATTTTATACACAAAGTAAAAGTGAAAAACATACCTTTACTCAATTTCCAAGGCATGTATTAAAGAGATCATGAAATAAGTTTTAAGTAGCTGATAAAAAATGGTACAGATCTTAAGCAAATCTGATGCTAACGTGCACCCACAAAATAAATCCATGATGGAAAATCCTTACAAGGGCAAGGATTTCCAAGACTCAGTCCCAAAAATAAATTTTAGGGATGCCCTCCATGGTAGATAGCCTCAGCCAAATGCTAATACTAATCTTAGGGCTTCTTGTAAACCTATAAGAATAACTAATATTGATCATAGGAAAACATAGTCAGGATTTTTTAGGGCAATTAATAGAACTCCTATTGTTAAGATTAATATGGACAACATTCATAATCACATTGAAGTTTAAAAAAAGAGAGGACTAATCTATCATTTCTTGGGTTTTCGTCCAAGCCTATCTGCTTTCAAACTATGGGCTATAAAAACTGGAAAACTAAAGATGAATTATAAATATCTATTTATCCAAATGGTTATTTTCTTGTTTTATTTGCTAATAATGAAGATAAAGAGAAAAAATTTCAAGGGGATCCCTAGTTCTTTGGAAGGGTAGGGCTTTTCATGAAGCCTTGGCATACTAAATTTAAAGCCGAAGAAGAGATGCCTTCTATAGGTTTCGTGTGGTTTAGACTCTTTGGTCTCCCAATTGAATTATGAAATCTGACTATTTTTTCTTCAAATGGAAACTCTTTGGGAACTTTTATGATGACTGATTATTGTACTAAAAAATTTGAACATATTATTTATTCTCAAATTTGTGTTTTAATGGATTTTGACAAATTTCTAAAAAAATCTCATTACAATTTGGAGAGGACACTTGGAATCAAGTAGTGGACTATGAGAACATTCATTTTCATTTTAGAATTTACCATGAATATGGTCATTTGGCTAGTGTTATCCCAAATAAAATTTTAGATCAAACGAAATAAGTTATAAACTCAAAAGGTTTCCAAATACCTAAGAAGAAGAACATTTAGAAAAAACCAATCATGAAGGATCAATTAAAGTTATCTACTAATATGTTTGAAATTCTTTCCGCAAATGATGTCCCAAGTGAGGAAGAGGAAATAATGGAAACACAAATATGAGAAATGTAATTTAAAGATGAAGGGAAGAACTCAGATACAAACCAACAAATCAAAGGTTTTCAATAGAAAAAAGGAGAAAATATACACAAGAAAAACAATCTTTTAAATGTTAAAACTTCAAATAATATAGGTCCCAAGATAGACTCTATTGAATATTCCATTAACACTTTGGCTTTGTACATGCATTATTCAAGGTTATAAGCCATCCTAGATTCAATTGGAGTAAGTCAAGAAATAGGGAAAAAAATTGAAGATGGATTCTAATCAAAAGGCAGGTCACAAGACCAATCAACATAATATGGTAAAAGAAGATGAAAAGCTTGTAGAGGAAGGTAATATTAATACCCTTTCGAAATATTTAAGCCCTGGTATTAATGAATATCATCACTTGGAATATTAAAGGACTCAAAGGGAGTCTTTCAAAACAAAATGAAATTACAAGAATGATTCAGATAAATCATCCACATCTTGTTTTCCTTCAAGAAATAAAGATGTCAATAGAGGAAATGGAATCTATTGCTAGTAAAATTTGGCCAACTGGAACTGTGATTTCCCTCAGTTCCCAAGGGACTTCTGGTGGCATTACTTGCCATTGGGACCCAAAAGAGGTAGTTATTCACCATATGGTTGGAAGTTGGGTTCTTTTGGCTATAGTTATTCAAAGTAGACATTCCAACCAAATTATGCTTTGTATTATTGTTTATGCTCCGACTGCTTTGGAGGAAAAAAGAAGACAGTGGAAGAATATAACTTATATTATCTCTCATTTTCATGAAGCTTGGATCTTGATCAGAGGATATTTCAATACCATCCTCTCTCTGGATGAGAAAATGGAGGGAAATAGAAATTTGGACAGGAGCACTGACCTCATGAGCGAATATATTGTAAACCTTCATCTTGTGGACATACATCCAGATAATGGCCTTATAACTTGGTCTAATAGAAGATAAGACTTAGCTTGAATAATGGAGATATTGGATAGGTTCTTGCTCTCTAGAAATTTCTTGATCCATGGTCACATTCCTAAAGTAAAACTCTTAACAATTCTAGTTTGGATCACTGGCCAGTCATAGTGGAAATGTGGAAAACCAATATGAGTATCTCTTCTTTTCAATTTTAGTTAATGTGGATTAGTGTAAAAGGCTAAGAAGCATACATATAGACTAATTGCAACATGATAATCAATCTAAAACAAAGAAAATGTATAATAAAATGAATTTGCAATAAATAATGCCTCATTTATATTAATCAATGGTGAAAATCGATTACATATCCGTCCCTCTTAGGGATACCAAATTTGATACATGTATACAATTGTTTTGATCCCCTAAATGGGGGTGATGTACTCTAAATGCTCTTTAGATCTCCACCAATTTGTATGAGGGATTACTAGGATTCCTCCTTCTCTAGTATCAAGAGGAATGATCTTGAATAGCTTTGAATCCTTAGAAGAATCTGCCACCTACATGCAAGGAAACAACAAAGCACATTAGTAGCACATGAAACCTCTCATGATGAGGTTGATTTTCAAGAAAATGCATGAAATAGATCAAATATGGCAAGAATGCATAAATATGTGTAAAGATGCATAAAGTTACCTAAAATATTGGCAATAAAGTGTAAAGAATAGCTTGAAACATACAAAAGAACCTTAAACATGCATGTAAAGTTGCAAATTAAGCATAAAGATCCTAATATACGAAAGCATGTAAAGGAAAGTTTGACATGCACAAATGAGATTAAAGATATCTATGAATCTGAGAAAAAATCATATAAATACAGTAAATACGACTAATCTAGACTAGGTTAAGCTAAATACATGCTAAGAAATGTAAATCTATGGCTAAATCGAAAGAGTTTGCATGTCAAATCCTAGCTGCTATAGCTCATAGTAGCTGGCTTTGCTAACCACTATAGACTCCAATAGCTAAGCCTACGGGCCACTGTTGAGAACAACGACCATGGGAAAAGTGTTTTGCTCTTGAAATTAGGCTTGATGATGCACAATTCCTCTATTTAATTGATGATCAAGGGTCACTGGCATGTCTAAACACATATTTACGATTGAATTATTGTAAATTCATAATGGATTGGTGTGGAATGGTAAGCTTGCTCCTCAAGTTGTTGGAAGTTCCATTGCTTTGAATGCAGGTGTCATTCTCCAATTGGACAACATCTTGGCACCCCTCAAGGGTTGAAAATGGCTCTCCAATTTGGCAAGGCTTCACTGCATTCAATTCAGGATCATCATTACCTCTTTGGGGGGTCTATAAATAGACTCCTCAAATACCAATCTTGGCTTCTCAAGGTAGCCAAGATAAAGAATTAGTTGGCCTAGGCGATTGGGAGGAAATATTTAGGAGATTTGCAACCCATAATTGCTCAAATCAGTTATAATGTCGTTGAAAACAATTTATTTGGCTTGGCTTGGGGAGGCTGAGTTAGTTTTTGGTCTAGCCACTCTCACTCAACATGACTATCAGGAGGAGTGACTAGGATCAAGCTACTCCTATCCACTATCAAGAGGAGTAGCTACGATCACCACCGTTGATGCCATTAGTAGCTAGGACTGCTTAGGGCTAGACTACCCTAAATGAGTGGTTAGAACCACTGTTAGCTCTTGGAAAAGTCCAATATCATTCATATGATCTGCAAAGGTGCCCATATGAGTAGTCTACTAAACATGATGTGTTTTAGGTGTCTACAGATGCCCCTTTTTGGGATGCATTGTGGGAAAACACAATGTTGAGCGAAAAATAGATAACCTAATGTCACATTATAGGTTGATTGATATTCATTGATATGGTCAACGTTAGATGCCCCAATCATGAGAAAAATATGCATCTCAAAATTATTTCCTCCAACAAGTTAAGGAACTTGATTCAAGTACAACCTTTCACATCAGGCTTACTTGATCTTGAATATTGTTCAGTTCATGAAGAGGCCAGTGCCTATGATCCTTCATGCTTCAAGAATTCCAAGTAGTTGTGTAATTAATTTTCTTGTTTTCTACTCCAAGTAGGGGTATGATTGTAATTTGCAATGATTCATAAGATGAATGCAACTTACATGAGTGAGTGTTTAATTGTTGATTTTGATTATGAATTTGTTGAGTATGACTACCCCCTCAAGAAACAAGTCAATGAGGAAAATGACAAGTAATTAAAGCGATGAGTTTCTTGACCAAGATGAATAACTTGGACTATTCAAGAATTTTACATTTTGTTATATGGCAAGTTCTATTACAACTGTTATTTCAACCATTAATAGTAATTGTATATCTTTATCCCATGGAGCAGTATGACCACAATGGCCTTTGTAGGAAATCAAGATGATAGAAATTCCATTTAAGCATGTGATGAATCACTATATTTGATGATTTGCTAAAAATATCATGGAAGAAATGAAACAAACGCCTCGTTCCCGTGGAGCAGTCCAGCTGCAATGGCCTTCTTGGGGATTGAAGTGGAGATATTTCAATTCAACAATGACTAATTTACCTCAAATGATCTTATAATAATTTACTCACCTTTTTGGATTGCATGGATCACAAATCGTTGCAACCACCAAGTATATAGGTTAAATAATTGGATACGAGGCACATTTGAATTTTTGATTTATTTAATTTTTTTTGTTATTTTTGTAATTTGTGAACATTATGGACCGGTTAATATGCTTATTTATCCATTCTGAAGCTTCTCATGGTGAGAAAATATGTACATTTATGGGATTGATCAAAAAACTAGGGCAAATTTGGAGCCTTTTGGGATTGACCAAAGAAATAGGGTGTCTTTGGAGCTTTTTGGGATTTTACCAAAGGAAACTAAACATCTTTGGAGCCTTTTGGGATTGACCAAAGAACTAGGGTGCCTTTGGAGATTTTTGGGATTGACCAAAGAAGAACTAGGGTGTCTTTAGAGCATTTTGGAATTTGACCAAAGGAAACTAAACATATTTGGAGCCTTTCGGGATTGACCAAAAAACTAGGGTGTCTTTGGAGCTTTTTGGTATTTTACCAAAGGAAACTAAACATCTTTGGAACTTTTTGGGATTGACCAAAGAACTAGGGCATCTTTGGAGATTTTTGGGATTTGACCAAAGGAAACTAAACATCTTTGGAGCATTTTGGAATTGACCAAAGACCTAGGGCATATTTGGAGCCTTTTTGTATTTGACAAAGGAAAATAAACATATTTGGAGCTTTTTGGGATTTGACCAAAGGAAACTAAACATCTTTGGAGCCTTTTGGGATTGACCAAAGAACAAGGGCATCTTTGGAGCTTTTTGGAATTTGATTAAAGAAAACTAAACATATTTGGATTCTTTTGGGATTGACCAAAGAACTAGGGCATCTTTGGAGATTTTTTGGTATTTGAACAAAGGAAACTAAACATCTTTGGAGCATTTTGGGATTGACCAAAGAAATATGGCATATTTGGAGCTTTTTTGGATTGACCAAAGAACTAGGGTGTCTTTGGAGGCTTTTGGGATTTTACCAAAGGAAAATAAACATCTTTGGAGTCTTTTGGGATTGAACAAAGAACTAGGGTGTCTTTGGAGCTTTGTTGGGATTTGACCAAAGAAAACTAAACATCTTTGGAGCCTTTTGGAATTGATCAAAGAACTAGGGTGTCTTTGGAGCTTTTTGGGATTGACTAAAGAACTAAGGTGTCTTTAGAGCTTTTTGGGATTTGATCAAGGGAAACTAAATATCTTTGGAGCCTTTTGGGGTTTGACCAAAGGAAATTAAACATATTTGGAGCTTTTTGAGATTGACCAAAGAAATAGGGCATCTTTGGAGCTTTTTGGGATTGACCAAAGAACTAGGGTGTCTTTGGAGCTTTTTGGGATTTGACCAAAGGAAACTAAACATATTTGGAGCCTTTTAGGATTAACCAAATAAATTAGGAATCTTTGGAACTTTTAGGGGATTGACCAAAGAAATTGGGTATATTTGGGGTCTTTTTGGATTGACCAAAGAACTAAGGCATCTTTGGAGCTTTTTGAAATTGAGATAGCGAGGCAAAGGGCAAAACCTTTTGGAAAATAAGCAATTGATTATTAATTTATGATGGGATTGAATTATGTTGATTAGGAAGGCTTACTACTTTATTTTACCCCATGTTGCTTGATTATTAAATTTTTGATTTGGGGGAAGTATGATACTGATAATGCCCCAGTTGATGTTTGCAAATATTTTTATTTTTATTTTATGTTATGGATGCAATGATGAATGCAATGCCTAAATGATGATGTGATTATGCTATATGTATACAATGTATTGATGACATGCACTAGATGGATGATAGATGCTATGATATAGATGTATAGATGCACTACTATGTATGCATATATGAATGAGGTGGTGAATATTAAATGCATATTTAATTTATTTCAATTGTTTATGCATTTAATCTATGTGATATGATATGATAGATGATGTGTAATGTAATGCATTAATTACATGAGAATGATCTAATGAAAATGAACCTGTATGCTTTAATAACTTAAAACATAAAGAATAAATTTAATATGTGTTACAAACTAATGGACGACACCACTAAATGTATAGCAACCATGAATGAGAATGGTAACTCTTATCATAAGAATTAATCATTTTAGCATCCATATGTGAGATGATATGATATGAGATGTATGGTTTTCTCTTATAAGCTTTTGTAAATTAAAATATATGCACAAAATAGTTAGTGGTCGTCTAAATATCATTACTGATATCCATCCGGTATCTATCTTATTTCATGAACATCCCTTAATAAAAAAAACCTCATAAAGAAAACATGATTGATTGATGAGATGATTAGTTGCTATAGGGGATATTTGAGGTTTTCCATGAGACTCAAACACCCTAGTTGATTAATTAAAAGTTGTATAATGACTACACAAGACTCATGAAAGATAAAAGCTTTTGTTATGAAGACCAAGATACTCATTATCCCTGTGTGTGTAAATGAATATATTAGATGAGACATAAGACTACCTCATTTCTAGGCGGGATTCATTCAGCCAATTGCTGTAATGAGGATCACTAAATTTTTATCTTGATTCTAAGTTTTGATGTAGTTGGATTAGACTACTAGGTAATACAAGCCACCTAAAGATAGCTCATATGTAAATTACTTAGAACTACCCTATTGCTAGGTGGGATTCATTCAACCCATTGTTGTAATGGGGATCACTCAATGGCTTTGAAGACTGACCATTTCAGGGATTCAAGCTATTCACCCCTTATTTTCTTCATATTTATTAGGATACTTGCTCATGCTTGGTGATGAAAATTACTGTTTATTTTGCATTTTTTGTTGAGCAAGGGATTTGGTTTCATTATGAGATTTTTGCTTATTTTGTGAAAGCAAGGGATTTATTTGGGTAGGGGGAGCTTGTCCTTTTGCTAATGATCAACACTCTAGACCATGCACATCACAAAATGAGAAAGTAAAAACCTTTCACTTAAGGTGACTAGGACCACTTTGTAGTGTTCATATTTCCTTGTTCAAACTAGGATTATTAGTGTTTAAATTATGATAGGATTTTGAAATATGTAAGGTACTATCAGAACTAGAACTCATCTCCAAAAGTGAAGATAGCTTTCTACAAAATCTAATAAGATCACTAAGTATGGCTAATGACCAAAAAACCCTAGTATATACTTTATAGCAACATGGGGTTGTGTTGAAAAATATAATTACTCACAAGGATGATGGATGATGATGATGTAAAGATGCATGATTAAGATACAAATGTGGTGTCGTTTGTAAGATTGTAAACACAACCTATCCTAATGCAAGTGCAATGGATGAACATGCCTAATGCAATGCAATTACATGAATACATATGTAAACTGAAAAAGCAATACAAAAAGTAAATATTTTTGTGTTTTTGATATTTTAAATTATGTTTTTTGTAATTTTAAATGTTTTTGAAATTTTGACTTTTTAATTATTTTTTGAATTTTAATGATTTTATGTTTTTTTTTGGGGGGATTTTGATAGTTTAGGGAGAAATATGTGATACCTTAGGTACCCCCAATGTGCATGTCATCCACTGCAATATAATCATCATGTTCAAGAAGAGTGACAAAAATCAATTCTCCTTGTTGAGGCATGAAACTTTGTGAAATGTTAGTGTCTTGATGGGGTAATATCAATGAATCATATGGGGATATGGTCTTCCTATCGATAAGGTCTTGGAATACATATATGAGGATGTGATAATCATTAATATCATGACCCATAACTCGATGATATAGGTAAGCATGATCCTCCCTGTATCTTTTGGACCTATAAGGGTTGTGCAGGGGTATGTCTAGCAAGATGATTGTCTTTGTTTCTTGTAGCTTATGAATGATGGTGTCCATGGATTCGGTTAAAGGCATCAAAATATGCTGATTACATTTTCCTGAGATACAGGTATATAAGTCATTTGCTTAGGTGACTCTCCTCGATTCTTTGGTATAGGTGAAGTACCTTCAACTATTATCACTTGTTGATCTTTGGTATCAAGAAGGGTATCAATGCAAAGTTGATTCTTCTCAAGCATATTTTGTATTATGTTCCTAAAACTACAACATGATTGAATATCATGACCATCTAATCGATGGTACAGGAAATATAAGTCTTCCCTATATTATTTAGGTTTCGGGTGCTTTGGATCTAAAGGATGAGCCTTAGGTAAAGTTATGGTTTTTACCTCGCATAATCGATTAAAAATCAATATTATAGGTTCAAGCAAAGGTGTGTAAATGTGAGGTGAATGACGTTGCTGCTTTTGGACCTGATCGAGCAAGATTGTATTTTCTTGTGACTGTATAGGAGGCGGTTTGACCTTGGATGTGATTTGCTTATGTAGCTCCATGCTTGTGAGTTGATGCATTATCTACTATAACACATCATTTTGATGACCCATTTGTGTGTCTCTATCCTATCTAGGTGATCTAGGATATGTTGTAGGGTCGATGGCAAATATTGCTCGCTTATGCTAGGTGATTGTAAGGATGGCACTATTATGGAAATGATAGATGGACTTTCAGGATGCTCATCCTGTGTTACCAAACTGATCATTTCAATAAATCCTTCACCTAGATGAGGTGTGCATGCCCCATTACTTTTCTTAGGGAGTTCTTGACTAGAATCTTGTCCCCCAATGTTAGGTATCAAATCAAGGATGGTGCCTATGGGTGAGGATTCGACGGGATGAAAACCTATATCCTTCACTAACTCGAGGATAGGTGTGAATGTCATGTCTTGCATTATGCATTTACCTAGTTTGAGACTAGTTGAATGAGATGAATTAAGAAGTGGACTGGATGTCGATAGTCTAGGTGATACTGACTCGATGGGCACCACTACAATTTCCTCCTCATATTTAGGTAAAATGATATCTTGTGTCATAGTGATGGGAGAAGGTGGTGGAATCTCCTTGATTGGCTCCTTCAAACTTTCTCCATTAGAGGATGTTGATGATGTAGAAGGGACATATGGAGGAATCCATAATGATGGTGGATATGAAGTGGGTGATGATGGCTTCACCACTGCATTGAGCCTCATAGTGTGCTGTTGCCTATGGGCACTAGGAGTGGGCACTTCTTCATGCATTACCTTATGCAATTGTTCTTCACATAAATTTTGTTTAAGGATTCTCTCCTCATGCATGTAGTGTTCATACAACTGCTAGCAATGCAACCTCTATCACTCTATGTGCTCATGCTCTAAATGTGCTCGCTTGTGTTGCAAGTCTTCCAATTTAGATTGAAATAATTGCTCTCTTATTAGCTTTAGGTCGAGGTAGTCGATCTATGTGATCCACTATGTATGACCGATGATTTCTCACCTCACTGTGAGAGGATTTAACTATGTTAGGTCTTGAAATGGGTGTGGTAACCCTATCACCTCAATGGGTAGATCCCCTATGTGAGGAATTGGTTTTGTGATGAATACTAGGTCATCATGCAGGAAATATGAGATCCTCAGGAGAATAGTGGGTTTGATGACTATCAGGGTGTTGTGCGAGAATGGGGAGATCCTCAAGACTACCATGGATGCGATGACTATTAGAGTGTTGTGCAAGAATGGTGAGATCCTCAAGCCTATAGTGGATGCTTTTAGGGCCTTAAGTTTTTTGCTTCGCTGGCTTATGATTGAGCTTGGCTATGCATAGTTGTCATGATGTGGTGACTAGGCAAATATTGAAGGAAACCCACACTGAAGAAAAATTTAACATCTAAAAAATATCATGGGTGTTATATACCAAAAATATTAGTGCAATGAACTAATCAAAATGGGCTATGACTCCAAAAAATGACTTTTGGGTCAAATTTTATATTTTTGGAATATTTGGCCAACTAGGGCTTGTGGAAAAATGACCAATTTTAGGAATTTTGGAAAATGTGGATCCAAGACTTAAAAATGCTATGAGAGATGCAAAAGGGTCTAAATAAGACAACAAAATAAATTTGGCAAATTTTGGGGTTGTATAGGACTTTTTATGACTGTTTTAGTGCAGTTTTTCCCTATTTTTGGCTTAAAAATAGAGTAATCATAAAACCAACATAACTTTTTTGTTATAGCTTCAATTTCCACAATTTTTGATTCATTGGATGCAGAATAAAAAAGCAGCAATGGTCCTAGATCGGATTGTCTTATGTTGATTACCCAAAAAATAAAAAAAACACACAAAGTAGACAACATGATTATCTCTTTTAAATTTTGTTTGTGATCCCTAAAACTTGTTTGGTGTATTTTGATTTGTTGATAATACAATATAAATCTTATCATGTTTTACAATGGTTGATGAAGATCTTAAATTGTTAAAATGTTTTCACCTATGTACTTGCACACGCCATAATATGGGGATGAAATCCATACTCGACAAGGTAGCATAGGTACTACCAACCCTCACCCAACACACCATAGTTAGCTATACACCCTTCGGAGAGGAGTGCATGTAATTTTTTATGGATAGGATAGTTCTTGGGTCAACCTTGGCCATGAATGGGTCCCGATGATACAATGTTAGACAAGCCAACCGAGTGGTAATAACTTCCATTGTTGGTCTTGATCAATGAGTTGGATGTGAGTTTCCAACATCACTGATGTTTACTTTGAATTGTGGTGTGGGTGTGTTCCTTTTAATTTTGTATTAATGAAATATGCATAAAGAAGCATTTATAATTCTTCTTCTATATACCTGCAAAATAGTATTTTACTTTCAAAAATATGTAGGACTAAATGCTCTTTACTTTCAGAGAATGCAAATGCGACATTAAAATGATATTAACCTTTGAACATGCCTTAAACAATCAAACCCTAACACATTGTTTAAACAAGGGCTGCTATTGTGTACAACAGGCAATAGACTCGACCACTATATAGATAAGTAGTAAAAAATTCTAGCTGCTAGAGACTAGGAAAGCCAATAGAACTTTTTATTGTTCCTAGCAGCGGCTAGCAACAAACATAGTATTTTCTAAAATTATCTTTAAATTTTGCTATGTTTGCTATTTAAAATCTATAATTTGCATTCAAACAAATAAAATACAGATAGAAAGCATGAAAATATAGAGAAATCCAACTAACCTGGAATCCTCATTCGATGATGAAATAGGTTTATTACTATTTTACAATATTCTCTTCTAGCCGCTGTTGGTCAGGGTGACTGGGATGCTAGCCGTTGAATTCAAATGTGGCTATGACTGTGAGCCACTGTCAATCAGAGTGGTTGGTACCTGCACATAGAAAAATATAATAAATAAGTTTATGCAATAAAAAATGTGGGGTTTTCACTGTGATCACCACTATAAAAGGCTAAAAAGCATACATCTAGACTAATTGCAACATGATAATCAAATTTAAAGCAAAGAACATGTATAACCAAATTTGCAATAAAGAATACCTCCTTTGTATTAATCAATGGTGAAAATTGATTACATATCCATCCCTCTTAGGGATACCAAATTTGATACATGTATACAATTATTTTGAGCCCCTAAATGGGGGTGATGTACTCTAAATGCTCTTTAGGTCTCCACCAACTTTGCGTGAGGGCTTACTAGGATGCCTCCTTCTTGAGTATCAAGAGGAATGATCTTGAATAGATTTAAATCCTTATAAGAATCTTCCACATTATTAGCACATGAAACCTCTCATGATGAGGTTTATTTTCAAGAAAATACATGAAATAGAGAAAATATGGCAAGAATGCATGAATATGTGTAAATATGCATAAAATTGCCTTAAATATTGGCAATAAAGCATAAAGTATAGCTTGAAACATACAAAAGAACCTTAAACATGCATGTAAATTTACAAATTAAGCATAAATATCCTAATATACGAAAGCATGTAAAGGAAAGTTTAAAATGCACAAATGAGAGTAAAGATATCTATAAATCTGAGAACAAACCATATAAATGTAGTAAATATGACTAATCTAGACTAGGTAAAGATACATACATGCTAAGAAATATAAATCTATGGCTAAATAAAAGGAGTCTATATGTCAAACCCTAGCCACTATAGCTCATAGTAGCTAGCTCTGCTACTCGCTATAGAATCCAGTAGCTAAGCATACGGGCCACTGTTGAGAACAATGACCATGGGGAAAGTGTTATGATATTGAAATTAGGCTTGATGATACACAATTACTTCATTGAATTGATGATCAAGGGTCACCGATGTGTCTAAACACAAATTTGTGATTGAATTATTATAAATTTGTAATGTATTGGTGTGGAATGGTAAGATTGCTCCTCAAGCTATTGGAAGTTCCATTAATTTGAATGCAAGTGTCATTCTCCAATTGGATAGCATCTTGGCACTCCTATTGCAAATGGCTCTCCAGTTCGATAGGGATTCGCTGCATTCAATTTGGGATCATCATTGCCTCTTTGGAGGGTCTATAAATAGACTTCTCAAATCCTAATCTTGGCTTCTCAAGGAAGTCAATATCAAGAATCAGTTGACATAGGCAGTTGGGAGGAAACCTATGGGAGCTTTGCAGCCTATAACCACTCAAATTAGTTGCAATGTCATTGAAAACAATCGATTTGACTTGGATTGGAGAGGCTGAGTTAGTTTTTGGGCTAGATGCTCTCACTCAGCATGGCTAGGAGCAAAATGTTCTTAGTCTCTATAAATAGGAGCGACTAGGATCAAGCTACTCTTAGCTACTATATCAAGAGGAGTGGCTAGGATCAAACTACTCCTAGCTACTATCAAAAGGAGCTGCTAGGATCACCACCACTTATGCAATTAGCAGCTTGGGCTGCTTAGGGATAGACTACCCTAAATGAGTGGTTAGAACCACTTTTAACTCTTGAAAAGGTCCAAGATCATTCATATGGTATACAAAGGTGTCCATATGAGTAGTCTTCTAAACATGATGTGTTTTAGCTATCTACAGGTGCCCCTTTTATGATGCATTATGACGAAACACGATGCTGAGCAAAAATAGACCACCTAAAGCCATATTATATGTTGATTTATGTCCATTGATTTGGTCAACGTTAGATATCCTAATCCTACAAAGGACACACATCTCAGAATCATTACTTCCAATGGAATGGAAGGCTTAAACTTTACGAAGATTTCGCATATCCAGATAACTAGGTTATCTTTGGAGCTCTGTAAAAGTCCAAAAAGCATACATATAGACTAATTGCAACATGATAATCAAATTTAAAGCAAAGAACATGTATAACCAAATGAATTTGCAATAAAGAATACCTCCTTTGTATTAATCAATGGTGAAACTCGGTTACATATTCGTCCCTCTTAGGGATACCAAATTTGATACATGTATACAATTATTTTGATCCCCTAAATGGGGGTGATGTACTCTAAATGCTCTTTAGGTCTCCACCAACTTTGTGTGAGGGCTTACTAGGATGCCTCCTTCTCTAGTGTCAAGAGGAATGATCTTGAATAGCTTTGAATCCTTAGAAGAATCTATCACCTGCATGTAAGGAAACAACAAAGCACATTAAAAGCATATGAAACCTCTCATGATGAGGCTATTATCCAAGAAAATACAAGAAATGAAGCAAATACTCAAAGAAACATGAAATTTGTATATGAATGTAAATATGCTTGTAAAACTGGAAATAAGCTATCTAAATGTTGCAAAATAAGCTAATCTAAGTTAGATAAACCAAATTGAATGTATTAAAAATGAAATATATGGCTAAATTAGAGCAAATGAGCACTTAGACCCTAGTCACTACTGCTCATAACAACTACCTCTGCTAGCCAATGTTGACTCCAACAACTAAGCCTAAGGGCAACTATTGAAAATAGTGACCACGAGAAAAGAATTCTGCTCTCAAAATCAAGCCTGGTAATGCATAATTTCTTCGTGGAATTGATGATCAAGGGTTGCCTTCATGTCTAGACATAGATTTGTAGTTGAATTGGTGTCAATTAATGGTGAATTGGTATGAATTAGCAAGCTTGATCCTCAAGCTGTTTGAAACTCCATTGACATAGTAACAAATATCATTCTCCAATTTGGTAGCACTTCACTACTCCTCAAGGGTTGTAAAGTCAGTCATCAAACCGGCAGAGCTTTGCTACAATGAATTCGAGATCTTAATTACCTCTTTGGGAGGTCTATAAATAGACTCCCCAAATCCCAATCTTGGCTTCTCAAGGAAGCCAATATCAAGAATCATTTTGTCTAGGCGATTGGGAGGAAACCTCTAGAAGCTTCACAGCCCAAAATTGCTCCAATTAGTTATAATGCCATTGAAAACAATCAATTTGACTTGAATCAAGGAGGCTAAGTTAGTTTCTATGCTAGACGCTCTCACTCAGCGTGGCTAGAAGCAAACTATTATTAGTCATTATTAGGAGTGGCTAGGATCAAGCTGCTCGTAGTTGCTATATCAGGAGGAGCATCTAGGATCAAGCTGCTCCTATATGCTATTAGGAGGAGTGGCTAGGATTATCGCCACTGATGCCATTAGTTGCTAGGGCTACTTAGGGCTAGACTACCCTAAATGAGTGGTTAGAACCATTGTTAGCTCTTGCAAAGGTTCAAGATCATTCATATGGTCTGCAAAGGTGCCCATATAAGTATTTTTATAAACATGACATGTTTAGGTGTCTACACTTATAGACAATTCCTTTAGACCTCAGGTGCAACAATGGTGCAAGGAAGGTAAACCTAGGTATGGGACTAAGATGTTCTATTTTGCCAAAATATTGCAATACATTAAATCCAAATCAAGACTTGGAACTCGAAGGAGTTTGGGGATCATAAAAAATTTGAAGTTATTGCTCAACTTGAAAATTTTAATAAAAAAATTGTTTAGATGGCCTCACAGAGAGTAGAAGTACAAATGAAATTAGAATCACAACTTAGTTAGAGGATGGGAAAAAAAATAACTCTTATGGAAGAAAAAATCTAGAATTCAATGGCTTAAAGAAGGAGATCGAAACACAAATTTCTTCCACAAATCTCTTCTAGCTTGAAGATCTCACAACTTTATTTCTTCCCTAAAATCAGATTTTGGAGATGTTGTCTACACTTGGGATGGCATGAACTCTATTGTTGTTAATTACTTTTCCAATATTTTTGCTACTACTTCTCTTGAATTGAATTCTCAATTGAATGCTCTTCAAGAAATCCCTTCTCTTATCACTTTTGAGGAGAACTCTATTTTTATTGCTCCCGTTACTATTAATGAGCTTCGACATGTAGTTTTTAAAATGCAAAAAGAGAAAATCCTAGGTCCTGATGGTTTTCCCATTGAGTTCTACCAAGAGTTCTGGGATATTCTTCAAGTTGATTTATTAGAGGTGTTGGAAGAAGCTAGGAAAGCCAAAGAAATTTTGAAGGTTATCAATAAAACTTATATTACTCTTTTTCCAAAATCTCAAGAGGCTAAACATATCTTAGCTTTTAGACCTATTGCTTTATGTAATGTTCTTCTCAAAATCATTACTAAGATCATGGTAAAAATATTGAAGCCTCTTTTGTATAAGATTATTTCTCCTAAATAAGGGGGTTATGTGGAAGGACATCAAATAGTGGATGAGATAGTTCTTTCTTAGGAAGCCATCCATTCCATGGAAATGCAAAAATCTCCTTCTATGTTCATTCGGTTAGACTTAATTAAATATTATGACAAAGTGGATTTGCACTTATCAAAGTTCTGAGGTAATTAGTTTCTCTCAGGATTGGATGGACTAGATTATGGATTGTATCTCTCCAATTTCCTACTTAGTTATTATAAATGGCAAGCCTTCTCAACTATTCCCAGCTTCCAGAGGTATTGGGCAAGGTGACCCCCTCTCCCCTTATTTATCCATAGTTCTTGTCGAATGCTTGGGTAGGACTATAACCAAAAGGAGAAAAAAAAACCCTTGAGGGAGTTACCATTACTCATGGAGCTAGACCTATCTCTCATATTCAATTTTTTGATGACTCTACTCTATTAGGTAAAGCTACAATTAAGGAAGTTTCTAAAATTAAGCAAATCATTAGCTA
The DNA here is from genome assembly GCA_028583015.1 of Wollemia nobilis. Classification (NCBI taxonomy): domain Eukaryota; kingdom Viridiplantae; phylum Streptophyta; class Pinopsida; order Araucariales; family Araucariaceae; genus Wollemia; species Wollemia nobilis. Next base: position 3,985,133 of record JAQPPZ010012983.1, on the reverse strand, counting down.
TTTTTCTAAGGCTACCAGGAAATTGATCAATGAAGATAAATATAAAGTCATTTCCTTTCACTACTCTATGAGACAAGAATCCATGGTCTTCGATAAATTAATCTATAATAATACCTCCATTTCGATCACTTATTTAGGTATTCCTATCAATATTCAAAGATAGAAAAAAAAAATTGGAATTGGTTGTTAGACAGAGTTAAGAAGAAAATTGGAAAGTGGACCAATAGGTGGATTTCTTTTGGGGGTAGAATCACCTTGGTAAAATCAATCCTTCAATATATTCCTATTTATGTTTCTATCATTTTGAATATCCCAAAGGCTATTCTTTGAGAACTAGATCAAATCAGTCATTGGTTCCTTTGGAGTGGTACTAAGGAGAAAAGAAAATGGGCCTTGGTGAAATGGGACACTTTATGTCTTCCTAAGAATGAAGGGGGGTCAGGATTTTGGTCTACTATTAATAACAACAAAGCTTTACCTGCTAAATTGTATTGGAGGATTTTGCATAACCCCAATGCCCTTTGGGAAAAAAAATTTTGTACTAAATATGTTGAGGAAAAGTACTGAAGACCTTGTTTGCTATCAATTGCATACCAAAGGTTCTCCCATTTTAGGAGTTCTTAAGATTGGTGAGGATTTTATAAAGAAAAAAATATTCTGGATCATTCATAATGGTCAATAGGTAAATTTTTGGATAGATTCTTGGGATGGTCACCAACTTTTGATAACTCAGTTTCTCGATTGGAGACCTTGGATGGAGGAGCTTCATTGAGCTAACTAGATAAAGGTAGCTAATTCTATCGGTACCATACTGGTAATTCAGAGGTTGGTAAATATTATATCCCTATTGAGGACTAGCCTATTCAAATCCTAAAAATGCAAAGACAAGACATCCAATGCATCCTTCATATGAGATCTCTCTATTGGTCCCATGATAAAGATTGTTTTGGATGGAACAACACTACTAAGGACGAGTATTCAATTGCTCGAGGTTATTTGATCTTATGCCATAATAATCCCAACCAATCATATGACATATTTTCTCAATTGTGGGCTCAAAAGATCTGGCCTAAGGTGAGTTTCTTTACTTATATTTTATTGCATTTTAGGGTGCTAACTAATGAGCAACTTATGAAGCATGGTTTTCATGGCCCTTTTAGATGTGAAATGCGTGGAGAGAATGTGGAAAATCTCAGCCATCTTTTTATTGAGTGTAATTTAACCTATAATATATGGAGGAGAATGGTCATTTTACTTGGCTTACAATGGTCCAATTTTTTTACTTTTGAACAGATTTGGAGGGATTGGCCTAAAAAATATGGTGATAATAATTTTATTAGGCAGTTAGTTTGGATGGATTCTACCATTCTACTTTGGAATATCTGGAATAAAAAGAACAACTAAATTTTAAATCAATAAAGGAAGGATATTCACTATATCTAGCAAAATACCATTTCCAACTTAGTTGAATCAGTCCAATAGCTCCTTAATCACCCCCAAAACTCCCACCAAAGATGGGATCAAGTGATGTAAATATTAAGTATTAACTCTTCAAAGGGAAACTAGCTTAAAGGGAATGTGAGTAATTGCAAGATGAATAGAACAAGGAATTTGTGGCCTCCTCCTAAGGATTTTGGAAAAGTCAATACCGATGGAGCCTCTAGGGGGAACCCTGGAAAATCTAGTGTGGGAGGAATTGGTAGACTTTTAGATGGCTCCCTAGTTTTTACTTTTGCTAAGAATTTGGGTATTCTTTCCAATAATCTTGCTGAGGGGTATGGTATCCTCATAGGCCTCCAAGAAGCTGCTAAGGTTGTATGGGAAAAGGTGCTAGTTGAATCTAACTCTCAACTCATGATTAATTTGTTGAAGAATCCTACGAATCATAAGGTTGATTGGATAATAAAAAAAATTATTGAGAAGATTCAGTTAATCCAGATGGGCTTTTTGAAATTTGATTACAATCATGTGGTCAAAGATTAGAACAGGAATGTTGATGCTTTAGCTACTTGGGCATTGGAAAAATGTGATCTTACTTGTTGCAACCACCCTCCCAGATGGTGAGCTTTACAAATAAGGGAAACTCTTCTTTCTATCATTTCTTTGTATGAATCTATTACCGGAGGTACCTAGTTCCATTTTGCTTTGTTTTTACTTCTCTTTAGTTCGATCAGGGTATTTTAGTTCCCTAGCTCAAATAGATATTTGTTTTGTTTCTTCTATTGAATCTTACCTTAAAAGTCTTTTGGCCTAGAAAGGTTTTTGTTGTGTTATGTTTTTTTTTTTAGTTTTTGAGGTGTGGATGTGTGTGTTTTTTTGTTTTGTTTTGTTTTTGTTGTTCTTGTTTTTTTGTTATTTTTTTTTGTATTTTGTATTTTTTTTATGTTTTGTGTTTTTTTTTTTATGTTTTGTGTTTTTCTTTTGTTTGTGTGTTGATTTGTTGTTTTATAGTTTTTTGTTTTTTTTTATGATTTTATGTTGTTTTTGTTTATTTTGTGTGTTTTTTTATCTTTGTTTTTTTTGTGTTTGTTTGTTCTTGTTTTTGTTGTTTTAGGTATGCTCGTTGAGTGTGCTTAAGGGGGTAGGCTAGGTGTGAGCCTTGGGCATTTTGGTGGAATAGATACCCCTACCTCCTTGGGACTTACCCAAAAGTGGCATCCCATTTGGGATGTTTTCCACACAAAAAAATTTCAAATCCTAGGTGGGGAACCATACCTTCTTGTTTATCATAATTAGCTAAACCAAGTAAAAGGTTCAATTAGATTATATTTAATCTTCAAAATGTTTCAAATGTAGGCTCATCATATTAATTATGGAGGTTGTACAATCTAAATACTATGTGTAGAGATATGTTTAGATTGTACAAATTACATCGTCAAGATGATAAGTTTGAAATTGAAACATTTTGAAGAGAAAAGGGAATTTAACTATACCTCTTACCTCATTTTTATAATTATGATGAACAAGAAGGAATGTTTCCCCACCTAGGATTTGAATTAGAAGGGGGATAATTGATAGTCATCACCAGTGTATGATTCTGTAGACATATTATATAAAAGTCTAGATTTATATAGTAATATTTTTTATCTAGATATATAAAAATATAAAATATGTTAGCATAGAAGCAGTTTTCAAGAATGTTTGATAATTAAATATTTCACACAATATATTAAAATGAGATCCAAGTATTCAAACCAATAAAAAAACTCACTATATTTTCATGGATGATAAACAAGATGTACACAAGACCAATAGCCAGGTTTTTTTGTTAAAGTTAACAACAAGAAAGACACAACCAAAGTTTTGGTGAAGACCTAGAGTGGCAATGTGCACAACCAAATACTATAAACATTCGGTAATCACAAGCTAGTGGTAATAATTAGAACACCATAGGAAACACATGGAAGATCAACAACATCAACTAGATTGAGCTTGAAAAACTGGGATAGCGGATGAAAAGCAAAGGAAGAGTGGACATTCAGGTTCCAATCGATCTTGTCCCACCTAAGCTCCAAAAATATATGGGGTCAATTTTTCTTTCGGGGATCCTACCATAGACCCTGCACATTATGATGAGATGTTAAGTTCCCCATGATGTTTTCAACAATGTTTGAAAAATCAAATCTTTCACACAATATATTAAAATAAGATCCAAGTATTCAATCCAATAAATAAACTCACTATATTTTCATGGATGATAAACAAGATGTATACAATACTGGTAGCCAGGTTTTTTATTAAAGTTAACAACAAGAAATACACAATCGAAGTTCTATGGAAGACCCATATCAACAATGTGTGCAACCAAAAGGCATACAAATCTGATAATCACAAGCTTGTGATAATAATTAGAACACTAGAGGAAATACATGGAAGATCAACAACATCAACTGGATCGAGCTTAAAAAACTAGGATACAGGATGAAAAGTAAAGAAAGAGTGAACATTCGGGTTCTAATCGATCTTGTCCCACCTAAGATCCAAAAATATATGGGGCCAATTTTGTCTTTGGGGGCTCCTACCCCATACCCTACACATTATGATGAGATGTTAAGTTCCCTAGGATGTATGATCCCCCCTATAGAAAGGTACAAGCATTAAAAGCATCATCATGAGACCTCTAGAGGAGCACCCAAAAACTCAAATGACATTACTGACAAGTGACCTATGCATTTAATTATTGTAGATATCCAACATGGAAAGAAAGATCTTACCTTAAGCGGCTCTGGATATGGCAACCTCAAAATTCTACACCATCAATGCAAAAATGGAAATTTTGAATTGTGAGGAGGGAATGTTGGAATATATTACATTATTTGGTACATGCTAATGTACCACCTTGGGTATATCTTTAGATTAGGAGAGTGTCCCAGATTAGAGTGCGAGTATTTACTTTATGCAATGTAATAAATGCACAAGTGTGCAAAGTATTTTGGTAATGTAAATATGCATAATAGTCCATGTGCACATGAGTCCATAGAATAGGAAGATGAAGAGTCTCTAGAAGAGTGAAGGCCAAAAGTGCTCCATATGAAGAGTCACATTCCATTATATATGTATCTATGAGTGTGAGTGTGAGATATGGATTTGTAGAATGAGAGTATGGAAGTATGGTGTATTTGAGTTCTTTATTCAATGGAGATACAATTTTTATGAGCATTTGTTAATGGTAATTCTATGAGTTATTATTGAAGTTATTTATGAGTTTTATATGTTTAGAATATTATAATTATCTTATATTTCATATTGCAACTTTATTTTAGATCTTGTAGTCATTTTATCTTAAGTATCTAGCATCAAAAGCTAATAGGGAAAGGCTAATTTTTTTTTCTATAAAATGTGTATTCTTCTCATTGTAAATCATAAAAAGTCAACCATTTTTTCTAAAGGACTTTCCTTCACTCTCTCTTGTGTCTCAGCCTAGCTAAAGCCTTGTATTATTAGTTGATTAGTTTTTGAACCTCTTTCCTTAGCATTTATGTAATCCATAGTTCACATTAATAAGAAACTATGATGTGGGTATTTTGTCCTATGTATGTTTGGATGGACTGTGTTCCTCATGTACTATTAGTTGCTATGCATGTATTAAAATAAAACCATCATAGCATGGATAGTATATTAGATGTTTGGCTCATCACAACCCATAGATAGACAATATAGACTAGATAGACTTCGTTTCCTGCATTTTAATTTCATGTTGTTTACTACTTTCGCTATATTTTCCTTTTTCCTATTAGAAACACCCGATAGAGTAGGCTAGCATATGAAGGGATATGAGCACTGAAGATCACATCAAGTAAATAAGTTAATCTTGGTAAAAAACCCTAGAGGTCATCCCAAGGAGCTGCATCCCATGCTCCCCAAACTTCCTAGGATTGGTACCTTGAATGTGGTGCAAGGTACTAGATGCACCTGCTTGAAAGATGAATAGAAAACACAATCATAGGGGGTCATGGAACCTAGAGAATAGGTGTCATTTTAGGCCCCCAAAATTTCAAATTGACATTCTAGGTAGGGGACCCAAACCACAAAAATTTATCTTCTAATTAGAAGTTAGATCAAGGTTTCAATGAAGGCCTTAATTATCAACTTGATTGATGCATCCTAAAGATTCACCTAGCGACGCTGCTATAAATAAGAACCTAAATAAATTACCATCATGGACTGAGGTAATGGTCGAAACCTCTATTTTAACAACAAAGGATATACCACTTGGTGACTCTACATGGAAAGAAACCTAGAAGAACTCAAATTGGGATTCCAATGAAGGTCCTAGTCTAACAACTCCTAGAGAAAATGTATTATTCACTCAATGAATTTACTCTAATAAAATGGCCTATAATATTATAAGAGGCTACAATCAAATCCATATGCTTGAACATGGTTGGTTCCCCCTTTACGAGCTTTACCACATGTATCAAGAACCCTTGTAGCCTCTTGTACCACCACATGCATGGGACTACATTTTGACATCGACACTTGAAATAGTATCTCACTGCACTAGCAAGGATATGTCAAACACAATGATGCATCTATGAATTATGGTCTACTTCTACCAAGTACACAATATCATGAAGCAAAGTGTGTATTTGAGGCTACGTGTGGCATCATTTAGAAGGAAATCTTGGGAGGGTATGACTCTCTTCCCCCACACTCAATCCATGAATTAGATAAAATTATTGCCTTATTAATGGATGGGTTTAAGGAGAAAAAGCAACTTGCTTTGGCTATCCAACCTATCCTCCTTTAGTCCTCTCTCACTCAACAACTTAATTCCTCTAATCGGGTTATAACAATTAGAGACGAGAAGGAAGAATACATGGTGGTAGAAGGAGGAGCACACAATGGGCTGCAAATACAAATCAGTTGCTTGATAGGCCTAGGGATAGCATAGGTAGTGGAGTCCACTCTCTCTAAGATGCTTAAGTAAGTAATTGAGGGCACCCAACATATCCAAGAAGCAACCTCCTCCACCACTAACAAATCAAAAGAGAGAGTTTGATATGGGGGTGGAAAATAGGCTTTGATGGGATCGAGAGTAAAGGAGTCACCATTAGTACTAGGCAATCTACATCAAAGAAATCAAACACCCTTGGTACCCATCTACTTATAACAAGTTGGCTGCTCAAGTGCCCCAATTCCTTAAGTGTAAAAATTTTCTACCCCTAAAACTTAAAAAAAAGAAAAAAATAGATGACTTAGGTGGAACCTATGGGGCTTCTTGACTCTATTATCAATGGATAGAGGCCACCCATTTTTACATATGTACTATAGTTTCTTTTTTTTATAGGTAACTACTGCCATTTATAGGTCATATTGAATTTTAAAGTTGCAAAGAAAAAAAGTATGCAAGTTGTTCGATGAATTTCCTATCTTTATATCTCTCCCTTCAACCACCCCAAATTTTGATTTTGTGCTCAATGAACAAGGTGGTGGCTTTTTGGGTTCCTTATCCTCATTGAATTAGGGATCTCCTATGAGCCACCAGAATTGTAGTGAATTATTTCTACACTTGGGAGGAGTAGGTAATTTAGCCAATTTTAGAAGATATCAGGTAGAGAAAAAGATAATTGGATCTAGAAGGAAGCAAAAATATGTACACATGACTAGTAGCCAAGTTTTTTTGTTAGAGTTGACAAAAAAGAAAGACACAACAAGAGTTTTTGTGAAGGACTAGAGTGACGATGTATGAAAATATAAGGTATAAATATCTGGTAATCGCAAGCTAGTGGTAATAACTAGAACACTAGAGGAAACATGCAAAGGATCAACAATGTCAACCATATTGAGCTTGAGAAACTAGAATACCAAGAAAAAAGCAAAGGAAGAGCAAACACCTAGGTTTTAGTCAATCTTGTACTAGCTAAGCTCTAAAAATGTATGAGCTCAATTTTGTTGTAGGGGCTTTCATATCGAACCCCACATATTATGATAAGATTTTTAGTTCCCTAGGATATATGACCCCCCACTATAGAAACGTACAAACATTAAAAGAATCATTATGAGACCTCTAGAGGAGTAGCCATGAACCTAATCGACTTTAATGATAAGTGATATTTGCATCTGATCTTTATAAATATCCAACATGGGAAGAAAGGTCTCACCTTAAGTGGCTCTAGAACTGGAAACCTTGGGATTATGCACCATTAATGTAAAAGTGAGAATTTTGAATTGAGTGAAAAGGCTCCAAAAATTATCTACAAATATGTGTATTCTTCTCATTGTAAATCATCAAAAGTCAATAATTTATTCTAAGGGGGATTTCTTTCATTCTCTCGTCTCAAATTGGATCGAGTCTTGTGTGGTTAGCCAATTAGTTTTTTAACCTCTTTTATTATCATGTATGTAATCCAAGGTTCACATTAATAAGAAATTGTGACTATTATGAAATCCCTATCCTAGTTCTGATGTGTGTTATGTCTTACAAATGTTGGGAAGATCATGTTCCTCATGCATTATTGATTGCTATGCATGTATTCACTTCAACCCACCATGACATAGAGATTCTCTTATGTCTTTCATGTATCACCACCCATAGATAGGCTAGATAGGTTTCCTTAACTACATCTTAATTACATGTCATTTACTACTTTCCATATCTTTCCCTTTCCCTGCATAGAAACTTGATAGAGTAGGCTAGCATAGGAAGACAAAAATCAAATATCACGTAAAGTTAAGGAGGTGACCTTGGTAAAAACCCTAGAGGTCATCCAAAGGAGCTACATCCCATGCTCCGCAGGCTTCCTAGGATTGGTGCCCTAAATGTGGTGTAGGACACTAGATACACCTACTAAAAAAATAAAGAGCAACCAAAACCATGGGGGTCACGGTGCCCAAAGCACAAAGGTCATTTAAGTACCCCAACAACACTCAATCATTTTATTTCTTTTTATATTTTACTAGATGGATGCCCTAGTTTTAGGATTGATTTTTTCAAGGTTTCTTAAAAATTCCATCTATCTTTTATGGATTTTTTCAAAAATCTATATCCTTTTCTCTTTTAGCTTCTTGTGTTCAATATGAGAGGACAAACTACTTGGCCACCATGAAACAATAAAATAAGAGGCTAAAATTTTTAGATAGACCCTTGGTGCCAAAGAATCTATGGTAGGATTTCATGCTTGATAAATACCTCTGAGCCACTTGACAAAATTGCCAAAATGGTTCAACACCCTTTTTGTTGCATAGGCATGAGAGGATGTCGTGATTGGTTTTGTTCAAAAAAATATAGGTAAACCATAAAATATATGAATAAACCATTAGTGTTTCTATATTATTTGTAAAATTTTAGTGGGGTCCCAATTCAACACTTTTGTTCATTTTTCCTCCAAGTACCTCAATTTTGCATTTGAAAAATATATAATTTTCTCTCTAAAAAGGTATAATTTATATGTAAAAAAGGAGTATGTCAGGGAACATTAATTTGCCTAGTGAGAGTTCAAACACCTTGGGCACATGCTTGTATCATGATGATACAAGCTTGGATCATGTAAAAGGAAGAGAAAGATGGGTATTTTTTTGGTTTGTTTAAGTCTAATGCTAGACACATATATCCAGAGATGCTTCTTAGGTATAATAGCTAAATTGAACCATGATTAGGCATTGAATATGGAAGGACCTAAGTTTGAACCCCCTAGTTTCATGAATATTTTAAAAATTATGATGTTAGTATGATATGATGGCTTGATGACATGCCAAATCATGATGATGTGGTGGTTTTTGATGACATGATAGTTTGTGTTGGCATGGCACAAGATGATATCACCCCTTTACAAATATATGATGACATATGGAAGTGCATAAGGTTAACATGGTGGTTTTTACAAGTTATGTTGTAGTTGAGGTTCCATTACATATGGTAGTCCATATAGTTGGCATAAAAATTTGTGCAAGTAATATGGCATGCCATATGGCTGTTGATACAAGTGCTAATGTGATAGTCTACATAGGGTTCATGGCATGACACATAGAATCTAACACACATGCTAATATGGAAAGTGGATATAGAGCCAATATGGTAGGTCATACACAACTTGGCATGTATAAATACAACATCAACCAATCAAATTTCACCAACTTATCAAAATCGATAACTCATTCACATAGTCTATAGCAAACTTGGTGAAGCACAAGTTTTATAGTGAATCAAGATATGATAAGTGGTTCTATATGGTTCATAAATCAAGGAGTAATCAAAGTACCACAAGTGGTGCATTCTTATTTGTTGGCACCCTATCCAATGGCATGCATAGTCAACACAAAGGTGAAAATACCTTGATTGTGATAAGTGACATCACACAATTTGTCAATATGTTATCTAATTAGCGCATGCTTGAAAATCCCTCATCCATTCACATAGTGAAACACGATGGCATCTCATTCATTGTAGGTACTAATATTCCAATATTTCAGAGATATTTTGTGTAATTTGACCAAAATTTTGAAGCCATAACTTTTGTATATGAAAATTTTTTAAGCTCGTGTTTTTAAATTGCAAATTTTTTAGATCTTTGCATTGGTGGTTTCTAGTCACAACTACACATAGAATTTTATATTTTAGTAGGATTGTTATGGATCATCATGTGCCCTTGTTGAGTGGTCTAATTTATGTTACTTTGAGGATTAATATTAAAGTGTTGCTTTAGAGCATTGGGTTACTCAAATATGTGGATGAACAACATCATAATATTGACTTTAAATAAGTAAAGCAAATCTATGAGGTTAAGAAGGAGGAGGCTCATGGTGTTATAGTCCATGTTGACAATGTTTATGAAATACATATTAGCAACACCATGGACTCCAAGGAGTTGCTTAAGAAATTTTAAAGATTGTGTAAATTGTATATATTCCACACAAATTAGTAGGTTGGAGGATGAGCTTGCAACTTTATCTATAGACTTATTTGATACCATTGATGAGTACATTTGTCAGTTAAAGAAATTACAAGAATATATTTAGGACTACAAGAGGACTAATGAACATTATAGGAGGAGGATAGGAAGTTGTGAAGATGGAAAATGACATTGAATTGCTAAATATTATCTTCAATAATATTTTGGATATATATGATATAGTTGTTGTGGTATTTGAGATGCTTCATGTCTACTTTTCTATCTCTCCTCCATTGATATTTGATAAGGTATTTAGGTATATTTTACATCATCAGGATAGAAGACAAAGGTTTATGGGGAATTTATTGCCCTTTAGAACCAACAAAAGGAAGTTGTTGTTGACTCAAAATGACAAGAAGCCAAAGAAAAATGAGAATAATACCAAGAAGCCATTCAAGAAGTCTACATATAAGTTTTACAAAAAGGATGAACATAAAGGAGAGTTTTATCAAATTCTCTTCATGAAGCTTGAGGAAGTAGCAAGAAAGGATGTGTTAATGCTATTATATTCTATGCATAGTATGAGGACAACTTTGATGGAGAAATATCATAGGCATATGTTGTTGTTCATTTAGCATATTGGACACCCACTTCTTCTGATGATTATGTTGTAGATTTAAGAGAAACTATGCATATGATAAAGTATAAACATCTTCTACAAGTGTACAACAAATCACATTAAGAGGAGCATATTTTTATTTGAGATAATTCTTCATTTCATGTTGTAATATTTGAAGATATTAGCATTGGATCTTCTTATTTTGATGAAGTGCTTCATGTTTCTAATATTTTATCTAACCTCTTGTATATTATCACATTAATCATACAAATAAAAGGATAAAATTCTAGCTTTGTCATTGGATAATTAAGGATATATATAATGGGTTTTAAATTGTTGCTTCTAGATATTGTTATGAGTTTAACCAAATTTATAAGTTGGAAGGAAGATCCATCTCTTCTATATTTTATTCTAGGAAGAAATTTTTTATTTCTATGGGTGTACATGTAGACAATAAAAATCAAATGTGTGGTTGTAAATTATTTACACTAAGTATGAGGTCTTTGAAAAGTTCAAGATATTCAAGGCTCTTGTTGAGAATTAGTTGTATAGGAACATAAAATGTCTTAGGACATATGGATTTGGTAAGTACATAAATCATGCCTTTCATGATTTTCTAATTTTTTATGGGATTGCATATCAGAGGAGTGTTCATTATGCTCTTGAGTATAATGGTATGGCTAAAACAAAGAACAAAGTGATCATAGATATGGCACAATATATGATTTATGCCAAGGGGATAGAGCACAAATTCTAGGATGAAGCTATTACTTATGCAACATATATCATCAACAAGGTTTACAACCTCATGAGAGATTGAAAAGAGAAAATATTGACATGTCTAAATTTTGCATCTTTAGGTCTTTAGTGTGGGCTCACATGCCAAAGGATATTTGAAATAAGGAAACACCAAAGAGTCATAAATGAATCTTTCTAAGCATTCAGATACCTCAAAGGAATATCACCTTTATTACCTATTGACAATTTTGTCACATTTCTTAAGGGGTAGAAAAGGAAAACAAATTTTGTACAGTGTTTTGTAAAGTTTTTCTTTGTTGTTTTTTTTATTTGAAAATTTGCAGCAATTTTGGCTTTCAATGCCACCTCTTTGTATATAAAAGAGAAAAGAAAGAGATTCGCTATCAAACAGGCTAGAGAAAAGAGCTTTGCCGAAGGAAAATGAAAAGAGCTTCGCACCCAAGGCATTTTCAGCACTACTATGGGTGAAATTTTTGTGAAGTAGAATTGCCAAAGAAGAATACAAGGATAGCGATAAAAAGAACTTCGGGCCCAAAGCACTTAAAACCACTACTTCGGGAGAAATTTGAGCGAAGCGACGTTCAAAAGAACAACTTCATCGAAAAATGAAGGTCCAGACCGTGGTCCAAACTAGCTAAGGCAAGAAACTACTTCGGAATTGAAGCATTTCCAGCAGCTACTTCGGGCGATATTTCTGCGAAGTGGTGTTGCCAATGTAAAATACAAAGGAAGGCAAGAAACTACTTTGGACCCGAAGCATTTCCAACAGCTACTTCAAGTGAGATTCCTACGAAGCAGCGTTGTCGAAGTAAAATACAAAGGAGGAAGGCAAGAAACTACTTCGTACCCGAAGCATTTCCAGCAGCTACTTCGGGCGAGATTTTTGTGAAGCGGCATTGCCGAAGTAAAATACAAAGGAGGAAGGCAAGAAACTACTTCAGACCCAAAGAATTTCTAGCAGCTACTTCGAGTGAGATTTCTGTGAAGCGGCGTTGCCGAAGTAAAATACAAAGGAAGGCAAGAAACTACTTCGAACCCAAAGCATTTCCAGTAGCTACTTCGGGTGAGATTTCTGCGAAGCGAGACTCGAAAGAGCATTGAAAATACTTTGCCAAAAGATTTTTGAAGAACCCACTTCGGGCCCCTTCATTAGCGAATCATTTTTACTTTGTCGAAAGTCATTGCGAAGCATCTGCTTCGGCTAACTTTCATGCGAAGTACTTCTACCCGAAGTGACGGAGGACGTGAAGAATGCAACATCATTGAGGACAATTGCTTTGGCCGAATCCTTCCTGAACCACAATTTTGAAAGAAGATCATAGCGAAGCATTTCTCCAAGGCATCAACGAAGTGATTTTGTCAGCGAAGCGACGAGGACGAAGAGGCCCATTTTGTGAAGCAAATATACTTCGGCACTCACCACCCCCGAAGCAGTTTTATGAAGCTCAATTTTGTGAAGTACAAATCGAGGAGGAGTTATTGCTTCGGCTCAGAACCATTGCGAAGCAAAGTTGTGAATGAAGACTTAGCAAAGTGCTTCAAGGGTGCACGTTCCAAGTCAGGTGTTTTCTCGAGGTGATCAAGTGCCTCATAAATGTAATTTTTTGTGCCCGATAAGCTCGCTGCTCATTTTTGGCAATCAAAAATGAAGTATCAGGCCATTATGGAGAGCCCGAAGAGCATGGTGGCCACTCGAGCACCGTATCTGGAGACCAAGGACGTCCAGACGACTCATCAATGCATCTTTCCATGGTTGACCCTGTCGCAGTTACCAGTTTTGGTAACGGATTTGAGAGCTCGATCACGAGAGCCTCGGGGAGCCAAATTCTCAGGGCTCGAGGGTGTACTTCTCCTTGTTGTGTAATTATGACCCAGAGGGTCGGGTCCTCTATAAAAACCTAGGCATTGTAATGTTTTTGGGGGGGGGAACTATCTGCTAGAAAGCTACTGTAACTTGATGTTCTTCGATTAATACTAAAGAGCTTTGGGCTCGATTCTTTTCTTTTATGTTGCCTTCTATGCTTGATTCTTTTATCTTTCTTTGTTTGTATACTAAGATGCTGAACTCTGAATTCGGTGTGCAATCGGGGACAGAACCCTAAAACTTGTCTGGAGGATACATAGGAAGGGAAAAATGTCGTACTAGATTTCTTTTATGCTGCCTTCTATGCTTGATTCTTTTGTCTTTCTTCATTTGTATACTAAGATGCTGAACTCTGCGTCCGATGTGCGATTGGGGAATGTACCCTGAAACTTGCCTGAATGATACATAGGGAGGTTGATATTGCATTTCTTCTATTTATTCTTGGTATTCTTTGCTTCTATTCAAGATGCTAGTTAGTGATCGTGCTTCTTGTTCTCTCCCACTTTAAACTACCAATTTCTCTAACCCTTACTCTTTTATCTCTTTCCTGCACCCTTATCTCAAACACCCGAGTAGTTTAGCATAGGAGTTGGCATTTCTCCGGAGATTGGCACAAGGGGCATCTCTTCCTTTCGGCCTTTCAATGTTGGTCCAGGTCTAGGGTGCATACACTTACCCAAAATCCTTTCCTAGGCATATTTGATGACCAACAGTTTCTAGCATGCCCGATGGGACCGACTGTGTCTGTCTCAGTAAGATCCATAACTAGTCAAGGTCCCATATTTTAAGTGCAAATCTCAAACCCGTCTACATCGAGGCCAATAGTTCTAACCAGTTCTCGATGTGACCCGATCAGTCTCACCTTCTGAGTGGTAGTGAGAATCGATGCTCTCATTACTAAAAGACTCTTAGCATCTGGCGACTCTATTTACCCAAGAATATTTAAGCCGTAAAGACCAGTATCGAAGTCTGTGTCTTCATGCAAATGAGATGGAGAGTTAGGAATAGAGGAGAGGAAACTGAGTTCTTTGAGCTAGATATTGACGCCATCGGGGAGCGATCAAGGTTGGTCACCCCTGAATCACTGTTACGTGGAACATCCTCGCAAGAGGTTGCTATCGACGAACAAAGCCTAACTTCTATTAGTACAACATCTAGTTTTCCTCCCAATCCTCCCAACTCACCGAAGCATCCTAGTGCCTCCATTCCTATTAGTTGTCCCATTAGCAATCAAGGAGGACCTTTGGGAATTCTTGTTTCTCAAAAACTAGGAGCAAGTATGGCACAACAACAACAACAGCAAATGCAACAGCCACCTCCGCCCAGGTTGTGCCCAACATGGGATTATTTGTCACCACTGAATCTAGCGGGACAAGGGCAAGTGCCACCCGCTACCATAAAAAAGATCCCGACATTCGATCCCGACATTCGATGGAATTGGGAAGACTACCCTGGAGCATATCCAGGACATAATATCTCTGGCGGCAATCCATGACATTACATAAGAGCAAATTATGGTAAAGCTTCTGGTTCTTTCCCTTAGAGGAAAACTCCTCTACTGGTATAGATCTCTACCACCCGGTAGTATTATGGGATGGGACCAGTTAGCTAGGCAACTGATGGGAAACTTCAATGAGTCTTTCGATCCTACCTCTCTCCTGCATCAGTTCACTTCGATCAAGAGGCATCCACAAGAAGAAATTGCAGATTTCAATGTTAGGTTCGCTCGAACCTGGCAGAGAGTGCCAGTTGGACTTTGGCCAACCGACAAAGCTGCAACACTCTATTTCCTTTGGGCTTTCAATCCTGATATCAATCTCATGGTAAGATATTCTAACGTTAATACTTTTCCCGAGTTGTATGAGTTAGCCAAGAGGGTAGAAATGGACTTGATAGCTGTGGGAAAGCTTCCCCAAAGGATGTCGACGCCCATACTTCTTGAATTACTTCAATTCCAGTATGCGAGCATAGTCACTTTGCAAATCTCTACAACCCCTCCACTCCCGATCTCATCTTGGAACCCAAATCCTATCGTATCTCAAATCACTGCTCCCTAGATTCATTTCCCTACATTTTCAACTCCGTAGCCCACTGTCACTTTGGCATTCCATGTACTACCAGCACCACCTCAACACCCTACCCTGCCTCCAATATCGACGATGGCTTCATTACCACTCATTTTGAAAGTCAATGATATACAAACTAAAATTCTATAAGAGATGCAGTCTCTGAACTCTACAGTTCAGATGTTGTCCAATGACATGACCATTGTGAAAAAGAAACAAGTGCAACAGGAATTCCTATCGAGAAGATCTTATCCTATGCCTGTGCTTACCAAAGACCAAGCAGTCCAGCAAGGAAAAGCTTCAGCGAGAAATGCTACAATTGATGAAGCTCCGAGCACTTCTAATTATGTATATTGGTGCTCTACGTGCAATGATCCGCATGAAGAAAATACTTGCACGCTGCACCAACACTATGTACAAATGTTGGCAAGCAGTAGTCATAGCGGTCAAGTCAACGTCATTAGGAAAATGAGTCAGAACCTGAAAATTGGTGAGGAGGAGCCAGTTTCTGTGCTTACCAAAGGAGGAAAGAAAGCAATAGATATAGATGCTACTCAAATGGCTCCCTTAAAAGGGGACGACTAACCTGAGAAAGAAAAATCATCTTCTTTGACTATAAAAAAGCTCCTCCGCCTGCACTAATCAAAGAAACCACTCAAAAGGCCTCTTCCGAACCACCTCAGGCAAAAACTAAGGAGCAGGCTAAGGAAAAGCTCAAGTTTCCTTCACTGACTAAGTGGCAAAGAGTTGAAGCTACGGAGCAGTATCACACCAGATATGAACCTATAAAGGAACCCGAAGTGCTCAAATCCCTGGCGTACAACATTGTAGAGGAGCTAAAGAATATTCCAGCCAAAATTAGCTTGTACGATGCACTGCATCTACCTGGACAAGTAGACCTACTGCAAGAATCATTGAAGACAATCAAAGAAAAAAAGTCAACATCGCTTGCTCTTGTGCAGACCCTATCCACATCCATTATAAGAAATAACAGACCACCTCTGTTCTACTTGTCTCTACAAATGGAAGGGTATATTGTACATAATTGCATGATCGACTCTGGGGCTGCTACAACAATCATGCCAAGAGTAGTATACAAGGAAATAGGGATGGAATATAAGCGAAGTAGCCAAGGTGTACTCCAGTTGGATGGAACCCCAGTGAATACTGTAGGGGTGGTCAAAGACATTCCTATCCGACTACATAAGATGCCTCAGATCATGGTCATACAAGAGGTAGTAGTAGTCGACTTAGAGCCTTATTTCAGTATGTGCTTGTCAAGGGAATTCACGAAAAAGTTGGGCGGATATCTATCTATGGATTACTCTCATCTAGAGATCCCATTCAGAGGAATGAAGGTGAAGATCTATAATGAAAAGCCTTCTTCCTTTCTTGTGCAGAAGATGTCCAAAGAAGAAAGCAGCGATCCAGTGAATGCAATAGTGGAGGAAATAGAGCAAGTAGACCTGGTCAAGGAATCTCTTGCGCAACTAAGTTATGAAGATAAGTTCTCATTGGCAGACTTTAACGCCATGGTGGAGACCGAGATAGGATGTTATGCGATCACCAAGCCTGAAAAACACTCCCAACCAAAAAATAGAACAAGTGCTCAAGAAGGACTATGGAAGTTGTTCTTTGACGATGCCCAATGTAAAAATGGTACTGGGGCAGGAATCCTTCTAGTCTCACCATCTAGAGAGCAAAAGGAGTATTGCTACCAGTTTTTATGGAGCTGCACCAAAAATATAGCAGAATGTGAAGCATTATGCCTAGGACTCAAGAAGGCTAACAAGTTAGGCATAAAGCAACTCCAAATCTTCGAGGATTTTGAACTGGTTTGCAACCAAGTCACAAATAAGTGTACTTCAAAGAAGCATTATTTAAAGTCATACCGCAATAGGGTATGGGACTTGTTCGACCAGTTCAAATCTCTCAATCTGCAGTCTATCTCGAGAGAAAAGAACCGACATGCCGATGTTCTGGCATCCATCGCAGCCAAGTACTCTCCAGCAGAAGACATGGTGCACAAGCCCAAAGCTATGAGGATGATCTACAAACCCTCTGTCCCAAAAAAATATCTGCATTGGCAAGTATTTGACAATGACGAGCAGATTGTGAATTTCATGATCCAAGAAGCCACCATAATCGAAGATAGAAGCTCTGATGAAGAGGAATATGAAGTGCTAGTTCAATTAAAGAATAACCACATTCCCAAAGGACTGATCACTCTTGAAAGCCTCTTTGATCAAAATGATCGAGCACTCTCTCACATGATTAAGGTCAATGAAAAGCAGTATTGAGATTTAGAGCTTGAACCTGGAAAGACAATAAAAGTTGGAACCAACTGCACTTCGGAAGAGATAGAACAGATCCAGACTCTGTGCAAAAAGTATCTAGACATAATTGCTTGGTCTTATCAAGACCTCAAGGGATACAATCGATAGCTAGTTCAACACACAATCAAATTATAGGAGGGGGTCAAACCCTTCTGACAAAAGCAAAGGCCAGTCAACCCAAAAATCGAGGTCCTGATGAAGGCCAAACTTTTGAAAATGCTTGAGGCAAAGATAATATATCCCATAAAGCATTCTTCATGGGTAGCAAATTTAGTCCCCATCAAAAAAAAGAACGAAGATATACGATTATGCATGGACTTTCGCAACCTAAACTAGGCTTTCCTCAAGGACCACTATCCTCTTCTACAAATCGATCAAATATTACACTCGGTGGCTAGAGCTCAATGCTTCTCCCTACTCGATGGTTTCTCTGGATATAACCAGATCTGGGTCAGGGACGAAGACCAGCACAAAATAGTGTTCACCACCAAGTGGGGAACATTTGCTTACCAGCGAATGCCATTTGGCCTTTCGAATGCTGGTGCAACTTTCCAGAGGGCAATGGATCTTGCTTTTGGTGAGCTGTTGAATACGGTTATCGTCATCTATCTAGATGACATGACCGTCTTCTCCTAAATAAGGGAAGATCACCCCATACATCTACAACCAATTTTTGAAAAATGTCGAGAGTTTGGCATCTCAATCAATCCAAAGAAGTCCATATCCACAGTCAATGAAGGAAAGTTGCTGGGACACGCGATATCAGAAAAAGGCCTCACTGTAGATCCTGACAGATCCAAGGCTCTAACAAAGCTCCCACTCCCAGCAAACAAGAAAGGACTATAATATGTTTTTGGCTATATCAACTTTGTAAGGAAGTTCGTCCCTAATTTCGCCCAAGTCGTCAAGCCAATGTCCGAGCTTTTGAAGAAGGGTGTCGAATTTTCCTGGATGAAAGAAATAAAGGAGGCATTCTAAGAGATTAAGGCCCGAATCGCTCAGGTGTCGGTCTTGATCAACCCTGACTACAATCAGGATTTTATCCTGTATGCCATAGGAGAGCCCGAGAGCTATGCTGTTGTCCTGACACAAAAGGGGGAAGATGGCGAAGAGTGTCCCATCGTGTTTCTGAGTTAGGTGATCAATCCCCATGAAGAAAGATATAATTTCATAGAACTTCAGGTGCATGTAGTAATGAAATCACTGAGGAAGTTCAAGCAGTTCATCTCCCAAAGTCAAGTTACAGTTTTTGTCATTCACCCCGATGTGCGTAATTTCATCATCCAAGGAGAATTGGGAAGCAAGAGAGCCGATTGGGTAAACAAGATACAAGAATTTGAAATTGAGATCAAGCCTACCAAACTAGTTCATAGTCGTGCATTATATCAAGAATTGGCAAAGAGCGCAGCGGCCGAAGCTACAGAACCTTAGGGGGATGACGCACTATCCGAAGGATGCTTCGCTAACCAGGAAGAGGACGAGAAAGATTGGGTTAATGAGATAGTCGACTAATTCAACACCGGTAGATGTCCTTCACATATAAATGCATCACAGTGAAGACACTTCAGGATGCGGTCCTCTTGATACACTCTATGCCCCGAAGGCCTATTTTTCAGGAACATTGATGGTATCTTTCTCAAGTGTATAAAAGATGACGATAAAAGGAAAGTCCTGGGATAATTTCATTCAGGACTATTTGGAGGTCACTTTGTGGGGAGAACAATGGTGCTTAAGATCATCAAGGCAGGTTATTATTGGACCACACTCTTTGTTGATGCCTTCGCAGTTTGTTGCAAATGCGAGCAGTGTCAAAGGTTCACAGGCCGAAACACAAATGCTGCAATTACCATCCAACCGATAAAAGTAGAGACCCCCTTTCAAAAATGGGGGCTGGATTTTATAGGGGTCATATCGCCAAACTCCTCTGTTAGGAATAAATTTTTATTGACTATGACTGACTACTTCACCAGGTGGGCCAAAGCAATTCCTACGAAACATGCAAATCAAAATACTGTAATCACCTTTCTAGAAGGGTTGATCACCAGGTTCAGCATCCTCGAAGCAATCATCACGGACAATGGCCCCGGCTTCACAGGCACCAAAATCAATGAATTCCTCTACAAATATGGGATATACCATAAAATATCCTCCAACTACTATCCATAGGGCAATGGCTTGGCAGAATCCACCAATAAGACTCTATTGAGGGTGCTAAGAAAGCTCATAGAGGCAAACAAAAGGACTTGGCATCTCCTTCTAGATCGGGCCTTGTGGGCTGATCGAATTTCTATCAAGAAGTCAATCAAGACTTCACCTTATGCCCTGGTCTACGACAAGGAGGCCATATTACCCATCCATGTGGAGATCCCTGCACTACAGTTGTTAGAAGCAGAAGATGGAGTTAGCCCAATGGAAAACAAATTAGCTCAGCTGCTGCAACTAGAGGAAGATCACGAAGAAGCATACCAAAACTTCGCTAAGCATGCTCAGGTCACTCAAGACTGGTTCAAGAAAAAGTCATCCGATCGCACATTCAATGTGGGAGATCTGGTATTGAAGTGGGACGCCTGGAAGGCCAAGCCTGGGAATCATGACAAGATGGATGCCTTCTGGGATGGGCCATTCAAAATTATGAAGGTAAACTCGGCCAACTCTTTCATCCTCAAAGATACAGATGGCCAGGTTTTGCCGATCTCTATCAATGGTCTTCATCTGAAGACTTTTCATCACTAAGTTTCAATTCCTTTCCGTAAAAAAAAAAAAAGCTTCGCACCCGAAGTATTTTCAGCAACTACTTCGGGCAAGATTTTTGCGAAGTAGATTTTAAAAGAACTCTTGCGAAGCAGTTTCGAAGCAAAGTGGCAGCGCGGCAAAAGGAAAGTACTTCGGGCCCGAAGCGTTGAAAGGCAGTCCAAACCAAAGGTTCACCATGAAGCATTTTCAACATTAAGTTCAACTTCGCCAAACCGACCATGCGTGAGGTGGAGAATTTGAAATGTGCCTCGAAGAACGTGTTGACGATAGCCTTGAAAGGAGTACGAAGCGGACAAATTTAAGGCAAAAGGTGGTGGAGCACTTCCCGAGGTAATTTAGTTAGAAAAAGGGAAAAGAAAAGCTCGTGCCAAGGTACGAGGTGGCAGTGGGTTGCATCTCCAATACAAAGTGTAATCATCGAAGCGTGTAGCCCTGTGTACCACATTGCTATAGAATCAATTTAAGAATACGGCAGCCTCTTCCGTCCGAGGTGTAAATTTAATTTTAGTAGGTGCCATAAATTCAGGTGGTTGCCTTTTTTAGGTTATAAAACATGAATTCCTAGCAAGAGGGAAGTTATTTGTCCATCAGTTCAAGCTAGACTAAGAACCTTCAGATACTCTGCAATCCTCCTGTCCTTTGCATCTGGCCGTTCACATTGAAGCTCTCTGTATCAAGGACCCTGCCGCCATCATTTTCAACATGGGAAAGAAAATCTCCAAGGAGAAAGGGAAAGAGCCCGAAGTTGCAGGCCCCAAAAAAACCAAGAAGGGAAAGGAAGAAAAAAAGTGAGCTCCAAAGAAGTTAAGACTCCCCCCTCACCCCAAAAAGTAGCCAATAGAATAAGGAGACGACTCGGAGGAGGAGCAGCTTGTAGAACCACCAATTGATGGGTGGGAGAAGATTAAAGACACACAACTCTCTAAGGGTGTATCCGACCTCCGACGCACCATAGAGTTTATGACAAGTAGAATCACCCCATAAAATAAGAGAGTTGTTGCATATTACTCCCAGATTTATTGGTTTTTAACCCCGCCTGCTCACCATTGTCCTAAGCTGATCCATGCTATCGCATAAAATTATCGGCCTGCATCCAGGCAAGTGTTAGACGCTTTGAGTCACAAATTGTTTTCCATCCTGAAGGAAGATGTACAAGTAGCCTTCGCACCACAGCAAGGTCTGCCCAAAGGCTATTCGGTTCACAATGTCATCTTAAGCGAACAAATGGAGAGATTCACCTCTAATAGCTACATATTGAAATTCCTACGCGAGAATCTCAAGAGCGGGCTACCTTCAAACAAGCTGCCCTAGATGCCCTTACCCTTGGAGGCCTTCAAAAACATTGATATTTTCTCCATCATTGCATGGGTGGCGGGCTTGTCAACAGATGCTTCAGTACAGCCCTGGTAGGTGTCTTTGGCCGAATGCATTTTGAGAGGGGAGTTTTATGCCCCTGATGCTTCAAGGCCAAAAACCAACCCAGTTTTCTTTGACTGGATAGAATGGGTGGCCCGAACCTTGCATACAAGGCTCACCAACATGAAGAATTCGAAAATAGGCTAGTACTTTGCACCCTATTCTTTTCTTTTCTGGTTGTACTTCTACCAGGTTCATAAGCGATTTCCCCATATCGCCATTTCTCCAAGTGGCAAGGATGGAAATCCTCTGCCAATGTATCAATGGACTCCCTTCTTATTGAGGACAAAGTCCTATTATTCTTTTAATTAGCAATTTTTGGGACTTGCCATGCATCTGTTAAAAGGTTCTTGTCCTCGGGTACCCCTCAGTTTAAGAGATAGAGTGGTGCAAGAAAAAAAAGGAGATGTTTTCCAATTGACACAGGGACTGGTGATTCGCCTATTCGGTTTCATAGGGAAGCCCTTCCTATTACCAGTCTACCCCTCTGAATATCAGTTTGCATTGGAAGTCACTCGGCAGAGCGACTCTACAAATGTAGTATACGACCACGGCTGAAAGTGGGCACATACCTGTGACTTCCCCTTCAGGATGGGCATGATCGAAGTCTTTGCCCTAAAACAGAACGTTTTCCTGGAGCAAAGCTTGTCGATTTTGGCCTACTCCAAATTCCTCAGTAATGGCTCTATGATCCTTTGGGCGTGATGAGGGATCATTTAAAATTCAATAACTTCCACATCTGCCCCCACCCCAAAGTTGTGGAACAAAGGAATAACCCCAATGGGAAATATCTGGAGTGGCATTTGGAAAGAATGAGGACATTGCCTCCGTGTCATGAGTTCTACCCCATGGAGTTCGAGTTTGACCCTGATCAGTATCCCTTCTTGACTCCAAGCTCCACATTTTAGAAAAATGCAAGGGACAATTTGAAGGAGGAAGTAAAGAATTGGAGCGAGGAAAAACTTCGGGAATGGTGGATAATGAGAGTCCATCGCCAAAAAGTGAACTCTTATGGACTCTTAGCATCAGATAAAGACTTCATGATTCTTTATGACACCAATGTTGAAACTTGGAAGTCTATATCCTTTGTGAATTTTGTTCCTCCAGCTACCCCAAGGTCAGGCGAAAGCCCAGGAGGAGCTAAAGATGCCTCGGAGGAAGAAGAAGAAGTAGGGGTCGAAGCTACGCCAGCAGCACTACCACAGGGACCGTCAGAGATTCATGACACAAGTGTCGAAGAGGTAGAGCAACCATTGGAGAGAAAGAAAAGAAAGAGGCAAGAGCAAATTCAAGTTCCTCCGAGCCACCCAAAGCGACCTCGCACGAAGCCTACAAGTACTCCTGTCGAATCACCTACATCAGGCTCGGTTGAAGCAAATATCGAGGATGTAGGACCACCAAGTGCTGAGATGGTCCCTGATATAGATATCATTGATGTGGAGGAGCTCCTCCAACAAGAAGGAGACCATGAAGTAGAGGTTGTGGAGGTTGGGAGTGTTGAAGTCCAAAAGGAACAAGAGCCAACCACCCAAGATGTCACCACGGCCGCTTTGCCAGGAGGGCACACAGGTACACACTCTCTTCCCTTCGCCTTGGTCTCCGACACATCCATGGTAGTCTCGATTGAAGGTCCTCATCAATCTCTCCATCCCCTACAAGGTCAATCACCCACTCAGATACTACCCATTGCCAGTCCAATCTTGCATAGCTCCACTCCACCCGAGTCGTCTGACCAGGACAGGCCCATTGAAACCACTTTGCCTACCCATGTCATCGTTCCTTCAATCCTAAGTCAAGGCGAAGGCAGTGTCCCAACGCCAAGCCCTATAGCCCACTCTCCCATAACTCAAAGCATAGTCCCGCTTGCCAAAGCCCCTACTACACCCGTCTCTGAACCGTCAGGGGAATCATTCCCCGTTAGTTCTTTATATTTGTTCACACCTTTGGCTAGAGATTTAACCTTTTTTGAAATAGATTTATCTTTAATAAAGGAACGCCCCCTAGCCGAGAAGCTACTCCTAGCTCATCAAAATATAGATAAAATGCTAAAGGATGCAAGGAAGAAAAGATGGCGATCTCTGGCCCAGGTTGAAAAATGTGCGGTCTTCGACTTGAAGGGCGGAAAGTTACATAAGGTTAAGAAGGTCCCTAAGGTCCATAAGCCTCTGGATGAAATGACTCCAGCTGACTATGATTACTAGGAGAATACCAAGGACCTGGAGCATTTAGATATAGATGACGAATCCGCATCCATGCATGTCAGGATTGAGACTTTCCAAGCACATGCAAATATTGCCAATCAACGCAGGATTGAAGCAGAGAGTGCCAACATCAAGTTGGAGGAAGAGTTGGCTAGAATCTGCTCCAAGCTGGAAGATTCACAGGGAAAGTGTAAACTAATGAAAAAATAAACACACGCCCTGAAATAGTAGATACTACAATTGCAACCTTTGGTTGAGCACCAAGCACAGAAACAGGCCAAAAATGAGCTAAAAGCCAAAGAGCTCGAGAACAAGATCTTGCAGGCCTAGCAGCAATTATTTGAAAAAGCAAACCTGGAGCTGTTCGACAAAGGCAGAATCAAGGAAATCCGCTCTCACTTGCTCAAAGGTTTCAGATCGCGGGCCTCCAGTGCCCTATCGATTTTAATCTATGTCACCGAAGCCCAACATGCCATTGCTAAGAAGGGACCAATAGTAGATGAGGTGATCCAAAAAATCAAAAGGTGACTCAAGCTTGCTTTTGAAGTCCAAAGTATTAGATATCAGGACCTACAGGTTGCTGCTATGAGTCGAATGGCTAGGGATTGGTCTACTGCCCAAGCCACTGTTCGTGCCTTCTTCTCCAAGGTGAAGAAAGTGCAAAAGGTGAAGGACCTCCTAGATATATTTGAGCAGGAGTAGCACACATCAATGAGTTACTTCGAAGACCTTTCTTCCTTGGGTTTCTCGAGTTTCATAGACGATGATGGGAACCTTCTCACCCGGGAAGAACTTAAGCCAACGTGGCTCCGTTTCGAAAGTGATGTCTCATAAATTGATGAGTGGGAAGAGCCAGTCATAGAGGGACAAGTCACCGACTTCATCTTGAGACACTGCAAAATCATGGCTTGCCTGAATGACCTAGGTGCAAGAATCAAACATGTCGATATAGGGCAGATTGATCGGTTCCATGTTTTGGTCAAGGCACTCGAAGACCAAGAACCATTTCAAAAAGGGTTTTGGGCTCACGTTCGTCGAACCATGAAGAAAATCCATGATCGTCTTGTCCCATCACCACAGTAGGAGGCCACGCCAACAGATGGAGTAGAAGAAGGAGTAGAGGAGGAAGAAGGAGCAAAGGAGGAAGAAGTAGCAGAAGAAGGAGAACCAGCTATGGAGACACTCCCAGAGGGAGAAGGAGGAGAAGGATCTGGAGAGGACTCTGGCCCAATGGATCAAAGCTAGGGGTTCTCCCATCGAGACGATCTCGTTGCCCCATGAGCCGCCAAGAATGTTGACAATTTTGTCACATTTCTTAAGGGGTAGAAAAGGAAAACAAATTTTGTACAGTGTTTTGTAAAGTTTTTCTTTGTTGTTTTTTTTATTTGAAAATTTGCAGCAATTTTGGCTTTCAATGCCACCCCTTTGTATATAAAAGAGAAAAGAAAGAGCTTCGCTGTCAAACAGGCTAGAGAAAAGAGCTTTGCCAAAGGAAAATGAGAAGAGCTTCGCACCCGAGGTGTTTCCAGCACTACTACGGGTGAAATTTTTGCGAAGTAGAATTACCAAAGAAGAATACAAGGATAGCAATAAAAAGAACTTCGGGCCCGAAGTGCTTCAAACCACTACTTCGAGAGAAATTTGAGTGAAGCGACGTTCAAAAGAACTTCGCTAAAAAAGGAAGGTCCAGATCGCGGTCTAAAATGGCTAAGGCAAGAAACTACTTTGGACCCGAAGCATTTCCAACAGCTACTTCGGGTGAGATTTCTATGAAGCGGCGTTGCCAAAGTAAAATACAAAGGAAGGCAAGAAACTACTTCGGACCCGAAGCATTTCCAGTGGCTACTTCGGGCAAGATTTCTATGAAGTGGTGTTACCAAAGTAAAATACAAAGGAGGAAGGCAAGAAACTACTTCAGACCCAAAGCATTTCCAGCAGCTACTTTAGGTGAGATTTCTGCGAAGTGGCATTGCCAAAGTAAAATACAAAGGAGGAAGGCAAGAAACTACTTCGGACCCGAAGAATTTCTAGCAACTACTTCGGGCGAGATTTCTACGAAGCGGCATTGCCGAAGTAAAATACAAAGGAAGGCAAGAAACTACTTCGGACCCGAAGCATTTCCAGCAGCTACTTCGGGTGAGATTTTTGCGAAGCGAGACTCGAAAGAGCATTGAAAATACTTCACCAAAAGATTGCCAAAGCACCCACTTCGGGCCCCTCCATTAGCGAATCATTTTTACTTCGCCGAAAGTCATTGCGAAGCATCTGCTTCGGCTAACTTTCGTGCGAAGTACTTCTACCCGAAGTGACAGAGGATGTGAAGAATGCAACATCATTGAGGACAATTGCTTCGGCCGAATCCTTCCCAAACCACAGTTTTGAAAGAAGATCGCAGTGAAGCATTTCTCCAAGGCATCAACGAAGCGATTTTGTCAACGAAGCAACGAGGATGAAGAGGCCCATTTTGTGAAGCAAATATACTTCGACACTCACCACCCCCGAAGCAGTTTTGCGAAGCTCAATTTTTTGAAGTACAAACCGAGGAGGAGTTATTGCTTTGGCTTAGAACCATTGCAAAGTGAATTTGTGAACAGAGACTTAGCGAAGCACTTCAAGGGCACACATTCCAAGCCAGGTGTTTTCCCGAGGCAATCAAGTGCCTCATAAATGCAATTTTTTGTGCCCAATAAGCTTGCTGCTCATTTTTGGCAATCGAAAATGAAGTATCAGGCCATGATGGAGAGCATGATGAGCATGGTAGCCAATCAAGCATCGTATCTAGAGACCAAGGACATCCAGATGGCTCATCAATGCATCTTTCCATGGTTGACCCAGTCGCAGTTACTAGTTTTGATAACGGATTTGAGAGCTCGATCACGAGAGCCTCGGGGAGCCAAATTCTTAGGGCTCGAGGGTGTACTTCTCCTCATTGTGTAATTATGACCCAAAGGGTCGGCTCCTCTATAAAAACCCAAGCATTGTAATGTTTTTGGGGGGAACTATCTGCTAGAAAGTTGTAACTTGAGGTCCTACGATTAATACTAAAGAGCTTTGGGCTCAATTCCTTTCTTTTATGCTGCCTTTAGCGCTTGATTCTTTTGTCTTTCTTTGTTTGTATACTAAGATGTTGAACTCTGTGTCCGGTGTGCGATCGGGGACTGTACCCTAAAACTCGCCTGGAGGATACATAGGAAGGGAAAAATGTCTTATTGGATTTCTTTTATGCTACCTTCTGTGCTTGATTCTTTTGTCTTTCTTCGTTTGTATACTGAGATGCTGAACTCTGCGTCCGGTGTGCGATCGGGGAATGTACCCTGAAACTCGCCTGAAGGATACATAGGGAGGTTGATATTGCATTTCTTCTATTTATTCTTGGTATTCTTTGCTTCTATTCAAGCTGCTAGTTAGTGATCGTGCTTCCTGTTCTCTCCCACTTTAAACTACCGATTTCTCTAACCCTTACTCTTTTATCTCTTTCCTACACCCTTATCTCAAACACCCGAGTAGTTTAGCATAGGAGTCAGCCTTTCTCCGAAGATTGGCATGAGGGGCATCTCTTCCCTTTAGCCTTTCAATGTTGGTCCAGGTCTAGGGTGCATACACTTACCCAAAATCCTTTCCTAGGTAGATTTGATGACCAACATTACCCTCAAATATGTGAGGTTTTAATTTGGAGAGATGTTATTTTGATGAGGTTCTTCTTGGTGCTACTTATATTCCACCACCAAATCTTTTGGAAAAGGATTATTTTGATCCTTTGAATACTTTAGATTTTGTTGTTTCTTTAGAGATATCTATAGGCTCTATTCCCATTTAAGAATCTTCTTCATCTTTATCTTCAAGTGGAGGTTCATTTCCTATTTATTTTAACCTATTTATGAGTAGCACCTTCTAAAACACCTTATTTTCTAGATTGAGGGCACTTTGAGCAAGACACATTAGTTTAGAGTTATTTAGCTTTGCACAATTAGGTGAATGATGATTTTGAGTTGGATTATTTATATTTTGCTTCTAATGCTACTTTTACATAGAGTATACCTGACTCCTTAGTTTGTCAAACATCAAACACACAAGTGGGTTAAGACACTTTTGAAGGATGCTCAATTGATTTTATCTATAGAATGACATCACAAGGTTATTTCTTGAGATTTACTCTTCAAGATTGTCTATTCTTAGGTTAAGGATCATCTAAAGTGGGAAGATGTTATGGTTGCAAAATATGAGGCTTTGATGAATAAAGGACATGGGATTTGGTTCCTCTTCTAGAAGGGAAGAACATGGTTGACTACAAATGGGTCTATGGGACCATGTATACTTTGGATGATAAAATGGAGAAACACAAGGTACACCTTATAGCTAATGGATTCTCTTAAGAGGAGAGAGTTGATTTTTCTGATATTTACACCCATGGATAATATGGACTCAGTCAGGATGATTCTATCTATCATTTCTTAATATGGGTGGAAAGTATACTAGGTGGATGTGAAGAGTGCCTTTTTATATTGGGATATTTATGAGGAGATCTACATGCAGTAGCCCCTTGGATTTAAGCTTAAGGTCCATATCCCTTTGGCCTATCATTTGACTATGTCCTAGTACAAACTTAAGCAAACCCCTTGTACATGGTATAAGAAGATTCATTTTTTTCTCAATTATGGATTTGAGTAATGTGAGTCCAAACATGATGTTTGGATTCATATGGGTAGAAGATATACTAGATTGGTGTGAAGAGTTACTTTCTACATGGGGAGATTCATGTGGATATCTACATGTATTAGCCCCCTGGATTTGAGCTTGAGGGCCCCACCCATTTGGTTTATCATTTGACTAGGTCCTTGTATGGATTCCAGTAGCCCCCTACACATGGAATGATAAAATTAATTCTTTTTCTTAGTTATGGGTCTTGATAATATAATGTCAAACATGATGTTTACATAAAAAATTAGTATGAGAAAATTTTGATGACTATTTTGTATGTTGATGATCTTATCATCATAGGAAGCTCTCCTACTTTTATCTAGAATATGAAATCACAACTTTGTTCCACTTTTAATATCATAGATTTGGGACTTCTATATAATTTTTTTTGGAATTTAGATTGATCAGATAGATTCTTGCATTACAATTTCATAGTCCAAGTATGCCTAGGATCTTCTTCAATGTTTCAAGATGGAGGATTGCAAGTTTGCTCAAACTCCTTTCACTTCAAGCTTGAGGTATAGGGATAATTATACCACTCCTTTAGTGGATGCTACATCATATCGATATCTTGTGGATGGAATTATCTATCTTACTCACACTATACCTGATATAAATTTTGTTATTAGTTATTATTAAAATTATATACAGGTACCCCAAGAGTCACTAGATAACAAATAAGAAGATTCTCAAGTACATCTAAGGGACTTATTAGATGGTATTTAGTACTCTATTGGATCCCCTCCAATTTTGACAAGATTTTTAAATGCTAATTGGGTAAGTGATTTAGATGAGTGATGGTCCACTACAATCCTTGTGTTCTATTTGGGATCCATCCTTATTTCTTGGTGTTCTAGATATAAATCCACTATATCTTTTGTGGAAGCTAAAAATTGTTCTACCAATGAGGAAATCAAGTATTTTTAATGGATTCTCATTGTTTTGGAGGATATTGGAACTCCTTAGGGTTTCCTATTCATTATTTGATGTGATAATCAAAGAACCATCCAAATTATACATAATCAAGTGTTCCGTTAGTAGACAAAGCACCATCCAACTTATACATAATCAAGTGTTCCATTAGTAGACAAAGCACATAGAGATTTGGATACACTTTGTGAGATGGATTCCTGAACATGGATTTTTTATCTAGTTTTTGTATCTACAGTAAAGGATGCAATGAATATCATAATAAATATCATGCTTAAGATTAATTTTGTGTACATATGAGAGCTACTTGGGGTAGGAGAGTTCCCCTTAAAGGGGATGCAAAGTAAGGGTCTCTTCATTGTTGGCAATTTTGGGTACCTTGAGTACATTGCCTTTGCTCAAGTATAGTTGTTGTCATTGATGTCAAAGGAGCTCTTGGTAGTTGTTGTCTTTGATGTCAAGGAGTTCTTGAAGCAATTTGATTTGTTGTCTAAGTATGTGTTTTGATGAAGGTTTCAGATGGTCAATAAGTCTCCAAGAAAATCGTAGTAGCCCAGTTGCAAAAAGATCAAGAAAAAGATAAGTTAGAAAAAGTATGCAGGCGGCTAGAAAAACTGTCGCGATTTCGCGACATGTTTTAGGAGAGAGAAAGCTCTGGCAAAACTGTCACGATTTCGCGACATGCCGGAAGGCAGAGGCAAAGCTGGCAAAACTGTCACGATTTCGCGACATGTTTGAGGAGAGAGAAAGTTTAGGAAAACTGTCACGATTTCGCGACAAGTTAGAGAGTTGAGTTGCGAAAGTGTCACGATTTCACGACAGGTTGAGTTGGCAGTTGAGTGGCGAAAGCGTCACGATTTGTGACAGAGTTAAGAAGTTGGGGGAAAGCGTCACGATTTCGGACATGTTCGGTAAGGGGCGCGATTTCGTGACATGTTCAGGAGGTGGTAAAGTGCTTAAGGCAATGAAAGCGTCGCGATTTCGTGACATGTTCCAGTTTCAGAGTAGTTGGTAGAAAAGAGCTTAAGGCAACAAAAGCGTCACGATTTCGTGACATGTTCCATTTTTGCTAGTGCAAACCGAGGAAAGGTTGAAGAAGCAAGAAGTGTCACGATTTCATGATAGAGTTGTTGATGACGTCAGCAAAAGCAAATGTGTCACGATTTCATGACAAGAGCAGAGAGGAAGGCCTTGTAGACTAAAGCGTCATGATTTCATGACAAGAATCATGATGACATCAACAAAGTCAGGGAGTGTCACGATTTCATGACAACAGGCTAAAGCAAGGTGTAAGGAGACTGCAGTGTCATGATTTCATGACAACAAGCTAGCGAAAGTGTAGGAGTGTAGTGTCACGATTTCGTGACAACAAACCAAAGAAGGCGCACGATAGGCAGTAGTGTCACGATTTCATGATAGCAAGTAATACAAGGTGTACGATAGACAAAGGCATAGCGATATCATGACATGTTTGAGTTTCACGCTAGAAAAGCTACAGAACAGCAGAGGCGGTTGAAGCCGACGGAGTTAACCTTTGTCGATGAAGTGTAAGGTTGTGCAGCCGACGATTGTTTTAAGGATATACAACCGACTAAGATCAAGAATTTAATCATGAATTATTGCTATAAAAGGAGGACTATTTTCGAGTTTCATGTATCGAATGTGTGTGTCGAGTTTGCGCAAGTGAAGTCTGTTGTGCACAAAGAGCAGTAGTATCGAATCGATCGAAGTGTGCGTTCGAAGTGCGACTTTCGTAGAAGTAGAGTGTAGGAAGAAGTTCGATCGAGGAGAAGCAGACTGTGCGAAGAGGGTGCTGTTGTGGCTGCACATAGGCACATAAGTTGTTGTGCGATCGAGTGCTACAGTATTTACACAGACTGTGTAAAGAAAGCAGAGTGTGCGAAGACTAGCGGTGGATGTGCAACGGAGAAGTTGAGAAGATAGTGCTGCTGTAGTTGCGTAGACAATGAAAAGTTGTTTTCAACCAAGTGCAGAAAAGAACAGAGGAAGAGGACAATTGTGCCAGATCGAAGGACTATGTTTGGTGCAGATAAGAGGACCAGCTTTGCAGTGACAGAGTTGAGGACAGAGATCTCCAGCCAGAGCAGGGAAGACAGGTGTCTTCTGTGGATAGAGTTCCACTTGCTAAGGGCAAAGGAGATAGAGGTCTTCTAGAGGATCACCAACAAAGCAGAATTAGGGGAAGGTATCTCCTTTGAGCCGAGGCTCATAAACATTGTAATCGGGAAGGATTCCCAGAGGACTTTGATATAACTTTTAGAGGAAAGTTTTATCCGTGGAGTAGCCCACCTTGGGTGAACCACGTTAAATGGGTCTTCTATGTGTGATGCTTTCTGTCTTGTTTAATATTATGTTGATGCCACTGCTATCTGAAATTAAAATTATTAAATGGTTAAGTCTTATACTGTTCACCCCCCTCTCAGTATAAGTTCATGTTCTTCAATTGGTATCAGAGCAGGTCTCTCCAGAAAAAGCCTAACAGCTTGGAGAAGGATCTAACAGAGGAACATATAAATTCAGAAAAGGTTGAATTCGATCTCAAGAGTGAATTCTTCTTGGCCTTGAGAAAGCTTGAGAAACTCAGGGAAGAGAATTCTGTCCTCAAGCAACATTGTCAGAAAAAGAGATAGCAAGATCAGAATTGGCTCAAAGTGTTATAGATTTCAAAATTCTAGCTGAAGAAGGGAAGAAGATTGAACAAGTTCTAACAGAGGTTCTAAAAGGAAAGGTAGCTGATTGTGAGAAACTAGAAGGAGAGATTATGTCTCTTAGAGTGAAGTTAGAACAGTCAACTCTCAGATAGAATATTCCATGTGAAAAGAAGGATGGCATCACCATTCATGAAACAGGGTCTTCAAGCAAGAACAATCTTCACTCTGAAGAGCAATGGATTCCAGTTGATCGCAAAAAGAACAAACTTCCAAGGTATCAAAACAGGTTACATAATACCTTTCATGGATATTGTTTTTCCTGTAAAAAATTTGGTCACATAGCTATGCATTGCAATAAGTCTCTGAAGAGTCATAGTAAGGAAAATGTTAACTCATTTGCACCTCTTATGAATAAAAATATCATGTGTTACAAGTGCAAGAATTTTGGGCATATAGCAAGGATGTGCAGTTTGGATAGATTTAGTCTTGAGTTCTCAAAAAGGAGGAATGAGATAAAATCTAAGTCAATGATAGTTCAAACTGCTTTTCATGCTCAAGACAAAGTAGAAAAATGGTATCTTGATAGTGGCTGTTCAAAACATATGACTGGTGAAAAAGAAAAAATTTTGTCTTTAAAAGAAACAAACAGAGGAACAGTCAGTTTTGGAGATAACAGGTCCGCAAAGATCTATGGTAAAGGGACTCTTAGTTTGGATGGGAAATCCAAAACAGAAAACGTGCTTTATGTAGAAGGGCTAAGACATAATCTGCTTAGTGTGAGTCAACTTTGTGATCAAGGGCACATAGTATCTTTCTTTTCTGATAGATGTGAGATAAGTAAAGAATTAAATGGAAAACTTATTGCTAGAGCTACAAGGACTCCAAACAATCTTTACATGCTGAGTGAGATAAAAAGAGAAAAATGCTTTCTAACTCAAGAAGATGAGAGTTGGTTGTGGCATAAAATATTGGGACATTTGAGTTTTGATAATCTGGTCAGTATTAGTAACAAGGAAGCAGTTAGAGACTTGCCCAAAATAAAAAGGCCCCAAAACATCATTTGCGGTCCTTGTCAACATGGTAAATAGACTAGTAACCAGTTTCAAATCGAAAGGGTATACATCTTCCAAACCCTTGGATCTTATTCATACCGATTTGTGTGGCCCCACCATAACTCAGAGCATTCAGGGAGATAGCTATTTCATGTTGTTTATAGATGATTACTCAAGAATGACTTGGGTTACTTTTCTCAAAGAAAAATCTGAAGCTTTTGAAAAATTTAAAGTTTTTAAAGAAATGATTGAAAATGAGATCGACAAGAGAATCAAATGCTTAAGATCAGATAGAGGAGGAGAGTTCACTTCAAATGAATTTGTGGAATACTGTGAACAACACGAAATCAAAAGAGAATATTCAAGCAACAAGAACTCCTCAACAAAATGGAGTAGTTGAAAGAAAAAATAGAACTATTGAAAATATGGCTAGAGCAATGTTAGATGAGTCAAAACTTTCAGATGGTTTTTGGAGAGAAGCAGTGAATACAGCAGTCCACATCATTACCAGGGCTCAACTCAGAGTCAATCATCATAAAACTCCCTATGAGCTGTGGAAAGGAAGACCAGCTACAGTTAAACACTTCAAAGTGTTCGGGAGTAAGTGCTTCATCAGAAGGGAAGATCAAAATCTGGGTAAGTTTGATCCTAGGTGTGATGAGGGAATTTTTCTTGGATATTCCAGCAAAAGTAAGGCCTACAGATGCTTCAACAAAAGAACTCATACAGTTGTAGAGAGCATAAATGTAACAGTAGATGAAAAGACAGGGATAAGAGAACCAGTCAAGGAACTCAGTGATGGAATCTGTCAAGAAGAATTCAGAGAAGTGTCAGATGAAGAAGAGGAAAGACAACAACTGCTTCCCAAAACTCCTTCACGGTATGTTCAGAAACATCATCCCAAAGACTTGATCATTGGTGATCCAAATAGCAGGAAAACAAGAAGAAGAGTCATTCCTTCACATGAATCTGCGAATGTTTCATTGTTATCTCAGATTGAGCCAAAAAATTTTAGTGAAGCATGTACAGATGATTTTTGGGTAAAAGCAATGGATGAAGAGCTAAATCAAATAGAGAAAAGTGAAACCTGGGATTTGGTTCCAAGACCTAAGAACAAGAATGTCATTGGCACAAAATGGGTATTCAAAAATAAACTTAATGAGGATGGAAATATTGTCGGAACAAAGCCAGGTTAGTCCGTAAAGGGTATGCTCAAGTCGAAGGTGTTGATTTCGAAGAGACGTTTGCGCCCGTTGCTCGTCTTGAAGCGATCGTAATGTTTTTGGCCCTGTCTAGTTTCAAATCTTTCAAAGTGTTTCAAATGGATGTAAAGTCTGCTTTTCTAAATGGGGTGTTGGATGAAGAAGTCTACATAGAATAGCCGTAAGGTGTGTCTCTCTCAGAACACCAGACTATGTGTGTAAACTGAAAAAGGCACTATACGGGTTAAAGCAAGCACCCAGGGCTTGGTACTCAAGACTTGACGGGTATCTTTATGAACAAGGATTCAGGAAAGGCATGGCAGATAGCAACTTGTACATTAAGAATAAAGGTGATGATATGATTATCATAGTTGTCTATGTCGATGACATTATTTTTGGGGGAAATAATACTCAGATGTGCAAAGTTTTTGCTAACACCATGCAAAAGGAATTCGAGATGTCTATGATTGGAGAGCTGTCATTCTTTTTAGGACTGCAGATTGCGCAATCAAAAGATGGTATATTTCTCTCTCAGAAAAGTATATCAAAGAGATGTTAAAAAAATTTGGGATGATGGAAAGCAAACCCGTATGTACTCCAATGATTACAGGGTGCAATCTGAGTAAGGATGATGAATCTCCAGCAGCAGATCAAAAATTGTACAGATCTATGATTGGCAGTTTACTATACAGTATAGCTACCAGACCGGATATCATGCAGGCCGTTGGATTAGTAGCAAGATTTCAGGCAGCTCCAAAAGAATCTCATGTTATAGCAGTCAAGAGGATATTCAGATATTTGAAGGGCACTGTGGAGTTTGGGCTTTGGTATCCCAAAGGCGATGATTTCACCCTCACAGCCTATACAGATGCAGATTGGGCAAGCAGTATTGATGATAGAAAAAGCACTAGTGGTGGAGCATTCTTTCTGGGAAAGAGTCTGGTTTCTTGGCCGAGTAAGAAACAACCTTCAGCTTCCTTATCTACAGCAGAAGCTGAATACATAGCAAGTAGTGGTCGGGTGCACTCTGGTTTTATGGATGAAAACAACCTTGGAGGATTTCAAAGTCAAGCATGAACAACCTATCCCTATTCTTTGTGATAATTCAAGTGCCATAAGTATTTCTAAAAATCCGGTAATGCACTCAAGGACGAAGCACATTTCTATCAAATATCATTTTCTAAGGGAGAAAGTGCAAGAGAAGCAGGTCAAGCTAGAGTATGTACCCACTAAAGAGCAGATTGCAGATATCTTCACCAAACCCCTTCCAAGAGATACGTTTGAGTATCTAAGGGAGAAATTGGGAGTTGTACTCTCACCTCAAGATTAATCACCTCATCAGGAGGTGGGGGAGGGACAAAGCCAAGAGGCTCTTTCTTAGTCCCGAGCCCCAAAGGTGACCCTTTGCCATTGATGACAAAGGGGGAGAGATATGAGTAAGGGGGAGTGCTTCAAGTGAAGAGAAGAGCTTCAAGTCGTGGGGAGCAAAAACTTCAATTGCAGAATTCTCGCTTGATGGATCAGTTGGTTCAGTTTTTGGCTCTTGAGATATGTTTTTAGTTAAGGGTTGCCATCAATGACAAAGGGGGAGATTGTTGGCAATTTTGGGTACCTTGAGTACATTGCCTTTGCTCAAGTATAGTTGTTGTCATTGATGTCAAAGGAGCTCTTGGTAGTTGTTGTCTTTGATGTCAAGGAGTTCTTGAAGCAATTTGATTAGTTGTCCAAGTATGTGTTTTGATGAAGGTTTCAGCTGGTCAGTAAGTCTCCAAGAAAATCATGTAGCCCAGTTGCAAAAAGATCAAGAAAAAGATAAGTTAGAAAAAGTATGCAGGTAGTCGGAAAACTCGTCACGATTTCGCGACATGTTTTAGGAGAGAGAAAGCACTGGCAAAACTATCACGATTTCGCGACATGCTGGAAGGCAGAGGCAAAGCCGGCAAAACTATCATGATTTCACGACATGTTTGAGGAGAGAGAAAGTTTAGGCAAAACTGTCATGATTTCGCGACAAGTTTCAATGAAGTTGTAGATGCAGAAAGTGTCACGATTTCACGACATGTTGAGTTGGCAGAGTTGAGTTGGCGAAAGTGTCACGATTTCGTGACATGTTTAAGAGTTGGGAAAGTCACGATTTCGTGACATGTTCATGAGGTGAGGTTAAGGCAGGAAAGCGTCATGATTTCGTGACATGTTCATTAGAGTAGTAAAAGTGCTTAAGGCAGAAAGCAGGATTTCGGACATGTTCCGGAGCAGCTAGAAAAGAGCTTAAGGCAACAAAAGCGTCATGATTTCGTGACATGTTCCATTTTCGCTAGTGCAAACCGAGGAAAGGTTGAAGAAGCAAGAAGTGTCACGATTTCATGACAGAGTTGTTGATGACATCAAGAAAGCAAATGTGTCACGATTTCATGACAAGAGCAGAGAAGAAGGCCTTGTAGACTAAAGCATCATGATTTCATGACAAGAATCATGATGACATCAAAAAATTCAGGGAGTGTCACGATTTCATGACAACAGCTAAAGCAAGGTGTAAGGCAAGAGTGTCACGATTTCATGACAACAAGCTAGCAAAAGTGTACGACAGGCTGTAGTGTCACGATTTCGTGACAACAAACCAAAGAAGGCGCACGACAGGCAATAGTGTCACGATTTTGTGACAACAAGTAATACAAGGTGTACGATAGACAAAGGCGTAGCGATATCATGACATGTTTGAGTTTCGTGCTAGAAAAGCTATAGAACAATAGAGGCGGTTGAAGCCGACAGAGTTAACCTTTGCCGACGAAGTGTAAGGTTGTGCAGTCGACGATTGTTTTAAGGATATACAGTCGACTAAGATCAAGAATTTAATCATGAATTATTGCTATAAAAGGAGGACTATTTTTGAGTTTCATGTATCGAATGTGTGTGTCGAGTTTGCGCAAGTGAAGTCTATTGTGCGTAAAGAGTAGTCGTATCGAATCGATCGAAGTGTGCGTTCAAAGTGCGACTTTCGTAGAAGCAGAGTGTAGGAAGAAGTTCGATCGAGGAGAAGCAGACTATGCGAAGAGGGTGCTATTGTGGCTGCACATAGGCGCATAAGTTGTTGTGCGATCGAGTGCTGCAGTATTTACATAGACTGTGTAAAGAAAGCAGAGTGTGCGAAGACTGCTGGTGGATGTGCAAGGAGTAAGTTGAGAAGATAGTGTGAATTTGAGAAGACTGTGTTGCCGTAGTTGCGTAGACAGTGAAAAGTTGTTTTCAACCAAGTGCAAAAAAGAACAGAGGAAGAGGACAATTGTGCTGCATCGAAGGACTGTGTTTGGTGCAGATAAGAGGACCAGCTTTGCAAGTGACAGAGTTGAGGACAGAGATCTCCAGCAGAGCAGGGAAGACAGTGTCTTCTGTGGATAGAGTTCCACTTGCTAAGGGCAAAGGAGATAGAGGTCTTCTAGAGGATCACCAGCAAAGCAGAATTAGGGGAAGGTATCTCCTTTGAGCCGAGGCTCATAAACATTGTAATCGGGAAGGATTCCCAGAGGACTTTGATATAACTTTTAGAGGAAAGTTTTATCCGTGGAGTAGCCCACCTTGGGTGAACCACGTTAAATGGGTCTTCTATGTGTGATGCTTTCTGTCTTGTTTAATATTATGTTGATGCCACTGCTATCTGAAATTAAAATTATTAAATGCTTAAGTCTTATACTGTTCACCCCCCCTCTTAGTATAAGTTCATGTTCTTCATTCATGACCCCTGTTCAACTTAAGGGGTGATGTTGAAATATATGGTGGTTAATATTTCTATTGAGGACATGGTCAATTTTTGTATTATTTTGTTCATGTAAGCCCTTGGGACCTTATAAACCTTGAAAAATATTTTTTATAATATTTATTATTTTAATCCTTAATGTTGGTGTCTCAATTTTGACTCAAAGGTAACTTTTA
Organism: Wollemia nobilis; assembly: GCA_028583015.1. Taxonomy (NCBI): domain Eukaryota; kingdom Viridiplantae; phylum Streptophyta; class Pinopsida; order Araucariales; family Araucariaceae; genus Wollemia; species Wollemia nobilis. The sequence goes on along the minus strand of JAQPPZ010012983.1, from coordinate 3,946,306 downwards.
TTTGGATATAAATACCCTTTCTTACTACCATTTGATCATTGGTTGGAGTGTGATTTTATGATTGGATAGTGATATTATTTAGTATCCATGGGCACCCCAATATACTAAATGCATTGCTTTAAATATATATTTTTAATAACATTAGGTAATGTGTTGATTCTATTTATTTTTTATAATTGCTATGAAATCTAACACATCCAACAATTAGTGCACACACCATAAAATATTCTAGACATATTCTCAATTAGTGCACACAATATTCTCAAGCATCTAGGATCAAAGGCATATGATATTGACAAAGATACCAAGTTCAAATATGCAGTATCCAATTGATCTAGACATAATTTTTACAATATTTTAATCCACATTATCATTAGTCAGTAGTCAAGAAAATAACCAAGGAGCATAATAGCAAAAAAGAGCAAGATCTACATGGATCAATATTGAAAAAAATGAAAACATGGCTTCAGGTGAGAGGTAATGGCACTAGACGAGGATGAATTTATATAGGAGAGTACATCATCCTAAGGTTTTTACTATTGAATAACAAAGGTGTTTGTTTGTTATAGATCTAGTAAGGAAGCAATCCAGAGAACTCTAGGTTTATGATGAAGTCAATACAAAGAGAAGGCATGAAGTTAAGGATGCAATAGAGGTTGTTGACGCTACAAATTTTGCTCCTCATTTCTCTAATTCTCATTATGAATCTCCTCTTTCCCTTCTTCTCCTCTTCTATTTTCCTATCTATTTATTCTCTTCCCACTTATTTGATTCCCCCTGCTTCTATTGCACTCCCTTATCCATAAAAATGAAAAATTATGGATTTTTGTGAGTCACACTACCTATTATTCATGGTCAAATATCTTGTATCTCCACTTCATCCATCACTTAATTTTCATCACCATCACCCTCTAGTTTCATATTCTAAGAGTTTGCCATTATCTCCAATAGTGTCACTACCATCCACTACACTAATACAATTTTTTTATAGTTTTGGTGTCTACTTCCACATTTCCTCCATCCCTATACAATTTATTCCACCTACCATATCATATTTTCCACCTTGCTACCAAGCACTTCATCCTAAATATCCATGGAAGGAGGATGACATCATCAACAAATGTATTTCTAACTATCTTACCACCCAAGAGCAACCAACTTCTATAAGGTCCAACCAAGCATTCATCTATAAAATCACTAACATGCTATAAATATGAGGCATAAAGGAAGCATATAACTCAATGAAAATTGAAGAAAGAGGGATCAGGGATGAATTCCTTAGAAATAAAAGATATACACCTAAGGCATCGATGGTATGATGATCATAATTTATAGAGGATGGTAACAAGATCTCTATCATAGAAGTATTGAGAAAAGACATTAACATGCCCTCCATAGATTCAATTAACTTTATCACTAGAATGTCTTAGTTGGACCTGACCTAAATTAATCCATGATGATTAATACAATTGATAGGTTAATCATATATTGGAGTAATGATGAGATATGTAAAAGTGGTGGTAGCAAATAAAGACAATAAGAAGTAGATTTAAGATAGTACAAAAATAGTGACTCAATTGATGAATAACAAGTAGCTCTATTAGGAAGTAGAGGCCATAAGAAAGTACGTAATCAAAATGGACCAACTACTAAAACAATTTGAGGAGTTACATAACAAACTTGCCAAAGATGAAAGGTAACTTAAGCTATTAGTACAACTTACACAAGGAAAAAATCAACTTAGGTAACAATATGACAAGGCGAAGAACAATATAAAGATACAAATATAGCACATGCAAGCTGCATCCAAATAAAAAGTTCAATTAATTACCCAAATTAAAAGGAAAATGAGAAATTGAAGAAGGGGATAAAATAATAAGAAGGTCACACCTTGAACATGGAATAGGTTAAATCCCTATGGGATGAAATTATAACTAGAGTGTTGAATGTGAAAGGCTACTTTGATTTTATCATTGGAGAAGAAGCCATTCTAGAACAAACTTCCAAGGCTATTCAACAAGTAGAGTATGAGTTGTTGCTAGAGAATTATAACAAGATTTGACCAAGTAATTAGCTCCTCTAATGATAAAACAGGTGCAACAGCTTGGAGTGATTAACAAGGTGGTAAAGTAGTTGAAATTAAGTGTTTCCTAATGTCAAGTGATGCATGTAGTTGTGCAAGGACACCCTCACCAATATGAAAACTCTAGTTGTATATATGATCAATGAGATCCAAAAATTTATCAATGTCATGTTGTCAAAGGCTCCTCAGTGGAGACCAACTGCAAAAAATATTTTAGGAGGAAAAGGCCAAAGTAGAAGATGACACCTCTATAGATCAAATAAATAAGCTAAAGTAATTTGTTGATAAGCTAAAAGGGATGGTAAAGTAAAAGGATGGGATTTATAATATTTCTTTTGAATATTTAATAAGGGAAGTTGAAATGCTCACAAATTTAGAGAAAATCACTAGTTGTAGGAGAAGAAAATTGCTCCCCTAGAGCAAATCATTCATCATTAAGCCAAGCAAGACAAGGATGCATGAATATAAAGGAAAATATTTAGAAAAATGATATTTGGTCTTTGTATGGTGCCAGATTTATTTGAAAGGCTTCTAAGTAGTTTATGGATGAAATTAGAAGCATGTAACATTTGATGGTGCATCATTTTTCTAAAGATACCACCAAATTAATAGAATTATTAAGAATAGAAATTTATTATCCCATGTAACTCCAAGGTGAATTATTCCTATAATCAAGAGCCAAAAGCTCTATTGTAAACATATTTTGATCCTTAAATAAATTAGAACTACACATTATGAACTCCAAAATGTATTTTAATCTAATCTTAGAAATAGTAGAGAGATTATGTGGGACATTTTCTTTGCAATTTTGGCATTGCTCTTTTAGATTGTGGAATGCATGGTGATTGTGATACAACATTTTTGCATCCATGCCCTTCCTTTCTATTATTTTGATTTCAATTACATAGAAACAAAATATTGTTATTCGATTCCTTCATATGCTAATAGATCACACAATTTGCTTACTATGGCTATGGTTGCATTTTATTTTCATGTAACTTACTTTAATATCTCACACCCTTACCTTCCTCATATTTACTTTACATTTAATTTCATGCATTTAATTTCTATACTTAGTTTAAATTAGATTAGTTTAGATTAGCAATGATAGCATAAAGCTAAACTAATCTAGAGGACAAAGGAGGCAATACTTTCCTTCTTCCAATTCTATTGAATGGATTAGTGAATCAAATTAGAAGTTATGATAGGGTCACATATCAACTAATTTTTTAGGACCAAATATGATTCCACCAAGTGGTAAAATACAAAAAGTATTTATTCCAACATAAGGGATGAACCCAATTAGGTTTGATCTCTATTCAACAACACTTTAATTGGCTAAATATGTGATCATTGTGCTTTATTAATTTAGGGATGTACAAACTTGGCCAAATCATGTGCTATATGCACCCATCCATAAGGGAAACTAGATCTATCCTAACTAGCTTATTTACATAAACTAAAACAAATCTACATTACTTACTAACCTATTTAACAAACTTAAAATAAATTTGTACTAATCCTAATCTAACATGCTATGGATCTCTCCTACTTATACAAATAAAGGGTCCCTTCCTTTTTGCATTCGAAGGAGATCTCCATGCCCTTACTTAACTCATTGTATTACTTAAATAACAATACAAGAGAAATAGGGAAGAAAAAATATGTTTTTAGAGAAAAGCTATACAAAAAAAACCATTGAAAACCTATTAATATAGAAGATCTCAAATATGAATTAGTTGGCAACAAATCCAACTAATTCTATCTAGAGGAGATAACAACTAGAATAAGTTGGTAAAGAATCTAACTAACTTAGATCTAGCCAAATTAGTTGGAAACCAATTTTAATAAATTTGATTTTCATCTAACTAATTTGGATTCAACCAAGTTAATTGAAAATCAATCTCAAAAATATGAATTACATCTAACCGGTTTAGATTTAACCAAATCATTTGGAAGTCAATATCAACAAATCTAAATTTTAACTCTAAATTTATTTGGGAGTTGATTGGGCTTATATTTTTTTGTTGCATAATTCTATTACATATTTAAAAATCTTTCCATAATCGATTGCATAGTTTTATAGTTGGTTCTTAGTTCATAGTTGATTTTGCAGTTGGTTCCATATTTATTTATGTAGTTTCGTAGCTACATATTGGTTTTGTAGCATTGTTGCCATAACCAAATTCTTTATCTAAGAATCTTATAAATGTTCTTTTATTCTATTTTATTGACATAAAATTTTATCTACTTTGTAAATGCATAACATCTTCAAATTACATCATAATTATAATAAATAGTTAGATAATGGTATTTTTAACATTGAAGATCATGTTAAATATGGTCCCAAATTGTGATATTTTTAGGACTCGTCATCTTCGCACTTTTGAAGATGTTATTAGTCTCACAACAACACAACCCCCTTATAGAATATCTTAATGCATCGAATTCACTTTATTAAATGCTACAAATCTACAAAATATTGAAATAATATTATAAGTTTTCCTTGCAACATATTTATTGTAGGAAAATCCATGGTCTTGAATATCTAAATCATTCGTACTTGTACCAAAAATTCATCCATTACATATTTTTAACTCGGTTCTTCATTAGATAACCATTTCTAATTTTCAATCTAATGGATAATTTTAAATATTTTTTAAAAAGAAGATATTCTAATCCAATATGTCTTTATTTCAACACTTTTTAATTTTTTGCTTTACAAGAATTTTGATAGTTTCATAAAATAGATGAATCGTTTTGTAGTAACTACCATCGTGTTTTAGAATATTGTTATCGAGTACCATTATGAAAATAATATTGTAAAAAATATCTATGATAGCTAAAGTCTCAAGTCTAAATATGAAAGATAGACTCCAAACATGTCACCTCTAGGTATTGATTTTTACCAACACTGTAGCTATCAAATCATATTCTTTCTACAAATTGTCTAAGCCTACCTTAGATCAATTTGGATAGAATTATGAGATTCAATAGATCAATTTGGATAGAATTATGAGATTCAATAGATCAATTTTTTTTCATTCTATTATGAATAAGATATCAACAATAATATCCATATGCAACTTTCTACAGGTAACATTTTGTAGGAAGGTTTATGTAGGTAGCTTTTCATAGGAGACTATTGTGCCCTATTTTATCCGTAGTCATTTTGAAATGGAATTGTGAACTATTTTTTTAACTGGTAATGGAATTGTGGACTATTGAAGTAATTTTATCCACTTTCCATATATTCCTTCCTTATCAATGAAAAGGGAACGAATAGAATTCCCTATCCCTAGTGCAAGCCAAAGAGTGTTAGAAGCAACCTTCCATTTTTATGGGCCAATAGATTTTCCAATACTTTCTACTCATCCAGATGGGCCCTTCTAGCTTAGGAAAAATTTAAATCCCTTTATCTAACTTAATATATTTAAAAATTATTCTTGTGATAGTGAGCATAAAAAACAAATAATGACTCAATAACATCAACAAAATACAAATGATACACATAGTGTCCTTTCCCCAACCAAGATGTCATTGGTCCTCTAATGATGTTGCATAGTAAAACATGAGGAGGGACGTATATGGAGCAAACATGATTTTTTTTTAGTTTACCCATGTGAAACTTGGTTTTTAAATAAACTTTTGTTCAATAATACCATGAGGGTTTTCATCATTCAACTCTTTCTTCTCTTTTTTTTTTCTTTTCTTGTTTTTATTTTCTTTCTTTATTTCTTTCTTTTAAAGTGAAAAATAGAATAGAAGGTACACAAGTGCTTGGATATCCATAAAATGGGCAAAAAAGCTTCTCTCAAATGTGATACATCATGGGAATTTAAATAGATGTAAGTAGATGTAACAAGCACATGATGGGCATGGGCATGAAGCTACAAAAAAAGAGGTAAATGGCCATATAATGACAAGCATATAAGTGTAAATGAATGTATGTTGTACAAATAATGACCACCTAAATTATTACCAATGATACTCATGATGTGAGGAAAAGGGGAGTTATTATAGTGTAATACCTATCAATATATGCTTAAACCTAATCCATATGAATAAGATGCAAGATATAGAATTGATAGTATCCTTATTTTTTGGGATGGCGAAAGAAATACCACGCATAAGTAGATGTTGTTAGCAACCATGAGAATATGCTTACCGTATTTTTGCAAAGTTTCATCCCTACTAGTTGTTAATTTTATCCATCTATTTAGAGTATGTTGTATATTGAGACATAACCCTATAACAAAAGAAACAAAAAGTTAGAAAATAATCTATAGCAACCAATAAGCATATTTAAGCATTTAGGAATTTAAGTACATTGGACAAAGAGAATAAAAGTAGCAAGTTTTATTTTTTAATTTTATTTGTTTAAAACATCCCAAAAGGGATGCCACTTTCAGGTAAGACCCAAGGAGGCAGGGGTATCCATTCCGCCAAAAATGCCCAGGACTCGAACCTGGCCTACCACCTTTGACATACTCAAGGAGCAAAAAAACACACAAAACCAATTTAAAAATAAGTAAATAACAACAAAAATAATAAAATAAAATAAAAAACATGCTCCTTGAGTGTGTCAAAAACAAAAGCACAACCAAACATGCACAATAAGATAAAAGAAACCACAACACAAACCCCATAGAAAAACACAAGAACCACATAACAAAACACAAACAAGACAAAAACAAAAGAACACTACAAAGACATAACCCAAAAAAACATGAAAAATAAATACAACCAAAACCTAAAAAATTAAAAAATTAAATAAAAATAAAAATAAAAAACAACCAACAAAAGACAATAAACAAAAAGAAAAAACATTAAAAAAAAACAACAAAAACACAAGAACAACAAAAAATAACACAAAGAACACAAAAACAAAACAAAATAAAAAAACCCACCCACCTTAAAAAACTAAAAAAAAAAAAAGAAATAAAAAATGAACAAAACATTGACCTATCTAGACCAGAAGACTATTAAGGCAAGAATCAACAGAGGAAACAAAATAATGAATAGAATGAGCTAGGGAACTAAAAAAACTGAATGAACCAAAGAGAAGCAAAAAAAACAAGAAGAAACTAGGTACCTTCAGAACTGGAGCCATCCAAAGAAATGATAGAAATAAGAGCTTCCCTAATTTGAGAAGCCCACCATATAGGAGGGTGGCCATAAAAAGTAAGATCACCTTTGTCTAGAGCCCAATTAGCTAAAGCATCAACACTCTTGTTTTGATCTCTGACCACATGATTGTAATCAACTTTCAAAAATCCCATCTGGATTAACTGAATCTTCTCAATAATTCTTTTTATTCTCCAAATCCACCTTATGTTTCTTAGAAGGATTCTTCAAGAGATTAATCATAAGTTGAGATTCAAACTCAACTAACACCTTTTCCCATCCAACCTTAGTAGCCTCCTGAAGGCCTATGAGGATACCATACCCCTCAGCAAGGTTATTGGAAATAATACCCAAACTCTCAGCAAAAGTAAAAACCAGGGAGCCATCTGAAAGTCTACCAATTCCTCCCACATTGGCTTTTCTAGGGTTCCCTCTAGAGGCTCCATCAGTATTGACTTTTCCAAAATCCTTAAGAGGAGGTTGCCAATTTCTATTCCTATCCAAATTACTAATACTCACATTCCCTTTAAGTTGGTTGCCCTTAGAAGGTTTAATCTTCAATCTTTGCATCACTTGATCCCATCTTTAGTGGGAGTTTTGGGGGTGATTAAGGAGATGATGGATTGATTCAACTAAGTTGACTATGGTCTTTTTCCAAATATAATGAATATCCTTCCTATCTTGATTAAAAATTTGGTTGTTCCTTTCATTCCAAATATTCCAAAGAAGAATGGTAGAACCCATCCAAACTAACTGCCTAATAAAATGATCAACACCCTCTTGATTAGGCTAGTCCCTCCAAAGTTGTTCAAAAGTAAAAAAATTGGACCACTATAAGCCAAGTAAAGTGGCCATTCTCCTCCATAGCTCAGAGGCTAAAGTACACTCAATAAAAATATGGTTCATATTTTCTACATTCTCTTCACACATTTCACATCTAAAAGGGCCATGAAAACCATGCTTCATAAGTTGCTCACCAGTAAGCACCCTACGATGCAATAAAATCCAATTAAAGAACCTCACTTTAGGCCAAATATTTTGAGCCCACAATCAAGAAAAGATTTCAGAAGAATGGTTGGGATTATTATGGCATAAGGTCAAATAACCTTGAGCAACTGAATACTCACCCTTAGTAGTGTTGTTCCATCCAAAACAATCTTTTTCATGGGACCAAGAGAGGGATCTCATATGAAGGATGCCTTGGATATCTTGTCTTTGCCTTTCCGGGATTTGAATAGGCCATTCCTCAATAGGGATCCAATATCTACAAACCTTTGAATTACCAGTATGGTACCGACAGTAATTAGCCACCTTTATCCAATTAGCTCGGTGAAGCTCCTCCATCCAAGGCCTCCATTCGGGAAACTAAGTTATCAAAGTCTTGTGACCATCCCAAGAATCTGTCCAAAAATTTGCATGTTGACCATAATGAATGATCCAAAATAATTTTTTCTTTATCAAATCCTCACCAGTCTTAAGAACTGCTAAAATGGGAGAACCTTTGGTAGGAAGTTGATAGCGAACAAGGTCTTCAGGACTTTTGTTCTCGGCATATTTAGCATGGAGATTATTGGTCCAAAGAGCATTGGGGTTAAGCAACATCCTCCAATATAATTTAGTAGCTAAAGATTTGTTGTTATTAATTGAATATCGTAATCCTAACCCCCCTTCACTCTTAAGAAGACATAAAGTATTCCATTTCACCAAGGCCCATTTTCTTTTCTCCTTAGTACCACTCCAAAGGAAACGATGACTGATTTGATCTAATTATCGAAGAACAACCTTTGGGATATTCAAAACGGAAGAAAAATAAATAGGAATAGCTTGAAGGACTGATTTTACCAAGGTGATTCTACCCCCAGAAGAAAGCCACTTGTTGGTCCACTTTCCAATTTTATTCTTGACTTTGTCCAACAACCAGTTCCAATATTTATTTTTTTGCCTTTGAATATTTATGGGAATACCTAAATAAGTGATTGGAAGAGAGTTCTTCTTATATCTTATTTTATCCAAGACCATGGATTCCTATCTAGCAGAGCAGTGAAAAAAAATAACTTTAGATTTGTCTTCATTGATCAACTGCCTAGTAGCCTTAGAAAAATAGCTAATGATTTGCTTAATATTAGAAGCTTCCTTAACTATAGCTTTACCTAAAAGAGTATATTCATCCATAAATTGAATATGAGAGATAGGTCTAGCTCCATGAGCAATGGTAACTACCTCAAGCATTTTTTTTTCCCTCTTTTTGGTTATAGTCCTACCCAAGCATTCAGCAAGAATGATGAATAAATAAGGGGATAGCGGGTCACCTTGCCTAATACCTCTAGAAGCTGGGAAATACTGAGAAGGCCTTCCATTGATAAGAACTACGTAGGAAACTGAAGAGATACATCCCATAATCCAATCCATCCAATCCTTAGAGAAACCAAATTGCCTCAAAACTTTGATAAGGAAGTGCCAATCCACTCTGTCATAAGCTTTGGCTAAGTCTAACCGAATGAACATGGAAGGAGAATTTTGCATATCCATGGAATGGATGGCTTCCCGAGAAAGAACTATCTCATCTACTATTTGACGTCCTTCCACATAACCCCCTTGCTCTGGGGAAATAATCTTGTGCAAAAGAGGCTTCAACCTTTCTGCCATGATTTTAGTAATGATTTTGAGAAGAACATTACATAAAGTAATAGGTCTAAAAGTTGAGATATGATCAACCTCTTGAGCTTTTGGAACAAAAAAGTAGCAAGTTTTATTGATTCTAAAGTACTATAAAAATAAATATATCCTACTCTAATGTAGCCTATGATAAACCTATTCTAATTTGCTCTAAATAAAATTTCTTGTTAGCTTAATTTTTTAAAAACTTTATGTGAAACAATTCAAGTCTTGAGTGTGAGTCCTACATAATATAAATAAAATCATTCCACCTATAATTTTTTTTAATGCTTCCCATATCCATAAATGATAAATAAATCATAAGATACAGGACTATTTTTAAAATAGTATAGGGGAGATAAGAATTATAGTAAGTGTGTAAAAGAAGAGATGGAATAAAGAAGAATTAATGGAAGGAAAATAAATGAAATGGAGTGGAATCAAAGTGTGAATGAAAGTAATATGTGAGGATAGAGGATGTTGAATATAAAGGATAGTTATTAAGAAAAATACAAGTATACATGATCATTTAATCTTATCAACAAATAAAAGAATACTAAATCTAAATTTTGGGAGGACATCCTACCACATCTTGTGTAGGAAATCCTCTATTTTCTATTTTTTTTTTTTTTTTGGGATGGAGGGACAACCTCCATATCATGGTTTTCCAAGAAGCCCCTTATTTGTAGAAACACTAAATGCATTAAAAAATAATTTTGTTCGTATCACTTGTATAAATTATGATGTGTACCAATGATATGAGAGTGATCATGCTACCTTTAGATCTTCATTAAATGATGTAGTAAATATAATCTCCAGTAGAACAATATATATAGAAATCATGATCAACTATAACTTATATGAGATGTCTGATGAACTTAATAAACAATTGCAAGGATCCTATATTATTCTACCTTAACAAATGTTAAAGATGTGCCTCTTGAATTTATATCATGTTATTAACAATAATTGTACTCTATAGAAGGAATCTCTTTAATATTGAAAAGCTAAAATTTTAATAGTCACAATCGACACTACAAAATTATCCGACATAAAACTACCTTATCCTCCTATAGAACCATAGGATTATTCACCAACAATGATAGATTATAGAAGTATCATAGGATTCTTTTTATAATATTGGAAAGTCATGTTTTTATAGTCCCAATAATATTATAAACATTCTCCCATGGATTGTTATAAAATTATCCTAAATAATTGCAAAATGATTCTATGATAATGATAAGATATATTTTGATTGTTAATACATCAAGATAGTAATGTGACTATTAAAGATCACATAAATTTAGGTTCCAAAATTTATTATCACATAAAACACTTTGAACCCTTTCATTTGATAGGCTAGTGAATAATATTTTTTAAAGTTATAAATCATCTAAAGTAATAGAATTTTACAATAGAAAAGTTTAGGTCACCTATTTAGTCATTTAAATCTATGATTAGACATTCTACTAAATATGTTGTTTATAGTGGGACAACCTAGACCAACAAGTGGTCTTTTAACCATATCTCCCTCTTCTAATATTGTATTAAGGTGATTCTAAAGATAAATTAAATTATATTTATAGGAACACAAGTGGCATAAACATAAAATTTTAACTTATTTGTTTGCGCCAATTCTACAAAAGAATAGTTTGCCACACTTCAAAAAAATAGGCTAGATAAATTAGATCAACAAGCAATATTTTGGCCAGATCTCATTCATACAAAATTAAAATTGGATAGCTCAAAAACATTTGAAGACTAGATTTAAAGGGCTATATTCCTTATAAACAAAAAAAAATTAGAACATCCAATTGCTATGTCAAATATAATAAAAAATAGATTGATTTACTATTTTTCTATTAGTTTTTAGATGAGACCAGTGGTTACTATTTTAGGCATAAATATTTAACCCAATATCAAAATTTAATGATTCCAATTGAATATAAAGCTAGAATTAGATAGATATATCTTGTAGAGATACATTTCAATGATTCATCTAATTTTTCCCTCAAAGTTATAGCAAAACACACTATTTTTTAGCATTTTTAACAACTTTAAAATGCTACAAAAAATGGGCATATTTTTATGCAATTCAATATTGAATATTTTCTATAAAATTTTTAGATTTTAGATCATTGTATTATGTTCTAAAAATGATCTGTCAATGCATCTAATATAATCAATTTGAAAGTATGCCATAAGGATGAGTGTAGGTTGAATATAAGCATTCCTCTCGTCTCTCCTTATATTGCTATTCCTTATCCAATGTAGACACCAACACTCATTAATCTATAGAAATTTTTTGTGAGGTTCAAGTGGTTACCCAAAGTTAATGAAGGATGTTTCCAACTTATTTTCTAAATTGAGACTAAATTAAAAAAAATACAAAATGAAAACAAAGATACTTTTAAATAAAATAATTCTAAGAAATAAAAGCATTCACATAGAAAATAAAAGCACATTTACAAAAATTGAAGCAAACTACAAAAATAAACATACACTTCTAGATTTTAAAATTTCTATCTAATTTCTTGTGATTTGCTTCTATCAAAGAGAAGGCTCTATGTTTATCTCTTGCTTTACCCATCCACACTTTTCCATAATTATATCCTCTCTAAGAGACTGAGTCACTACCCTCTCAATAAATAATGAACTATGAATGGTGCCTTGGATTCTCGACAACAATGCCAAAATTATAGGGTCATTCCACTAAGTGGTAGAATATGGAAAGTTTGGAATGAAAGGAACAACCAAATTTTTAATCAAGAAAGGAAGGATATTCACTATATCTGGAAAAATACCATTGCCAACTTATTTGAATCAGTCCAACAGCTCCTTAATCACCCTCAAAACTCCCACTAAATATGGGATCAAGTGATGCAAATATTGAATATTAACTCTTATAAGAGAAACCAGCTTAAATGGAATGTGAGTAATTGCAATATGGATAGAACAAGGAATTGGCAACCTCCTCCTAAGGATTTTGGAAAATTCAATATTGATGGAGCCTCTAGAGGGAACCTTGGAAAAGCTAGTGCAGGAGGAATTGGTAGACTTTCATATGGCTTCCTGATTTTTACTTTTGCTAAGAATTTGGGTATTCTATCCAATAACCTTGTTGAGGGGTATGGTATCCTTAAATGCCTTCAATAGGCTACTAAGGTTGGATGGGAAAAGGTGCTAGTTGAGTCTAACTCTCAACTCATGATTAATATTTTGAAGACTCCTTCTATAAATCATAAGGTTGATTGGAGAATAAAAAGAATTATTGAGAATATTCAGTTAATTCAAATAGGATTTTTGAAAGTTGATTACAATCATATGGTAAAATATTAGAATAAGAGTGTTGATGCTTTAGCTGATTAGGCTTTGGACAAATGTGATCTTACTTGCTATGGCCACCCTCCTAGATGGTGGGCTTTGCAAAATAAGGGAAACTCTTCTTTCTATCATTTCTTTGGATGGCTCTAGTTCTGGTGGTACCTAGTTTCTTCTTACTTTATTTTTGCTTCTCTTTGGTTCAGTCAGGGTATTTTTGTTCCCTAGCTCAAACTAATCTTTCTTTTGTTTCCTCTGTTGATTCTTGCCATAAAAGTATTTTGGTCTAGAAAGGTCATTGTTGTGTTCTATTTTTTTTTTTTTCTTTTTTCTTTTTTTGCTTAGTTTTTTTAGGTGTGTGTTTTTTTTATTTTGTTTTGTTTTTGTGTTATTTTTTGTTGTTATTGTGTTTTTTGTTTTGTGTTTTTTTTTGTTATTGTGTTTTTGTTGTTTTGTGTTTTTTGTTGTTGTTCTTGTGTTTTTGCTATTCTTCTGCTTGTGTTTCTATATGTTTGTATTAATTGGTGTTTTTGTGTTTTGGTATGTGAGTGTTTTCTATGTTTTTGTTTTTCTTTGTTGTTTGTTGTTTGTTGTTGGTTGTTTTTTTTTTTTTTTCATGTTTTTGTTGGTTATGTCTTCGTAGCATTCTGTTATTTTTTGTTTGTTTGTGTTTTGTTATGTTGTTCTTGTATTTTTTCTGTGTGGTTCATGTTTTTTTTTTTTATCTTATTGTTTTTGTGTTTGGTTGTGGTTTATATTTTTGACTCACTCAAGGAGCATGCTTTTATTTGTGTCTGTGTGTTCTTATTTTTTGTTGTTTCAATTTCACTCCTTGAGTATGTCAAAGGTGGTAGGCTAGGTGCGAGCCCTGGGCTATTTTGGCGGAAGAGATACCCCTACCTCCTTGGGTCTTACCCAAAAGTGGCATCCCTTCTGGGATGTTTTCCACAAAAAAAAAAATGGAAAGTAGATGAAAATAGTTAAGTCTAATATATTTTTGACAACATTTTGGCTAAATATGTGATCATCATACTTTATTAATCCATGGACATATGAATTCAATCAAATCATGTGTTATATACACCCATCATAAATGAAACAAAATCTAAACTAATTAGCTTATTTAAATAAACTAAAATAAATATGGATTACTTGCTAACCTATTTAATGAAAATAAAATAAATCTACTTTAATTCTAGTCTAACTGACTATGGATATCTCCTACTTATATAGGTAAGGGGTCTCATCCTTCTTGTATCTAAAGGGTATCTCCATGCACTTACTTAACTCATAATACTACTCACATAACAAGATAAAAGAAATGAAGAAGATAAATTGTATTGATTGCTTAGATATATTATTTTCAACCTTTACAATTTAAGATACCTCTCCTTTAATAGAGAGGTTATCTAAAATAAACCGTTAACAAGCTACTAATATAGAAGATATAAAATAGTTGGCAACAAATCCGACCAATTCTATCTAGAGGAGATAACAACCATATTAAGTTGATAAAAAATCTAACTAATTTGTATCTAGACAAATTATTTGGAAATCAATTTCAACAAATTTTATTTTTGTCCAAATAATCTGTATGGAAATCAACCTCAACAAATTTGATTTATGTGTGAAAGAGGAAATACACCATAATAATTGAAAATAGACAAAGTGCAATAAAAGAGATATTTACAATTGATTTGATATTTGATAAGCTTTGTCTTTTACAAATAGGCCCTTTCGATTACAATCGACCTCCCAAAATGGAGGGTTTTCTTTTACAAGTGAAATCTATGGTGTGGCAAGTTATCTCCTCGAGCACACATCGGGTTGTGGGAGGGTTTAGAATATGCATTGCTTGACCTCCCAATATTCCATGCATATCCAATACCTACACACAAGCTCACAATAATAACATCAAAAACATATGCAGGGCCTTTCGAGATGAGGCCCAAACCATGAAAGAAGATTACAAAAAGCAACTAAAACATTACAAAATCTTACAAAATCAAATGCAAAAGTTACAAAACTATGTAAAATGCTTACAAAACCTAAAAAGAATATCTTATTTACCTCTGTGTGCAATATGGAGTTGATTTGAAATTGTTTCTGGCCTTAAAGCTCAACCGCCCATGGTGGTTGGCTCTCTAGGGAACTACTATAGGCAATTGTGCCTCTCATGAACTACCTTGGGTGGTTGTGCTTTTGGTCAACTGCCTTGGGTGGTTGAGACTCTAGTTAACTACCCTAGGTAGTTGAGACTATTATCTGGTAAAGGGTTTTGATCTTGAATCTTTAGGAATTTGTTTTGGGATCTTTGCTGTAGATCTAGTGCACTATTGGATATTTATTGTTGGTGTGGCTACAAAACAAATGTTAGTGAACAATCCCAAGAGCCTCCATGGTTGATGCCTTTGAGCTCTTCAAATGGTAAACCTACAAGCACAATATCAAACAAAAATACAACAATATCGAATGAAATTTGAGTAGAGTTTCATTATAATTTTGTGCACACATGAAAATAAAAATGGAGACCTATTTGTAAAGTCTCCCATGGGTGGAGGAGAGTGGTGAGGATGGAAGAGGAGTGACAAGTGGCATGGGTGCGTAAGAGGGGCATCTTAGAGATTCTCCACTTGGGGTGGAAAAATGTGCAACTTTTCCTGATTGGGCTATGATATCCTATGATGCCTTATGACATGCCATAACACCTTATGACATACCATGATGCATTATGACATACTATGATGCCCCCCGCCCCCGGGGGGGGGGGGGGGGGGGGGGGGGGGGGGGGGGGGGGGGGGGGGGGGGGGCGGGGGGGGGGGGGGGGGGGGGGGGGGGGGGGGGGAGATAGGCCTTTTAATATGATAATTATTAACCATTACAAATGTGACACTTTTTAGGTGTCTATAGATGCCCCTTTTTGTACCACATTGTGTGAAAACACAATATGGTGCAAAAACCGATGACATCGACTTTCTAGATTGATGATGGACAGAGGAGATGATTAGTGAATGATGAAAGTGACCTTACCTTGAGGAGGGGGTGATGCAAGATTATCTCAAATCAAGAACAATGTAAGATGCCCTAGTTATAGAAGCAACAAATACCCTTGAATATTTGCCTTTGATAAATTGATGAAATCGATTTGACTAGAATTTTGAGTTTTGGAATTAGGGTTTTGATTAGAAATTTTGAAAGAGAAAATAAAATATGAGCTTTGTTATTTCCCCAATAGAGGAAGGGTTAATGATAACCTTAGGCAAATATTCTTGGACACACGTAACTCCAAAATTGGGTGTTTGTATATTGAATTAATTTGAGATAAAATTTGTGGGTACTTGTCAACCCCCTCAAGTGATGAGTGGATGGCAAGAAATGAGTGATAAACATGAGCTAATTGATAAAATATGGATGAAAATTGTAGCATGGAAGAAGGGAAGGTGCTCAAAATATGAATTTTAGGGGTTAGTTGCAAAATTTAGGAAATTTTTGTGAAGAAGAAAATATTAGTGGCAACCACCCATGGTGGTTGTCTAGCACCTTGGGAACCACCCATGGTGGTTGCCTTGTACCTTGGTGACTACCTAGGGTAGTTGGGAACCTATTTGGGTAGTTACTAGTGCCAAGCTATAAATAGGGTTGTGGGGCTCATTTTTGCAACTATGAAGGGTGGTAGAGAAGGAGAGAAAAGAAGAAGGTGATGGAAGAGATGGTAAGAATGAGTGTGGTAGTGGGAGTTGGAGGGTGTGCAGAGCCGGTAAGTATCTTAGTTCTTTTGGTTGTGTTGTGTTTTTTTGAATTGTGTGCATGTGTTTTATGATTTTAATTTGTTCTTATTATTTTATTTTAGAATTTTAAATGCTTCAAGGGAGGCAATGTTTTTTTGGAATTTTAAATGTTAGGGATAAATTTTTTTATATATGAAAATGGTGAGCTAATGACTGTGATGTGGTGATTGTAGTTGAGGATGCTATGACCATGATATCAATTTGGCATTATGTTTCCAAGTGCCTAAGACAAGTTGATGGAGGTAGATTGGGAGTGGTTGGAGAAGATTGGCTTGAAGGAGGTGGTATGGATTGAGCCCATCTATGTGGATCGAGGGTACCTTTCTATGTTAGTAGAGTGATGGGATCTAGATAGGGGGACCTTCCACCTCTTGATAGGGGAGATGATAGTTACCTTGGAGGATGTGTATCACATATTTTGATTACTAGTGGAGGGTATTCCTATCCACATAGCCTTGGATAGGGAAGAGGTACTGATGGAGATATATGAGGAGTGGGAGATAGTGGATACAAATAATGATGGGGTATAATACTTGATAGAGTATAGTAAGGGGAGGCTAACACCATGACAACTGGTGGTGATGTTCTTGATATCGAATGTGATATTGCTAGATTCTAATGGAGCTTGATTTCCATGGAATCTATTGAGATTTATGGTAGATCTTATTGAGACTCCAATAGTATATGCATGGGGACTAGCATTATTGACCCAATTATACATTGAGTTGTATGAGGTGTGATGATAGAGGAGGATGGGCTTGGGTTGTAGTGTATTGTTGTAGGTTTGGGGGTGGGAGCACTTCATGATATGTCGACCAATGGGGTTACCATGTGAGTTGGAGGGGAGGGAGTGGTTAAGTGACCCTATGTGTTGTGATGGTGACATGATAGGGAGATATTAGGAGGATGACCATGGAAGAAGGGTGGGGAGTACTATCAATAGATATGGGTAGAGCTAAGGCTAGAGGTAGTGATATGGAGGCCATGGAGGTTGGTGTGTGGATGGATGAGATGGTTGATTAGTTGACATGGGATAGAGCATGAGTTGTTCTAGTTTTCTAGGGTGTTATGATAGTTTGGTTTGAGATAGGGGGTTCTAGAGCCACTTATCATCTATAGGAGATGGTATGATAAGGTCACCTTACCACTACCATAGGTAGAGGGAGTTGAGGAGGAGGTAGATGAGGATACTAAGGTGGTAGATGCAGATGATGTTGGGATGACTCTAGAGTATGATGCATGGTGGGTGACACAATATTGGGAGCCCAAGAGGGTGACCCAATATTGTGAGCCTAGAGAGCCACTAGAGAGGGTGGGTGATGAGGATGTCATAGGGGGTGATGGGAGAATGGATGTGATGGGTGAGACAAAGGAAGTCAAGGAGCCACTAGAGCCACTAGGGTGATGATGATGGGTAGATAGTAGGGGAGACCCACCTAGAGGGATGGAGGAGGAGGTGGAAGAGCTATGGGTAGAGCGAGATAGCTTATGTGGAGAGCTAGGGTGGATGGGAGCATGGTTTTTAGAGGTGGAGTGATAGTGGGCTTTACTAGTGGTTGAGAGAGGAGTGGGTAGGAGGAAGAGAGGAGGATATGGGTGAGTAGGATAGGTTGGTATGGATACTAGCATAGGTTTAGGAGGATAGATTGGTAGTAGTGATCGAGTGAGATGAGCTATGATAGTAGGTAGAGGTAGGGGTGGTTGAGAGAGAGTGAATGGTAATAAAGATGGAAGAACTATGGAGGACTAGTGAGGCACTATAGATAGAGCTAGTTGGAGCATGAGTAGAGGTAGTGATGGCCTAGGGTAGATACACGAGGGCCATGGCACAATGATGATTGGAGGTAGAGAGAGCCATGGATATGGAGGAGATCCTAATTAGGGAGGGATTTGATGTCCCTCTATGGTTGTTGATAGGGTCACAATGAAGCCTAGCTAGTGGACCCTTAGGTATCATGGTGAGGCCATGAATGAGAGAGCCCTCTATATCATGAGCTTTAGGTGTTAGATCTTCTCGAGGGATGAGTGATGAAGATAATAAAGTGAGAGCAGATCGAGATGAGAGGGGGTGATGAGACCAATGATAGGTAGCCTTGAGGTCGTGATGATGTGACCATAATTTTGTAGGCTGCTAGGCCATGATGATGTAGCCTATGGGCCTAACATTATTATGATGATGTATGATGATGTATATATATATATATATATATTTTGTATAAAATTGTTGTGTGTGTGATGATGATGTGATGTGATATGAATTTATGATGATGATGTATGATGTGAATTTATTGATGATGCATGGATAGATATAGTGATTGAAATGAGATGCATGTGATGATATTCATGATAGATAGTGTTATTTATGAAATGATAAATGTGACTAATATGAAATGGAATGGTTATGAAATGATGAATGCAAGAAGATGTTATGATAAATGCATGTTTGATTATTGTTTAAAAATGCTTAACAACATATTGCTTACTCATGAAGTGATTGATTAATCAAGGGCATCAACACAATGGTACTAACATAACTATAGAATGGAATGGAGTGAATGTGATACTATGGAAATAGGGGATAAATAAACTATAAGAACAAAGGTGGCATGACTTGTCATTTTTCCTATCCTAGGAAAGGAAGGATCAACAAGTGCTTTCAGGAAGCTCAAACACCCTAGTGACATCAATCAAACTCATCTACTGATCAAATAAGTTCTTGAAGATACTAAGACCAACTGGGAGAGTCAAGTTGCTCAGAGACCAATGTGTGTGTAGTGATGTTCATTTTTAATTTTGAGTGAGGTAGGATTGACCAATTGTAACTCAAGCCATTATAAGCTAGCTCATCCATGAGTAGAACATAGGTCTGTACAAAATAAGGTCGCTAATATGATAGACATGTCACCATATGAGGGCATACTCCACTTCTAGTTAGGCATCTATAGCCTTAATGGAGATAGCCCTATAATCCTTCGATGTTGCTCCACTACCATCCAGGCATCTATAGCCCTGATGGAGACGTCTAAAATTCCCTAGGATCCATGATAATTGATAGAACTGATGGTTCTTTTTTTTCTTTTTTTTTTTGTAATATGGATCCTTGGGGTCAGATTATGGCATGATAGGATGAGCAGGGGAAATCGTTCACTTTATGGCTTAAAGCTATGCATGGCTTCATCTTTCCTAGACTCAAAATATGATTAATATGTGAAATGTGCATGGTCCAAGAGGAAACTTGAGGTAACCAGGAAGGCCTATAGCACTCAAGGGATAAATGACTTTCAATGAAGGTTGACTGAGACACTAGGTATGGTTGAATGATTAAAAGAACCTAAATATTCTCCAAACCTATGAGAGGAAAGAGATAAAGCATGGTGAATTATGAATGGTGGACATAGTGGATGTGGTGAAAAAGTGCATATAAAGAGGTTAGATAACTATGACTATGAAGATGCCCTTGATTAACACAACCAAAATCCTTTGTGATGATAGGTGTCAAACTTAATCGAACAATGATCAAAATAGCATTTAAGACAAAATTAAAAGTGCAAAATGAAGTGTAATGAGTTGGTGGTGGCATAAAAAAGATATAGAAGGAACAAGAAAGAAAAGAGAGAGAAAGAAGATAAAATGGAGAAAGAGAGAAAAAGAGGAAGAGGGAAGGAACACACTGGTCCATGGTACGTAGCCACTCAAAGCATGATCGTACAATGAGGAGTGATGTGCGAGGAAGAGAAGAGAAAGGAAGGAGGAAAGAAAAAATGAAGTAACAAGGATATGAGTGGTAAGTGATTGATTTGAAAAGTGTGATAATGAGTGTGTATTTTAATTTTGATTTTGATTTTGAATTTTTGATGAGAGGCATGCCTCATTTTCATCCAACCATTCCACAACTTTTAGTGTCTTCATTGTAAGTGTGGCATCATATGTTTTTTAATTGATTTTTTTAAATTGATTATGTTATAGTGTGATAGTAGTTAGGTATTGAATGTGCAAATGAAGAATGTTAATGGGTTCAGGTTCCTCAACTCCCTTGAGAGTCATAAGCTTATAGGTCCTAAAACCAAATGATTGTTTAATAATGAATAGACCAAGCTAGTTAGCAGTAAACTTATCATGTAAATGTGATGGAAGATTCAAGTTTTGTTGATTCTCTTTAAGCATGAGATCACCAACTTTGAATTCTTATGGATGGATTTTATGATCATAGGCTCATTTGATTTAATCTTGGTAAATGTAAAGGTGCTCAAGAGCATTGATTCGATGTTCATCAAGAAGCATGAGTTGATCGAGCCTAGCTTGATGAGTTGTGTCCTCATCCATGAATTCTTGCAAAGATATGTATAGAGTTGGGATCTCAAGCTCAAGAGGTATGATGGCTTCGATGCCATAAACTAAAGAGAATGATGTTGCTCCTGTTGGCATGCGAATGCTAGTTTGATAAGCCCAAAGCACCAAAGGGAGTTGAAGGTGCCAATATTTATGATTCTCTTGTACCATTTTCTTGAGAATGACATAAATAGTTTTATTGGTCACCTCAGCTTGGCCATTGCTCTAAGGGTAATAAGGTGTTGAGAAGCTATGTTGAATATGGTACTTGTTGCATAGTGCTTGAACATCCTTATTTTTGAATGGGGTCCCATTATCAAAAATGATTTTTGAGGGGATACCAAAATGATATATGATGTGTTAGAGTATAAAATCAATAATTCGAGGTCCTATCATGCTGGTAAGAGGAATAGCCTCAACCCACTTGGTGAAGTATTCGATGGTAGTGATGATGAAGGTATGATTGCTCAAATATGGAGGGGATATTTTCCCAACTAGATCTAGTCCCCATTATGAGAATGGCCATAGGGCTTGAATGGGTTGCAAGGCTTGTGATGGAAGATGGGTCAAATTGGCATGATGTTGATATTTTTGATATTTCTTGATATATGTGCAACAATCATGTTCCATGGTGGGCCAATAGTAACCCATGCACAAAATGTACTTTGTGATAGCCATCCCACTAAAATGACCACCACATGTACCATCATGTGCTTGAGACACTACCCAATTGGCTTCTTATGGTTTGAGATAATGAAGGAGGACACCATCATAGCCATGATGATAAAGCACATCTCCTACTAAAGTGTATCGAGCTACCTTTTTCTTGAATGTGCATTTAGTAGTGGGTGACAAGTTGAAAGGAAGAGTACCAAGTTTTAGAAAATCCTTGATTTACATAAAAATAATGTGGTAGGGTTTGACTTGAATTAGAAAAACATCTCATTCATCATTAGATGACTCCTAAGAGATAGCCGATTTGGATAGCATAGTGATGTGAATGAGGGTAACATTATTGATGGGGTTCTATGGGATAAGGGACCTAAGAGAGGCCATTGTATCCACAAAATGATTAGATGACCTTGGTAAATATTCTATGTCATACCAATCAAAATTGATGAGTAACTTGTCAATGATTTGCTTGTAGGCTTTTAGGATTAGGTATTTGCATTGGTAGATCCCCTTGACTTGATTGATAATGAGTTGGGAGTCACCTATGATATGGATACATTTAATGCGCATTGCCACAATGGTCTAAAGACCTAAAATTAATACCTCATACTCTACATTGTTGTTGGTATAGGGGAAGTCAAGCTTGAATGATGAAGGGATGGGAACCCCTTGAGGTGTGAAGAAAACAATTCTTGCACCTCCCCCTTGTTCGCACTTAGACCCATCAAAGAAAAGGGTGATATCAACTTCATCTTTAGGTTTGACATGCTCTTCGAGCTTGGTAATACTGAAGATAGAGTCATCTGGAAGCTCTATGATAAGAGGTTTATCATCTTGAAGAGGAGCTTCAGTGAGTTGGTCGATGATGACCTGACCCTTTATGGATTTTTGGCTTATGAATTTGAGATCAAATTCTATTAATAACATTATCCATTTTGTCATGTGGGTATTTGTGTAAGTGTGACTCATCATATACTATAGAGGATTCTCTCTGGCGATGACATACATTGTATGGTTGAGCATATAGTGGTAAAGCTTTTTGGTGGCAAAAACCATAGCAAGGCATAGCTTCTCCACATATGCATATCTTGTTTCATAACTCACCAAGGTATGACTAATGTAATAGATAGCCTACTCTCGATTGGCTTCATTCTTTTGAGCCAACATGGTCCCTAAAGCAAAGTCAGTGGTAGATATGTACAGATGGAATGGGATGCCTGGTCTAGGTAGGGATAAAACTAGAGGGGAAGCAAGGTAATGCTTGATAGTATCAAAAGCTTCTTGACACTCTATGGTCCATTGAAATGTGATCCCCTTTTGTAATAGATGATTGAATGGCTTGCATTTATCTGATAATTGAGTGATAAAGTGATGAATCACTTGAATCTTACCTTGCAAGCTATGAAGTTCTTTAAGGGTCATAGGGGGTTGCATTTTGATAATGGCCTTGACCTTGTTAGGATCCACTTCAATGCCTCTCTTGGAGATTATGAACCCTAAAATCTTCCTTGAAGTGATACCAAAGATGCACTTTTTGGGATTAAGCTGCATGTTATGCTCGAGAAGGTGATCAAAAACTTTGCGTAAAATATCGATATGCCCATGGTATGTTTTGGATTTGGCCAAGAGATCATCAATATAATATTTAATGATTTTATGCATGTAATCATGGAAGATGTAAGTCATGGCTCATTGGTACGTGGCTCCTACATTCTTAAGATTAAATGACATGACTTTGTAGCAAAATGTCCCCCAAGGTGATGTAAAAGTTATTTTGTGTTGGTCATCAAGATTGACTTGAATTTGGTTATATCCTAAAAAACCATCCATTAGGGAGAGCATTTCATGGCCCATGGTAGAATCCATGAGTGTATCAATGTTAGGGAGAGGAAAATCATCCTTAGGACATGCTTTGTTGAGATCATAAAAATTAGTGCAAATGTGTATCCCCCCATTGGGTTTGCCAATGGGCACCATATTTGAAATCCACTCTGGATAGTCAATTGGTTGAATAAAGCCCATGTCTAAGAGTTTTTGCAACTCTTCTTTAACCATGAGGGCTATGGTAGGATGAAGTTTCCTCAACTTTTGTTTGATCAACTTAGCGCTAGGGTTCAATATGAGGTTATGGATGATAAGGTTTGGGTCAAGGCTAGGCATGTCTTTATAGGACCATATGAAGACCTCTTGATACTCTGTTAGGAGTATGATAAAACTTTGTTGCTCTTTGATTGAGAGACTCTTCCCAAGTTTGATGATTTTGGGGTTATCTAGGTCTATGTTGATGTTGATATCGATGGTTTCCTCGATGAGCATATGGGAACCCTCCTCAAGCTGATGAGGGGTGGGGATGAGATGGATGTCATCTATGATATTATCTAGAAGGGGTGGTGTAGTCTCACTGACTTTAGCATTATAAAAAAAGAGGGAAAAAGAGGGTGAAGTAGGAAAGTAAATATTTGAGTCTTTAAGCAATTGATTTGAGGGATAGAAATCTGAGGTAGTTGGAGGGGATGAAATATACTTGAATTCAATGAGATTGGTATCAATGGGGATGGGATGTATAGGATCATATGGATTATGGAGGGGTGTGCATAAGTCAACAAAAATTATGTTGACTTGGGGAAATGAGGGGGTTGTGGATTGGAGTTTGGGTTCCCTTGCACATGCTCTCGAGGAAGGAGTTGATTGAGAATAGGTGGGTGAGGATTAGGTGGAGGTGGCCATGGTGGAGGTGGAGGATTGATGGGTGCATCTGGTTGCTCCAATGGAAGGAGCATAAGGAAAATGGAATGGGAAAATACATAGATAAAAGTCATCTACATCTGTGATGGGGATAATAGGAGATGATTCATCTTTAGAGCTATTAGAGGTAATCAAAAGTGCCTCAAATGACTCATCCAATTCATCATCTGAAGTGTCGTATGAGATGGTATGGATGGTGGCAACTTGGAAGAGGTCTATTGGTGATGTGAGAGCATGCTCAGGATCAGGGTATTCATCCTCACTTTCCTCCTCGAGACCAAGGGTGATACATTGAAGATCATCTTTGAGGGGATCGATTGGAGAATGTTGATCATAGCCTAAGCTAGATTTATCCTAAGGAGGCTGAGAATGAGGCTCCAAAATAGTCTTGCATTCCTTGCTCATAGTGGCCAAGATCACATCCTCACCAATTGAAATGATGGAAGTACTTCATGGTGAATGAAGGATTATCCAAAAAGTTGATGTTGCTAAAAAATAATGCTTCAGGCTCTTTGTCAAGAGGTTTATTTGATGATGAATTGATTCCCCCATACATAAAATTTATGTGATTAGAGGAAGAGCCTACTGGGACAACAATATTGATGGTTAAAGGGGTATGACTAGGGTGACCAAAATCCCTAACTAATTCTATGATTGGAGGTAAAAATACTATATTATGTACAAGGTACTCTCCTATGCTAGGAGTGGTCATATGTACAACAACACTAGGAGTCTAGGATGAGAGCGTTGGAGAGGGGGTGGAGGAGGATGACTCTACATTATCCATAAAAGTGGAGTGAGGTGTAGAGGGTGGTAGAATGGGAGTGGATGTCCCTTGATCCATGTCAAGGATGGATGGATGCGCCTTAGATGGATTTGGTGGGGGTGGATTAGGTGTCATGGAAGAAGATATGGTTTGGGATGCATGTGTGGGTGCTAGTATGGGGATGATAAAAGAGGTGATAGTGGTAGGAGTGAGGGTGGTGGTAGCCTATTTGATGGGAGAAGTGGTGGGAGTAGAAGGAGAAGCCTTGAGATGGTGGTTGGGATTAGTGGAAGAAGTAGAAGGGTGTGATCTGGATGGAGTTGGTGGATGGTGATTGACAATAGGATCTAAAGGTGGAGGATGATGTGGTATGGGTGTGATGGGTAGGATTGAGGATGGAGGTCGAGCCATTGAGGATGAAGGAGAGGTATAAGTAGAGTATGGAGGATGAAGAGGTTGGGGATGGGGTGGAGTGACTTGCATGCTAGAAGAAGGGTGGAATGGTTGAGCATTGGGAGAAGGATAGGAAGAAGGTGGGTAGTGTTGAGGAGGAAGATGTGAAGAATATGAAGAAGATGGATGATTTTGATTTGGGGTAATATGAGTGGTGTAGTTGGTGCCCAAGGATGAAGAAGGGGGATTGGATTGGTTGAGATTGAGTGGGTGGGTTGTAGATTGGCAATGTGAGGGATAAGTGAGGGAGTAGAAGATGTGGTTGGATGGTATGATGAGTTGAGTGGGTGATGAGTGAGAGATAGATGTGTTGAAGGTAAGGGGGACTCATGTGGGTGTGTGACCATGTGGTAATACTTGAATGGTTTATCATTCCTAGAATGTAATGAATGTGACCCTCATGTGTGTATTTGAGGTAATGGTGCAAGGTTGAGGGTATACATCACATATCTTGTATCCATGGTCTACCTAGGAGTACATTGTATTGCATCTCTCCATCCAAGACATGACATAGAGTGTGGATAGTTTGGACCCCTACTTGGATAGGGAGGATGATTATTCCTAGCATTGAGCATAGGGTATTATTGAATGCCTATAGAGTGAAGGTAGAATTAATGATGTGAGTGGGTGGAAGATTGAGATGTTTGAGGGTGGATGATGTGATGATGTTGATGGAAGAGCCTATGTCAATCAGGACATGTTTGAAGATTTTGTTGTCAATAGTGGCCATGATGTGCAAGGGTGGATTTGGTCCTTCCATTGGGATAGTCTTAATCTTAGTGTCATAAAATGTGATGGTTGATGAGGTGTAAGTTTGAATGTTACCCATGAAATTGGCAAAAGTGTTAGGGTCATGGGTTTGTAGCTCTATGGATTTGAGTATTTCCATTAGTGCCTCTTGATGGGGAGGTGATTGTTGGATTAACTCATAAATTGAGAGCTTAGTTGAGGCTATTTTGAGGCTATGGGTAAGCCTACTTTTGAGATGGATGATTGGTCGGGGTTGAGGTATAATGGTGACTTGCATTGGTAGAGGTGGTAATATTGATGAGGATGACACATTTGAGGGGTCAATTGTTTGTGTAGGTGGATCTGGGTATCTTTAATTTTTGGTGACCACATGAATCATGCCAATAAAACCTTGATAATTAGGGGTATTGTTGACATGATTAACTTGATTTTATTGAGGGGTAGTCATAGTGTCTCTAGTGTTTGGTTGTGTTACACCATGTTGTGGTAATGAGGTTTGATAGATACCTAAATTTTGATTAGGGGAGCAAGAGGGTTGTCAACTTTGATAAGCCCCCTCTCAATCAAATCCTACACTTTATGCTTAAGTTGGATGCACCTATCGATATCATGACCCTTTTATTGATGGTAGATGCAATACTGATCTTCTCTATACCCTCTTCCTTGAGGTTTGTTTGGATCTTTAGGTCTTATCTTGGGTAAGGAGATCAATTGTGCATCCATAAGTTTTTGAAATATGTTAGACAAGGGCTTTAAGAGAGGTGTGAAATTGTGTTGGGGTTGTTGAGGGTGCATGGCCTAATGAGTGGTATTTTTATTTTGGGTAGGAGGTGGCATGGTATTGTATGTTGACTATGGTGGATGAGAAGGTTGTTGGTGTAGGTTGAGGTTGTTGTTGGGGAGGTTGAGTGGTCGGGCTACTCAACACTACCTGGTTGACTTGGGTAGGTTTGGATTGATTGTTTGTGTTGTTGCCCTTAGTATTTTTACTTGGCCATTCCTTCTTTTGGAGCTTGATTTCTCCTTCTTGGATCTTGATATCCTTAATAATTTTGGCTTGAGTGAGAGCTTCCTCAAGAGTTTGGTATTGTTGGAGTTGAAGGAGGATATTGATTTGGAATAACTCTGAGTGAACATCTGAGTTAGCTTAGTGATGGGGATAGAGAAGGGTAACTCAGTCAGTATCACTCTCCATCGATTTCCATAATCGAGGATAGACTCATCATCAAATTGATGAAGGTTGGTGAGATCCATTAAGGTGGTCTTCTTCTTAATGTTTAGAGTGAAGCACTCTAGGAAGAGATTGGCCAGTTGTTCAAAATTATATAAGTTGTGTTTAGGAAAATGGTTGTACCAATCCAAGGCTCCTCCTATAAGGGATAGCAAAAAGGTATAGAGCATGAGGGGGTCTATCTCATTGATGAGATAACAAGTATTGATGAATGTGCTCAAGTGATCTTGAGGATCCTCTTTGCCCTTGAAATTTTTAAATTTGGGCATTTTGAATAGGGGAGGATAAGGTAGCATTGGGATCAAGGGGTTGATGGGGTAGTTTTGAAGTTGACTCAAGGTTGGATTTTGATACCTCATGCTTGTAACTTGAGATTCTAAACTATTGATCTTGTTGGCCAATTATTGGAATGCATCTAGAGTGGCTTGGGGAGTTGAGTAGTGGGTGCCATGATGAGTTAGATGGGATGGCTTGATGGGAGGATATGATTGGTGTGAATAGATATGATGATGATTAGGGTTAAAATATGGTACTTGTGGGACTTAGGATCTTAAAGGTAGATATTGATGATGTTGATGAGAATGATTATGGGTGTGTAGGGGATGTGATGGTGGTTGTTGAGTGTGGTGTTGATGATAGGTAGGTAGTTGAAGTGGGGGATATGATGATGGGTAGGAATGAAGGGGTTGTGTAGAGGTTGGATGATGCATGTGTTGGGTGGGGTGTGATTGGTATGGTTGAGAGGTGGGTTGATATGGATTAGGAGTGGAATGGTATTGATGAGGTGGTGGTTGATGTGGGTGTGGGTTATGTGATTACGTCGTAGGCCATTGATGAGAGTCATGAGGATGAGAATAGATTATGGGTACTATGGGTAGATAGGAGGCCCATGATGGTGATTGGGGAAAGAATGATCCTTGGGTTGGTGGATGAGATGAAGGATGAGGAGTTTGAGGTGGTTGTTGAGGAATGTGGGTGGTGTGAGAAGAACTGATGTGACAATATGGGTAATGATTAGGAAGTACTTTATGGGAAGATAATTGATGAGAAGATACCCTAGGATTGTAGAATGGGGACAAGCAGAACATATGGTAGAAGAATGTGTAATGTGTGCACCATTGATATGAATGGTAGGGGATGAAGGGTAAGTGGTGGGAGGAGTGACATGGAAAGTCATGGATTGAGGAGGCAGGTTAGGAAATTGGAAAGAATATGGATTGGATGAGTGTAGATGGGAAGCAACAAACTTGGGTCGAATGATGTGGGTGAGAAGTGTGTGTGATGTAAGGAGGTGATGTAGAAATGTGTAGGCATTGTGATGAGTGGACATGATTGGAGGAAGATGGATGATTAAGGTTGATGGTCATAGATATTGGGCCTATGGTGTGTTGCATAAGGGTGGCACTAGGTCCCCTAGGTGGTGAGGACACTAGTGGTATTCCAAAATTTTGCACACTCGAGGTGTGGTAGAAAACTAGAAGATGTAGGAGGTGATGGAGGATGATAAGACTTGTAAGCTTACACCTAGATGAGGATGGGGTTAGTGTAGATAGGAATGTGTAGTAGGGGTAAATATGGATGGAATGAGCTAGGTGGTGGAGGATGTGATGAAGAAGGGTCTTAGGGAGTATGAGGTGATTGGACATGGTAGATTGGATTGGTGAAAAGGAGGTGAGTGACATCGAGATCAATGGGTGTGATGTTTGGCTTGGGTGGAGAAAGGGGAGTCTTAGGATGAGGGGACTTAGATGGGGTGGTGTGAGTGGTATGGTGGTTGCCACCTTGATCAGACCCAATGTGATGAGTCTTAGGTGGGGGAGATATGTAATGATGGACATCATCGGACATGCTACCTTGATGGATTTGGGATGCATCCCCTTGATAAGTTGGGGGAGTGGTTGAAGAATGGGTGGATTGACCTGAATGGTCCATGGAAACTTGGGTTTGGGAAGAAGCCTTGGCTTGACTATGGGTCATTACCATAGGCTATCTGAAATGAAATAATGTTGGTGGATGCTCTCTTTTTCTTTTTTTTTTAAGGAAAAACACACTATCTATGCAAACAGAAAAGCAAGCAAACAATGAATGTTTTGATGTTTTTATTTTGAAGTTTTGATTTTGATTTTTTTTTTATTTTTTTTGGGTTTTGTGTGTTTTGATGTTCCCTAGACCTAGGAACTATGAAGGATGATGGAATGAAATCTAAAAGGTGTGTTTATGCCCACTCCCTTGATGAGGAATAAGACACAAATGATAAAAAGGCTTCCTAGGATGGTGGGTTGGCTCTAGGTATCCTAAGGGAGTAAAAAAACCTCTCGAGAGAGGTCATGCTATCTATGTCTTGCTACTTGCCTAGTCAAGATTTCGCTTCACCCTCGATCGGGCTTGGATATAAATGATAGTTGTGAGTCCAAAAATTATTAAGCCCTATGAACAAAAGGGTGTCTAACCTCAAAATTACCTCGAGCTAGCCCCAAGGGTAACCAACTTCTTGGTGATGAAATCTAGGAAACTATGTGATCTAGCTATGGTGTCTAAAGGGCTCAACCGATGGTTGGTGGTGAAATCCAATATCATCAAGAGGTTTTCCTCATAAAATATTTGTGAAATATAATGTGCAAGTGTGTGTGATTTGATGTGTCTTTTTATTTTGATTTTGTTTTGTTTTGTTTTTTGATGCCTATTTACCATGCAAGTTTAAAACTAACCCTAAATATGCAATGAAAACAATGATCTAATGTGCTTTTTTTAAATAAATTTTGATCTAAATGAGTTTTTGAAAGCATGCACAAACTAATCTACTAAGCTTGGAAAGAAAATAACAACCTAAGCTATTGAGTTTTGAAAAGAAAATGACAATTAATCTAAGGAGTCTTTGAGTTTTTGGAAATAAATGACAACTTAATCTAATGCACCTTGAGTGTTTTGAGAGAATATAAAGAGATAAATAAGGTATTGTGCCTTTGAATGTTTGAAAAGAAATAGAAATAAACAAGTAAACTAATGTGTCTTTGAAGTTTTGAGAAAGGAATC
The DNA here is from genome assembly GCA_028583015.1 of Wollemia nobilis. Classification (NCBI taxonomy): domain Eukaryota; kingdom Viridiplantae; phylum Streptophyta; class Pinopsida; order Araucariales; family Araucariaceae; genus Wollemia; species Wollemia nobilis. The sequence continues at coordinate 3,915,350 of JAQPPZ010012983.1, read as the reverse complement.
ATGAAACGACTATGCTAATGCTTTTTTTTAATTTGAAAGAGAGAAGGGGAGGAAAGAGATTCAAACAAACAAATGAAAAGAACTATGCTATAAATTTTTGTGCAAAATTAGAATATGGGAGCTTGTGCTAAAATAAAAAGGAAAATTGAGCATATCGTGTCCCTAAGCCTAAGCCTGTGTAATTGTTTTTTGAGCTTGAGAACCACCATGGGTGGTTATATTTGAGCTTGAGAACTACCATGGGTGGTTGATACTATGCTTGAGAACTACCCTGGGTGGTTGATATTGAGCTTGATAACTACCATGGGTGGTTGATACTGAGTTTGAGAACTACCATGGGTGGTTGAGACTATGCTTGAGAACCACCCTAGGTGGTTGTGACTGAGCCTATGAGGGTAGATCTTGCAAGATCTAGCCTTAATCTGAGAAGGTGTGACTATGTCTATCCTACCCTTGGGTGCTTGTAATAGTGACAACAAGTAGGAATTTAGAAAAGTAAGCTAAACAAGCATGCAAACACAAAGAACCCTAAGCAAAACACATAAGACATTCTATGCCCAATGCAAGTGCCAAAGCTCATGCAAAACAATAAGTATCAAATGTGTTGTGGGTAAAGGGTCCCACCATGATCACCATTTGTGTGAAAGAGGAAATACACCATAACAATTGAAAATAGAAAAAGTGCAATAAAAGAGATATTTGCAATAGATTTGATATTTGATAAACTTTATCTTTTACAAATAGGCCCTTTCGGTTACAATCGACCTCCCAAAATGGAGGGTTTTCTTTTACAAGTGAAATCTATGGTGTGGCAAGTTATCTCCTCGAGCACACATCAGGTTGTGGGAGGGTTTAGAAGATGCATTTCTTGACCTCCTAAGCTTCCATGTATATCCAATACCTACACACAAGCTCACAATAATAACATCAATAGCATATGTAGGGCCTTTCGAGATGAGGCCCAAATTATGAAAGAAGATTACAAAAAGCGACTAAAATATTACAAAAACTTACAAAATTGAATGCAAAAGTTACAAAACTATGTAAAATGCTTACAAAACCTAAAAAGGATATCTGATTTACCTTTTTGTGCAATTTGGAGTTGATCTGGAGTTATTTTTGGCCTTGAAGCTCAACCACCCATGGTGGTTGGCTCTTTGGGTAACTTCCCTAGGTGGTTGTGCTTCTAGGTAACTGCCTTAGGTGGTTGTGCTTCTGGTTAACTACCTTGGGTGGTTGAGACTCTAGTTAACTACCCTGGGTGGTTGAGACTATTATCTGGTAGAGGGTTTTGATCTTGAATCTGAGCCTTCAAGGATTTATTTTGGGGTCCTTGTTGTAGATCTAGTGCACTATTGAATATCTATTGTTGATGTGGCTACAAAACAAATGTTAGTGAACAAACCCAAAAGCCTCCATGGTTGATGCCTTCGAGCTCCTCCAATGGTAAACCTGCAAGCACAATGTCAAGCAAAAACACAACAATATCGAATGAAATTTGAGCAGAGTTTCGTTATAATTTTGTGCACACATGAACATGAAAATGGAGACCTATTTGTAAAGTCTCCCATGGGTGGAGGAGAGTGGGGAGGATGGAAGAAAAGGGGTGACAAGTGGCATGGGTGCGTAAGAGGGGCATCTTAGAGATTCCCCACTTGGGGTGGACAAATGTGCAATTTTCCTAGATTGGGCTATGACATCCTATGATGCCTTATGACGTGCCATAACACCTTATGACATGCCATGATGCATTATGACATGCCATGATGCATTATGACATGCCTTATTAATGCCCTTTTTGTGGAGAGATTCCTCACCCACTAAATTAGCATTTCTAATCAAAGTGCATGGGTGGAGGGAATCCTCACCCAAATGCATTGAATGCACTTGGAAAGTGGAGGAAAGAGGGGAAATAAATGCTAACTAGAGTTAATGTGAACCAGAGTTAAAAATAGTGGAGTGGTCTCATGATGACCACGGTTAGGCGTAGGAAGGGGCCAAAGTGGGTCAAAGGGGCTAGAATAGCCAATATTAATAATTTCTAAGGTTTGCAATACATTAATTAAAATAATTGCACACATTATTAAATATTAATATTAACCATTGCAAATGTGACACTTTTTAGGTGTCTATAGATGCCCCTTTTTGTACCATGTGAAAACATAATATGGTGCAAAAACTAATGACATCAACTTTCTAGATTGATGATGAATAGAGGAGAAGACTAGTGAATAATGAAAGTGACCTTACCTATAGGATGGGGTGATGCAAGACTATATTGAATCAAGAACAATGTGAGATGTCCCAATTATAGAAGCAACAAATGCCCTTGAATCTTTCCCTTTGAAAATTTGACAAAATTGAATTGACTAAAAATTTGAGTTTTGGAATCAAGGTTTTGATTAGAAATTTTGAAATAGAAAATAAAATATGAGCTTTATTATTTCCTCAAAAGAGGAAGGGTTAATTACAACCTTAGGCAAATATTCTTGGACACACGTAACTCCAAAATTGGGTGTTTATGTATTGAACTAATTCAAGATGAAATTTGAGGGTGCTTGTCAACCCCCTCAAGCGATGAATGGATGACAATAAATGAGCAAAAAATACAAGCCAATTGATAAGAAAAAAATGATAATTGTAGCATGGAAGAAGGGAAGGTGCTCAAAAGATGAATTTTAGGGGTTATTTGCAAAATTTGAAAAAATTTGATGAAGAAGAAAATATTAGGGGCAACCGTCCATGGTGGTTGCCTAGTACCTTGGAAACCACCTAGGGCAGTTGGAAACCTATTTGGATAGTTTCCAGTGCCAATCTATAAATATACCTTGTGGGGATCATTTTGGAAACTTCAAAGAGTAGTCGAGAATAAAATGATGGAAGAGATGGCATGAACAAGCATGGTGATATGAGCTAGAGGGTGTGCAAAGCAAGTAAGTATCTCGGTTCTTTTGGTTGTGTTGTGCTTTATTGAATTGTGTGCATGTATTTTATGATTTTAATTTGTTCTTCTTCTTATTATTCTAGAATTTTAAATGCTTTAGGGGAGGCATTTTTTTTCTTAATTTTAAATGCCTTAGGGGAGACAATTTTTTTTTATATTGATAAATGGTTAGCTAATGATTGTGATGTGGTGTGTGTATTTGAGGATTCTACAACCATAACACCAATTTAGCAACATGTTTCTAAGTGCTCGAGATAAGCTAATGGTGGTAGACTATGAGTGGTTGGAGAAGGTTGGCCTAAAGGAGGTGACACGGATTGAGCCCATCTATGTAGATTGGGGGTACCTTTTCACATTAGCAGAGCGATGCGATATAGATAGGGGGACCTTCCACATCTTAACAAGGGATATTACAATTACCTTAGAAGATGTGTATCACATATTTTGATTACTGGTGGAGGGGATACCTATCTATGTAGCCTTGGATAGGGAACAGGTACTAATGGAGATATATGAGGAGTGGAAAATAGTGGATACAAACAATGATGGGGTATAATATTTAACAAAGTATAGTAAGGGGAGAGTAACACCAAGATAAGTGGTGGTGATGTTCTTGATATCCAATGTGATCTTACCAGATTCTAATGGAGGTTAGTTTCCATGGAATCTATTGAGATTTGTGGCAAAGCTTATCGAGACTCCAATAGTATATGCATGGGAACTAGCATTACTGACCCAGGTATACATTGAGTTGTATGATATGTGGTGGTAGAGGAGGATGTGCTTGGGTTGCAATATATTGTTGTAGGTTTTGGGGTGGGATCACTTCTTGGTAGTTCAACTAACAGGGCTACCATGTGAGCTGGAGGGGGAGGGAGTGGCTGAGCGAACCTATGTGTTACGATGGTAACATGATAGGGAGAGATCATAAGGAAGACCATGGAAGATAGGTGGGGAGTACTATTGACATATATAGGTAGAGCTAAGGCTCAAGGTAGTTATATGGAAGTCTTGGAGGGTAGGTGCCACCTAGGCATAGGATGGGGTGCACTTGAGTCAGGTGTGATGGACGAGATGGTTGATTAGGTGATATAGAATAGAGTATGAGTTGGTCAATTTTCCAAGGTGCTACGATATTTTGGCTTGAGACAAGGGATTTTAGAGCCACTTTTCATTTATAATAGGTGATACAACAAGGTCATCTTACTACTACCATAGATAGAGGTGGTCGAGGAGAAGGTAGACCAAGAGACCAAGGTGGCAAATGCAAATGATGTTGGAATAAATTCAAATTATTATGCATGGTGGGCGATACAACATTGGGAGCCCTAGAGGGTGACCTAGAATTGTGAGCCTAGAGAGCCACCAGAGAGGGTAGGTGATGAGGATGTCATAGGGGATGATGGAATAATAGATGCGATGGGTGAGATAGAGGAATTTGAGGAGCCACTAAGGTGACAATGATGGATTTAAATGAGAGGAGACCCACCTAGAGGTATGGAGAATGAGGTGGTGGAGCTATGGAAAAAGCAAGATAACTTATGTGGGGATCTAGGGTGGATGGAAGCATGGATTTTAGAGGTAGAGTGACATTAGGCTTTGTCAGTGGTTTATAGAGGAGTGGGTAGGAGGAAGAGATGAGGATGCAGGTGAGTGGAAGAGGTTGGTATGGATACTAGCCCAGGTGTAGAAGGATAGATTGGTGGTAGCGATCAATCAGAATGATCTATGATAGTAGGTAGAGGTAGGGGTGGTTGAGAGCGAGCGAATGGCAATAGAGATCAAAGAACTATGGAGGACCAGTAAGACACTATAAATAGATCTAGCTAGATCACAAGAAAAGGTAGCAATGGTCCAAGGTAAATACACGAGGGCCATGGCACAATGAAAACTGAAGGTAGAGAGAGCCATGGATATGGAGGATATCCTTATTATGGAGGGATTTGATGTTCCTTCATGATTAATTTTGATAAGGTCACAACGAAGCCTAGCTAGTGGACCCTTAGGTACCATGGTAAGGCCATGGATGAGAAATCCCTCTATATAACAAGCTTTAGGTGTCGAATCTTCCCAAGGATATGAGTGATAGAGACAATGAAGTGAGAGAAAATCAATGTGAGAGGGGGTGATGAGACCAATGATAGGAAGCCTTGAGGCCTAATGAGGTGATGATGTGATAATAATTTTGTAGGTTGCAGGACCATGATGATGTAGCCAACAAGCCTAACCTTATTATGATGATGTATGATGATTCGATATACGTATAAATTCTTTATAAAAATTTTGTGTGTGTGTGTGATGACATGATGTGATATGAATTTATGATGATGATTTATGTTGTGAATTTATTGATGATGCATGGATAGATATAGTGATTGAAATTATGTGCATGTGATTATATTCATGAAATATATTTTTATCTATCAAATTATGAATGTGACTAATATGAAATGGAATGGTTATGAAATGATCAATGCAAAAAGATGTTATGATAAATTCATGTTTTATTTTTGTTAAAAATGCTTAGCAACACATCACATTCTCATGAAATGGTTGACTAATCAAGAGCATCAACACAATAGTACTAACATAATTGCATAATGGAATGGAGTGAATGTGATACTATGGAAATAGGAGATAAATAAACTATAAGAAAAAATGTGATATAACTTGTCAATTCACCTATCACAAGAAAGGAAGGATAAACAAGTGCTTTCAGGAAGCTCAAACACCCTACTGACATTAATCAAACTCATCTACTAATAAAATAAGTTCTTAAAGATACTAAGACCAATTGGAGGATTCAAGTTGCTGAGAGACCAATGTGTGTGCAATGATATTAATTTTTTAATTTTGAGAGAGGTAGGATTGACTAGTTGTAATTCGATCTATTATAAGATAGCTCACCCATGAGTAAACATAGGTCCGTACAAAATAATATCACTAATGTGACAAACATGTCACCACATGAGAGCATACTCCACTTCCAATTAGGAATCTATAGCCTCGATGGATATAGCCCCATAATTCTTCGATGTTGCTCCACTTCCAGCTATGCGTCTATAGGCTCGATGGAGATGTCTAAAGTTCCTTAGAATCCATGATAATTTATAGAACTGATGGTACTTATTTTTATTTTTCTTTTTATTTTCTTTTTGCAATATGGATCCTTGGGGTCAGATTATTGCATGATAGGATGAGTAGGGGAAACTATTTTCTTTATGGCTTAAATCTATACATGGCTTCTTCAAGACTCAAAATATGATTAATATGTGAAATGTGCATGGTCCAAGAGGAAACCTAAGGTAATTAGGAAGGCCTATAACACTCAAGGAATAAATGAATTTTAATGCAGGCTGACTGAGACACTAGATATAGTTGAATGACCAAAAGAACCCAAATATTCTCCAAACCTATGAGAGGAAAGAGATAAAGCATGATGAAATAATGAATGGTGGACATAGTGAATGTGATGGAAAAGTGCATATAAATATGTTAGAAAATTATTACTATGAGGATGCCCTTGATTAACACAAACAAAATCCTTCATGATGACATGTATCAAACTTAATTGAACACTAATCAAAATAGCATTTAAGACAACTAAAAGTACAAAATGCAAGTGTAATGAGCTAGTGGTGGCATGAAGAAGATACATAAGGAACAAGTAAAAAGGAATTAGAAAGAAGACAAAATGAAGAAAGAGAGAAAAAGAGGAAGGAGAAGGAACACACCGGTCCATGGCATGTAGCTGCTCAAAGCATGATCGTACAAGGAGTGATGTGCAAGGAAATCAAGAGAAAAAAAGAGGAAAGAAACAAATGAATTCAACAAGGGTACGAGTGGTACATGATTAATGGAAAAGTGTGATAATGAGTGCAATTTTAATTTTGCTTTTGATATTGAATTTTTTATGAGAGTTATGCCTCATTTTCATCCAACCATTCCACAAATTTTTGTGTCTTCATTGCAAGTGTGGCATCATATAGTTTTTTTATTGTTTTTTTATGATTGATTATGTTACAATGTCATAGTAATTAGGTGTTGAACACATGCAAATAAAGAATTTTAATGTTTTCAGGTTCCTTGAGAGTGGCAAGCTTGTAGGTCCTAGAACCAAATGATTGTGTAACGATGAATGGACCGATCCAGTTAACAATAAACTGATACGTAAACTTATCAGTTTTTGTATCATACTTCCTCATCCTTTTTGCCCTTTTATATTTTTTCTAATGGTTGATCTGAGTAAACTATAATTAAATTGTTCATTTGATGATGTAGAGGGGATTTTGTTACCATTTTCTTAGGAATGGAAAATCCTTCATCTAATACAACTTCTACTATGGTGTGATCTCCTTGCTTCATCTTGAAGTTTGTCTCATGCCCAATTTTTTTTGTCTCTTTCTCCATCATTTTTTATTTTACAATCACTTGGAATGTGTCTAGTCTCATATTATTTGTAGAAATGGAATGCAATTTTTTTATAATCCACTTGTTGATCCCCATTCTATTGATTCATAATTAATGTTAATATATTGTGGCAAAGGTTTGTAAATATCTATGTCAACACATATCTAGGTATATATAACATGTCTTTTCTCCTTAGTAGTTGGTCCCTCCTCAATGAATCCCTCTAAATATTGCCATTGTTCTTTAAAGCTTAATTATTGATAAACTGATATGGAAGTCCGCCTAACCTACCCTAGAAGTCTTTTAAATGTTTTTCTCCATGGAAAAAATTCACTCCATGAAAAATGCATCTCTCCTCATAAACCATAGGTCAACACTCATTTTATCCCTTACTTTTTGAATTGGAGAAGATGAAGAAAAGTCCTTTTGGAAGAAAAGTCATGGATTAATTTGAATTTAATTATAATTTTCATTCAATCGAATTCTGAATTTCCAAAAAACTTGGCTATTATGCATGGAACTTATATATCAACAACACATCCTTAATAATTACTTTTGGTATAATGTCTACTATGTAGATAGGGTTTTCCATATATTGGCTCTTTCTCTTATCCCCAAGTAGAACATTTATACTTTGAGCTAAGGCATCCTTACTTCGAGTTAGTAATTTCAAAATTGACTTTCCTACCATGCTACCTAGATTTTCCTCATAAGATTATTATTTTTTTTTCCAAAGATCTAAAAAAAGGGTGAGGCTCGCTCCTTGCTCACATTCACTACCTATTCACACAAGACTCATTCCTTACTCTTATCCAAATATTTTAAAAAAATAAAATGTGAGTATAACTTTCGACTTGCACTCGCTTATGACTTATAAATAACATTTTTAAAAAATAAGCTATATGTGGATTCTATTGGGGACCACTCCCATAAAAATACAAGAATATTACATTTTTTGTTAGGTTAATTAAACCATGTCCAACTTGCCTTTTTATCATAGATATTTTTTATTTTTTTAATCATATATATTCTTCATCTTTTTCAAAGTGTTATGTCTTTGCAGTCAACTCCTTAACATCATTTTCATTAATAGATAAAATCTTGCTTTTCCATTTGCCTTCTAAAACTTGTGTCTTGAACTTCACCATGACAAAGATCAACACAACGATTGGCTAAATTATTTGCTACCAAACTCCCTTTTCTATAGATATGTTTGCATTTCTAATATATTGCCTCTAATAGATGATGAACATTATTTTATCCAATCCCCACATCCATTTTTGTTGATGGCATTAATGATAATTTTTAACCCTTCAATTGAAATATATTTCCATCCTTTTTCAATTGCAGTTATAATACTTGTAAGAAGTGCCTTAGCCTCTACATAGTTGTTAAATTCCATATGATTTTGAGTGAGGAGAAATTTTCCTTCATTATTTCAAAAATACCACCTTCATTGAATTTTCTCAGATTTTCTTGTAGAAGCACCATAAAAATTAATTTTGATGAACCTGAGTTCCAAACATTTCTATTTACCCTAAACTAAAGTAGATCCTTTGCTCTAATGACATTATTGCAAACTATTCTTCCATATATATTCAAATCATGTAGCCAAGTTGTTATCACATCTTTTCCCACACTTGAGACTTTCTATGATGAGCACCATATATGTAAATATTCTACAATAGAGGTAATACTATAGTTACAAACTTGGACATGACTTTGAGAATTACTTTTAGAAATTTAATTATTCGTTTCAAGCAATAAATTTCAACAAATAATTGTAGGACTAATCCTCCACAAAATACATAATGCTTTAGCTTTTATATAATAATATAACATTTCATCAAGTCTTTCAAATTTTATGGAATTACTCAATATGTTTTTATAATTTTTAAAAAATAGCCCCAAATGGAGTGAGCAAAGGGACAATAAAGTAAATGGTCTAATATTTCTATATCCTTCTCACACGACACATCTGAAAGATTAATTATATATTTTTCTATATAGACTCTCTTGTAATAATCTTACTTTGAATTGGTAGCCAAAGGAATGTTGGAGCCTTAGGCAAAGCCTCTAATGACCAAAAATTATTCCAAGGGAAATGTTTAGGAGTAGGAAAATTCAATTGCTCTAAATTCTCATATTGCAACTTGATTAAGTTTCAACTGTCTTTTGATATATTCTAAACCAACTTATCCTTCATGTAAAAATTAGCAAATAAAACCCTTTAAGCATATTTTAAATTTCATTTCTGATTTCTTTGAGTTCCTCTCCTTCAACTAGGTTATTAATACAATATTTGACCTTTAGACCTTTAAAATATAAGGAGCCAGTGGTTACCATTTTGAATAATATATAAGAGGATATGGCTTCAACCGAGGATCATTCAAAAAAATTACATAATTCCTCTCAGTGAATGAACATCTAATATGTTTCTTGATCAATTACAAACTATCTCATGAAGTTCCATGTTGGTAATCCTTTGGGTAGGGTTTGCTTCCTAAATAATTTCATTACATCAAGAGAACCTATATATATATATATATATATATATATATATATATAGTGTGTGTGTGTGTGTGTAGATAGATAGATAGATATATTTTAAATGGGTTATATGGGATTGAAACCGATCCCATCCGTATTACATCATCACTACATAGTGGTATTATAACAAAGTTTGGATATTATCCATGTATTGTTTGGCAAGATTCAAACCTAGGTCTCATCCTTGAAATGTTGAGGAATCTAACAAGTTGAGCTAATGTCACTTGATAAGATAACCTATATATTTTTTGAAGTAACAATTTTACCCAAATATTTCTTTGATCTTTTAAAAAACTCCATCTAAGTTTTACCCTAAGGCCAAACTCATAAGTTTATAATTCCACAAGCCTACTCCTTCAATATTCTTTCCTTTGAAAGTTGTAAGCTTATTGTAGTGGTAAGGACTTTGGCCTCTCTTTGAGAGGCCCAAGGTTCAAACCCCACTCAATATGAGGGGACAGAGACCCCTCATAAAAACCTATGTAAACTCATTGAAATATATTCTTTCCTTTGCAAACTTTATCCCATTTGTTTTTTTGCTAGAGAACAAGGGATTGTACTTAGGCAGCCTTGACAAATCACAGCTCTGTCCTTTAGAGCTTGAGATCTTACACACATATTCAATTCTCATCTCAACTAAGTTGTTATATCTAGATACCTAAGTCATTTTCATAAAAATATTGAATTCTTGATTTTTATTTTTTGGAATTTCTATTTTTTGTGTGAATACAAATATTCTAAAATTTAGCATCCTTCTTGATATTTTCCTGTAGCAACCTTCACAATACCAAAAATCCACCTCTATTGTCTATGTGTTGCATCTTGTTGGAGTGATATTTGTAAAACTTCATGTTATCATAGTCCACTTTACTAGATGTAGATTGTTGGTTTCCTTCCTAAAGCATACGTGTAACCATAAGAATTGTTATAAATAGTTTATATGAAAACACCTTAATGTTATAAAATACAACAAATGTTAAAATGAAAAACATTAAAGTAAATCTTAATAATTATTTGATTCAGACAGTTAATATTTTATTGTTAACTTCATCTAAACATACTACTTTCTCTAACCATGAAAAGAGAATTTAACTTCGCTATTCTCAGTTAAACCCCTTTATTCGTTAGCTTATTTGCACATTTATTTCCTTCCCTTAATGTATTTGTAATTCCTTCAAACGCTATAGCAAGATCTTGTATTTCTAAAATTATCTCTTGTATGTTCCATGGAGCAATTGTTTTCCTTAAAATTGCATTTATTACTATTAGTGAAACACCTTCCATTCATACTCTATTTCATTTTATTTGTTTTCATATTTTAACCCTTCCAAAGCTGCCTAAGCTTTAGATTCATTATTTGTCTTAAATCCACTATTGAAAGCATAATGAGACACAATATCTCCCCAATTATTTCTAATTATTCTTCCTCCTTCTATTGGTCTTGTATTTCCTTTATATGCTTCATGGAAATTCAATTTGACCAACTCTACTTTTGGTGGTTTCCACTTTATATTATTTGCCTTCTTTTTGTTTCTATTGTACCCAACACCATAATTTCATTTGATGACTTGACTTCATCTATCAAGGATTTCTTCTTCAATATTAGATATTGGGTGAGTTGAAAGGGTTAGTTTAGACTTCTCTATGGCTAAAGAAATCTTCCTTTTTATTACCTCTAAATTGATCTCATTTCCTTTAAATATTCTTCTATTCCTTTCTAGACATATAGTCCAAAGTACTTTATCTTTTTAAATATCTCATATTATTTGTAAAGTCTCACTTTTAAAAGTGATTTGCCATTACTTTAAGAATTCTTCAATTCTACCATTCATCACCATACATTTACAAAACATGTTAAGAATCCATCATTATAATTTCTAGACTATTGAGTAGTGTCCCAAGAGATGGTCTATACTCTCCTCATCCTTTTTACATAGAACACATTGTGAGGGGCCATGAAACCCCTTTTCATAAATTTATTCCAAGATAAAATTCTTCTATGACCTACTAGCCAAACAAATATTTTCACTTTAGGAATGCTCAAGCTATCCCAAATATCTCTCCATATTCTTGTAGTATTCCTATTTTGTTGGTGCTTTACATTATATTTGCTTCTTATTATGTATTCTCCTAAGCTATTCAACTCCAAAATCAACTTATCCTTGGCTCCCCTTGAAATAATCATTGTTGTTTTATTTTTTCTCAACTACCTCCTGGCATCAGTGTCTTGTATACTTGTAAAAAAATTATCTTTCCATTTGTATCTTTCTTCGTAATCCTTGTACATAATATTTGAAACCCTATCACCATATTTATCTTGAATTAATCTCATCCATGGTTTCAAAATTAGATCTAGATTGAGTGGTTTTTTATAACACCAAGTATTTATCCAAATAGAATTTTTTCTCCAGTTCCCACCATCCATCTTAGATCTTTAATCACTAGATCAATTGATTTTTTTAAATTGCTCCATAGTGTAGAACCATCTAGTATTGAGAATGTAGTAAATATTAGGCTTGGGTCATTAGGGTCAACACACTTATAAGAATTCTTGCTCATTATCTTTGACTACAATCTCCAAATTACTTTTTCCCTTAGAGCTAATTTTGCATCTATAAGAACTCTTAAACCAAGACCTACCCTAATTTTATCATCACACATCTTGCTCCATTTCACCAAAGGAAATTTTATTTTATCATGTAATTTCGACCATATAATATAGCTTATTTTTTCTATCTATTTTGACATAATATAAAATGACATATAGTATGTTGGAATGACCTATAGGATAAATTTAATTAGATGCACTCTTCCTAATAATCATAACCACCTATCTTTCCATGTCTATAGTTTATTTTAAACTTTACTTATAATTGGCTTCCACAATTTTATCCTAATTTTCCCCTCAAATAAGGGCATCCCTAGATATGTCATTGGGAAATTTGCCTCCTCCATTTGAAGTCACTTGCATATCCATGCTTTGATTCTAGCTAGAATATTTAGGAAGTAAAATTTGAATTTTATCCTATTAACTTGCTACCATGACACTCTTTCATATTACTTTAATAAAAAGTATTCAAAGCTTGGCCTCATTTATCCCTACCCTCCCAAAAAGGGTTGTATCATCTACAAACTGTTGATGGGTGATGTTGTCAATGTTATTACTAGTCTTAAGTCCACTTATTAACCCATATTTGTATGCCTTATTCAAGTTCCTTCCCAATATCTCTACCATAATAATGAATAGATATGGTGATAGAGGATCTCCCTATCTAAGATCCCTCTTGTATTTAAATGATTATGTTACTAGCCCATTGACCAACCCTAAATATAATACTATAGAGACATAATCTTTAATCCATTTGACCCATTTCTTCCCAAATTTAAACTTTTCTAATACTACGAAAAGAAAATTCCATTTAACCCTATCATAGGCTTTTTTCATATCAACTTTAAGATCACTGCTCTGTCTTTTCTTGTAGTTGTTAAATGCATTACTTCATGAGCTACTATTATCCCATCCAAAATTTTGTCTCCCTTTGCAAATCCTCCTTTGCTCTTATGAAATAATTTTGTCTAACAATGGTCTTAACCAATTTGCCATCACTTTAGAGATTATCTTTTATGTCATATTACATAGGCTTATGGGTCTAAATGAATCAGACAATTATGCATCCTTTTTTTTTATAATTAGAGTAAGATATGTTGCATTTATTTTATAAGGTATGCATTGATATACCCTAGACTGTTCCACTACCACCAATAAATAATCCTTTACTATTTCCTAGTTATGTCGATAGAATGTTGTTGAGATCCTATATGGACCTAGGGATTTATCTTTATCAAAAGAGAAAATAACTAAATTAATTTCTTCAAAAGTAATATGCTCCATAATTTTGCTATTTTCATTTGTTGTAACTGAAGGTACTTCTTGCAGTACTTTATCATTAAGAACTTTAATCTCCTCCAATCCTATAATATTATGGGGAAAAAGCCTTACCTCCTTTTTTAGTTTGTTCTAGTCTTCAATCCAAATCCCTTCTATTGATTTAGTTCTACTAATTGTGGATGTTGATCTTTGTACTATTGTCATCCTTTGAAAAAATTATGTTTTTATATCTTTTTACCCAAGTCTGTCTCGATTGTAATCTCCAAAATTTCTCTTCCTTACTCAAAATATTATGATATTCACTAAGCAACTCCATTTCCTTTTATCTTGGATTATTATCCTCACCTTTTTGAAATTTAGAAAGTTTATCTTTTAGTTCATTTTTCTTCTAAATAATGTTTTCAAATGTGTTCTTGTTCCATTATTTTAATCTAGATGTCATTGATTTAAATTTGTTTTGGAAATGTATACAACCCACCATTTCTTGAAGAATTTCATGTTTGAGTTATCATATCAATAAATTGAGGATAGTATTCCCACATATATTCATATTTAAGATATGATATTTTTTAATTCTCTTACCTTCATTTTAACTCTTATTTGCCGATGATCTAAACCAATCCTTGTCAAGGTCTTAATTTTAGCACAAGTTCCTTCATCTAGCAAATGATATGAGAGTATGCATCTATCTAATATTTTTTCTATTAGGTATTCACTTGTCCTATTATTGGTCCATGTATAGTTGTCCTCTTCAAACTCAATCTCCCATAAATGATTGTTTTGAATAAAATCTGATAAATCTCTCATACTTTGGGTTATTTTCCTAATTCCCCCAAACTTTTCATCCAACTTGGTTATGGAAATAATCTCCTATGATAATAAATTGGGCTTCTTGGTATTTACTTCTCATAAAGGATTCAATCCCACTCCAAAATTTTGATCTACCTAACTAACTTATAGGTCCATAAATATTGATAAGAATAAAATGTATATCTACAAAGTAGCAAGTGACTAAAGAGGCTATCCAATGCCTAGTTTTATAAATGGTTTCATAGGAGGTTATGAATAGATTCTAACATATCAGAATTTCCCCTACCACTCCTAAATCTACAACATTCCATTCACATATTGCTCATATTGCTTTCATAGATTTGGAAATTCTTCATTTGTCACTTTAGTTTCCTAGATATAAAGAATATTAGGCTTATTACTTAAACAAAGGTCCATGATAAACCTTTAGTTTGAGCGGGCATTAACATCCTGTATAATCCATGATATGGTAATCATATCTCATTAGAGGTTGTTGGTCATGCTTGCAAATTACCAATATCATTTTTTTGTTTGGTAAAAAGAAGTTCAACCAACTTAGATTGTGTACCTTTCTATATGTTTGCTCGTTTCCTTGGATTTCTCTTGATATTTTGAAGGTTTTCCTCATTTTTCCTTACTATTATAGAGATTAGGTCTTATTATTCTCTTTCTCAATATTATTTCATAACTTTCCTTTTTATTATATTTATCCTCTCTTGGATTTGCTAAGGAAGCTTTTGACTTATCTAGATCATTTTTTGGTATTTCCTTGTTAATGTTAGAGGTATTAACACCTAACACTATGTTTTCTCTAATACTTTTCTTTTCCTAAATGGTGCATGGTAATATTCAAAATATGATGAAACACATTTATGAGGTTCAACAGGAATGTTCATTCCTAAATCGAGATCATACTGAGTAGATGGTTCGTTGTTAATATTTTAATACTATTGTATAGTGTCCTCTAAGCTCTGGTCTACTTTTTCTTCATAGGCTAAAGCCTCAAAAGAATTGGTATTTCTTCCAATATCCTTACCTTATGGTCTCCACTATTTATTTACTTTTATATGTTTGGACCTATTTTTTGGAAGTTAAAAACCATCCTCATCCATATCCATTTGTAATTTTCTCTTGCAATTTTCTACATATGTTTTAGTTGGACTCTTCTTAGGGTATGATATCTCAATAAGACCCACCTCATGATTTATTCTACATCTAAAAAATATGTTTTTATAATCCATGGTTTGGATCCACAGATTGCCCTCATAGTTAAGAATGATTTTGGTAAGGGGTTTACTAATATCAATCATGATCAACATTTGAGCATAAATAGCCAAGACTTCATATTTTGTAGTTTTTAAAATCTCAAGGATTTCTCCCAAAGTGGTGTGTATTTCATTGAAAGTGTCCATTTACTATAACTCAATGGGTAGCCCATACATCCTGACCCAAATTGGTACTTGCACATAATAATATTTGTCTATTCCATTGATTTCTACTTTATTTTGTAAATTTTTGAGCTTGTATTCAACTTTATTTTTTTCTTTAAAGATGTTATCAAAACATGTGGCATTCTAAATATTCAATTCCTTCTTTAGATATTTTATCTTTTAAAAAATTTTGCACATATATGATCCTTCAAAATTTGCTTCATCCTACCATAACATAACCATCTAGAAGAAATTAGGGTATTGAATCCACATAGACTGGAAGTGAAATGGATTTGGATGACCATTATTGGGTAAATCAAAAGTCAAAAGAATGGGTTTGTGATCTAGACCTTCTCTCAATAAAATATTTGAAGATATTGTATACTTTATTTGCAACCATGTGTTAGATAACAATATTTTATCCAATGTTTTTGCAATATGAGTTTGCTCAATCCATATATTTTCCCATGTATACTAAATACTTGAAGGAATAACATCCCAAAGACCATTTGAATTGACAAAAAAAATTGTATTGATTTAGACTATCCAAGAGTACCACCCCTCTTTTCCCAAGGATATAGAACTATGTTCAAGTCCTTCAAAGAATACATAGGTCATAACTATGAATCATCATTTTGTTTGATAAAAATATGTTAAGGTCCTTCCAACATCTTTCATGAGGAGTAACTAAGTTGGAGCATATACGTTCATAACCCCAACTTTGATGTTTTCCTCTTTTCTAAAAAATAGTCTAGCAACCTGATTGCTTTTTGCTTTTAATAATTGTCCATCCCATTTGTGTTTGTCCCATAGTATTACAATTCCACCTAAAGCTACTATAGAGGCATCCTTACATTCCTCACTATTTAATTATATTTCTTGTATTAAAAAAAAGTAAGGATTAGAACAACTTATTATTCTTTATTGACTCTTTTTTAGGGGTCTTATTCATACCTCCAATATTCCATGATATCATTTTCATCATCACTTTTTCTTTTAGTCATGGGCTTCACTCCATATCTTATTCATACATGTGATATTTTTATCTGACTTACCAAATTGATAACCCTTTGAGTTATTTTTTCTCTTTCTTTGTGCTCTGATGACCTTCCTCTCTTTTTTCCATTCCCACCAACACTTTCATCATTACCAATCTCTTCTATTTTTTCATATTGTTCATAATGAGACTTATCTTCTAAAGATTTATTTTTCCCTAAAGAATGTAAAATACAAGGAATAGCATTATAAACACTTTCTTCTTTATGTTTCCCTATAAACCCTAAAATATAGGGATGATCCTCCATAGTAATTACTTTTTCATGCTACCTTGGAGACCCTAAATTTCCATGGATATAATTTATATGTATTTCTTTATTAATATATTAGTGAAAACCTAAAGTGCAATAAATACACTCTTTACAACTTTTATTTTTATTGCAAGGGGAATATTTTATGCTACTTTAGGAAAATGAAGATTATTTACCTATATTAACCTTAACGTCCTTCACCTCATTCAATTTATAATTTTCCTCCCATCTTCCTTCACACATTTAACTCCTTTTGTATTTGAACTTGTGCATTGTACTTTCTCATCCCTTGTATTATTTTTTTCTTCTAATGGTTGATTCGAGTGAACTATAATGGCCTTTGTCATTTGATGATGTAGAGGTGTTTTTCTTGCCACCTTATTAGGAGTGAAAAATCCTTGGTTTGGCCCAGCTTCTACTATCATATGTTCTTCTTGTATCATATTGAATTTTGTCTCATGCCCAGAATATTCTATATATTCCTTCATCATTTTTACTTTGCAATATCTTGACATGTATCCTGCCTCATAATATTTGCAACATCAGAATACAATGTTTTTATAATCCACTTGTTAATCTCATTCTATTAATTTATATTTAATCTTTATGAACTATAGTAAAGGTTTTGAAATATACATGGCAACACATGTTCAAGTGTATACAACATGCCTTCTCTCCTTAGTAGTTGGTCCCTCCTGGATGACTGCCCTAGAGTATTGTGAATATTCTTTAGAACTTCCTTATTGACGAGTTAATAAATTCCAAAAAGCCTAATACACATTGGAATCCTTTTAATATACTTTGTCTCCTTAGAAAATCTTCTCACTATGTCAGATTGTCAGTAAAATTATTTCTTAATGATTTTCATATCCTTGTGAAATGATGACAAATATTTTCACTATATGCCTTCATTTCTATCGTGTTCTTGCATAATCTTCAGTCACCCAGTGCTTACTAGATATAATATGGAAAAAATTATTATCAAGTGCAATATTCAACATTAGAAAGAGTTAATATTTTCTTCCCCCCATCAATGGGAACTTTGCACTTGTATGATATTAAGGAGTCTCATGTACCATCGATCATGCTCTCCTAGTACATAATACATTATTCATCATTATTGATTTTACCTTTGCAAATAGGGACCACTACTATTCATAAAGAATCAATTCAAGAAATATCTACCTCCTCCAATATCTTCATGGGGAGGATCTTCATCAAGTAATTTTCATATATTTGTAGTTGAATAGCCCTTGTGTAAAAAATGCATCTTGTGATGATAATTGTAACGATCTATTATCATTTCTTATTTTGAACATCACTTATTATGATATTGATTATATCATTCTCTTTCTTTTATAACTTGTCATGGTGCTAATAGAAATAGTCATTGAGTGTCTTATGTGGGGACTCTAGTCATTCTCACTAGTCTCTTTTGACTTTAGGTAATATCCACTAGATGTGCCTTATTGTCTTAGTGACGTTGCTTTTAGATCACGTCTAGGTCTTTGCCTCTTGATTATTGCCTCTCAAAATTACCTAAATTACATTTTAGAATCTTCCACACAAAATTCTACTATAATGGTAAGGGTTTTGGCATCTCTTTGGGAGGTCCAAGGTTCAAACCTCACTTAGTATGAGGGGATCGAGACCCCTCATAAAAACCTATGTAAACTCATTGAAAAAAAATATTCTACTACAGGTCTTCCAAGCATTGCTTAAATCATCTTTTGACACAAAAATAATTTATCTTAAGTTTCCTAAGGCATTTTTCTATAGGTAAACTTATATTTTTCTCATTCAACTAATTGTGATGTTTTTCAATCACAAAAATTGATCTCCTTCTATAGAAACCATTCAAAATTTCTTTCATTTTGTCCCATTGGAACACATTCATCCATCCATAATTAACATGTATTTTGTTCGACACTGTATACTTATGTTAACAATTTTCTTAAGAGTGATTAGTACTTCCACAAATTTTGTGTTAGGGGTACCTAGGAATAGATATTTAGGGATTTATTATTATATTGTATAAGGGTTGGCATAGGCCACACATAACCCAAGGTTTATTGTATTATAATATTATATTATGGTATAATATAATATTATATTAGTAGTCAGCTCCCCAAAGTAGAATTAGAATATGGATATATAAAGAAGAGATATTTGTCATTGTAATCATCATGGAGATCAATCATATGTAATTGTCTTTACCCACAAAGTGGCTTATGGGACTTTGCCCTCTCTAAGTGACGTTCTCATCTTGGGAGATCTTGTGGAGTTATTCCTTCCTTAAGGAGTATTATTGTTGTTTCCCTACCTTAAGGGTATTACCTATCTCTGTATCATTTATGGATTGTTATTGTGGATAATTATTTGTGGATGAATGATTTGATATTTTTGCATAGTGGTTAATGGTTTATATTTATGAGAATAAATTTTTGTAACAAGCGGTATCAGAGAAACGATTCCAATGCCTATCACATGTCTATATCTTCCATAATGACTAGATCTTATCACATGTCTTGATATTACACAATGACTATAATAACTCATCTAGGAGCTTCATCGTATATTTATCGTTTCACAAATTTATTGTTACCAATTCTTGCTTGATCGATGTATCTAATACCTTCATTCTTTGTACTTGTATGTGTGATTATGGGTGTTTTGATATCTTGCCCATTATTTCATAATCCTTCACCATTGTATCCTATTATTTTTAGTAGTTTGGAAACAATACATTTGGTATGCTTTTCAAAGCACCAAAATTCTTTATCACCACTTTGATATCTATCAATATCATTCAAACATCAAACTTTTGCATCTCTAATTTTATTTTTTATCATTATTCAAATATGATATCCTATCATCATAATGACCTTCCACACAAATTGAAGTGTCACTGTCACTATATCTAACACAATCATTATCACAATCAATTATGACAATATGGTATTTATCATGACCAACACCACCACCTTCTGCATCACCATTGTCTTTATGAATAATGTTTAAATCACTTATATCACAAGTTGTATCTTTTCTTTGATAAAGGTCACAATAATTATCTACCATCACAGACCTTAAATCACCTGTGTCACAATTGATATCTATTCTCTAAAAAAGCTAACTTGTATCACAACCAACATTTTTCATCTTGGGTTTGTCCTTTAACTTTTTAATTATTTTCTCTTGCCTTTTGTAGTTATCATTAAGGACATTAAGAGTGGTTGATGCCTTGTATATTATCAACCCTACAACAATAAGTAGTGTAATAATATCTTCATAGTAGTCATTGAGAATAGAGTGTAAGTAGCATTGAAATGTTGAGATGTTTCCATATTTGGATTTTTTGACATTCATTTGAAAATACTTTATTGATTCTTATGGCTCTAGAACTTTAAATATGGGATAATTAATTCATTGGATTTGATCGAATATGTTTATGTGTTACCTTGTACATGTGATTTTGGGTTGAGTATATGTTCTTTGATTTGGAAGAGATTAACTCCTTTGCAGGCATCAATAATAATAGCACTATGCTAAATGAAGTATGATTGGTGCTTCGTTTTAATAAAAATATATTTTTTCTTTGAACAATGTAGATATTTGGGTGATGAAGAGATGGTGTGCCATGTGTATTGCTCATATTTGATGTGTCTTCTCACCAGTTAAAATACATTTTCTTCATTTCCTTGGTTGCTAACTCCATATTTTTATGCTTGTTCATCTTTGAAACTTCATGTACTATTCTCAACTACTTTCTCACTTTGTAGGAGGTTTTTGTTTGGAACTAATAATAGGATTTGACACATAAATAGGGCCAAAAATCTTGGCATTTCCCTATGGCAGAGCTAAATTTGATAATTTTATCTCCTTCTAAAGCTCTCAAGAAGGCAAAATTGAGAAATTATCCAAGCCTTTATAGGTTTTTTATTAGCAAGTCCTAAATATACCTATAGTTGTGAAAACTAAATCCTTTTTCTTTTGACAATTTTAAATATTTAATAGGTTTATCTTATCGAAGGTTCAATGACATACCTATAGCAATAGTGATCTCTTGCTCAAAAATACTCAAACGTGTTCACTTGCTTATGAGTTGTTTCTAGATTCTCCTAGGATATAATGGTGGTGTGCTTTCTATGAGGAGGATGATTAAAAATTGGACCCTTTTGCTATATATAAATTTGAACTCCTTATTTTCCAGATGAGGTTTTGTTGAATCTTAGTTGTTCACAATTGTCAAGCTTGAACATTTGCCAATATTGAACTCATGTGAACCCTACACTTCAGTGTCGTTTAACAATTTTTCTATTATTAGAACATTCATTGAATAAGCCTCAATTCATCTTCTCCTTCTTCTTAGATTGATTACTCCTTGTTGAAGTGATTTTATCTTCTTTTTTGCTCATATATTTTATACATTCCTTTGGACATAATGTCTTTTTTTCTCTTGGAAAATACCTCATGCCTTTTTGGCCTTTCTTGGACTAATATTTTCCTTGATTTTTCTAAGTTACGTAACTTTTGTAAATGGTGTCTACCTACAATTTCTAAAACTATATACTTGTTCTTGGAGGAGAGATGATAATTTTGGATACTTTTCAAGAGTAGATTTGGATACAGAATTCTTTCTTTTGACAATGATTCATTTTCTTACAATATATTTTAGGATCTTTTAATGGCTTCCTTAGTGTCTTCAAAAGAGCAAATGATTCTGCAAGGGAAACTTATGACCCTGTTTCTTCTCAACTTTGTAGCACTCTGGACCTTTTCTTTTTGCTTGTTGAACACTTGTTGTTGCTAATGCTTAGATGTTTTGAACACCTTAAATCTTATATGGCATAGTTTTTTTTACCTTAAGCTAATATTCTTTAGGATTTCTTATCCTAAGATTGCTTCTTTTGCTATGGTTTATCCATAGCATAAATTGGTTTTTGATCAAACTTTCATGGAATTTTCTTCATGGAGAGCATGATTACCTCTTCTTTAGAGGTTAATCTAATCAATATTTTGACAAGGTTCTTTACCCTTGAAAACTTCTTTTCAAATAGAGTGCTCTTAGTGGCTTATTTCTATTGAATTTTGAGAAGGATCAAAGGGATAAATTAATCTTCCTTCTACCTGCTCTAATGCCACATGTTCAAACTCAATGCTTCAATGAATATTACATTATATATGATGAATATTTAAATACATAGCTTTTTCAAATATGGCTTAACCACCATCCATGTGAGGATGGTAACTACTTGGACTCATGGTCCTTGTGAAGTTGACAATAGCACTCTAAGTTGGTTATGACATGTTCCATGTGAGAGGTAGTTGGTAACTACCCTTACTATCACACTTTCCTTGTGAGGGGTAGTTGATAACTCCCCTAACTATCATTCCACCTAAACTATGATGGAATAACTCCTAACGATTAAAAATATATATGTGGCTTCTATTAGGGTCCACTCCCATAAAAATGCCAAAATATTACATTTTGTGTTAGGTCAATTAAACTATATCTAGCTTGCCATTTTATCAAATATATTTTTCCTTTCATTTTCTATCAAATATATTCTTCATATTCCTCAAAGTGCTATGTTTTGACAAAAAACTCCTTGAGGTATGTGTTGGATTATATAGATATATATTGGATTATATATATAAGCAACTCCTTGACACAATTTTCATTAAGAGATAAATCTTGCTTAGCCAATTGCTTTCTAAAATTTGAATTTCACCGTGACAAAGATCAACATTACAATTGGCTAAATTATTTGCTACCCAATTTTCTTCTCTATATATATGCTTACATTTTCAAGAGATTACCTTTAATGTGGATAATGAACATCAACAATAGTATTATTTTTTATCTAATCTCCACATCCATTTTGTTGATAGTATTCATGATAATTTTTGAAACCCCCTCAATTGAAATACAATTTTATCATTTTCAATTATAATTATAGTTCTTTTAAGAAGTGTCTTAGCCTTTGCATAGTTGTTAATTGAAGTTCCATATTCTTTTGAGTAAATATATTTACCTTCATTATTTCCAAACACACCACCTCCATTGGATTTTCCCATATTTCCTTTAGAAGCACCATCAAAATTAATTTTCATAAATCTAATTTTTAGACATTTCTATTTTTACCCTAGATCAAAGTAGATCCATTGTTTTAATATCATTTTCATAGATAACTCTTATGTGTATGTCTAAATATTGTAACCAAGATGTTCCTAACTCCTTTTATATACTTTAGATTTCACATGATGAGCACCATATTTGTAAATATTCCACAAGAGATGCAATAATATAATGCGGGTATGATTATGAGATCTATTTTTGGAAATTGTATTATTCCTTTCAAGCCATAAATTCCAACAAATAATGGAAAGACCAATCCTCCACCAAATATATAATGCTTTAGCTTTGAAATAGTTAACCCAACATTCCATCAACTCTTTAAATGTGGATGGAGCTACCCAATATATTTTTATATTTTTAAAAAGTAACCCTAAATCATATGAGCAAAGGAACAATGAAGAAGTAAATGATTTGATGTTTCTAAATATTTCTCACACAATTCACATTTGAAAGTTCCATTATATCCTCTTCTTTGTAAACTTTCTCCTATAGGAATCTTACTTTGAACTATTAACCAAAGGAATGTTGAGGACTTAGGGAGAGACTCTAGTGACCAAACATTCTTTCGAGGGAATCTTTGAGGGTAGGAAATTTTAATTACTCTAAATCATCATATCCCAACTTGATCAAGTATCCATAATATTTTGATAGATTTCAAACCAACTCATCATTTTGTGTAAAAATAGGTAAATAAAATTTTTGAAGTATATTTTGAAGTTCATTTATAGTTTTTTTGAGTTCCTCTCCTTCAGATAGTTGACTAAAAGAAATCCATAATTTGGAATCGTTGCTTACATTAATATAATATTTGACCTTTGGACCTCTACAAGATAGACATGCCTAAGCCAATGGTTGTTATTTTGAATAAGAGATAAGAGTATAAGGCTTCAATGAAGCATTAGATAAAAATTCTTGCATAATTCCCCTCATTGAATGACCATCTAATATTTATTTTGAACAATTTCAAGTTATCAGAGATGAAGTTTCATGTTGTGATATTTTGTGTAGGATTATTTTCCTAAATAATTTCATTGCATCAAGAGAACTTATACATTTTTGAAGTAATATTTTTGTACAACTCTTTCCTTAATCTCTAAATAATATCCACTCAAGTTTCTCCCCTAAATATAAACTAGTAAGTCTACAATTTTGCAAGCCTACCTCTCCAATATTCTTTCCTTTACAAACCCTATCCCACTTATAAAGAGGATACCTAAGATTTTCCTCATATCATTTCTAAAGAAAGTCTCTTTGAATTTTATTAATTTTTGATGTTATACGTACTAGTAATCTTGAAAGTGACATCATATAAATAGGGATGAATTGCAATGTAGTCTTTATGAGTTGTAGACTTCTTGCCATGGTTAATAACTTACCAAACAAGCTTTCATCATATCCAAACAAGACATCCAAAGCTTCACTTTGTTTCATTTAAGAGACAAAGGAATACCTAAGTAGGTTGATGGAAATATTTTAATTTTAAACCCTAAAATATCCATAATAATTTGTTGTAAATCTTGGACAATGTTAATGAAAAATATTGGGTTTTTCAATATTAACATGTTGTTCAGTAGCATTTTAATAATGATAATATTAATTTTAGTTTTTTGACCTTACTAACTAAGGAATGGCCCAAAATAAAAGTATCATTAACAAATTAGAGATGATATTTTAAGGGACCACTTTTTGTAGCTTAAATATCTTTGGTTTTTCCTTTCATTTTTGCCTTTGAGAAAACTCTCCCTAATGCCTCTCAACAAGAATAATAAATAGGTAAGAAGATAGTGCATCACCTTGATAAAGTCCACAAGATGACTTAGAGTAAACAAAAAGAGAACCATTGATCAAAATAGAATATTTTGAGTGCTATAATAACATTTAATCCATTCACATCAACCTTGATCAAAACCAAACTTTTTAAGAATATCATGTAGAAAACTCCAACAAATCCTATTATATGCTTTGTTCATATCTAATTTCATAAGCACAAATAATTTTTTCATGGAATGAAAATAATGTGTGCCCTCTTGTGCAATTATTACAACATCAAGAATTTGCTTACCATGAACAAAACCACTTTGTTCCTCAGACAACACAATCTAGCATTTTTTTCAACATATTTGCTATAATTTTTAAAATGATATTATAAATCATATTAATCCTAAAATTTTGAAAAAATTGCAAAAAACCATTGGCTCCAAGTGCCTTATAAATATGGAAAGAGAAAATCGCTTCATGTCATTCCTCCATAGATATCTTCTTCATAAAGCTTTCATTTTTTCTCTATGTGATAATTCGTGGAATATTTTGCAAAAGCTTACCTTGTTCCTCCTTGCCTTACCCAGTATTTGACAAAATATTTTTGAAATAATTAATTGCTTCCTTCCTAATATCTTATTCTTCCTCAATATTTCTTCCATCTAGAGTTTAAACATTTTTTATGCAATGGAAAGAAAAATTTGTTTTTGTTATAACAAGAAAAATTTGGTATTTCTATCGCCTTCCTTGAGCCATTTTTGGAATAATTATGACTCCTTTTCAATGCATTATAATAATTAAAAAATAATTATTTTTATTGCACAGAAGAATCGTGGTCTATTCCATTGGCTTATACTTACTATTGTAAAATGTTGATTTTAGATTCAATTACCTTAGTTTTCTTTTAAAATGTTACCAAAATATTTGGCATTCCAAATCTTCATTTGCCTCTTTAGATATTCCAAATTTTGAATAAACCTATGCATATATGACCCTTAAAATTTTGTTTCAGCCCACCATAACATAACCATCTAAAAAAAATAAAGATATTGAATCCACATAGACGAGAAGTGAAATATCTTTGGATGACTATTATTGAGTAAATCATAAATCAAAAGCATGGATTTGTGATTTGATCTGCTCATAATAAAATACTTGAAAAGGTTGCATACTATGTTTGTAACCATGTGTTTGATAACAAGAATCTATCCAATCTTCCTACTATATAAATTTTCCTAATGCATCTATTATCTTAAGGATATTGAAAACTTAAAGGTATAACATCCTAAAGGTCATTTGAATTGACAGATGAAATAAACTATTGCATTAATTTAGACCATCCAAGAGTACCACTATTATTTTCCAAAGAATATAGTACTATGTTAAAGTCACCCCCAAGAATCCATGTGTCACAATTATGAATCATCATTATGTTTAACAAAAATTTGCTAAGGTCCTTCAAACATCCTTCATGAGGAGTAATTATAGTTGGAGCATATAAATTTGCAATCACAACTTTGATGTTTTCCTCTTTCTTGCAAAATAGTCTAGCAACCCAATTACTTTTTGCTTCTAACAATTGGTCATCTCATTTGCATTTGTCTCATATTGTCGCAATACCACTGAAAGCTCCTATAGAAAAACTATCAAGCATTCCCCACATTCCAAATATTTTTAGAAGTATCCTTACATTCCTCATTACTTAATTTTATTTCTTGTATTAAAATAGACTTAGGACTATAGCCTATTAATTCCTTAATAAAAAATAAAATAAAGGGTTTTATTCATACCCCTAATATTCCATAATACCATTTTGATCATCACTTTTTATTTTTTTTAGTGGTATTAGCCCCACTTTTTGTTAATGTCCATTACACTTTAGTGGCTTCTCAAATCAATATCCCTTTGAGTTTTTTTCTCTTTGTTCATGCTTTGATGACCTTCCTCTCCTTTTTTTAATTTCCACCATCACTTTCATCTTCATCAATATCTTCTATTTTTCCATATTGTTTATAATGAGACTTATATTTTAAATATTTATGCTACCCCTAAAGAATTTGAAATGCAAGTAATGGCCTCATAAACACTTTCTTCTTTAAATTATCCTATAAAACCTAAAATATGAGGATGATCCTCCATGATAATAACTTTCTTATGCTTCCTTGGAAACCCTAAATTTTCATGGATATTCTCCATATGAATTTCTTTATTATGTTTCTCTTGAAACCCTAAAGTGGAATGAATTCACTTTCTACTACTTTAATTTTTATTGCAAGAAGAGGATATTATGCTACTTGAGGAAAATGAAGATGATTTAATTGGATTAATCTTGAACTCCTTCACTTCATTCACTTTAAAATCTGCCTCCCCAACTTCCTTTTCACCTTTAACTCCTTTTGAATTTTAACTTATGCATTGTACTTCCTCATCTCTTATGTCATTTTTTTCCAATGGTTGATTCAAGTAAACTATAATGGCCTTTTCCATTTGATTATGTAGAGGGATTTTTCTTGCCACTTCCTTAGGAGTGGAAAATTGTTAATTTGACCCAACTTTTACTATGATATGATCTCCTTGTTTCATACTGAATTTTGTTTCATGTCCAAAAAAATCTCTCTTTCTCCATAATTTTTACTTTGTAATCTCTTGCCATGTGTCCTATCTCATAACATTGTGACATCAAAATGTAATGTTTTCATAATCTACTTGTTGATCCCTTTCTCTTGATTTAGTTTTAATATTAATGAATTGGGATAAAGTTTTGAACTATCCATGGCAACACATATTCAAGTATATACACCATGCCTTCTCTACTTAGTAGTTGGTCCCTATAATATGAACTTGCCTAGAGTATTGTTGATATTCTTCAAAAACTCTTTATTGATGAGCTAATAAAAAAGTCCAAAATGTATAATATATACTAGATGTCTTTTAATAGTCTCTATCTCCATATAAAATTCCCACTCCATGGATTTAAATATAATGCATGTTTACCCCTAAACTAAGGGTCATTTCATTATTTTATCCTTTATTACTAAAGTGGAGAAAATAACGAGGAAAAATCCTTTTGGAAGAAAAGTCACGGAGTAATTTGAATTTAATCCTCACTTTCACTTGAACTAATTTTGAATATCTAAAAAACCTAGCCAATATCCATGGAACTAACATATTAAACCTTGGATTTTAAGAACCATTATATCATGCTTGATCATCTTGTTCTTGATAATCACTCCTAGTGTAGTATATGCTACCTGGATAGGGTTTGCCATAAATCTACTCTTTCTCTTATCACTAAAAAGGCCATCCATACTTTACACTAGGGCATCGTTACTTCTAGTAATGATTTCCTACAATGTTACCTAGATTTTGTTCACATAAATCCTTTAGTTCTTTAGTTTCTCCCAAGATCTAAAACAAACAAAACAATGGCACTCACTCCTTACTTGCACTTTTGTGCCATGTTATCTAGATTTTCTTCACTTTAATCCTTTAGCTTTTGAGTTTCTCCTAAGATCTACAAATATAAGAAGTGATACTTGCTTGTTGATCACACTATTTTTTGTGGAAAACACCCCAAATGGGATGCCACTTTTGGGTAAGTCCCAAGGAGTCAGGGGTATCTATTCTACCAAAAATACCTAGGGCTCGCACCTGGCCTTCCCCCTTCGGTATGCTCAACGAGCATGCCTAAAAAACAAAAACAAACAACAAAAAAATACAAACAAACACCAAAAACACAATAACAACAACAACAACAAAAAATAAAGATAACCAAACAAAACACACAAAAAAAAAACCATAAAACAAACAAAAACAATATAAAAGCATAAAAACAACAAAAAACTCAAAAAAAAACAAAAATAAATAAATAAATAAATAAAAATAAAATAAAATAAAAAATAACAACAAAACACAAAACACATAAGAAAACCATAAAAACAACAAAACAACACACAAACACTTAAAAAAGCCAAAAACACAAAACACAAAAAAACAAAAACACACAAAAAACAGAAAAAAACACAAAAACATAAAAAACAACTAAAACAACACAAAAACAAAACAATACAAAAAACACACACCCCTCAAAAAACTAAAAAAAAGGAAAAACAAAAATAAACAAAACACAACTACGACCTTTCTAGGCCAAAAGACTTTTAAGGCAAGATTCAACAGAGGAAACATAAGAAATATATGTCTAAGCTAGGGAACTAAAATACCCTAACCAAACCAAAGAGAAGCAAAAACAAAGTAAAAAGGAACTAGGTACCTCTAGTACTAGAGCCATCCAAATAAAGGATAAAAAGTAGAGCTTCCCTTATTTGTGAAGCCCACCATTTAGGAGGGTGGCCATAGCAAGTAAGATCACCTTTGTCCAATGCCCAATTAGCTAAAGCATCAACACTCCTATTATGTTCTCTAACCACATGATTGTAATCCACTTTCAAAAATCCCATCTGGATTAATTGAATATTCTCAACAATTCTTTTTATTCTCCAATCAACCTTATGATTCTTCACAAAACTCATTTGGATTAATTGATTCTTTAGAATATTAATCATGAGTTGAGAGTCAAATTCAACCAACACCTTTTCCCATCCAACCTTAGCAACCTCTTGAAGGCCTCTGAGGATACCATACCCCTCAAAAAGGTTATTGGAAAGGATACCAAAATTCTTAGCAAAAGTGAAAACTAGGGAGCCATCTGAAAGTCTACCAATTCCTCCTACACTAGCTTTTCTAGGGTTCCCCCTAGAGGCTCCATCAATATTGACTTTTCCATAATCCTTAGGAGGAGGCTACCAATTCCTTGTTCTTTCCATATTGCAATTACTCACATTCCCTTTAATCCGGTTGCCCTTAGAAGAGTTAATCTTCAATATTTGCATCACTTGATCCCATATTTGGTGGGAGTTTTGGGGGTGATTAAGGAGTTGTTGGACTGATTCAACTAAGTTGGAAATGGTCTTTTGCTAGATATAGTGAATATCCTTTCTTTCTTGATTAAAAATCTAGTTTTTCCTTTTATTCTAGATATTCCAAGGTAGAATGGTAGAACCCATCCAAACTAACTGCCTAATGAAATGATCAACACCCTCCTATTTAGGCCAATCCCTCCAAAGTTGTTCAAAAGTAGAAAAATTGGACCATTGTAAGCCAAGTAAGATGGCCATTCTCCTCCATAGCTTAGAGGCTAAGGTACACTCAATAAAAATATGGCTAAGAGTTTCCACATTCTCTCCACACATTTCTCATCTAAAAGGGCCATGAAAACCATGTTTCATAATTTGCTCACTAGTTAGCACCCTACGATGCAATAAAATCCAAGTAAAGAACCTCACCTTAGGCAAGAGATTTTGAGCCCACAACTGAGAAAATATGTCATAAAATTGGTTGGGATTATTATGGCATAAGGCCAAATAACCTTGAGCAACTGAATACTCACCCTTAGTAGTGTTGTTCCATCCAAAATAATATTTATCATGGGACCAAGAGAGAGATATCATATGCAGGATGCATTGGATGTCTTGTCTTTGTATTTTTGGAATTTGAATAGGCCAGTCCTCAATAGGGATCCAATATCTACCAACCTCTGAATTACCAATATGGTATCAATAGTAATTAGCCACCTTTATCCAATTAGCTTGGTGAAGCTCCTCCATCCAAGGCCTCCAATCAGAAACTGAGTTATCAAAGGTTGGTGACCATCCTAAGAATTTATCCAAAAATTTGTCTGCTGACCATTATGAATGATCCAAAATAAATTTTTCTTTATCAAATCCTCACCAGTATTAAGAACCACTAAAATGGGAGAACCTTTGATAGGTAATTGATAACAAACAAGTTCTTCAGGACTTTTGTTCTCATCATATTTAGAACAGAGATTATTGGCCCAAAGAGCATTGGGGTTATGTAAAATCCTCCAATACAATTTAGCAGCTAAAGCTTTGTTGTTATTAATAGCATATCAGAATCCTAACCCCATTTCATTCTTAGGAAGACATAAAGTGTCCCATTTCACCAAGGCCCATTTTCTTTTCTCCTTAGTACCACTCCAAAGGAACCGATGATTAATTTTATCCAATTATTGAAGAACAACCTTTGGGATATTCAACATGGTAGAAACATAAATAGGTATATCTTGAAGGATAGATTTTACCAAGGTAATTCTACCCCCAAAATAAATCCACCTATTGGTCCACTTTCCAATTTTCTTCTTAACTTTGTCCAACAACCAATTCCAGTCTTTATTTTTCTATCTTTGAGTATTGATAGGGATGCCTAAATAAGTGATCGAAATGGAGGTCTTATTATATCTTAATTTATCCAAGACCATGGATTCCTGTCTAGTAGAGCAGTGAAAGAAAATGACTTTAGACTTATCTTCATTGATCAATTTCCCGGTAGCCTTAGAAAAATAGCTAATTATTTGCTTAATTTTAGAAGCTTCCTTAATTGTAGCTTTACCTAATAGAGTAGAGTCATCAAAAAATTGAATATGAGAGATAGGACTAGCTCCATGAGTAATGGTAACTCCCTCAAGGGTTTTCTTGTCTCTATTTTTGGATATAGTCCTACCCAAGC
Organism: Wollemia nobilis; assembly: GCA_028583015.1. Taxonomy (NCBI): domain Eukaryota; kingdom Viridiplantae; phylum Streptophyta; class Pinopsida; order Araucariales; family Araucariaceae; genus Wollemia; species Wollemia nobilis. Next base: position 3,883,525 of record JAQPPZ010012983.1, on the reverse strand, counting down.
ATTCAACAAGAATGATGAATAAATAAGTGGAGAGGAGGTCACCTTGCCTAATACCTCTAGAAGTTGGGAATAGTTGTGAAGGCCTACCATTGATAAGAACTGAGTAGGATATTGAAGAGATACAACCCATAATCTATTCCATCCAATCTTGAGAGAAACCAAATTGCCTCAAAATTTTGATAAGTGTCAATCCACTCTATCATAAGCTTTGGATAAGTCTAAACGAATAAACATAGAAGGATATTTTTACATTTCCATGGAATGGATGGCTTCTTGAGCAAGAACTATCTCATCCACTATTTTATTCCCTTCCACATAAAACCTCCTTGTTTAGGAGAAATAATATTATATAAAAGAGGCTTCAACCTTTCTACCATGATCTTAGTAATGATTTTGAGAACATTACATAAAGCAATAGGTCTAAAAGCTGAGATATGATAAGCCTCTTGATATTTTGGGACAAGATTTATATAATTTTTATTGATAACCTTCAAAATTTCTTTGGCTTTCCTGGATTCTTCAACCACCTCTAATAAATCAACATGAAGGATATCCAAGAACTCTTGGTAGAACTAAATGGGAAACCATCAAGACCTAGAGTTTTCCCTTTTTGAATTTTAGAAAACACTTGTTGAAGCTCATTAATAGTAATAGGAGCTATAAAAATAAAGTTCTCCTTAGAAGTGATAAGAGAAGGGATCACTTGAAGAATATTTTGTTGAGAAGTCAAGTCAAGAGGAGTAGTAGCAAAAATATTGGAAAAGTAATTCACAAAAATAGAGTTCATGCCATCCCAAGTGTAGACAAAATCTCGAGAATCTAAATTTAGGGAAGAAATAAAGTTGTGAGATCTTCAAGCTAGAAAATATTTGTGGAAGAAATTTGTGTTTCGATCTCCTTCTTTGAGCCATTGAATTCTAGATTTTTGCTTCCATAAGAGTTCTTATCTTTTTTCCCATTCCTCTAACTGAGTTGTGAGTCTAATTTCATTTGTACTTCTGCTCTCTGTGAGGCCATTGTAAATATATTTTCTTATTCAAATTTTCAAGTTGAGCAATAATTTCATATTTTTTTTGTTGAACATCCCAAAATTTCTTCCAGTTCCAAGTCTTGATTTTGGATTTAATATATTGCGACCTTTTGGAAAAACATAAAATCTTAGTCCCATATCTTGGTTTACCTTCCTTCCACCATTGTTGCACTTGATGTCTAAAGGAATTGTCTCTAAGCCACATTAATTGAAATTGAAAAGGAGAGAAACTCACATTGGTTTTCCAAATTTCCACCATGATAGGCCAATGATCCGAACCAGCATTGTTAAGAGTCTTCACTTTAGGAATGTGACCATGGATTAAGAAATGGTCAGAGAGAAGGAACCTATCCAATATCTCCATGATACAAGCTAAGCCTTACCTTCTGTTAGACCAAGTCATAAGGCCATTATTTGATTGGATGTCCACAAGATGAAGGTTTGTAATATATTCATTCATGAGGTCAATGCTCTTGTTCAACTTTCTATTTCCCTCCATTTTCTCATCTGGAGAGATGATGGTATTGAAATATCCTCCGATCAAGATCCAAGATTTAGGAAAATGAGAGATAATATAAGTTATATCCTTCCACTGTCTTCTCTTTTCCTCCAAATAAGTTAGAGCATAAACTGTTATGCAAATCATAATTTGGTTGGAATATCTACTTTGAATAGCTATAGCCAAAATACCTCAAATGCAAACCATATGGTGAATAACTACCTCTTTTGGGTCCCAAAGGTAAGCAATTCCACCAAAATTCCCCTAGGAACTAAGGAAAACAACTTTTCCAGTTGGCCAGATTTTACTAGCAATTGAATCCATTTCCTCTATTGGCATCTTCGTTTCTTAAAGGAAAACAATATGTGGATGGTTTATCTAAATCATTCTTCTAATTTCATTTTGTTTTTAAAGACTCCCTTTGAGTCCTCTAATATTCCAAGTGATGATATTCATTAATACTAGGGCTAAAATAGTTGGTAAGGGAATTAATCTTACCTTCCTCTACAAGCTTTTCACCTTCTTTTACCATATGATGTTGATTGGTCTTGTGACCTAACTTTTGATTAGAATCCATCTTCAATTTTTTTTCCCTATTTCTTGAATTACTCCAATTGAATTTGGGATGTCTTCTAACCTTGAAGAATGCATGTACAAAGCCAAAGTGTTGTTGGAAGGTTCAATAGAGTCTATCTTGGGACCTATATTATTTGAAGTCTCAACATATAAAAGATTGTTTTTTTTGTGTATATTTTCTCCCTTTTCTTTGTTGAAAACTTTTGATTTGTTGGTTTGTCTCTGATTTATTCCTTTCATCTATAAATAATGTTTCTAAGATTTATGTTTCCATTATTTCCTCTTCCTCACCTAGGGCATCATTTGTGGAAAGAATTTCAAACATATTAGCTGATAACTTTGATTAATCCTTCATAACTAGTTTTTTTCAGTGTTCTTCTTAGGCATTTGGAAACCTGTTGAATTTGTATCTTCTTTCTTTTGATCTAGAATTTTATTTGGGAAAACACTAGCCAAATGACCATATTCATGGCAAAATCTACAATGAAAAGGAATATTCTCATAGTCCACTACTTGCTCCCAAGTGTCCTCCCAAAATTGTAAAGTGATCTTTTTAGGTAGGGGTTTGTCAAAATCCATTAAAACACAAATTCGAGCATAAATAATATGTTCAATTTTTTTAGTACAATCAACAATCATCATAAAAGTTCCCAAAGAGTTTCCAATTGAAGAAAAAACAATTAAATTCTAGAATTCAATTGGGAGGCCAAAGATTCTAACCCACACGGGACCTATAGAAGGCATCTCTTCTTTGACTTTAAATTTAATATGCCATGGCTTCATAAAAATCCCTACCCTTCCAAATAACTAGGGACCCCCTTGAAATTTTTTCTCTCTATCTTCATTATTAGAAAATAAAACAATAAAATAACCATTTGGATAAATAGAGATTTGTAACTCACCTTTAGTTTTCCAGCATTTTGTAGCCCAAACTTTGAAAGCAGATAGGCTCGGATGAAAACACAAGAAACGAAAAATTAATCCTCTTTTTTCCAAATCTTCAATGATAGTCTAAATGCCACCCATATCAAGCTTAACAATAAGAGTTCCATAAACTGCTCTAAAACATCTCGAGTCACTTTTCCTTAGATCAATCTTAGGCATTCTTAGAGGTTTACAGGAAGCCCTAAGATTAATGTTAGCATTAGGTTGAGGTTGTCCACCATAAAGGATATCCCTAAAATTCATTTTTGGGGTTGAGTCTTGGGAATCCTTACCCTTGAAAGGGGTTTCTATTATGGATTTATTTTGGGGGTGCACCTTATGGTGTAAACTCAACTACAAGAGACCAACAAAATGGACTCCAATCACATAACACAAATGCAATAATGGAAGAAAACTACAAATTGATATTCTTCTCATTCCTGAATTCACACCCCTTCTACAAAATATTACAATCCATCATATAGCAACCGAAAACCAAAGAAACCCTAAAAACGTCTTTTTTCTAAAACTGCTAAAAATAGATCTTCTTTCTAAAAACTTCTAAAAATAGAAATGAGTCGGATTGCACCCAAATTCGGTGCACACATCCCTCTTACAATAAAAAACCTTACTTTAAAATATTAGGTCTCAAATTAAGGTATAACAAAAGATAATAAACTTCTAACAGCCAAAAAAACCCAAAAAACCGAGAACCTATTCTAAAAGCTAATTTTGGGACACTAGATGGAGGAGTTAGGTCCCGAAAACACTTTTTTTGGAGATTCAGGCCAATAAAAGATTCTCCTGATGCAGAACACACACACAAAACCACCTGTTAAATTTCAAGGCCAACGGGCGTACGGTTCACAAGTTATGGCTCCGACAAGGTGCATCATTCTCCTCTGGTGAAAAAGAACTCAGCTCCTGCGAGTTTAGCTGAATTGAAATCCTGTAGCTTCTGGTTATCAATTTTCTTTAGCTCTGACTCTAAAACCCAAGTGTTATCTGACTATGGTAATCCTTCCCACTGAACCAGGAATTTTTTGTAGCTCCCATGTCTGGTGGTGATCACCTTCTTATCGAGCACCTGTGCAACTCTATATTTTTTCTTCTTAGGCATCTGTCATGCCCAATTTACTATCTCCTGTAATTCACCATCCTCGAAAGTACCAAGATACTGAAATAAATCAAAAACATTAAAAATGGGTGAAATATCAAATTCATCAGGCAACTCCACTTTATAGGCATTATCATTGATCTTCTTCAAAATCTTGCATGGCCCAATTTTCTTAAGTTTTAGTTTGTTATACGTCCCCTTAGGAAATATTTCTTTCCTAAGATGAACCATGACCATATCACCCTCTTCAAACACTTTCACCCTTCTGTGTGCATCAATAGACTCTTTGTAGTGAGCATTACTACTCTGCAATTTTTCCCTCACCGACTCTTGCACTTTCTGGATATGCTCAGCAAATGCTTCTGCATCATCACTAACTTGTTCCCCAATTGGTAACTCAACCAAATCTAATACACCTCTAGGATTTTGACCATAAATAATTTGAAAAGGAGATTTACCTGTCGACCTATTCACTGAACTGTTGTATGCAAATTCGGCTTGTGACAAGGCTAAATCCCATTGTTTTGGTTTTTCTCCCACTATGCATCGTAAGAGGTTTCCCAAGATTCTGTTCACTACCTCTATTTTCCCATCGGTCTATGGGTGGTAAGCACTACTGAACTGTATCCTGGTGTTCAAATTTTTCCACAATGTCCTCCAAAAGTGACTCAAGAACTTAGTATCCCGATCAGAAGTAATAGTCTTTGGAACACCATGCAACCACACAATTTCATCAAAGAATAGGACTATAGTCCTAGTTGCATCATTAGTTTTCTAGCAAGCAATGAAATGCACCATTTTTGAAAATATGTCTACCACAACAAAAATTGAATCCTTACCCCTTTGTGTCTTGGGCAACCCCAACACAAAATCCATACTCAGATCGGTCCATGGTCCTGTAGGAACTGGCAGTGGCATATACAACCCTATATTTTGTGTATGGCCCTTAGCCATTTGACATACTCTGCATCTAGAGACAAACTTGATTATGTCTCTCTTCACTTTTGGCCAATAGTACTTCTCCTCTACAAGAGTGGTAGTTTTGGCTACTCCAAAATGACCAACCAAACCCCCACTATGTAATTCCCTCAAGATGTTCTCTCTCATAGAGCCATTGGGAATGCATAATCGATTACCCTTAAACAAGTAACCATTCTGAAAAAAATACTCTTCAAAAATAGTACGGGACTCGCCCCCTATCGCACTTTTGCACTGTTGCACAATATTCCCAAAATCCGCATCAGATTCATACAGATATTTAATCCCCTCAAATCCTACCACTTCATTCTCCATAGTGGTCAACAACAAGACTCTCCTACTCAATGCATCAACAACCTTATTATGTTTTCCCGACTTGTGTTTCAGGACAAATGTATATTGTTGCAAAAATGAAACCCATTTGGCATGCCTGCTATTTAACTTTTTCTGAGAATTTACATACCTCAATGCTTCATGATCAGTAAACAACACAAACTCCTTTGAGATTAAGTAGTGCCTCCAATGTTGCAATGCTTGCACAATTGCATAAAATTCCACATCATATGTAGAATAATTCTTCCTTGCGTCATTCAACTTCTCACTAAAAAATGCTACAGGTCGGCCCTCTTGACTTAAGACACCACCAATCCCAACAAATGAGGCATCACAATCAACCTCAAACACCTTACTAAAATCTGGTAACACTAGAACAAGGGCTTCTGACACTTTCTTCTTCAAGAGTTCAAAACTCTCTGTTGCTTCCGTAGTCCATACAAACTCTTTCCCCTTCGTGCACTCAGTTATAGGGGTAGCTATACTACTGAAGTTCCTGATGAACTTCCTGTAAAAGGTAGCTAGTCCATGAAAGCTCCTTACTTCTATTATAGATCATGGAAGAGGCCATTCCAGAATCACCTTCACTTTCTCATCATCCATCCTCATGCCATCTCTCGAGATTACAAATCCCAAAAACACTAAACTATCTTGAAGAAATCTACATTTCTTTAGGTTGACATACAATTTCTCCTTCTTGAGCACTTCTAACACTAATTTCAGGTGTAACAAATGCTCTTCTTCACTTTTACTATAAATCAAAATATCATCAAAATACACAACCACAAACTTACCATTATATTCCCGCAATACTCTGTTCATCAACCGCATAAATGTACTGGGTGCATTAGACAACCCAAATGGCATCACCATCCACTCGTACAATCCATATTTTGTCTTAAAAGTTGTCTTCCATTCATCCCCTTCTCGAATTTTGATCTGGTAGTAGCCACTCCGTAGATCAATTTTACTGAAGTATTTAGCTCCAGCCAATCCATCCATCATATCATCCACTCTCGGCATAGGATACCGATACTTTATTGTGATCTTGTTTATGGCTCTACTATCCACACACATCCACCAGTCACCATATTTCTTTGGGTTCAGCAATGTTGGAGTCGCACATGGACTCATACTCTCCCTAACTAATCCCTTCTTTATCAACTTTGTCACTTGCCTACTCAACTCTGCATTCTATGTTGGGTTCAACCGATAAGCTGCCTGATTTGGGAGCGTTGATCCTGGAATAAAATCCATGTGATGTTGGATATCCCTTTTTGGTGGTAGCCCATCTGGTAACTCCTCTGGTGTGACATATTTATATTCACTTAGCAACTTAGCTACTATTGTAGGCATAACCACTTCCTCTATTTCTAGCTTCCTAGCTGTTAAGGCATAATAGAAGCTAGCATCCCTGATCTCTGCAAGAAACTCCTTCATCATCAACAAGCTCTCACTCGGCCCATCCTCCTTCAGAGGCACAAGAACTACCTTTACACCTTCCTTCCAAAATGTGTAAGTGTTCTTTCTCCCATTATGGTTAGTATCCCTATCATACTGCCAAGGTCTTCCCAATAGAATGTGACATGCATCCATCGAGATCACATCACACCACACTTCATCCTTGTAAGTGCTCCCAATTGAAAATTTAATTAAACACCTCTGATCTACTATTACCTCATTCCCCTTCTTAACCCATGAGATGCGATATGGATAAGGATGTTTTTCACATTTCAGGTGCATTTTTTCAACCATGACATTTGACACCATATTCTCACAACTACCACCATCAATGACAATGTTACATACCTTCCCTCCTGATGTACACCTTGTTCGAAATATGTTCATTCATAGCCAAGAATCTTCACCATCTATGGTCTGCCCCTTTGCTTTGCTCTGCACCATCTCTTTCTTAGGAGCAATCAATGTCCTCCTTATCATAAGGGCTTCCCCCATGTCAGCAACAACTTCATCCTCATCCTACTCTTCCATCTCAACCAGATTGACCCTTCCTTGTCCTCCTTGACCCCTTTCTTGGACATCACGTTGGGGACACTCAAATGCTTTGTGCCCCTCCTCACCACATCCATAATAGGTATACGACCTCCTCGGATCATTCCCATTTCGTCCACCACCGTAACCTCTACCTCATTGGTATCCTCTTCCTCTCAGATTCTACCCATCTTCTTCTTGTTTAGCAGGTATTGAGGATTCTCCCTTGAGAAAATTAGATCCACTTCGACCTCGACCTGAAGAGGGCGTGAATCCCTTCTTACCTCTTCTATTAATCCTTTTCAATTTCTCCTCCGCCTTGAGGGCCATTTGATATGCATCCTCCACTGTAAGAGTGCGATGCATGCTCATCTCATCTTGAACAACAAAACTTAGGCCATTTACATACCTGGCAGCCTTTTGGTCCTCCATATCATTGTGCTCCACTCGAATGGATAGCTTGTAGAATTCATTAGTATAGTCCTCAATGCTTTGATCCTTCTATCGAAGATTCTAAAATCTACGAAATAGGGTTTGGGAGTAGTCTACAGGTATAAATTTTTCCTGTAACTTCTTCTTCATCTTTGTCCAATCCCTGATCTTTTCCTTTCCATTCCTCTGTCATGTAGTCTATAAATGATCCCACCAAATCAATGCATGTCCCTTCAAATTTGTGCATGCGAGCTTAACCTTCTTCTCTTTAGCAAGGTTACTCCATTCAAAATATTTTTCTAGGCTATTGATCCAATCGATCAACTCCTCTGGTTTCAACCCACCAGCATATTCGAGAACCTCGATCTTGATCCCATATCGATTCCCCTTAAGCCCCTCTAGAGCTTGTATTAGTCAATTTTCAAAATCATGCCCTTCTTCCTCTGGGCCCTCTGGTTCTGCTTCTACGTGGACCTCAGATCCACGTTCCTTAGGTATGTTTTCATCATCAGATCCTTGATCTGCACGTGCCCTGGGACGTCTCTCTCCCATGTGATCAATCACACCAGTCAGATCATGTTATTTTTGCATTCAGATCCTCGATCTGCCTATTCATCTGGGCATATCTTCTAGGTGGCATCCTTCCTTCACTAGTGATATCACACCCGCTCTGATACCAAATGGTGTAAACTCAACTACAAGAGACCAACAAAATGGACTCCAATCACATAACACAAATGCAATAATGGAAGAAAACTACAAATTGATATTCTTCTCATTCCTGAATTCACACCCCTTCTACAAAATATTACAATCCATCATATAGCAACCAAAAACCAAAGAAACCCTAAAAACATCTTTTTTCTAAAACTACTAAAAATAGATCTTCTTTCTAAAAACTTCTAAAAATAGAAATGAGTCAGATTGCACCCAAATTCGGTGCACACATCCCTCTTACAATAAAAAACCTTACTTTAAAATATTAGGTCTCAAATTAAGGTATAACAAAAGATAATAAACTTCTAACAACCAAAAAAACCCAAAAAACCTAGGAACCTATTCTAAAAGCTAATTTTGGGACACTAGATGGAGGAGTTAGGTCCCGAAAACACTTTTTTGGAGAGTCAGGCCAATAAGAGATTCACCTGATGCAAAACACACACACAAAACCACCTGTTAAATTTCAAGGCCAACGGGCATACGGTTCACAAGTTATGGCTCCGGCAAGGTGCATCACCTTAGCACCATATTCTCTTGATATATGAACCATTTTTTGATCGGTTGCTTGAAACTTGTTTTGTGATCTCTTTAATCCATCCCTAGATGTCGAGGAAAGGTATGATTTTCACTTTTATTTTATGCAACAAATTGGAAGCTATTGTCAATCAAGTTCACCGCATGATATGTTGAAAGATAAATTTCTAACCCATCTACCCTACAACAAATCCTACTAAAATCTTGAACAAAAACCACAAAAATATTGGCCACTAGGGCCCAAAGGCCCCAAAAAACAACCTTTGGAGCTACTTGCACTCAACCTAGATGAAACCCTTCCACAATCACTTGCCAAAAATCTTGTTCACACATAGGGATGCGATAGGATATTTTTTGCTCCAAATGATCTAAAAATTAGTGGATACAATCTAGGGTTTGTCAAACATCTACCCTCAAAATTTTAGCTTAATCCAAGTTTGGATGAGTGAAATATGACCGAAACAAGTTCGGTAGTTTGGGCAATCCTACAAAAAATGTTTTCTTCTCAAATGTTAATATTCCATCTATTGATCACACTTCTTAGCATGTTATATACTTATTATATTTATTTTCTTATAATTATATATTTTTACTATATAATATTAAAATCATTTAAATTTTACTATACATATTCTAAGGGATAAGTTCCCTTTATTTCTTGATTAATCACAAAACTCCTACCTACTAGTCTATAAATTTGTTTGCAAAACACTATAAAATCCTTTAAATTTTTTTATTGCATTGAATTGGTATTTTTTTAATTGGTTATATGGGATTGAAATAGGTCTGACCATATTACATCACAACATAGTGGTATTACAATACTTCAACTATTGTGTATGTTTTCCTTGGTAAGATTTGAACTTAGGTCTCCTTGAAAGTTAAGGAATCTAACTAGTTGAACTAATACCATTTAATGCATTAAACTGAATTTGCATATAACACATCCAACATTTAACATTTACATTAAAATTAAAAGTTAATATATATTTTAATTATGTCTACTATTTTAAAATTCAATTTTCTAACTAAAAGATCAAGTTTCACGTATTTGATATTTAATTTTTTAAAATACTTCTTGTTCAAGATCTTAGGAGAATATTTAAACGATTCATGTGAAGAAAATCTAGGTAATATGGCAAGAAAGTCATTTTTGGAAGTTCTTACTAGAAGTAAGGATGGCCTAGTTGGAAGTAAGGACACCTTAATTGAAAGTATGGATGTCCTAGTTAGTAATAAGAGGAAGAGCAAATCTATGGCAAACACTGTCCAAGTAGCAAATACTACACCCAAAGTGATTATCAAGTATGAGATGATTGAGAATGATATAATAATTCTTAAAACTAGAGGTTTAATATGTAAGTTCCATGGACACTAGCCAAGGTTTTATGAGATTCAAAATTGGATCAAATGGAAGTGAGGATTGAATTTAAATTACTCCATGACTTTCTTCCAGAAGGATTTTTCCTCATTATTTTCTCCAGTTTATAAATAAGGGATAAAAATGTATGGGGGCCCTTATTTTAGGGGTAAAGATGCATTATATTTAAAACCTTGGAGTGAATTTTTTTATCTAAATACAAAGACTATTAAAAGGATTTTGGTATGGATTAGGCTTTTTGTACTTCCTTATCAGCTCATTAACAAGGAGTTTTTAAATAATATTGATAATAATCTAGGTGAATTCATCTACGAAGGACCAACTGCTAAGGAGAGAAGGCATGTTGTATACACTCGAATATGTGTTGCCATGGATATTTCAAAACCTTTACCATTGTCCATTAGGATTAAATATGAATTAAGAGAATAAAACCAACAAGTGGATTATATAAACATTGCATTTTGATGTCGTAAATATCATGAAACTAGGCACATAGCAAGAGACTGCAAAGTGGATTATGGAGAAAGAGATGAAATTTTTTGGGCATGAGGGTAGCTTCAATATGAAACAAGGAGATCATATCATAGGAGAAACTAGGTCAAATCAAGGATTTTCCACTCCTAAGAAAGTGGTAAGAAAAACCCCTCTATATCATCAAATGGCAAAGGCCATTACAGTTCACTCGAATAAACCATTAAAAGAAAAAATAATATGAGGTATGAGAAAATACAATGCACAATTTCAAATATAGAAGGAGCTAAAGGTGCAAAGGAATAAGGGGAGGAAAATTTCAAAGCAAATGAGATGAAGGAGGTCAAGCTTAATCCAGGTAAATCATCTTTATTTTCCTCGAGTAGCATAAAATCTTCTCCTTATAATAAAAATGAAAGTAGTACATAGTGTATTCATTGCACTTTAGGGTTTCAAGAATAGTACAATAAATAAAATCATATGGAGGATATACAAGGAAATTTAGGGTTTCTAGGCCAAGATATGAAAGTAATGACTATGGAGGATCATTCGTGCACTTTAGGGTTTTTAGGACAATATAAAGAAGAAAATGCTAATGATTCTATTCCTTTCAATTTATATTCTTTAGGGCAACATAAATCTTTAGAAGATAAGTCTTGTTATGAACAATATAAAAAATAGAAGATATTTATGAAGATGAGAGTGTTGGTGGGAATGGAAAAAGGAGAGGAAGGCCATCAAAACAAGAACAAAGAGAAAAAGAAACTCAAAAAGATATTGATCCAGGAAGCTAAATAAGAATATCACAAGTGTTAACAAGAAGTGGGGCTAAGCCCACTAATAAATATAAAAAGTGTTGATGATGCAAATGATATCGTGATATATTAGGGGTATGAATAAGACCCCTAAAAAAAGAGTTATTAAGGAATTAATAGGTTCTAGTATTGAGTTTATCTTAATACAAGAAATAAAATTAAGTACTGGGGAATGTAAGAATGCTTTTAAGAATATTTGGAAGATGGATGATTGTCTAGTAGTTTCTTCTATAGGAGCTTTAGGCGGTATTTCAATAATAAGGGATAAATGCAAATGGGATAAACAATTATTAGAAGCAAAAAGTAGCTGGATTGCTAGATTATTTTATAGGAAAGAGGAAAACATTAAATTTGGGGTTATAAATGTATATGTTCCAACTATTGTTACTCCTCGTGAAAGATTTTGGAATGACCTTAGCATATTTTTATCAATTACAATGATGATTCATTGTGATCTATGGATTCTTGGGGGTGATTTTAACATTGTTATATCTCTTTTGGAAAAAAGGGTGGTATTCTAGGATGGTCTAAATCAATACAATATTTTGCTTCATTTGTCAAATCAAATGATCTTTGGGATGTTAGTCCTTCAAGTTTTCAATATACATAGGATAATAGATGCATTGGTAAACTCATATAGTAGAAATATTGGATAGATTCTTTTTATCCAATAAATGGTTGCAAATAAAGTATACATTGTCTTCAAATATTTTATTGCGAGCAAAGATCAAATCACAAACCCATTCTTTTGACTTATGATTTACCTAATAATGATCATCCAAATCCATTTTGTTTCCAATCTATGTGGCTCCAAGACCCTAATTTTTTCTATATGGTTATGTTATGGTGGGATGAATCAATATTTGAAGGATCATGTATGTATAGGTTTTTTCAAAATATGAAATATTTAAAGGAGCAAATAAATATTTGGAATGCCAAATCTTTTCGTAACATTTTTAAAAGAAATTGAATCCAAGCTCAAAAGTTTACAAGAGATAGTAGAAATTAATAGAATGGATCATGATTATTATGTAAAGAAAATAATTACCTTTTTATTATCATAATGCATTGAAAAAGGAGTTATTGGTTCTAAAAATCTAGAGAGAAATGCCTTAATGAAGGAGATAGAAATACATTTTTTCATGTTACAACAAAAACAAAATTTTATTTTCGTCACATAGAAAATATTTTAACTCCAAACAGAAGAAATATTGAGGACAAAGAAGATATAAGGAAGGAAGAAATTAATTGTTTCAAAAATATTATCTTATATACTAGGCAAGATGAGGCATAAGATAAGATTTTGCAAAATAATCCATCAATTATCACACAAGGACGAAATGAAATCTTGATGAAGAAGATATCTATGGAGGAGCTCCATGAATTAATTTTCTCTTTCCATCCTAACAAGGCACCTGGCCCCAATAGATTCCCTATAATTTTCTTTCAAATTTTTTGGAATTTATTGAAGAGTGATATGTTAGTTGCGATTGAAGAGGCCCAAAAAAGGAAGGCTATAATAAGTGATATCAATACCACTTTTATTATGTTGGTTTGTAATAAAGGGAAGACAAAATATTTTAACAATTTTTATCTGACAAGACTTTGTAATATGATTTATAAAATCATTTCAAAAATTATTGCAAATAGGTTGAAGGGCATTCTAGGTTATGTTTTTTTTTATAAGTAGCTATTGTATTTACAATGGGTTTTAACTAGGATCCCAAAACCTGATTACATAATATTTGGAAATAACATGCCGAGAATAAGCCATTACAACAAAATTTTGGGCCCAAGGCACCAATACCCTGAAAATGAAAAACAAACAGAAATCCCACCCAACGGGAACAGGTAAATTTGAACAATCCCACCCAGTGGGAAACCACCAATTTTTAAGGAAGGTAAGTTTGAAGATCCCGCCCAATGGGGAGCAGCTGAAAACCGCCATCATGTAAATCTCGCCTAGCAGGAAGCAGCAAAAAACCATTATAATATAAATCCCGCCTAGCGGGAAGCAGTCGAAAAACCACCAAAGAGTTAGTCCCGCCTAGCGAAAAGCAGTTGGAATCCATCCCAATGTATATCCCACCCAGCGAGAAGCAGAAAAAACCTCTACCAAGTGAATCCCGCCTCCCGAGAAAACCAGCAGGAAATGAGAAAAACCCGCCCAACAGGAAACCTAGCGGTTCTGGAGAATCTTGCCCTGTGGGAAACCATCTCGCCCAGCGGGAAACCATCTTGCCCAAGAAAAAATGGGGAATCCCACCCAATAGGAAGCAACTAAAAACCAAAAAAGAGGAGATCCCGCCCATCGGGAAGCAGCCAGAAAGCACCACCAAGAGAATCCTACCCCCATGGCAACCAACAGGAAAAGACAATAGGTTAAGGGACCAGGGATACAGGGATTGGGGATCCCATGTGGGAAGAGGTAATAGCCACAAATATGGGATCCCTGGGAGCCTAGCCTAGGGGATCCAAGGTCTGCATGCATAGATCAGATCCCCCATGATTTGAAAAATGCAGTAGAACCCAGAGAACCCCAATAGTAGGGGCCAAGAATCCCATCCTTGCATAGGAGAAACTTCAGGGAACTGGGACTGAGGCTGGGAATAGCCCAGGCAAAGAAAAATCCCCCCCAAGGCCAAACAAATGCCCAGGGTGTCCACCAAGGAGCAGAACTAGCACGAAGAAGCCTCCAAGCGGGAAATCGAAGAGGGCCCTCCCCATAAGGATGGGACCAACAGTAGCCACAGGATCCCAGAGAGGATTCACTAGCAAAAGGGGGAAAGAGGCCCCCTAGACCACCCCCAAAGTAGTAAGGACCTCAAAGGAAACCCTAGGAAGCCATCAAAAACCCAACCAATCACCCCCACCACCCAGAGAACCGCAAGGAACCAGATCCATGCCAAAAACCTGCAGAAAACCCCACAGGGAAGCCTGAGGGAAAAAAAGGGAAGGGATCCCGAAAACAGCAAGGAACCCTAGGAAGCACCAAGAAAAAAACTTAAACAAGGGAACCCTGATCGACAAGGAGAGGTGCAGAAAGAGGAGAAGGATCTCCCTCAAGGATATCATCTGCAACAAACAATCCTAGGGAGGGATGACCTAGGATGAGCCAGGGACTAGGCAAGAACTAGGGGAGGGGGAGCAGGGAAGGGATCGAGACCCTCCCCTCTCTCCATTCTAGGTTATGTTATCTTAGAGGAACAATGTGGTTTTGTTTGTGGTAAAAAAATATTGATGGTATAATTATTGTACTGGATGCAATACATTATTTCATTTCATGAAAAAACCATGTATCCTTATAAAATTAAATATGAGCAAAGCATATTGCAAGGTTTCCCAAAAAAATATACATGTTATTCTCAAAAATTTTGGCTTTTCTTATAATCAGTGTGAATGGATTAAATATTTTTTTTACGTATACTAGAGGAATCAATAACTTGTAAAATTTTATCACTGCCTTTTTGTGGGTTCGAATCCTACTCCTTGTTTTCACTATAACCTCCAGTTGCATTGGGTAAAAATTTTAACGTAGCCAACGACACTGGTGTGATACACCTTTCAGTACTACGAGGCTCGAGGATTCAAACTAGGGTCTCCACACTCCTACAAGAGTGCTTTGACCAATTGGCCTACCTCTCAAACTTAATGGATTAAATGTTGTTATAGTAATGCAAAATTTTCTATTTTGATCAATGGTTCTCTTTTTGGTTACATCATCTTGTGGAGTTGATCAAGGTGATCCACTATCTTCTTATCTATTTTTTATTCTTATGACAGCATTAGGGGAAGAACTATCAAAGAAAAAAATGGAAGGAAAAACCAAAGGTATTCATGTTGCAAAAAATGGTCCCTCCAAATCTCATTTCTAATTTATTGATGATACTTTACTTTTGGGTCATCCTTCAGTCAGTGAGGTCATGGATTTTAAATCAATATTATCATGCTATGAGAAGGCTACTTGATAGTTGGCTAATACTACAAAATCCATGATTTTTTTCATTAATACTTCCCTAAATTTACAACAAATTATTGTGAATATTTTACGGTTTAAAATTGAAAAAATTTCATCAATCTACTTGGGTATTCTTTTGTCTCATAAAGGAAATAGAAAGGAGCTTTTGATCTCTTTTTTGGATAGAATGAAAGCTTGTTTGGCAGGTTGGAAAGTTAAGTTCTTAACCATGGCAGTAAGGCTACAACTCATAAAGACTACATTGCAATCTATACCTATTTACATGATGTTTAGAGTTTAAAATTAAAAATTTTCCATCAATCTACTTGGGTATTCCTTTGTCTCATAAAGAAAATAAAAATTAGCTTTTGATATCTTTTTTGGATAGAATGAAAGCTTGTTTGGCAGGTTGGAAAGGGAAGTTCTTAACCATGGTAGTAAGGTTGCAACTCATAAATACTACATTGCAATCCATTCCTATTTATATGATGTCAATTTCAATATTGCTAGTAGGTATAGCATTATAAATTGATAAAATTCAAAACAAATTTCTATGAAAAAAGGTTGTGAGGAAAAAATAAGTTTTCTCTTTGTAAGTGGGATAGGTTTTATAAAGGACATAATATTGGAGGATCAAACTTGTAGAATTCTAAACTTAAGAATTTGGCATTAGGGACAAATCTTGGGTGGAGATTATTCAAATATCAAGGAAAGAGTTGGGTAAAAATGTTACTTCAAAAATATATAGGTTCTCTTGATGCAATGAAAATATTTAGGAAAATAAACCTACCCAAAGGATCGTCAACACGAAACTTCATATCAAATAGTTTACAATTGATAAAAAATATATTAGATGGTCAATCAATGAGGGGAGTTATGCACCTCACCTCCAAGTCATCACCCCCTCTCCCTTGCAAAATGTCTATAAATACCTACCTCATTTCTTCATTTACAACAAGAATAGGAAATACAAACCAAAACTTTTCCAAAATTTCCACTCAACTCTCTTGTTTTCTCAGCCTCCCATTGTCACCCATTACCTTGTGCATCCCTAATTAGCCATGAAGATGGATGTGACCCTCACCATACACTTATCTCTCCTTTGAATTTGCTCACAAATAGAGTATCATATCGACACCAAATTGCTACCAAAGACTAGTCATACCCCCTTGGAGGTCCACAACAATTTTATTCACACTTGAGTAGTGGAAGCCCTAGTCATCCAACCTCATATGTGAAGAAAACAAGCTTATACTGAGAGGGGGGTGAACAATATAAGACCACTTTTTACTTTTCTTTCCCAATCAATATTATGTAATGTATAAATAGCAATATCAATAGCAGTAATCAAAGCAATGCACAAATCACCACACACAATAGAGACACCAAAATTTATGTGGTTCACCCAATGTGGGCTACTCCACGGAGAAAATATTTCACTAAAATTTTCTCAATAAATCTCTTGGGAATCCTTTCCCTATTAGAATATTTATGGATCTTCATCTAAAGGAGACACCAATATCCTAACTCTATCCACAGGAGACACCAATATCCTATAAGACCTCTGCCTCCACTACCCTTAGCAAATGGAACTCTATCCACATAAGACACATGTATTTCCTGCTCTGGTTGGAGATCTCTATCCTCAACTCTGTCACCTCCAAAACTCTATCTCAAATCTATACTAAATACAATCCTTTGGTCTAGCACAAATTTATCCACAGGTCTTCTCAAATACTTACCTCAAATCTACTCAAAAATTCCACTCTAGAACTTGTCCAATTTTATAGAAACATAAAGAGAATTGTTAGAGACTCAATATGCTCTATACTCATCACAATGCTCAATTACTTTCAATCACTCTTTTAGAAACATACAGAGAATTGTTAGAGACTCAATATGCTTCTCATTCACCTCAATGCTCAATCACTTTCAATCACTCTTTCAGAAACATGCAGAGAATTGTTAGATACTTAATATGCTTCACAATCACCTCAATGCTCAATCACTTCCTCAAATCAATTCAGAATATAGAATAATTTGTTTTATAGAACTTGAAAAATCACTTCACACATCCACTTGACTAGGCTCAACCAACTCTACTCACCAATCACTCAATGAAACAATCCTTACTTACAAACCCTAGTCCAAGCATATGAGCCTTCACTCAAAATATTTCTAGTAATTTTTATCAACCAATCTCACATAACAATGATACTCATGTTATTTTCAAACCCTAGTTCAAGTTCTTCACTCAACCAATGGTTTCAGCAAAAATGCTTATAAGCCAAGGTTTTAACAACAACTCTTTATACTAGAAAACCTTGAAGCATTAACTCAACACACTCAATAAGGAGACCTACTTAAGTCCTTTTCACTCCAAACTTGTTTTCCATAAAACCAACCAATCAACTCAACTATGGAATAATATGCCCATACCTTTTTCTTGATGATGAAGGAACCTCAAAAATCTGCCACAACCACAAACACTTCTTTGCCAAGCTCAAAGAAGTTATAAGATGATAAACTCTCTCAAAGATACAATATAAATATCAAAACTCACATACACCTTATTAATCCATCTTAAAAAAATCATTCATCAACAATAATACCAAACACACCTTACTCTTCTCAATATTGCAATAATTGATTAAGTCACTTTACCAAATATATGCAATAAATCAATTTTTAATTCCCTAAGGTAAAAAATATATTACCCTAGTAAATTTCCATTTACCACTTAGGTAAATATCATAACCAATTTACCCCTTATCTCTCCCTAGCCTTAGCAAAGCAAAGAATAATTTGTATTTCTATTAACAACCCTTATCTCTCCACAACCTTAGCAACTTAATTAAAAAATAAATCAAAAATATAAAAACCTTTTATATCTCCCACTTCGCGTTTCACGAGATTCGATCTTGCACTCTCTCCCTTGCTAGCACCTTGGTCGTGGCTTGCTAGCCATGTGATCCAAGTGCTCACGTGCCCACTAAAAGCACATAAGGCACTTTAATATTTCACCAAATCCTTTAGCCTTGGCTCCCTTCTCCTATTGCCACATAGCGTGTTTGATGCACTCCCTTCTTACTGAATGCACGAGCCTTTTTGTTCACTGCTCCTTGGCACTTTCTCCACGAATCTTAGCATGATTTTTGGCATGGAAATAATCGGAGGTAATTTGAATACTTGGTTTTGAACTTAGGCAAAGGTTTAAATACCTTTTGCCTTCCAAATCTTGCATGTCGACGATGTATTAAAATTGAATGTCGGCACCTTTATAATTTGCATAATTAATTTATAAATCATTTAAATTTTATTTAGAATTTAAATCTTATAAATTAACTTTGTAACCTTTGGCTTTATAAAAATTAATGCCTCCTTGGGGGTTAAATAAAAACTTTTTGTTGCTCATAATGATTTAATAAAAAATCATTTTGCCACCATGGTTTTAATAAAAACCCATTATCTTGCCACAGTGGTTTTAACAAAAACCCTTTATTTTTGCCTCACATAATATAAAAATAATATTATGACATATTTTCAATCAACCTCTCGCATTATTCCTTTTGACCTTTTGACATCAACTGTAGCTTATTCCTTGACATCAATGACAACTTTGTTCCTTGACATCAATGACAAATTTGACTCAAAATGTCCAAAAATCTCCCCCTTTGTCATTGATGGTAACCCAAATTCTTTTTACCAAAAACTTAACCTTTTCTTTGTTCTGATCCCCCTGGGACATTGCTCCCCCTAGCTCAATGCTCGCTTCATATCTCTCCTCTTTACTCAAATACCAAATCTCTCCCCCTTACTCAAATATCTCCCCCTTTGACATAAATGGCAAAGGGTAACATTTGGGGCTCGGGGCTAAGAATGAGTTTCTTAGCTTAGCCCCTCCCCCATCTCATCTTAAGGTGGTTAATTCTGGGGTGGGAGTATTTCTATCCCATCAAGCACTGGTCTTTATATTTATCCTCTTTTCTTCTTATTTGATCCTTTTTATTCCTTTGACTGTTCCTTTCCATGTTCATATTCCTATCCATGTCCATTTTCTTATTCCTGTTCATGTTCCTATTCTTGTTCATGTTCCTATTCCTATTCCTATTCTTGTTCCTGTTCTTGTTCATGTTTATATCCATGTCCTTTTCTTGTTCCCTGCTCTGTTCCGTTCTGTTCCTCGTTCCCCGTTCCTTCTCTGTTCCTCGTTCCTCGTGTTCTTGTTCTTGTTCCTGTTCCTTCTTGATTCTGGAATGTCTGCTCTACACTACTTTAATGTGTGTCCATCATTATTGCACTTATAACACTTAATGTTATTATTCCTTGGAGGTGCATGTCTTAGGATTTCTCCTAGTGAAGCCATATCTTTTTCTGTCATGAACCCTGCAATCCATTGCCTTTTGACCAAACTGATTACATGAGTAGCAATGCCCATGGAAAAGCTGCTTGTTTCTAAAATTTCCATTTTCATGTATTTCATGTGTCCTACACTGTGAAGCCATGTGTCCAAACCCATGACATTAGAAATACCTTCCATTAAATTTCCTTTTCTTGACCTCATTGGTCTCTTAGTCTCTCTTGACCTATTTTGATTGATGTTCCATATGTTTCTTCTTTGTGCATTATTCCTGTCTTTGTTGAACTTTTTTTTGTCCAACTCATCCTTAGATGTCTCACTTTCTCTTACATTATCTTCTTCTAAAGTTTATTCTTCTATAGTTTCTTCTCCTTCAGAGCTTGAGGTTGACTTCTCTTCCAATTCCTTTTGTTCTTGTTTAAATCCAAAACCTATCTTGCTTGATGTAGGATTTTGTATCTTGATGAACTTATCTAAGTTCTTTGAGCTATTTTTGAACCCTTGTAGCTTGAATTTGGAGTTTTTGACTTCCATATTTAATTAAACTACCTCTTGTTCTAGATTTTCACATTCTAATACATTTGCTTCTAACTTATCCTTGAAATTCTTTATATTAGCCTTTGATTTGTCTAGATCCTCTATAAGCATTTTTCTCTCTTCATCATATTATTGAAACTAAAACTCAAATTTAGAGTTTTGATTTCTTACCTTCTTTACTGTGTCAAGAGCATAAATAAGTTCTCCCTTGAGATCATATCCTTCTTTATCTAATTATTCCTCTATTTTTTTGCCTTTATCCACATCTTCTTTTCTTTTGACTTATCTTCTATAGGATCACTTTCTTATTTCTCTAGAGCCATTAGAATATTCTCTTATGGTTCTTCAAGTGTATTTTCCTTTTTTGCATAGTATCTCCTCTTTTGCCTTTGGAAGAACTTCTTTCCTTGTTTGCTTTGTCCATATTTGCTTTTCTTTTGATGCCTGTATCTTTTTGATTTCCTATTTCTATGATCCTATTTTTTTTCATCATTGTTATTCTTAGCTTCTTGACAATCAGTTGCATAATGACCATATTTTCCACAATTGAAACATCTAACATATTTTGCATATCTATATCTTCTTGAATTTTTATTCCTTATGCCATAATTAGCTTCTTCATCACTGGATGACTCATTGCTTGATTCTGACTTCTTACTCTTTGTCTTCATGATTGCTTTGAAGGCTACTTCCTTATGGGGATTAGGTTCTTTTGTTCTCAACTCAAATGTTCTAATATTACTAAGCAACATATCTCTTGTCAAAGAATCACCATCTTTTGATTCTTCTATAGCATAAATATTTTCACTAAATCTTTTTGGAAGAGATCTTAAGACCTTATCACAAACATCCGATTCTTCAACCTTAAGTCCAAGTCCTTACATAGCATTAACAACCTCATCGACTCGAAGTATATAAGTACTAATGTTTTCCTCATCCTTCATTCTTAACTCTTCAAATTTTCCTTTGAGATTTTGTATCTTTTTTTTCTTGACACCTTTATCTTCTTCATATATACTTTGCAATTTATACCACATTCCTTTTGCATCTTGACAATGCATAACTTTTATGGACTTTGTTCTATGCAAACCTCTTAAAATTGCATTCATTGCTTTTGAATTGTAATGTTGTGGAAGCTTACCTTCCTTGTCTGTAGGTGGATCAACTGGTGGTATGTATCCATTTTTAACTGCTTCCCAAATCTCATTTCCAAGTGTCATCAGGTAAATATCCATTCTCATACTCCAATATATGTAGTCACTTCCATTAAATACTGGTGATGAATTATCTGATGATCCATTCTTAGAATCCATTGTGTTCTTGTTAGCTTTTCCATCAAGCTATTAAACTCTTTCAAAGGAACTCGCTCTGATACCAATTGAAGAACACATGCTTATACTGAGATGGAGGGTGAATAATATAAGACCATTTTTTACTTTTCTTTTTCAATCAATATTATGCAATGTATAGATAGCAATATCAATAGCAGTAATAAAATTAATGCACAAATCATCACACACAATATAGACACCAAAATATACATGGTTCACCCAATGTGGGCTACTCCACAGAGAATATCTTTCACTAAAATTTTCTCAATCAATCTCTTGGGAATCCTTTCCCTCTTACAATGTTTATGGATATCTATCCAAAGGATACGCCAATCCCCTAATCAAAGTTTGTCGATATCTATCCATAAGAGATGCCAATATCCTAACTTTGCTCTGGTTGGTGATCCTCTAGAAGACCGTTGTCTCCACTACCCTTAAAAAATGGAAATCTATCCACAAAAAACACATGTCTTCCCTGCTCTAGCTGGATATATTTGTCCTCAACTCTATCACCTTCAAAAATCTATCTCAAATTTGTACTAAACACAGTCCTTCATTCTAGCACAAATCTGTCCTCAATCTCTATCTCTAGTCTGGCACAAAAATGTCCTCAAATCTGCACCAAACTCTATTCTCGAATATATACTAAACATATTCCTTCGGTCTAGCACAAATATGTCCTCAATATTTGTCTCTAGTCTGGCACAAATCTATCCTCAAATCTGCACCAAACTCTATCCTCGAGTCCTCTCTAGAACTTGTCCAATATGCTCAATAAGTTCTCATAAGAACTTATCCAAATTTGCTCTCAATTTGTATTGTAAGCTTCCACAAAAGCTTACCCAAATCTATCCACAGGTCTTCTCAAATACTTACCTCAAATCTACTCAAAAAATCCACTCTAGAACTTGTCCAATTTTATAGAAACATAAAGAGAATTTTTAGAGACTCAATATGCTCTATACTCATCACAATGCTCAATTACTTTCAATCACTCTTTTAGAAACATACAGAGAATTGTTAGAGACTCAATATGCTTCTCATTCACCTCAATGCTCAATCACTTTCAATCACTCTTTCAGAAACATACAGAGAATTGTTAGAGACTCAATATTCTTCACAATCACATCAATGTTCAATAACTTCCTCAAATCAACTCAGAATATAGAATAGATTATTTTATAGAACTTGAGCAATCACTTCACCCATCCACTTGACTAGGCTCAACCAACTCTACTCACCAATCACTCAATGAAACAATCCTTGCTTACAAACCCTATTCCAAGCATATGAACCTTCACTCAAAATGTTTCCAACAATTCTTATCAACCAATCTCACATAACAATGATACTCATGTTCTTTTCAAACCCTAGTTCAAGTTCTTCACTCAACCAATGGCTTCAACAACAATGCTTATAAGCCAAGGTTTTATTCTAGAAAACCTTGAAGCATTAACTCAACACACTCAATAAGGAGACCTACTTAAGTCCTTTTCACTCCAAACTTGTTTTCTATAAAACCAAACAATCAACTCAACTATGGAAGAATATGCCCATACCTTTTTCTTAATGATTAAGGAACCTCAAAAATCTTCCACAACCACAAACACTTCTTTTCCAAGCTCAAAGAAGTTATAAGATGATAAACTCTCTCAAATATAAAATGTAAATATCAAAACTTATATACATCTTATTACTCCATCTTAAAGAAATCATTTATCAACAATAATTGACCAAACACACCTTACTCTTCTCAATATTGCAATAATTGATTAAGTCACTTTACCAAATATATGCAATAAATCAATTTTTAATTCCCGAAGGTAAAAACAATATTACCCTAGTAAATTTCCATTTACCACTTAGGTAAATATCATAACCAATTTACCCCCTATCTCTCCCTAGCCTTAGCAAAGTAAAGAATAGTTTTTATTTCTATTAACCCTTATCTCTCCACAACCTTAACAACTTAATTAAAAATTAAATCAAAAATATAAAAACCTTTTATATCTCCCGCTCTGCATTTTGTGGGATTCAATCTTGCACTCTCTCCCTTGCTAGCGCCTTGGTCGTGGCTTGCTAGCCGTATGAGCCAAGCACTCATGTGCCCACTAAAAGTTCATAAGGTGCTTTAATATTTCGTCAAATCCTTTAGAGCCCTTGGCTCCCTTCTCCTCTTGCCATGTAGTGTTTTCGATGCGCCCCCTTCTTACTGAATGCACGAGCCTTTTTGTTCACTGCTCCTTGGCACTTTCTCCATGAATATTAGCATGATTTTCAACACGAAAATAATCAAAGGTAATTCGAATACTTGGTTTTGAACTTAGACAAAGATTTAAATACCTTTTGCCTTCCAAATATTGCACGTCGATGGTGTATTAAACTTGGACGTCGATGCCTTTATAATATGCATGATTAATTTATAAATCATTTAAATTCTATTTAGAATATAAATTTTATAAATTAACTTTGTAACCTTTGGCTTTATAAAAATTAAAGCCTCCTTGGGGGTTAAATAAAAACTTTTTGTTGCTCATAATGATTTAATAAAAAATCATTTTGCCACCATGGTTTTAATAAAAACCCTTTATCTTGCCACCAATTTTTTAACAAAAACCCTTTATTTTTTCCTCACATAATATAAAAATAATATTATGACATCTTTTCAATCAACCTCTCGCATTATTCATTTTGACCTTTTGACATCAACTGTAGCTTATTCCTTGACATCAATGATAACTTCGTTCCTTGACATCAATGACAACTTTGACTCAAAATGTCCAACAAGATGGTTTTTAGTCATTGCCATCAGAGCCCAAATAGTTCATAGAGAATATCGTTAGCCCCCAGATGGATACATTCTAGAGCCAAAAATAATTGTGGCCTTTGGCAATAGACTTCATAATAAGCTGAGCAAGGCATATTTTTAAGGTTTTATGATATTTTTATATCATGTTTTCATATTAAGAAAATATTTATCAATTTTCTTGTGTGTATATATTACTAAGTGTGGGCCTAACCTAGGTAGGCCCACTTGATGCTATTGACTTCTTATTATGGGCTATGTGGAGGTGCACTGGGAGAGCATTCAACCTAGGGTGGTTAAGTGATTGGAGCTTACAAAACCCACCCAACTCTCAAGGTGGCATAAAATACCATTAGAGCACCATTGTTATACATTGTAAATGGGGATATTCTCCACCTTAGAGACCCTATTGTAAGCCCTAAGGGGCCATTTGTAAAAAAAGAAATTGCTTGTAATAATATTTTTTTATCTATAAATGAAATGGTACATCTTCCATGTTACATCTATGGTAATCACGGTTGGACCATGCCTTAACCACACTTGGAATTTTCTAGCTTCTAGGAAGTAGGATTAGTCCTTTCATCGTTTTCCTTTGTTTGATATATGCCTTGTGTGTTTCTTTAATGTTTTTATGCTATCTTGCTTCTCTTATTGCTTTTTATTTTTTTCATAGGTTTAACACATCATCAAAATCATCCTAACACAAGATACACCAAGATCCATCGAGCAGGTCTCTCATCATCTGCACCTAAGCCTCACCATTCGACCCCAAATGATCATCAATCCTAATCATTAGGTCCCAAACAGTCAATCAACCCAACTTGTTATCGCTCAGAGCCATACCCATCAGTTAGGTATTGGTCTCACATAGTCCATCATAGCAAAATCC
The DNA here is from genome assembly GCA_028583015.1 of Wollemia nobilis. NCBI lineage: Eukaryota > Viridiplantae > Streptophyta > Pinopsida > Araucariales > Araucariaceae > Wollemia > Wollemia nobilis. The sequence goes on along the minus strand of JAQPPZ010012983.1, from coordinate 3,857,842 downwards.
AAGTGCATATGAATCCATACCACCTTGTCAATAATCAAATTTGGTGTGTCTAAGTTTGGTCATCTTCCCCATTTTTCAGACATCGTCATTTATTTTCTTAGGCTCTAGTTTTCTTTAAAAATAAAATCTTCTTATCAATTTAGGCTCTTTATCAAGTTGTTATTTCCTTTGCTAGGTTGTCTTCTTGGTTATTATGATTCTCTACTTAGATTGGATGTTTTTACCTTTTCCTTTTCCCTATAAAGTCATCCTTTACTAATTCTATTGGCACTATTTTGCAAAAAAACCTTGGTGACAGTGGTCCTTGAGGAACCAAAAACCATAACCATCAATCATAGTCAGGCAAACGTCCCTCCCAACATCAACCATTTAAGGTCAAAAAATCTTACCTTGAGACCGATCAAGAATTGACAGTCAAGATTCTAGAGACCGTTGACTACATAAGCAGATATGAAGCCCCTATAAACCTTCAAACTAGCATTAGAACTTAGGTTGGAAGTTATATCCTTGATTTTTTGGTTTGATTTTGTAAAGGCAATTACATTTTATTAAAGGCTTAATTTTGGACCAATTATTTTTCATTTCTTTTTAAAAGCCTCTACATTAAGCAATAGCAGCATCTCCTACTCATATGCTCTCCTCTCGTATCCCTAGGAATATCTTGAGGATCAAAATGGAGGAGGACACTCCTGAGTTTAAGGAACTTGTCTTCATTTCTATAATTTTGTCATCCTTTCTATCACTTTGTATATCACATTAAATATGATTATGGCTTTGTGTATGCTCTTCCCTTGCACTCTCATATGATCTTGGGGATCAAAAGTAGGTCACAACCCCTAAGGCAATGTATTTCACATCACCATTCACACTTAAAATGAGGTAGACCCCGTATGCTCTCCCCTCACACTGTCATGTGATCTTGGAGATCAAAAGTGTGTCCATCCTTCTAGGTTAAGGAGCCACACCTTACACAAGTACTTCACATTAACAAGGGACCTTCTACTCCATGTATGCTCTTCCCTTTTACCTTGTACAGTCTAGGGAATCAAAAGTTAATAGGTTCTCAAGGTTAATGAACCTCCATCATCACCATCATCATTCTCACATAATTGCATAGAAGTAGATTTTATTTTATGTTCATTTCTTGCTTTCCTAGAATAAATATTTCCTTTTAGCCTTTTACTGCTTTCCTAGATTAGTTTACCTTTCGATTTTCTTAGAATAGTTTTTTTCATATCATTTATGGATTTCCTATAATAGTTTTTAATTTACAAAGTCATTTACCACTTTCTAGTGTAGCTTCATTTCATGTTTTTGTTACACTCTTAGCATAGCTTTTATTTGCATGTTTTGATCTTTTTCCTTAGATTAGATTTTCATGTTCTCTTTTTTGCTTTCTTAGATTAGCTTCTTCCTTGCTTTGGTAGAGTAGATTTGTTTTATTGTTATCGTTTTATTTCTTAGCATAATTTTTCTCCCATTCCTAGGTTAGAATAGATTATAATGATTTTCATGTTTCCAATAAATTAGTTTTATTTTTTATGCACTTTCTTTATGATCATTATAAATAGATTTTCTTTCATTGCCCTTTGTTTTTTTTACATATGTTTATATTCCTTGCTTCGTCATTACTCCTTCTTAGCCATAGGCAAGTTGATCCCTTCCTTTTAACACTTCTTATATTGGTGGTATTTCTTTTTCCTATATCAGTCCAATCCTTTCTTCTATCACCTCTTCCAAATAGGTCCCTTATTTAGTTGTTGATTTTAAGACTCTCTTATCTTCCATCTTGCTTGTTTCTTATTTTAGGTCTCTCTTTCTTACCCCAATCATCTTACCTCTTAATTTACTTCTTAGGCTTCTTCCCCTTTGCTTCTATCTCTGTAACCAATGTATTATGATTTTGGAGTCACAGATAGTTCACAACTTTGACCATTGAATCCAAGATGATTGACAACTATGATCGTGGCTCTAGATGGTCATACCCAAAATGAAATTATAGCTCCCCTCCTATCGTAATCATCTTTCTTTATGATAATAGGCTTTTTGTCTATTTCTTGTACTACATTCTTCTTTAGGATAACGTTCCTTTTAAAATAAATTTCTTCTCCTTTCTTCTTCTTTATCATAGGTTTTTTCCTTTTCTCTTTGCATCTAGGATAGATCCCCTCTCCTTTCTTAGTCAGTATCCTTCCTTATCACTCTTACCTAGATTAGTTTTTCAATTTATTGCTTTCTAAATTAGGTTTCTTTCCATGTATTTTTTTTCTTGCTTAGATTAGGTTTGGTCTTGCTCTTTGCCTTCTTAGATTAGTTTTTATTTTCATGTCTCATTTTTTTCCCTAGATTAGGTTTATTTATAAGTTTATTTTCATGTAGTTTACTTACTTTCCTAGGTTAGCTTTCATTTCATGTCATAAATTAGCCTTTATTTCATGTTTTTGTCTTCCCTCCTTAGGGTAGTTTGCTTTCATGCATTATTGTTTTTGTTTCTTAGGCTCAAGTGTCTGTAATTTCTCACCACCTAGTAAATCACCTTGGGTACCACAGGTCTATCACCTCTCTTCCCATCAATCACTCTTTTTTATTTCTTAGGCTCAAGTGTGTGTGATTTCTCACCACCTAGTCAATCACCTTGGGGGCCATAGGCCTATCACCTCTCTCCCCATAATTCACTTTTGTTTTTTTTTCTTTAGCTTAAGTGTGTGTGGTTCCTCACCACCTAGTCAATCACTTTGGGGACCACAAGTCTATCACCTCTCTCCCCATCAATCACTTTTATTTTTGTTTCTTAGGCTTAGGTGTGTGTGATTCCTCACCACCTAGTCAATCACCTTGGGGACCACAGGTCTATCACCTCTCTCTTTGTCAATCATTTTTATTTTTATTTCTTTGGCTTAGGTCAGGGTGAATCCTCACCACCTAATTAATCACCTTGGAGATCATAGGTTTATCACCTCTCTCCAAATCAATTGCTTTTATTTTTTATTTCTTAGGCTCATGTGTGTATGATTCCTCACCACCTAGTCAATCACCTTGGGGACGACATGTATGTCACCTCTCTTCCCATCAATCACTTTCATTTTTATTTCTTAGGCTAGTTTTTATTTCATGCAATTGTCTTTACTTTCTTAGTCATATACTTATTTTCGTGCCTTGTACTTTGCTTTCCTAGATTATATTTGCCATCATGTTTCTACAACTTCTTTTCATTACACTAGAATTTACTTTTCAAAAGTTATTAGCTCTCAATATTTTTTGCATTGCATCCTAAATAGTCAATGAGCATTATAGATTAGTAATTGCATTTAGTGTAGGCACACTTTGCATCTTGCATCTTTTGGATTAGCTTTAGTTGTGCATTTCAAGTAAGCATCCTCGACACACTGAACAACACAAGAAAAATATTTAAATCACACACACTTGCACATTGTTTTGCAAAAGTTTGTAAAAAAAATTAACAAGTGACATTGGAATTCATCCCCAACCATCAGATGAGCCCTTAGACACCATAGTTTAAATCAAATAGTTTCTTGAATTTCATCATCGAGAAATTGACTACCCTTGGGACTAGCTCGGGGTAGTTTGAGGATTAGACGTCCTTGCTCATGGGACTTAATAATCATTGGGTGTGCAACTATCACCTTTGACCAAGCCCACCCAAGGGTGAAGTGGAGGCCAATTTTTAGACAGCGTCACCTCTTCCTGGAGGTCCCTTTTCCCTTATGATACCTGGAGCCAACCCTACCATAGGAAGCTATTTTCAACTATTTGTGTGTTACCTCTCATAGAGGAGCATGCATAAACACACCCTTGTAGATACCACCCCAACCACCCTTTTATATATTCTAGGGGTAGGCTACATTAAAACACTCAAAACAAAAATAAACTAAAACAAAACAAACTAAAACATATCAAATATAAAAAAAATTGGATTTAAAGAGAGTTCCATGTGATAATGCAAGTGACCTCTAGAAAACGAAACTCGATAGGAAGGGGAGAGCTAGGGTTTTGACGGCCAAGATGACAGCGGGCGGGAAAGCTTCTGCGGGAGAGCATGGGAATGCCAACAGACTGAACCAAGGGCACATCAGGGTGAAGGGAGGGCAGTCAGAGATCGGGGGCGCTAAGGAGTCCTCACCAATCGAAGAGGATGTAGGTCATGACAAGGATCCACCAGACAAATGGGGAGGTGGACCTCAGAAGTCGTACGCTCAGGCAGCGGCTTCAGAAACCCTTAGCGGTCTGCTCTCCAAGGAGTTGTTTCCTGTCGGGGACGAGTTGGACATCCCGACGGGAAATTCTTTCAAGCTTTGTGGAATTCGAAAAATTTACCCTCATCGGTAAGTTTATTGGCGGCCGTCCCGACATGGAGACCATTCGCAAGTGGGCGGCAAGTAAATGGCGAACCTCTGGTCACATGGAGTTGGCGGCCTTATCCCGAGGTTTTTTTGTGATTAGACCGAATAACAAGGAGGACTACTGTAAAATCCTGGCTGGTGGTCCCTAGTTCCTAGGTCACAGAAGTCTCTTTCTAAGGAAGTGGGGTATGGACTTCAACCTCGAGACCCAAAATATCAACATTGCTCCAATATGGGTTAGACTCCCAAGTCTCCCCCTCTTCTGTTGGCATGAAAATGTAATCAGAGGAATTGCACGCTCCATTGGTGAGTTGGTTACCATTGACCCTCCCACCAAAGCTCGAACCAGATTTGTTCAAGCTCGGTTCTGCATTCTGGCAGATTTGGAGGCTGACCTTCCATCATCCATCACTCTCCGGTCTGGAGATATCATTCTTCACAAGCAAGCCATTGTGTATGAGAACAGACCGACTTTCTGCCCCCTGTGCAGTTCTCAAGGGCACCTCCAGTCCAACTGTCCTCTTCAAAATCCAGGGATGAAGAAACGGGATTCCAGCAACCCCTTGGAACACGGTGAAGGTCAGACAAAGCTCCTCGCCGCAAAAGGGCATGATTCTCCGGGCCCGTCTAGGGACCATCCCAAATCCTCCCACCCGATGGAAGCGGTCTCCCCCAAACAAGCCTCTGAGCCGTGTGGTGCAAGCCCTCACCTTGGACCACAAGAGGAGAAGGACCAGTCCCTTCCACCAATCACCGCACAGGCAGATTCACCCAAAATCCTGGACCATAACCACCCCGAGTCCCAAAATGTGTCTGGAAGATTACCTACTAGGAAGAAGGGGTGAGCAGTCAGGTAATATCAGGCCTCGTAATACGAGAAGCCGAAAGCAAGGTGTTGATTTTGGTAGCGAAAGGAAGCAATGTCGTCCCCCCAACAAAGACAGGCGGGACAAGGAGACGACGGTAGATGTTGCAAATGGTACTCAACGGCTACTTTTTCAGGATGATTCTGATTCCCAGATGGGTGACTCGTCTATCCCAAAACCTCCCCTCCAGCAAGGAAAGGGAGGTAAGAAGAATATCAAACTGTTGAGATGAAAGTCCTCTCATGGAATGTGAGAGGGCTTAATGCAGCTACCAAACGGAGATTGGTGGCTGATCTCAGAAAAAGGACGAATCTATCCATCCTAATTTTGCAAGAGACTAAGACCGATGCTATCTCTTCTGCCATAGCTACTAAGCTCATTTGGGCTAAGGCAAAATTCCTCTCTAGTCCTGCGGTGGGAACGGCAGGCGGTCTCATGATTCTTTGAGATCCAGAGATTTTTGAGGGCAGCCTTCTCTCAACTTCTAGCAGGATTATCAATGTTTTGTTTCATTCCAAAGCCATTAACTTTTCTTGGATCCTGTCTAATGTGTATGCCCCAAACTCTATCTCGGAGAGAGCGAGAAATGTGGAAGGCTATTTCCCAGATGAGGGAAACGTTCTGTAATTTCCCTTGGGTTCTAGGGGGAGATTTCAATTGTCCTCTTCACCCATCTGAAAAGAAAGGAGGATCAGACCACTCTAGCCACAGTCTGGAAGACTTTCGAGATTTTGTTTCTACCAATAACTTGCTTGACATTGACCTCAAGGGGGCATCCTTCACTTGGAGCAACAGGAGGATTGGGAGCAATCTTATTCAAGTCAAGCTTGACAGATTCTTCATATCCCAAGAGGCTATTCCCATACTCGGTGCGACAACTCTCTCGGCCTTATCGAGGATTGGGTCTGATCACAATCCTATTGTCCTGGAGACGGTTGATGGGCCTGTTTTTAAAACCCCCTCGATTTGAGCCCGTGTGGATTTCTCACAAGGACTTTAGAGGGTTGGTTACGCCTGGTGGCGAGCAGAAGGTAGCAGGTTCCGCTTCCAAGAGAGTGGCCTTAAAACTCAAGTTAATCAAAAGGAATTTGAAAACATGGAACAAGGAGGTGTTCGGCAACATTTTTGAGTCCAAAAGGTCCATTTTTGCGAACCTAAAATTGGTGGAGGAGAGAATGGAGCTCGAAGGTTACACCGATTGCCTCAGGGAGGAGGAAAGGAGGCTCTTGGTGGATTATCATTCTATTCTTGCAAGGGAAGAAACTTTCTGGCACCATAAATCTAGGGACCTCTGGTTGAGAAATGGAGACTCCAATACGAAGTTTTTTCACGCGTCAACTTTGCGGCACAGAGGGGCTAACAAAATCAGGGAAGTGGTGTGCAAGGATGGACACGTTACCAAGGATATTGAGGAAATCCGAAGTGAAGCGGTTGACTTCTTCCAGGATCTGCTCGGTGTTCCTCCCAACAGTGATCTCCAGGTTCAGAAATCTCTGTTGGATAACTTCCCAGTCAAAGTTCCTCCCGAGGTAAGCTCTAAGCTTCTGGAGCATTTTTCTATGTCTGAGATTAAAGAAGCTTTGTTCTCCATGCAACCAGACAAGGCGCCTGGGCCTGACGGTTTTCCCCCTCATTTTTTTCAAGTTATGTGGGATGTTGTGGGTTCGGATGTGTGCGAAGCAATTCAAGAGATTCAAGCCTCCAGATCCATCCATCCAAAACTAAATTCTACCTTTCTTGCTCTCATCCCTAAGTCTTTCGCCTGCAAAAGTTTCTCTGATTATCGTCCCATTAGCCTGTGCAATGTTTTTTATAAAATCTTAACCAAGTCCATAGCCAACCGTCTGAGGTCCCTTCTTCCCTCCTTGGTTGGTCCTTCTCAGGGAAGCACCGTGAAAGGCAAAAAAATTCTCGATGGTGTCATCACCATCCATGAAACCCTCCATTCTGCTCACCGCTCCAAAAATGCTGCTCTTTTCCTCAAGCTGGACATGAATAAAGCTTTTGACAGAGTTGACAGGAGGTTCCTCTGTGCTATCCTCTTCAAGTTTGGTTTTCACCCTCAATGGATTGACCTTGTCAGTAGTTGCATATCCACTCCCCCCTTTTCTGTTCTAATCAACGGATCCCCTGTCGGGTATTTCCAAAGTTCCGGAGGCCTCGGCACAAGGTGACCCTCTCGTCTCCTATTCTATTCATCCTTCCGGTCGAGGTTCCGAGTTGGTCTTTCAAAGAGGCTCTTCGTCAGAATAAGATCTCTGGCATTTTTCCCACCTCCAGAGTCGATCCTGTCTCTCATCAGCAATTTGTGGATGACACCCTCATCTCCACTGGGGCGTCCGTCACTCAAGCCAAATCCATCAAGCGAATCCTCTCCCATTATGAAAAGGCTGCCGGACAGAAAGTCAATTACATCAAAAGCAAAATTTATTTTATTAACACTCCTATGCGAAGGCAGCTCCGCATAGCCAGAATTTTGGAATGCACTATTGATTCCCCGCTCGCGTCTTATCCGGGTTTGCCTCCGGTTTGTAATGGCCGAGCCAATGGAAGCTTGTGGGACATGATCCTGGAACGTCTTCACAAAAAGCCGAGCACTTGGAAAGGCAAATTCTCGTCGCATAGTCGGGAAAGCCACCCTTACCAAAGCTTGTCTCCAAGGAATCCCAACTTACTTCATGTCTGTGTTCATGCTGCCTGTTTCTGTCCATTCCAAGATTGAAAAGATTCAGAGGACCTTTCTGTGGTCTGGCAATGAAGAAAAATCCAAAATTCCTCTTGTGGCCTCGGGATAAGGTTTGCTTGCGAAAGGACCAAGGTGGCATGGGAATGAGGAGATCAAGACTCATGAACACTGCTTTGATCGCTAAGCACGCTTGGAAGATCTCGACTAATGACCCAAGCAGAGTGGGTCAAGCCGGTTAAGAGGAAGTATCTTGGATCGAGTTCTCTTTTTGATGTCGGGATTCCTCCTGAAGCGTCTGCCTTTTGGAAATCTGTGCTTCAAGCCCGCTCTCTGATCGACTCTGGTGCTCGCTGGATTTTGGGTGATGGCAACTCCATTCTCTTCTGGAAGGACAGGTGGGTTACTAATGGAGCTCTCGAGTTGAGAGCGGACCTTGCTGGCCTAAAAGCCCAGGTGGATCCAAATTCCCAACTCAAGGTTGCAGACTTCATTGATCGGAGCTCTCTTCCCCCTCGGTGGAATTTGCCAATCCTGGACGGCTTTAACAATGAAATGACTTTTTTGTCTAATATTCTTCGGTCTGCTTTTAATTCCATCTCGTTAGAAGAGATGACGAGAATCATCCGGCGTGGCACGGAGGATGGTCTCGTTCTCTGTCAAGACCGCCTATGACCTTCTTACTTGCGAGATTTCCATGGATCACCGATGGAAAGTGATTTGGAGGAAGGGTATTATTCCTAAAGTTAATTACTTTGCATGGATTGCCTTTCATAATAAAGCCTTAACCATCGACAACCTCCATAAGAGGGGTTTTGCTATTCCCAACAGGTGCTTCTTGTGCTTTGTTGATTGTGAGACGACAGCACCACTTATTTTTGCACTGTCCTTTTTCCCATTCTGTCCTTGGCACTGTCCTATCTTCCTTTCAAATCCTTTGGTGCACTCCCCGCTCCCTCAAAGATGCCTTCCACCAATGGCCCAATCCTTTCAAGAATCCTAAACTTCGCTTCCTTCTTGAGGCCTCTTTCCACCACTCCATTTTGCAGATTTGGCTAGAGAGAAATTCCAGAGTCTTCGGCAAGGTCCCTAGAGTACCTCCCTGTGTCGCTCAGAGAGCCTTATCCTTCGCCATTGAGAATTCTAAAGTTGTTCCTAGTTCCCGTCCCCGCCTTCCCCGGCGAAGCGCCGATCTTCCAAAGTTTGGGCCTTTTCCCTATTCTTGATGGTGTTTCTAAGTCTCGGCGTGGGGATGTTATTTGGACCAAGCCCCCGTGGGTCGGATTAAATTAAACTTTGACGGTGCGGCCAAAGGCAATCCCGGCCCCGCTGGGTTCTGGTGGTGTGGTTAGAGATCATAACGGGAATCTCGTGCTGGCTTATTGTGAAGATTTGGGTGCCCAGACTAATCACTATGCTGAAGCCAGAATTGTTTTGAAAGGTATCCAGATCCTCTCCGAGGATCCTCGGCCTTTGATAGTCGAAGGTGATTCGCTCAATATAGTCAACTATCTGCTAGGCTCTAAAGACCCGTCTTGGAGGGTCTACAACATCATTCTTGAGGCTAGGATGCTCCTCTCTCAACATGACAGGTGGAAGGCATGCCATATTTTTAGGGAAGGAAATCGCATGGCAGACCACATGGCCAACAAAGGGCTTGTGACCACGTGTCCTGTTGTGTGGCGCTCATGCTTCCCGTCTGAGGTGGTGAGTTTGGCCAATGCGGATATCCTCTCATGATGTTCTCCTCGCTTCAGAAGGTCATTCGTTTGGTTTGGTTGTTTTTGCTTTCGATGGTCAAATTTCTCCAGCTAGTGTTTTTGTTTTCCTTGGTAAAATGTGGTTTGTTTCCAGGATATTCATACATAAGGGCCCTACTTATAGCCTTCGGGCAATTAGCGCTTTTGGTTTCTCGTCATCAAGTTTATTCCTCCAGCCACAAGGCATGATGCACATTCCAGCCAGGCTGATTTTGTACATAAGGTTTTGGGATCCTCTATAAAAACCCACTATTAATCTATTAAAATAATTACCAAAAAAAAAAAACATATCAAATACCAACAAAATCAAAATCAAACAACACAAAAAAGTCCCAGACAACATAAAATAGTAAAACATGCTCACTTGAGCACCCACATCCTCATTTTTTGTTTGTTTACTTGTTTATTTCCTTGTTTGTGTAGATAGCATACCTTTCTTTTATGAAAACCATTAAAAACAACCATCTAACCATCAAAACACCCCAAAAGAAAGCAATCCTACGACCTTTATGTCATTTTTCGGATTCTATTGTTAGCATATATTTACTTAGTTATTATTACATTATTTAGTTGTTAAGTTGTTAGCAACCATTAAGCTAATCTGGGCCTACGCTGTATTATTTAATCAGTGTTGGTATAATGAAATTATATACTATTTTTCTATATGGTATCAGAGCGGGCTCCGCTCCTGAGTTGGATTGCACAGAGGGAGGATTGGTGTTTGCTTCTGTCCATCGATGTCCATAGATAGTGATTACAGCACACCACGTAATCCAAATTCATCCACTCAGGTGAATGGTTGATGGCACTCTCAACCCTCTGAAGTGTCATTGCTAAGCAGCAGATCTATTCGAGAGGATGAATTGGGTGGAGGATAGTCGCAAGTTGTAGACAAATCAGACGTAGAAGATTTTTTTGTTCTGTGTTGAAGAACTCCTTGTGACATTAGGCGATGGAAACAATGATCGATTGTGGCATTGATCGTATTCTAAAACATTCATTGAAGACATCGATCGTCGAAATATTGGGAGGTTTGCTACTCGATCACAGAGGTGGCCCCGCCTACAGCGGGAAGACGCACTGCTTGGAGGTGGATGCTTTAATGATCGATCCAGTAGAAGGATGCACACTCACAAATATTTATCTGCATAAAGTGACCAATAGCCCCCTCAGATAGCAGCAGGTAGCGATCGATAGAAGATGATTTGCAATTTTCCTGACTCAGTTGCCGGTACAAGACACAATTCGATTTAAAACCTGCTCCATCGATTTTTTTTTTAAACCTGCTCGATCAATTTTCTACCTGAGCTAGAGAAGTATCCGCGCACCAGAGATCGATCTGCGCACCACAGGTAAGCCATCAAAATTGCCCAACGAGCAGATATTTTCCAAAGAAAAGACAATCGCATTGGAGGACAGCAAGCAGATCTGCAAGACGTTCATGCAGACGTTGCTTGAAGGTGAAGAAAACTAAAAAAATTAGCTATTTTTTGTGTGAAGAAAATTGAAGATTCGATGGCCAAGCAAAGATTGAGTTTTACTACATAAATACTCTGATGCAAGATCCACCAGAGGCGTCATGCGGAGTGGAGGGGCTGCCTGTTGTAGAGTACCTGAGCGCCACCAGGCCGAGGGAGTTACTGAAGGTCGAAGCAGCATGATTTCGCAGCCACCAAAGGGTACCACTCGAGCAGCGCCACTGGAGGACAACGCAGCCACCCGAGCAGTGCCAACAGAAGAGGCACTGCTTCTAAGGAAGGGTCACGATGGAGGCTTCAAATAAAGGGTTTTACCCTTTAATCCCATCCGAGGTCGTAGCTTGGCTGGTTAGTAGCCAAGCCTTGGAAGCTAGAGGTTGGGGGATCAAGCCCCACTGACCCGCCCCACGGAAAGGAAGAGGTATTTTTTTTGCAACATTATATTATTTTTTATTAAATAAATTCAATCAATAATTTAATAGTTGTTTTTATTAAATCGGTTATTATTTTTAATTGATTTTTTTTTAAACATATTTAATTATTGTTGTTTTTTATTTAATTTAAAATTTTATTGCAATTAAAAAAAAAAAAAAAAAAAAAAGGCAAATTTTAATTAAATTTTTTGATTAAAATTTAAAATTTTGCCAATTACAATCAAAACAAAGGAGGAATTTTTTTTTTCTCACACCTTGTAAAGGCAAACAACATGGCATACATTCATCAATACCTGAAACCTATTTTTTTGGGCTTCATAAATAGCAATTTTTTGTTTGAAGTACTTCACACAGGGGGAATTTTTTTTGGTGATATATTGTGCTCATCTGCCTTCGAGGTAAGCTTTGTAAGAGCCTTTTGAGGCTTCATTGTTGCATTTTTTGCACTAAAGGGGGGATAAAAAAAACTCTCCACTATCTTGCACAAAGGTGAGATATAATTTTGCAAAAACAAATGGGGAAGACTTATAAGGGTGCATTTTCGGCAGTGACCGACACCTTAGTCAAATTTACTTTTGCAAAATTCATTGTAAAAGGTGCATTTTTGGCTGTGACCGACACCTTAAAAGATGGGCAGATCAAAGAAGAAAACTATCCCAAAACCAACTGATGATGTTGTTAAATCAGTTAAAGGCCCATATTTTTCCCCACACCTGGAAGGGATAGATTATTATGAAGATGGCACGTTTTGTACACTAAGGAGTGTTGTAAATGCCATAATCAATGATTCTGCGTCTTGTGGAGACATGCAAAAAAATGGTGTTTTAATCCCTATTGGTGCTATAATGGGCATATTCTTGTCATTTTATGCTCTTGACAAAGCACAACAAAAAAGGGACATTAGTGAGGAATCAGAGGTCAAACCCCTAATGGTCAGTGCTTTAAGTGACACAAGTGATCTTCAACCCATGGTGGTGAATGCTTGTTGTGACACATGTGACCTTGAGCCCATGATGGCCAATGATTGTTGTGATACAAGCGACCTCATGCCTATGATGGCAGATATCATTTGTAGCACAGGTGATCTCATTTCAAAAGCAAATTTTTCTTGTGACACTAGTGACTTAAAAACTGAAACTCCTAAGAAAGAACTCCATAATCTCATCAATAGTGACAAATGCCATATTGTTAAACACATTGATGAAGATGATGAAATTGGGTGTTTTGAAAAACACACCAAAGGATATGGATCCAAACTGATGAAGAAGATGGGATTCAATGGTGAGAGATTAGGTAAAAATGAACAAGGCATTAAAACTCCTATAATGCTAAATGTCAGGGCAAAGCATGAAGGCCTTGGCTATTCTGGTCAAGCAAGTACCAGTAAGACCATATTTGTAAATCCTAAATCTCCCACATCTCCTAAAAAGCATTGTTGCAATCATTGTGGCAAAATAGGTCATGTTGCAGCTAAGTGTTGGAGATTACATCCTTGTGATTTTTGTGGATGTACTAATCACTCTTCTTCACGATGTTGGCATAAAATGAAAATGACCAACAAGGTTCATATTGATTATGGATGGACAAATTTCACACAATGGACCATGATGAAAGAAATTTTGTATGGCTTCTACCAAAAAGGTAAAACCTATGGTAGACCCCGAGGCAAATCCATTGGCAGACCTAGTGGCAGTCCTAGAGATAATGACCCAGAGACAAACCTAAAGACAGACCCAGAGACACAGTTCTAGAGGCAAATCTACAGGCAGATCCAGAGGCAGATACACAGGCAGATCTTGAGATAGAACCAGAGGTACAATTTCAGAGGTATGCTTAGAGCCAAAGCCAGAGCCGAAGACAAAGCATGATCCACCATTCTTTCATTTCTCGTATTCTTTTTCACTATATTGGGGTAGTTATATACTTTATCCAGATATTGTTGTATGGGGGGTGTTAGCATAGCTAGTAGTTATATAATTACCCAAATAATGTAATAAGGGGGGATGTTAGCATATATTTACTTAGTTATTATTACATTATTTAGTTGTTAAGTTGTTAGCAACCATTAAGCTAATATGGGCCTATGCTGTATTATTTAATCAGTGTTGGTATAATGAAATTATATACTGTTTTCCTATATCTATAACCCCTCTAACCTCTCAAGATTCAGTCATTTTATCCCTAACGGTTCAAAGTAGTAACTGTCATACCCTAGACTATTGATAGTTGTGGTTGTCAGACCCCAGATAGTCATATTCAAGGTTAGTTTACAACATCCCCTTTTTGGTTTGTTCAATCTTCCACATTTTGTTTTATCCTGAACTACTTATTATCATGTCATGAAGGTAATCCCAAGCTCAAGTGCACCCTCCCATGGACCATTTTGACTTTATCCTCAATCCTTTTGTAACTCGTCCAATCCATTTGGAGGAGATACCACTCACCTCATCTAATACCCTCTCCACCATTTGTCCTATCCCATGTCCAACTACCAAGGCTCGTTCTTGACCCTTACATTCTGATATAGGCATAATATCTCAAACCACATCAACCACTCTAACCAAAACCCCTCCTAAGAGGACTATTTTGTCCTCCTTGCATCAATACACATCATACCTACCACATCTTCTTCCAACATCATCTCTTCTCCCTCGTCTCTTGACATCCAATCATTTATCTCATGCCCTTCACATTGTCCAACATCCACAACTTTGCCACTCATCCTCTACTCTTCCTCCACTTTTATCCTATCCATATTCTTATCCCTACCAACTTAATCTTAACCATGTCATCAAACCATTCAAACCTATTGAGCCCACTCCAACCTCACCTCCAGATGATCTAAAAAAGCTTCGGATCATCTCATAAATATTGAGCTACAGTCAAGTCACCAAGGAACCTCCACATCGCCCTTACATTATTTCTCAATCCAATCTTCCTCCACTCCCCCTTCTTCATCTCGACCTTCAAATTGACCTTAGCATCCTCATCATCCACCTCATACCTAGACACCCCTAACAAACCCATTGTCAATCATCTTTCAAAAACTATATGATACAAAAATAATCTCTTTACATGATATTTGACTAGAGAAAAATAAGCCCAAACCAAAATGGTATAAAGTAAATTACTATTGCATCTACCATCATCAAAGGGTCATGATATTGATGACTGTCTATATTTCAAGTATCTAGTACAAGATCTATTAGATTACAAGGAATTAATCATCTCATCAAAATGAGTCCCCTCCCAATGACTCCATTTTTCTTTGATCTCCCCCTCTTCCTCAATCGTCTTCTTTAACCCATCTACATCTTGCACATAACCACCACTTAAAATTGCATCCCCAGTCACATCCCATCACAAATTACCCTATCACTTCAATTGGATGACACTACATTATCAATGTTGTCACAAACTTAATCAATACTCAAAACGCATTTTTGAAATCAACATCTATCCTAGAACTTTGTCTAATACTATCATTAGTCCCCTTTCGATTAGGAAAAAGGTATAACTTCTCTTCTAAAATTAAAACCCTAATCCACTATCTATTTGGTATGCTCCATGTCTATGTTTGTACAATTTACCATGCCTACGCTACATCAAGATAATAACTTAAGACCACTTATAATCAATTCCTAGCATCTTGAGGTAACCTACCATCTGGTTGGCTAGCTTTCTAAATCAAATGACCTCATCGATCTGTCAACGACAAGGTTCAAAGATATTCATTCCTTCCATCATTGGGGCATCCTACATTCATCATGATTCGAGATAATCTTACACCTCTTCTTCACATGTCACTTTGGTCCACTTATATCACCCATTCATCATCCATCATCGTTTATTCATTCACTACATCTATGCCAATGCTCCTTCTATCCCCCTATTTAGTCTACTTCTCACCTCCTTTATCCTTCTCATCTCCTTCTCTAATAGGGTCTATGTCATTGTTGTATGGTCATGCTACGAGCGGATACATACCAATGGTTAGTTTCTTATTCTCCCTTTCTTTTTCCTCCTCACCATTCTTTACCTTCGTCTATTTCCCCCATTCCTCTTAGCTTCTTTTCTTCGTTATGTTCCCCCTTTACCTTTTCTCTTTCTCTTCATAACTCTATTATTCCTACTAATTCCATAATTGGGGGGAG
Source organism: Wollemia nobilis (assembly GCA_028583015.1). Taxonomy (NCBI): domain Eukaryota; kingdom Viridiplantae; phylum Streptophyta; class Pinopsida; order Araucariales; family Araucariaceae; genus Wollemia; species Wollemia nobilis. The sequence continues at coordinate 3,842,106 of JAQPPZ010012983.1, read as the reverse complement.
TCCATCCTCTTCCTAAACCATCATCTAGTCTAGGGGAGTTCGTACTCCTTCCACCTTCCCCTTGGTTTGGGGGGGAGTTGTAACCCCTTTTACCTCCAATTTTATCACCTCACATAACACCCACGTTATCGTTTTCTCACATAACACCCACCTTATAGATTTATTTATATGGTTTTCTAATCATGATTTGTTTTATTAATCTAGGGTATCTATACAGTTATCTATGTGATGTTAGTGTATGTATCTCTTCTTAGCCCCTTTGCTCATCCTCCACCCTCTCTTGTCTCATAGGTCATCTTGTTCATTGTACATTGCATCCCCCCTTCACCTAACACTTATCCATCACACTCATTAATCATTCCTATCATCATGGCCTCTTGTCCACTCTTTGTCCTAAGTTGTTGGAATCCTGAGGTTCTTTTGGTTATTCAACCATACCTAGCGTTTCACTCAATCTTTGATCAATATCATTAGGTTCTAAGAAAATACGAGCCTCCCCTGGTTACCACATGTTCTCTCTAGGACCACACACATATCTCACACATTAATCATATTTGGAGTATAGGGAATATGAAGCCATGTGTAGCTCTAGCCATAAAGTAAACATTTTCCCCTACTCATCCTATCATGCATATAATCCAAACCTAATTATATAAGAAATAAAAATTTACTAATAGATCCTTAGGTATTTTAAACACCTCCATTGGGGTTGTAGACACCCGACTAGCAGTGGAGCTACATCAAAGGATTATGCAACTATCTCCACAAGGGTTATGGATGCTTGACTAGCAGTGGAATATACCCTTTGCATGGCAACATGTTTGTCACATTAGCGATCTTATTTTGTATAGACCTCTTACCACTCATGGATGAGCTAGCTTATATTAGCTTAAACTACAATTGGTTAGTCCAACCTTGCTCAAAATAAAAAATTAACCTCATTGCACACACCTTGTTCCTTGAGTGAATTGATTCCTCTATGATTTTCTAGATCTTCCATGGTGTCTACTTGGCTACTAGATAAAATTGATTGCTTTCACTAGGGTGTTTGAGTTTTTTAAAAGACTTTCAAAATCTAAATTCTTAGGATACTTGAGTGACAAGAATTATCATTACCTACCTTCCCTCCATCCATCATCCCACATCTCATTTTGTATCGTTATCCTACATCCTTTGGTATTGTTCATTCCACCCATATCATGTTCATACCCTACTCCTTATTGTTGTGTCATTATGATTGTCTGTATGCCCCAAATTTACTAACCTCATTATGATTGGCAATATGCATGCATACATTTCCTAAAAATGATCAACCAAGCATTTATCTCTATTTATTATCTAATCATGACCATAATATATCACATTATTTCTATCTACTCACATCTATCTATACAATCTATAACCAAATCATTAGCACATAAATTAATCTATATATCATCCATAAATAAACCCTCATACATCATCATCCATGCCCATAGGCTACATTCAAAATACTCGTGGACATATCACTATATTCCACCACTATTACATCTATAAAAATTATGGCCCCATTGACCACATCTACAAAATAAACACTCACTATTATCCACCCTTAGTATCTCCACTACCCTCTTACCTTGTCCTACTAATGTTGCTCATCACTACTACCCTCCTATCTCTCCACCCCTTAAGCAGATCCTATTATAATACTTATGAGGTCGATGGATTCATAAACCATAGCACTAGTGGTGCAATTGATGGTGTGCTCCTATGGCTCTAGTGTGATTGTGATGCTAATGATCATGAGGGTGGAGCCATGTTTGGCCTAACCATATCTTCCTCTAATATCCCTATCTAGTCTCTCTTCCATCACCACCTCACTAGTGCCCTCTCCTCCCTATCTCAGAGCCCTACCATCTCAGCTTGTAATATCGCTATCTCTACCTTCTAACCTCCTATGGGTTCCTATGATCACTCAACCAACAACACCTCAATGCGTCTATGCAACCCATCCCACTCTATCACCACCCTATCCCTATCCTCCTACAAGCTCTATACCTGGGTCTGTAATGTATCTTGCTCCTCATTCCATGTTTTCCATATTTACCTCTCTCTCCCACCTACTCTGCTCCATAGAAAAGGTGATCTCTCTCTCTCTCTCTACTCTTTACCCCTCTATAACATAAATCTACTCCTCCAAAATTACCACACAACTCATTGTATCCATGATGCCCTCCTTAAAATCACCTTGTCTCCATCACCACCACCCTCCTTAGAGGCTCCTCTAGTTGTTGTCATAGATGTCCTAGCTCCACTATCTAATCGATGACACACTCACCGCTACAATGGCTCCTCTTAATCCTCCTCTCCCTCACCCTCATTGCCTCCCCTAAATGCTCCTCTCTTAATACCTGGCTTAAAATATTATACGATCCACCATTGGTCATACTCTAGAGTAGTGTTTGCATCCTCTACATCTCCCATCGCTATGACCTTTTACACCTCATCCCTCATTGGCTCCACCTACGGTGCTACAACAACCTCATCCCCTCTCCTCATATATATCACTAGTAAACTAGGCACACCCTGTTAGAGATAAAACTATCTCAACACTCATGAGTACTAGAAGTACTCATGCTTAGTCCCATGACAATCGACCACTCACCTCCCCTACCATACATGAGCCAAGTGTGCTACATCCTTGTCCCAAGTTGGCCCTCCCCTCCATGGCCTCCAAATAATATCCTAAGACCTTATCCCTACTCATTCATCTTGATAGTAAGCTAACACACCCGAATATGGTTGGCTCACCCTCAACTCCCCATCCTTACACTATCTTAGTGTATAGGGCACCTTTGAACCCACCTTTGTATGATCCTTAAATGGCAACCCTTGAGACAAACACATTTGGATGTACTCCCATGCTCACACCTATAATATGAGACTACATACTAACCCCAATTGCTTCTATCATCAAACTTTGTATGACTCTTTGTACTTTTGGACCAGTAACATTGGGACCCATGTGTATACCTTTGGTGTCCCTACCAAATCCATGATCTGTGACCACCAAAAAGGCTCGCACCTAGTCTAACTATTGCAATTGATGAAAGATACACAAATAGGCATGCATAAATTGACAACAAGAAATAAAATGAATACAAGGAATCCTTTATTAATTTCAATGGAGTCAAATTATAGATTCATCCCTCTTAGGGATACCCATTTGATACATCAATTACAATAGTGTCTAATCCCTCTCAAGGGTAGATGCAATCAAAATGCCTTTCAGGATGACACGAACTGCTCCAAGGTGTCGATGACCTTCTTCTCCATGATTAGAGGTATTTGTTGCGTTGAATGGCATGACCCTGTTAATCCTGCATTCAAGAAACAACAAGAAGCAATTAGTAACAAAGGAGGCCTCTCTTGATGAGGCTTTTAGGAGACATAATATCAAAAGATGACATAAAGAGTATGAAATCAAGAAAGTGAATAAAAGTATGCTAATCTAGTTGAAACATGATAATATGCTATTAGAAACATGCAAGGAACATATATCAATCTATCTAAGCTCCTAATTAAGCAAATGACAACATTATAACATGAAAAAGATCCATTATGCCCTACTTGCAAACATGAAGGAAAGATGCATAAAACTCCTAAATCCTACGGTCAAAAATCTCTAAGAAAGTAAATGAACTAGTAAAATGCCTAATCTAACATACTAAAGCAGATTGCTAAACTAAAAATCAAGGAAATGAGGGATTATACCCTGATCGCGGCTCTATGGTGCGGTGAGCACTGTTAGCCATGGCTGACAGCCGCGATGAGGCTTGAAATGTGTTTGCCCTCCAATCAGGGGTCAAATCCTCAAATCTCCTTGACAAATTGATGGTCAAGGGTCACCTCTGTGTCCTCTGATAGGTTTGGTGGTTGAATTACTTTGATGACGCGTAGATTGTAAGAATTCATGTTTCTTGGCTCTCCTAGCATCCTAGGACTTCCATGGCTTGAATTGCCATTCTAGTATCTCAATTGCAATGACAAAGCTTTCTCTCAAAGAACACAAGTGAGTGTTTATCTCGACAGGGCTTCGTCATGCTCAATTGAAAGTTTCTCCAAAATTTTCCCCAATTTGGAGAGGGGTTTTATAGCACCTTGAAGGGCTATGTCCTAGCTTCATGAGGAAGCCAAGATCAAGAATGGGCAGTTGAGTTTGTTGGATAGAAAGATCCAGAACCTTCCTCGCTCAAACCACTCCAATCCATAACCAAATGACCGTTTGGAACCAACTTTGAATCGATCAAAGGCCAACTGACTTTGAGGCCTAACCGCGGATGACAAGCGCGATCAGATCTGCTAACCGTGGGTGTCAATAGCGGCTAGCACTAACTAGGCAAAGGTGCCCAAATGAGTGGTAAAAACCACTGCTATACCTTGGTATCTATCCAAGGTCTTCCATATGGTCTTCTAGCATGTCCCATATGAGTAGTCGCCTCGACATGACATGTTTTAGGTGTCTACAGATGCCCCTTTTGAGATGCATTGTGAGATCGAACAATATTTGAGCAAAAATAGACCTCCTAAAATGATGTCATAGGTTGCATGATGATCATTAGTCTGATCAACATTAGATGCTCAGGGTCCAGCAAAAGGATGTGCATCCTAGAATCATTGCTTCCAACTGGGTGGAAGGCTTAAATTTGCAAAGCTTTGGCAAGCTCTAGCGACGATCGGGTAGCTCAGGGATTACTATAGGCTTCTGCGCCATATAGATCCGAAAGGAGGAGAGCTACTAACTTAACTATCATATTTGATTTTTGCCCCAGCAAAGGGTAAGCTTATGATAGTCGTTGGCAATGATTCGTAAGACGAACATAATTTTGACAAGATCAAGAGATCTATGATCAAGGGATCTTCTGTTGACTTTGATTATGATTATGATATTATGACTACCCCCTCAAGTGACGAGTCGATGAGGGTAATGACAATTAAATGAAGCGACGAGTCGCTTGACCACTATGAATGATTTGAACAAATTAAGATTTAGCATTTAATTACTTGATTAGGCCTAATCAACTATGATTGCAACTATTAATAATAATTGCATATTTCTATCCCATGGAGCGGTCCAGCCGTAATGGCCTTCTTAGGGAATCAAAATGATAGCAATTCCAATTAGGCATGTGTTGAATCACATTGTCGATGATCTGCTAAAAATATCATAGAAGAATTAAGATGAATACCTCGTTCCCATGGAGCAGTCCAACCGTCTAGGCCTTCTTAGGGATTGAAATGAAGCATAGTAATTCCATGATGATGAATTTGCCCCAAATATCCTTATGGTAATTTACTCATCTTGCCAGATTGCATGGAGCACAAGTCGTTGCAACCACCAAGTGTATAGGGTAAATAACTAGATACAAGGCGCATTTGGCTTTTGATTTTATCTAATTTTTTTGTTATTTTGTGAATTTTTTTTACAATTTTGGTCAGGTGGGTATTTTTAATTCAGCATTTTGGAATTTCCCATGGTGGGATTTGAGAGCATTTATTATAGGTTGCTCACCACGCTTGTCAGTAGTAGCTAAAAAATTTAAATTTCTTAACCGTGGGTCAAACTTGGGAGCAGAAAACCCTAATTCGGGGACCGCGGTTGTCAGGCGCGGTCAGGGCCGAAATTGGAAATATTTAAGGATTTTTCGCAATTTAAAAATTTCATTATTTCCTGTAGCATTTGAAAATTTGAGAGCTCTGAGAGGGAAGAAGACAAAACTGATACGGAATGCTACCGCATTTTGACCTCACCCTTATCCACACCGATGGTGGACCAACCTGGAGGAGTCGGTGCTATTAAGGTAGAAGCACGCATCCTCACTCATTATTTGTTTTTACCGGTTTTTAAAATAAACCTCATTAAGTAATGGGCTAAATTAACCTCATTAAACTATCGGTAATGAACCTCACCCTAGTTAGGATTAGCTTAGGTTAGCTTAGAGGGGAGGGATTTTTAATTTTTGGGGTGTCTCGGGATGGAAAGTGACCCTAAAAAGGTCATTTTTCCTAGCCGTGGCTGGCAGGCATAGTTCCCAATTGTCAATTTGGGGACCATGATTGTCATCTGCAATGGGATTCAAATTCAAATGGTCAAAATTTTGACCGCCATCCCGATCGCGGGTCTGAACCGCGGTTCGACAACCTTAGCAAAAATTTTAATTAATTTTTTTCCAATTTTTTTTATTTTTAGTAGAATTAATTGATCTTTTTGATTTTTTGAAGTGCATTATTCCATTGTTTTTTATGTTTTCAAGATTTTTACTTTTGTTTGTCATTTTTAAATTGTTTTTTATTGTTTTGGTTTGATTTTTAATTGTTTTTGCCTTATTATCCTCTATGCTAGACTTTGACTGCCAAGGCGAGGGAATCTGAGATCCTTCGTAACCTGCACGATGCCCTCTCTCAGGAGGACCAGGAGTGGTTCGATGCTGTGGGATTTGGCTATGTCTTGTGCCTCCCCACTATCCGGGCCGACCAGGCCTACATGACTACATTGGCCCGATGTTGGGATGCATGGACCAATACCTTTCACCTATCGATAGGTGAGATGATAGTTACCTTGGAGGATGTCTATCGCATCTTCCATATCCCTCTGGATGGTGAGGCCATCACATCTTCATCGACTGAGGTGAAGAGGATAGTATTTGCCCAGATATTTGGGTGGTGCAACGAGGAGGTGGAACACGACTTGGACCATGGAGGGGTCCACATTGAGGATTGGTATACAGTGGGGATCTTCACTGAGCGTACAACTATCTTCATGCATCTGATCGTGCAGGTCATCCTGCCCGACTCTTCTAGAGCGAGGTTCCCTTGGAACCTCCTATATAGGGTTTTTGACGTCCTCATGAGTCCCACTAATCATCCACTAATCCTATCCTAGGGGAGTGCACTATTAGCATAACTCTATTATGAGTTGTACCAGATTACTCGAAGGAGCAGAGTTGGCATTGGGTGCAACTTGTTACTATAGATCTAGGGGTGGCAACATATCAGGATCAAGCATCCCACTGAGCTACCTCTGAGGATTGGCACTATTGTGGTGGTGCACCAGTGTTATGTTGCATGTTGGCCTCACGAGAAGGAGGGCTTCAGGAGCAGGTCTCATGCAGGGGACCTGACTCATTATATTGCATGATTCTTGAGGTTGCAGGTGGATCATATTGATTGGCACCCCTACCTAGACTACCCTCCATGGCGGGAGGTTGATGACTAGCTACGTAGGGCACGTAGAGATAGATGGCTCCTTGGACGTAAGTTTGAGGTGTGGGAGTTCTTCTACTTCTCTCGCATCCTTAGATAGTTCGGCATCAGGCAAGATATACCAGAGCTACCGACTATCTACCATCGCCTCCACCTAGAGAGGGACTTGACTTGGCCCAGGATTACTCCACTGGGTGAGGAGGACGATGACTTCTAAGAGTCAAGGCTAACCAATGCAGGGACTACATCAGAGTTTGACACATGGTGGACACTCAGGGTATGGTAGGGCTTTGAGGGCCCCTTGGGTAGGGTCCTAGATGATGCAGTAGAGGGCAGTAAGGGTGCAGAGGTAGATCCTCATGGTCATTGATTTTGTCAGAGTACAAAGGGTGGATGGGGTAAGGAAGTTGTAGAGGAGGTACCACCATTTGAGGAGGATGGTGATGCTCTTGAGGAGGGTGATGCACCACCAGACAATGATATTGGGTAGCTCAGGGCTCATATTGCTAGCCTATAAACTCAGGTAGGCTCTCTACAGATACAACTCTTACATTGGGATACCACCATTACCACTTTGGAGGCAAAGGTGGGGGATCTCCAATCTTGATTCACATTAGGGTAGACTCGATGGTGCAGCTACGAGGAGGAGAAGACCACTTTAGAGGCTAGGATCACTATAGTGGATGTAGAGATCCAAAAGGTTACAAGGCAACGCATCCTCCTATAGTCATAAGTAGATATTATGATGGCACATATTATCGTAGTTCAGAGTGTGAGGTCAGATCCCTCCTCATCACAGGTTACTCTAGCGCCTCTAGCTACTTCAATAGTACTAGTAGTGCCAAAATTTCCAACAACACCATCAGCGTAGGGATTAGCAGGGTTGGACCAAGGAGCAGAGATCAGGAGACTCAGGTCCCTGGTGTAGCAACACATAGATGATGGTGCACGGAGTGCTACCTACATCTCTACTCTAAGAGGGACTATTGGACTACTTGGGGGTGAGATTCTAGAGATGCCCATAGCTTCATGGTCTTAGAGGACTCACACTCGAGATATAGGGCAGTCATCAGCTAGCTCTAGTCGTAGATCTCACAGGTCAAAGAGGACCTCTAGTGCCAGCTCGAGGAGGACTCACAGGGATGGTGGAGGTGATAACGGAGCCTCTTAGGGTGGGGGTGCAGGTGCTACTATGTAGTATAGATCTCATAGATGTTATTGTACCATTTTTGTGTGTAAGGTCGAGGACCTACACAGATGTAGCCTACGGGTATTTTTGACACATGTCAGTGTATTGTTTACTGTCTATTTTTTGATACACACATATATATATATGATCTAATATTGAGACTCATTATATGTGTCATTTTATTGTTTTTATTATGTTTTATGAGATGCATATGGATGCAATGTTTAAATGTGATGCTTATTTTATGCTATATGATGTGATGTATGGATGTCATGCACTAGATAGATGATAAATGTATGACTTGAGATGCAATGATATACATGTGTAGATGGACTACTTATGATGAATGTATATGAATGTGATGTTTTATGTTAAATGCATGTGTAATTTGCTATACTTGTATGCATTTAATATATGTTGCTCTGACATAATCTATGCCATGTATGTATTGCATAATTTCTTTGTTTCTTTGATAATGTTTTTTTTGAAATGGATATGTATGCTTTAATCTCTTAAAACATCATGTATGAATGCAATATGAGTTTGACAATCTGATGGATGACACCATCGAATGTATAACAATCATGAGATGTAATTGCTATATCTTATTATATGCTTTGATCTATTGGGCACCCATATGTGAGATGCAATGATGTATTGTTTCTGTTCATAAGCTTTTGTAAATTAAAATAATATGTATAACATAGTCAGTGGTCATTTTAAATATCATTTCTGACATCCATCTGGTATCTAGCCTATATTACAAATAATTTCTAATAAACAAACTCTCATAAAAGAAAATTGATTTTTGATGATTGCATTGAAAATTGTTTGCTGCTATTTGGGAATTTTTTAGGTTTTCCATGAGACTCAAACACCCTAGTTGACTTATCAAAAGTTGTATACTGACCATACTAGGCTTCTGAAACATAAGGCTTTCGCTAGGATAGATCCTAACTGTTCATTATCCCTGTGTGTGCAAATGAGTATATTTAGATAAGGCATAAGCATACCCCGATGTCAGGTGGGATTCTTTCATCCCATTGCTAAGATTGGGGATCCTCAAATGTCTATCCAATCCTAGGTTTAGATTTTAATTGGACTAGACTACTAGGCGATACAGGAAACCTGAAGCTAGCTCTTCCACATTCAAACATTGGTCTGCATAAAAGCGAAATGCTAATGTATCAGACATATCGTCATGTGTAAGGTACAATAGTATTGACAATTCCAGGGATTCAAGCTCGCCCCCTTATTTTCTTTAATTTTTTGGGATACTTGCTCATGTAAAGTGATAAGAATCACTGTTTATTTTGTACTTCTATTTTAGTGATAAAAACCATTGTTTATTTTGTACTTCTATTTTTCTTTTTCATATATATATCTCTTTTCTTTTTTTCTTCTTTGAGCAAGGTATTTGATACTGATAGGATTTCACTTTGGATTTGATCTTGATTTTATTTTATTTTTGAGGATTTAACTTTGGAATTTCACTTGGGGAATTCATTATGGGATTTTTCTCCTTTATTTTTAAGCAAGGGATTTATTCGGGTAGGGGGAAATCTTATCCTTTTGCCAATATTTCTTGAACCGTTCGCACAAGGGGATAAGCAAGAATAAAATTTTCACATCAGGATACCTGGTCCCTCTTTGTAGCGTTCATATTCCCCTAGTCCTTATTAGAATTGTTTAGTTTGTTGATTAGTGATAGAATTTTGATATGCTAAGGGCTATACAAACTAGACCTCATCTACAAAATCAAAGCAAGCTTTCTACCAAACTCCTGAGAAGACCACTAAGTATGGTTGAATGACCAAAAAACCTTAGTATATTCTTCATAGCAACAAGAAGGGTTGTGTTGAAAAACACAATTACTCACAAGGGTGATAAATGGATGAAAAATATAATGCATAGATGCATGATTGAAACACAAACGTGGTGTCGTTTGTAAGATTGTAAACACAATTTATCCTAATGCAAGTGCGATGGATGATATGCCTAATGCAATGCAATATGAAATGCATGCGGTAATTAGAATGCGATGATGCAAATGAAATGCATGATGCAAATGAAATGTAATGCAATATTTTTGAATTTTGATATTTTCCCAATTTTTTTGGATTTTATTACTTTTTAATTTGACCAAAGGGCTTGCAGACGCCTTTGGAGCCTTTTACAAGATGACCAAAGGGCCTATAGACGCCTTTGGCGCCTTTTGATGCCACTTATTCCTTGTTCTTTCCCCTTTGGCATTGATGTTGTAGTGAATCTGCACAAACAATCTGATGACGTCACATTTCCCTTGAAAATCCTATGGATTTCATTCTGGACCCAAACAAGAGCATTAGTCATGAATTTCAATTCTGGCCCCACCATAGTGTAAACAACTATGTTTTCATTCCGCACTGGCCTTAGATAAACATTACTTGTTGCCATTCCACTGAAGAATTAGACAAAATTACCTTTTCATGAATCCGCACATCTTTATATCATCTTCCACCTTATGTCACCATTTCGGGCCAAAATACTCTATGAGTCTTCCGAAAATAGTCTTCCAACACTTAGCCGCTTTGAAAGATTTTATAAATGCAAAGCGATCACCAATCCGCACAAATTTTATGCTTACGTCACCTTTCTCCAAAAAATTTTGTGGATTCAAATCCTTTGTTGCTAATCCGGAGCCAAAAACAAGGGACGCGATGCGGATTTTCACCAAGTGCAAAATTTGACTAAGTGTGGGCGGACTTCTTACCTTTGTCGCGGATCCGCTCCAAAACATACTGGAATGCGTGCGGAATGGAGCTTTCATGCCTTAGTAAAATTTTCAAAAATTTTCTAAGCATATGTGGCCATTTTGGGCCTACATTCTGGCACCTCCCGGGTGGATTTGCTTGCAAAGCCATAGAACTCAGAGTCTTATCCATTGGGCCTTAGGAGTCAAAAAATACTCATCTTCAAAAATATGCTTTAAAGAATAATTTCCATATAAACATTACCCTCTGAAAAAATTAACAATTTGTTTAGAGGGTAAAGGTTCATATAGAAATCATGCCAAAAACATCATGACTCATCCACTTATAATGAGACTATACCAAAAATATAGGCTTGTTGCCATTATCTTCAAAAATCAGGTATAACTCTACTCCTCTTATAAGGCCTTATTGCAAAATGCCTTCACACAAAATCTGCTGCTCTCTATGCCTCTCTAGGCTTCATGCCTTTATTGTTTATTTCTGACAATTGTCAGAGCAAAAAACAAAAATGCAAAATTTATGCATATGTACAAAAACAAAAGTAACCTAAGTGTGGGCCCCATCTGGACCTGTAACAACTCCATCCTATTCTTCTTTGATTTCATTCTTCTCTCTTCTCCTTCTTCTTCTTCTTCTTCTTCTTTGAGAAGGTGGTTTTTGATTCCTTCCTCTAGAAGAATCACCAAATAGTTGAATCATCAATTTTAAAGATTGTAAAGCCTATTTCTAGGCTGCTTCAGAGGGGTTTGATGTCTCTTTGAGCTGCTTATAAACATATTGTAATTCTCCAATGTCCTCATAGTTAGCAGCATTCCCTCTGTTCACTAGATCTTCCATGAGATCTCTTAATCTGGTAAAATTAACAATTAATTGGACAACTTGCTCTTGGGGTAGTGGCTCTTCAAGAGAATCAATTCCAGATTCATTCTTCAAATATTCATCAATGCTTTTCTGGATCTCTTCCATGGATAGCAAGTTGTGATCCTCCATCCATAGGCCTTTGAAGCCAACTTGAATCATTTCTTTATTTATATCAACAACCTCCCTAATCACACCTTCAATCTTGTCAAACAACAACCAGGCTCTTTGAAGTGCCCTGTGCTTCTTAACCACAATTTTGGTTGCAACTCTGGCAAGATTCCATTCTTTATTAGGAATTGGTTTAGCAGAATCACTGAGTCTGCTATCAACCAATTTGTACATTTGTTCTACCAGAATCACCATAGGCTGCAACTCTCTGGTGATTTGATCTAGGTCTCTCTGAACATTGGGAAGTAGGCGGCTGGCCTCATCAAGAAAATCAATCATGAATTGAAGCCCTAAACATTTCTCTTGGACTTCGGAGAGCATCTCTTTTCTAATCCTTTTCAGTTCAGTTTTAGAAAATCCAGAGGCCTTAGCCTTCTCTATTTGAAGTTGTTACTTTAAACTCTGAATCTCTTTCGCTTGTTCTTCATTCAACTTCTTTTGCTCTCCTAGTTGATCCTTGAGTTTGTTGGCCTCTTGAAATTTTTCTTGCCAGCCCTTGACCTCTTTTTTCAGAGCCTTTTCAACTTCCTTTTGATTGCTCAGAGTCTTCTGAAGCTTTTCAATTCGTTTCTCAAGCTTGCTCACCTTCTCTCTGAATATATCATTTTTCACATAGAAGGTGTCTAAATGGGCTTTGGCCATAATCAGTTCATCCTCTTCAGGAAGGTTATCAATATCTTCTGTGACCTCCTCCACTCTATAATCTTGGATAGTCATTTCATTTTTGGGCTTATTTACAAGTGGAGTCATAGATCTAGATACTCTTTTCCTAGCCACTGGATCAACAAACATACTTCTTCTTGTGACAACCATCCTGCTGGAAGGCTTAGAAAGCTTCTCTACCCAGAAATCATTTGCTCTCTGTGTGGTTGCCTGCTCTTTTGGCAAAGTGATAGGACTTGAAAGACTAGCAGCCAGGGGAGATGAAGATACCAAAAATGATAGGGTAGACTGAACTACTGACAATGGGGGTGTGGGAGTGCTCACAGTAGTCTCTGTAATGATAGTGGACTCTGTGACTACTATTGTTGTTGCTATTGGTAAACTCATAGAAACCGACACAAGACTATCAATTGGATGAATGGTGGTACTTGGAACGTTGTGTCCCATTGATGGTGGTGGTGGTAATGATGAAGATGAAATGATGGGAGATGATGAAGTGGGAACCTCAAATGTTGGAAGTGGGATTTGGGGTGACTGTGGGGGATCATGAGTGACTTGTTCTTTAGTGACAACCAATGAAACATGGGGTGGACTGTGAGAGGGAGAAGGTACCTTTGTCACATTTTCTTGACCAAAAAGGGAGGGAGACTTCTTTGGGGATTCAGGAGGATGTAGAGGAGAAGAGGGATTAGAAATCATACCTTCACCTACAGATGTAGGGTGCTCCTGCTCTACTTCTATTTCTTGTTGCTCCTCTTGATGAATCAATTCTTCTGTAGTAGAAATAGCTACCTCTTTTGCATTCTCCTCCATATCCAATTTTTGCTTCTTTGAAACTTCCTTTTCCCTTCTCTCTGGGGCTATTTTAGTTCTTCTATGGATTAATTGAAAGGAAGCCATCTCACTCTCAGAGTCTTCTTCTGATATATTTCCTTGCACTACTCTAGAAAGTAGAACTTGCTCAGAAATAGGATGTAATTCTACTGATGTTGCAGGGGTAAAAGGAAGGGGGGTGAACCTAAAACTCTCATCCTTCTTCTTCTAGTCAATTTCTGTGTCTAGAGGCTGACCCCCTAGAGCTAAGCATTTAGGCCTAGATACTGCTTCAATAACTGGAGTACTGATAACTTTTTCACTAGAATATTACATTTTTCTCATAAGCTGAGCTCCCTTAGGAAACTTCTCCACTTGTTCAGTGGTAGGATGAAAAGTTTTTGAAACTTCAGCTACTATCAAAGGAGTTTCCTACTCTTCTGATAGAGCTCCTTGATTTGTGGGTGAGGAGAGAGATTCAGAACTAGTTTGGGACTTTTGAACTATTAATACTATGTTTCTGATGTCCTTTTGTCTCCAGGTTCTGATATTTTCATTATATCTCTTGGAAAATTCTTTATCAATCTTCATTCCATACCTAGACTTAGGTTTTCCAATCTCAATCCTCATTCTCCACCAATATGATATCTTCACTACATTCCATTATTCTTCTTCCTCAGCTTCTTCAGTAACATCCTCCTCAGGCTGAGGGTCCTTTTTCTTTGAGGTTTTTCCTTCAATGTCACTGATGGTGGCTTCTGTAAGCCGATGACTCTTCTTCTTGTCAGGGTCATAATCAACAATCTGCTCATAGAAATCCAACCATGGAGGTAGTTGACTCATTTTTGAAACATTCCACTCCAAAAGAGCGGTCTCATCATTATTTCTTCCTTGTTCAAAATGAGCCCTAGGCCTCTTTTCAAATTTATAAGCCTTTTCTCCATTTAGGGCTACATTTCTTGCAGTGAAGATACCATCAGGGTCATAACTCCATATTTGGGGAATATAAAATAGACCTAACCTATCAAGGTATTGGTCAATTAGTTGACTCTACCCCTTCTTAGTGATGGTAATATCCTCCATAGTGCGGTGTGTAAGAAAATATTTTCTCTTTCTCCCAGAACCATAATTCAAATCAATATATTCTACCTACCTCAAATATTCTAAGGCAAAAAGCCTTTCTGTAACAAAATGGGGTAGGAGAAAAGGTTTTCCCATGAAACCATACAATCTAATAATTGTGCCCTCGATCAAAAAATACCAATCTCCTTCTTCAGCACCCTCTGCTCTCATAATTTTCTTAGCTAGGGGTGGTAATCTAGGGCACTCTCCATACATTATTTTTAAGGTAGGTCCAAGAAATTCCAAGTTGAATCTATAATAAGACTCACTGCTTCTCAAGTGACTTGTCCAGTAATAAACCAGCAAGGGTTCCCCATCATTGGTTTTGTCCTTGACCAGAATCCAAGGCATTCTATCCTTAATGGCAGCATAAAACATCCACACCAGACTTGAGCAATACCTAAAACTAGGAGCATCAGAGCCCCTTTTCATACTTACTAATTGCTCATGTATCCTCTGTGCAAGAAAAGTTGGCCAGTCAAAATAAATCACCCTAGTCCCCTTTTCTCCAGCATCTTTCTCATACATTATTTCGTTAGAAATACAATAGGCCATGGCAATTTTCCAGTCGTATACCATTCTATCAGAGTCTAAACCCTCCATGCAGGCCAACATAGAAAATAGCTTAGGGTTTGTAAATTCATCAATAGAGATTGGGACTTTAGGTAATTTCTTCATGGGCTTTGTATCAAGTTGTGATAAACCCATATCTTAAATGAATCTTTATCATTGGCTCATTTCTCCAAGGAGTAAAACCCTTCTGGCTCGATATCTTAAATGTTTTAGGCTTTAATGAGGTTCGACCCTAGGAAAAATATTATGATAGAAATTGGTTGGTGGAATTGAGAAAGGGTTTGCCCTCAGAGGTTTTTATGACTTTGGCTATTGGGTCATAAAATTTAACTATTGTAGATATTAATTCTGGATAATGATGTATAGAATCATAGATGTAAAGAGAGATAAGAAAGGATAATAGCTATCGTACCTTCAATAGAGCACTCTGCTTTTTGTATCTATGGGAATTAACACTCCTTCTTAGCCTTGTTCCTCTTTCTATAGGACCATTTTGATATCTCACAGCTTCTGCTCTATCGATGTACGATGCCACCATATTTTTCTCTAGAGTTTCAAACTCTTGGACATCCTCTGAAGCCATTTTGATAGCAATAAGACTTTGTTCTCTGTAATTTGTAGCAAAAAATTTAGAGTCTCGTTTCACCCTTTACTGCTTTGAGGATGCAATTGACTAGCAAATGGACTTCGAGTGTGCTTTTTTGGTTCTTTTATTTCTTGGAGTATGCGTATCTTCCACCATTAATGTGGCTATTGTACGATCTACCCACTGGCACACTTTCCAACTTCCACTCATTCCTTCTTGGTGGCTCAATGGTGGCATTCTAAATTTTCATTGGCCAAAAATTCAAATTGAACTGCCACCTCACTATGCCTCTTCGGCTACTCTTTGGTTTGAGTGAGAGTTCATTAGCATTGATTGAGGGATCTCTCTTGTATCTCCATGTGGCATGGTCATGAAATTATTGCTTGGCTCTCCTTTGGTTTTTGAAACCTGGTGGGTTGAAGATATTTTTGATTCCATCGACACTTAGCAAATTTCATGCATGAATTATCACCTTGGTTCCGCTCCATCATACTTTAGCTTTGAAAGGTCCCTATATTGGAGATACCTTTGCTTCTTTTGATATTTGGCTCTCTTCATCATGTGGGATAAGAACATTTGCACCATTCCATGGGGATCTTAGTGTATTTTGATGCGGATTCAAAAATGCTCGCCATTCTAGAAAGAATTTATATACTTTTGAGTGCGGAATGGAACATTGTTGAGTACTTTGTCAACACTTAGTCATTTTTGCAAGTTTTTTCTTTTTCCAAGATTTTTCAAAGAAGACTGATTACAAAGTGCAGAAAGAAACTAAAATACAAAGTGCAAAAATAAGGGGAAATAGTAATACAATGTATATACATATGTTACAATGAGCTCATATTTTACACATAGTAGAGCTTGAGATGAAAACCATTCACTGGAATCGGTTGTATGTTCCCCTCTAGGTCTTCCAGCTGAAACACATTGGACTCCTTGGCTTCTACTATTTTGAAAGGACCATCCCAAAAAGAATCAAACTTTTCATGCTTGCCTGGCTTTGCTCTATCAACATTCCACCTGAGAACTGAGTCTCCAATTTGGAATTTTTTGAATCTGGCCTTCTTATCAAACCATACCTTGATATCTAAGGAATGCTTTTGAAAATTATCATATGCCTGAGCTCTATTCTCTTCCAATTGCAGCAAGTGGGTCAACCTAGTTTTTACCGGATCTTCCTCTGACTCTTCCTCTGTATTGACAAGCTTAAGTGTTGGGATCTCCAAATGGATGGGTAACACTACCTCCTTGCCATATACTAGTGCATAAGGGGAAGTCTTAATGGAATTTTTTATAGTAATCCTGTCTACCCATAGAGCTTGGTCCAGCAATAGATGCCAACTTCTTTTATTTCCTTCAAGTGATTTCCTCAAAATTCTTAACAGGTTTTTATTGGTAGATTCTGCAAGTCCATTACCCTATGGATAATAATTTGAAGTATTCTTAAGAGTGATGCCATACTTTCTGGAAAACTCTATATACTTGGCTCCTATGAAATTTGGGCCATTATCACTTACCAAGGCTTCTGGAACCCCAAACCTTGAAATCAAATTTTCCATAAAATTGATCACAACATCTTGATCTGATTTCTTAGTAGGAATAGCCTCTACCCATCTGGTAAGATAATCTATGGTAGTTAGGATAAACTTATGTTCTATTGAGGAATTGGGGTTGATGACCCCAATGAAGTCCAGCCCCCATTGTTGGAAAGGTTCTTCAACTTGTATGGGCTTGAGGGGGAATGAAGCATTCCTTGTCCTTCCAACATATCTCTGACATTTGTCATAGGCCCTGGTGATCCTGAAAGCATCAATGAATATAGTAGGCCAATAATAGCCTACTCTTATGATTTTCAAAGTTGTAACTCTACCTGAGCTATGTCCACTAGCTGGTCCTCCGTGGAACTCTTCCATGACCTTCTTTTGTTGATCATATTTTAAGCACTTTAGAAGAATTCCATCCAAATTTATTTTGTATAGGCCTTCTGGTAGTAATACATATTTTAAAGCATGAAGCCTATATCTCCTCCTTTGGGAAGTATTTATATTGGGGGGCATACTCTAGTTTGGAAATACCTGATCATCTGGTCAACCCAATCGGAGTCTATTGTTTGTGCTTCTTCCATCTGATCTTCATCTGTTGTTTGGCAAGCTATCATTTCTGCTAATGTTGCAGCCTCTGTTAGACCTTGACATAGGGCTCTACCTCTCACCAACTTGGTGGGATGTATTTCTACATCATATTCTTGGATTTTAGTAATCCAACCAACCCTTTTATCTCCTAGTTCACCTTGAAGGATAAAACTTCTTACATCTGGATGAACCACATATACCAGGGTCTTACTCTGTACCAAGTACTATCTGAACTTCTTCAGTGATTTCATCACAACAAATACTTGTATTTCAATGAAGTTATATTTGACCTGGTAATCATGGAGTGTTTGGCTCCAAAAGAATACATGATGCTCTTCACCTTGATTATCCTTTTGAGTAAGCACTGAGGCATAACTTTCTTCAGCTCCATACGCATAAAGGATAAAATATTTACTAAAATATGGATTTATCAGCACTAGGGCTGTTGCAATGGATTGCTTGATAATTTCAAAAGCTTATTTTCTGACTTCAGTCCATTTGAACTCAACATTCTTCTTGAGTAACTCAGATATAGGCCTTACTTTCTATGCAAAATCAGAAATGAATTTCCTGATAAAATTGATTTGGCCCAAAAAATACTGTAAGGTTTTCTTGTTTGTAGGCAAAGGGAGGGCAAGAAGGGATCTGATTCTATCTGGATCTATGGCCATACCTTCTTTTGAGACCACATGACCTAGCAACTTTCCTTCATGAACCACAAAGAATGACTTCTTAGGATTGAGTGAAATTCCAAATTCTCTGCACTTCTAAAAAACTTGCTCCAGGTGTGATAAGTGATCTTTCTTATCATGGGAAAACATAGTCATATCATCTAAATAAATCAGAATGACTTTGTTTATTAGTGCACCAAAGGCATAATCCATGGCTCTCTGAAAGGTGGCTCCCACATTGGATAGCCCAAAAGGCATTCTCTGGTAGGCAAATGTGCCCCATTTTGTGGTGAATGTTGTCTTATACTGATCTTCATCTTTCACCCAAATCTGATTGTATCCAGAGTAACCATCCAGTAATGAGAACCTCTCTTCCCCTACCACTATCTATAATATCTGATCAATCTATGGGAGGGGATAGTGATCTTTGAGGGATGCTTGGTTAAGATTTCTGAAATCTACACACAAGCGTATATCACCATTCTTCTTTCTTACAGGTACCAAGTTAGCTACCCAGGTAGAATGTTTTATTGGATATATGATCTTAGCCTTTAATAACTTTAAGAGCTCCTCTCTCATGATGGCCTCGATCCTTGGATTCATGGGCCTTTGCTTCTACCTAAAAGGCTTTGCATCAGGCTCTAGCTCAATAGTATGTTGGATAACCTTCTTGTCATATACCTTGAGGTCTTCATATGACCAAGCCACAATATCTTGGTATTTTAAGCATAAGGCTTTGATATCTTCAGCTTCTTCTGGTGAACATTTAATTCCAACATTGAGCTTCCTTTCAGTACCAATTTCAACTTCTTTATAGATTTTTTCACTGACTTTCATGACTTGGGTCCTTTTTCTATCCTCATTATCAAACAAGCTCTCAAGGGTGACCAACCCTCTAGGGATGTGATTGTTCTTTAGTTGGATAACATCTTGTTGATCAATTTCTTCTAAATATTCTTCTTGGATAGTGGAGAGACATGCTTCTCTCACCAAAAATTCAATTATTTGTTCATCATTCTCAAAAACCTACCAGAAAATTTGCTTGTCTGGTACTGTAGGTCTGAAAATCATTTTGATTCCCTTGGATTTCTTGATTCCATAGTCTACAGAAGGGTTGAAGTTAGCTCCCTTTGTTTCTAATGAATCTTCCAGAGTATTCTTTTCTCTAGGAATAAAATTTAAATTTAGGGCATCAAAGGATTCCATCAGATCCCATACCCTATTTCTGTAAGCTTTTAGGTAATGGTGCTTACTGCTGCACCTGTTTCTTACTTGATGGACTATTAACTCAGAATCACCATATATATTCAAAATATTAATGCCCATGCTTTCTTCTTGTATCAATCCAAGACACATGGCCTCATATTCTACAACATTATTAGTACATGACCATGTTAATCTGTAGGCAAAATTCTTTGTCCCTTCTGATTGGGACTGTAGAACTACACCAGCTCCTACACCATTTCTGCATTTAGCACCATCAAAGTGCATGATCCATGTTTCTTTCTCTCTCAGATACTGATTGGATATAGCAAGGATTTTCTTCTCCAATTTAGTTGAGATACTATATGTTCCCATACCAGTTCCAAATTGACTGTAATCCTCTCTGAAAGGCAACTCATCCTCAATATCCAATTCCTCAATGTTTTCCACCAGCTCAAATTCTTCCAGGGGATTAATATTGCACATGTCTTCTTCAATATTTTCAATGTGATAAGCTACTAGTTTTTTAGGTGTTATCCTTATTCTCTTTCCTTTGAAAGGAATTACCATACTAGAATAATCCATGTACATGCATCCACCTAATTTTGCAGTAAACTCCCTTGAAAGACATAACCCAAAGTAGGGTTCTAGGTCAACCACAACTATTTCTTGTACTATTGTCACCTCAGGGGCTCTATGTAGTCTCATAAAAACATCCTTTATGACTCCAACTATCTTAATAGGTGTCCCATCCAATTGTAATACTCCAGGACAAGATCGGGTATACTCCATACCCATCTCTTCATAGACTACTTTAGGCATAACTGTAGTTGATGCTCCTGAATCTATCATACAATTTTGGACTACCCAACCTTCCATCCTCAGGGATATATAGAAAGGAGGGGGCTTATTATTTAAAATAGTAGGTGACATTTCTTTCTTTTTTGATGGCATACTAAGGATTGTAGTAGACTGCTTATCTTGTGGATACTTGTTGAGGGAAGCCTTAAGAAGATCAATCTGACCAGGAATGAATAGAGTGTCATACAAGCTAGATTTTGATGGAATATTTTTCATCTCTTCAACAATATTATACTCAGATTTAGTCAGGGTAGGTCTCTCAAACCTTCTTTCTGGCTCACCATATTTCCTTTTATACTATTGAGTGGCTTCAATTCTCTACCTTTTGGTAATGGAGGGGAATCTGAGCCTTTCTTGAGCCTCATATTTAGATTTTATTTGGTCTCTTTCAGTTTCCTTATCCAACCTCTTAGGGAGACTGTCTGTCCTCTCATTACCTTTAGCTTGAGGGATGGGGAAAGCATCACTGCTCTGAGGAAGGGAATCAGTTATTTTTTGAGAAGGGACTTGGAATTGGCCCATTTTTTGGGGATCCACTTGTAAAGCTTTCTTTCCAGACCTTGTCATAATAACAATTGGGCTTTCTTCATCCAGCTCTTTTCCAACCATGATTTGATCAGACTGCCATAACATGTTTACTCTTCCCTTTTGATTTCTTTCAGCTTGATCCATAGCTTGTTGTACATGGTGTTGGTACATAACACAAGATTGAGAGTCATGGGGATCATTGCATACTAAACACCAAATATTTGCAAGAGTAGTATCTGAAGAACATTCTGGTTCCTCATATGTTGCATTCACTCTGACCCCAATACTATTACTAGGGCTAGGTCTCTGATATTTATTTACATATGGAAACCTCCTCTGTTGTGACCTTTCTTGGTCTCTCCTTTCCATTGAATTCATTCTATTACTCAAAGTTTTTAGAGTATTTTGTATATCAAGAATAGCAAAAAACTCCTGAGATGGTTGAGAAGGAAGGGGAGGAAAAGGAGTTATAGAGGATATTGGATTTGGTTGAGGGATTGCATTCATTTGTGGAGATGGAGATGATAAAGAAAGAGGATCGATGTAAGAGGGGTTTGTGGATTGACTTTGGTTATTGGTAGTTTCTGAGTTGTAAGGCAACATAGTTTTGGGGGGTAGTCTTCCCACATTAATTAGGATATTTTTAGCATGAACTGTTGCATTATAAACTTGGGGGAAGGTTTCTACTCTAGATTGTTGTGTCTGTAGACCTAGCTCTGATCCAAGGGCTCTAATGTAATACATATAGGCCAAACATGTAGTTGGTCTAGTTGTGGGAGGTATTCTCTTCCATGTTCTACTGAATCTCAAATTAAAATCTGAGACAGTTTCTTGTTGAGACTTCTGCATGGATGTAAATTGGTTAAGTAGGGAGAAAGGATCAACAGATTCATTAAATTCTTCTATAAATGGTTCATCTAGTGCTTGCCATGAAGTGATAGTGTTATCTTCTAGAGTTCTAAACCAATGTAATATCTTTCCTCTGAAGGATAGGGCTAGAATTCTTACAATAATATCCTCCTCTTTTATGTTGTGAATAGCTTCCAGATTCAAAATATCTTGATAGTGCTCATAAGTTGTCTTCCCAGATCCATCATAAGTGGGGATAGCTTTGGATACAGCCTAGGGGATGGCATTCATTTGGGCTAATCTTAAGGGACCGATTGTATTCCAGCTGGGATATTTCTGTAATGGCTGATTAGGGGCCACATTTTGTGCCATATTTCTAGGTGTAGATCCTGTTGGAGGGACTACTGGGTTAACTGTAGGGTTTTCTTCAGAAAACTCTTCTTCTGAGAGGAAGTCTTGATTCAAACTTCTGATAACCGTAGACCCTCTATAAGGTAATTCACAATAAAAATAGGAGTCAGGGTTATTCCTTTTGAAGGACCTGGTATACATGAAAGGACACTGGTCTATAGGGATAATTATTTTTCTGGGTTTAAGAACTAGGGAGTCACCAGGTGAACTTGCTCTTCTCCACTTATAAGGTCAAGATAATTCACCAAATCTTGATTCCTCCGGGTTGAGATAAACAATAACTCATATGATGGGTTTTCATGTTCCTTGTGAACTGGTCCCATCGGGCATGCCAAAAATTATTGGGCACTGAATTGCATCAAGTTTTACTCAATACTATGATTGTCTATCTTCCTACTTTCTGTCCAGGCTTGCACCCGATAGCTACAACTCAACACTCAACATTGGATGGACCAAAACAAAGTTTCTGATCCAACCTCCAGAGTAGGTTGGTTCCTTGTCAACTTAAACAGGATGTTGACACAATTATGCTCACTTAGGGTTTGGAGATTAGGGTAAGAAAAGGTTAGGGTTAGAGATATGTGAACAATAGTGGATGGATAGGCTAACAACATTGCACTACAACAAAAATCTCCAAAAAATAACTTAAAGACACATTACTCAGATCAACATTATCTCAAGTTAAATGTATTTTCATTCATTAATGAATAGTAGAGAAATATTGTAGACAACAATTTCAATATCCAAACAATGATAATCCAAATAATAGAATTCACCACTATCTAGATTTTATAGAAATGTACTCCTTAACAATAAATATCAAATCCAGAAGCAGATTTCAATTACCTTAATAACTAGTAATCCATTAATTTGGCACAAACTAACCATCTAAGTATTCACAGAAATGCAACTAAAGAATTCGAACCTCTGATATCAAATATGAAGACACAAGCTTTGAGGTGAAAATCAATGTAATGCTCCTTTCATTAGTCCTTGGGAATATTTACAGTAGCACAGGCAAACACACTAGAGCCGACCCTTTAAAAATGAGGGTTCGACCTCTACTTATAGTTTTGCAAAATTAAAAATAACAAGGAACATTACAAAGATTAAAATTTGACAGCTCAGTAGAGAGTTCTTGCTGGCATTCTCTTACTGGTACATCCTCCGAGAAACCCATTGCAAGTAGACCACCATGGCAACTGGAAACCTCTGCAACTTGTTGGTTGTTGGTTCAAACTGGAGTTCTATTTGTTGGAGATCTTATCTGCATCATGGATATTTCTTGGAAACCTCTCATCACCGTCGATCTGCAACCATCTCTGGTTCTGATCTTCTTGAAACCCTCGATGCTTCGGCTTCCTTCTCCAACTAACTATTCTTCAATCCTGGTGAGAAAGCTTTTATTTTATTTCATTCTGCTCAACAATTCTCAATCGTCGATCTCTTCCATCGTATGGCTATGATCTATTTGAAGTAAGCTTTGATAAATGATAGGAAGAGATCACTGTGCCATTCCGCTTTAAAATATTTGATGATGTCATCCTCCATTCTTCAGAAACCTCAGAATGCCAATCCGCATAAAAATGCATTGTAAATAGGGTGGGATAGAATCCGCCACTTATTCCTTGTTCTTTCCCCTTTGGCGTTGATGTTACAGTGAATCCACACAAACAATCTGATGACGTCACATTTCCCTTGAAAATCCTATGGATTTCATTCCGGACCCAGACAAGAGCATTAGTCATGAATTTCAATTCCGGCCCCGCCATAGTGTAAACAACTATGTTTTCATTCCACACTGGCCTTAGATAAACATTACTTGTCACCATTCCATTGAAGAATTAGACAAAATTACCTTTTCATGAATCCGCACATCTTTATATCATCTTCCGCCTTATGTCGCCATTCTAGGCCAAAATACTCTATGAGTCTTCCAAAAATAGTCTTCCAACACTTAGCCGCTTTGAAAGATTTTATAAATGCAAAGCGATCGCCAATCCGCACAAATTTTATGCTTACGTCACCTTTCTCCAAAAACTTTTGTGGATTCAAATCCTTTGTTGCTAATCCAGAGCCAAAAACAAGGGACGCGATGCGGATTTTCACCAAGTGCAAAATTTGACTAAGTGTGGGTGGACTTCTTACCTTTGTCGTGGATCCGCTCCAAAACATACTGGAATGCGTGCGGAATGGAGCTTTCATGCCTTAGTAAAATTTTCAAAAATATTCTAAGCATATGTGGCCATTTTGGGCCTATAGTTCCATTATCCGAAATTATATTGGATGGTATCCCAAAACAACTTATGATATTGGTGAGGATGAACTCAGCAATACGTGCTCCGGTTATCATTGTTAAAGAAAGAGATTCCACCCACTTAGTAAAGTACTCAATAGCAGTAATAATGAATTTATGTTGACCCGATGACAAAGGAGAGATCTTATCGATGAGATCCAAACCCCACTGAGTAAATGGTCAAGCCACTTGAATGGGTTGCAATACCTGTGATGGCAGGTGTGCAAGATTAGCATGATGTTGATATTTAACGCATTTCCTGACATACATATTACAATCCTTCTCCATAGTGGGCCAATAATAACCCATGCGAAGGATGCGCTTAATGATAGCCATACCGCTAAAATGGCCACCGTATGTACCATTGTGAGCTTACAAAATTGCCCAAGATGATTCTTGGGGCTTAATAAAATGAAGGAGAACTCCATCGTAGCTTCGATGATACATAATTTCTCCTAACAAGATATATTTTGTTGCTTTCTACTTAAATATGTGCTTCACAACACATGATAATCCTTGAGGGATTACACCAAGCTAAAGGAAGTTGTATATCTGCAACATCCAATTCTGATAGCTCTCAGTCTCAACTATCAAGACAACATGTTCCCCCTAGGGTTCAAAATTTGCAAATGAAGACTGGAAAACAACCTTATGGTGAATGGTAGTACCACTCCCTATAGAATCCTACGAGATCAAAGACCCCTAGGACGCTTTCTTGAGAAAATATATGGCTCTGAAGAACCATTCATGGTTTGGTTCTACCTAAATCATGTTGATTGACTCTTTGTTATCCAAAGCTTCGCGTTGCACAGTAGCGTGTGACAACATTTTTACGTGGATGGTAGTAAAATTAGCAGATGAATTCTAAGGGATTAAATATCCCAAAGATGTCATAGTATCTATAAATATGTTTGACGAACAAGGGATTGCCTCGATGTTATACCATTCCAACTAAGCTAAATATTTGTCAACAAGATATTTGTAAGACTTCAAGATAGGACATCGACACTGAAAAAGTCCTTTCACTTGGTTAACAATGAGAAGGGAATCATCAAATATATTTAACCTTTTAATCTTCATGGCGACATTTGTTTGGAGGCTCAAAATTAGGGCTTCATAGTCAGTGTTATTATTAGTGCAAGGAAAATCCAACTTGAACTACAAGGGCATAGGAGCACCTTGCGGTGTGAACAATACTATTCCTGCACCACTCCCTTGCTCACACTTCGAACCATCGAAGAACAAGGTCATATCAGCTTTGTTATCTGGCTCTTCGATTTCGGGTGCTTCTGATAAGGCAAAAACTGCATCATCAGGAAGCTCAATGGTGAGGGGCTTACTATTTTCAAGAGGCACTTCAGCTAGTTGATTAGCTATGACCTATCCCTTAATGGACTTTTTGCTAATGAATTCCAAATCAAATTCTATCAATAACATGATCCACTTTGCAGTACGTGTATTATGATACATTTTACTCATCATATACTGTAAATGATTTTGTTATGATATGACACGTCTTATGACTTAACATATAATGTCATAATTTATTTGTAGTAAACACTACTTCTAAACATAGTTTTTCCACATATGCACATCCTATCTCGTAACTCACCAGGGTTTGGCTAGTATAATATATGGCTTGCTCTTTATCTTGCACATTCTTTTGGGCTAACATGGTCCCTAATGCAAAGTCAGTTGTCAATATATATAGTAGAAAAGTCTCATCTGGTCTTGGTGGAGCTAGCACTGGTGGTGTCACTAGGTATTCCTTAATCTCAGCAAAGGCTACTTTACAGTCCTCGTTCCAATTGAATGGAACCCCCTTATGTAGCAATCGATTCATGGGTTGACATTTATTTGATAACTGCACGATAAATCGCTTGATGGATGCTACTTTGCCTTGAAGGCTTCTTAATTCCTTGATATTTGTGGGCGAACGCATTTTTAAAATTACCTTTACCTTCGCTGGATTAACTTTGATGCCTCGCTTTGAAACGATGAATCCTAAGAGCTTTCCCAAAGTTACGCCAAATATGCACTTCTTAGGATTCAACCTGACATTATGCTCTATCAGGCAATCAAAGACCTTTCTTAGGACCTTAGCATACTGAGAACGTAGCAATTACTTCACCAAAAAGTCATCGATGTAATAATATAAGATATTATGCATGTAGTCATGAAAGATATATGTCATAGCCCACTGATATGTGGCACTAACTTTTTTGAGGCCAAAGGCATAACCTTGTAACCAAATGTTCTCCATGGCATTAT
This sequence comes from Wollemia nobilis, assembly GCA_028583015.1. Taxonomy (NCBI): domain Eukaryota; kingdom Viridiplantae; phylum Streptophyta; class Pinopsida; order Araucariales; family Araucariaceae; genus Wollemia; species Wollemia nobilis. The sequence goes on along the minus strand of JAQPPZ010012983.1, from coordinate 3,814,914 downwards.
GAATGTGATTTTATGCTGGTCTTTGGGCTTAATCCGAATTTGGTTGTAACTAGAAAAACCATCCATTAGGGAAAACATTTCATGACCCATAGTTGCATCTACATGAGCATATATGTTTGGCAATGGGAACAAATATTTTGGTGTTGCCTTATTGAGGTCTTTGAAATCCGTACAAATACGGATCCTTCCATCAAATTTTCCTACACGCACCATGTTTGATACCCATTTCGGATAGTTGATGGAAATGACAAACTCTATATCCAACGGCTTCTACAATTCATCTTTTATCATTAGGGCTACTTTCGAATGAATCTTGCTAAGTTTTTGCCTTCTTTGACAAATCTAGCAAAAGATTATGAGTAACCAATTTTGGATCTAGACCTAACATGTCTTTATAAGTCCAAGCAAAGAGATCAGGTCTCTCTTTCAGCAGAGGGATGAGGTTGGCATGCTCATCAGGAGATAAATTTTCTCGAAATTTAATCTTCCTTGGATTGGTGGGATCATTACTGATATCCACTTCAAAGGTTTCCTCTACTGACATGTGGGATCCCTCCTCAAGCTAATGAGGCGTAGGGATCAAGTGGATGTCATCTGTTGGGTTTATGGGTTCTACATTGGAAGTATCCTCAGTATGATAAACATCATGTGCACAGTCTAGCACAAAGTGAAAAGGTTGCAACATTTGTTCATTAGGGAATAAATTCTCAGACTCTAGTGGTGAGTCAACGTAATCCCAAATCGATAGCATCTATATTCAGATGCAATGGCTTGGAAGGATTGGTTGGGTTGTGAAGTGAAGTGGTCAAATAAATAGAGATCATATTTATGGAATGGATCATATCTCCAGGACCATGTGTATGTGACACTAAGTTAGTATAGCTTCCTTCCTCGAGATATGGATCTGGGTGTATGGGGATCTTTGGATCCAGTCTATGGACAAACTCGAACACGAGATCACTAGAATCAAGGATCTCTCTGAATTTTGGAGGATTAGGGAATACCATATGATAAATTCTATCCATATTAGGTGGTCTTCCTCTGAGGCAAGGATGAAGATTTATATCTCTGTATATATCCTCTGTAGTGTACGATGCATTACGATGATGTAAGTAAGGAGGTCCTAAATATGCTCTCTTTGTTTCATCTTCGTAGATACTATCATAATGAAAGCATTCACCGCTACCTATTGCCATTGAGGAGTTAGGGATATGGGGCCCCCTGTAAGCCAACTCTTGATAACTGCTATCGCTCATGGAGGATTGATCATCCTCGATGACTGTCTTCAAAGGTAACATATGATGTAAATTAAGAGGGCATAGATAGGCCAACTTAGTCGTATCCTCATATTGCTCATTGTTTGAGGACTCACCATTGTCATCCATGTCATACACGTAGCTAGGTCCCCCTCTCTCAAAGATGGACTCTACTATATCCTCATCAAAATGATATTCTAACTCGGAGGCTACTGTTGTACTAGCATTGTAAACTTGCAGGCCTGTGTTATCGATTGCTGCACGGATCTGCTCATCCAAGTTATCTCTTGGGATGTGCTCTAGACTGGTCTCCACCAAGATATCCTTGTGATATGTCTCGGATGGTTCCATAGTAACATAAGACACTATCCAGTTGTCCTAATGAAAGACGAAAGGATTGGTATGATAAGGATTAATATCAACTTCCTTACCCAAGATGAGGTACAAGTGGTCCAAAGATGTTGTAAGTAGTTCATCCTATCCTATAACATGATATCCTAACCTTAACCTATCCATAGGCAATTGATATTGTGGTTCATAAGGACTCCTATGCCCTTACTCGGATAACCTGAGACCGTAACCATGCCAATGGTAACATTCAAAATATCGTAAGGCATCCTTCGGGTTAGAAATATAATGCACATTCATAGTGAATGGCTCATCATCCTCTTTATCCATGGGGTTCTGAGATGTAATATGGTCGATCCCTCCATAAATAAAATTAGTTTGGTTAGGGGGCACCCCCAATGGTACCACCGTACCTGCGGGAAGACGATGGGCTCACGGTCGATCCAAATCCTATACAGTTTTGATAATCAGTGTGAACATAACATTCTGCACGATGTACTCCCCCAATCTGGGGTTAACCAAATGAACTATCACCTATGGTGCAGATGACCTTGCTAAAGACGTAGGTGAAGTAGGCTGAGGTTCCTCTTTAACTTCTCCTTGAGCGTCCTCTACTTCCATGGGAGTAGGAACCTCGATCACAATTGGTTTGGGCATTCGCTTTATCTCTTTTTTTCCTATCTTTGTTTTTAGCTTCTCGTCATCCTGATACATCATAGATGCAGACGATCTGGTAGAAGTAGTTGTCGTGTGCTCCAATCATTGAGATGCAGACGTTGCAGGCTTTGCACAAACTTCCTTCATTTTGCCTCTTGGCTCTTTGATCGGTGTCACTGGCCATATGTCTAGGTGCATTAAGGGGAGCATGAAATCCCCCAACAAATCAGCTAGATTCATGTACTTGAATGGTTCCTCATCTGAAGGTACTGTGTGAACCTGTCCCTCATGAACGTATTTGATACACTAATGGAGAATAAAGGGGACACAACACATTTCTCTTATCCAAGGTCGTACCAGAAGTATGTTATATTGCATAGCACCTTCAACCACATGATACATCACGGGGATGGTCTCTAGCCCCACCTGAATAAGTAAGACTATTGTGTCAACTGTTGAGCATAATGTGTCGTTAAAAGCTCTCAACGTGAAGACAAAAGGTATGATATGTATTTTTGGTAACTTCAGGTATGTTAATGCCTTGGTCGTGATAATATTGATTGATTATCATGTATCAATCAAAACCTGTTTGAAGGGTATGTGATTCACACACACAATGATGTGAAGGGGCGGGTCCGCCATGATAGTGGAAACCATCTTGATTTTGTGATCATAAAACTGTATGATTGGCTCCTAACACTGCTGCACGTGTCCCATGAAGTGTGTAAATGCTTCAGGATCCTGCTACTGCATTTCTATGGACTTTAGAATGTCCATCAGTGTCTCCCTGTGCTTGGGGGACTACTGAATCAGCTCATAAATCATCAACTTTGTTGGATTTATCTGCAGGTTCTGAACTAACCTACTCTTGATTATCACCACTGGTCTAGTTCGTGGGCCTGGTACATGTTGAGTTGGCCTTGGAGGAGGAATATCATGGACTCTAATAGGATTTTGAGGTTGATTTGATCTCTCATACCTCACATGTCTTGTGACGACATTGACCATTCTAACAAACCCATGGGTTGGTGGTTTGATTTGTACTTTATTGACTTGGCCAACATTGTTCCTAGGCACCTCATGGTTGGGTAGAGGGTTCTTGTAAATCCCCATATTCTGATTATCTGGTGCTTGTATATTATCCATAAGAAGTGTACCTTTTTCAATCATGTTCTGCACTAAATTTTTGAAAGACCAACATACCTCTATGTCATAACCTTTCATTCTATGAAATATGCAATATTGGTCATCCTTATACCCCTTAGGCTTGGGTTGATTAGGGTCTATCATTTTGATCTCTAGTAAGTTTATGGCCTTTGTCTTGAATATCTGATGGAAGATCGCTATCAACGATTCTAATAATTGCATAAATATGCGAGGAGGGCGTCTCTCTTTGTCCTTACCCCTCTGGTTGTTGCACTGATCATATTGCACAAGGTGAGGTTGGGCTTGATAATTTCTTTGTTGTTGCTCCTTATCTCCTTTCTGAAGGTTTAGAACCACCTAATTGACGTGAGCTGGCTTGTCCTGTTGTTTCTTAGTGCTTTTCTTGTTCCATTCTTTCATGTTTCTGAGTTTCAAGTTACCCTCCTATAACTTGATATCCTCAATCACTTTGGCCTGTGCCAAAGCCTCTTCGAATGTTTGATAATACTGCAATTGTAACAATAATGAAATGTGCTTTGTGCAACTTTTCGTAAACATCCTAGTCATTTCAGCAACAGGGATGGAAAATGGCATCTTTGCCATCATATTTCTCCATTGTTTCTCATAATCCATAACTGGCTTGTCATCATGTTGCATTAAAGCAGACAACTCGGATAAGTTCACCTTCTTCTTTATTCCAAAGGAGAAGCATTCAAGAAATGAATCAGCCAGTTGCTCAAAATGGGAGATATTGTGCTTCATGAGTTGATTAAACAACTCTCGAGTTAGACCTGAGAGAGTCATGATGAAAGTCCGTAGGAGTAGGGCATCATTGCTTTCGATCTGAAAGTACATGTCTAAAAATCTTGTGATCTACTCTTGAGCGTCTTCCTCTCCTCTAAACTTTCTAGCTTAGGCATTTCACAATGCTCAAGATAAGTTAGAATAGGCACTGACGGGCATAAAGGTTCATTATGAATCTTATTCAAGGTTGGATTTTGATAAGTTGTTCCTTGCTTTTCTATAGCTTTGACATTTTCTGTCAAGACTTTATAAGCCTGCGAAGATAAGAACTCCTCTTCTATGGATTGCCTTGGAGGTACGTTCCTCTTCGGTCGAGGTGAAATATTAGGCTCATCCTCCTCTTCGACTTGGGATATTTTAGGATACTCTTGATCCAATTCATCTCCCACTTCTTCTTCGTACTTCGTATGCCCATGATGCTTGGGCAAAGGGCACCCATATCTATGTTGGGATGTGTAGTGAGTACGGGCGTTTATATACTCAGCGTGCAAATCGGGTTACAAAGCAACTCGTCTGTCAACACACTCCCTATGCTCACTACGAGGATGTAAATCGATATTGGCCAGTCTATCCTCCCTCTCGACACGCTTCTTGTGATCAAGGATGCATTGTTCGCACATGCATTGTTCATATAAATGTTGTCTTATGAACATTTGCCTCTGAGTGTTCTCATTTTTAAGGTGTGCTTGCTCTGCATGAACATCCTCCAATTGGTATTGGAGGATCTTACATATCTATTGTAACACTAGCTTGTGAGATCTATTTATATGATCAATTGTATATGGCCTCTGGTGTGTACGCTCTATTCGAGCAGCTTTGTGGGTGTGTCCCCTAGTGGGCTGATCTGCTACACTCTTGTCCTTATCTATGAATATGGCATTCATATCCAATTTTTTGCCTAGACTTTGTGCCTACATGATATGTAGGGGCATGCATATCCCAAGAACATTTGGAGCACTCTCTAGGTTCTTTAACAATTCTAATGGTACTATCGCTACACACACTCATGGAGTGAGAAGGCGCAGGAGTAGACTTGTAACCTAGCTGCCCTATAACCTTACCCAAACCATCTAACCTACTACGCCATGGCTAATGATGTGGCATACCGTTGGCTCCTACTTTGGATACGTCTATGGTGATCCTACAAGGGTCGCCCTTACTGGGAGTTTGAGCGCGCCTACGCTTGAAAGCAGCCCCATCAATTTTCCCCTAGATGGGCGGATCTTGAACTCATCTATACTCAAATGTTGGGGGCTTCTAACCTCCCTTAGCTACTGAAAGGAGGGGTACCAATCTAGATCCCTCGATGACATAGTCTTCAGTAGATCTTGTGGACGCACGTAGAATGCAGTTACGATAAATACTAACATGCTCGAAACCCCCATGCTGGGAATCTCCCTACTTTGATCTATGTCTTTAGGAGTGTCTAGTAGCTCGTCATATCGAGGTAGTCTCAATAAGATTCCCACATGTAGAATTGTCCCCTCTAATGTAGGTCCCGTAAGAGAGAGCAAATAATATATTGAATCATTAACCTAATCAATACAATAGTCTATGTTTAAATAATAGACTAATAACCAATAGTGTAGAGAATCTCGCTAACTACCCTCTAACAATAGAATAGGGAGGGAGTTGCGTGATGCTAACCACTAACCTAGGTAGAGAGTTCTAACCATAACACTAACCTAAATATCTGACATAGGATATTTAGGTACTTACCTAGTTTAACCATGAGGTAAAATATCTCATGGTAATTACATAGAAAAGTAAATGTAATAACCCCACGTAGTGTAATGCAATACACTACCTTATTTTACCCTAACATCCCCCCTTTATTACATTACTTTGATATACAAAGTTTGCTCCAAAATAGTTGAAATTTGACACGTCCAAGTGCCTTTGTAAAAATGTCTGCAACCTGTTCGTCGGTGGGAATGTGTTGGAGCTTGATTCTGTGCTTAGGAACTTCATCACGAATGAAATGACAATCTGTATCAATATGCTTAGTTCGTTCATGATGCACTGGATTCTTGACCAAGTTCAAAACACCTGAGTTGTCGCAAAACATGTGAATGGGAAGTTTCTTTGGTAGGCCCATGGTAGCCAAGATGCGACTTAGCCATATCGCTTCACACACAGCTCCACGTGCAGCGCGATATTCTGCCTCAGTTGAAGATAAAGCAACCACCTGTTGCTTTTTACTATGCCATGAGACAGGACCAGATCCAAGATGAAAAACATAGCCTGATGTTGATTTTCTGTCATCTATGGATCCAGCATAATCAAAGTCAGTGTAACTCTATAAGAAGAATGAGTTATTCTTCTTATACTCTAGACCATAATCGGCACTACCCTGAATGTAGTGTAGGACTCTCTTAGCTGCTTTCCAATGGGAGACCTTTGGTTCTTGCATGAACCGTGAGAGATAGTTTACAACATAAGTAATATCTGGTCTAGTATTAGTCAGATAGATGAGGCTTCCAATCATCTGTCTATAAAGTGTTCCATCTACCTGTGGTGAGTCTTCATATCGTGATAACTGTAGCCCTGATTCCATCGGTGTTGCTTTGGGTTTACAATCAGTCATACGATATTTTTCTACTAAAGTCTTGGCATACTTTGTCTGAGTCACCCTAAGATGATTCTCTTTCTGTTCTATCTCAAGGCCAAGACAGTAGTGGAGAAGTCCTAGATCTGTCATATCAAATGACTCTTTCAAGTCATCTTTCACGGCGTTAATCAAGTTCTCTGAATTTCCAGTGATGATCAGATCATCTACATATAACACAAGAATCACTATCTCAGAACCTGTGTTCTTGATATAGAGATTTGCGTCAGATGGACTTCTCTTAAATCCATGTTGCAGTAGGTGACTATCCATTTTTATGTACCATGCTCTTGGGGCTTGTTTTAGCCCATATAATGATTTGACCAATTTGCAAACATGTTGCTCATGGCCTACCTCTGTAAATCCAGGAGGTTGAGTCATGTACACCTCTTCTTTTAAGTCACCATTAAGAAAGGCGCTCTTTACATCCATCTGATGTAATTTCCATCCGAACTGTGCTGCCATAGCACAAAGCACTCGAATGGTGGTCATCCTTGTTGTAGGAGCAAAGGTTTCCTCATAGTCAAGCCCTTCCTTTTGAGCATAGCCCTTCGCCACAAGATGGGCTTTATGCTTATCTATAGTGCCATCTGCCTTATATTTTACTTTGTAAACCCATTTGCAGCCTATGGGTTTCTTTCCTTTAGGCAAATCCACTAGCTTCCATGTTTTATTCTTTATGAGGGAGTTATATTCTGCATCCATAGCTGCCTTCCACTGAGGCAGTCTAAGTGCTTCATCAACTGTAGAAGGTTCATTCTCATCACATGCTGACAAGTAAACCCTCTCCTCATCTATTTCCATCTCATCTTCCCTTGGTAACTCTCTATCAACAGAAAGATCTTGAAAATCTGCACAAAGATCATCAACTGAAGTGGATGCTTCATTCTTTTCTTTCTGTGTCATGCTTCTTGTCTTTGGATGATTGAGAGTAAGATCAGGTGGGGAAGTGAGTTTAGAGTCTTTCATTGTGCTTGTATACCATTTGGGTGGCTTTTTCTATTGTGAAGAAGGAAGTTGATGTTCCTCCTCATCATCTAGGTATACTGATGTAGTGTTGGGTGTGAAAGCTTCATCAAACACTACATCTCTACTGACATGTATCTTCTTGGTAAATGGGTCTATCAACCGATAGCCTTTTGAAAATTCATCATATCCAAGAAATACACAAGGTAGGGACTTCTCATCTAATTTCTTTCTTTTCTCCTTGGGTATATGCATAAATGCCTTACACCCAAATACCCGTAGATGAGTTATGGAGGGTTTCCTACCACTCCATGATTCTTGAGGAGTCATACCTTCAAGAGCCCTTGTGGGAGCCCTATTCAGAAGATATACTATAGTTTGAACAGCTTCAGCCCAGTAAGTTTGCTCAAGGTTGGCCCCCTTAAGCATACATCGAACCATTTCCATAATGGACCGATTTCTTCTCTCAGCAACCCCATTGGATTGAGGAGTATAGGTTGTTGTTAACTGTCTCTTTATCCCATGTGTCTATAAAAATGAGGAAAATTCTTTTGATGTGTATTCCCCCCCTCGATCTGAATGGAGGGTCTTAATAAAGCATCCTGATTCCTTCTCAACAAGCTTTTTGAACTGTTGAAAATAGGAAAATGCTTCAGACTTCAACTGCAAGAAGAAGACCCACATTTTTCGTGAGTGATCGTCGACAAACAATTGAAAATACCTTTTTCCTCCACAACTTGTAGACATGGGACCACACAAATCTATGTGAACCAACTCCAAAGGTACCTTAGCTCGAAAAGAGCTAGGTTCAAAAGGTACTCTATGTTGCTTTCCCGACAAGCAATCAGAGCACACTGGCAAAGTAGATGAAAGAGTAGGCAGTCCTTTCACCATTTGATATTTACTCAACTCTAGTAAATATCCTGAACTCAAATGCCCAAATCTCTTATGCCATAGAGAAGTGGCCTCCTTTGTGGTTACTGCCAATGCAGTATGGGTAGAGGTAATTGCATCTAAGACAAACAAACCATGTTTGTATGAACCTGTTGCTATCTGTTTTCCCTTCTTAGTGATAAAGCAACGTTTCTTTTCTTTGTCCACTTTGAAATTGACATTCATGTTATTGTCCAGGATTTGTGGAACTGACAAGAGATTATTTTTCAATCCTGGTACATAAAGAACTTTTTGAATATTACATTCTCCATCTGGAAGGGAGACAGAAACACTTCCTTCTCCCTGAACTCGATAGGTCTGATCATCAACAATGGTGACCGGTCTACCTTCTCGAGCCTCAAATGTTGCAAACCAAGATTTATCGCCAGTCATATGTTTACTAGCGCCTGAGTCTATGTACCACATAGAGTCCTTGTGGGAGGAATCTGTATGTGTCATGAGCACTTTGTGTGCTCTCTCAGAATCTGAACTAGAATCTTCAACTGCAATGTGTCCCTTTTGTTGTTTGTTCTTGTTCTTAGGTTTGCCTTGGCCCTTTTTGTTTCCTTGTTCATTGGGCGTTTTGTTCTTAAACCAACATCTTTTGGTTTCATGAGTGTCTTTGTCGCAAATCTTACAATACTGCTTCTTCTTCGGAATCTCTTTGGCTTTACCCTTTTCTTGATTAGAAGAAGAACCTTTGATTCCACTTTTTCTTACCACCTTGTCTTTTTGAGAAAAGAGCATTGTTGGATGCCTCATCTCTTTGGAGTTGATTAGCTTCTTCTGTTTGAAGCATGTTTACCAACTCGACAAAAGTTATTGTCCTGCCAGAAACTTGTAGTGAAGTGATCAACGTTCGGTAGGAGTCAGGAAGAGCTCTCAAAATGATAGAGTTCAAGACTTGGTCTTCCACTTTCTCTCCTAAGGATAGCAGTTTTGTTTTCAATTCTACGACTCTGCAGAGGAATAGCTCTATTGTTTCTCCTGATTTCATATGTAGAGTATGAAGCTGTGTTTGGAGGTTAAGAATCGTTGATTGATTCTTTCCCTCATAGATGGTATTTAAGGCATCCCATGCTGCCTTACCAATCGTAGCTTCACTGATATGAGGTTGGATATCATCAGTAATAGCGAGCAAGATCATTAAGGATAGTTTTTTATCCTTTTTATCAAATTCTCTTTGATCTGCTCCAGGTGATTGAGGTCTAGTGACACTTCCATCCACTATTGACCACAAATCCTCTACAGTTAAGATAGCTTTCATCTTAGTCTTCCAAGCTGAATAATTTGAACCTTTGAGCAGTTGGCTCTCAGTGAGATACTTGTGTATCATGGCCATGGTTTAGGTTTCAAATTTGATAGGACTAAGATGGTTGTATCTTTGCACTATACCCTCAAAAGAGTATATGGAAGTTGTTTTCAATTCGCCTCTATAAGATATTTAATGGCACCTGCCTTAACACCCTGAACAAGGGATGAGAAGTTTGAGGAATTTAAGCCAAACAAGATAGAGCAAATGAAAAAGGGATTGGTTGACAGACTTGTGATTGTTCTCTCTAGGATATTTAATGGCACCTGCCTTAACACCCTTCAAGAAGGATGAGAAGTTTGGAGGAAATTAAGCCAAACAAAGAGAGTTAATCAAGGTGTGTTTTGAATTTTGACCTTTGGAGGGGGTAAGTAAAATTGACTGTTGTTCAACCTGTGCAAAGTGTAGCACGTTTTGAGTGAAATATGGGTTTCTGAAAATGCTTCTGCCAATGTTGTTTTGTGAATGATTTAAGTGCACATAGGAAACATGAGTGTTAGTGCAAATAATCAAAACATGAAAGCAACCCACATTATTATCACTATAGGTGTCGGGTTCAACCGAAAATGCACCTAGTAAAAAGTCAATTTTTAGAGAAAGGTGTCGAGTACAATCGAAATTGCACCTTTCTTACTGTTTTGTAGAATCCCCCCTTGTTCTTTACAATTTTGCAAATAATAGAAGCAAAAAAAATGACTTCTATCCCCCCTTAATGTGTTACAAAATTGAAAAATGTTTCGAGCACTCCTTTCAAGACAAGTCGACACACGACCCGCGTTTGAAAGGCTTCCAGAACTAGTCGACACACGACCCAGTTTTTGTCTTCAACAATGTCACATGTAGGAGCAAGAAAAAAAATCGGTTTTGTATCTCAAGTTTTGTCAACAAAAATAATATTGCTATTTTATGTTTTTATGTCCCCTTTCTTGAAGGAGAGAACAAAAGCAATTTTGTTGTTGTTTTTGAAAAATTTGAGATGACCTTTGTTGCTCCCTAATTCACTTCACGGTATGTGTTTTGCAATAGAATAATAATTTGTTTGAAGAAGGCCTTTGGATTTTGCAACAAAAATTGTTCCTATGTCTATTTATCTCCAAGTTGGAGAAAACACAAATTTTCTATAGAACTTTTAGTGCAAAATAATTTGGTTTAATTTTAAATATTTCTAAGTTCAATAAGGTAAAATATATGTTTTAAGATTAAATTCTTTATAATCAAGAAAATTGGGAAAAAAAATCAATTAAAAATGCTTAAAATTGACATTTTTCTGACCAATTAATACTAAATTATAAAGAAATATCTAAAAAATATATTTAAAACTTAAAAAACATTAGAAAAATTAAAAAAATATTTAAAAAACCAAATATTTTAAAAAACCTTTGTTGTCTGGGCGGGGGTGGTTCGATCGCGTGACCTCGTGGCTTCTATGCGGCCGCCTTAGCCGAGCGAGCCACCCGGCTCTTCGAAACAACAGCTTGTGCACTACTTCTTATCTCCATTGTGCCTGAATTTTTTTTTTAAATCTCGAGACTTTTATCCCACATGCATCCCGTAGTGGGATGCAAAGGGATTTTTAAGGCGGAGGCCTCCCCTTTATCATCGATTGCCTTCGGGAAATCGACCAGAGTCGCCTGCCCTTTTGGACGCCGCCACGTGGCGCCAGGGGTAGGCCAGTCAGTCCGTCTGTGGCGATGTGCCACGTGTCGGTGTCGTGTTCGATCAGCGTCGATCAGGTGGCGATGTGCCACGTGTTGTCGTGCGGGATGTGCAGTGTGTCGTCGGTGTGCCATGTGGCATGAGTTGATTCATCCTCGGATGCAAGTAGGTTAGGCACAAAATTGTGCCACGCGTCGGTCAGGGATTGGAGGGCCTCCTGCCCTCTCAGATCCCGATGTAGGGTCTAGTGTCCACGGGGAGGGGAGGGCGCTCCTGCCCTCTCTGCTCTCCCATGAGTGGGCCACGTGGCTGCTTGGCCTACGTGGCTCTGCGGGCCCTAGGCCGACACGGGAGCCGAGGCTGTGATGCCTCCAGACGTCGACCGCGGCCGGTCTAGGAGATCGCGGGCCCTGGTCGACGTCGACTGAGTCGGCCAGGTCTGCGGGCCCTTGGCCGGCGTCGACCGAGTCGACTCTGAGGAGGAGCACTGCGGCTGCTCCATAGGAGTGATTCCACGTCGAGCGCCACGGCTGCTCCGTGAGGGACTCTCCACGTCGAGCACCTCAGCTGCTCCGTGGGAGTCCGTCCAGTAAATTTGGAACGAGCGAAGCTCGTCTTTCCCAAATCCAGCGAGTGATACCAATGTAGGTCCCGTAAGAGAGAGAGCAAATAATATATTGAATCATTAACCTAATCAATACAATAGTCTATGTTTAAATAATAGACTAATAACCAATAGTGTAGAGAATCTCGCTAACTACCCTCTAACAATAGAATAGGGAGGGAGTTGCGTGATGCTAACCACTAACCTAGGTAGAGAGTTCTAACCATAACACTAACCTAAATATCCGACATAGGATATTTAGGTACTTACCTAGTTTAACCATGAGGCAAAATATCTCATGGTAATTACATAGAAAAGTAAATGTAATAACCCCACGTAGTGTAATGCAATACACTACCTTATTTTACCCTAACATCTAATACTCATCGAATGATGTTCGAGAGGATTTTGTGATTGAGGGTGTTACGCATCTTGTTGTGCATTGGGTGGAGCTTCGGCCTCAACCTTAGATCTACTCCTGGGTCGGCCTCTTCGTGTAGCCACCATAGTGAGTATCCTATGTCTAGATTTGAATTTTATTAGCACACAAAGAATACAATGGTGATTATCTCTTTTAAAGCTTAAAGTGAACCCTAAACTATTTGATGTGTTTTGAAATTTGTTGTATCAATAAGTACCTCTCATCGTGTTTTCAAAGATGTTGATGATATACTCAATTGTTAAAGGGCTTTCACCTATATACTCGTAGCTCGACAACCTGGCTATGAACTCTAGGTCATGTAATCCCACCTATAATGTGTGGTAATGAAGTCCACACACGATCAGGGAGCACACGTCCTCTTGATCCTCATCCAGTTCACCCATAATTAGTGATATACCTCTCCTAAGAGAGATACGTGCAAATTTTCCATGAGCTATGACGTCTTGGATCTAGTATTGGTCTAGTAACAAGAGGTTTGAGGGAGTTGGGCCAACGGATGGAAATAACTGCCACCGTAATTGAACCCTACTAGTGGTTGGATGTGACTTCCAACTCACTAGTGTTTAAGTGTGTCATGGTGTGTGTGGTTCCTTTTATTTTGCATGAAAGTAAATGCATAAATCAACACTCATGACTCTTCTACATGCAATGCAAATTAAAAAGAACGTTTAATTTTCAAAAGTATGCGCAATTAAGCTATATGACTTTTCAAATCAAACGCATACTAATGAAAATTATGAAGTGGCCACTAGATGGGCCTCACACAAGCAAACCAACATACAATAAGGGCCTAGACCACTGGAGACTAGGGCGAACTACACTCAGAGGTCCGTTGTTCCTAGCAGCGACTAGTAGAACCTAAGAAAAGATCTAGGATCTCAATGTATTTTTCTTTCTTGTTGCATTCCCTAATTATGCTAGCAATTTTGACTTTTTGAAAAAACACAGACAAAGAAATATGGAAACTCAGAGAAAAATGGATCCTACCTCAGATCCTCATCCAATTATGCTTTTTCTCCTTGTCGTATGGCTTATCAGATGCTGATTGTGGCTTTGTGGCATGGTTGAGACTGTTCCTGTGGGTCTGTGCTACGGTGATAAATTTTGACCACGATTGTCACCCACGGTTAGTACCTGTCATCACAAATGCTAAAATTCAGTGATCTGTGGTATTTTATGTAGAATTCCCATCGTGATCACCTTCTGTAACCACCAAAAAGGCTCGCACCTAGTCTAACTATTGCAATTGATGAAAGATACACAAATAGGTATGCATAAATTGACAACAAGAAATAAAATGAATACAAGGAATCCTTTATTAATTTCAATGGAGTCAAATTATAGATCCGTCCCTCTTAGGGATACTCATTTGATATATCAATTACAATAGTGTCTAATCCCTCTCAAGGGTAGATGCAATCAAAATGCCTTTCGAGATGAGACAAACTGCTCCAAGGTGTTGATGACCTTCTTCTCCATGATTAGAAGTATTTGCTACGTTGAATGGCATGACCCTGTTAATCCTACATTCAAGAAACAACGAGAAGCAATTAATAACAAAAGAGGACTCTCTTGATGAGGCTTTTAGGAGATATAATATCAAAAGATGACATAAAGAGTTTGGAATAAAGAAAGTGAATAAAAGCATGCTAATATAGTTGAAACATGATAATATGCTATTAGAAACATGCAAGGAACATATATCAATCTATCTAAGCTCCTAATTAAGCAAATGACAACATTATAACATGAAAAATATCCATTATGTCCTACTTGCAAACATGAAGGAAATATGCATAAAACTCCTAAATCCTATGGTCAAAAATATCTAAGAAAGTAAATGAACTAGTAAAATGCCTAATCCAACATACTAAAGCAGATTGCTAAACTAAAAATCAAGGAAATGAGGGATTATACCCTGGTCGCGACTCTATGGTGCAGTCAGCACTATTAGCCATGGCTAATAGCCACAGTGAGGATTGCAATGTGTTTGCCCTCCAATCAAGAGTTAAATCCTCAAATATCCTTGACAAATTTATGGTAAAGGATCGCCTCTGTGTCCTCTAACAGGTTTGGTGATTGAATTAGTTTTATGATGCGTAGATTGTAAGAATTTGTGTTTCTTGGCTCTCCTAGTGTCTAGAAATTCCACGGCTTGAATTGCCATTCTAGTACCTCAATTGTAATGACAAAGCTTTCTCTCAAATAACACAAGTGAGTGTTTATATCGATAGGGCTTCATCGTGCTCAATTGAAATTTTCTCTAGACTTTTTCCCAATTTGGAGAGGGGTTTTATAGCACCTTGAAGGGCTATGTCCTAGCTTCATGAGGAAGCCAAGATCAAGAATGGGTAGTTGAGTTTGTTGGACGAAAAGATCCAGAACCTTCCTCGCTCAAACCACTCCAATCCACAACCAAATGACCATTTGAAACCAGCTTTGAATCGGTCAAAGGTCAACTAAATTTGAGGCCTGGCCGCGGCTGACAAGCACGGTCAGATCTGCTAACCACGAGTGTCAACAATGGCTAGCACTGACTAGGCAAAGGTGCCCAAATAAGTGGTAAAAACCACTACTATACCTTGGTATCTATCCAAGGTCTTCCATATGGTCTTCTAGCATGTCCCATATGAGTAGTCACCTCGACATGATGCGTTTTAGGTGTCTACATGACCAAACCCAATAGGTTTTGAGGGAACCATGCACCTAAAGAGTCTAGCAATATGGCATTAGAGATCAATATCATCAAAATCACATGCCTAGCTATAAAACACCTTTACCTCATAATGTACCTCTAATTGGATCCCACCACTATCTAAGTTGATGATCTCCCATCCTTATTCATACACGTAGGTCAACATGACACCCTTCTACTTTATGTTTATCATGAGAATACTCTCCCCCTCTATTGGTAGTAAAAATATAGAATACACATCCTCCAATGTGATTATCATCTCACTAGGTGGTAAATAGAAAGTCCTTGTGTCTAGATATCACCTATCTACCAATGTCGTGATATATGCATGATCAAAAAGCACTATCTCTAGTCGTTTCAACCCCTCCAAACCAATCTCTCATAGCCACCACTAGTCTACCTCTATCAACAACCTTCTTGCCTCAAAGAACACCTTCTTGACTAGTCTCAATCTCAACAACTTCCTCTACAAACATCCAACACACAATCAACATCACATCATCCTCATCCCCCCTCAAAAAATAATGAAATCACGATAGTCCAAGCCCTGATGACCACACTACATTACAATATAGTCTTGGACGATCATGTTGTATAACCATTCGATCCTAGATGATTACCCTCAGCATGTACAAAAATAAATAAAATTCAATCATTAGCCATCTTTTGCTAGGGCAAAAGTAGAATCATCCAATCATCATCAGCCCTCTTCTATTGGGATAAAAGAAGAACCTTCCAATCATTATTTACCCTCTTCAACTAGGTAAAAAATAAGTCTCATCCAACTAACTCGATGTCATCTATTTTTTGCACCACATTGTGTTTACACACAACACGATACAAAAGGGTGTTAGAAATAGAGTCTATTCCATCATTTGGGTTATGTAAATGCATCTTCCAAGGTACATACTTATATCACTTTAGGGGTAAGTTATCTAGTTGCTTCATGCAATGCAATAAATGCATGTTTCAATGTGCAATGTGCAAGTTGTCCCTTGCACAACTAGATAGAGTGTTGGCCAAGTATCCTATTTTACCTATATAAGGATGGTCTCATAGATAGATAGATATAGAGTCATAGATACATAGAGAATTGGGGAACATAGTTTAGCATAGTGCTATGTGTGACACCATCCATTGGTAATGGGTACAATGTAGTTTAGTAGTTGTATATGTGAGTGTTCATTTCCTCCGTAACTACATTATAATATTTTATATCATTTATATTCATTGCATATTTTAGTCATCTAGAAAATTTACTTTCTTTCATATTATTTTGCATCTTGTGATTGTTATCTATCAATGCTTACTACATCAAAAGCTAACAGTGGTATCAAAGCTATGGTAGATCTAGTCTGTAGGTCTATAGGAAAGTCACCATTATCATTGAGCCTGGGCGTTTTGACAAACTAATGCGTCGTTGGACCAACCACTGTCAAAATCTCTTAGAAGAATCTAGGTGGTAGAATTAGGGAGAGTCACGAGTGAGGACTGAAAGAAATCTCAGTTCTAGGAAATACTAAGATTGCAATTGACTAGAGTCTTTCCACAGAGTTTCAAGAAAAACTCGTGAAGACCAAGACTCAGCATTCAAGCCACTGGATTGACAAATCATTCAATGAGGATTATCCAAGATATCTAGAATTTGCTAACTAGTGCCTAAAGTTTCTTTTGTTTGCAAAAAACTAATTCTTAGAGGATTGGGACTCCTACAACAAAAATCTAGGAGATTCCAACTTCGTTGCCTGAAGGTTGGTGTGCCCTCATAGTGTAGAGATTGGTTCCTTATGCAAGAGAAGAATAGTGTAAAAGAATACTTCTTGTGAAGAGTTGTGGTGAAGTCAAGAGACTTAATATCTCCATTGTTGAATCAAAGAACTTCACAAGTTGAAGAACAGGCCATAGAAGCCTTGACATAAAAAGGCCATAGAAACCTTGGATAAAATACCATAGAAGTCTTGATACCAAAAGGTCATAGGAGCCTTAGTACTGAAAAAGGCCACAAAAGCCTTAATACTGAAAAATGCTACAGAAACCTTGGTATTTAAAAAAGCCATAGAAGCCTTGGTACTAAAAAAGGTCATAGAAGCCTTGGTACTAAAAAAGGCCATAGAAGCCTTGATCCTGAAGAAGAATTTGAATAGAATATTTGATTCAGAAGCAGACTAAAGATTTCAATACTAATACTTTGTTGCAAGGAAAGAAGATTTAGTAAGTTGGAAAAATTCCTACAAGAAAGTTAGGAAGGTTATCTTCTTCAAAATCAATTCATCACCTAAAGCAAAATCAAAGAGATCAAGAGAAGATCTCATTATAGAACTTCCAGTCAAGGAAGGAGAAGGAGAATAAGGACTAGGTGAGTCCTTCTTGAATTCAAAAGTAGCAAAATTAGAGATCTAGAAGTAGATCTCATCACCAACACTTCCAAAAGTAGAAGGTTGAAGAAAAGGTCTCAAGGAAGACCATCATAAGATGTCAAATTAAAGACCTTGGGAAGGTATTATTAAGCATCCAAAAAAGGCTATGAGAGCCTTACTGAAGATATTCTCAAAGGAGAACTCATTGGAGAAATCCACTACCAAGGAGAAGCCTTTGATAGTGAAGGACTTGGGACAATTGTTGTCATCCGATAACAAGCCCAAGAGAAGAAGAATTTGGCAAGGAGTGCCAAATCCATGAAGAAGAATTTGGTAAGGAAATCCAAATATCAGAAGAAGAATTTGGCAAGGAGTGTCAAATCCTAGAAGAAGAATTTTGCAAGGAGTGCCAAATATCAGAAGAATATCCTGCTTGAAGTTAGAAATCGACAAAAGGACTTGAAGACAAAAGAAGCTCACCAAATATTGAATATTTGAAGATTGACTCTCACAACAAGAAGGAATCACTTCAAATACAAAGAATTATCTGAATCTGTAGCAAAATGAGGAGAGCAGAAGGAGGAGAATAGAAGAGAATAACAAGCCATCAAATCCTAAGCTCGTAAAAGAAATATCGAGACCATCATTTGGTGAAGAAGGAGATATTCAAGATAGTCTACAAAGAGTTGCAAGGAAATTCTCGTAGCAGCAACTTGGTGATTCTAGATGCCAAGATATACATCCTCTATAGAAGCAATAAAGAGCTACTAAAAAAAGGGTATGCAACTTTATGGTGCAAGTAGGTTCATCAACTCATTTACCTATCCAATTTGTTAGAAGCACCTGAATTTGGATTAAAGTTGCAAATAGAAAATTAGACTACAGTCTTCGAAAGTACAAAAAGAAAAATAAAATTAAGGTTCATTTGCACTTTTATTAGGAGTTGATTAGATTTCAAAATTACTTCTATCAGCTACCTATTATCTATTTTTGGAAAAGAAAAAGAAGACTAAGTCCTACAATATTAGTTGTAGTGAAATTGCATAATAACTCTTAAAAGATTCATTTTAGGTTATTCTTGATTAGTTGCAGTAAATTCTTAGTGCATTATTTTGAGACTTGATTGGAGTGATAAGGTGTAATCTTAGTGCATTAAAAGTGAAATACTTGTACTATTATACTACTCTCAAAAGAAATTAGTTTGTATTCTTGAAGGGCATAAAATCTGAGTTGTATCAAGTGACTAAAGACACTATTGAAGCACATAAATATGCAACTCGTAGCGGCCAAAATAAACCACCCAAAAAGGTTAGAATCCTTCAAAACTTGAAGAACAACACAACTAACCAAAAACAAAAATAGAAGCTTCAAAGATTAGGACTTGGTGAGTCTCAAATCCAAAAGCATTACAAGATTGAATGCAAGAAAAGAAAGTGCAAAAAATTGCATAAATTAAAAAGCTTCTATCTACTATTATCTAAGCTTGGAGTTGTTATCTAAGTGTCCAAGAAAAAAAGGGAAGGTGTCTACTCATAAAAGACAACCTCAAAACCCTGTATTGCAGGAGAAAAATATGCCATAAAACCAGAATTTTTGATATGAAATAAGAGTGCAAAATAAGGTGGGAGGTTTATGTACATACTACAGTACATTTTATAACACCATTCTAATCTATTTTTTTACAGCCCAAAAACATATTTGAATGTGCCCCAAAAAGGCACAATTTACACAGGAAAAAACAACCAAGAAAAGGGTCGAACGTAAGCACTCTTCCCAAGCAATAGGAGCCACTCAAAGGGCTCATCTTGGATGGTCGAACCTACATAAGATAAGGCATAAGGGAATATCAAGCAGTGTACAAAGCAGAAAATAAAGCAAACGAATGTCAAAGCAAAGGAGCACTCTTATCAAAGCAAGCTACGGAGCATTTCTATCATAAGTGAAAGCTAACAATGGAGTGAAGCATCAAGGATTATTCATCCAAATGCTACCATTCGAACTTCATTCAAGGGCCACCAAAGCTATTCCACGTCTCCATCAAAGCTTTGCCATATCTCCACCATAGCTCAAGCATTAGCTTTGTTTGGCTAGAGATATTTTAGCATCTATGTAAAACAACAAAGATCAAGATGGAAAACGCATTGGAGAGTCTTCAAGTAAGCATTGATAAAGATAAGGGCATGCAAATACCACTTGTCATCCTATGAGAGATCCTTTATAATGCTCACAAAGAAGACGTTACATTTCTTGGTGCCCATACTCCAAACAATGGAGTTACGTACATATTGACATACATTACAGAAAAGAAAACTTGTAGACGTTGAGGAAGGAGTGTTTGTTGGATAATTCTCAATAGAGAATAAAAACATTTTCCAAAGGTGATATTTATCATAAACAGTGGAGTGAGTTTGGCACCTCCACCAACCAAGTCGAAGCTTCCATGAGCATTCATAAACCTATGCCATGACACTTGTCACTCATCCTATCACATATTAAAGATTCCTTAGACCTTGGAAAGGAAGCACAACAGTTGAAAGTGATACTAGCAGTAGTTTAGAATATAATCAACAGTGGATTGGCATCACTTCGATATATCAATGTTAGATGCTCGACATCGATTCAGGTGCGATTCGGGAGATCGACGATAAACACTTAGCAATAGTTTGGGCATAATTCGGTAGGGATCTGAAGCAAGTTGGGTACAGTTGAAAAGACTCTCGATCAACCAATATTTATGAAGAGCATTAAAGCCTTGGGAAATTCATGCTTACGGAGATTTTACTGCCATATTCACCCAACGTCATAAAGGTACAAAGCCTTAATTTCTCATCCAATTTGCTTTCATTTTAAAAAGGGAGTTATAAGGTTATAAGATAAGGTTGATATATTAATTGAAATCAATCTTTTTTTGAAAGCAAAACTTAGGGAAATTAATATAATATTTGCAAAATATAACTTAGGAGAAATAAGGGTTTCTACTTGGAATTAATCCATTTAATTTTTGCAAATATTTTTTTTTTGTCTGGTTAAATTAAAATTAAAATGGGTTTTTATCAAGGATCCCAAAACCTAATTACAACAAGTCATCAGACTTCATCAGGAAAAGCCATAGGAAAGGCCGCAAGAAAGCCCAAGGATGGAATTTAGGAAAGCCTTGAGGAAAGCCAATAGGAAAACCTCCAGGAAAGCAAAAGGAAAGCCTTCAAGATGGAAGAAAGGGAAACGCGTAGGAAATTGAAAATTGAAAAACCTGCCTAGAAAAAAAAAGAAAAGGTAGAAATTAAATGGTCAATCTTGCCTAAATGAAATTTGAACAATCCCATATGCGATAAAATGAAACAGGCACTAGTCCACACCGGGAAAACCAAAAATTGGGAGAAATCAACATCCCATGCAGGGGAAAACCAACAATTGGGAAAGAGCAGCATCCCACGCAGGGGAGAACCAGAACCCAGGTAGAAATAACCTGGAAACAAAAAACCCCCTTGAGCAACATGAAGAGAACAGGAAAACGCCTCAAACCAGCAATGAAATGCTGGGAAACCAAAAGCATTACAAAAAACCACCCTAAACTATAGGGTGGAGCAGTGAAACTGCAAATACATAGAATCCCACCCAATAAAGGATAGGAAACAAGCAAAGACACCAAAAGATAAAACAAAAAAAATTGCATCCCTGACAAGCCTAGAAAATGGAGCAATAGTCTGAGGATCACCACAGGTCAAGAAATCCTCCTGTAGAGAAGATAGGAGCCACCGAATATGCCAGTCAAGCAGAGGAAGTAGTAGACGCAGAACAAAAAACCACATGAAAATATGGGAAAGTTCCCAAGGAACCCAAAAGGAAGGAGTCAAAGGGAACACCAGCTACAAATGTTAAAAATAGGTCATCCCAAAAAAAGAAGATGCAACCAGAAGTCCCAGATATCCTTTAGCATCACCAACAAACAACTTCAAGCAAACAAATGAGAAATTATAGTAGGAATATAGTAGCAAGCAAATCAGAGGCCCTCGACAAGGCCACAAAAAATATTGAGAATCCACAAAACCAACAACACCGATCCCAAAGAGCAAATTCATAGGAGAAAGCACATGGTTCCCTTGAAAACCAAATAGATGTGCAAAACTGCTCATGAAGCCACTTTCCCACAACCACAATCATCCACACCTAAAGAACCACCAAAGCTAGCATTAAGAGGACACCTACAAAATCCTAGAAAAAAGTTGAGAACTCCATAGTTTTCCAAATTTGGGAGTGATAAGGGTTACAACTTCAAACTAGTTTTTTGGAAATTATAAAACACTTGAAAATTTTCTAAGGGTTTCAAAAGAGGTTATTAAAATCTTTTATCAAATTTGGAAATTTATATTCTTGTCTCAAAAAAATTTCTCATTAGGGACAAAAGAAATCCAACATTAAAACCTCTTCAAAAAATTGAAAAGTGCTTTTTTTAATAGGAATATCAAGGAGTTAAGAAGTTAATTTTTTATCCTTACAAAAATTGTACAAAATCAACCAAAAATTGAACTATATCTTACAAAAGCACTATATCATACTCCAACAAACATTAGGGAGTCATAAGGGATTCTACAAAACTTGGTAATAATATCCATCAAAGATTGTCAAGTTGTGAAGATATAAGCTTTCTTAAAAAACCTAAAATTAGGTATTCATACCTAGGGAGACATAAGGAAGTCTACAACCTAAGAATTAATAAAGGTTTTATCAAATCAAGCTTATATACTTCAATTAGGAAAGTTGTAAGATAAACTACGAAGATTCTATCAATTCTAAGAATCACTATTCTAGTATGGATGAAATTTTGAGAAAATCTTTCAATAATGAAGAACTATTCCATGAAGTAGAATTCTATCCTCTAATGAGAAGGTGAAATTCTCCTTATTTATTAAGGAAGTGAAAGAAGGTAGCTTTACAACATTGATTAACTATCTTCATGAAATTCTCTTCACAACATGGTGTAACTCACAAAGATTAGTTATCTTTTCACCAAAAGAATATCTGATGATTTATCTATCATTAATTATGTTTGTACTTACTTAACATAAGAAACAAGCTGGTAATAAATAAAAATACTATTGTGATGATAGTATAACTTGTTATAAATCAGAGATTTCACCTGCATCAAAGAAAAATCATAGGAAGAGAAGAAGAAAAAGGAAGAAGAGACATGCTAAAAGAGGCCTTGACATGAATACTGAAGCAGTAGAAGAGGAACCAGATCAAGACTACTCTAAACAAGTAGATAAAGAAGGAATACAATGCAAAGTAAATTGAAAGAATAAGCCTAAGCTCCAGCTTACTCTACATCATATGAAGACATAAATTACCTACTAAACCTGAACACAAAGAATGCAGAGGAAGAATACAAAGTTCAAGAAGAAGAAGAAGATCCATATTGAAGACTATAGTCTTAAACACCCAAATAATATAATACAGGGGGTGTTAGAAATATAGTCTATTCCATCATTTGGGTTATGTAAATGTATCTTCCAAGGTACATACTTAGATTAATTTAGGAGTAAGTTATCTAGTTACTTCATGCAATGTAATAAATGCACAAGTGTCAATGTGCAAGTTGTACATATGCAAGTTGTCCCTTGCACAACTAGATAGAGTGTTGTCCAAGTATCCTATTTTGCCTATAAAAGGATGGCCTCATATATAGATAGATATAGAGTCATAGATACATAGATATTCGGGGGACATAGTGTAGCATAGTGTTGTGTGTGACACCATCCATTGGTGATGGGTGCAATGTAGTTCAGTAGCTTTATATTGGAGTGTTCATTTCCTCCATAACTACATTGTAATCTTTTATATCATTTGCATTCATTGCATATTTTAGTCATCTAATAGATTTACTTTCTTTCATATTATTTTGCATCTTGTGATTGTTATATCTCAGTGCTTGCTACATCAAAAGCTAACAAAGGGAAAATACGGACACCCAAAAAGTATCAATTTTATAACTATCTAAACTTATCTTACAATCAAATCCACCTAAAATCTTGAATTTTCCCTAAATCCTTCCAAAATCCCAATTTCCCCCTTAAGTCTCTTAATTCTCTCCAAATTATCTAATCCTCCTAATTTCTCTAATTCATCTAATTTCCTCTAATTCTCTCTCTAATTTCCCTTAGTTCCCTTAAATAACTTAATTCTCTCTCTAAATTCATCTAACCTCTCTAGTTCTTCCAATTTCCTCTAAATTTCTCTAATCTCCCTCTAATTTATTCAAATCCCCTAAATTTTTCTAAATCCCTTTAATTCTTCTTTAATTCTTCAAATTCCCCCAAATCCTCATAAATTCCTCTAACTCCTTTAATCCTTTCTAATTCCTAAATTTCCCTAATTCCCCCAAGTCTTTCCAAACTCCCCTAATTCTTCTTTAATTCTTCAAATTATCCTCAATATTCTCAAAATTCCAATTAATACCTAATTCCTTAATCAAATCTCTAATAAAGCCCTAACCATTTCCCAACCCCTAGACAAACCCTAATAAAATCCATAATAAATTCTCAAATCCTAACTCAAATTCCTAAAAATCCTAATCAACTCTTAATATCCATACCAAATCTCATAGGAAATGCTCACATTAAATCCTCAAATCATCCTCAAAATTCCCAAAACCCCCCAATTAACCCCTAATCCTTAATCAACTCTCCTAATAAAAGCCCTAATCATTCCCAAATCCCAAACCAAATCCTCAAAAGTCCTAAATATTCCCCAAATCCCAAGTCAAATATCCTAGGAAATATCCACATAAATCCCCAAGTCCTTCCAAATCCTCCTCTACAATTTTGTATGAATTTAAAATTATCCAAATCCCAAGTCAAAAATCATAGGAAATATCCACAATAAAGTCACAAGTCATTTAAAAATTGCCTTGCTATTTTCCATGAATTTAAAATTCCTCCACATCACCCAAGGTCTCCACATCCCCATGCTCCATCACCACTTCCCATACCCATTTATGACACTTGGGTGGGTGAGGACTCTCCTCACCCAAGGTCATTAATGTTGGAAGATGCGCATTCCTCTACAAATAATTCTTTAGATTTTCCTTGACCTACACACCTACCACATGGTTGCCACCTCATGCCACCTCATGCCACCTCACCTCCAAGTCATCACCCCCTCTCCCTTGCAAAAAGTCTATAAATACCCCCCATATTTCTTTATTTGCAACAAGCACATGAAATACAAGCCAAAACTCTGCCAAAATTCCCACTCAACTACCTTGTGTGCTCAACCTCCCATTTTCATACATTACCTTGTGCATCCCTAATCAACCATAAATATGGATGTGACCCTCATCATACACTTATCTCTCCTTTGAAGCTACTCACAAATCGAGTATCAGATTGGCACTAGATTGCTACCAGAGACTACTCATACCCCTAGAGGTCAATAACAAATTTCATTTGCACTTGAGTAGCAAAAGCCCCGATCATTTGACATCAAATGGTTTTTATTCATCATTGTCAGAGACTATATAGTCTGCAGAGAATATCATCAACCCCCAAACAATCACATTCTAGAGCCAAAAATAGTCACGACCTCGACAAAAAATAGAACAGTGAGTTGAGCAAGGTATATTTTTAAGGTTTTATGATATTTTGATATCATATTTTCATCTTAAGCAAAGATTTTTCAAGTTTCTTGTGTGCATATATAACTAAGTGTGGGCCTAATCTATGTAGGCTCACTTTATGCTATTGATTTCTTGTTGTGAGTTGTGTGCAGGGAGAGCATTCAACCTAAGGTGGTTAAGCGATCAGAGCTTCTAAAATCCACCCAACTCTTGAGGTGGCATAGAAGACCATTGAAGCACCATTGTTGTTATACATTGTAAAGGGGATATTCTCCACCTTGGAGATCCTATTATAAGCCCCAAGAGGGTCATTTGTAAAAAAAGAGATTGATTTTAACAATATTTTTTATCTATAAATTAAGTGGTGCATCTTACATGTTACAGGTGTTTCTAAAGGAAAATTTGGGAAAAGCTAGTGGAGGTGGTGTTTTTAGAAATAGTGAAGGCAAAACTCTCCTCACTTATGTCCCTACGAAGACACCCTAGTGGTATGTTGTTGATGTTTCATCTCGATGACCAAAGTTCAAATCACGGGGAGGGAGGCCCCTTGTTGTTATGCCCTTGAGAAGTATGGCCCCAGTTGTGCCACCCGTTGTACTTCTCATTATTTCAACAAAAAAATACTCCTCACTTACTCAAAATCATATGGAACTTCAACTAACAACTATGCAGAGGCTAGGACACTTCTTACATGGATTATAATTGTAATACAAAGATGATGAATATATTTAAATTGAAGGAGTCACAAATTATCATCAATGCTATTAAAAAAAATGGATGTGGAGACAAGGATAACAAATAATCTTATTGTTGATGTTCATCACCTATTACTAGAAGCAATCTCTAGGAAGTGTGAGCATATTTATAGAGAAGGAAATTGGGTAGAAGATAATTTAGACAATTGCGGTACTGATATTCATCCTGGTGAAATATAAATTTTAGAAGGCAACTCACCATGTGAGATTTTTTCTCGTAATCAAAATGATGTGAAGGATCCCGAGGGGTACAACGCAATGATTTGGGCTTTGGCTCTTCTTCTGGAGGTCCAAGGTTCAAATCACGACGTGGGTGAGTGTGTGAGGGGTGGGTGTGTGTATAGTTGTGTGTTTGGCCCCTATTGATAAGCTTTTCTCTCACCCTTATGAAATATCATGGTTGGATGGGGATTCTTAGCCCTGAATGCCGATCATAGGGATTTTTCACACTAACCTAAAAAATAAATAAATAAATAAAAATGATGGGAATGAACTGAATATAGAAACATAACACTAAGAGAAAGTTGAAAATATATATTTAATAAAAACAATTATGAAAAAAATGCTAAATATAGTTTAATTAACATAACAAATACAATATTTTAGTATTTCGATAAACGTGACTCCAAATAAAAACCACATAACTTATTAAAAAAAAATTAATTAAAATATAACAACTTTTGTTTTGAGTAAAAAATGTCTCATCTTTTAGGAGCCATATATTTACGAAGGGTTATCCGATTTGGTTGATTCTTGGACCAACTTGTGCAGAATTTGAATAGATTTAAAATGAGTGGTCATAAAAAAAATTCCAAGTAATATTGAGGAAGATACAACCTTGTGAATTCAATCATCCGAAAAAAGGATAGTGACGATTTTTCAAATCACGAAAAATGAAACTGCAAATGTTTGTCAGCTAGGGTTCGGATGATGGGAAGAGAAATGAAGGGCTAGGACTTCAGTGAGGCAAGACATTCTATCTAGACAAAGAATTTTTTAGGTAAGTGTTTTTTTCCTTTCTTTATCTTAGAAATTGTGCATGCAGATTATTATAAAGTTTTTATCAAATATTATATTTGCTATAGGATACTTAAATAAATTTAAATAGATTTTGAATTTTAGTTTCCTTTCCTTGAACCGATTTATAGTTAAATCTTTAGAACCATCTCTAGTGATAGACGTTAGTGAGCGCACCTCAGAGAGATTCTTGTTGCTCCAAGATAGGGCATTTTTTGGTAAATTTAATGGGTATTGGTTAGGGGCTTCAGCCTTGAGAAAATGGATTGATAGAAGTTGGAAGTCTCCAAGAGTGATTCTATCCTTTCTTCCCAAAGGTTTATTTCTAGCTATTTTTTGTTCTAGGGAAGAAAGAAAAAAATCCTATAAGGGGTTCCTTGGTTTATGGGAAGAGCAATATTCTTCCTTACCCATTGGTTTATGATAACTTATTCTAAAATGAATACCTTAACAAGGATTGGTTCAGATCACTGGCCAATAAGAGTTAAAATGGTGGTTAGTGAATTAAAAAAAAGATCATATTTTAAATATGAGCAGATGTGGGAAGGCCATCCTCAATTTGCTAATATGATAGTTCAAACGTGGAATTCTTTAGGTAATGGTGGGTTGTATGCTCTTCCAAATCAAATTAAATCTATGACATATAGATTAAAAGAATGGAACAAGAACACCTTTGGAAATATTTTTAAGCAGAAAGAAGAACTAAAAGATAAAATTCCAAAATTCCGAAAAGGTGAACATAATAATCCAAGATCAGAGGAAAGGGAGTTGCTTAGTGAATATCATAGTATTTTGAGTTTAGAAGAGAAATTTTTGAGATTATAATCAAGACAGACTTTGTTAAAAGAAGGAGATAAAAATACAAAGTTTTTTCATATGATGGCTATAGTACATAAATCAACATCCAAAATTAATAGAATCAAATCAATTGAACAAAACCAAAGTGAAATTAGAAAAGAGGCAATGTATTTTTATCAAAATATTATAGGATCAAAGGAGACTGAAGTTCTTAATGATAAACTTCTTCAAGATGTTCCTTCAGTTATAACGAATGAAGACAATAGGAAACTGATGGAGCCTATTACTTTAGAAGAAGTTCATTTAGCTCTTTTATCTTTTAATAAGGATAAAACCCCAAGTCTAAATGGGCTCTCTACAAATTTTTACCAACATAATTGGGATATAGTGAAGGATTATTTATTGGTGGTTGTGGAACAATCTAGGGTAAAACAATACATACATTATAAAATAAATACCACATATCTTACCCTAATTCCAAAAAAGAATGATGTTGAATTGTTTGATTCTTTTAGACCTATAAGCCTATGTAATATGGCATCTAAAATCATCTCCAAAGTGATGGTAAATTGATTAAGGCCATTGTTAGTCAAAATCATTTCAGAAGATCAAGGAGGATTTGTGAAAGGGAGACAAATTCAGATGGGATCATAGTAGGTCATGAAGTTATACATTCAACAACTTCAAGAAAAGAGAAAGCAATGATCTTAAAACTTGATATGAGTAAAGCCTATGATAGGGTTAAATGGAATTTTCTTTTTGCAGTTTTAGAAAAGTTTAGATTCAAGAAGAAATGGGTTAGATGGATTAAAGCTTGTGTCTCTACAATTTTTATTTAGTGTTGGTCTATGGGTTAGTAAAAAAATATTTTAAAGCCAAGAAAAGCCTTAGATAAGGATATTCTCTATCTCCTTATTTGTTCATTATTATGGCAAAGGTTTTGAGTAAGAACTTAAAGAAGGCTTACAAATATGGGATTTGAAGTGGATTTAAGGTTAGTAATAACATCGAAAACATCACCCATCAATAATTTGTAGATGATACAACCCTTTTTGGAAGGGCATGGATTAATGAGGCTAAAGCTTTGAATAAATTTTTAAAGGAATATGAAAGAACATCGGGGCAAAAAGTTAATAGGAAAAAATCCAAAATTTACTTCCTTAACACTCCGGCTAATATTAAAGCTATAATTTCTAGGTTGCTTCAAATGGAGGAGGTAAATTTACCTGAATTATAGAATCCAGTTGTTGGTCAAATATCTACCTAATATATAAACATACGTTTGTGTGCCCTAGACACGACCAACATTGAAAGGTCGAAGGAAAGAAATGTCCTCCGTGTCAATCTCTAGAGAGGTCTGGCTCCCTTACTAATCCTAAATTGGTTTAAGACTAGAGTTGTAGGAAATAAATTGGAAATAATGGAAAGGAAAGGGAAATATAGCCATAGGCCGAAGGTGTAGGATTGGGGATAGAATAGCAGAAGGAATTCCAACCAAGTGTTATAGCAACATTAAATAGAAATGAGGCAAGAGAATTCACTTACAGTTTCACAAGAATAAATTCCAAAATTGCATTCTAGTACTCACACTTACACCATCAATGCCCAAATCCAGGTGCAAAATTTGAACTTAACAGGAGATAGCAAACATGAATATCAAATATAAATGTTTGAACATAAAGAAATCACACCAAGAAACTAATTGTAAAATCAGAAGCCACAACTTCTTCTATTTACGTAAAGAACTTGAATAATATTGTTGCAGAATGTCTATCCTCCTTTTACAATGGAAATTGTGTAGTATTTATAGAGGAGTTTCGCCTTTATCATTTAATGCACATATGACAAAATATTTATAGAACATGAACCTTTGTGAAGAAATTCCTCCTTGGAAATCTTGAAAATCTACCTTATGAAACAACGATCCAGTTTCTAAGGAAACACCTCCAAGAAATCAACACATTTGGGCATTGGTGCACAAAAAACTGTAAATATGGTTGATGACTTGGTACATTCGTTGTGCCTCAAAAATTTGCTCCTATCAGGAATACCTTAGAATTTATGAAAATCGCTTGGTGATTTCAATACCGCAACTCCTTTGCTTAAAATCAACAATTTTAGGTACTCCTCGTCCCAATCATTTAATTCACTTCATTCGCTCAATTGGAGCGCCTTCAAAAAATTTTGTTGACATCAAAGTAGAATTCGCCCGAAAACAAGCAATGAGTGAATGTGTTTCCTTTAATTTTCAGTATTTACTCCTTATTTACGCTCCTTGGTGGGGAGGGCGTCCACAACGACATTTATAATTTCATTTGAGTTACAACATGGAATCATACCTTTTTTTGGACAAAAAATGCTTCATTCGACCATTTGATCATCTCTTGTCGTTCCTTTGTTGTTACATTCCTCGTACATCCCCGTATTGAAATTCAACACATTAGATTCATTTCCCTGTCACAACAAAAATTAATTTTGAAGAAATATGGGCGAAAACGACTCCTCACAATACTTTACACCATATTTGTGTTGTTTCACCCCTGAGAGGGATGATTGAAAGTTTTTCTTTTCTTTTAGAGCGAAAGCGTCTTTCATAAGATGTCTTCATTTTCTTAAAATATGCATTTACCCCTAGACTGGGTGAAAGACACTGTAGCCTCTTATTTCGGATGAACATCATTTTGACTTTTCAATGCCTAATCAAAAAACTTTGGATGCGTTCATTGGGCCATTCTTCCTAGTGCTTCACCCCAAGGAGGGGTGAATGGGACTTTCGCCCCTCACCTGGGGCAAAAGTGCTTCCATCTCTTAATGCGTGCCAAAGTGGGGTCCACACCTTACACATTGTATATACATTCGCCCAAACTTATCACTTGTTGAGATTTCGCCCTAGAGAGGGGTAAATGGGACTTTCGCCTCTCTTCTGAGGTGAAAGTCTTGTTGACTAGTCAATAGACTACCTTGGCACATTATCTTAAAAACTTAAAGACGTTCGCCCCAAAGTGGGGCAAATGTTGTTTTCGCCCCATCTTTGGGGCGAATCCACTTATTTGCATTTCCACTCTGCTTTGACTTCGGGTCCACTCGACTTAATCATTAAAATGTATTTTTACCTCTAGGAGGGGCGAAAGGGACTTTCACCCCTCTCTTGGGGCAAATGCGCCTTGCCATTTTAACACTTCATTTTTTACTTTTAAATTTCCATGTTCACCCCAAAATGAGGCGAATGGGCCCTTCGCCCATATTTTGAGGTGAACGCGATTTTAACCCTTAGTAAGGCCCCTACATTTTTTATGCACTTAGTCCTCGGGCACCATTTTTTGCAAAAGTCTTTAGGTGATTTCAACTGACGTCACAAACTAATTCTCCCAACCATTTCACCTCAAAACACCCATTATTTTCAAGCAAGAAATGCATGAAAAACAAAGAATTAACATGGATTTAATGTATTTGCCACTTTTATAATTAAAAATCTTCAACAAAGTTTTAGTGTGGCAGATTGCAAACTTGCCAACACCAGTTATTAATAAAGTTCAAAATAAACTTCTAGCTTGGAAAGGTAGATGGTTAACATTAGTAGGAAGAGTGTAGTTAATTAAGTCAGTCTTTCAGGTCATCCCAACATATTATATGTCATTGTATTTTATGCCAAAATCAGTTGAAAAAAGTTTAATCTATATTATGTGATCCTTTTTGTGGTCAAGTTTACATGATAAAAGGAATTTTTCTTTGGTGAAATGGAGCAAGGTGTGTGATGATAAAATTAGGGGAGGTCTTGGTTTAAGAGTTATTATAGATGCAAACTTAGCTCTTAGGGGAAAAGTTATCTAGAGATTGTACAAAGAGAGTCAAAGACAATGGGCAAGAATTCTTCTATGCAAGTATGTTGATCTCAATGACCCAAGCTTAATATTTACCGCTTTCTCTCTACCAAATGGTTATGCTCTTTGGAATGGTTTAAAAAAATCTATTGATATAATGATTAAAGGTTTAAGATAGGTGGTGGAAACTAGAGAAAAAATTTATATTTGGATGGATACTTAGTGTGATAAAAAACCACTCAATTTAGATCCAATTTTGAAACCTTGGATGAGATTGCTTCAAGACAAATATGGTGACAGAGTTTCAAACATTGTGTACAAAGATAAGGAAGGAAGATACAAATGGAAAGAAGATTTTTTTATGAGTATACAAGACATTGATGGTAGGAGACATTTGAGTAGAAAGATAACAACTGTGATTATTTGACGGGATCCAAGGATAAATTGATTTGAGAGTTGAATAGCTCAGGAGAATACACAACAAGAAGTGGATATAATATACAACACCAACAAAATAATAACATCACTAGAATATGGAGATATATTTGGGATAACCCAAACATTCCTAAAGTTAAAATGTTTGTTTGGCTCGTAGGTCATAGAAGAATTTTATCCTAGGATAACCTTATGAAAAGGGGTTTTTATGACCCCTCTCAATGTATTTTTTGTAAAAAGGAGGAGAGTATAGATAATCTCTTGGAACATTACTCAATAGTTTGGAATCTATGGCAATGGATTCTTAATATGTTTGGTAAATGCATGGTGATGAATAACATAATTGAATATTGGTTAAAGTAATGGTAGAGCACTTATAAAAGCGAGGCTTTACAAACAATATGAGATATATTAAAAGATACAATACTTTGGACTATATGACTAGAAAGGAATAGAAGAATATTTAAAGGAAAGGAAAGCAACTTAGAGGTAATAAAAATTAAGATATGTTTAGCCATAAAGGAGTCTAAACCAACCTTATCAACTCACCTAATCCCTAATCTGGAAGCAGATAACCTTGATAGATGGAGTCAAGTCATTAAATGGAATTATGATGTTGGGTACAAGAGAAGCAAAAAGAAGGCAAAGAATATAAAGTGGAAACCATCAAATGTGGAGTGGATTAAATTGAATTTTTATGGAGCTTCTAAAGAAAATCTAGGACCAGGAGGAGGAGGAATAATTAGAAATAATAAAGAAGAGATTTTGCCTCATTACACTTTCAATAGTGGATTTAAGACAAATAATGAAGTTGAAGCTTGGACAACTTTAGAAGGGTTAAAAATATGCAAACAAATGAAATGGAACAGAGTATGGATGGAAGGCGATTCTCTTATAGTAATAAATACAATTTTAAGGAAAGCAAAATCTCCATGGAACATACAAGAGATAATTATGGAAATTCAAGATCTTGTAAAGAGTTTGAAGAAATCAAGTTTACACATATAGTAAGGGAAGGTAACAAATGTGCAGATAGGCTGAAGGTAACAAATGTGCAGATACGCTAGCCAATAGAGGGGTTTTTATTGAGGATCGTGAAGTTAATTTCTCCTTTCCATGGTTAGAGGAAGTAGTAAGTTTAGTTAAAGGTGACAAGAAAATGTTTATTGCCTGAATAAAAAAATGATTAAGTCTTACTTTAATGTTTGTTATTGGTAATATCTGCTTTATTTTGTAATAGTAAATTATTTTCATATAGACTATTTATTATAATTTTTGTGGTTGCACTTGTGTTTCAGGAAGGAAACTAGCAATCAAGATTTTATGAAGTGGACTATGAAAATACAATGTTTTAGAAATATTATTCTACTAAGATGCAAGGCATAGATAGTAGAGGTGAAGTTTTGGTATTGTGAAAATTGCTATAGGAAAATGTCAAGAAAGATGCTAAATTTTAGAATATTTATATTCATACAAAAAATTAAAAAGATCCAAAAAAAAATAAAAATCTAGAATTCAAACATTTTATGTAAAATGACGCAAGTTTCTAGCTATAGCATCTCAATTCATATGAGATGAAAAATGTATCTATTTGTAAACTTTTAAATTTTAAAGAAGAGAATTGTAATTTATCAAAAGTGGGGACCCAAATACAATCCTTTATTATCTAAAAAAAACAAACAACTTTTATTTTGAAATCCAATCTCTCTTAATATGCTCTTGCAATTCAACCTCAAACCTCCCTATTGAATTCATTTTTACACGTTTACCATTTAATTTTTAAAGGCCAGTTCACTATTTTGCAATTCAACCTCAAACCCCCTATTAAATTAATTTTTAAGCATCTACCATTTAATTTTTTTTTACATAAAGAAATTGGCAACTTCCATTCTTTAAACCATTTAATTTTTTAATTAAAATTTAATAATATATATTTTTTATATAATACTTCATCTAACCTCTTTTTGATTTTATTAAACGCTCCAGATTGAAACCATCCATCTAAAAATTTTAAACAATAAATGACCTTTTTTATTTGATTAAACGCTCCAGATTGAAACCATCCATCTAAAAATTTTAAACAATAAATTTAACACTTCGATATATAACATTTTTTTAATGAATTTTGATGTCCTGTGCGCAAGATTGAGCCCTTTAACTTCAGCTCGTTGTTTTGAAATCCACTCTTTAAATCCCTATACTCAACATATTATTTCGAAATTCTATTACTTAACGAAGAATATATTTCTTAAAAATGTCCGTAGCACTCCCAGCTCCCCTTTCACATGCAACATCTAAAACCCTTACTTGCTCTTCGAAGATGTCGTGGTTACAACTCCCTACACACGCTTTGTTTTGTCTGGAGAATTATGTGGGTTTTCTGTGTTAACAGTAGCTATACTTTGCAGAGGCAAAGGGAGAATTAGAGGAGGTAGAAGTGAGCCAAGGTGAGGCACACAGAGAGAAACGAAAAAACGAGAGGTGGCAGCTCCAGGTGGCGATGGACAGGCTTCTTATCCAATCGTCATCCCCGTCTTCGTCTTCATGTTCTTCAGTCTTCTCACTTGTTGGAGAGGTGCCATCATCCTTCCCCTTCAATCACCGTTTTAGGCATACCAGAGCTGCTTTTGTGCCTTTTCGTCCTCATCATAATCGTCATCAGCATGTTGATCTTAATGCGAACGTGAAGAAGAGCTTGCCATTGCCAGTGGTTTCCTCTTTCGGTGGGCATCGCCAAGGGAGGATAAACTTGTTAGATGGAGCATGCAGTTCTACAAACCCAAACTCAAATAGATCCCGTCATGATCATTTTGTGAAGGAGAAGTCCGCGGACACTAAACCCCTTGGCGCTCAAGACAGAGGCGCATGCTCCAGAAAATGGGTACATTACATTATCCTCTTTGCACAATTAATATCTTTGAGTCATCAATACTACGAATATTTTGGTTTTGATTTGATGTGGGAACCGTAATCCCTTTTCCCATGTGGAGTAGCTGGTTCTGTGAAGCTGGTGTTAGCGAAACTAAGCTGGGCAGCCCTCAATTGCTTGGAAAAACCCACATAGATATATGTTCCCCATCTCTGGTTTTCGCGGCATAGGTGCCTCATGAAATTTCATACCATGCCCCCTTTATACATCAAGGTCAGAGTGACTGAAGTATTGTTGAGGCATCTGACACATTTGTAGAAGCTTGTGAGGTGTGCAGCTTAGGGAAAGTGAATTGAAAGTTACCTGGCAGCATGAGTGGCAGCAAGTATGGTACCCAACATCATAAGGTGGGTTGAATAGTATGGTCTGTTCTTCCATGACCTATAAGGTGGGTTGAACAGAATGATCTGTTCTTTCAAGACCTTGGAAGGATAGTGAAAATTAATGAAATGAAATCAAATGATTTTAATGACGTTCAAGGGGCCAAAACAGTGTATGGGGTAGAAGCTTTAACGTCTAAGAGAAAAATAAACAGTGTATGGGGTAGAAGCTTTAACGTCTAAGAGAAAAATAACAGTATAACTGTTTACAAAACTCAACATCGTCTTGTCATCTTTTGGGATGCCTTTTTTAAAATTTTCATGTTTTTTTATTTTCAAATTTTCAAAAAGTTCCAGCAATGAGTTTGCATATGCATTTCCGATGTCCTTGTAAGCTTTCCATACCATGACAAAATGCTTTAAGGTCTCCATTGCTCTTTCCATACCATGACAAAATGCTTTAAGGTCTCCATTGCTCCTATTGTACAAGAGACACATATTTGTTCTGACCATACCTCTTGATATGTTGTCTATCTCTTAGTTTTTGACAAACTGTAAAGCAACATACTACACAGCCGGTCAAACGCCCCAAAAGGGGGTTTGGTGGGCTGTATGGTTTGTTTCAATTATAAATAGTAATACCTTGAACCCCTTGCAATTTGCAATCTTGGACTGATGGATATGGGTCCTTAAGCCCAATTCTGAAGCAGAGCAGAGACTATGTTGTCCAAGTGGACATATCAGATCATTTTTGGCTCATGTCCAAAAGGCACCCATATCGGGTACACAGACACAAGTGCAAAGCACATACTTTGTTTACTCAGCATGCACCTAGTGCAGGGTGGCGCAACTATTGTAAACCTGAGTGTTGTAGCCCTATTAGGATACGTTCGAGTATTAAAAAAAAAATAAAAAAAATGGAAATAAAATACAGATGAAAGTTTACCATTCCTTGCTCTCCCCCTTGTTGGGACAAAAAAATAATTAAAAAAAATCTGCTCTCATCAAAACTCTAATGCTTGACTTGAGTTTACTGTTTTACTAAATCTTATGATGACATTATGTTTCAACTTTACAGTTTAATCAAAGCATATCCGAGTTCCTAGGGTTTGAACCCTAAATGCCTCTGCACCCTTGCACCTATCTACCCCTGTTACCCCTGTTATGGGATTCATATCAGGTTCTATCTTGTGTTCCCTCGGGATCTATATTTAGGTGCTACCTTGCATACCCTTGTAATTACTCACCCATACAACCTTGATGGGGGGCTGCTTAACCAACATGGCAAACAATGTACTCCTTGGAACATAATTTTTCTTTTCAATTTTGTCTTAACCCGGTCCTAGGTGGATTGAAGTTTCATAGGAATACACCACTAAAAACAGGCTGTAGAAGAACATGCATCATGATGATCCACTTAGAAAGGAAGAGGGCCAATTTCACCCCATACATATGTTGTGGCTTAATGTTAATATGGGTGAGAAATCCCACATAAGTGGCACCGAGGGCTTGTACCTCTAAGCTTCCAACCCCATTGACAAAGAGTGTGTCAAGTGGTGGGACTCATAAACCACTCATGTCCTACAACTAGATCAATGTGATATTTTTAGCTATTCCTCACACACTGCAGTAAGGAGAACCTGGTCCTAGAGTAGATCAAAATTCCATCATAGGAATATGCCATTAGACACAGGCTGCAGAAGAACGTGCATTACATGCATCACAATGATCCAGCTAGAATGCAAGAGGGTCAACTACCCCAACACACATGATGCGACTCGACATATCATTAATATGTACTTATTGATTGTTATTTAATAATATTTTTAATGTAATTGATCTAATCATATTTTAAACATATAACATATCATATTATAATAGATGGATGTAATTTACACCTTTTCTTTAGATGAGATTTTGACAAACAAGTTTTAATGAA
Organism: Wollemia nobilis; assembly: GCA_028583015.1. Classification (NCBI taxonomy): domain Eukaryota; kingdom Viridiplantae; phylum Streptophyta; class Pinopsida; order Araucariales; family Araucariaceae; genus Wollemia; species Wollemia nobilis. The sequence continues at coordinate 3,777,501 of JAQPPZ010012983.1, read as the reverse complement.
TTATCGTCAGTTGTGAAGATTTATGTTTCTAAATCTCCATAGAAGCTATTTTTGCACATTCTGTTTGTTATGAATCTTGCAGTAAAATAAAAGCACATCCACACAATATTGCAATAGTAACAGAAAATGAGCTTGAAATTAACAATATTGCAAAATGGAAATGCAGTAGATTATATTGGAGAAAGCAATAACACATTACAGAATCACAGCCCTCTTCAAGGGGGCAACCACCTTAGAAGCAGAGCTTTGATATAACAAAATATGAGATACCTTCATCTATTCCCCCTTGCCTTTTTAAAGACTCTTTGTAACCCTAAGTATAACGCTCAAGTCACATGCAAGTGGCCACCTGAGCTAGAATCTTCTACCGAACAAGCAGTTACATTTTTTATAATGGTTACATTAAATGACCCCACTTGTCTAGGCGCCTTAAGTGCCACATACACATTACAAAACATTACATAATATCATTAAGATGGGGTCCTGTTGAGTGGTAATTTTGCCCTGTTGCAAAACCACACTCACAGTTAGGATTTTGATTAGAAAACCCTCTCTTGCAAAGAAATCGAAATCTCTCCAAGGTTCCTTTTATTTAATGTAGACTTGTGTGCTTATGAAGATGTATCAAAATAAATGCTAGGAATACCTTAGTGACCTGCGAACAACTGTTAACAAGGGCCTGTGTTGATCTTACTTTGATTTTGCCATGTTGTTATTGTTCATTAATTAAAAGGGCTTGAGTTCCCTTATGTGCATAAATAAAATGATGAATGAATGCCTAAAGTTGATCCTAACTCATTTTATTTTTGATTTGTTAAAGTGATTTATCCCCGAATCCCTGTTAGCAGATACCTTTTATCTTCAATTAAAATGTTCTGTTAGCAGGTGTTGTGGCGAACCACTTCATTTTATCTTTGATTTAATGTGAAATTTGGAGTCAGTACTTGCTGTTAGCAGATTTTTTTTATCTTCAGATTAAAATATTGTTGTTAGCAAGTGCTGTGGAAAACCACTTCATTTTATCTTTGCCTTAATGTGAGATTGGAGTTAGTAAATCCCTCCCTTGAATGCAAATTGATTTTATCTTGGATGGTTAAGCTCTGTCCGAGCAAGAAAATAAAGTGACTGAATCTAAATGTGAAATGTGAATCCTGAATGATGCTTCAATTCATTTTGTCTGCTTTGAATGGATTTTATCTTGCCTTGCTTTGCTTTGAACATGAGAGAAAATAATGTAAATGACTAACTTTGAAAGTATAATGCCTTTATATGCCATATAAATTACCCCCTTTTAATGAAATGGTAATTTTCATAAAGGGAGTCAATTTATTTCTTGAAAAACGAAATGCAAAGCCTGAAAATTCTATTTCTTTTAAACTATGAAATCATACAAAACTTAAATAAAAATTCTTGCTAAAAGTTTAAACTTCAAATAATTTTGGAATTTTGAATTTAAGTTAAAACAAAAACGTACTTGCTTTAAATGGGACATTAAAGCTTATTCTTTCAACCTATGTAACTTTTTTTTGAAATTTTATATATTTTTTCATTTTTTATTTTATTTTGAGAACTTAAAAAAAAAATGAAAAAGACAAGGTTAGAAAATAAAAATAAGATAACATGAAATTCTGGAATATGGACCAGAATATGGAGAAGACCAAAGAAAACTACTGCAAACAAAATCCAACATATGCTGCAGAAAAAGGTTAGATTCCAAACACAAAACACAACTGGGTTAGACCTGCATCCACACAATCTCTAAGGAGTTAAAAAAAAATGCAATAAAAATATTGAAATGGTGCAACCATATCCATGCATAAACACCATTAAACACAATTAGTGCATGTGAGAAAGATATTCAATAAACACAAATTTGTATTCAAAAGTTCATTTTCTGCATACAATGGTGAAAAAAAACAGCTCCACAGTAGTTTGAATAAGCTTCCAATCTCCTTCCATTCATCCTGTTCCAAAAAAAGACCAGCCCCTGTTTCCTTTGCTTCCATGGCCTTTTAAAGCTTTCCAACCCTAAAAAGCTCTTCATTTCATTTTCCCCCCTTTTCCTTTGGCTTAGTCACGTAACTTCTTTGTAACTACAATATCTTCTAAATGAAACGCTTCTTCCATCATGATTTTTGCCAACAATAAATTGGTAAATATCTTCTAAATGAAACGCTTCTTCCATAATGCTTTTTGCCAATAATAAATTGGTAAATATCTTCCAAATGAAACGCTTCTTCCATAATGATTTTTGCCAATAATAAATTGGTAAGTATCTTCCAAATGAAACGCTTCTTCCATAACGCTTTTCTTTTGTCAGCAATGAATTAAAATATGTTTTTCTTTTATTTAGAAACCTGCCAACATCAATATAAAGCATTAGTTCAAAGTATCTTTAATAAAATCATAAAGTCAACATAGAAATTAATACCAAACCAATATGTAAAGAAATATTAGCGTGCCATGAGAAAAAGAAATGCTATTCTTTTGTTTTATTTTATTCATTTTATTTTTATATATATATATCTATTTTTTATTCTTATTTGCCTTTTTTTTTGTTTTTTTTGCTTTTCTTCTATTTTTATTTTATTTTCTTTATTTATTTAAATTTTACTTGCTTTTTCTCTTTTTCTAATTTTAAATTTGATTTGATTAATTTCAAACGTTTGAATTGGTTTAATTCAAAACATTAAAACTAACCAAAACAATAAAATAACAAAAATAAGAAAGAACCTAACCAACGCACTAGACAACTTAAAAGAAACCAAAAGGAGACACTAGTCAACACACCAGCCTATCAAAATTATCACGCAAAGAAACTAAAATTCAACAAAAATTCCAAAAATTAAAGGTGGGTCCCCAAGTTTGGGGCTAGTTGTGGAATGGCCACAACAGGTCCCCACGTTAGGAAGGGGTAATTACATAATAAGGTTAGGATGGGGTCCTAACATGCCCTTCCCCTTCAAAAATCTTTGTCCTCAAAGCTAGAGATGAGGAAACTGTTGTTGTAACTGTTGGAGAGGCTCCCATGTAGCATCTTTTGGCTGTAAACCCTGCCATTGGACCAAAACTTCAGTGATGGTGCGGTTACGGAGAGTGCGGGTTCTTCGGTCCAAAATGTTGTCAGGCTCCAAGATGATCGAGCCTTCATCATCTAACTCAAGGAGTGTTGATTGAACTTGAATGCGATTGCCAAGTACCTTCTTGAGACAAGAGACATGGAAGATTGGATGGATCTTGGAAGAAGGTGGTAACGCAAGCTTATAGGCCACTTGTCCAATCCGTTGCAATATCTGGTAGGGTCCATAAAATCGTGCTGCCAATTTTTGATGAGCTCGAAGTTGCACGAAAGATTGTTTGTAGGGTTGGAGTCGAAGAAAGACCATATCGCCTACATTGAAGTTGCGCTTAGAACGGTGTTGGTCAGTCTGTTGTTGCATCCGGTTTTGAGCCAGCACCAAGTTCTCCTTCAACTACTGCAAAAGTTGGGCATGCTCCTGAAGAGTTGCATCCACCGCCTTGAACTTTGGAGTTTCCAGGAACATATGAAGAGGGCGACGGAGGTGGGTACCCATAAATTGCCTCAAAAGGAGTCATTTTGGAAGCTGTGTGGAATGAAGTGTTGTACCACCACTCAGCCAAAGGCAGCCACTTAGCCCACTGTGTTGGGTGCTCGGAGGTAAAACAACGAAGGTAGGTTTCCAAGCACTTGTTGACAATTTCAGTTTGCCCATCCGTCTGCGGATGGTAGGCTGAGCTCATTCGCAGTTGCGTTCCCTGCAGTTTAAATAGTTCTTGCCAAAATCGATTGGTAAAAGTGGGGTCACGGTCAGACACAATGGATTTGGGCATACCGTGGAGTTTGAAAATGGAGTCCATGAATATTTGAGCAATGGTGGAGGCATGGTAAGGATGGGCGAGGGAACAAAAATGAGCATACTTCGAGAGACGGTCCACCACCACAAGAATGACCGATTTTCCTCCCGGATTTAGGAAGCCCTTCAATAAAATCCATGGAGATATCAGTCCATACATTGTCTGGGATTGGCAATGGTTGTAGAGTGCCTGGAGTACGAACCGTTTCTCCTTTCATCCGTTGGCAAATTTCACATTCGGCCACAAAAGTTTGAATATCTTTTTTCATTCCCTCCCAATAGAATGACCTTTTAGCTCTCTCATATGTCTTCAAGAATCCTGAATGGCCTGCAGTAGGTGAAGCGTGCATTTCCCTCATGATATCCTCATGGAGTGATGAAGTTTTGGAGACCACAATGCGACCTTGATATCTTAACAGGTGTCCATCCCATGAATATCCGACATGCGAATTGGGATCCCTTTGGAGTTGTTCCTGCAAGGTCTGTAAGGACTGGTCCTTGGTCGCGTCTTCTTGAAGTTGGGAGACCCATTGGGGAAGTGGGGACGAAAGGGCACACATTGTCACTTGATCCTCAAACTGATGGGAGAGGGCATCTGCCGCAATATTCTCCTTTCCTTTCTTATACATGATGTCATAATCATACCCCAACAATTTTGAAACCCATTTCTGCTGTGTTGGAGTAGATACCCTTTGTTCCAAGAAATATTTCAAACTTTGGTGGTCCGTTTTAATAGAGAAATGTCTCCCAATGAGATATGGTCGCCAATGATTAACAACATGGAGGATGGCCATCATTTCTTTTTCATAAGTAGATTTTCCCAAATTTTTGCCTGATAGCGCCTTATTGGTGAAAGCTAAGGGTCGCCCTTCTTGCATTAATACGACCCCAATGCCATGACCCGAAGCATCACTTTCAATTATAAATGGTTTGGAAAAATCAGGAGTGGCCAACACCGGGGTCGAAATCATAGCCTCCTTAAGATCTGCAAAAGCTTGTTCTGTTGGAGCTGACCACATAAATGAATTCTTTTTCAACATGGCCGTTAAGGGGGTGGCTATTTTTCCATAATTTTGTACAAATCGGCGGTAATAGCCCGTGAGACCCAAAAATCCGCGAAGCGCCTTGAGAGTTTGTGGCTTAGGCCAATTCTGGATAGCTTCAATTTTCTTGGGGTCAACCTTGACTCCCTCTTGTGAAACAATATGCCCCAAGTATTCAACCTCCTGCATGCCAAAGGAACATTTGGATCGTTTGACAAATAATTGATGGTCCCGCAATAATTTCAAAGTTTGATCCAGATGTTGTAAGTGCTCGGCCCAAGTGCGACTGTAGATGAGAATGTCATCAAAGAAAACCAAAATAAACTTGCGAAGAAATGGGCGGAAGACATTATTCATGAGGCTCTGAAATGTTGATGGTGCATTAGTTAGGCCAAATGGCATGACCAAAAATTCGTAATGGCCCTCATGAGTTCGGAATGTTGTTTTGGGAATGTCTTCCTCCTTGAGCCTTATCTGATGATAGCCAGAGCGGAGATCCAACTTGGAGAAAAACTTTGCGCCATGTAACTCATCCAACAATTCATCGATCACAGGGATAGGAAATTTGTCCTTAATGGTGAGCTTATTGAGCTCACGAAAGTCTATACATAGCCGCCACGACCCATCTTTCTTTCTAACCAATAGTACCGGAGAAGAATAAGGACTGTTACTAGGTCGAATTACCCTTGTTTTTAGTAACTCTTGAACCAACTTCTCAATTTTTGACTTAAGCGCATAGGGGTATTTGTAGGGTCTGATGTTAGGTGGCAAGCTACCTGGTACCAACGGTATTGCATGATCATGGGAACGACGTGGAGGTAATTCCGTCGGTTCCACAAAAACTGCATTATGTTTAGTCAAAATGAGTTGCAAATCCCCTTGGGGTTCGTCTACTTCTGAAGTCTGCGGTTGAATTGCAAACAATTGGGCTACTACCCCATGTGAGGATTTTTTTAATAACTTCTCCATACGGCTTGAACTGATAACCTGCGGAGATCTTGCTGGTGAACCACGGAGAGTGTAGGACCTCCCATTCTGAGAGAATTGCATCCATAATTCGGCAAAGTTCCAGGCTACTGTTCCCAAGGTACGGAGCCACTGTGCTCCCAACACAACATCACATCCTCCAAGTGGAAGAGCAAACATATCAGTTTTGAGTTCATAGTCCCCTATCTTCAACTTAACATTTTGGCATTTACCCTTACAAGGTAATGTTCCTCCATTTGCCACCATGACTTCAAAAGAGTTGCAAGCATGTATGTAACAGTTCGCTTGCTTAGCTACTCGGGGATCAATAAAATTATGTGTACTGCCTGAATCAATAAGAATTATAATTCTTTGCCCTTTGAAGAATCCTACTACCTTCATAGTTTGAGGGGTCGAGATTCCTGCAAGTGCATGGACAAAAATCTCTGGTTGTGGTTCTTCCTGTGCTTCACCCTCATCCTGAGGCTCTTCCTCCTGCGGTTCTACTTCTTCATCAGGTATTTCATTCATTGTTGAGTCATCCACATCCAACAAAAACAATTTTTGTTGTACGCATTTATGCCCCGACGAATATTTCTCATCACAATTATAACATAAGCCTTGTGCTCTACGGGCATCCATTTCCTCCCTAGTCAATCGCTTGATTGGTGGAGATTTATTGCTAGTATTCGATGTGAACTTGGATGGAAATGTAGGTTTGGCCTGTGGAAATTTAGATGACCTGCCTCTGGGCAGAAAATTTTTCCTCCGCTAGTCTAGCCAATCCTATGGCTTGCATCATAGACTGTGGTTTGAACATTTTTACCTCTGCCTTGATATCATCTTTCAACCCATTGATAAAACAACTCTGAAAAAATCCTTCATTCAAACCCCTTGTCCTATTAGCCAATTTCTCAAACTGAGTCTGATACTCTCGAACAGTAGAGGTCTGTTTCAATTTTGTTAAGGCTCTTGTAAAGTCCTCATACTCACTAGGGCCAAAACGAGTGAGTAATTGGGACTCAAAGTCTTCCCAAGAAGGGTCAGGAGTCGTGTTTTGTAACCACTGATACCATTGTAGGGCCTCGGATTCAAAGTTAAAGGATGCCATGGTGACCCATAAATATCGGGGAACATTATGGAGTTTGAAGAATTGATCTGCCCGACACAACCAACCATCAGGGTCCTTTCCATTAAACTTGGGAAAGTCTAATTTGGGCATTTTAAATGGGGTATTAGTGTCAAAAAGAGCATGATGGGTTTCTTCATCTCTATTTCTTGAACTGCCATCCGGTCCTTCATTGTTAATCCTCTTGGGGCTTCCTTTAAACGCTCTTCAACCTAAAGGAATTTTTCCTCAATCCCTGTTTTGACTTTAAGCTGGTCAGATTTCAGGACCTGCATGTGATCTTTCATATGTTTAACTTCTTGTTCCAATGTGTGACATTTGGCTCTGTAGGTTACTAAGTGTTTGATTTAATTGTTCCATATATTGGTTTTGTTCCATCTCCCTCATTGCTCCTCTAGTCCCTCCAGCCATATACTTGTGATTTGGACCACCCCAACTGACTTACTAAAAATAGAAGTGTTGTTCCAGGGGTTACTATTTTTAGTAATGGTCCAAAAAGTGTTTGGGTGCTATATATCAAAACGATCAGTTTGAAAAGACGAATACAATGGACTAGGTCTCAAAATGACGTTTTTCACCACTTATTTTTTTAGTCAAGTGCTGTTTGTTTTTCTCCTAAAGCTTTCCTTCACCTAAAAAAATGACTTTCTTCTCTGGTCCTGTTGGTCACGGATCTGCCCTAGGAAAGGATTTGGTTTACATACGCGCCCTAGACCCGGACCAACCTTGAAAGGCCGGAAGGAAGAAATGCCTTCCGTGCCAATCTCCGGAGAAGGCTGGCTCCTATACTACACTACTTGGGGTTTTAGATTAGGGAACTGGAAAGAGATTGGGAAATTGCAGAAAGAAATGTAAATTGCATAGCAGTAACAGTGGGGAAGAACAAGCAGCACAATCACTTATCTATATCTAAACCAGCAGCTATCAACACAGAGAATGAAACAAAAACTAACACTGCGCTTACTTCCCTATGTATCCTTTGGAAAAATTCCAGGTTCACTTATCTTCTAATGCTTAAATCCAGATAACAGAATTACAACAATCAGAAAAATAAATGAAATTAGCAGAAATGCTTGCCAAAGGCGTCATACAAAGAAGATACAGAGTCAGAGCCAAGAATTCTTAGTATTGATGCAAAAGTTTGAATACAACTTTCTAGCAATATGTTTCCCCCCCCCCTTTTTTCATTACAATGCGTGGGTCTTTATAGAGGGCCTCGCCTCTGATACATTTCTGACAAAGCACACAAGGTTGTTGGGGTAGCTGAGATTTGACCTCTGCCGGGCGCTCACGAAGTGTAGCGCGGGTCGAGGACCTTCTGGGGAAGTGCGCAGGCATGGTGCACTTGAAATTCGCCGTTGGGAGCTCATATCAGCCATTATGAGACTTGACCCCTGATGAATTTTGTAGTTGAGACCTCCTGTCTCATTACTGCAGTTGGTGAGGGGATCTCTTTGGTCGTTGATGTTGTCACATTTTGCAAAGGGGTACCAATTCTGAAAAATCTGTAGAAAGTTGCTGCTACCTTCCTTCTTTCTTCCCTTCCAGTCTCCTTCATGCTATTTCCACTTTTCAGCTGTCTATTTTCTGTTCTGCATCTTTGTTGTTCTGTTTTTTTAGCAGTTTCGGCAAATTGGTAAGAGATCCCAAAAATTGCTAAGTGTTGAGTCCTCCCAACGTCGCTCCATTTTGGAGCGACGCCGGGAGGCGCTCCTTGTTTCAAGCGACATTGGGCGGGCAGGAGAAAAATTGACCAAAAGGTTTCTAAGTGTTGAGGCTGGTTCCGGCCGCAGTCGCCCAATTTTGCTGCGCTGCCCGGCGTCGTGCCAGTTTTGAGCGACATTGGGCGGAAGAAGGAAAAGCGTCAAATCTGTCTAAGTGTTGGCTTCCTAGTGACGTCCGACGTCGCTCCATTTTGCTGCGACGTCCGGCGTCGCTGCACTTTTTGAGCGACATTGGGCGGACAAAGACGAAAGAAAACAAAATAAAAATCCTAAGTGTCGCGCCGCCCGCCGTCGCTGGATTTTGCTTGCGCCGCCCGGCGTCGCGCCAGTTTTGAGCGACACTGGGCGGAAGGAGAGAAAAAGAAGGCAGAAAAATTCTAAGTGTGGAGCCTCCCATTGTCGCTTGGTTTTGCCAGTGCCGCCCGTCATCGCGGTCTTTCTCCAGCGTTCGCCGACTTTTGCCCCCAGTCAGTAAGGAGAGAAAAGAGGACCAAGTTACCATAATTTCTAAGTTTGCCCCCACCCCATATCAGCGAGCTTCAGACTTGGGTCAAGCGCCTGCAGTTTTCGGGGTTTGTGCCCATCAAGATGTGACAGAAGGTGTGCTACCGAGGTACAGGGTAGATGAAAATTGAAGGATGAACTGAACTGTGCCTACCGCATTAACCAGACCTGACTGCTCACCCACCAGATCTTCACGGAGCTGTACCGTTTCCAGGTGGACCTTGCTGCAGGTACACTCACAGCCATCGCGGAGCAACTTTTGTCAGGTCTCGGATCCTATGCTTAAATGTAATTTGGGGGGAAAATATTGCTATAAATAGCAGATGGACTTCATTGTAAAAAGGGGGGGAACATATTGCTAGAGAACTCTGCTGTGACAGATCACCTTCTATTTAACACAAAGCATCCTTGGCTCTACTTCTTGTCTCTGTCTTTTATGCTGCCTTCTGCTAGTATTTCTGCTTCATGTCCATTTATATTTCTGTTTGTTTGAATACTGAATTCTGGATTTGAGCATTGGTGATTATTTGGATATGGAATACTAATCAGAAGGATGCATAGGATAGAATAACAACTGCAATTTCTGTTACATGCTTTGTTTTGACTGTTGTTGGTTTGGATGCAAATTTGTAATCGTGCTGCATGTTCTTCCCCACCTGAAACAAATGATATTTCCATTTCTTTCTGCACATTTATCCCTTTCCAACACTCTTATCTAAACCCCCAAAACTAGATTAGTATAGGAGTCGGCCTTCTCCGGAGATTGACACGGAGGGCATCCCTTCCTTCTGGCCTTTCAATCTGCTGGGCGAATCTAGGGCGCAATAGATTTAAAATCCTTTCCTAAGTGGCAGATTTGTAACCAACAGTTGCATTGCCACTTTGACGGGATAGGTAGAAGATTTGCTTCGTGCGCCATGAAGACGCCTTGGATTTATACCCACCCTCTTTTCCTATGGAAGCGTGCCCCTCGAGAGTAGCACCGGTGTCAGAAAACGCTTAGGGGGAGCTTCGTTGAGGTTTTGACCCGGATCGCACCTGGGCTGGAAGTTCGCCAGAAATGCAACTTTGCTGGGGATTTTGGCCGAACTGGCGGTTTGCTGCGGTTAGGGGGGAGATTGGACCTTGGCTGCATTAGTTTGCCTAAGTCTAAAACAAACTTCGCTCGAGGTGGCTCGCTGAGATCGAGCCCGAAGTGCAGCTTCGTCGAAGGATCGGCCCGAAGTGGTAGTTCGCTGCGGCGAGGAGTGAAGAAAATCTCAACTCTTTTGCCTTGGAAAAATCCTTGATTGAGCTTGCACTTCGCTGTGAATGGGTGCTTCGCCGGAAATGGGCTCCGAAGTGGAAGTTCGACAGGGAGTCGGCTCGAAGTTGCAAGTTCGGCGCTTGAGGCGGGAAACTCTTGTGCCCGGGAAATGGATGTTGCTGGTTGGGCGGGCGGTTCGACGACATTCTGGGCGAAGCGGACCACTTGCCTTAGAATTTTCTCCATCGCCTGGGTGGAAGTTCGCCAAAATAGGGGGCCGAAGTTAAGGTTCGGCAACTTCATGCCCCGAAGTGCTGCTTCGCCGTCCCCGAAGTCCGAACTGGCACTTCGCCAAAACGAGAAGTTCGCTGAAAACATTGGCCGAAGTGCCACTTCGGCTACTTTTTGGGCGAAGTGAGGCCAAGTTGCCTTAGACTTTTTCATTACCGGGATGGGGAGGTTCGCCGGAGTTGGAGCCGAAGTTGAGGTTCGGCAGTTTTATGACCCGAACCTGAAGTTTGTTGGGGATTTTGGCCGAACTACTCCTCATGCCTTAGCCGATTTTCAAGCCCGAAGGGGCTTTTTGCTGATTTCTTCGGCGAAGCTGCCTATTAACCCCTTTTTTGAGCGAAGCTGTCCTCTTTTGCCTTCTTTTGCTAGCGAAGCTGCCTTATACCTGAAATGGGCATGGGGGCAAGCGAGAGGCGGGTACTTGTTGCGCCGGAGCGCCATGGAAATGCCAGAAGAGCGAAGAAAACTAAATATGGAGGAGAAGGAGAATTCAAACATGAAAAACAAGCAATATTTCAAAATTTTACCCCTTGGACAAAATGTGACAAAATTGTCAACATTCCTGGCGGCTCGCGGGGTATTGAGCTCGCCTCAATGCAAGGACCCTAAGCCTTCATCCATTGGGCTCGGAGTCATCGCCTGTCCCTTCTTCAGATTGTTCATCGCTTTTCAGGGGTTCTTCTCTCAATCTTTCTCCTTCTTCTCCTTCCTCTTCACCGTGTTCTTGCTCTTGCTCCTGTTCTTGATGCTGGGGAGGGAGACGTGCACGGATGCGCTCCAGAGTGCGTCGAATGTGGGCCCAAGCCCCTTCCTGGAATGGTTCGCGGTCACGGAGCGCTTTTACCAGACAGTGGAATCTTTCAATCTGATCAATATCTGCGTGTCTGGCCCTGTTACTTAGGTCTGTCAGGCAAGCTTCGATTTGGCAGTATCTGAATATGAAATCCGTCACCTGTGCCTCCGTGATGGGATCCGCCCAGCCATCTATCTCAGACGTATCACTCTCGAAAGCGATCCACACTGGCTTGAGCTCGTCCTTCGTTAGGAGGTTCCCGTCATCATCTGTGAAACAGGGGAAACCTAGCTGCGAGAGGTTCTGAAAGTATGCCAGCGAAGTGCGCTTCTCCTGCTCGAAAGCATCCATCAACCTCTTGGCCTTCTAGGCTTTTCTCAGTTTGGAGAAGAAGGCGCGAAGGGTCGATTGGACGATGGACCAATCCCTCGCAGTTCGGCTCATAGCCGGGACCTCCAAGTCCTGGTACTTGATATTTTGCACTTCAATGGCTAAGCTAAGCCGACGTTGTACTTCCTGCATGACCTCTTCCACAACGGGCCCGTCCTGCGAAGATGCACGTTGGGCCTCAGTAATATACAACAGAACAGACAGGGCGCTGGATGCTCTAGATCTGAAGTTTTTCAACAAATGGGCGCGGATGCCTTTTATTCGGTCCCTGGTGAAGAGCTCCATTTTTTATTCCCTCTCTGCAAACTGTTGTTGCATCTCCTGGATTCGCGCCTCCAGCTTCTTCACTTTGTCTTCTGCCTCCTCACGCGCCTTCAGGTGGTGTTCGGCAGTGTTCTGGAGTTCGCTCACTTGCTGTTTAAGAGCTGCCACCTCCTGCTTTAACTGTTCCGATTCTTTCTGTGCATCTTCCAGCTGGGCATGGGACTTCGCCAGATTTTCCTCCAACTTCATATTCTCATTTTCTGCTTCGAAGCAACGCTCCTTGATGTGTTCAGTGTGGAGGTAGATCGAATCGATCTTCACATGCATGGACCCTGTCTCATGCCCCACGTCGAGCACCTTCAGGTCCTTGATGGTCTCCTGATAGGTGTAGTCCGAAGGTGCCATTTCCTCCACGGGCTTTTGAACTTTTGGCACCTTTTTCACCTTGTGGAGCTCCATCTTTTGCGGGTTGAACATGGCGCACTTCTCGACTTTGGCGGGGATTCGCGCCTTCTTCTTCCTAACATCCTTGAGCCATTTGTTTGTACTTTGTCGCGCCTGATGCAGGCTCTCCGCTAGGGGGCGCTCTTCAATCAGCTCCAACTCCGTATCCAGGGGTGTCGGATCTCCAGACATAGGCGCGAACAGGTACAGTGTTTGCTGAGGATGGGCTTCATTGGATGGGTTGGAAACAACGGTGATGGGGGTTTCAGTGGCCGTAGGGGGAGCAATGGTCTGGATGGCTGCGACCGGGCCGTTGGGGCCCGGGAGTGAAGGATTACTCTGGGCTTGTGCAGAAGGCGTGGGATTGAGGGGGAAAGACGGTGGTTCACTTGGGGTGCCCCGGTCGAGTGATGCAGAAGCTGCGAAGGCATTGGGGGCAGTAGCGTATGAACCAAATGCTGCTTGGGTAAACTGGGAAGCAACGGAAAGTTGGACTTCTTCAATTAACGGGTGAGAAACTATGAGGGGAACGGCCAATGGGGGTTCGTTGCCGAGAGGCAGGGCAGACACTAGGGGCTCATCGACCGGGGCTACTATATTTTGCGTTTCAGAAGAGTGAAGAGGAGAGAGAGGGCGCGTACCTGCGTGCTCTTCGAAGAGAGCTGTGGAAGAAAACTCCTGTGTGGCGGGATTTTGACTGGTCTCCCCTTCTTGTTCTTTGCCGCCTTCTTCTTGAGTGTCGTCCTCCACATTGACAATCTCTTTTTCTACATCGACGACCTCTATCTCCTTCTGTGGTGGGGCGGCGGATACAGCTTCGCCTGTGCCCGCGTCAACAGGGCTTTCTGAAGGGCGCTCGCTGGCTGAACCGGACGATTTAGTCCGAGGCTTCTTTGGGTGGGGAGGCGGCATCTGTACTTCGTCGGCAGCCTTCTTCCTTTTCTTTTTCTTTTCCTTTTCAGGTGGTTGCACATCCTCTTCGGCAGCATGGCTGGATTCTGCCATTTGTTCGCCTGGCTGCTCGTGCTGCTCCTGTTGTGCCTCCAACTGTTCCACCTGCCGTTCCTCCTGCTCCGAATGCTCAGATAACTCTTCGATTCTCCTTGGGCTTTCGCCGGAGCCGGGGGCGCTTCGGGGTACAAAGTTCGAGAACAAGATTGGCTGCCAGGAGCCACAGTTGGCATCGAATATTTTCGAGAACTGGCCATCTATGATGAGGAAGGTATCAGATTTTTGCTTCTGATTGTGAACCCTCATGATCCACCACTCTGAGAGCTTTTCCTCAGACCAACCCTTCAGGTTCTTTTTCATCTTTTTCCAGAATGTAGAATTTGGATCAGGGAATGGGTGCCGCGATGGAATATACTCTGCTTCAATGGGGTAGAAATCGTGCCATGGAGGTAAGGCCTGCATCCTCTCGATATGCCATTCAAGATCACGGCCTGTTGGATTGTTGCGTTGTTCCACGATTTCTGGGTGGGGGCAGACGTGAAAGTTCTTGAACCTAAGGAAATCCCTGATTACACCCAGGGGGTCATACTTCCACCGTTGGGGCAGTTCGATTAGACCGAAGTCGTTAAGCGTCATTGCAAGGTAAGCATTCTGCCCAGTGGTGAAGATTTCGATAACGCCTATTTTGAAGGGGAACTCACAAGTGTGTCCCCACTTCCTGCCGTGGCCGTAAATCTGATCTGTGTAGTCACTCTGGCGAGCGACCTCCAATGCGAACAAGTACTCCGAGGTGTAGTACGGGAGAAGAAAGGGTTTACCAGTAAACCCGAACATTCTAATCACGAGACCCTGTGTAAGCTGGAAGACATCGCCCAGCCTCCTGTATACTATGTTGTCTCGCATTGACGCTGGTACCCGGTGACAAGAGCCGCATACAAGTTCCAAAGCGCGTCCCTGAAATTCCTGGTTGAAGACATAATAGGACTCTGTTCGCGCTAGAACTGGAGTCCACTGATATACTGGCAACGGATTTCCATCCTTGTCGGCGCTGTTGGTGGCGATATAGGGGAAATTGCTATGCATATAATAAAAGAACAGCCAGGCCAGGAAAGAGCATGACCGGAAGCACTGATCGGCTCCCGTGTTCTTCAGATCCGTTAGCTTTGAGTGCAGAACGCGGGCTACCCAGTCCGCCCAGTCGAAGAATACCGGATTGGTATTCGGCCTCGCAGGGTCAGGAGAGTAGAACTCCCCATGTGAAATGCATTCGGCGAGGGCGACTTGCCAGGGATATACTGCGGTATCAGTAGATAAACCCGCTACCCATGCCAGAATAGAGTAAATATCCGGGTACTTGAAATTCTCCAGGTGCATCGGCATGTCTGGCAACTCACCAGCTGGAAGCCCCTTTCTCAGTTGTCCCTCCATGAATTTCCGCATTTGAGGAGAGGGGCGATATCTGCTCTTCTGCTCATTTGTGTTAACGGTCCTAATAATATATCCTTGGGGCGGTCTTCGCCCCAGAGCGAAGGCATCTTGGACGTCATTGCCGTAAATTAACAATTTTTTTCCCGAAGCATCCCGGACTTGCCTGGTCAGAGGATGATAGTACTTGGCAATGGCACATACCAGCTCTGGACAGTTGTGTACTGGGGTGCATAAATACCAATATAAGTGCGAGTAGTATGCAACCGTCCTCCTGTGTTCAGCAGATACTCGTGTTAACATCTGGTCAATTGTCTGGCGCAGTTCCCCGACACTCTTAGAGAGGACACCATCTCTGATGCCTTCCAATTTATCGATGGGTGGGTCAATTGGCTCTTCCTCCTCTGATTCTTCCTCCTCCACTATCTGCTTCTCTACAGGGACCTCAGGTTCCTTCTTTCTTGATCTCTGCTTCTTTTCCTCCTTAGATTTCTTTGTCTTCTCCGAACCTCCCTCCTTCGGCGTCTTTTCGTTCTTTTCTGCTGCTCGTCTGCCCATTATGACTAGCAGAGATATACAGGCGTACTGGCAGTTATCAGTAAACGGGCTCGCTAGTAGAGTTTCGGCAGAATTTCGGCAGAGTGGAGAGCAATTTGCGGGGGAATTAATAATTTTACGTTGGGACTCCATCTTTCTTTTATAGACATGGGCATGACCTACCCCATTAATGGCGCTTACAGAGAGTAAATGCCCAAATCGGACACAGGTGGATTGCATCACTTTCTGATTGGTGATTTGGTGCTGCCCTCGAGGCTCGAAGCGCCTTAGGGATCCCAATCCTCCTTGAAACTCTAAACTCCTCTGTTTCCGTTCTCCAAAGCACTAGTTTTAATTCCGACCAACCTCCTTGGGATGCGCGTTGTCACTTCTCATTAAAGCGCGCGCTTAGGGACTTTAAATGGGAGCCGCCACTTTTTGCGCGCTTCGAGGCACGTTTTTAGGCTCAACGGCTCCATAACGGGAACTTCGCCCAAAAATCGAGCGAAGCTCCACTTCGGCCACCAAGGCGCCCGAAGTGGACCCTCGCGCCCCTTTTGGAATTCATATTAATGTTGCCACTTCGCCAAAACTTGGAGCGAACCTCAACTTCGGCATAAATTATGCCCGAAGTGAGGCCTTTAGCTTGGGGGTGAGCGAAGCGCCTTCTTTCCGAACTTTTCCTTCCGGGTGTACTTCGCAGCAAACGCCTCCGAACTGCCACTTCGCTGAGTGATGCACCCGAAGTGCCATTTCGGCCCAAAAACTGGCGAAGTGCCCGCTGCCTTCGGCAAATGAGCGAAGCTTCCTTTTGTTCCTTTCCTTCGTCTTTGAGCTGAGCGAACCTTCATTTCGGGGCGCAAACTTAGCGAAGCACTGCTTCGGCTCAGAATGCAGCGAAGCCTTAGGGTTTTTCTCATTTTCGTTGCTCGAAAGATAGGGATTTTTGATCAACACTCTCTTTTTCCCTTTCCTTTACTTCGGGGACGAGGTAGACTTCGCTGTAAACCTGCCCGAAGTGCAAACTTCGCTGGAAACTTAGCCGAACCTCAATTTCGTGCTAGAAAGCGGGCGAAGCTACAATCTGCTTAGTCAAAATTGCATCTTTCTTGCAACTAAAGCTGCGAACTCATCTTGGCTTCTTGAAAGCAGGAAGAAATATATACATTCGAAAACAAACAAAATGCAGAAATTAAAATTATGTACACGGGTAGAACCTCATGATGCTTTTTTAGCGGTGGAAAGCCTTCAGATGAAGGCCGTTGACGGGAATAGGCAAGGTATGGCCTCCCATGTCCTGCAGGATAAAAGAGTTGGCCTGGTTGACACGGGAAATCTTGAATGGGCCTTCCCAGAAGGCATCGAACTTGTCGTGATTTCCCGGCTTTGCCTTCCATACGTCCCATTTCAGCACCAGATCTCCGACTCGGAAAGTACGAGCAGTGGCTCTCTTTTCAAACCAGTTCCGGGTAGTCTCAGTGTGCTTCATGAAAGCTTCATAAGCTTTCTCTCTTTCCTCTTCAAGTTGCAGTAGCTGAGCTAGTCTGGCATCCATGGGATCCAGGTCCCCTCTTTCATCATCTAGCATCCAGAGCGCGGGCATCTCAACATGTGTAGGCAAAACTGCCTCTTTCCCGTAGACCAACGCATACGGTGATGTCTTGATAGACTTTTTGATAGAGATGCGATCGGCCCATAGTGCCTGGTCCAGGAACAAGTGCCAGGTTCTTTTGTTTCTGTCCAAGGTTCTCTTTATGATCTTCATCAAATTCTTATTCGTTGATTCAGCTAAGCCGTTCCCCTGCGGGTAATAGTTGGAGGAGGCTTTAAGGTAAATCCCATACCTGCAAGCGAACTCGTTGAGTTTGGCACCTATGAACCCTGGGCCATTGTCCGTCACGATTGCCTCTGGAATTCCGAAGCGGGTTATTAAGCTCTCCAAGAAGGCGATGACCGTCTCCTGGTCAACATGCTTTGTAGGCACCGCTTCGGTCCACCGGGTGAAATAATCTGTAGCAGTTAGAATATATTTATGCCCCGCTGAAGAATTTGGCGATATCACCCCGACAAAGTCTAAGCCCCACTCTTTGGAAGGGTGCTTCGACTTGGATCGGTTGGAGGGGCATCGGGGCGTTTTTATTTCGGCCGGCAAATCTCTGGCATTTCTCGCATTTCCGACAGACTGCAAAAGCATCAACAAAAATAGTGGGCCAATAGTAGCCCGCTCTAATTATCTTTAAGGTCGTAGGCCTTCCTGCAAAGTGGCCCCCCGACATTCCAGAATGGAATTCGTCGAGGATTTTCTCCTTCTCTGTTCCCCTGACGCATCTCAGGAGAACACTGTCAATATTTCTAAAAAATAGCCCCTCTGGGCGCAACACATATCTCCGGGACTGAAGCCTGAATCTCCTCCTTTGCGAGGCGTTAAGGCGGTCTGGACATCTCCCAGTGTTGAAATACTGTATTATCTCATCAGTCCAGTCACCGCCTTCCGCCGATTGATTGGCGAAGTTGCCCTCTAGTACTGGGTCCTCCCACTGACAGGCAGTCACTTCCGCGGCGACACTCCTCGCAAGTTCTTGGCACAGTGCCCGACCTCGGATTAACTTGGTGGGTCGGACCTCGATGTCGAACTCCTGGATCTTAGTGATCCAGCCAGCCCTCTTGTTGCCCAGTTCTCCTTGGATGATGAAGTTCTTGACATCTGGGTGAACAACGTACACCGTCGTCTTGCTCTGGGAGACAAAGTGCCGAAATTTCTTCAAGGACCTCATGACTGCGTGCACCTGGCGTTCGATGAAGTTGTATCTTTCCTCGTGCGGCTGGATCACCTGGCTCAAGAAAGCTATTGGGCGCTCTTCGCCGTCATCTCCCTTTTGTGTTAGGACTGTTGCATAGCTTTCAGGTTCCCCGACTGCATAAAGGATGAAGTCTTTGGAATAGTCCGGGTTAACCAACACAGGTGCTTGGGCGATTCGAGCCTTGATCTCTTCAAACGCCTTCTTCCTTTCCTCTGTCCAGACGAACTCGGCGTTTTTCTTCAGGAGTTCGGCCATCGGCTTGATGACTTGGGCGAAATCAGGCACGAACTTCCTTACGAAGTTGATCTGGCCGAAGAAAGACTGCAGCCCCTTCTTGTTTACCGGAAGTGGGAGTTTAAGGAGAGCCTCCGCTCTGTCAGGGTCAACAACGAGCCCTTTTTCTGAGATAACATGGCCTAGCAGCTTCCCTTCCTTCACCGTGAAGACAGACTTCTTCGGGTTGATAGATATGCCGAATTCCCGACATCTTTGGAATACTTGGCGAAGGTGCGAGGCATGATCCTCTCTCTTGTGCGAAAACACGGTCATGTCATCTAGGTAGATGAGGATGACCTTGTTCAACAACTCGCCGAATGCCAGGTCCATGGCTCTCTGGAATGTGGCCCCTGCATTGGATAGGCCGAAGGGCATACGTTGATAGGCAAACGTCCCCCATTTGGTGGTGAACGTTGTCTTATGTTGATCTTCGTCCTTCACCCAGATCTGATTGTATCCAGAGAAGCCGTCTAGGAGAGAGAAGCGCTGCGCCCCCGCCACCACGTGGAGGATCTGGTCAATCCGTGGGAGCGGGTAATGGTCCTTCAACGAGGCCTGGTTCAGATTGCGGAAATCAACACACAGGCGAATATCCCCGTTCTTCTTCCTGACAGGGACCAGATTGGCAACCCAGGAAGAATGCTTGATAGGGTAGATGATTTTTGCCTCGAGCATCTTCAAGAGTTCAGCTCTCATCAGAACCTCTATCTTCGGGTTAACAGGCCTTTGTTTCTGCCTGCAGGGTTTGACCCCTTCTTGAAGTTCGATGGTATGTTGGATGACCTCTCTGTCATACCCCTTCAGGTCCTGGTAGCACCAGGCCACAATGTCTGGATATTCCCTGCACAAAACCCGAATCTGGTCCAGCTCTTCGGGGTAGAATCAGCTCCAATTTTTATTACTTTCCCGGGCTCTAACTCGAGCTCCATGTATTGCTTCGAGTCTACTTTGATCCTGTGAGCAATTGCTCTATCATTCTGATCAAACAGACTCTCCAAAGTGATCAGTCCCTTTGGGACATGGTTATTCTTCAACTGTATCAACCCCTCATAGTCCTCGTCATCAGGGTCTCTACCTTCTATGGTACTTGCTTCATGGACTAAAAAATTGACGATTTCCTCGTCACTCTCGAACACCTGCCAATGGGTGTCCCTATCAGGCACAAAAGGCCTGTATATGGTTCTTACCGCCTTCGGCTTCTGCATCATGTCATCAATCGGGGAGTATCTGGCTCCGATAGACGCTAAGACATCTGCGTGCTTGTTCTTTTCCCGCGAGATGGCTTGGACATTTAGTGCCTCGAAAGACTCCAGCAGGTCCCAGACCCTATTGCGGTACGCCTTGAGATAGTGCTTTTTTGAGACGCACTTGTTGGTGATCTGCTTGCAAACCAACTCAGAGTCTCCGAAAATCTGTAGCTGCTTGATCCCTAGCTTCTCAGCCTTCTTCAACCCTAAGCACAGGGCTTCATACTCCGCCGCGTTGTTGGTGCAACTCCAGGCGAGCCTATAGCAGTAATCTTTCTGTTCTCCAGAGGGCGAAACCAAGAGAACTCCTGCCCCAGCGCCGTTTTTGCATCGGGCACCGTCAAAGAACAACTTCCATAGCTCGTCTGGGGCAGAGTCCTTGCTCTCCTGCACTGTCTCCTTCGACTTCTCGGGCTTGGTGATGGAATAACATCCCATCTCCGACTCAATCATAGCATTAAAATCAGTCAAGGAAAATTCATCCTCCATTCGAAGCTCCTCCAGGGATTCTTCTACCAGGTCCACCTCCTTCAATTCTTCCGTCATTAGGTGGACTGAATCATCCTGCTGCCCCTCTTCGGCCATTTTCTCGATAAGGAAGGTGGAGGGTTTCTCATTGTAGATCTTTACCTTCCTTCCCTTGAATGGGACCTCCATATGCGAGTAGTCCAGAGAAAGATAACCGCCCAGCTTAGCAGTGAACTCCCTTGAGAGGCACATGCTGAAGTACGGCTCCAGGTCGACAACTACCACCTCCTGTATCACAACAATCTGAGGCACCTTGTGCAGCTGGATGGGAATATCTTTGATGACGCCCATTGTTTTCACAGGAGTGCCATCCAATTGAAGAACACCTGGGCTGCTCCGTGTGTATTCCATGCCCATCTCCTCGCAAACTGCCCTCGGCATGACGGTGGTCGCTGCACCGGAATCGATCATGCAATTGTGCACGACCCACCCTTCCATCCGAAGAGACAAATAGAACGGCGGTGGCCTGTTCTTTCCTGTGGCCGAAGTGGTCAGAGTTTGAGCTAGGACGGGCTGCGTCGGCTTTCCTCCCTTGGTAGATTTCAGCGATTCCTGGAGCAGGTCCACCTGCCCGGGGAGTTGCAGAGCATCGTAGAGGCTTATCTTGGCAGGGGTCTTCTTCAGCTCCTCAACAATGTTGTAAGCCGAAGCAGTGGACACTTCTGGTTCTTTCGCAGCCTCGTACTTAGTGCGGTACTGCTGAGTGGCTTCAACCCTCTGCCGCTTCGTCAGTGACGGGTACTTGAGCTTCTCCCTGGCCTGCTCCCTGGTTTCACCTTGAGGTTGCGATACTGGAGCTTTCGTCGGCAAGGGTTTCTCTTTCGTTGGCGGGGGCAAGGGAACTTTGTCCGGAGCTTTTGCCGGAGGCTGCTCCTTCTCACGGCGAGTATACACCTTCAGAGGCTCCATCTGGGCTGCATCCACCTCGATCGGTTTCTTCCCATTTCTGGTAAGAATTGAAACTTGCTCGTCCTCGGGGATCATGAGGTTACGGTCCGCCTCCCTAATCATGTTAACTTGATCACTAGGGATGCTGCCCGCCAGTGTTTGAGCATAGTGTTGGTGTACCATACAAGTATCCTCCCCATGTGGGTCATTGCACGTGGAACACCAGTGCACATAGTCTGAGGTGCTCGGCTCTTCACTGTTTAGAATAGCGGCATTCCTCGCGGGAGGTCTACCGGCTTGAGCCGCTTGATCTCTTGTGATCGCCGGAGGAGGATAGGGTCTTCTCGGCAGGAATTCTTGCTGAGCTTGTTTCTTTTTCATCACTGCCATATCATTGGACAACGTTCTCACGGTAGAGTTAAGAGACTGCAGCTCTTGTAGAAGCTTGGTTTGCGGGTCAACAGTTGGGGGAGCCGGCAATGGTAGCGGTGCTATAGGCGGAGGCAAAGCCGGATATTGCGGGGGCGGAGGAAGCTGTGGGACTGGAGGAGCGGGAAGCTGTGGAAAGCTGGGCGCTTGACTCGGATTCCACGAGGGAATCGGATACATGGAAGGTACAGGAGGGAACTGAGTGGATGTGTTGGGGTATTGGTACTGAGGCAAATCAGGGTAGATTGGCATTGTCGGCTTCGGCGGGAGTTTGCCAATGGCGATCAAATCGGCCTCGGCCTTCTACGCCTGAGTATACAAATCCGGGAAAGTGTTGACGCCAGAATACCGGATATTCATACTGAGGTCTGAGTTGAACGCTCTAAGGAAATAGAATGCTGCTTGATCAAGAGTCGGCCGAAGGCCATCAGGGACTCTCTGCCAGGTCCGAGCAAATCTGACGTTGAAATCAGGGACCTCCTCCTGTGGATGTCTCTGGATGGTCGTGAATTGGTGGAGCAAGGAGTAAGGGTCCGCCGATTCATTGAACCCTTGTATCAACCTTCCCGCCAACTGGTCCCATGTAGCAATAGTGTCGGGCGGCAAGGATCTATACCAGTACAGGAGCTTCCCCCTGAGGGACAAGACTAGCAACCTCACCATGATGTTTTCTTCCGTGATACCGTGAATGGTAGCTAGAGCGGCAACGTCCTGGACATGCTCTTGCGCCGTTTTTCCAGTGCCGTCATAGGTAGGAATGGCCTTGAGCGTCGCGGCTGGGATCTGAGCTTGTGCTGCAAGGTTCAATGGCCCTGAATGGTTCCAAGCCGCGAACTGTCTTGGAGGATTAGGCTGTTGATTTTGTTGTTGGTTTTGATTTTGCGCCATATTTGCGTTCGGATTTGGCTGATTAGGAGGCAGCAACAACAGGTTCGGTTGAACAGGAGCTCCCGAAGCACCTAACTGATCGTCAGGTAAAACCGGAGCGCCTTGATGGTCTGGAGAGTTCGGAGGATTTGGAGGACAGCTGGTTGTTGTGCTGTCTAAAGTCGGATCTTGCTCGGCAACAACTTCTTGCGATGATGCTTCGTCCAGAGAGATATTCGGTCTGACTAGCCTAGGACGTTCTCCAAAGGCGTTGATGTCAAGCTCGTAGTACTCGGTCTCCTCTTCTGCGTTTCTAACTCTCCATCTCGTACGCATGAAGACGTGATTTTCTTTAGACTGGTCTTCGAGACTTGGAGGTATCCGAGTTCAGCAGAGTCGCCAGATGTTCAGATTTGACAGTACCGAAGCGAACATCACTTCTTCAATACTGCTTATGAGGTGGAACGATTGCGTCCCACCGGGCGTGCCAAAAACTGTTGGTCACGAATCTGCCCTAGGAAAGGATTTGGTTTACATATGCGCCCTAGACCCGGACCAACCTTGAAAGGCCGGAAGGAAGAGATGCCTTCCGTGCCAATCTCCGGAGAAGGCCGGCTCCTATACTACACTACTTGGGGTTTTAGATTAGGGAACTGGAAAGAGATTGGGAAATTGCAGAAAGAAATGTAAATTGCATAGCAGTAACAGTGGGGAAGAACAAGCAGCACAATCACTTATCTATATCTAAACCAGCAACTATCAACACAGAGAATGAAACAGAAACTAACACTGCGCTTACTTCCCTATGTATCCTTTGGAAAAATTCCAGGTTCACTTATCTTCTAATGCTTAAATCCAGATAACAGAATTACAACAATCAGAAAAATAAATGAAATTAGCAGAAATGCTTGCCAAAGGCGTCATACAAAGAAGATACAGAGTCAGAGCCAAGAATTCTTAGTATTGATGCAAAAGTTTGAATACAACAACTTTCTAGCAATATGTTCCCCCCTTTTTTCATTACAATGCGTGGGTTTTTATAGAGGACCTCACCTCTGAAACATTAATGACAAAGCACACAAGGTCGTTGGGGTAGCTGGGATTTGACCCCTGTCGGGCGCTCACGAAGTGTAGCGCGGGTCGAGGACCTTCTGGGGAAGTGCGCAGGCATGGTGCACTTGAACTTCGCCGCTGGGAGCTCATATCAGCCATTATGAGACTTGACCCCTGATGAATTTTGTAGTTGAGACCTCCTGTCTCATTACTGCAGTTGGTGAGGGGATCTCTTTGGTCGTTGCATTGCCACTTTGATGGGACGGGTAGAAGATTTGCTTGTGCGCCATGAAGATGCCTTGGATTTATACCCCACCCACTTTTCCTATGGACGCGTGCCCCTCGAGAGTAGCACCGGTGTCAGAAAACACTTAAGGGGAGCTTTGCCGAGGTTTTGGCCTGAATCCCGCCTGGGATGGAAGTTCGCCAGAAATGCACCCGAAGTGCAGCTTCGCTGGGAATTTTGGCCGAACTGGCGGTTTGCTGTGGATGGGGGTGGGGATTGGACCTTGACTGCATCAGTTTGCCTAAGTTTAAAACAAACTTCGCTCGAGGTGGTTCGCTGAGATCGAGCCCGAAGTGCAACTTCGCCGGAGGATCGACCCAAAGTGGCAGTTCGTTGCGGCAAGGAGTGAAGAAAATACTAACTCTTTTTCCTTGGAAAAATCCTTGATTGAGCTTGCACTTCGCCCGTGAATGGGTGCCTTGCCGGAAATGGGCTCCGGTGGAAGGGTTTGTGAAGTTGAGGCCCGAAGTGGCAGTTCGGCAGCATTCTGGGCGAAGCGGACCACTTGCCTTAGAATTTTCTCCATCGCCTGGGTGGAAGTTCGCCAAAATAGGGGGCCGAAGTTAAGGTTCGGCAGCTTCATGCCCCGAAGTGCTGCTTCGCCGTCCCCGAAGTCCGAACTGGCATTTCGCCAAAACAGGAAGTTCGCTGAAAACATTGGCCGAAGTGTCACTTCGGCTACTTTTTGGGCGAAGTGAGCCAACTGCCTTAGAATTTTTTCGTTATCGGGACGGGGAGGTTCGCTGGAGTTGGAGCCGAAGTTGTGGTTCGGCAGTTTTATGACCCGAACCTGCAGTTTGCTGGGGATTTTGGCCGAACTACTCCTCATGCCTTAGCCGATTTTCAAGCCCGAAGGGGCATTTCGCTGATTTCTTCGGCAAAGCTGCCTATTAACCCCTTTTTTGAGCGAAGCTGTCCTCTTTTGCCTTCTTTTGCTGGCGAAGCTGCCTTATACCTGAAATGGGCATGGGGGCAAGCGAGAGGCGGGTACTTGTTGCGCCGGAGCGCCATGGAAATGCCAGAAGAGCGAAGAAAACTATATACGGAGGAGAAGGAGAATTTAAACATGAAAAACAAGCAATATTTCAAAATTTTACCCCTTGGACAAAATGTGACAAAATTGTCAACAGGTCCCTAACAACTGCCATATCATTTACTAGTCAGTCTATTATCCCCAACTACCTTACCAGATTTTGTCACTGACACTGTCTTGTTTGAGACTATTACTGATTGTTACTTACAACTGTCCCAAACTGTTTTGACAGTTACTGATAACTGCTTGTCTGACACTGTTTTCGTCTATCACCGATAACTGCCCTGACAACTACCCTGTCTAACTCTGTTCCCGATTGTTAATAACCCCAACAGTTTCTTCTTTAGCAAGGAATTTTTACAACATGGTAAAATTTGTGATAGGTGTAGTCTCCGCAGTATGTTCAAATTTGTGGTTAGGTTTTTGGAGGTGTGACATGTGACCGTAATAGGGTAACACTAGGCCAAGGTGTGTGCATTGTCCATAGCCCTCTATTCTGTCACAATGACGAATGATAATGCTTGGACCAATATTTCAACCCATTACTCAAGGGTGGTTCCATACATACCCTTGAGTGCACTATTCGTCTCTTTGATAGTACGGGAGGGTAATCTTCTTGAGTGTTGTGCTAGGTGCGTTATGGATAGATACACGGTCAAACAACTTTCTATGGCTAAATATTTCTCCTAATCCTAGGGGGGTCTCCCGATATATCCAAAGATACGTGGGAGCTCAAGTTCGTATACGGGTGTTGTCTGAGGCTTGGGTATTGGAGTTTGATCACCCTCACTTCACTAGACGCTTTATGGGCAATCTAGCTTAGCCAATAACAAATCGTCTTTGATATTTTAAAACCCTCGACACAAGGTTTCTAACCTATTAAACTAAAACAGAGGAAAAAAATGGCTCGATTTTTTTTTTTTCTTTATAGGAAAATAAAAACAAGGAAAATTTATGCCTAACAAGTTGAGATGGCAGGACACGAACTGTTTGCATTCAGCAGGACGTGGCCTTGGAAAGCACTCTGATACCACTTGTTATGAACCTTGCAGTAAAATAAAAGCACATCTACACAATATTGCAATAATAACAAAAAATGAGCTTGAAATTAACAATATTGCAAGATGAAATGGAAATGTAGCAAATTATATTGCAGAAAGCAAGAACACATTATAGAATCGCAAGCCTCTTCTAGGGGGCAACCTCCTTAGAAGCAGAGCTTTGATACAACAAAATATGAGATGCCTTCATCTATGCCCCGTTGCCTTTATCAAGACTCTTTGTAACCTTAACTATAACGCTCAAGGGTCGGCTTCACATGCAAGGGGCCGCCCGAGCTAGAATCTTCTACCAAACAAGCAGTTACATTAAATGGCCCCACTTGTCTAGGCGCCTCAAATGCCACATACACATTACAAAACATTACAAAATATCATTAAGATGGGGTCCCCACGTTAGGAAGGGAGTAATTACATAGTAAGGTTATGATGGGGTCCTAACACTGTTACATAGTGGGAATTGGCCTTCTAGAAATTAATACTTTGGTGGAAACTAGTCTTGAGGATTCTAGTACTTAGTAGAAACCTTTCCTAAGCAAGCCACTCTTTTTCTAAGAGCAACAAGTAGACAACTTTCCTTATGTAGACCACTCTTTTTCTAACAACATCAAATATAAAAGGCCTGTGCTCATAAGAAATATATAAATATAATTATGAAACAAAATTGAGCCTTTCAAGTACATTGCCATTCATCAAGGCCTCCTCATGCACATTTCTTAACTGTTCCATAAGAAAGAAAGAGAGAAAACATCACAATTAGGTTAAAATGAGAATTTTACATGTGCATGTTCACCCTTATTTTGTTCAGAGAGCGTTTCTATTTGTTTAATGCTTATTTCCCTCTTAATACCATCTCAAATCATCTCTATTAGTAAGGATATTCTGTGTTCACACTATGGCATTCAAATTTTTAAGGATGACTCGATTTGATGCTTAGTGTTGATACGTTCACTTTAATGAACACTTGCATAACTCTCTCTCTCTCTCTCTCTAAAATATAAATGTCATGATATCTATCTGTCTTTCTATATATAGAGTATTAATCACATTTCAAAATAGGAGTACTTCTAGCAACAATCCTATTTGCAAACAAAAGAAAACATCATTGTTTGTGCAAGATTTTTAAGGATAACTAGTTACTTATTTCACGTTTGTGAGTATCACGTAGTGACTAAACAGAATGGATTTTTGGACAAACAAAGAGGATAATTTGGAGAACTTAATATATTTTAGTGGCCGAATATGTTCAAAGATTCTCACCATTTGAAACTGAATATTCACTACAATGCTTATATGAACGTTTATATTTTATTTTGATGATTTTCCCAATTTTAGTGAAACAATCGGAATATCAAGAAAATTGAAGAAATATCTTGAAAGATATTTCAAGATTTTAAAATTTAGAATTCGACACTACAAAGATTTGTCAATATTTCTGAAGTTTGTGTTTTTTTGACCTGGACTTAGACTCAGCAAAAAAACTTGGTAACAACTTGGCAAATAAGGATCAAACATAAAATTTAGCAGATTTTGTGAAAATGATAAAAATAAATGCAGTTCTTTGATAAAAATGATTACTGAGAGAGCGAGTGAGAAACATTGTAAGAGAAGAGTGAAAAAATTATGAGTGATAGGATGAGTGTTTTAGGTTTTAGTCTTGTAGCTTTTTGTTTTGTTTTGTTTTTCTATCAGTTTATGTATATATGTATGTATGTAAGTTTGTTTTTTTAAAGAAATCTAATTTAACGGGGTAGAGGTTTTCATGTTGTGAGTCTTGGCAATGGGGCTTGGAGTCTGGTGAGTCTGGCACTGGATATGTGGGTCATGTTGAGTTGAGCCACTTTAACTCACCAAAAGCCACTTGGATTGCACACCTGCAATTACTGACTCACCCAAGTCTCAGTACTAGGATTGAAGGACAATTGATCACCAACTAGACAATCAACCACCAGAGAGACATAGAACTGACAAATTAAATTTTATTATTGTTACAAAATCGTTAGGTAATGGTAAGTTATTCAATTACCAACTTCCAATTGGTTGTAGATGGGCAATTATGTGGATTATAATTGGAAATTCATGTAGATAAGTTGCATTTTGTAGAGGTCAGCTATCTTTTGTATGGCTTTGTAACTAACCGTTACACCAAAACCTCGAGGCGTTAGTGAAATCCAAATACACCAGGATCATAACATCCTGCCACGCTCCGCAGCCCAGACTCTGGGTGGCTGTGTGCTCGTACGACACGATCCACCACTCTCCGTACAAGGCCTGGGCTAACATTGCAATACTGATGTTTCCGCCTGCTTTGCAACTCAAACCTGGGTGGTTGCTCTAATACCAAATGTAACAAACCGTTACACCAAAACCTCGAGGCATCAGTGAAATCCAAATACACCAGGATCATAACAGGCTTGACTGGGAGCTGTGCTAGTGGATGTATTCTCATATGTTGTTGTAGAAACATGTGGCTGGTTGATGATTTATCTAATGGAGGAAAGGACTAATCTGAAAAATGGTATATAATTATTAGTTGAGCAGGAACAAAGTTCCCTCTATTTTGTGTTTGCATCAGACTTTGAACCACAGAGATGGGTGGTGCTGCTAGAATCACACATACATGCTATGATGATCAACTTGGAGAAATAGTGTCTATAAATATTGGAGAGGCAAATCAAACATCATCCCAGTGTCTATTGCGGATAAGGAAAAAGAGGGGAAGAAATTGTACGGATGTTCATGAATATCCAAAGTACAGTCAACTATGAAAGAAAAGCAATTATGCCCGACTGGAAAACCTTGACATCAAGTGCTGGTTGATAAAGATGTGGATTAGCAATCAAATTAAAGGGCACATGGAATATTATTTTAGGGTTGTGACAATCCTATTAGAAGGTTTGATTTTTCATATTATTGCTTGCATTTTCCTCCCTGTGGTTTGTGTTGAATGTATTTGTTTTCAGATTGCAACTTGAATGCTTTTTACGCATCCATTATGAAATTATTTTGTGATACGAGCATCATTTATGTAGTTGGGCCCCTTTGTTGTGTTTGAACTTTGTCAGTGTCGTCTTTTTTGTTTTTGGAGTTTGTTTCTTGTAACAACCCTCCCCAATCTAGCTAAAATATTTTTTAAATTTTTTTGCAAATATGTATTTTTTTGTATTTTTTCAAATTAATAAAAAACTCAGATAAATGCTAAATCAGTCCACTTGCAACTGTCACAACTTTGTAACGATGCAACCAAATCAAACGAAACTTGAGATACAGATTTTACATATGTAATGCTAGAAACCCAGTGAAGGAATCAAGGAAACACACAAATACCACAAAGATATATCGATCTGGAATTTTCAGTCTGTATTATTTGATCAGCAAATCTGTACATACCACTTATTCACATAGCTCCAGAAATGCAACTTTCTTCACCCACGAAATGATGTACTAGCAGCTTGCAATCCTTGGGCACCAATGAAGGACGAGATAGGGGTTTATGGACTGATCGCCCAATTCCCCAAAGATATCACGCCTGGCTGGTAATTGTACGGCTTGTGCTGTACGGCCAGCAATCAACAACTTCGCCCAACACCTCTGAAAACACTTCTGTATAATATTTCGAAAAAACTTTGCAAATCTCTCCACAATCAACACTTGAGCAATCTCTGTATGAAATCGCCACCCTAATCCACCAGGGGTAATCTCTCATACCCGAAGAAAATGCCCCTATTGGAGGTTGCTGTCCCCAATAAGCTCAAAACCCTGCAAAGATTCTTTGCAAGCTTCTTCACCAAATGCCAAAGCAAACATATAAACCTGGATGCTTGAAATGAATGACCAAATCTCCTTTTATAGAGCTCACAAGGGGTTGATGGGAAAAGGCAATTTAAAATGTCTTCTAGAAATTATTTTTCCTCATTATAAATTGCGTCCTCTTTTTGCAAATCTAATAGTCACTTTATAAAATAATTTTAACTTAAGTGACTCTTTAATCCTCCCCCTTTATTATAAAGTCATAATTTATATAAAATTAAATTATTAATTTAATTTTATATTAATAATCTTCGGGCATTAAAATTTTAAGCTCCACAAACCAACCTTCCAACTAATCATGGATTTGGATACCCATTTCGACGAACAATCCAAAGGTACCATCCGCTTTGATTGAAACCCTAGAATTGACTTACTATAAATAGCAAGTCCCATCTCCTTTACCCAAATAAGCCACGAAAACTGGCAATTGAAAGTTGAGAGTGGCTTGATTAAGATCACCATGGGTTCCCACACATCCAATTTAGTCTATGGGAACCCGTGAGTAGGCTAATCACAACTGCGAAGCTAATCACAGTCCGCCCTCCCCGAAATTGCTTGTCCTCAAGCAATTTCAACTCTAGATGCTGTAATACCTCTTCATTCTCCCAAGTCGTATCCTCTCTTGGTAAGTGCTTCCACTTAACTAAATACTCCGTAATCACCTTCCCCCTCAGAGTCCTTTCCCTAAAGTTAAATGATGGGGGTACCAGGATTAATTTCCCTTCCTCATCTAATGGTGGTAAGTCTGTGGAAGGAACAACATTTTGCCCAATCGTCTTTTTGAGGTGAGAAACGTGGAAGACATTGTGGATTCTGCTGTCCGCTTGTAGTTCCAACTCATAAGCTACATCTCCTACCTGTCTGGTTACCCTAAAGGGTCCATAGAATCTCGGCTTCAGCTTCTCCTTTCCACTCTTCTTGAGAGTGGATTGCCTGTATGGCTATAGCCTGAGGTAAACCAGATCTTCGACCTCGAAGCTACGCTCTATCTTGTGCTGATCGACATACATTTTTTGCCGATTCTGTGCCTGGTGTATGTTGTCCCTCAAAGCCCTCATAATATCCTGGCTGTCCTGCAACAAGTCCTTGGCTCTGGGTACTCTGCTATCACCAAGCAGTAAGTCTATGAAGCTGGGAGCTTCATATTCATACAAGGCCATAAATGGAGTCATCCCGATGGTCATATGATGTGTGGTATTATAACAGAACTCACTGAGATGTAGCCACCTGATCCAAGCCCTCTGCTGACCTGAGACATAGTTCCGAAGGTAACCCTTCAACCATTTGTTCACTATCTCCGTCTGCCTGTCGGTTTGAGGGTGATAGCTAGTGTTGGGAGTAAGCTCAGTCCCCCCTAATCTGAATAGCTCCTGCCAGAACATACTCATGAACCTGCTATCTCGATCACTGACAATCGTCTTGGGCATACCATGTAATCTGAATATCTCCCTGAAAAACAATTTGGCCACTTGAGCTGCTGTATAAGTTGTTGAGATAGCAAGGAAGTGTGCGAACTTCGTGAGCCTGTCGATTACCACGTATATACAATCCTTGCCCTGAACCGTGGGCAACTCGATGATGAAATCCATGGATATTCCTTCCCATTTCTGGTTAGGAACAGGTAATGGCTGCAACAATCCTGTTGGGTAGGTGTGCTCATCCTTATTCTGCTGGAAAATGGCACATTCCCATACATACTGAAGGATTTCATTCTTGAGTCCCTTCCAAGTGAATCGCTCCCTGATGCTCCTGTATGTTTTGAAGAACCCAACGTGCCCTGCTGTAGGATCATCATGAAAGCACTGAAGAACCCTCCTCTTGAATTTGGAATTGTGAGGTAGGAAGATACGGTCCTTATATAATATCAACCCCTGGACCACAGAAAACCTGTCATCAAGTGTAGTCCCATCAATCAAGCCAGATGTCCAAGGGTCCTTAGCATACTCGATTGAGATCTCATCCCTCCATGCTGCAAAAACATCTGTCATAGCACCCAAGTAAGGTCTCCTGGATAAGGCATCTTGCTACGACATTCTTCTTACCTTTGACATAGACGATGTCAAAGTCGTAAGCTTGCAGCTTACTAACTCACTTCTGCTGCCGTTCGTTGAGAAATCTCTGGTTGAGGAAGTATCGAAGATTGTTGTGATCAGTCTTCACTGTGAACCTGCCCCCGACTAAATACTCCTTGAATTTGGCCAACGCGTGCATGATGGCCATTCCCTTGTCGTATATCGAATAACTCCGCTCAGGCCCATGAAGTTTCCGACTCTCAAAAGCTATGGGATGTTTGTTCTGCATTAGCATTGATCCAATTCCCTCTCTCGAAGCATCACACTGCAACTCAAATGGCTGAGAGAAATCTGGTATGGCGAGCACTGGGCAGGAGCACATAACCTTTTTGAAGTGTTCGAAACACTTACGTGCGATGTCGAAACAGGAGAACGCCCCCTTCTTTGTTAAATCTGTGAGTGGGGCTGCAAGCTGCGAAAATCCCTTAACGAACCTTCGGTAAAACCTGCACAATCCAAAGAACCCCTTGAGCTGAGTAAGGTTCGTAGGAGTAGGCCAATTGATCTTATTAGGATCCATGCGCACACTCTCAGCACTGATGATGTGGCCTAAATAGAGAAGCTCGGTCATACCAAAGTCAGACGTTGACTCCTTGGCATAGAAAGATTCCTGTTCCAATATGCTCAACACCTCATCTAAATGTTGTAGGTGCTCCTCCCAAGAACGACTCTAGACCAGGATGTTGTCAAAGAAAATCAAAACATATCTCAACTGTGTGTTGAATGTCCTATTCATACAGGACTGGAAAGTGGCAGGGGCGTTGGTTAAGCTAAAAGGCATAACCAAGAACTCGAAATGGCCGAAGTGGCATCTGAAGGCTGTCTTCTCGATTTCCTGCTCCCTCATTCTAATCTGGTGAAAACCTGACCTTAGATCAATCTTCGAGAAGTAACAGGCGTTGTGCAGCTCATTAATCAACTCATCTATGCGGGGAATAGGATACTTGTTTTTTATAGTGTTCCACGGGGACGCGTCCCCCCGTTTCCCGCGTCCCCCAGCACGGTGGACGACAAGGGGTACGTTTCCCCCCGTCCCCCTTTTTGGGGGACGGCTGAGGCCTATGGCCTCCCGTCCCCGGGACGTCCCCCTTTTTGGGGCGTCCCTGGGGACGGCCAACCATCCCCGGGATGGCTGGGCCCCATTGGGGACGCACGCTTAGACCGTCCCTAGGGACGGCTGGGCACCTTAAATCCCCCACGACTGGGTGTCCTCACCCAAACAAAAAATTAAAAAAAAAAAAAAAAATTAATAATAAAAAAAGAAAGGGGTGGGACCCATTTTAAGTCTCACCCCCCCAAACCCTAAACCTAAAAGAAACTCTATATAAACTTGGACAGTCTTTATTAGCAGTATTGGAAACAAGAACTTGCAAACAAGAAACAGGGATTTCCACAAACAGGAATGGTTTGGGTACAATTCCAGTTGGAATTTTAGGTTTATGCCTATGGAAAAGCAAGGAAAAAGGTAAGGAAAGGAAATGGAAGGAAGAAATAATTAAACATGTAAGGAACCATGAAACAAATTAATTAAAAACCTGGAAATATCCCTTCAGAAAAAAAAAATGGACCAGTAACATCCTTGGAAAAGCCTCAACAATAACATCACCAAGTTGCATTTATCCCCTCTTGAAACTGTTAGTGAAATACATAAATTTAAGTACATGCAACTTTACCCTAATTGTGGATGTTTCCAGTAAATCACTTTTTGGGGCCAATTATATGGTAAGTTGTTATTTTCAATTTCACCATCTGGCTTTATGTAGTAGATTGAACTATTTGTATCAGACGATCAGTTGCTTTTAAGTATGAAAATATTTAAGACGTTCCTCAGAAGTATTCATATGCTAAAATTCAGCATATTACCCACTGTTATTGTTTAAAGTGGATTCTGGGCAAATCAATAATTATAAGAGATTAATTCAGCTTGGTACGCTGCCTAGTGCTTATTGTAGGCACATCAAGAATTAGCAGAGATTAGTTCAGCATTATACATCACCAGCTTTGCGACTAGTCCCTCAAACAATGGGAGGGGTGAGACAGTCTTTGTTTGAACATTGGTGGCTGAAAAAATGATGACTGTTATTACTTAAAATGATGACTGTTTGAACATTGTTTGCACTTGATATCCTTGGCTGAACCTTCAAGTTATAGTTGTTGAACTTGAAACAATTAAATGGCTGCACTTAGTAACTAATATGAATATCCTAATACCACTTATGTGTTAGTAACTAATATGAATATGAATGGCTGCACTTACATAATTGATTAGTAATATGAAATATCATTTTTGTTGGGTGTAGAATTCTGAATGTGTAGATTATTCTAAATTTCTAAAAAATTTCAATTTTTATAGTATTATACCAGCCATCCCCCCCAGCCGTCCTCGAGCCGTCCCCTAAAATCGGCTTGCCGTCCCACGCCGTCCCCCCGTCCCCCAGGCTCGTGGAACCTTGGTTTTTTATAGTCCTATTGTTCAGCTCCCTGTAATCCACACACATTCTCCAAGTACCATCTTTTTCTTAACCAAAACTACTGCGGAGGCAAAAGGACTCTTACTTGGATGGATGTGTCCCATATTCAGCAGCTCCTGTATTGCCTTCTCGATCTCGTCCTTATGCCGTTTATGATGCCTGTAGGGAGTAGTGATAACGGTCTTCGCCCCATCCTCTAACTCAATGATATGCTCAATGCCCCGCTCTGGAGGTCTCCCTGGAGGTATGTCACTGAAGACCTTGGCATGCTTGGTCAAAATCTTCTGGATCTCTGGATGGTAAGTGTCCTTCTGTGTCTCCACATTTGCTGGCATGATAAGGCACTCTGTTGCCCACTCGACCTCATCATGTCTAAATAACCTCTCCATGCGTTTGAGGGAAACCACTCTCGGACCACCATTAGATATACCTCTCAATACAACCCTCTTACCTGCTGATTTAAACTTCATTTCCATAGCATGCAGGTTCATTGTGAATTCTTCAAGGGATTGCATCCAATGCATTCCCAAAATCACATGAGTGTCTCCGATGTTAACCACATAAAATTCATCATTGAGCTCGTATTCTCCCAACCTTATCCACAAATTGGAGATTTTGCGGGTGCACTGGATAGATGAACCATCTGCTACCATAACCCGAAATCCCCCAAACTCCTTTGTCTTGAGTCCTCGCTTATTGACCAGCCCTTCATCAATAAAGTTATGGGTTGCACTTGTGTCAATAAGAGTGATGACTCGTTGTCCTTCTATGATGCCCCGAACCTTGAATGAACTCCCCTTTTGGAAACTGTATAGTTGAGCCATTGTTACTTCTTTTTCTGGCTCTCCTCTTGAACTATCATCATCACTTGTGTCCGAATTAGTTTGCTGGTCTGATTTTTCAGATTCGGACTCCTCCACTTCAAAATAATCCTTATGCTCCATTTGCCTTGCCTTAGCCTTTTGTGAGCACTTGTGTGACAAATCCCATGGCTCCCTGCAATGGAAACATAACTTCTTTTTTCTGAGCTTATTAAGCTCATCATCTCCTAATCTTTTTGATTCATGCTTCTGCTGCGGAAGACCTTTGTGCATAATCTTCTTATCTTTGTCACTGCTGCCCTGGAATGGTTTGAATGTTGATTTATTCTTCGGAACAACGAACTCCATACTTCGGGCCTTCTTCATGGCCTCCTGCAATGTCTGTGGTTCAAAAGCCTTCACCCATCCACGAAGTGGCTCAGTCAATCCCTCAACGAAAAGAATTACCAACCTCCTTTCGGATATGTCTCGAACCTTGACTGATAGCCCCTGAAATTCTGCAATGTAGGCATCAATTGAACCAGTCTGCCTCAACTGAGCTAGCTCTCTAAAGTGCAATTCTGGATCTTTCTTGTCGAACCGATCGATGAGTTTGTTGGTGAACTCATCATATGTGGTAATGGCTCCATGGCCCAAAGTGTTGAGACCGTGGAACCACCAATCATGAGCTGCTCCCTCTAAGTGAAGAGTGGCAAATTTAATTGCCTCT
This sequence comes from Wollemia nobilis, assembly GCA_028583015.1. Lineage (NCBI taxonomy): Eukaryota > Viridiplantae > Streptophyta > Pinopsida > Araucariales > Araucariaceae > Wollemia > Wollemia nobilis. The sequence continues at coordinate 3,741,570 of JAQPPZ010012983.1, read as the reverse complement.
TCCTCCTGCATAGGCCTCAGTGATAAGAAGTTGTCCAGCTTTTCCACCCACGCCCTTGTTGTGCTCTTACCACTCCCATCAAACTGAGGAATGGTTATCTTACTCAAGGCATGCTGCAAGTCCTTCTGAGTCGATTGCTTCTTCTGTTCATGATGACGTCCCTACTTTTGTGCACAATATTTTTCAAAAGACCAACTAGCCTTAAGTTCCTCCGGAAATGCCTGATATTGAGTCCACCATGCTATTATTGTATCATCTGATGGGCCATGTGCCTGCTCCTCCTGCTCAATAGGCTCCTCTCTTGGAATTAAAGTGGGTTGTGTCGGTCTAGGAACATTACTGCTTCCTCTTGTAAAAACCGGATGGTTGGTGGTGCTAGCCTCCCCATTATGGCCACCAATATGAGTTCCCCTCAACCTATCAGATACTACTCTTAGAACTCCGGTCATCTCCTGGTGATTACGTTGCAATGCAACCTGCATATCCACCTGTGCTCTGGTTAGAGCATTAAGAATGTATCTGAGACTTGGTTCTTCATCACTTCTTTCCCCCATGTTGTTACTGTGTTCCTTCTCTTTACCACCGTGACCTTGTTCTGCTTTTTTCTTCTCCCTTTCAGCTGCTCTTCTATCCCTGTCACTCATGAAAAACTCAACTTCCCACAGGATGGCAGTGTTGAGCCTGGCTCTGATACCCTGTAACAACCCTCCCCAATCTGGCTAAAATATATTTTTTAATTTTTTGCAAATATGTACTTTTTTTGTATTTTTTCAAATTAATAAAAAACTCAGATAAATGCTAAATCAGTCCACTTGCAACTGTCACAACTTTGTAACTATGCAACCAAATCAAACGAAACTTGAGATGCAGATTTTTCATATGTAATGCTAGAAACCCAGTGAAGGAATCGAGGAAACACACAAATACCACAAAGATATATCGATCTGGAATTTTCAGTCTGTATTATTTGATCAGCAAATCTGTACATACCACTTATTCACTTAGCTCCAGAAATGCAACTTTCTTCACCCACGAAATGATGTACTAGCAGCTCGCAATCCTTGGGCACCAATGAAGGAGGAGATAGGGGTTTATGGACTGATCGCCCAATTCCCCAAAGATATCACGCCTGGCTGGTAATTGTACGGCCTGTGCTGTACGGCCAGCAATCAGCAACTTCGCCCAACACCTCTGAAAACACTTCTGTATAATCTTTCGAAAAAACTTTGCAAATCTCTCCACAATCAGCACTTGAGCAATCTTTGTATGAAATCGCCACCCTAATCCACCAGGGGTAATCTCTCATACCCGAAGAGGATGTCCCTATTGGAGGTTGCCGTCCCCAATAAGCTCGAAACCCTGCAAAGATTCTCTGCAAGCTTCTTCACCAAATGCCAAAGCAAACATATAAACTTGGATGCCTGAAATGAATGACCAAATCTCCTTTTATAGAGCTCACAAGGGGTTGATGGCTTTTTGGAGGGAAAAGGCAATTTAAAATGTCTTCTAGAAATTATTTTTCCTCATTATAAATGGTGTCCCCTTTTTGCAATTCTAATAGTCACTTTATAAAATAATTTTAACTTAAGTGACTCTTTAATCCTCCCCCTTTATTATAAAGTCATAATTTATATAAAATTAAATTATTAATTTAATTTTATATAAATAATCTTCGGGCATTAAAATTTCTAAGCTCCGCAAAACCAACCTTCCAACTAATCATGGATTTGGATACCCATTTCGACGAACAATCCAAAGGTACCATCCGCTTTGATTGAAACCCTAGAATTGACTTACTATAAATAGTAAGTCCCATCTCCTTTACCCAAATAAGCCACAGAAACTGGCAACTGAAAGCTGAGAGTGGCCTGATTAAGATCACCATGGGTTCCCACACATCCAATTTAGCCTACGGGAACCCGTGAGTAGGCTAATCACAACTGCGAAGCTGACTGGCTAGAAAGGGGACATTACATTTCTATGATGACAATTTTAAATGGAGCCAGCAGGTATGGCTGTCCAATCTATATGTAATAAACAAAGTTGGTTTTCCATGAACTGAGAGTCTTCGGTTAAACATTCAGACAATTACTCCAGAACATTTAGCACAATTTTCTTCATTGTCCAAGTTAAAGGGACGGGGTTACACTGGTAACACTCGAGTTTTTTTGATGGACAAAAGACTGAAGAGTGGCCGTCTGTTGGTGGATTCAAATAATTCACAGTTGAAGAGTGGCCGTCTGTTGTCTTTAGTGACCAGGAAAAATTCCCATTTACTATGGTTAGTGGTTTAGGGGCATTTGCAAACAGTCTTCACTGAAAATGGAACGAATGAACACCATGTTATTCATTAGTCCTGATCTAGGTGCTTTTGCATAATGTGAAATCCATATAAAAGTTTTTCCTTCTTGAATTTCTTTTACAAGGTTTCCCAGAATGGTTATTTCAATCCATTAACAAATTCTAATTTGTTCCTTTTCAGGCTTCTTCTGCTGGAGCAGTTGTTATTTTATGGGCACTAATTGTGTTCACCATACAACCTACATTGGCAGCACTGGCCTTTGGTGGTCCCAACAGTGTAGCAAAAACAGGGAACTCTGCAGCCATTGCAGTTGGAGGGAAGGCAGAATTGCTTAGTAGTGCTTGGACTGGATTTGTTGCAGGATGTCTGCACACTCTATCAGGGCCCGATCACCTTGCTGCCCTTGCTCCTCTTTCTATTGGTCGGAGTAGAATAGAAAGTGCCGTTGTGGGAGCTCTTTGGGGGTGTGGCCATGATGCTGGTCAGGTTATTTTTGGTATTCTGTTCCTCCTGCTTAAGGATAAATTACACATTGAAGTTATCCGTACCTGGGGAACAAGAGTTGTGGGCATGACATTGCTTGTTATAGGTGCAATGGGCATTAAAGAGGCATCAGAAATACCGACTCCTTGTGTAGCTCTAGATGGGGGTGAATGTGAAGTAGACGCACTGGAATCTACCAAAAATTTGGTAGGTGCTAAGAGAAAGGTTGGTTTTGCAACTTTTGCTACAGGAATTGTGCATGGATTGCAGCCAGATGCACTGATGATGATATTGCCTGCACTTGCCTTGCCTTCTCGTCTGGCTGGAGCTGCTTTTCTCTGTATGTTTTTGTTTGGGACTGTTTTGGCAATGGGTAGTTATACCGTATTTATTGGATCTTGTAGCGAGGCACTTAAAACAAGAATTCCAAGAATAACAGAGAAACTTACGTGGGTATCTTCCTTGATAGCAATAACACTTGGATTAGCAATTCTTTTCAGCCAATTATTTGGTTTTAGTCTATTTTAAATCTAGCAGGTCAAAACTACATGTTAATGTCTCAGATTGTAGATCTAATCTTTGTATGTGGAAAAGGCTCTGATCACAAGGAACATTCACTGGATGCAATGTTTCTTTCATTGGAGGTTGTATGGAGCACATTTATTGGTTTCGTTAGTTTGTTAGTAGTACAAGTGCGAGTAAATAGACACTTAGGTGGGGTCAGAACTTTTGACCATTCTGCACTACTAATTTATTTCTTTAGACAATTTCATACTAGAACTTTGAACTGTCGAGAGCATTTTCTTCGTATTTCTGCTTGCTTTTACCTTGATCAGAACTTTGGAAGGTTTATCATTACTGTTGTGCTTAGAGACAAGGCATCTAAGCATTGGTATAAATACTTCTCTCAAGTGGATATAAACCTTTTCTTCCGCTTTGTGATTGGTATAAATACCTCTCCGAAGTGGATATAAAGCAATTTGTGAAGTTATCCTGGGCTCATGTATGCATAATAGTATGGAGATGTCTTAGCACGCTTGAATCTGACATCTTAATGAGCCTCACCATACACATGTTATGTAACATCTGTTATGCTGTGCTAGATATTTGGAATTATAGTTAACAGAGTTTTAGAACATTCAGATTACAGAGGTTTGATCCAACAGAGTACAGAGGCTGGCTACTGATGAACACTTGATTTATGCAGGAGATCAGTTTAAGTCCATATAGAGGATTGAATGATAGGGGGCACTGGAATTATTTGAATTCCTAATCTCACAATGCTGATTTTAGAAAAGAAAAGGCAGAAACCAGTTTTCTGTGAATATTGTGTTTTTGGATCTCACACTCTGAAAATATTGTTTTGACTTTCTCAAGGCTTCAGCAAAGCAACATCAAATTATCTTTTTTGTGTTTCGCTTTGATTCCTTTCAGTATAGATTTTTGTATTTGTTTTATGAATGTTGCAAATTTATTTTGAAAATTATTTTAACAGATTATGGCATTTCTTCATTTTTTTGGGACTCTAAATTGTAATCCTCAGTTTGTGTTGTGAGACATGATGTAATTTTCATAACAGGAGTACTTACATATCTGTAAAATTAAACCAATGTTAGTGTCAGATAGACAAATTTTTGAGAATTAGTTGCATTTGATGACTTTGCAATTTTTATTGTTGATAGCTTTAAGGTATGCTAGAAATCTAAGATTAAATAAGAGTGTTGTAATATTCTTGAGTAATTGTAAAAATCACTGTAAGGCAGAGGCATTTGTGATATCCACATTTTTAGTCGATTTAACAAGTATTCTATTTCTTTCAAAATATCGTAGTGATTAAATAATGATTGGCATTGATATTAAGATCATTTATGATATATGACTACGTTTTTAAAAGCAGTTGAGAGTCAACAGCTGCATGAGGCTAGGTTTACCAATCCTATGAAGCAGGTCATGTTATACAAAAACTTAGGCTACAAGATACACAAGGGCTGATCTATAAAAACTTTAATCATTATCAGAGGGTTTTGGCCATAGTTATTGTTCTCACATCCACGTGGTACTTGGGTGCTTGATAGCCCTATGCATAGACCTTTTAATTTTAGGGATGGGGTTGCCCCCTTTAAAATATAGCTCCTAGTTGCTCCAGTTGGGATGGATGGATATGGAGATTGGGTAGAATCATCTAGTTGGGCTTCCTATTTCCCATGGAAAAGGTTGATTTATTATTTATGATCTGAATAAGCGAGCCTGGGTTCTTTAGCACATATTGAATTCAATATTTTAATGTTCATGTTGAGAATCAGTTTTCCTCTTGCAATGTAGACTTGTTGACAATCATCCTATATAGAAAACCTAATGAAGAGTAGTTGTTCATCGTCAAACTTCAGTGACAACAATATCCACCAAGGGTCAAAATTCTATTATTAAATTAACTTGCAGAAGGTGGTTGTATACTTTGCTAGAGTGCAATTCTTGGTCACAACAATATCCACCGCTATACAAAATTCCATTATTAACTTGGTAGAAGGCGGTTGTTTAAACTTTTTGTAAGTGCAATTTTTGGTTCTTATTTATTATCTTCTAAAGCAACAATGTATTATCTATTGGATATAAAAGCTTCAAGCTTATTACAGTGGTAAGGGTTTTGGTCTCTTGTTGAGAGGTCAAGGTTCAACCCCACTTAGTATGAGGGGACCAGAACCCCTCGTAAAAACTTGTGTAAACTCGTTGAAAAAAATGTTTATTGGATTTAAATATAAATCTCTGATTTTAATTTTTCTATGTAGATTATGTTTGATGTGTTCAATTCTATACATTTAAAAAGAAGTAAAAGCTCCTCCAATTCAGTTTTCAATGTTATGTTCTCATTTTTATAAAATATGTAAAAGATGATTCCATAATCTTCACGTTTGTTATTCATTTATTATTAAATTTAACATTTATTTATTTATATTTTTTAAATTTTTATCGTAATCACCTCTTGCCCAGGTTTGTAAATTATGGCACCTAATGCTTATACATGCATTTTTAAATGTGGATAACCTTGGTTTTTTGTTTTTCTTGTCTTAAAAAATATACGGGTTGGCTGACATCCCTTCTATGTATTTGAAGCCAAGGCCATTTGACCCATCACTGGATCAAGACTTTTCCCATATCATGGGTTTTTTTTTTTGTTGGTGAGCCATGTTAGTAGATGACAATTACAAATATGTCAGTAGATGTGCATTACTTATACCTTAGATCGTATATCTTATAAACTAATTAAATGCCTTGTTGAAAGATTGGTTGATGGTTTCATTTGAATTTAGGTTAGAGTGCAATGGTAAAAAACAGTAGAGACACCGAAACAAGTGATTAGATTGGACAACAAAAAAACTGGTTGATGGTTTCATTTGAATTCGGGTTTAAAAGAAAGAGTGCAACGGTAAAAAAACAATAGAGACACTGAAACAAGTGATTAGATTGGACAACAGACATCAAAAAGTGATTGTATATGGGCCTGGAATAGCTGCCTACTATAAATCTCTCTCTATATAGAATTTGGTTTTAGTAATATGTTAGCCTCCAACCAACCCAAAACATATGCTATACAATTTTTATACTATAACTCAAACAAGGGAGTCATGACATTTCCTTCTCTTTTGAGTTGCATTAGAAATATAGTAATCAGCAAATAATCAACAAATAATTAAGACTAAACATAAATTGTTTAATATTAATTATTTGGTGATTACTATAATTTTAATACAACTTGAGAGACTCAAATGTTCTTAAAATAATTTTTGAGGAACTAGAAAAGTGATGGGAGAGAGCAAACTTGGTAGGAAGACAATTTTGTTCTTGAATCTGAACTAGGGATGGGGTTTTGTGTGGATTCAAGTAGGAATGGATGGGGACCCATTGCATAATGGTGACTAGACTGGTGGATAAGAAAGGGAATGAAAAAGCTATGGCCTCGGCCTCCTTTGGCAAAAGCAAGGTCCCTTTTGCGAATACGATGCATAGAAAAATCCTTCTTTTATGGAGAATGTGCAAGTTGCCAAAATATACCTTGTGGAGCCAAGAGAGCATGTAATGAGCAACATGGATGCTCTAGTTGATTGGAACTTGGGGAATTTATCAGATTGTCTATCTGCAAATTCTTGGGGGCTTGACCAGGTTTGTTAGTTTTATGGAATTGGATTAAGATAAAGTGGGAGTCAAAAGGGCAAGTCTCTTTAAAATTCTTGCCAAGGGGTTTTTTTTATCGCTGTCTTTACCTGCTTGAAAGACTTTGAAAAGGATTTGTTGCATGGCCTATGGTTCTTAGGAACGATGGGATTTTTTGTTAAGCTGTGGGAGCCTGGTTTTAACCCTAGTATGTAACAAATAGATAAGGTACTAGTATGGATGCAACTGCATGGTTTGCCTTTGGAGTTATGTTCCCAAGAGATGTGTGAAATAATTGGAAATTACTTTGGGGAGTTTGTAGTTTTTTCATCGTCTATGATCGAGCAATCGCTGGTGATATATGCTAAGTTATGCATTAAGGTGCACTTGTAGACAGGCACATTGAGATATCCTTGATTGCTGAACCAGTTTTGATATTATGTGTTATATTGTAAATGCACACAAAGTGTTTGACGAAACGCATGTGCATATATTTTAATGTTGTAAGTGCAATTTAATATTGTACGTAAAGAATAAAGTCATGTAAAGTCATATTAAGTCATGTATGTCGGCTAAATAAGCTATTTCGTCCTGTAGTGCAAATGAAATGTAATGCAAAGCAAATGCACATGAAATGTAATTTGAGGGTAGTTGCAAGGTAGTTGGAGAACATAACTACTTGGTGGGTGTATAAATAAACCCCCCCTCATTCATTCAGGATGTTCATGGGTTGAAGGATTGATGCACGGTTCGTTCACCATAGAAGAGGTGCAGACAGTAAGGAGATAATGCAGGGTGATTGATGCAACCATGGAGATTAATCAGCGTAGGGTTTGCAGGCTGTATTGTAATGCTGGAACTGTAATGTTGTATCATACATGCCATTATTAATATAAACTGTTGTATTTACTGTATCTACCATTGCTGCTGTTATTTCTGCCATTATTGCTGTTATTTTTGCCATTACTGTTGTTATTTATTGTTGTTGCAGATTTCTGTGCATTATTATTGCTATACTACAATGCTGGCAGATCCGTAATTTATTACGTGGAAAGGGAACTGTTGGGAATATGTAAAATCCCTTTCTACATTTTGGCGTCGTTATTACGAAATTGGAAGACGTATCGAATTTTTTTGTGTTTGCAGATTAAAAGACGACCACATCAATCGGAGGGAAAAAGCAAGTGAGATTTTGCAGGTGGTAAGTTGCACTGCAAATTTGACGTCTTGAGGCCTGACATCTCAGGCCTGATGTTTGCAGACCTGACGTCTACAGCGTGACATCTGTCGGCTAAGACATCTGCAGTGGAATGACGTATTGCTGAGAGGAATGACAGAACTGGTACAATGACCACCAAAAGTCAAGGAAAATGTTGATTGAAGCAGAGATATGTTGAGTGGAGGGTAACAACTGAACAAGCGATAGGAAGGTTGCAAAGGAGTGCAAAGGACGATAGTCAGGCACAAGAAAAACAACACGCGAGGGCACAATCAACATCCCAGCGAAGGAAGTCGCGAAGTAAGGACACACAGGAAGTTGAGAGATGACTGTTTGGTGAAAGTAAGATACCTAAGACTAAAAACACCCGACGAAGAGCAACATAGCAGGAACCCCACCAATGGACAACGTAGCCACTAAAGCATTGGAGAATTTGCCACTTTTCACAAGAGAAGGGAAGGAAGACCCGATTAGGCATTGGAGAATTTGTCGCATGGAGTGGAAAGCGATTGGGTAGAACAATGAAGAAGATTGAAGGAGGTGGTTTCCTGCAACATTTTGAGAATCTACAATAGACTCGTACATATACTTACGTCAAGATAAGTACAAGACATGTGAAGAGTAGCGTGATGCATTTGTGGAAGAATTTCGAGAGTATGAGACTGACGAAAATTATAACATTCAAGGAGAGGAGCCTATTCGTTCTTACAATCGAAGGTTGAGTAGGTTGTTTGACTATGTGGAGAAAGGCTACTCAGAGGAATCAAAGATTACGTGGTTCATAGATGGACTTCTCCCTGTGTATGAAAAGAAGATGAAGACATTTCCTCCAAGATCATACCAAGAGGCTTTGGATTATGCCTTGACTTGGGAAAGAGATGCAAAAACCTCACCGATGAAGGAGACTCGGACAACTAGAGAATGCAGTCAGATGGCGACGAAGGAGATGTCTGAGCAAGAGCCGTCTGATGTGGAGATGTCTAAGGTGTAGACATTTGAGCAAGGGACGTCTGAGCAAGAACCGTTTGAGGTAGATAAGTCTGAAGTGCACCCGTTTGGAGGCTACACGTCTAAAATCTACCTGTCTAAAGGAGTTAAACGTTTGGCAAACCACTCATGTGTCAATCCGTCAGCCCAAACCTCTGGTAGTCCGTCAGTCTAGACATCTGGCCATCCAGCCCAGATGTCTAGCCGTCAGGCCCAGATGTCTGTCAGTCCGTCAGTCCAGACGTCTGGCCATCCAGCCCAAACGTCTAACCGTCCGGCCCAGACGTCTGGCAATCCGCCAGTCTAGATGTCTAGCAGTCCGTTAGTCCAAACATCTAGCCGTTTGGCCTAGACGTCTGGCAGTTCGTTAGTCCAGACGTCTGGCCATCCAGTACAGACGTCTAGCCGTATGGCCTAGATGTCTGGCAATCCGTCAGTCCAGATGTCTAGTCGTCTGACCCAGACGTCTGGATGTCTGTTTGCTCATTCGTCTGGACACTCGTCCCCGACGTCTAGCAACTTGTCCAGACGTCTAGCCCATCTATTTGCAACGTCTACCCTTACTCATCTGAGACGTCTACCTGTGTGCAATCCATCTGAGATGTCTATCCGTCTGAGTCGTCTAACTTGTCCTAGACGTCTAGACATGGTACTTGTCAGACTTATCAATCCGTCTGAGGCAGTGCCGTTAGAGGAGTTGCTGTCAAAAGCACAATCCGACAAGGGAGATGTCTGTCAGAGGATGATAAGCAGTCAGTTGGATCAAGAAAGCAGTGAAGTAGAGCTGAGAGGAAGCAGTTTGAATGAGTTGAGTGAAAGCTTCCAAAATGTTGTTGAGATGAAAAATTTAGTTTGGACATTGAGGCTTTCAATGGTTTTGCTGTAAAAACCGCTCCCAAAATGCATTACACCATCTTCAAAGTTGGGAGTGTATGTCCAGGAAGTTGATCATGACAACTTGCACTTTTGCTATAGGGTTTATCGTCCATATGACCATTTGGCTTGGGATCTATGGTCAGGAGGATGAGCTAGTCGATGACCAAGTAGTAGACCTAGCCTTGACAGATTCTTCGACTAAAGAGGTAAGAGAATCAAATTTCGAGTTTGTTCTTTCTTCCTTATCCTTGCATGTTGAATGGGGGACCAAAGAAGAAAGGGGTATTTTGTCAGCTCTCATAGTAATAAAAAAATACTAACAAAGTGTACCCAAACTTGGGAGTAGATTGTAAACAAAACGGTAGACCATTGGTTTAGAAACAAAAGCTAGAGAGACAAAGAAAGAGATAACAAATGGAAAACAACAAATATTGTTGGATTTGTATTTAGAAGGGGCTAACCGCTTTGGAAAGGCACATAGATGAAGAACTTTTCTTGGAATATCAGGGGCTTGAATGCCCTTAATAAGAGAAGGGTTCTTCGTAATGTGATTAGAAGTCATCAACCAAATGTTTTGCTCCTCCAAGAAAAAAAACTTTTAGCTAGGGACGTAGAGAAAATTAGGGGTTTTTGTTGGAATAGTAGTATAATTTTTTCAATTGCAATAGCAGGCATTGTTGGAGGTTTAGTTTTTTTTGGAATTCAGAGGTTTTTGAAGGAACTCTGTTAGCTAAGGATGGTAGGTTCATCTTAGTGGAGCTCAGATACTTAGCTTTTATTACAATAGGCACCTCTTGTTAATAGTTATGTTATTTATTTTTGTTTTTCTAAATTGATATACCTTTGAGTTTTTTTTTGTTCTTGCTTGTTGAAATATGTTGTGTTAATCTTTACTTCAGTCCATGATTGACCTCATATTGTATTCACCTATGTATTTTCCTATAGTCCATCATACATTTTATGTAAATATATTATAATATTGTAATAGTAAAACTTAAGGTTGGTTTTTTATTCTTGACCTAATGTTGGTTATTTATTCATCTAGATGATTTTAGAAGCAACATGAACTTTTTAAAAGAACTTTGTAAAGGACTTTCTATCGAGTAATTGTTTAATGTTTCACCAAAAATACCTAATTGGAGCTTGGATCACAATGATCTCTCTATGTCACAATAGATAATTACATTACGAGAAATATTTCATTGACAAGTTCAACATATTTTCTCTATTTGACATTTAGTCCATTTAATTAATTAATTATTTTATGATGGATTATTCTAGTGATGCCTTTGATAATAAAGTAGTTTTTCTCGTGTAAAAATTAAAGAATGGGGACTAGGAGGAGGGTTTCTGGGGAGGAGAGGAGAGGAAGAGGAGGTCTGTTGTCATTTTTGCAACATAGTTTATATTTTATTGTCCAATAATTTTTGCTCCCCATAAACTCTCTTTCATTGCTTTAGAATGCATTGTTCTCTATCCTAAGTTTTATTGTAAAGTTCTCTTGGTTGTGCTTGAAGTACTATGTAGTGTTTTTCTGTTAACTTGTCATGCAGGGCACACCCCTTTTTGAAAGCGAAGATAGTCTACTATCCCTAGGCACAAGACAAATCCGAGGAAACAGGAGCACGACCCCATACAAACCCAGAACGCAACAGATCTAGCGTGCAAGTCCCCTTGGGAGCAAGTCCAAGTCAAGAGCGCAGCGATAGGCTACGCAATGCCCTTGCGCTCTACCTGAAGGGCGCACAACAGGTTGACCTTTCAGCACACAACACCTAGTTTCGACGAAAAATGGCTGTGTTGAATAAGATGTTGCACAAGGTTCTTATGCACAAAGCTGCTACGCAACACATTTTGTGCGCAAGGCCTGTTGACCAGTCAAAGCGTAGTTGGTAGGGCTCTTGCGCACCATTTTCCATGTGCAAGGTTGTTTCGCACCCAGCACCTGTGCCTCGTCCGCTGACTATTCCAACTTGGCACATTCCCCGAATTAGAGACATTGGGCACTTCATTTCAAGCGCGAGGCATTTGCCCTTCACTTCAACGCGCTTCACTTGTTGATTTTTCAACACTGGTACCATTTCCCAGGCTTTAGGCATTGTGCACTTCATTTCGAGCGCAAGGCACTTGCGCTCCACTCCATTGCACTTTGCCTGTTGACTATTCAACCCCAACACAGTTTCCAAGACATCCAGGCATGGCACTTCGTTTCTCCTACACAAGGCAAATGCGTAACAAGTTAAGGTACATCCTTATCCATCCAAGCACAACCATTCTGAAAAGCTTCCAGACTGGACGTTTCGGGATTTCAAGCCTATCTTCCACGGTAGTGGTCCTCGCGAGTGAAGAGGCAGTGCTAGCAAGCCAAGCCTATCAGGGCATTGAAGGAGTCAACTGCATTTTCAAGGAGATCAATCCCAGCCTGATTAATGTTTTATGATTGTACTCTCTTGAACTTTTATCTCGGTAGAAACTAATATCGGCTTCTATACCATCACCAAACTTGAGCAGGCAGAGGAAGGAGTTTCTGATTCCCCAGACCTTGTCTCTGATCAGTTATGGAAGCCGTATTTTGATGGTGCAAGGTGCAAGAACGGTGCAGGGGCTGGTATTGTTCTAGTTTCTCCTATAGGGTTGCAGAAGACCTATTCATACCGATTAACTTGGAGTTGTACGAATAATCCTGTCGAATATGAAGCGCATTGCCTTGGTTTGAAGAAAGCTAAAAAGTTGGGCATAAAACAACTACAAATATTTGGAGATTCTGAGCTCATCATCAATTAGACTACAAAAAAGTGTGTCAAAGCAACACTATTTTAAGGCCTACCGTGACAAGGTATGGGATTGTTTTGAGTCATTTATTGCATTAAACATTCAAGCGATTTCGCGGGAGCAGAACAAACATGCATATATCTTAGCTTCCCTTGGTGCCAATTTCTCTCCTGTGGAGCAAGTAGTCAAGAAACCTAAGACTGTGAGGGCGATTTATAGACCCTTGATCCCTGATAAGAACCTTTATTGGCAAGTTTTTGATAGTGATGAACAGATAGCGAACTTCTTGATTAAGGAGGTTGCTAGTGTAGAAGACAGAACATTGGTCGAAGAAGAAATGGAGGGAATGATTCAATTGAAAAACAATCACATTCCTAGAGGATTGATTTCGCTCGAAAGTTTGTTTGATCAGAACGATCGGGTGGAGAAACATAGAATCAAGGTAGATGCGAAGGAGTATAAGAAAAAGCAGTTAGAACTTGAAAATATTATCAAAGTTGGAACAAACTGTACGTCTAAAGAGCTCGAAGATATTAGAGATTTGTGTTATGAGTTCCTCGATATTATTGCATGGAGCTACCATGATCTAAAAGGATATGATCAAAACGTAATCCAACATACTATTGAATTGCATGAGGGGGTAAAACCTTTTCGGTAGAAGCAGAGGCCTGTCAATCCCAAAACTGAAGTGCTCATGAAAGCAGAGCTGCTAAAAATGCTGGATGCAAAAATAATCTATCCAATCAAGCACTCGACATGGGTAACAAACTTGGTTCCTTTTCAGAAGAAGAATGGAGACATTCGTCTATGTGTGGATTTTTGAAATCTGAACTAAGCGTCTTTGAAAGATCACTATCTGTTGCTGCAGATTGACCAGATCTTGCACGTGGTCGTTGGAGCACAAAGGTTTTCATTGCTGGATGGTTTCTCTAGTTATAACAAGATCTGGGTGAAATACGAGGACCAACACAAGACGATGTTTACTACAAAGTGGAGTACTTTCGCCTACCAGAGAATGTTATTCGACCTTTCGAATGTTGGTGCTACCTTTCAAAGAGCTATGGACATTGCTTTTAGTGAGTTGTTAAACAAAGTTATTGGATTTATCTTGATGACATGATTGTTTTCTCACATCGCAGGGAAGAGCACGTCTCTCATTTGAGGCAAGTGTTCAAAATATACCGAGAGTTTGGAATCTCCATTAACCCAAAAAAGTCCATTTTCGTTGTCAAATAAGGGAAACTCTTAGGACATGTGATTTCGCAAGGACTGGCGATTGATCCTACAAGAGCTGAGGCGCTCTTGAAATTACCACTGCCACTTAACAAGAAAGATCTGCAATCATTCTTCGGCCAGATAAATTTCGTTCGGAAGTTCATTGCTGATTTTGCTCAGGTAGTCAAGCCAATGACCGAGCTTCTAAAGAAAAATGTAGAATTTAAGTGGACAAAAATACGAAGACAAAATTTTCGAAAAATCAAGGAAAGAATCACTCAAACACTAATATTAATTAACCCGGATAATTCAAAAGATTTTATCCTCTATGCAGTAGGTGAGCAAGAGAGTTACGCTGCCGTTCTCACACAGAAGCACGAAGATGAAGATGAAAAGCCAATTGCCTTCTTGAGCCGAGTGATTTCGCCACACCAAGAAAAGTATAATTGCATAGAGAAACAGGTATATGCGGTTATGAAATCCTTAAAGAAGTTCCAACATTTTGTTTCACAGAGCAAGACTATAGTCTATGTTATTCACCCAGATATCCAAAACTCCATTCTTCAAGGAGAATTAGGCGAAAAAAGAGCAGGTTGGGTCTAAAAAATTTAGGAATATGATGTGGAGATCCGGCCCACTAAGTTGGTTTGTGGATGAGCTCTTTGCCAAGAACTGACCAAAAGTGTAGTTTTTGGATCACTGACTCCAGTACAAGATGAGGTAATCAACGAAAGTATTTGTGCAAATCAAACTACAGTTGATCGTGACTGGACGGAGGACCTTGTGGAATTCTTTACCTCTGGGAAATTTTCATCACATCTCGATGCTTCACAGCGACGAAGGTTAAGACTGCAAGCGCTTAAATATGTCTTGTTGCCAAGCGGGTTGTTCCGTAAGAATATAGATGGAGTACTCCTCAAATGCGTGAAGGGGTCGGAGAAGCAAAAAATCTTGGGGGAATTCCACTCTAGCCTATCTGGTGGCTATTATGCAGGGAGACCTATGGCCTTAAAGATCATCCAAGCCGGATATTTCTGGCCTACGCTTTTTGTAGATGCACATAAGGTGAGGCAAAGTTGCGACAATTATCAACGGTATGTTAGTAGGAATAAGAAAGCATCTTTGCCCCTGCACTCGATTCAGGTGGAAGCACCTTTCCAACAGTGGGGCCTGGACTTCATTGGAGTCATGATCCTCATTCCTCTATCGAACATAAATATATCCTGACAACGACTGACTATTTTACCAGGTGGGCAGAGGCCATTCCAACCAAAAAAGTGGATCAGGCTATAATCATCTCTTTCCTGGAGGGATTGATTACCCGTTTTGAGGTTCTAGATGTTATTATAACAGATAATGGGACTCCATTCATTGGTACCAAGATCACTGAATTCGCAAGTACGGGATTTATCTCAAAACTTCATCCAATTATTATTCGCAAGGAAATGGCCTGGCCGAATCCACAAACAAAAACTTGCTGCAGATTTTAAAAAGGACACTAGGGAACAATAAAAGAAGCTAGCACTTACTACTAAATCAGGCTTTGTGGGCAGATCATATTAGTATATAAGTCTATTAAAGCCTCTCCTTACTCTTTGGTTAATGGGAAAGAAGCGGTTCTACCCACTCGCATTGAGCTACCTGTCCTCAAAACATTGCAGTTGTTCAAAGATGAAGATGATGAGTTTGATCCAATGAGTGCAAGGTTGGCTCAATTGCTGTAGTTGGAGGAAGAGAGAGAAAATGCATAACAAACTTTCACATAACATACAAAAATGACGCAAAAGTGGTTTGGAAGGAAGACAACATAATGCAGGTTTCAGGTGGGATATCTGGTTCTCAACGAGAACAAAGCCAAGCCAGGGAAGCACCACAAGTTTGATGTCATTTGGGAAGGTCCATTTCAAGTTTCTGCAGTGAATTCGGCAAATGCATATTATCTGCAAGATATGGATGGTTGAGATCTTTCGATTCCTGTTAACGGTCTTCATCTGAAGACCTATTTCTAATGATATGATCAAGAGGTACAACTGTGTAAATATGTACAAATTTCATTTACAGTATTTTATTGTTGGATCTATATATCTAATTTAGCAAAACAAAAAAAGTATATATATGCTTCCTCTCTCTCACAGAATCAATTTTTCTCCTAAGTGGTTCTTTGAGGGCACGTTTTGATTTTGGACAAAATTAATGGTTGCATTGGAAATTTTTAGTAGGTACAGAAAGCTCCAAAGTTCAAAATTTTGTTTTAATTTATAAGTCTTCGAGTTGAAAGGAGAAATTTTTCAGGGAAGGTATTTTAAAAGACAAAGAAAAAAGGTTTGCAAATATAAGTAAAGTACCGTAATTAAAAAATCAAAGTGCAAAGCTTAAGTGCTTTCGATCCAAGAAAAGGGCGAAAGTCCCATTCGCCTTCCAAAGAGGCGAACGCATGTATGTTTTGAGGCGATCGTGGGCCCTGAATGTAGTATTAAAATCAAGATGGTCTACAATGCTTTCAACAGACAAAGGGGCGAAAACCCCATTCGCCCCCACAGGGAGGCGAACGTATGTTGTAAAAGAAAAGAAAGAACGAAAGCACAAAGTCAACATGATAAGGATGGTCAAAAGGGCGTTCACCCCAAATGAGGGCCGAAATGTACGTTCGCCCTCGTTGGAATGAAAATACCAAAATTAAATTTAAAAGCTCGCACTATATTTTAAAAGGTTTTCGCCTCGAGTTCCATGCTTTTTGTTAAAAATATTATGGTGCGCAATAACGACGAAAAGAAAGAAGAACGACGAAAAAGGGAAAAGCAGAGTTCTATTTTGGATTTTTTGGTTAAAAAAGCAAGGGTTATATTTTAAAAGTTCGTTATTTTTTCTATGGCGAAAATAAAGAGGAAATTAAAAGGAAAAGAGAGAAAAACCCTAAAATCAGGTTTTTTTTCAAAAAATCCATGCTTTTTTAATAAAAGGCGAAAGAGAAAATCTTGGAAATTTTTTAAAAGGAAGATATTTGCCATGAAACCAAATCAAGCAAGTTAGAGACGTCTTTGGAAGCGAAAGCGAGAAGGAATCAAGTGCGCCTCAGAAGTGTTTTCGCCCTCCATTATTTTTTGGGAAGAATGATGATTTTTCAATTGCAATCGGGTTTTTAAGAGCACCCTCTTGAAGCGATTTCACCCTCTGGCACGTGGTAAATCTCGAAAGGTGTGCACGTGTGTTGAGACGCGTTTTCAGGGCATTTAATTTAAAACATGCACCCAGATTTGCGTTGGAAGATGTTTTGGCGTTCCCGAGGAGCGAAATCTCACATCGGTGAAAACAGAAGTGCTCATTGGTCTTCAGGTGGCGAATTTATTTTTTGAGGCAGTTTTAACAGCTAGGGCACACTGTTCAAAATTTCTCACAGTAGAAGGGCACATATTTTAAGGAGGATTTTGTGGTGAATTTAGAATCAGTTGCCATAGTAGTGTTGGGAATAGTACTCACCAATGGAAGCAAAGCGTAACTCTTCCCAAATCCACCTTCAGAATTTATTGCATTTAACCTGGTAGCTGAAGCACGCCCTATAATTAGAGCACAGGTAAATTCGCTCAAAGATTATATTTAAAAAAAAAAATCATCAGTATATTTTCAAGCTTGTGTTGCAGAAACTGCAGAGCGCTTTCAGAGTCGTCAGGGCTTGCACAATGGGTAAGAAAATCAAAAAGGTAAAAGAAGCTGTAGAGCCCAAACAGTCGAGAAGAAAAGCAGAAGGCAAGTCGAAGTCCAAGAAAGCCCGTAGAAATGAAAATGTGGACTTGGATCCGTACTTTGACACTATGGTAGAGGTTGGGGACTGCTTGATCATAAACAACGGTGTGGTAAAACTTTGACAAGATGTAGAATTTGTAGTAAGTCAAGGATTGACGACAGAGAGCCCTCTGATTGTGCCATTTCATGCACACTTAGTTTGGTATTTGTGTACACCCGTACACCCTTGCCTAGAGCTGATAAAATTAATTTCTAGATTTTATAATCCATTTACCAGGGTTGTTCGTAATGCCAATGGAGAAGTGCTTCTCTCTATCTCTACCGTTGAAGTGAGGGAAGCATTTACCTGTGGGTTAAAGCTCCCATCTGATATGATTTTTAAGAAACTACACATCAACGAGCAAGAAGAAATATATGTTTCTACGATGACGATGCACCAGTTTATGGAAACACAGTTGATCAAGGAGCCGCAGTTAGGGCAACTTTCGAATCTGCCAAAATATTTGTCAGAATTCAAGAGCCCTTACTTGTTTTCTATGTTGGCATGGGTTATTGGTATTCTGACGGATTCTATAGTGCACAAGTGGCAAGCGATGCTGGTGCAATGTATATCTCAAAGGGAGTTTTATGCTCCAAGGGCCATGAGAAGGGACATAAATACGATTTATTTTGATTGGGCCGATTTATTTTATCGAAAGATGCACATCCAGCTGGAAAAAATGCATATGAGAGAGGAGATGTCCTTCAAGTATACATTCTTCCTTGTTTTGTATTTCTTCTTTCATTGGCACCAGCATTGTTCATTTATAGTCGTAAAACAGGTTGATGAAAGGGATGAACTATTGCTTTTTTATATGTAGACTCTCGCTTTGTCGAGGAGGGAGTCATACTATAGTTTCAACCGCCTATTTTTGGGGCCCGCAATTGAGTTGATTTGAGGTCAAAGCGAGAGAGTGTTGCGGGCAATGAAGGATGCGGTAATTATAGTCAAAAAGGGTGATATATTTTTGCTGACCCAAGGTGTGGTCGTAAGAATTTATGGCTTCACGGGTAAGCCATTTTTGCTCCCATACTTTGCCATCGAGAATGTGTTCGCCATGGAGGTGGTGCGCCAAACATACTATACCAATTATGTGTATGGATCAGGGCGTGACAAGAGAATGACTTGCAACATGCCTTTCAAGTTCGGTAGTATAGAGGTGAACCAGGTCGGGTAGAATAGGCTACTCACAGTAGGACTTCAAGACCTAGGGTTGATAGAATTGCTGCAATGGTGGAGATATGACCCATTGGGTAAATTTTTTAAAATAATCAAAGCCAATACTTTTCATTGCTGTCCACAGCCCGATATTCAGGAGAGGCACAACAATTTTGATGGGCACGACTTAGAGTGGCACATTGAAGACATGATGTCACTCCCACCATGACACAACTTTTATGAGCAGGAGGCTGAATATAATCTGGTAGTATACAGAGATCAGATTCCTCCGTCGGGACTATTTGGCCAAGTGAAAGAAAGTCACCTCTTGTGGACCGAAGAAAAGATCATGAATTGGTGGATTATGCGAGTCCAAAGGGGAAAACTACGTTTGGTTTTGGGTTGAAAATGGATGAGGCATTTTCAGATGCCTATGATGAGTATGTCAACGCCTATCAACGCATCGCTTTTGCCAAAGTCTTGCCTCAAAGCTTTCAAAAGTATGATAGCGATGAAAGCGTGGCAAAAGCAGAGCGTCCAACAACTAAGGAAGAGACACCTGAGGAAGAAGAACAACAATATGTGTTTCAATGAAGGTCGCAGCGGGAAAAGAAAAAAGTAGATGAGGTGCCTTTGTTGGAGAAGCAGACTACTCAAGAAGCACTTCCATTTTCGAGAGCTGCAAAAAAGCCAAGGACCGATGCTACTTCTTCCTCTACTATTGTAGTTTTGGATGTTGTGGTTCCTACAATTATAGTTGTTGTAGTAAATGTCGATCCCTCTCTGCTGGTGTCGGTTGCTCCAGATTCTTGTTTATAGATTTTGATTCCTTTCACACCATTTTTGGAGTTGCAAGTACTACCGAAGTGAAAGTGGCGCCTAAGTAGCCAGAAGTAGAGAAAATCAATCGAGCGCACCTTAGTTCATCACAATGGCTGAAAATTCATAGAAGGAAAGAAGCACTTGCTCTAGCCTAGCCTCTCAAGACAGTTGCTTTCGATCCAGTCGCTATGGAGGCTCACACAACCAAGATCACTCCCTTGGTCCAGATTTTGCAAGGAGAAATGATGCCAAGCGATTACACTTATGAGACTGTGATAGAGGACCTGACAAGGATTGATCCCATTGAGAAAATGAGGAATATACACGTTGATATGAGTTCGATTTATCTACATGACGAGTATTATAAGCAAAGATATTATGACATAGAAAATAAAATTCTTGAACTTGAAGACACATTGGCAGCAAGTAAGGCCCAACAAGAAAATATGGCGATAGAAAATGAACACTTGCGTCAGCAGGCATGGGCGCATCAAAAGGAAAAATATTCATTGGAGTAGCAGGTGCAGGCACTGAAGGCGCAACTCGAATCTATACAGAACCAGTTGGAAGAGAAGGCCACACAGGTTGTAGGCTTCTCTCCGAAAATAATTAAGGAGGCCCGTCTTCACTCGACTCAAAATTGTAAAAAATTAGCAGCACAAGCAGTTCAAGTTTTACATTATCTCTAGGTAGCTCAGATACAGATTCAGTTGGGACAACAATTGATAAATACAATCAAGGAGAGGCTAGAACCTTATATGGAGATGGTTGTAAAGATCCAAGTCCTAGCTTAGTCCATTATGCATATTCGCCCCTTAAGCAAAATGGACCAAGCTTGGTCTACTGCCAAAGTTACGTTGCACAACTACTTCCAGAGGATGGACCTGGTGCGAGAAAGTTGAAAAATCCTTAATGCAATAGAGCGGACGCATATTGTTTCAATGACACATTTTGATGCTCTCGTCGATATGGGCTTTCCAAGTTTTACCGATGAATGGGGCAAACCTATGTCGAAGGAACAGTTGGAAGCGGCTTGGAAGAATTTTATGGAGGACACCTCAAAGATTGATAAATGGGAGGAGCTCATCACAGAAGAATAGGCACTACCGCTCATGAGGAAGTAGACCTGCATGAAGCTACCATTGTTTGAGTTAGCTCAACGATTTAAGCGCCTTAGCTTGGAGGACGTCCAAAACCTTCGATATGTGTACGAGTCACTAAGTGTTCATTGCCTATTCACTACACATGCTTGGGATGAGGTAGTTACATTCTATGAAGTTACTTGCAAAAGTTTGAAGGAGTAGGAAGAACAAGCCGCAACAAAAAAGTAGCAGAAGAAGCAGAGCATGTAGAAGTACTACGAGTAGCAGTATGGGGAGAGGCGGCTGAAAAGGCAGTAGAAGAGCAGACGCAAAAAAAGTCATCGAAATCAAAAGCGCCAACCAAAGCAGCCGGTGAGAAGGACCACTTAAGAGCCCAATGGATAAAGGCCTGGGATTGCTTGCATCCATGCGAGCTAGATACCCTGTGAGTCACCAGAAATATTGGCAATTTTGACATATGCCACATTGGGTTTTTTTCGATGAATTTGGTTGAAGGGTTTTGTTTGTAAAAGCAAAATTTATAATAAGATTATGTTACAAGGCTTTTCGCAATATTTTTGTGTGTAATTATTTCTTGTATTTCGTTCTTCAAAATAGTGAAGATCATAAGACAAAATCAAAAAAATGGCACCCAAAAGGTTAAAATCATGTTCGCTTAAAAAAATGGACGAAGGGCCCGTTCGCCTCACTTTGGGACGAACGTGAAAGTTTAAATGTAGAAATGCTTTCGCCCCAAGTGAGGGGCGAAAGTCCCTTTCACCCCCCTTTGGGGCGAATGCATGTTGAAGTGTTTGAAATCGTGGTGAGCCCAAGTCAAGAGTTTGAAAATTTAAAGAAGGGGTGCGTTCACCCAAAGTTGGGGTGAAATCTTCATTTGCCCCACTTTGGGGTGAACGTCTTTTAAAATGGAAACGTTGACTAATCAACAACATGTTCGCCCCGATTGAGGGGTGAATGTCCCATTCGCCTCTCCCGGGGTGGAAGCGCAACGGATGGCGATTTTGGGTGAACATAAAGGCAATTGCAAAGTGCCAAGGCAACGTTGAAAAGTCAATTGTGCATTCACCCCAAGAAGGGGGTGAATGTACCTTCTGCCCTTCCTTTGGGTGAACATATATATAGAGTAGGGTGTGGACCCCACTTCGACACACAAAAGAAAAATGAAAAGTTGAAAGCGCTTTCATCCCAGATAAGGGGCGAACGTTACATTCGCCCTTTACTAGGGCGAAGCTATAAGAAAACGGCCCAACAACGCATCCACAATTTTATTTTATTTCGAAGAGAATGGGAAGATATTGGACGTTGAAAAGTCAACGCAAGGTTCACCCAAGGTGGAGGGCGACAATGCGATTATAGAAGTTGTCTTCAGGGAACTGTAAGTAAATTCTCTTGCCTCCTTTCTATTTTATGCTGCTATAACACTTGAGTGGAATTCCTGCTGCTGGTTTGTCCCCAGTCCTACATCCTCGGCCTATGGCCATATTTTCCATTTCTTTCCTACAACTCTAGACTTTAATCGATGTAGGATTTAGTAAGGGAGCTAGCCCTCTCTGGATATTGGCATGGAGGACATTTTTTTCCTTCGGCCTTTCAATGTTGGCCATGTCTAGGGCGCACAAACGCATGTTTGTATAATTAGGTAGATATTTGACCAACATAAACCACTAAAATAGTCCATCATAAATAAATAATTAATTAAATGGAATGAATGTCAAATGGAAAAATATGATGAATTTGTTGGTGAATTATTTCTCCTAATCTAATTACCTATTATCACATAGAGATGTCCTCATGATCCAAGCTCCAACTAGGTGTTTCTGGTGAAGCACTAAAAAATACTAGATACAGAAACCTTTACAAAGTACATTCTAAAAATTCACATTGATTCTAAAATCATCTTGAAGATTGTACATTAAAATTTACTTCCAATAATAGATATTCCCATTGACTCAAATATCATGTCAATGTTATCAATATAATAAGCAATAAAATAATCAACATATTGCCTAGTAAAGAAAAGAAAAATGTCGTAATTATAACGTAATATAAAAAGGTTCCCTTAGATGACAAATAATCTCACTAATAAAATAACAAGCTTTACCAATTCATTAAAAAATGGTTGGACTTGATAAGTGTAAATACCCAAAATGCAAGTAATGTTAGGTCAAGGATAAATAACCAACCTTAATGTTTACTATTACAATATTATAACATATCTACATAAAATGTATGATGGCCCATAGGAAAATACATAGGTGAATACAATACAAGGTCTATTATGAATTCAACTAAATATTAATGTCATATATTTCAACAACCAAGAACAAAAAGAGATAGAAACTCAAAGGGATATCAATCTAGGAAAGCACAAATAGATATAACAATAATTAAGAAGTGGTGCTAGGATCACAAATATGAACAAAATTTGATGATGATCATAGATTTTGGAATATTAGAGGTACGAATAAGGCCCATAAAAAAGAGATATTAGGGAATTAGTAGGTTGTTATAGTCCTAAATTTATAACCAATATAGATTTTTCTTTTCAAACAATTTTTTAACTCCAAATAGAAAATGAACTATGGAATAAGAAGGTATTGGGAAGGAATATATTAACTAATTTAAGGATTTTTTATAAATAATTGGATGAGAGGCTCAAAATAAGCTTTAATTTTTATATATGAATCATAATTATTTTTATTTTTATTTTTAGATCATTCCATGAAATGTACTAGGGTAGCCACTATCTCTTTATTCTTTAATTATTCTTTACTAGAATTTAGAGAGAGATTTCTCAAAGGTAATATTGTTGCCATTGAACAACTCACCCCAAATTGGGGACCCACTTGAAATTTTGAGTTTTATATAAGGGTGTTTACATCTATCCTTTTAAGCTTACCAACAATGAATTTCAATTGTTTTTTAAATTTTGGGAAATTATGGTACTTTTTAGGGTTCTAAATTCTGCTGCTTTTGTTCCTATAATTAGTTGTAAGCTTAAAATGACCATAACTTTTGCTAGAGAGCTCCGTTTGATGTGATTCAAAGCTTGATGGAAATATCTCAAGATTATATTTGCAATGGTACCAAATTTGCATACACAACATCAATATTTTAGGAGATGTAGTGAAAATACCATTAAGCAATATCAGTTCTTCGTAACAATTTGTGAATTTCAAAAGGCTATATCTTTCGATCCACAATAAATTTTCTAGTTATTTCAACTATTTTGGATACCCATTTGGCCGAATTTTGGGCACTTTAAAATTTTATCTCTTTTTACAAAACAAAACTATTATGAGCTCTTGATCGTGCATTAATTGCATGGCTTTAATAATATAAAGTTCATTTTCCATTAAATCAGGCATAAAAATCTTGAGTGTACATTTCAAAAATGGCTACATCCGGGAAGAAGTGAAGAATTTTTTTCAAAAACATGGCTAAGGATTGAGAAATTCCTAAAACTGAGGTCAAAGCAGGTCAAAGGAGCTCATGGGATAAAATATCATGACCATGCAATAAGAGGTGTTTCAAATTTGTGGTTAGCATAGTCAAAGTGTGTCTAAATTGGAAAGTACCACGGTCGTGAGCTTGGTCAAAACCATGGTCAACAGGTCAAAGAAAGCACAAATAAAAAAGCTAGGACAACCATGAGATTACTCAAAACTATGACTAGCATGGTCAAATAAAGCATAAATCTAAAAGGTAGCATGTTTGTGAGCTTGCTCAAAACTATGGTCAACATGGTCAAAGAAAACACAAATAAAAAAGATACCACAACCATGATCTTGCTCAAATCCATGGTCAAACTAGTCAAACAACATGATCTTCGCAAGTGATCCATGGCCACTAACCAACTCTATCATGGTCAAATTGGTCAACTTAGCAATTTGGTGAACTCAAGCCACGGTCGTGAGTCATCTCAACACCATGGTCAAAATAGTCAACAAGGGTGGATTTTAAATTTCAATTACAATCACAAGCTAATATTTCCAAGAAAGTAGTTGAAAGTAGATAACTCAAAGTCATAGTCAAACTAGACAAACAAGCCCAAACTTAAAATACAAATATAATTTAAGGTAAAAAGAAGAAAAGGGAGAATCCCATGGCCTTGGTCAAAATGATCAAAAGCACTCAGAAGCAAAAAAAATATGAACACGATTTTGAGATAGGTTAATAAGGGTTGAACCAACTAGATCATGAGGTCACATTTTATTTGCTCATCTCTAGTGATAGGTGATATTTCTCTTCATACTTTTTTAAAACAATCGAAGTCTTTTACTTGAATTCTTCTAAAGCATTCCACACCACTCATTTCCTTAAAAAAGACTTAAGCAAGGATTTTAATTAATTAAAATAGTTAGATCTTAATCGTTAGCCATAATAATTTGATCAAAAGGGATGGTAATCCTAAACCTAATAATTTGAACCTAAAATTAAAAGATATTAAACCTTAGAAAATCAATTAATAAAATTTAATATCCACCAACCTTGGCGATAAAAGAAAATAATATTTTAAACAATTAAAATATCCACCTAATTCAGAACCTAGTGCATGACAACTTAGACCACTTTAAACGTGATGGTTCAACTACCTAATATTCATAGAGAAGCTACTAAAATGGTTGGAATATATATGGCTAAAATTGAAGATTGAGATCAAGAAAAACCTTAAAATACCACATCATCCAAGGAATGGTAAACAACTCATCATTCATACAACTGTAAACCACTGAAGTGCAACTATAAATTGTTGAGAGTTCTTGAAATTATACGGTTATAAATATTTGGTGGAATTTAGATTTTATTTCAAAATCCACTGTAGCGATAGACATTTAGATTTTATTTCTTCTTTTATAGTTGGTGGATATTTGAACCCTTGTCATTGTACTTGGAGAATTACTCTTATAATCACATGATGCTAGCAAGTTTGATATGTAATGATTGAACATCTTATCAATGCAATATACTAGAATTCTTGGTGTGATCACATTTAATTCAATTCTAGTGTTTTATTTATTTTCCCTTTAAAGATAGTACCACTTTGATCTCATATGGTGTAAATATTGGTCGAGTTAGAGTAGCTAGTTTGATTTAGAATAGCTACTTTAAAAAATTCAGTTAAATGCTTCAAGGATTTAATGGCTTGTTTTCTTTCTTTTCCTAACCCTTTTATTTATTTATTTTTTAAACTTGCTTAGATTAGGAGTAGATTAGTTGAATTCATCTTTTGGAACTTGTTTTCATGTGTTATATTTATATAAGTTTCAAAATATGCAATTTTATATGTCAAAATAATCATGATTATAATGCAATGAATGATGTATGTTGATAAATTTTAAGGTAGCAAGCCTAGAATATTGATCTTCTTTAATTCTTTCATGAAATATTGATCACTCAATCCTTTGGAAATAAATATTCCTTTTCAAGAGAGAACAATTGTTGTTCTAAATATTGGTGTATGTTGGCAATTGGGCTAATGTATCACTCAACTCAACAGGTAAAAATAGAATGAAACATAAAAAAATATTCTTGTTGGAAAGAAATAGTGTCTTCAAATTTTATCTCTAAATTGTTAATGTATTTTCCCACAAAGTTAAAATCAATATTACAATGCTCGGAGAAGGTTGTTGGATAGCTGGTTAATAAAATAAAACCTAATAAAATAAAATCCATGACCATTTTTATCAAAATTGTCCTAGATTTACAATGGATTACTATGGAGATTTTAGGTTTTAAGGTTGGAAAATTATCATCAACATATATGGATATTATTTTATCTAGTAAAAGAAAGGAGTTACGAGGAAAGAGAATTCTTAAATATGGTTGAAAGAATATAAAACAAAAATACTATATTGCAATATATAGCTATAGATAAAATGTCCAGTACAAGAATACTAGTAGGTATAAAATCCAATATTGATAAAAGTTGAAAGATATGTTCTTTGGAAAGGATGTGAGGAAAGATTTAGGTTTCCTATTTGTAAGTAAGAATGCCTTCCAGAAAAATAATGATGAAGAGGAGGGATTGCAAAGTTACATACTTATGAACTTAGCATTAGAGAAAAAAGCTTGGTTAAAAGTTATTCAAAGATCATGGAAAGAGCTTGCAAAAATATTACTTTAAAAATATATAGATTCTATTGATGCAATAAAATTATTAAAGAATAGAATCTACATGGGAGCTCAACATTATTCAACTTCATGTTAGAGAGTTTATAATTGATTAAGAAACATATTAGGTAGTCAATCATGATATTGATTTTATGAATTTTTGGTATGATATTTTGTTGAAGCCTTATCCTCTTATCTCTTATCAAAAATAGCAATTGTTAGTTCAAGGGTATTTATCTTGTAGTGCTTCAAGTGAAAATTTATCTTAATCTTTAATAATAATTATAAATTATATTTTTGATTAACAATCTATCTGAAGTACCCAGGTGTTGTAGGTGAGTTGGAGAGGAGAGGGCAATCCTCCAAGGAAGGTCCCAGGTTCGAATCTCCACCCTACCAAAAAGTTGAATTGAGTACCCAAAAGCCAATTGATAATGTTGGTGTGGGCAAGGCCGAGCGCGACTCTCGGGTGACTTTGACGGTGTAAAACCCCGTGGTCTTGGTCTCTCACACCAAGGCGGCCCCATAAAGGGTTTTTCATTTATATAAAAAAAAAAATCTATTTGAAGTAGAGGAGCCCAAAGAAATAGTACCCAAGCTTCAAATTTTGGTTTAAGAGTTCTATTTTTTAATTTTTATATGTAAAAATAAGTTGATTTGAAATCTATCAAAGAATTGTAGATAATTGCTCAATTTAACATGTAAGACTATACAACAATCATTATTTCCTACCCTTAAATCTTTTCCTTAAAGGAATATTTGGTTATATGAAACCCTTTCTTAACACCTTAACATTTTGTAGATAATTACTCAATTTAACATGTAAAACTATACCACAATCACTATTTTCTACCCTTAAATATTTTCCTAAGAAAAATATTTGGTAACATTCCTTTGATTAGTAGTCAAATAAAATAGGATACATTGGCAACTTATTCACAATCTCGCATGACCTGGCTGAAATTGGCAACATACATTGTTGTAGATGTAGCATAGCTTCAACGATGGTGCCACAATATCTGGCCGCATTGCTATTCTTATGCCTCATTACGTCGGGCAAGTGTACATATTCGTCTGTTAGTTTAATCCTCGTTGGAGGACGGAGAGATCTACGCACCATGTAACGTGGTCAAGTCTGCCAACGGCACCGAATTCGCGAGCAACTTGAAAACGGTAAATGTGGGCGTGCATGTTTACGACCCAGTCAGATCCCATTTCCTTTCCCTGAATATATAAACTCTATCACAGGGACAACTTATTCACAATTTCGAGTGAACTCGGCTGAAATTGGCAACATGTATTGTTGTAGATGTAGTATGGCTTCAACGATGGTGCCCCAATATCTGGCCACATTGCTATTCTTATGCCTCGTTACGTCGGGCAAGTGTGCAGATCCGTTTATTACTGAACAGACCTCAAAATGTAGCGACGAGACGTATGACTACGACAGTGAAATGGAGCACAACGTGAACACGGTGTTGAGTGATCTGACGGACAATGCCAATCAGACGGGTTTTAGTACTGCCGTTTCCAACACGGTTTTTGGCCTGATCCAGTGTAGAGGGGACGTGTCTTCGGCCGACTGCGGCGAGTGTTCTCAAGAGGCGGTGGAAGCCGTGGGACTTGATTGCCCCCAAGCCGTAGGCGCCAGTGTTCAGATGGAGTATTGTTTTCTCTGCTACGAGAACTATAGCTTTCTTTCCCAGTTGGACACCAACTGCTGGTATGTCGTCACCAACGATAAAAACAACACCCATACTAATTTCAACGCGACAATGCGCGGTCTGATGGCGGATCTGGCGGGGAAAGCGCCTGCTAACACAACCAGGTTTGCTGTGGGACAGAAACGGGTTCCGTCTTCCAACGTGACTGTTTATGGCATGGAGATGTGTTGGAGAAACATGTCTCCCAGTAACTGCTCAACGTGTCTGAGCAAGGGCATCCAGCAGATGTCCAGCTGCTGTATGGGAAGTGTCTGTGTTCGATATTTCATGGGCAGTTGCACTCTGCAATATGAAATTTTTCCCTTTGCGAAGAACCATTTGGTAGATGATTATTATGCCCCCACCTTAAGGATATGTACTCAATTTGTTAAATTTTTATTCTTACAAATATGAATTAATTATCAGAAATATTAAATCATTCATTCATAATTAATTTTCAACAATAACAATAAGATAGACAATAACCTTAAGGTGGGAAAATATAAATTAAAAAAAAAAAAAAAAATTAAAATATCTTCTAAGGTAAGAGTTCCACTTAAAGAGGTAAAATCTTATAAACCACTTCATGGTTAAATACAATTACTAGAGAACACTTAATTTGATTAATGATTTTTACAATGACAATTTATACCCATCTAATAAACCCTCATCCCACTCACTATTATAATATTGTATAATAACATAGTCAAACTTAGATTGTGTGTGCCCATGCCAACTACATGTAATACCCTTATACAATATAATATCATATCCCTAGACACCCTAACACAACTTATAGCCCAAATGGTACATGTTCAAACCCATGTATATACTTGCTGGTGTTATATATATATATATATATATATATATATATATATATACTTATGAGACAAGTGCAAAGCTATAAAAAGAAATAGAATATGTAACATACACGACATTTGTTGGAGATAAAAATAGAAAGTATTTATACTATGCATACTAACTATTCCTACCAATTCTACCATATTTTTTTCTTTTTCATGTGTTCCAATGAATAGGTGATAACAATTAATGACAATTTTTTTATGTTATCATTCATAGCTTTCCACATGACAAATATTTTAAGGGAAACTATAGGTTCAAATTTTAATTTTGTGTATGTTTTGTATCTTTTAATAGCAACTAGTTTTGAATTCCATAATTTTCTCATACAAGAGTATTTTGAGGGTTTTTAGATCACATATTTCCTCAATCTATGCATAACTTGCCTTATTTTTCAAAATAAGTTTGTGCTTCAATGTTGTCATGACCCTCCCTTGGCAGACTTTTTATTTGGATAGATTCATGTTTAAGCTAGTTGCTTTTGTTGATGTGATGCTTGACTTTTTAATGATTTATCTAGTAGAACATGTATCTTGTGGAAGATTGTGAGGTATATTTTAATGGAATGAATGACTATTTCTTGATGTATTAATTATTAAGCAATTACGACTAAAGGGAGATATGTTATATTTTTGTGAATGGTTGGTTAATCATGTTTTACTCTACAAAAGTATTTGTGTATCTATGATAGAATATGATGCTACTAATAGAATTGAATGATGATAGGAATAGACATTCACACAAGTGGAAGGATAGAATCAACCACTAAGAATGGGATGCTTAAAAAGAAAATGATGATAGCTCTTAAAGATGACAGCTCCAAGGAAGACATACTTCCCTCTCATATAGTTGCATATTTGTTTGCATGTGAAACTAACCATCGGTAGTGAGGTTGTTGAAGGAAACAAAAGAGTTGATGGAATGTTATTGTTGGTTGAAATGCTATCTTGGAATTCCTTCTAGTTGCTTAATTGATATTGTTTGATTGTGTTAGAATAAGAAAGTAATTGGTTCTTAATATTTCTAACTTTCTTACTTAACATCTTTCTTTTTTAAAATAGAAAGTGATTTTTTGGAGGAACCTTAGACTTGGTTGTATTATTAAGCTCTTATGTTCGAACCTTTATGCATTTTGGTTTTTGGCTTGCACCTCTTTAGTTGGTTGATCGTATCCATTAGATGATAACCCCTCTCAATGTATGCCTTGTTGCACCATGATATTGTTGAGTTATGTTGTTGGTTTGTTGCCTACCTTTCTGAACATAATGGAGGGCAAGTTGAGTTGCGTTCGTGTTACCCTAGTACTACTGGAGATGATGGGAGGTGGATAGGAAGTTAGGGGATGAATATTCTTGGGAGGAAAAAGGAGGGAGAAGCGAGAGAGAGAGGGGGGACCGAAAAGGGAATAAAATGAGGGAGTACTAGAATAGCGGGTGAGGAAGAAAGACAAATGGAGGACTAGAATAGCCGAGAAGAGAAATAGGTAGTCTCATCCATGTTTGTGTGTATGATTTATGGATTTATGGCTTGAATTGATTGTTTAAAGGAATTATCGGTGAGTCTTTAAAAGAGTTAAAATACTCTCTGAATTTTGTGAGCCTTGACGTTGGTGAAAGTTAATTTTACTTAGTGTCTTTGTGCTAGCTTGGAGAATATATTTTAGAGACCATTAGGAGTGTCTTTTAATCTATGCTAAAGAAGAATGATAGTGTGTGTTTACTGTGTATCTTTTCCCTTCTACCAAGTTGATGATAGCATGGGTAGTCTATGTATTATCGCATTGTTGTGAGCCTTGTGAAGGATTAGTGAAGGCTTAGTGTGACTTTGGGATGTTAGCAACTCCAAGGAGAAAGTGTATAGATGTTATGACTTTGTTTTTACCCTTGTCTTATTGCCAGTGAATGACATCAAAACTGGTTGGTTCTTCTAGGTTGATGTTGGTAATACCTTAGTAGGAGGATGACTTAGTTTCCTATAGCAATCCTTCTATGGAATTTTTATGTTTACATTTTCTATCAATAGTATGACAGTGCTTAATAAGGGTCATGGGTTACATTTTTATTTGGAAGAGACTCTTTTGTGTTTAGTATCTTTAGTTGGACTGTTTGCACTGAATACCATAGAGTTGTAGTCGTCTTGAGAACTAATGCACATTGAGACCCGACGAGTGTTTTGGAGCAAGTTTGAGCATGGTTCATAGTGGACTCCATGTAGGGAAAATAAAGAAAAGAAATGATATTTGTTGTAGTGCATACCATGTAGGAAAATAAAGAAAAGAATTGATATTTGTTGCAGTGCATACCATGTAGGAAAATAAGGAAAGGAATTGATCTTTGTTGTAGTGAACACCATGTAGGGAAATAAAGAATGCTTTGATCTATGTTGTAGTGATTTCCTTGTAGGAAAATAAAGAGATGCATTGATATTTGTTGCAGTGAATACCATGTGGAAGAGTGGGGGATGAGTTGGGGGAACCATGTGGAAAGATATGAATGTACTTGTGATTGAGTTTCCATAATAACTTGGATGAATGAGTAAACATCTGGTTTTATTGTGAGCATTCTATTATCTTGTTTACTTCTAGGAGTGACTAGTTTTCTATGGACCATTGAATGGAAAACTTGTGATTATGTTTATATTGTGTGCTATGTGATGGGTGATGTGTTAGCCTGCATTCATATAGAGTGATACTATATTGACCATGGCGGAGCTGGACAAATCCTTTGCAAGTATTCCCATCTCAGTGTGTGTGGTATCGGTTCGGGAGAACTACTTAGTTGTCGAGGAACAACTCAAGATGACTAAGTAGACAGAATGTAAACTATATACCCAAAAACTTATGTAAATGCTCCATGGTTCACCATGATGATGTACACCATGTATTAAAGCATTAGAGGATAATTTATATATTGTGAAGTCTTAGAAGATCTTCCTCTATGTAATATGATGCTTGTTGTGGGTATTGTTGATTAATATATGATGTTGATTCTATATCGTTGATTGAGCCTTTTTATTATGGTAGTTGATGTGCTTGTTTTGATATTGGTAGTAAATGTTGGTTTCTATTTGAAATTTACTTCTTTAGCTAAGTAAATCCCTTACCATAGTTGATTAAAGCACCGGGTGGTTTTGCTTTATGTTAACATTAGACTGTAAGGTCAGCGTATGGCACTAGCTTATGTAGCATTAAGGGAAGGTCAAAGTTAAACCAATGATTGCATTGGGATGTATATGTTGAACCTTAGGTAATGGATAATCTAAGGTGATGTTTGGGAATTACTTCCTTTAGTCATACGTGTATATGCTACTTTAGAGAACCTCAACGGAAGGTATATGTATAAGTGATAGTTGAATAGAAAGGAATTTTAACTAAATTATCTATTTAGTTGGGCTTGTTGAATTTAAGTAGGAAATGAGTTGGTTCTATTTAAGGAAATACTTAAAAACTTAGGAATCCTACCTATGGTCAAAGGAAATAACATTCTTACAAGACTAGATCATCAAAAGAATGTGATAGATGATCAAACCTCTAATTCCTTGATACGACTACTCTAATGGAATTGAGAAGTTGAGCGAATGACTTATCCTCTTTGATTGGCTAAAGAAAGGATGGGAGATCAAGTGGGAAAACTAGCTCCTTCTAAGGAGAATGATGGTTTGGGATCCACCTAGCACACTTACAAGAAATACCTATGTAAGTTGTGGAGATGGGTGAACAAAGGAGGATCTTAGGTTTATGTATATGTTATCTTATGTAAAAAAAAATAGATCAGGAGAATTTGGGTTATGATATTTGGTATCAGAGCATGGTTCGTAGTGGAATAGGCTCACTATGCAAAACTAGTTATGGTGTGTGATAGGAAACATACCTAAGTAGGGTTTAAACTTTACTAGATAGAATAACTAGGAACTCAGTTGCTACAATGAATTGACTCCTATTGACTCTGTTGTGTGGCCAGGGACAATGCCACTGAAGAGAAGGAGAGGAAGTGTTGCCCCATTGATGAGGTAGACATGATAGACCAATGTAGAGGTCAAAACCCTAGATGTAGGTTCAGAGAATCCTAGCAATGAAGGAGAGGACCTCACAGCAATAGTGGCCCAACTTCATGAATAGATGGAAGCACATAAATAGTTGTTGGATTCCATTTTGAATCAGGAAACATAGGCTAGAAACTCTAGAATGGGATAGATAGATGAACCCCTTACCGAGGCACAATAGGCTAGGGTCCTTCTAGAGGTCGAGTTGGAAAAGGATATGAAACATTTAAAATATTCCAAGTTCAATGGAGAGGAAGATGGTGATAAAGCCAAAGCATGGCTAAAAGAGATAGAGACCTATTGTAACATGAAGAATTATTCCATCGATACTTGTACATCCTATGCCACTTTACATCTTCAAGGTGTTGGCTTGGACTGGTGGGAGACATATAGTGAAGGATTGGGTCTTGTGGAAGTAGTGGATTTGAATTGGAAAGCATTTGTAGAAGCTTTTAAGGATAGATTCCTCATGGAACACTTCTATTCCTATAAGTTTGAAGAGTTCACTAAACTTCGACAGGGAATTAGGATAGTGGAAAACTATTACCAAATATTTATCAAACTACTAAAGTATGTGCCGACATACAATGAGAAAATGAAGATCCATAAGTTTATACTAGGAGTGGATCCTAGAATAGGGTAGGAGGTGGACATGTGCGAACCTATTACTCTTCAAAAGGCCTATGATTTGGCCAGGAAGGTTGAAACCTATCTCAAACCCTATTTTGATTATGATGGGTTAGATGAACAAGGCAAAGAGGCATTAAGGAAAAGAAATAGTGTTGGTTTTGTTAAGTGGGAAGGAGAACAGGCTAGTAAGAACTCCCCTAAGCAGGACCGAAGGAATGATAGGAAGCAAGGGAGGTTTAGGAAATGGTTTCAAGGAAAGAACCATAATTCTAATAACCACAATGATGACAGTAATATATCATAATAAAGGTAAACTAATGATCCATCAGTAGTAAAAACAAATGATGGGCATAAATAGAAGATACATCTAGGACCCAAGATTGAATGCTTAAAATATGGTGGACCACAATACACCAATAATTGTTTGTGCAAAGCAGGATTGAGTTCAAAGGGAAAAGAACCAATGTACAAGGAACCTACACATAAGGAACCGATGCACAAGATTTATGCAATGATAGGAAACCAAGATCTGGAAGGACAAGCCACTCCATTGTTGATAAGGGGTAAGATATTTGGTAGGAATGTTAAAATATTGTTTGATAGTGGTGCTATAGATAGTTTTGTTTCCACTAATTTAATTAAATATATATCAAAAAATCCTGGAATCTTGGCTCATGGGTGGAAGGTCAAGTATGGTTCGAGATAAACCTACTCTATAAATCAATGCTACCCTATGGTAGAAATTACCCTACCTAGTGGAATGACCATAGGATGCCTCTATGTAGCACCATTACATGCCTTTGATGTAATCTTAGGAATGGATTGGCTGCAAGCTCATAAGGCAATAATCAACTTTCAAGATAGATGGATTGAGTTCATGGAAGATAGTGGGAAAGTACAAAGGGTGTACAACCTACAAGGGGCTTTCCAACCCCAAATTATTTCAGTAATGCAACTCAAGAAAGCCATTAGGAAAGGAGGAATGGTTTTTGTAGTTAAGTTAAATGAGATGGATGAAGAAAATAAGGAAGAAGTGTTCGAGAAACACCCACTTTTGTAGGAGTTTAGGGATGTATTTCTAGAGGATTTACCTGGATTACCACCCAAACGTGAATTTGACTTCACAATTGAGCTCCAACCTAGAACAAAACCTATACATAGAGCTCCCTACAGAATGAATCCCATAGAAATGCAAGAGTTAAAGGTGCAACTGCAAGGATTATTGGAGAAAGGATTGATCAGACCAAGTGTGTCACCATGGGGTGCACCAGTTCTGTTTGTTAAGAAAAAGGATGGTTCCTTGATATTATGTATAGATTATAGAATGTTAAACAAGGCAACTATCAAGAATAGATATCCTCTACCTAGAATCAAAGACCTCTTCGATCAGCTTAAATATGCCTCAATATTTTCAAATATTGATTTGAAATTAGGATACCACCAACTGAGGATTCGTGAGGAGGATACTCACAAGACAACCTTTAAAACTCGTTATGGACATTATGAGTTTATTGTCTTACCTTTTGGTTTAACAAATGCTCCAGCAATATTTATGAACTTGATGAATAGTATCTTTAGAAAACAATTGGATAAATTTGTTCTGGTGTTCTTAGATGATATCTTGATATATTCTCAAAACAAGATAGAGCATGACAAACACCTTAGGATTGTGCTAGAGCTGCTAAGGAAAAATTAGTTGTATGGAAATTTGTCCAAATATGATTTTTATGTGTCAGAAGTGCAATACTTAGGGCACATTGTTTTAGTAGAAGGGATTATGGTAGATCCTAAGAAAATAGAGGCTATTTTGAATTGGCCACCACCCAAAAGTGTGATAGAGGTCTAAATTTTCTTGGGTTTTATTGGATACTATAGGCGTTATGTGAAGGACTACGCCAAGATTACTTCTCCAATGACTAATCTTTAGAGGAAAGGGAAGGAATTCAAATGGATGGATAGATGTGAGGAAGCTTTTGAACTACTTAAGCAAAATCTTACTACGCCTCCTATACTCAGGATACCCGATCCTCAGGGAAGTTTTTTTGTTTGTACAGATGCATCATTGGAAGGTTTGGGAGGAGTGCTCTCTCAGGAAGAAGTAGTGATAGCCTTTGGATCAAGGAAACTAAAATGACATGAGGTCAATTATGCAACCCATGATCTGGAGCTAGTAGTGGTAGTGTTTGCTCTCAAGATTTGGTGACATTATTTGGTTGGGAGACCCTTTGAGCTAAGGATAGACCATCAAAGTTTGCAGTACATATTTACTCAACCCTTACTCAATGCTAGGTAGAGAAGGTGGATGGAATTTCTCATGGAATATGATTTTGGCATTGAGTACATAAAAGGAAAGGAGAATAAAGTCATTGATGCACTGAGTAGAAGGAGACACATAGTTGTTTTGTCTCACATCCATGTCGATTTGATGGAACAAGTCAAGGTAATGCAACTTCGGGATGCATACTACAATCAAATTCAGGAAAAGGATGGAAGGGAAACCAGATGAAAGTAAATATTTTAGCCTCAAAGATGGTTTCTTATGCTTCAAGGATAGGATAATAATTCTTGAGGTTGGTGATCTAAGAAAAATGATCATGAATGAGGCACATAGATCCCCATATTCTGCTCACCTAGGAGGAGCAAATATGAGAGAGAATATGAAGAAAATATTCTATTGGCCTGGGATGAAGAGGGACATAACTGAATTTATCACTCAATGCCTCAAATGTTAGAAAGTAAAGGTAGAACATAGACACCCTATGGGACTATTGTATCCGCATGATGTACCTATGCAAAAATGGCAAGTAATTTCAATGGATTTTATTGTAGGGTTGCCTAAAAATTGGTTCCAGCATGATGCAATCTTAGTTGTGGTTGACAGATTGACCAAGGTTGCACATTTTATACCTAAAAGTACTAAGGATGATGTCGTAGTTATGGCTAATAGATTTTCCAAAGAGATATTTTGACTTCATGGTTTTTTGAAAGTAATCATATTGGATAGAGACTCAAGATTTACATCCGAGTTTTGGCAAGCTTTGCATCACACCATTGGTA
Organism: Wollemia nobilis; assembly: GCA_028583015.1. Taxonomy (NCBI): domain Eukaryota; kingdom Viridiplantae; phylum Streptophyta; class Pinopsida; order Araucariales; family Araucariaceae; genus Wollemia; species Wollemia nobilis. The sequence goes on along the minus strand of JAQPPZ010012983.1, from coordinate 3,704,297 downwards.
CTAGACTAAACATAAGTTTTTCTTATCACCCTAAAACCTAATGGACAGACTAAAAGAGTGAATCAAGTGTTAGAAGATATGCTTCACATGTACTATATGGATCAAAAGACCCGATGGGAGGATTACTTGCATCTAGTAGAGTTTACCTACAATAATGGTCACCATTCAACTCTAGGCATGGCTCCTTTTGAAGCATTATATGGCAGGAGATGTAGGACACCATTATCATGGGATAATCCAAAGGATCATATTGTGCTTGGTCCAGACATGGTCAAGGAGATGGAGCAACAGTTAAGGATGATCAGAGAATGGATGAAGGAAGTCGTAGATCGACAAAAGAGTTATGCCAATCTTAAGAGATCACCACGAGAGTTTTTAGTAGGTGATAAGGTATTTTTAAGGGTGAGACCAATGAAAAGTGTGATTAAGTCTACAAAGCTTGATCCACAATTTGTGGGACCCTTCAAAATTTTAGAGAAGATCAGTCTTGTGGCATATCGACTTGCCTTACCACCTAGTTTTTCCAAGATTCATGACACCTTTCATATTTCTTTGCTTAGAAAATATGTTGCTAACCCTGAACATGTGTGGGATTTCTCTAACTTACATATGGAGAATCCAGAGGCTATAGAGGTTCGACCAGTAAAGATCCTTGAGTTCCATTCCAAATCAATGAGGAAAGGTACTCTAGAGCAATGTAAGGTCCAGTGGGATCGCTTCTCTAAGAGAAATGCTACTTGGAAGAGAGTAGCAAACATGCAAAAACATTTTCTATTTTTGTTTGAGGGTGCAAACTAATTTATTATTTTATGTTAATTATGATGATACACAGTGGACTATGGTAAGCCTAAGGGGGAGAGTATATCAAGACCCTCCCTTAGCAAAAATTTTATTTAGATAGATTCATGTTTAAGTTAGTTGCTTTTGTTGATGTGATGCTTGAATTTTTAATGATTTACCTAGTAGAATATGTGTAGCTCTAAAATTTTCTCACTCCTTTCCTTCACACTAATGGATTCGTGCCTAGAAGTGGAATGGAAAAATGGTAGGTCTACACCTCGGAGGAGAGGCACTTGAGTTCGTGCCCTATTTGGTGATTTTTCAACAAATGCACGTTGGGTTCACCAAATAATGTAGCTCTAAAATTTTCTCACTCCTTTCCTTTAGGTTAATGGATCCACGCCTAGAAGAAGAATGGAAAAATGGTAGGTCTACACCTTAGAGGAGATGCACTTGAGATCGTGCTCTCTTTGGTGGTTTTTCGACGAATTGGGTGGGTTCACCAGGAAACATTTGTTATGGCAGTTTTCACACCTAGGTTGGGAGTTTTTTTGATGTGTTCTTTTTATTTTACTCACAATCATCTAGTTTTGACCAAATGCAACTAATATATACTAAATGCAGTTTCTTTTGGTATAGCCATGCAATTCACATGATATTGGTGACACGTGGTAGGGACCCACGATGTAAAAATTGTAAATAAGAAAAAGATGAAACCAAAAAATACAAAAATCATAAAATACAAAAATAAGAAAAATAATGACAATTGCATGCAAGGTGGAGAGGTGGTAAACATGCGGTAATTTGAACACATAGTGGAAATTAACAAATAATTTGCATGGGTGGTAATGATAGTGAATGAGGGTTATGAATAAGGATGGCCAAGGAAAAGAACACTCATTACAAGAAGAGGAGGTTGAAGCAATCGTGCATCTAGAGCAAGAGCTCAAAGACTCATTGGTAGAAAACAACCTGTGCATCTAAAATTACCATATTAGATAGAGAACATCATAAGTCTAGAGAAATAATAGATATCAAGGCCTTGTGAAGAATTACACCACTTATCAATGCATTCGAAGGGTAATTCTACTAACACATTTGCAGTCAAACACATCAGTGGATGATTACAACCAAGCCAAAAGCATAGAATAAGGGCATATGACTTGAGCATGACTAAAGATAAGCTGAAAAAAGTTTGCAACTATAAGGAGTCAAAAATTGTCATCATCACCCTTGTTGTTAGGAGACTAATGCCATAGTTAGGAGATCATTGTTTCGAGAAAGTAGAAACAAACCTATCATCAAGAAAGTCGATAGGGAGAGACTATCGTTATGCAAGTCGACAAGGGAAGACTATCGTCATAATTTGGTAGTAGCAGTGTCATCATAAGTTGATAGAAACAACAAAAATAAGTATCATCATAAGTCAATAATAGTAGTGTCATCATAATTCAACAAAAATAACAAAAAAGAGTGTCATCACAATTCAACAGTAGCAAATGCCATCAAAAAGTTGAAAGGCATAAAATCAGTCATCACAGAGAAATATCATTATCTCAGACAAAAGTGCCACTATCGTCATAGTGCAAAAGTAGGAAATTATTGTCATTGTTGTGAGAAGAAGGTTGATTAGTAGGAAGAAATAATATGAGTAGAAGGCACCCAATTCATACAAAATTGACTTATCCAAAATAGTTTGGGAGAGACAAATCACATGAAGAACCACAACAAGAAGTATCACCAAAGTTAGTGTCTAAAAAATAACTATAACATCAGCAAGAGTATTTCTACATTGGTGGGAAGGCACATAGATAGGAAAAAAATTTGGAGCAAGGGTAGACTCAAGGGAAATATATGCTTTCCTAAATAATTGTTTTGAAACCAAGGATAAGGATATTTGACAACCCAAATGAGAGCAAATACCTCTCAAAGACATCACTTGGATTCATGCGACTAGAAATTATTGCAGGAAGTGGTGGGAGCAAAAGACACCAAAAAATACATTGAGATAGAAGATCAAAGATGCAAGCATACACTTTGACTACATATTCCTAAATTTGATAAAGAATTCTATAAGGAGTGTCTGTTGCAGATGTTGCTAACATACCCTACCAAGCATGCAAATACGGTGTAGGTGGGGTAAAGCAATATAAATGTTGTTTTTTAGTCAAAAGTTCCAAAAGAACATTCATATTACCTAAGGGAGGGCATATAATAGTCAGACGGAGTCTATTCCAAGATAAGTTGATAATTTATTCAGTGTCACAGAGTTGGAGGAGATTGACACTTTGATATCGCATAAAAGTCGTGGGGTAAAACTAAACCAATTGAAGGATAAGTAACTCCAATATATAATGAATGTACTAATGTTTTCTAGGGAGTAGTGAGCCTCAAAATTACCTATCTGGTTGATACCATACTTGTAAGGCATTGAGAGGGGTATAGCTTATGATTGGGCAACTTATTTGACGACACGTATTAAAAACAATATGCGTACCACCAAGAATTTCTTGATGGTCTTCCATGCAATTAGGCTATTTTTGGATGTTGTATATAGGGCAAGCATGGATATTTTTATAGTAGACCCTCCTAAAGCTTTACTAGAGTTAGCACCAACAATCCTGAGGTGGATGGATTCCAAGCAACAGTTTAGAAAATCCTCACTCAAAGAAGGGCCAATGGAGGAATTAGAAGGGGAGGAAGTTGCACCACTAGTGAAAAAGAGGAGGAACTTCATACCACTAGTATTATCACCAAATTTTGTTCAAAGGATAACATCAAAGAATATTGCAAAAAGTTAGGTTGTTGTGTACCACATCGAGCAAACATTGGAGCAAGCACAAACTATACTATTGCAAAAGGTTGTAGGGATACAAGAAGAGGATTTCAAAATTTTGAAACCTCTTACCATAGTTCCATAGGAAGGAATGAGTAGTGTTGTCCATGTTGGACCACTATAATTTTTTGTTGAAGCACAGTACTTGGATTCCTTTGCATCACCTATCATACCCTTGGATTTTTGGTATGAGAAAACTTTAGTTACACAGACATTATGAGATCATTCATTTGAAGAAATGTTTGTTGCTATCAAAGCGAAGGAGATGGGAAAAATAGTAGAACTAAGCAAGGATAAGGGGACATGACAAGAGAAGAAGAGGGAAGAACCAACACCAAAAATAATGAAATAAATGGGTCAGCCATCAGGAACTCAGTTGAACCCTATAACGATGAAGGAAGGACAAAATGATGAGTAAAATGAATTTCTAGCCAAACAAGAAGAGGATCCACAACATAAAATACTTCTTAGATAATTTATACCAGCTATAGGAGAGAGCAACCAACCACATCCATTGTTGGAATAATAGATGATCATGGAAGGGAAGGCAGTAAAGAAATCAATTAACCTTTTAGGAAACGGAAAAGAGGTAACTTCAGATGAAGAAAATTGAATAAGAAAATGATGGTTTACCTAATAATGTAATGCTTGAAGTGCCTAATTTTCAAGATCTACCAAAAATAGGGGCACACATCAATCATTAGGTGATTTCTTGTTTCACCAAGCTAACCCAAGTCATGGACAAAATGCGGATGGATTTTGAAGTGGGTTGTGTTGAACAATGGAAACAGTGGTATCTAATGGTCAAAGAACTTGATAAGTTAGTGTAGTGGGCTAGAAAAGGAAAATGACAGTCTGACATTTCCAACATTTATCAAGAATAGCCATGGAATTTGCCAATGGATATTATTAAGACCATGGAGGAAGTAGAGGAACTGCCATAAGGAAACCCAACACTTTACCTAGAACCTACTCAAATTTATGTAGTGGATCATGGAGCTCATGCATCTTTTGAAGGCATGGAGGGAAGAAGGCCACAAGTAGAACTAGTACCAGAGCTATTTATGATGTATATCCAAATAAATTTTATGCTACATTTGATATATTGGCTAGCTGAAGGGATTAAGTAGCTCCACTTAGTTACAAAACCTTATGTAGAAGTTGCAGGAAACTAAGGGTATATTCCATGTAACAAATAACCAATTCAATATTTGTTAAATAAATCCAATTCTTTCTAGGTCAAATCCAATTTGTAAGTTCATAGCCAATTTTGCACAGTTGGTCAGGCCAATTGCTAAAATGTTAAAAAAATATGCAACCTTGGTATGGACCAAAGAAAGAAAAAAGACCTTCTAGGATATAAAGGATGCAATTACTAAAGTCCCATTTTATCCAAAGACTTCAAGATTTATTTTTTTTAGATAGATGAAAGCATTGTTGCAGTATCAACTTAGAAAAAGGACAAAGAAAGGTACATATTCATCAAAAAATAAGTGTCTTCCATAATGAAAACCTTGAGGAAATTTAGGTACTTCTTGTCCTAAAGCAAAACCACTATTTTTTTAATTCATCTTGATGTCTAATTTATTGTGCTAGATGGTGAACTAGGGGAAAATAAATAAAGATGGATAAACAAGATCTAGAAATTTGACATAGAAATAAATCCCATTAAGATTATTAGGAGTAAATATCTATATGAAAATCTTTCTATGTTAGCCCCAAGATATCAAGTGGCATTAGTAAAAGAGATGGGACTTGATGATCATCCAAGCTAGATGGGAAATATTAGGAGGTATATGAAATCCAAATAGTTCCTAGAAGGATCAACACCAAAAGATATGGCTAAATTTATATGGAAAGTAATGCACTATGTATGGCTAGACATTGTACTTTTCCAAAATAAATATGGAGTTCCACTAAGGTGCATTAAAGAGGATAAGATAGAATCTCTAATCAAATAATATCATGATTAAGAAGGATATTATTCCACTTAGATAATAACACATAATATTTGGTCCATGAGACTAGGTGGATTGGTAAGCTGGGGCTCTTATTGAGAGGATACCTAGGTTCCAATCTCACGGGTGTGCCCATGCATAGCCAGTAGTCCGATCTGAATCCTTTGCGTGTTGTGCTCGACTAACGACGATGGTATGTACCTTGCATATTCGGCGGTCCTCATATCCTGCCACATTTTGAAACATACTGACGATAACAGTATGAACCCTATGCATCCGGCGATCCCCATATCACATTGGTTTACCATCAACGAGACATATGTGTTTGTTGGATGCAGTTGCTAATGGTTGGAATCCTTCCTTGGCAGTTACTACAAATTGTAATTGTAACCAATTCACCTATGTACCAAAAAAAAACAACACATAAGATTTTAAGGGTAAGATATTATTTACCTATCATCTTTTTTGATTGCTTCAATGGGTCAAAGAGTGTAAGGTCTATTAGAGAAAAGTGTCAATGCCTTTGCAACCTATCATCATCACTAGACCCTTCCAGCAATGGGGCCTCGATTTCATCAAAATATTAATCCTTTATCTATTAGTAGACATGGATGGACTTTAACTATGATTAACTATTTTACAAAATGGGTTGAAGTAATGATAGCCAAATTGACAAACTAGGAGGCAATGCCCTAGATTTTGGAAGATATTATCACTAGATTTGGGACTCCATCCATAATGGTCTAGTCGAATCCACCAACAAAAATATTAAGGATCCTAAAGAATATAATATCTAAATCACAAATGGATTGACATACCAAGCTAAGAAAGGTAGTATGGGAATATTGAGTGACACCCAAGGCTTCTACGAGATCATCTCCCTACAAGTTAGTATTCAAGAAGGACGTAGTGCTACCAACCAACCTATGAATCCCTTCTTGCCAAAAATCCCAATAATTTGAGCTTAAAGACACATATATTAAGCCAATGCAAGTGAGATTTAATGCCCTACTATCCTTGAATAAGAAATAGAGAAAGCATTCCATAGGATGGTTCATCATCAAATGGTGGTAAAATAATGGTTCAACAAAAAGGCCACCAAAATGGATTTCAAGGTGACTTATTCAAGTGGGATGAAGATAGGGATAAGCTAAGAAGTTATGGAAATTTTGATTATATTTGGAGTAGGCCATACCAAATCCTTTGGATCATGGGTCTAAATTCTTACAGGCTTATGACGATAGATGGAAAACCATTGCCAATTTTAGTTAATGGGCAACATCTAAGGCCTATTTAGAAATGTATCCAAAGAAAAGAGAATGTAAACATGTACATAGTATTTTTCTATTACCCAATTATTATTCTTATCCCTACTTTCCTTTGCTCTTTCGAAAGATATTACTACTTCTAGTTTCTTTTTCCCAAAGGAAAAAGGACAAAAAACTAAAAAAATACAAAATACAAAAAAAAATGAAGAAATGATTTTTTTTGGATCCAAGTGAAAACCTTGGAAAAGGCACTTAGACATCCTTACTTCATATTTCCTCTTCCCTCGTTTCCCAAATGCTTATATAAAAAATTCAATTTTTTTAATAAAGTCAAAGGAAAGGGAGTGAATCACTACAAAATAGGAGTGAATCGTTCATCCCATTGAGCAAATCGTTCATTGACAACCATAGTGGAAAAGTAAAAAAAGGGGGATAAAATTTTTGCACGAACCGTGCACAACATTTATGGCATGTGCAAGGGTAGCTAAGATGGGCCTTTGTGTAGCATTTATGGCACACAAAATGAGGTAGGTGAGATAGAGTCATTTTAGACCCTTACAATTTAAAAAGAAGGTCATTTCATGCCTTGCAAATGCTAAATCTAAGTAGAGAAGCGCCTCCAATATCGACCTCGTTCTACATTGTTGAACCACTCTATGTGTTAGGTACCCAAGATAGGTACTTAATAATATAATATTGTATTGTATATTGGTATGAGACACACAAAATGAGGTAGGTGAGATAGAGTCATTTAAGACCCCTAAAATTTAACAAGGTGGTCATTTTATGCCTTGCAAATACTAAATCTAAGTAGAGAAGTGCCTCCACTATCGACCTCGTTCTACATTGTTAAACCACTCTATGTGTTAGGTACCCAAGATAGGTACTTAATAATATAATATTGTATTGTATATTGGTATGAGCCATAAATGAACTATTGAGTAAGGAAGGCCACATGTAAAATTAGAAATAGGTAGGATAATAATGTCATAGAATCATATATGTAACCATAAGGAAATATTATCATATTATTATGCACTTTGTAACTCATGGAAGGTGAACCACCACATGGGTGATCTTGTAACTCATTGAAGGTGAACCATCACACTCTTATATAAAGAGATATGTACCCCCATTGTCAAAGGTCATACATAAAGTATTCTTTGTAGAAGTCTTGGCTCATGGAGCTGGAGATCTTGTGGAGTGGCTTCCTTTCAATAAGGAGCATTGTACGGTGTTGCCCTACCTCAAGGGTATTATCAATCTCTATTTTATTATGTGAAATGTTATTGGTGAATTTATTTGTGGATGCATGTTTGATATTTTTACATTTTGGTGAATGATTTATTATTAATGAGAAGAGAGTTTTATAAAATTTGGTATCAGAGTAGCGATTCAGGCAAAGTGAGGTTGTTTTTGCAGAGCTAGGGCACATTTTTCCAAAAAATATCACATTTTGCAGAGGCCATATTTTTTATTTTAGCAGTCATTTTTAAAATTGTCTTTTTGAGCATGTAGATCGTTTTGAGTACTACAAAAACAACTACTCATTTGTTAAATTTTGATAAGTATTGAGAAATTTATGGCTATTTGAAGTTGAGATATTTGTGTTGTTTTTTGGTTGTGCAAATTTTTTCAAAAGAAAAAAATTCGTATTAAATTTTTAACAATCATTTTCAAAATATTTTTGCACCAGCATGTAGATTATTTTGATTACTATAAAAATTACTACTCACTTATGAAATTTTGATAAGTATTGAGAGAGTTACAATTGTTTGAAGTTGAGATAATTGTGTTGTTTTTGGCAACGCGATTTTTTTCAAAAGATTAATTTTTTAGCAATAATTTTCATAATATTTTTGCACCATCATGTAGTTTATTTTGAGTACTAAAAAATAATTGCTCACTTGATAAAAAAATTTAAGTATTGAGGGAGTTATAGGTGTTGCAAGTTGGGCTTTGGTGTTGTTTTTGGCTTGTATGGAAAATTCATGCAAAAGGTAAAAAAATCATAGCTCTCAATCCGGGTAAGCAAATAATTTGTTGTTTATTTTGTTTTGAAGAAAATCTACAAATTTAATTGTTTGAAGCAAGGAATAGATGAAATTGCGAAAAAAAATATTTTTTGAGAAATTTTGATAATTTAAAATCCCTTGCTATTTATGAATTTTTTTGGGTTGAGGTCATGGATTTGTTGAAATTCATTGGAAGGGATGACACTGATGTTAGGGATTGGTTGAATAAGTGGAATACATTTTATTTAAAAAAAATTGAGTCACTATGGAAACGTAGCCTTTATGCTTCTTTGCAAGAGGAAGTTTATTCTTGGATTTTAGACTTTATATATGCTCATAAATATATATACATATGGGAAGACTTTGAAGTTGAATTCTTAAGCAAATGGGGATCATAAAAAAAGAATAATAATGTGTAGGCTACAGAAACTACACCTTATGTGTCAAGGCCAATTAGTGGTCCAAAATATTTGTTTGAATGCAAAACTTATATTTTGCAAGTTCATGGTTACATTCAAAATAAAAATTATTGTTTTCATAACCCTAGCAGTAAATATAATTTTATCAATATGTCTTTGACTAAGAGGTTGCAAGTTCAAGCAAAGAAAATCAAAGACATACAACTTGAGGGTCAAAATGTTCACATTTTTAAGATCTGAAAATCACTATGGATAAATATGTTTTACCTTTAGATTTTCATGCTATTGAGATGAATGATGTAGATGTTGTTCTTGGTTATCCTTGGTTGTACTCTTTAGGTACTATTAACATTAATGTGTAAAAGAAGCTCATGAAGTTATGGTATTAGAAGAAGAAGATAACATTATAGGATTGTTGGATCCTCAAAATCCAACTTAAGAGTGGCCCTTCATTTCAAATTTTGAAGGGTCTTGTAAATTCCTAGGTCTAGGTGTTTTTGTCAAAATTAAAGAAAAATGGTTTTCAAACTTTTGAGTCAAGAAAAGTGGCATAATTCAAAATGTTGTGTTTGGTAGTCCCTTGAAGTTTTGTTATAGTCCAAAGTATGTTTATCCTCAAAAGGGTCCTCAAAGTTTTATCCTTTTACAAGGTCATTACTTCATGAGTTTTAGTCCTTCAATGTTAAATTTTTAGTCCCTAAGGTCATCGCCAAAAGATCCCCAAATATCATCATCCATCCATTTTTCCTCCATGGTCCCGAAGGATTATTTAGATAATTTCATAGCCATCACTTTCTATTATCTTCCCCTAGGTCTAAGACCCCATTTTATTTCCTAAAGTTATTCATCCACCATTTTCCCCTTCATAATTCCCTAAGTCTAAGGCTCCATAAAAAATTCCATTCATCCCTAAGCTTGAGTTCATCGTATAAAATATTCCTAAGTCATAAACCTTAGTTTGTTCATGCATCATCTTCCCCCTTCCAATATTCCATGCAGTCGTAAAATTCAAAAATATAATTCATAATTCTAAGGTTCGAGCCTATACCCCTAAGTATTCAAATTTAATCATCCACAAAGCCAAAAATATTCCTAAAGTATATGTCCCAAATTGCACATTATTTTCCTAAGTCCCCCATCATCTATGTTCCTCCTTCCCCATATTATTTCATTCCTAAAAACCTACGCGCAACATCATGGGATAAATTTACTTTCGTCACCATAGGTTTCCCTCGACACAATAGGGACGATGCAGAATGAATAGACCAAAATCAAATAAATGGTCCAAAAAGGTTTGATCGAAGAAGAATGTGTAGCTTAGAATCATTCAGTCTAAAGAGATGGATGGCGCAAAGCAATTCGACCGATACAAGATGAACATCTTAGGGCAATTCAACCAAAATGCAATTAATGACTCAAAATTATCCAACCAAAAAAAGGGGGCACCTAAACAAATGATATTATCAAAGACAAGGTACATTATATTTTCCTAAGGTTTAAGGGCATGATTCACGTAGATTTTTATTTCCCCTTTTATTTTTCCACTTTAACTAATGCCTTTTACTTTTTTTTTTTTAAATTCCTTTGCCTAAGTCTGGAATTAAAATTATCATGCTAGTACTCAAGGTATCTTCCCCCCCTCAAGCACAATAGTCACCGAGAGTCTAACCCCTTTCTTTTGACTAAGGTTTAATAACTTAGCCAAATAATTTCATGAGGGTTCGACCACATTCTCCTCCTTTTCATAATATTATATAATTTCCCTAAGATTAAGTACCACCAAATAATACCTAACCTTGAAGGTTATACATCCTGACCACTCCCCTTCTATAAAATACAAGATGTGTGGCTGAGAATCATTCGGTCGAATGGAGATGTGTGGTTGAGAATAATTTGGTTGAATGGAGATGTGTGGCCAGAATCATTTAGCCAAACGAAGATGTGCGGCCTAGGATGAATCGGATGAAATCAAATCAATGGACTAGAAAAGTTTGGTCGAATGTAGATGGATGGCCTAGAATGTTTGATTGAAACAAGATGAATAACCTAGAATGTTTTGGTCGAAACTAGATCAATGATCCAAGATAGTTTAATCGAAAAAGTAGCTCATGCATAAATTATCGCCTTCATTAGCTCACAATTAATGAAAATATTTGTGGGACCCCTACCCGAGGAACAAAGGAAAATGATAGCACATATCTTAATAAGAAATCCAGTGACTCTGACCAGAACCAAACAAAAGTGTTATAGGAACACAAGCCAAAGTACAAGTGTCTTTTCAAATTATGTTAGGCACGTACCTTAAGACAATGTGGTGGAACCTACAACCCATATTTGAACAGGTGCCCAATCAAATGGCCAATTGATACAAGCCAATGAAAGAAAAGAAAATCCATGACAAGTTAGATTATTATCGGAGGTGATGTGTCAATTTATGTATGACACAAATGAAAAGGTAGTTGGTATGGATTTAATGCACTTCATATCGAAGGATGATTTAAAAATAAATTAGAGCTTCATTATAACCAACATTGATAATCATAGTGAATATAGAGGGCTGAGACATTGATTCAAGAAAAAGTACTATAATAATTTGTAAATTCATAGAGTTTGCGGTAGACAAATGGCTTCCTCAAGCACCACTCCCATCATCAAGATCAAGGTCAAAGAATTAGAGGAATATTTACCATATCAGAAGTTGCCAAGGAAGAGCACTACTAAGAAGGAATGAAAAATTGAAAACATAGCCGTGTTCAACTTCAAATCAACCTCGGAAGATTTGTAATGCCACTCGACCCTATTGCAAGGTTTATTTAAAAGGGTGTACAAAGATCGACATAGCCCAACTTCATACTATAACAGGTGGATAGGAAACCTTACAAAATTGATTTACCCTAGAGTGTACTTCTCTTTTGACCTCTTGTCATGGTTGGAAATGTTATATGACCCAACAATTAGAGCAATAAGGAATATAATAAACTAGGTCCTTTTTAGAATAACACCAAAAAATATTAGCAAAGTCTTTGCATTAGAGAAAGCAACAATGGTATTCGATAAAAAGATAATAGCTTCACAAGCTTAGCATATGATTAGGACCTCTTTTTATACCAATTTGTTTGATTATAATGAACCAATGTCGACTCAATTTCTAATTCATAAATACTCACTATGCAACTGGGCTAAGGACTATGTGGATATAATCAGCATATTGATGGGAGTTGAGGATTTAAACTAGGTTGAAAAGGAGGTCATGTTCTTGATATTCCAATGTAATAAGAAAATATAGCTTACTATATATAATTGGAAAAACTTAATTAGTGATACTATTGATAGATAACTCAGAGAGTTGTAGAAGGCCATAACTAAGCATAGGGAAACAATGCCCTGCTTTTCACACTATTCCTTTATTGTACACCTAATAGTGGGACACCTAGGCAAAAGGGAAATCATCGACTTGGGAGGAGTATATGAGGAATTTATTCAAGAGAAACTTTCTTAGATACAAGAGGAAGCATCAAGCTATACTTAATTCTTCGACATATTTCTCCCATCAATACATCACTCACTTTGTAACAAGGTTTTCTATAGAATGAGCCTAGGGATAGCCAATTTTTAACATGAAAATAATGTAGGAGATTACTTCTTTACTGAATACCTCACTTGCATCAAAATATATGGGGCTAAAGGACCTCCTAAGGCATTGTCTAGTTTTTATCCTATGTCAATAGCTACTTTAGAAATTATAAGGCAAATTGTAGAGGAAGCCAAAGTGAGGGTGATAAGAAAACAAGCTAGAATTCCATGGGTCACTATCCCATGTAATATGGGACACTATGTGTATAGAGGATACCCTAGTTTATTAGGATCCTTGTAGAAAATGGACTCCTATAACTTTGTTGAACTCACATGGCGACCATATGATCCCCATGAATACTATAAAAATCATGCTCCTGAGAGGAATCTTATGAATCATTGAGGAGATCCGTTTGAAGAAGCCATTAAGCTAGCCTTAAGAAAGGTCCAGTCCATAGATCTCATATGGAAAAATTACATTGGGAAGAGCCCACATACTCAGATTGAAATGGCGGATGACTACCCTGCAGAACTTGAAGTGTTAAAGATTACCACAATTGAGATAGTTTCCCCACTAATTCCTATCATACCTCCAGAAGACTATCAAGATCTCATATTTGATATTATTAACCAGGATCCAGAGCAAATAGAAGTATTGATAGAAGTGGTTAATCATGTGTGGTAAAAACAAAATATTCTCCTATTGATCAGGCCACCTATAATATTGCAAAAATTGGTAAAGGTGAGGAAATAGTTATCATTTCATCCTCACCAGATCATCCTGTTAACCAAGACCTTGCCAAAGCATTAATCCTACCACAACACGGGAAGCAGCTAGCCATAGTTTTACCTAAGGTGATACCCACTACATTGAGAGTAAACAACAGAGAAATCAAAATATCTGCAATAATGTTGAAAAGAATACAAGAGTGTGGGGGATTGGCTAACCTCCTCAGATAGCATCAAGTAAAAATCAAAAGTCCTCTGGTTCCCCAAAACATAAGAAAGCTTGGATAAAAAATGACCCTAATGCTCCCAAAAGTTTCACCTTGATCAAGGCAAGAGATGCAATTCAGTTCACTCCTTAAGAAGAACACATTTAAGTCATAATAGAAGGAAGGATGACTGAAACTCAACATGATGATAAGGGAGAAATCTCAGGCCCTACATCGATAACAATGATCAAAATCCTTGCAAAAAGGTAAAGGATTTTAGATCAAAATAGTGATAAGGGATGTAGAGGTCATAGGGGACACAATAAACCTGATGAAATTTAGGATTTACACACGAGCACAGATTACACTTGCTATAGAAAATAAAATGGTAGAATTGAGGATCAAAGTAGCTAGGAGTGACCAATTGCAAACAAAAAATACAAATATGCAAGCTGAAAATAACAAGCTGAAAAAGCAAACACCACAAATAAGCAAATAATTTGATAGTTCCCTGTTCACCAAGAAATATAAAGAGAAATTAATTACTGAGTTCAAATTTAAAATCAATACCATTAATAAGAGTTGCAAATATTTTGAAGAGATGATAAGTAGGAACAAGAAAATAAAACAACTCCTAGAACAAGCAAATAAAAGAGTAGCATCCATAATCCTAGTTTATTATGTAAGAATGACTATGATAAAATAAGTACTAATCAAGTAACTACATCAGATGGCCAGATTCATAATTGTTGAGAGGAATTTGATAAGGTCACCACCTTTTTGAATGAAAGGGCTCGATTGAAGGGCATAATCAAGGATTTAGAAAATTGGGAGCAAAACATAAATGAGAGAATAAAACAAGTTGGTATCAACTTAAAAGAGCTTCTCAGTATAGAAGGATTTGACAAGTTGACTATCAAAAGAATACAAGAACTAGAATGTGATGATGCAGATGAAGAAAAATTGTTAGAGCAACTTATCACCTTATCAAAAGCAACTCAAGAAATAATCATTTTTTCAAAGATAATGAAGCTGAAATAAAAGAGTACAAGAACAAATAATTAAGGATGCTTGACAAAATTGCTACAATAGGCTCTTTCTATGATTAAGCTTCGATGTAAATTTTTTATTTTATTGGGATGAGTCAAACAAAAAAAGACAAAAACATAAAATCTAGCAAAGGTTCATAAGAAGCAACAAGCAATATGGGACCCACAACAAGGGAGAAAAAAAAGTCAAAAGGAAAAGATAAAGACCTAGGGACAAGCCAACTGTGAGATCAAAGTGGTATACAGTTTTACCCCATTTTGGAGGCCTAAAATCTATAAGTAGCCAATTACCAATTTTTGAGATAGTTATTATTGGACTGTAGCACACCCAACCAATCATGGGCAGAAGATGATGACAGGTGGTGGGCCCATATGAAGACGGTTATAATAACTACAAAGTTTTAAAAGCTATAAGGAGTGCTACAACCAAAAAAATAATCAAGCTTTTTACATAGCAATTTTTTCTAGAGGTATACTTGAGTGCATTTTGTCTTTGTTGTAGTATTTCCTTTTGTGTCTTTTATTTCTGCCATCCCTTATTCCTCCCATTTATGTACAGGTTTTTGATAGGGAAGTACTCAAGAATTGATATCATATCCATCTATTGAGTCAGAGGTTTGGAGGCCTGACTATTACCAAATTGGAATTGGAGGGTGAAGAATTCTTGTTACATCATTTGAATGAGAGTTCTTATTGTATTAATCTAAAAAGAGCTTTAAGGCAATTCAAGTCAACTCTCATTGTAATACTCATTGATATTAATACAATTCCAAGCTTCTTCCCTTATCAATTCTTTGTGTTCAGTCATGTTTGTGTGTCTCTTTTACATATTACATTATTTGAATGTGTAATTGATGCTTTCTTTCGTTGATAACCAATTATGTTTATTACATAATTTGAATGAATATAGTTGGCTCAATATCTCCTTTATTTTTCTTTCTATCACATGAATGTGTTTTAAATCTTGCTACCATGGCCCAAGGATAAGGCACCGATTATACATTAAGGCATAATAAAAGAGCTATAGTGAATCTTGGTCAAATAATAATAACTTTTACACCTTTTTTATTCAGATGAGCATGAACTTAAGTTTTAAATCTATAAGTTTACCTTAAGTGTATCCTAACCATTTTTGGTCTATTTAGAGTCTATTAAGACAAATCTATTCCCAAAATAAAGAGGCAGATCCACTAGAATCTATGATACTAATTGGAATAAAAATTCTTGTAGCATCACATATTCTTAAGGATACAAGAAATCTCTCCAACAAGAGCATTTCTTGGTGTAAGGAAAAACAAGTAGCTATTGCAGGGGAACAAAGTGAAGAACAAACAAAAGAACCTAAAATAGAATCTCAAGAGGAGGCAATAGCATCAATCATAAAAGTAAAATCAAGGAACAAACCAAATGAGGAAAGCAAGAAAGAAGAGTGAAACCAAGTAGAACAACAGGCTAAGGTTGGAGTATATCACCATCCACACCACCATGAGAGGCAACAATCATGGAGACAAGGCATAGAGCAACAAAGGAGCTATGAGGGACATACAAGAAACCAAAGGAGCCCAAACTTTAGATATGCTACAATTCATAATTACAAGCAGGTATGGATGAAAAAAAAGAAATTTATGTTTCCAACACATGGCATTGGCATCAATGAAGACCACCATAAATCATAGTTTCATTGGGATGGATGGATGATCAATATTGGTATCAGTACTCAACATGGCTTATAATATCATATTATTTAGCCTCTTCTAATGTTTTGAGGATGAAACATTTTGTAAGGGGGATGGAATGTTAGGTACCCAAGATAGGTACTTAATAATATAATATTGTATTGTATATTGGTATGAGCCATAAATGAACTATTGAGTAAGGAAGGTCACATGTCAAATTAGAAATAGGTAGGAGAATAATGTCATAGAATCATATATGTAACCATCAAGGAATATTGTCATATTATTATGCACTTTGTAACTCATGGAAGGTGAACCACCACATGGGTGATCTTGTAACTCATGGAAGGTGAACCATCACACTCTTGTACAAAGATAAATGCACCCCCATTGTAAAAGGTCATATATGAAGTATTATTTATATAAGTATTGGCTCGTGGAGTTGGATATCTTACGAAGTGGCTTTATTCTAATAAGGAGCATTGTACGGTGTTGCCTTCTCTCAAGAGTGTTATCAATTTCTATTTTATTGTGTGGATATTGGTGAATTTATTTATGGATGCATGTTCGATATACCTTAAGGAGCATTATAAGGAGATAAAGGATTGTAGAGGGGTCCTCGAAAGGAAGTTTATTTAGTCTACCTCCCACCATAGTTCCAGAGATAACAATATCTACAATATGAACCACAATAGACACAGTAAGAATTATGGTACAAGAAATGATGAAGGAAAGACACAAAAGGTAACAAGGAGACCTGTAAATCTCACAGTTCAAGGAGCTTCCATGTAGGAATAAAATCTACATCCTACCAAAGAATAAGAGCCACCCCCACTTGAGGAGGTTGGAGTTCCTTAGGAAGGGCCTCATCCTCAATGGATAGTATCCAGGGACCAAGTCACACCCATCACCCCTTCCATAACTCCTTCATTTTCTCCTTCTCTTGCTCCTGCTTCTTTCTCTCTTTCTATTTCCTATCTTTCTACTTCATCAATTACCTTTTTTTTTTCTATCACATGTCCTTAACCATCAATAAGTGTGACCATAGGTTCTCCTAGAGGAACCCCATATCCTACCATAACTAATGCCACTAGAACCACTCTCATCCCATTATTTTCATCACTTACCATTGAAATTATCACCACACAACCACTCATATCCTATACTATAATCCATTCATCCTCATAACTAGTTTTCCCATTTGGTGAAACTTTGGCTCAAATGGTAATGAAGACATCCACTTTAGCCTCTCTATTAACTTATCTCTATCTAATTTTCTCTACCTACCATGTGTTCTTGTCCTTCTCACCACTCCATCATGCAAGGCAAGCAACTCCTACTTGAGACAATGATGTTTCCAACTCCCATCCGTCAAATTAAGCTTATAGAAGCAACCTTAAAGCCTAATTCAACTGTAAAGGCTTTTGTTTGAAAAGTCATTGATGCACTAGAGAAAAATGAATTTCAAGAGGTATTTGATTCCATCCAATATGAGAGGATAAAATTCAATAAAGAATATAACTAAAGGACATGACCTCAAAGACATCAATTATCATGTAGTCACAAATGGTATTAGGCAAAAATCAAGTCTTCATCATATAAGTGGTCTCAAATGACCCTTCAAAATCCACCATTGCACATGCTAACTTCATTGACAAAGCATCAAAGTTGGATCTAGTTAGAATGGATTCATATCAAATGATCCAACTCACAAATTAACTCTCCACTGGAGAAGCCATGCAATTTGACCAACTAGCAGTGGATAATGACATAGTAAAGAGAAAGGCAATAAAACCTCAAACAATAATAGCCCAACTAAAAACAAAAAAGTTATAACTACAATAAGAAAATAAATTCCTTAAGAACAATAATGCAAGAAAGAGCTAAGCTACAACAATAGGTTGAGGACCTCAAATCTCAACTTGTTAAGAGTAACAAATGAAGAACACAAGATTATACTAAGAGGGGGGTGAACAATATAAGATCAACTTTTACTTTTATTTCTCAAACAATATTATCCAATATATCAATGGAAATAAAAAAAATAGTAATCAAAGCAATGCATAAATCATCACACACAATAGAAACACCAATTTAACGTGGTTCACCCAATGTGGGCTACTCCACGGAGAAAATATTTCACTAAAATTTTCTCAACAAATATCTTGGGAATCCTTCCCTATTACAATGTTTATGGACCTCTGTCCAAAGGAGATACCAATCCCCTAATCAATTTCATGGACACCAATACACAAGAGACACCAATCCCCTCTACTGGTTCGTGGATCTCTATCCACAGGAAAACTTCTTCTCCTTTGCTCTGGCTAGTGATCTTCTAGAAGACTACTACCTCCACTACACTGGCTTGTAGATATCTCTTCACTGAAGACCTCTATCCTCACTTAGAAGACCTCTATTCTCACTACCCTGTCTAATGTATCTCTATCCACTGGAGACTACTATCCTCTGCTCTATCACCTCCAAACCTTGCTCTCATATTTGCTCAATCTTTGTCTCAAATCTGCACTAAACATTGTCCTCACAAAAATAAAGTATAATTTGTTTCACAAAACTTGAACTATCACTCCAATGCTTTCAATCAATAATGCTCATCCAACTTCACTCAAACATTCACTCAATGAAACACAACTTGCTTACAAACCCTAACCAAGTGTTTCACTATACTTCCAACAACTCACACTATGGATCTCAAACCTTGACTCAAGATGATTCCAATGTCACATAACAATGATACTCATGTTCTTTCACAAACCCTAGCTCAAGATAGTTCTCAATCTCACATAACAATGATACTCATGTTCTTTCACAAACCCTAGCTCAAGATAGTTCTCAATCTCACATAACAATGATACTCATGTTCTTTCACAAACCCTAGCTCAAGATAGTTCTCAATCTCACATAACAATGATACTCATGTTCTTTCACAAACCCTAACTCAAACAATCCTCAATCTCTAACTCAATTGTTCTCATAAACATTCACCAATCATGCATATGAAAACTCACTCAAACATTTCCAACAATGCTTATCAAACAATCCTTTTCACTCCAACTTTGCATTTCACAACATTCAATCCAACAATATTTCACTCATAAGGAAGATGTGCCCATACCTTTTGTTTTGATGGAGATATGTCTTCAAAACCTGTCTTAATCACAATCAAATCCTCTTTGCCAATTTCAAGGTTAGATAGCAACAACCTATCTCAAAATCTCCACACAAATATTCTCCTCAATAGTTATTTCACCATACAAAAATATCAAGTCTCAAGTACACCTTATAATCTCCAAACTTCTCAAAATATAATTAGCAAAGATTCCAATAACTCACTTTCACAATAACTTCCTTCAGAATTTTAATGCATAGAATAATCAAAATTACTTCCTTATATCTCCCTACTCAAAAATGCATTTTCAAAATAATTAACACCACTATTCAAAAATATTCCAATGCACTTTTTAAACCAAAATTTAAATCATTCAACACCTTCAACCATGGAAAAAATAATATTTATTTCAACCACCTTATATCTCCACAAGGCGCATACCATACAACTTTAGACCAAGCACAAATTATAAAATTTAAAAATTTAAATACCTTTTGCACGCTACCTCGGTGGGATTCGATCCCCTATCGCGCTACCGCCAACGCCCTAGCCATGGCCTAACCATCGCGTGAGCTAGGCGCTCACTTGAGACATAAAAGCGCCTCGTGCACTTTGTTCCTCTCTTGGCACCAAAACCAAAATAAAACCTTTCCCTTTTCTATCATCGGGACTCGAATGCGGGACCTCCGCTCACCCAACGCCTTACACAGCCATGCCTTGCCACTAGCCCAACCACGTGGTTGGTGATAAGGCTTTAAGCCTTAGTCGATTTATCCTCCATTTTTTCTGCTTTTAAAAATTAAAAACCTCTTGCCTTATGCGCTCACGAATTCGCATCAAAACCTTAGCCAATATTCGCACATGCATTAATTCGGAGACTTGCCATAATGTCACAAGCCTTATGGTATAAATACCATACTTCTTTTTCTTCGAACGTCGATGGGGGAAATTTATTTAAATGTTTTTGCGCCCAACCCTAACTTAGGGTTTAATTAATTTATTTTATAAATTAATTTATAATATAAATATTATAAATAATTTATAAATAACCTTAGGCATTATTTTTAAACCTTAATATTATAATAATAAATATTATAATATTATTTCCTTTGGGCCTAGGTATTTTCCTTTTTCACCCTTAGACCTTATCTGACCACCTTTAATATTATAATAATAAATATTATAATATTATTTCCTTTGGGCCTAGGTATCTCCTTCCTTCAGGGTATTTAGCCAACCTTTTGACCAATCATGTGAAGCTTTTAAACCAAATCTCTTGGGCTTAAAATATAAATATTTTAACCCTCCTTTTTCCAAATCCTTGCACTGATCACTAACATTGACTCTTGACATCAATGACAACACAACTACTCAAAATTTCCAACAATCTCCCCCTTTGTCATTGATGGCAACCCTTTTTCTTTAACCATTCCTTTTTCCTTTTTCCAAATTTGCTCCCCTAAGAACTGCTCCCCTGATTGAATGCTCTCCCCTAACTCAAATCTCTCCCCCTTTGTCATCAATGGCAAAGGGCCACCTTTGGGGCTAAATATAAGACTCTTAGCTCAGCCCCCTCCCCACCTCCTCTCCTTGAGGTGGTTAATTTTGGGGTGGGAGTATCTCTACTCCCAGCATACACTGCTCCTTTCCTTTGTCCACCTTCTTCCTCAATTGATCCTTCTGATTCCTCTGAATATTCTTGTTCCTGCTTGTCTCTGGAAATTTTGTTCTACACCACTTAGCCATATGCCCAACATTATTGCACTTATAACACTTAATGTTGTGGTTCCTTGAAGGTGCAAATATCTTGAAGTTCCTCTTGGTGAAGCCATATCCATTCCTATCATGAACCCTGCAATTAACTGCCTTATGACCAAACTGATTACAAGAGTAGCAATACCCTTGAAAGAGATGCCCATTTCTAAAATTCCTTTTAGTGAAACCATATCCCTATCTTTCATGTGTCCTGCACTACATAGCCTTGTGACCAAACCTGTGACATGAGAAGCAACGTCCATTGAAGAAACCTTGCCTTGACCCCATTGGTCTCTTAGTCTCTTCTTCCCTGTGATGTTTCCTGTTCCATATGTTCCTTATTTGTGCATTGTTCCTTTCCTTGTTGAACTTTCTATTTTCCAACTTATCCTCATAAGTCTCACTTTCTCTTTCACTCTCTTCTTCTAAAGCTTCTTCTTCTTTGGAGCTTGAGATTGACTCCTCTCCTTGTTCTCTATGTTCCTCTTCAAAACCAAGTCCTGTCTTGTTTGATGAAGATCTTTGTACCTTGATAATCTTATCCAAGGTCTTTGAGCTTCTCCCAAACCTGTGTAGCTTGTCTTTAGACTCTTTTACTTCCTTCCTTAGTGAAGCTACCTCATGCTCTAATATTTCACATTCTAAAACTTTTACCTCTAACTTCTCTTTAAATCTCCTTGTCTTAGCTATTGAGTTTGTTAGATCTTGTATAAGCTTTCCTTTCTCTTCATCACATTCTTGAAATTGAAGCTTGAGTTTTGAGTTCTGCTTTCTTACCTTTCTTAATTCCTTAAGAGCAAAAATAAGCTCACCTTCAAGATCAACTTCTCCTTCCTCTTCATTTTTTGATTCTTCCTCTACTCCTTTGTCTTTAAGAGCATCTTCATTCCTTTCTAATTTATCTTCAATAGGAGCACTTCCTTCTTCTTCTATTGCCATAAGAAGACTTTCTTCTTCTAGATCTTCAAGAGCATCTTCATATTCATCTTCACTAAAACTGAACCCATTCCTTGTACAATGATCTTCAAGATGACCAAAGTTACCACACCTAAAACACTTGAGAATTATTGGTTCCCTTTTTACCTTTTTCTTAACATCTTCTTTTTCTACTATCAGAAATAGAATTTCTTCTTCTTCATTATCTGAGGACCTTCCATCACTATCACTTGAACTCTTTCCTATCTTATCTGCATAAAAACTCTTCTTATACCTTTGGAAAAACTTCTTTCCTTGCTTGCCTTGTCCATCCCTACTTTTCTTTTGATACATGTATTTTCCTGCTTCCCTGTTCTTATGATCCTGTTTCTCTTCATCATTGCTACTTCTAGCTTCTGGACAATCAGATGCATAGTGACCATATTTACCATAATTGAAACACTTAACTATTTTTGTACCTTTATGCTTTCTTGTGTCCTTGTTCCTTCTACCATAGTTTGCTTCTTCATCACTGGATAACTCATTACTTGAATCTGACTTCTTATCCTTTGTCTTCTTTGTAACTTTGAAGGTTGCTTCTTTCTGGGGGATAGGATCCTTTCCTATTCTCATCTCAAAAGTTATGAGAGTTCCATGTAACTCATCCCTTGTCAAAGTTTCAATATCTTTTGTTTCTTCTATGGTTGAAACCTTTTCACTATACCTCTTAGGGAGTGACCTTAAAATATTTTGACAAACATCTGTTTCTTCAACTTTAAACCCAAGTCCTTGCATGGAGTTAACAACCTCATCCACATGAAGTAAGTATGTAGCAATGTCTTCCTCATCCTTCATATTCAGGTCTTCAAATGTTTTCTTGTGATTTTGCAATTTTGCCATCTTGACCTTTTTGTCTCCCTCATATGTTTTCTTCAACTTTTCCCAAATCTCTTTTGTTGATGTGCAATGCATAACTTTTACAAACTTTGATTCATGTAAACCACTTAAGATTCCATTCATTGCCTTTGAATTATTCAGATGTAGGAGCTTACCATATTTATCTGTAGGTGGAGTAGCTGGTGGTGTGTATCCATCCTCAACTGCTTGCCATATATCATTTCCTTGTGCCATTAGGTAAATATTCATTCTTACACTCCAAAATGCATAATTGTTCCCATCGAACAATGGTGCCTTATTTCCTAAAGATCCACTCTAAGAATCCATCTGTGTTCTTGTAAGATTTTCCTTCAAGTTGTTAAACTCTTTCGAAGGAACCCGCTCTGATACCAATTGAAGAACACAAGCTTATACTGAGAGGGGGGTGAACAGTATAAGACCAACTTTTACTTTTCTTTCTCAAATAATATTATCCAATATATCAATGGCAATATCAATAGTAGTAATCAAAGTAATGCATAAATCATCACACACAATAGAGACACCAATTTAACGTGGTTCACCCAATGTGGGCTACTCCATAGAGAAAATATTTCACTAAAATTTTCTCAACAAATATCTTGGGAATCCTTCCCTATTACAATGTTTATGGACCTCTATCCAAAGGAGACACCAATCCCCTAATCAAGTTTATGGACACCAATCCATAGGAGACACCAATCCCCTCTGTTGGTTTATGGATCTCTATCCATAGGAGAACTCCTTCTCCTTTGCTCTTGTTGGTGATCTTCTAGAAGACTACTACCTCCACTACACTGGCTTGTGGATCTCTCTCCATTGAAGACCTCTATCCTCACTAGAAGACCTCTATCCTCACTACCCTAGCTAATGGATCTCTATCCACTAGAGACTATTATCCTCTGCTCTATCACCTCCAAATATTACTCTCAACTCTACTCAATCTCTATCTCAAATCTGCACTAAACACTATCCTCGATCTAGCACAAATCTGCTCATAAGTCTATCTCTAGTCTGGCACAAATCTACCCTCAAATATACACCAAAATTTATCCTCAAGCCTTAACACAAAGCTTGATCAAATCACAAATCAACTCTGCTCAGATCTTCCCCAAGCCTTAACTCAAAGCTTGAACAAATCAATCAATCAATTCTGCTCTCAAGTCTTCTCAAAGACTTATCTCAAATATATCCACAAGTCCTCTCAAGAACTTGCTCAATTTGCTCAACAAGTCTTCACCAAGACTTACCTCAAATCTGCTCAACAAGTCCTCCCTATAACTTGTTCAATCTGCTCAACAAGTCTTCACCAAGACTTACCTCAAATATGCTCAACAAGTCTTCACCAAGAACTTGCTCAAATCTGCTTAATAAGTCTTCACAAAAACTTACTCAAATCTGTCTTAAGCTTTCACAAAATCTTACTCAAATCTGTTCTTAAATTGCCTCAAAAACTTACTCAAATCTACCTTAAGTCCCCTCTAGGACTTACTCAAATCTGTCCACAAGCTTTCACAAAAGCTTGCTTAACTCTGTCCTTAAGCTTTCACAAAAGCTTACTCAAACAACTACAAAACTTGCATACAAAACTCAACTTAATCTCTTTCAGAAAACCTCTTCAATCACACAAACAAGTTTCACTCAGAATCTTGTTTAACCATAGAAACATATAGAGAATGATCAAAGACTCAATATGTTTCACACTCACTAGGTTTTATACCCAACAAAACACTCTATCACTTTCAAACTCTCTTTCAAATCAATTCAGAAATAAAGTATAATTTGTTTCACAAAACTTGAACTATCACTCCAATACTTTCAATCAATAATGCTCAACCAACTTCACTCAAACATTTACTCAATGAAACACAACTTGCTTACAAACCCTAACCAAGTGTTTCACTATACTTCCAACAACTCACACTATGGATCTCAAACCTTGACTCAAGATGATTCCAATTTCACATAACAATGATACTCATGTTCTTTCACAAACCCTAGCTCAAGATAGTTCTCAATCTCACATAACAATGATACTCATGTTCTTTCACAAACCCTAGCTCAAGATAGTTCTCAATCTCACATAACAATGATACTCATGTTCTTTCACAAACCCTAGCTCAAGATAGTTCTCAATATTAAATCAATATATCAACATTCACCAATCATGCATATGAAAACTCACTCAAACATTTCCAACAATGCTTATCAAACAATCCTTTTCACTCCAACTTTGCATTTCACAACATTCAATCCAACAATATTTCACTCATAAGGAAGATGTGCCCATACCTTTTGTTTTGATGGAGATATATCTTCAAAACCTGTCTTAATCACAATCAAATCCTCTTTGCCAATTTCAAGGTTAGATAGCAACAACCTATCTCAAAATCTCCACACAAATATTCTCCTCAATAGTTATTTCACCATACAAAAATATCAAGTCTCAAGTACACCTTATAATCTCCAAACTTCTCAAAATATAATTAGCAAAGATTCCAATAACTCACTTTCACAATAATTCACTTCAGAAATTTTAATGCATAGAATAATCAAAATTACTTCCTTATATCTCCCTACTCAAAAATGCATTTTCAAAATAATTAACACCACTATTCAGAAATATTCCAATGCACTTTTTAAACCAAAATTTAAATCATTCAACACTTTCAACCATGGCAAAAATAATATTTATTTCAACCACCTTATATCTCCACAAGGCGCATACTATCAACTTTAGACCAAGCACAAATTATAAAATTTAAAAATTTAAATACCTTTGCGCATGCTACCTCGGTGGGATTCGATCCCTATCATGCTACACTAGCGCCCTAGCCATGGCCTAACTATCGTGTGAGCTAGGTGCTCACTTGAGATGTAAAAGTGCCTCATGCGCTTTGTTCCTCCACTTGGCACCAAAACCAAAATCAAAACCTTTGCCCCTTTTCTACCGTCATGGGACTCGAACGCGAGACCTCTGCTCACCCAATACTTTACACAACCATGCCTTGCCACTAGCCCAACCACGTGGTTGGTGATAAGGCTTTAAGCCTTAGTCCTTTTATCCTTCCATGTTTTCTACGTTTTTAAAAATTAAAAACCTCTTGCCTTATGCGCTCATGAATTCGCATCAAACCTTAGCCAATATTCACACATGCATTAATTCGGAGACTTGCCTTAATGTTGCAAGTCTTATGGTATAAATACCATACTCCTTTTTCTTCGAACGTCGATAGGGGGAAATTTATTTAAATGTTTTTGCGCCCAACCCTAACTTAGGGTTTAATTAATTTATTTTATAAATTAATTTATAATATAAATATTATAAATAATTTATAAATAACCTTAGGCATTATTTTTAAACCTTAATATTATAATAATAAATATTATAATATTATTTCCTTTGGGCCTAGGTATTTTCCTTTTTCACCCTTAGACCTTATCTGACCACCTTTAATATTATAATAATAAATATTATAATATTATTTCCTTTGGGCCTAGGTATCTCCTTCCTTCAGGGTATTTAGCCAACCTTTTGACCAATCATGTGATGCTTTTAAACCAAATATCTTGGGCTTAAAATATAAATATTTTAACCCTCCTTTTGCCAAATCCTTGCACTGATCACTGACACTGACTCTTGACATCAATGACAACACAACTACTCAAAATTTCCAACAACAAATAGAAGCAACAACTTGAAGATATTAAATAACTTGCATAAGGGCAAGACCAATTGAAAAAAGAGTTTGAATTGGAGAAAATATTATTTGGTGAAATAAGTAAAACAATTGTAAACAACCCAATAGGAGAAAAATCATAATTTTTTTAACTTCATAATGTAATTGCCAAGTTGAAGGAAGGGGAAGTGGTTGACCTAGGGTAAACCTCAAAAGAAGAAAAGGTGAAGATCCTATGGGATGATATTAAAATTTGGTCACAAGTGCCAAGAGGTACTTCAAGTTTGTGCGAAACACTGACAACATCCTCAACCAAGTGGCTAGGATCATCAAATAAATAAAATATGAGGTGGTTGTGAAGGATATGTATTAGAATGTACTCAAGCAACTGGCCATGATGTCAATGTCACATGCACAACAAATGGGGATAGATAGGAAGAGCATCATAAGGAAATAAAAGATCATTGATATCCAAAAAGACCTATACATTTGTAAAGACACAATGGTCTCTTTGGATTCCTCAATGCATGAAATGAAAAAAAATATATTAGGGATTAGTCGATGTTATATTGTCAAACGTATTTAATGATCAAAAGAATCTCCTTGATGATGACATAATAAAATAAATTATGAAAGAGGAGGCCATATCTAGAAATAAAAATCTAGCAAAAAACACCAAACAATTGGATACCCTATGTAGTAAGTTGTAGGGGATGGTGGGAAAACAATATGGGTTGTCAAAAACCCATACAAGGACTTTCTAGGAGACATAGAAGATCTTACATATATTAGGCTATTAGGGGACAAGGAGTGGTATAAGTTGTTGAAGCTACTACCTTGAAGTGCATAAGAGGAACCGATAATTTTTGTAATTTTGTGGTAGAGATCCGTGATTCTATAGACTTTGTGCCAAGGGATAAATGCAAAATCTAAGATCTCTTATTGATCAAGCTTAAATACCCATAAAGTTGTCAAAAATATTGTAAAAGGTTACTACCTTAGAATTTCACCCATTTTGGAGATGTATAAAACCTTTTGAACTGATCAATTAAGGCCTCTAAAATCCAAATTTTACAAAGAAAAGACCTAGGGAGCGATGTGCTCAAGATAATGTGATTACTTCTTAAGGAGTGAAGCATTAGCCAACAAGAAATGATTTATTTATAAGAGCAAAATGCTAGTTGAATGGAGTGAAGCACTCATAGATAGGAGTGATTTCCTCCCCTCTCAGAGCAAATAACTCATGGATAGATAAAGGAGTAAAAAGAGATGCATAGGCCCCAAGGAAGTTTTTTGGAAAGCGACATTTTGGTATATAGTGGCACCACCAAGCATGGTAGAAGCCTTCTAAGTGATTTAGAAGTGTACTTAGAGATATGTAACATTTGGAGTTGCTAAAGATACCCCAAACTCTTTACTTTTACTAGTAGTAAGAATTTATCACCAAAGGTAACTCATTGGTGAATTCTTCTTGTAAATAGGAGCTATGGGTTCTATTTTAAACATTTGTTAGCCTTAAGGATGTTAGAGCTACACCTTATAAGATCACATTGTACTTGATGCTTCCTAATATTAATGAGATCTTTTACTTTCCATCAATGAAACTACCATCCTAGATTGTGGAATGCATGATGATTGTGACATTGCCCTTTCGACCTCTTGTCATTCCTTGTTAATTTTATTTCATATGCATGGGATTCAATTGTTGTTACCTGATTTACTCATAAGTTGATTGATCACACACTATTCTCACTATGGTTATAACCATATTTACTTTTAATCTCTTGCACCGTAAACTTCCAAATTTACTTTTTATGCATTTAAAATTTTACTCTCCACATTTTTTTTTTGCATTTAATTTCATGTAATTAGATTAGATTTTAGCAAGGATAATAGTGAATCAACCTAAATCTGGAGGTTGAAAGGGGTACTGTCCCTTCCTTCTATGTTGTTGAAATGAGATTATGGGCGCATAATAAGTTACTTTCACAAAATACATTTGAAATAATTGATTGTTTTCTTCCTAATATCTTCTTTCTCAATACATCTTCCATCAAAAGTTGGAATATTTTTATTTGATGAAAGGACAAATTTGTCTTGGTAAAAGCATAAAGAAAATTGGTATTTCTCTTACCTTTTAAAGTTATCTCTCCTTAGATTTGGGCTCAATATGACTCTCCCATTTATAATATGTTATGACAATTAAAAACTAATTATTTTTCTAGCTCATAAGTATGTTGGTCTATTTTAATAGATTTTCATTGTCTCTTATAAATCCTTAAGCTTGAATTTTATTCCTGTCTTATTTTAAAAAATATATTACTAAAGGATTTGGAATTATGTTACTAAATTCAATTGAATTTCATTCTCTTTTGAAACCTTGAGCTTAAATTTAAATTTCTTCTTTATTTTTAAATATTACCAAAGGATTTTATAATTCAAATCTTTATTTGTTCCTTTACATATTTCATCTTTTCATCAAATGTATTTTTACGTGATCCTTCAAAAGTTGCTTCATTCTGCAACATAACCATTTGGAAAAGAATCAAAGTATAATATCCATATCTACTAAGAGCAAAATGTATTTGGATGACCATTATTTTTCTTCAATTGATTATATGGTATTGAAATGGGCGCCACCCATATTACATAGCTATCATATAGAGGTATTACAACTTGACTATTATGCATGTAGTTTGATTCAAACCTGGGTCTTCCCCTTGAAAGTCAAGGAATCTAACTAGTTGAGCTAATGTCATTTGATATTTAGATAACCATTATTAAATATAACACACCATAGAAAAAATTAGTTTGTGATATCATCTTACTCGCAATAAAATACCCGAAGATATACTTTGTTTGCAACCAACTATCAAATAACAAGAACTCTTCTAATCTTTTTGTTACATGAGATCAACCAATATACCTATTATCCCATGCATATGTGAATCTTAAAGGAATAACATCCCATAAGCCATCTAGACTTGCAAAGGAAGCATATCCTCCATTGATCTACACTAACCAAGAATACCACCTTTTTTCAAAGGAGACAAAATTATATTGAATCTCCTCCTAAGAATCTAGAGATCCCAATTATATATCATCATTAAATTTGATATAAAAAATTGAGATCATTCTAACATCTATCTTGAAGTGCAATTGTATTTAAACATGTACATGTAAAACTTTAGAATTTTCCTTTTGTTTTTCCTCTTTCCTACAAAAACACTTGCAACCAAATTACTTCCTCCTAACAATTTTTTATCCCATTATAATTGTTCATATTATTGCAATACCTCTTGAAGCTCCCATGATAGAAACTATTAGACACCTTCCATCTTTCTAATATTTTGAACACATCCTTACATTCATCACTATATTTTTATTTCCATGGTCTCATATATATAAGTCAACTCTCCCATAGACCATGGGTCTTCCACTTTTAAATTTTGAAGAAACCTACCTAGTTATCTACCAAACTTAATGGTTAAATTTATTTTTAAGGACCGTTATATCATGCTTGATCATCTTATCCTTGATAATCAATTCTAGCAAATCATTTGTATCCTAGGTATTGAGACCATAAATTCATTCTCTCTTTTATTTTTGCTCAACAGAATTTTACTTCTCCCAGGCATTCTTACTTCCAATTACAACATCCTTTCTAACTATAGCTTTTCTAAATGAATTTGTTCTTTTCATGAGAATTTTCTCATTCTTCATTCTTTTATTTTCAATAGGAACTTTGAAAGCTCCTTCCCTCCCTAATTAGAACTTTCTTCCTACTTCCACATTTTTTTTTAAAATTTAATAATTATGATATATTTTTAAAATATTATTTATATTTATTATGATTGTTATTTTTTGACTGTGCTATTCTACTCTAACATATTTCTAGTTTGGAACTTCAAATAGAAGGTGCACAATTCTAATCTAGAAGGGATTAAGGTTGTACACCATACTCTCTAATATAAGTGAATAAATACTCAGATAACACCATTGTGAAATATCATCTATGACTTACTTTACTTTTACTTTACTTATACCCAACAAGAAGGTATGTAAAACTAACTTGTACATCCAAAATATTTGTGAGATTCAACCACAAAGAAAAATGAATATATTAAACTAACTTAAACATCCAAAATGTTCCTAAGTTCAATCACAAAGTTTATATAAAAATAAAAATCAAATGCGTATGAATGCATTAGTTAAACCACAAAGAAGGTACGTTAGGATCCAAAATGTTCCTAAGGTTCAACCACAAAGTCTACATAAAAACAGGGATTAAGTGACCCATAAATATATTGATACTTGCTAAAAGATTTATAAACTCTTCATCTTAATAATTAAAACAAATTATAATAATTATCATTAAATTAATAAATTATATTTTTTAATTTGAAAAAAATATAATTTTTTTAAAAATTATTTCAATTTTATATAATTTATTAAAAAATACAATATTATATTGTAAAGTTTAACACAACATATGATCACAAAGAAAAAACATATATAGGCGCTGAAATTAAGTGGAAGGAAAAAATCTTCATTGCTAGCTCTCATAGGCTTAGATGTGAAACAGGGAGATGGACAACGCCCAAAGAACAATGGGAAGAAAGGATATGTACTCTATGCAGCACAGGGGCAGTAGAGACAGAGGAACACTTCATCTATAAAATGCCCGAGTTTTTCAAATATCCGTGATAAATACAAAGAAACACTTGGAAACGAGTTTATAGCAGATTTATTTGAAGACAGTAAAATAAAAAAAGTTGGGGAATTGATAACACAAATCAGCAGAGAAAGAACAACCTTCTCAAAGATATTAAAGATCATATGATATGATTTGAGCAATTACTTACATATTTGAGATTCTATAGACCATATTTGAATCTGACGGGCGTAATTAAAATCTTTCATTTCAATAGAGCATCGATGCCAAGACTATCTTAAAATGCAAAATTGATATAATAAAAATAAATAAAACTAAATTGCGGACAAACTTTTTGTTGTGAATCAAATCTCTTCATTGAAATTTTCGCTGCTCAACCTTTAGAGAACTCAGATATTTCGTATAAAAACACATGGGAACCTATAACGAGTGGAACCTCTGGCTATTCAAAGTTTAATAGCTAAAAAGGGTTTAGATGTACAGATAAGGTGAAGTGAAATGCTTTATAGGCACAGCGGTTTTCATTTTCCAAGGATGAGAGCAGAGTGATAAAGAGAACGATGCTGAATTCAGTTGTGGCATCGTCCTGCTCAAATCTAAGCTTCACCCTTGTTAGGGGAGCAGGACAAAGAATGATGATGATGTCGTCGTCTTGTTCTCTGAGTCTTAGTTGGAGCTGGAGCAGAAGAATGAGATTGAGATGGTCATCAGGTTTAAGTTCCAGCTTCAGAATTGCCAAAAGGAAGTTGTGTTCTGTCACCGACACTCTAAGCTCCTCTCATTCCCCTGGTATTTTTTCGTTCCAGTATTTAGAATTTTCCTTGTCAAGAATGGAAGGAAATTGCTTCGCCACATTGAATTCAAGCAAACAAAGCTCCTTAGGCATGCATACAAAATAAGTTAAGTCCATTTGATATGTAAATTATTTCTGGAGTTAAATTAATGCTACCTACACAATGCCTCTGAAAATGCTTATTAGACCACCGGAACAAAGCTTAGACAAGCAAGAAGAGCAAAAACTTTTAAAACTATATTTGATGGTCAAATTTAAAGAAGATTGTTCCGGTGGTTTATTACATAGAGTGGTTTTACAATAGCTTAGAAATTTAGAAATTTATGCATTATAATTTGACAAAATTAGGTTAAAAGTTAAAGAATTTAACCAACTGATTAATGCTATTTAAGTTATATAAACATAATTATTTATATCTTTCCCAAGAAAGAATATGGAAATTACAATAAGTACAGCCATCTCTCTATAAGTAATTGTTGCATGCAATTGAAGAGACTATATTTTATTTTGGCCTGCACATTGTGCAGCAAATTGGAACCCAGTTTTTATTGCAATAGGTGCCCCTACTTCCCTGTCAACCATTGGCCTGTAGACATCCTAAAGAATTTATCAAAATTGCAGCTTCTACCTGCCGCTGAAAACAAAGGAAGCAGCTAAAAAAATAAAATAAAAGAATGCAGTTCCTAAACTGCAACGGACACAAACTAGCCGAGAGGAACTTACACGAAATTGGATCTTTTTTTTTTTTAAATTGGGTGAAAAGCTGGGAGCACCTTGACTAATCAAGCAAAGCACAATTAAAAAGTGAAAAAAAACTGCGGTGGTCAAGCTAAGCACAATTAAAAAAGCAAAAAAAATCTGCGCGGATGTGGGTATTGCCCCACAGCTGTCAGAGGGTTGTATGTCTGAGATATCTCAAAATAATTTGTTCATGCATGGCACAAAGCCAGTAACTAAGTGCCTGACAAAACCATTAAACTATTAACCCTCTTCTTTTGTCTCTAAGGAGAAGCCAAGCACCTTGGTCACGGATCCTTCTCAAATCAGCAGCAATATTTGTTGAATTCAGCAGTGTCTGACAATGTACTGGCCTTGTTTCCTTCTGAAGATGATTGGTTCTCACCCTTGAAACAGTATAAATGTCAACTATCACTTTCTCTAGCTTGTTTTATCTATCAATCTCAATTGCCTCTTCAACAGGTTAACTTGATTTTCCATTTGTTCTAACTGATTTCCAAAATAGACATAAATTGTTTCTTTGGTGCATCTTATAGCTTATCTTAATTTGTTTAATTGCAGATAGGAACTTCATTATGTATGTAACACATGCTTGTAAACTGTATACATAGAGTACACCAAAAATGTGCAAAGTTTTTGAAGATTGAATACCATTCAAATTGTTTCACATCTCCATGAAAACTGAACCCCCATACTGGGCCTTGAGTATTTGATTTGAGATACA
The DNA here is from genome assembly GCA_028583015.1 of Wollemia nobilis. Lineage (NCBI taxonomy): Eukaryota > Viridiplantae > Streptophyta > Pinopsida > Araucariales > Araucariaceae > Wollemia > Wollemia nobilis. The sequence goes on along the minus strand of JAQPPZ010012983.1, from coordinate 3,670,466 downwards.
ATAGATACAATAGTCTTCAATACAATACAATAGCAAAAGCAGCATAATGTTTACGTGAAATTGCAATAGAAAATAGGTTTACACGATCTTAGAAGATTGAAATCTGATGTGAAGATAATGAATGTTGGCTGTACTTCTGTTTAAATAAAAATGCCAAAGGAAAAGGAAGGCTGTTAAGATTAGGACAAACATATGCCTTGATATCGACCAGCTTACGACCTGTGATCATTATGGTGGCAAACAATCTGCATTTTACGTAATAAAAAGTGGCAAACAATATAAAATTTAGAAGTCACTTCTACTTGGTAAATGTGGTGCCAATATGTGATGGCAATTGGTCCTTTCATGACAATGCTTCAATAGTTTAAATGCAAATAGTTAGTAACAATGGGGACGGAATCAGAAAAATAGTCTTTTGATATAGTGAATCTGGGAGTCTCTTTAGTGATGATGAGTTTTTGGACTTTTGCATTATGGTTCAAGCGAATCTGAAGGTCTCTTCTCTGATGAGGAGAGGATGTGTATCATCAGAACGTTATTTGACTGGAAAATGGTACTTTCAAACAAAGATTAAGATCATGAGGTTGAAAGAGAGTTGCAAGAATGGGCTTCTATGATCATCGTAAGTGTTGAGAGTGGTATGAGCTATGCATCCAAAGGTGCGTGGGAAGGAAGTCTGAAATGGGAAAGATTTTATGATAGTGCATCTGACCTTGCATAGGATAGAAGCTTGGCACAGAAGTGATATGGTGTATGGGATGAGAGTGTAGCATGGGAATGCCAACTGCAAGTTTATGAAAGGCAAAGGCAATGAAAAGGCTGGATGAATCTTGCTTTTGTCGAATATGAGAGAGAAGACAAAGACATGTAAAGAATAGAGGTCAACATTTGTTGAGTCTCGCAGAATAAAATTAGCTTACTGGCCAGTCAGAACAATGGCCATTGTTGGGGCCAAGTAGAAGTGCCTCATGTTTTATGGGGAAAGGAAGGGTGACAAAAGTAGTCATTGCAGAACCTGCATCACAATTTACTAGGAAAACGGGCAAGTATATGAAGTAGATTGAATGAGGGCGTTCCCTGTGACTCTACTCAAGATTGCAGTAAATTGGTACATGGAAATGGCAGAGGATAAGAAGCCTTCAAAAAGGAATTTAAGTTGTTTTACGGAAATTTGGTATTACCTATACTAGCTAGCAAGAAGCAATATAAGCAAAGCAATTTTACCATGCTAAGTAAACATAAAGCATTGAAAGCAGCGATTACTCTAGCATGTACTGAAATAAAAGGAAAAGAAAAACTTTCTACACTAGATTTCTCAATGAGGATTTTATTTCCTGAGACTAATCCAGAAAGCAAAACTTGATACCTGTAACGGCTCCAATATAGCCATGTTGGCTATCTTCATTGTGGTTAGCTCAGGCCCTGGGATCAGGTTAGTCAGGCCTTGAGCATTAGGGTTAGGGTTAATGATTGTTTTAGTCTATAAATATAAGAGTTATGTTGTAGTTGGGACATCATTCATGCTTGTCATCTTAAGTCACCTTAGGTGCGCATATGAGAATTCACCTTCTCCAAGTGGTTATGAGACTTCCCTCTTTGCGTGGCTAGAATTTGTACTAATTTGGAATTTGGAATTTGTTACTTGCAATATTTGATTTCCTGCTATTGAATCTGATTTACTGTTCCAGTGAATGTTTTCTTTTGCGCATTTCTGAGTTTGTTACTGCTGATTGCTATTCTAGAAGTTGTTTTGTTACAAGGAGTATCAGTGCTTTGATCTTAGCTCCCTATTGTGGTGTAAAATGATAGAAGGAGCCAAAACTTCAAATGGACGACCAACCTCTAGGCATGAATGTCCAATTTTGGGACTGTTGGAACCTTCAAGAGCCACCCTATGAACAAGATCCGAGGTGCTACCAGCATTCCTGACATCAACATTTGCAGGCATAGATCCTTGGGCTTCCATTTGGGTCGCATGGATCCCTATGCTACCACAAACAATATTCCAGGTATGGGTGAATTTAACTTAGGTTATGCTGTTGATCATGATCTCTCCTCAAGAGGTGTTGCTCATTTACTTGCTTGGCTTCTTGATGTTCTCGTTCTGCGCATTGACATTTCGATCTTTGAAGGCATGGATCCATGCGGTTGGATCTCTAAGATGGATAACATCATCCATCTACATCGTGTTCCTGAAGAAGGCCATGTCACATTGGTTGCTACTAAACTGGGAACCCATGCTCATTAATGGTTTGTTATGGGAGCTCCTTTGTTGTAGACACTCTCTTTTGTGGCTTTTGTTCAAAGCAAAGTTTCTACGTTTTGTTCTAACAAAGGCTTTTTACTTCATATGTGGCTCGTTTGATGCAAATCAAGCAAACAAGTTTGGTTGAGGACTATTGTGCGGCGTTCATGGGACTTCTCATATATACTTATCAATTGGATCTAGTGGTAGTCGTCTCAACCTTTCGCCATGGCCTTAAGGATGACATCAGGCTGAAGGTCGATATGCATTATCCGTACACCCTCAAGGAGGCTAAACATGTGGCACCTGTAGTAGAAAAGAAGCTCCAGTTGTCTTGTCCCCAACCTCGACGTGATCCTAACCCTCGTCGACCTTACTTCAATAACCGCAATGACGATCACTGTCAAGGATTCTTTTGTTACAAAAGTCGTTCATGTCATCCTCGGGATCAGGCTTGTGAGGAATGACGTAACTTTCTAGTGGAAGTTGAGGAAGCAACTTTGTCAGAAGATGAAAATGAAGATCCTTTACTGTAGGAGTCACCGACCAATGTAGTAGATTCCAAGCAAGATGATGATACCATGGCTCTCTTAGTGTTTGCCCTAATGGGGCTCCAGGTCCATAACACCATCAAGGTCCAAGGCTTCATCAAACATGAGTGCTTTAGTGTGTCGACTAATTCAGGTAGCATGTATAATTTTATTGACAACAAAACAATGAAATCCTTGGAACTGTGTATCAATACTCTAGCCCAAGACAAATTCCAGGTATTGATTGCAAATGGGGGCACGTCTTAGTGTGTGGGTTGAATGACTAATGTTTTCATCCAGATGGGAGATTTGTTGGCATTCCTGCCACATTGATTTCCTCGGTACACTTTTTGCTGTTTAGTAATTTCTTCTTCCCTGAAACTCTATTCTTTTCTTTAGAATGTCTTCCTTGTCTTCTACGTTTTACTGTCAAATCGTGATGGTTGCGCTCAAAGAAGTGTGCAGTTTTTCCTGTTCGCTCACCATACAAGGTCTTCGTCTTTCCGTAAGTAGTTTCACGCCATGTTAGGACGCAACTCGGTTTTTAGAGCAGCAAGACAGCAAAGGCCCATTTTGGGCCTTGCATAGGTGAAAAGCAATTTCCGTGGAAAAAAGAAGCAAAATCCGACTTCAGACTAAAAGACAAAAAATTGCAAGTGTGGCAAAGTGTTTTTGCCCCAAAAAAACAACAAAATCCCATTTCGGGGCTTGTATGGGTGAAAACCCCTTTGACTTTTCAAAAGCTGGCGCCACTCAGTATTGGCCAAAGCATTAGGTGGGGCTAGTTCCTTTTCGCCTTAAGAAGACAGCGAAAGCCCATTTCGGGCCTTGTCTGGGCGAAACACAGCCTTTGAAGGAAAACATTGCATGTGGGGCCCATCCTTTTCGCCCTTGGGAGAATGCGCAAGCCCATTTCGGGCTAAGAAAGAGCGAAAGCGCCTTTGACCCGCCCTCAAAGTCAGCGCAATCTTGTTTTCAAATTTCCAAGGCAGTGTGGGGCCCAAGTGATTTCACACCAATTTGCAAGCGCACTTCCTTTTTGGAGTCAGGAGGAGAGAAATAGCCTTTGACTTTTCCAAGGCACGACCTAGTTTTCAGAAAATTGCAAGTGGGGCCCGAGGCGTTTCGCTCCACAATGCCAATGCAATTCCATTTCAGGCCTGCTGAGGGAGAAAGTGCCTTTGAATTTTCTCATTCCAGCGCCACTCCCGAGGTAGCAGGATGTTTCGCTCCTGTTTTCTAGCGCAAGGCAGTTTCGGGCCTAAGGAGGGGCGCAAATGTCTACTTTTCCACGACTGCGCTACTCCCAAGATAGTAAAATGGTTTCGCCTCAGTCTTGCAACGCAAGCCCATTTCGGCTTAGAGAACAGCAAAACGTTAGTGGGGCCCAGGCGCTTTCGCTCCAACTCAGGAGCGCAAGCCCTTTTCAGAGCTTGCAGGAGCGAAACTAAGTGGGACTTACTCCCACGAAGTGCCTGTTTCCAGCTGGATGCTCCCCTACCTCAACCAAAATTCTTCAGGAGCGCTTCTCAGTGATGGAGGAAAGCGCATCCTCATCCATTTAAACGCAGTCGGTTAGAGAAGCTTCCAGATTTGATGTTCCCGGATTTCAGAATCCGATCTTTCGTTGAGGCGGTTCCAGCAAGCAAGGAGACGGCGCCACAGGCTAACCATGTCAGCACATTGAAGCCATCGCAACTACTTCTCAGTGAGTCACCGGATTCAGGCCATGCCTCATTACTTCTTGATAAGTGCTAAAATCCTATCTTTGCTGCCACCGTAATGTTTTGTGGGTGAGCATTTATGTCTTAGATGCGGAATCCTCTATAAAAACTAACAATTCTATTGTAAAATGATGGACGCTTTGCTAGAGAGTTGTTGTACCTGAATTCTGCTATCAATACAAAGAACCCTTGGCTCTAACTCTGGAATTCTATTTTATGTGTATGTCTTCTATCTTATATTTCTATCAAATTCTCTTCTTTGTTTGCAAGCTATTATTCTATGTCTGGATTTAGCTTCTGGTAAAGGGTGAACACTGGAATAATTCTGGAGATTGCACATATAAGATATCTGGTTTTAATTTCTGTTATGTTCTTTGTATGGAGTGCTATTGATTTAGAGTGTAATCAAGTAATCGTACTGTTTGTCCATCACCCCTGTTCTATATGGTCTGAGGCCACATTTCCCATCCTTTTCAGTCATTTATAATTTCTTTCTTGTTCCTTAAATCTCAAATTCCCCCAGTTAGAATAGCAAGGGAACCAACCCATCTCTGGAGATTGGCACGAAAGGCATTTCTTCCTTTCGGCATTTCAATGTTGGCCGGGTTTAGGGCGCATGGATGAAACATTTCATACCTAAGGCATATTTTTGACCAATAGTTTCTGGCATGCCCGGTGGGACACAAACGTTCCACAGCAAGCAGTATTTAAGAAGTTGATGTTCATCTTTTTACTGTCAAATCTGAACATCTGGCGAGTCAGCTGAACTCAGAAGCCTCCGAATCTTGAAGCCGGTTAAAAGCCCTCAACTTCATGATCACAAGATCGAAGGCGAAAAATCCAGAAGATACAATTGAGTTCTTTGAGCTCAACATCGACGCTTTGGGAGAGCATCCTAGAGTAGTCCCCTTGACTATCCCATTAGCCGGGACATCATAGCAAGTGCGGTTGTAGTTTCGCAGACTCCAAGTCCTGCCAGCACAACAACTAGCTTGCCCCCTCCACCAAATCCACCAAATCCGCCAAATCCTCCGGTCCAGATGGCACAACCTCCGCCCAGGCAGTTTCCAGCTTGGAATCATTTGGGGTCGCTCAATCTACAGGCTCAGAACCAGGTCTCGACCGCAGCATTGAAGGCTCTGCCCACATATGACGGTACGGGAAAGACAGCTTACGAGCATGTCCAAGATGTCGCCGGACTAGCAACCATCCACCACATCACAGAAGAAGACATCATGGTGAGGCTGCTAGTACTCTCGCTTAGAGGTAAGCTTCTCTACTGGTACCGATCAATGCCGTCCGACACCATCATTACATGGGACCAATTAGCAGAGCAACTGATAAAGGGTTTCAACGAACAGGCAGACCCTTTCTCCTTGTTGCATCAGTTCACCACCATCCAGAGACATCCTCAAGAAGAGGTAGCGGATTTCAACGTCAGGTTCGCTTGAACCTGGCAGAGAGTCACTGTCAGGCTTCAGCCCACTCCGGAGCAAGCGGCGTTCTATTACCTAAGGGCTTTCCATTCCGACATCAGCATGAGCATCTGACATGCTAATAGTACATTCCTTGCCTTGTATGAGCAGGTATAGAAAACCGAGGCTGACTTGGTCGCTATCGGTAAGCTGCCTCCAAAGATGACCATGCTGATTTATCCGAAACTCAGAATTTGTATCCTAGTGCATCTTCTCAGTCACTACCTACATCTTCGATGTACCCTAGTCAGTCGTCGAATCCCAGTCCTCCTCAGATCTAGACGATACCCGTCCCGCAGTATCAAGTACTAGCGGTCCCCCAGCTTCCAGCTCCTACCCCATATCCAACATTGCCTGCACCATTGGCGCCATTGCCATTACCCGTGCCTATGGCAGCCTTAAAATCGGTACAGGCCAGAGAATTGCAGGATCTGCGCTCACGGGGAAGACGATGGCGAATGAGATCACCATCATGAAGAGGAGGCAAAATGATCAGAGTTTCCAGCCAAGGAGATTCGCTTCTCCTCCTCCGATTACTAAGGAACAAGCTTCCACTAGTAGGGCTTCTGAGAGAAATGCGGTGATATTGGAAGATGAAGAAGCTGGTCCATCTGGTCGAGCTTATTGGTGCTCCACCTGCAACGACCCGCACGGTGAAGAGACTTGCATGGTCCATATGAACTATGTATAGACTCTTGCAGACAACACTCCTGGTGGGCAGGTAAATATGATCAGGGAAACAAATCACAACTTCATGATTCCCCCAATCGAACAGGTCTCCGTTCTGATGAGGACGGGTAAGAAGCCCATTGAAGTTGATCCGGTTCAAATGGAACCGTTGAAGGTGCCTGCCAGTTCCAAGCAACCGAGTGAGAAGGCACTTCCTCTAGGAGGAGAACCTGTCTAGGTGCCAGAACCGGGGGATTCCGTCTTATTGAAGGATTTCTTGCACCCGAGAACAAAAGGGAGAATTCCTCAGCCACAGGTCTCGCCCTGTCAACCCCAAGCTGAGACGAGGGATCAGGCGAGAGAAAGGCTCAAGTACCCCTTGTTGACCAAGTGTCAGAGGTGTCAGAGGGTAGAAGCTACGCAGCAGTTCGGACTAGATACGAGACTGTGAAGGAGGGAGGTGAGTCTGGTATAGGGGCGTACAACATCGTCGAGGAACTAAAGAAGACTCCGGCTAATGGCAAGGGAAGGTCAACTCAGACTGTCTTGACCCAGACGTTGACTACCTCAACAATCGGAAAGAACAGGTCGTCGCCATTTTACCTGTCCCTCAGGATGGAGGGGTGGGTTGTGCATAACTGCATGATCGATTCTGGCGCTGCTACTACTGTGATGCCCAAGGCTGTTTGCGAAATTATGGGCATGGAGTACACGAGTAGTCCCGGGGTGCTTCACCTGGACGGAACTCCGGTTAAGACAGTAGGGGTGATCACGGATATCCCGATTGTATTGCACAAGATGCCGCAGATCACGGTAATACAAGAAGTTGTGGGGGTAGATTTAGAGCCCTATTTTAGCATGTGCCTATCAAGGGAATTCACCGCCAAACATGGAGGCAATCTTTCTCTAGATTATTTGCACTTGGAAATCCCCTTCAGAGGGATTTTTAATGAAAAGCCCTCTACCTTTCACATTGAAAGGATCCAGGATGCGGAAAAACAATTGGACTCAGTCAATATGATTGAGGAAGTAGAGGAGGAAGGAAATATAGAGCTGATGGAAGAAGCTCTATGCGAGATTTTAACGCCATGATTGAATCCGAGATTGGGTGCTACTTGATCACCAAGCCCGAAAAGGCTAAGGTATCGAGTGATGAGGACCCCATTGCCGATCAACTATGGAAGCTCTTCTTCGACGGCGCCTGATGTAAGAATGGCGTCGGGGCAGGAGTTGTCCTCGTTTCTCCTTTGGGAAACCAGAAAACTTACTCTTATAGGCTCACATGGAGCTGTACGAATAATGTTGCCGAGTATGAAACCCTGTGTTTGGGGTTACGAAAGGCAAAAAAACTTGGAATAAAGCAGTTGCAGATCTTCGGAGACTCGGAGTTGATCTGCAACCAAGTAACCAATAAGTGTGTTGCCAAGCAACACTATCTGAAAGCATACCGTAATAAGGTATGGGATCTGCTTGAGTTGTTCTCGGCCCTGAATATCCGGTCTCTTTCGCGAGAGCGGAATAAGCACGCTGACGTCTTAGCGTCTATTGGAGCTAGATACTCTCCTGCCGAAAACATGATGCAAAAACCGAAGACAGTGAGGGTGATCTATAGGCCTTCGATACCGGATAAAAATATTCATTAGCAAGTATTTGACAACGACGAGCAGATCGTCAATTTTTTGATTAACAAAGCCAGCAATATTGAAGACAAGTTCCTTAATGAAGAAGAGTATGAGGGCCTGATACAGTTGAAGAACAACCACGTCCCGAAGGGCTTAATCACCCTTGAAAGTTTGTTTGATTAGGATGACAGGTCGCTTGCGCACAAGATCAAAGTGGACGTTAGAGAGTATAGGGAGATGGAGTTAGAATCTGGGAAAGCCATCAAGGTAGGAACCGATTGCACGTCGTTGGAGATTAAACAAATCAGGACCCTGTGCAGAGAATACCCAGACATCGTCGCTTGGAGCTATTAAGACTTGAATGGGTATGATAAGAGTGTCTTCTAGCACACGATCGAGCTGCAGGAAGGGGTCAAACCTTTCAGGCAGAAGCAATGGCCGGTTAACCCAAAGATAGAAGTGCTGATGAAGGCCGAGCTCCTGAAGATGCTAGAGGCAAAGATTATCTACCCTATCAAGCACTCTTCTTGGGTGGCAAACCTAGTCCCAGTGCGGAAAAATAATGGGGACATCCGCTTGTGCGTTGACTTCCGGAACCTCAACCAAGCATCCCTGAAGGACCATTACCTGCTGCCCCAAATTGATCAAATTCATGTAGTGGCAGAAGCACAGAGGTTTTCTTTGTTGGATGGCTTCTTTGGGTACAACCAAATTTGGGTAAAGGATGAAGATCAGTACAAGACCGCCTTCACTACCAAGTGGGGCACTTTCGCCTACCAGCGCATGTCGTTCGGCCTCTCAAATGCCGGGGCGACCTTTCAAAGATTGATGGACTTAGCCTTCGGTGAGTTACTCAATCGCATCATTGTAATCTATTTAGATGACATGACTGTTTTCTCCCACAAAAGGGGAGAACATGGTCTACATTTATGCCAAGTATTTGAGAAGTGCCGAGAGTTTGAAATCTTTATAAACTCGAAAAAATCCATTTTTGTGGTAAAAGAAGGCAAACTCCTGGGCCATGTAATATCGGAGAGCGGACTAGTTGTCGATCTTGCTAGGGCGGAAGCCCTCCTCAAGCTACCTCTGCCAGCGAACAAGAAGGGCCTCCAATCCTTCTTCGGGCAGATAAACTTTGTTAGGAAGTTCATCTTTGATTTCGCCCAGGTAGTAAAGCTGATGACCGAAATCCTCAACAAGGATGCTGATTTTCAGTGGACTGAGGAGAGGAAGCAGGCATTCAAAGAGATCAAAGAGAGAATCTCCCAAGCCCCTGTTTTGGTCAGTCCCGACTACTCCAAGGACTTCATCCTTTACACTGTTGGGGAACCGGAGAGCTACGCAGCTGTCCTTACTCAGAAGAACGAGGACGGGGATGAGCGGCCGATAGCATTCCTGAGCCAAGTCATCCATCCGCACAAGAAGTATAACTTCATAGAGAGGCAAGTGCATGCGGTGATGCGGTCATTAAAGAAGTTTCGCCATTTCGTCTCGTAGAGCAAGACGATAGTGTATGTGGTGCACCCTGACGTCAAAAACTTCATCATCCAAGGTGAACTTGGCAATAAAAGGGCAGGGTGGGTCTCCAAGATCTAGGAGTTTGACATAGAGGTCCGGCCCACTAAACTGGTCCGTGGCCGAGCCTTATGCCAAGAACTCGCCAGGAGCGCCGCATCCGAGGTAATAGCTTGCCAATGGGATGATCTAGCACAAGAGAGTGATCTTGCAAATCAGTCAACAGACGACAGGGTTGGACTAAGGACCTGGTGGAATTCTTTAATTCCGGAAGGTGTCCTTCCCACCTCAACGCTTTGCAGAGGAGGAGGTTTAGACTCCAGGCCTGCAGGTATGTATTATTGCCTAATGGTTTATTTCACAGAAACATAGACGGAGTCCTCCTCATATGTGTCAGGGAGACGGAGAAATAGAGAATTCTGGAGGAGTTTCATTCTGGAATGTCGGGAGGACATTTCACCGAAAGGCCTATGGCCTTAAAGATCATAAAAGTAGGCTATTACTGGCCTACGATTTTTGCCGACACCTTCGAGGTTAGCCAGAAGTGTGATAAATGCCAGATGTACGTCGGTCGGACTAGGAATGTTTCTTTGCCTTTGCACCCAATTCAGGTCGAAGCTCCATTTCAGCAATGGGGCTTAGACTTCATCGGGGTGATAGATCCCAATTCCTCTGGAGGGCACAAGTACATCCTGACGGCTACATACTACTTTACTAGATGGGCCAAAGCAGTGTCAAACAAGCAGGCCAACCGTGACGTAGTCATTGCCTTTCTGGAAGGACTGATAACCCGTTTGGGGATACCAGATGCAATAGTAACTGACAATGGCACCCACTTCACTGGTGCCAAGATCTGCGCATTCGCAAGTATGGTATCTACTTAAAGACTTCGTCTAATTATTACCCGTAGGGCAATGGTTTGGCGGAGTCCACAAACAAAACCTTACTCAGGATCCTGAAGAGAACACTGGAAGGAAACAAGCGGAGCTAGCATCTGCTTCTGGACTTAGCCTTATGGGCTGACCGCATTTCGATCAAGAAATCAATTAAGACGTCCCCATATTCCTTGGTATATGGGAAAGAGGCAGTTCTCCCCACGCACATTGAGTTCCCCACGTTGCAGTCTCTCCGGTCCTTAGACGGCGAGGAGGAAGAGTTTGACCCTATAAGTATCAGGATAGCCCAACTGCTGCAGTTGGAAGAAGAAAGAGAAAAGGCCTATGAGACTTTCATGAAGCGCGTCGAGACCACAAAAAATTGGTTTGGCAAGAGGACCTCCGACCAGACCTTCCAAATTGACGACTTGGTGCTAAAATGGAACGAGAGAAAATCCAAGCCAGGAAATCACGATAAATTTGATGCATTCTTGGAAGGTCCATTTCGAATTTCTGAGGTCAATTAGGTGAACTCTTTCATTCTCTAGGATTTAGACGGGTCTACTCTTCCAGTATCAGTTAATGGCCTTCATCTAAAGGCATACTACCAATAAGGGGTAGTATTGGAAATTTCTCAGCTGTGTACATATTTTTATTTTGTTGGTTGCCTGTACCTCTTTTCTCTCGGAGTATAAGTCTCTTCGCTCCCTTTCGTGCTATCAGTAGTGCAGTTTTGGCCAGAATCTTCGCTATGGTGAGGACCGAACTGGCAGAGAAATGGGACGGATGAGTTTTGATTAAAAGTTTTTTAGTTTAGGTTGTGTGTTTTTTAGAGTGCCAGGGAAAAGAGGATAGCAGTTTCAGGCGCCCAAATTCAGCTAAGGTGTTTTCGCTCTCCTTTTGCGCAGAGGATTTTGTTCCACGGTCTTTAGCATCGTCTAACAAGAGCAGTTCAATATGGTGAAAAGTGCCTTGTCATCTAGCAAGACGAAGTTTCGTCCTTGCAAAGGAGCAAATTCACATTTCGGCGCCCTTGCGAGCGAAAGCTATAAACAAAGGTGGAGCTAAGTTAGAACCAAAAAGCTAGGACCCAAAGGTCAAAGTCTAAGGCGATTTCGGGGTTTCATTGAGCGCCAGGTCTTTTCGCCCCAGAAAAACAGCGAAAGCATATTTCGGGCCTTATCTGGGCGAAACCCACTTTCGGAGTAGAGAGGTCGAGTGGGGCCCAAGGAGTTTTCGCTCCAACTTAGGAGCGCAACTTAAAAATCGGAGCTCGTTTGGGCGAAGCGCCTTATAAAAATCTGTGCCAGACGTATAGCCAAACAAAGGAATGCTGGTGGGGCCCAAGGCCGTTTCGCCCTAGTTTTGCAGCGCAAGTCCTTTTCGAGGGCTTGATAAGGCGAAAGCGCCTTTGACTTTTCCAAAGACGCAACCCGAGGAGAAGCGTATGTAGGCCCCATTTCCTTTTTGCCCCAGTTGGCGAGCGCAAGGCGGTTTCGGGCCTTCTAAGAGAGAAAGCTCCTTTGACTTTTCTCACCCCGACGTCACTCCCAAGGAAGCTTTTCTCTCCAGTTTGAGGGCGCAACTCTATTTTGGGAGTTACTTGGGCGAAAGGCCTTTTCGCTCCCCTCTACGTGCGAAGCTCAAAATCATGGCCTTCAATTCGCCTTCAGTACAACGCCACGTGGCGGGGGTTAAGGAAACATTTTTAGTGCCAAGTGTATAATCAACAAGACTTTAAATCACGATGCTCTACCTGTTTCGGGCCTTAAAGGAGCGAATGGGCCTTTCGCTTAACCTTTCAAGCGAAAGCCATTTTTGGCTCCTATGAAATGATGAAAACGTGTTTAAAGTGAAAGGGTTTTGCTTTCTCCAATGACACAGGCCTACAGTCCAAGATAAGACCTAGCAAGCACACGCCCCGAGGAAGGCCGTTGGAGCCGGAAATTGCACCTGGAAATTTAAAAAGGGGGGGCGTTTCACGTCTTTCCAGGAAGATTTCGGCCCCATGCAGTTGGCCATCATTGGGAGGTGCGCTCAACCACTGAGTAACGCTCAGAAGATCTCCCACCTTGCCCATATTCCCTCCAAGCATTTACTCCGCCCCGAAGCAATTAATACGGTGGGTAAATTGCAGTCCTATAAGAAGGCCACCGCTGCGCCTCAATTTAACTCAAAGAAATTACTGAGGGCTTTGCTGCAGCACTATTTGCCAAAATCAGAGTGAGAGAATTACTGATAAAACGCAGCGCGTTGAGTAGCAGTGAGGCGCTTTCCTTTTTAGAGCAAGCGCTTGGGCAAATACATAATTAGGATGGGCAAGAAAAGCACCGAGCCTAAGAAGGAGAAGGCCCCAAAGAAGGCGGAGGGCGAGAAGAAACAAAAGAAGGAAAAGCAGAAAGTACCGCCACCCCCGCTCGAAGACAGGTTGAGCAAAATCCGTGACTGTATGCTCACCAAAACGAGTGTGGAGAAGTTGTGCCTCGACCTCTTGCTGGCAAAAGTGTTTGCTGAAAGTAGGCGAACGATAGCCTATTATTTCCATCTATATTGGTACCTATGCATGCCTGTGAATCACTGCCTGGAGTTGGTACGTGCCGTCGCCAAGTTCTACAACCCTCTGACCAGGATGGTCCGAAATTCCAAGAAAGATAAGTTGTTCTCCATCTCTACCAAGTATGTCCAAGAGGCTTTCGCCTGTAGGGAAAAGCCCCCTGAAGATTACATAATCAGAAAAATTAGCTGTACCGAGCAGAATGAAAGGTACACCAACACAGTACAGATGCGCCAGTTCATGGAGACGCAACTGCTGGAGAAGCCGGTGCCCGGGGTATTGCCAAACTTCCTAAGCCCTTGAAAGTGTTTAAAAACCCTGACATATACTCCATGTTGGCATGGGTTATGGGGCTCTCCATGGATGCGATAGTGTATAAGTGGCAAGTCGCCCTTGCCAAGTGCATTTCGCATGGCGAGTTCTACTCTCCCGCCACTATGAAGCCGGGTACCAAGCCCGTTTTTTTCGACTGGGCGGAATGGGTGGCGCGGCAAATACATTTCCAGCTGATTGATGTACAGAGTGGAAAAGACATGTCATTCCAACCCTGCTCTTTTCTTGCGTGGTATTTCTTCTACCACATGCACAGTGGCTTTGCTTTCATCGCCACGAGCCGAACAAACAAGGAAGGCAAAGCACTCCCTGTTTATAAATGGACTCAGAGTCTGTCAAAGTGCGAGTCCTATTACAATTTCAATAGGATGTTCCTCAGTCCAGCCCTGGAGCTCATCTACGACGTCTGTGAGCGGGTGTCGAGGCAGATGAGAGATGAAGTAGTGCAGGGGAATCTCGGCGATATTTTTCAGCTCATACAGGGCCTTGTTAGAATTTACGGGTTTACTGGAAAACCCTTCCTATTGTCGTACTACACTACGGAATACCTTTTTGCCCTCGAAGTCGCTCGGCAGAGCGACTTCGTTGATGACACGTATGGGCACGGGAGGAGGAAGCCACACACATGCGTTTTTCCTTTCCACTTTGGCGACATTAAGGTGTCAGTCAACGGACATAATACTTTTCTGGCGGTCACATTGCACGACTTTGGCCTGATCGATCTCCCCCAATGCTGGAAGTATGACCCGCTGCACGTGTTTAGACAGAAGATCGGGGAAAAAAACTTCCATAGCTATCCGCGCCTAGACATCGAAGCGCAACGTAACAATCCCTCAGGGTGCGACCTCGAATGGCACGTGGAGAGGATGATGTCATTTCCCCCATGGCACGACTTCTATACAATAGAAGCAGAATACGACCCCGCGTCAAATCCAGCGTATGCACCTGATGAAGAGCTATTCAAAGTGGTGAAGAACAAGGCGCCTGATTGGTTGGACGAAAAAATTGCCTACTGGTGGATCATGAGGGTCCACAATAAAAAGGAGTCGTCCGAACTAGGTCTTGTGCGAACTTCTCCAAGGTATATGACGCAAATTGCGACACTTATCGACTCGTCTTGTTCGCTATCGTGCCCAGGAGTACTCAAAGCCCTAGCAGAGTGGAAGACGCGGCGGAAGGACAGGGGCAACACACTGAACAAGACCCACTTGTCAAAGGGAACGGCAAGCAATTGCTCCTTGAAGAAGAGGCCACTCTGAAGAAGAGAAACGCTGCTGCAGCGCTTTTGGCCCCCAACGTCGCAAAGAAGCCTCGGACTGGTGCAGCCCGACCCTTTGGTCCAAACCCTCCTGCAGCGTCGGCAACCATGGAAGGGAGCGCTCCTGATGTTCTGTTTCTGGCGCAACAAGCGCAACAAGTTCAGCAAGCGCAGCAGGAGGTGGAGTACATTGATCTAGAAACCGGAGCATCAAAAGGAGAAGAAGGATGAGTCCCATCACGCAGTAGTTTATCACTTCGGCTCTGGCAGTGTCTGAGCCCGCAGGTGCGTTCTCTCTCTCTCTTCCTCCCTCTCTTCTGTTCCTATGGCAACTATCCCCTCCAATGCCGAAACCCTTACATCCATTCAGCTTGCATTCGACATCCCCATTTCAATCGCTCCGTTCCCCGCATCCTTTCCCTCCTTTTTTCAGGCATTTAGTTCCTTTGCGTCTGTCTCCAACGCATTCGCGTTCCCTGTATCGTCCGTCCCTGCCCCTCGAGTTTCTGTCCATCTAGCCGCTGCGCCTGTCACCGTCGCCAGTTCGAACCTGCTTTCGCCCACTGTCACCTCCTCAATTGTAGCTGTGGCGTCCCTTGATGTTTCAGTCCCAGGTCCTAGTACTTCAGTCATTGCTATTCAAACCCCGACGTCTCCTAAGGTCGCCGTTGTCGCTTCCCCGACTGTCCTTGAGTCGTCTGCTGAAGCTAACCCACAACGACCTCTGTTCCCTTTCACGTCACTCTTCGGAGTACAGGAACCGATGGAAATGGAGCTGAAAGTTCTACAGGAGGGCCCACTCGTAGAGAGCATACGCAGAGCATGTCAAAGCTCCTCAAGCTGGCTCAAGGGCCGGAAAAGGAAGAATGCGTAGGCCCCAACCAAAGTGGAAAAAAGGACTGTGTTCGACCTTGAAAAGATGGAACTCCACAAAATGGAGAAGGTTCCCAAGGTTCAGAAACCCCTGGAGCAGATGACACCAGCGGACTATGCATACCATCATACAGTCGAAGACATGAGGACGATTGACGCAATAGAAAAGATAGAGAATATCTAGGTGGAAATGGGCTCCCTCTATTTTCATGGAGAGCACTACAAGACTCGCTTCTACGAGGTTGAGTCCAAAAACGTGGAGTTGGAGGAGACCTTGGCACACACAAAAGTGCAACTCGAAGAAGATCAGGCTAAGTCCGAACAGTTGCAACAGCGCGTGACCAGCCTGAGAAGGAGGTAGATGATTACAAGAAAGAAAATGAACATCACCTCAAGGTGCATGCAGAAGCGAAAAGCCAGTTGCAGGCTTTGAATGCTCAGGTCCAGTAACTGCAAGCCCAGTTGACACAGAGGGCGGTGCTATCAGAGGTCTTCACGAAAGACCGTATTAAGGAGGTTCGCCATCACTTCCTGGCAAACTTCCGAACAAGGGCGCGCAAAGCAATAGTAGTCCTAACGTTCATTTGGGAGGCCAAGAAATCAGTCGCTTACGGCACACCTATCATGGAGGATGCTGAGAAAGACATTGATCTATGGCTGGAGCTGGCTATGAGAGTCCAAACCCTAGAGAGAATGGACCTCGAGCTTACCCCAATGTGCCCGCTTGCTCGGTCATGGGCAACTACGAAGGTAACACTGCGGGCTTACTTCGCGAAAGTGGAAATAGCCCGAGAGGCGAGAAGGCTGATAGAAGTGTTTGAGCGGAAATGGCACATTTCTCTGATGTATTTCAAAGATCTTGTGCAGCTCGATTTCCCTGGCTTCACTGACAACGAAGAATCTATTTTGACAAAGGAAGAGCTGAAGCCAGTTTGGGACGCCTTTGAAGCCGATACTTCAGAGATTGAAGGTTGGGAGGAGCCTATTTCAGAGCACCAAGTAATGGACTTAATAACCAGGTTTGCACGGATTGAATCCTGCTTGGTAGACCTCAGCCAGAGAGCTAACTACGCTGACGTAGACCAACTCGAGACTTTCGGATACTTGGTCAGAGAGCTCCAGGACCGTGGCACAATCAAAGAAGATGCCTGGGCCCTGGTCCAAGCAACCTACGATCGTATCTATGAGCGTATCCCGCAATCGGAGGCTTCTCAGCGGCATGAAGACCAAAAGCAGCAGCGCGAGGATCAAGCGTCGGAAGGAGATCAGGGAGAAGAAGAGGACCATGAGGAAGAGGACCGCGAGCCCCAAGGTGAAGAGGAAGAAGCACAAAGGGAGAAGTTGGAGGAAGAGTCTACTGCCAACAGTGAGCACTCAGAAGGAGACAACGATGATGACTTTGAGCCCAACAGATAAGGCTTGAGATCTTAACATTGAGGCGAGCTCAATTCCCCCGCGAGCCGCCAAAGATGTTGGCATTCTTGCCACATTGATTTCCTCGGTACACTTTTTGCTGTTCAGTAATTTCTTCTTCCCTGAAACTCAATTCTTTTCTTCAGAATGGCTTCCTTGTCTTCTACGTTTTACTGTCAAATCGTGATGGCTTTGCTCAAAGAAATGTGCAGTTTTTCCTGTTCACTCACCATACAGGGTCTTTGTCTTTCCAAGGGCGAGAAGTAGTTTCGCGCCATGTTAGGGCACAACTCGGTTTCAGAGCAGCAAGACAACAAAGGCCTATTTTGGGCCTTGCATAGGCGAAAAGCAATTTCTGCGGAAAAAAGAAGCAAAATCCGACTTTAGACTAAAAGACAAAAAATTGCAAGTGTGGCAAAGTGTTTTTGCCCCAGAAAAACAGCAAAATCCCATTTCGGGGCTTGTATGGGCGAAAGCCCCTTTGACTTTTCAAGGTTGGCGCCACTCAGTCTTGGCCAAAGCATCAGGTGGGTCCAGTTCCTTTTCGCCCTAAGAAGACAGCGAAAGCCCATTTCGGGCCTTGTCTGGGCGAAGCACAGCCTTTGAAGGAAAACATTGCAAGTGGAACCCATCCTTTTCGCCCCTGGGAGAACGCGCAAGCCCATTTCGGGCCAAGAAAGAGTGAAAGCGCCTTTGACCCGCCCTCAAAGTCAGCGCAATCTTGTTTTCAAACTCCCAAGGCAGTGTGGGGCCCAAGTGATTTCGCACCAATTTGCAAGCGCACTTCCTTTTCGGAGTCAGGAGGAGAGAAATAGCCTTTGACTTTTCCATGGCACGACCCAATTTTCAGAAAATTGCAAGTGGGGCCCAAGGCGATTAGTGTCAGTCCTAAAATATTTCTTAGGATGTGGGGTACCATTGCAGGTTCTTCAAGAACTCCCTGGTGTTGTCATACCCATAATATGAAAGGTTATTCTAATCCAATGGACGAAGGATCATACCCCTTAGGTGTCCTAACATGAAAGGTTTTTTTAATCCAATGGATGAAGGAGCACTAAAGAGCATTTGAAGATTTGAATGCCTATTGAATTATTGCACTGATCTTGGTCTTTCAAAATCGAGAGAATGAGTTTCATGTGATATAGACGCATAAAGCTTTGTTATTGGGCATGCATTCGCTTAAGAGGGGAGCCATGGGTTGGGCCACTTGATCTGTTTTGTGAAAAGGTTGATGTTGAGGGTGCATGAGAATTATGACACGACTCAGTATGAGCAAGTGGGGATGGTACACGTGGTTCAAAAGTTCAAACTCTACTTGTTATCACATTCCTTTATGTTTTACATGGACCACCAATCTCTTTTCTACTTGATTAAGAAGATCATGATTAATGGAAAATTGAGTAGGTCATAAGATATTGCCGAAGTCCGTATTCAAGATTGTGGCAAGGCCTGATAGAAGCCATGTTATTGCTGACCAACTTTTGAAAATGTGAATTGGAGAACATTTTTTTTTTTTGATTTGGTTAGTGTGAGAAACCCCTACAACCAATGCATAGGGCTGAGCAGTCTCCTCCCAACCATGACCCCTCGTAAAGCCGAGAGCTATGCTTATCAATAGGGAATTTAACACACAACCACCACACACCCACCCCCCTCACACACTCGCCCACGCCGCGGTCTGAACCTTGGACCTCCCGAAGAAGAGCCAAAGCCCTAACCATTGCGCTGTCCCCTTTGGGACAATTGGAGAACATTTTGAATTCTGTGTATGATTAGTTTTTGGATACACATTTGTTTGACATTGCGGTGTTGTTGTCATGGCATGTACACATTGGTATCCTTTTGTAAACAAGGACTTTTCCCAGGGAGTTGATGATTGTGTTGTAGAAGAAGATTTTGTTGAAGTAAGGGCTTTTCTAGCTAATCAATGGTGTGTTGTCTAAGATGGGGCCTGACCAAGTTTTATGGAGGTGTGTATTAGAAGAAGAAAAAAATCAAAAGTTTACTACAAGAGGCTAATGAAGAATTGGCATGTGGTCACATGGAACCTGATGTGACTGCAAGGAAAATGCTGGCTGTTGGTTTGTGGTGGCTGACACTTTTTCACAATGCCAAAGAGTGGATTTGCTCTTGTGGTAAATGTTAGAGAATAGGATGACTAGTTTAGCAGGACTTTATTCTGTCATACCTCTTGCAACCACACAAAATGTTCGAATATTAAGGATTGGGCTTTATAGGACCGTTAAAGCCTACCAAATTACATAGGAGCACTTACATTGTTGTAGTAATGAAGTACCTTACAAAGTGGGTACCAATGCGAGCCTTGCTTGATAACTTTGCCAGGAGCACAATGAGTTTCAATTATGAGCAATCACCATATATTCTACCATTCCCTTGCAGATGCCTAGTGATTGTGGAGGGCATTTTGTCATCAAAGTGATGCAGAGAGAATTCCAAATTTATCACACCTTGCCTAATTCTTATTACCCATATGCAAACAAGCAGGAGGAGGCAATGAATAGGGTCCTCGTTGGTTATCCAAAAGTCTTGTGGGGTTGAAGAAAATACTTTTGTTAAGGTGTTTTTGATTTTTCTTTTTCGAAGGATGAGAGCAGAATGAAAATGAGAATTATGTTAAGTTCTGTTGTGGCATTGTCTTCGAAATTTCTAAGATTGCTTTTCATTTTCTTAGCACATGAGAAGGAATGCTGATAATGGCTTTCCTCTGAATGTCTGAGTTGGAGTTGATGTAGAAAAATGAGAATGAGATGGTCAATTGATGAGATTAGAATGTTTTAATTTACATATTTGTATGTTAGAATGTTTTAATGCTTTGTAGCATACCTTTTGTCAATGATTATACACTTTTGCCTAGACAATCTCTTGAACACTCTCTTCACAATGCTTCACTATTTTTTGCTTGCTATGCTAGCTAGTCTCGTACTGTTGGACTTGGTGACTTCAACTTGCTTGCCCCAAATGGGGGAAGGGCAGGGGAGGAGGAAGCATCCCTTATTTATAGGCTCATGGTAGCTAGATGTTACATGCATAGATAAATCTAGATGCCAAGATATGGACAAGAGGGCGGTGGGAAGGGGGGGAGGGCAGGGGAGGAGGAAGCATCCCTTATTTATAGGCTCATGGTAGCTAGATGTTACATGCATAGATAAATCTAGATGCCAAGATATGGACAAGATATCGCATGGCTTCTACATATATCTTATGATATATTTTACAAAGACTTTCTTGGACTCTTCTCATAAAATGTCAATAATTACTCATATTTTTCAAAAGTATCTGAGATTTTTCAAGAATGTTGGCCTTCTAGATGCTTATTGAATATTCTTCACAAGATATCATCTTTCAATTATTGAAATGACTCAGGATATTTGACATAAGATATTAAGATACTTTTGTAGATTTTTGACATGTGGCTTGAGATAACTCTAACAGTGTGACTAGTATATTTTACCATTTTGGAGACTTTTGACATGTGGGTGGAGATACTCTGATAGTGTCTCTATCAGTGGGCAATGTTAGTTTTCATTTTCTCTAATATGAATATTTTATTGATGGGTTTGATGTATTTATAGGTGCACAATATGAAGAAAGATATGATGTTATTGTTGTCGGAGGAGGGCATGCAGGCTGTGAAGCAGCTCTGGCTTCAGCACGCCTAGGGGCAAAGACGCTTTTGCTCACATTAAATCTTGATCGTATTGCATGGCAGGTTTAGTATCTATGAAAAGTCATAAAATTGGTTATTTATTGCAAAAAATCATTTTATAGTATGATAAGCATTTAAGAAAAGAGAGTATAGCAAAGGAACTGAAAGTATAAAGAACAGAACATGTTTTTTTTGTTAAGAAATCTAGATAGAGGTTTGAAAAAAAAGAATTTCATGAACATCTTTGTGTTCAAAATAAATTGAATATGCCCGTCATTTCTCCTTTACATTTTTCTATTGACACTAAGAAACTCTCTAATGTCCATTGTTATGAAAGTTGTAATGAGTACCTTGCTTATTGTTTGTCTTAAACTACTCGATTATTCTTTTATTTTGGGACTCTTAAGTTTATTTAGGTTCAAAGGCCTATGACGGGGAAACTATTATGTTCCTTAAAAGCTTTAGTTTTGCTAAAAAGAAATACTTGGTGGACTCCTTTCCTTTAGTAAGGACAGCATGTATAGTGGATGGACCATAAGAGTGGAAAGTTGGATAGAACCCTTGAACTTTTCTGCACCTCATGCAGCTGGCTGTTAATATCTACATAGATGATTTTGTTGTGTGCCGGGTACTTGTAATTCTTAACTAGTAAGGAAAAGTTGTCCCTATAAAAGTTCCTTTTCGGAAATCTCCTCCAAGATATGGAACGATGTTTCCTCGTGCTTTAGTGACAACACAACTGGAAATTTTATGATTCCATGCTTTTCAAGGTTGTTATAATGAGTTTGATTTTATTGGTGTAAGCAATGTGATTGCATAAGGTTCAAGATGATAATCCATGTGAGAGTCGTACCCCCATAGTATAATGATAAGCTTAATTTTGATTGGAAGACCTTTCCATAGCTGGTACAAGTTACAACCCAAGACATAAGATTTGGCGATGTGATACCCAGACTCAAGTCACTTAAATCGAGGTATTTTTATTTTTATTGTTTTAAAACACTATCCATTTGTTCTTGAAACCAACAATCATCAAGGAAAGCCATCATATACAAAATACAATTATGCATTACAACTTATCCATATGATTACATCATCGATATGATATAAAATAGAGTGTACACAACATGAAAGGTCTTCACATTCAATTTCATCAATCACATGAATAATTAAATGCAACTGCCCTTTTCATACAATTGCTCCCCACAAAGTCTTGAAAACATTCTCTTAAAGTACTTGTAAAACAACATACGACAACACACAACTGTAATTTTCCAGCCCTAGATAACTGCTGTCCTATGTTATTTTAAAATAAATCAGATCTGAGAATAATTTATTCAAACATGCAACAGTCACACAGATGGCTGGAAAACATAAACAGCCCGAACGGCGGAAGTTAAATATATTTCTGAACCTGAAATATTACAAATAAAAGAGGCTACAGCTACAGCAGAACACTTCTGCTCTCTTGCTGCTTTTCGAGCCAGCAAGCACTGTTCTTCTCCTCCTAAGCTTGTATTTTTCCTTCAACAATCTGTTCTCCTCCCATTCTTTTTTGTGTCTTTTTTTGTGTATCTAAAACACTCTTGATCTTCTCCTTTTATCCTTGAAAAAGGTAACCCTAATCTCTCTAACCCTAAGATTAGATCTCATCTCATCTTGAGATGTAAGGTTAAAAATAGAAAATCACTTAAGTGAAATTCAAAATAGAATTAGAAATGTCTCGAACCACTTCTAGCACGTTCATACTGAAGCCTGTGCAAGAAGTTCCTGTCCGAGCTACATTTCTCAACACTCCCTCTTAGCAAGGAAGGAATTCTGCACCAATCCAAGTTTGTCTCTGAATGCTTCAAACTTCCCTTTCACTAAGGGCTTGGTCAGAATATCAGCTACCTGCTGATCTGTGGGAATATACTGGAGCTTTACGGCTCCCTTCTGAATCTGCCATCCCATAGATGAAGCTAAAGACATAACTGCTCTAATGGAAGTGTATCTGGCGACTGGAGCAAAAGTCTCCTCATAGTCCACTCCCTCTTTCTGGGAGAGCCCTCTCGCCACAAACCTTGCCTTGAACTTCTCGATGCTGCCATCTGCAGCATGCTTAATTTTGTAGAGCCACTTGAAAATCACAACTGACTTCCCCTCCGGTCTTGGCACTTGTTGCCACATTTTGCACGGGGTGCCATGTTTTTGGTTTCTGTAAGTGGGCTGCTCTTTTCCCTTCCTTCTCCTCATTTTCCCTTCCTTCATTTCTCCCTTTCTCCCTCTTCCTTGCAATTTCATTCCCCCTTCTTCTTTTCCCTTTCTTCCCCCAGTAAAGTTTCCAGAACAGAGGTGTTCCCCGAAAATTTCTAAGTGTTGGGGCGACACCCGACTTCGCTGCGAAGTCGGAGTGCGCCCCTCAGTTGGAGCGCAATAGGGAACCCGAAGTGCGCAAGCAGGCAGGATCAAAGCAAAATCTGACTAAGTGTCAGGGGCGCAACCCGACTTCGCAGCGAAGTCGGGGTGCGCCCTTCTTCTGGGCGCACTAGGGGAACGGTCTGTCAAAAAATCAGCTAAGTGCTGGGGCGACACCCGACTTCGCAGCGAAGTCGGAGTGCGCCCCTTTCCAGTGCGAAGTCCGAGCAGCGGAAGAAGACAAGCACCGGTGCGACACCCGACTTCGCAGCGAAGTCGGAGTGCGCCCTTTGACCGGTGCGCAGTTGGGTAAAACTAACTCAGAAAATGCTAAGGCAAGAAGGCCTTCCAACTGCGCTGTTTTCAGCCTGCGCAACCCGATAGCGCCCGAATTCCTGGCGAAGTTGGATAAACTGCCTTTCAAGGCAGACACGTGTCATACATCAGCATCCGACAAGTATCCACCTTCGGGATTCGAGCCAAGACTTGACCGCGCAAGGACAAAGCATGGGCTACACTACCGGCGCCAACTGTCACCATTTAAGCCGATGTGAAGTGCCATCTGCCGCACCTACCCGCATTCCTGCTGACCTAAGATTTGACCCGATGCGCTGCCACGTAGCTGTACCGCCTTCAGGGACACCATGCTGCAAGGACAGTCCGGCCCGACAGAAGTCAGCATCAGCAGCTCCTCGGCCGCTCGTGTCAGCTACTGTCTTGTCTGGGACTTCGTGCCCATGAATGTAATCGGGGGGAAATTGGGTTATAAATACCCACCACATTTTCATTGTAAGGTGGTGGAAGGGGAATATATTGCTAGGGGACAATTGTAGCTGTGCGTTTGCCTCAAATACAAGCATATACTTGGCTCTGCTTACTGTCTTTTATCTTGTATGCTGCCTCTCCTTGTCATTTCTGCCTCATGTTTCTTGTGTCATTGCTTGTTGTTGTACTGAACTCTGGACTCTGGCATTTGGTGACCAAGTATTCCTGGAATGCATAGATAGAGGATACATAGGATAGTTGATAGCTGTAGTTTCAATGTATGTTTGTAGATGAATGTTGTTAGTAGTGGTGATTGATTCGTTGCCGTGCTGCTTATTCCCCCCACCCAACTCCAATCACATTTGGAATCCCTTTCCGCACTTTTATCTCTTTCTGCATTTTTATCTCTTTCCCTGCACTCTTATCTTAACACAACCCCACAGGAAGCCGGCCTTCTCCGGAGATTGGCACGGGAGGCATTCCTTCCCCCGGCCTTTCAATCTGGTGGGCGAATTTGGGCGCAATAACAACAAATCCTTTCCTCATGGCAGATTCGTAACCAACAGTTTCTCTGGCACGCCCGGTGGGACATGGTAGTTTCCCACCCCCAAACAGAATCGAAGTACTAGTGCTCGCTTCATTGCTGTTCAAAATCAGAGCACCTGGCGACTCTGCAAATCTGAATATTCTCTGAGTCCGTGAAGACCGGTCCTAACGCCTTCATGCAAACAAGAAGGTGGCGAGCAAGGAATCCGGGAGATCGGTCTGACCTTTACGAAATCGACATTGCCGCTCCAGGAGAGCGCGTCAGGCTGGCTGATTACCAAGCTCGCGAAGAAGAAATCCAAGAAGAGGCCGAGGCTGAAATCCAAGAAGCCGAGGCTGAAATTGAAGAAGTTGAGGCCGAAGAAGAATCTACATCTTCGGACAGTTCCGATACTGAGTACACTACCGGGTCAGAAGCAGACATGGCTGCTCAGCAAGATGATGATGACCTCTTCCCGGCGGTGGACTCTACGGGGCCCTTGGCCCTAGCCGGACAGCAAGTTGTGCCCCCTGCTGCCTTAAAGTCTATCCCTACGTACGACGGCTACGGCAAGACGGCGTATGAACACATCCAGGACATTCTCGCCCTGGCTGCGCTACACTCCATTACTGATGAAAGTGTGAAGACCCGTCTGCTGGCCCTTTCCCTAAGGGGAAAGCTTCTCTACTGGTGGAGATCACTGCCAGAGGGATCCATCACAGGGTGGCGACAGTTAGCCGGCAGGCTCGTGAAAGGATGCAACGAGTCTGCTGATCCCTCTTCTTTGTTGCATCAATTCCAAAGTATTCAGAGACACCCCCAAGAGGAGGTGTCAGACTTCAACATCGGGTTTGCGAGGTCTTGGAAACGAGTGCCTCGCGAACTCCGACCGTCAGCAGGTCAGGCCGCCTACTACTACCTGAGATCTTTCAACTCAGACATTTGCCTGCTGCTGAAGGTTGCCAGAATCAACACGTTCCCCGCTCTGTACGAGGCTGCCCAACAAGCTGAAATGGATATCATTTCCATCGGCAGGCTTCCGCACAGAGTACAGCCGCCCATCTACCCTGATTTTCCCCGATCGCAGTATCCATCAGCTTCTGGTTCGGAGCCGTCCACTTCAGGACAACAACCCCAGCAGCAATGGAACCCGGCGCCGGTCGTGAACCCTTACGGCCCGCCACAAATTCATTATCCGCCTCCTCGTCCTCCGCATTTTCCAGCACTTCCTGCTCCCCCGCAGCATGCACAATATTCAACTCCTCCTCCATTGGCTGCATTGCCTCCCCCAGCTCAGTTGCCGCCGCCTCCTGACCATGATATTCAGAATAAAATCCTCCAGGAGGTACGGGCTCTGGCCTCTGGTTACCACACCATGTCCAACGACATGACAGTCCTGAAAAAGAAGCAGGCCCAGATGGACCTGGCTCCAAGGAGGCCATATCCGCCCCCGGCGCTGACAAAAGATCGGACCCCCGAGCAACAACTGCAAAGGCGGCCCCCTCCGAGGAATGCTGCCATTGAGGACCAACCTGGTACTTCTGACCAGGTCAACTGGTGCACCACGTGCAATGACCCGCATGCCGAGGAAGACTGCACTCTGCATCAACACTACCTCCAGACCTTGGCCGGCAGCGCCATAGAGGACGAAGAACTCTACATGATCCTGGGCGACGAAAGTAATTTCGCCGTTTCAGAGGAAGTTCCGATGCCGCCTCCTGCCAAGGAAAGCAGAAAGTCTGCTGAAGCTGCTGAAAAACCCTTAAAGGTGTACGCCAGAAGAGATAAGGCGCAACCTGAGGGGCTACCACCCTACAAGAGGCTGTGGCCCTACACAGCCAAAGAAAAGACTCCTCCGGCGAAGACTCCCGTAGTCAAGCCTCCTGTAGCCAAAGCTCTTCCGGCTAAAGCTCCCGCTGCTCAGCCTCCAGCCGAAACTAAAGAACAAGCTCAGGAGAAGCTGAGATATCCGTCTCTAACCAAGAGACAGAGAGTTGAGGCCACTCAGCAGTACCGGACGAAGTATGAGCCGGCAAAAGAAGCGGAGGGAGCTAGCACTTCGGGTTACAGCATAGTAGACGAGTTGAAGAGAACTCCCGCAAGAATCAGCATGTATGATGCTCTTCAGCTCCCAGGCCAGGTTGATCTGCTGCAAGAATCTCTGAAGATTATGAAGAATGACAAGCAGATACAGCCCGCTGTCCTGGTGCAACCTCTGACAGTCTCAGCTGCCGGGAAGAACAGACCACCTCCCTTCTATCTGTCTTTGCGGATGCAAGGGTACATAGTGCATAACTGTATGGTGGACTCTGGTGCTTCCACGACCGTGATGCCGAGAGCCGTCTGCGACGAAATCGGGATGGAGTACACAAGGAGCAGCCAAGGCGTGCTGCAACTAGACGGCACCCCTGTCAAGACAGTCGGTGTCATTAAAGACATCCCTATTCGGCTGCACAAAGCTCTCGACATCGTGGTCATCCAAGAAGTCGTGGTTGTTGACTTGGAACCCTACTTCGGCATGTGCCTCTCCAGGGAGTTCACTGCGAAGTTGGGAGGGTACCTGTC
The DNA here is from genome assembly GCA_028583015.1 of Wollemia nobilis. Taxonomy (NCBI): domain Eukaryota; kingdom Viridiplantae; phylum Streptophyta; class Pinopsida; order Araucariales; family Araucariaceae; genus Wollemia; species Wollemia nobilis. Next base: position 3,643,460 of record JAQPPZ010012983.1, on the reverse strand, counting down.
TCTGGACTACTCGCACATGGAAGTGCCCTTCAAAGGAAGGAGATTGAGAATCTTCAATGAAAGGCCTTCCACTTTCTTAGTAGAGAAGATACCCGGAGAGGAGCCTGAGGACTGCATGGTTCAGCTGACGGAGGAAGAACTGGTGACAGTGGACATGACGGAGCAAGCTCTCGAACAGCTGCAAGTAGAAGATGAATTCTCCTTGCGGGACTTCAACGCTGTGATTGAAACTGAGCAAGGCTGCTACACCATTGTTCAGCCTGAGAGGCTTGACAAGTCGGCCAAGAGAGAAGTGGGACCTGCACCAGAAAAGCTGTGGAAGCTTTTCTTTGACGGCGCACGATGCAAAAATGGCGCCGGTGCTGGAGTACTTTTGGTTTCCCCGACCGGGATCCAGAAGGATTACACCTACAGGCTGGCCTGGAGCTGTACCAACAACGCGGCGGAGTACGAAGCCCTGTGCTTGGGTTTGCGAAAAGCGGAGAGGCTGGGGATTAAGCATCTACAGATCTTTGGGGACTCAGAGTTGGTGTGCCACCAGATTACGAATAAGTGCGCCTCCAAAAAGCACTATCTCAAGGCGTACCGAAATCGGGTCTGGGATCTGATGGAGTCTTTTGACTCGTTGAATGTCAAGGCTATTTCACGAGAGAAAAACAAGCATGCTGACATTCTGGCGTCTGTTGGAGCCAGGTACATTCCGGCTGATGACACTGTCCAGAAGCCGAAGCCGGTTCGTACTATTTACAGGGCCTTCTGTGCCTGATAAGGACACCCACTGGCAGGTGTTTGACTGTGACGAGGAGATCGTCACATTTTTGGTAAATGAAGCCTGTTCAATCGAAGGTAGAGACCCTGATGACGAGCAATATGAGGGGTTAATACAGTTGAAAAATAATCATGTCCCAAAAGGACTGATTACTCTTGAGAGTCTATTTGATCAAAATGACCGAGCCATATCTCACCGGATCAAAGTAGACCCGAAGCAGTATGCCGACCTAGAGCTGGAACCCGGAAAATCAATCAAGGTCGGGACAGACTGCACCACAGAGGAACTCGAGCAGATCAGAACATTGTGTCGAGAGTTCCCTGACATAGTAGCCTGGAGCTACCAGGACTTGAAGGGGTATGACAGAGAAATAATCCAGCATACCATTGAGCTAGAAGATGGCGCCAAGCCATTCCGGCAAAAGCAGAGGGCCGTCAATCCAAAAATCGAGGCCATGATGAAGGCCGAGCTCTTGAAGATGCTGGAAGCTAAGATCATCTACCCCATCAAGCATTCATCCTGGGTTGCGAACTTGGTTCCTGTGAGGAAGAAGAACGGAGACATTCGTCTCTGTGTGGACTTTAGAAATCTAAATCAGGCCTCCCTCAAGGACCATTATCCGCTGCCCCAAATTGATCAGATCCTCCATATAGTTGCTGGAGCCCAAAGATTTTCCCTCTTAGACGGTTTTTCCGGCTACAACCAGATATGGGTCAAGGATGAGGACCAGCACAAGACGGCGTTCACCACCAAATGGGGAACGTTCGCCTATCAGCGCATGCCTTTCGGCTTATCCAATGCTGGCGCCACATTCCAAAGAGCCATGGACCTGGCCTTCCGAGAGCTGCTCAACAAAGTGATTGTCATCTACTTGGATGACATGACTGTATTCTCTCACAGGCGAGAAGACCATGTTCCCCACCTGCGGCAAATATTTGAAAGATGTCGCGAATTCGGCATCTCCATAAACCCGAAGAAGTCTGTCTTCGCGGTGAAAGAAGGAAAATTGCTGGGGCATGTCATCTCCGAGAAAGGCCTAGCCGTGGACCCTGACAGAGCAGAGGCCCTCCTCCGCTTGCCCGCCCCAATCGACAAGAAAGGGCTGCAGTCCTTCTTCGGCCAAATCAACTTCGTGCGGAAGTTCGTACCGGACTTCGCACAAGTAATCAAGCCCATGGCCGAGTTGCTGAAAAAGAATGCTGAATTCTTATGGACTGAAGAAAGGGGGCAAGCCTTCGAGGAAATCAAAGCTCGCATTGCACAAGCGCCGGTGTTGATAAACCCGGACTACTCCAAGGATTTCATCCTGTACGCGGTGGGAGAACCCGAGAGTTACGCCGCAGTCCTGACCCAAAAGGGAGATGATGGCGAGGAGCGCCCCATTGCGTTCCTGAGCCAAGTGATCCAGCCACACGAAGAAAAGTACAACTTTATAGAGCGGCAGGTTCACGCTGTCATGAAATCTCTCCGAAAGTTCAGGCACTTTGTCTCCCAGAGCAAGATCACTGTCTTTGTGATCCACCCGGACGTCCGAAGCTTCATCATACAAGGAGAGCCGGGTCACAAGAGAGCAGGATGGATTGCTAAAATCCAGGAGTTCGACATCGAAGTGCGGCCAACCAAGTTAATTAGAGGCCGAGCCTTGTGCCAGGAGCTAGCCCGAAGCGCAGCAGCCGAGATATCCGCCTGCGAGTGGGAGGATCCAGCAACACGCACCAACCTAGCTAACTCCTTACCCGAGGAGTGCGACTGGACAGATGACCTGGTGAGATACTTCTGCACCGGAAGATGTCCAGACCACATGAATGCCTCACAAAGAAGGAGGTTTCGGCTAGGTGCTCTGAAGTACACTCTTCGCCCCGAGGGGCTTTACTTTAAAAACATTGACGGCATCCTGTTGCGGTGCGTCAGAAAAACAGACCAGTCTAGGGTCCTTGGAGAATTTCACTCCGGGATGCCTGGGGGTCACCATTCCGCAAGGCCTACGGCCTTAAAAATAATTAGAGCTGGGTACTACTGGCCCACTCTATTTACAGACGCTCATGCGGTCTGTACCAAGTGTGATCAATGCCAGAGATTTGCTGGCAGGAACAGAAAAGCACCCCTGCCCCTTCAACCGATCCAAGCCGAGACTCCGTTTCAGCAATGGGGTCTTGACTTCATCGGGGTGATTTCGCCGAACTCTGCAGCGGGCCACAAGTTTATCTTAACCGCCACCGACTACTTCACGCGGTGGGCAGAGGCGATCCCCACAAAGAATGCCGACCAAGAGACGGTCATCAGGTTCCTTGAGAGCCTGATTACCCGTTTCGGGGTCCCCGAGTCAATAGTGACGGACAATGGTCCAGGGTTCGCAGGCGCTGTACTCACGGAGTACACCAGCAAATTTGGCATCTATCACAAGATGTCTTCCAACTACTACCCACAGGGGAACGGTCTCGCCGAGTCCACCAACAAGAATCTACTGAAGATCATTCGAAGGACAGTAGAGAAAAACAAGAGGACTTGGCACCTACTCCTGGACCGGGCGCTATGGGCGGACAGAATTTCCTTCAAAAAGTCCATCAAAACGTCTCCCTATGCGCTCGTATACGGCAAAGAAGCTGTCTTGCCAACTCACCTTGAAATACCCGCTCTCTGGATGCTTGATGAAGAGAGAGGCAGCGGGGATCCATTAGATGACAGACTTTGCCAACTTCTGCAGTTGGAGGAAGACAGAGAGAAAGCGTACCAGGCCTTCGCCAAACACGCTGAAGCAACCCAAGGCTGGTTCGCAAAAGGCACCACTGCCCGAGTTTTCAAAATCGGTGACCTGGTGCTGAAATGGGACTCGTTGAAGGCGAAACCCGACAACCACGGAAAGTTTGATGCCCTCTGGGAGGGCCCCTATCAGATTGCCCGGGTTAATCAGTTCAACGCATATGTGCTCCGGGACATGGAGGGACATCCTCTCCCCATTCCCGTCAACGGGTTCCACCTGAAAATGTACCACCACTGAAGGCACCCGAAAGGGTCCTTCCTTGTACAGATTTCCCTTTTTGTATTTTCAGTTTTCGGCATGTAAATATTTCAGTTGTTTTTCAGTTTATAGTTTTCCAAGTAGCCCAAGTCTGAGGCAAAAACCCGACTTCGCAGCGAAGTCGGGTAGCGCCCATCAAATGGTGCGAAGTAGGGAAGAAAGCAGTTAAAAGAGAGCTGAAATGTCTAAGTCTGGCTGCCCACCCGACTTCGCAGCGAAGTCGGGCTGCGCCTTCTCCAAAGGGCGCAGTCGGGTAGCAGACTACAAAGAAATGCCTAGTGTCGAACTGCGCCCATGTTGGTGGGCGAAGTCGGATTGCGCCCGTTTTTCGGGCGAAGTCCGAGTGCGCTCCCATTCTTGGGCGCACCTGGTAAATCAAGTGCGCCCGTTTTGGGCGAAGTTCGGATTGCGCCCGTTTTTCGGGCGAAGTCGAGTGCGCCTTGGGCGAAGTCGGACTGCGCCCCTAATTTGGGCGAAGCCCGAACGGCTCACCACGAAGAACGCCAAAAGTTTATAAGTGTGGGCCCGGTGCGAAGTCCGGCACATGGCGAAGTTGGGTTGTGAGTTGCAAAGTCCTTTGAAAAGTGTGCCCAATTGATGGCAGTGACGTCAGCTACGGCACATGGTTCAAGAAGGTTTTAAATGATTGCGCAATTACCAATGAAGATGCATTTAAAGGGTAAGGTGCGTTTTGGGCCAACGACTAATAAAGTACGTTTTTCAAAAAGGCCCATGCGCAGCCGCCAAAATCATAACGCCTCCACCAACCCAAATTTAACTACCCTCACTCCCTCCCTCGCGCCATTTAATGCTGCAGTCACTGTCTACAAAAGGACCCTGGCGCAACCAGAAAATTCATATTGTTCGAGCTGACTCCCTGACAGCAAGGAATAAAGCTGACAAGTTCTGAAGCCGTAGTTCCTGCCTCCGTTGTTTTGACAAAGATGGATAAGGGAAAAGCGCCCGTACAGGCGCAATCTAGTGAAGAACCGCGCGAAGCTGAGGAGTCTCCAGAGTCTAGCGCCCATGAGAGCGCAGCGCCGCAGAAAGGCAAGAAAGCGAAATCTCGAACGAAGAGGCGCGTAGTTGGCCAGACTCCGCCGCCACCAATCAACCGCTTGTCTGGATACAGAGATGGTTCTTTTTCCATCAGTCTCTCGAAGCTGCGTCTGAATATCGCAAAATGGGTGGATAAGGTTTCGCCTTCCCACCACCTCGGAGCGGCGTATAAATCAAACCTTTATTGGTTCCTGTGCCCTCCGACTCACTGGTGCCCGGAGCTGGTCGAAGCGATTGTGGAATACTACAAACCAGCTGCCCGGCAGGTCTGCGACAACAAAGGAAAGGTGTTGTTCACTCTTTTCCGAGAGAGCGTCCAGCCAGCGTTCGCCCCAGGGCTTCAGTACAGCCCCGACGCAATTGTCAGAAGGGTGAGCATAGACGAGCAGACCAGCCGATTTTCGCAGACAAAGCGGATGAGAGAGTTTTTGGACTCAGAGCTGAAGACTCCGCTGGCGGCTGGACAGTGGCCAACTGGCCCCATACCGCTGGACCGATTTGAAAACAGATATATCTATATCATCCTGGCATGGGTCCTCGGCTGCGACTCTGACAGAGTGGTGCGGCCGTTCCAGCTGGCGATGGCCGAGTGTATCCTGCACGGAGAATTCTACGATTCCACGACGCAGAAAAGCGGGAAGCGCCCTATCTTCTACGACTGGGCGGACTGGCTGGCATATGCGATTCATTCGAGCCTGGTAAGACTGCAGCAGAAGCAGTCCACGGACTTCCGGTTTTGCTCCTTCCTCACATGGCTATGCCTGTACCACATGCATTACCGGATGAACGTCCCTAACCTGAAGAAAGTGAGCGAACAAGGAGAGCCGCTCCCTGTGTACGAATGGACTGAGGTCCTGTACCGGAAGGGCTCATTTTATGATTTTAATATTCAATTTCTGGGCCAGGCCATGGGATTGTTCAACCGTGGCGCGACTCGCCCACCGGCGGTTATGACGAAGTATCTGTGGAACAATGAGTTCGGGGATACCTTCAGGCTGACTCAGGGCATTGTTGTCCGAATCTACGGGTTCAAGGGAAAGCCGTGTTTGCTGCCCTACTTCTGCACTGACCACCAGTTCGGGATGGAGGTTGCGCGGCAGATGGATTACGTCGAAGAAGAATTCGGCCAGGGAAAAAAGAGAGGTCACATATTCAAATATCCTATGACCTGGGCCAATATTCAAGTCTTCGAAATCGGGCAGCATGTTTATCTTGAGCGGGAGCTCATTGATATGGGCCTGATTATGCTGCCGCAGCGCTGGAAGTACGACCCAATCGGGGTCCGGGGAAAATTCACTCACATCTGTCCTAGACCTGAAATCATGCAAGAAAGAAGAAACAGGACAGGTGCAGATCTCCACTGGCGCATTCACTTGATGCAATCATGGCCACCATGGCATGAATTTTACTGCGAGGAGGTCACTTACGATCCTGAGCGAAACCCGGACCATCGGATGGAGTCAGCTGGCTTCAAAAGGTTCCTCGCTAAGGTGGCGCCACTCAACTGGCATAAGGACAAAATCCTCGAATGCTGGAAGATGAGGTGTCGCACGCAACACGACAAATCAAGCCGGAGGAACCTTGCCGTTGATGATGAGTTTTCGGCACTTTATGACGAACACGTCGACACGTGGCAGCCCTTCGAATTTTGCAATTACGTCCCCCGAGGCGCAAATATAAGGTATAAAAGAAGGGCCACCTCTCAGTCATTGTCAACTCCCGCGACTTCCAGCGCGACTCCAACCAGCAGCCAAGTGGGCCCGATGCAGCCTGTAGCTCCTATGACAGCGCCCGAAGCGGCGCAAAGTTCAGAAAGGTCAACTCCTGAGCTGGCCCCTCCAGCAGAAAAGACGTCCGCGCTACCAGCCAACAGACCCGAGTGCGGCAGGCATTCTTCCAGCACGACCCAGGTACAAGTTTACCGTGGGGACATCAGCGCCTGCCGCCCCTTTATTGCCGCTTTCTTCTGGACCAGCCACAGCGTCGGGAGAGAAGAAGAAGAAAAAGGTCGAAAGGACCAAGCGGCCTAAGGAGCCACTACAGCAATCAGCCGCACAACAGTCGCAAGCAGCAGCGTCGGGGTTTGTCTCTTTAGACAGCCCTGAACCAGAAACAGACATCCAGGCTGCGACCATCCCTCCAGCGTCGGCTCAGGCGGAGCCCGCAGGTACGTCTTCCGTCCCTCTTGCCCAAGTCCGCGTCAGCCCTGCAAAAACCCCATCTTCCACTCCATCAGGGCAAGCCGTAGCCGTGTCTTCCGCTTCTCAAGCTACCCCGCCGTCTAGCGGCCTGCACTCATTTGACCAGTTTGCTCAGGATCCCAACGCCTTCCAATCACTGAGCCAAACCCTAGAGCCTTCACCCGCAGCCAGTGCTGAAGCTGCTCCCTCATCTCCGCATCCTTTGCCCCAGCCATCCGAAACCCTACCGGTGCTCCCCACTCAGACTCCTGTCACCCCTAGGACCCGGTCGCCCTCAAAGGCTGCTACCCCCTCTGGAATCCCTCCTACTTCACTGTTCGCAGGGAAAATGCCGCAGCAAGCCCAGGCGTTGGAAGACCTCGATTTCATGAGTATCACCGAGGACCAGCCTCTGGCAGTAAGAGCCGTGGGGGGATCAGCCTCCTTTCTTCAGGGCGTCAAGCGCAGAAGGGCCGAAGAGATAGCCGCCCCGGTCAAACGCACAAAGTTTGACCTAGATCGGAGAGTGCTTACAACAGAAAAGCTGATTCCTAAGGTGAAGAAGCCTCTCCGCGACATGACCGAGGCGGACTATGAGCTTCAGACGAAGGAGAAGAACTTTGACGACATCAACGAGGAATACGAAATTCGAGGTATTCGTCGTAGGACAGACAACCTCCTTGTCAAGCATCTCGAGACCCAGGAAGCGCTGTTCCAGCTGCAGGATACCACAAGGCAGCTCGAAGAGGACTTGGCTAGGGTTACTGCGCAATTGGGGTCAGCACAACAAGAAATAGAAGATCTTAAGGCTCAGCTGGCCGCCTCTCAGCAGGAGACCGCAGTTCAGAAGCAGACAGCAGAGCAGCTGTCAGAACAGAAGAAAGCAGCGCTAGAGCAGGTCTCGCAACTGCAAGATTCGCTGAAAAAGGCGCAGTCGCAGCTTACAGAGAAAGCATCACAAGCGACGGCCTTTTCCAAGAGCAAGGCAAAGGAGATGCGCGCTAGTCTGCTACAAGGTTGCAAGCCCAACCTTGTTAAGTCATTGTCAGTTCTGGATTTCGTATCCAGGATTGAAGAAGTGTCTGCCCAGGGAAAGCCTGTGGTAGAGGAAGCCGAACACCAGGCGAGGCAATGGCTGGACCTGGCTATGAAACTTGAGGAATTTGAGCGCAAAGGCTTCCAAATCGCCCCCATGTCCCAACTTGCCTCAGAGTGGGCAGATGCAAGGGTAACCTTGCATACTTATTTTGCCAGGACAGAAAAGATCAGAGCAGCCAGGAAGGCGCTGGACGCCTTAGAGCATGAAAGACACATTCTCCTGGCACCCTTTCACATTCTGTCCAAGCACGGGTGTCCGAGCTACATCAGAGATGGTGAGTTCCTCACCCTGGAGCAGGTTAAGAAGAACTGGCTGTCCTTCGAGACAGATACAGCTGAAATTGATAGCTGGACAGAGCCAGTTCAGGAAGTTCAGATTTCCCAAATGGTGTCGAAGTACTGCAAAATCAACTCTTCCCTTGAGGAGTTGGGAAAAAGATATAACACCATTGACCTGCACGCGGTCGCTGCATTCCACGCAGTACTCAGAGAGATCAGCGACCCCGCGCCCTTCCAAGCCGCAGTCTGGGATCAAGCTAAGGCTGCGTTCGAACGCATAAGCAAGTGGGAGGCCGAAAGTGAAGAACCCTCAGATTCAGAAGGCGAGACTGAGGAGGCAACTGGTGAAAGTGAATCAGAAGAACAGTTGCCCCAAGGGAAGCGACCAGAGCAGCAGAAGGCAGGGGAAGGAAGTTCCTCTGCACCCAAAGGATAAAGGCATGGTTCTTTGCGTCGAGGCGAGCTCAACACCCCGCGAGCCGCCAGGAATGTTGCCACATTTTGCACAGGGTGCCATGTTTTTGGTTTCTGTAAGTGAGCTGCTCTTTTCCCTTCCTTCTCCTCATTCTCCCTTCCTTCATTTCTCCCTTTCTCCCTCTTCCTTGCAATTTCATTCCCCCTTCTCCTTTTCCCTTTCTTCCCCCAGTAAAGTTTCCAGAACAGAGGTGTTCCCCGAAAATTTCTAAGTGTTGGGGCGACACCCGACTTCGCAGCGAAGTCGGAGTGCGCCCCTCAGTTGGAGCGCAGTAGGGAACCCGAAGTGCGCAAGCAGGCAGGATCAAAGCAAAATCTGACTAAGTGTCAGGGGCGCAACCCGACTTCGCAGCGAAGTCGGGGTGCGCCCTTCTTCCTGGGCGCACTAGGGGAACGGTCTGTCAGAAAATCAGCTAAGTGCTCGGGCGACACCCGACTTCGCAGCGAAGTCGGAGTGCGCCCCTTTTCCAGTGCGAAGTCCGAGCAGCGAGAGAAGACAAGCACCGGTGCGACACCCGACTTCGCAGCGAAGTCGGAGTGCGCCCTTTGACCGGTGCGCAGTTGGGTAAAACTAACTCAGAAAATGCTAAGGCAAGAAGGCCTTCCAACTGCGCTGTTTTCAGCCTGCGCAACCCGATAGCGCCCGAATTCCTGGCGAAGTTGGATAAACTGCCTTTCAAGGCAGACACGTGTCATACATCAGCATCCGACAAGTATCCACCTTCGGGATTCGAGCCAAGACTTGACCGCGCAAGGACAAAGCATGGGCTACACTACCGGCGCCAACTGTCACCATTTAAGCCGATGTGAAGTGCCATCTGCCGCACCTACCCGCATTCTTGCTGACCTAAGATTTGACCCGATGCGCTGCCACGTAGCTGTACCGCCTTCAGGGACACCATGCTACAAGGACAGTCCTGCCCGACAGAAGTCAGCATCAGCAGCTCCTCAGCCGCTCGTGTCGCCTACTGTCTTGTCTGGGACTTCGTGCCCATGAATGTAATCGGGGGAAATTGGGTTATAAATACCCACCACATTTTCATTGTAAGGTGGTGGAAGGGGAATATATTGCTAGGGGACAATTGTAGTTGTGCGTTTGCCTCAAATACAGACATATACTTGGCTCTGCTTAATGTCTTTTATCTTGTATGCTGCCTCTCCTTGTCATTTCTGCCTCATGTTTCTTGTGTCATTGCTTGTTGTTGTACTGAACTCTGGACTCTGGCATTTGGTGACCAAGTATTCTTGGAATGCATAGATAGAGGATACATAGGATAGCTGATAGCTGTAGTTTCAATGTATGTTTGTAGATGAATGCTGTTAGTAGTGGTGATTGATTCGTTGCCGTGCTGCTTATTCCCCCCACCCAACTCCAATCACATTTGGAATCCCTTTCTGCACTTTTATCTCTTTCCGCATTTTTATCTCTTTCCCTGCACTCTTATCTTAACACAACCCCACAGGAAGCCGGCCTTCTCCGGAGATTGGCACGGGAGGCATTCCTTCCCCCCGGCCTTTCAATCTGGTGGGCGAATCTGGGCGCAATAACAACAAATCCTTTCCTCATGGCAGATTCGTAACCAACAGGCACTATGTCCCAAACATCATTCTTCATTATGGAGGTGTACTCCTCCACCATGGCATCCCGCCAAACCTGTTGGTCTGTTGCCTCCTGAAACTGGTAGGCTCTGAATTTATGATGTTACTCATCAATGCCATGTAGCTTGAAAACTTCCTTGGAGGTCTGCTCTCCCTAATCATGTTGCTAGGAGCCTCAACATACTCCTCAGCATCCCTCAATGTTTGTGTAAGCCATTGAGGTCTCCTGATAGAACTAGAAGGGGCTAATGTCTCCACCTCCTCACCTGAAGGTTGTTGTTCTAAACTGGAAACCACCGGTGTCTTTGGTGACCCTGGCTCAACCTTCGGAGCTTCTTGCTCCTCATTCTCTATCACTGGAATAGGCTCATGGGACTTCCCGGATGCAACGTCCTCCTCAAACTTTACATCCCCCGCTTACTACCTGTCTTCCTCTTCTCTGGAATATAAACCTTGTAAGCTTTTGAAGTCTCATTGTATCCTACAAATAAACCCTTCCTACTGGAGGGCTCCAACTTGGTCCTCTTCTCTACTAGAACATGGATATAAACTGGACATCCAAAGATGCGGAAATGACTCACCTCTGGTTTCACACCAGTGAATGCTTCCTCTGGTGTCTTGTCCTCCAAGATCCTATGAGGACACCTGTTTTGGATGTAGACTACTGTGTTGCATGCTTCTGCCCAAAGAAACATTGGCAAGCCCTGGTCATGAATCATGGCCCTAGCAACCCCTATGATGGATCGATTCTTTCGCTCTGCAACCCCATTCTGCTGTGGGTTGTATGGAACAATCAGCTCCCTCTTGATTCATGCATGCTTGCAGAAACCATCGAACTCCTTAGAGGTATATTCACCCCCATTGTTTGATCTCAAGACCTTGATCTTCTTCTCTGTCTGGTTCTCAACTAGAGCTTTGAACTCCTGAAACCTGCTAAATACTTCATCCTTGGTCTTTAAAAAATAGATCCATGTCTTGCAAGAGAAATCATCAATAAAGAAAACATAGTACATGCTACCTGAAATTGATGCTACTGACATCGGTCCACAAACATTCGAATGTACTAGATCTAGTATCTTCTTAGACCTATGCTCACTGTTTGAGAAAATAACCTTGGCATGCTTGCCAAGCGTGCACCCTCTGCATACTCCTTGTTGCTCAATGCTGAACTCTGGAAGACCTGTAACTATCTCCCTCAGAATAGGCAACGCTCTATGATGCAAGTGCCCCATCCTCTTGTGCCACAAATCACACAAGTTATTACTGCTATGAACTAGGGCTCGAACAGGTTCACCCTGCAACCTGTATAAACTGCCTTCTCTAACCCCTATTACTTGTGCTGTTTTCGTGCTAGATTCTTTTGGTCTTATAAGGACATGTTGGTTCTTGATCTCCACTGCATAACCCTTATCCTCCATAACCAAAAATGAAAGCAAGTTCTTCCTGAGATCTGGAACAAACAAAACATCATCAAAGTCTAAATATTTCCCTGACTGGAGTCGAAAAGGAATGGTACCATTTCCTACAACTGGATATTTGGTATCATCACCAAGCTCAACCTGAACCTCTGAGTCCTGCTTTTCTAGACTGGTAAAACATTGTCGGGCTGATGTCATGTGCCGAGATGGCCCACTATCCACATACCAAGCATTCCTTGGAACTGTGCTGGTAGAAAGGCAAGAGACCAATGAGAAATCCTTCTCGAATTTGGCAGCAAACTCACTCATCTGAGTTTCTGTAGAGGCTGCTACCTGCATCTGCTGCTGCTTCCCTTTGCCCTTCTTGTCTGGACACCGTGATGCATAATGGCCGTGCTCATGACAAATGAAGCACTTGATCTTGCTCAAGTCCTTCTTCCCTGACTGTGAGGTTGACTCCTCATTCTTTACCCTCACCCTTGTTGGGTCCTTTACCTTTGCCCTTCTTGGTTTGCCCAAAAAGAGCTAGGTTATCGTCACCACCTTTCTTGCTGGCCTTTGACTCCATCCGAGTCTCCTCCTGGATGAAATCATCCCACAGTTTCTCAAATTTGGGAAGGTTCTCACGAGCACAAATGCCTTTGACAAATGGTTCCCATGAAGCTGAGAAACCATCAAGTGCCACGTTCACCATCTCTGTGTCTTCAACCATCTCCCCAACTGCTACCAGTTGATCACGAATCTGCGTGATCTTCATCAAGTAATTGGTAACGGTGTCAGATCTGGTCATCTCCATAGATCTGAGTTTGTTTCGCAATATCATCTTCCTGTTTATGTTCTCGCTCTGGTAGAGGCTAACCAGGGCATCGAACATCTCCTTTGCCTTAGTCTTCTCAGATATGTGAGGAATCAGGTGATGATCTTTCACTGCATCCAAGATCATCCGCTTGGCCTTCACTTCCTTCTTTTTGTGAGCTGCCAATTCCTACGGATCTGTAGGCAAAGTCACATCAGCCTTGACAATATCCCAGAGATCATTCTCTTCCAATAAGAACATTACCCTAACTTTCCAGGGCAAAAAACTGGAGGCACCTTCCAATCTATCCTCAAATATGAGTCTAGATGCTGCCATTTCTGAGATATGAAATATTAATGACTGAAATAAAACAGTCCTGCAAATAAGCTTAGTCCTTCAAGCCAAAAAAATATGAAACCCTAACTGCTGTTTTTTTTAATTTGGTTGAAACACTAACTGCTGAAATATTAATGACTATAAAAAAACAGTCCTGCAAATAAGCTTAGTCCTTCAAGCCAAAAAAAAATGAAACCCTAACTGCTGTTTTTTATTTATTTATTTATTTGCGTGAAACCCTAACTGCTGAAATATTAATGACTCAAAAAAACAGTCCTGCAAATAAGCTTAGTCCTTCAAGCCAAAAAAAAATGAAATGAAACCCTAACTGCTGTTTTTTTTTTTTTTCTTAATATCCAGCAGTGATCTACTGCTGTAAACCCTTGAGGATCTCAATCACAGAACCTAGCTCTGATACCATGTAAATTTTCCAGCCCTAGATAACTGCTGTCTTATGTTATTTTAAAATAAATCAGATCTGAGAATAATTTATTCAAACATGCAACAGTCACACGGATGGCTGGAAAACATAAACAGCATGAACAATGGAAATTAAATATATTTCTGAACCTGAAATATTACAAATAAAAGAGGCTACAGCTACAACAGAACACGTCTTCTCTCTTGCTGGTTTTCTAGCCAGCAAGCACTGTTCTTCTCCTCCTAAGCTTGTATTTTTCCTTCAACAATCTGTTCTCCTCCCATTCTTTTCTGTCTTTGTCTGTGTATCTAAAACACTCTTGATCTTCTACTTTTATCCTTGAAAAAGGTAACCCTAATCTCTCTAACCCTAAGATTAGATCTCATCTCATCTTGATATGTAAGGTTAAAAATAGAAAATCACTTAAGTGAATTTCAAAATAGAATCACTTAAGTGAACTTAAAAATAGAAAATCACTTAAGTGAATTACAAAATAGAATCACTTAAGTGAACTTAAAAATAGAAAATCACTCAAGTGAAATTCAAAATAGAATTAGAAATGTCTTGAACCACTTCTAGCATGTTCATACTGAAGCCTGTGCAAGAAGTTCCTGTCCGAGCTACATTTCTCAACAACAACCACCCACCATCTAGGACTAGCATTTGGCCCAACCATGGTAACTCTTTCATGCCCCTTGATATACGTCCATCCCATTTGGGACGATGCATGATCCCACTTTTCTAATTGTTAATAATATTGGGTAGTTATGTCAAACAGTTGATATGGTGAAATGCTATGGTATCTAGGAATATGTATATAGGGGGATATGATATTATATTGTATAAGGGTATTATGGATAGTTGGCATGGGCCACACATAACCCAAGGTTGATTATATTATTATATTATAATAATGAGTGGTATGAGGGTTTAGTAGGCGACGCCCTCAAGTAGAATCATCATCAATATTGAGTATTACTTGTAATCGTCTTTGCCCTATCTAAGTGGCACTCTCATCTTGGGAGATCTTGTGGAGTTATTCCTTCCTTAAGGAGTATTATTGGTGTTGCCCTACCCTAAGGGTATTATCTATCTCTGTCTCATTGTGTGGATTGTTATTGTGGATGAATGATTTGATATTTCTGCATAATGGTGAATGATTTATGTTTGTGAGAATAAAGTTTTGTAACAAGTGGTATTAGAGTAATGATTCTGGCAAAGTGGAATTGTTTGGTGGATTGCAATTTTTTTTCTTCTTCAAAAAATGTCTTGTGTTTTGGAAGCCATATCTTGGTGTAAAGCTGTCCAATTAGATGATTCTTGTGCCATTTTGTTCTAAATTTGAAAAGCTTTAAAATGAGTGGTCATATGAAGGAATCCAAGTAGTATTGAGTGAGATACGACCTTGTGAAGTCAATCGTTTTAAACAAGGGTAGTGGCAAGTTTTTAAATTACGTTTTTTTCCCAAAAATAAAATTTGAGATATCTGTTAGTTGGGATAAGCAAATTATTTGTTGTTTTTTTGGGTCTAATTGTTTATGTGGAATTCCGGCTTCAAAATCTACGGCAATATATATATATATATATATATATTTTGTAAAACCTTAGTTTGCCTTATCTTTTTTGTGGAAGTGATCTTGTTGCACTTCAAAAATTTTCTGGAGTAATGATATTGATGCCAGAAAATGGTGGACATATTTTCTTAAGTCATTGGGACCCATATAAAAAGATAGCTAGTTTGAAGGATACACTCAAAGGCTATGTAGAAGAAATAAACATGCTTCAGAAAGAACAAAAGGAATTAAAAAGAGAGCTAACAAATTTCAAAGAAATGGTAGAAGGGAAAAAATATTTCAATGTACAGACTAAGAGAACTACACCTTTGGTGGCATATAAGCTAAAAAGTCGACAAAGGATCCGCGTGATGTGGTCTACCGGCAAGGATGCCACTTGCATTATCGGTGATGTGACCCGGGTTCAATCCCCATGGCGGATATGTATATGTATAAGAAGTATTTACTCAATAAAAAAAAAAAAAAAAAAAAAAAAAGTGGACAAAGGGATTTGTTTGAATCTAAAAATTCTATTTTGCAGGTTCATGGTTGCATTCAGAAGGAAAAGGTTATTATTTCCATTAACCCTAGTAGCAAATATAACTTTATTAATATTGCCTTGGCTAAGAGGTTGTAGGTTCAAACAACAAAAAATAAGGACATAGAAATTGAGAGTAAGAATGTTCAATTTTTTGAAGATTTGAAGATCACCATGGATAAATATGTTTTACATTTAGATTTTCATGCTATTGAGATGGATGATGTGGATATTATTTTGGGTTATCCTTGGTTGGATTCTTTGGGTATTGTTAACATTAATGTGCAAAAGAAGTTTATGAAGCTATGTATAAGAAAAATAAGATATTACTGTAGGATATTTCTCAGCTTGAGAAAGGATCTAAGGAGAAGCAAGAAATAGTTATGGTAGGAAAATAAGTTAAGGGACCAACAAAAGAATCAAAAGTCGAATCTGCAGTAGTAGCAACAACAGAGTCCATGGAAGAAGCAGCAACAAAGTCCAAGGAAGCTTTTGTTAGAAGCACACAAGGACGGTCTAAAATAAGGGTACAAGAGAGATCAGCATGAAGAAGAATTTAAAATAGAGAAACAAAATACAAAAGAATGAAAGGAAACCAAATGTTAGGTTAAGGTTGTAGCATATCGCCACCCACAGCACCATGAGCGGCAACATTGAAGGCATGGCTTAGAGCATCAATATTCTTATGGATCTACATGGAATCAGAAAGGTATCAAGTATGGTACTGTTTGACAGAAAAAAGCATAGTGATTCTGGATTTCAAAGTGGTGTAGCAACAACGGGGAACAATAGGACTGATTGTTCAAAATATTAGAGTAGAGCAAAATAAGCATGGAGTCAACAGAGCGGTTATGGATATTCAAGTGGCACAATAGCAAATTGGCATCATTGAATACCACTACCAATCAAGATTTCACTTGGATGGATGGATGATCAAGATTGGTACCAGTTGTCAACATTGCTTAGAAGATCATATTATTTAGTTTTTTCTCATGTTTCGAGGATGAAACATTTGTAAAGAGGGTGGAATGCTATGGTACCTAGGAATAGGTATAGGGGGATATGATATTATATTGTATAAGGGTATTATGGATAGTTGGCATGGGCCACACATAACCCAAGGTTGATTATATTATTATATTATAATAATGAGTGGGATGAGGGTTTAGTAGTTGGCTCTCCAAAGTAGAATTAAAAGATGGGTATATAAAGAAGGGATATTGTCATTGTAATCATCATTCATATTGAGTATTACTTGTAATCGTCTTTGCCCATGAAGTGGCTTATGAGACTTTGCCCTCTCTAAGTGGTGCTCTCATCTTGGGAGATCTTGTGGAGTATTTCCTTAAGGAGTACTATTGGAGTTACCCTACCCTAAGGGTATTATCTATCTGTCTCATTATGTGGATTGTTGTTGTGGATAATTATTTGTGGATGAATGATTTGATATTTCTCCATAATGGTGAATGATTTATGTTTGTGAGATTAAAGTTTTGTAACATGGAAATTGTTTTATGATGGTTTAACCCTCTTCTTGCATGTATATATATTTCATTATTACATCAATGATAAGTTATCGCGACAAATCTGCATTCATCATTTGGTATCAAACAGGTACTATGTTCTAGAGGTGAGACCACAATTGCAAGGTAGGAGTTCAAGACAGTTGTTTGAGGAAAAAAGTGTAGGTGCTAGTTTAGACATGGCACCATCTCATGTGCCACTTTGGAGATAATGGAGTGCATATGAAGTCAAGTCAAGTATGCACAAATTTTTTTGTCATTTTGAGTTGTTTTGTCACACATATGCAAAGTGTTTGATGAAATGTCGTATAGTAAAGCCATGAAATGTAAATGAAGATAAATGCATGTGAAATGTAATTCAAGAAATGATGAGGTGTCGGGGTAGTTAGTTGGAGGGAGTTGAGGATGCAACTACCTCCCCGGTTGTATAAATAAGACCCCTCCCTCATTCTCCCTCATTCAAATATATAGTAAGAGGGTGTAACTAGGCATGTATTCTCGAGTACAAGTGCAAATAATAAGAATACTTCCTTTCAGACATTATTGTGCAGACTTATGCTATTGTTGTGCGTGTGCTTGTAAATTGCTCTTGTTTTTATATAATGTCGTACATGACTGATTGAATTGTTTCCACCATTGATTGCTTGCAATAGATAGTTGTTCAAGGCTGTTTGAATTCTGGACTAGGTCGTCTGAACTGCTATGTTGGGCAGTCTTGACTGCTATACTAGGCCATCTAACGTTGTGACAAGCCGTTTGATTCTTATGCAAGGCCGTCTGACCCATGAGTGCACAAGGCTGTCTAGGCATATTGCTTGTTTTGTCTTGTGCAAGGTAGTCTGATGGTGTGCTCAAAGACATTGTGGTTGTTTCCAGATTTGCATGTGGATGTTGTGCATTGGGAATGCTGTGTTGCTGATTTTTCCTATTATCCTTCATTCTCTATTCCTTCAATTGTGGAATACCACTATTGTGCTACATTTGGTGCTATTGCCGTCTGAAGTTCAAATCAGTGACTACATGGACATTGAATATGGGAGAGGTGGATGATAGATAACCTGACGCAAGGATGAGGGAGACATAGATGTGTGAGGACAAATGAACAGCCGATGAGAAGAAGCTTGCGGGTTGCACAATAGCTAGTGTAGAGAGATTTTGAACGTGCGACCTACGTAGGAGAGTTGCATATTGGCGACAGAGTAAGTGACAACAAGTTACGTGACAACGAAGCAAAGGGACGTAGAGGAATTGCCTAACAACGAAGGTGGTGATGTGCAAACTACTGAAGTGCTAATGGAACTTGTTGGCAAGGAGATATGTGCGCTAGAAGTTGAACTAGCATGGAACCCTTAGGAGGAGGGAAGTCCTGACGAAGGATGTGAAGGTAGCAAACACTGTTTGATGACGGATGATGACACACAAGTGGAGGCGCAATATGCAGACTAAGGACAAGTCAATGAGACCATTCACGCAAGTGGTGAAGGAAGCGCTGACATGGATCATGCGCAAGATGAGGCGGAGCAACTAGTGACTCCAACACAAGTGTGGGGGGAATTCCTAGAGGTGCAAAGGATGGGAGTCAAGCACGAGGGCAATCATGAGAGTGTGCTCGAAATACTAGAGATGACGCTTGTATATTCGCAAAGGAGATCGTCAAGCGCACCAAGTGGTCGAAGATTGTTTGCAAATGACTAGTTGTCAATTGAAGGTTTGTTGAGCGGAGAAGAGACCAACGAACAACCACAATCAATGGCAATTATTGTTGTAGTAAGGGCAAGCAAAAATGCTTGAAATTCACAAAGTAGACATGAAGGAGGATCCCGAACACCATATCGGAACGTGTGGAATGATATGGAAGGCAAATGCAGTAACAGATCATTATGCATTGTTGTGACTGTTCCCAACAATGTTATATGGCATGGCAATGGATTGGTATTTGAAAAGGGAACCCTTCACAAATTGGGCTGAATTGAAGACAAAATTAAACAAGGAATTTCGACTGCTTCGCGATGATATAGAGATCATTGGTGAAATTTATTCGATGAAATAGAAGAAAAATGAAAATATTAAGTCTTACAATCGTTGTCTAAAGAGACTGATTAGTAGAATGGAGGTAAAACTAGCAGATGGGTTGCAAAAGCGATGGTTCTTGGTTGGGCTGTTGCCAAGATACAAGAAGATGAAATTGGTCCCATCAACCACATACTAGGAAGCGTTTGATCATGCACTAAACTTGGAGAGTGAAATGAAGACGACAACAATAGGCAGAGGAAGTATGAGTCACGATCAAGATGACGATTCTAATAGCGATTGGGACGATCTTAGTGCATCAATCCAAGCCATGCAGAAGGACCTGGAGAGAATGATCAATGATGTGAAGGTGGAGAAGAAAGAGAAGAAAGACATTTGGTGTTTGGATAGCAAATCTGAAGGACACAAATGTGAAGTGTTCGAAGAAAGCATAATGTAATATTTGTGAAATTGCAGGTCATGTGATTGTGGACTCCCCGTTCAACTTGTGAAGTGCAAGGCACTAGAGGAAGATGGTGTAGAAGGAATAAATAGAGGAGAAACCAAGCACTTCAAAAAGCAGACAAGGAACAACCAATGGCAGATATCAGAACAATTGCCAAGAAAGACAATCACAATCAAGAAACTAGACTGGAGGAAGTAGTAGTGAATGAAGGTTACATTTTGATTCGGACAGAAGGCCAATCATTGAGTGTAGAAAATGTCAAGAGTGGGGACACTTTGCACGAAATTGTACAAATGCACCAAGTGGATGAAATGTAGTGAAGATGTCCAGTCTACTATGTGCAACATCGTAGCTTTATGCAATAGTCGGAGAAGTGATGCAGACGAGGAGAGCAGTAGTGCCACAATGCCAACTAGAGGTGAGGAAAGTGGCAAAGGATCGGTATATGTGTTGATTGATATCGAGAAGAAACCAACATTGATCTATATTGAGTTGTTGAATCATAAGCTAACACAAGTAATCGTGAATGGGGGTACCCGTGTCAACGTATTGCCCAAAACGATGTGGAAGGACTTGGGGGAACCATTTTTGTGGTCTCCCAATAGTTGGCTATATGGCGTAGGTCAATACCACATTGAAATTAAGGGTGCTTTGGCTGCACTAAAGGTGAAAATTGCAGATCAAATGTTCAAAAACCAGCCTACGATGCATTGTTGGGACGTGGGTGGTTATGCACAACAAAGGTAAACCATAATTGGGGGAAAGGACCGCTTGACATTCAAAAAGGGCCAACACAAGTACATGTTAAACTTGAAGAACCAGTCCATTAGCGAGGAGTTGGTGATGTTCGATGAATCTGGCAACTCATCGTCAAAAGAAGATCGAGTAGATGAATGGGAACCAAATGGAGAAGGTGTGCTAGAGTTGGAAGAGTGCATGGAGGACAAAGGGCACTCGAATAGCGGGCTTCTCCATTGGTGGATGGAAGACTACAAAGTTTTCCGACCAAGCTGCATGTGAATCAGTGCAAAAGATGAAATCCAGGATGAAGGGCCTCGCAATGTGTATGAGGTTGGTGAAAGTCAAAGTGCCAAACCGGCCATTAAAATTGAGGAAGAGAAGATAACCCGTCCACAAAATTTTGCGGAGTATAATGTTAGCGATGCTTAGATTGACTAAAAAGCCAACACATTCCTTTGATAGGGCAAAAGCAACGAAAGAGCCTGACACCATAAAGTACGAAGGACCAAAGATGGTGCAAGTAAACCTTGGTGAAGGTGAAGAGGAAAAGATGATCCATTGTGGGGACGAGTGGGACCTAGTTTTGAAAGCAACAACTTTTAAAATTTTCATACAATAAAAGGTCTTTGCATGGATGTACAAAGATTTACAAGGGATTCCACTTGAGTTGTATGTGCATCAGATTACGTTGATTCCAGGCACGCAATCTTTGAGAAGGCCATGCAGAATGAACCCAAAGTATGCGGCCTTGGTCAATGCGGAGATTGAAAAGATGTTGGATGTAAGGATAATCTTCAAGATTACGATGAACATACCCATATGCATTAGCTTGAAGAAGAGCAATCAAATCCACATTTGTGGGGATTTTTGAGCTTGAATTCGGTGACAGTAAAATATCCCTTCCCAATTCCGTTTATTGATTCGATTTTGGAGGAAGTAGCAGGGGACAAGATCTATTCATTTTTGGATGGATTCTTAGGTTATAATCAATTCAATATTGCTAAGGAGGATCACCTGAAGATTAAGTTTGTTGTTGAGAATGACATCTATGCATCTATCAAATGCCCTTAAGTTTATGTAGTGCCCCAACCACATTTCAAAGGATCATTTTGTACATCTTTGAGCAAATGTTCACAAGCAAGTTCAAAATATTTCTTGATGATTGGCCTTTGGATGGGAGGAAGAACGAGCATTTGAAGGCATTGGAGGAACGCATGCAGTTGTGCTTGAATGCTCGATTGTCCTTGAAGCTGAAGAAATGCAAGTTGCTGGATTCATATGGTAAACTGTTGGGTCACGTGGTGTGCAAGGAAGGACTGAAGACCGACCTCGACAAGACTTGCGTCATGATGAGCATGGAGGAGTCGTATGACGTAAGCTTGTTAAAGTCATTTTTGGGGCATGTCGGGTATTATCGGCATTTTATAAAGAATTTTACACAAGTGTCACACCCGTTTGACACGTTGACGTGCAATGATGTTCCTTGCAGGTGGACAGAGGAGCATTAGAAGGCCTTTGAGGAGTTGGAGGCAAAGTTGGTTTGTGAACCCATTGTGGTCTTTCCAGATTGGGAGAAGGAATTTAAGGTCCACGTGGATGTGGACTTTCCTAAGAGGGCCAGTATGGGTTGGACCAACCTATATATTTTTCAAGTCGGTTGTTGTCTAGAGTGGAGAAGAATTACAATACAACGGAGTAGGAACTACTCAGGATGGTGTACATAGTACAAAAGTTTAGACATTGCCTACTTTCCAACCCTTTTGCTTTCTATGTTGATCATCAGGAATTGCTATACTTGATCAACAAGCCGACTATTCATGGACGATTAGAAGGTGGATCATTACATTACAAGAGTTTGTGTTTTGGGTGGTGGTGAGACCAGGAAAGAAACATGTGATAGGGGATCAATTGTCAAGGATTAGCTCAAGAGAATCTGCAGGAGGAATGTCGGATGACTTTCAGATGCTCACTTGTTTCCAGTCATTGAGCTATCTTCATGGTACAAGTACGTGGGAGAATACTTGTCGACGGGGGAGCTGCCAAAGGAGTTGATGACAGGTGAAAGGAAGATCATCATCAATTGGACCTGATGGGATTCTGTGAATATGTGTGATGGACAAAGAGGTGAACACAACCTTGAATGAGGCTCATGAGGGATTGGTAGGAGGGCACATGGGATGTGACCATGAGGAATGTGCTTCTAGTAGGGCTATGGTGGCCCACCCTATATCATGATGCGAAGGATTTTGTGACTATAGCATGACATCAAGTATTCCAACAGTTGGAGGAACAATTAAATGATAGATTTTAGGAGCCAACTGAGACTGCAGTCATTGCTGGTCCAAGTACACATTTGTACAACTTCACTTGTACGACAAGTTACGAACTTGCACTTGTACGACAATGCACTTGTATGACACAATCACAATCCACTTAGACGGTAATCTCCCAAACATCTATATATTGGCAATGGCTTGTACGACAACTCCGTCACGACACTCATACGACAACCTTCTTTGTACAAGATGACCTTTGTATGACACTCCGACAATAAATTGTACGACGACTCGTACAATTATTTTGGACTATAACTTCAACTGCCATCTGCAACTCTCTTCTACCCTCCATAGAAACAACTTGGCATACACAAAACCTAACAACTACTGCAACAATGTCATTACACAAACTTGCACACAAAAATGGAAATGGAATGTCATTGCATTACATTGTTTGTATGACACTTGCATTATAGGTATGAGTCGTATGACTTCACTTATAGTACATAGATCACATAGAATACTCTCAAGTCACAAGACAAACCTTGGAATCCTCATTCTATCCAATGCACAATACTTTCTCTCATACCACTCATTACCTGATTGTTAAAAAAATGTGTGGGGGGTCCTTTTATGCTTGTGGGTCAGCAGTTGGAAGCAACTGCCTCCCTGGACACCTACCACATAACTACTTCATTCCCTTATGCGACTATTACGTTAGCCGTACATGTTACAAATTCTCTTAATCAACCTTATGACGTCACCTAACAAAATGGTATTTTGCTTACATTTTATTTGACATTCATTTCACTTTCATTTCACATTTCATGGACATTTGAAATTACATTTCAATTACATTGCAAAAGTTAGTGTACTTTTGCACTTCTCCTATGTACAGTGTTTACTTTAGTTGCTTCGATGACGATCCATAACTGGCTCCTACATTTACCCTACCCTTTAGATTGGTCGACGTCCTTGTCGACGGTAGTCTCTACTCTTTGGGGCTCGGATCTTGCTGATGTTGAGGAGTTAGAATAGGCATGCCTCCTATTTTCTTAATATGCAACTTGAGGGCCTCTATCTCTCCCTTGAGCCTCTTGGCATAGTTTAGATACTGATTCCATTGCAATCCATAATTGTTTGCTCTTTGCTCTTCTTCCCTCTTCTCAAATGCAACTTCAGCCTCCTTCCTTGTTGCTTGAACAACCTTCCTTGTTATTTTTGCTTCATGCTTGGTTGCAATTGCTATCTGTTCATCCTTATCTGCAAAAAGTTGATTGCGAACCTTCATTTCCTCGTTCTTCTTCTCCGACAACTTTCTCTCAATGAACATTCGGATTTCAGCTGTCCGATCAACATGCCTATTCCCCAACCTCATTTCTGAGCATTGCAAGTTCTATTTCAGCATCTTCCTTCATTTGCCAAAGTTTCTCCTTCCATTGGTTAGCCTGTTCCTCTTTCGACTCATGGATTTTCTTCACCCCTGTGGTTAACCATTGAATCAGGTATGCCAAAAAGTTAATCTTGGCATATGTCTTCACTAACTTAGGTGCGATCTTCACATGCTTCACACTTGCTTCATCTGTTGGACAAGGTGCCAAAATTGCCTCATCAATATATACCCTTGCGCTCCCTGTAGATTGTCCAAGTTCCTTTTGGTAGGTTTTCTACTTTAGTCATATTCCTAACATTGCCAGTATCTAGCTCCCATTGTTGCTTCTGATGAATTTGTCAAGTTATTTCATCTTCTCTTCATCTTTTGCCCACAATACTAATTTGCCTACTTCGTTTTCCACCATCAACTACCATCGTTGCCAATGTCCAACACATCCAACTTGGAACTCCATCCTCACTCTATCCAAGGCTCCAGACATCTTCTTGAAAAAGGCATCAACTTACTCATTGATACAGTCTTCCAGAGCTGGGGGTATCTTGAAATTTGGTACTTCTATAACAAAATGGTCACTCGCATCCAACTCTATGTGGGTATTGTATCCAATGGTTGTTTCTTCTCTACCCTCTCCATTGTCACCTCTCAGGTTGATTGGTCTTATAGTTACCTTGCCTTGTTGTGACATTCGTGCTACATCCTATAGTGCCTCCTTGCATAGTCTATCTTGCTAGTTGTGCAGGTTCCTCATGTTGCATTGCTGTCCTTGGTCTTCCACTCTGCTTGCTTCTACTCTCCACCATTCTCTTTACACTACCACCAACGCTTGTTGTGGTGGTTGCTATTGTTCTTGAGGTGGAGGCTCCATCCATTGCTACTCCAACCTCGTACATCGCTTCTCCTTTTACACCGGCTTTGTCCTTGGCTATGCTGCGACTTTTTTTGGATCCTCGTTTCCTTCCTCTTGTACAAGCTTATGTCTTTCTCGTCAATGTCTTCTTATTCTTTACTAGAGAACCTGGCTTCGTTAGTGGTATCACATTGATCCACCGAAAAATTGATGGTGCTTGCTCCGAAAAATCCCTAGGAGGATTCAATTCGGGAAACTGAATCTTTGCCTGCGTCGCAACATTCATCATTAGTGCAATAGTGTGGAAAGTCATTGAAAAATTCCTTGTATACCGCATTAGGAAATTCCTAATATGGTAAGATAAGTACAATGCCCAATCATATGCTACGCCAGTTGTTATCCCCTATACATAGGATATGAGCCAAGTGGGCATTTTCGAGGGTTGTTGCTCTCATGCTACGCCTGTTGTCATCATGTCCGAGAGTTTGGACATGATGACGTTCATAGCACATTGCAGTTCTGGCATCTTTAATTGTTGCATTTTCACTCCGTGGCTCCCAATGCTTTAGCAACTTTGTTGCCTGTTCCTAGAGTGACATCATGGATCATCTTCCTCCACCGATTTGCATCCACTGACTCTTTTCTAACCAGTAATCCATGATTTGACAACACAAATGTCCTTCTGAAGTTGCTGACTAAAAACACCACTACTATCTATTGGTCACCAACTTTGACTTTGCTTGCATTTTGCTATGGATTTTACGTCTGTAGCATTTGCAACAAATACCCTTTAAAAAACTCTTCGTCAAAGTTTGGAATCTGCAGTATAAAATTCACTTCTATATCCCTGAATGCCGTTCTCAACGGGTGATCCTTCGGACTCCATCATGTCCGATAATATTCTGTTGTTGGCTGCACCCATGTGATGTCCTGCAAGGGTAGGCTCTCCTTTCCCTTAATTTTCTCCCCTTCTTGAGGCTTTCTCTCCTTTCCCTTGCTTTTCTCCCCCTCCTGAGGCGAAGCCTCAACGTCTTGCCCCTTTGGAGTGCTGATTCTTGGCCTTTCTCTTGAATGACCAACATGCCCAATGCTTCCTTAGTCCTTTTTTGAGCCACATTCTCTTTCCCTTCCTTGCATGCGCTTTGTAATACTCCTTGCACTTCCTTCGACACTTTCTCCTTGGAAACAAGGTTTTGCCTAAATCATTAGGTCAGGAGCCCTTCGTTGTTGCTGTTGTTGTTCCACCCAACGGATTTGTTCCTTGATACTTGGCCATTTCTACATCCTTCTCAACAACTTTGACTGACTTGCACTTTTGCTTGTACAACACTTGCTGTACATATCCTACATTTGTACGACCCTTTGCTGTACCAACTTCTGCCTGTATGACAAACCACTCAACCTATACAACCGTCTACTCACCTCTTTGTATGACACTGCACTTCAAACCCTAACTTGCACTGCAGTGCCGTTTCCTCTACCTATACAATCGACCTACACAAGTCTGTACGGCTCCTGTCATACGCTCCACTACACTTGCATGGCGATGGTATCTCCCAACTTGGTCGTTCACTCTCCTATTTGTATGACCCTTTTACCACAACTTGTACGACACTCTCATCTGCCCTTGCATAGACTTGGTGTCTCTTTTGTTGTTGGCTCCAAACCCTCGTCTGTACTGTTGTGCACTGTTGCAAATCAAAAACTCTCACTCCATCTGCATTGCAATTTTTCAGCTATTGGTCGTTTGTACAATTGTACGGCTCCGTACGAATGCACTTTTGCTCGTACAAAACCCTCTACGACACTTTCCTTCATAGTTTTTCTTCCTTCGGTCAATATCACCAGCATCTCCTCGGGGCGCATCCATTAATTCTGCCCTTCTTTGTCAGCAGTTTTTCTCCTCTTATGTTGACAATTTCTGTGCCAGCACTGCTATGCACTAGCGCACTTCAGTAGTGTGTCCTCCAACGCACTCCTTACATGCGTTCTTCATCCTCCCTTCTCTGTCAAGTGTTGAGCAAACTAGAATGCTCAAGCCTCCTCGAATGCACATTATAGTTTGGTGGAGGTGGTTGGCACCCATGCAATAACTATTTGTTTGCCACCTCGTGAACTTTGCATGTAATTGACAACGCGCTTTTTGTCTTTTTGCCTTTTTTTTTTTTGAACATGTGTCTGAATTATCTTTGTCATACAATTCATATGGCCATGTAGATTACCACCTCGATTGCGTCACCTTTCGACGAATCGCCCTCTTCCTCTTGACGTTGATTTCCTTTAGAGTCTATCATACAACTCCTTGCTCTTGAACAACGATTTGCCATACCATCATCCTCGCACTTATTTGTACGACGATATGCTGTACCGTCATCCCTTGTACGATCAACATGACATGTACGACAAACCCCATCTATATGGTAGTTTTCACAAGTACGACCACTTGCTGTACCACTTGTGCATTTGTATGGCTGTCTTGACTTTGACTTGTATGGCCAGCACTTGTACGGTGGTTTGTTGTACAAGCATCTTCCTGATTTAGTGCATTTGTACGACATCTTGCCTCTTCCTTCGTCATTGCGTCGGTGTCTTTCTTCATTATTGCTTGTCTTTGTCGTTGCCTTCTCCATGACAAATCACCAAGATCAAACACATTCTTGTTGGTTCTTCCTTTGGGCAGGTCTTCCTGACTTGGAACTACTTGTTCCTTCCTCCTGGTTGTCTAAGGTCCGTCTGTGCTCTCCTCTGGTTCCTCCACTGTCTGTTTCTACAACAACTTTGGTTTGGACGGGAACCAATAGGCGGTCTTAACGGGCCATCTTGATGGCTGCACGACAACTGGTTGTTTACGCCATCAGAGAATGGTCTTGATGTGCCATCCTGTTGATTACATAGCATAGGGATAGATGGAGGGAAAAATCTTCCCCTCAAACTATTGGGTGTGAGGCCAACCAACCTCCTCCCTCGGCTGGGTAAAATTATACAACTGAGAAGACTTGATGACCTTCCCAAATTGCCTAAGCTGCCTATTCCCTCTATTAAGGCTAATGTGTCTAGTAGTCCTTGTGAACTACTTGGACCTCCTTCATCTTCTTCATTTACCGACGGATCTTCCAGCCTTGTTCTTATCCACTTTCCCTCCTTGGAGTTAGTCTGCTGATTACTTATTTCTTCTACTTGGGGAACTGCTTGAGCTCTTGGTGTGTTGCTTGTAACTCATCTTCTGTGTCATGAATTTGAGCAACTAATTGAATCATCAAAGCTTGTGGAAAAAATACTACTAGTGTCCGTTTGCCAATTTATCCCATCTCCTTCCTGAGATGTAGGTGTTTCGAATGTCTCTCCACAATATCTCATTTGCTTCCTGTCTTATCACTCTTCTTTGCTCAAGATCATTCAACATTTCTTGTTTTCTTCTTTGCCTTTCTTCGAGATCCTCTATCATTCTTGTTGTTTGCTGATCAA
Source organism: Wollemia nobilis (assembly GCA_028583015.1). Classification (NCBI taxonomy): domain Eukaryota; kingdom Viridiplantae; phylum Streptophyta; class Pinopsida; order Araucariales; family Araucariaceae; genus Wollemia; species Wollemia nobilis. The sequence continues at coordinate 3,615,200 of JAQPPZ010012983.1, read as the reverse complement.
TTTGTTCCCGCATTTGCACATTGTACAACTGAGAAGACCTGACGACCTTCCCAAACTGCCTAAGCTGCCTATTCCCTCTATCAAGGCTGGTGTGTCTATTAGTCCTTGTGAACTACTTGGACCTCCTTAATCTTCTTCATTTACCGACGGTTCTTCCAGCCTTGCTCTTATCCACTTTCCCTCGGAGTTAGTTTGCTTATTACTTATTTCTTCTGCTTGGGGAACTGTTTGAGGTCTTGGTGTGCTGCTTGTAACTCATCTTCTAAGTCATGAATTTGAGCTACTAATTAAATCATCAGAGCTTGTGGAAAACATACTATTGGTGTCCGTTTGCCAATTTATCCCAACTCCTTACTAAGATGTAGGTGTTTTGAATATGTCTCTCCACAATATCTCATTTGCGCCCTGTCTTCTCACTCTTCTTTGCTCAAGATCATTCAATATTTCTTGTTCTTTGCCTTTCTTCAAGATCTTCTATCATTCTTGTTGGTTGCTGATCAATTTTGCGCATTATACCTTTGAAGTTGCTCACACTCCTGTAACCATTGTATTTCAAGGCGTATTTGTTGGTGCTGAAAACCAACTCATGCTAGTAGACTCACTCCCTCAGACTCACTGCTGTCACTCCGAGGTTCATGATTATGTCTCTCTCCTCCATTCACCATTGCCACCAATTGCTGTTCCTGTTCTTCCAATGTACCTAGGAATCTTGCATGCACTTGTAATCTTCTTCATTTTGTTGGATGAAGTTCCAACTCTTGCTGCTTAATGATGGGCTGCTTTCCATTCTAAGTCCCAAACAACCATTCTAGATCCATTTATGCTCTTTGTTGTCCTACTTGGCTCTCCTCTCTCTTGGACCACTATACCTTGAAAGCTTCCTGAAGACTATTGTGGTGCTTCAACCAGTCTTCCTATGGTCTCCTCAACTGGTTTGAAATTAACCATATTAACTTGTGCCTTCACTTTGTATGGCTTTAATTTTGAGCCATTAACCATCTCGGTACACGATGTCCCATCTGCAACCTAACCGCACCATTATTCATTATTTCTATTACTTGGGAAGGCCCAAGCCATAGGGTCTTCAACTTCCGTGGCTTGATTTCATGTTGGTTGTTAAATATCAACACCAAGTCACTTGGCTTCAACTTCATTTTCCTTAAGTGCTTGTCATGCCATAACTTTCTTCACTGTTAGGCAATTTTTGTTGCCCGCTAAGCCATCACTCGTTTCTCGTTCACTTTTGCAAGGCCTATGAGTCTCTTCTCTAAGCTCTCCTTGTCACCTAGACGATTTTGTATTGCCACCCTCAAACTTGGTACCAAGAACTCCATTGGCACTACTGCCTCTTGGCCATACATTAACTGGAGTGGTTTGTGGTTGGCTTAAATGTTGTTCTGTATACCCATAGAACAACCATCAACCTTTCCTCCTAGTCAGCATCCTTTACTCCACAAGTCTTATAAATGATTGAGATTAAGACTTTATTTGTTGCCTTTGCTTGCCCATTTGCTCTGGGATAATACAGACTCGACAAAGAATTCAAAATCTTGAACTCGGTGGTCAACTTTTTAATTATTTCGTTGAGAAAATGTCATCCTCTCTTGCTTGTTAGTTGCAAGGGTACGTCGAACCTTTTAATGATCTGTTCATAAAGGAAATGTGTTGTAGTTGTAGAATTATTTGACAACACCCTTGCCTCTACCCACTTTGTCAAATATTCTATGGCCACCACAATATATCTGCACTTTCTCCTTCGGCTTGTTCTTAATGCCCCAACAAAATCGAGACCTCATCTCTTGAACAAATCCTGTGGTTATGATGGATACAATGTAATGAAGTCCCTTTCTAGTGGCTTCCCGACTTGTTGGCACGTATCGCATGCCTTCACATACTCCTTAGCATCGCAATAAAGAGTGGGCCGCCATAGTCTTTCCAGAAGTACCTTTCTTGCTGTCGCATCTAGCCCCATGTGCCCTCCTACCAATCCTCTGTGAGCCTCTTTCAGTGTTGGAGCCACTTTTTTATCCATCTCCACAAAATTCCATCAGGGCCTATCTTGTATAACAAGCCCTCTATCATGCCGGCTTGATAATGATGCGTTTTCTTTCTGCTGCCATCATCTCCTTTGGCAACTCTTCCTTTGACAAACATTCTTCAATGTCTGTACCATAATGGTACTACACTCACTACAAACAAATGAGCGTTTGAAAACTTGTCCAACACTCCTTCTGCAGGTTCTCTAGAGCAAATCCTTGACAGCTGATCCGCTATTACAGACTTCATTCTGGGTCTTACCACTACCCGAAAGACAAATTCCTACAATGTGATGAGCCACCTGCTAACTTGTTCGTGGATTGTCGACTTGTTGACCAAATACAACAAAGCTTGATGGTCCACATAAAAGGTAAAGGCATTGGTAAGCAAATAGTATTTGAACTTTTGTACTGCATATGCCATTCCCAAGGCTTCCCTCTCTATGGTGTTGTAATTCTTCTTTGCTCGTGACAACAACTGACTCGAAAAGTATATAGGTTGATCAAGCCCAAATTGCTCCTCCTAGGCCAACCCACAACTAATTGCGAAATTAGATGCATCTATGTGGACATGGAATTCCTTATCCCAATAGGAAAATACTAGAATGGATGTGCATACCAACTTCATCTTTAATTCTTCAATGGCCTTTAGATGCTCCTCTGTCCACTTGAAAGAGACATTCTTTCATGTTAAGACATCTAATAGGTGGGACACTTGTGTGAAATTCTTAATGAATCTTCGATAATACCCAACATGTCTGACGAAGGACTTCAACGAACTGACGTCGTATGGCTCCTCCATGCTTATCACGACTCGTATCTTGTCGGGATCTACTTTCAAGCCTTCTTTGCAGACCACTTTGTAATGAACCACCCCAGTTTGGCACTATTTTTTTTATTTATTTTCTTTACCAATAGAAATGATAACATAACAATGCAAATATAGGGTTTCAGCTGCTAAAGAAGTTCTGATAATTTCTTTCACATTCATTCAATGGATGCAATAAGGATGAAAATATAAACTTCTTATTTTTTTGAGCATGTAAAGCATTTCATTTAATTGCAATCATGGGAACACACTGTAATCATAAGTCTGATATCACTTCAAGGTATAAGTCTCTGCTGTTACAAAGTTTTTTCTCAAATACATAAACACTCAACCCTTAAAGCCTCTTTACATAGAATGATGGATAACTGAAAACCACTATAAAATACCTCAACATGATGAAATTTGTTGGTTGCAAGTTTGCTGTTGCATTTAGCAGGTCTGGGCAGCCTTCAACAGGTGCCAACAAGTGCCCAAGTGCTATCCACAATGCCACGAACAGGTAGATGCTAGTCTGTCCCAGAAATCTGAGCACAAACAGGTCTGTTCATGGACTGTAACAGGATCCAGGCAGCAAATGTATCTTAACAAACAGGTCTGTTCATCATTAACCCCAGCAAACACTTTCCAAGTGCTCAACCAGAGTAGGCACCACCAAACAGAAGTTAACAGCTCCAAAACCCTAAGTGTTGAAGCTTAGGAAACTCATATGCCATCTTCCAAAGGTGTACGGACCTGCCCAGGAGTACGGCTTCAAGGAAAATTCGCTTCAAGGAAAATTCACGTCAAAGTGGTACAGCTGGCTGAAGGTAAATGTACGGACAGGGTAAAACTGTACGGCCTTCTTCACAAAATAATAACCACAAATCAGACTTGCAAAATCCTTCAAATATCATCGCTCAGTTCATAGAAATCTATTGATGAAATACCCATTTCAAGATTTCAAACCATTTAATCACAATCTCCAATAAGGATGGTACGACCTATCATAAAGGAGATGTACGACCAGCAAGAGAAGACCTGCAACTTCAATAAAAAAGACTCCAAATCTCCTGCAAAGCAACTGTGATGTAAACCCTTAAACCTCAAACTGCATTACCTCTGTGAATCTCTGAATGAAGCACAAATCCCAGCTTCTGAATGAAACTGGCTGATGATAGCTCAGGGAACGATCTTTCACGCCCGCAAGCAATGTCCTTTGTGAAGGTTTTCGTCCTCACAAAGCCCAAGAAACCCTGCTGCCAAAGCTGCAAGTTCTCGCCAGAGAGAAAAATATCAAATAACCTGAATGAATCAAAATGAGTTGCAAGGTCTCCTTATATCTCCCAGAAGTGCTATGCCCTTTTTAGGGTTAGGGTGACTTTTTAATATTTTAATATTTCTTTTAAAGTCGACCCCCATTAAAATAAACTCCTAAGTCACTTTTATAATTTAAATAAAACATTTCACTTGACTTAGGAAATAAGACGTACTTTATTATTTAATAAAACATTATAAGTTAAATATTTAATTTAACTTAAGAAATAACGCTAAATATTAAATAATAAACTCCAAAACCACTAAACGAACCATCTGAGAAGAACATGGTCTCAAACACCCTGAACACCACACACTGCCAATCCTGATTAGGACCACGTTCGGAACCATACTTACTAAAAATAGTAAGTAGCTAAAAATAGCAGGTGACAACCCGAATCACCGAAATGTACAAGAAGCAACTCTCTGAGCAAGGAACCCCAACACACCATCACCACCGACTGACCAGAAGCCAACTTACTAAAAATAGTAAGTTACTAAAAATAGAAAGTGATGGCCAAAGACTCCGAAACGCCTTCGAAAAAGGGCAGAGGAAAGTTGGCGAAGCACTGAACTCAAGGAGCCCAACCCCATTAGGGTTCCCAATCAACTCCACTAGCCTACGAGAACCCAATAGTAGGCTAATCCACAACAACTCGTTGACTGCCTAGAAAGGGGACATTACACACTTGTCCCAACAACTTCCCATATGGAACCAACAATTTGCACTTTTTAGGATTCAACGATGGACGAGCCTTCTTAAACAAACTCATGCAATCCTCCAATGCCTTCATGTGCTTGTCTTTTCTCCTATATACTATAAAGTGACCAATCGTTTAAGAAGACTTTAAACTTCCTAGTGGACATTTGCTTCAAGATATACAAAATTATCCTTTGAAATGTAGCTGGAGCATTGCATAAACTAAATGGCATTTGGTTATATGCATATATTCCATTCTCCACTACAAAGGTAGTCTTGAGTTTATCCTCAACGATACTGATTTGGTTATAGCCCGAGAATCCATCCAAAAATGAATAGATCTTGTGCCTTGCTACTTCCAATATTGAATCACTAAAGGGAATGGGAATGGATCCTTGATCGTTACAACATTCAATACTCTTTCTGCTTCTTTTGGATCCTTGTTTCCTTCCTCTTACGTTTGTTCAAAATATTTTGATTGTCTTCCGTGGAATTGCTTCATGGAGATGATGGTTACCTCTTCTTTTGAGGTTAACCGAGTATTTTGATTTTCTTCCATGGAATTGCTTCACAAAGATGATGATTTTCTCTTCTTTTGAGGTCAACTTAAAACAATCTTCTATCGGGTTATTTACCCTTGAAAACTTTTTTTCAATAGAGTGCTCCTTGACCTTCTCTAGGTCGAAACAAGAGAAGGATCAGAAAGAGAGATGGCTCTTCCTTCTACCTGGTCCGGTACCACAAGTTAGAACTCAATGCTTCGATGCTTTGTATTATCAAATGGTAGGTATTTAAATACACGGAATGCCTATTCCTGGCATAACAAACCTCTAACCAAACTTGTAACTACCCTTGTCCTATAGTGCATGCATAGACCTTGTGATGGGTGGTTATACCACATGCCACTTCACATGGGCTATGATGTAATAACTCGTAACATGTTCCACCTCTGGTTGTTCAAGTTTTGTACTTCTTGATTGTAATTCTCGATTGGCAATTCTTTGATTTCTTACAAGCTGATCTTGACTTCTCTCGTGGTTGTCTCCCACGTCCTCTTAGCAAGGAATCTGTCATCCACCTCTCCAATCTTCACGTGCGCTAGGTTCAAACTTTAGACGACAATGGCACCAAATGTAAGACGACAGTGAGTATTCTGATAGGTGGAGGAACAATTGAATGATAGATTTTTAGGAGCCAACTAAGACTGCAGTCATTGCTGGTTCAAGCACATACATTTGTACAAGTTACCAACTTGCACTCATCCAACAATGCACTTGTACGACAAGTGTTTGTATGGCAAACATTTGTACGACACGGTCACAATCCACTTAGACGACAATCTCCCAAACAAATATATGTCGACAATGGCTTGTACGACGACAACTTCGTCACACTCCTCGTATGACAACCTTCCTTGTATGACACTCGCGGTGAGCTTCGTACAACACTTCGACAACAACGCTAGTATGACGACTCACGTACAATTTTTTGGGATTGTAACTTCCTACAACTTCCATTTGCAATTCTCTTTTACCTTGCACACATAACTTGGCACACACAACGTAACAACTATTGTAACAATGTCATTACACACATGCACACATAGATGGAAATGGAATGTCATTGCATCAAGTCACCTATACGACACTTGCATCATAGGTATGACTGCACTTACAATACAAAGATCACATAGAATGTTCTCATGTCACACGATAATCCTTGGAATCCTCGTCCTCTTCAATGCACAATACTTTCTCTCATACCACTCGTTACCTGATTGTTAAACAAATGAATGAGGGGTCCTTTTATGCTTGTGGGTCGACAATTGGAATCAACTGCCTCCCTTGACACCTCACCACATAACTACCCTTATTCCCTTATTCGACTATTACATTAGCCATACATATTACAAATTCTCTTTATCAAACTTATGACGTCATCCTTGCTGATGTCACCTAACAAAATGGCATTTCACTTTCATTTGACATTTCATGTACATTTGAATTTACATTACAAAATTTAGTGCATTTTTGCATTCTCCTATGTACAATGTTTACTTTAGTTGCTTCAGTGATTGTCTAGAACTGGCGCCTATAGTGACCACATGCGAGATGTGCCAAGAGGCCAAGAAGACGTTGTAGAGTGACTTCTTGTTAGTCCACCCATAACAACTGCAAGAGTGGTTTGAGCGATGGGGTCTTGATTTTGTTGGACGATTGAAGTCCAATCGAAGAAGATCCATTTGCATTGTGGAAGCGGTTGAATATTTGACAAAGTGGGTGGAGGCAAGAGCATTCCTAGATAAATCCGCAAAGAGCATTGCTAGATAAATCCGCAAAGAGCATTGCGAGATTTCTATATGAGCAAATCATTACAAGATTCAAAGTGCCTCTTCAATTGACTAGTGATCGTGGAGGACACTTTGTGAATGAGATTATTCACAAGCTAGCGATGGAGTTCAAAATCTTGCACTCGTTGTCAAGTCCATATTACCCTAGGGCAAATGGGTAGGCAGAGGCAATGAACAAGGTTTTGGTTTCCTAGTGTACAAAACCTGTGGAATAAAAAATGTGGACTGGGAAGAAAAAATTGCCAACGATGCTGTGGGTGTGTTGGAAAACATATAAGCTGACAACAAATCACACACCTTTCTAGTAGGTGAAGGGTCAAGAGGCAGTTTTGCTGGTGTAATTTTTGGTGCCAAGTTGGAGAGTGGCGGTGCAAAATTGTCTTGGCCACTAGGAGAGTTTGGAGGAGAGGCTAACGACATTCTTCAAGTTGGATGAGAAGAGGGTGATGGCATAGTGGGCCATAGAGGTTTCCCAACGTCATTGATAGCTTTGGCATGACAAGCACTTGTGAGAGATGATGTTGAAGGTAGGTGACTTTGTGCTGAAATACAATACCAAGCATGACGTCAAGCCAAGGAAGTTGAAGACCTTGTGGCTTGGACCCTTCCAAGTGGATGACGTGATGGATAATGGTGTAGTGAGATTGAAGATCCTAGACGGGATGCACTGTCCCGAGATAGTCGATAGTTCGAAGTTGAATCCATAGAAAGTCAGAGCATAGGTAAACCATGTAAACATCAAACCAAGTGACAAAGGTACAAGTATGGGCAGATTGATGGTTTCACCAAGTTAGTCTTTTGGATTCTTTCAAAGAATCATGATGAGGGAAGTTGGAGAATCTAGTTGTACGAAAGAGTACAATGGTGTGGAAGAAACAAGCGATTTTGATGAAAACAAACTTGTGGAGCAGTTGGCATGATTGTACGAGAAGGAAACTGCAAGTAGTCAGGGCATGCAAACAACAATGGAACAAAAAGAGTTGGTGTGTGTACCCATTGAACGCAAGAGGTTGCATGTGCATGTCAAGTTTTCCGACGAAGAAGAATGAAGATTGATTGACAAACAAAGATCACTTGATGATGAAAACATGCAACGAATTGTGGTGATGCATGTTGGACAAGAGGAATTGCTAGAGCAAGAGTTTTGGAGTGAAGGAAGTGAATATGAAGGAATGTGTTTGTTAGCAACCATTGGACGTGCATAACAAAGAATGCGTGCCAAAACAAAACAATTTCACAAAATGAGTGAACAATTGAATGTTTGAATAGGCAAATTGCAAAGACAACATGCGTAGGAATTGATGCGGCCACAACAAGATATACAAACAACTGGTAAGGTTTTTGGGAGAAGGGACAATTCTGGAAGAAACTCCAGGAGGGGCACAATAGACAAGTAGGTGTTGGGAGTTGCTGATGAGCATGCGACGAAAATTGAATTTTTGGAAGGGAATTACTAGTTTGGAAAATAGAACTTCGCCAAGACAAAGAGTCGCAGAAGTTGAATGGTAGGATGTGCACGAAGTACCATGATAGACATTACCAAGAAAATAATAGGTGTTGGCAACTCAGAGGATGAACCAAGTAGTAGGGTGTCCTTGACGAGAAGGAAGATAGGAGTAGTTGTAGTTCAAGCTCGAAATTTAAAAGGAGTAGTAGATAGGGAACATTGAGAAGGCAACGAGTTGACCAACCACTAGGTAATGTGAATTCATTGCTAAATGTTGTTTTGGAGGATGAATCTTGAACAAAAGCTGAAATCACTTTAGAGGATGACGAAGTTGTAGCAATATGGCGGGAGCAGTGCCAGTTCAAGCTTGGAATTCAAAAGGAGGTATAGATATGGAACATCGAGGAGGCAACCAGTTCACCAACCTCCAGGTAATGTCAATTCATTGCTAAATGTTGTTTTGCAGTATGAACCTTGAACAGAAGCTGAAATCACTTTAGAGGACGAGGAAGCTGTAGCAATATGGTGGGAGCAGTTCTAGTTCAAGCTCGGAATTCAAAAGGAGGGATACATAGGGAACATTGTGGAGGCAATGAGTTGACCAACCACCAGGTAATGTCAATTCATTGCTAATTGTTGTTTTGCAGGATGAACCTCGAACAAAAGCTGAAATCACTTCAGAGGACGAGGAAGTTGTAGCAATATGGTGGATGAATATGCAAAGGCAAAGTTAGGCAGCCAGACTTAAAGGGAGTTCGGGCCAAATATGAAGAGAAGGACGAAGTGTTGGTTGCAGTCATCTGCTGAACAATTCAAACGATTCCTTGGGAAGTTTGAGTGGTCCGCCAAGGCCACTTGACAACCCAAGGTATGCTTGTAAAAGAGGTTGCTCAGGTGGTCTGGGTGGGCCATCAGGTCCCCTACGCTATCTGGGACAACTCAGCCAAGGGGGGAGGCCGTTTGGCCTCTTTCTTGGCCATTGTGGGGGGGAGCAATCTGCCCCAGATGGCCCTTAGGTCCTTCGGCCAGCAGGGTGGGTTGTTTGGGCCACCCTGTGGCTATTTGACAGTGACAATAGGCCCTTGGGTAGTCAGGACGAAGGGGATGACCGTATGGGCTCTCCCAAGGTCGTCTAGGAAGACTGTATGATCTGCAGA